>CM060975.1:295469834-300269834 GCA_030765065.1 Deroplatys truncata | reverse complement strand
TTTTCCAATACTTATACTTTTTCTCAAATTCGTTACTCATTTTTTTTATGTCCTGGACATGCAAAGAGAATGGAATGCGCCACATAGCAACCAGCGCTTAAATATTGACTATCGCTTAAAACCTTCCATATTCCCCTTGCATCTACAAAAAAATTTGCAATAATATTGACATCTCGATATCTCGATTAACATGAAGCATATGGAGAATAAGCGTTTGTAAAAATAGTTTGTACAAGAGTAGAGAAAGTCATGTGAGTGTAACACATCAGATTTTTATAAATACTTTGCAGAACAGTTGTGAAAATAAAAGATAACTAAAAAATCTGATGTGTAACACTCACATGACTTTCCCTACTCTTGTACAAACTATTTTTACAAACGCTTATTCTACATCTACTTCATGTTAATCGAGATAAACATTTGCAGAGTCTATCTTATTGCTAATTTTCTTGTAAATGTAAGGGGAATATATATTTACAAGGTCAATATAGAAACACAGTAGCCTTTAAGCACATACATATCTCTTAATAGCTGGTTGCTAAGTGCAGCACCATTCCCTTTGCCACAGATTAATACTCTTTGCATATCCAAGACAAAAAAATGAATAACGAATTCCCATTTGAGAAAATAAGTATTGAAAAATTTAAGGGAAAACAAGCAATATCTCCAAAATGGTTCACTCAACAAAAAAATATATATGACATAAATTGTGTATTTTAACGCGATCTACATTTTTTGTGTAGTAAAAGTTTGTCTCTCTTTATGGTTTACTAGTTATGCAAAAGTCGTTCACAATGAAGAATACTTTTGGAGACATTCCCAGAAAATTCGAAATATACAATTTATTTGCCATAAAAATGTCTTAAACTTATGGTATTTTATTCAAAATCGTTAGAGCCTTTTTGAGAAAATTAAAATTTTCGAAAATGTTCCATGTAAAGGGTAATCTGGGGTGGGGGGATTTTCTTGAAAACCTTCGTGTCGCATCTCTGGAAGATACTGAACCTAAATACCAAGTTTGGTGTTTATCCGACTGTTCGTTTCTGAATATGCTGTTCAGAGACACACACACGGACATGTTTCCAAAACAGTTTTTTTTTGGATTCAGGAGGTCTCAAAACATGTATTTCCGGTGAAATCTCCGTATCGAGTTTTTGGGTGGAATACAATACTTCCCCTACTTACTCTACGTAGTAGAGAAAGTAAAAATCGTGTGAGTACTTCGTGTTAAGTTGTATATTAACGGTAAGGATTTGCGGACCTTATTACGATAAGGGTCGCGTGAGTTGAGTAGCCTTAAGGATGTGGGTGGAGTACGATGTATACCTGCGTCACGCGAAGGCAATTTAGAGCAGCAAACAAGAAAGAGGAAAGAAAATCAATGCTATGCGGGGGACGCTTTTGTCTGCGTGTGTGAATCTTGCCGGAGGAAAGTTTCTTAGGACCTTTTCAAGTCCTGGATAAAAGACACGGCGAATCTAAGGGTGGATTTACGAATAAACGTGTCGCATTGTGTGCGTGTGCCCAAGTGAAACCGTTTAGGACAGGATTTACCTTATCTTTAGGATCCATATGCAGCCTGTGTAAACCAAACATATTAGAGTAAATCATTCACTCTATCAAGTAATTTGTGATGACATTTTCATCATTTCAGTTTATCGATCGAGATAGCTCTGTAGTAACATGTAAGCCTCGCATTCGGTAGGTCGCGGTTTCGATTCCGGTTGGGCGGCTTTCGGGGTTTTCTCTGTTGGTAAGCGAATGCTGGAGGTCATTACTTAAGGCACTAATTTACCTGCCTCATGTCCTGTCATTCCATTGCCTTATCATATTTTAGAGTCGAAGAATCAGGCGAGTGAACGGCGAGCGAGGCGTGTTGCGGTGGAGTTTGCATTGAGCAAATGTCTCACCTGACATTCGAAGTCTGATGGGCCCACAGAGAGACCTCTATGTGGGGAGAGGTAGGCCTCTAGGGGATATCTGGAGACGTTAGAGAACTCGCCTGCTGCCCCGGATCTGGTTGCCCTCTGTGTCCTTCGCTTCACCACTTCCTCCTGGAGGTTTTCAGAAGCACAATATGACTTCATGTATTCGCTCTCGTTTCCTTGGAGATCCGTAGCTGTTATTTATTCCGTTATTAGTCCCATTGTTCTGAATATCTCTAAGCAGCTTTATCTCAGTGATTTGGAAACGTATTTGTCTATATACTATTGAAATGGACGATGAAACTCAAGTCAGGCGATCAAATACTTCATTAAAACTGAAACATTAGCTTATATATGTATAGATATATTTATGAATTGTTTCGAGGAGTGTGTGAGGACTCTACAGTAGATCACAGCACGACATCAGGTGACCTTTAAGCTTTCCTTAATGTAGTAGTTGTACAGAAAGAAATCGACGCCTTTGAAGACCCAGATTATCTTACGCACACTGTAGATGCTATTTAGAATAAAGCAGACGGATGCTTTCTAGAGGAACAGCCCGTAATTGTAGTACGACTGGTCCCATAGCTCAGTCGGTAGAGTACCCGCCTGATGTCCCAGGGGTCCCGGATTCGATTCGCGGCTGAACTAGTGAAATTTCTCTTATAAAGGTTTCTCGGGATGTCCAGAGTCTTGTGCGTAATGTGAGAGTGGTTGCTTATTTAATAACCAATTCGTCTATTAACAATATTTTCCAGGAGCTGCCTCCTGGTAGAGTGGTCAGCGAGCTGACGTCATATCCGGAGGTCCCGGGTTCGATTCCCAGCCACAGACACACACACATATATATATATATATCCCGAAAAATCCGGAAACCTTACCGATACCATTCCTTCAATACTTGTTAGCGAGGTCAGAACAGCAATAAAAGAACTGGCAAAACACCAAGTGAAGATGGAATATACAATGAACTGTTGAAACTGGCTTCAGGTCAAATACTGCCATCAATCACGAGCATCTTCAACAAAATCCTTCAGATAGAGGAGCTAACCGAGGAATGGAAATCAAATACAATCATTCTACTACACAAAAAAGGCAGAAGAAAGGGAGTGATACTGGAAAGGATATTGAAATTTTGGTTAAATGCCTGAGAAAAGATGAAGGGGAAATTTTAAAGATATGCATGGAACAACAAAAGAGTATGAAAAATAAAAATAGCTGGTGGACAGGGGTAGAAAAAATTATTGAGAAGATAGGAATGGGGGATATTTGGAGAACAGGAGAAAGAAATAGCAACGGCTTCTGGATAACAGTAAGAAACAGAGTGGAGGACATAGAAAGACAAGAGATTTCGGGGGGCTTAGAGAATAAAAAATCACTAGAGTTCTATAGATTAGTAAAAAGGAAATGGGGAAGAGAAGCGTATGTGGATTGTTGTAATAGAGCAGAAAAAGAAGCGTTTGCATGGATGAGAACATGATCAATGTATCTGAGACGGCTAAGAGGCAGAAAAAACGGAATTTGTGAACTATGCGGAGGTAGTGAAAGCACAGAGCATTATATGACAGAATGCAAAGAATTAGCAGAATGGAAACAAAAAGTATGGGAGCAAAAATGGGGAAAAATGGATGGAAAATAGTAGTAATTAAAATGTTAACAAGAAAAGAAGAAAATAAAAATAAGAATATGGGTGAGTTTTTAAAGAAAGTAAAAGAGAAATGGATTAGAAAAGTAAGAGAGATAAGAAAGGTAGAAGGGCAAACGGAGAAGGGAGAGGATGGGCAATAGGTATTAAAGGTAGCAAGGGATGCTTAGATGAGCCAGAAGGCCAGGGTGCCAGGCAAAAGGAGCAGCACAGCTGGCAAGGAAATTTGTACATAGGTTAAGTTAGTTTATAAGTGGAATATTGTAAAAAGGATTGTGTATAAAAATGCACAAATAAAGTTATCCATCCATCCATCCCATCCCATCCCGTCCGTCCGTCCACACAAAAAAGGCACGAAATATGACTTGGATAACTATCGTCCAACAAGTCTTATGTCAAACTTATATAAAGTATTTTCAAAAGTACTAACAAGAAGGTTAACAAAAACTGCACGAGAACCAACCAATAGAACAAGCCGGATTTCGCTCAGGGTTTAATACAGTAGACCATCTCCAAAACGTTAACGAAGTAACAGAAAAGGCAGAAGAATACCAGTTAACAATATATCTAGCATTCGTTGATTACAGCAAGGCTTTTGACTCAGTAGAACATTCAAGTGTGCTTCATGGCATTACACACACAAGGAAAAAACTAAATACATCCACATATGAACAAGATTTATAGTCAAACCTATGCCAAGGTTAAGGCAGAAACAGAAGGGTAACCATTCCGACTCAAATGAGGAGTGCGACAAGGTGACCCTATTTCCCCTAAACTTTTTACGTGCGTGCTAAAGGACATATTTGAAAACTGAACTGGAACAAAAAATACGGAGTACGCATAAACGGGAGCAGGCTAACCAACCTAAAATTTGAAGCAGTACGTTCTGAACAGCCAAATATAAAATTATATAGGTAAAATAAATATTAATAACAATAGGAATCGTATTATTAAATAAGACTGGGTAATGAATATTACATCTACAGGTGAATATGGGTTGAACAGACAGTGCCAGCAGCAGGCCGGAAATGGAGTGTTTTTTTCCCTTATTCTAACTGAGTGAGAAGAGAATACGCTTTGTTAGTGTACCGTCAGGTCGCCTGAAAATCACATGTGTAGAAAACGGTCATTGCTGCTCGATAGCTTCAGGCATCCAATAAGAAAGAAGGCAGAAATCACGTGATAGTGAAATGGGGAAATGGTAAGTTTGAAATAAGAAAACAAGCTCATCATTCGCTGGCCCTTGTGGTTGTCTGTCAGGTTCTTAGGCACCCAGCGAGCACTAACTTTACGAAATTTCAACGTGTCATGAACAATGTCGTACACTGCACCATAGAAAATGTTGAACTGTTGCGATAAGGTTTGCAGTTGCACACGCCGGTCGTTCAAAATTTCCGCCTCAATGCCTCCGACATTCCGCGGGGTTGCAGCTGTTACCGGCCTCCCGGAGCGTGGCGAATCACTAAGGTTCACACGGCCCTCTAGGAAAAATGCACACCACTTGGAGACATTGCAACGGTCCATAAAATCATCCTCATACACGCCGCGTATGTCCCTGTGAATATAACTCGGTTTATGCCCTTTGGCCCACAAATATCGAACCACACCTCTCTGCTCTTCACACGTGAACGACAGTAACATGCGCGCCATCTTTGTTGCGTAGTTCTCGCTTCTCTCGCTAGAACTGGACATGAAAAAAAATACCATCTGAAGTTAAAACTTCAAAGTATATCTGTGTAAAATTGCAACATTCCAGCTGCAATACCAAGGCAAAAAAAAAAAAAAAAAAAAAAAAATTGTGCGTTACTTTTCGATCCACCCTCGTATATAATGTAGTTTATCCGAATTATATCACTTTTTACTTTCTCTGCCACTTATGCACCTACAATACAGAAAGTTTTGCGTTCCATCCAAGAATTGAGCATCAAGATTTCTCTAGAAATACATATTTTGAAGTCCCTGAATATTAAAAGAGCAGTTAAAGAAAGGTCTCTGTGTGTGCCTGTGAACAATATAACTCACAATAAAAAAGTCGATTAAATGAAGAAAATCCCCACAAACTACTTTTTACATGGAAAAGTTGTAATCTTTTATTTTTATATATATTACATTTTTTTGAGAATAGTCTGTGAAGTCCTCTTCATTCTGAATGACTTTTGTATAATTGGTAAAGTTTAAGAGGCAGACAAAATCTTTTTCTATCCACTACATTTTAATCCAAATAAACCTTTGCAGAAATAGCTACATTACACATTTCGTTATAGATACAAAGAGAACAGCTATAGTCAAATGTTTAACAACTGGACGCTATATGCTGGCTTTAAAATTCCATACTGTTTCCATGCAATCGCCAGAAACAACTGAAAATCGATGAGACTTAGAATGACAAAGGTATTGAACAATTCAAACCATTAATAGCGGATATCTCGGAAATGTTTGATGCCCCAAAAAAGGTTATGTGAAGTAAATTGTGTGTTTTAAAGAGATCTACATTTTTTGTGTAGTACGTTTTCGTATATCACTTAACGTTTACCAGTTATACAAGATTATACAAAATTCCTTCCGAATGAAGAGGACTTCACAGGCTATTCCTAGAAAATTCAAGATATACATTTTATTTGCACTGTAAATATCATTAATATATGGTATTTTAATCAAAATGGTTAGCAATGTTTTGGAAAATCAAAGATTTCAAAAAATTGAGACAGTAACTATGGTTATATGCCATATATATAATAATGTGAATTATAATGTGAAACGGTATTAATAAGAAAAATACTTGTTTTATAAATAGAAGTTAAGGCATAAATTTTATGTATGTGCAAGTGTAGCTGTAGCTGTGAAATTCTTGTTAAAAGCCGACAAACATATCTTTGTGTTAGAATTGGGGCCCAGGCAAAAAGGACTTGTACGGGAAGGTCATAAAAGCCAGACCTTGAGTCTTTGTGAAATAGGAAAGGCGACAAGCGAAAACAACATATGTTTGTAGAGAGGCCACATGCTTGCAAACGTCGAACAATAGCCGGGTAAGTCTTCTGGAAGGTTCCAAGCTGAACGAAAACAGATAATGAAATTTTAAGGAAGAATATGTTTAAAATCTTTAAGGGAAGAAATGCTAGTTCTAGCGTCTCCATCAGCCAGGGCGGTTGAGTATAAAGTGCTGCGATGTGAATAAGATACATGTAAGCTCTCAGAAGCAGGCGATATTATCTACTTCTTATAATGTAGTAGGAACGGTGAAAGGTTATCGATTTAAAGGTCTATAGGAACGTGTGATAAATACTACAATTATTTCTAGAGCACGTATAAAATACTTGATTGCTTAGCGACCGCAAGCTTGGCTTACGAACGTGGTAGGGCTCGACAGTTCTACAGCTCCAACTAACTTAAGAACTGTGTAGATTATTAATAAGACAGTCAATGCGTGTGCCATTAAAGCATAGTGTTCTTCAATAACTTAATCAATTGTTAGTTGTTACTTCTTTCTTCCTTCCCGTATCACACCCTGCCAAGTTATACAAGCTCTACCAAAAACCTAAATAACAGCAGCCGTGACAAGAAATAAAGATAAACTTTAAGAGTAACAACTAAAACACAAGATAATTATCAGTATCACCATAGTTCATATATTAAATCATATATTAATATATCGGACATACTGCGAGTTATGCTCTCCCTCCACGAGTATACCGCAAAATGCTCCATGCAAAGGGTAGTTTGGGACAAGAGGATCTTTTGTAAATCTTCGTGTCCCATCTTTGGAAGGTGCTGAAGCTAAATACCAATTTTAATTTTTATCCAACATTTTTATAAAAACGCTTTTTGGGATTTAGGTGCCTCAGAAGATACATTTCCCTTGAAATATCGGTATCGAATTTTTGGGTGGAATGCAATACCTTCTCTACCTACTAGGTACGTGATAGAAAACGTAAAAATCAATCGTGAGCAACGTAACGCGAATCATCCTTGCAGTATTACACATGTTCTATAGCTGGGGGACTATGCTGCTGTGTGTTATCTGTAGTATATTTGTATTAATTGCCATGGTTGTAGCCACCCTATCATCTATGTTCAACTGTTGGTGCGAGCATTTTGAACTCAACCCGCATGTAGAAAGTTTAACATGTCTAGATTATTAAATGCTACCCTAAATAATCAGCGTTTTAGTACGAAGTAACTGGACAACATTTCATGAAAACGTTACGATATGTGAGAATTGTTGGTCTGACATAGTTACTGCATTTTCACTCTCTTACATTCACCCTTCACGTCACAGTACTTGTCTAAAATAATGAGCAAAGGAGAACTGATTCTGTAGAGGCAATTAATTGATTCTTGAGCCCTCTTTGTCCTCCTGAACTAATGTCGCTGGAACCACTTGCTTTGTGTCGTTGGGATTGTTTAATAATATTTCCTGGCTGAATGATTGATGAGCGCACTCAAGAATTTCAATAGCAACGCCCTTGTGGGCTTGAAATGAAACAGGTGAGGCTTATTGTTGTCTCTTTTATTGATATTTCATTAAGAGAATTGGGGAACTCGGGGCAACTGCTACTAGGGAGAACCAAAACCATACACGAGGAGCAGTGCAAGTTTTGAGTCATGGATTCAAACACGGTGGGGGATGATGGAGCTTTATTTGAATGTAAAAATCCTTTCTTCGGAAGAGAAGTAAAGCACTTGGTCCGATGTGATTTCATTCCTACGTTAAAGTATCCCGAGAGAAGTGCCTTTGAGCAAAATGATTGTCCTGCGTCGTGGCATTGTGGGTTGGAGCGTGGTGCACTGGTTCCCAGCCACGAAATGCTCGTGGGTTCGAACCCACCCATGTGGGTGCAGATTCTCCGACCCATGTTTAGGAAAACGTCACGGACGCCAACGTTCCGGCTCAGGAAGCATAGTGCTGACCAAATCATCTTCCCGTACCGGCTGGATAATCTTCCACCTTTGCATTTCATATATGGGCGTGAGGTCGGGGGTCGGGCTGGTAGTGCCGCAAATTTAAGTTTATTGGCGTCTGGTCGTTCCTCATGTAGTGGCAGACAGCATGTACCAGTAGAAAGTTTTACCATGCTAGCCTGTAGTTCCCGAGGTCGCGGTTCAAACCCGGTGATGGCATAAAAATCCTTAGCATGATTTCCTTCGGAAGGGATGTAAAGCCGGTGGCCCCGTGTCGTAGATTTACAGCACGTAAAAGAACCTCAAGCCTGATAAAGAGGCCTCTGAGCAAAATTTTCGGTCTTTCACGTCCAATATAGAATGGGACGCTAAGGACCATAGCAGTTAAAGAGCGTCCACAAATTAAAAAAAAAGTAGAAAGTCGACTGATTATAGAAAAACCTCACTAGGGGTCTCTGTCTCATTATCCACACTGTTTAATGTCCACCAGTTCAAGGGGAGAGGAGGAGCGAGGTACTGCGTTAATTCGAGACTTTATAAACATCTTTGTCATGTGGTTATGCTGCTGTTGCTTAATGTTGCCAATAATGTTGCAATAATGTTCTTTACGTTTGGATTAGTCATAATTATAACTGATGTCTCTATCTTTCATTTATAACTTGTTACAGCATTCGAAAAGTGCTGGCCAAGTAAGGAGGAATTTGCCATTTATACAAACACTTTTCTAGAGAACACTTCATGCGGGTATGTAAATGGATTCCTGAAAAATTCTCTTCTCGTTTACAAGCCCGGATCGACTAAGGATTGGACAGTCTTGGATAAATGAACCATATGAGCTCTAAACAATCTGTAATGTGCTGCATTCACATGAATTTCTCTACTCACTTTACTATAACATATTCTTACAAAGCTTATTTGTCTCTCTGCTTCATAATCGAGATAAACTTTCATTGCACAATTCATTGGGATGTATAAAAAGAATACAGCAGGCTAAAGCGATAGAATTTTCAAAAGGGGATCGCTATGTGGTGGCTCTAAAATTCCATGTCTTTGCATGCCCACGAGAAAAAACGAATAGTGATGCAGTAATTTGTATCACAAATTATTTAAATGTAAAGAATGATTATAGTATGAATATGCATTTTTGTGTGACATTGATTTGAGATGTTTGTTGATTGTAATTATTGTTGAGAAGTAAGTTTGTACGGCCTTACTGAAACTGACAATAATAGCGTGCAATAATGCAGCGAGGGGGTGAGCTGTTTATCGTTATTAGAGACGAGGAAGTTACGTAATATTGGCGCGTTTTTCTTAGAATTTGCTGGAACATTTTCCCTAGAGCATATGTATTCATAATTTTCATTGGATATAAAAATAGACGCTAATGTTGGCGCGTTTTATTAGCCAATAGCAGCTCAGTTATAATCTTTAGGCATATCGGGGTGTAGGAGTATAAAAAGGGCTAGGTTAGAGGTAAAGTCCTTCACCCCGTCAGTTCGTCGAAAACATTTGTACGTTACACGTCGCCTTCAGTCCAGCAGAAATATTTGAACAGTACACGTCGGCTATTAATTCGCAGGTTACGCGTAGCAGAGTTATGAAAAATCTCAGGTGTTGTAAAGTTAATTATACAAAAAGTTGAAGTACGCGAATTAAGAATTATCAGTAATGAAGTTATAACAGTTTCAGTTTGGCGAGTGTCAAGATCCATGTGTAAATGTGATAGTGAAAGTGTTCGACAATAAAAGTGTAAAACAAATTCTTTCATCAGTGTTATCTTTGGATAAATGACTCCTTTCCGTTTACACAACCTGTATAAAGAGAAGTGCTCGACCAAAAGGATAATAGCTAGCCGGAGGACAGTTAACCAAAATTAAATAAAATAACAGTAGCATTCCTTCAAACAAACACTAATACGGCCGAAAATTGCTAACACCAGATGGAGCTAATAAACCTAACAAAGAATCACGTCACAAAATGGCTTCACCACGTGGAGTAAACACAAATACACAAATAACATTAATAAAACCGTCGCAAATTGGCTTCCCAAACGTGGGGCTCAATATTACAAATAATAAAACCGTCGCAAATTGGCTCCCAAACGTGGGGCTCAATAAATAACTAAACATTACAAAGTTACCTCCGCAATAGCAACTTACCACTTGAAATTTTTTTTTAAATTTCAAACCAATGACAAAGAATGTCTCGGAAAATGCTTAACGCAACGAAAAATTGTATTGGATATGAGTTTTGTGCTTTAACGAGATATACATTTTTGTTAATAAGATTTTCTCCATCTCTTACAGTCATTCGGAAAGAAGAGGCCTTCATAGAGTATTTCCAGAAAACTCAAGATATATTGTGTTTTAATCATATTGTATTTTAATAAAAATCATTGGAGCCATTTTGGAGAAAACATTCCGTGTAGGTAAACGGTAGTTTTGGATGGGGGGTTTTATTGGAAAATCTGCGTGTCGCATCTTTGGAAGATCCTGAACATAAATACCAAGATTGATATTTATCCGAGGTTTCGTTTTTGAGTTATGCTGTTCACATACATACAACACACGCACAGACACGCGGGTATTTTTCTAATTCTTTTTTCAAGGGATCTTCATAACCATTATTTGCGGTGAAATCTTGAAATCGAATTTTTGGGTGAAACGAAATTTCTACTTATTCTACTTACTATAGGTAGAGAAGTGAAAAGTGGTTTCGAGAAAAACAAAACTAGCCCCTAATTTGACCCCCTTCTTCTGTTGTAACCTTAGGTAATGCTGCATATCTGACTGTAGAGGTGGACAAACTCCCTTCTAGGAGTTCAGTGATATCTGTCTCCTATTTCCCATTGCTTGAGAAAACAAGATTTATAGGGATATATCAGTATGAAAACCTTAAATGTCATATATTCAAATAATGCTATTGGGCAGTACAAAACGAAGAATTTGAAACGCGATTCAGTTAAATAAAACTTTGAGTTTCAAAAATGCATATTGTTTTACTGGATTTGGCAATGGCACAGCAATATGCATTTATGAAAGTTTAACTTAATCTAATTTTAAATGCATAACAAAAATGATTACGAGTATGAATAATTCATCTGTATTACACAAATTATTGGTATTAAAACTTTAGCCGTGTTTATCAAATGCTATTTTCGCTCTTCTTTTATTTAATTTGCGGAGGTATCATCTATCAAGAGATCAGATTGAAACGGCAGTTCGATTACAGTAGCGACAGTCGATGCAGCAGATTTGCTGTTTGCGTCTCAGGTTACTTTATTGATTTCGGGACACGATTTTGGTAGCCAGAGTACCTGACAATGGGTCAAACCCTAAGTCTGATTCTCGATAGGACATATTCAATTAAGAATATTCTTATTTGCTACACCAGACGTTTACAGTGTCCTCAGAATGGCTCTAGCCTTTTGGTATCAGCTTCACATAGCAGTCCATCTTCATGGGCTAGATTGAAGGTCAAAGTACGCCCTCTGTGGAAAATTATCGTATATATTGACGAGTCCAGACTTTTCTCGTTATATACCAGCGACAAATGTTGTGCTGTTTTTAGAAACGCTTATATATTATATAATTTATATTACATAAATTGTGTGTTTTAACGAAATCTACATTTTTTGTGTAATAAACTTTGTTTATCTCTTACGGTTTTGCACTTATACGAAAGTAATGCAGAATGAACAGGACCTTTGGGGAAATTCCAAGAACATTCAAGATAATATACATTTAATTTGCCGTGAAAATATCTTAAGCATATGATATTTTAATCATAATTGTTAGAGCCATTTTTGAGAAAATAAAAATTTTCGAAAAATGTTCCTTGAAAAGGGAAGTTTGGGGTGGGGGATTTTCTTTAAAATCTTCGTGTCGCATCTTTGGAATATACTAAACTCAAAGACCAAGTTTGGTATTTATCCAACTTTTCATTTTTTAGTTATGCTGTTCACAGACACGCAAGGACATATTTCCAAAAATACTTTATTAGGATTCAGGGCACCTGAAAACTCGTATTACCATTTTTGAGAAAATAAAAAAATAAGGAAATATTTGTCATGTAAAGGATATATTTCGGTGACGAGACACACTTGGAAATCTTGTCGAGCGAGATGGCGCAGCGGTAAAGTGAGGAGCTCGTATTTGAGAGGTCCAGGGTTTGATCCCCGGCGATTTCCCATTCTGACCTGGTTTTTCGTGGCTTTCCCGGGGTCAGTAGATGAATCTCTACCATGATTTCCTTTCCATCATTTGTTTCCTTATCTTTTAGGAGTGCTTCCAGGTTTCGTGGTGTATGGCTGTGCCGGACAAATGGCGCGTGCTCAATGGACACCTGGGTGATTCATCGCCCTCTCTTGCCGACTCCAGCAGTGGGACAGGTCTGCGAGCTTGGAAGTGTTAGGAACTTCCGCACGTTCCTGTGGCCTGTAGGCTCCTGTGGTTCCTTTACCTCATTCCTTCCTCCTAGGGGGTGGTAGCCGCAATAGATCTGTGCACGAGGTGTTCCCCTCCGTTGAATCACTTTTACTTCTATTTGAAAATCTTCGTGTCGTATCCTTAGAAGATGCTGAACTTAATATGAGTTTGGTATCTGTCCGACGTTTCGTTTCTGAGTTATGCTGTTCACACACACACACATTCGCGCCCGTGCGGATCTTTTCAAGTTGAAGGTTTGTTGTATTATATTTCAACTGTTGGGAGCCGAACTTGAAATTCGTTGCAACCGCACATATGGTACCCGGTAGCCTTCGCCCCAAATGTACTTTCCGGTGGCCTTTGCCCAAAAATTGTTTAAAAATATTAACTTTGTAATTTTGACTGTTTCTTTAAATATTATATATTTATGTTTGCCTCGGCTGCGTCAGTATTATTGTTAGAGACATGGATTTCTTCGCAAGGCGTGGTGTGACTGAAGAATGTAGGCTTAAACAGACTATAATTCTTAATTCACTCCTTTCTACTTTCTCTACTACGTATAGTAAGTAGGGGAAGTATTGTATTCCACTCAAAAATTCAATACCGAGATTTCACCGGAAATACATGTTTTGAGACCTCCTGAATCCAAAAAAAGCATTTTTGGAAACATGTCCGTGGGTGTGTCTGTGTGTCTGTGAACAGCATAACTCAGAAACGAACAGTCGTATAAACACCAAACTTGGTATTTAGGTTCAGTATCTTCCAGAGATACGACACGAAGCTTTTCAAGAAAATCCCCCCACCCCAGATTACCCTTTACATGGAAGATTTTTCGAAAATTTTAATTTTCTCAAAAATGGCTCTAACGATTTTGATTAAAATATCATGTTTAAGATATTTTCATGACAAATAAAATGTATATCTCGAATTTCCTGGGAATGTTTCCAAAAGTATTCTTCATTGTGAACGACTTTTGCATAACTGGTAAACCATAAGAGATAGACAAAATTTTACTACACAAAAAATGTAGATCGCGTTAAAATACACAATTTATGTCATATACATTGTTTTTGTTAAGTGAACCATTTACTTTTTCTCAAATTTGTTATTCATTTTTTTTGTCTTGGACATACAAAGAGAATGGAATACTCCCCATAGCAACCAGCTCTTAAAATATTTGACTATCGCTTAAAGCCTACCAATTCCCCTTGCATCTACAAGAAAATTAGCAATAAGATTAACATCTCGATTAACATGAAGCATATGGAGAATAAGCGTTTGTAAAAATAGTTTTACAAGAGTAGAGAAAGTCATGTGAGTGTAACACATCAGATTTTTTTAAAGTGAGTATCGATTCTCAAGTCAGTATCGGTATCGAGTATCGAAAAATAGTAGTGTCGTGCTATCACTACTAATAATGCGCGTTTTTCGATTAAGGGGACTTTGAAACATGTACTTGAGGTGAAATCTGATATTGAATTTTTGAGTGAAATACGATGCCTACTATAGGTAAGCAGTAGAGAAAGAAATGCAGCATTTTGTTATTTATGATAAATATCAGGAGCCACGTCATGATTTTAATTGCCTGTGCGAGGTTTGTGCGACACACAGCCTGGCACTAGATAAATACTCCGAGGGATACACGCTGCATGATTCACTTATATTTAATTGGACCAATGAAAACTTTACACGCGAACGAGTAAAGAAATTTCAGCGGAGGGAAGTGATCACTCGTGTGTTAAAAAGGATCTGAAGGGGCCTGCAGGAAGGGGTTGTGAGCACCCTTAAACAGGAAAAAGCAGAGCAAATAATAAATAACATAAGGGGTATATAAAAAGGATATACTATGAAGATTTCTACATAGGGTCACTCCAAAAGTTTTGAGAATGGACGCAATAAAATATTAAACATTTAGATCTGATCACTGCATCTTTTCAAAATATTCTCCATTGCATTCTATGCACCGTCTCATCCTTTCAAACCATTTTGCAAATGCTGAACGCTATTCTTCTTCGGAGAGAGTGCAAATATATTCTTCGTAAGCAGCTACTGCGGTTTCACCTGAGTCAAATCGTTGACCTGAAATTTTTTCTTTCATTTTGGGGAGTAGAAAAAAGTCGCATGGGGCCAGATCTGGACTGTAGGGAGGATGGAACTGGCTCCTGCAGAAATTGGGTTGTTTCTTGTGCAGTGTGGGCAGAGGCATTGTCATGATGCAACACATATCCATTCAGACCAGTCTTAAGACGCTTTTTCTAAGTTCATTGAACACTTGTGGCATACCATTTGTGGTGTACCATCTGGCAGTAGCAGTCTTTTGTCACTCAAGAGCACTCGTGGTACTTCTGACGTCACTAGAAGTACGCTGGGCCGAATATTCGAGCCCCTCCCGATAGGGAGTTGTTCGGATTGGGTTGGACTCGGCAGGGCAGTGGTTCCCGATACCCAGGCGGGGTCGTGAGACGTCTCGATGTTCTCTGGCACCAACCATGAGTGAGAGTTAGTAGACGGCATGCTAGATTGCTGTCGGCCCTACCTGTTTTCGGTAGTCACCCTTTTCAGGGTGACGCGCATAAGTGGCGTATCCACTTCCAACTCCGCGTAAGCGGGGGGACCATTTTAGGAAACAAGGTATTGGCTTCATGGGAAACCCTCACGGTTGGAGAGCCGCTCGGATGGCGCTGACTCTGGGTTGTTAGGAGGGGACTCGGGCTTAGGCTCTTGCCCAGGAGATCTTCGAAGCAAAAAAAGTATATGATTTTATTATAACTATAATCACACCAAAATGCTTCTGGTTATTTCGATTTTGGATAAACAACTGAAGTTAATGTGTAATATGTCGTACCGTGAAGCTAAGAACATTTTTCCACTTTGCATAAACCCACTCTGACGCATGGGTTTTTCGTAGTTTCCCGGTCGGCAGGCGAATGCTGGGGTGGTTCATTTTATACCAAGACTTCCTTGCCCCTCATTTCCTGTACTCCTCATCTTACCTGTCACCTGCTTCAGGGTTGTAGGACCAGGCGATGTTGTCCGGGAGGTTACGACTGGGCGGTGGCCGTGCTCTCTGTGGAGGTTTCTTCCTGACGTCGTCCAGGGATTGTACGGCTGGAACCAGCCTCTGGGTGCTTTCGGGCAGGTACTCCTTCGTGGATACCCCGGAGGCGGCAATGGAGGCGTTAAATCTAGAAACATTAGGGACCCCGTCCGTGCTTGCACCCTCATCATCCGGATCTGGTCGCCCTTCGGGTCTCCCGACCCCTCCCTTCCAGGAATCACGGTAGAAGCACAAGGGGCCGCATGCCTTGTGTGCGGTGTACTACCTCGGTTTCGGAGGCCCCTCCGTTCGTCCCTTTGCCATACCGGGGGCTTTGACTCGAGAAACCACTAACTATATACACTGCCGTTTCTGAAAATTGCAATACCAAGAAAGAATTTCCCAATAACTCCAAACTAGGTGGAAGTGTAGAAGAGTGTGCAGGCAATAAGTGATTAGGTTTGCAGAGAGATGGGGTACACGTAGACCGAGCAGAGCCCCCTCGTGTCTCCGACAAGGTCAGTGTTGCACACAGTGTAGTCAGTGCAGAGCTGTCAAACAAGGCGAAAACAATAAAGTGAGCGCCAGTATGCCTCGTCGACGTCAAAGGGAGCCATATCGGCATGTGAGTGAGTTCGAACGGGGCAGAAGGATCGGTCTCCGGGAAGCGGGTTTGTCATACCGTGACATTTCGGCTCGTACAGGGCATGCTGCTACAACAGTGATGCGTGTGTGGAAGCAGTGGATAGATGGAGGTCGTACGCACCGAAGAGCGGGTACTGGACCACGGAACATGACCACAGCACGGGATGACCGTCACCATGTCCACATGGCCATAACGGACGGTGCAACTTCATCCAAGTGTTGGCTCGACGCTGGAGCACTGCGACAGGTGTGAACTTGTCTGCGTCAGCGGTTCGTCGCCGTCTGCTGCAGGTTGGACTGGTTGCATGCATGCCATTACGTCGGCTTCAATTGTCCAGAAACCACAAGCTCCTCTGACTGCAATGGGCACGTGAACACCGTCACTGGGGTGATGAGTGGCAAAATGTAGTCTTTTCGGACGAGTCCCGTTTCAACATGTCCTACAGTGATGGCCGAATACGTGTCCGGCGGTACCGTGGTGAGCGCAACCTGGAGGGCTGCATCGTTGAGCGGCATAGCGGACAAACACCAGGTGTGATGGTTTGGGGCGCCACCGGTTACACAACTCATCTCGCCTCCTACTAATTGAGGGCACTTTGAACAGCAACCGGTGCCTAATGGTGACTGTAGAGCCTGAGGTACTCCCCCTGTTTCAGGCATCTCCACAGGCCACATTTGAACAGGACAATGCCCGGTCACATATTGCGAAGAATGTATAAGCCTTCTTCGAAGAGCGACGGGTACCATTGCTTCCCTGGCCTGCACGTTCACTAGACATGTCGCCATTGAACATGTCTGGGATATGACTGTTCGGCGCCTGGTGCGTCACGGTTCTCCAGTGACCAGTGTCTCGGATTTGTGGGCTCGAATACAAACTGCGTGGAGAGAAATTCCTCAGGAACTTATTCAAAACCTTTTTGATTTAATGCCACGGTGTATAACAGCTCTAATTGCAGCGCATGGAGGCCACACCAAATACTGAATATTAGGGCTCAAAGGTCATGTATAGATTTGAAAAGTTTATCACTTGTTACTTGTCATGTACCTAACCTGTATTAAATTCATGCGTTTTATTCTTGGTTTTTCAATTTTCACAAACGGCAGTGTGTGTGTGTGTGTGTGTGTGTGTGTGTGTGTGTGTGTGTGTGTGTATTAGCTGATTTTCATTAGTAAACACGCTGACGTTTATACTTCCAGACTCTGCAGAGGTAGGTGATTATAATTAAAGCAAAAATCCCTGCCGGGAATCGAACCCGGAATCTCTTGGGTTTAGAAGGCAGAACGCTGACCAATTGGAATATAATAATTCAATCTTATCATTAACAGTAATAAAGCTCTAATTTGGTTTCAATTAATCAAACGTTAAGACTACGTAGGCATTTATTTTTTCTTACTTTCCATCGCAAGCTATTGTTGGTACGAATAAGCATTTGAATGTTGTTTCCGCACGATGAAACCAAGCACGTTTGGTTTGAATGGAAATCATTCTTAAGTCCTAAGCAAAAATATATGTTGAGTAACGTAACGTGGATAGAATAATCACCATTTATGTGGATTCTATAACATATAATAGATATGTTTGAGTTTGTCTCTGGTAAACAAAGGCAGATGGATGTAGCACATATTTTTTTCACATGCGTTCTAAACTTGACCAAGGGAATTACGTGTACTAAAATATTCCCTACTAATTCCAAGAAAAGTTCACAAATACTTGCACGCACAGAGGTTAACGACATTTTCTGGAACTGTCGTGCAAGTTACGTAACGCGGTTTCCTTCCCAGAAGCGACTGTACTCCTTATTGACATTTAATACAAAGGGTGTCGATGACAATGACAAATATTTTTGTCGACGTTAAGAGGGTTGTGAGGGGATGTCAGGGCTAGCCATATACACAACATTCATCACGCCCCTCCCCATCACAAGTTTGGTGCGAAAAGAAACACCTGTTCTCGGCACAGGATCGCTATCATCCTCCCAGCCTATGTTGTTTGTACAACCAGCTGTTTTCATATCTCCTTTCTGGTATCACTAAATCTGCTTTTACGTTCTTTATCGCTTAACGACGCAGGTAGAGGAAGTATAGTATTGCCACCCAAAAATATGCGTGCGCTTTATGAATAGCATAACTTTAAAACCAAAAGTCGGTTAAATACGATCATTAACGATCACATATCTATGTATCCTTAAACTATGTGCAATCTATTTAAACTCTACTATTTTATAAAAGCAACAACATGAATTATTTAATTTCTTATTCTCATATCCTTATATTAATATCTGCTATTGTACTCTGTTGTTTACCAGTGACGAAGCTTGATACTGTGCTCTGGATATACTAGATTTTAAAAAGTGAATTTAGAATTTTTTAAATGATGCACAAATTCCCATACGTTAGTGTTTCATAAAATAGTGTGAATTCTCTCTTACGATTCGATTATTATTATTATTATTATTATTATTATTTGTTGTTGTTTTAGTTGTCATTAGCATCACTACTAATTGCCGAAATCGACTGAACATACATTTTAAACTAAACTAGATTAAAACAAAGTATAGCGTTAGGTGTAACTTTACAAAATGCCTACAAACCATTCTATGATTGTAAATCATGAAAACAATATGGTTACTCACTTAGATTTTCTTGTATATACAAGCTCTAGTCGGCGATTTTTATTACAAGTTTTTCTTTCAACGTTTTTAATATTTGATATTCCTTCAACACTCCATTCCTTTTCCCCGCCAAAAAGCAAGCATTCGAGGCGACACATTTTGTTATGAATGTAACTGCCAGTTAACCAATTAAATTTACTGTACCAGGATGTTTGAAATGTCCGTTTTTGGCTCTTTTCCTGGAAGTCAATGCCAAGCTTAGGAATTGGTCTTTTGCCTTTAAAGTCACATTTTTTCTCATAAGAAGAGTCGAAAAGTGAGTTTTTAGTAGTAATGCACTAAATCGATAGAATTTTCCATATTTCTAAAATCATAAATAAAACACGCATAATGAAAACAATACACACGTTTACGTAAAATTAACAGTGTACTGCACTGCACGGCGCACATAATGCTGGTTCACCAATAACTGAGCAATGAAGTGTTTATGTTACACTGCCTTGCCCTGCTCTTGTCTCCAACCCCTATTGTCCTGATTCCAGACTTTGGAGAGAGCGGGTACACAGAGACTAAACACCTCTATATACAGTTAAGTCTCTGCTGCTGCCTTTGTGCCCTTAATGCACAACAAACTATAGGCATATCTTCCTACAACAAGAGGTGAAATTTAGTAGTAAATGATGAGACTTGCACTCGCTCAGCCATCCCAGTCTCTACTCAACTTTGCTGCCGCATCATGAGATTTCGAAGCTGCCTAAGTACGCAGCACTACAATCCGACACTTAGCAGTAGGGGATATGGCGTTTGGGTAAGCAGTGGTGAAGGTGATTGTATTAATTAGTTTTTCATCACTTGTTTGAAGCTGTCTTTCTTTATATGTTTAAACATTTACTTAGTTTCTCGGCAATTTATTTAGGTAGACTCAGTCTCAAAGTCTACCCTTACGCTGCGTCACTGTTGTTTACTACCATTTACTCCTCAATTCTTTCTCCTGGTTATTGGTTATATTTCTTCCTAATTTATTTTTATGATACCACCTGTGACATCTACATCATCCACAATAACGAAGGATGCTCCTTTGGAATGAGGTCGCAGCGCTTAGGCATTGAATCTGCAGGAGCAAATAGTAGACGCAGAAGAAGCTTACATGCACTTCAACAGAATAAAATATGAAACTATTGGCAATACAAAACTGATACACACGGAGACGCCATCTACAAGGTAAACCAGAACTCCACCAACAAACTTTCAGAGGTTGTTTAGGGTACCCTTCTGAGTATTTTGGTACATGGGACCCATGTCTCCGTCGGCTCGTTACAGAGTAATGATGTGATTATATTTTATTCGGTTTGTTACCCCAAACACATTGTTTCTGTGAAAATACGTCACAACAATGAAGTCTATATACGAGGTGTGATCAAAAAGTTTCCGGAACAACGTCATAAATACTACACAACAGTTTGTTTTGTCTAATCTGCACTGTCACCCTCGAAGTAGTCTCCTTGGGAGTTGATACACTTGTCCCAGCGCTTCTGCCACTGCTGGAAGCACCTCTGGAAGTCCTCTTCTTTCAACATGTTCAGAGTCTTCTGCGATTCGCGATGGACGACATCAATGTCCTCAAAACAGTGTCCTCGGAGCCGTATTTTAAGTCGCGGGAAAAGAAAAAAGTCTTGCTGGTACCAAATGTGGAGAATAGGCTGGATGGGGAACAGTAGTCATCCTATTTTTATCCAAAAATTGGCGAACAGAAAGGGCTTTGTGCACGGGTGCATTGTCATGATGCAGGAACATGTCCAAATTGTCTTTCAAAATGCTTTGAACACTTCCAAAGGAGAGTCCCAATGAGTCAAAAAGTTCTCTTATTTTAATGCGCCTATCATTTAAGACTATTTCCCTCACCTGATTGATATTTTCATCAGTTTTTCTGGAACAGGGTCGTCCCGAACGATCTGCATCTTTAACTGATGTCACACCACTTTTAAATTTCGAAAACCACTCAAATACTTGAGTTTTGCCCATAACTTCCTCCCCATAAGCTGTTCTTAACATTTCATAGTCTTCTGTTGCAGTTTTACCGAGTTTAGAGCAAAATTTGATGTTCGTTCTTTGTTCTTCGTAATCTGACATTTTTGCTACGCGGAAAAGTCGCAGCACGTGCAAAACACGTGTTCAGTTCAGAGCATCAAGGAAGGCTGCATGTACAGTCTGGGTAAGAATTAAAGAAATTTCAGCGTCAGCATTGTTGTGAAGCCATTCCGGAAACTTTTTGATCACACCTCGAAGTGTGCAATAACCAAAACCTACAACACACAACACACAACACAGAGTAACGCAACATCCCACAGACAAAGTACATATACACTTTTATCACAGTGTGTTCAATCTGATCTGTTAGTGCGCAGTACAGTACGTAACAAATGCAGAACTGTTCCCTTACATTATTGTTCAAGATGTCGACCACCATAATCATGAAAGAGTGTACAGCGACGCACCATCGACTGGCTTACACGCTCAAGCACTCTAGGCGTACTACTTCCGCGACTGTGATAATCCTAGCAACCAGTCTCATGTGAGTAAACACCGGAGGCTCGTAAACTAGGCTCTTCACATGCCCCGAGAGAATTCCATTGGTGCCATGGAACAGGACCACCGCGACCAATTCAAACTATTCATCAATGTGGTTCCTAACATCGAATGCAAAGTGTGCCGGCGCCCCGTCATATTGAAACTACATAAGGTGACGAATTCTCAGTGGCACATCTTCTAGCAACTATGGAAGGACATGTTGAAGGAACGTTTAGTACACAACTCCGTTCAGTGTATGAGGAAGTACGTAACAACAAAATCGTTGACAATACCAGCCCATATATCAAACCGCTGTTGATAGGATCGACACACCGGTGCTTGTGGATTTTCGTAATCCCGTACATGGTTATTCCTGCTGTTGAACATCCCCTCTCTTATAAACCTGGTCTCGTCTGTACACAACACACAAGCAGGAAAATTGTGGTTTTCTGCCACAGTGTAGGAACCAATTTGCAAACTGTACTCGAAAAGGGAAGTCCGCTATCTGTTTGACTCCACCTTCTGCGGAACGGGGTGCAGTTGTTCATTTAGAACTCTCAAAACAGCGATTGGCTTGCGTTCAGAGCTCGTGCAACGCGCCGACTACTAGCGGCAAGATTGTCATCAATTGTGTGTAACACATTCTCTTCCAGATCGGGTGTTCTGGCACACCTCGCACGGCCAATATCTTCCATTCCAACGCGGAAGGATCCAGTTTCTCGTAGGCGCCTACGTACAGATACAAAAGTACTGTGATGTGGTTGCCGTCGGTGCAGAACTAGCTCAACATAGCACTGTGCCGCTCTTCCACTGCATTCAGTGAACCCATACACGAGGTGCATATCGGCCAACTCTTCATCAGTAAACCTATCCATACTACTGTGTATCACTGTTAACGCACAGCTAACGCTGCGGAAAAAACAAAACCCTAGACAGTGAAAGGGGATATATTATACATATATGGAGAAATTGTACATACGAAAGGGAAACCATACATATAAGAATTGTACAGTCATCATTTAATTCACTAACATGTTAAAATATTCAACATCTAACATTTGTACAGAGCTGATTATAGGAAACGGGCGAGCTAGCAGAATTCCAGGAAAGTATAAAGAAACAGAAAGAGACACATAGAGAAAAGAAAGAGACGCAGATATGGAACTGACACTTAAGCGTACGGATCTGAAGACACAAATTCTCATACATGTTAAGGTAACGCGGTCTGAGGACCAATAGGAAACGTCGTTACATTTTTAAACGCAGAGGTGAGCGTCACTAGGCTCCCGTATATAAGGGCAGACAAGGCCTCAGAGCCCACTCTCTCTCATCTAGAATTGTCGTCGACACGAGGTGCTACAGATGCACGTGTAAGCAAAGGGGTGGGAGTGCGTGTGCAGATAGCTAGGCTCCTGACTAATTTAAAGTGGTGAGATTATAATAATGGGAAATACTAGCCTCCCATAATTATTTCAATTGTGAATAAACTTAATTTATTAAGGGAAAATTGCAGTGTATTTCTTAAACTTGCCTCACCCACTTTAACCTGAGAATTAATAATTAGATACAGTTAGGAATGGAATACGCAACAACCAACGAGCACCAATAGCCGAGGAAGTACACTGCAACAGGCAACAACAACCCAAGGTTCGACGATTTCGCGCTACAAATAGCGCACAGCACCGTTTCCCGCTACAACGTAACCGAGCAGTACTGAATGCAAACTTGAGGATTACAAGTTAAAGAGGGTATTACTGTTGTCAACAGCAGGTACAGTGAGCGAATGGAAACTGTGTTTATGAACAAGAACACATAGTGCGTACTGTCAACATTTGCACTGCTGTGCTGTATTTTCACTGCAATACAGATACAAAACTATCTGGGGCAAGAAACGAAACGAAATGCAATTACTCTGTAACGAGCCGCAGGATACCGTGTGTCCCTTAATCCAAAATACTCAGAGGGTATCCCTGAACAATCTCTGAAAGTTTGTCGGTGGAATTCTGATTGCTCCTGTACATTTAATACAGCTAAGACTGCAAAAACGAAATGAGCACACTCTATTTAAAATAATAAATGTACGTTTTGTAATTATTCACACTTATGTGAGAAAAAAGCTTCAGTTATCTGTGCAGTAATACAATAATTTAATCTGAAGGGTCAATTAACGGAAACGTTTATAATATTTCTCGTGACCTAAGGTATCCTTTTAACGAAATTATAAACTTCTTCAGGGTGTCAATAGCTTTGTATCATGAAATAAAATAACTGTTTAATGACTAAGAATAATGGCAAATATTAGTTTCTTAGAACAAAAGGTTATTTTTTTATTGATGAATCCAAAGTATAGGCAAGCAAATAATTCCCTTCTCTGTCTACGTTAATGCTAGTCACAATAAATAGGTACAACTGAATAACTACGCTATCTAGCACATTAAGAAGAAAATTAGGCAAGCGGGACAGGCTACCTATAGTCTACCCGAGTTTAACAGGGGTGAAGCAGCGTGCCTAAACTGAGTTATGCTTTGCTTTTCAGCTGGCATACCCTTCCGAAGAAAAGGATATAAATCTCTGTTGTATGCAAGGGACAAACAAAAGAAAACAAAGCCGACCCTCCAAGAATCAGCGTTGTCAATTTTGGATTTTTGCGAACAGTTGCTAAGAAATCGCTTCTAGAAATGGAAGAAAGGGAGTGGGAACTATTTTACAGTAAAAATAGCAATTTAACTCAAAGATTACTTTCACATTGTAGTTGTGATGTGGGGCAAGGGTTAGGACAAGGTTTTCTACTGGTGAAACGTGATACCGTAAATATTGACAGGAAGATATGAATAATGAACTAAAGAAATGATAGTAAGTTAGAGAAATAATTGTAATAAGTAATTTCCGTATATTAAATCAATGTACAATGTAATAAACTTGAGTTGAAAGATTTGTCCGGGGAAAAAGGTCATTAGCGAGTCATGTTAAGGAAGTACGTTAGTATAAAAGTTCCTGGAATGCAGTTAAGGAGTGAGTTCAGTACGTTTGGAAAGTCACATATGCAGGAATTCTGTAAATTAGAAAGGAAACGTAATTCTTAGATTCGGGCGAAGTACCGCGTAGCAACAGCTTCACATACGCACGTACGGAGTTTTAAGATTGGACCTATAAGTAGGAACCTTGGTAGGGGTAGAGATAGGTAGGCGGAGCTTAAGTTAAGAATAGAGCATGCATTCTAAATCATACTTACTTGCTAAATCATGTGAATTACTCGCGTGACGACGCTTGTGATTACTCCTGTTTTATTGTTTGAGTCGCGCCCATTGGTGTGCTTGATTTAGAAATATTTAACGGTTATTGCTAGCCGAGTAACATTTCTGCGACTTGCGGCAATTGACGCTTCGCTTCATTACTATTATAGAAATAATTTAATTCAACATTCGGCGACTCTCTTCAACAGAATATGTTAGTCAACATTAAAATTTATCACTTAATTAAACTGGTGTTATCCTTTCACATTACACTCGTGCACACTCATACATGGATGCAACTTCGAGATGCAGCATCAAAATTTGAAGCAAAGGGTACGGTTTCAAAATTGTCACACCAAGAGCGGCTTCAAAGGAAGCCTAACGTGCGACTAGCTGCCTACCTGCGCTCTAAGGTTGAGAATGTTAAAAAGCGGCACCTGTAACACACTGACGATAGATGCTCCAATGCTTCTACAATGCCTACGTTAAATCTCCATGCTACTTGTAGCGGCTTCAGTAAATGCTTATTTCAAAACATGATAAGCAAGGGCTCAAGTGTCGGCAGCAAAAGATGTTGCCACGACTTGTATTTTATGTAAAAACGGCGCACAAATGGAGCTAAAGAAAGAGATAACGAGAGTCACAAAATCTTTGTGGTGGCGAACATCTGTTTAAAAGCAGCACTTTCCTGTAGAATCTTTTATAACGGCTGTTTTCCTTCGTGTCCCTTCCACATATATAGGAAGCGGCTAAGTGATCAACTTGGGGGGAAAAGCAGGGAAAAGAGGAAGAATGAATATGTGCGACAGAGAGAGAAGAGGAAAGAAACCAGGAGGGATGAAGCAGGGAAGTGAATGAACGAAGGAGCCAGGGCAAATTAATTTGTTCCGTCGCTGGTGGTGCATTTCACCCCCCTCCCCCTTGTGCCAATACCGTGGTTTTGTCCTGCGGTCTGTCGCCCTTAATTGCATGGAATGTCTACTACCTGGTAGAGAAATTGGTGTGCATCACGGGGATATGCACTGGCTAAGCACAGTAATGCTAAACACAGCTCATTTGTTTCATAGCAGAAGCGTTGCCGTTGGTTATGCCGTGGGGAGTCCGATATGAAGGCAAGGCTTTGCTTTAGAGATGAAAATTAATTATTCATGTGCAGCACCTCTACTTGCATTATTTAGCGCGGTACATTTTTGCCTGCATGGACGAAAGATAGTCTATTTCAAATTAATTCTAATAGATGGCTGCTTCATTTTCAAAACTTTTCCCCAATGCACATACTTTGCAGCAGCCCTTCCTTTTATTTCCCAAGTTTTTGCTCTAAGTACAGGTTTCCATACTGTTACAGCTGGATCTAGTAAACCAGTGGCGGTTGTGTACATTTTAGTTGTTGGGGCACAACTTTTGCAATGAATCAACGAACACGAACATATACTACAAAAATCTGATGTGTTACACTCACATGACTTTCTCTACTCTTGTACTCTTATTGCTAATTTTCTTGTAGATGCAAGGGGAATTGGTAGGCTTTAAGCGATAGTCAAATATTTTAAGAGCTGGTTGCTATGTGGCGCATTCCATTTTCTTTGTATATCCAGGACAAAAAAAATGAATAACGAATTTGAGAAAAAGTACAGTATTGGAAAATTTAAGGGAATAAAAAGCAATATCTCGAAAATGGTTCACTCAACAAAAAAAAATGTATAGGACATAAATTGTGTATTTTAACGCGATCTACATTTTTTGTGTAGTAAAATTTTGTCTATCTCTTATGGTTTACCAGTCATGCAAAAACCGTTCACAATGAAGAATACTTTTGGAGACATTCCCAGAAAATTCGGGATATACGTTTCATTTGTCATGAAAATATCTTAAACATATGATATTTTAATCAAAATCGTTAGAGCCATTTTTGAGAAAATTAAAATTTTCGAAAAATGTTCAATGTAAAGGGTAGTCTGAGGTGGGGAATTTTCTTGGAAACCTTCGTGTGGCATCTCTGGAACATACTGAACCTAAATACCAAGTTTGGTGTTTATCCGACTGTTCGTTTTGAGTTATGCTATTCACAGACACACAGACGGACATGTTTCCAAAAATGCTTTTTTTGGATTCAGGGGTCTCAAAACATGTATTTCCGGTGAAATCTCGGTATCGAATTTTTGGGTGGAATACAATACTTCCCCTACTTACTATACGTAGTAGAGAAAGTCAAAATAGGCCGATCTCCAAAAACATACTTCCAGTTTTCTCGAAGATATAGTCTAAAGTAATTTTATGTACCGGTATTCGATGAATTGACGTAAAATACACACCACAGTTTACTAAAAGTAGTAATTCACATAAGTTTCTCATACCGAGCGAGATGGCTCAGGCGCTAATCTGTGGCTCGCATTTGGAAGGTCGTGGGTTCGATTCCCGTGGTCGACCTTCCTGAATCTATGGGTTTTTGGGGGAGTTTCCCCGGGTCGCTAGGCGAATGCTGGGAAGGACCATTACATCCCTTGAATTTCCTATCCTCCCATTTCATCTCCATTCTCATTTCAGCTCACCTAATGGTTTACCTAGAACGTTAGCCGGAAACAACTCCAGCCGAACTGATGTTAGTGAAACGTCTAAGCGATCGTGCTGCTCTCAAATGCCGCACACGTTTGAAACAAAAGAAAGTTACACACTACATATTTCAGTAAATAAACGTGAGTAGATTAGATTAAAAGTGTCTCTTCATATTAGAGTTTTTGCATTTAGTGGAATATTTCCGGATTATCCGGATTACCTCCAGTCTCATCTAGTCCGGATAAACAAGGTTCTTGTGTACTGTCTTTCAGCGACGTTTTAGCTAGGGGTAAAGGCTGGTTCACAACCGCCCGAGAACGGGAAACATGCACCATGCAAGATATTGGTTCACAACAGCCCGGTAACGAGAACGGGAATGCATATCGATCACAAAGTGAAAGTCGATTTTGCGCATTGGGTTTCATTTGTTTTTAACTGACCAATGACATTTTTCCACCTACTTCCAATTTAGCCAAGCCAACGTCAAAATTCGATAGAGTAAACATTGTCTAAATGCATATCCATTACATTTCCGATCCCTCTAGTTGTGCCAAGCTTTCATTCCTTTACTTAATGGCATACATTAAAATTGTTTATTGCTCTTTTTTCATTTCCACCGGTTTTAGCTGTTCTTTGTAGCTTTTGCCATTGTTTTTTAGGTAGTAGCCAGTTTTGAGTTGCATATAAACAAACTACAAATGATCCCTTCACCAGAGGAGCCAACGCTGATTAGATTTGCGGGTGTCGGGATGAGGTTAGGAAGCACATTTACTACTAATTCCATGTTTCCAACTTGCGACTATAGACAGCACTAGTGGCTGTTTCATGTCACGGCCGCCTAGAATAACCTCTAGAGTGAAGTGTCTAATATGCACAATAGGGATCTAATATGCCGTGCCCGGGAACGAGAACGAGAAAGTTAAAAGTTGGGCAACTCTTCTTTCCCGTTCCCGGAGCCCGGGAAGGCTTCCCGTCGGTTGTGAACACTCCCATTTGAATACATGTATTTCAACTTTCTCGTTCTCGTTGGTTGTGAACCAGCTTTAAGGGTGGGGTGGCTTATCTCTCAGAGATTTAGCTGGTGGAGGGGTAAACAGTATGTTGAACTCGTACCGCGCGTGATGCGTACATTCGAAAACAGCTAAGACTTTCCTCTATCGCGCTCACTTGTCTCTGAACAAGTAAACACTGCCTCCTTCCAGTAGCTAAACCCCTACCCGCTTGGAAGGCCTCCCCGCCCCCTAGCTAAAACATCGCTGAACAGAATTTATGTTCCATTTACTTGTACCGGAATTTCTTATATCATTATCTTCGTTTTTACCCTGTTCATGATAAGGTAGCTAGTGGATCATTTCCTCCAGTTCACATGTTGATCTGACGAACAGAACTGTCATTTGCAAAGCACAAGTTGGTTACTCCTCCACCGTTTACAGTGACTGCATATTTGTCTTTCCCGTTCAATTTCCGGAATATGTCTTTCAGCACACAAGCAAATAGTAGAGGGTCGGGGGAAATTGAGTTACCTTGTTTTACTTCTCTATCAGGTTTGAAACGCTTATCTCCCGTGTCTAGTTCTCGGTGACTTCCTTGTAGAGCTTACTTAATATTCTGTTTAGGGAAATATCCTTGTGATTCAAGCTTCAACACAGACAAACCTGAAATGCTCCAAAACGGTGTTCTCGAATGAAAATCTGCCGCTTCGGTAGGAATTAACTTTTACGCAAAAGTAAAAATCTGAGCGTCACGCTCGCATTACTTTTTCTAGCATTACAATTTCACAACGTCCCTTTCGCATTAAAATATTCACACAAAAAGCGATTCTTCTCTTCACGTAACGTATAAATTGTTTACTAGAAATAAACTGAAACTAAGCAATGTAGCCTTAGTTCTGAAGTAGATATTTTG
Source organism: Deroplatys truncata (assembly GCA_030765065.1). Classification (NCBI taxonomy): domain Eukaryota; kingdom Metazoa; phylum Arthropoda; class Insecta; order Mantodea; family Mantidae; genus Deroplatys; species Deroplatys truncata. The sequence goes on along the minus strand of CM060975.1, from coordinate 300,240,385 downwards.
TTGTATTGTTATTTGCCCCACATATGGAAGCCAATTTGAAGTAGTTATTATCTTTACGTTGTTTGCACCACGCATGGAAAGCCGATTTGAAGTAGGTCGTATTGATACGTTATTTTGTTGTAGGAGTTGTATTATAGTTCAACTGTTGGGGAACCGAACTTGTAGTAGTTGCAACCGCACGTATAGTAAACAGTTTCCGGTAGCCTTCGCCCCAAGTTTAAAAAATATTAACTTTGTAATTTGACTGTTTCTTTAAATATATATTTGTTTTGCCTCGGCTGCGTCAGTATTATTATTAGAGACACGTTTCTCTTAGCAGGGTTGTGGTACGACTAAGAATGTAGGTTTACACAGATTGTAATTTTACTTCACTCCTATTATTAATGCTTGACACGATTTTAAATAACACTTCACTGATATAGAGAGCTGTGAGATTCTTTTTATTAATCACTTGCACTTTTTACCACGTAAAACTATTTTTCGTCTCACACGAATACATATTAAATCTCTCGGGGACGCATCTTGCATCCGGTTACAATCACTGACTGCAGGCAACTGACTTCTAGATTTGTAAATTTTACTATATTTCAGTTTCTAATTGGCTAAAACTAGTCCAATAGAATACCTTCATTTAACTAAAGCTTTTTCTGGTTGTTGATTGCCTATTTTTTTTAAAGCTGTCACAAAATTAAATTATTGCTTCCAAGAATCAAGTAACATTTAAACTTACTAATTCATTTTTGCCTCAAGGTTACCTCATTGTTAGCAACTTTAAACTTATTATTCTCACAGCTCCTACCTTATTAAATTACGTAATATATTCACATAACATTATTACACATGGATACAATAATACAAGCATATGCAATGACTGTTACATACATCTTTTATATATTGTTACATACACATATTGCTTTAAGGAGGGCTGTTACTGAATTTATATATTATACAATTAGACTGAAATCATTTTAGTGTTAAAAATACTGCCTCAGTTCCAGGCAGAAGCGACTTGTGAGTATAATTTTTGGTACATATTCATGAACTTTTAGATTAATATAGCCCTGGAAATCTGAAATAGCATCTGCTGCATAATACATAGCTATAATTATGAATAAATTTATATATCTGTAGTCGCTCCTAACAATAATAATAATAATAATAATAATAATAATAATAATAACAACAACAACAACAACAATGAATAGCTTGTCTGACAAAAGAAAGATTTTTTTGTGGATGTTTGTTGCGTACATAATTCAGCACGCCGTATTAGGACAAGAATGAAGTAATGTGTAAATTAAATTGTAGTGGAGATTATGGATGGTATGCAGAAACCGGGAGAAGTTTCCGCGCTTGTGCACATTACCTACTTCTGATATACTGACTAACTTCTACCGTAGTGTGCTACCACCTAGTAGCATTGACGTAAAGTTGTAACGTTAGTATGGAAACAGAGCGCGAGAAAAGCTTCACCATCCCGTGCACTTCTTCAAGTGTGCACGGCCCGTATGTATTTGACCTATAAGTTAATTACCTCATTCCAGTTGCGCATGCGCAGAAGCTGCTTAAAACGTGCACAAGTCAAAGTGTGCGTACAAGGGAAGCAATTTCATTGCAGCTGCCAAGAATTCAATGTGGCCGATATTACACTAAAGTACTGCCAAGCTTACAATGGAATTTACTAAAACCTATTTTGCAAATATTTTTTTGAAACAACACTAAATATCGTATCGTCGTGTATCCAGTGATACGAAATTGTGTTGTAAAACCGAGAATTAGAAAGTGTGGAGCACTTGTTTAAGCACTAAAACAACACCAAATAAATGCACTTGTAGAACCAACGGCCTCTACACATCCATTTAAACCAAACAGTTGACGTATCTACAACTTCAAGCCTGTGTCCCCAACCTAACAGCTACATTTAACACCAGATACGACCATATCTTTACCTGGGTATCTTCTAGGAACGGTTGCTGGTATTGATGTCAACTGAACAAACAGAATGTTACCAAATGTAACCAAAGAACACTATAATGGGGTAAATGTGTCTTTTGGTGAATTTCAATAGCTAGTGTTCTCTATAGTGAACCTGATGCCATATTAAGCGAGTTTAGAGGAGTAGCTCGGTAAATTTTAAATTGCCGCGTACACGTTACGTTTAACAGCATTGAAAGAAAAAAAATCTGATGTGTTGCACTCACATGACTTTCTCTGCTCTTCCACAAACTATTTTTACAAACGCTTATTCTGCATCTTTTTCATGTTAATCGAGATAAACATTTGCCAATTTTCTTGTAGGTGCAAAGGGAATATGGTAGGCTTTAAGCGATAGTCAAATGTTTTAAGAGCTGGTTGCTGTGTGGAGCATCCCATTCTCTTTGCATGTCCAGGACGTAAAAAAAACGAATAACGAATTCCCACTTGCAAAAAAGTATATTGGAAAATTCAATGGACGTCGAGAAGGCCTTCTCCACGACCTTGCATGCGGGTCTCCTTTACAAGCTTATCCAGCTGGAACTACCACCACACTACATAACCTGTTACACTCATACCTAAAACACCGATCTTGTTTTAGTTGCGGGGAAGAAATCAACACACAGGCCAATACGAGGCGGAGTCCCCGAAGGCTCTGTACTATCCCCTACACTCTTCAGCATGTATGTGGCCGACATACCAGCAGAGCAGCACGTCAATATAGCCCAGTATGCTGATGACGTGCTGCTATACTGCACAGACACTCTCACAGAGCCTTCAATCCAATTCAAAGACACCTCCCCTCATCCAAGAGAGGTGCAGGCGTTGGCCATTGTCCATCAATCCGGAGAAAAGCTACGCCATTCTCTTCACACAGCGCCACTTCCCCGCCAACTTCCCCTCATTTACCTACCTCCGACGTAGGATAGAGTGGACGAATTCCATCTCCTATTTGGGTGTTCAGTTAGATAGGCGTCTAACTTTCCAGGGTCACATCGTGGATCTCTCGCGTCGGGGCATGGCGGCTACGGTCTCCTTGTACCCCATGCTGGGATCCGTGATGCCGATACCGCTTAAGTTGCGCCTCTTCAGAGCACTTATAGTCCCTGTCCTACTTTACACCTGCGAGATCTGGGGCATGGTTGCAGACTCCAGTCTGCTCCGACTGCAGCGGGTGCAGAATATGGGCCTCTGAGCCCATCTATTCTGTATGTCGCGCTTTCCCCGTGAGCCTTATTCACGAAGCCTCATCTCTTCCATACCTGGAGGATAAAATTAGGCGCGGACTAGAAAACTATACGACCAATTGCCATTCCATCGGAGTGCCCTCGTTCGGTCTCTAGGGGACTATAACTCCAGAGAACGCCGCTTGAGGCGTTACCGGGTTCCCCGCATGGCATGCGGGCACCCCCGGTAACAAAGAAGTTACTCCAACCAGCAACAAAAGCTGAACACCTTTACAGTCCTACCACGAGTTTGTTGGTAAATTCTAAATTATAACCATAACAATTTTCCACCAGCGGTGCACTAGGGCCGTTGCATCCTGACCTGCAGTCGATGAGGAGCTCTTTGCTACCTCCTATCACCCCCTCTACCTCAATCTCAACCGCCATTCTGCAAACCCCTATCCTACCTACCAGTGGTTGAACCCTCACAAGGGTAGGTACACTTTAATAACACTTCTTCGGGCTGCCCCCAGCCTGCCAACATGCTTCGGGCTTCGGTAATGACAACGCACAAGCTAGGCGTGACGTCATTCCAGTCAACATAAAAGAAAAATAACAATATGAGTTGTGATAAAAAAGTTTCGGAATGACGTCATAAATACTACTCAACAGTTTGTTTTGTCTAATCTGCGTAGTCACCCTCGAAGTAGTCTCCTTGGGAGTTGATACACTTGTCCCAACGCTTCTGCAACTGCGCTGGAAGCACCTCTGGAATTCCTCTTCTTTCATCATGTTCAGAGCCTTCTGCGATTCGCGATGGATGACATCAATGTCCTCAAAACGGTGTCATCGGAGCCGCATTTTAAGTCGCGGGAAAAGAAAAAAGTCCGCTGGTGCCAAATGTGGAGAATAGGCAGGATGAGGAACAGTATTCATCCTATGTTTATCCAAAAATTGGCGAACAAAAGGGCTTTGTACGTCGGCGCATTGTCATGATGAGGAACCAGTCACAGGTCTTTCAAATTACTTTGAACACTTCCAAAGGAGAGTCCTAACGAGTCACAAAGTTCTCTTATTGTAATGCGTCTATCATTTAAGACCATTTCCCTCACCTGATTGATATTTTTATCAGTTTTGCTGGAACAGGGTCGCCGCGAACGATCTGCATCTTTAATTGATGTCACACCACTTTTAAATTTGGAAAACCATTCAAATGCTTGAGTTTTGCCCATAACTTCCTCCTCATAAGCTGTTATTAACATTTTATAGGCTTCTGTTGCAGTTTTACCGAGTTTAAAGCAAAATTTGATGTTCGTTCCTTGTTCTTCGTAATCTGACATTTTTGCTACGCGGAAAAATCGCAGTACATGCAAAACACGTGTTCACTTCAGAGCGTCTACCGCGTCACTGTATGATCACAGGAAGTCACGTGATCTCTCATTTTTATCGGGAAGGAACGCTGCATGTACAGTCTGGGTAAGAATTAAAACTTGTTTATCACACCTGGTATGTCTGGTAATGATGATGTAACCCTCAAATTATCAGTAAACCAGAATATATATATATACGAGATTACGTTTTAGGCCTTTAGTTACCAAGTGATCTGTTATTAGAGGTGATATCTAGTACACCAGTACTGTTAATCTTCGTATTAACATAAATTAAAATATGTACCTACCTGATGGGTTACTTATGGTTTAGCAGTTTATTTGAACCTTAATAAATAATTGAAAAATGTACATTGATCCGAAGTATCCACCCAATAAGATGGATTTACCACCATTCCAGGCTTTGGACCTCAATCAAATTTGAACCTTCCAAGTGACCGCTTAAGGCTTCGAAGCACCGTTCATTTAGAAAACCTTACCGTGTATCCTAACCACAGAGTGACAGAGTCTTATATTTCGATCCAAAACAAAATCAGCCCAAATTGAAAATCGAACTCGACCGTTCCAAGCGACAACTTTTTCCATCAAAGCACTATACTTTTTACAAGTACAAAACCTTGCCGCATACTTTTATCTCATTCCACTAACCACAGAGTTAATTTACCACATTTGGGGTAAATATTTTTGGATACTGCCACTTTTAATGGTAAAGCTGTCCCTCCCCTCTGTGTGGAATGTCGCTTTAACCGTTGTTCACCACAGTGCTGACTTTTGAAGGATTAGTTCTTTAGCCACATTGGATCAGTTTGGTCTTCCTTTGATCGTCCCTTGTGTAACTGAGATCGTGGCATTACCTTTTGTCTCGTGCCCACTCACGAGTGGAAAACAATCCTGTTGAAGGTCAGAATATGCGTCTTTTCTCTGAACAGCGTGCAGTCTTTCAGATTAGTTTCATGCATCGCTTAGTCCTGGAAATGACAGCATCGCTCAACGTTACACAACCTGAACACATTATGTAAACATTCTTTATCCGCATCTTAGCTTGTTCCCATCGTCCTCTTTTCTGCATTTCTTCATTCTACGCACGAGGGTGAAGCAGTACGTTTTGAGCAGTTAAATAAAATTAAAATCACAGGGAGAATAAACATCAATAACAGTAAGGATAGTGTTAAATAAAACTGGAAAGCGAGTGTGACTGTAAATTTGTCGAAGGCTTGAGAGAGACAAGGACATCAGCGGCCGGAAACGGATGGTTTTTCCCTCTATTGTTAAGTGTCCCGTTAGGTTGCTGGAACGCAGAGGTGTAGAAAAGGGTAAATGTTCGCCAAAAGCCAGATAGCCTTAGGCCTCCAATGGAAGAAGCTAGAAATCGGGTGATAATGGAACGGGGAGATATACAACGTTTGAAATAGAGAAACAGGAGATTTTAGAACACACTTGGCCGTGGTAGTTCCATGGAGATGGTTGTCAGAAAAGCTTAGAATACACACTTGGCCGTGTTAGTTCCGTGGAGATGGTTGTCAGAAAAGTTTATAATACACACTTGGCAGTAACAGTTCCTTGGAGATGGTTGTCAGAAAAGTTTAGACTACACACTTGGTCGTGGTAGTTCCGTGGAGATGGTTGTCAGAAAAGTTTAGAATACACACTTGGCCGTGGTAGTTCCGTGGAGATGGTTGTCAGAAAAGTTTAGACTACACACTTGGCGTGGTAGTTCCGTGGAGATGTTTGTTAGAAAATGTGTAGGAGAGTTTAGAATACACACTTGGCAGTAGTAGTTCCTTGGAGATGTTTGTTAGAAAATGTGTAGGAGAGTTTAGAATACATACTTGGCAATAGTAGTTCCTTGGAGATGGTTGTCAGAAAAGTTTAGAATACACACTTGGCCGTGGTAGTTCCGTGGAGATGGTTGTCAGAAAAGTTTAGAATACACACTTGGCCGTGGTAGTTCCGTGGAGATGTTTGTTAGAAAATGTGTAGGAGAGTTTAGAATACATACTTGGCAGTAGTAGTTCCTTGGAGATGGTTGTCAGAAAAGTCTAGAATACACACTTGGCCGTGGTAGTTCCGTGGAGATGGTTGTCAGAAAAGTTTAGAATACACACTTGGCCGTGGTGGTTCCGTGGAGATGTTTGTTAGAAAATGTGTAGGAGAGTTTAGAATACATACTTGGCAGTAGTAGTTCCTTGGAGATGGTTGTCAGAAAAGTTTAGAATACACACTTGGCCGTGGTAGTTCCGTGGAGATGGTTGTCAGAAAAGTTTAGAATACACACTTGGCCGTGGTAGTTCCGTGGAGATGTTTGTTAGAAAATGTGTAGGAGAGTTTAGAATACATACTTGGCAGTAGTAGTTCCTTGGAGATGGTTGTCAGAAAAGTCTAGAATACACACTTGGCCGTGGTAGTTCCGTGGAGATGGTTGTCAGAAAAGTTTATAATACACACTTGGCAGTAACAGTTCCTTGGAGATGGTTGTCAGAAAAGTTTAGAATACACACTTGGCCGTGGTAGTTCCGTGGAGATGGTTGTCAGAAAAGTTTAGAATACACATTTGGCCGTGGTAGTTCCGTGGAGATGGTTGTCAGAAAAGCTTAGAATACACACTTGGCCGTGGTATTTCCATGGAGATTATTGTCAGAAAAGCTTAGAGTACACACTTGGCCGTGGTATTTCCATGGAGATGGTTGTCAGAAAAGCTTAGAATACACACTTGGCCGTGGTAGTTCCGTGGAGATGGTTGTCAGAAAAGCTTAGAATACACACTTGGCCGTGGTAGTTCCGTGGAGATGGTTGTTAGAAAATGTGTAGGAGAGTTTAGAATACACACTTGGCAGTAGTAGTTCCTTGGAGATGGTTGTCAGAAAAGTTTAGAATACACACTTGGTCGTGGTAGTTCCGTGGAGATGTTTGTTAGAAAAGTGTCGGCGGATAGATGATATGAAACGTAACAAATAGGAAACGCGCGCGCGTGTGTGTGTGTCGAAGTAATAGCAGGAATCAAATGTTAAAACGGTGACGGGAAATAAACGAGCAGGAAAACAAACAGTCGTATTCACCACTAACCCGAGATCCAAGATCCATGCAAGAACCCTGAGCTAGTACCGAACCTGGGACCATTCCTAGAAATCCTGTACCGTCAAATACTACCACAAATTGGCGCTCTAACGCGAGGCCAGAATCAAAGGCTAGCACAAGGGCCATACGTTTGTAACACTTGGAAATACAGGTGTAATTGAAATAAGGTTCATCCTTTAGATCAACATTCTTTAGACATTCTGTGTAAGTTTTTGTTAGTAAGATTTTCATTTATCTTTAAATGTAATGTTACATTCATAAAATCGTAAGTTTTCTAGCTGAATTTGAGGCTGGCGACTGCCACTTTGGACGAGTGGTCAGCGTTCAAACTTCTTAACACAGAGGTCGCCCGTTCGAATACCGACTGATGCAGAGAACATCTTCATTAATTAGAATCATTCCCCACCGTCCGTAGGGCCTGGAAGTATGAATGTGGGAGTGAATGTATTTCCTAATGAAGGCCAACAACATAATAATAATTTACGATACAAATTACAAGTGCCGGCGCCGTGGCTGAGTGGTTAGACCGCTCGCCTCCCACCAATGCGGCCCGGGTTCAATCCCAGGGACCTGCATGTGGGATTTGTGGTGGACGAAGCGGCGTCTGGGCTGGTTTTCTCCGGGTTCTCCGGTTTCCCCCGCCATTCATTCCACCCACTGCTCCATCATCACCTTTCCTTTCATCCATTTCACCACCATTTCGTTTCATCTACTTCGTTCATCTCATACCAGGCATCGGGCTGATCACCCATCCTGGATGCTCTGTCTGATCCATGAGTGTCTGTTCCTCGACGGGCCTCTGACCCCAGGCACCCGCTTGTAAGTCCTGGGGGGTGTAAGTCCTATATAAGAGGAGGGTAAACAGATAATGAATGAACGATACAGGCCGCAGGCTGAGTTTGATAACCAATCGAGTAGTGTAATATGTAGTTACGATATGTGCAACGTACAACGTTTTATCTACTTTAGTTACCTAATATCGACTTTTCTTTTATTTACTTTGGTAAATCACATTTTTAATTCAGATGTAGTATTAGGAATCACTGAAACAGTACACTACATTGATACATAGTTGATACGTGTGTGTATTGGGGCATGCATGGCTTGATAGACGAATTAAATAATTAAATAAAGTTTGAAAAATGAGTTCTGACGAAGATATTGCGAATATTAATATTCAAGGAGTCGATCTCGGTATCGAATTTTTGGGTGGAATACAATACTTCCCCTACTTACTATACGTAGTAGAGAAAGTAAAACTGACATGTTTCAGTATGGACAATAATAAATCCTGCGGATGAGTTCATGGGACTTTGAATTCTCTCATCAGCCCAGGCATTTAAAACGGTATGGGCGGCATTTAACCATGTTTCAGCCAACCATACTATTTCCCTAAAATACTTATTTTATATTTATCATAATAATGATCTTAAGGTACAATATCGCATCTTTCAGTGTTATTTTTCTCTTATAGAACTCAAATCCGAGATCATGGAGGGCTTGTTCAAAAAGCTAAAGCTTCCCTAAAATAGTTCTCTGAGTTTCTCTGGAGTTAAAAAGCAGTAGTTACCTATTAACAAATGGGCTAAGAGCACACGACGTAATGAACGCACAAAGGACTTTCAGGATACTATTATTTGATAACTGACCTGAGAGGTTATGAGTAGGGTTCGGATTTTTAAGTGCTATAAACTTGAGAAATGTTTATTTTTTATGTGCTAAAACTGTCAAAAATGTGTGCTAAAGATTAAAATATTTGGTAGTATCTGAATGCTCAGTCAATATAAATTTATAAGAAATCATAGGCTAAGGATCCCCAACCGGCGGCTTTTGTACAGTAACCAAACACTTGTTCCCTACCTCCCCTAACCGCAACCGTTATAAACATCTTAGTGACATCCATGTGCATCTGCGCTTGTTGCCACAGTTTAAAATAGTATTTAAAAGCAAAACTTTACAGGTGATTTCTACATGTACAAAAAACAATCCTGCAATTTAATTGTCTTGCTTACTTCACACACAATGCAGTAAATAACTATGCATCACATAATAATTACATTGATGTTACAAACGCTTTAAAATATAACTGAGGAAGAGCTGAACTAATATGTTCGCTACAAGAATGGAAATGCATGTTAACATACCCGACAGAAACCTAGAAATATTTCCCGAATAAACTATACATTGTTGGACTATCATTAAATAATTAAAATACATGAATATGAATTTATTTTGAAAGGAACGTATACTCCCAAATAAAAGCATTTTCAATTTCTTTATTTACCCTCATAATTAATTTTCATAAATAAGGGTTGTATGTTTGCAGTTTTGCTTACTGTAATTATAACTGTGCGCGCAGCTATGGTGAAAGTATTCTTTATTTTGTTTGTCTTGCAACCAAAGACTGTAGAAACACCAAGTTCCAGAAGATGTAAACAAAAGTACTAAATATGTAAAAGTTAAAAAACAAGAAATGAAACAGGTGAAAACAATTACCTGAACGTAAGTTTTTGTGTCACTCTTGGGAAATAGGTGCTTTTTTGTAGTTTGGAAAAGACAATAAATTTGCTTCCCAACAATGCTTTTATTAATATAAGAAGAAATTGTGTATGATTTATAAGCATGGCAGCTTCTGTTTGCTTAAATGGATAGTTTTTATTATAATTCAGGACAACTAAAAATATGGAAGATGGAAAAAAAATACATATAATCTTATGTGTTATATTCACACGATTATCTCTACTCACTCTTCTATAAACTACTTTTACAAAAGCTAAATTTCTTTCTCTACTACGTATAGTAAGTAGGGGAGGTATTGTATTCCACTAAAAATTCTATACCGAGATTTAACTGGAAATACATGTTTTGAGCCCCCCGGAATCCAAAAAAAAAAAGCATTTTTGGAAACATGTCCGTGTGTGTGTGTGTGTGTGTCTATCTCTGAATAGCATAACTCAGAAACGAACAGTCGGATAAACAACAAACTTGGTATTTAAGTTCGGTATCTTCCAGAGATGGACACGAAGGTTTTCAAGAAAATACCCCCACCCCAGATTACCCTTTACTTGGAACATTTTTCGAAAATGTTAATTTTCTCAAAAAATGGCTCTAACGATTTTGATTAAAATATCATATGTTTAATATATTTTTATGACAAATAAAATGTATATCTTGAATTTTCTGGGAATGCCTCCAAAAGTATTCTTCATTGAGAACAACTTTTGCATAACTGGTAAACCATAAGAGATAGACAAAATTTTACTACACAAAAAATGTAGATCGCGTTAAAATACACAATTTATGTCATATACATGTTTTTGTTGAGTGAACCATTTTCGAGATATTGCTTGTTTTTCTCCTAAATTTTTCAATACTTATTTTCTCAAATGGGAATTCGTTATTCATTTTTTTGTCTTGAATATGCAAAGAGTATCAGTCTGTGGCAAAGAGAATGGTGCTGCACCTAGCAACCAGCTATTAAGAGATATGTGTATGCTTAAAGGCTACTGTATTTCTATATTGCCCTTGCAAATACAAAACAAGGGGAGCATAGTACGCCTTAAGCGATAGTCAAATATTTTTAGAACTGGTCGCTATGTGTAAAATGTAATTCTCTTTGCATGTCAAAAGATCGTTTCCTCAAATGTTTATCTCGATTAATATGAAATAGATGGAGAATAAGCGTTTGTAAAAATAGTTTGTACAAGAGTAGAGAAAGTTCTGTGAGTGTAACACATCAGATTTTTTCTATGTACTTATTTTTAAACGAGATAAACTTTCATTGCACATTTCGTTGTAATTATAAGGATACATAGACTAAAGCGATAGTCAGATTTTTAAAAACCAGATGACTTTGAAATTCCATGCTCTTAGTATGACCATGAGGAAAATACAAATAGGGATTTACCACTTGTAAAAGGTAGGTACAAGTACTTCAAAATTCAAACCAATAACAAAGAATTTCTCGGAAATGATTAACACAATTTGACATAAATTGTGTCCTTTTCGAGTTTGCATTTTTGCTATCTCTTACAGTTTACGAGTTATGCAATAAGTTGTGAATGGCGAAGAGTTTACAGGTTATTCCCAGAAAATAAAATTCAAGATATAGATTTTATTTTTCATCCAAATATCTTAAACGCGTGGTATTTTAATAAATATCGTTATAACTGTTTTTGAGAAATTCAAAACAAAAAGAAACATTTTTCCACGTAAAGGATTCTTTTCTGCACATTCGTGAACATCACACACAAGAATCTGGCTTTGCTTATTCAAAACTTTTGTAGCTCTTATTCACTACTGGTACTTGGCGGAGGGTCATTTGCTGGTGCGGCCGGAGGGGCAGCAACTTGGTTCACTTCCCAAGACCTCCACATCTTAATTAAACTATTAAACACTGCTAAACTTAGAAACCTGCATTAAGTAAACCAGTATATATCTTCTCTTAAGATACGCATATGCGTTTTATACTAAAAGAAAATCACGTGCGAACAGTCACAGCTGCCAAAACATACTGCAATCGAAGAAACAACAGAAATGATATTGCAATAACGCTTTGCTTTGGTGGAGCTAGTGACAGGAACACGTGCTGTAATTGGGGGATGGGAAGACCCTACCAATCGTTTAATGATGCGTTTGTGGTCAGGGTTCAAAGCGTTCCGTTCGCTTTATTGACTTGCTCACTTCCTAGACAACATTATTCTGAGGTACAACTATTTTGTACCTACTCCATGGCATTCTCAACGAACAGTCAAAGCCTTCTTCGCAAGTGCATTCCTTTTTTACACCAAGGAGTTCGTATTCTGGTGTGTAAATCCTCTTTGGCCGTTTAATGAATTAGAATTCGAAGGTGTTTACGGCCCTTTTCCATTAGAAAGAATAGGCCTTTTCAATAGTAATGATTAAAATCTTTACAATATGTTGTCTAGTTAACACATTTACCGAGCTCAGGCAGTAACGTCTTCGGCCCGCATTCCGGAGGTCGTGGGTTCGATTCCCCGGCCGACCTTCCTGACCCATGGGTTTTTTTGGGGTTTCCCTATGGGAAGGTTCATTACACTCTCCGAATTTCCTGTCCCTCCATTTCACCTCCATTCTCATTTCATTTCCTTTCATCTGCTTGGCTATTTCAGGGTTTCAAGTGCCGGCGGGATGTCGGCGTTACATAGCAAGGGAAAAGGATGCTCTATGTAACATTTCGTCCCCGGAATGGGGGGCGGTCTACGAGTCCCGGGCCCCCTAGTGGGAAGTGCAAGGCTACAGGGGGAGGGGAAGCGGTTGTACCAGCTTCTATCCGGGAAGTTTATATCTGGAGAAAGGTAGGGACCCTGCCCTCTGCTCTGTTGTGTCTCCTGGTCCGGCCGCCCTCCGCTCCTAGTCCTAATCCTAGTCCTAGACAACATTTATTATGATTTATGTAAAGTTGAGGGAAGAACCACTTGCTAGGTAAATCTTATAAGATAGGAATTTAATGGATGAAGGAAACCGTGTGGCTGTTACACATTAATTTTTTTACAGTAGTTTTTAAATATATTTGCACTGGATAATTAATTTTAAATAAATTATTTGAATTTACCATAAGCTTTAATGCTAGAACAGATTTTCAATTGAAGCTGTCAATGAAATCCGTTGTGTGAGATCCATCTTTAAAGGCCCTAGTGAGCTATATTTACCTGTTTGGTAAACGTGTAAAAGCGGGGGAGGGATAGCATCGCTCGTCACATTAGCGAACCTGAAATACGACCTCCGCCCAGGGTTACTTAAGAGTTATTTCACAGTTCCGATGTTTGTAGTGTTTCATTTCACAAACACGAGTGGCTAAAACAAAACACGAACTCTGTCTCTCAAAACAGTGTAATGGCTTTAGCGAGGTATCGATTTTTTGCGACTTCACACAGCGGGGGCGCTCCGTCCTGCGTGCAGAAACTCTCCTTCTCTGCAGGATACTCTATTATTAAACAAATCAAAGTCAAGGCAAATGGAAAATTAAAACTTTAAAGCCTTCGAGGCTTAGCAAAGGTAAAGTTACAAGAAATGAGTATAAAACGTTTTCAAGAACATCACCGTTTTTTCTCTAAGTTAACACGAAAGAAATGTTAAATATTTTGGTATAACAATCACACAACCATTATCATTGATTTAAAAACCCGTTGTGCAAATTAACCGTGTAAAAGCTTATATATTCCACTAAAAATGTTGTCCTCTGTGGTGTAGTGGCTACTATGTTCCCGAGGTCGCGGGTTCAACCCCGGCGGAGGGCTATGGATTTTTTCGGGCGTAAACATCCTTAGCATGGCTTCCTTCGGAAGGGAAGTAAAACCGGTGGTCCTGTGTTATAGATTTACAGCACGTAAAAGAACCTCGAGTCTGATAAAGAGGCCTCTGAGCAAAATTTCCTGTCTTTCAGGCCCAATATAGAATGGGTCGCTAAGGACCACAACAGTTAAAGAGCGCCCATAAATAAAACTAAAAAAAACAAAAAAAAAAGATGTGGAGAATTACCAAAGAAATACATGCTTTGAGGTCCAATATTCACAAAGAGGTATTTTTAGAAAAAAAAAAAAAACGTTCGCGTATGTCTGTGTTTCTTGTAGGCGAAATCTCCAAATTTTTTGTTGTGTTTAACGCCCATTCCTACTACATACGGCACCACAGGTGGACATTGATGATGCATGAAATGATAATTGAGAAAGGAAATTTGGGAAGGAAAACATTTCTGGACTATTTAGGCTACCTTCCCGCATTTGCCAGTTATCAGGAGGAAAGCCTGAAAAAAAGATCTGTCAGAGAGGGATATCCTGGCAGGATATGAACCGCAGACCTCCCATTCAGGAATCCACACCTTAACGATCTCGACCACCCGTATCGGTCTCCCCATCCCAAGCTACTCTTTACGTGGAAAGATTTTCATTTTCTTCTGTACGATTTTGACTAACATGTCGCATATTTAAACTATATTCTTGAGCAATGAAAGGCATATTTTGAATTTTCTGTCAATTTCTCTTTATTTTCAATGTATTTTTTTATAATTTTGTATAACTGGTAAACCATAAGATAGATCAAAATTACCACACCAGATATGTAGAGCTCATTTAAATGTACAATTTATGGCAATTAAGTGCTTTTTGTGGCATTAGCCGTTTCCGAAACATGCGTTTGTTATGTTTTAAAGTTTCCGATATCGTTTTTAAGTTTTTTTCCCGCATAGGTTCGTTAGTAACAAAGACTGACTTACGACACATAAATGTTTGTCGTATTTTTTTCGTAATCAAGTCCATATTGCTTAATTTTAGATTATCTTTGGTTAAAAATGTATAGGCGTATAATGTAACGTAAATATAACTACACCTCTTTATATGATACTATAATATATAAGATGTGAAGAAAGGGTGAAGAATGTCTTATGAGTGTGACATACATATTTTTTTATTTTGGTGCAATCATTTAGGTCACTGCTTGGTCTTATAAGCGCACACAAAACACAAATAACATGTTAAAAAGAAGAATTATACTAGACCAGCTTGAAATGTGTAAATGAGGTCACTCGCTGAGCGTAGATTTAATCTGAGCTAACCAGTGCTCATTTCCGCGTCTGTTGATAGATGGCCAATATATGTTTGTCTAAAAATAGTAAGAAAAATATCGATAATGCATTTTGTCTGATTTAGTCGCCAAACTACAAACGCTATGTTGTTTATATGTAGTTTAGGATGATATACTAAACTCAGTTTTCGATAACCTGGACCTCAAGTGACAACACGTATCGGTTTCCTAAGATATAAGCTAATTTGCTCTCCGGAATTTAAGTTATGTAAATTAAAAGTGCTACATAAGAAGAAATTATCTTTTGGTGGAAAATGATTTTTTCATGCCCAACCAAATTTCTACACAAAGACAACAAACCATCCAAGGTATTAATTTTCAAAGTCTGAGCTTTTAGTGTTCACCTTTTTATGCTCAGAATTTTCAGTTTTTAGATAAACATATTATGGATATACTCGGAGCAATGCGCCGCTCTTGCATGGACGTGATGTATATAGAATCTCTTTGTGGTTTCCTTTACTGTTTCTTTCATTTTCTTTATTTATTTCTTAGCGGATGGAGGAAGCCTTTTCATAACTTGGACTGTGATGTTGTTATTATCATCATTCGCAGACATGACAATCCAATATTGTACGATGTAACTATGGACAGTCATTCCACAAAAAAGGGCTTCTTGACGTATTTTTTTATAATTTATTGCTCATTCTAGAATGTTTTCATAGGCTCATTACAAAATTTAATTGTTGTACTGGCAGAATTCGCTTTAGTTTAATTTCATTGCTGCAGCTACCGTAGAAATTTTACTTTCTTCACTTTTTATCTGTTGTAAGTAGAGGGCGTATTGTATTCCACCCAAAAGTTCGATAGGTATCGAGATTTCACCACCCGTTTTGGGACTTCCTGAATAAAAAAATCACATGTTTAGAAAAAGGTTCATATGTGTGCGCGCGCGCCAAGGATGCAACAGGAAGATTTTCAAGAAAATTTCCCACTCGAAACTACGCTTTAGATGGAACATTTTCGTTATTTTGTTATTTTCCCCAAAATAGCTCTGATGATTTTGATTAGAATATCATACGTTTAATGGCTATTTATATTATGAAGTACGCTAAAGATTTGCGTACGTGGTGCATACAATAGTTTTTAATAAGAACTGTCTAAATTATATTAAGTAAAATAAATAAATGTAGTATAAGTACTGTATAAGTATAGAAGGCATAGTTGTCGCGGTATCGTTCGTGTTATCTTATTTGCTGAGCGCCTGTTATTGTTTTACTATTTTGAATTTTGGGTTCTTTGTCCTTCGGCTAGCTATTATTACCCAGTCAAGCAAATCTCTTAAACAGGGTATGTAAACGGAAAGGAGTTGTTACTAAAAGATAACACTTATAAAAGAATTTGTTTTTACTCTTTTATTGCCGTCACACTTTATTCATTTCACATAATTACTCTTGATACACGCCCGACAGAAACTGTTATATTTTCGAATGTAACTATAATCACTTATTTGCCGCGCATTATTAATTCGAGTATTTCACATTTTTGTAACTAGTTTTACGACGCGAGAGATTCTGTAGAATTGCGCGACGTGTAACCCGTGAATGTTCTGTCGAACTGTGCGATACCTGTACCCGGCTTTAGCATTTATACTCCCTCACCCGGATATGCCTAAATATTATAACAGAGCTGCTATTGGTTAATAAAGCGCGCCAACATTAGCGTCTATTTTTATATCCAATCAAAATTACGAACACATATGCTCTAGGGAAGATATTCCCTCCATTTCTAAAGAAAAGCGCGCTACTCTGACGTCATTTGTTTGTCTCTTATAATTAATAAACAACTCACCCCATCGTTTCATTGTTACCCGCTCCTATTGTCAGTTTCAGTGAGGCCGTGTAAACTTATTTCCTAACAATACTTATGGCTAACAAACATCTAAAATCATTGTCATACAATAATGTTAATTTACACTACAATCACTCTGACATTCACAGTGTTGTGATATAAAATACTGCCTCATAGTCAGTCATTTGTTGACATTCTCACAGCCGCCAGAATCCTACGCTATGAACCGTACCAGCGCCTCTAAGAAGCGTTGACCGTAACAATACCAGATGCGTATATTGCAGTGCATATTCTGAGCGCTCGTTTCTAAACAACAAGTTTGTGACTGAAAAAATATGTGAAAATCCCAGGAAATTTCAATCCGAGTCAGAAGCACTGGCTGCCAGTAAAATCTGCAGCAATATGAGAAGGAATATATTTAATTTAAAGACTGGTGCCAGGTAAGCAGTGTTTCTCTTGTGAGTAAAGATGTGATACTGTCATATGAATAACGAATTCCCATTTGAGAAAAAGTATAAGTATTGGAAAATTTAAGGGAATAACAAGCAATATCTTGAAAATGGTTCACTCAACAAAAAAAGTATATGACATAAATTGTGTATTTTAACGCGATCTACATTGTATGTGTAGTAACATTTTGTCTATCTCTTATGGTTTACCAGTTATGCAAAAGTCCTTCACAATGAAGAATACTTTTGGAGACATTCCCAGAAAATTCAAGACATACATTTTATTTGTCATGAAAATATCTTAAACATATGATATTTTAATCAAAATGGTTACAGCCATTTTTGGGGAAATTAAAATTTTCGAAAAATGTTCCATGTAAAGGGTAATCTGGGGTGGGGGGATATTCTTGAAAACCTTCGTGTCCCATCTCTGGAAGATACGGAACCTAAATACCAAGTTTGGTGTTTATCCGACTGTTCGTTTCTGAGTTATGCTGTTCAGAGACACACACACGGACATGTTTCCGAAAATGCTTTTTTTTTGGATTCAGGGGGTCTCAAAACATATATTTCCGGTGAAATCTCGGTATCTAATTTTTGGGTGGAATACAAATCTTCCCCTACTTACTATACGTAGTAGAGAAAGTAAAAATATAGGTACTAATAATACGAATTTAAATGAAATCCAAATAGTGTTTCTCTATTGGCTATATGTCTTACATAGAATAAACCGTCATGCAACATACTATTTAAAAGGGATGAAGGCCAGCATTGAAAAAGATACCTTTTAAATGTGCACGAACGCTACTAAAGTCACCTCGAACTTCCCTCCTATGTTGTAGCAAGTCCGTGTGTGAATTGCAGCATTCAGGCGGAAGACGAACGCGCTCGCTTCGTTACGTCAATTCCGGTTTTCAAACTGAGTCACGCAGACACACGTAGATGGACCTTTCTGCCTTCACCCTCTTGTTATGGCAGGGGAGGAGGTCAAAGGAAGTAGGGCAGCTCCATTCAATATCCACCACCATTAACAGACGAGCTTTTTCAGCATAGAACGTGCTTACTCCAGAAACGCATCCAAGTGTCTCATAATTTAATGCAACCTACTCATTTCAGACTTTGTGTTCCTAGGTATACTAGAAATTAACGTACTAATGTATCAGGTACATACTATGTCACGGAATGAAGACACGTTATGAGAATTATCCGATGGGTGCATTGCGAAAGGTGACGTCACTTACGTTTGACTAGGTTCAGGGGCGCGCCTCGTGAAATCACGTTTTGGATCACCCATATATGTACACTCGGTCAAAGTAAAAGTGGTTGGTTTCTTGAGCAGAAGTCCCTTCGAGTGAGTGCGCGGTTCACAACCGTCAACTTCTGTGCATCGTTTCGGCTAAATACAGGGAGAGCCAAAAGACTACGAACCGGCTGCGCGGTGTTTTTCCTTTCCGCGTCCTCGGCGCTCGTTGCCGTCTACCGCTATCATAGAAAGGTGCGGATGAAACCATACAACATTTTTAAAACTACTTTTAAAGGCTTTACTTAACAACTTTATGAAAGTGTGTTTGAGAACAGAATTATTAGTAGAGATTTGTGGCCTCCTCGGTTCCCCGACCTAACCCATTGAGATTTCTATCTCTGAGGTAACTTAAAGTGTACAAAACAAATCCACACACCCTGGAAAAATTAAAACAAAATATCCGCCAGGAAATTGCCAGCATTTCTCAACGTGAACTACGGTGACTGACGGATAGTTTCCTAAAGAGGTGCCTTTAAAAGTAATTTTAAAAATGTTGTATGGTTTCATCCGCGCCTTTCTATGATAGCGGCAGACGGCAACGAGCGTCGAGGACGTGGACAGGGAAAACAGCGCGCAGCCGGTTCGTAGTTTTTGGCTCACTCTGTATAATACGATATAGCCTAGTATAAGCCACAAGATACGTCTGCACCGTGCTTGGCTTGGAGCAGTGATTAAGCTACTTAACTGCTACGCAAGCAGCTCGAGTTCGATTCTTCGTAGTGTATTGTTATCTTTTATTTTTACAAGTTGTTTTACTGTACTATAGTTAAATAATATTGCTTTGTGTTACTTCATTTTACTTACAAATATAATTACAATAATGGTGAAGCGTGTGGTATAAAATTAAATTGAATGAGTGTGAAGCTCCCTCCGGACCGGTAAAATAATGTCATGCTTGCCATCTACCTGTACGATGGACTACTAAATAAACGCCACTTACATAAAAAATAAAGAAAACCTGTTATACTTTTACTTGTCTATTTAAAATTAAAGGAGAAAATCTGATGTGATGTACTAGCATGACTTACTCTACTTTTGTACAAACTATTTTTTTACAAACGCTTATTCTCCATATGCTTCATGTTAATCGAGATATCGAGATGTTAATCTTATTGCTAACTTTCTTGTAGATGCAAGGGGAATTGGTAGGCTTTAAGCGATAGTCAAATGTTTTAAGAGCTGGTTGCTATGTGGAGTATTCCATTCTCTTTGCATTACCAGGAAAAAAAAATAAATAGCGAATTCCCACTTGAGAAAAAGTATAAGTATTGGAAAATACAAACAAATAACAAGGAATATCTCGGAAATGGTTCACCCCACAAACAAAAAAAAAGTGAATGACAAATTGTATGTTTTAACAAGATCTAATTTTTTTATGGAAAAAGTTGTCTATCTCTTACAGTTTACCAGTTATGCAAAAGCCATTCAGAAAGGAGAGGGTTTTTGGGGGACATTTCCAGAAAATTCAAGATATACATTTTATACATTTTAAATGTATATTTAAGATATACATTTTAATATCTAAAATATGTGATATTTTAATCAAATTCGCTAGAGCCATTTTTGTGAAAATCAATATTTTCGAAAAATATTGCACGTAAAGGGTAGTCTGAGGTGGGGAATTTTCTTGAAAATCTTCGTGTCGCATCTTTGAAAGATACTAAACCTAAATACCAAGTTTGGTATTTATCCGACTTTTCGTTTCTGAGTTATGCTGTTTACAGACACACAGACACACCTACAGACCTTTTTCTAAAAGTCCTTTTTGGATTCAGGGGCCTCAAAACATGTATTTCCGGTGAAATCTCGGTATCGAATTTTTGGGTGGAATACAATACTTCCCCTACTTACTATACGTACAAGAGAAAGTAAAACGTTGAGTAGCTCCACGGAGACTTGAACATTTTAAGTTCAGGAACAGTAAGCTAACTCTATCACTGAGCTAAGGGTGCTGCAGTAAGCGTGGCATTGTAACGAGCTTTAGTCATTCATCACTTAAGAACCATAAATCAATAGTGTATTTTGGTTACAAATATTCACTGTTGAAACACTCTGTTTCAAATCTCGTATATGAAGTCTTTTCTCGGAAGACATTTGTGGTTATAACTGTGTTCCCCATTATAACTACTACGAGAATATACGCAGTCTTGTGAACAAAGCTTGACTGTTCTGAGTGCTCACGGCTCATACAACTGTATTCGAGCTCCGTCTCTCAGACGCTGGTCAGTTTCAACTTGACCGACTGTACATAGTTTGTTTTTATATCTCCTCTACAAAGTATTCTTTTAAAGTTTGTTTTTCTGTCTACTTCATGTTATTGATTTAAAAGTTTGCTGAAATAGTTTCGTTACACATCTTATTCTAGGTGCGGGAGAATCCAGGAAGTGAAGACATACACTACGTGATCAGAAGTGTCCGGACACGTGGCTGCAAATGACGTACAAGTTCGTGATGCCCTCCATCGGTAATGCTGGAAGTTAATATGGTGTTGGCCCACCCTTAGCCTTGATGACAGCGTTCACTCTCGCAGGTATACTTTCAATCAGGTGCTGGAAGGTTTCTTGGGGAATGGCAGCCCATTCTTCACGGTGTGCGGAACTGAGGAGAGGTATCGATGTAGGTCGGTGAGGCCTGGCACGAAGTCGGCGTTCCAAAACATCCCAAAGGTGTTCTATAGGATTCAAGTCAGGACTCTGTGCAGGCCAGTCCATTACAGGGATGTTATTGTCGTGTAACCACTCCGCCACAGCCCGTGTAGTATGAACAGGTGCTCGATCGTGTTGAAAGATGCAATCGCCATCCTCGAATTGCTCTTAAACAGTGGGAAGCAAGAAGGTACTTAAAATATCAATGTAGGTCTGCGCTGTGATCGTGCCACGCAAAACAACAAGGGGTGCAAGCCCCCTCCAGGAAAAACACGACCACACCATAACACCACCACCTCCGAATTTCACTGTTGGCACTACACACGCTGGCAGATGACGTTCACCGGGCATTCGCCATACCCACACCCTGCCATCCGGATCGCCACATTGTGTACCGTGATTTGTCACTCTACACAACGTTTTGCCATTGTTCAATCGTGTAATGTTGACGCTCCTTACACCAAGCGAGGCGTCGTTTGGCATTTTCCTGCGTGATGTGTGGCTTATGAGCAGCCACTCGACCATGGAATCCAAGGTTTCTCACCTCACACCTAACTGTCATAGTACTTGGAGTGGATCCTGATGCAGTGGAATTCCTGTGTGATGGTCTGGATAGATGTCTGCCTATTACTCTTTACGACCCTCTTCAAATGTCCGCGGTCTCTGTCAGTCAACAGACGAGGTCGGCCTGTACGCTTTTGTGCTGTACATGTTCCTTCACGTTTCCACTTCACTATCACATCAGAAACAGTGGACCTTGGGATGTTTAGGAGTGTGGAAATCTCGCGTGCAGACTTCTGACACAAGTGACACCCAATCACCTGACCACGTTCGAAGTCTGTGAGTTCCACGGAGCGTCCCATTCTGCTGTTTCACGAGGTCTAATGAGTACTGAGGTCGCGGATAATGAGTACCAGGCAGTAGGTGGCAGCACAATGCACCTAAGATGAAAAAGTATGTTTGTGGGGGTGTCCGGATACTTTTGATCACATAGTGTACCTACTTATCTTAAAAAAAGTGGGTGTGCTATTTTCTGACTTTGGAATTCCATAGTCTTTAAGCGGACATGGTGGTCTGAACACATTGAAATTACAGCTTAAGTGTGTTAAATTACCACTGCTCTTAAAGTTCTCTATGATTTTTCCTGAAAAATTTATGAAGTATTCTATAAATTATGACAGTTATTTTAAGTGGTTCTTTGCATTGATAGGTTATGTAGTCGAGTTCCCTAAAAATTATTTCATTTAGCAGAAAAATAATAAAATTTACTGTTAAAACATGTGAATTCATGTACCTTTTTCTGTGATACTACTTGCAATGCAGAATCACACTTTTGCATGTTTTTTCTTAGTATAATCAGCTATCTTCTGAACCTCAATTATTTAGTTATGTATATCAGTTCACTTGAAATTGAAGAAAAAAAGTATTTGTAAAGTCAAAAAAGTAAAAATTTGGAAAATTTACAATGTTGTTGCTTTCTTAATATCACGAATATACTAAGATAAGGATTGTGGTTCAAAAAGTTTAACTATGTGTTGTATACATGTACTGAAAATTTCAGCTCTCAATCTCTAATACTTTGAGAAAAAGGCACAGAAGTATCCAAAAATGTTGTTTTGAGAAAACTGAATTTAAAGTTTGAACATCAAAATTCTGACCCACTTCAGTACATTCCAGGGTCATAATCATCTGCACCTTCTTTCCTGGATTGCTTCAGCTTTTCTGATTGCCTTCTCTTGGTCCTGGCCTCTTTTGTTAATTGCTGAACTGCTCGCTGGGCATGATATAGTCGTTTGTTGTTGAAAGATACAAGAATGTTCTAAAAAAGGGGCGTTGCATGGCTGGCATTTAAATGGTATTTAAATGTCTTAAAAACCTCTTAACCCCCCAAAAGTATATATTTTCTGTACCTGGAATTGTTAGAGATTTTATTAGTACCTAAAACAAAAAATGTGATTTTTGACCATTTCAGAGTACTTTGTCCCCTTAAATAACATCGCGAGAAGGAACTGAACAGCTTAGGGACTTATAGACTTAACGCTTAAAAAATGTATGAATCAATTTTGGATAATTGAAACGAATAACAATGAATATTTCGGAGATTGTTAACAATGCCACAAAAGAGGACTTAAGAACTTTTCGGAGAAAATGCATGCAAACATGTTAATCATACCTACAGTGTTTTAATGAAACTTGTTATAGCTCTTTTTAAGAAAATAAAAAGATAATGTACAATTTTCGATGTGAAGGATAGTTTGGGATGGGGAATTTTCTCAAAACTCTTCGTGTCGCATTTTTTAAGGATGTAGGCCACAAACACAAAGTTTGGTATTGGAGTTAGGATTAGTCAGAGGAGAGGCCCCCTAGCCGCTGGAGCTCAGCATCGCACGTAGCCCATTGTAGGCCCTTTGTGACTTGCGTGACCCCTGAGATGAGGGGAAGACTGAAGGGTGGCCAAATCCGGACGACGATGGGCGCTAGGAGGAAGGGGTCCCTAACGATTTCAGAATTACAACTATCACAGTGCCGGTGTGAGCCTACCTGAGCCGTCTTCAACCTAGGAGACTCAATAACTAGCCATTAGGAAGGGGCACCATCCGGCCAGACAAACGCCAGCGAGAAACTCTTTACACAGCGCAAAATTTACCGTCCCGCCGCAACGCACCATTCGCCTGGTCCTACAACCCTGAAACATATGAAAATGAAACATATGGAAGGAAAGAAATGATGAGGACTGGGAATGATGCACAGGAACTTTGTAGAAGAGGGGCCACCTAGGCATTCGCCAAGACCTGGGAAAACCAAACCAAATTCAGAGTGCCGGGCCTTGGCCCAATGGTACCTGAACACAGGACCTCTGGAATGCGAGCCATTTCGCTTAGTAAATTTGGTATTTATCCGACTTTTCTTTTTTCGGTCATTCTTTTACACAGACACACCAACAGACCTTTTTCCAAAAATGTTTTTGGGGGCTTTTAGGGATTTCATAACGTGTGAAATCTCCTTATCGAGTTCTTAGATGGAATAGAGTACTACCTCTACCTGCTATAGGCAGGTGGCAGAGAAAGTACTACTAAAAAGTAATGGTTTTTTTATGGCATTTGTGTGTAAGAAAGGTATTCGTTGAGTCAGATTTAGGTACTGAGACAGGATATTGATTGACACAGGCCCTATGACACTCGAGGTCACCCCGGCCCCCTGGAGTGCACTTGATGCTGCCTACCGAGGGTCGCGTCCCATCCCTAGGGAACATGAAAGGAAGAAGGGAGATGAAAATTTTGAAATGAAAAGTTGCTTCTCTGTGCGCCACTCTCATTTCTCTCCACTGCTGTGTGGGCGGGCGGTCGGTCGGTCTGTCTGATTGAATAGAAGCAACACAAGTTTTTTCCCTTCATTTCATCTTTCAAAGGCCAGCACAAGAGCAAAAAGTTAAGTAATGTTGCCTTTACTAATGAATTGCACCACAACTTTCGATTGCAGCATGAAGAAAAGGAACACAATCGATTTAGTTCTCTGGCTTTCGCATTTTGGGATCATCTGGTGTTATATCTCTCTAACGTCTGTGAATACTTCCAAGGTAGCGATTTCGCCGTTATAATGGTGAGCGAGGGCTTAACATGAAAGAAATTTCTAAGAAATATAGACCCCGTTGCAGAAACGTTTACACTAGGGAGTTTTTGCATAGCTTACTCTGACAAGGGAAGTATCCCAACTGGACAGGCCCCATTGCTTTCTGTTTTGGTCGATAAAAACATGGTAAAAGTCATTTCGCTAGCTTTTCTCCCTATCGCGAGATATCGTGATTCGAAACTTACACTTATTATACAGGGTGATTTATGAAGAACCAAATTAACCATAATGTTCTGGAGTTTCAATTACCTTTCACTAGATGTGTAGACGTTCATGTTTTATTCGTAATTGTTAGTTTTATTGTCGGCAACTGTTTTTCAGATTTTGTTCTGGTCAACGTGAAAATTGAGCACTTATTAAATGAACGACCCTTCCTTGTAAAGCAATACTGGATTACGAATTCAATTACAGCTACTCAAAGGGCATACCAGAGAGAATTTGGTGTTCGGAATCCTCCCCAAAGAAACACAAAACTGGAACTGGTAAACAAATTGGCAACAACTGGATATCTGGTGAGTGAAAAAGGCAAAACTCGTTCCTCTAGGCTTCCCACGGTTGTTGTTGACGTAAGAGCACGACTGGATCAGTCACCCAAAAACTCATTAAGACGTTTGTCGTAGGAGACAGGGTACAGCTACTCAATGTGTCAGAGAGCTGTGAAAAGTGCAGGCCTAAAGCCGTATAGGATTACGGTTGTCCATCAGTTACAGGAACCAGATAAGGATAGACGACTGAATTATTGTCATTGGTTTCAGGCGTTCAGTGTGCAAAATCCTACCATATTGTCCATCACATGGTTCACAGATGAAGCATGGTTCCATTAATCCGGCTATGTGAACTCAAATAACTCACGTTATTGGGCCAGCGAAAATCCACATGTTATTTATGAAGCACCTATGCACCCGGTTAAAATCGGAGTTTGGTGCGCAATATCCGCACAGAGAATAGTGGGACCAACTTTTTTTTTCTTTGAAAATAAGATGAACACTGCAGAGTACCGACGGATTTTCATGGAGTTTGCTGAGCAACTAGACGATGTAGAGCTGATTCAAGGATATTTTCAGCAGGACGGCGCTACATGCCATACTCAAATGAATCCATAGCAGCAATTGCAAGTTTCTTTGACGACCGGATAATTTCCAAGAACCTATGGCCACCGAGATCTCCGAATTTGACATCGCCAGACTTCTTTCTATGGGGTTACTTAAAAGACAGGGTTTACGCCACACGTCCCCAGACATTGGACGATCTGAAGCACAACATTACACAGGAGAATCAAGCTATTGACAACAGAGTCCTCCAGTGAGTGGCCAGTAACGTGGAACTACGTGATGAGTTGTGCCTTATGCAGGATGGAGGACATTTTCAACATATGCTATAGAGGTAAATAATCTCCCAAAATTCCTCTGCATTTCAGGTATAATAAGTTATCGCTAGAATAACTCGTTTTGAAACAATTAAAGAAATGAATGTGTCAGTTCTTCATAAATCACCCTGTAGTATAGCGTACAGAATAGAAGCGGGTCAACTGAACTTATAAACAACACATTGCTCCTTTTGATAATGCCATCTGTAATGACAAGGAAATAGCAGTAACACAACGAGAGAATTGTAACTCAAAGGGATCCAGGATTTGATTCACAGGCTGGGGGGGGAGTGGGAGTTCTTCTGTAGCCAAGATTATTCCCTATCCTCTCCAGTGTCTGGAAGTATGAACGATAGTGTGAATGTAAGTGTGTGTGTGATGTAATGTATAAAACCCAAGAAAAGTCAGAAATCCAGTGACAACTGTATTCATTTGACACCATTGCCGATAGGCAATATGCCGCAAAGGTAAAACCGATATGACCATTGCAGTTAAAGGCGGGGTGGGGAGAAAAAAGTGACTCAAATGGCTCCTCCAAAAGCAACAGGATTCGTGCAACCCTAGGGTATATTTTCTGTGACAGCATAAAATTTTAATCCAAAGTTTGGAAGAACTGTGAGGCAGTGTTTTTAACACTTAAATGATTTCAGTCAAATTATATAATATGTAAATTCAATAACAGCCCGCCTTGAAGCAATATGTGTATGTAATAATTTGTAAAATGTATGTAACAGTCATTGCATATACTTATATTATTGTAAACATGTTCAATAATGTTATGTGAATATATTATGTAATTTAATAATGTAGGAGCTGTGAGAATAATAAGTTAAAAGTTGCTAACAATGAGGTAACAATGCGATAACCTTGAGGCAATAACGAGTTTGAGGGTTTAACAATACTACTTGTGATTCTTGGAAGCAATAATGTAATTTTAGTGACAGTTTATAAAAGTAGCCAATCAACAACCAGAAAAAGCTTTAGTTAAATGAAGGTATTCTATTGGAGTAGGATTAGCCAATCAGAAACTGAAAAGGAGAAAATGTTACAAATTTAGAGTTTAGTTGCCTGCAGACAGGGTTACTAACCAGACGCAAAAAGTGTTCCTCATGAAATATAATATGTATGCGTGTGAGACAAAAAATAATTTTACGTGTTGAAAAGTGTAATTAATTAATAAAAAGAATCCTACAGCTCTCTATATCAGTGATGTGTTATTTAAATTGTGTCAAGGATTAATAAATGTAGTGAAGTAAAATTGTAATCTTTGTAAGCCTACATTCTTCAGTTGCACCACAACCCTGCTAAGAGAAACGTGTCTCTAACAGTAATACTGACGCAGCCGAGGCAAACATAAATATATAATATTTAAAGAAACAGTCAAATTACAAAGTTAATATTTTTTTAAACTTGGGGCAAAGGCCACCTGAAAGTACATTTGAGGCGAAGGCTACCGGAAACTATTTACTATACGTGCTGTTGCAACTACTACAAGTTCGGTTCCCCAACATTTGAAATATAATACAACTCCTTCAATACAACCTACTTCAAATTGACGCCCAAAGCGTGGTGCAAACACTGTAAAGACAATATTTACTTCAAATTGGCGTCCATACGTGGAGCTAATAAAGAAAACAATCAACTTCATAACGAGACGTTCTAACTGATTTAGCGTGAAGGTTTACGGCGAATATCAAGGCGCAGGAGAGTCAAGAGGCATCGCCTTAGCATAGACGATGATCTAATTCTGCTGCGAGGGTTAAAAAGCTTATGGCATTCCAGTATACATAAGTCAGAGTTCGTGCTATCTTAACCTCAAAAGCATCACGTCTCTGTAGATCCGTGTTTCGAAACGGAAATACAGTTGGCAGTTCTGTTCGCTTAAATTATTAAAATCCAATCTAGAATTCTGCAAGCCTGGCTCCTGAATTACTACTGTTCTTCTATTAATATGATGGATAACCATATCCTTAAACAGATCGCATACTTGCCAAGTTTTACGGTTTGTCCGTAAAACCTACGGGAACAAATGCCTTTTTGCAACTTTACGGCACTGGAAGCTATTTTAAGGCTTTATGGACAGATTGAAAGTGTTACAGATTTTTACTACGGACATGACAAAGCATTAAATTCTATTGCATTATATTTTAACTTAAGATTAACACTGAATGTAACGCGCTAATTGCTACTGAGACAGTACTCTTAACACTTAAATGATTTCAGTCGAATTATATAATATGTAAATTCAATAACAGCCCGCCTTGAAGCAATATGTAATGTTATGTGAATATATTACGTAATTTAATAATGTAGGAGCTGTGAGAATAATAAGTTAATAGTTGCTAACAATGAGGTAACCTTGAGGCAATAATGAGTTTGAGAGTTTAAATGTTACTTGTGATTCTTGGAAGCAATAATGTAATTTTGAGACAGTTTAAAAATAGCCAATCGACAACCAGAAAAAGCTTTAGTTAAATGCAGGTATTCTATTGGAGTAGGATTAGCCAATCAGAGACTTGAAATACAGAGATTTACAAGTTTAGACGGTTGAAATCAATTCAGTTGCCTGCAGACAGTGCTCATAACTGGATGCGTTGCTTGTGTGTCCTCGAGAAGTATAATACGTATTCGTGTGAGACAAAAAATAGTTTACGTATTAAAATAGTGTAAGTATTTAATAAAAACATCTCACAGCTCTCTCTCTCTATATCAGTGAAGTGCTAATTAAATCGTATCAAGTATTAATAAAAGGAGTGAAGTAAAATTAAAATCTGTGTAAGCCTACATTCTTAGTCGTACCACAACCCTGCTAAGAGAAACGTGTCTCTAACAAATACTGACGCAGCCGAGGCAAACATAAATATAATATTTAAAGAAACAGTTAAATTATAAAGTTAATTTTTTTTTATACTTGGGCCAAAGGCCACCTGAAAGTACATTTGGGGCGAAGGCTACCGGAAACTGATTACTATACGTGCTGTTGCAACTACTACAAGTTCGGCTCCCCAACAGTTAAACTATAATACAACGCCTTCAATACAACCTACTTTAAATTGACGCCCAAAGTGTGGTAAAAAAAGAACAGAAACAAACCATCCAACTTCTTCAAATTGGCTTCCAAAGCGTGGTGCTAAAATAACAAACAAACACCTTCTTCAGTATACAATGCTGATAAGCCAGATCTTCTCTGTGTGTCATTCCTTTATCACGATCGTGGTACCCTTTCACTGGACTTAACAAAATTCATAGCACGCGCTAGTGATAAGAAGCGGTAACCGATGAACAGCAAATGGGTGCGGACATTCAGTAATGGACGGCGAGTTCTTGGCGGTGTTAGTTATTACAGTAATGCTGAATGTGAACGTGTTTTCAGTTTTGTGAAAAAAAATAAAATTGACTTCAGATCGCTAACTTCTAATAGGACATTGAAATCAATTTCTTGGTTGAAATGCAGCAGCGCTACTGTGATTTATGAACAGAGTTTCAGTAAAGACTTTCTGATAAGAGCTAACAAAGCTACATCAGAAAGCCTAAAAGGTGGGCATCTACTACTGCAGCCTTAAACGTAACTCTGTGTATCATGATGTATCAGCAAACAACAGCTCCAAATTAATAGTTTTGTGAATAGTGCTATCTTAACGAAGTTGATGTCCACAATCTGCAGCATGTGTATATACTATAGTTGTCTTCTGCTTGAAAAGGGCGAGGAAATATAATATTTTATACTTGCTTCAGTGTTGTGGGTTATACAGTGTTTCTCTTTCACACTGTGGCCACGCACTGCTGTTCGCTGCCGGCTGCCGCAGCTCGGATTTCCGCTGGAACAGTTATATCCTCGCAATCGCCTCACATTATCATATTTACGGTTAGAATGATGTGATAATAAACACTTACCGTATCATAAGAGCTATGGGAAATATTGCTCGACTCTATCCGCATATTTCTGGCATTTTCTCAGAAAACTTTCATTCACACTCGAGAGTTCAATATCCAAAATTCACTGAATTTCACGCCTGATTCCCCCCCCCCATATGATCAATTTCGGGTAAATTTCTGTAATTGTATTTGTGGAAATGAGTAATGACCCACACTTAATATTCTTCTCTGACGAAGCATGTTTCCATTTATATGGCTATGTTTCTTCGCAAACTAAGTGATATTGGAATACAGAGAAACCGATTATACACACATTTCCTTCATAATTGGACCTATGTTTTTTGAACAAATGAAAAACGTAGAGAGGTACGGGAATGACCTACACAATTTTTTGAACAGCTGATCGATGTTGAATATATTTTTACTTTCTCTACTACGTACAGTAAGTAGGGGAAGTATTGCATTCCACCCAAAAATTCGATACCGAGATTTCACTGGAAATACATGTTTTGAGACCTCCTGAATCCAAAAAAAGCATTTTTAGAAACATGTCCGTGTGTGTGTCTGTGTGTGTGTGTGTGTCTGTGTGTGTGTCTGTGTGTGTGTCTGTGTGTCTGTGAACAGCATATCTCAAAAACGAACAGTCGGATAAACACCAAACTTGGTATTTAGGTTCAGTATCTTCCAGAGATGCGACACGAAGGTTTTCAAGAAAATCCCCCCACCCCAGACTACCCTTTACATGGAACATTTTTCGAAAATTTTAATTTTCTCAAAAATGGCTCTAACGATTTTGATGAAAATATCATATGTTTAAGATAAAGTCATGAGAAATGAAATGTATATCTCGAATTTTCTGGGAATGTCTCCAAAAGTATTCTTCATTGTGAACGACTTTTGCATAACTGGTAAACCATAAGAGATAGACAAAATTTTACTACACAAAAAATGTAGATCGCGTTGAAATACACAACTTATGTCATATACATTTCTTTTGTTGAGTGAACCGTTTTCGAGATATTGCTTGTTATTTCCTTAAATTTTCCAATACTTATACTTTTTCTCAAATTCGTTATTCATTTTTTTATGTCCTAGACATGCAAAGAGAATGGAATGCGCCGCATAGCAACCAGCGTTAAAATATTTGACTATCGCTTAAAAGCTACCATATTCCCCTCGCATCTACAAGAAAATTAGCAATAAGATTGACATCTCGATATCTCGATTAACATGAAGCATTTGGAGAATAGGCGTTTGCAAAAATATATTGTACAAGAGTAGAGAAAGTCATGTGAGTGTAACACATCAGATTTTTCCAACAAGACTTTGCCACCGCGCATACAGCCGATGAGTCATTAAATTTAATTCAGGACGTTTTTTAAGATAGGGTAATTACTAAAGCATTACGGCCCTCACGGTCCCCTGATTTAACCGTATTTGGTTTTTATCTATGGGAACTTCGAAAAATATGTATTGTAAGAACTAAAAGAAAACTTCAGGCGAGAAATTCACTTAATTTCAGAAATTGAAATCTTGAGTGTGAATGAAAATTTCACGAGAAGACGCCAGAAATATGAGGATAGGGAAGGACATTTTCCACATCTCTTATGAAAGACATGTGCTTGTGCTTATTATCATTGTAATTGTAACTATAAGAACGTGAGACGGTTGCGTGGAATTAAGAGGGCTGTCCCAGAGGTACCCGATCTAACAGAGAAAACACAAACATTTTGGGAGAAAACATCTTTATTTCTCTACATAGTCTCCTTTCAGCTTGATACACTTTTCTCAGCGATGTTCAATAGCTTCGATACCCTGTTTATAGTGAGAACCATCGAGTTCTGCAAATTGGCCATCAATTGCAAACTCCACCTCTTCATTTTTGGTAAATCTTTTACCACCAAACCATTTCTTCAACTTTGGAAACAGAAAATAATCAGATGGGGCTAAATCTGGCGAATAGGGTGCATGAGGAAGCAATTCGAACTTTAACTCATTGATTTTGGCCATGGCGATAATGGATGTGTAATCTGGTGCGTTGTCTTGATGAAACACAGCTTTCTTTTTCGCTAAATGCGGCCGTTTTTGCTTGATTTCGTCATTCAAACGCTGCAATAAGTTTGCATAATAGCCGCCATTGATTACTTTTCCTTTTTGAAGATAATCAATGAAAATTATCCCACGCGCTTCCCAAAAAAACTGACGCCATGACCTTTCCTGCAGATGGAACTCTCTTCGCCTTCTTTGGAGCCGATTCTCCCCTTTCAATTCACTATTTTGATTGTTCCTTCGTCTCAGGTGTGAAGTGATGGACCCATGTTTCATCCATGGTTATGAATCGACGCAAAAATTCGGGTTTATTGCAGTGAAACATCGCCAAACCCTCGACTGAAACATCCTCACGACGCTGTTTTTGTTCCACTGTAAGTAAACGCGGCATCTATCTTGCGCACAGCTTTCTCATGTCTAAATTTTCAATTAGTGTACGATGTACAGCAGTTTTTGAAATGCCTACGATGTCTGCTAGCTCGCGCACTTTCATTCGACGGTCATCCAATACCATTTTGTGGATTTTCTTCAGAATTTCTGGCGTGGTCACCTCATTTGGTCGACCACTGCGATGTTCGTCTTGGCAGCTCGTACGGCCTCACTTAAACTCTGCCACCCAATATTTTACTGTTGTAAACGAAGGAGCAGACTCCCCCAGAGCAGAATCTAGCTCAGCTTTAATATTAGTTGGACTAAGACCTTTCAAATGAAAATATTGTATCACATAACGATGGCCAGTTTTATCCGTGTTTATAAATTTGATGAGAGCGTTCACTATTAATGTCTGCCAAACAATTACTAAACAACGTAGCATCGTCAAACTTCAAACTTAAGCTTTATAAGGGTGGTACTTTCTACCATAGTCATTTGTTTGAAACAACAACCGCTATATATACATCAGGTCGGGTACTTCTGGGACTGCCGTTGTATAACTGTTTCGACAAGAGTCTGAACTGCGGCGGCCACAGTGTGAAGGAAAAGCAGTGTATTACATGTAATTGTTGTACATTTACTTCACTGAACGTTTTACGGATTATAAATTTCATGTAATCGCAAAATTATTACGCTTTGCTGGATGACAAAGGTTTCAGATTCAAGAAGTTTGCAAGTATGAAATCGCTTTCAAAGCGAGGATCTGAAGTCAGTTCTCCACTTTGTACGTCCTATATTACTTGATGCAAAAGAAAGAAAGAAAAGAAAAAGAAATATTCTTGTAGGATTGAGCAATACGATCCATACACGACTTGCTAATGTTTAGACTCTCCCCTTTGCAGCAAGTCGATGATAGTCAACCAACTTCAGGAAGATCAGCGTTTGCAACTTGTGCGTTTTTTTTATGCCATTTCTCATAAACTCCTGTATATTCTACAGCAACAGCTAAAATTGCGATGTTTTACATTCACATTACTTTCTATACTCACTATCGTTTACTTTTATGCAGTAGCTTATGCTAATTATTCTTACAACTTATTTTTCTGTATATTTCATGTTAATCGATATAAACGATTGCAGAAATAGTTTCATTTAGACATTTCTTGTGGATACAGGAAACCGTAGCAGTATTCAAATATTTTAAAAGTGGGTCCCTGTATGGTGGCTCTGTGATTCCATACAGTTTCTGTGACATTGCCAACTGAATGGTGACAATATTTAAAAATTACAAAGCATTGAAAAATTCCAGTCAGTAACAACGATTGTCTCGGAAATGATTGCACAAGAAAGTTGTTTGACATGAATTGCGTCATCATTTGGGCAGCAAGCGTTTCCTATGTCGAATGGTTTATGAGTTATGCTAATTATTCAGTAGAATTAAACTATAACTTTACCAATTTAGGGATTATATATATAAACTGATGTGTTACACTCACATGACTTTCTCTACTCTTGTACAAACTATTTTTACAAACGCTTATTCTCCATCTACTTTATGTTACTCAAGATAAACATTTGTAGACTCTATCTTGTTGCTAATTTTCTTGTAGATGTAAGGGGAATATATATTTACAAGGGCAATATAGAAAGACAGTAGCCTTTAAGCACATACATATCTCTTAATAGCTGGTTGCTAGATGCAGCACCATTCCCTTTCACACAGATTAATACTCTTTGCATATCCAAGACAAAAAAGATCTGATGTGTTACACTCACAGGACTTTCTCTACTCTTGTACAAATTATTTTTACAAACTCTTATTCTCCATCTATTTCACATTAATCGAGATAAACATTTGCAGAAGCGATCTTTTGACATGCAAAGAGAATTACATTTTACACATAGCGACCAGTTCGAAAAATATTTGACTTTCGCTTAAGGCCTACTATGTTCCCCTTGTTTTGTATTTACAAGGGCAATATAGAAATACAGTAGCCTTTAAGCACATACATATCTCTTAATAGCTGGTTGCTAGGTGCAGCACCATTTTCCTTGCCTCAGATTAATACTCTTTGCATATCCAAGACAAAAAAATGAATAACGAATTCCCATTTGAGAAAATAAGTGTTGAAAAATTTAAGGGAATAACAAGCAATATCTCGAAAATGGTTCACTCAACAAAAAAAATGTATATGACATAAATTATATATTTTAACGCGATCTATATTTGATGTGTAGTAAAATGTTGTCTATCTCTTATGATTTACCAGTCGTTCACAATGAGGAATACTTTTGGAGACATTCCCAGAAAATTCGAGATATACATTTCATTTGTCATGAAAATATCTTAAACATATGATATTTTAATCAAAATCGTTAGAGATATTTTTGAGAAAATTAAAATTTTCGAAAAATGTTCCATGTAAAGGGTAATCTGGGGTGGGGGATTTTCTTGAAAACCTTCGTGTCGCATCCTTGGAAGATACTGAACCTAAATACCAAGTTTGGTGTTTATCCGACTGTTCGTTTCTGAGTTATGCTGTTCACAGACACACACACACACACGGACATGTTTCCAAAAATGCTTTTTTTGGAATCAGGGGGTCTCAAAACATGTATTTCCGGTGAAATCTCGGTATGGAATTTTTGGGTGGAATACAATACTTCCCCTACTTACTATACGTAGTACAGAAAGTAAAAATATCTAATCGTTAAGGGGACTAAATAAGGAAATCGTATATTTTGTGCAGAGGAACAGAACTTTAGAATCTTCGGGCATTTTATAGTCGCGAAGTTCAAGCACATTTTACTTTCCGCCATTCCGTTTTACTTCTCAAGTTACTACTCCAGAAACTGAGTCTTCGTTCAACTGTCAAGAGATACAACACGGTCGTGCAAAACGTAATATGTATTTGCTTTCATTTTATACTTTTAGTTAGGTTTACGCTGGTGTGTCTTTTGCTTATCTTTCGATTTAAAATGCAGAAACAGATGACGTACAATGTTTGTTTGAGACAGATGACAGTCTCCATTGCCTGCAGCAGTACGTAACACAGACTAGCGACCCGTGTATTTTAATTGCTGGACGCTAAGGGCAAAACGTTTGACCTTGCCTGGTGACGCTGGGCGCCGTATTGATCGGCGTCGGCCGCGATGCAGGTGTTCCAGAGCAAGCAAACTCAGGTAGCACACACAGTCTGCTTCTGCATACCCTCCACATCCCCGCTATCGTCCCTCAATGTTTGTATCTAATTGTTTGTATCGTCTAATTGTTTTGTATAGAGCAATACTAAAAACATAAAGTAGAAGAGGAGGTATACATGTAAAAGTTAAACATCATAAATAAAGATATTCAGTATCGTAACAAACATAAGCTCTGTTACCAAGTGAAATGGCTCAGGTAGTAGCGTCTGCAGCTCGCATTTGGCAGGACACGGGCTCAAATCGCAAGTACCCACCAATTTGACTGGAATTTCTTCATGGTTTTCTGTATAAATACTGGGTTGGATATTTAATATCACATCATAAACTTCCACCTATAGAGCAAAAATAAATTAAATAGATGGTACAGAAGGCGAGTACGCAACTAAGGCAGTCTATTAACAAGTTACCTAAGCAGGTAACACAGGAAGGCGACTACCGACTAAAGCCATTCATCTGGGATACACCCACACAGGTGAACCTACAGTAACTGTCTTATTATGACCAAGTAGTTGAAGTTACGTTAAACAATTTAGAAAAATCTGATGTGTTACACTCGCATGACTTTCTCTACTCTTGTACAAACTATTTTTACAAACGCTTATTCCCCACATGCTTCATGTTAATCGAGATGTTAATCTTATTGCTAACTTTCTTGTAGATGCAAGGGGAATTGGTAGGCTTTAAGCGATAGTCAAATGTTTTAAGAGCTGGTTGCTATGTGGAGCATTCCATTCTCTTTGTATGTCCAGTACGTAAAAAAATGAATTACGAATTCCCATTTGAGAAGTATTGGAAAATTTAAGGGAATGACAAGCAATATCTCGAAAATGGTTCACTGAACAAAAAAAATGTATATGACATAAATTGTGTATTTTAACGCGATCTACATTTTTTGTGTAGTAAAATTTTGTCTATCTCTTATGGTTTACCAGTTATGCAAAAGTCGTTCACAATGAAGAATACTTTTGGAGACATTCCCAGTAAATTTGAGATATACATTTTATTTGTCATGAAAATATCTTAAACATATGATATTTTAATCAAAATCGTTAGAGCCATTTTTGAGAAAATTAAAATTTTCGAATAATGTTTCATGTTAAGGGTTATCTGGAGTGGGGGGATTTTCTTGAAAACCTTCGTGTCGCATCTCTGGAAGATACTGAACCTAAATACCAAGTTTGGTGTTTATCCGACTGTTCGTTTCTGAGTTATGCTGTTCACAGACACACACACGGACGTTTCCAAAAATGCTTTTTTTTGGATTCAGGGGGTCTCAAAACATGTATTTCCGGTGAAATATCGGTATCGGGAATACAATACTTCCCCTACTTACTATACGCAGTAGAGAAGGTAAAAATGTCTGTTGTGTTACATTCATATGACTTTCTTTACCCTCTATTCTTATGAAAGTTTATTTCCCTCCTAATTCATTTTAATCGAGATAAACCTTTACAGAAATAGCTACATTACACATTTCGTTATAAATACAAAGAGAACAGCGATAGTCAAATCTTTAAGAACTGGGCGCTATATGCTGGCCTTAAAATTTCATAGTGTTTCCATGACAGCGCTAGAAACAACTACAAATCGATAGGACTAAAAGAATGGCAGAACCGAATGATTCTCATTATTAGTAACGGAAATGGCTTATGTCACAAAAAACATTTGGAATAAATTGTGTATTCTAAAAGAGATTTACATACTTTGTGTTGTACGTTTTCGTCTAGTGCTTAACGTTTACAACTTATGCAAGATTATATAAATTTCCTTCCGAATGAAGAGGACTTCGCACGCTATTCCCAGAAAATTCAAGATATACAGTTTATTTTTATATAAATATCTTTAATATTATGGTATTTTAATAAAAATCGTTTGAGCCATTTTTTAGAAAATCAACATGTTCGAAAAATGTTCTTTGTGAGGGGTATTTTGGGATGGGGTATTTTTTTTAAATCTTTGTATACTAAGTTTGATATTTATCCGACGTTTCGTTTTTGAGTTGTGTTGTTCATAGAGACACACAAACAAACGCACACAATACGGACCTTTTTCTAAAAATGCTTTTTTGGGGGGAAGGGTGATTCAGGGAGTTTCGAAACATGTATTTCCTGAAATCTCAATATCGAATTTTTAGGTGGAATGCAGTAGCTTCTCTACCTATTATGTATGTGGTAGAAGGCGGCGCTGTGTCCGAGCGGCCGCTCGCCTCCCACCCAGGCGGCCCGGGTTCGATCCCAGGGATCCGTATGTGGGATTTGTGGTGGATGAAGCGGCGTTTTCCGGTTTCCCCCACCGTTCATTTCACTAATTACTCCATCATGTTTCCTCTCATCCATTTCGCTTTCATTTCATATCATCTCTAATCCTGAGGCAGGATTCTTCATCTCTGATTCAATGTTTGTCTGCTCCTCTACAGGCCTGTGAACCTAGGCACGGGTGTAAGCCCTACATACAGGAAGGTAAGCCGACTAAGTAAGAGAAAGTAATAAAAATAGCTCTGTAGCAAAAGTGTGGGTAAGCTCACATTCAGTGTAATTAAAGTTTATCGCAATTAAGAAGTGTAATCCTTTGTGAGAAAAAACTAGAAGCGTGAGTAGAGAAATCCATATGAATGCAACACAGATTTTCGTGATTGTTTCCTAAAATATTGTGAATGCACCTGAAATGTGTACATTTACAGCGCGTATAGAGCTATGCTAGAATTTGTTTTTAGCACAGAGATAAGACGCTTAGAAACAATAAGAGTGCGGAAATGTGTTCGTTCGCCAAGTCACCAAATGTGCAATTATGTATGATACCTCCTTCTAGCAGCAAACAGAATAAATATAAGGCACTGGTTTATATTTTAAGTTTAAAACATCAGTGCTGAACATTATTCTATACAATTACACTCCCTCTTTCCCTAATTTTCATCACCACCCTGTTATTTCCTCTCTTCTAATTACCCCAGGATCTATTTTGCGTTTGTGTTCTATTCTGTATGTTACAGATATTACAATTTCGTACGATTTCTCTCAAAGGTGTTATAAATGTATGAATTTGATCCTTTTTAGCTGAAAATGTTACAATAATGAGACATTGCCTTTACACTGAGTAAAAGTTTCATAAAAATACTTGGAAATTATGTTACAATCACATGACTTCCTCTAGCCATTATCGTTTATATTTATATAATTTCTAGAAACTATTGTTGGGAAAGCTTGTTTTTCTATTTAAT
The DNA here is from genome assembly GCA_030765065.1 of Deroplatys truncata. Classification (NCBI taxonomy): domain Eukaryota; kingdom Metazoa; phylum Arthropoda; class Insecta; order Mantodea; family Mantidae; genus Deroplatys; species Deroplatys truncata. Next base: position 300,201,281 of record CM060975.1, on the reverse strand, counting down.
TCCTGTTATCGGGATAAACCTTTTCAGAAACAGTTTCATTACGTATCCTGTAGGTACAGGGGTATAGAGAAAACCGAATCGATAGTTTTCTTCTTCTTTAAATCATTACCGTTGTACCCCAAGGACTTACAAGGAAATGCCTAGCAAGCAAGCTGTGGATCATACGAGGGCTGCTCAATAAAGACTGAGACTGATTTTTTTCTGTAGTTTCCTTGATAGTTTTATGTCTCTACCACAAATACTTGAAAAGAGCAGGGTTTCATGTATAATGTCCATAAACGACAGCACTTTCGTAACGGTAGGTTGGTAGTAATGCTGTATATTGTTGACCCTACTTGAATTTCGCATACCACAAAATGGAGGTGACACGAGAGGAGCAATACAGCGCAATAAAATTTTATTTTAGTTTAAATCATACAGCCTTGAAATTTTCGAAAAGCTGAAGCAAGCATACGGTGAAGATGCACTACCTCAGTGTTTAGGTGGTTCAAGGACTTCAAAGAAGGGCAAGTCCTCTGTGCTAAGCAAGTTGGGCCTGGTGTTTCGGAATGGAATGATTTACCAGCATGCAGTTCCCCCCCCCCTCACACTACTGTTACAGCAGCTACTACACGTCAGTATTGGCTACACTGAGGAAGCACATTACAAGGAAACGTCCAGAACATCATCGGAATGGGTGGCAACTTCATCACGACAATGCGCGGCCTCACGTCGCAAATCAAGTCCAGGAATTTTTGTGTAAATTCAACATTACCTGTGTGCCGCATCCGCCTTAAAGCCCCGGTCTTAGCCCCCTGTGATTTCTTTTTATTCCCATTACTAAAGGCAAAGCTTCGGGACATTCGATTTGAGAACACTGAAGCAGTGCTAAAGAAAAGTGAGGCGATTCTCAAAGACCTGACAAAGAATGGCCTGCACCATGTGTTCGAGGACTGGCAGAGAAGCTATAAAAAGTGCATTCAGTTAGGAGGGGACTACTTTGAAAAAGATCATTTCAACATTGAAATGGAGTAATAAATATCTGTGAAAAAATCAGTCTCAGTCTTTATTGATCAGCCCAATGCCTGGTATGGTAGTGAAGAAGGAAATGAAATATAGTGATGAAAGGGATGACAGGAAAATTCGCCGATCAAATTATCCAACCCAGCATTCGCCTAGCGGCCGAAAAAAAACCGCGAAAAAATCTTTGGTCAGATTGGTCCGGCCCAGGGGTTTGAACGCGGGTCACAGACGTTACCGCCTAAGCCATCCCTCTCGGTGAATCGATAGTCAGATGTTTAAAATCGTCCGCTATTTGCTGGCCTTAAAATTCCATACTCTTTCCATGACATTGTAGGAAACAACCGAAATGACAGTGTGGAAAAATTCAAACCAATAATAATGCATTACTCCGAAATGGCTGATGACACAGAAAAAGTTATTTAAAATAAAATATGTCCTTTAAGGTGATCCACATTTTTTGTGCAGTTGGTGAGTTTCATCTATTTCTTATGGTTTAACCATTATATAAAATTCCTTCGCAATGAGGAGTGCTTTACAGGCTATTCGCAGAAAATTAATTTTATACATTTTAATTAACATGTTAATGGATTAAATATATGGAATTTCAGTCAAAATCTTAGGAGGCATGGTTCAGAAAAAAAATAATTCGAAAATATTCCATGTAAAGGGTAATTTGGAGTGAGAATTACTTGAAAAATCTTTTGGTTTTTGAGTATACTCTTCACAGACACACACACACACACACACACACACACACACACACACACACACACCGTTGTTTTTTTCAAAGGTGTATTTCGGTGAAATCTCGATATCGATTTTTTTTTATGGAATACAATACTTTCTCTGTGTACGCGGTAGAGAAAGCAAAAAACAAGCGTTCAAGAATTACTAGGTGAATGTCACAATATTTTTGTAACAATTTGATTGTGTATGTGGCTTTCCATTATACAACAGCTGTCTCCAGGCTTCCAGAAAAGCATCGTCAGGGGGGGGGGTTCAACTGCGTTCGGACTGATTGTGACTCGAACACAAGCCCCTGAGGCACAGGAGACAGATACGCGATGATGAGATATTTACATTTATATTCCTGATCAGCAAAGCAATCAATTTTGTAAAGTAATTACTGCTTTCGCCCGCGGATAAACTCCAGAATCCCATGTACATATCGAGTTCAGATCTCTCAGCACGGCTTTGATATAACAATAGGGCAAGTGACGTCATCGGTTTATTAGGTTCCGTTCGAGGGGTGCGGAGGGACGAATCAGTGGCGTAACGTCACGGTGGACTAATGCAACACAAATAATAATACACAATAACTGGTTCTCTTCAGAATTCTGCACTCGCTTTTACTGATTTGGATGGGTTGACGCAGTATTTTGTAACACTTAAACAATATCAGTCTAATTATATAATATAAAATATAAACAGCCCGCCTAAAAGCAATATGTGTATACTATATAAAGTGTATGTAACAGTCATTGTATTATGTTTATATTATTATGTACATGTATAATAATGTTATGTGAATGTATTAAGTAATTTAACAATGTAGGAGCTGTGAGAATAGAAGCCGAAAGTTGCTAACAATGAGGTAACAGTGAGGTAACCTTGAGGCAAAAATAAATTGGAAAGTTTAATAATGCTACTAGTAATTCTTGGAACAATAATGTAATATTTAAAACAGCTTATAAATAGCCAATCAAAAACCAGAAAAGCTGAAAGTTAAATAAAAATATTCTATTGGAGTAGGATTATCCAATCAAAGACTTGAAATAGATGAAATTTGCAAATTCAAGCGATAAACGCCAGATGCTAGAAGATAGCGTACCCAACCGGACGCAGGAATGCAGCGTTTCGAGCACTTCGATACGGTACAGGTTAAGTGTGCGACAAAAATTCATTACGGCGTGAATAATGTAAAGTTTACGTGTTAAAAAGTACAATTACCAAAAATCTCCCAGCTCTACAGTAGGACATATCAGTGAAATGTTATTTAATCGTGTGAAGAATTAATAAAAGAGTGAAGTAAACAATTATAATTTGTCGTAAGCCTTCATTCTTTAGCTGCACCACCCCCTGCTAAGAGATACGTGTTTCTGCAAATTAATACTGACGCAGCCGAGGCAAACATAAATATATGATATTTAAAGAAACAGTCAAATTACAAAGTTAATTTTTTAAACGTTGGGGCGAAGGCCACCGGAAAGGTAACGTGGGGCGAAGGACACCGGAAACTTTGTATCGTATGTGGGGCTGCAACTACCGCAAGTTTGGTGCCCAAAGCGTGGTGCTAATAACGTAAAGATTAACGACTTCAGGGTAAATAGAGTTTATTAAAATATACAAATATATAAATCCTTTTTTTTTTTGCTGTAGCTGCTTTCGAAATATTTATTGCTATATATTTATTCATTGCTAAGTTTTCCGTAGCTAAATGCTGTATCAATAATCATCTTACACGAGTTTTACTATCTGTACCATGTACATAGTAAATAGAGAAGGTATTGCATTCCACCCAAAAAATGAGTTTTCACCGGAAATATATGTTTTGAGACCCCCTGAATGATAAAGAGCATTTTTAGAAAAAGGTCCGGCGCGCGCGTGTGCGTATGTCTGTGAACAGCATAACCTAAAAACCAAAAGTCGACCAAACCTGGCATGTAAGTTGGTATCTTCCAAAGATGCAACACGAAGATTTTAAAGAAAATCCCCCACTCGAACCACCCTTTACATGAAAACATTTTCGAAATTTGTTATTTCCCCAAAAAATGACTAACGATTTTAATTAAAATATCTATATTAAAATATTTACATGTTAAATAAAATATATATATTGAATTTTCTAGGAATAGTCTGTAAAGTCTTCATTCGGAAGGAATTTTGTATAATCTTGTATAACTGGTAAACGTAAGTGATAGATGAAAACGCACTACACAAAAAATGAAGAACTCTTTAAAACTTACAATTTATCCCAAGTAACTTTTTTGTGGCATCAGCCATTTCCGAGATATGCGGTATTAATTGCTCGAGTTGTTCAATACTTAGCCATTCTTTTCAAGTCCTGACGATATACTGTATTTGAGGCCAAGAACCTCTCTAATTCGAGCCAAAGATGCTAAACTGCTGAGCCATCTCGCCCGATAGTTGGATGTTATTTTAACCGGCATTACAGTAACAGTGACAGTTTTGTTTTGTTTTCCCTATTGCTTAATTTGAGATTATTTTCAGTCAAGAAAGTATCACGAGTAACGTAATGCAAATAGAAGCATCACTTTTTATATGCATAGGTATAAGGTATACAAGGGAAGGGGACACTTCGCGCGCTACAACATACAGGAGATCTATTATGACCCCTTCCTTCAGGAGAAAGGGATGAAGTGAAGGATCCACTGGTGGCTACAGGCCGCAGAGACGTAGGAAGTCCCTAACAGTTCCTGGCTCGAAGACCCGTCGCACTACTCGAGCCCTCTAATATCCACGGGAATACTCTTTCCATTAAGCAAGCATCCGCGCCAACTGTCCAGCACCACCACACACCACAAAACCTAGAAGCACACCTGAAACATGACAAGGAAACGTCATGAAAGGAAGTCATGACAGATGAGAAACAACCCTAGCATTCGCCTGCCACCAGGGAAAACCACGAAAAACTCAAGATCAAAGTGAACGACGGGATTCGAACCCGGGACCTCCCGAATACGAGCCTCATACGTTACTGCGGAGCCATCTCGCTAGGTTGTATGAATAAGTACTGTAATAATTACGTGAAGATAGATTTTGTAGAGAAAGACATGCGAGTGTAAAGAATCAAAATTTTCTTTAGAGCTGACATGTCTTCATATTACGACTTGATTTTACAGTAATCCCACGTGATGTTACGTATTCATCTGATGAAGCTCGTAACCTCAAATGAATGTCTGCTCCAAAGTAAGAACATCATAAAACCTGGTTTAAAACTCCAGGAAACAAACGTGGTAGACTGTTTATTAGAAAACCATGTAAGAAAAGAGTTGAAAGCTTACTTAAATGCAGCAGACCTTAGCTGTGAAAAAGCATTTTAACACGTTAAGAGTGTTTCAGGGTGACTTAGATTGCAGATTGTGCAGGAAAGAAACTGAAACAGCCCAGCACATTATACACTACGTGATCAAAAGTATCCGGACACCTGGCTGAAAATGACGTACAAGTTCGTGGTGCCCTCCATCGGTAATGCTGGAAGTCAATGTTGTGTTGGCCCACCCTTAGCCTTGATGGCAGCGTTCACTCTCGCAGGTATACTTTCAATCAGGTGCTGGAAGGTTTCTTGGGGAATGGCAGCCCATTCTTCACGGAGTGCGGAACTGAGGAGAGGTATCGATGTAGGTCGGTGAGGCCTGGCACGAAGTCGGCGTTCCAAAACATCCCAAAGGTGTTCTATAGGATTCAAGTCAGGACTCTGTGCAGGCCAGTCCATTACAGGGATGTTATTGTCGTGTAACCACTCCGCCACAGCCCATGCAGTATGAACAGGTGCTCGATCGTGTTGAAAGATGCAATCTCCATCCCCGAATTGCTCTTCAACGGTGGGAAGCAAGAAGGTGCTTAAAATATCAATGCCACGCAAAACAAGGGATGCAAGTCCCCTCCAGGAAAAAACACGACCACACCATAACACCACCACCTCCGAATTTCACTGTTGGCACTACACACGCTGGCAGATGAGGTTCACAGGGCATTCGCCATACCCACACCCTGCCATCGGATCGCCACATTGTGTACCGTGATTCGTCACTCCACACAACGCTTTGCCACTGTTCAATCGTGTAATGTTGACTCTCCTTACACCAAGCGAGGCGTCGTTTGGCATTTTCCTGCGTGATGTGTGGCTTATGAGCAGCCGCTCGACCGTGGAATCCAAGGTTTCTCACCTCACGTCTAACTGTCATAGTACTTGGAGTGGATCCTGATGCAGTTTGGAATTCCTGTGTGGATAGATGTCTGCCTATTACTCTTTACGACCCTCTTCAAATGTCCGCGGTCTCTGTCAGTCAACAGACGAGGTCGGCCTGTACGCTTTTGTGCTGTACATGTCCCTTCGTTTCCACTTCACTATTACATCAGAAACAATGGACCTAGGGATGTTTAGGAGTGTGGAAATCTCGCGTACAGACTTCTACACAAGTGACACCCAATCACCTGACCACGTTCGAAGTCCGTGAGTTCCACGGAGCGTTCCATTCTGATGTTTCACGATGTCTAATGACTACTGAGGTCGCGGATAATGAGTACCAGGCAGTAGGTGGCAGCACAATGCACCTAAGATGAAAAGCGTATGTTTGTGGGGGTGTCCGGATACTTTTGATCACACAGTATATGCTCCTGTGAGGCTTTGGCTTACAGGAGATATATTGCTTTTGGGAAAATGTTAGAACCAGAAGAATTTGAGACTGTATTTATTGGTAAAGGGTGCAGGCATAATGAATTGGCTTTAAAACGATACAGGTAGCACAATAAGCCCAAGGCTGAAGTGCGTCCGGAGCAATGACGATAATCTGTATCGTATAAGACAAGGAATCTCAAATGAGATTTATTAAGAGTTCACCATGAATAAAATGAAAGAGAATATAATAATAATCACTTTCTTACCTGTGGTATTTAAAATCAAATCGTCATTATGTCAGCTGACAGATTACGGCATACTAAATTGACAATCGAATGTGTTACTGAATACTAACCAACGATACCAACAGGTGAATGAGAAAATAGCCTAAAAATAAACTAAAGTTAGAACCAATAAAGATTTTATGCTCGACCATGCCAAAATCTAGTATTTATACGACTGGTAGCAGTACTTTAATGGCTCTCATTAAAATACACCTGTTCATTAAAGTATTGGTATTCGACCAATCAGAAGTGGCCACGTAACATTGTGAAAGCGCAAGTATCGATTATTCTGAGTAGTACGTCTCACAACGCTAGCAACTTTGTTTGACACAGGTGCTACAAGGTCACTGTATTGTAACGATAGATAAAGGAATAACGATTGTAACACTTCACTCAAACCAGAAACGAATACTTGATTTAGATACATGGTCGAGCATAAACAGTCGTATGAAATTTGACTATAATGGTGATTAAAACGCTCGTATGATAATTACTACCATTATAGTCTCGTTGCAAGTCCATAATTTATTTGTATATTGGCACTATTTGAATCTTCATTGATTTAAAGCACAATTGGATTACGTAGCCTGTTAATCACTGCATGCTGATACTATTACAGTTCAGTAACGAGCTGACGTTTTACTGATAAAATCGCATCCTAGCAAGCCGAGACACTGCTAAATGTTATTGGTCAATATCAAATCAGTACCTTTGCGGTTTATGTTGTTGGCTCACTCCTGTTCCACGAGGGGTGGGCACGCCACTGAGGAAAAGGAACGATAGTCCCCGGAACGTGTTACAGTTTAATTGTCAGGGAAGCCACAATGCCTACAGGCATTTTCCATAGTGATGAAGAGGGAGCGAACCCCCTTGCAGTATAATGGCATTATACCACAGGAAAACAATGGGAAGAGCTTTCTGTGTTGTTAAGACATGTCTTATCCACCCTCCGCTCTTTTCTTTCTTTGTGCCGACCTTTAAACCTGCTCATGGTGGATATCAGTCCACTTGTATTCATCTCTCTAGCCTCGGTGCGAATCAGCCATACGTTCAACTGCAAAATGTCATCTCGCCGATCACGTGGGCAGCCGCGCTCTGAGCTCCCATTTCTTCGGTACTGGCTAGGAATTGTTTCTCGTGACATCTTCATTTGGCTTAAAAAGTAGGATGTGAGCAATCATATTGCATTCCCTACCCACGTCAAATTCACGTGTGTCCATCATATTACAATATATTTTAACCTGAGAGTGATTTCAAATTATAACTCGAAACTTGTTATAGTATTTTGATGAAATTTGGTCAGTGTTATCATGCTGCTGAGAAAATCAGCTCTTCATGTCCTTTATTTTTTTATAGGTAGTGTCAGAAGTGACAAGTGTAATATGCAGATGATGGCTGTTCATGGAAATGATTGTTCATCACATGACACTATTATGAGATGGAAAAGGAATTTTCAAACTGATCACATGTCCCTCACAGACGAGCCAAGGTCTGGTAGACCATAATTGACGAACGATGCGGCCATAGTGAAGAAAATGGAATGTTTAATCTTGGAAGACAGACAAGCAACCATCCAGGTGATCATGAATGAACCTGGCCTCAGTTATGGTAGTGTGTGAAAACTCTTCATGACTAACTGCACATGTCTAAGGTGTCTGCACGGTGGTTTCCACGTTTGCTAACCCCTTTCGAAAAACAAACACAGTGTGACTTTTAACGACAGTTGTTGACGCTGTTGGAACAGGATGAAGAGGATTTTTTTGATCATCTGGTAACCATGAATGAATCTTGGATCTATCAATGTGATCCAGAGACCAAAATCATGAGCAAGAGTGGAAGCATGCTGATTCCCTTCCCCCCAAAAAGGCAAAGGTGCAAATCTCAGCAGGGAAGGTTATGCTCGCAGGCTTTTTTGGGGATTGTTATGGAGTCATCCTTACAGATTACCTTGAGGAGTATAAAACCATCACTGGTGCACTTTACAGCTATCTTCTGGACAAGTTTCGAAATGCTCTGATTCAGAAACGGCACGGTATACTCTCCAGAGGAGTTCGTCTCAACTCACTCAAGTTGCAGCTGACAAAACAAGGCAACTGGCTTTGAGGTTTTGCAGCATCCACCTTATTCTTCCGATCTCGCGCCAAGTGAACTTTTTTTTTGTTCCCAGAAATGAAAAATCCATTACGGGGTAACCGATTTCACAACACAGATGACGACATTCATGAAGTGGAAGAGCGGTTTAAGGAGCAATCTGCAGACTTCTACAATAACGGTATTCGGAAGGTCACGATACACTAGGGAAAACATATAAGTATGGATGGTGACTACCCAGAAAAGAGTTCACAACTACAAATCAAAACAAGCTTTGTGTCAAATGTTTTTAAAGGTGATAATTAAACAAGCGGAACAGTATTCCGTACTGCCAACTTTCACGGTTTGCCTTAAAATGTATGGGAGCGGTGGCCCTTTTACGACTTTATGGCAAAGAGAGATGCTTTTACGGCGTTGTAGGCAGATTTAGTGTGTTGAAGATTTTCACCGCGGGCATAACAGAGCATTAAATTCTATTGCATTATATTTTAACTTAAGATTATACCCTAATTGGTATACAGTGTTACGACAGATCCATATTATCTATGTGTCTCTCCTTCATCACGATCATGGTACCGCTTTACTGGGCTGCAACAAAATGCATAGCGTGTGGGTTTAAAGTTTGATTGCAGCACTAGTGACTTCTAGTGACCAGCAGTAAATGGGCGCGAACGTTCAGTAAGGACGACCTAAATTGTGAAGTTAACTTCCTCAAGTAAATTTGAGAATTAATTTATTAGCTCCACGTATAGACGCCAATTTGAAAAAATGGTTTGTTTATGTTGTTTGTCCCACGTTTTGGGCGTCAATTTGAGAAAGGTTTATTTTAGGAGGAGATGTATTGTATTTCAACTGTTGGGGAGCCGAACTTATAGTAGTTTTAACCGCACGTATGCTACCCGGTTTCCGGTAGCCTTCGCCCCAAATGTACTTTCAGGTGGCCTTTGCCCCAAGTTTTAAAAAATATTAACTTTGTAATTAAACTGTTTCTTTAAATGTTTAATATTTATGTTTGCCTCGGCTGCGTCAGTATTTATTTTAGAGACATGGATGTCTTAGCAGGGAGTGGTGCGACTGAAGAATGTAGGCTTACACAGATTATAATTTTTAATTCACTCCTTTTTATTAATGCTTGACACTATTTAAATAACACTTCACTGATAGAGAGCTGTGAGATTCTTTTATGAATTACTTGCACTTTTTAACACGTAAACTATTTTTTTCGTCTCACACGAATACGTATTAAATCTCTCGAGGATGTGTCTCGCGTCCGGTTAAGAACACTGTTTGCAGGCAACTGAATTGACTTCAACCACCTAAACTTATAAATTTCTGTATTTTAAGTCTCTGATTGGTTATTCCTAATCCAATAGAATACCTTCATTTAACTAAAGCTTTTTCTGGTTGTTGATTGGCCATTTTTATCAACTGTCACTAAAATTACATTATTGCTTCCAAGAATCACAAGTAACATTTAAACTTTCTAATTCATTATTGCCTCAAGGTTACCTCATTGTTAGCAACTTTTGACCTATTTCTCACAGCTCCTACATTATTAAATTACGTAATACATTCAGATAACATTATTACATGTATTCAATAATATAAGCATATGCAATGACTGTAATATACACTTTTTATATCTTGTTACATACACATATTGCTTTATGGCGGGCTGTTATTATTTATATATTATATAATTTGACTGAAATCATTTAAGTGTTAAAAACACTGCCTCAAATGGTACCGCTTTACTGGGCTGCAACAAAATGCATAGCGTGTGGGTTTAAAGTTTGATTGCAGCACTAGTGACTTCTAGTGACCAGCATTAAATGGGCGCGAACGTTCAGTAAGGACGACCTAAATTGTGAAGTCAACTCCCTCAAGTAAATTGTTTATCTTATTCGCATTCCATGGCTGCAGGATATAAAATTTCACATTTTTGTGACAGTTTTTGTTTATAGATCGTGTTATGAATCGTAAAATATGACTATAAACCTGTGTATAACCTAGGAAATGGTGTTCTTTGCTTTAATACACGTTTATTGTGGTACCAGGAAGAATTTCGGTAGTGGGACAGAAAGAAGCAGTGCTACCAGCGTCTTCAAGCTTTCTTATAAAACGGAATTCCCATTTATTTTACATGTTGAGGCCAATTCCAGCCCCAAGAGGTCGCCAAGTTTGAAGCCATATAGCACCACGATGGATGCCAATTTTGAAGCCGGGCATTGTTTCACACTTTTGAAGCCTTGCCCTTTGCTTCAATATCTATGTTGAATCTGCTGTCGGCTGCTACAGTGGTTGGCTATGAGATCTTTCTCTCAGGGTATACGTGGGCGTGTTTTAAACGGATAAAACTGACTGACACATTTAATGTGATTTAATACTTGAGCTATTGAAACGAGTTGCCGAACGTTTGAAGATAAAACAATGAAACTGATTAAGAATCGTAGCACTCGAAACTCTAACAATTGAATTATTATACCTGTTAACTTCTGCGGTATCAATTTTACGGTTTGAAATAACCGTTTCCGTAATAAAAGAAACTTGAAGCGTAACTTGCCGTGAGTCGCTAAAATGCTTATCGGCATAACCCCTCACGAGGGCGCCTAAGTCTTACTCACACAAGCTCGTCACTGAGCGCTTAAAATAACACACGAGTAATCACTAGATTAAGTGACTAATTCTCAAGAAAGAGTGTCACAAATGTATGCACGAAGGTGTGCACGAACGAATGTGTCTATGATTGGAATACACACCCTTATTTAACTAAAGCTCCGCCTACATTTCACTCCCCTCATCAACGTTACTTCATATGCGCTCCAATCTCAGAACTTCTGCGTATGTGACACTTTTACTAGGCGATACCGTACCCCTTCGGACTCTCAGAATTTCATTCATTTACCCTTCTGTTTTTCAGAATTTCTGCCTATGTGACTGTTCAAACGTACTGAACTTATAACCTACTGCATTCGCAGAATCTTTAAGCCAATGCATTTACTCCTCGCGCTGTTACTAATGGCTTTGCTTAACATGACTCACAAATGACCTTTTTCTTCAGACAAATCTTTCAAATCAAGCTTATTGTATTATACATTGGTTTAATATGCGGAAATTATTTTTTGCGATTATTTCTTTATCTTACTATCATTTCTTTATTTCTTTATTTATATCTTCCTGACAATAATTACGGTATCAATGTGATTTTTGTACTTTACTGTACTGATATTTTATGTATTTTAAATTAATGTCTTTGCAAAATTATTACACTTTGCTGGACGAGGGAACGTTTTACGGGTTTCAGTTTCAGGAAGTTGACAAATATAACAAGTTCGTCCATTGGGAAGAAAATAGGATAGCAAACTTTCGAGGATGTCCGTCAGATAATTTAAAAGTCTAAACCTACAACTAGGAATACTTCAGTGATTGCCAACGCTATGAAGACATTTGGCACGGACTACATATTTTAATAGTACTTTTGTCTATCTCTTATGGTTTTCCAGTTGTGCAAAAACACAAAATTCAATCAGTATGAAGATGATTTCACAAGAAATTTAAGGTATAGGTTTAATTTAACACTTTAATACATCAATAACCAAAATCGCTAGAACCATTTTTGAGAAAATGAAAAGTAATGAAAATTTGTCCAAGTAAATGGTAGTTTGGAGTGCGGGAATTCTGCAGTAATTCCCTAGTAGCACTGCAGAGGTCTTGCACATCGCTATTCAAAGGTGTACTTTAGAGAATTAGGGGAAAGGGGAAGGAAATGGAGCACGGAAGAATACACGTCAGCAGGGAAAGGTGAGGTTGATGTATTGTTGAAGCGGTTGCACTACTTTTAGGCACCAATTTGAAGCTGTTTTAGACCGCGCACGTAATGAATGCCAATTTTTGCGGGATATTGTTTCTTTTGAGTGTTCGCCCCGGGCACGGTACAAACTTTCCGGTGGCCTTCGCCCCACGTTTACTTTTCCGGTGGCCTTCGCCCCACGTTTACTTTATGTGTAATAACTATTTTAATGTTATTTATTTAAATATTATATATGTATGCCTCGACTGCGTCAGTAGTAATTTGCAGAGCACGCATCTCTTATCAGGGCTGGTACGGCTAACGAATAAAGGCTTACACAAATTATAATTGTATTGTACTTTGTTTATTAATCCTTCACACGATTAAATAACACTTCACTGATGTATCCTACTATAGAACTGTGAGATTATTGCTATTTGCACTTTTAAACACGTAAACTTTATATTATTCTCTCTGCAATGAATTTTTTATGTCTCAACTGAACCTGTACCAAATCTAACTGACTGCTTTGGTACGCTTCCTTGTAGCGTCTTCCACCTGTATCTGTACAGTTCCTCTATTTCAAGTCTCTGATTGGCTAAGCCTACTACAATAGAATACTTTTATTTAACCTAAGCTTTTTCTAGTTTTTGATTTGCTATTTATAAACTGTTTTAAATATTACATTATTATTGTTCCAAGAATTGTTAGTAGCCTTATTAAACTTTCTAATTTATTGTTGTCTCAAGGTTACCTTATTGTTAGCAAGTTTCGGCTTCCACTTTGTAATTCTGTTTGCTACGGAAAGCAGCTTACTTCTATTCTCACAGCTCCTACATTGTTAAGCTACGTAATACATTCACATAACATTACTATACATGTACATAATATAAATATAATACAATGACTGTTACATACACTTTATATATTATTACCTACACATATTGCTTTAAGGCGGGCTGTTATTATTTTTAATATTATATAATTAGACTGATGTCATTTAAGTGTTAAAAAATACTGCCTCAAAGGTTATAAGAAACCGGGTTTAGCATCTCGGATGTGTGCACTACATGTTAAGAACGCGCAATAACTCGGGCCTCTATACTTCCTGTAGCCTACAATCCTTCTCCCTTCCTAACATGTTTTATGTGTCTTTGTGCATTAGGAGTTGTGGGAAGTGATGAATATAAATATAACAAGAGGGGGTGACTCCGCGGGAGGCCATCACTAATCACATTTTAGTTTTTAATGAGGCCGGGGGAGGGAGAGAGATCCACACGTATGGTAGAGGGCAGTACTTGCTCGAGCCCATTGCTAAGTGAACTGTCTGGTTCCCAGTTTAGGTTAGCAGTTTACTTGTGGGGATGGGAACGTCTTTAAGGAGAAACTGAATGGCGAAAATGGACAAAATACGACACTTTTACCTGTTTGTGTAGTCTGATTAATTGACTTTTCCTCTTTAATTTCATAAATATTTTATTATTGTAGCCCAATAATGATATTTTAAATATATTTTTACTTTCTCCACTACGTATACAAGTAGGGGAAGTATTGCATTCCACCCAAAAATTTATTACCGAGATATCATTGGAAATACAGGTTTTGAGGCTCGCTAAATCCAAATAAAGCATTTTTGGAAACATCTCCGCGCGTGTATATCTGTGTGTCTGCTGTGTCCATGAACACGATAACCCAAAAACGAAAATTTGGATAAATACCAAACTTGGTGTTTAGGTTTAAATCTTCCAAAGATGCGACATGAAGATTTTCAACAAAACCCCCACCCCAAATTACCCTTTACTTCGAAATTTTTTAGTTTCTAAAAATTGCTCTAATGATTTTAAATAAAATACCTTATATGAACCATATTTGCATGACAAATAAAATGCATATCTTGAATTTTTGGGGAACAGCCTATGAAGTCCTCTTCATTCGGAGGGAATTTTGTATAATTTTGTATAGCTGGTAAATATTAAGCGATAGATGAAAACGCAATGTATAAAAAGTATAGATCTCTTTAAAACACAATTTATTTAAAATAAGTTTTTTGTGGCATAAACCGTTTCTGAGATATCCGTTATTAAAGGTTCGAATTGTTCATTTCTTTATCATTCGCTTGAAGTCCTTTCAACTTTCAGCTGTTTTTTTGGGATTGCATAGAAAAATATGCAATTTTAAGCTCCATTCTTAAAAATTTGACTATCGCTGTTCTCTTTGTATCTACAACGAAATGTATGTTGCAGCTTTTTCTGCAGGGGCTTATTTAAATTTAAATGTAGTAGATAGAAAAATAAGCTTTAGTAAGAATACTGTATATACCCACTAATAAAGATAGGGGTTAGAGAAAGTCATGTGGATGTATCACATCAGTTTTTTAAAAGCTGTATTCTATCTGCAATTTGTATTGTGGTCCATTTCACAATCATATCTCTTATACACGTTGGAGTAGATAGTAATCTTTAGCCTATCTTTACGGGATTGACTCGCGTCTTGTGATTCCTTTCTTTACAGATGTATTATGCTAATTTGTTTTCTACATTTTTGCTTTGAACATCTTTTACTATGAATGCCATTTTGTGGTATAATCGACGTTTTCTCAGAAACCATTAAAAACAGCTAAATTAAATGTTAGGTTGTTAAAAACAAACTCTTAAGTTCTGTTGTGCATATAACATGGCGTTAATAACATGGTTGATTATTTTTGAACAAACAATTGCTGATAAATGTTAATCAAGGGATGGTATAATTAAAAAAAAATCTGATGTGTTACACTCACATGACTTTCTCTACTCTTGTACAAACTATTTTTACGAAGGCTTATTCTCCATATGTATTATGTTAATCGAGATATGGAGATGTTAATCTTAATGCTAATTTTCTTGTAGATGCAAGAGGAATTGGTAGGCTTTAAGCGACAGTCAAATGTTTTAAGAGGTGGTTGCTATGTGGAGTATTCCATTCTCTTTGTATTACCAGGACAAAAAAAATGAATAACGAATTTGAGAAAAAATATAAGTATTGGAAAATTTAAGGGAATAACAACCAATATCTGGAAAATGGTTCATTCAACAAAAAAATCTGATGTGTTACACTCACATGACTTTCTCTACTCTTGTACAATCTATTTTTACAAACGCCTATTCTCCATATGCTTCATGTTAATCGAGATATCGAGATGTCAATCTTATTTGTAATTTTCTTGTAGATGCAAGGGGAATATGGTTGCTTTTAAGCGATAGTCAAATATTTTATCGCTGGTTGCTATGTGGCGCATTCCATTCTCTTTGCATGTCCAGGACATAAAAAAATGAATAACGAATTTGAGAAAAAGTATAAGTATTGGAAAATTTAAGGAAATAACAAGCAATATCTGAAAACGGTTCACTCAACAACAAAAAATGTATATGATATAAGTTGTATATTTTAACTCGATCTACATTTTTTGTGTAGTAAAATTTTGTCTATCTCTTATGGTTTACTAGTTATGCAAAAGTCGTTCATAATGAAGAATACTTTTGGAGACATTCCCAGAAATTTCGAGATATACATTTCATTTCTCATGACATTATCTTAAACATATGATATTTTCATCAAAATCGTTGGAGCCATTTTTGAGAAAATTAAAATTTTCGAAAAATGTTCCATGTAAAGGGTAGTCTGGGGTGGGGGGATTTTCTTTAAAATCTTCGTGTCGCATCTCTGGAAGATACTGAACCTAAATACCAAGTTTGGGGTTTATCCGACTGTTCGTTTCTGAGTTATGCTGTTCACAGACACACAGTCACACACACACGGACATGTTTCCAAAAATGCTTTCTTTTGGATTCAGGGGATCTCAAAACATGTATTTCCGGTGAAATCTCGGTATCCAATTTTTGGGTGGAATACAATACTTCCCCTACTTACTATACGTTGTGGAGAAAGTAAAAAGAAGATAAAATTGCATGGAATCACTTTTTCGTCATCAGATGAAGTATTGGAACATTATAAAAACCTGGTTTCTGAAGTGCCTTAGGAACAGTGTTATCACTGCTTTAAGGACTGTATTGATGTTAAAGGGGAATGTTTTGAAAAAGAATAAACTCATTTACATTTTTTAAAACTATTGCTTATTTGATTTTCTAAAAATTGTCAGCGTCACCCTCGTATTACAATGGAAACAAAACATCAGAGGGATCCGTGCAACAAACAGTATAAATAAAGTTTTCAGAAGACAGAAAAGCATTTGTTAGATCCAGAGGTCCCGGATTTGATTTTAGGCTGGGGGATGTGAATTTTTCTTTAAAGAGGTTGTTCCCCGTTCTCCTTAGAGTATGGTAGTATGTGTGGGAGTGTAAATGCGTGTGTGAATTGTTTCAAAGCCCTCCCTCCAAACAGAAAATTGTAGATACAGTAACTCTTTGGACAGTTAAGTTCAGCATCTTCTAAAGATGTGAACAAGAAGATTTTCAAGAATATACCCCACTCCTTGATACCCTTTACATGAAAATGTTTTCATTATCAGTCTTTAAATAATAACTTAATGGTTTCCATGTATATTTACCTGACCATCTGGACCAGTGACGTCAGCTTCCATGGATGGTATCACAGCACCCCCGAACAATCGCCGAGGAATAGAAAGCAACGTTTCCTTCCATCCTGAAAATAACATAAATTACATTCTATTACATGTACGTCTTATAATAAGGGTTTATTATACATATAGCAAACACATCATTTCAGTTGTAACCCCATCATTCAAATACAAAACAATAAATCTTGCAACGAAATATGAATAAGTAAAGATGATGCATGGATTTAATGTTGCTCCGATAGTTTAGTGATATTTAAAACATCTGATGATAATTCCACATGATTTTCTCTAAATTGATGTATATCTGTTATATTTTATAGTGCTCATATAGAACTTATTTTTACTTTCTCTACTACGTATAGTAAGTAGGGGAAGTATTGTATTCCACCCAAAAATTCGATACCGAGATTTCACCGGAAATACATGTTTTGAGACCCCCTGAATCCAAAAAAGCATTTTTGGAAACATGCTCCTGTGTGTGTCTGTGTGTCTGTGTGTGTGTCTGTGTGTCTGTGAACAGTATAACTCAGAAACGAACAGTCGGATAAACACCAAACTTGGTAATTAGGTTCAGTATCTTCCAGAGATGTGACACAAATGTTTTCAAGAAAATCCCCCCACACTAGATTACACTTTACATGGAAAATGTTTCGAAAATTTTAAGTTTCTCAAAAATGGCTGTAACGATTTTGATTAAAATATCATATGTTTAAGATACTTTCATAGCAAATAAAATGTATATCTTGAATTTTCTGGGAATGTCTCCAAAAGTATTCTTCATTGTGAACGACTTTTGCATAACTGGTAAACCATAAGAGATAGACAAAAGTTTACTACACAAACATGTAGATCGCGTTAGAATACACAATTTATGTCATATAAATTTTTGTTGTTGAGTGAACCATTTTCGAGATATTGCTTGTTATTCCCTTAAATTTTTCAATACTTATTTTCTCAAATGGGAATTCGTTATTCATGTTTTTTTGTCTTGGAAATGCAAAGAGTATTAATCTGTGGCAAAGAGAATGGTGCTGCACCTAGCATCCAGCTATTAAGAGATATGTCTATGCTTAAAGGCTACTGTATTTCTATATTGCAAATACAAAACAAGGGAAACATAGTACGTCTTAAGCGATAGTCAAATATTTTTAGAATTGATCGCTATGTGTAAAATGTAATTCTCTTTGCATGTCAAAAGATCGTTTCTGAAAATGTTTATCTCGATTAATATGAAATAGATGGAGAATAAGAGTTTGTAAAAATAGTTTGTACATGAGTAGAGAAAGTCATGTGAGTGTAACACATCAGCTTTTTCTATCCTAGTTACGTTACACACGATAAGGAATGCTTTCATATTAAGCAATGTGAGCAAACAGCATTCACATGTTTATTCCTGGTAGCAAGTTCTTGCAGATTAAAAATTACAAATTTCAACCATCTGCATTAGATGACACTTGCGAAAGGTATAACCCTGCAACGTGGAATATTTCGGAAACAGCTAATGCCAAGAAAGAAAGAAAAAATGTTTGACACACATTGTGAGTTTTTATCATCTCTATTGTCTGTAGTAAGTTTTTGTCTATGTCTTATGGCTTCCTAATTATAGAAAATTAAATCCATTTAAGGGACTTCGCAAGCTATTCACGGAAAATTCAAGTCATACCTATGTAGGTACATGCAATAGCTCACGTTAAAATCTGAAATATTATACTTTAATCAAAATCGTGGAAGCCAATTTTGGAGAAAGTACAAAAAAGGCCCAAAATGTTCTATTTAAAGTGTACTTTGACGGAGGACGATTTTCTTGGAAATATGCGAACTTAAAACACAAACTTTGGTACTTACCTCCCCCTAAACACACCTACCTTGCCTAAAGAAAAACAAACTAATTTTTTGTATTCAGCGGAGGAGAAAGTAACAAAAAAGGTTTTAATATGTTACATTCACATGCCTTTCTCTACCCGTATAGAACTATTTTTGCATAAGCTTATCCTTCTGTCTACTTAAAGTTAATTTAAATTAACATTTACATAAATAATTTCAGTACACATTTCGTTATAAATACAAAGGGAATAGCGATAGTCAAATATTTAATATATTGGCCTTGACATTTCATACTCTTTCCATGAAAATGCGAGAAAGAACCGAATAGCAACAGCACTTTAAAAATGACGTGTTGAAAAATTCAAACAAATAAGAACGGTTATCTCGGAAATGGCTGTTACCACAAAAAAGTTATTTAAAATAAAGTGTGCGTTTTAAAGAGATCTACATGTTTTTGTGTAGTACGCTTTCGTCTATCGCTTAACGTTTACCAGTTATACAACATTCTACAAAATTCCTTGAGAAATGAAGAGAACTTCATAGGCTATTCTCAGAAATTTCAAGATATACATTTTATTTGTCATGTAAATATATATAATATACGGTATTTTAATCAAAAACGTTAGAGCCATTTTTTAGAAAATAAAAAATTTCGAAAAGTTCCATGTAAAGGGTAGTAGGGTAGGTGATTTTCCTGAATGTCTTCGTGTCGCATCTCTGGAAGATACTGAACTTAAATACCAAGTTTGATGTTTATCGGACTGTGCGTTTCTGAGTTATGTTGTTCACAGACACACACACGGACATGTTTCCAAAAATGCTTTTATTTGGATTTAGGGGGTCTCAAAACATAAATTTCCTGTCAAACAATTGGTATCGAATTTTTGGGTGGAGTGCAATACCTCCTCTTACCGACTATATACATGTTAGAGAAAGTACAAAATGCTTCATTCAGATTCAGGGGTCTCAATACATGCATTTCCGATAAAACTCGGTATCTAATTTTCAAGTGAAAAGCCATACCTTCTCTGCGTACCTACTATGTATGTGGTACAGAAAGTAAAAAATGAGTGTTACATTCACATGACCTTCTCTACCCTGTATCGCTTATTAGTGGGTATGCAAACAACTTATACTAAAGTTATTTTTCTATCTACAGATACTAAATTTAATTCAAACAAGCCTTTGCAGAAGTATCTACATTGCACATTTCGTTATAGATACAAAGAGAACAGCGATAGTCAAATGTTTAAGAACTGGACGCTATATGCTGCCTTAAAATTCCATACTGTTTCCATGACAACGCGACAAACAACTGAAAATCAATGGGACTTAAAAAGAATGACAAGTATAGAACAATTCGTGCCTTTAAAAACGGGTATCTCAGAAAGGCTTATGCCATAGAATGACTTATTTCAAGTAAATTGTGTGTTTTAAAGATATTTTGTGTTTTTGTGTGGTTCGTTTTCGTCTATTGCTTAACGCTTACGAATTATACAAGATTATACAAAATTCCTTCCGAATGAAAAGGTCTTCACAGGCTATTGCCAGAAAATTCTTTAATAATTATTTCTTGTTTTAATTACAATAATATTTTTTATTTATTTAAACATCAATTAAGACGGCGCCGTGGCCGAGTGGTTAGACCGCTCGTCTCTCACCGAGGCGGCGCGTGTTCAATCCCAGGGACCCGCATGTGGGATTTGTGGTGGACAAAGCGACGTCTGGGCGGGTTTTCTCCGGTTTCCCTCGCCATTCATTCCACCAACTGCACCATCATCACCTTTCCTTTCATCCATTTCACCATCATTTCGTTTCATCTACTTCCTTCCTCCCATACCAGGCATCGGGCTGATCACCCATCCTGGATATTCTGTCTGATCCATGAGTGTCTGCTCCTCGACGGGCCTCTGACCCCAGGCACCCACCTGTAAGTCCTGGGGGGGTGTAAGTCCTACATAAAAGGAGGTTAAACAGAAAAAGAAAATATTAATTAAGGTATTTCAATAACTGAATTTTATTAAATAAAATATTTCTTGATTATTACATTTTATTTGCAATATAGATATCTTTAGTATATGCCATTCTAATAAAAATGTTTACAGTTACACAGACACATATATTTCCAAAGATGCTTTATTTGGATTCAGAGCACCTCAAAACACGTATTTCCGTGAAATCTCGGTATCGAATTTTTGGCTGGAATGCAATACTTCAACTACTTATTATACGTGGTAGAGAAAGTAAAAATGGCTTCAGAATTTGTGTTTTTCCTCATAGGCAATTTTAATGTCTGATTCTAAAAGATCAATTAGATATAATTACTGAATCACTTTGTTGCTTTACATCTTAGAATTAATTTCACTTACATTGTGCATGTTGTACCGATCCATAATGCATCAGTTAATACATCTTTGTAGAGCAAGTTTCAAAGTGGCTTGTGTTCAGTTCTGTTTTACTGCCTTACAGTAACGTTCCTCAATTACGCTCCTGCTGTTTGTTGAAGGGCATATGGGTAACATTAATCATTCACAGCTGTTTGTTTAATAAACGCTATTCGCAATAATGTGTTTGTATTGTTGCGGAAATAGAACATAAATTTACCACAGCGAAGCTATTTGTTTACAAAACAAGGTTCAAAACGTTTCATTATAGCGTTTGTTGTTATGCGTTTTCTGTTACTACATACATTGCACGTAATTGGGAAGATAAGATAAACATGAAATATTCTGTACTCGTAATTTCTGTCATTTTTATGCCCAATAATTATAATAGGAACAGTGGCGGCTGCTGTATAAGAGCACAAGAGCACGTGAATACCCCAACTTTTGATAACTTGCGGATTTAATCGATACTTTTTTCTTTGAATGCAATTGAACTGAAGCAACATACAGTACTAGTCACGGGCAAACTGATACAATAACTCATTAATGTATTAAGATATCTAATTCTCAGTTTCTCAGCTAAACACAACAGTTCTTTTCTTTAATATTTTCTTCTAAGTTTTACGTGTTATGTATTTTCTTTGATAATGTTATAGTATAATAATTAAGTGGATGTTGTAGCGGGAAACGGTGCTGTACACTATTTGTAGTGCGAAATCGTCGATCCTTGGGTTGTTGTGGTCTTCGGCAATGTTCTTCCTCGGCTATTGATGCTTGTCGGTTGTTGCGTATTTCATTCCTAACTTTTCCTATCTATATCTAATTCTTAATTCTCAGGTTATAGTGGGTGAAGCAAGTTAAAAAATCTGATGTGTTACACTCACATGACTTTCTCTACTCTTGTACGAATTTGAGAAAAAGTATAAATATTACAAAATTTAAGGGAATAACAATAAATATCTCGAAAATGGTTCACTCAACAAAAAAAAGTATATGACATAAATTGTGTATTTTAACGCGATCTACATTTTTTGTGTAGTAAAATTTTGTCTATCTCTTATGGTTTACCAGTTATGCAAAAGTCGTTCACAATGAAGAATACTTTTGGAGACATTCCCAGAAAATTTGAGATATACATTTCGTTTGCGATGAAAATATCTTAAACATATGATATTTTAATCAAAATCGTTAGAGCCATTTTTGAGAAATTTAAAAATTTCGAAAAATGTTCCATGTAAAGGGTAATTTGGCGTACGGAGATTTTCTTGAAAACCTTTGTGTCGCATCTCTGGAAGATACTGAACCTAAATACCAAGTTTGGTGTTTATCCGACTGTTCGTTTCTGAGTTATGCTGTTCACAGACACACACACACACACGGACATGTTACCAAAAATGTTTTTTTTATTCAGGGGGTCTCAAAACATGTATTTCCGGTGAAATTTCGGTATCGAATTTTTGGGTGGAATTTCCCCTACTACTATACGTAGTAGAGAAAGTAAAAATACACTGCAAGTTTCCCTTAATCAATGAAGTTTATTCACAATTGAAATAATTATGGGCGGCTAGCTTTTCCCATTATTGTAATCCCACCACTGTAACTAAGTCAGGAGCCTAGCTATCAGCACACGCATTCCCACCCTTGTGCGCCCACGTGCATCTGCTAACAGCGTAGCACCTCGTACCGACGAAATTCTAGATGAGAGAGCGGGCTCTGAGGCCTTGTCTGCCCTTATATACAGGAGCCTAGTGACGCTCACCGCTGCGTTTAAAAATGCAACGACGTTTCTCATTGGTGCTCAGACCGCGTTACCTTGACATGTGTGCGAATATGTTGCTTCAGGTCCGTGCGCTTAAGCGTCACTCTGGTGCGTTGTGTAGCCTGTTCAAATCTCCGTCTCTTTCTATTTCTCCATACCGTTATCGGTTCCCTGCCTGTTGCCTTGGTGAAAGTAACTTTTCCTGGAATTTTGCTAGCTCGCCCGTTTCTTACAATCAGCTCTGTACAAATGTTGGATATTGAATATTTTAACATGATAGTGAATTAAATTATTACTGTACAATTCTTATATGTATGGTTCCCCTTTCATTGTACAATTCTTATATATGTATAATATATCGCCTTTCAATGTTAAAACACATATATTCATAATGTATACATGATAGAGAACAAGTATATAACGTTATAACATATAAAATATAATATATGAGGGAAATGCCACTGTTAGCTATATAACCAGTAATATAAAATTACAAGAAATGTAGTAGTATCTACGTAAGCATGTAACGAACCTTGGATTCATAATTAAGACGATGAAAGTCTGCAAACATATATATATATGTTTTATATATATATATAAAAAACATAAGCTGTTATTGAATGTTATTGGATAGCAACACCAATCAGTTACATTGATACATGCCTATAATTCAAATACGTACGTCAAGAAGAACGGTTGAAAGGAACGCTAACAGAAGCTTGTCAGTGTTCGAGCAGGAAGGCCGTGTATTAGCAAGTCTCTAAATAGACGCTAAAACTACGTATTTAAAGTCTACCAGTTATACATATTTTAACATAACAAAGGTTATAGTGAATTGTGAATATCATGTGGTTTATTTAAAATACAAGTGAAATAGTTAACAGAATACGTGTGTGCAAAATGCTTTAACATTCTCCATGTCCAACCATAACAAGACACAAGTGCTCTCCGACACAAATACAGCAGCCGTGGCACAATTTTAAATAAAAATTACAACATACTAACACACACACACACACACACACAAGAATATAGATGCACGATCATCAGATTCCAGTCTACGAGATCTTCACGAGAGTACGGGCATCAAACGACCTACAGGTACGTAATACAGCATCTATCATCATCAACGTAGTGGGGGCCTACCAGGGGAACCGCTACAAAACGTAACGTATATGTGGTAATTTAAAATCTACGGCGTTTATGTCTACCGCTCCACTCTTCTAAACTCGATGAAACATGGCAACAGGGTCGCTGGCACATCTTACTTGTACACGTTTCTAAAGGAGCTTCTGCGCATGCGCAACTGGTATTTCGTAATTATCTTTTGGGGCCAAATACATACGGGTCGTGCACACTTAAAGAAGTGCACTAGCGGGCGAACCTTTTACCGCACTCCATTTCCACTATGACTACAATTTTACGTCAATGAGGCAGTAAACTAAGGAAAAAAGTCACTATAGCAGAAGCAGTTAACGTGCACAAGTGCGGAAACTTCTCCCGGTTTCTACATACCATCCATAATGTCAGTTACAATTTACATCGTTCTTGCCGTAACCGTGTACTTAATTATGAACATAACAATAAATATTGTGTCGCATTATCAACAGTATTATTGGCTGACTGATTATTTCTTTCGGCTGAACGAGCCTTCACCTTTGACGCGGAACATTCCAGAGAGAGTGGTTTGTTTGAATTTCCGTCTGGTGCGCCGCCAACCCTGGCTGGCTGTCTAGACAGGGATGGAGAGAGGGGGCGGTATAGTTAGCGTTACTTGAGTGTGCATGTCACTTCAGTAAGAGTAGTGAAAGGAACAAATCGCGTGTGGCCAGATCTCGACTGCAAGGCATCTCCCTTCAATCTTTGTTTCCCTAAGGGTAATGTGGATTTTCAAGTGTTTTATCAATAAATTACAGGTAATGTGTGTGATGTAATATTTGTGTATTTTGTCAAAGAACCTCACGCCTTCTTCTGAATGTAGACAACAAGCTCCCGGTCATCTTGCAGTTTGTGAGCTACGCTCCCCCATGTGCGTGTTGGGGTTGATCAACATTTAGTAATTTGCTGGAAGCCTTTTGGCCCTCACCCCAGCATGTATTACAATTTATTTCTTTCTTGTTCTAACAAAGTGTACGTAATTATGAACATAACAACAAATATCTACAGAAGCAACCCATTCTTTCGTCAGACAAGTTATGCATTATTGTTATTATTATTATTATTATTATTATTATTATTATTATTATTGAGAGATGCTGCAGTTGTGTAAATTTGTTCATAATCATAACTGTATTAGTAAAAAAAATGCTATTTCACATTTTTAGGGCTATCTGACTAAATTTTTGTGAACACTCACAATGTAAACTCACAAGCCGCTACTGAATGTGAACTTTGCCGTAAATCTTATAATTTAAAACGTTTAATCCAGCCCTGTGTATTTAAATCGGGATTTTTGAGGACCTTCTACTGAAACATATAACAAGTATTTGGCTTGTTTACAAAGTTATGGACAAAGTTGTCTAAAGTTAGGGTATTCACTTACGATCTTACACAGCAGCCGCCACTGTGCACAAAATATAATGCAATGCTATCGTTAAAAGGAAGTAATACATGGGGAATCTCACAACTTTACAAAAACACGCACCCCATCACACAACGTAGCCGTGTGTACATATGTTTAATAGTTAAAACAAACAAACAAAAATCACAAATGATCTTACACCTTTTCGACATAGTCACCAAGTTTCTCAATACATTTCTCACATCGTGATACCAGTTTCAGTATGCCCTGTTCGTAGAAGTCAGTTTCCTTGGACTATAGCCATCTGCTGGCTGCTGATTTCACTTGCGCATCTATCGCAGAACACCGTCACAAGCACTTTCCTAGCAGATTGAGTCACACTGGGGAACCAGCATGCTTCCACTCCATACTTGCCTGCTTGGTATCGGGCGTGTGGTGATATGCCCACGATTCATCACCAGTGTTGATTCCTTTCAGAAAATCCTGTCCTTCTGCGGTGATTCAAAATCGTCATCATTCGCTGGCCCTTGTGGTTGTCTGTCGGGTTCTTAGGCACCCAGCGAGCACTAACTTTACGAAATTTCAACGTGTCATGAATAATATCGTACACTGCATCATAGGCAATATTGAACTGATGCGATAAGGTTCGCAGTTGCACACGCCGGTCGTTCAAAATTGCCGCCTCAATGCCTCTGACATTCTGCGGGGTTGCAGTCCCGGAGCGTGGCGAATCACTAAGGTTCATACGGCTCTCTAAGAAGAATGCACACCACCTGGAGACATTGCTACAGTCCATAAAATCATCCCCATACACGCCACGCATCCAACTGTGAATATCACTCGGTTTATGCCCTATGGCCCACAAATGTCGAACCACATCTCTCTGCTCTTCACACGTGGACGACAGTAACATGCGCGTCATCTTTGTTGTGTAGTTCACGCCTCTCTCGCTAGAGCTTCACATGAAACATAAAATTCCCTCTGTAGTGAAAACTTCAAACTATATTTGTGTGAAATTCCTGCTGTAATACCAAGGCAGAAAAAAATTATTGTACTTTACTTTTCGATCCGCCCGAGTAGGTGCATACGTTCACCAAAATCCTTTATACTTGGATAGGGCTGGGAGAGAATGTCAATTTACGGTTTGCTTACATATTCATTAACTTTCTGCAATTAGTCTCGCAGGTTATCTAGCAACAAAGGAAAACATTTAAGATACCTACATATGGAATAAGTGAATTTTTAAACTACAAAAGTTAAACACGAAAGGTACAAGCGAGTAAGAAATAAAATTTTAAAATATCTTAATGTTACATTCACATGAGTTTCTCCAGCCAGTTCTTTTATTTGTGTAACTGTTTTTTCAAATGTTTATTACTTTCTCTACCTAGTACATAGTAGCTGGAGAAGGTATTGCATTCCACCCAAAAAATCTAATATGTTACACTCGCATGGCTTTCTCTACTCTTGTACAAACTATTTTTACAAACGCTTATTCTCCATATGCTTCATGTTAATCGAGATATCGAGATGTCAATCTTATTGATAATTCTCTTGTAGATGCAAGGGGAATATGGTAGGTTTTAAGCGATAGTCAAATATTTTAACGCTGGTTGCTATGTGACGCATTCCATTCTCTTTGCATGTCCAGGACATAAAAAAATGAATAACGAATTTGAGAAAAAGTATAAGTATTGGAAAATTTAAGGGAATAACAAGCAATGTCTCGCAAACGGTTCACTCAACAAAAGAAATGTATATGATATAAATTGTGTATATTAACGCGATCTACATTTTTTGTGTAGTAAAATTTTGTCCATCTCTTTTGGTTTACCAGTTAGCAAAAGTCGTTCACAATGAAGAATACTTTTGGAGACATTCCCAGAAAATTCGAGATATACGTTTCATTTGTATTGAAAATATCTTAAACATATGATATTTTAATCAAAATCGTTAGAGCCATTTTTGAGATAATTAAAATTTTCCAAAAATGTTCCATGTAAAGGGAGTCTGTGGTGGGGGGATTTTCTTGAAAACCTTCGTGTCGCATCTCTGGAAGATACTGAACCTAAATACCAAGTTTAGTGTTTATCCGACTGTTCGTTTCTGAGTTATGCTGTTCACAGACACACACACACACACACGGACATGTTTCCAGTAGAGAAAGTAAAAATTGAAACCAATACCAAGGATCGTCTCGGAAATGATTAATGCCACACAACATTGTCCATTAATTGTATGTTTTAACGAGATCTATTTTTTCGTGAAGGAAGTTTTTGTCTATATCTTACGATTGACTTGTTATACAAAATTATACACAATTAATTCAGAATGAAAGAACTTCATAGGCTATTCACTGAAAAAATCAAGATATACAGTTTATTAAACAAATATCTTAAGGATGTAGTATTTGAAATCCAATCCGTACAACCATTTTTCAGAGAATCAAAAATAACGGAATGCTTTTCGTGTAAATGCCAGTTTGTGGTGGGAAGATTTTGTTAAAAATCTTTGTATCTTGGAAGATGGAATATTTGTCTTCGAATATGAGCTTTGGCTTTATCAGCTTTTTGGTTTTTGAGTTAAGCTGTTCACAAACACAAACTCACGCGCACACACATAAAATTTCTAAAAATGCATTTTCTTTGGTTCAGGGAACCTCCACTGAAATCCTTATACCGAGTAGAGAAAGTAAATACATTCTGGAAATTATTTATCTTTAATTATAT
Organism: Deroplatys truncata; assembly: GCA_030765065.1. NCBI lineage: Eukaryota > Metazoa > Arthropoda > Insecta > Mantodea > Mantidae > Deroplatys > Deroplatys truncata. Next base: position 300,172,962 of record CM060975.1, on the reverse strand, counting down.
TGTGACGCAGCGGCTATAGCCCAAGGTTACCGGGAGGTCGGTGCAGGCAATCGGGGATAAACAAAGATAAGTCACGCTATCAGCACATAACCAGAATATTCTGGAAGTTTCCTTCCCCCGCCTCCAGAACGTGTGTCCAGAAAGTTCTAGAATATTCTCTCGAAGATTCCATTTGATATATAAGCGAGCGTTGTCGCGAGTGAGTGGGTCAGTTGAATTGGTAAGTCAGTTTGTGAGCAAGATAGCGAGTGCGACGGAAAGTGCTATTCTCCGAGCGAGTTTGAGGCAACTGCTGTGACGTGCAGTGAGTGCCGCTTCCGCAAGAGATTAGTAAGTCTTGTGTTCGACTCCCCAGCTGTTGAACCGCCCGGAAGAAGAGACTACTTTGTGCGTATTTCATTACGCCGTTATGCCTAGAAGAAAGTGAAGGGATAGTGAAAACAAGTGAAGTAACAGGGTGAAAACTAAGTGAGGTTCCAGTTGAACTAGATAAGAACAGTGAAGTGACAATGAGAGTTTAGCGAAGGGACAGTTGAAAAGCTGGAATACCAGTGTATTAGTATGTTGAATCATCTTGGTAAATTTACTGAAAACTTTTGTGTAGCAATTTTACAAATCTGTTTCTCAAAACTAAAAAATACTGCAAATCTGTTTCAAAATTTTTAGCTGAAAGTTAAAATAATTAACAAGTTTAGATCTACTGGAGATTTTGCCATGTATATTATACTTTGTAGTATAATTTGTGATATGAATTTTAAAAAATTATGTTTCCAATCGTAGAATGTAACATTTTGTCTATCCTTGACAGTGTGTGCGGCTGTGATCTGCCAGTTTCGAAGACAATCGTTCTGTGAGAAACAAATGAAAACTACGAAACAATACCAATACTAACAATGTTTCTCAACGAGCCGCCACTGCTACTCTTTTTCTTCCCCTTTCTCGGGTGAACAAAAGGACACGCGCGTTGGATTATCTGAAAGCGTTTCCCCTACCTTTATTTTTAAAAGGAAAGATTCTAGGCAGTATAGAAGAACATTTTCTTTTCCAAACTCCTTAGAAAATCCTGAGGGATTTCAGTTGGTAACTTGGCTGACTTTTTCCCTTTCAAAACAGGGAAGGGATGGGAGAGAAGGTTTCGCGGATAATCACCTGGGGGAGGCTGCAGCAAGGGAAGGGAATGTGGGGCATTGGGGTGAAACATGACGTCATCTAAAGTAATTACCACTGCAAGGTTAACGATAATATTTTTATAGCAATTTGCAAACTGATGTCAGTAACATTCGTTGCTAACAATGAAGTTCAATTTTCAGCCCTTAATTGTCAGGAGATGAGATGTTCAATGCTACGAGCAGGGATGAAAGGAATCGGATCTTTTGCGTCTAACAGCGGGGGTAAATTGCTATCTCAGCGCCACGCCAATCCTACCCGTCACTCCTGGCGATGCCTACTTCGGTTATATTCTCTAGTCATCTGTTTACTTTCTCTAACACTTATCTATAACAACTATTGCAAGTGCTGTATTCTACACTAAAATTCGAAGTATTCTTACGAAAGCCTTATCTTTATATCCACTTCATTTTAATCCGAATAAACCTTTTCAGAAATAGATACATTACACATTTCGTTATAGATACAAAGAGAACAGCGATAGTCAAATGTTTAAGAACTGGACGCTATATGCTGCCTTAAAATTACATACTCCTATAAAATCGTGAGAAACAACTGAATATCGAAAGGACTTTAAAATGATAGTGCTAAACGATTGGAAGTAACAGTATTGGAAAATTCAAACAAATAACAAAGACTATCTCGGAAATGGTTCACTCCACAAAAAAAGTGTATGATATAAATTGTGTATTTTAACGAGCTCTGCATTTTTTGTGCAGAAAAAGGTTGTCTATCTCTTACGGTTTAACAGTTATGCAAAAGGCATTCAGAATGAAGAGGACTTTTGGGGACATTCCCAGAAAATTGAAGATTTACACTTCACTTGCCATGCAAATACCTTACACATGATGACAATTTAATCAAAATCGTTAGAGCTATTTTTGAGAAAAATCAAACTTTTCGAAAAATGTTCCATCATAAAGGGTAGTCTGGGATAAGGGGATTTTCTTGAAAAACTTCGTGTCGCATGCTTGAAAGATGCTGAACTTAAATACCAAGTTTGGTATTTATCCGACTTTTCGTTTTTGAGTTATGCCATTCACAGACAAACATCCCCCCACACACAAACACACAACCGACACCCACACAGACACACACACACGGACGTTTTCTAAAAGTGCTTTTTTTTGGATTTACGGGGCCTCAAAACATATATTTCCGGTGAAATTTCGAGATCGAATTTTCGGGTGGAATGCAATATTTTCTCTACTTACTATACGTAGCAGAGAAAGTAATAAAAGAAGTATACACCAAGGATTCGAACCCAGATTGTTGCAATTACGAGATATATGCGTTTCACCGCTTGGCTACCATGCGCACAACCAAAGTGAAAGACCTCTTCTACTTATCGCATAGCTTTGAAATGCGTGCAGTGTGGTATAAAATCGAGCTTTGGAACGCAACGGCAGCGAATACTTCCGACGTTTTCCGAATCGAACTACCTCTCTGGCTCATTTATTTTGTTTTAGGTTGTACAAATTAAATTATATAGGATAGTTAAATTATATTCGAACCCACTCGCGGCCTCTCTCTGCTGCGCGAGACAGCCAGCAGTTGCCGGGGAAATTATACCGGCAGAGGCGGACTAAAATCCTTACCTTATAATAGATGCTGAAAATGTTGATCTGCTCTCAAACAGGCAGCATATCTCGTGTAAATATTCTCACTCACTCTCCGAAGCTCAGCAGCAGGAATTCTTGTGATTTCTTCCACAATGTTTTCTCTAAGTTCCTGGTAGTGTGCGAGAATTGGAACGACACACTTTGTCTTTTAAAGAACCCCATAAATAAAAATCATAACTCGTTAGGTCAGGAGAACGAGGGGACCACAAATCAACACTAATTATCCTGTCATCAAACACCTCTCTTATTGCATGTAATGATTCGGCAGTCATATGTGCTGTTGCAGAATCTTGCTGGAACCAACCATACGATTTGTCTTGTTCTGTCAAGTTATTGCAAAATGGCCTCAGAATTAACCTTTGATATCGCTCTGCATTTATTGTTTCGTCAAAGAATATGGGACCCATTATTCTTCTAGCACTTATCGCACACCACTCTCCAATTTTCTGATCATAATGAGGCGTTTCATCCAGTAGCACAGGTTTTTGTGAAGCCCAGCATCGACTGTTGAGTATTCACACGTCCACTTAGATGAAACCAAGATTCATCAGTGAAAAACAAAAGCTGTGGGTCAATGTAACCCCTTTCTACGGATTGGAAAAACCAGTTACAATAATTCACACGTTTAGCGGGATCATTTGGCTTTAACGCTTGCACTTGTGTGTAGCATTTCTCGCAGAAGGTCGAGATACACCTGTTTGCTGCGCTAGTTTTTTCAGCGATTTTCGAGGCGAACGCTCCAAAGCGGCACCAATCGCAAGAATTCCTGCTGCTGAGCTTTGGAGAGTGAGCAAGAATATTTACTCGAGATATGCTGCCTGTTTGAGAGCAGGTGAACATCTCCAGCATCTATTATAAGGTAAGGATTTTAATCTGCCTCTGCCGGCGTAATTTCCCCGGCGACTGCCGGCTGTCTCTCGCAGCAGAGAGAGGCCGCGAGTGGGTTCGAATATAATTTAACTAACCTATAGTTGAGAGCATGGATGGTCTGAGATAAGCGGGAGAAGTTTCCGCGCTCGGACAAATTATCCACTTCTGTTACAGTTCCTGTATTAGAGTATTATAGGCACTGTTTGCCGCAGTGTGCTACCACCTAGTGGCATTAACGTAAAATTGTAGTGATAGTATGGAAACACGACGTGGGAGAAGATTCGTGCACGCCTTCAAATGTGCACGATTCGTATGTACAATGAAGCCCGACCTTGTCTCTTAAGAGCTAATGACGTCACATGGTCGCCATACCCCGCCTCCTTCATTTTGTGTTATGAAGCATTTCCCCCTCACTCACTCACTGACGGCAGTTCGTAATGGCATGCTACAAGGTAACCAAACATTGGAGTTTGAACAACCTATGACCACACGAATACTGTTAGCTCCGAGAACAATGTGTGGGTATAATCCACCCTCCCCTGTTTCGCTTAAGGTTGGGCACCACTGTGTATGTACTTGACCCATAAGGTAAATACGTCATACTTACTAGTGGCGCATGCGCAAAGCTCCTTAAAACGTGCACAGGCCAAGATATGCTACCGACCCTGTTGCTACATTTCATCGAGTTTAAAGGGTTGGTGCGGTACGGAGGGTTGTTCACGGTCTATGGTAACAATATCAGACGAGCACAATAGCTCCGCACTGAAACACGTGGAACCAAATGAAAGTTCAGTAGCAAGAGTGTATCACTGTGTTTGCTCAGTTGTGTGCTCTTGTTCTTTCTGCATCAAATGATGTCAAGAATAGAACCATCCTGATAAAGGTGCATTATTGCCCTTTCCGATACAAAATACTTGTATTCTAGGATTATTAAGCAGTGTAAGCGGCGAGGTTTTACCATATCCATGAAAGTGATCTCATGTGCACTCAACAAAAAGGGGAAGGCCACATCAGGACTTATTCCAAAGGGCAAGAAACAGAGAAATCCATGACCAGCCACTAGTCGCACCCCGGAGATAATTTGGAAGGTGAAGGCCCATGCCTCTGGACCAAATGTGCAACTCAGAGGACCATTACACTGTCATTAGGGATCTCTGTTACTACTGTGAACATGATAATCAACCAGGATTTAAATCTAGAAAAGTGCCATAAGAGCCGGGGATATAAGCTGTTGCCTAAACACATTGCAGAACGTGCCACTAACAGCAGAAAGCTGTATGAACGAAACCTAGCTGGTGAAAAGTGGATGTTTGTTGTCTTTTAAGATGAGGGATGTGTTTATCTAAGTGACTGCAACAAACCCTGGACTATATATTACCGACCAAGGGGGAAAAAGTTTGAAAGTTGGTAGAAGGAAACTAATGAAAATTTCCCCAATGGTTTCATGGTAACAGCAAGGCACAGTTACAGAGCCAAATTAATCATTCGTCGTGTACATAAACATGTGAAAATCAACTCGGCATATTATCAGACTAACGTCCTGATACCAATTTCCCATACAGAAATCTGTTTTCTCTGGTGCAGATGTAAATAAAGTCTGGTTGCATCACGATAAGGCATAAAGCCATACGTCTGTTTCAACCTACAAATTTTTGATAATATAGAGAGAGAAATGGGAATACATTCCATACCTTTCAGCGATATCCCTGTTAAGTCATCTGATGCATCACTGATGAGTTTTGTGCATTTGGGTTACTGAAAAGAGCCCTTGGAAGCAAACGACAGCAACTTTGGATGGTCTGTGGAAAGCTGCCAGGAGGAATGGAATAAACTGGATATCCTGTATTTCGTAGCAGTTTGCTCCAGTGGAAGGTGTGCTGCAGATTGATAGCTCAAGTTAAAGGCTGCCAGATAGCAACATCACTGCTGGTGGAGGCGCGGTTTTTCATAAGGTTGGGGCAGTATTTTATATCACAACACTCTGAATGCCAGAGTGATTGTAGTGTAAATTAGCATTATTGTATGACAATGATTTGAGATGTTTGTTAATTATAAGCATTGTTAGGCAATAAGTTTACACGGCCTCACTGAAACTGACAATAGGAGCGGGTAACAATGTAGCGAGGGGTGAGTTGTTTATCAATTAGAAGAGACAAACAAATGACGTCAGAGTAGCGTGCTTTTCTTTAGAAATGGAGGGAATATCTTCTCCAGAGCATATGTGTTCGTAATTTTGATTGGATATAAAAATAGACGCTAATATTGGCGCGCTTTATTAACCAATAGCAACTCGATTATAATCTTTAGGCACATCGGGGTGAGGGAGTATAAATTCCGAGCCAGAGACGGGTAATGCGCAGTTTTACAGAATCATTCACAAGGCAAACGTCGCGCAGTTCTACAGAATCATTCACAAGTTACACGTCACACAGTTCAACAGAATCATTCGCGGGTTACACGTCACACAGTTCAACAGAATCATTCACGGGTTACACGTCGCGCAGTTCTACAGAATCTCTCGCGTCGTAAAGTTAGTTAAAAGATGTGAAATACGCGAATTAATAATGTGCAGCAAATAAGTGATTATAGTTACATTCGAAAATACCACAGTTTCAGTCGGGCGTGTATCAAGAGTAAATATGTGAAATTAAGGAAGTATCACGGCAATAAAAGTGTAAAAACAAATTCTTTTATCAGTGTTATCTTTTAGTAACAACTCCTTTCCGTTTACACACCCTGTTCAAGAGATTTGCTCGACTGGGTAATAATAGCTAGCCGGAGGACAAAGAACTCAAAATTCAAAATAGTAAAACAATAACAGGCGCTCAGCAAATAAGATAACATGAACGATACCGCGACAAGGTAAGGGGGTCTTATGTTTGTTACCATAGATTGCGAACAACGCTCTGTATATTTAAACGCCGTAAAATTTAAATTACTGCATATATGTTACGTTTAATAGCATTCAAAGAAAAATTAACCAATAAATCCGCGAGGTGCCAAAAGTTGAGGTGTTCACGTGCTTTTGAGCTCAGATACAGTATTGGCCACACAACATTCCACGAGACGAGGAAAATAAACTTGTGGTCTCACATCGGGCGTAAAGCATTCTAGCGCTAGAGAAGAAACTGTTAAACTTTTTGCAAGTAGGCAAGATGGAGCAGGAGCAGATCATTACTGTGTGGTGTCAGCAAACTGCCCGTCGGGATGAAAACATCCCTCCTATCATCATCATTCTGCTTTTCTTTGTTCCCCTCTCCGCTAATTTTCCCTACTAGTTCACCAAATTGACCACGCTGCTCCCCCATCATCGGTTTCTTGTATCTACCGTTCCCTCCGCTACGATGGTCTGCCACAAAACCCTGAGCTTTTCACTTCGACCCCGAGTAGCTATGTCGAGTTGATCTTAAGTTTAGCCAGCATCGAAGCTGGTCGTTTCGTAACAAAAATCCTTTGGAAAATTACTGTTAAAGAAAAGAACCAAGATGTAAGTAATTTGCTTTATGTGTAAGATTACTCTGTGCAGTGCGGAAACTTTTTTATTGCGAAAAATAGAGGAAAACAACTGGAAACATTTAAAATGTTCATATTCAGAAGAATGGAACAAAATAAGTAATGATTGTTTATAGAAATATTGGGAGAAGGAAGAAAAATGGTAAAACTAATCACAAAAATCTGATGTGTTACACTCACATGACTTTCTCTACTCTTGTACAAACTATTTTTACAAACGCTTATTCTACATCTGCTTCATGTTGATCGAGATAAACGTTTGCAGAAACAACCTTCCCATTTAAGAAGAATTATAAATATTGTCAGAAACAAATAACAAGCATCTCGGAAATGGTTCACTCCACAAAAAAAGCTATATGATAAATGAACTGTTTTAACGAGCTCTACATTTTTTGTGTAAAAAAATTTTGTCTATCACTTACGGTTTACCAGCTATGCAAAAGCCATTCAGAAAGAGTACTTTTGGGGACATTCCCAGAAAATTCGAGATATACATTTCATTTGTCATGAAAATATCTTAAATATGTGATATTTTAATCGAAATCCTTAGCCACTTTTGAGAAATGTTTCATGTAAAGGGTAGTCTGGTTGGGAGGGATTTTCTTGAAAATTTTTGTGTCACATCTTTGAAAGATACTGAACCTAAATACATAGTTTGGTATTTATCCAACTTTTAGTTTCTGGGTTATGCTGTTCACAGACAGAACAGACACACACGCACACACGGACCTTTTCTAAAAGTGCTTTTTTGGGTTCAGCGTGCCTCAAAATAGGTATTTTCGGTGAAATCTCTGTATCGAATTTTTGGACAGAATGCAATACTTACTATACGTAGTAGAGAATGTAATAAGGAATTGTCGGTTAAATACCAATTTCGCATTTAGGTTGAGTATCCTTCAAGAAATGCGATACAAAGATTTTTCAAGAAAATTCGCACATTCCAAACTTTATATAGAAAAACATTTTTCTTTTTTACTTTCTCTACTAGGTATAGTAAGTAGGGGAAGTATTGTATTCCGTCCAAAACTTCGATACCGAGATTTCACCGGAAATATATGTTTTGAGACCCCCTGAATCCAAAAAAAGCATTTTTGGAAACATGTCCGTGTGTGTGTCTGTGTGTCTGTCTGTGAACAGCATAACTCAGAAACTAACAGTCGGATAAACACCAAACTTGGTATTTAGGTTCAGTATCTTCCAAGGATGCGACACGAAGATTATCAAGAAAATTCCCCCATCCCAGATTACCCTTTACATGGAAGATTTTTCGAACATTTTAGTTTTCTCAAAAATGGCTCTAATGATTTTGATTAAAATATCATATGTTTAAGATATTTTTATGACAAATGAAATGTATATCTCGAATTTTCTGGGAATGTCTCCAATAGTATTCTTCATTGTGAACGACTTTTGCATAACTGGTAAACCATAAGAGATAGACAAAATTTTGCTACACAAACAATGTAGATCGTTAAAATACACAATTTATGTTATATATATTTTTTTTGTTGAGTGAACCATTTTCGAGATATTGCTTGTTATTCCCTTAAATTTTTCAATACTTATTTTCTCAAATGGGAATTCGTTATTCATTTTTTTTGTCTTTGATATGCAAAGAGTATTAATCTGTGGCAAAGGGAATGGGGCTGCACCTAGCAACCAGCTATTAAGGGATATGTATGTGCTTAAAGGCTACTGTATTTCTATATTTCCCTTGTAAATATATATATATATATATATTCCCCTTACATCTACAAGAAACTTAGCATTAAGATAGAGTCTGCAAATGTTTATCTCGATTAACATGAAGTAGATGGAGAATAAGCGTTTGTAAAAATAGTTTGTACAAGAGTACAGAAAGTCATGTGAGGGTAACACATCAGATTTTTTTGTCCTGGTAATGCAAAGAGAATGGAATACTCCACATAGCAACCAGCTCTTAAAATAGTTGACTATCGCTTAAAGCCTACCATATTCCCCTTTCATCTACAAGAAAATTTGCAATAAGATTGACATCTCGATTAACATGAAGCATATGGAGAATAAGCGTTTGTAAAAATAGTTTGTACAAGAGTAGAGAATGTCATGTGAGTGTAGCACATCAGAATTTTTTTGTGGCAGCCATTTCCGAGACATCCGTTACCAGTGCTTTGAATTGTTGAATTCTTTGTCATCTTAAGTCCTGTCGACATTCAATTATTTCTCACGGTTGCATGGAAAGAATGTGGAATTTTAAGCCAGCATACAGCGTCAGTTTTTAAAATATTTGACTATTGTGTTCCCTTTGTATCTGTAACGAAATGTGTCATGTACGTATTTCTGCTAAGGTTTGTCTCGATTAAAATGAAGTAGGTAGAGAAGTAAGCTTTCGTAAGAATGGTTTTATACCCATTAATAAACGATACATAGTAGAGAAAGTCATGTAAATGTGACACATTACATTGTTTGAGTGGTGTTTAGCGCCTACTCTTACTTCAAACGCTATCACAGACGGTGAGACTGATGGTACATGAAATGAAATGAAATGATAATTGGGGAAGAAACGTTCCAAACCTAATTTTAGGGTACATTCTCGGAATTTGCCACTTATAAAGGTCGAGGAAAACTTTGAAAAAACCTCAGTCAAGGCGGATTTAAACTGAAGACCTCCCGTTCACGAGTTCGTGCCTTAGCGACCTCGACTACCGGTGTCGGTGTGTGGTGCTTGTGCTATCACAAGTCTAGAGGCAATATTGTTAGAAACGCTATAGAAGGTCATTTACGTGGGCATAGTGGTGTTAAAACACGTTGATGTGGAATTGTTTCATGGTTTATACACTTGCTGGCTGTTACCATGGTAACGATATCAGACACAGCGCGGCGTTACCATGGATACTAACCAGTCATAGAGGGAGCAAGGAAGTTGTAAAATTTCTCATTTTCTTGAGTCATTACCTGAAATAAATGAAATCTCTCCTCAGGGAGAAGAAAGAACGACGGGAGAGGTCATTACTATAAGAGAATTAGGGTATAACGACATTATACCTTTATTCCCCTAACACTCTCATTCTTGTAGCTTCCTTTCTCACGTATTTTATCGCAAGAAAAGATACGAATGTCTTCCTAAGAAACATTATGAAACTTTATTCCAGTTTAGAGTGATCGTAAAGCCGAATTGTTTAAAGTTCGCTGCCATATTCCATAGCCTGGATATGGTTTTCTTTAAAAGGCATGTTGAAAAGGATGTCAGAAACTTCATTTGAGAAATTGAATAGATTTGAGAGTCTACCGAAGCTGTGAAAAGAGAGAACAGAATCGCTGTTTATGTATCAAGTACGAAGAAGCCTTTGTGTATGTGGTGCATACAATAGGTTTTAGCAGAAGCTCTCAAAATTAAATTAAATAAAATAACTAAGTAAGTGTAATATAAATACTATATATATAAAAGGCATAATCAGAAATTTGTTGACATATTCTCACAGCCGTCTGAATCCTATGCTATGAAACGTACCAACCAAAAATAAAGTGTATGCAACCCCATACATTGGAAGAACTAAAATAAAACACCAGGCGAGTAGGTCACTCAATCTTAGTTATTGAACTCTCGAGGGTAAATGAAAGTTACCTGAGAAGATGCCAGGAATGTGTGGATAGAGAGGGACAACATTTGCAACCTTTCTTATAATAAGTTACGTGTTTATTATCATTGCAATGTAAATATGAGGACGTATGGCGGTTTAGCGTGGATATTATAAGTGTTTCGGCGGGAGTCCGAAGTGTAGCGGCCGACGTGCGAGCCCCCGTGCGGTGGCCGCAATGTGAAAGAAAAGCACTGTATAGTTAGTGGAAGTATTGCATTCTAACCTATAAATTCACGGAATACATGCTTTAAGATTCCTGAATCCCCCCCCAAAAAAAACATTTTTAGAAATTGTCCATGTATGTGTGTGTGTCTGTGAACAGCATAACTTCTTCATTCAGTTGTCCACTTTTCAGTGGTTGCTTCTCTGTGTAGTGTCTCAAGTTTAAATACGTGAGATCACAACCCTGTATGATGTCTCAGGTTTAAATACGTGAGATTAACTTCCTATGTGATGCCTCAAGTTTAAATACGGAACATCACCTTCCACTATGATGTATCAAGTTTAAATACGGGAGGTCACCTCCCTGTGTGATGCCTTAAGTTTAAATACGGGAGATCACATTCCACTGTGATGTATCAAGTTTAAATACGTGAGATCACCTCCCTGTGTGATGCGTCAAGTTTAAATACGGAAAATCACCTTCCACTATGATGTACCAAGTTTAAATACGGGAGGTCACCTCCCTGTATGATGCTTCAAGTTTAAATACGTGAGATCACCTCTCTGTGTGATGCCTCAAGTTTAAATACGTGAGATCACCTCCCTGTGTGATGGTTCAAGTTTAAATACGTGAGAATACCTCCCTGTGTGATGGTTCAAGTTTAAATACGTGAGATCACCTCCCTGTGTGATGGTTCAAGTTTAAATACGGGAGAATACCTCCCTGTATGATGGTTCAAGTTTAAATACGTGAGAATACCTCCCTGTGTGATGGTTCAAGTTTAAATACGGGAGAATATCTCCCTGTATGATGGTTCAAGTTTAAATACGTGAGATCACCTTCCTGTGTGATGGTTCAAGTTTAAATACGTGAGAATACCTCCCTGTATGATGGTTCAAGTTTAAATACGTGAGAATACCTCCCTGTGTGATGGTTCAAGTTTAAATACGGGAGGTCACCTCCCTGTGTGATGGTTCAAGTTTAAATACGTGAGAATACCTCCCTGTATGATGGTTCAAGTTTAAATACGTGGGAATACCTCCGTGTGTGATGGTTCAAGTTTAAATACGTGAGAATACCTCCCTGTGTGATGCCTAAAGTTTAAATACGTGAGAATACCTCCCTGTGTGATGGTTCAAGTTTAAATACGTGAGAATACCTCCCTGTGTGATGGTTCAAGTTTAAATACGTGAGAATACCTCCCTGTGTGATGCCTAAAGTTTAAATACATGAGATCACCTCCCTGTGTGATGCCTAAAGTTTAAATACGTGAGATCACCTCCCTGTGTGATGCCTAAAGTTTAAATACGTGAGATCACCTCCCTGTGTGATGCCTAAAGTTTAAATACGTGAGAATACCTCCCTGTGTGATGGTTCAAGTTTAAATACGTGAGAATACCTCCCTGTGTGATGGTTCAAGTTTAAATACGTGAGAATACCTCCCTGTGTGATGCCTCAAGTTTAAATACGTGAGATCACCTCCCTGTATGATGCTTCAAGTTTAAATACGTGAGATCACCTCCCTGTGTGATGGTTCAAGTTTAAATACGTGAGAATACCTCCCTGTGTGATGGTTCAAGTTTAAATACGTGAGAATACCTCCCTGTGTGATGGTTCAAGTTTAAATACGTGAGAATACCTCCCTGTGTGATGGTTCAAGTTTAAATACGTGAGAATACCTCCCTGTGTGATGCCTCAAGTTTAAATACGTGAGATCACCTCCCTGTATGATGCTTCAAGTTTAAATACGTGAGATCACCTCCCTGTGTGATGGTTCAAGTTTAAATACGTGAGAATACCTCCCTGTGTGATGCCTCAAGTTTAAATTCGTGAGATCACCTCCCTGTGTGATGGTTCAAGTTTAAATACGTGAGAATACCTCCCTGTGTGATGGTTCAAGTTTAAATACGTGAGGTCACCTCCCTGTATGATGTATCAAGTTTAAATACGTGAGATCACCTCCCTGTATGATGTATCAAGTTTAAATACGTGAGGTCACCTCCCTGTATGATGTATCAAGTTTAAATACGTGAGGTCACCTCCCTGTATGATGTATCAAGTTTAAATACGTGAGATCACCACCCTGTGTGATGGTTCAAGTTTAAATACGTGAGGTCACCTCCCTGTATGATGCTTCAAGTTTAAATACGTGAGATCACCTCCCTGTGTGATGGTTCAAGTTTAAATACGTGAGAATACCTCCCTGTGTGATGGTTCAAGTTTAAATACGTGAGGTCACCTCCCTGTATGATGTATCAAGTTTAAATACGTGAGATCACCTCCCTGTATGATGCTTCAAGTTTAAATACGTGAGGTCACCTCCCTGTATGATGCTTCAAGTTTAAATACGTGAGATCATCTCCCTGTATGATGTATCAAGTTTAAATACGTGAGATCACCTCCCTGTATGATGTATCAAGTTTAAATACGTGAGGTCACCTCCCTGTATGATGTATCAAGTTTAAATACCTGAGATCATCTCCCTGTATGATGTATCAAGTTTAAATACGTGAGGTCACCTCCCTGTATGATGTATCAAGTTTAAATACGTGAGGTCACCTCCCTGTATGATGTATCAAGTTTAAATACGTGAGGTCACCTCCCTGTATGATGTATCAAGTTTAAATACTTAAGATCATCTCCCTGTATGATGTATCAAGTTTAAATACGTGAGGTCACCTCCCTGTATGATGTATCAAGTTTAAATACGTGAGATCATCTCCCTGTATGATGCTTCAAGTTTAAATACGTGAGGTCACCTCCCTGTATGATGTATCAAGTTTAAATACGTGAGATCATCTCCCTGTATGATGTATCAAGTTTAAATACGTGAGATCATCTCCCTGTATGATGCTTCAAGTTTAAATACGTGAGATCATCTCCCTGTATGATGTATCAAGTTTAAATACGTGAGATCATCTCCCTGTATGATGTATCAAGTTTAAATACGTGAGATCATCTCCCTGTATGATGTATCAAGTTTAAATACGTGAGGTCACCTCCCTGTATGATGTATCAAGTTTAAATACGTGAGGTCACCTCCCTGTATGATGTATCAAGTTTAAATACGTGAGATCATCTCCCTGTATGATGTATCAAGTTTAAATACGTGAGATCATCTCCCTGTATGATGTATCAAGTTTAAATACGTGAGATCATCTCCCTGTATGATGTATCAAGTTTAAATACGTGAGGTCACCTCCCTGTATGATGTATCAAGTTTAAATACGTGAGGTCATCTCCCTGTATGATGTATCAAGTTTAAATACCAGAGGTCATCTCCCTGTATGATGTATCAAGTTTAAATACGTGAGATCATCTCCCTGTATGATGTATCAAGTTTAAATACGTGAGATCATCTCCCTGTATGATGCTTCAAGTTTAAATACGTGAGATCATCTCCCTGTATGATGTATCAAGTTTAAATACGTGAGATCATCTCCCTGTATGATGCTTCAAGTTTAAATACGTGAGATCACCTCCCTGTATGATGTATCAAGTTTAAATACGTGAGATCATCTCCCTGTATGATGTATCAAGTTTAAATACGTGAGATCATCTCCCTGTATGATGCTTCAAGTTTAAATACGTGAGATCACCTCCCTGTATGATGTATCAAGTTTAAATACGTGAGGTCATCTCCCTGTATGATGTATCAAGTTTAAATACGTGAGATCATCTCCCTGTATGATGTATCAAGTTTAAATACCAGAGGTCACCTCCCTGTATGATGTATCAAGTTTAAATACGGAAAATCACCTCCCTGTGTGATGCGTCAAGTTTAAATACGTGCGATTCCTCCCTGTGTGATGCGTCAAGTTTAAATACGGAAAATCACCTTCCACTATGATGTATCAAGTTTAAATACGTGAGATCACCTCTCTGTGTGATGCCTCAAGTTTAAATACGTGAGATCACCTCCCTGTGTGATGGTTCAAGTTTAAATACGTGAGAATACCTCCCTGTGTGATGGTTCAAGTTTAAATACGTGAGATCATCTCCCTGTATGATGTATCAAGTTTAAATACGTGAGATCATCTCCCTGTATGATGTATCAAGTTTAAATACGTGAGGTCACCTCCCTGTATGATGTATCAAGTTTAAATACGTGAGGTCATCTCCCTGTATGATGTATCAAGTTTAAATACGTGAGATCATCTCCCTGTATGATGTATCAAGTTTAAATACCAGAGGTCACCTCCCTGTATGATGTATCAAGTTTAAATACCAGAGGTCACCTCCCTGTATGATGTATCAAGTTTAAATACGGAAAATCACCTCCCTGTGTGATGCGTCAAGTTTAAATACGTGCGATTCCTCCCTGTGTGATGCGTCAAGTTTAAATACGGAAAATCACCTTCCACTATGATGTATCAAGTTTAAATACGTGAGATCACCTCTCTGTGTGATGCCTCAAGTTTAAATACGTGAGATCACCTCCCTGTGTGATGGTTCAAGTTTAAATACGTGAGAATACCTCCCTGTGTGATGGTTCAAGTTTAAATACGGGAGGTCACCTCCCTGTGTGATGGTTCAAGTTTAAATACGTGAGAATACCTCCCTGTGTGATGGTTCAAGTTTAAATACGGCAGGTCACCTCCCTGTGTGATGGTTCAAGTTTAAATACGGGAGGTCACCTCCCTGTGTGATGGTTCAAGTTTAAATACGTGAGAATACCTCCCTGTGTGATGGTTCAAGTTTAAATACGTGAGAATACCTCCCTGTGTGATGCCTAAAGTTTAAATACGTGAGATCACCTCCCTGTGTGATGCCTAAAGTTTAAATACGTGAGAATACCTCCCTGTGTGATGGTTCAAGTTTAAATACGTGAGAATACCTCCCTGTGTGATGGTTCAAGTTTAAATACGTGAGAATACCTCCCTGTGTGATGCCTCAAGTTTAAATACGTGAGATCACCTCCCTGTATGATGCTTCAAGTTTAAATACGTGAGATCACCTCCCTGTGTGATGGTTCAAGTTTAAATACGTGAGAATACCTCCCTGTGTGATGCCTCAAGTTTAAATACGTGAGATCACCTCCCTGTATGATGTATCAAGTTTAAATACGTGAGATCATCTCCCTGTATGATGTATCAAGTTTAAATACGTGAGATCATCTCCCTGTGTGATGCCTCAAGTTTAAATACGTGAGATCACCTCCCTGTATGATGTATCAAGTTTAAATACGTGAGGTCATCTCCCTGTATGATGTATCAAGTTTAAATACGTGAGATCACCTCCCTGTATGATGTATCAAGTTTAAATACGTGAGATCACCTCCCTGTATGATGTATCAAGTTTAAATACGTGAGATCATCTCCCTGTATGATGTATCAAGTTTAAATACGTGAGATCACCTCCCTGTATGATGTATCAAGTTTAAATACGTGAGATCACCTCCCTGTATGATGTATCAAGTTTAAATACGTGAGATCATCTCCCTGTATGATGTATCAAGTTTAAATACGTGAGATCACCTCCCTGTATGATGTATCAAGTTTAAATACGTGAGATCACCTCCCTGTATGATGTATCAAGTTTAAATACGTGAGGTCATCTCCCTGTATGATGTATCAAGTTTAAATACGTGAGATCACCTCCCTGTATGATGTATCAAGTTTAAATACGTGAGATCACCTCCCTGTATGATGTATCAAGTTTAAATACGTGAGATCACCTCCCTGTATGATGTATCAAGTTTAAATACGTGAGATCATCTCCCTGTATGATGTATCAAGTTTAAATACGTGAGATCACCTCCCTGTATGATGTATCAAGTTTAAATACGTGAGATCACCTCCCTGTATGATGTATCAAGTTTAAATACGTGAGATCATCTCCCTGTATGATGTATCAAGTTTAAATACGTGAGATCACCTCCCTGTATGATGTATCAAGTTTAAATACGTGAGAGCACCTCCCTGTATGATGTATCAAGTTTAAATACGTGAGATCATCTCCCTGTATGATGTATCAAGTTTAAATACGTGAGATCACCTCCCTGTATGATGTATCAAGTTTAAATACGTGAGATCACCTCCCTGTATGATGTATCAAGTTTAAATACGTGAGATCACCTCCCTGTATGATGCCTCAAGTTTAAATACGTGAGATCATCTCCCTGTGTGATGCCTCAAGTTTAAATACGTGAGATCACCTCCCTGTATGATGTATCAAGTTTAAATACGTGAGGTCATCTCCCTGTATGATGTATCAAGTTTAAATACGTGAGATCACCTCCCTGTATGATGTATCAAGTTTAAATACGTGAGATCACCTCCCTGTATGATGTATCAAGTTTAAATACGTGAGATCATCTCCCTGTATGATGTATCAAGTTTAAATACGTGAGATCATCTCCCTGTATGATGTATCAAGTTTAAATACGTGAGATCACCTCCCTGTATGATGTATCAAGTTTAAATACGTGAGATCATCTCCCTGTATGATGTATCAAGTTTAAATACGTGAGATCATCTCCCTGTATGATGTATCAAGTTTAAATACGTGAGGTCACCTCCCTGTATGATGTATCAAGTTTAAATACGTGAGGTCACCTCCCTGTATGATGTATCAAGTTTAAATACGTGAGATCATCTCCCTGTATGATGCTTCAAGTTTAAATACGTGAGATCATCTCCCTGTATGATGTATCAAGTTTAAATACGTGAGGTCACCTCCCTGTATGATGTATCAAGTTTAAATACGTGAGATCAATTCCTGTATGATGTATCAAGTTTAAATACGTGAGGTCACCTCCCTGTATGATGCCTCAATTTTCAATACGTCAGATCAATTCCTGTATGATACCTCAAGTTTAAACAAGGGAGATCACCTCCCTGTGTGATGCCTCAAGTTTAAACACAGGAGATCACCTTCCACTACAATATGTCAAGTTTAAACACAAGAGACCATCTCCTATTGTGAGGTCTCGAGTTTAAACATGGGAAATCATCTCCCAATTTGCCGATAGAGAATGTCACGTTCTCATGTGGACCAGTAATGGTGTGTAGATAGCAGTTCCCAATAGGTAAATATGGTGTTAATACAGTAACGGAGAGTGAGTAAAACAATTAGTTACTTCCTTTACTTATTATTTATGTCGCTTGATGGTATAGCAGAACGAATATTTACGCATACTCAGTAACTGATGAGAGTAGCTGTCTGTTATCTTCTTTTCACGTTACCATAATTAATTTTTCGCCCATCCCTAGTCTGCAAGCTTCGACAACAGTGAAGTGGATAGTGTTTTTGGACTTCCTCATCGTTGGCATGGAACATAAGACCTTAGGGATTACTTTAATGGTTTTCAGTGTGATGTGCTGAACATATTCAACCTTATTACAGTTTAAATATATGTTCAAATTTTTGAGATCCTGCACTCTACCTTCAACTAAATTGCGTTAGGAATAATTTCTAGGTAGAGTACCTGTTGAAGTTCATTAGATTAAATTAAAATGAAGTCGGATTAGTTATATCCTAACAGTGAAACCTTGTGGTGTATTATATTATTTTCCAGCTTCATAATTCATAGTCTATCAGACATAATGCCAAGAGTTTATATCTCCTGCAGGATAATGCCTCGCATTCGAAGATATGCGAGAAGCTGATTTTTCTTCCCCATTGCATAACCTGCAAAGAGGGGCTTCTGTATATATTCCCATTGTATGCAGGTGTTTTCTGAGATTACAATTTCCGCCTAAAAGGCCATAAGCTAGGAGCGGTTGGTGACTCTGAACTTTGGTGGTTCACAATATTATCCTTGCAATTTGAAATGTTTTAAGTAATAAATACGGAATAAGTTTCTCACTATAGGCTGATTAATTTACGCAAATAAACAAGAAATGGGAATTCACAATATATAACACATGCACATTTCATGAAGATGCTACAGATCATTCACGCCATGCTTTGTCCATGTATCTTCACCACCAAACAAAACAGGGCGTTTTTAATATCACAACCACTTTTCCAATCATATTTTTTATATACATCGCTGTTAAAACTTCTTGTTTTTGTTTGAACTACCTGAGTTAATTTTAGATATGGTGTGGGCCTGCCAATGCGTTTAATTTCATTCTTTTCCTCCAAGTTTAGCGTTGAAAACGGTTGCATTAAAAGAGACTGAATGGAATTCATTGTTTCTCCTTATAGCAACGTTTACCTGTATTTAGCTAAATAAACCACTTTGATTCATAAATTAAAACCCAATACACACAACACGGCACAAACCACGTGGCATAGAGGCAAGGTAATTATCAGAGATGCATGGTAACTAGAGTATAGTCAGAGATGCAGTTCAGTAGATAGAAGACCTGAAGTGAGGTAAACTTTTACTGTGAATTCAATAGATGTCTCTGTGTATGGGACGAAACGAAAACCTATTCTATGCTCTCTGACTACTAGGTTAACCAACAACATGCAGCTTATGCCCCTCACTTCCCCCCCCATACACCTCTGCGCTCCCTTGGTTCGTCATTCCCTATACTTCACCATTATACCAATGTGGGTTGCCGCCGGGAGTGCACTACTTGGCACCTGCAAGCAATACAACGCTTGCCAAAGTCCACTCCACAAGATCATGTCAGAATGATAACCGAAATGTATGAATCGTATACGTTATTTACATTAAAGGGAGAGCCAGGACTTTGGTTGTAGCGCAAACGTGCTACCATATTAAGAAGCCGCCCCTGCCATAAGCTAACATTATCTGGATTCTGTTTAATCTCAGAATGCTACCTTTAAAAGATGACGAAATGCTATTCGCCATTCCCTTGCTGTATGTTACCATTTATATTGACCCAATGCTTACCATGGTTTAGTTTAATCCACTCGTCAATGGATCTTTTGATGCTTGTGGAGGGAATACCAAACACTGGTCCTGGTCCAGTGAGCTTGTTGGTTATCCGCTTTCTCAGTGCCCATTGTGGCCTCGTGGGCCGATGTGTTCCGTCAGCTCATTTAGGTTTCGCTGGCGATCCCAAACAAATTTAGAGTTTAATTGTTTGCATGCAAGCGCCTTAATGGCTGCTTGGCTATTAGAGAAAATCCAGATGACTACGGAGGTAGTTCCTTCTCAGATCCTCCCTAACACAAGTTTCAATTGCATACATTTCGGCCTGTAATACTGAGGTATAGTGCCGCAGTGGAGCAGAAACGTCGCACCTAGACACAACCAGAATAAGCTCTTGGCCGGGTAGTGTGCTTTCCCTTGACTCTATTTGAAGAAGTTGTTTTGCTTCACGTATGGAAAGCCAATTTGAAGTATTTGCAACCCTTTGCCCCAATTTTTAAAAATATTAACTTTGAAGTTTGAGTGTTTCTTTAAATATTATATATTTATGTTTGCCTCGGCTGCGTCAGTATTATTGTTAGAGACACGTTTCTCTTTGTAGGGTTGTGGTGCGACAAGAATGTAGGCTTACACAGATTATAATTTTACTTTACTCCTTTTATTAATACTTGATACGATTTAAATAACACTTCACTGATATAGAGAGCTGTGAAATTCTTTCTATTAATTAATTACACTTTTTAACACGTAAACTATTTTTTTGTCACACACGAATACGTATTAAATCTCTCGAGGACGCATCTCACGTCCGGTTACAAATACAGTCTGCAGACAACTGAATTGATTTCAACCGCTTAAACTTGTAAATTTCTGTATTTCAAGTCTCTGATTGGCTATTAATAATCCAATAGAATACCTTCATTTAACTAAAGCTTTTTCTGGTTGTTGATTGGCTATTTTTAAACTGTCTCAAAATTACATTATTGCTTCCAAGAATCACCAGTAACATTTAAACTCTCAAATTCATTATTGCCTCAAGGTTACCTCATTGTTAGCAACTTTTAACTTATTATTCTCACAGCTCCTACATTATTAAATTACGTAATATATTCACATAACATTATTATACAGGGATACAATAATATAAACATATACAATGACTGTTATATACACGTTTTAGTAATATTGTTACATACACATATTGCTTTAAGTCGGGCTGTTATTGAATTTACATATTATATAATTAGACTGAAATCATTTAACTGTTAAAAATACTGCCTCATATTCAAGTCTTGTTTTGAGTTTTTTCCCATGTAATCACTACCCATTTCATATACTGGGTTTGCGATTGCCTGGTATAGTCGAACTCTCGAGGGTCGTGCCAGTTAGAATTTTGTTTCACCCTATAAAAACTCGTTCTTGCCCTTCCCGTGATATATACCCGTTGGAGTACCCATATACGGAGATCGGTCCTTTAAATTAGATAAAGATCTCGGTGAGCATTGAAAACGTTTATGTGGACTATACTGCTATATTTCTTAGATTTTTAGAAAAAATCTGATGTGTTACACTCACATGACTTTCTCTACTCTTGTACAAACTATTTTTACAAACGCTTATTCTCCGTATGCTTCATGTTCATCTCATTGCTAATTTTCTTGTAGATGCAAGAGGAATTGGTAGGCTTTAAGCGATAGTCAAATATTTTAAGAGCTGGTTGCTATGTGGAGTATTCCATTCTCTTTGCATTACCACGACAAAAAAAATGAATAACGAATTTGAGAAAGGTATAAGGAATTTAAAGGAATAACATGCAATACCTTGAAAATGGTTCACTCAACAAACAAGAATGTATATGACAAATTGTATATTTTAACGCGATCTACATTTTTTGTGTAGTAAAATTTTGTTTATCTCTTATGGTTTACTAGTTATGCAAAAGTCGTTCACAATGAAGAATACTTTTGGAGACATTCCCAGAAAATTCGAGATATACATTTAATTTGTCATGAAAATATCTTAAACATATGATATTTTAATCAAAATCGTTAGAGCCATTTTTGAGAAAATTAAAATTTTCGAAAAATGTTCCATGTAAAGGGTAATCTGGGGATTTTCTTGAAAACCTTCGTGTCGCATCTCTGGAAGATACTGAACCTAAATACCAAGTTATGTGTTTATCCGACTGTTCGTTTCTGAGTGATGCTGTTCACAGACACATAGACACACACACGGGCATGTTTCCAAAAATGCTTTTTTTGGATTCAGGGGGTCTCAAAACATATATTTCCGGTGAAATCTCGGTATCGAATTTTTGGGTGGGATGCAATACTTCCCCTACTTACTATACGTAGTAGAGAAAGTAAAAACACATTGGAAAGAGGAGGCGTTTGCCAACCGCGCGCTTCACCTTCCAGCTGAGTGAGAATTCCTGTTGCAGAGGTAGGGCCACGTTTGTCCCACAACCGAAAGTGAATGGGTCTGCATTGCAAGAAATACACCAGTTTTTTTTTAACTATTTATTTCTCAGAAGAGTTCTTTCGTGCATTTGTAGCGAATTAATGAATTGATCTAATGCAGAAACATTTGTTTTAAGCTTAAACGAAGGAACGAAAGAAAATAAATGCTTTAACTTAAACGTTTACTTATGCGTAGGTAGTTTTTAACGCCAAATAAAAAAAGTTCACCTACGTAAGTTATGTAAGTGTTCAACGAAAACAAATCCTTTATTTCGCAATAAATTACAATTACTTGTGTTATTTAAACTTATTTGGATATGCAATAAAAGAAAACAATGCAATTGCAAAATATTATGTTACTCTCGCGAAAATTACGGTTTGTACAAAGCAAGAATTCTGAAATTACGGATTTAATGAAGAAGATGATAAAAACTGTAGATCTGTTGCTCTTCTGTCATATACTTCTGTAACACTTGCCTTTGAACTGGAGTACCACGAAAAATGCGCAGAACTTACTTTTTAATGCAGAAATAAGAGATCAGAGACTGAGATTAAGGATAAGTTTAAGGGATGGGGAGAATAATACTACCCTAGCTCTGAGACCATTGTTGATCGTTTAGGCTACCCCTCATTTATTCTTCCAAGATTCTCGCCTCCTTAATGAAAGTCTCTTGGCCGGTGTCTTTTGAAACCCATGCAGCTGCATGGTTTCTTGAGCAAAGTGTTTAACTCTAAGAACTGTTCTTAGCTTCACAGTTACACAGCAGATGGGACGCAGTTTCATCCCCTTCCCCACATCTTCTATATTTTGGATTAACCGTTTTACCAATTTTGTAAAGATGTCCTCGTTATTGACAGTATCCTGTGACCATCCTCTCTGTCCGATGGAGTATACCCCCCTTCATTTTAAGCAGTACCTGTGTCCTGCTTCTTTTAATCTCTTTAATGAGAGCTTCGGAATGCTTGTGTCCTGCTAAGGACTCCCAATTATGCTTTTCCCCGATCTATTCCCTGAATGCTCCACGACCAAATCTGTAGGGACAATCCGAGTCTGGGTTCTGGACTATTTGCCCCTTTCTTTGCTAGGTTATCAGCTATTTCATTGCCGCTATGTCCGGATACTCACACCAGTTCCATCGAATTGTGTAGGGCCAGTATGTTTAAGATTTCCAGTCATTCCCAGATCAGTTTAGACTTAATTAGTCCACTTCCAAGAACTTTTAGAGCTGCTTGATTATAAGAAAGAATGGTAATGTCTCAATTTTTATAGTTCTCACTTAGACTTTTGCATGCGCATACCAATATGGCATACAGTTTCGCCTGAAGGACAGTTGCATATTGTCCATGGCTGAGGAAGATCCCTTTGCCACAGCCGTACACTCCTGCCCTGTTCCTTCTTGATCAAAGACTAAAATGGTATTATGGTTTTTCATTCACCTCTACACGCACCTCGATCAACAAGGTCTTTGCCTATAGCCCCTAAGGGGGTGCCCCCGGGAGGGAGGAGTGAGCTGAGAGGAGACAGGGCGGCCGGACCACGAGGCACAACAGGGCAGAGGAGTCCCTGCCTTTTACAGATTGAAACTCCCCGGATGGTAACTGGTGCAACCGTCTCCCCTCCACCTGCGGGCTTGCACATTCCCTGGGGGCCCGGGATTTTTTTTTAATTTTTTTTTAAAACTTTTTTTCTATAGGCAATGGTGTTGACTCGTATTCACTTGTCGTTGGATTTCTCCTAAACGTTAGGTCTTATACATTAGATCACACACACATTTTTTTATATATTTTTTTTATTTATTTTTTTTTATTAAATACTGCCTCAACTTTTTGTGATTGTTATATGAGAACTTTAATGAGCAGCCCAAAATTACTACAGTAATGTAACTAGGCTATTATATCCTAGACTATTTTTTTTTTATTTTTTATTTTTTTTATTTTTTTTATTTTTTTTAATTTTTTTTTTACTTTTAACTATGTGGAGCATTCTCTATGCATATCCAGGACATAAAAAAGAAAGAAAAACGAATTCTCATTTGAGGAAAAGTATAAGTTTTTTTTTTTAATTTTTGTGCAATGTATTTATTTATTTACTGTATTTTGGGATAGGTGTTTAGGAGAATATGGAAACTACTACACAAGAAGGATAGATCACTTTTGTTTCTTCTTCTTCTTATCCCTATTCTTAGCATATGCCCTCCTGCAGTGGACACTTAGAGCTTCCTTAAATGCGGGAGATCCAAGGCCAAAGTGGTCCTTTTGTCCAACTCCCAGCGTTCATTCCGGATAAATCTCTGGAAGGCCTGCAGATTCACTGCATCCCCAACTTTTAGTACCCAAAAATAAGTGGCAAAGATGAGCCAAGTAAGGGCATCTGTCAGTTTCTTGTCACCGTGTTTGAATTCGAGATTCAGATAGACCTCCCGTGGAAACATCAGCACGCCACTACAAATCACTCCTATGCGACCATATATCCAGTCCCATATTGGGCGTACGACGGCACAATCCACCAACTTGTGACTCAAAGTCTCCACCGCAGAACACCTGAGGCAGAGATTTGATGTTGCTCTGCCATGCCGCCACAATTTGTCAGCTGTCGGAACAACCTCATTGACAGCCGAGTAAACCGCAGCTTTCCAGTCAGTGGGGATCTTCGGATTCTGAAATTTTTCCCAAATTGTACTCCATCGCCTAGGCGAATAGTTTTGTTGTACCCGCGGTAGAACACTGGTGGTAGACATCAGATGTTTGTAAAAGAAGGCTGACCGAGTAAAGGCCAACCTCTGCGTAGTAATGGTGGGTAGGTCCGTAAATGTCTTCCACCACCGCCGAAATTCGGGTAGCCGCCTATCTGGAAGACGAAATTGAGCTGCCCAAAGCGATCGCTGTAGCGGAAGGCCCTCACCGTCCAGAACACGCAGTATAGTTTTCCCAAGAAGTACCAGGCATTTCATATCCACTGCGATCAACCCACAACCACCTTTATTAACTGGTAGACGTAGTTGTTCCCTGGAAACCCGATAAGTAGCTCCGGACCAGAGAAAATAACCAATCAGGCATTCGATCCTCTGAGAAAATTGCTTGGTAATAGGCAACATTTGAGCAATGTACCAAATCCTACTGAGGGCGTAAGTATGCACATACCACACTCGTTGGAAAAGGTTTAGTGACCGAGTCCGCTGCTCTACTAAGAGCACCCGTAACTTCGTCAGCTTGTCAGCCCAATTAACTGCCACAGTCTCGCGAAAACACTGCGTAAACACCACGCCCAAGATCTTCGTGCGGCTTACTATCCGCATACCATGAAGGTTCAGGGGTTCTGGCCAATAACCAAACTGTAACACCTCCGACTTGGTAAAATTTAGTTGGGCACCAGAAGCGGAACAATAGTCGCGTAGACACCGATGTAAGGTGACCATGTCCGCGTTGTTTGCCAGGAAGACAGTCACATCATCCGCATAGGCGGTAAGTCGGAATCGCTGACCGTGCAGTTCTATGCCGCCGAGGGATGACTGTAGTTGTCTCAAAAGGGGATCGAGGTTCAACGCAAATAAACCCTTAGACAGTGGGCAACCCTGTCTGACTGACCGCTCTATGCGGAGAATCGGAGAAAGGTATCCGTTGCAGAGCCTGGATGTCGCAGCAGCATATAGGTTTTGTAATAATGAAAGGAACCGCCCTGGGATCCCCAAGTGCCGCATAAGCGACCATAGGTAAGAATGACTAACGTTATCAAAGGCCTTCTCAAAGTCAAGGTTAACCAATGCCACTGGAAGCTTCGCGGTTTCAACATGAGAAGTCACATCCCTCAATAAGCCAATATTTTGGATGATGTTCCTGCCACTCGGAACCACAGTCTGGACGTTGCAGAGAATTGCTCCATAAACCAGATTCAGCCTTGAAGAAAGCACCTTCGCCAGTAACTTGTAGTCGCAATTGAGCAAGGTAATCGGCCTAAACTCTGTAACGGTTCTCGCACATCGATGCTTCGGAAGCAGTAGTATTACACCTTCAACAAACTTCTCGGTAACCTTAGAGGAGCGCTGAATTTCTGCAAAAACTGCTGTGAGTTCGGTAGCAATGACGTCCCAAAACGTGGAATAGAAGGCATACGGAATACCATCCGGACCAGGAGCAGTGTTCTGCTTCACACTCTGCAACCCAGCCGCTAGTTCTGCAGAGGTAATAGGTTGCAAAAGAGAGGAGCCGCTCTGCGAAGGCAGATGACAATGCAGCGGGAACGAGGCGGCACCAGTATCGGAAACTTTGGAAAACATAGCACTGAAATAGTCATGAAAGCAGCGGATGATAGCACAGGATCCAGAAATTATCCGCCCATCGTGACAAAGTTCAGGTATAAAACGCTGCCTGCCCTGCTGGCGCTCTCCGGCAAGATGAAAAAGGGAGAAGGTTTCTTCTGCAGCCATATGTCGACGATGGGAGACGTCTCGATGGCGGAGCATTTCCAATTGCTTTAACGAAATTTGTTCCTTAATAGCATGCAGACTTTGGGACACATCATGACCGGCTCTTTGCAGTTCAGCGAGATCCTGTAATGCAGCATAATAGAAATCCAGCAGCTCTCGCCGTTCCCTGGCTCGTTGGAGAACTGCCCGTTTAAAAAGGGAAATAATTGCTGGTTTAGCCTTATAAAGCCACCAGGAAAGTTTGTTGCGGGAATTGAGGAACGAGGGACGCAACTTTCCCCACAGTAAGCGGAAGTCTCGATGGCAATCTTCCTCCGCGAAAATGGATACAGGAATCCTCCAGTAACCTCTCCCAGGTGTGGGAACAGGTGCAATCTGCGTAATCCGACAGACGACTGCACTGATCAGACGGTGATCACTGAACGCAAGGGGATGCACTCGAAGATCATGGACCGTAAGAACCAAGATGCGAGAGAAATAAAATCTGTCAATTCTAGAAGCCGACAATCCACGGACAAAGGTGAAGTCCACACGAGAACCATATTTGGACTCCCAGGCATCCACAAGGTCAAAATGCGTCACGATTTGCTTGAGCATAGGACTAAGGTTGGGCAACCCACGCTGATCTTTGGCAGCAACAGTACAGTTAAAATCACCACCAATGAGATATGTTGAACCCTTAGAAAGGGCATTGAGAAGAGCGGTTTTGAAGAATAGTTCCCGTTCAGACCGACGTTGAGAGCCAGAAGGTGCATACAAATTGATCAAGACTATGTCAGTGTACAGGGCGGAGATGAGGCGTCCAGAGGGATGTAAGTCGACATTGGTGAGACGCATTCCTTTGCGGTAAAGCAACGCCGTTCCTCGACCGTCCGGTCCAAGATTGACGATGTTCTCATAATGACACAGAAAATCAAGATTGGGCACATTGACTTCCTGTAAAAATCCAACATCCACATCATATAAGTGTAGAAATGCAGCAAGTAAATGCTGATTTACCGGATTACGAAGACTATTAACGTTTATAGAAACAAAGACGTGAAGAAGTGTCATATATGAAAAACCACGAATGAAAGGGTCTCCAGAAGGAACAGCACAGACAAGGAAATACAGCACTACTAGGGGACTGGACACCAAGAACGGGAGATTTAAACTGATCCGCCACCTTTCTCGCCTGGTTTGTCACGCGGCAATGTAGGTAAGACATACGGATGCACTCTGTGTTTCTGCGAAGATTTGTCTTTCAGTGTATCAGCTTTCTCATAATCAGCATCCGGAGTCACGGCAGGCAGGCCAGGCAACTCGGAAGTATCCAAATCGTTTGCCACCAACGGTAAGGCGCCGTCCACGTCCTCTGACCAGGGTTGAGGTATCGTATCGCCATCCTGAGGTGGAGGTTCTGTTTTGCGAAGCCGTGGATCCCGTGACTGCGTCGCTTTCTCAGGTAGCAATTGCCGGTTTACAGTCGCAACTCTCGGTGCTTGAGAGGCTACTGCCTCACCTTTCAGCTTCTTAGAATCAGGTTCGCCTTCCGAATGACTGCGTTGCAAAGAGTCCGTAACAGCATTGTCAGATGTGATGGAAGGTGCAGCCCTCTGGTCATTAGTAGGAGTCACTGAAGTCGCTGAGATGGGCACTGCGGCAGCCGTAACCGCCGAAGGAACTGCAGCAACCATTGCCACGTCCGCTGGAGGCACCGCATCAGGTGAAACAACGTCGTTCTCGGAGATTGGTTTAAACAACTCACTCATCAGCTGATGCCGTAGCCAGGATTGAGGAGGAACAGATGCCCGTAACCAGCGTTGAGGACAATCTGCTTTCAGATGTGTGTTATCCTTGCAAATGAAACAAACCTGTTCTTGTCCACTGTAGGTAATATAGGCCTCAAACCCGGCAATCTTTAACGTGGAAGGTATCGGTTTAGTAAGTTGAATATGCACTAAACGTATACCAGTGGAAACTGAAAATCTATAACGGCCAGACCAACCGTCAGTAGTGATGTGCAGTGTCTTGCCGTAATGCTGAAGCTCGTAAACTACCCTGTCGTTAGTGATTTCAGGTGGCACATTGTAGACGCGAACCAAAGTATATTCTTTATCTGCCGCCGTAAGTTGCCAATCCGTCACTTCACCGGACATTAAAGCAAATTGGAATGCTCCTTCGTATTTACGTAGTACTTCTTCATAAACAGTGCACTGTTGAAACTTGATATAAACAGCGTTTTCTCTTCCCACCAACTGAATTGTATGTACCTGCGCTGGAGTGAGTTCCAAAGTGTGGTGCATCCATTCGTGAATTTCAAAAGCCGTGGGCCGTTGCATACTCTTATTAAACGCAACTTTTATAGTATTTTTACGTACTGCCTTCTGTTGCTCCATTTCACTGCTGACACTCAATACACCACCAACACGAAAACAAGAGGCGCGGCAACAACCAAGCGCTCTCCAACTCGCGATGTGCACCGGCCAAGGGCCAGACCGCGACTGGATTCGGAGACCGCCCCCATTCCGGGGACTAAAGTTTACGTAGAGCATCCTTTTCCCCTGCCATGCAACGATGAGACACCCGCCAACACTTGCAACTCTGAAACAGACAATGAAATTCAAAGATGAAGTGAAATAAGAATGTAGGTAAAATGGAGAGACAGGAAATTCGGGGGATGTAATAAACCTTCCAAGCCTTCGCAAACCCCCATGGGTCAGGAAGGTCGGCTGCGGGATTCGAACCCACAACCTCCCGAATGCAGGTCACAGATGTTACCGCCCGGCTATTCCTCTCGCTTCTACACACAGAATTACCTTCTAAGAGGATGAATCAATACCCCTTCTAAAATACAAATTATCATAGGTACTCCCATTCCAGGTTACGAGTGTATTCATAAATAAACTGTATATTTATCTGTTGAAACTCGTAACCTGGAATGGGATTTATTAAGACTATTCAAATGAATTTAGTGTAAAAGATTATATAAATAATAATTATTTTCTTACTTGTGCTGTTTAAAATCAAATTATTGCATCAGCTGTCAAGATTAGTACATGCTAAAGACTACCAAAGTGGGAATTAGAAAATAGAAAATCTCAAAATTAATATGCTAAAATCAGAATACAAAAAAAAACCTTTTTCAAGAATATAACTTATTTGGAAACTGTCAATAATAGAATGTGCATTGATTAAAAACACAACTTTTGAATTTGGAATTTTAGGGAATCTACTAATTCTTGGTAATGGAAATTGATGCAGTTTGGACACAAGCGGATGTTGAGGTAGTAAGATTTCGTAAGGTCTCTAAAACTAATGAATTATGTAGTTTATTTCAATATCAATCAAATACGTGACGAGAATGGAATAGTCCAAAAAAATGCTCTATAATCGCAGTACATTATGTAGTATTCTACACTGCTCGGTTCAAACTCAAGCCTCACTCTTAAAATGAAAAGGTGTAGCCGATGTTAGCAGCGCAGTATCTTACAAAGGCGGTTCGCCCGCTTGATGTTTGTCTGACACGGCAGTCCTGCCGAAGAAAGGACTGGATCGATCGAAGTTCTCTCTCCCCAGTACGCTGAGGTGAGATACTCCCTACACTACAGGAAGCTGTGTGTGTGTGTGTGTGTGTGTGTGTGTGTGTGTGTGTGTGTGTGTGTGTGTGTGTGTGCGCGTGTGTCTCCCGTCAGGCTTAATAGACGTACTGCAGTGTAGCTGTCTGGTTAATGAAGATGGATATTAATTCATATAATACAACGATAGAGCGAGAAATTTCTGCTTCCAGTTAGGTAGTACACAGTTCTTCATGTTCAGGAGGCTGGGACAACAGCTAACTGTTTATAAAACAAGAAGATATAGCTATCAGCTCATCCTTTGTATAGATAATATAGAGTGCTTCAATTTCCTGCATGATGAACCTAGTTGGCGCTCTTGTGGGTTCAGTCAAGGCCCAACCGATAATGGCTTCAGAACTCCTGGAGAATATCGTTGCGGCACACTGGCGAGTATGACATAACCCTAACAGCTACTAGTGTCGCCAAATCTTCATTATTATTATTACAATTACTATTGATCGTTATTTGCTCCCGGCGGAGGGCAATGTATTTTTTGGGGGGCGTAAAAATCCTTAGCATAGCTTCCTTCGGAAGGGAAGTAAAGCCGGTGGTCTCGTGTCATAGATTTACGGCACGTAAAAGAACCTCAAGCCTGGTAAGGAGGCCTCTGAGCAAAATTACCGGTCTTTCACGCCCAAAATAGAATGGGTCGCTAAGGTCCATAGTAGTTAAAGAGCGTCCATAAAAAAAATGTTATTTGCCTATTAAGGAACAGAAGGAGCAACAAGTTAGAAGGTTAGAAAAACCATAATGTGGAAACATAAGAACTTCCTAATAGAGAAAGGCCTAGAACAATAAAAATAAGAAGAATCGAAACACAGTGGCAGATATCCTTCTTTCTCCCCCTCTCTTTCCCTCCCTCCCTGTTCTATCACAATACTGTGATAGTTGCAGTTTACAAGTCCGGTACGGAGTAAGTAAATGCTGTGTATTTTCTGGCGAATATACCCTTTGTCCTTTTACTCTGTATTCAATAGCAATCACGAAACACACTTGGGCCTTTCCGCGTGATTCTACAAGCTCGAACTGAAAACCATGCTGCCTCACTTCTGCAGCGCTCCCTTTACTAGCTTCACTTGTTGCCTCGCTAAGATTGTATTAATTTATCTTCTTAGGAATCACTAGCTCTCTACCCCTCCTCCTCCTCGCTGCTCCATGCCTGCTTTATATGCATTACTGTAAGAATTCCCGACGCATTGCTTTTAAAATCTTTTGACTAAACTTCTGGGCTTTGTTGAGAGTGTTCCAGTATCCAATGGGCATGCTTTGACTGAGTAAAATACGCATAAAAACAATTGGGTTTCTGTGTTCAGGTATGTTAGCTTAGGGGTACCCCATAAGTGAAATGTCTAAATATTGCAATTTTCACCCAAATGTTCTCAAAATTTTCTCTAATACTGCTGTACATCAATTATAAGCGTGTTTTAAATTTCATGCAGATATCTTTAATGTTTTTTTCTAAAATAAATTACTTTAATTATGGCAATTACTTAGGTGTTTCACATGATGTAAAAATTGGAACTTTGAAAAAATAAAAACACCACGGTATTATTTAAATACTAATGCACAAAACTGGCACGTAGAATTTTTTTCACTACTCTTGTCTCAGAAAAAAAATTAACAATTTATCCTCGGTGGTCAAATTAATTATGTCATATCGTGAGCAGTTTAAAATGTAGCAAAAACCATATGCAGTTATTTTTTTGGTTCATTCTCTCTGAGTTAGTGCTGAAAATTTGAACAAGAATGGTTGCAAACTACATGAGGTGGAACATTTTTATTGCACAAAAGCGTAAGAAAAATCAAAGTCGAGTAAAAGGCATTGGAAGTAGTATATACAGGTCATTAAGCCGTGTGCTCTTGGGCCTTTAAGCTTTAAAGGACTCTGAGAACAAAAGCCAAAGTACACAATTGAAGCTTAAAGGTTCAAAGTATTTTTGGGCATAAAAATAATTTTTGAATTTTTTGAAAATATTAACCAAATATTAGATATGGGT
Organism: Deroplatys truncata; assembly: GCA_030765065.1. Lineage (NCBI taxonomy): Eukaryota > Metazoa > Arthropoda > Insecta > Mantodea > Mantidae > Deroplatys > Deroplatys truncata. Next base: position 300,140,734 of record CM060975.1, on the reverse strand, counting down.
ACCCAAGAATTTCTAGAATAGACAATTAAATGTGGTAGGTACAAACAGTTGCGGCTACAACAGTAGTGTCCGTATACCACGACATTAGTTTTATACAAAAAATATCTGGTGTGATACGTTCACATGACTTTCTCTACCCTCTATAGCATATTAGTGGGTATATAAGCTATTCTAACTAAAACTTATTTTTCTGTTTACTACATTTTAATCCAAATAAACTTTTGCACATTTCGTTATAGATACAAACGGAACAGCGATAGTCAAATGTTTAACAACTGGACGCTATGTGCTGGTCTTAAAATTCCATACTATTTCCATGACATCGCGAGAAACAACTGAATACTGACAGGATTTTAAAAGAATGACCAAGTAATGAACTATTCAAACCATTAATCACGGATATCTCAGAAATGCCTTATGCCACAAAAAATTTATTTGAAATAAATGAGTGTTTTAAAGAGATCTACATTTTTTGTGTAATAAGTTTTTGCCTGTGGCTTAGCGTTTACAAGTTATACAAGATTTGTGGCAGTAATTTGTATCACAATAATGTAAATGCCAGAGTGATTGTAGTGTAAATAAGCATTATTTTATGACATTGATTTGAGATGTTTGTTAATTATAAGCATTGTTAGGAAATAAGTTTACACGGCCTCACTGAAACTGACAATAGGAGCGGATAACAATGTGCGAGGGGGTGAGTTGAATATTAATTAGAAGAGACAAACAAATGACGTCAGATTGGCGCGCTTTTCTTAGAAATAGCGGGAATATTTTCCCTAGAGCATATGTTTTCGTAATTTTTGATTGGATATAAAAATAGACGCTAATGTTGGCGCGTTTTATTAACCAATAGCAGCTCGGTTATAATCTTTAGGCATATCGGGGTGTGGGAGTATAAAAAGCTAAAGTCAGAGGCAGATTTCGTCAGTCCAACAGAAGCATTCGCGTGTAATACGTCGATCAGTTCAACATAAGTATTCGTGAGTTATACGTCGCGTAGTTCAACGGAAGCATACATAAAGTACACGTTACGCAATTCTACAGAATCTCTCGCGTCTTAAAGTTTGTTATAAATGTGAAACACGCGAATTAATAATGTGCAGTAAATAAGTGATTATAGTGATATTAGAAAATATAACAGTGTCAGTCTGGCGTGTATCACGAATCAATATGTGAACTTAATTAATTGTGACGGTAATAAAAGTGTAAAACAAATTCTTTTATCAGTGTTATCTGTGAGTAACAAATCCTTCCGTTTACACACCCTGTTCAAGAGATTTGCTTGACCGAGAAATAATAGCTAGCCGGAGGACAATGAACCCAACATTCAAAGTAGTAAAACAATAACAGGCGCCCAGCAATAGATAACACGAGGTGACGGCGACAAATTGGCTCCCATACGTGGTGCAGATAAACATGAATCATCTTCCAACTACCAACCACCAACAAATATCCCACTTTAGATTATATAAAATTCCTCCCGAAAAAGAGGACTTCATAGGTTATTCGCAGAAAATACAAGATATACGGTTTATTCGTCATGTAAATATCTTTAATATATGGTATTTTAATCAAAATCGTTAGTAATTTTTTTTAGAAAATAAACATTTTCGAAAAATGCTCCACGTAAAGGGTAGTTTATATGGGGGAGATTTTTAAAAATCTTCTTGTCGCTTCTTTAGAAGGTACTGAACCTATAGAACAAGTTTGGTATTTATCCGGCTTTTCGTTTTTGAATTATGCTGTTCACACACAGACACACAAAAGGACATGTTTCTATGAAATCTCAAAACATGTATTTACGGTGAAATCTGGATATCGAATTTTTGGGTGGAATGCACCCATGTACGTGAGAGAGAGCGTAAAGAGGATGGAAATGTATTTTTTTAAACTAAATATCTGTGTATCTGATATGCATCATGTGGGTACAATCGGAATGCAACGATACGCATGATGGTAGTTTCTCAGAGAAGCTAACAAAGAAGTTACAATGCAGCATTAGTATACTAAGGATTCGTATCTGGATGGTAGTGGCATGTCTCAGACATGCGCAGAAGAATTCAGAGCTTCCACTGTAGCTGTCGAGGGGTGAAAGAATAGCACACAGATATACGTGGCAATCATTACCTGATACGATTATATGCGGCAACACTTGCCAACGTTACGTTATACACAAGGAGGTGGTGAAATGCGAATTAAGGTTTTCGTCGATATTTTGAATTGTAAAAGTTGAGAAAGATGTGTTGTTTACGTAACTTATTCAGCTTCATGCATTGGAAGCCAACTTGAAGTATTGTTCTTGGAGTTTACTTTGTTTAAGAAGTTTGCAACACGCTTTGGGCGTCGGTTTGAAGTTGTTGATTACATAATAGTTACTGTTGTTGCGCAATATGCTGCTACGTACGAGAAGCTGATTTAAAGATGTGTTTTTGTTGTTACACTCCAAGTTTTACACTATAATATTTATGTTTGAATTTTGCCTCGGCTGCGTCAGTAATGTTTGCAGAGTCCTGTATATCTTAGTCAGGGTGCGTTGCAACAAGAATTGTAGACATACACAGAATTTAAGTTTTAAATTCACTTCTTTTATTAATCCTTGCACATTTTAATAAAGCACTTTTTAAGAGCCGTGAGATTCTTTAATACTTTCACTTAGCGCGTATACATATTTTACGATTCACACGTAATATTTCTGCAGAGAACACATCTTCCATCTGGTCACTACCAAGGTTTGACAGCAACTGAACATGTTTCAACCGTTAAACCTGTAAGCTTCGGTATTTCAAGTCTCTGACTGGCTAATTCTAGTCCAAGAATATCTGCATTTTACTTAAAGTTTTTCTTTCCTGTTGATTGGCTAATTTTAAACTGTTACTGACATTACATTATCGTTGCTATAATCATGACTAGTAGCTTTCAAACTCTCTAACTCATTATTGCTACAAGGTTACATCATTATTACCATTGTTAGCAACTTAAAACTTGTTATTCTCACAGCTCTTGCATTATTAAAGTATATAATGTATTCACATAACATTATTAAACATGTTTTACAATAAAAATAAGCATATGCAATGACTGTTACATACATTTAAATATTTATTACATACATATTGTTTCAAGACGGGCTGTTATTGAATTTACTTACTATAAATACAATTGAAATTATTCAGGTATTAAAATATTGGCTCAAAGTTAGCGCAAAATTCTGTTTTATTTCACTATTGTCAAGTGGTCTCCTATCTCTTTAATGTTTAAAATTAAACAGTCCAGTTGTTTCCAATAATGTTGTCTGCAGAGTTCTCCGAAGGTAAGAGAGGAGGTGAACGTAGGTATTTGGATATTCAATTCTCACAATTTATGCAAACTTTCACAGTGATGAAGTGGACAAAACCAGGTACATGCCGGGGCAGGAACGGTCTTCGCGGAGGGAAGGTGAGGGAGGGATACAGGAGGTGCATGGGTGGAATGGTGGATCTCGTATCTCAGGTCGTGTTTTCCGATGTCGAATAAAGATGTTTATGGCTAAATAACTTTATTCACACGCACTTTAGCTCCACTCCCGCGGTTCGATCCTAACCACACAAACATTATATCTTCGTGTCTCAAGTCACGTGACATATTTCTGTGATATTGTTCGTTAATAGAATTTCCTCAAGTGTAGTTTTCCTATTGGTGGATAAATATTATATAAACTCCCACACTTGGCTTTCTTACACGGCACTGAAGCATAAACGTTCTAAACGTTCCTCTGGGAACTGATGCGATCTCAAGATAAAACACGTTTCTGCCAAAACCTTTACTTTAACATTTAATCCTAGGTTCCAGTGCTAGTCACGTACGCCTGTACCTGCAAAGAGTTCTTGCCGCCGACATGCTGGCACCCTAGAGAAAGCTTGCCTGTTTCTAAAAAAAAGGTCTGTTTTTCCCAGCGAACATATATTTCAGTCTGCCTCTGATACTATATATGCTTCTAAAATTAATATTAAATTAATATAAGAATACATATTATCTGTCACAAACATTTACCTCTGCACGTAATGCGCAGTTTCAGTGTTAAATTTCGTAATAAATATTCGTTTACTGGAAAGCTAGAAACAGACCAGTCCGATAATAATCTTGTCCTATTTTCTAGTAGGTACGTGGCTAGCGTTGTCGTAATCTCCACAGATCCTGAGAACTGGATATCAAAGCAGAATAAAGTGTTTATAGACCATAGAAATGAGAGCATGCGCACAGACAGACAGACAGACGGAGGGCAATGGACGGATCTGGAATATACGTGACAGGTCAATCCCATCCGTGCACAGAATACTATTGTGTCTGCACCCCAGGAATAAATCGCTAACTTGCTGCAGGGGACCCGAGTGTTAACGCTTTTGCATAACAATGGGAGTGAGGGGACTGTTGAAAACTTCTTTAACGACTCATAAATGTGACTGACTGGTACTGTACCAGTATTACTGTTGTTACTGCACGCCATCTGGCTTCATCTCGTTGACTTTTGTAAGTGTCAATCATTTCTCAGTTGATGCTCCATAAATATTCTACAGTCCTTAGTCAAAAATCGCATGTGATACATTCACACGACTTTGTCTACGCTGTATCTCTTATTTGTGAGTCCACAAATTATTCTTTCCAAAGTTTAATTTCATTTTAATCGAGATAAACCCTTCCAGAAACAGTTGCGTTGCACATTTCGTTACAGACACAAAGAGAACAGCGATAGTCAAATGTTTAACAACTGGACGCTATATGCTGGCCTTAAAATTCCATACTGTTTCCATGGAATCGCGAGAAACAACTGAATGTTGACAGAACTTCAAGAGAGTGACCAAGAAATGAACAATTCAAGTCTTTAATAATGCCGCAAAGGGCTTATTTGAAATAAATTGTGTGTTTTAAAGAGATCTACGTTTTTTGTAGTACGATTTCGTACTCAGAAACGAACAGTCGGATAAACACCAAACTTGGTATTTAGCTTCAGTATCTTCCAGAGATGCGACACGAAGGTTTTCAAGAAAATCCGTCCACCCCAGATTACCCTTTACAAGGAACATTTTTCGAAAATTTTAATTTTCTCAAAAATGGCTCTAACAATTTTGATTAAAATATCATATGTTTAAGATACTTTCATGGCAAATGAAATGTATATCTTGAATTTTCTGGGAATGTCTCCAAAAGTATTCTTCATTGTGAACGACTTTTGCATAACTGGTAAACCATAAGAGATAGACAAAATTTTACTACACAAAAAATGTAGATCGCGCTAAAATACACAATTTATGCCATATACATTTTTTTTATCGAGTGAACTATTTTCGAGATATTGCTTGTTATTCCCTTAAATTTTCCAATACTTATACTTTTTCAAGAAAACTAGCAATAAGATTAACATCTCGATTAACATGAAGTATATGGAGAATAAGCGTTTGTAAAAATAGTTTGTACAAGAGTAGAGAAAGTCATGTGAGTGTAACACATCAGATTTTTTTCGCCCGTTTAGCTGTGATGCACATACTGACAAAATGCAAAAATATTATTTATTATTATTATTATTATTAATGACTATATCGCTTATGTTAATGATTTTCAACCCGAATGAGAACCACTTCAAAACATTTGTGTCAGCTTGGTAAAGTAAACCTATCCGAGCAGAAACACGAATGAAGTTCACTTCCAAAACACCTTTTAGAAATTTCTCCACTTTGTGGCGAGGGCGGCGAAGATAAACAAACTTTCTTACGCTTGGAACAATTCAGGAAATTTTTCTTCCTTAAAAGAAAACTTTAACAGAACTTCCTAGAGCAATGTTAACTTTTGTCAGGTGTTTTTAAGAAGGCAATGACGCTGTAAAGGATGGCCGTGAAAAAGAAGCAAAGCACTAAGGAGTTGGTTTGAGGGAAAAGTCAATCAGGTCGTTGGCTTGTTACGTAGTTGTAGCCCCTTCTTTCTAACAAAGCCAATATCCGTGATCCCGTGTGGCGTGCTAAGACACGCTAGGATGTAGTCCGGAGCGTGGAATACTGATACAAGTAACACTGCTTAACACTAGAATGCCTTATTCTTACTTTATCACGTACATAATAGGTATAGAAGGTATTGGGTCACATGTATAAAGTTTTGACTTGGCGTGTAGGCTTCAAGCTTTGATACCGTAATTGTTGACGGAAGATATAAATAATTAAATAAAGAAATGCTAGCAAGATAAATAAATGAACAAATAATTTACGTATATTAAATCAAAGTATAATGAGTTGAAATGTTTGTCTGGAAAGAAAAAGGTAATTAGCGAGTCATGTCGTTAGTAACAGCTGAGTTGAGACGGCGTTAACATAACGTTACTTGGAATGCAGTTAGGGCTTATTGTAAAGTTACGTAGGAAGCAATTCTATAAATTAGAAAAGTGAAAGGTATGGCTTAGTAACAAGTTAAGAGACACATACGTAGGACTTTAAGATTGTACCGTGCGAGAAGGAACCTTGGTAGGAGTATTATATATGGGCGGAGATTAAGTTTAGAAAAGGTCGTGCATTCTAATCAGAGGTACATTCACATTGGTGAACCATTCGAGACATATTCGTGGCTCTGGTGTACAATTTGTAAGTTGTGTAGCACACCTAAATGCGTCAGTGTTAGAAAGATTTAACAGCTATTGCTGCGACTTATGGCAACTAACGTTTCGCTTAATTATTGTTATATAAGAAATTTAATTCGTGAATTCAACAGTCGGTGACTCTCAAACTGAACATTTTAGTCAACATTAAAATTTATCAGCTAACTAAACTGGTGTTATTCTTTCAAAATGCAGTCACGCATACCCTGAGATGAACTCATAGCTATACCGCTAGAGCAGCTGGCGCACGAGAACGAGATGACGTCATGAATTTTATTAAAAGAGCAGGTAACATTAAATGTTATAAAAAATTGAAGTAGGGAGCAGCATCAAAATTGTAGCAACGAAGCTTGTTCAACTGATGTATAAAACTAAACTTAATCTAGCAAGTTTTCACTAGACGTTTTTCTGGCACAGACTTGGAAACAGTCACGTGTTAGGTTGTACGTCCACATGTAATGCTCAAGTTTCGTCTGCTTTCACGTACAGGTCCTACACATTCAGTTGTTAAAACGGCTGAGGAAATAGTCTTCAGAATACTCTTATGACTTCTTAAGCAATTCCCATGCTTTTAACCAAGTCACAAATGTTGTACAATAAGCTGGAGGAAATCATAGATCGAACGGTTTCAGTACAACAAACACAAAACAGATACAGTGCATAAAGAAGGAACTAAAGAAAAAAAATTCTGATGTGGTACATTCACATGACATTCTGTACCCTCTATCGTTGTTAATGGCTATACAAACTAGTCTTACTAAAGGTTGTTTATATATCTGCTTCATTTTAATCCAAAGAAACCTTTGCAGAAATAGCTACATTACAATTTCGTTATAGATACAAAGAGAACAGCGATAGTCAAGTGTTTAAGAACTGGATGCTATATTCTGGCCTTAAAATTCCAGATATACATTTTCAAGACATACATTTTATTTGTCATGTAAATATTATTAATGTATGATATTTTAATCAAAATCGTTAAAGCCATTTTTAGAAAATAAAAACAATTCTAAAATTGTTGCATGTAAGGTATAGTTTGAAGTGGGGGGGGATTTTTTTTCTCGAAAATCTACGTCTCGCAACTTTGGAAGGTGTTTAACTTAAACACCAAGTTTGGTATTTATCCTACTATTCGTTTTGAGGGGTCCTGAAAACATGTATTTCCGGTGAAGTCTCGGTATTGAATTTTTAGGTGGAATGCAAAACCTTCTCTACTTACTATGTACGTGGTAGAAAAAGTAAAAACTGACCGTAATGGAACTGAAAATCACAAAATTAAGCTATGACGACTTTGTGCATATGGCCCATTGCATTCCATTAAAAACTACGTTACCGAGACATACACGTTTTGAGGTCCCTTGAGACAAAACGAGAATTTTTAGAAAAAGACCCATGTGTGTTTGCGTCTGCGCGCGCGCGACCGCGCTCGCGAGTGCATAGTTAAACAAAGAAAGGAGAATATATCTAGAACTCGTATTTAATTCACAGTTTAAGGATTGAAATAAACAATTTATGACAAATAAAGTTTTCTGTGCCATTAACAGTTTTCGAGATATTCGTTGTTACATTTTTAACTTTTTCAGTTCGAACTGTCATGCGGCATATATAAAGATCTTACGCGATTCTTATTTTTTCCAGCATAGGATAATTACTATAAAGATGAATCACGATATTTGAAATGTTGGGTTTTATTTAATTATTGCCGTAACAATTTATCATGAGTACTTCAACTGTTTATATGATAAGGGGTCACATAAAGCAGTAACGGTTAAGAAAAGTTGGTGAGTGTGGCACGTCGGAGTTTTTTTGTGGAATTGATAATTTTAGAAATATTTCGCGTTTTATGTTTAAGTTTCTCTTGATGTGGCCCTTCCCCCGTGAATGCATGACAAATATTGATTGATGATATAGGCAGTTGAGTGTTATCTTCGCATCCTATATGTACTAAAATTTGTATTACCTTGAAAGCGTTTTTAGACAGCTATTTGTCATTTGTAAGTGAATAGTAGTATTAGCTGTTTTGTATTAATATTTTTTATGAGTAGCTGTAATTGCTAGAGAAATTCCTGACACATCAGACGCCTGTTTTCTGTAACGACACAGGAAACGTTTCCCGACGACAGCCGCTAAAGAATATAGTCCACTTTTCCGTTTTGTGGTCGGGACGTCTTCACGACCAATTGAGTTTACACGGGGTGCGGCTGGTCTGCAAGGGGATTTTCTCGGCCTTATCCCACCCGTAGCTACGGGGATCTCCCTCAATATCTCGCTCACTTATCGATTCAGCGATATCGAGGTCCGTTGTCGATTTGACTACTCATACCGTCTTCCGGAGGAGATGGAAGCGTGACCTCCGCTTCGCGTCCAATTCATGTTTCTGTTATAACTGCTTAGAGACCCAAGCGTTCCAAATATGTATGCAAGAGCTCGCTCAAGTCCTAAAAGTGAGTATAAAAAAACTGATGTGTTATATTCATGTGACTTTTTTAACCTCTGTAGCTACATTTCCGCCTAATTAAGCATACACAAAAAGGAACTCTGCAATAATTATAATTTAGAAATTATTAATAATTAATAAACATGCATTTTGATACTTTTCCATAATTTTAAAGTAATCTGATTCAAAATTGCATCAATCGAAACCCTTTCTGAAGTTGTAAATACGTTTTGAGTCTCAATATTATTGTCAAATAAATAAAGTCGTAATCGCTTAAGAAAAATCGTAATCGTTTCAGACTGTCCATTAGATTTTCCGAGCGTGGGGCCATAAAAATCAAAAGCTACTTTTGCACTTCGAGGGGATGAGGCAAGTTGTAAGAGTAAACACACGCTATGAGACAACAGGCTTTTCTTATAGTTAGACTTTGAGTTTTCAACCAGAGAACCAATACACGTAGAGGATAAGTATTAGAACCAATGAAAAGATAGGAAAATGCAGTTACATGTACAAAATTTGGAAGCGAGCAGTGATTGATACTCTATGGGATCAAAAGTATCCGGACACCCCCACAAACATACGTTTTTCATTTTAGGTGCATTGTGCTGCCACCTACTGCCTGGTATTCATCATCCGCGACCTCAGTAATCATTAGACATCGTGAAACAGCAGAACGGGACGCTCCGTGGAACTCACGGACTTCGAACGTGGTCAGGTGATTGGGTGTCACTTGTGTCAGAAGTCTGTACGCGAGATTTCCACACTCCTAAACATCCCTAGATCCACTGTTTCTGATGTGATAGTGAAGTGGAAATGTGAAGGGACATGTACAGCACAAAGGCGTACAGGCCGACCTCGTCTGTTGACTGACAGAGACCGCCGACATTTGAAGAGGGTCGTAAAGAGTAATAACAGACATCTATCCAGACCATCACACAGGAATTCCAAACTGCATCAGGATCCACTCCAAGTACTATGACAGGTAGACGTGAGGTGAGAAACGACGCCTCGCTTGGTGTAAGTAGCGCCAACATTACACGATTGAACAGTGGCAAAACGTTGTGTGGAGTGACGAATCACGCACGGTAAACAATGTGGCGATCCGATGGCAGGGTGTGGGTATGGCGAATGCCCGGTGAACGTCATCTGCCAGCGTGTGTAATGCCAACAGTGAAATTCGGAGGTGGTGGCGTTATGGTGTGGTCGTGTTTTTCTTGGAGGGAGCTTGCACCCCTTGTTGTTTTGCGTGGCACGATCACAGCGCAGATCTACATTCATATTTTAAGCACCTTCTTGCTTCTCACTGTTGTCGGGGACGGCGATTGCATCTTTCAACACGATCAAGCACCTGTTCATACTGCACGGGCTGTGGCGGAGTGGTTACACGACAATAACATCCCTGTAATGGACTGGCCTACACAGAGTCCTGACTTGAATCCTATAGAACACCTTTGGGATGTTTTGGAACGCCGACTTCGTGCTAGGCCTCACCGACCTACATCGATACCTCATCTCAGTTCCGCACTCCGTGAAGAATGGGCTTCCATTCCCCAAGAAACCTTCCAGCACCTGATTGAAAGTATGCCTGCGAGAGTGAACGCTGCTATCAAGGCTAAGGGTGGGCCAACACCATATTGACTTCCAGCATCACCATGGATGGCGCCACGAACTTGTACGTTATTTTCAGCCAGGTGTAGGTGTAGGTGTAGGTTTTGATCACGTAGTGTATATGTCGATCCACGGCACGGGAATATAACGAACGCAGTTTACATCAAGCATCATGTGAAAATAAAACACACAAAACTTATGTTTTAACGTATCATTCATGTATCTGAAAAAAAACCTGCAGGCACTACTTTTTCACTATTTTTCGGGCGTAAAAAGTCTTTAGCATGGCTTTCTTCGGATCCCGTGCCGTAGATTTACGGCACGTAAAATAACCTCAAGCCTGATAAAGAGTCCTTTGAGAAAAATTTCCTGGTCCTTCACGCCCAATATAGAATAGGACGCTAAGGACCTTAGCAGTCAAAGACCGTCCGTTAATATAACTCAATTTCAATTTCATTTCAATTACTTCTTCTCTTTCTATCCTTGTTTAACATTTTCTGTGTTTGTTCAAACTAATCATCTAAATCCATTCCACCTCTTCTCCCGTGTCCGAAAGTTACTTTTGCCTGACTCGGTCATTAATGACCGCATACCTGTGCATTCTTAACCTATACAGATCTCTTTTAATACTCCTATTTTATAGAAGTTACAACATGAATTATATTTATTATTCGTATATCCTTATATTACTGTCTGCTTTGCACTCTGATGTTTATTATCCTACATTCCCTCTTCTTTCTCCTGTTTATTTATTGTGTTTCTTCCTTTTAATCTCTTTTTCTATATGCGGCATCTATTTGATCTAATTTCGGTTTCTGGGCGGTTGTTGCCTTTACAGTCTAGCTTGGTATAAACTTTCATTGGTCATTTTCAAATAATTAGCATTTTAATGTATTTTTGATATAGTTCTAGCACGATTAAATTACTGGTACTTTATTGTCAAGCTTTACATAAAGCTATACACAATCCAGGAAAAATAGGGAACAAATAGTAATATCTATGCATTTGTAAATAGAAAATATTGTTTAATATTAATGACATTATCATAGTTCGAAGGTATTATACCAGCGGTTGATTAGAATTTGATTCACTAGGCCTGACATTTGTCGGTCAGGCAGGTTTATAACTCACTGAACAATACGTTTTATATGATTTTTCTATGATATTAGATACTTTTAAATATCCCTGAGTTTCATTGGTCACAAAGCATTTATAAATATCTTCGAGGCAAAATTTACATTTCCGAAATGGCAAACCTTGAAAAAGAAGACAAACATTTAAATTACATAATGACATTTAAGTGTAAATTCCACCCTCTATTTATTATTTTACGTCGCTTTAACTAAGTGGTCATATCGCGACGAATCTGTTAAGAGATACCTCATAGCTTGGTATTTGGCAGTCAGTCAGCGTTCTAGGTCTCATCCCTCTTACTTTGTCACATGTCAACAGACGCATGTGCATAGCAACTGTACCTCTGCTTCTGCACGTGCCAGGATAATGGCATTAGAGTGCCGTCCAGTCTACCTGCTTTGATTATCTTTGGATAGATGGCAGAGGTTTCGTTATTACCATATTTTTTATCACATTTTTACTGTTATTTTAGACTTGAGGTGAAACTTAGGGTCGTGGTATTAAATATCCTATCCGGTCATCTTGTCGACTGAGGATGACAGGGAGATTGGAAGATACCGAGCGAATAAATTCAATCTTGGCAATACTATAGGACTTGACTGGACATATTTTCAGAGTACCAAAAAGCAGAAATTAAACAACAAAACAGTACTGTGCATCTTAATATAAGAGAGACATATAGCAATTAATACTGGAATATAAACTTCATTACTGGAGAATGTAACAATTCTTCTTCTCTGTACCATAAGGCGCCATTCACAATGAAAATTAAGGTAAGCATTAGGTTAACTTAAAATCTAGATATGTATTATATGGAATCGTTCAGAACGAATCAATAACAATAAACATTAAATTAAATGTAAACTTACAAGCTCCAAACTTTCAAGTTTATGTCTACGTCAAACATAAGAAATTAGCCAATCAGAGTGCGATTCTCATTCTGCGATTTTCCATAATATTTTCCGTCGCCATGCGTTGGCCTACTAACACACTTTCAATGTAAGGTCACTGGCCAGGTATCAGTGCAATCCGGAGGGTTGTTCACGATCTATGACGAGCACAATAGCTCCGCTCTGAAACACGTGGAACCGAATGAAAGTATGAGTGTATCACTGTGTTTGCTGCGTCAAATGGCGTCAAAAATAGAACCATTCTGATAAAGGTACATTATTGTCCTTTCCGATGCAAAATAATTGTATTCTGAGATTATTAATCAGTACAAGAGGTCTGGTTTTATCATATCCAGAAAGTGATCTCATGTACACTCAACATAAACGCTAAGGCCACATCAGGACTTATTCCAAAGGGCAAGAAACAGAGAAATCCACGACCGGCCACCAGTCGCACCCTGGAGATAATTTGGAAGGTGAAGGCCCATGCCTCTGGACCAAATCCTGAACACCATAATCAACCAGGAGTTGAATCTACAAAAGTGCCATAAGAGCCGGGAATATAAGCTGTTGCCTAAACACATTGCAGAACGTGCCAGTAACAGCAGAAAGCTGTATGAACGGTACCTAGCTGGTGAAAAGTGGATGTTTGTTGTCTTTTTAGATGAGGTATATGTTTATCTAAGCGACTGCAACAAACCCTGGGGTATATGTTACCAACAATGGGGAAAAAGAAAATTTTAAGTTTGGTATAAGAAAATTAACGAAACTTTCCCTAATGGTTTCATGGTAATAGCAAGGTACAGTTACAATGTCAAATTAACCATTCGTCGTGTGCATACAAATGTGAATATCAACTCGGCATATTATCAGACTAGCGTCCTGATACCAATTTTCCATACAGAAATCCCTGTTTTCTGTGGTGCAGATGTAAATGAAGTCTGGTTACATCAGAATAAGGCAACAAGCCATATGTCTGCCTCAACCTACAAATTTTTGGAGAACATAGAGAGATAAATGGGAATACATTTCATACCTTTCAGCGACATCCGTGTTAAGTCATCTAATGCATCACTGATGGAGTTTTGTGCATTTGGGTTACCTTGGAAGCAGACGGCAGCAACTTTGGATTGTCTCTGGAAAGCTGCCAGGAGGAATGGAATAAACTGGACATTCCTGTATTTTGTAGCAGTTTGCTCCAGTGGAAGCTGTATGTACTGCAGATTGATAGCTCAAGCTAATGACTGCCAGACAGAACGTCAATGCTAGTGGAGGCGTGGTTTTCATAACGTAAGGGGTTCTTAATTTTGTTACCATAGATTGCGAACAACCCTATGTAGCTATAAAAATCACAGAAAAACAAATTGTGATTATAGATGATGCTTTTTTGTGAGTGTAATGTTCTTTAAGCAGGTAGCTAGCTCTTGTTCATTTTGATATTTTTACTTTTTCTACTACGTATAGGAAGTAGGGGAAGTATTGAATTCCACCCAAAAATTCTATACCGAGATTTCACCGGAAATATGTTTTGAAGCCCCCAGAATCCAAAAAAAATTTTGGAAACATGTCCGTGTGTGTGTGTGTGTCTGTAAACAGCATAACTTAGAAACGAACAGTCGGATAAATACCAAACTTGGTATTTAGGTTCAGTATCTTCCAGAGAAGAGACACGAAGGTTTTCAAGAAAATCTCCCCACCCCAGATTACCCTTTACATGGAACATATTTAGAAAATTTTAATTTTCTCAAAAATTGTTCTAAAGATTTTGATTAAAATATCATATGTTTAAGATATTTTCATGACAAATGAAATGTATATTTCGAATTTTCTGGGAATGTCTCCAAAAGTATTCTTCATTATGAACGACTTTTGCATAACTGGTAAACCATAAGAGATAGACAAAATTTTACTACACAAAAAATGTAGATCGCGTTAAAATACACAATTTATATCATATACATTTTTTGTTGTTGAGTGAACCATTTTCCGGATATTGCGTGTTATTCCCTTAAATTTTCCAATACTTATACTTTTTCTCAATTGAGAATTCGTTATTCATTTTTTTATGTCCTGGTAATGCAGACAGAATGGAATACTCCACATAGCAACCAGCTCTTAAAATATTTGACTATCGCTTAAAGCCTACCAGCTCCCCTTGCATCTACAAGAAAATTAGCAATAAGCTTAACATCTCGATTAACATGAAGCATATGGAGAATAAGCGTTTGTAAAAATATTTTGTACAAGAGTAGAGAATGTCATGTGAGTGTAACACATCAGATTTTTAAAATGCGATAATAAGACGTTATTCGATAGTTCTTGAAAAGTAATCCCATCTTCATATTTTTCTGTCCAAACAGATCCTATGGGAAGGAAGAATGACACAACCTCATTGTTTTCAAGGTGCAACGAAGGACATAAATATTTTGGAGCTAACAACGCTCTTGAATTGCTGTAACGGAAGAAATAAAAATGTGGCAGGTAAGACACAGTAAGCCATAAGCATAAAACGTAGTGTTACCTTTTGTTTCACCTATAGGAAAAGCTGGAAGGAATAGCATATACTTAATATCTATGCATAAAGAGTAGGCTAATCTCCGCCCGGTTGCTCAAACCACTGAGCTACCATGGCAACATCCCGATAGGATATTAAATCCTCCAGCTGACTTGCATTTTCCAAATGCGACTTCCGGCTATGGCATTGAATTTTTCAGTCGTCTGCTTCTACCTTTCCAACCTTGTCCTACACGCATGGTTAAAGTGGGAGAACAATTAATTCCATATAATATTAACAAGTTTACACTACCATGCCATAGTTTTACATTTCGATAATACTCGAACTACCTATAATCGGGGCCTTCCGCTTCTATTTTCATTCTCGTCATGGCCATTCGCATTTAAAACTTAACGCGGCAGATTATAGAAAGCGGCAAACTCCAGCAATTGGATAATCTAATATCAACATAATCTGCTTATGTAAAACATCTGAAACGTCTGACGAATATGAGAAACAAGGAAAAAAATCTGATGTGTTACTCTCACATGACTTTCTCTACTCTTGTACAAACTATTTTTACAAACGCTTATTCTCCATATGCTTCATGTTAATCGAGATGTTAATCTTATTGCCAATTTTCTTGTAGATGCAAGGGGAATTGGTAGGCTTTAAGCGATAATCAAATATTTTAAGAGCTGGTTGCTATGTGGAGAATTCCATTCTCTTTGTATGTCCAGGACACACACAAAAAATGAATAACGAATTCCCATTTGAGAAAAAGTATTGGAAAGTTTAAGGGAATAACAAGCAATATCTCGAAAATGGGTCACTCAACAAAAAAACGTATATGACATAAATTGTGTATTTTAACGCGATCTACATTTTTTGTGTAGTAAAATTTTGTCTATCTCTTATGGCTTACCAGTTATGCCATAGTCGTTCACAATGAAGAATACTTTTGTAGACATTCCCAGAAAATTCGAGATATACATGTCATTTGTCATGAAAATATCTTAAATATGTGATATTTTAATCAAAGCCCTTACCCACTTCTGAGAAATTTTTCATGTAAAGGGTAGTCTGGGTTGGGGGGGATTTTTTGAAAATTTTTGTGTCACATCTTTGAAAGATACTGAACCTAAATACCAAGTTTGGTGTGTATCCGACTGTTGGTTTTTGAGTTATGCTGTTCACAGACAGACACACAGACAACACACGGGCATATTTCCAAAAATACTTTTTTGGATTCAGGAGGCCTCAAAACATGTATTTCCGGTGAAATCTCGATATCGAATTTTTGGGTGGTATACAATACTTCCCCTGCTTACTATACGTAGTAGAGAAAGTAAAAATTCTCCTAAAGTTATTCTGTGTTCAAGCGTGAATTTTTTGTAGGCATTTCAGTGGACCCATAAGTATAATCTAATATAATTCATACACAACACAGATGTCTTAGTGAGGTTTCACTTTTGAGCGACACAATGCACAAATACTAGTCTTTACAGCTCGAACTGAAGACTTCAGCATAACACTGCTGATAAATGTAGCCTTGGGCGGGTCATTCACCGCTGGTGCGCTCGCAGAAAAATAACGAGGTCACTTCCGTGAAAGGGAACCACGCATATACAAAGGCAGTCCCAGAAGTACCCTACTTGAAGTATAGATAGCGGTTGTTGTTTCAAACAAATGACCATGGTAGAAAGTACCAACCTTATAAAGTTTAAGTTTGAAGTTTAACAATGCTACATTGTTTAGTAATTGTTTGGCAGCCATTAATAGTGAACTCTCTCAGCGAATTTGTAAACATGGATAAAACTGGCCATCGTTATGTGATACAATACTTTCATTTGAAAGGTCTTAGTCCAACTAATATTAAAGCTGAGCTAGATTCTACTCTGGGGGAGTCCGCTCCTTCGTTTATAACAGTAAAATATTGGGTGGCAGAGTTGCCAAACGAACATAACAATGCTCGACCAAATGAGGTGACCACGCCAGAAATTTAGAAGAAAGTCCACAAAATGGTACTGGATGACCGTCGACTGAAAGTGCGCGAGCTAGCAGACATCGTAGGCATTTCAAAACGTGCTGTACATCGCATACTAAATGAAAATTTACACTTCAGAAAGCTGTGCGCAACATGGGTGCGGCGTTTACTCACAATGGAACGAAAACAGCGTCTGAGGATGTTTCAGTCGAGTGTTTGGCGATGTTTCGTTGCAATAAAGCCAAGTTTTTGCGTCGATTTATAACCATGGATAAAACATGGGTCCATCACTTCACACCCGAGACGAAGGAGCAGTCAAAACAGTGGATTGAAAGGGAAGAATCGGCTTCAAAGAAGGCGAAGACAGTTCCAGGTCATGGCGTCAGTTTTTTGGGATGCGCGTGGGAGAATTTTCATTGATTATCTTCAAAAAGGAAAAGCAATCAACGGCGAGTATTATGCAAACATACTGGGCGTTTGAATGATGAAATCAAACAAAAACGGCCGCATTTGGCGTAAAAGAAACTTTGTTTCATCAAGACAATGCACCATTTCACACATCCATTATCGCCATGGACAAAATCAATGGGTTAAAGTTGGAATTGCTTCCTCATGTACCCTATTCGCCAGACTTAGCAAACACCCCCGATTATTTTCTATTTCCAAAGTTGAAGAAATGGCTTGGTGGTAAAGGATTTGCCAATCATGAAAAGATGGAGTTTGCAGTTGATGGCTACTTTGCAGAACTCGACGGTTCTCAGTGTAAAGAGGGTATGGAATCTATTGAACATCGGTAGGAAAAGTGTATCGAGCTGAAAGGAGACTATGTAGAGAAATAAAGATGTTTTTTCCCAAAATTTTTGTGTTTTCTGTGTTAGGTCGGCTACTTCTGGGACAGCCTTCGTACGTGATCTGCGGCCCGGCTATAAACCAAACGCATGGTATATTCGGTATTATTAAAAATTAAATGCCGGAGTGTTTCAAGTTTGGGTATTCTCTATGTGTTAGCTCATACAAGTTTTGCGAAATCATTGCCAACATTCAAGAAGCAATTTTGGTCGACGTTGTGGCTTGTGCTGTGACTAAATGCAGCTATCCATCACGTAGTCTTATCTAAGGTTTGAGTGATGCTGTTCCAAGTGAAGTTCCTGCACATAATATAAGATCCCATGTCGCAGACACCGCAGTAGATTTCCTATATTCTTGGATTGACAACCCCAATCCACCATATAGCCTGTATTCCCCTGTTCGGACATCAATTCGTTTGTGAAATTGGAAAAATCTTCTACATGGCAGACGTTTTACCGTTGGCAATAGGCAGAAAGCTGAATGGTTCAATCTGATGCAATTTCCTGCCATTAGAGAATAGAGAACCTCATTGCACACTGCAACAAATGCCTGAACACAGTTAATCGTGAAAAACGTTTATAGAATCATATTGTCATTACACATATCATTGCAAATACAAGAAGGCTGAAGCTATATCAACTCTTTAAAAGGAGGATTACTAGGTGCTGGCCACAGAGGGAGCTGGCTCCTCGATAACGACCGAAGCTCGCATTCGGGTGGTCCCGGCCTCGGCCCCTGACGAACATGGGTTTTTGTGGTTTCCCCGAGCCGGTAGGCCAGTGTTGAGGTGTTCCTCTTCTACCCCGTCTAGCCTGTCCATAACTTCATCATTGTTTCAAGGTTAAAAGAGCAGAGTTCGGCGTGTTGCAACTGGGCGTGGTGCGCTTTGTGAAGGTTTCTCCCTGGCGTCGGTCGTACTACTGACGGACCCACCCACTGTGAGTGGCTTCCCAATCCTCTGAGGGGGGCCTCGGGACTTGTGGGCGGGTTTGAGCGGGATCGGATGCGTTCAATCTGGAATCGTTGGGGGCCCCTTTCATGCTTGTGCACGTTGTCTTCCGGATCTGATCTTGTCGCTCTTCGGGTTTCTCCCTCCCTCTCTCCCAGTGCTCGCATTCGAAGCATAAAGGGACACATTGGCTTAGATGCGGTACTCTGCTCAGGTTTCGGGGGTCCCTCCGTAATATGTATCTTTATTTTATGTACTGGCTTTTTGCATAGAGTTGCTAGAAACGAAAAAATGATATATATATATATATATATATATATTGTTAAGGTGAAGGCCGAAAAGGATACCAGAAAATGATTAATTTAGGTCACCCCAATATGCATATGGGGGCACAACTCGCTGACAGCAAAAGTCCGGGACCTTGGCGTGTAGAACTTAAGAGGAAGGCGTGGGTTTTTATATTACATTGAAATATTACATAACACACATTACCTGGGATTATTCACAAAAACGTTTGGCTTCTCTACATAATTAACAAAGGAAACAGGATGAAGGGAGATACCACTGACTGTAGGCCGGCCACACACGACTGGACTCTCGAGTGACGCTAACTTGCCCCCACCAACCGTGCTAGAGCCAGACAGGGCTCACGTCATACCAGACAATTTCAAACGGATCCTTCCCTTTGGCGTGGTCCGCGCCAAAAGGAAACACAGTCAAACCGAAATATAACTAAGGATACCCAATAATGCTACGTCTGGTAGCAACAATACAGTACAACAGTGCGTTTGGTAATGACAATAAAATTAATATGCCACATCATGTATATAAGATACTGGTAAAACCAGATATGGTAATAATGGTAATGGTACAAAACATTTATTTGACATAACTTGTGAGTTTTAACGAAGGGTTTTGCATGTAAAGGGTAGTTTGGGCTGAGGATATTTTCTTGAAAATCTTCGTATCGCATCTTTGGAAATTGCTGAATATTTCGGCTGATATTTCGATATCGAATTTTGGGGTGTAATACAGTACTTCCTCTACCTGGTATAAATAGGTGATTAAGAGAGTAAAATGAAGGAATGATACAGCAATAAAACTGGGTTCTCATGCACCTCTACTCGTTCATCTACAGAAATTACGCCATACTTAATGTTTCGCTCAACCTTCTATGGAAATACATTTTGTTTACAAAATTCAGTATATAGCTGCGAAAAACTATTGTTTTAATTACTTTATGTATCAGTTTTTGTAGTATTGTATTCCAATCAAAAATTATATATCCAGATTTCACCGGAATTAGCTGTTAAAATGTACACTCGGTCAATTTAAAACTGCCTGGGGTTTGAGAGGGAAACTAAAATTGGGTACTTCCGTGATCGCTTGGGACAGTCAGGCGTTGTTCACAAGACTGCGTATATTCTTGTAGTAGCTATAATGGGGAACACAAATAGGATCACAAAAGTCTTTCGAGAAAGTAATTCATATGCAACATTTCAAACACAAATGTTTCAGAGTGTTTCAACACTGAATATTGTGGCGTGTATGTGTGTGCATTGTCACGCCAGACATTATTGCTCTGCTAGCGACATTATTCTTGGGTGTAATTCCTTCGGCTTGGGGTTTTGAATTTCGTCTGGCGTGGTATCTCTCCCACGTCTTGGCCAGGAGAGAGGGGGAGTAAGTGTTACTAGTTCTTTGTGTGGTGTGTGTAGCGTGGCGCCAGTTTCATTCAAGTCTAGTGTCTGCTATGGACGGGTGTGTGTGTGTGTGTGTGTGTGTGTGTGTGTGAATGTGGCCTCGTGTGTGTAGCATCTCCCTCCAGTTTCTTTATTTGAATCTTTTGTGAATGATGTAGGGACACCGTGTTTATATATTCAATAAACCACAGGTAATGTGATTAATGAGAAATTATGTGTATTTTATGATAATTATACCACGGCTGCTCTGAAATGTAGTTAAGATACTGGTCTTCTTGTTGCCTTTGCAGCTATGCCTCCCAATGTTTATGCTGGGGTAACTAAAATTTAATATCTAGCTGCAAATCTTTTGGCCTCACCCCGATATATAACAATATTTGTAACTAAAGCACACTTTATTGATTTATGGTTTTCAAGAGGAGAATGAGTAAAGCTCGTTACAGTGCTAGGCTCACTGCAGCACTATTAGCTCAGCACTGGAGGGTTAGCTTACTGTTCTTGAGATTACAAGTTTCAGTCTTCATGGAGCTCACCTTTTCCCCCTTTAATTTTAAATACATTAGTAAAAAATTAACAGGTTTTCTTCAGCTTTTATGTATGTGCCGTTTATTTAGTAGTTCTTCATACCGATAGATTGCAACCATGACGTTTATTTATCGGTCGGGAGGAGAGTTCATACTCAGTTTAATTTTATTTAAAAAAGTCGTCATTATTGTAACTATATTTGTAAGTAAAATGAAGCAACATAAGCAATATTATTTAATTATATTGCAGTAAAACGAACTGGAAAAAGTAAAAAGTAACAATCCACAACGGAGATCGAACTCGAGCTGCTTGCGTTAAGTACCTTAACCACTACTCCACGCCAAGCACGATGCAGAGATAGCTCAAATTAGTGCCTTGTGGCTTGTATGTACAGAGAGAGCCAAACAACTACGAACAGGTTGCGCGGTGTTTTTCCTGTCCGCGTCCTAGGCGCTCGCTGCCGTCTGCCGCTATCATAGAAAAGCGCGGATGAAACCATACAACATTTTTAAAACTACTTTCAAAGGCTTTACTTATCAACTTTATGTCAGGAAATGCTGAAACTGGCCACTGTGCTTGCCCATACATTTTTGGCACCTCTTTAGGAAACTATCCATCACTCGCCGTAGTTCACATTGAGAAATGCTAGCAATTTCCTGGCGGATATTTTGTTTTAATTCTTCCAGGGTGTGTGGGTTTGTCTTGCTCACTTTGTTTTAGGTCACCACAGAATTAGAAATCACAGGGGGTTAGGTCGGGGAACCGAGGGGGCCACAAATCTCTACTAATAATTCTGTACTCAAACGCGCTTTCAGTTTTTCTCATCGAAATATTGGCCGTATAAGCTGTTGCAGAGTTTTGTTGAAAAAAGGCAAAATCACGCTCCCTGGCTGTTAATTCTTTAAAAACAGGGGGCAAAATTGTATTCAATATGTATAGGCGTCAACTGTTGACTCGAAAGAATTGGCGAGTGATGGATAGATTTCTAAAGAGCTGTCAAAAATATATGAACAATGATGGTGGCCAGTTTCAGCATCTCCTTTCATAAAGTTGGTAAGTAAAGCCTTTAAAATTAGTTTTAAAATGTTGTATGGTTTCATCCGCGCCTTTCTATGATAGAGGTAGACGGCAACGAGCGCCGAGGATGCGGACAGGAAAATAACCGCGCAGCCGGTTCGTAGTTTTTTGGCTTTCCCTGTATTATGAAGTTGACAAAGCAGCGCACAGAAGTTGGCGTGAACGGCAAGCCCACTCGAAGGGATTTTGAAAAACTATAACTGCTCAAGAGACCGGTCACTTTTAGTTTTATCGAGGGTACATTTTGGATTTTCTGTGAATAACGTGTGAAGTCGTTTTCATTCTGAGTGAATTTTGCGATTCTTCTTTTCTCTGTCCACCGCAAAAGCATTTACTGCAGCCTAAACATTTCAATATGTTGTTGTAGAAATTATTGTGAGTGTTAACTTTAGATTTTTTATTAACTTTGTCACAGTGCAGTAGGACAAAAATTTGATATCTAAGTTTCGAGTATTTACAATCCAATGACACTTTGTTGGTGCATTCTGATTTCCATTCGCTGTTATATTCACGTTTTCAGTCTTTTCTTCTTATGTTTATTGTGAAGTTTGTTTTATACGACTTCCCCAACGGAATGGTCGCTGATAATGACCCTGCCAGGAGGGAACAGCGTCACCCTCAGAGGTGTGATGGAACCGTATCGCGCGACATTCAAGTTAAGTCCTTGGAGACCCGTGAACGACACAGAACCTTACTCTGAGAGGGGGAGACACATCCCTCCCCAAACCGTAACGACACTTAAAAAACACCGTTATGTATCAGAGTGCAAAAGAACAACACAAGGGGCCTGGTGGTCTGATTCATTGTGAGAGACAAACGACTGTCTATGTGTTTAAAATGTGTAATTTATCAAAATAAAACCTGATGTATAACGCATACGAATTTCTCTCTACATTATGATCCCACACATATCTTTAGTTATTCATATAAATAGACATTCTTTTGTTACGTGGCATTGTTCATTATGCATATTTAGCTAAAATTATTTTTAAAAATGCATATCGACTTATTTATCTATAATAATATTATAATTACGTAATATTAGGTGTGTATGTTGGGTAATGTCAAAAACACCTCAACCGATTTTGATGGCTCTTTCACCATCGAAAAATCACGTTCTTTCTATTGGACATGGGCTATAAAACACCTAATTTCAATTCATAAATTACTAAAAGTCTAAGGTTTTACAGAGCCTTCGTTGAGAATGCCATAGGGTAGAAAATAGTCGTTACTCCACAGAGTTTGCGCGTGAAAACAAAACCTGGTTACAATTTATTCCAAGCAATATATAGGTCTTTCAACAAGAGTATTCTATCTTTAACATGTGATAGCTGCCGTTGTTATTGAGTTACAGCAGTCATTTTTTTCATGTGGTTACAGTTGTTATCGACAAATAGCATGGAACGTTACAGCATTCAGCAACGCGTAGAAATTGTGAAAATTTATTATCAAAATGGATCATCTGTTCGCCAAACCTTCCGTGCATTTCGTGAAGTTTACGGTGTGCATAATCGTCCCTGCGAGAGAACGATTCGGCGTTTGATCGATAAATTTGAAAGAAGTGGTTCTGTCAGCGATCAAAGAACGCCGACGTAAGCGCTCCAACGAAAACATAGGCGCTGTTCGTGAGAGTGTACGCGAGAACGGAAACAAATCAATTGCTCGTCGAGCGCAAGAATTGGGCCTTTTGCAGACCACAACTTGGCGAATTCTGCATCTGGACTTGAAGTTTCACGCTTACAAAATGGTGTTAACTCAAGAACTAAAGCCCAACGACCACTGGTTGCGCTGTGTATTCGCTGACTGGGCTATAGAGCAATTGGAAGCTGACCAGGATTTTTGTCGAAAAATCATCTTCAGCGACGAAGCCCACTTTTGGATGGATGATTGTGTTATCAAACATAATTGCCGCTATTGGAGCAATGAAAATCCAATGCAGATTCAAGAACCACCACTTAATCCCCAAAAGATTACTGTGTGGTGTGGATTTTGGTGTGGTGGAATCATTGGTCCATATTTTTTCCAAGATGAAGATGGAGAAGCTCTAACTACCATTGGAGAAAGATACCGGGTTCTTATAAGGGACTATTTTCGGCCTCAATTGGATGGTATGGATCTCAGAAACATCTGGTTCTAGCAAGATGGTGTCACATGTCATACTGCTCTCGAAACAATCGATCTTTTGAAGGAGAAGTTCAGAGGTTTCATCATTTCCCGTGGTGGTGATGTTAACTGGCCCCCGAGGTCATGTGATTTAACGCCGTTGGATTACTTCTTGTGGGGTTATGTTAAATCTCGAGTTTATGCCAACAAGCCAGAAACAGTAAATGAGCTTATGAATAACATCACGCGTGTTATTCGTGAAGTTGGACCTAATTTACGTTCTTCTGTCATTAAAAATTGGGTCAACCGTATACGCGCAACCCAACGAAGTCGCGGCGGTCACTTA
Source organism: Deroplatys truncata (assembly GCA_030765065.1). NCBI lineage: Eukaryota > Metazoa > Arthropoda > Insecta > Mantodea > Mantidae > Deroplatys > Deroplatys truncata. The sequence continues at coordinate 300,116,013 of CM060975.1, read as the reverse complement.
ACTGATGTTCTCTTCCACACGTAATGACATTACTTATGTTCCAAAATAAAAAAAGAAATAAACTTCTATCATGTATAGAACGTGTTATATTTAAGTTCAAAGATAGGACACTCTTGTTGAAACAGCCTATACATAGATGGCTATGATGTAACACTTACGCAAACAGAAGAGAAAGCTTAGAAAGCGACAATCGATCCTTTTATGACGGTACAAATCATATGAAATTTTTATTTCTTTAATACATTGAAGTTTCTGGATGCTAAAATTTTCTAATGACCCATGTAAGTAACTTTTCCTGCGTTTTACGTTGCAATCAATTTCATTACCAATGCATACTGAATCTATACATTAGTATTACAAGGAGAGAACATTTATTTGAGTGTGTGTGTATGTAGGGCAATCTCAAAAACCATTGAAAACTGTTATTCTTTCTCACGGATATGGTGTGTAAAACACATCATATCATCTCTTAAAAAATTCAAAAGGTGTTATGAAGTCCCTTGTACTTGAATACGAACCCATTGGAGTCCTAAAAGAACATTTTTGCAAAGAACACTTTGATTGTTAATAGAGAGTGCCATGGAGTGGAAAATAGTTCCACAGAAAATACATGTCGCGGATATTTCATTCCAGGTGGCCCACACAAGACGTCCTTAGTTGAAATTAGTTTATACCGGATAGCGCGGATGCCAAATGGTTTATCTAAGCAGAGTTGCAAAGGGGGCTCCAAACCAACAGAGAGGAGACCAATGCTTGAAAATGAACACTTTAACTGCTATTACTCGTCCCAGAGCTCCTTCGGTATAGAAACTACCTGCTATATCGGTGTTTCGGGTTCGATTCCCGGATGGGTTACAGAATAATCTTTAAACAAAAACATTTCACGGTATGTCCAGCAACCAGCTATTAAGAGATATGTATATGCTTAAAGGCTACTGTATTTCTATATTGCCCTTGTAATATATATTCCCCTTACATCTACAAGAAAATTAGCAATAAGATAGAGTCTGCAAATGTTTATCTCGATTAACATGAAATAGATGGAGAATAAGCGTTTGTATAAATATTTTGTACAAGGGTAGAGAAAGTCATGTGAGTGTAACACATCAGATTTTTCAGTTATGCGTTCACGCGCCGAACAGGGCATCACAAATCGTGTATTTCTGATGAAATCAGAATACCGAAGTTTTGGTTAGAATGCAAACCTTCTTCTACCTGGTGTAGGTAAGCGTCAGAGAAAGTAAACATGTGGTCAAAGCTATAGCGGATCATGCAGTAGACAGAGTTCTCCGAGAGGCAATAAGAAACTTCCACTTGGCTGCGCAGGCTGAGGTTCAGAGCCCGAATTGCTTTTACTGCTTGCCCACTCTCATCAGCAGGCATGGGAATTTCTAAGCATTAAATCCAGAATGGAAGGAAGCCTGTGGAGTATACACAGGGACATTAGAGGTAACTAGGGCTCTAGTGTCAATGGATGTGGTAGTAGCATTGCTCCCCCTTTAAATTCTCAATAAAACATTTTATTGTATGACATGTTTAAGTGGCAAATGGATGCAGGTAGGTAAACGTCTTATACATAGCTCACATCGTGTATGTGTCTGCGGCCATGCCTCGATTCTCGCAGGCATACACCATGAAGGGGATGATCAGAGCTCGAAAAAGTGCAGCTTTAAGTAAAGGGGCATGCCGGACCTCAAGATCACCAAAATGATAGCGCTCCGTTGGTTTTCCCCATCGTTATCAGTGAATGGATTGGCTGCTGCTTAGGCAGATCCATAAAAATGTATGTCACACTGCAGCTTATAGGATTTAGAATCAGTAAAAATAAATTACCCAAGCCGACCTTAGTTTAAAAGCACGATATTACAACAATCCCATAACTGGGCTGGACCCCACAGCTCAGTCAGTAGAGCACCCGCCTGCTGTGCGAGGTGTTCCGGCTGGAGGTGGAAATTTTTCTCTAACCATGATTATTTCCTATCTTCACCAGAGTCTGGAAGTGTGAATGAGAGTGAGAATATATAAACAAATATTTTGCTTGTTAGCGACGTCGTCAATTGTCAGGATCATATCAGCGCCGCCGGTGTGCCGGAATTTCATCCTGCAGGAGTTAGTAAATCTACTGTCGCTTTTAAGCACACTTAAAAATCATCGGTCTGAGACGGGTTTGAACCCGCGACCTTGGAATCAAAAGGCCAGCGCCTAATCAACTGAGCCACCCAAAACGACATGTGTCTGTATAATTTGATACAAAAAGCAGAAATCCTATGACAAGTGTATACGAGTTAACATCATTGCAGATAGGCAATATGTTCCAAAGGTAAAAGGCCGTCGATATGGGCATTGCGGTTAAACGCGGGGTATAAACAAGACAAAATAAATAGTAATAATAAAAAGGTGGCATAACCTTCAGTACAAATTTTGTGTCTCCACGGCTGTTCCACCCACTGCGCGTAAAAAGCATATTCTTTCAATTTGCTGTAAATCATGATAAACACCCTCAAGAAATAGCTACAATGAGGTAATAGAAATACACGTTTTGCATGTTGAGGCAATACTCTACTTAAAAACCAAGTCGATGTTGTATGCTGTCCTGATATTAAATACTCTTTGTATAAGCTACGGAGAAACAAAAAAACGGTCATTTAATATTTACAGTGTACTACTTAAATATAGATAAAGCAAAGGGTTAGTGTTATGTTTGAATCTACTAGGAATGCGTTTTTCCTGCAGTAAGTTTATAAATATCCTTTATGATTCCTAGTTGTATAACATTCGATTGTGTGACAAATGAAAACACCAGTTGTTGCTAAACACAATTCATTTGTCATTTATGTGCTCAGCATAGCACAAACTTTACACTTGAGACACCTTTTGAACAGAACACAACTGATCCTCGAATCGAATCTCCACTGAACTGCTAATTTATAACTCACAAATGAACTGCACTCGGCACTGTCCAAACGCTTCCTCTTCTTGACTGCGCTTTAACTTCGTAGCTTCTTAACTAACTCTCGCGAAGAGCAGCTCCCTTATATAGGCCGCGCATACAAAGCGGAATGTTTTAGAAAGGGAACCTATTTGAACTGCCCAAAGGAATCCTCTGGAGCGAGGAAGTGCCACATAATGGACTATTGTTCCGCACAACTATTGTTCTGAAGTTCGATCGAGGGTCCTATCGAGGTGCCGGGCCGAGATGCGCTCACCGGCTGCGCGCAGGTAGCTTTGCGCACGCGGTTACAATAGGAACGAAGAAGACTGCTTAGATTATTTAAAGAAAATTCAAGGTATATTTTAATTGTTGTCGTTATTGTAATCCTTAGAAACAGTTTAAAGAAAAATGTTTAGTTACTTTATTATTTACTTCAATTGGAGAAGGTATGAATTTCACTCAAACATTCTATGTCTAGATTCCAGTTTTGAGTTCCCGTAAATCAAATTTTTAGTAGAGTATCTAAGTGTGTATGTGTTGTAAATACATGTCTCAAAATCGATAAATCTTACAGTTGCGTATTTTGGTATTTAAGTTCAGTATTCTCCAACGACGCGCCACGAATATCTTCAAGAAAGTCCCCCATAAACATTTGATTGGAAACGTTTTCGTTATTTTCGATTTTTTCGAAAATGTTTTTTAAAGATTTTGATTGATTATATTCTTTTTAATACATTTGCCTGGCTAATAAAATGTATAGGATGACTTTTCTGCCATCAGCCTGTTAAGTCTTTATTCTGAATAAATTTTGTATAATTTTGTGTAACTGGCAAACTTACTAGTATACGAAAGATGCGGATCTCATCAAAGCACGATTTATGTTAAATGCTATTTTTTTTTGTTTTTGGTCTCCGAGATAATTGTATTCTTGGTTTAATTTTCATTCTATATTGTTTGAAGTGCTAATTCACCTCATTTTCTCATGAAATCTACAAAGCCAGCATATAGCAGTTTGACTATCGCTTCTGTATCTCCTTGTACGTACGATGAAATGTATAATAAATCCATTCCTGCAAACTTTATCTCAATTAACATAAAGTAGATAGCAAAATAAGTTTTGAAAGAGTAGTTTGTAGAAGATTTATTACGCCGTTGCCGCCAGTCGGTTGTCTGCGCATGACCTCAATACTTTGAAGCGAGTATTATCACCAGTCCTTTGAGTGGAAGCGGTGGATGTCAACAGTTTCGAGGTCATCTTAGTGAAATGGGACTTGTATCGTACCTTTCCAGTATTTACATTAGGAAATTGTTTCGCTTGCGTCTTCTCGTAAACTCTCAATCCCAGCATGTATGCTGACAGGTACCTCAAATATTTGTAGCGTAGAGTGTCTCGACTTTAATGACACAACTTTAACTTTTTAATAAAAATTAGCTGAAGTAGCCTTTACAAATATTTTTAAATATTTTAGTTGTTTCTCCATTTTCGTTAATGAAAACAACTATTTTTTGTGGAATTAATTGTTCTTCCACACAAGCCGTGTGTTGGACAGAGTTGGAAAGACAGAATCAGACGACTGAAAAATTCAATGCCATATCCGGGATTTGAACCACGGATCTCCCGATATCCGTCCGGTTGCTGTCACTGAGCTACCATGGCAACTTACCGGTACGTCATTAAATTCCCCATCTGATTCGCATTTTTTCCGATAGATCACAAGGAGATCTCAAATTGTATTGAGATGACCGGGAGACCCGTGGTTCAAACCCCAGCTGTGTCATTGAATTTTTCAATCGTCTGATTCTACCTTTCCAACTATTTTTTGTTTTTATTTTATAATATTTCGTCTCGTGACTTGTTGAAATTCTGGGAAAGAGCTGAGAAAGTCATTCACACAACGTACTTTTACCATGTAACCACTACACCACCTCTAGTTTCCGAGGTCGAGGTTTCAAACCGGGCGGAGGGCGATGGATTGAAATGTTGGACGTAAATATCCTTAGCATGGCTTCCTTCGGAAGGGAAGTAAAGCTGGTGGTCCCGTGTCGTAGATTTACGGCAGGTAAAAGAACCTCAAGCCTGATAAAGAGACCTCTGAGCAAAATTACCGCTCTTTCACGCCCAATATAGAATGGGACGCTAAGGGCCACGCCAGTTAAAGAGCGTCCATTAAAAAAAATTAACAAAATGTCTAGTGAAAAGCAGTTCTGAATCGCCGCAGTACATCAGCTTGTTTACAAAGTCGGAAACGCATGCAGTCCGAGGTTCAATTTCGCGCCTCTTTGAGACAAGGGGCTCGCTGAACTAATATGATGTCAGTCATTTAAACTCCCTGGCGGTAAAGACCGAATAAATTTGAAGACCCTTTGTGAATTGTAGAGAAAAAAGTCATATGAATGCGGCACATCAGATTTTTTTTTCTTCAAAAATTTTGTACTCAGACGGTGTAAAAATGCGCAATTTCAGTGAAATCTCGATATTGCACTTTTTAGTGGCACGTAAGTGCTTCCTCTTCTGTGAGTAAGCGAGGGAACCCTCCGACAGAAAATCAAAGGGACATAACGCGGTAGGTGTCCTTAATAACGCGAGAGACGTGAGTTATGTGCCTTTGATGTTGTAATTTCAGTCAGTCATACCGCTAAGCCCGTCTCCGTTTGGCAATATGCGTACATACGGCTTCGTAGGGGCTTATAGCTGGAGGGAGGGTCGGTCTATATGACACCTCATCTCTCAGCAGTACTTTTGTTATGGCTCAAGGAAGATGATTTATTCATTCATCTTGCCAATGGGAATCACTTCACGTGCTAACCAACAATATAGATGTACTCACTGCATTACATCTTAGGTGCGTTCGTTTCCTTGTAACTTAAGAATGTCTACGCTAATTAGTATAGAGTGTTATGATAGGCCAGAGCTTATTTGTGTGTGTATCTTTTTTCATCATGATCATGCCTCTTCACTGGGCTGCAACAAAATTACGAGGTCCAATAAGTAAGTTTCCCTGTTTTATAAAAAAAACTTACACAACATTGATCATGTTGAATGAATTTTATTTATATTGTATAACCTTCTCTTACATTTCTACATAGTCAACATGTTTTCCCAAACATTTTTGGAGACGTGACACAAGTTTTTGCAAGCCAGTGTTGTACCAGGTCGGGTTCTTTGCTCGCAATCAGCTGTTCACTGATTTGACTTCATCATCGGTGTTAAAATTGCTTACCTTTGAGTTGGAGGAACATTTGAAAATCACTTGAGGCAAGCTCCGGTGAGTACGGAGGATACGAGAAAACTTCCAAGTTGAATCTTGACCCAGACGGAGCTCAGAAGATTCAACTGGGAAGTTTTCTCGCATCCTCCATATACGCCAGATCTTTTCCCAAGTGATTTTCACATGTTCCCCTGACTCAAAGGTCATCATGGAGGTAAGCACTTTAACACCGTGATGAAGATGATTCAGAAGTGAACCAGAAGTCGGGTCCTGTGCTCGCAACCAGCTGTTCACTTCTGATTGATCTTCGTCACGGGTTAAAGTGCTTACCTCCATGATGACCTTTGAGTCAGGGGAACATGGGTTTTTAAATGAAATATGATCACATGGTACACATCTATGTACCACCGAGGCTTATACGTATGTTTATACCCTGTATGGGTTAAAGCAACTGGTCATTGACACATGCTCTCATAACGCCAGAGAACTGACACTCGCTAGTGGCATAGCACAAAAATAATGGCACTATAGTATTCCATCAGATGACTACCAACGACAAACCGTAATATAGTTTGTTATTTCTGAATATTAAAATGAGAATGTTGGATTTCTTTTTCTAAAGTGTGTAAACGGTGTAAGTCAGAAACGAAAGGTAGAATAAATACTGTATTTATATTATCTTCTAAAGCTACAAAGAAAATATTTCCAAGGACCCCCCCCCCTCCCATCTCGCTCGACTTCAAGCATACGTTTATTTGGGGATTTTTTTGTGGTTCTTAATGATGCTGTTTACTGTGGACTTATATGCCAATAAGTTGCTTCAAAAGCAGATCGATTAGTAGTGCCTTGATACTCATTGCATGGCCCATGAAAAACATAAGAAGGGCCACTATAATATTTCGATGTGCTGTATTGAAATTTATAACAGAGGGGAATATTAAATTGGTAAATACAACGAAAATTGTGTATTTCACGGAATTTGTATGCTCTACATGTTTTCGCGGTGTAAATTACTTTATGCTCGACCATGCCAAAATGTAGTATTTATACGACTGGTAGCAGTACTTTAATGGGCCTCATTAAAGTACACCTTTTCATTAAAGTATTAGTATTCGACCAATCAGAAGTGGCCACATAACATTGTGAAAGCGCAAGTATCGATTATTCTGCGTAGTACGTCTCACAACGCTAGCAACTTTGTTTGACACAGGTGCTACAGGGTCATTGCATTGTAACCATAGATAAAGGAATAACGATTGTAACACATCACTCAAACCATAAACGAATACTTATGAAACCTTCAATTAAGATACATGGTCGGGCATAAACAGTCGTATGAAACTTGACTATAATGGTGATTAAAACGCTCGCTTCGCTTCGCTCGCTCGGTTAATAATAATACTCGCGTTTTAATTACTACCCTTATAGTCTCGTTGCATAATACACTATTACGATTTCCTAGCTGTAGAAAATCCATTACAAATGCAATGTACAACAAAATTAAGATAATTCCAGTCTGTCGACGGCCGCTGCATCCTCTTTCTCCGCTTCGTGAATACCACACGTCTTGAGTAGAGGACAGTAATGTGGGTTTGCATGCCGCTTCTCCCCAAACACTTGGAGAGACCGGTACCAAATCTACCAACAGGGGAAAGGTTCCCGGTTTTGTGTCGGTCCCTCGCACCACAGACAGCAACGCTACCACAGCGATACGCGAACGGACGAACTATACCCACAGTTACACTTATTTCTTTCTCTGCCGCCTAGCTATGGTACATAAGCGGAAGTATTGTATTCTACGCAGAAATTTGATACCGAGATTTCAACGGAAATACTCGTTTTGAGGTTCCCGAATAAGAGTAAAAACGTTTAGAAAAAAATGCCCGTTAATGTGAACAACATGACTAAAAAATCTGATGTGTTACACTCACATGACTTTCTCTACTCTTGTACAAACTATGTTTACGAACGCTTATTCTCCATCTACTTCATGTTAATCGAGATAAACATTTGCAGAGTCTATCTTATTGCTAATTTTCTTGAAGATGTAAAGAGAATATATATTTACAAGGGCAATATAGAAATACAGTAGCCTTTAAGCATATACATATCTCTTAATAGCTGGTTGCTAGGTGCAGCACCATTCCCTTTGCCACAGATTAATACCCTTTGCATATCCAAGACAAAAAAATGAATAACGAATTCCCATTTTAGAAAATAAGTATTGAAAAATTTAAGGGAATAACAAGCAATATCTCGAAAATGGTTTACTCAACAAAACAAATGTATATGAAATAAATTGTGTATTTTAACGCGATCTACATTTTTTGTGCAGTAAAATTTTGTCTATCTCTTATGGTTTACCAGTTATGCAAAAGTCGTTCACAATGAATACTTTTGGAGACATTCCCAGAAAATTCAAGATATACATTGTATTTGTCATGCAAATATCTTAAACATGTGATATTTTAATCAAAATCGTTGGAGCCATTTTTGAGAAAATTAAAATTTTCAAAAATATTCCATGTAAAGGATAATCTGGGGTGGGAGGATTTTCTTGAAAACCTTCGTGTCGCATCTCTGGAAGATACTGAGCCTAAATATCAAGTTTGGTGTTTATCCAACTGTTCGTTTCTGAGTTATGCTGTTCACAGACAGACACACAGACACACACACGTACATGTTTCCAAAAATGCTTTTTTTTGGATTCAGGGGTCTCAAAACATGTATTTCCGGTGAAATCTCGGTATCGAATTTTTGGGTGGAATACAATACTTCCCCTACTTACTATACGTAGTAGAGAAAGTAAAAACGAAACGTCTGATATATACCAAGTTTGTTATTTAAGTTCAGTATTTTCCATAGATGCGACTGGAAGATCTTTCAGCAATCCCCCCTCACCACGAACTACTCATTACGTGGAAAAAGTTCGATATGTTTGTTTTTCCCAAAAATGGCTCTAACGTTTTTAATTCAAATAATATATATTTATATGGCAAAAACAATATGCCTTAAATTTCTGGGAATGACCTTGAAATCTTCTTCATTTGGAAGGAATTTTGTATGATTTTGTGTAAACCATAACACATAGACAAAACCTTACAAAATTAGGTGTTTAACACTTAATTTATCTGAATTTTTTGTCGCGGCTGCCATCTCCGGAGTACCCGTGATTATTGGTTGGAAGTTTCCAATACCTTGTCATGTTTTTAAAGTGCTGTCAGTTATTTTTTGCAATGGACATTTTAAGGCCAGCGTTTATCGACCCGTTTTATACATCTGACTATAGATTCGGTTTCCTCCACTCTAGTTGTACTGACAACGAAATGTTGAATGAAAGTATTTCTGCAAAGGTTTATATCAATTAACGTTGAGCTCTCGTAAGAATAGTTTATAGATTGGATTGGATTGGGGAGCGGAGGAGATTGGGCATCGAATCCTGAGGGGGAGCCCGCGGGGGGGGGGAGGGAGGGATGAGGTGAAGGGAGACACCGGGCGTCCGGAACCAGGAGTTATGGCACAGCAATGACAGGGTCCCTACAGTTTACAAATATAGACGCTCCAACAGTCCGACAGGTAGATTGGGGACCCCGCCTCACGTAGGCTCCAACGCGCCCCAATAGACCGTTATTATATCCCGGCAACCAGCAGAAGACTGAGGTACGGACAAAATTTACAGAGAGTATCCTTTTCCCCTGCCACGCTGCACCGAAACACCATCGACGACGCTTTCTATCCTGAAATAGACGATATGGGGTAAAGGATGAATGAAATGCTGATTGGAAAGAAATGGAGGGCAGGAAATTCGAGGGATGAATTCCCGCATTCGCCTGACGATCCGGGAAACCCCGAAACAACCCATGGGTGAGAGTGGGCGGTCGCCGTGAATCGAACCTGGGACCTCTCGAATGCAGACCACAGACGTTACCGCCTGAGCCATCCCGCTCGGTAAAGTTTGTAGAAGCTATGCAGGAATAAAAATAAAGGTTTCAGAGCGATAAGTATTTAAAAATTAAGTAAATTATAATTTGCAGAATATGTAGCGGTTATTTAAAAACTCACTACAATGGAGGTTGTAAATAATTGCCGCCCCCTCCCATAAAGTCAGCTTCAATTCTCGTAAATCACCATTTATGTTGCCCATTTTATCTTCTGCTGGCTCTATGTATGTAACCTATCCATTGGCATTTAATGGCTATTATTAAAATTAATGGCTGGAAGCTGGAGGTGAATTTCCGGCTTATAACGGAGGCAGAATTGATCGCTGATCACCAGTGTTGAGGAGCATAAAACATACAACGTATTTTTATAGAAGTGACAAAGCTGGGTAAAACTGAAAAATATACTCAGTTACATTCAGAGGACTTTCTCTACAAATTACCATTTATTTCATATATACTCAACACATTATTCGTAAAAATACCTGTTTTTACTTTCGCTACTACGTAGAGTAAGTAGGGGAAGTATTGTATTCCACCCAAAAATTCGATACCGAGATTTCACCGGAAATACATGTTTTGAGACCCCCTGAATCCAAAAAAGCATTTTTGGAAACATATCCGTGTGTGATTGTGTGTGTGTGTCTGTGTGTGGGTGTGTCTGTCTATGATTAGCATAACTCAGTAACGAACAGTCGGATAAACACCAAACTTGGTATTTAGGTTCAGTATCTTCCAGAGATACTACACGAAGGTTTTCAAGAAAATTCCCCACCCCAGATTACCCTTTGCATAGAACATTTTTCGATAATTTTAATTTTCTCAAAAATGGCTCCAACGATTTTGATTAAAATATCATATGTGTAAGATATTTTCATGACAAATGAGATGTATATCTCGAGTTTTTTTTAGAATGTCTCCATAAGTATTCTTCATTGTGAACGACTTTTGCATAACTGGTAGACCATAAGAGATAGACAAAATTTTACTACACAAAAAATGTAGATCGCGTTAAAATACACAATTTATGTCCTATACATTTTTTTGTTGAGCGAACCATTTTCGAGATATTGCTTGTTATTCCCTTAAATGTTGCAATACTTATACTTTTTCTCAAATGGGAATTCGTTATTCATTTTTTTATGTCCTAGACATGCAAAGAGAATGGAATACTCCACATAGCAACCACCTCTTAAAATATTTGACTGTCGCTTAAAGTCTACCAATTCCGCTTGCATCTATAAGAAAATTAGCAATAAGATTAACATCTCGATATCTCGATTAACATGAAGCATATGGAGAATAAGCGTTTGTAAAAATAGTTTGTACAAGAGTAGAGAAAGTCATGTGAGTGTAACACATCAGATTTTTTTGTTTTGCACATGCAGCTAGACTTGACTATCGTAATGATGCAGTCGGATTGGAATTATCCTTAAAGTTGAAATCTAAGGGTTTGTTGTATTAGTTAAATAGTCCTGTCCTCTTAATTAGGGACAGTAGTTTATTAGCCAAGTTTTCTTTAGGAAAATCATCATTTGAGTTTATCAGACCCAAAAGTTCATATCTTTTCCTGCCCAGTGCTTCACAATTGAAGAATATAAGAGAGGCAGTTTCATCCTCTTTGTTACCTAGTCTGCATTCTGCTTCCTCTCTAAAGATTCCATTGCCTGTAGGTGTTTCCGTAATCTAGAATGTCCCATCAAGAGCTGGTTATCAGGTTTATTTGAGATTATGTACATCTTCAGTGAGCGAGGAGGATATAATGGTTCCTCTCTAAAGATTCCATTGTATGTAGGTGTTTCCGTAATCTAGAATGTCCCATCAAGAGCTGGTTATCAGGTTTATTTGAGATTATGTACATCTTCAGTGAGCGAGGAGGATATACTGGTTCCTCTCTAAAGATTCCATTGTATGTAGGTGTTTCCGTAATCTAGAATGTCCCATCAAGAGCTGGTTATCAGGTTTATTTGAGATCTCTTGAGATTATGTACATGTTCAGTGAGTGAGAAGGATATACTGCTCTTACTGTGCTTGCATCCCTTGAAGGAGTGTTTAGCTTCACTTATGGAAAGCCAAAGTTGATGAAGTAACTCCCCCACATATGGTACAAAGTCTCTGTTGGCCTTCGCCCCAATGTTTAAGCATCAATTTTGTATTTTAATGCTTTTTTAAATATTATATATTTATGTTTGCCTTGGCTGCGTCAGTATTAATTTGTAGAAACATGTATCTCTTAACAGGGGGTGGTGCGGCTGAAGAATGTAGGCTTACACAAATTATAATTGTTTACTTCACTCCTTTTATTAATCTTTCACACGGCTAAATAACACTTCACTGATATATAGAGAGCTGTGAGATTGTTTATTAATTACTTGCACTTTTTTTTATCACGTAAACTTTATAATGCATTTTTCGTCTCACACTGGATACGTATTAAACATCTCGAGGACGCGTCTCGCGTCCAGTTAGGAACGCTATCTACTAGCAACTGAACTGATTTCTACCGCCTGAATTTGCAAATTTCATCTATTTCAAGTCTCTGATTGGCTGTTCCTAATCCAATAGAATGCTTTTATTTAACTTTCACGTTTTTATAGTTGTTGATTGGCTATTTATAAACTGTCTTAAAAATTACATTATTGTTGCTCCAAGAATTACTAGTAGCATTATAAACTTTCCAGTTCATTATTGCCTCAGGGTTACCTCATTGTTAGCAACTATTCTCACAGCTCCTACATTATTAAATTACATAATACATGTAGAAGAACGGTGCGGATGAAACCATACAATATTTTCAAAACTACTTTTATAGGCTTTACTTACCAACTTTATGAAAGGAGATGCTGAAACTGGCCACCGTCGTTGTCCATACATTTTTGGCACCTCTTTAGGAAACTATCCATCACTCGCCGTAGTTCACGTTGAGAAATTTCCTGGCAGATATTTTGTTTTAATTCTTCCAGGCTGTGCAGAATCTTGTTGGAAAAAGGCAAAATCACACTCCCTGTCTGTTAATTCTCTAAGAACAGATTGCATTCACGTATGCAAGGGCTTCAACTATTGATTCCAAAAAAATGGCCTTTTTTCAAAAAGACTCCAGTTTATACGGCCAATGTTTCGATGAGAAGATTTGAAAATGCGTTTGAGGACAGAATTATTAGTAGTGATTTGTGCCCCCCTCGGTTCCCCGACGTAACCCCCTGCGATTTCTATCTCTGGGGTAACTTAAAACATAAAGTGCACAAGAGAAGTCCACACAGCCTGGAAGAATTAAAACAAAATATCCGCCAGGAAATTGCCAGCATTTCTCAACGTGAACTAAGGCGAGTGATGGATAGTTTTCTAAAGAGGTGCCAAAAATACATGGACAACGATGGTGGCCAGTTTCAGCATCTCCTTTCATAAAGTTGGCAAGTAGAACCTTTAAAAGTAGTTTTAAAAATGTTTTATGGTTTCATCCGCGCCTTTATATGATAGCGACAGACTGCAACTAGCGCCGAGGATACGGACAGGAAAAACACCGCGTAGCCGGTTCGTACTTTTTTTGCTCTCTCTGTACGGCCAAACTTCCGTTTACGGACCCCTCGAAAAGTGTATTAGGTGAGGTTAAAACGCGACAAATATGACTTTGGCATATTCGCCAAAGTCGAGAAGCTCACAGAAATTTTATATTGACTGACAAGATTATTTTTCTCGATGTTCGCAGACTAGGTATCTTTTCCAAAGTGGTTAACTTGGTGGCTTGATTTAAAATTTAATCTAATATACTTAGCTTTAAATGACTCTACCATTCTGACCGGTGACTACTCCATCGCCAAAGGGTAGTTATAGGCTTCGCAGCACTTCCAGAACATAGAAGACTGTCGGGGAAAGGTTAAGGAAGCCGGAGGTTCAGCCGATGTTTCACACCCTTTTATGTGAATATCGGCGGATATTTCATCCGTTATTTGGAAAAGTCAAGCATCGCTTACTAAAATTTTGTTTACCAGAGAGTTCTACAGCGGAAGCTTGAAATATCGCAGCCAGATTCCGGTATGTGCTTTGCTTCGCGATTCTCACTTTTTGGACGGAACGCATTAAGACATCCATGAACAACAAATTGCATTAGCCTTTCTTCTTTCTGCTTCGCTTTCTTCTCTTAATGTCAGGAGAAATAGAGGCTTCCCCCCGTCACGGCAAAGCATCTCCTCCTTACCTGTTTATTTACCCAGATTCTTGAGTTTTATTTGTCCAGCATCTTCCTCCTACAGCCATATTTGTTGTCTAGAACACTGTGCAAACTGTTAAGAGAAGTCTTCTGCAAACATTGTTATATTTTCATTGAATGAGCATTTCTCGTTTTTTTCCCCCGTCTTGGTTTGAGCACTTCGTTTTCCCTTTTCACTTTGTATTTATGTAACTTGGAGTATCATTAAGGCCTAATAAGAACACGCCCCAGCTTCATAATCGATATCATATCGTTATCGAAATCACAAGAGGCGGAAAATTAAATTGAGTTTTATTTAAGGACGCTCTTTAACTGCTGTGGTTCTTAGTCCCATTCTATATTGGTCGTGAAAGACCGGTAATTTTGATCAGAGGCGTCTTTATCAGGCTTGAGGTTTCTTTTACGTGCCGTAAATCTACGACATGGGACCACCGGCTTTACTTCCCTTCCAAAGTAAGCCACACTAAGGATTTTTACGCCCGAAGAAATCCCCCGTCCTCCGCCGGGTTTGAACCCGCGACCTCGGGAACTAAAGGCTAGCATGGTAACCACTACACTACGGAGGAAGACACAACAAAAGGCAGAAGAATATACAAATAAACCTGGATAACGTATCGTGAATTTTTGCTGACGGAAAACGGCGAAATGTCGCATTTAGGTTGACACTTTTAAGACTGTCATAAGTTGAAACATTTTATGCGTTACATTTATATAGTTTTGTCTGCCCATTCCTCTACAAACTATTCTAACAAAACCTTATTCTATTCGCTTTATTTTAATCCAGATAAACGTTTACATAAATGGTTTCATTACATCTTTCGTTGCGGGTATAATGGGAATACAGAAAGATCAAGCGATAGTCAAATCTTTATAAAGGGGTCGCTGTATAGAGACTTTGAAATCCCACCCTTTGCATGACCACAGGAAGCAAACGAATAGCGACTTATCACGTGAAAAGTGTATAAAATATTTGAAAATTCAAACTATAAAACAACTAATATATCGGAAATGGCTAATGACACACATAAATTTTATTTTATATAAAGTCTGCTTTAATAGCCATGTCTCTTACAGTTAACTACACTATGTGATCAAAAGTATCCGGACACTCCCAAAAACATACATTTTTCATCTTAGGTGCATTGTGCTGCCACCTACTGCCTGGTACTCATTATCCACGACCTCAGTAGTCATTAGACATCGTGAAACAGAAGAATGGGACGCTCCGTGGAACTCACGGACTTCGAACGTGGTCAGGTCATTGGGTGTCACTTGTGTCAGAAGTCTGTACACAAGATTTCCACACTCCTAAACATCCCTAGGTCCACTGCTTCTGATGTGATAGTGAAGTGGAAACGGGAAGGGACATGTACAGCACAAAAGCGCACAGGCGACCTCGTCTGTTGACTGACAGAGACCGCCGACATTTGAAGAGGGTCGTAAAGAGTAATAGGCAGACATCTATCCTGCATCAGGATCCACTCCAAGTACTATGACAGTGAGGCGTGAGGTGAGAAACCTTGGATTCCATGGTCGAGCGGCTGCTCATAAACCATACATCACGCAGGAAAATGCCAAACGACGCCTCGCTTGGTGTAAGGAGCGTCAACATTACACGATTGAACAGTGGTAAAACGTTGTGTGGAGTGACGAATCACGGTACACAATGTGGCGATCTGATGGCAGGGTGTGGGCGAATGTCCGGTGAACGTCATCTGCCAGCGTGTGTAGTGCCAACAGTGAAATTCGAAGGTGGTGGTGTTATGATGTGGTCGTGTTTTTCCTGGAGAGGGGTTTGCACCCCTTATTGTTTTGCGTGGCACGATCACAGCGCAGACCTACATTGATATTTTAAGCACCTTCTTGCTTCCCACTGTTGAAGAGCAATTCGGGGATGGCGCTTGCATCTTTCAACGCGATGGAGCACCTGTTCATACTGCACGGGAGTGGTTACACGACAATAACATCCCTGTAATGGACTGGTCTACACAGAGTCCTGACTTGAATCCTATAGAACACCTTTGGGGTGTTTTGTAACGCCGACATCGTGCCAGGTCTCACCGACCTACATCGATACCTCTCCTCGGTTCCACACTCCGTGAAGAATGGGCTGCCATTCCCCAAGAAAACTTCCAGCACCTGATTGAAAGTATGCCTGCGAGAGTGAACGCTGTCATCAAGGCTAAGGGTGGGCCAACACCATATTGACTTCCAGCATTACCGATGGAGGGTGCCACGAACTTGTACGTCATTTTCAGCCGGGTGTCCGGATACTTTTGATCACGTAGTGTAGTTATTCAAAAGTATAAAACATTCATTCACAATAAAGAGGATTTCACAGGCCATTCACAGAAGATTCAATATGTACATTTTATTTATTATGGAAATAGCATTTACATCAAAATCGGTAACATCGCAAATATGCTCCATGTAGGGGGTATTTTGGGGTTGGCGGGACTTTATCGACAACCTTGTGTCGTTTTTTTGGAAGATAGTGAACTGATATTTATCCCACATTTCGAGTTTTCGTTTTTATGGGTTTGTTTTTCTCAGTTCTCATAACTGATAAATGCCGGGTAGACACCCTAAACCTAGACCTGGCTCTTTTCCTTTCCAAATTTACTTTCCTAAATTATCATTTCATGTATCAGTGTCCACCGCCTTTGTGCCTCTATTTCTCGAGTCACGGGCTCAACCCCAGAGGAGGGTATAAATATCCTTAGCTTACTCCGGCACGTAAAAGAACCTCAAGCCTAATAAAGAGGCCTCTGAGCAAAATTTCCGGTCTTTCACACCCAATATGGAATGGGACGCTAAGAGCTATAGGAATTAGAGCGTCCATAAAAAATCTTATGTGTTGACTTTCTCTGCTCCTGTATAAACTATTTTTACAAACGCTTATTCTCCATATGCTTCATGTTAATCGAGATGTTAATCTTATTGCTAATTTTCTTGTAGATGCAAGGGGAATTGGTAGGCTTTAAGCGATAGTCAAATGTTTTAAGAGCTGGTTGCTATGTGGAGCATTCCATTCTCTTTGCATGTCCAAGACATAAAAACAGAATGACGAATTTCCATTTGAGAAAAAGTATAAGTATTGGAAAATTCAAGCAGATAACAAGCAATATCTCGGAAATGGTTCACTCGACAAAAAAATTATGCATATGACATAAGTTGCGAGTTTTAACGAGATCTACACTTTTTGTGTAGTAAAATTCTAACTCTTGCGGTTTACCAGTTATGCGAAAGTCATTCAGAATGAAGAAGAAATTTTAGACATATTCCTAGAAAATTCAAGATATACATTTCATTTTCCATAATAATGTCTTAAACATATGTTATTTTAATCAAAATCCTTAGAGCCATTTTTGAGAAAATCAAAATTTTCGAATGCGAAAAATGCGAAGGGTAGTCTGGGGTGGGGGTATTTTCCTGAAAATCTTCGTGTCGCATCTTAGAAGATACTAAAGTCAAGTACCAATTTTGGTATATATCTGACTTTTTGTTTTTGAATTATGCTGTTCACAGACAGACATGTTTCCAAAAATGCTTTATTTGGATTCAGGGCACCTCAAAAAATGTATTTCTGGTGAAATCTCGGTATCGAAGTTTTTTATGGAATGTAATACTTTCCCTACTTATATACGTAGTAGAGAAAGTTATTAAAACAAACAAACAAACAAACGGACGGACGTTAAAGAATATTCACACACACACATCTCTGTATGTCGACTTTTCCGCTGGAATACAATAGTTCCTCATCCAGAGTGCTCGGTTTATGAGAGACTTAAGGCTGGCTCACAACCAACGATAACAGTAACCAGAAGGAGAACGAGAAAGTTGAAATACGTGTATTCAAATGGGAGTGTTCACAATCGATGGGAAACCTTCCCGGGCCCCGAGAACGGGAAAGAAGAGTTACCCAACTTTTAACTTTTTCGTTCTCGTTCCTGGGCACGGCATATTAGATCCCTATTGTACTCTAGAGGTTATTCTAGGCGGCCGTGACATGAAACAGCCACTAGTGCTCTCTATAGTCCCAAGCTGGAAACATGAAACTGGAAGGAATTAGTAGTAAATGTGCTTCCTAACCGCATTCCGACACCCACAAATCTAATTAGCGTTGGTTCCTCTGGTGAAAGGATCATTTGTAGTTTGTTTATATGCAACTCAAAACTGGCTATTACCTAAAAAGCAATGGCAAAAGCTACAAAGAACAGCTAAAACCGGTGGAAATGAGAAAGGAACAATAAACAATTTTAATGTATGCCATTAAATAAACGAATGAGGGATCGAAAATGTAATGAATATGCATTTAAATAATGTTTACTCTATCGAATTTTGACGTTGGCTTGGCTAAATTGCAAGTAGGTGAAAAAATATATTGATCAGTTAAAAAGAAATGAAATCCCAATGTGCAAAATCAACTTTCACTTTGTGATCGATATACATTCCCGTTCTCGTTTGCGTTCTGGTTACCGTTCTCGGGCGGTTGTGAACCAGCCTTTAGAGAGAATATCAATATACCGATTTATCTCCATACAATCCTCGAATGGCCAATGTTCGTTAAAAACATAAAGCTTTATAATGTAATTATTTCCTTTGCTGTGTCTCCATACTTATAATTTCAATTGTTTTGTTTTCACTTTTGTTTCTCATTCATTTTTAACTGTATCAGTTTCAGTTACATCAATTATGTTTTATTGTTTGTTTTGTAAAAACAAAATTGTGTTATTATAATCACTATTGATCAAGGAGTTAAAGGCACTCTAAATAAATACATAAAAACAGTGCCCCTCCTACCATAATAAGTGGTAGAGAAGGTAAAACAGCATGGGTATGAAGTATAAGCTGTCCAGTTTAATGCTGCCCACCAGGTGCTTAAGCAATATTTAGTGTGATGCAACTGGAACATTATTACCGTAGCTCTGTTATCTTACGAACGCGCCGCGCCCATCACACCACTGTCACAACTTGCCCCAACATCTACTTACCCTTCTCTGCCCTCTCCCCACCCAAGTAATCAAATCACGCTCTTTTAAATATGAAGTCATTCGCAAACCGGCAACGAAGCGTTAATAACGGGCCGACAATATGGGGAATCCCCTTGTAACGTAGTTTCAGCCTAATGGATCAACTCCTTTGTGGGAAGATCAAGGCCGGAATTTCAATACAGTTGAAATAGGTTCTTTAATGCAGAAGACAGACTTTTTATTGCAGTCGAATTTGTCTCATAGAAAATTCTCGGTTTTGTGGCAGTATTTATATCACAACAATGTAAATGCCAGAGTGATTATAGTGTAAATAAACATTATTGTATGACATTGATTTGAGATGTTTGTTAATTATAAGCACTGTTAGGAAATAAGTTTACACGGTCTCACTGAAACTGACAATAAGAGCGGGCAACAATGAAACGAGGGGGTGAGTTGTTTATCAATTATAAGAGACAAACAAATGACGTCAGAGTAGCGCACGTTTTCTTAGAAATGGAGGGAATATTCTCCCTAGAGCATATGTGTTCGTAATTTTGATTGGATATAAATATAGACGCTAATGTTGGCGCGTTTTATTAACCAATAGCAGCTCTGTTATAATGTTTAGGCATATCGGGTGAGGGAGTGTAAAAAGCTAAAGCCAGAGACAGGTTTCGTTCAGTCCAACAGAAGGATTCGCGGGTAATATATCGTTCAGTCCAACAGAATCATACAAAGGTTACACGTCGCACAGCTTAAGAGAATCGTTCACGCGTTATATGTCGCGCAATTCTACAGAATCTCTCGCGTTGTAAAGTTAGTTATATATGTGAAATACGCGAATTAATAATGTGCAGCAAATAAGTGATTATAGTGATATTAGAAAATATAACAGTTTCAGTCTGGCGTGTATCAAGAGTCAATATGTGAAATTAATTAATTGTGACGGTAATAAAAGTGTAAAAACAAATTCTTTTATGTGTTATCTTTCAGTAACAAATCCTTTCCGTTTACACACCCTGTTCAAGAGATATGCTCGACTGAGTAGTAATAATAGCTAGCCGGAGGACAAAGAACCCAACATTCAAAATAATAAAACAATAACAGGCGCTCAGCAATAAGATAAAACGAGTTACCTCGACAAATTGGCTCCCAACGTAACACGATGTGACCACGACAAATTGGCTCCCATACGTGGGGCAGATAAATATGAAGCATCTTCCAACTACCAACAAAAATATACGACTTCAGTTTTCAACCTTGTATTGGTGTAATCTTTTATACTGCCATACTGAACACTGTAGCGTCCAGTTCTAAAACATTTGACTATCGCTATTCCTTTTATATCTGTAACGAAATGTGCAATGTAGGCATTTATGCAAAGATACATCTAAATTAACTTAAAGTAGGTATATACAAATAAACGATACTGGGTAGAGAAAGTAATGTATACTTTCTCTACCCAGTAGAGTAGCTTATTTGAAGTGGTATACTTTCAGTTGTTTTCCGTGATGTGATAGAATTTCAAGGTCAGCATGCAGCAATCCGCTTTTAAGACTCTGACATGTTACATTCACATGACTTGCTCTACCCTCTTTCCATGCAAATGAATGTTGACAGGAGTTCAAGAAATGAACAATTCGAACCTTTAATAACGGATATCTAGAAACGGCTTATGTCACGAAAAACTTGTTTCAAATAAATGGTGTGTTTTAAAGAGATATACATTTCCCGTGAACTACGTTTTCCTCTAGCGCTTATCGTTTATCAGTTGAACAAAGTTATACAATTTTTTTTTGCGAATGAAGCGGACTTTACAGGCTATTTCCAGAAAATTCAATATATACATTTTATTTACCTTTAATATATAGTATTATAATCAAAATCGCTAGAGCTATGTTTTATAAAATAAAAAGTTTCGAAAAATGTTCCATGTTAAGCGTACTTTGGGGTCGCAACTTTGGAAGGTACTGAACCTAAATACCAAATTTTGTATTTATTCAACTTTTTATTCTTTAGTTAAACTATTCACCACACACACACACGGGTGTTTTTCCAAAAACACTTTTTTTTTGGATTCAGGGGCCTCAAAACACATATTTTCGGTGAAATCTCGATATCGAATTTTTGGCTGGAATGCAGTATCTTCTCTACCTACTAGGTACGTGGTAGAAAAAGTAAACATGTACTATCACTTCGGTTTCGGGTATTTCTCTTGTATCTACAATGAAATGTTTAATGTAAGTATTTCTGCTATAACTGGCGCAAAGCTTTTGGAATCGTGACCTTGATTGCCACCCCAGCTGCCGAGCCTAGGAATGGTTTATGTTTCGCTTAATCAACGAAAGCCATATAATACCTTTGCTTACTCACAGTGCGTAACACATACAGTCTGCATAGAAAGTGTTCGCATCTGGTTGTAATTTCACTACCTAAATAGTGCTTTTTGTATATTTGTTATATTTATAACCATGGCTCCTACGTTTTCAAAGTTAAGTGTAAGGTATTACATAATCAAAGCAGGAAAAAATTGCAAATGTCCTCGACTTTATGAAGCAAGAAGCAGAGACGAAGGAAGAAAATATATGTTCACCCGAATTCCACAAAAGCCTTAAGAGAGTGAAATAAAGAGTAGCCAAAGCAACTGGTATTTCACTGAATTCCGTTTCCAGAGTTCTCAAAGATAAGAAAAAAAAAACATATGGATGAAAGAGTATAATTGGACACACCTAGGAAAAACATAAGGTTCCTAAACGTATTACAGAAATAGACGATACGCTCAATCGGCGCACGATTCACTTCTGTGTGGAAGAAAAAACTGTGCCAACAATAAGCAGATTGCTCATTAAACTGAAAGACAGCATAACTTTTCAAGGTGGTGCTACAAATCTCAGAAAAGATTATAAAAGGTTCAAGGTTCAAGGTTCAAGTGGAAGAAAACGAAATCAAATAGAAAGAATTATCATCCAGGATAATGGTGCAGAAAGTAACGACAGCAGTGATGACGGCAATGATGTGATTCCGCAGAAGAGGAAGGGCTGTCAGATGTGGAAGAACTGGAAGCAGATGATTGACAGGTTTTTATATTAAGCGCTTTTTACAGCGGTGGATTTAAATATACTGCATATAAACTATAAGTTTACCAGTGCAGTGCATAACCTGTGTGCGGATATTTGACAATGACTGTCCCCGCACTCCTGCAGCATGCAGACGACGGTCACCTACTGATTTGGTAAGCAACTCGCTTCATAGCTGTCATTAAGATTTTCACATGTCTAGAACTGTTGCGCCAATTATAACATGCATCTCGATTAATATGAAATAGATAGAAAAAATAAGCTTTGAAAGAGTAGTTTGTATAAGCTGGACGATAGTGGGTAGAGAAAATCATGTGAATGTTACAGATCAGATTTTTAACTTCTCTGCTGCTTACTCACAATTAGCAGAGGAAGTATTCTATTTCACTCAAACATTCCATCTCGAGATCTCAGCGGAAATATACGTTTTGAGGTTCACTGAATTGAAAATAGCACGTCTAGAAAAAGGTATGCGTATGTCTGTCGGTGAACAGGCTAAAACAAGAAGAAAAAGTCAGTTGAATACCAAATTTAAGTTCAGTGGCTTTCAAGAAAATCTCCGCATACCAAACTACCATTCACATGGAAAGCCTTTTTGCAATTCTTTGATTTTGTAAAAAATGACTCTAAACATTTTTATTAAAATAGTATATGTTTAAGATATTTGTGTGACAAATAAAATGTGCATCTTGAACTTTCAGTGAATAGCCTGTGAAATCCTCTTCCTTGTGAGTGAATTTTGTACAATTTCGTATAACTGGTAAATCGTGCGAGATAGACAAACGCTTACTACACATAAATGTCGTTAAAGTAATAATAATCCTATGGCGCTACAGCCCGCGAAGGGCCTGGCCCTGCCAACCCGACTGCCTGCCTCACACCCACGTGCGCACGGCAGAGGTGGGCGATCACCGAACCGATACGGGGAGGTGATGTGGCCAGCATCACGTATCCCGCAGGGGGAAAGTTGGCTCGCGAGACCAGGAACGCCGCTATCGCAGCTCCTCACTTTCCTCACGATGTTGAGTGGGCCCCTGTCCTATACCCGGGACCTAAAATCCGCTACCCCAAGGGTGGGATCGAACCTGGGCGCATTCCGTACGCTCCAGCCCACACAATTTAAAGAGTGAAATTTCAAGGCCAATATATAGCGACCCACCTTTTAAACATTTCACTAAGGCTTCAGTACCCACAACGAAATGTCAAATTAAACCATTTCTGCAACATTTTATTCTGGATCAATATTAAGCAGACAGAAAAGTAGGCTTTTGTAACAATCGTTTGCGCAAGAATGTGTAGAGAAGATTATATGAATAGGACACTGTCTTTTCTTTCGTATGAGCAGTTGAAAATTGACTGTGGGATGGTAATGGTAGAGAAATTAGCATTGTTAGACTTGTTTCTTATTTCTCCAAACTTTTGCTTATAGCTGTTTCGCGTACTTGGACGCAAATAGTGAAGTGAACGGCAAAGGGGAAAAGGCCATAAGGAAGTGGGAAGCTAAAAGCTAGAGGGTGGATAGAGTAGCGGCAGACTATTAAGGACTCATTATCCTGGCCCTTATTTATGGGCACACTCAATGCACCAGAAGCGGGTTGTATTGAACCGGGGCTAGATTTACGCAGGTAATTCTGCGTGTATTCATATTTCAAATGCGTTCACAGCATTTTGTGCCGTGCTTTTCGATATTTAGTAATAATTTTGGGAAACAATCTTAAAAGGATTGTGCGTTACATTCACATTACTTTCTCTACCCACTATAACTTATTTTTATGTAGCTCGTACAAGCTATCCTTACGAAAACTTGGCTTTCTACCTACACATTTCGTTGTAGGCACAAGGGGGATAGTATAAACAGAATCGATAGTCGGATGTTTAAAAGCCTTACTGTATACGCTGGCCTTGAACTTTCATACTCTTTCCATGACATCGTGAGAAACAACTAAATAGTGACAGCATCTTAAAACATGACAAGTACGGAAAAATTCAAACCATTATTACGGGCTACCTCCCCGTATTACGGAAAAAACATACAATGCTAAAAGACCCAAAATATAGAAAACCGATGAAGATTCAGAGTACAGGGATTTATAGAGAAATAAAACCATGAATGGATTGTAGGAAAACCACTGAATGGTAGACAATTCCTAAATAAATAATAAAAAAAACATCCTAGCATGCTTTATTTTAATCGAACGCTAAAAGCCATTTTTAGAAGATCAAAAATAAGGAAATAAGTTTCCTTGTAAAGTGCATTCTTGAAAGATGCCGGAAACTTAAATACGAAGTTTGGTATTGCTTGGAATTTTTATTTTTGAATTATGAATTTAAATATTATTTGGAGCTTTTGGTTCGATACTTCCAATACCTATTATAAGTAGGAGCTAAAGAAAGCTGATATGACTTTTTTAAATATTCAGTCTATTCATAGGTTATAAATAATAATACAAAAAAAATCTGATGTGTTACACTCAGATGACTTTCCCTACTCTTGTACAAACTATTTATACAAACGCTTATTCTCCATCTACTTCATGTTAATCGAGATAAACATTTGCAGACTCTATCTTATTGCTAAGTTTCTTGTAGATGTAAGGGGAATATATATTTGCAAGGGCAATATAGAATTACAGTAGCCTTTAAGCACATACATATCTCTTAATAGCTGGTTGCTAGGTGCAGCACCATTCTCTTTGCCACAGATTATAACTCTTTGCATATCCACGACAAAAAAATGAATAACGAATTCCCATTTGAAAAAATAAGTATTGAAAAATTTAAGGGAATAACAAGCAATATCTTGAAAACGGTTCACTCAACAAAATAAATGTATATGACATAAATTGTGTATTTTAACGCGATCTACATTTTTCGTGTAGTAAAATTTTGTCTATGTCTTATGGTTTACCAGCTATGCAAAAGTCGTTCACAATGAAGAATACTTTTGGAGACATTCCCAGAAAATTCGAGATATACATTTCATTTCTCATGAAAATATGTTAAACATATGATATTTTAATCAAAATCGTTAGAGCCATTTTTGAGAAAACTAATATTTTCGAAAAATCTTCCATGTAAAGGGTAATCTGGGGTGGGGGGATTTTCTTGAAAACCTTCGTGTCGCATCCTTGGAAGATACTGAACCTGAATACCAAGTTTGGTGTTTATCCGACTGTTCGTTTCTGAGTTATGCTGTTCACAGACAGACACACACACACACACACACACACACACACACACACACACACAGACACACAGACGGACACACAGGCACACACACGAACATGTTTCCAAAAATGCTTCTCTTTGGATTCAGGGTGTCTCAAAACATGTATTTCCGGTGAAATCTCGGTATCGAATTTTTGGGTGGAATACAATACTTCCCCTACTTACTATACGTAGTAGAAAAAGTAAAAAAGAAGAGAAAGTCATCATGGCCAGGCATAGTAATTGTTAAGCAGTTGGTTTCAAGTTATCAACACTCAAACCATTACCATCAGAAAGAACGCGTCCAACAGCTGTCAAGGTTCACTGATAGGCAGATTAAAACGGTTTTAGTGCTCTATGCAAACGCCTAAATACTGTAGGAGGGTTGGAGGGTAGTAGGTTACCTGTGATATTTCTACTACGGTCTTGTAACAGTTTAACTTTATTTCTCTCCATCCTAGTTTTAATGCTTAGAAAGCAAATTAACGCTTTTTACTTTCTCTGCTACGTATAGTAAGTAGGAGAAGTATTGTATTCCACCCAAAAATTCGATACCGAGATTTCACCGGAAATATATGTTTTGAGACCCCCTGAATCCAAAAAAAATAAATGTGGCGCATTCCATTCTCTTTGCATGTCCAGGACAAACAAAATGAATAACGAATTTGGGAAAAAGTATAAGTATTGGAAAATTTAAGGGAATCACAACCAATATCTTGAAAATGGTTCACTCAACAAAAAACATATATATGACATAAATTGTGTATTTTAACGCGATCTGCATCTCTTGTGTAGTAAAATTTTGTCTATCTCTTATGGTTTACCAGTCATGCAAAAGTCGTTCACAATGAAGAATACTTTTGGAGACATTCCCAGAAAATTCAAGATAAACATTTTATTTGTCATAAAAATATCTTAAACATATGATATTTTAATCAAAATCGTTAGAGCCACTTTTGAGAAAACTAATATTTTCGAAAAATGTTCCATGTAAAGGGTAATCTGGGGTGGGGGGATTTTCTTGAAAACCTTCGTGTCGCATCCTTGGAAGATACTGAACCTGAATACCAAGTTTGGTGTTTATCCGACTGTTCGTTTCTGAGTTATGCTGTTCACAGACAGACAGACAGACACACACACACACACACACACACACAGACACACAGACGGACACACAGGCACACACACTAACATGTTACCAAAAATGCTTTTTTTTGGATTCAGGGTGTCTCAAAACATGTATTTCCGGTGAAATCTCGGTATCGAATTTTTGGGTGGAATACAATACTTCCCCTACTTACTATACGTAGTAGAGGAAGTAAAAAAGAAGAGAAAGTCATCATGGCCAGGCATAGTAACTGTTAAGCAGTTGGTTTCAAGTTATCAACACTCAAACCATTACCATCAGAAAGAACGCGTCCAACAGCTGCCAAGGTTCACTGATAGGCAGATTAAAACGGTTTTAGTGCTCTATGCAAACGCCTAAATACTGTAGGAGGGTTGGAGGGTAGTAGGTTACCTGTGGTATTTCTACTACGGTCTTGTAACAGTTTAACTTTATTTCTTTCCATCCTAGTTTTAATGCTTAGAAAGCATATTAACGCTTTTTACTTTCTCTACTACGTATAGTAAGTAGGGGAAGTATTGTATTCCACCCAAAAATTCGATACCGAGATTTCACCGGAAATATATGTTTTGAGACCCCCTAAATCCAAAAAAAAAAGCATTTTTGGAAACATGTCCCTGACGGTGTGTCTGTCTGTCTGTGAACAGCGTAACTCAGAAACGAACAGTCGGATAAACACCAAACTTGGTATTTAGGTTCAGTATCTTCCAGAGATGCGACACGAAGGTTTTCAAGAAAATCACCCCACCCCACATTACCCTTTACATGGAACATTTATCGAAAATTTTAATTTTCTCAAAAATGGCCCTAACGATTTTGATTAAAATATGATATGTTAAAGATATTTTCATGGCAAATGAAATGTATATCTCGAATTTTCTGGGAATGTCTCCAAAAGTATTCTTCATTGTGAACGACTTTTGCATAACTGGTAAACCATAAGAGATAGACAAAATGTTACTACACAAAAAATGTAGATTGCGTTAAAATACACAATTTATGTCATATACATGTTTTTTGTTGAGTGAACCATTTTCGAGATATTGCTTGTTTTTCCCTTAAATTTTTCAATACTTCTTTTCTCAAATGGGAATTCGTTATTCATTTTTTGTTTGGATATGCAAAGAGTATTAATCTGAGGCAAAGAGAATGGTGCTGCACCTAGCAACCAGCTATTAAGAGATATGTCTATGCTTAAAGGCTACTGTATTTCTATATTGCCCTTGCAATTACAAAACAAGGGGAACATAGTACGCCTTAAGTGATAGTCAAATATTTTTAGAACTGGTCGCTATGTGTAAAATGTAATTCTCTTTGTGTGTCAAAAGTTCGTTTCTGCAAATGTTTATCTCGATTAATATGAAATAGATGGAGAATAAGAGTTTGTAAAAATAATTTGTACAAGAGTAGGGAGTCATGTGAGTGTAACACATCAGATTTTTTAATGTATAAATGTTTGTGGAAGAGATAAAGGAATTAATAAACTATAGAAGGCAGAGAAAGTCATGCGTAGTAATAAATTAGATTTTTCTTTCGTGTGTTCCTCTAAAGTTAATGTTAAAAAAAAAGATATATTACATTTACAGCGAAAACTGTAATAATACTTATTAAGATAACATTATCCTATTCTTTTTTATTTTCAAGGAATAGGCTCCTTTTTCGATGCATGGCATCATGCGTCCATTTTTTAGTAACAAATTGTTTCTATCTAACAGGCTGATTTATATGGAACACGCATTTCTTTATTTGGGGTGGTGGTGGAGGCGGTAGTCATTAGCGAGAGTATTACGTAGCGTACTGTAACGCAGCGGCTATGGCTCAAGGTTATCGGGAGGTCAGCGCCAGGCAGTCAGAGATAAACAAAAGTTAAGTCGCGCTCTCACCCGAAGCTCTATCGGAAGATTACCAGAATCTTCTGGAAGTTTCTTTCCCTCTGCCTCCAGAACATGTTTCCAGATAGTTCTAGAATGTTTTGTGCAAGATTCCATTGACTATATAAGCGAGCGTTCTCGCGAGAGGAGTCAGACAGTTGAGTTGAATAAGTAAGCGAGTTGGTAAGCGCGTTTCTGTAGCGATATCAAGTGCAGTTCTCCGAGCGAGTTTGTGACAACTGCTGTGACGTGCAGCGAGTGCTACTGCAGAGCGAGAAATTGTAGAAGTGGTGCGTTCCACTACCCAGCAAGTGAACCGTCTGGAAGTAGAGGCTACGTCACGAAGAAGGTGAAGTGATGGGGAAATTGAACTAGTTCATGTTAGTGAAGTGACAGTGAAAAGTTGAACTAGATTACGTTAACGAAGTGACATTGACAACTTAGAGAAGTCGCAGTTGAAAAGCTGGACAAAGTCACAGTATCTTTGGGAGATTATTAACCTTTATAGACTTCTCAAAAATATTCTCCCTCCTGCATAAGGCATAACTCAACACGTCATTCGATGTTACTAGCCACTTGTCGCGGGACGGTGTTGTCGATACCATTAATATCCTGTGTAATGTTATGCTCCAGTTTGTCCAGTGTTCTGGGGGAGAGTGGCGTAAACTCCCACAGGAAGAAGTGCGCTGTTGTCAAATCAAGAGATCTCGGTGACCATAGGTTCTTGAAAATTATTCGGTTGGCAACGGAACTTTCAATTAGCTCTAGCTTTTTGAAAATATACATCGTCCAGTTGCTCAACAAAGTCCTTGGAAATTATGCCCACTGTTCCCTTGGCGGATATTGCACACAAAACCCCGTATTTAATGGGTGCATTGGTGATTCGTGAATGGCATGTGGATTTTGGACGCCCTTAGCGTGAGTTCTGTGATATATTAGAACCTCCTTCACCTCTGAACCACATGATGGACAGTATGTCAGGATTTTGCACAATGAACGCCTGAAACCAATGACAGTACTTCACTCTTTTATCCTTATCTGGTTCCTGCAACTAATGGACAAGTGTAACCTTATATGGTTTTAGGTCAACCCTTTTCACAGCTCTCTGACACAATGAGCAGGTGCTGCGACAAATGACTTAGGGGCGACCGCTCCAGTCGTGCCCAGACGTCCACAACAATCGTGGCATGTCGAAATGAACGATGCTTTACTTTTTCACTCACCAGAGATCAAGTTGTTTCCAATTTGTTTACCAATACCAGTATTATTTCTTACGGGGTATTACTAACACCAAATTATCTCAGGTATGACCTTCGAGTAGGCATAGCTGAGTTCATAATCCAGTATTGCTTTACAAGGGAGAGCTGTAGATTTAATGTGTGTTGCATTTTCACAGCGATAGGAACAACATATCAAAACAACTGCCAACCATAAAAGTAAGCACTAAGGAATAAAGGTAAACATTTGCGTATATCCTGGCAGAGAATTGAAACACCCAAATATCCCGTTTAATTGGATATTAAACTCGCAAACATTAGGTGAATTTCCAGCGGAATAAAGAAAAAAAATATTTCAGTTTAAATATAAATCAGTATTTGAGAAAGTTGATTGTTTCAGCCCCACGTATGGAAAGCCAATTTGAGAAGATGGTTTGTTACGTTATTTTCACCACGCTTTGGGTGTCAATTTGAAGTAGGTTGTATTGAAGGAGTTGTATTACATTTCAACTGTTGGGGAGCCGAAATTGAAGTAGTTGCAACCGCACATACGGTACCCGGTAGCCTTTGCCCCAAATATACTTTCTGGTGGCCTTTGCCCCAAAAATGTTTTAAAATAATATATTAACTTTGTAATTAAACTGTTTCTTTAAATATTTAATATTTATGTTTACCTCGGCTGCATCAGTATTAATGTTAGAGACACGTTTCTCTTGGCAGGGTTGTGGTGCGACAAGAATGTAGGCTTACACAGATTATAATTTTACTTCACTCCTTTTATTAATGCTTGATACGATTTATATAACACTTCACTGATAGAGAGCTGTGAGATTCTTTTATTAATTATTTGCACTTTTTAACACGTAAACTATTTTCGTCTCACACGAATATGTATTAAATTTCTTGAGGACACTTTTTACGCCTGGTTAGTAACGCTGTCTGCAACCAACTGAACTCTAGATTTGTAAATTCTTCTCTTTTTCAGTTTCTGATTGGCTAATCCTACTCCAAAAGAATACCTTCATTTAACTAAAGCTTTTTCTGGTTGTTGATTGGCTATTTTATAAACTGTCACAAAAATTACATTATTGTTGCTCCAGTAATGACTAGTAACATTATTAAACTCTCAAACTCATTATTGCCTCAAGGTTACCTCATTGTTACCTCATTGTTACCTCATTGTTAGCAACCTTTAACTTATTATTTTCACAGCTCCTACATTATTAAATTACGTAATATATTTATTTAACATTATTACACATGTATACAATAATATAAACATATACAATGACTGTAATATACCGTTTTTATATATTGTTAAATACACACATTGCTTTAAGGCGGGCTGTTATTGAATTTACATATTATATAATTAGACTGAAATCATATAAATATTAAAAATACTGCCTCAAATTCTATCAGTAGCGCCTCGTAAGTATACATTCTGGGTGTTCACAAAATTTTGGTCAGAGAGCCCTGAAAACGTGAAATAGCATCTGAACAAATTGATACAACTGAAACAACAACAATAATACGAGGGGTGATCAGAAACTAAGGTCACAAGGCCAATATTCCTGTAGTTTCGTCCGCTATTGAAAAGTTAGTAGTGTGCGGCAATTCTAATACATGCGGTTGCCACCTGTGCAGAGTTCCAACCACCTGCCACCTACAAGACTAAACGCATATAGCGACTCTTTTGGAAAACTGATCTCGCGAAGAAATCCGCTCCGTTATTCGATTTCTGTGGGTAAAGCACGTAACCGTGGCTGAAATTTACCGCCAGCTGGTAGGCGTTTACGGAGAAACTGTGGTGTCGCGTTAGCATATCACAGAGTGGTGTCGAAAGTTTGCGGCCGGTAAAGAAATCTTCATCGACGAATAGCAGTGGCCGACCCAGCACGGCATTAACCGATTTGAACACAGCTCGCGTGGAGGAGCTGATTCAGGACAACAGAAGGATCACGTTACGGCATATCCCGGTAGAATTGGGAATGTCGTTCGGAAGCGTTCGTCACATTGTTCACGATATTCTCCAGTTCCGGAAAGTTTGTTCCCGATGGGTTCCACGAAATCTGTGCAATGTCAAGGAAGGGAACAGTTTTCTTCACCACATTGTCACGGGTGACGAAACATGCATCTACCACTACACCCCATCAGTAAGTGGACACACCCCTCTTTTTCAAAGACAAAGCTTCCATCTGCCGGGAAGCTGATAGCCATAGTGTTTTGGAACAGTGCGGGTGTCATACTCGTGAAGGTTTTAGAAAGAGGGCACACAGTGACCGCTGACCGATACTGCGAGACCTTGACACGATTGTGCGAAGTAATCAGGAGGAAACGGCCAGGACTTCTCACCGTGGGCATCGCGACAACGTGCGACTTCTTACAGCCCAGAAGACCATCACACTGCTGAAGCAGTTTCGCTGGGACATCATCGACCACCCTTTATACAGCCCGGACATCACTCCAGGCGACTCACCTTTTTCCCCACTTGAAGGAGCACAGGAGGCCGATGATTCGCTTCAGACGAGGAGCTGAAACACTTCACGACGTGGCTGAACACGCAAGGAGGATTTTTATCAGGAGGAAATATTCAAACTCATCCCACGAAGCGACAAGTTCCTAAACCGATATGGATACTGTGTCGAAAAATAGCCATATGTATATACTATCAGTTGGCTGTACTGGTTGTATGAAATAAGATGTACAGGTTTCACTGCAGGTTTGTAACCTTAGTTTCTGATCACCCCTCGTAATTATAATAATGCATGACTTGTTGGCGAAAGCATCTTTTTGTTGTGTGCATAATTAAGTAGAGCGTGTTAGGACAAGAAGAAGTAACGCGTACAGTAATTGTAGTTGAGGTTATGGATGGTTGGAGAAGACTGGAGAAGTGCACATTATCTACTTCTGCTATAGTGACTCTGACTTTTGCCGTAGTGTGCTTGAGGCGGTCCTTATGCCGCTGGGTTCACTGATGCGGCTAACTTACCGACTCTCGTCGGTCCGGGGGATGCGGCTGCCAGGCGCTGTCCTTTGTGTCCGTTGTGAAGTCCCCTCCGGCGGCTTCTTCTTCTGCGCGCGTCTCCGATGCGTCGAAGATGACCCACGCTCCGTCATAGATTACACCATTTAAAGTTTGCCGGGCTATTTTGGTTTTTCTCAGGGCGGAGGATGGGAATCTGATAGGTGTTTTTGTTTTAGCAAAAACAGGTCGAAGATCTCGGGCGTACAGGTTCTGGGTGAGGACGGGTAGTAATGAAATTCATGGGATTCACCAATACTAGGTTTATTTCCAGTAGCAGAGAAACAAGATTTTACTTTGCGTATTTTGTTCCTGGCACGAGATGGCCTAAACTCTAACTTCTTTAATATAGCGTATTTAACAAATTGATACTATGACAGACGTATCAGTACCCCGATCACTACTCGTGTCTGACGCGGCTGCTTTGTTTCAAACACCCAGATGCACTGCCTTGATCATTCACACGATTGTAATTTACATCCGCATCGGCGGAATTATATTTAACACTGCGGCAATCTTATCGCAGGAATTCTAGAGGCGAGAGACGCGGATTCTGCGTCGTGCACGTTACGAAGACTGGGGGCCTTAGCCTTTTTTTTTTTTTTTTTTTTACTTTCTCTACTGCGTATAGTAAGTAGGGGAAGTATTGTATTCCACCCAAAAATTCGATACCGAGATTTCACCGGAAATACATTTTTTGAGATCCCCTGAATCCAAAAAAAAACATTTTTGGAAACATGTCCGTTTGTGTGTCTGTGTGTCTGTGTGTCTGTCTGTCTGTGTGTCTGTGTGCCTGTGAACAGCATAACTCAGAAACGATTTCTCAATTTCGTTATTCATTTTTTTTTGTCCTGGACATGCAAAGAGAATGGAATGCGCCACATAGCAACCAGCGTTAAAATATTTGACTATCGCTTATAATCTACCATATTCCCCTTGCATCTACAAGAAAATTACCAATAAGATTAACATCTCGATATCTCGATTAACATGAAGCATATGGAGAATAAGCGTTTGTAAAAATAGTTTGTACAAGAGTAGAGAAAGTCATGTGAGTGTAACACATCAGATTTTTTTGTCTTGGATATGCAAAGAGTTATAATTTGTGGCAAAGGGAATGGTGCTGCACCTAGCAACCAGCTATTAAGAGATATGTATGTGCTTAAAGGCTACTGTATTTCTATATTGCCCTTGTAAATATATATTCCCCTTACATCTACAAGAAAATTAGCAATAAGATAGAGTCTGCAAATGTTTATCTCGATTAACATGAAGTAGATGGAGAATAAGCGTTTGTAAAAATAGTTTGTTCAAGAGTAGAAAAAGTCATGTGAGTGTAACACATCAGTTTTTTTTCCAAATTTTGTCGGTCTTTTATATTCAACATACCCTACTCTAGGGTCACCATGCTAAAACCTTCTTATTGGCTATCTCTTCGCGGGTCTCGAAGCGTGGGCTTTCAATTTTGTACTGATAGGCTGAATTTATAAGTCACATGGTACAAACGTCACGCGGGACTTTATTTAGTTTCGCGCGAATTTGCTTTCCTGTGACCACGGAAGCGTCAATCCTTGCTAACAAAGGTATAACAGAATCGTACCCTCCCGTTATTTTAACAAAAGGCTGCAGCCAAACAGAGTAATAAAGCGTGCTGCTTTTCCCTAAAATGTCCAACTTCTAGCCTGCCACACTCGTCTTGCCAGGAACATGTTTCCATACAGAAAAAATACAGATTACAAAATAATATTTACACAGAAATGATTAATAAAAGCTATATAAGCATATATGTCAAGAATAACAGAATAACAGGGGCTATCTACCGATACCAAACACGAGGTAGGCATATCCCGTTTCAGCTACCACCTTGTGACATTGACGTAAAATTATAGTAACAGTATAGAAGCAGACTGCGGCTGCAGCTTCGCGCGCTAGTACACTTCCTCAAGTGTGCACGACCTTACTTGGCCCCATAAGATAATTAACGTCTTACCACTTGCGCATGCGCAGAAGCTCCTTAAAAAGTACACAAGTCAAGATGTGTTAGTGAGTGTGTTGCCATGTCTCATCGAGTGTAGAGGAGTAGCGTGGTAGATTTAAACGCCGTAGACGTTAAATTACCACATATACGTCATGTCTGTTAGCATTCAAAGGACAAATAACCAATAAATCCACAAGGTGTCACAAATTGAAGTATTCACCTGCTGTTGTGATTTTATACAGCAGCCATCACCATATTATATATGCAATGGTACTATAGTGTGCTGCACATGGTACATGAAGTAGTTTAATGGTTATTTTTTACCCTGCTGTTATGCGAGGGGCGTCCAATAAGTAAGTTTTCCTATTTTATAAAAAAAAACATTACACACAATTGATAATGTTGAATTCATTTTATTTATATTCTAAATCTTTCTGTTACTTTTCTACATAGTCAACATGCTTTTCCAAGCATTTTTGGGGACGTGACACAAGTTTTTCCAAGCCAGTGTTGTACCAGGTCGGGTTCTGTGCTCGTAACCAGCTGTTTACTTCTGATTGATCTTCATCACGGTGTTAAAGGGCTTACCTCCATAATGACCTTTGAGTCAGGGGAACATGTGAAAAATCACTCGGGAAAAGATCTGGTGAATATGGAGGATGAGAGAAAACTTCCCAATTGAATCTTCTGAGCTCCGCCTGGGTCAAGATTCAACTTGGAAGTTTTCTCGTATCCTCCGTATTCACCGGAGCTTGCCCCAAGTGATTTTCACATGTTCCTCCAACTCAAAGGTAAGCACTTTTAACACCGATGATGAAGTCAAATCAGTGAACAGCTTATATTTATATGTATATACAGGGTTATTCTAAATTAGTTACCTGAAAGTATGAATGAATTATTTCGAAACTGTTGACGGAAATTTATTCCGATGTTCATCAAATTTATGTCATATCATCAAGTTTTAAACATGGTCGGCAGACTTCGCTACATGCACTGGCGGGGAAAATGTGAAGCACTCGCAACACCTGGAGCCTAGTAAGCAGTTGCCATGGGGTCTTACAGCAGTGCGGAGCGCATGCAGTGCTGTCTATGGATTCATGAAACTAAATCGCAAATTACCACACAAAGACTTTTTCGTACAAAGTATCAAAAAACTCCCCTACAGGTGAAAACTATCAAAACATGGTATGATCGATTCGTAGAAACAGGTTGTGTGGGACACCGAGGGAAAGGACAGGGACACCCTCCTGAAGCAGGACACCTTGTGGAAGCCGTGAGAAGAACTTATGCACGAAGTCCAAAGAAGTCTACAACTAGAGCAAGTTTGTAGCTGACCATTCCACAACCTACGGTATGGAGAATTTTACGATGATGACTGCAGTGTAAGGGGTACAAGTTGCAACTGGTTCAGGCATTGAGTGCTAATGACAAGCTTAAACGTTATGAGTTCTGTGCGGACATGCTGAACAGGATGGAAGAAGACGATAGTTTTCTTAATAATATAGTGTTCAGTGACGAGGAAACTTTTCACCTTAGTGGTACAGTTAATCGCCACAATGTAAAGGATATGGGGTACACAGAAACCGACGGAATGCCTGGAACATACACGTGATTCACCAAAACTGAATGTGCTTTGTGCGCTAAGCTCCGTGAAAGTGTATGGACCATTCTTTTTTTATGAGAAGATTGTAACTGACATCACATATCTAGATATGTTAGAAAACTATCTGATGCCACAGCTGCAAGAAGATATGAGAGATAATTTTATTTTTCAACAAGATGGAGCACCTCCTCATTACCACCATGAGGTCCCTACGTAACTATCCCACACCACTCCCACTTGGATTGGACGTGGCAGGAACATAGCTTGGCCTCCTGATTTAACACCGCTGGATTTTAGTCTGTGGGGTTACGTTAAAGATAACATGTACAACCCTCCACTGCCGACCAATCTCGATGAGCTTCGTCAACGAATTAACGTAGTAGTAGCTCAGGTAGATGCGAACATGATCACGCGTATCTGGGATGAACTGTCGTACAGGTGGGTTATCTGCCGAGTGACAAAAGGGAGTCACGTTGAACATTTGTAAACATTGCAAATAAAACTTAATGTTAATGTCAATGTATGTAATAGAAATGGAAATAAACTACGTAAGATAACTACGTATAATTTAGCTTTATTATCACGTAACTAATTTAGAATAACCCTGTATATATATATATATATATAAAATTAGTACAACATGATCAATTGTGTGTAATGCTTTTATAAAATAGGGAAGCTTACTTATTGGACGCCCTTCGTACAACCCCTAAAAGAAAAACATATAAACAGGAAATCCAGCTCTATATATCTTTAATGTGTGTTTGGTATAAGGGATAGCGGCTTATGTAACTGTTAGCATGCAAGTAAATATCCACGCGGGTAAAAGCTGACGAAGAGGACCCTATTACATGCGCACGACTGTACTATTTCCTTCCCGCGGAAGCATGGTTATTTCTTAATGGAAACCAGTCGGTCTCCCCTCACCCACTATTAGGTCTCGTTTGCTTTCTGTGGTACAGAGTCGAGTTTCACAAACTTCCAACCTGGTAACACGAAGCTTAAATGAGAGCTTGGCAGAGTTAACAACATAAATCTACAATGGCACAGTTTTTGTAGCTTCCGCGAAACTCAAGAAGCAATTCCTAACTTCGTTTGGAAGATGAAATTACAAAAACGTTGCTCTAGAGAGCCGAGTTTCTTGTGGGAATTAATCGTCGTCTTCCTTGTACCATTATAAATATAGTTAACTCTAAAACTTGGTCTTAAAGTTCAACATCTCAAGGATGCAATGCGAGATTAAAAAATAAAAACATCTGATGTGCTATATTCACTTGACTTTTTCTACTCTGTCTTGCTTATTAGTGGGTATACAAACTAATCTTACTAAATATTATTTTTCTATTTAATTTTAATCCAAATAAACCTTTGCGGAAATAGGTTTTCGTCGTCCGTGGCCTGGGGGAACCATGCTAGCATCTAGTTCCCGAGCGTTCGGGTTCAAACACGGCGGAGGGCGATGCCTTTTTTTCGGGCGTAGAATCCTTAGCATGGCTTCCTTCGGAAGGGAAGCAAAGCCGATCGTCCCATGTCTTAGATTTATGGCACGTAAAAGAACCTCAAGCCTGATAAAGAGGCTCTGAGCAAAATTACCGGTCTTTCACGCTCAGTATAGAATGGGAGCTAAGAACCACAGCAGTTAAAGAGCGTCCATAAATAAAACTAATTTCATTTAATCATACGTTTCATTGTAGATACAAAGGGAACAGTGATAGACAAATGTTTCAGAAGTGGATGCTATATGCTGGCCTTAAAATTCCATACTGTTTCCATGACATCGCGAGAAACAACTGAAAATTGACAGGACTTGAAAGGACTGACAGAGTACTGAAGAATTCGAGTCACTCATAACGGATATCTCGAAAATGGCTTATGCCACAAAAAAAGTTGTTTGAAATAAATAGTATGTTTTAAAGAGATATTTTTACTTTCTCTACTACGTATAGTAAGTAGGGGAAGTATTGTAT
Organism: Deroplatys truncata; assembly: GCA_030765065.1. Taxonomy (NCBI): domain Eukaryota; kingdom Metazoa; phylum Arthropoda; class Insecta; order Mantodea; family Mantidae; genus Deroplatys; species Deroplatys truncata. Next base: position 300,077,680 of record CM060975.1, on the reverse strand, counting down.
TCCACCCAAAAATTCGATACCGAGATTTCACCGGAAATACATGTTTTGAGGACTCTGAATCCAAAAAAAGCATTTTTGGAAACATGTCCGTGTGTGTGTGTGTGTCTGTCTGTGAACAGCATAATTCAGAAACGAACAGTCGGATAAACACCAAACTTGGTATTTAGGTTCAGTATCTTCCAGAGATACGACACGAAGATTTTCAAGAAAATCCCCCACCCCAGATTGGACTTTACATGGAACATTTTTCGAAAATTTTAATTTCTCAAAAATGGCTCTATCGATTTTGATTAAAATATCATCTATTTAAGATATTTTCATGACAAATAAAATGTATATCTTGAATTTTCTGGGAATGTTTCCAAAAGTATTCTTCATTGTGAACGACTTTTGCATAACTGGTAAACCATAAGAGATAGACAAAATTTTACTGAACATAAAATGTAGATCGCGTTAAAATACACAATTTATATCATATATTTTTGTTGTTGAGTGAACCATTTTCGAGATATTGTTTGTTATTCCCTTAAATTTTCCAATACTTATACTTTTTCTGAAATGGGAATTCGTTATTCATTTTTTTGTCCTGGTAATGCAAAGAGAATGGAATGCGCCACATAGCAACCAGCTCTTAAAACATTTGACTATCGCTTAAAGCCTAGCAATTCCGCTTGCATCTACAAGAAAATTAGCAATAAGATTAACATCTCGATTAACATGAAGCATATGGAGAATAAGCGTTTGTAAAAATAGCTTGTACAAGAGTAGAGAAAGTCAAGTGAATGCAGCATATCACATTTCTTTGAGTTAAGAGTGGATCAGTATATGGGAACGTGAAGTAAAGCGGACGAGATAAGTTGTGAGGGCTCACAATAAACCGGAAACTTACTGAAGCCAGAGAACGGACACGAGAGACTTGCTCAGGTTTTAACTTTTCCGTTCCCAAGAGTTGTCAGTAGCTGTCTTCATGGCATATATAATTCAAGAAGGCTGTGAACTAAAGCTGCCGCCTGGGCTCTCACTAATCGTAAGCCTGGAAAACACAACGGAGACAGCAAACAGTTGAAAAAAAAAACATAAAACAACAGACTTTAATGTATGCTATTTAATACAAATAATGAAGGTCTTGCAAGAGGAATCAGAAGTGGTAATAGCATGTCTTTAAAACTTGTCTATTGCATCGAATTTCAAAGTTGTGTAACCTGTGTATTATGTTGGCGGAACTGGAAGCTGGTGAAAAAAAATTGTGATGTATTACATTCTATTTATTAGTGTATGTAAAAGCTATTCTCACGAAAACTTATTTTTCTATGTACTACATTTTAATCTAAATAAACCTTTACAGAAATAGCTACATTACACATGTCGTTATAGATACAAACAGAACAGCGATAGTCAAATGTTTAACAACTGGACGCTATATGCTGCCTTAAAAGTCCATACTGTTTCCATGACACCGCGAGAAGCAACTGAATGTTGACAGTAGTTTAAAAGAACTGTTTTGAACTATTCGAACCATTAACAACGGATATCTTGGAAATGGCTAATGCCACAAAAAAGTCATTTGAAATAGATTGTGTGTTTTAAAGAGATCTACATTTCCTGTGTAGCACATTTTTTTTATATCTCTTAATGTTTACCAGTTATATAAGATTATACAAAATGTCTTCCGAATGAAGTGGACTTCAAAGGCTATTTTCAGAAAATTGTGATATACATTTTATTTTCCATTAAATATATTTAATATATGGTATTTTAATTAAAATTGTTACAGCCATTTTTTAAAAAATCAAAAGTTATGAAAAATGTTCCATGTGAAAGGTAGATTGGGGCGGGGGTATTTTGTTGAACACCTTCGTGTCGCATCTTTGGAAGGCACTGAACTTAAATACCAAGTTTGGTGTTGATCCGACTTTTCGTTTTTGACCTATGCTGTTCACATACGCACACACAGGCCGCGGACCTTTTTCTAATTTTTTGTTTTATTCAGGGGTCTCGAGACATGTATGTCCGGTGAAATCTCGGTATTGAATGCAATATCCTCTCTACCTACTAGGTACGTGATAGGGAAAGTAAAAATCCACATAAATCTGTGCTGAAGAAGGTCTATATTTCTACTTTCTCTACTACGTATAGTAAGTAGGGGAAGTATTGTATTCCACCCAAAAATTCGATACCGAGATTTCACCGGAAATACATGTTTTGAGGCCCCCTGAATCAAAAAATCTGGTGTGTTACACTCACATGACTTTCTCTACTCTTATACAAACTATTTTTACAAACACTTATTCTCTATATGCTTCATGTTAATCGAGATGTTAATCTTATTGCTAATTTTCTTGTAGATGCAAGGGGAATTGGTAGACTTTAAGCGACAGTAAAATCTTTTAAGAGCTGGTTGCTATGTGGCGTATTCCATTCTCTTTGTATGTCCAGTACATAAAAAATTGAATAACGAATTCCCATTTCAGAAAAAGTAAGTATTGGAAAATTTAAGGGAATAACAAGCAATATCTCGAAAGTGGTTCACTCAACAACAAAAAATGTATATGACATAAATTGTGTGTTTTAACGCGATCTACATTTTGTGTGTAGTTAAATTTTGTCTATCTCTTATGGTTTACCAGTTATGCAAAAGTTGTTCACAATGAAGAATAGTTTTGGAGACATTCCCAGAAAATTCAAGGTATACATTTTATTTGTCATGAAAATATCTTAAATATATGATATTTTAATCAAAATCGTTAGAGCCATTTCTGAGAAACTTAAAAATTTCGAAAAATGTTCCATGTAAAGGGTAATCTGGGGTGGGGGATTTTCTTGAAAACCTTTGTGTCGCATCTCTGGAAGATACTGAACCTAAATACCAAGTTTGGTGTTTATCCGACTGTTCGTTTCTGAGTTATGCTGTTCACAGACACACACACACACACACACACACACACACACACACACACACACACACACGGACATGTTTCCAAAAATGCTTTTTTTTTGTATTCAGGGGGTCTCAAAACATCTATTTCCGGCGAAATCTCGGTATCGAATTTTTGGGTGGCATACAATACTTCCCCTACTTACTATACGTAGTAGAGAAAGTAAAACTCATCTACCTACTATAGAAGAGAAAGAAGAAGTCCCTTTTTGGGATTCAGGCAGCTGAAGGCGTTTATGCTCTCACACTCGGTGCCTTCCACTGGCATGACCGCGAAGATACATTTTCACGTTCTAGCGAGATAGCGCATGTAACGGGGATGCTGCAGGTCCAGTTTCCCAGGAGTAGACGTCACTCCCCATGACTCGTGCACGCGTCCTGTTCGCCCCTCCCGTTTACCCTCAATCCATTATTCAACCCTGCATCCTGCTGCCAGGCTAGTTAGTTATTTTATCTACAGTCGTGCGGTTTTTTCAGAGGGATGCTGGATCGAGAGCAGGGGGCTACAAATTAGTCTAATTACAGAACAGCTCACCAAATTACTGTACATAACTTTCTCCTACAACTTGCACGCTCCAGAGGGAGGCTGTTTCAGTTTAACTCGAAAGATACTCTACTTCTGGGGTAGGCAAAGTGCGAACAAAGGAGAACGCAACATCTACTACTTGTTTAAATGCAGCGGTGGATGCCTTCGTTCTGATCAAATATTTTCAGAACCATATTTATGCGTGTTCTTATTTTTACGGACAACAAATTAAAATTAAAAACGTAATTTTTGTCTTATTTTCATCATTTATCCCTAAGCCCTCATAGCAAAGTAAAAATAATCTGACTGTCGCAATCTCATTATATTGCAGTATTCATATCAAAAGTAATGCTATTAACGTTGTTATTCACGATAAATATTTGATTACAAATAATCCCAATTTAAACTATATGGACTTAGTTGCAATTGAGACCTGTGACAGGGAGAATCAAAAAAGGGGCTACAGAGGAAGCATCATTTGGATTTTCTCTGAAGTCAGGCTGCGCTAAGACCAGTTGCAAGTTATCAGATAACATCTAAGTTAGTCTGGAACTATGTGATATGCGATTGGCAAAACGTAACAAGCTTAATCTTGGGTGGGTGCCTGGACATAAGGGAATTTTAGACAATGAAAAAGCATATATCTTGGCAAGAAAAGAACCTGCTCAAACATTTACTGGGCCTGAGCCAGTTTTTGCATACCCTTAAGCTCTGTTAGAAGAACGATTGCTGAATGGATTAATCATAACCAACAATTGCGATGGGTTCAAACAGAGGGCAAGGGAGTATTTGTAACACCTAAATTATTTCAGTCTAATTATGTAATACAAAATTCAATAACAGCCCGCCTTAAAGCAATATGTGTATAAATAAAAATATAAAAAGTGATGTAACAGTCATTGTATTAATGTTTATATTATGTACATGTTTAATAATGTTATGTGAACGTATTATGTAATTTAATAATGTAGGAGCTGTGAGAATAGTTGCTAACAATCTCACAGCTCTCTATATATCAGTAAAGTGTTATTTAACCGTGTGAAGGATTAATAAAAGGAGTGAAGTAAAAAATTATAATTTGTGTAAGCCTACATTCTTCAGCAGCACCACCCCTGCTAAGAGATACATGTTTCTACAAATTAATACTGACGCAGCCAAGGCAAACATAAATATATAATATTTATAGAAAACATTAAAATACAAAATTGATTCTTAAACATTGGGGCGAAGGCCACCGGAGACTTTGTACCGTATGTGGGGGAGTAACTTCATCAAGTTTGGCTTTCGATACGTGAAGCTAAACCCTCCTTCAAGGGATGCAAGCACAGTAAGAGCAGTATATCCTCCTCGCTCACTGAAGATGTACATAATCTCAAATAAACCTGATAACCAGCTCTTGATGTGACAGTCTAGATTACGGAAACACCTACATACAATGGAATCTTTAGAGAGGAACCAGTGTATCCTCCTCGCTCACAGAACATGTACATAATTTCAACAGATCTCAAATAAACCTGATAACCAGCTCTTGATGGGACATTCTAGATTACGGAAATACCTACATACAATGGAATCTTTAGAGGAGAACCAGAATGCAGGCTAGGTAACACGGAGGATGAAACTGCCTCTCTTATATTCAAATGTGAAGCACTGGGTAGGAAAAGATATGAACTTTTGGGTCTGCTAAACTCAAATGATGATTTTCCTAATGAAAACTTGGCTAATAAACTACTGTCCCTAATTAAAAGGACAGGACTATTTAACTAATACAATAAACCCTAAGATTTCAACTTTAAGGGAAATTATAATCCGTCTGCATCATTACGATAGTCAAGTCTAGCTGCATGTGCAAGACAAAAAAACAAACCACAAATTAGGTCACTATATGCTAAGTTTTGTAACGAATGAACTCATATGGGAATTATCTGATGTGTTACACTCACATGACTTTCTCTACTCTTGTAAATACTATTTTTACAAACGCTTATTCTCCATATAGGTAATTACGAATGAAAAATTAATATCTTAAATACTGCTTGACATAGCTCGTTAAAATTTTGTGTGCATTATCTTTTATGTCCTGAGTATGTAGTAAAAAAGTCAAAGCAATCAGAAGAAAGCTGTAGGTTTTTATATTTTCACAGATGCATTGTCTTAACCGCTTCCACATGTACCGAGTCTTGCATAAGGAACACTGGGTGCCCTGAGAATTTTGTATTAATCGCCACTGATTCCCGCTGTTTGCTTATAGTCAACAGCGATGACCCACCGATTTTTATATACGCGTATTTGTTAGCTGAAATATTGCAGCTGTAAAAACCATCGTTATCATCCCGTTGTTAGTAAGCCTTGGATTTATTGGTAAGCAAGCGTTTTGTTGGTGGGTTTTGGACTTGGAGACTAAGAAACAAGGAATTTAAGGTTTATAAATAAGTGGTATTGAAATACAGTATTTTATTAAGACACGTAGTACAGTGCTTTTCTTACATATTGTGGCCGCCGCAAGGCTACACGCGCGCCGGTAGCTGCAGCTTGGACTCCCGCCGAAACACACAATATTCCCGCAATAGCCTCAGTTCTTGTATTTGAAGTTACAATTGCAATGATAATAAGCACATAGATTATCACAAGAGATGTCGGAAATGTTTTGCTTATTTATTCACGTACTTCTGGCGTCTTCTCAAGAAATTTTCATTCACACTGGAGAGGTCAATATCCGAAATCGAGTGCGTTTCTCGCAAGATGTTTTCTTTTATATGGAGTTTTCTTGCACACACTTTGTTTTTAAAGTTTCCCCATAGATCTCGTAAAAACCACACTCAGTTAAATCAGGGGATCGCAAAGACCACAATTCTCCATTAATTATCCTAGCCTCAAGACATTCCTGAATTAAATTTAATGACTCATCAGCTGTATTTATGTAGTAAAGCCTTTTTGGAAAAAATCTAGACTAACATGCAACGTCGGTCAGCTGTTCAAAAAATGATGTGAGTAAGACCTTCCTGTACCTCTCTGCATTTATACTGTATGCATTTACTTCACTTCGATTTTCTCGTCATGTAAGGTAATCTTGTGCGTAAAACCGGGTTTCTCTCTAGGCATATAAATCCGACCATGCTTCGTCAGGGAAAAATATAAAGCGATGGTCAAGTACTCTTATCATTTTTCAAAGTCAATTACATAAATTTAACTGACTCTGTTGATTACATGAAAAAAATCTGATGTGTTACACTCACATGACTTTCTCTACTCTTGTACAAACTATTTTTACAAACGCTTATTCTCCATATGCTTCGTGTTAATCGAGATGTTAATCTTATTGCTAATTTTCTTGTAGATGCAAGGGAAATTGCTAGGTTTTAAGCGATAGTCGAATATTTTAAGAGCTGGTTGCTATGTGCAGTATTCCATTCTCTTTGCAAGTCCAGGACATAAAAATGAATAACGAATTCCCATTTGAGAAAAAGTATTGCAAAATTTAAGGGAATAAAAAGCAATATCTCGAAAATGGTTCACTCAAAAACAAAAATGTATATGACATAAATTGTGTATTTTAACACGATCTAAATTTTTTGTGTAGTAAAATCTCTTATGGTTTACCAGTTATGCAAAAGTCATTCACAATGAAGAATACGTTTTGATACATTCCCAGAAAATTCGAGATATACATTTTATTTTTATGAAAATATCTTAAGCATATGATATTTGAATCAAAATCTTTAAAGCCATTTTTGAGAAAATTAAAGTTTTCGAAAAATGTTCCATGTAAAGGGTAATCTGGGGTGGGGGGATTTTCTTGAAAACCTTTGTGTCGCATCTCTGGAAGATACTGAACCTAAATACCAAGTTTGTGTTTATCCGACTGTTCGTTTCTGAGTTATGCTGTTCACAGACAGACACGCACGGACATGTTTCCAGAAATCCTTTTTTTGGATTCAGGGGGCCTCAAAATATGTATTTCCGGTGAAATCTGGGTATCGAATTTTTGGGTGGAATACAATATTTCCCCTACTTACTATACTTAGTAGAGAAAGTAAAAATGAGAATCGCGTAAAATGCTTTTAAGTGCCTCATTACGATTCAACCTGGGAAAAGTTACGTTTGGAAACAGCTAATACTGTAGGAAAATATATTTGACGTAAACTGTATCTGTATTTCAGTGAGCACCGTACTTTTTTGTGTAGTAAGCTTTTGTCGATTCTTTATGTTTTACATTTTACAAATGTGCACAAAACTCATTCGATGAAGAGGACTTCACATGCTATTTAAAGAAAATTAAAAATAAAGATTTTATTATTCAAGAAAATATCTAAAACTTACTGTGAACAGTATAATTTACAAACGAAAAGTCGGAGAAATAGCAAGCTTGGTATTTCAGCTTAGTATTTTCCAAGGATGCAACACGAAGATTTTCAAGGGATGGGAAATGCTTGCTTCAAACCCCATCCCCAACACCCTGCCCCGGGAGCTGGCAGTAGCCACCTTTAGGATGACTACAGGGCACGATTATTTGCAAAAACACCTGCATAGAATCGGTGTGGTTGTTAGCCCAATTTGTCCCCTCTGCTTGCAAGAGGAAGGCATTGCTAACCATTTGGCCTCCTGCACTGCCCTGCAGACTGTTATAGTTGAAGATTCTATGGAAGGAAGAGGAAGGCTGTACTGGGAGGCAAGGCGTCGAATGGCAGACCAGCCAAGGACGGGCGTTGGCTGAGGAAGAACAAGAAGATTTTCAAGGAAATCTTCCCAACCCAGACTACCTATAACATGCAACGTTTTTCGAAAATTTTGATTTCCTCAAAATGGCACTAACGGTTTTGATTAAAATATTATATGTTTAAGTTATTTATATGGCAAATGAAATGCATATCTTGAATTTTCTGGGAATGGCCCCAAACGTCATCTTCATTCTAAATGACTTTTGCATAACTGGTAAACCATAAGATATAGACAAGCCTTAATACATAAAAAATGTAGATCTCGTTAAAATACATAATGTATGTTATATACATTTTTCAAGTGTATCATTTCCGAGATATTCATTGTTATTTGTTTGTATTTTCCAATACTTACTACTTTTTCTCAAATGGGAATTCATTATTCCTTTTTTTATGTCCTGGACTCCAAAGGGAATGGAATAGCAACCAGCTCTTAAAATATTTGGCTTTCGCTCAAAACCTAGCATATTCCCCTTGCACCTACAAGAAAATTAGTCATAAGATAGTTTCTGCAAATGTTTATCTCGATTAACGTGAAGTAGATGGAGAATAAGCGTTTGTAAAAATAGTTTGTACAAGAGTAGTAGAGAAAGTCATGTGAGTGTAACACATCAGAATTTTTGCTTTAGTAGAGCTCATAAAATCTATAAAATTGTTGCGTTGAACGCAATACCTCCCCTACCTGCCATAGGTAACCGATAGGCAAAGTAATAAAGAAGACTGTATACCTATAAAGCACGTGTTTGAAAGTCTCAGTCTTAGTTCATAAATCTAAAATTTTCACTTGTCCATGAAAGTATAATAAAAACTGGCGTTGCTGTGACATTTATATTTATTAACCTAATAGACATAACGTTTGGCTTTAATGAAAAGACTCCTTGAGACGAAATATTTTCGACTCAAAATTTAACTTTTATATTTAAGAACAATAGAAATAATATGGTTTAGGACTTTAATAAATGGTCTATAAAACTAAATATCAGCATAACCATCTCTTCGACATTTAAATTAAGTTGCATAGAAAATATTGAATCACCAGTTCATTTTTTACTTTCTCTACTACGTATAGTAAGTAAGGGAAGTATTGTATTCCACCCAAAAATACGATACCGAGATTTCACCGGAAATATATGTTTTGAGACACCCTGAATCCAAAAAAAGCATTTTTGGAAACATGTCCGTGTGTGTGTCTGTGTGTCTGTCTATGTGTGGGTGTGTGTGTCTGTGAACAGCATAACTCAGAAACGAAAGGTCGGATATACACCAAACTTGGTATTTAGGTTCAGTATCTTCCAGAGATGCGACACGAAGGTTTTCAAGAAAATCCCCCCACTCCAGACTACCCTTTACATGGAAGATTTTTCGAAAATTTTAATTTTCTCAAAAATGGCTCTAACGATTTGGATTAAAATATCATATGTTTAAGATAATGTCATGAGAAATGAAATGTATATCTCGAATTTTCTGGGAATGTCTCCAAAAGTATTCTTCATTGTGAACGACTTTTGCATAACTGGTAAACCATAAGAGGTAGACAAAATTTTACTACACATAAAATGTAGATCGCGTTAAAATACACAATTTAAGTCATATACATTTTTTTTGTTGAGTGAACATTTTCGAGATATTGCTTGTTATTCCCTTAAATTTTTATATCCTGGACATGCAAAGAGAATGGAATACCCCACATAGGAAGCAGCTCTTAAAAGATTTGACTATCGCTTAAAACCTACCAATTCCCCTTGCATCTACAAGAAAATTAGCAATAAGATTAACATCTCGATTAACATGAGGCATATGGAGAGTAAGCGTTTGTAAAAATACTTTGTACAAGAATAGAGAAAATCATGTGAGTGTAACACATCAGATTTTTTAATTTGTAAAGAAGTATGTGTTACCGCGGCACTTGTTATGCCTACTTCCAGAAACATCAATAGGTTAGACATAGTACAGATCCGAGCATTAAAGATTATATCTGGTGAAAACTCAAAAATGCTTTTAATTCAGATTTAATATATTGGTAGTGATAGCTTTAGAAGAAAAGGTATAGAAACCGCATTAACAAGCAGAGTTTTCAGTATTGCAAGATGCTGAAAAGTACTTCCTAGAGAAACAGCTATTTAAAAAATTCAATCATTAAAGTACTTAGACGCAGCCCTTGAAATAGTGGCAATGCGCCGTAAATATTGAAATAATTAAAAAAAAAGGAAAGCACAGAATGAAACTAACTTTTAAAATAATAAAACGTTAAAGGAAAGTATCCTTTTGATTTTTGTTTGTTTTGCTAATTCATCGATGCATTTGTATAAAATAAATATATTTCATATAACTTTGCTATATTTCATAAATGCACAGTTACTGTGTTATAGGATGTTAATATATTAAATTATTCCGAAATATATTATTTTATATATTTTCAGTATTTTCTTCTTCATAAATTATATTCTACTGTAACAAACAAAGTTATGTTAGAAATGAATTTACAGCCAGTGTGATATCAGAGGACGTACAACGGAACCCTGAGGTACTCGCATTAGAACCAAGGCTGACACATATCACACACCACCAACTCAGACTAGTTTGATTCTACCGTCTAATTAAAATCATAGAAGTTCATTTCACTTCCCATTATCCACAATACTTAATTTTTGACAATGGGACTTTATGATTTATACAGTCGAATGCCTCATTTGCATTACAGAGTTGCCGTGCAATTATCAGAGTTTTCATATTCTTGGTAAACCGTTGCTAACAGTGAATTAACATAATCTATTGTGTTCTGGGCTGGAAATTTGCACTAGGAACACTGGGTAGTAAGTGTAAATGATATATACAGCGAAAATTACACATGATATAGTACATCTATATGATGATAAAAATTCATATTCAACTTGGTTTCTAATGTGTTTCCCATGTGAGGAATTAATATTTATTGTTCAGGTCAGTGGTTCTCAACTCTTCGAAAACTTTGCTATATTGCTGCTGAAAGCAATTAAAATAATTACCAAACATATTTATTTTGGGAATGAAACAAGGCAAATAGGTATTCAACAACTTAAACGATTTATTTTATAAGATATATGTTTTGTTGAGAAATGAAGATCTTGGACTGAGATTTTCGTGATGGAATTGAAAACAAACAATAACACATAGGCATTTCCTGTTCAACTGAGAGCCTCTGATGTTTCTTGTTTTATAATACTGAAAATCGTAATTGCGCAGATGTAGCTGAAAAGTATGACAGTATATTAAGGCACTGCATTGGTGGAATTCGGCAAAAATGTAAAATATTTTCGATGGTTTGTGTTTGCATTCTGTTATCCTACTTATAACTTGTACAATCATGCTACGCAATTGGTTTCATATTGATATGAAATATGTGTGCAAGAAAACGCCAATACACTGTAAAAACTAAAAGAAACGTCAATGTATAATATATTAATGATTAATATATCAACAACTGTAAGGCCACAAATGGCTATTTAATTGGTTCTTTACCATTTACGTAAACCACCGCATTGAAGTTAAAACTCCACTATTCTCAATTCGTTCTTTTCATCAGTTTTTACTATTCAGAATGCTCCTTGGACCACAGTTTATAACTTATTAGTTTGAAGTTTTCAGAATATCTTTAGGAATTGTGTATTTAAAACCTGTTGTACACTAGTTAAAAAATCACATGACTTTCTCTACTCTTGTACAAAATATTTTTACAAACGCTTATTCTTCATATGCTACAGACACACACACGGACATGTTTCCAAAAATATTTTTTTTGATTCAGGGGGCCTCAAAACATGTATTTCCAATGAAATCTCGGTATGGAATTTTTGGGTGGAATACAATACTTCCCCTACTTACTATACGTAGTAGAGAAAGTAAAAACTCATTTATTCGCAGGCGTAATTTAAACTTCCGACCTTCAGCGTGACCTTGCATCATGTTAACTATTGCACTACTAGAGCACGTTAATAGCAAGCACCACCGTAGCCTTAATCAGCGGGCTGGTGAATGCGGTGTCAGCACCTGCATTTCGCATCGTCTGTAAAATGCGGGGTTGCCCAGTTACCAATCCTCAGGATGAGAAGACTCGCGCGGTATATATATATCAGACTTAAAAATGAGCGAGGAGTTTTTTTTAATTCGCGCCTCATTAGAACCCTCCTCCCTTTTGGGCAAAGTAAGATGCCCCATATGTAGATTCCAGATATAACATGATATCTAAGTTGAATCTAAGGCGTGCTATGTATCAGCTCCAAAAATGTGAACTTTGGGTTTAGTTTTGCCCATTATTTAATAGCTATTCATTCACAATAGAAAATTACCAGACAAATTTCCATTATACGTTTTTCAAGTCTGTAGAGCCAATAAAATGCATGTTCTAAATCCTTGACGTTCATAATTTTTACTTTCTCTACCAAGTATAGTAAGTAGGGGAAGTATTGTATTCCACCCAAAAATTCGATACGGAGATTTCCCCGGAAATGCATGTTTTGAGACCCCCTGAATCCAAAAAAAGCATTTTTGGAAACATGTCCGTGTGTGTGTATGTCTTTGAACAGCATAACTCAGAAACGAAAAGTCGAATAAACACCAAACTTGGTATTTAGGTTCAGTATCTTCCAGAGATGCGACACGAAGGTTTTCAAGAAAATCCCCCCACCCCAGATTACCCTTTACATGGTACATTTTTCGAAAATTTTAATTTTTTCAAAAATGGCTCAAACGATTTTGATTAAAATATCATATGTTTAAGATATTTTCATGACAAATGAAATGTATATCTCGAATTTTCTGGGAATGTCTCCAAAAGTTTATTTCATTGTGAATGACTTTTGCATAACTGGTAAACCATAAGAGATAGACAAAATGTTACTATACAAAAAATGTAGATCGCGTTAAAATACACAATTTATGTCATATACATTTGTTTTGTTGAGTGAACCATTTTCGAGATATTGCTTGTTATTCCCTTAAATTTTCCAATACTTATACTTTTTCTCAAATGGGAATTCGTTATTCATTTTTTTGGTCCTAGTAATGCAAAGAGAATGGAATACTCCACATACCAACCAGCTCTTAAAATATTTGACTATCGCTTAAAGCCTACCAATTCCCCTTGCACCTACAAGAATATTAGCAATAAGATTAACATCTCGATTAACATGAAGCATATGGAGAATAAGCGTTTGTAAAAATAGTTTGTACAAGAGTATAGAAGGTCATGTGAGTGTAACACAGCAGATATTTTTTATAAATGATATTGGGTTAGTTTGTCTTACCCAGGAACACTTTTGTAGGTCTAGGCATGAGAAGAGGAAACTCAAAAGGGCGAAGAGGTTACAGACGTAGATGGGAGTCGTAACGTTCCAGATAAATCATTCTGACATAAATCAAGTCCCCTCTTAAGCGTTTTCATGATGTGAATCATCTTCAAGAAGCAGCCCAGTTTCAGAAAATCCACCTCCACACGCTGTATGTCATCAGCCCCATCGCTTGACCCCTTAATCCTAACCAATTATAAAGCAACGAAATATAAGGAAATTAAAAGCAGGGGGTAGGGAAATATTTTCACTCTCCCGAAACCCTCCACCAGCTAAGTAAATATTGGTCAATGAAAAGGAATTCTATTTGTAAAGGGGGAACACACATTGAAAACAACAAATCTAAACAGCACCATAATTTTATTCATTACATATATATACTAAAGAATATATAGATTGTTTGAAACTTAAAACTACAACAGATATGCTCAGCTCGAAAACAACTTGTATTCTTTTAGCCAGTCTGTTATTACCAAATTTTCATACGTATATACATATATATATATATATATATATTAAATATTCATTCGCACTAAAATATATATAAAGAAAGAAAAACAAACATATGTCTCTACGAAATAAATGTTATGTTTTATTTTTATCTGTACACACACGTACTGCCTTAATAGTAATTAATAACAACAACAACATTTTTCAAAAGTCATGTTTTCCATGTTGGAAGTGGCTCAACATGCAGAAACATTAAGTCAATCATTTCTCAAACATAAGGGTGACTCATAGAAATAGCTGGTCGTACTTCTATAGCCATATTAGAGGAGGCGGTATATAACAATTAACTCAATGTGCCATGCTTGAAAATTGATGTACCATTAGCTTATGGACACATCTAGATTCTTGAGTGTATCTAGAAATATTTTTGTATACACATTATATGTTTGGCCTAAGGCAATAATGCTGGTAGTATAGAAAGTTACAATAACATCAGGTGAATATTCTTTTATTATGGTACAAACGTGTAATATTTCTGCCACACACCCTTTTTAAATTTTCTTATGGTGTGAACTTTGGTACTGCAATCACGGATTACACCTCCAGAATCCCATTTTGTTATATCTACTCTTTAGCTGCTCTTGATTACAAATAAAAGCTATGGAATTTTCTTATCTTGAAAACATAACCTTTTCTTCATTGTCACATAAACTTGCACTCGGATATTGATATACAGGAGTATAGAAGCAGTGGAAACAATATTATATCGGTTATGCTTACTTCACACAGTGGAGTTCCCTCCCTCTGAACAACCTTACTTGCGGTAGTCTGTGTGCTCGAAATCTTATAGCTTGACAATACACTGAAACGTGGCAGAAAGGATTTGTGCTGAATGTTAATGACATCCTGTTTTACATGACTTAACTTAGAGAGGCCTGATTATAATCGAAATACCTTTAAATAGTCTGAAACTTTTCAATTTTTTGCCTCTCGTACCTTCTGCGGAGAGAAGCATGTTTCGCAAATAAACTAAAATGTACAACGAAGAAAGAATCGATTTGAAATTTTGTAAACGTTAAGCAAATGTCATGAATGTATATGTGTAAAATACACTGTACCTATGCATTTTGCACATTTCTTCCAAAAAACAAAAATAAAGTGAATTTTCTTGGAACGTGCATACACTAACCTCGCTAATAAGAGCTTTAATTTTCGGCTACGTAAATAATAGCGCCGACGACAAACAAAATGACACATTATGAAAAATTTAACGCCACAATGCATCATACTATTCATTAAATGCTAAAGGCAGATATTCAGAACTTGGCTCACCAACGAAAAAATGAAAATAATTTGTATCGTTACCGTTTTTCTTTTCTTTCTTTGCACTTCTTTGGATTTGGTTTAATGATTCTGGAATAGGAGCTTTTAGCAATCAATAAGAATATGTATTAGTAATTTTAATTTAATTTTTTCCTAATTGTACAAGCTACAGTGTTTAACATTATGAATAGCATTAGTCACTAACGAAGAATTTTTGCAGTAGCAATATCTTGACGAGATTATAGTCACTTGTAGTAGCGTACTTCCTAACCATTCAGCGGTGGTCTAATTCAGAATTGTTTCTCTGAACTTGTTTACAGTTTAACACTGAAATTTGATCATTTCGAGGTATAAATCGACTCTGGGATCCGGACCCTGAAGGAGGTTCTATGAACGACAAATTAAGTAAGATGCGTAATTGAAGTGCATTAATGTTTAACAACATTTAATGTGTTGTTCTGGTTCGCCTTAATCGCCGACCATCCCCTCTTCAACGTCCTTTCAACTTCTGCATGGCAACTGTCATCCACCGGCTTCGTTCGTGATGGGAGACTATAGTAATATTATGTTATGCAGCAAATCCTCATAGAGTACCTAATGGTCAGATATGTTTTCACCTGTCTCCTTATGGGCTATTTTGAGACAGTAACTTTGAGGCTAGAGGGGATGAATGTCTTTAGAACTACACGAAACACTGATGGTGTGAGTGGATGTCTCAGGGGATATCAACACACTCGTGCTTTTAGGCTTTCAAAAACGCTCGCATATTCTCAAACACAAAAGGTCACAGAGTTTTTTTTCCTTTCGTTAAGAGCGATATTTTGTTTTAATGTAAATGTTTGTAACAGGTCGTTAATGGCTAACCACTCGGTTGTGATCCACAGTATAACGTCATTACAAAACTACTTCTAGATACCCATATGCTAAACATGGAAGTACAGCTATTGTAAAGAAATATTTTATGCTTAGGCACTAGCCAGCAAAGCTTAGGTACTCGCGTGTCGCAACGGTGGCGATATGTTGCTTTGTTTAGATGGAGTTTCTCGGAGCTACCAAACATTTGCAAGTGTTTGTTGCTTTCAAACATGGCGGCCAAAACAAGTTGGAGTAAAATGTCTACCATTGTACGAGGGCGGACAGAAAAGTAACGCACAATAATTTTTTTTCTGCCTTGGTGTTGCAGCTGGAATGTTGCAATTTCACACAGATATAGTTTGAAGTTTTCAATACAGAGGGTATTTTTTGTTTCATGTGCAGCCCTAGCGAGAGAAGCATGAACTACGCAACAAAGATGGCGCGCATGTTACTGTCGTCCACGTGTGAGCAGAGAGGTGTGGTTCGATATTTATGGGCCTAAGGGCATAAACTGAGTGATATTCACGGGGACATGCGTGGCGTGTATGGGGATGACTGTATGGAGCGTAGCAATGTCTCCAGATGGTGTGCATTCTTTCTAGAGGGCCGTGTGAACCTTAGCGATTCGCCACGCTCCGAGAGGCCGGTAACAGCTGCAACCCTGCAGAATGTCAGAGGCATTGAGGCGGCAATTTTGAACGACCGGCGTGTGCAACTGCGAGCCTTATCGCAACAGTTCAATATTTCCTATGGTGCAGTGTACGATATCATTCATGACACATTGAAATTTCGTAACGTTAGTGCTCACTGGGTGTCTATAACCTGACAGACAACACAAGGGCCAGCGAATGATGAGCTTGGATCACTTAACGCGGTACACCGCAGTAGGGCATGATATTCTGAAAGGAATCGTCACCGGTGATGAGCCGTGGGCATACCACTACACGCCCGGAACCAGGCAGCAAAGTATGGAGTGGAAACATGCTGGTTCCCCAGTGAGGAAAAAATTCAAAGTGACTCAATTTGCTAGGAAAGTGCTTGTGACGGTGCTCTGCAATATGCATGGTGTTGTATCGGTGGACTTTGCTGAACACGGGACCACTGTGAATGCTGCAGCCTACATGAAAACTTTGGTGAAGTTCAGTCGTGCCCTTCGTGACAAACGCCACAGCATGAATGCTGACGATGTCAAAATTCTTCATGACACTGCTGCTGCTGTTCGTCAGAAACTTACGAAATTTGTTTGGGAGGTGCTCCAGCATCCACCATACAGTCCGGACCTTGCACCGTCGGACTTTCATCTGTTTGGTTCCATGAAGAAATTCCTGGCCGGCCAACGCTTTGTGACAGATGCGGAAGTGAAATCAGCAGTCCGCAGATGGCTAAACTCCAAGGAAATGGACTTCTACGAACAGGACATATTGAAACTGGTATCACGATGGGAGACTATGTCGAAAAGTAGGTAA
Organism: Deroplatys truncata; assembly: GCA_030765065.1. NCBI lineage: Eukaryota > Metazoa > Arthropoda > Insecta > Mantodea > Mantidae > Deroplatys > Deroplatys truncata. Next base: position 300,060,083 of record CM060975.1, on the reverse strand, counting down.
AAGGTGTAAGTTAATTTGTGTTTTTTTGTTGTTTTAACTATTAAACTGTTTTGTAAAAGAATTATTGTGCGTTACTTTTCGATCCGCCCTCGTAAGTTGTCTACAGTGCGAAGCTCCTAAGCCACATTGTGTTGTTTATACTTGGCATTTAATAGAGACAGCAGACGTGGCGATATTCTCTGTAAATATGTGTTTCCAGACGATACGCATGTAAGCTTTGCTGACCTATAGGTAATTGTTTTAAAACTAGATACACATAGGCGGTTTGTTTTAAATGTTACAATTAAAATGGCTAGGTCTACATTTATAGTGAATGTTCTCCCATCTCCTCTAATAACGAAGTCTTCGTACATGCGTTACATAGATCTATCACTCACTAAGGCATTAAAATAATTAGAGTAACTTGCTCACTTCATCACAGACATGTTGTCAACTGAAAACTAACTCTAAAGAATGCCACTATCATGGCAAACAGTTGTGGTGGCAACATCGTGAAACAATTTTACACGTAGAATCTAGATGAATACTACAAACATGATATGTTTAAACACTTTTAAGTTCATAACCTGACCGTTTATAAAGCCATTGAGGAGAATGATAGATGCTTCATTACAAAAAACGTTTTTTCTTAGTGATAAAAACATTTAATATTACAGACACGTATCAGACAAAGTGAGTTTAAAACTTTCACAGTTTGTTTCATTGACGCTAACGGACGAGGAATTCAGCTATGCTAAATAAGCAGCCAGGCTATGATGAGTCTCACATAAACACTCTCTCTCACTCACTCACTTGTTACATCTGCACACACACATGCACCTAAAGTAATGTTTGGTTCCAATACCAGAAACAAAAATGCTGTGTCATTTACTAGCATGTGGCAAATGAACATTTTACAATCAAAACGGCAATATCTTACATTATCATTTACAAAAACGGTATTTACAAACACAAACACTATAAACATAAATAACATTTTAGGGTAAACCCCGCACCCTTCACACTTATATCACAACACAGGAAGTAAAATATAAAACGGTGCTGAAATAAGGGAACCAGGAAATGAATACGCTGCATTTTATTAGTATTTTCAATTGTTTTTATTTCGAAATGTAAGATATTTTGCATGCAAAATTATTGTAGAACATACAAACTTCTCGAAAAGCATAATATTAAACCGAGCTTTTGATAATTGATAATTATCGTATATATTTACACTATTAAGCCGAGCTTTTAATGATTTTACAGGAGGGAAGGTTTTATGTTTCAGCTTATGTAAAATTATCTTCAACGGATGAAGAAAAACGATGATTCACTCCAGCGCAGTAAGTTAACGCCACATAGTGACCATTACTGTGCAGCTGTTTTGACAACGAGCATTTACTTATTACCTCATTCAAATTTTCCGTTTGACAAGTGCTAAGGCCCCATCGTAGAAGTTTGAAGCAGCTATCCGGTTGGGAGTTTGCCTGCTCAGTACGTAAGCGCGATGGGAGCAACTGAAAGAGGAGCAGAGGGGAAAATGTTGACGTCATTAATACCCTCCCTAAGCGCAGCGGCGGTTCAGTCGGGTGGTTTTTCTTTACCAAGAAGGACAGCACATCAAAGCGTTGGTCAACAACAGCCCTGTTTGGGAGGAAACATTTTATTACAGCACATGATAACGATGTAAAGTGTTTAATTTGTAATAAGGTGTTAAACCATGTTAAAAAGTTTAATCTACAGCGCCATTATTCATTTTGTAATACAAATCAGTATGAAAAATACCCAGCGGAAGAAATATCACCTTTATTGGAACAACAAATGTACAACGTTGTGGGAGTAAGTCCAGTACATTTTCTGCTGTAATTAATTGCTATTGTTGAATTTGTTCATAGTGGTCAGACTCACAACTTGTTTATTTTGCATTTGAAGATTCGAATTTTCATGTTTTTATTGAATAATTTATTATTCATTGCTTGTGTGGAATGCACAAATTAATCATACCTCGCCATATTGAACATTGATAATTGTATTTATCAATAATAATATCATATAAGCAAATTTAGTTTCATAACACAATATGATTATAGTACTTCAAATCAATTTGTATCGCAAATTTACTCCCGTGCAGTTACAGCAAACGCCACTGAGCTTATAAACCGGCCTGCTGCTCTGCTTTCGTGACAGACGCTAACGGGAGCGGAGCAGGTAAAGCTCTCTAGAGCTATACATTGATAACGTCTGGTTTAAAATATAAAGTTTTTCATGTTAAATTAAATTGAGTTTTATTTATAGACACTTCTGTGGTCCTTAGCGTCCCATTCTATATTGGTCGTGAAATACCGGTAATTTTGCTTAGAGGCCTCTTTATCAGACTTGAGGTTCTTTTACGTGCCGTAAATCTACGACACGGGACCACCAGATTTACTTCCCTTCCGAAGGAGGCTATGCTATCCATCGCCCTCCGCTGGGTTTGAACCCGCGACCTCGGGAACTAGAGATTTTGCGTGTGAAGGTATCATCCTAGAGGTATTCATATATAGAATAAGTAAAAACCAGATTTCTGTGACTTGCCGAAATTCACTTCTTAAAGTAATGCATTCATAAAATACGACCAAGCATGAAAAATTAAAAAAAATTGATTTCTTCATAAGAAATAACATAAATTCTAAACTTTGAGAGAACATAGTTTTTTTTAACTTGGCGCATTTAAACAACAATTAACTGAAGCTATAAATAGACGGACGCAATCTTCATTATAGTTCAGCAACTTAGAAAAAACCTATGGGGGGTAACTCACCTGATCATGTATTCCCCCTCTATGGCACTGAGTCGCTGCTTAAGCATCGGCCATAATTTCTCCTAACCCGTGTTTTATTATATTTTATTCTCACAAAATGGGTTATCACACCACTGTTGTAACTATCCAACTGTAGAGCCAGGCCTAAAGACACAAAGACATTGCAACAAAAAATGCTGTGTTTATAGATTGCTGTGACAGGCCACGCAAAGAGCAAGGTGCAACGGGTGTGAAAACAAATGCTTGCATATAACTAGCGATAGCATTTCATATACATGCATATTATCATGGGATATCTTCCAAAAGTTAATTCACACTTTTTAGGGTATTTCATAGCCTTCACTCCTCCATCTATCTCTTCAGGAAAAAAGTTCCTCGCTGGTTGATTTTCATAATATAAATTATTTCAATTAGTTTTTGAGTTATCACGATGTAAACAAGATCCTATTAAAATTTTCTAGTCTATAAAATAGCTGTGTTCGCAACAGTGACGTGACACTTGTTTCCCACGTATCAGCCCACTACCTGTTTAAGACACCTCATTGGATACTGAGTAGTTAAAGGCAAAATAAAAATAGAGTGGAGGCGATTTAACCTTACTCGCGCAGTCCATAGACTGTTATACTGAAGTAGGCACGCCCAACTTTAAACCTTGTTTTGTCGTGAAATTTTTTTTCAGCATTTTTCATAGTCAAAATGCTCCACATGATACATTTTTATAATAACTTGTTTCGGTATTTTCGTACTGCCTCTCAAAAGCACAATAAAGAAAATGAGTATATGCCCTAATTTTGAGAAATAACTTCATAACTTTTAAAAAATCAAGAATTTTGGGGAGTACAAAAGGTAATAATTTTTAAAATAGGATTTAATGAAAAAATCTGATAAGATAGATATTTTTGTAAACTCATTTACTGTAAATCCTGAATTTATATGTGAATATTTTTAAAAATACGTTTTGAAGCGTTGCAGAAACGTTAGTGTTATTGGAATAAATTTCAACAATATCTGGCATAGTGTGGATTTTCCAAATTTTGCAGATGCATTACCTTAATTTTAAACAATTACAAAATTATACTGACTGCCTTTTTGGTCGAATGGTTAGATGTCTGGCTTCTCACCCCCAGAGGCTAGGTCGGCGAATTTTTCTTTAAGTAGAATAATTCCCTATGCTCCACAACGTCTTGGATAAAAGTGTGTTTAAGAGTTACAAACCAAACCAAACAAAAACAAACATAAACATAAAAGCAATACATACAATCGTTAAGAAACCTACAGTTCAGCGAATAATACATACACACATCATAAAAGTGTATTCCATGTATCTGCTTTTAAGGCAATACGTCTGTTAAATTTGGCAAAAGTGAAAAAATATTTAGATTCCTTTAAAAGATGCACTATGTTACTGCACTATACTTTCGTGATACATAAATATTTTCGTAATATAGGCCATTTCTCCAATTCTATGCGCCAATTTAAATGACCCTATGTAAAGTAGAGTGTTAAGCGTCAATTCTATTTTTCTCAGCTATTAAGTTCCAGCATTTTTCATTACTCAAAATTCTTTGCGTCCACAGTTTTTAAGTTATATGTTTGACTGAAAATGTTATCACAGCTTCACATATCAAGGAGCTGAAACATTTTGCCCAATATTTAAAAACATTAAGCTATATATTTGCAGTTAAATATTTTCCATAGTTTGGGTTGGTAAAATTTAAAAAAACTGAATAGCAGACATTATAAATCATATTCTTTTCTTGTCCACTAATTAAAATTAATCATTTAGTTTTTACGTTAAAATAGAGCTTTATTACAGAATACACCATACCATTTGGCACAACGAAAATTTTCGAATATCTTATCAAAAGTGATTAATTACAAATAGAAATGCATATATGAAAAACAGTTTGAGATAATTAATTAAAATTTTGGTTCTCTATTTGCTTTATATTCTGTGTATTTCGAGTTAATCAGAAGAATAATGTAGATTTTTAGTTTCTTATGGATGCATTGCCTTAAGGAGTGGTACGCAGATCTTAATCGCCTTGAGATATTTATAAAATTTGAAAATTAATATTCTACTCAAAATAGGTTTCCAGAGGAATTTGTACATTGAAAAGTTGAATTAATGAAACTCTAAAAGAATAATCAGTCTTCCGATAGAAAAGTCCCACTATAAACATAAGGGAGGTCGTGAGTTCGATTCCCGTGGCCGACCTTCCTGACTCATGTCCTTTTTCAGGGATTCCCCGGTCGCCAGTCGAATGCTGGGAAGGATCATTATATCCCCCGAATTCCCTTTCCCTTCATTTCATCTCCATTCTCATTTCACTTCACTTTCAACTGCTTGATTTCTTTCAGGGTTGCAAGTGTCGGCGGAAGGTCTCTGCAGGTTTGAATGATGACGGAAAAGGATGCTTTGTCCCCCTGACTGCGAGCGGTGTCCGGGTCCCGGGCCGCCAGGGATGTGTAAGCCCACAGGTGGGAGGGGAACCGGCTGCACCGGACCACCACACGAGGAGTTCAAATCTGTAAATGATAGGGACCCTGCCCCTCCGCTTCTAGTCCTACCATATCCTATATGATACATAATATACCTAAGGTTGCAGTTTGTATTGACAAATAGCCATGGGACGTTATACAGTCCACGACGCGTAGAAACGTAAGATGTATTATCAGAATTGGCCATCCTTTCGGCAAGCGTTATGTGAAGTGTAAATTGCACATAATCGTCCCTGTTAGAGAATTTGAGGCAACGCCTGTACTTGAACGACGCAAACGTTCCAGTGAAAATGCAGTTTAATAAAGTGTGCGAGAATCCAAGAATGCAAATTTTTCAGCCATCACAAGAATTAGGCCCTTCATTAACCTACTGACTCGAAGTTAACGCCCTTACAAAATTGTATAACTCAAGAACAGAAGTCAAATGTTCATCTGGGCTTTGGAGCATCTAGAAAAGCTATCTTCAGCGACGAGACCGATTTTTGGAGCAATGGAAATTCAAGAACGGTTACTTCATGCCCAAAAGGTTACCGTCTGGTGTTGAGTTTGATACTAAGGTATCATTGGTATTTATTTTTTCCAAGATGAATGAGGAGACGTTTTGTCGGTTATTGGAGTAGGTACCGGGCTATGATAACGAATTATTTTTGTTCTTAATTGAAAATTACAGATCTCAGAAACGTCTGGTTTCAGCAAGATGACGCCACGTGGCATAGTGCTCACGAATCAGTTCAACGTTGGACGAAGAAGTTCAAAGACTTCATCAGTTCGCGTGGTGGAGAAGTTAACTGGCCTCCAAGATCATGTGATTTAACCCCATTAGACCGGTATAAAGCGGGTTATTCTTGAAATTGAGCCTGGTGTTCTCGTTCATACCTAATGAATAAAACTAATTAAGTAAATAAACCTTTTTCGTTTATACAATTTGTTTCACGACAATTTTATTGGAAAACCTTGCACATTGTAAAGGTGTTTGAAACGCTGTGCTGTAGTAAGCGATAATCTGCTTGCTAAGTCTGAAATCGGTGCCTTTGACGTCATTGTACTGATGGGGATTATTTTCTTTCGTTTCCTCATCGGATCTGGTTACGATATTAAGCTGATAACAGGATCTTTATGCATTGTGGTGTTAAAAGCTGAAGGTCATTTGTTTATCAGTTGCCCTAAGGTTCGAGGTAGTGATTTTCTTTTAATCGTGTTTACAATCACTGCAGACAGAAACTCGGTAGCATTATAATCATACCAACATAATGCCTCAAACCTTTCCGGAAGGTACAACGAACTACGTTATTTTGCATGCAACATTTATTTGTAATATCTTTAATAGTTTAGGCGAAACAAATTATCAGTAGGTACCCCGAAAAATGTGGCGTATTCACCCATAGCTCCCTTCTATGATAGAAATGGCTGTTTATGGAGGTAAAAAGAAAACAGTCAACATATTTATATCGTTGTTTGTTTGAAATATTTCTGCTAGAACCAAGACTGACTAACTCTAAATATTAAATAAATAGTGATATGCATGAACTTTTTCTAAGGTGCTGTACATAGTATTAAAACATGTAAGTCCACCCCTAAAATAAGGGAAATAATTTAAACGTTCGAAGAAATGTGATATGTGTTCCTATAAATTACAGATGATATTAAGAAATACAATGTCGACCGAGAAGCAAGCTGAAGATACTTAAATCAGTGTTGCCAGCATTGGAAATTTTACGGTTTTTACTGAAAGTTTTGGAAGTTTTTGATACAGAGAAGTTGGTGAAGAGTTTAAAATGGGAGATTAACATAAATATTTGGCTTTCTCTAATCTAGCGCGACATACTGACAGCTCGTCTCCTAACGAGGCAAGGCTTCGGAAGGTCCTGGATTGAAATCTGACCCGATAGAAATACCGATGCTTTTTTTTCGGTTGCTTGGCGAATATTGGGTTTGATAGTACCGTCGTTTCTAATGCTCCCAATATGGCTTATGACCTTCGCGGGATACCTCATTCTACCAAGCGACCTTTTTCTGAGGTGGAGCCATCCAGCGGGCGGGGTCCGCTGCCTCCAATGGTAGGACGATGATGAGGATGGCGGTTGAATGAGAGGACCTACAGCTTGAACTCCGAACCACTTTGGGCCTTGGGGGTACTTCACATGAATAAGTCAGAGGCCAAGGCGTGGATAAGGCCGACTTAAAATCCCAACCGGGAATCGAACCCGGAGAGCACGAGAGTCGGGGACGAAACAACTGCGCTATCCCGGTACCCGCATCCTTTGCTACAATGAAAGCAAATAACATAAAAGCTGACACAGAGATGATTGCTAAGGTTTCTTTGAAAACATTTTATCATGGCCTGTTATTGAATAAACAGACACTTGTTTCAAACTAGTAGTTTTGAGGGTTTTTTTATTCTATTTTATTTTACGTCGCTTTAACACCTTGATCATATCGGATGGATCTGTTGGTGGATAACTCTTAGAAGGATATGTGATGGACAGTTAGCCTTCTAGGTCTCATCCCTGTAACCCCTGTTTCATGCTGTGCAGATGGCATTAGGCAGCCGTCCACTCTAACCGCCGCCCTCACACAGAAAGGCGGACGGTTAGCGTTCTAGGTCTCATCCCTGTGCCGTCCAGTCTAACTGCTTACATTGTCTGTAGATAGATGGCATAGCATTCGCTATAACTAATTATTTTTCATTTTACTGTTGTTTTAGACTTAAGATGGATCTTTGGGTCGTGGTATTAAATATCCAATCCGGTATTTACCTTGGCGACTGAGGAAAACCACGAAAAAACCTCAGACAGATCGGTCGGCCCACGGGATTTGAACCCGGGACCTCAGAATACGGGCCACAGACTTAACGCCTGAGCCATCGCGCTTGGTTGGTTTTTTTTCTCTTCAGAATGCTTAATGAAAATAAATTGTATTGTTTATATATGTATAACATTTCGCTTTCTTATATCCTTTGGAATAAGCTGAGTAAACGCCGATTACTGCAACGTATATGCAACCTGTAAGGCATTTTTGAGGTAATGATTATTGTTATCACGACACTCTTTCTATTCATGGCCGGTTTAAACTGTTAAAAAAAGAAAAAGAAGAGCATTGTAACGTTGAGCCAAATATTGTTTTATTATAGTAGACTTAAAGGAGGAACAAGAAACCGAAAATTATTAACTGAAACGAAATAACAATTTCTTTCTTTTAGTAATTATTTGCTTGCATAAATATTCTGAATTAAGTTATTTTGTAACTAAGTTATATTAGAACTATGATTAAAATACTCAGCGTTTCTCTTTTAAGAAAAACGGGGAAATTTTGTAATATTTATGGTACTTTTTATCTATAGGTGTTGGCAACACTGGACAGAGTAATAAAAATTAATTTAGGAGTGGAGGTTAAAATATTTTAATCTGAATTTGTAAAGACGTGTCATTTTCTAATAAACTTCTAGATTTTTAAGGTTTTATAGAATTGAACATTAATAAAAAGAACTTGGATTCGTCAAATCAATGGTAAAAAAGGATCTCAGTTCGGTACAATCTTTGAAAATATGAGTGATAACATGGGAAACACTGTTCCAATATAATAAAGCTTACTATATTGGTTATATTCTTCACCTGTTTATGCATTTAATTTATTATTTTTTTGATCATAATTATTTATTAACATTTTCAGCGCTATTTAATTTCATGCGGTTGTTTCCTAATATCTGTGTTCAGCTTCAACATGAACATGAACACATGTTTTTGTGTTGCACTTAGTAATCACCCTTATCTTACGTCTAAATTTACTCTAGAAATTATTTCAGGCGTTGTTTCATTCACTCTCCTGAAACATAGGCATTTGTTTCCATTTACAGAATGCACTATACACATTTAACAACATTATTTTAATTGATACATTTTAGGGCTGGATGTGCTTTACAGTGACAAATGAACAAAAGGATAATGCTTATATATAAATCTGGAAGAACTCCAAACTATTAAAAAAAAACAACATACAACAGTGGATTATGATACAGTCTTGTCAAAAATTCGTCTTCATATATGTTATATTTTTATATTGCTCTCACACTGTGCTTTTTACATCACTATTACTTCTAAGTTTAACATCTGAAGTTTTTACTGACTAAGCGCAAATCGAAATATAGAAACGAATACTCTGCAGTTGTGAAGATAACTAGGAAATAATTTTATTTACAAACCACACTTTTATAATTACATCCAACAGGAGACGAGGTTAAGAACCAATGATAATAACAGCTAACTTCTAAATAGTTTTCCGAATTATTCAATGGACCTGAGTATGGGAAACGCTTGTATACTATGACCACCTTTACGTAAGGTTCGGATTTTTTTTCTTTCCCTTTTCTGGTACAGCTTGATTTGAATTTGCCTTATGCGGCTGGTCTTGCTGGCTCAGTCTCACCGTTGCTTTGAAGGAATGCAATGTTAGAAGCCGCAAGTCGTCAGTACGAATCGGAGAAATTGCCGGATTTGCGGATGCTGCATGCTTTCGTCGCATTTCATTGGAGGCATCGCAATGTTTTAATGGGAACATGGTATCTTCGAGTCCTGGATACTCATATCTGTACACGTTTCTCTTGTTGTAATAGCTAAGCAAAGAAACAAAGGCTAGAAAAATAAAATGTTATTGAATTATATTTGTAGAAGGTATAGCGTTTCATTTGTGGAACAGTTGTTTTCAGAACAAGGAAGGAGTAGATCCAGGAGGAAGAAGAATACATAGTATACAATTTTATGACCATATGACATTTTAGCAGAAGAGGAAAATGTACTTAGTAACCCACTAAGTTTATTAGAACTAAGCTCCTTTTGCTTACCCATTTCGATCGCTACTGACAGAACGTATACAACTGCGACGGCAGTAGCCTAAGCGAGCTTTGAAACACGTGTATGTTGAAGCTGTTTACGACGCAGTGGTCATTCTTAACAACTGTACGAATAGGAAAGTTGTATAAAATTGGGGGCTACTTCTTTAACATTGCTGTTTCATGCAATGGTGTAAGTGCTGAAATGCATTTTTTCATTGGAATTTGTTTGAATTAGATTCATCAATCACGTTTAAAGGACTCACAGAAAAACACAGGTTCTTAAGCAAGAAGAGAATGACTTTTTATTGTAAACCTGATATGTACGAACAAGAATGTTATATACTGTAGTTCGTATCCAGCAACGAAGAGGAAAGGGGTAACGAGGGAAGAATTTAGGATTATAGATTTTCTGTAAAAGGTCTGCTGCCCTTGCGTAGAAACACTCATTGATTGATTGAGTCATAGTTGTTGAAACAGCATTTTGCGATATGACTGTAGGAAGTGCATTATTGCAGAATCGCAGACAACGAGAAGTCGAGATTCTGTTATGCATTTCGCAAACATGTATTTTTTTCACAATTGTTTTATTATTTTGAATAAATTATTAATAAAAACAGTATCTAATGAACTCACCCATCGTTACCTCGTATTTTTGGTAACGCAATGTTGGCAATTCAGCAGTTATAACTATACGATGTCTTAACAAGATACTATGATTTAGGAGGCTTTGAGTTACTTGTTTGATGGTTGATGCCTTGATTCAAGCAGGTTGTTTGAAAATAATAATAATATGGACAATAATAGAGGTTCAGTATTTAGAGAAGAATTTGAAGTTGATTATACAGACGCAGATATTGAAGAGGCATGGAAATTTGGGTTGTATTTTACTTTCCAACCTAGTGTGTATTGTATGTTATTACAGACACCATTGGGTTACGTGTATAGGAATTCTAAATTTTCTTCTGTGTGAATATCATCGGAAAGCCGTATAAAACTCACGATCGTGCAAAAATTATTGTATGAAAGCACAATACTTATATTTATTGTTGCTTTAGTCACCTCTAATTGTGTTTGCTAGACTGAATACAAACACTTTAAATATTAAAAGCCAAATTTCTTACGGAAGAATGCATTTAAAGATGTTTTACGCCAACAAGTGTGCGCAGTACGCATAGTGAAATAGAACTACTCAAACTACAAGCGGTTCCCATACTTGTAAACAATATTAATGGTGCTGCAATATATATTTTTTCGTGATTTTCCACAGTCACCTTTAAAGAGTCCTTATTATAAAAGCCTATTTCTGATAGAAGAGTAAAGTAATATTTTGTCGATAAATTGAAAAACAAACAAAATGAATAGAGGTAAAATTGCAACTAACGCCATCTGTACCAAAATAAGCGAACACTATTGCCTGTTTCGTATGATCGGAAACCAATTGTCTCAATAACATAGTTCTGGTTTTTCTAAAAGTTTAATTGATTGAATTAAACATTAATTTTCAGCCTGTTTGCAGGTAATAATGAAGTAATAAATGTTACATTTAAAATACTTTCACATGTAATATTTCCTAGGCACATATTTTAACAGGTGGGCGTTTTTTATTTCTACATAAATAAAGTTATTTCGATGTGTTCTTCACATACACGTTTTTGATAGCCTAATAAGGATTTTAAAAACCATCCATGCAAACTATATTGCTATACCAACATGTTTTGCTGCTAATTATAATTAACGAAAGTTAAATTTTAATTACTGGATTATGCGACTATATACACGTGGAAAAGGGTCTACAAGTTCGGGGGAATACTAACTACACTTATAAACCTCTTTATTGCTTCGATTTTATAACAAAAATTCACTAATTCCAATTCACTAGACACCTAGAGCCTTATGGGGTATAATTTAGGGAAAGCTGCAATCAGTAAGAACATTGTTCTCATTGGTTGGATTATACCAGAGTCGTGGTTGACTAAAAGGTATCTGTGGCGTTTCACGTTTGTTCAGAAAATTCGGAGTCCATAGCCAAGAACGCATGAGGTCAACATTATCGTCGTAAAATAAACCTTCCCTTGTGCTTTCTAAATTAGTACTTTGTTTTGACGGTTTAACCTTAAATGACCGAAAAAAGCACGGTTACTGTAGGCTAGGCTAGTGAAAGCTTCGAAACAGTGCTTAACACAAGAATGCTTTGAATAATGCTTCTCCTTTATTTTTAACGGTGTTTTCTGTAATTTATTAGTTAAAATATACTAAATATTAACTAAAAACACGTGGCTTTACCAAGTTTAATGCTGAACAAAATGTAACATTTTAAGGAGAAATATAGGAGCGAGAAGATGGAATATAAATTAAGACAAAAACTTGCCCATTTCTACTGACAACTTAATATCAGAATTACCCATATGATTTGTTAATGTACTCTAGAAGCTAGAGTCTCAAACTGAAAGATAACGACTTGTTAAGATGCCCGCCGCATGGGGCCGCGCAGTACGACCAGATTCTGAGTCAAACAATACATTCCGGTAACGTAGAAATTTGAAAAACGATAAAACTGACAGCTTTAGACGCTTACTATGATTCTAACAGGTTTTATACTGGGTTAATCCGGAATATTGATTTGTCAACGCAATGCAGTTCATATACCGGACTTTATGTAATAGGATTTACCGAAGTCTTCTTAATCAGACTTAGCCAGGTCTTAAGGGTTCATGAAACTAAATCCCGTGTTTCTAGGACGTTTTAGTCTTCCTCTTCAGTGATCTGTCGCCAATTTTGCTTCGACATTCACCAGTCAGGCAAAATATTTCAGAATAGGAAGACAAGCATATTCGAAACGTAATTTTATTAATTCTTATGAGGTGGTTTAGGTCACGAAATATTTTAATAATGAAAAACAGTGGCCACGGAGTATTATAAAGTAGTATATTTTCTTACTTGTAGTAATTAACGAGTAATTATCAAATAATAAATGTACCCTGATGATTTAAACAAGGGGTTCCGTAATCATATGCATTAGAGTAAAATATTCTAGTTAATTTCAAGCTTTGAAATTGCTTTATACGCAACATTAAATCTTCAATGTATACAGAAGCATGCTAAATCTGATAGTAAGGATTTGGGATTCAATTTATTATGGTGATTGAAGAGATTTTCTTCGTTTACTGCTTCTTGCTGAGAAATTAGTTTGAAAAGGAGAAATAAATACACAAATTGAAGTTCTTTTTAAATTTGCCCTTTTCCTTTTATGTGAGTGGTCTGGCGCAGGAAAGAATGGGAAGTAATTGCATTTTTAACTATCCATTTTGATTTCATGTTCGTAGTTATTAGTGCAATCCTGCTGTAGCTGTGGTTCTGGCCACGTTTTCCGTACTTTCCCGATCGCGCGGCTTTGGACAGCAGTAAAATGAAGGTAACCGACATTAGACGAATTAGACATTAGGCTCTCAGCTTCATTTCCATAACAAACCAATCAGGTAATCCTATTTTTTCCCTTGGAGTTAAAGGTTTCAGAACCACTGCACTTTAATGTTTCCCTTTAAAAATTCTTTCAAGTACGTAATAAGAGCTATAAAAAAGTATAATACAGAAAAGAAACAAGCATTTGTTTCGAGCAAATTTAGAGAACTGTGCTAAGTTTGGACATCTTCAGTTTATATTTACTTTACTGCACTTTTCTTCTGTAAATACTACTTGTAAAGAATGCATTGCTCAATGTCCCTGCTGATTTAATCATAGAGGGATTAGATGAAACAAATAATGTGGGAATTCTATACACTTCTAAAGGATAATAAGAAGACGTCACGATTATGTAACTGCATTTGCTTCTATAATACATAACTGAGCAATTTCTTCTGGTTTCAGATCATTTATATCGTATCTAAAGGACATATTTCAGATTGACAAAGACAAATACAATTTATTTAAAAGATCATCATCAAGAAGTTACATATAAATGTTATATTTAAGATGCTAATATTCAGAACTCGTAATGAAAACAAATAGATATTACAGGTCTTGCCAATAATTACATCTTAATATACACTAATTGCAAATTGCTCTAAAAGATGAGCTACAGATTTTAATTGGTGGATTACCTAAATCATGTTTAGAAGAACTTATATACATACCAATTGGTCCAAAGTATAGGTAGCCGTTACATAAGAGCACATGTTTAAAAAAATATTTTTTTTGCCTAAAAGTTAGACCTCTTTAGCTTTGCATGCCAGGAACGTTCTATATAATCAATACGATTTCACAGTGGCGACCATTTTTTTGAAAATTGGGAGAGAACTCAGATGTGATATGTAAGCAGTTTTGAGAAAAAATAACTCTAGATTAAAAACCTCTTCTTGAGACTGTTGGAAACTCATACCAAATCACGATACTTGCATCTGAAAACGCACACATTTATGGGATCTACTCATTACGAATGGGATGATGCTATCATTTTATTTTGAATAAGAAATCAGAGTTTAAACACTCATTGTGAAAGCAGCTATTGAATGTTTAATTCTGCAATCTACTACTTTGAAATACTCGTTTCTAGTGTAAGCTATGGTACAAAATTAGAAGCAAATACTTTGGAAACGATAAGCATTCTGATAGCATCGAGATCTCATCGTTATCTCTAAGTTCACAGCTACTCTACATTACATCTAATCAATTAGAATCTAAGAAGAGCAGTTGCAACCTGCCCTTCTAATATCACATATTTGAACAGTTCCACCAGCTTCGTCATAAATATGTGTACTTGATATGTTTTTTGCCTTGGTTGTTCATCATGAAATGACGAACTTACATTCTAAGTATAAATAAACAATCACACACAGTTAAACACACTTTTCGTGCAACCACGTCATAGAGAAAACAAAAGAGGGGACTAATATTGCATTACTCTTATGACATTTTTTATTCGACAACTATGTTAAACTTTTAACACTTTGTTTTCCAAGTAGGTACATTTTTTTCTAGTTTTTTGTAACTGTACAGTGTATAAAGTTAGTTATTATGTCACATATATATAATGATAAGATTTTGTGCAAAACAGTTCTTCTAACAGACTTTATAAAAAGTATGCACATCAGCTCACACTAGATATGTTACAGGGATATAATATTCTACTTATTAGATTAGGTGCAGACATTATTAAACAGTGATTCGAAAAAATATAAGGAGTTTCTAATAACAAAATTTACAGCATCAATAATACATGGTGCATTCCTTTGCCTTGTATTTTCTGGACCAGTTGTGTAAAGCAAGGAAAATGAGTTTGTTTCGTAACATCTTTTAATGTTAAAAAAGGTCATTATCCACGATTAAAGGAACAGCAGTAAGTCCAGCAAACATGTTTCTGGGCATAGCTGATGCACTGGCATAATATAATATTACCCGACAGAGGCAATGGTATTCTGCATGCCATAGCGAATATGACCAGCTCAATCAGCCAACTGAATGGGACAGTGCGCTCTTTATCTGCATTGCGCATGCGTCTCCGCAGTAGTTCCCATTCTTTCCGGGGATCCATTCGCCTTGGCCCGGTAGTAGGAGTACTAGAGTAATCCGTGTAGTCATCTCTCTGTAAAGTTTCATGGTTATATACCAATCTTAAAAATATACTTTTAAAACTAAATATTGGCAAGAATCGACAGATGCCGTTGTTTCTCTGTCCCATTTGTTTATTTTTAAAGAGAATTTAATAGTATTTTCTCATTTGAAAAAAAGGCATTCACCGAATTTTAAGACAAATATTACATTTTATAAAGTGTATGAAGTTTGCTACATAAATTAAACTTCTATACCTTTAAACTATTATAATAAATAACTATACAGAGTTTTTCCCTGTAGCTATGACAGTCTCCCAAGCAAACAGCTTTATGAAAACGTCTTTTCAAGTTAATCACAAGTGAAAAATAACTTGGGAGGTTTAGTAATTCCAGGATAGAAGTCACCAACTGCATCTGACTGGTTACTGTACATCAATGTATTTGGGACGAGAGAAAATAGGCAACAAACTCAACCGAAAAAATAATCTTCAAATTATTACAGTTTTGGTGAAGGGGACACGATAAGCAAGAATCGAAAACAATGTCTTGTCCCTTTAAGATGTTTTCAAGTGTTTAAACGATTCAATTTTGCTATAAAGGCATTTCGAATCAGAAATAACGACTTTGTTTTTGTCAAGAAATGGGAAATATAAAACTTTGGCAATTTACACCCATAAGCCTCATAAATACGAACGGCGTGGTTATGAAATGTCTTTTTTAAAAGGATAATAATGGATACAATTTCATCAATTGAAACAGACCTCAATTCCTATTGATGTTAAAATGAAGACATAGTTTTTAGCAGTAAGGGGTCGCGGAAATATTGCAGCAAAGGAACGCTGCCATGAATGTTTACGTCATAAACATAGCTTTAATCTCTAAAACCTTGCTTCTCCTTGCATAAGCACTTTATACATATGTTAATCTACATCGTTACAGGCCATTTCCACTTATTACATTTATACGTTTTCCATTTTTACGGCGATTTGAGTCACCTACCACAGACATTCTAATGTTTGCTACTGAAATGTTTAAATTTTGAAACTCTTCTGGATACATTAAAGCAGCATAATTGTGCACGAGTTCCATCTAATCCGCTGAAAGGTTTCGCTAATGGGCCTGGTTGATACCTTAACAGTTTCTTCAGTGTATGTTTTGACACCTAGAACCCACATTTTATGTCTACTGATCATGACGTTTTACAGTTTTTGGTCGACCACACTATAATATGCTGACTGCATGTGACGTAACTGAACTGTTATGACTCATTATGATCTTACTCTGCAACCCATAGATTTTAACATCTTCAAAGCAGCATTCCTTTGGGATCCATTCTCTAAATGATAAAATATGTGTATTTAAAATAAATTTGTTATTTGTAATTTTAATATTCGAATAAATTTAGTCCATTTACTTTGGTTTAATATGTATTGCTTTCACATTACCTGCAAAAATCAATAAATACGATGCGGACTCAACAGTAGTGCCATCTGTTGCACTAGTCGCAAACACGCTCAAGGTCCTGCCATCCGATGCGCATTTCATTACAGACAATTAACAAGATAAGATGTTTTTGTAAAATCTCAAATTTTTGGAATTATAGTGTGGTGGTCGCCAAAAACAGTCGTATGCAACTTGACTATAATGGTAATTAAGACACTTGTATGAAAACTCGCTATCATTCTTTTCATAAACATACTCACATCTTAATTACTATCATTATACTCTCGTTGCATAATATACGGTTATGTTCCAATATTGTTATAGCCTTAAAACTGAACAGTTTTTCTCCTTGTTTGCCGGATGTTAAATCACTGCCTGTTCACTGAGAGCATATGCTTATAACAGATAGATAAGGGCCAAGTAGCTCAAACTTTACGTCCCCTATTAGAGGTCTGCACAGGTCGAAATTATTCTTAGGTCCAGCCCGATCTGAACCGAATCCGAGAATCAGTTACATTGTACCTTCCAGCCCGGGGCCGACTGTCTAATTTTCTTTTAAATAACACTATTGTGCAGGTACTGTGTGACCACGAGAAGAAGGCAAGCGAGAGGAATGTGTAACATCAACACATGTCACATTTACGCTCGCCGTGTGGATACGATAAGCATGTTAGGAGGTTATAAACTACTACGCGGTGTTGTCAAGTACTCACCCATGGCAAGAGCCAATGCGTTAACACCTATCACGGCGGTTGCTGTTCTACTAGTATCAGATCTGGCAGCATGGGTGGTTCATTTGCACACATAAACACATTTCGTAGTAAACGTAGTAAACAATCAATAGTACGTGAGCAGATAAACAGTTACAGACCTCCGCTCGCCCCTCAGGCCCCGCTCGTCTTCTTCTCGTTGTCCAACAGTATTCACTATATTATTATTATTATTATTATTATTATTATTATTATTATTATTATTATTATTATTACTTCGCGAAGCGTGCTGCCTGTGTTGTGAAGGGCCTCGGGTTTGATTTCCAGCTCCGACGTGAGAACATTTTCCGCTGCTGGGGACGTCTGATAAGGGATGCGCTAGTCTCAGAGGAGTTGTGGGCTATCTTACAGGACACAACACTCTGCGCAGACATTTATTCATAATGTGGCTTACACAAGACCCTTTATATCGAAAATGTGTAAAGGAGTTTGAGACGTCACAGCATATTCTATGTGAATGCGAAGGTTTCGCTTTGTATAGATATATACTCCTAGGGCCCTTCTTTGTGGAACCTGAGAAGATAAGAAGGGCAGATATCAGGGACGTGGTCCGTTTTGTTCGGACCATCGAACTTAAGTAATACCAAGGATATGAGGCACAAAGGGCTCTGTGAGCCTACGTGCAGGCCTCTTTAAGAGGCCCCTCAACGTTATCACCATCACTGAGGTCCTTGGAACCAATTAGGGAGCCACTTTACACAAATAATGGCGGCAGAGGTCCTGGAATCTTCATGTAGTAAATGGCTTGTTGACGACATAATGCCTTATTAACCAGATACCATCCCTATTACGGTTCTGTGTAATATTGTCCAGAATGCCCTGGGTGTGGGCGGGTGGAGGGAAACAACTGCCATGCTGTTATAACGTTGTTCACAATTGACCGAAGCGATCATTTATTTATTATTACTGGTATTACAATTGCTATGGATGCATGCATGCTGTGATAATTGTGCTGTTCCGGGCATTCTCAACATCGCGGACCATAAATTGTTATATTTTTTTGGTCTTTTTTTCCGGTTACACGCCAAAGTAAAAGTTTTACTAATTATTTTGATTAAAATACCACACGTTTAAGTAATTTACACAACAAATAAAGTGCTAAGATATGATGTGATGAATTAATTTTTCACTGTCTTTATTTTGAAGCGTGAGCCCGACAAACATTTTTCAAATTAAGTTCGAACTCGACCCAAGCCCATGCAGACCTCTATCCCCTATGCTACGTGGATGATAATGCTAGCAGCAATCAGCGATCGCCTTGTCTTCAGATCTAAATACTCCAGCATACATTCCATCGTATTTAAAACGAATCGATTTGCTGGCACGTTCTGATTCGTTATAAATACTGTGCAGCATAGGGAGCGTAAGCAAATGCCTGTATCTTGTGCAAACATACCTTGTGTAGGAGTAAATGTTTACACCAGTAACTTCACTGATACACTTTGGACATCCGTTTATCGAATGGTGAGTTTATTACAGTGTGTTTCTTATTAGTTTTTAAAAATCCCAAAGCTTCCTCAATGTCCACATCTGTAATTTGAAATTCTGAAGATACTTTTTAAGGCACACACTTTAAATTCGCTAAAGTAGTAATTTGTAAAAATTTCTGCTTAGTATTATTTTCTCAATTTATCATAATACATAATAAATCTATACCATATATGCCCATGTTCTTTGTTTCTTGTGCTATAACTTCCCTACTGGTCTCGAATTATGTGCACTTTGATTTGTTTGCGGGGACGTAATACGGCATTATCATGTAGACATAAAAAGGCCCGAAAGCGAAATGTACTGTATTTTTGGGTCTTCCACTTCGTTTTATACTACAACCTTTGTTTAAATAAATCAAAATGTGTTGACTACTAAGTTTCTCTTCTGAAATACTTGGAAATGCTTCTCTTTAAAGAAAGGACATCACAGACTTATGCTTGCGTCTTCCACCACAGAAAGCACTGCTCTACACTGGATCAATATTAGCATTTTACTAATTAAAATATAGTTACATCTCTTGAGGGAATGGTTCGATATGTTTGGGTTTTGTAGCTTAATGAGTGATACTGGTTTTGTTTGGACTACATTAACTCGTGATCTAATTCTAAAAGTACTGTTCGGAAACACCTAGAATCCTGAGCGGAAGGGGTTTTTGTCAGCTGCTGGTTCAGCCATTGGCCTCTGAGGCACCTGAGGTGCTTGCGCCTGTGCTCTAAAAGGGTTGGTGTCTCCGGCAGGAGGTGCCATTCCCGCAGGTTGATTTGTGTACCCTGGTTGTTGTCGTTGGTAACCCTGAGGCTGTGGTGGTGGAGCCTGGTAGCCCGGTTGCTGTTGGTATTGCTGGTGCTGTTGTTGG
Organism: Deroplatys truncata; assembly: GCA_030765065.1. Classification (NCBI taxonomy): domain Eukaryota; kingdom Metazoa; phylum Arthropoda; class Insecta; order Mantodea; family Mantidae; genus Deroplatys; species Deroplatys truncata. The sequence goes on along the minus strand of CM060975.1, from coordinate 300,039,865 downwards.
AAGTATGTACCTCCACCAGTACTCCCGGAGTAGCCATCCGCAACTTGCCTATCCACGTTTGTTTCTTGCAGTTGAGTCGGCTGACCGTCGGGATAATATGCGTTAGTGGTTGTGTTACTCTGATCAGGGAACTGTGAGTACTCCAGGTGGTTCTTCAAGTCGGTTATCACAGGCTTCTGATCCTGCATCGTATACGTCTGATACTCCTTGTCAGGTGGATCTGACATTAGAATGTTGGCCTCATTCTCAAGAGGCTTGAAATCGTATATGTGCCTAAGATACATCAGCACAGGGGCATACAGGAGGTTCGAGAATGCAATGCCGACGTTGAGCGCCGTAAAGCCTATGGCTTCTACAACTCCCCCTGCAATGATCGGGCCTACGGCGTAGGCAACAGAGTATGATATATCCGCAATGGCGTATATACTTCCATATACGGAAACATAACGCACATCGACCAGATAACCCAATGTAGGTAAAAGGGCGGTGTCTATGAGAGCAATGCCGAAACAAATTCCACATATTGGGATCATAAGTACTTTATAGGAGCTGGAAAATGGAATGATGAAACAGCATAAACCCTCTAGAGCTAATCCTCCTGCAGCCATTATCCATTGATATTGTGGATACCGCTTAGCCATCTTCACTGTCAGAACTACCCCGAATACGTGAGGGAAGAACGCTGGAAGCCATATCATCCCTATCTTCCAGTTGTCCGTTGTGAGATTGTCTTCCATCCACAAGGAAATCGTGGGTTCCAGGAAAGCAAGTGCCACGTTAGACATCATCAATGCTCCGGAACAAACTGCTATATAAGGGTCTATGAACAATTTCCAAATTGGAATACCTTTTGGTCTCTCCATATTACGGTCTCTGATCTGTTCTTTAATAGGTTTCATGACTAGAAGCAACATAAATCCATCTGCTAAGGATACAAAGGCAAGTATAAGAAATGGAACTTCCTTGCCAGCGAACTGGTACAGTGCTCCTCCAAAAGGTGGCGCTACAAGGCAGCCAAAGCTGATGAACGCCAACGCTATTCCAAGTGCCTTAGAACGTTCCGTCTCTTCAGTGAATCTATCGGCTATCATGGCCAGGCCAGATGTATCGGCGAAAGCAGACCCTACACCTTGCAAACTCCTAGCGAAGAAAAGCAGGCCATAACTCCGACCACAGGCAAACACTGCCGTCGACAGGAACATGATGGTGAGACCAACCATCATAGGCATGTCGTATCCAATGCGGTCGATCAAAGCACCCGAGAAGGGGTTCACCATCAACTGGACGATCGCCTTAGAGGCGAACAACACTCCGGTGGCTTGATCCTGCCCATGGTGGTCATGTTTGACTATTTTCGGCCGCGTCTCATTGGGCAGCGGTGGTTCTGTGGGCTCTTCTATTCCCCAAGCTCCGATGTAGCGCAGGTAATCCGGGATGATGGGCACTATCACCATATACAGCATGTTGTCTAACAGCAGGGCTATGGACACGATCACCAGCACCAACTTCCGCTGGGACTTGGGCTCCTGCAGCTTGGCCCATACTGCGTCCCTGAGTTCTCCGAACTCCATATTGATGATCGGAATGGTCGTCATCCCGGAAAGTCCTACTGTAAATTGCCAGCAGGAACGAAGTGGATTGGACGACGTGGTGGTTATACACTGGACCAACCTCCCTGGGTACTATTAAGTGCCCCTTTTATTCCTTACTACTTCCTCCTAAACTGGCGTGCCAAAACTTCTACGTCATTTTCCAAACGATACAGAACAAATGCATTTCACTAGGTGAAGGGTGTTTTCCTGTAGATATTTTTAATAGAGAGTATTGTTTCTGGTGGTGTGTGGTGTTTGTGTGACTTCCTGATGTAGAGGAAGCTCGTAGCTGGTGCGCGCGGCGGTGTTGGTGGTGGTCGGATGGGAACGAGACCTTGGTGGAGCCATCATCGTCATCCCCCGGAACTAGCCAGCTGTCATGGCAGACGGTCAATGGACAGGCGGGCAGGCGGGTGTCGGGCAACCTTCAAAATACACAAGACAAAATAGAAATTAGGCTCTTCATCTTTACACTATGTTTTCTATATTTTTGGTTGCTTTGTAAGGGGAAGGATAGGTATGGACGGGATGAAACCTCGTTCCCACCCGACCTCCTCGGTGTTATTTCACAGTGTTCTGTATGTCAGTGGCGGCTAGTGTTGTGGTACGGAGATTCCTGTAGATTAGTTTTGGTGATATCCATTTCAGTGGGCCCTTCACACCAGCCACCACTGAAACAGAACATGTGGATAACTGGGAGCAGAAGCTATAATATTTACTTAAAAATACACACATCCAAAATTGTCTGAGGGACACATTATTCAGGCTAGCTTTATTGAATTTTATTTCACAATTTTAAACATTCCAGCCATTGCAAACATTCGATAATAATTTAAAAATGTTATTGTGCATTCATTACTGTAATTTATTCCTAACTACCTTTACTGTTTTCATTATCTAATGGTTTTTCAATCAGAACTGATCTTCTCTTTAACTACGTATGAAATTATTTGCTGCTGTGATTATTAGAACAGATGCATAACAAGTAAATAAGACATAGCATATTTTCTATTGATTATGAATATAAAATGAATTACGAAAACGTGTGTCTTTAGACAGTTTTGATGCGTGCATTATTTGGATTTTATACCCTTACATATTGTGCTTGTTAAATATTAATTCAAAAGGAATGGAAATCACATTTAAAAGTAGTTTAATTTGAAACGCAAGCGCATAAAATTATGATACAATTGTATCACTTTGTGTTTTTCTAACAACAATAGTGCAATACATTAATAAAACATTCTGGAACATTTAAAAATAATCATATCTGATATAATACACTCTCACGACTATCTCTACCCACTGCAAATTTAAATACACCTATTATACATTATAGCATTCATATAAAAGTTATTCTTCTATGTACTTGATACCATAATTACTGACGGAAATATATAAATAATTAAATATAGAAATAACAGTAAGATAGAGAGATAATTTCAATAAATAATATCCTATATTAAATCAATGTATAATATAATAAACTTGAGTTGAAAGATTTTTATGAAGAAAAAGATAATTAGCGAGCGATGTTAAGCAGTCATTAGCAACAGCCTGAGGAGCGAAAGCATTAGCTTAAAGATTCTTAGAATAAGCTAGGTTATAAGTTTAGTATATTTGAATAGTCACATAGGCAGAAATTCTGAAAAAGAGAAAGGTAATGAAATTCTGAGAGTCGGAGAGGTACAGTTTATAATATGTCATATACGCATACTTAGAATTTTGAGATTGGAGTGCATACGAAAGGATGTTGGTAGGGAGTAATATGTAGGAGGAGCTTGAGTTAATATAAGGGCGTGTATTCTAATCAGAGACACATTCGTTCTGCATACATTCGTGACACTCTCTGTTGAGAATTAATTACATAATCTGGCGATTACTGGTGTCTTATTTTAAGTACTCACTCAGTGAGGCGTTTGTCTGAGTAAGATTTGTCGGCCTTCGCGAGGGGTTCTGCTGGTAAGCATTTAAGCGATTCACGGCAAGTTACACTTCTGGTTTCTTTTATTGCGGAAACAGTTATTTCAAGCCGTAAAATTGATACTTCAGGTATAATAATTCAGTTGTTATAATTTCGAGTGCTACAATTCGTAATTAGTTTCATTATTTATTTTCAAACTAAGAGCAACTCGCTTCAATAGCTCAAGTATTAGATCACATTAAATTTATCAGTCGGTTTAAACTGGTGTTATCCTTTCAAAATACGCCCAAGCATACCCTGAGAGAAAGATATCATAGCCAACCACTGTAGCAGCAGGCAACAGAATCAACAGCAGATATTGAAGCAGAGGGTATGGCTTTAGAAAGTGACGACCTTCGTCCGGCTTCAGACTTTACCTTATTTGCTATACATTTTGACTAGAAACAATTTCAAACCAAGCAATTGGTTAACGAAGCAAGAAGGAAATTTCTAATGAGAAATTGAACAGGGTGGAAGAATTATAGAATATTTTTGTAATGTCATGAAGTTTCGCACAATTTGCATTAAACGTTCGTGGTGTAATAATTTTACTTGGCAAGGCCGCAATTTGATCCTTTTCTCGCCTAGAGTCGCGTGATTCTGACCTCTGTCACGCACGTTTCAAAAGTGAATCAAAGAACAGTGGCACTTAAGTGCCTTGGGTTGAAAATTTTATAGGCCTGCAATTTCCTATTTTCATAGTGTGTGCCTTTTTGTAACTTAAGGTCCTATTATGGCTTTTTTTTAATGAGAAATTTTATAAAGGTTTATGCTTATTTTAAATCCATTATATCTGTTGTTGGCTGTTATTTATTAATGTGATGTTAACCTTGGTATTGGAATTAATATTTCGCGCTCTGAGCATATGAAACATTGTTGACAGCATGCCTGAGGAAGTCTGTAATACCGGTATTTCTTTCCTAACATCAGCAGCATTGTTTCGTGTAATAATGAAATAGTGGCTACTAGCATAAAAAAGCCTTTAATAAATGGTAAACTAATTGCTTTATGACTGGAAAATCGATCATTTTATTATTAACTCATCGTTTTGTTAACTAACACGATGGATTTATTATTTTATACTTCTCACGTGGGCGAAAACAGTATTAATAATCCCGTGGTGCTACAGACCATGAAGGGTCTTGACCTGTCAACCCGACTGCCGGAACTCACGCCCACGTACGCACTGCAGAGGTGGGCGATCATCCAACGGATACAGGGAGTGATGTGGCTAGTATCAGGCATCCCCCAACTCGTTTTCCGGAGCTTTTACTTTCTCTACTACGTATAGTAAGTAGGGGAAGTATTGTATTCCACCCAAAAATTCGATACTGAGATTTCACCGGAAATACATGTTTTGAGACCCCCTGAATCCAAAAAAAAGCATTTTTGGAAACATGTCCGTGTGTGTGTGTCTGTGTGTGTGAACAGCATAACTCAGAAACGAACAGTCAGATAAACACCAAACTTGGCATTTAGGTTCAGTATCTTTCAGAGATGCGACACGAAGGTTTTAAGGAAAATCCCTCCACCCCAGATTACCCTTTACATGGAACATTTTTCGAAAATTTTAATTTTCTCAAAAATGGCTGTAACGATTTTGATTAAAATATCATATGTTTAAGATATTTTTATGACAAATAAAATGTATATCTTCAATTTCCTGGGAATGTCTCCAAAAGTATTCTTCATTGTGAACGACTTTTGCATAACTAGTAAACCATAAGAAATAGACAAACATTTACGACACAAAAAATGTAGATCGCGTTAAAATACACAATTTATGTCATATACATTTTTGTTGATGAGTGAACCATTTTTGAGATATTGCTTATTATTCCCTTAAATTTTTCAATACTTATTTTCTCAAATGGGAATTCGTTATTCATTTTTTGGTCTGGGATATGCAAAGAGTATTAATCTGTGGGAAAGGGAATGGTGCTGCACCTAGCAACCAGCTATTAAGAGATATGTATGTGCTTAAAGGCTACTGTATATCTATATTGCCCTTGTAAATATATTATCCCCTTACATATACAAGAAAACTAGCAATAAGATAGACTCTGCAAATGTTTATCTCGATTAACATGAAGTAGATGGAGAATAAGCGTTTGTAAAAATAGTTTGTACATGAGTAGAGAAAGTCATGTGAGTGTAACACATCAGATTTTTTTTTATTTATGGTCGCTCTTTAACTACTATGGTTCTTAGCGTTCCATTCTATATTGGGTGTGAAAGACGGTAATTTTGCTCAGAGGCCACTCTATCAGGCTTGAGGTTCTTTTACGTGCCGTAAATCTATAACACAGGACCACCAGCTTTACTTCCCTTCCGAAGGAAGCCACGCTAAGGATTTTTACGCCCGAAAAAATCCATCGCCCTCCGCCGGGTTTGAACCCGTTACCCCCCTCTTTAAGGACACACACACCCCACTTACACGCTAGACAATTAGCAAGTTATAATTTTGTGTTTTGGTTTTTCTTGTGAAGAAATACTATTATACTTACTACTGTTTAGCGTTCAGGTTAACTTCGGATTTTTAATTATGTCTTTGCTATATCACTACGTGCACCAGATACTTAATGATTACTAAAGCCATGATTCCTAGAACCGAATCCTGCATTTTCAAGAAAGATTTGTCAGAGACTTCATTTCCTGCTATTTTGTTTATACTTATCTAATTAGGTGAATAATATCCAACCTGTACAAACCTTTTATGTTTCCGCACACGTCTTTTATATACTTTATCGTTAATTTATTCATCAAAATATTGGTAAAATGCAAAACTCTTACACAAACAAATGTTTTTCCACAATCGGAGCTAAATGTACGTTTCTAGGTTACCAAAAGCGGGAGAGAAATATTAAGCAACAATTAAAATAACGAAATATATCAACTTTCTCACTTATTAACATTAATGAAAGTAAAATGCGTACAGTTATTCAGTTAAACTGCAGATTCCATTAGTTGATAAAATGGTATTATTATTTATATTTACTGTATTTTGAAGTGCTTAGACCTTGTAAAATCTGATGATAAATGTTTTTTTATTTGCAACAGAATTCTCTATATATTTATCAGGTATACTTGTAGCTTCTTCAGTAATTACCATCTTTTAAAACGAGCATGCGCTCCTTCATATTATCAGCAACGTTGCTAACATATCCTTTAAATCATTCCAAAGCCCCTCATTCCTTGTCAAGAATTTGAAAGCACCTCAATGAATTAGTCCAGGAAATGCAATAAAAATAAATAAAATGCGACAATTTAGCTTTGGTCGCGGGTGGAAAAATAGTATATACACCACGGAATCGAAACAGATTTTCCCTTCAGTACGTTTGTAGCCCTCGGGCTCCAATTATATACCTTGTGGAAAATCATCTGTTTCTCTCTCTTAATGTATAATATGCTATTCTCCTCCCCTTGATGACTTTTTTCCACGTAAAGTATAATTTTGGAGGAATTTCCTAGAAAATACGTGCGCGATATTTTTAAATAGCTACTGTCTGATTCAAGTATGGAAAACTGTATTTATCGATAGTTAAGCTGCACATACACACGCACGCGCGCGTGCTCGCGTGCTTTTTTCTAAAAAATTTGCCTTTTTGAGATCAGAGATCCCCCAAAAGTGTATTTCTGGTTAAATCTTGAGGCAGTATTTTTAACACTTAAATGATTTCAGTCTAATTATATAATATATAAATTCAATAACAGCCTGCCTTAAAGCAATATGTTTATGTAAAAACATATAAAAAGTGTATATTGCAGTCATTGTATATGTTTATATTATTTTATACATGTAATAATGTTATCTGAATGTATTACGTAATTTAATAATGTTGGAGCTGTGAGAATAATAGGTTAAAAGTTGCTAACAATGAGGTAATCTTGAGGCAATAATGAGTAAGAAAGTGTAATAATGCTACTAGTCATTAATCAAGCAACAATAATGTAAATTTTGAGACAGTTCATAAAATAGCCAATCAACAACCAGAAAAAGCTTTAGTTAAATGAAGGTATTCTATTGGAGTAGGGTTAGCCAATCAGAAACTGAAATATAGCAAAATATACAAATCTAGAAGTCAGTTACTTGTAGGCAGTGCTCATAACTGGACGCGTTGCTTGAAGACGGTATTCCTGACGCGAGATGTGTCCTCGAGAAGTTTAATATGTATTTTGAGTGAGACAAAAATAGCTTACGTGTTAAAAAGTGCAAGTATTTAATAAAAGAATCTCACAGCTCTCTATATCAGTGAAGTGTTATTTAAATCGTATCAAGCATTAATAAAAGGAGTGAAGTAAAATTATAATCTGTGTAAGCCTACATTCTTCAGTCGCACCACAACCCTGCAGAGAAAAACATGTCGCTAACAATAATACTGACGCAGCCGAGGCAAACATAAATATATAATATTTAAAGAAACAGTAAAAAGTAAACAGTAAACAGTTGAACTACGATAAAATATCTAAAATAAAATCTTCTCAATATGAATTTTGAATTCTTGACGCTATGCAATACTTTCTCTACCTATCACAGGTAAGTGGTAGAAAACGTATAAACTTAATAAAACGTACTTTAAAGAGCAGAGTGTAACCTGGAAAGATTTATTTTAACAAAATTATAAAAAATATAAGGCTTGAAGGTATTCATATTTATGTTAGTAATAAACAGATATTTATTGTACTTCCGGAATATAGAGGTCTTTACACAAGAAGCATCTATGTCGTAAGTTCCCCTACTGGTTCTGCATTCTCACCACCTCTCCCCCTCCCAGGAAAAACCAATCAGAGCACCTGTCACATCCAGCACAACACCCATAACCAAATTCAATTACAAACTCTACAAGGGAGAGAACGGCTTGCCCCGGGCGGCTATCTTTATACACCTGCTGTGATCAGAAAATACGCCTCCTGCGTTGATTCTTAATCTCCAGTCGTGGGTCACAGGCAGGCGTTCTCTGCTGCAAGTAGTACTGCTATTATTGCTGTCCATTCTTTGTTAACCCTTAACACAGGGAGTTACATCCTAAGTCCTTGATTATTATTTAAAAGAGACATAAAATCTGATGCGTCACACTCACACTACTTTCTCTACTCATTGCGACTTTGACTTCACATAATTCCTTATACAGGGTGACGCAGATAAACGTAGCCCTCTCTCGTTTGAATACAAATGCGATATTTCCGTTGTGTAGTAATGTAAATTTCTGTTAAAATTGGCCGTTGAAATTGAATCGAGCTACAGTACAACAATGGGCAATTTTATGCAATATGAGTAACCGATAGTTGCTATTCTTCTGTCTGCAGTTCAGTTTATTTCATCAATTCATGTACACGTAGCTGTTCGCATTCTGAAAATTGGCTTTCCGATACAAGAAAGAATTCAAATTGTGGAAGCATATGCGAAAAACAGGTTCGATTAAGGAAACCTGCGAAATTTTGGGGGGCAAGTTTCCGGCTAGAGGACTACTGACAAAGAGTGCAATACAGAAATTAGTTTTAAAATGACGCTCACCAGAAGTTATTGAGGAGATTCGTCAAAGAATTACTGAATGCCCAAAGAAGTCTTACTTGTAAATTAGTGCAACAGGCACATAAAAGTAGGAGTTGCCAACGGAAAAAATCTTGTGTTACACTCACATGACTTTCTCTACTCTTGTACAAACTATTTTTACAAACGCTTATTCTCCATATGCTTCATGTTAATCGAGATGTTAATCTTATTGCTAATTTTCTTGTAGATGCAAGGGGAATATGGTAGGCTTTAAGCGATAGTCAAATATTTTAAGAGCTGGTTGTTATGTGGAGTATTCCATTCTCTTTGCATTACCAGGACAAAAAAAATGAATAACAAATTTGAGAAAAAGTATAATTATTGGAAAATTTAAGGGAATAACAAGCAATATTCTCGAAAATAGTTCACTCAACAACAAAAAGTATATGACATAAATTGTGTATTTTAGCGCTATCTGAATTTTTTGTTTAGTAACATTTTGTCTATCTCTTATGGTTTACCAATTATGCAAAAGTCCTTCACAATGAAGAATACTTTTGGAGACATTCCCAGAAAATTCGAGATATACATTTCATGAAAATATCTTAAACATATGATATTTTAATCAAAATCGTTAGAGCCATTTTTGATAAAATTAAAATTTTCAACAAATGTTCCATGTAAATGTTCCAAAAATTCAATACCGACACTTCACCGGAAATATATGTTTTGAGACTCATTGAATCCAAAAAAAGCATTTTTGCAAACATGTCCATGGGTGTGTCTGTGAACAGCATAACTCAGAAACGAACAGTCGGATAAACATCAAACTTGGTATTTAGGTTCAGTATCTTACAGAGATGTGACATGAAGGTTTTCAAGAAAATCCCCCCACCCCAGATTACCCTTTACATGGAAGATTTTTCGAAAAGTTTAATTTTCTCAAAAATGGCTCTAACGATTTTGATTAAAATATCATATGTTTAAGACATTTTCATGTCAAATAAAATGTATATCTTGAATTTTCTGGGAATGTCTCCAAGTGTATTCTTCATTGTGAACGACTTTTGCATAACTGGTAAGCCATATTAGGAGATAGACAAAATTTTACTACACAAAAAATGTAGATCGCGTTAAAATACACAATTTATGTCATACATTTTTTGTTCTTGAGTGAACTATTTTTGAAATATTGCTTGTTATTCCCTTAAATTTTCCAATACTTATATTCCACATAGCAACCAGCTCTTAAAATATTTGACTATCGCTACCTACCATATTCCCCTTGCACCTACAATAAAATTAGCAATAAGATTAGCATCTCGATTAACATGAAGCATATGGAGAATAAGCGTTTGTAAAAATAGTTCTTACAAGAGTAGAGAAATTCATGTGAGTGTAACACATCAGAATTTTTTATTGTTTCGTTTAAATATCCCCTTTGACGCAGTAATTTGTATCACAAATTATTTAAATGTCAAGAGTGATTATAGTGTGAATATGCATTGTTGTGTGACATTGATTTGAGATGTTTGTTGATTGTAATTATTGTCGAGAAGTAAGTTTATACGGCCTTACTGAAACTGACAATAATAGCGTGCAATAATGTAGCGAGGGGGTGAGCTGTTTATCATTATTAGAGACGAGCAAACGACGTAATATTGGCGCGTTTTTCTTAGAATTTGCTGGAACATTTTTCCCTAGAGCATATGTGTTCATAATTTTCATTGGATATAAAAATAGACGCTAATGTTGACGCGTTTTATTAACCAATAGCAGCTCGGTTTTAATCTTTGGGCATATCGGGGTGTAGGAGTATAAAAAGGGCTAGGTCTGAGTCAAATTCGTCCAGTCCATCGGAAACATGTGTACATTACACGTTGGCTCCAGTCCATCGGAAATATCTGTCCATTACACGTCGCTGAATATATCGCACGGTTTATCGATTCGCAGGTTACGCGTAGCAATGCTATGAAAAATAAAAGTTAATGTTGTAAAGTTAATTACACAAAAAGTTGAAGTACGCGAATTAAGAATGAGCAGTAAATAAGTTATTAAACAGTTTCAGTTTGGCGAGTGTCAAGATTAATATGTGAAAGTGCATAATGTGATACGACAATAAAAGTATAAAACAAATTCTTCATCAGTGTTATCTTTGGATAAAAGACTCCTTTCCGTTTACAGACCTGTATAAGATAAGTGCTCGACCAAAACGATCATAGCTAGCCGGAGGACAGTGAACCAAAAAAATATTAAATAAAATAATAGGCGCTCAGTAAAGGATAACACGAAGTGACCGCGACAAATTGTATTCAATACGTGCGGCAGATAAACAGTAACATTCTTTCAAACAAACACTAATACCATCGCAAATTGGCTACCACAACGTGGAGCTAACAAACTTAAATAAACTTTATACCGTCACAAATTGGCTCCCAAACATGGGGCAAAACACAAGTAAACACAAATACATTAAATACCGTCACACCTTTAACTTCTGTGGTCTTATCGGGGATTTCTACTTTAGAAACAACTGACTCCAACTGTAGGTATTTACTGTTTTTCATTAGGAAACACTCTCATATTCACCCCCACATTCTCACTTTCAGACTCTGTGGAGGGTAGGAAATTATTCTAATTAAAGAAAAAGTTCCCTCGCCCCAGCCAGGAATCGAACCCGGGATCTCAAGTGTGAGGGATTTTTTTTCTGAGTGGGGGAATGTCTTGAAAGTATTCGACCTGCAACCTTAAAAGGAGTCGTGTTTTGATTATGTTATTCATACATACTAACACACGCTCAGAAACATTTACTAAAAATACTTATCTTTATTTATGAGACTTCAGAATGTTCGCTTGGATTGCATTTTAAGTTAGATACAATTCCTTGCCTTAGGTAACCGGTAGAAGATCAAACAGAGATTCAGTGAAATACCCGCTTCTTTTAAGATGACTTATATTAATGATTATGTGGGTGGGAGCAGAGGCATGGCCAACCCTATGTTGCTTTCTCTCCCCTAGTCTTTCAGAACCAGAATACAAGAAGAGCGATACTTGTGGATAAGGTCAGTGTTTGTAAAGCGGTTGACGCGGAAGGATGTGCGGTAACAGGCCTGGAGGGGTAAGTCATGTGCACATCATATTCATGGCTAACATTACACACCCATATTTGCCAACTTTTACGATTTTCCCGTAAAATGCACGGGAGCGGAGGCCTTTTTCCGACTTTAACGCATAGGAGCCGTTTTTAAGGCTTTGTGGGAAGATTCAAAGTGTTATGGCTTATTCGTCACAGTCAATAGCCCCCTTCACTGGGCAACAACAAAATGTATAACATACGGATTTTAAAAAATTTGATTGCACCATTGGTGACCTCTAGTAAACGATGAACAGTAAATGGGCGCGAACATTCAGTAATGGGCGACATAGTTTTTTAAAGTCAACTTCCTCACGTAAATTGTTTTGTCTTATTCCCATTCTATCGCTGCGGGATGTAGCTTTCCAATTTTTGTGAGAGTTTTTGTTTATAGTTCAGGTTATGAAGCGTAAAATGTGCTCTAGAAAATATCTGTGTATAGCCCAGGAAATGCTGTTCTTTGCTGTAATATATTTTGAGCCTAATAATTAAAACAAAGTTATTTCTGATTAAAAACTGATTTATTGTTTTTCAAAATATTCTCCTTTATTATCAATACACTTTTGCATCCGTTTGAACCATTTGTCAAAGCATTTATTCCAGTCTTCTTGAGACACCTGCAAAACCACGGCTTCTTCTGCCAACGAAAATCGTTGTCCACGCAATTTATTCTTGATGTTCGGGAACAAAAAGAAGTCATTGGGTGCCAAATCAGGACTGTATGGCGGATGACCCACAATTCGATGTTTTGAGCCTTCAAATACTCTGTTGTTAGACGAGATGTGTGTGTGTGCGCTCGCATTGTCTTGATGAAGAACGATCCTACGGTTCTTGTTGGTTTTCCCTTAACTTCCGGCAAACAAATAGTTGTGTACCATTCGGCATTGACCGTTTCACGTTCTTCTAAAGGCACTGTTGCCACATGGCCAGTTTTGCTGGAAAAGCAGGCGACTATTTGCTTCGAAGTGCTTCGAGTGCTAACAACTTTTGTTGGATTTGCTTCATTTGCAACACCCATACAGTCGACTGCTGTTTACGTTCCGGCTCATACGCATAGATCCATGATTCGTCACCTGTTACAATCTTATATACGTCTTCTGAGGGGCACCGCAATTGTATTTCTTGAGCATTTTTGTACACCAATCGACACGAGCATCTTTTTGAGATTGCGTCAAATTATGTGGGATCCAAAGAGAGCTAACCTTTTTCACAGCTAAATAATCATGCAATATTTTATATATGCTGGTGGAACTAATGCCTAGGGTTGCCTCAATCTCACAATATGTCGCATGACGATCTTTCATTATTAGTTTTTGCACAGCATCAATGTTTTCTGGCACAACAACTGATTTTGGACGAGCTTCACGAACTTCATCATTGAGCGAACGGCGGCCACGATTAAATTCGTTATACCAGCGTTTCACAGTGGCAAAGGATGGAGCTTCGTCGCCAAATGTGGAAGTTAGTTGATCGATGCACTCTTGGCTTGATAAACCACGTCGAAAGTCGTAATAAATCATTGCACGAACATTTTCACGAGTTAATTCCATGTCTTTGTTGACACACAATTTTCAATTTAGTGTAAACAAAACAAATGACGATCTATTGACAAAATGTTTGAAGTAGATTATGATCAAAAATGTCAAACTTTCCATTTGAAACGTCAGATGGCAGCTACAACATTCGTGGTTGCCATGGCTCGAAATATAAATAGCGCCCCTCGTATGTGTTTATTGTGGTTATTTCAGTATGTGTGACAGAAAGAAGCAGTACTACCGGGTCTTCAAAGTTTCTTATAGAACGAAATTACCGTTTATTTTACACGTTATTATTGTACATTTACCGCACTGAACCTTTTACACATTCTGAACTTCATGTCATCGCAAAATGTATACTCTGTTTGTCGAGGGAAGCCTTTACGGGTTCCAATTTCAAGAAGTTGGCAAGTATGTAAACCATATCTTTTCTTTGTGTGTAAGTATTGTTTTCCATCAACAAATTTCACCGGAAATATACATTTTGAGATCTCCCGATTAAAAAAAAACATTCATAGAGAAAACTTCGTATATATCTCAAGTGAAGTAAATAACAAATTTCATACTCGAATCAAACATTATTTAAAGATGTTAGGGCGAAGGTTTTCCAGAAACGTCCTCTAAAACTACCATTTATATGAAAAAATGTCGTTGTTTTTATTAAATGACTAACAATTTTGATTAAAGTGTAATACATTTGAAATATTAATGTGATAAATTAAACGCCTATATTCAATTTTATGTGAATAGCCTGTAAAATGCTTTTCATCTGACTGAATATTGCAAAGTTTTGTACAACTAAGAATCATAAGCATAGACAAAATCTTACCACATTAAAATACACAATGTGTTTCAAATAGTTTTCTTTTCGAAATATTCCTCGTTGCTGTTCACACTTTATACATACGTCATTTGAAGGACAAGCTTGAAAGTTTGAGATTATTCCTTCTTCCTTCCATCCAACCAAGAGCTGTTTATCACAAAACTCAATTTTCAACTTACAATAAAACATACGAACGCTCTTTAGGAATGTTGTATTATGTAACTTAGCATTTATTAATTAATTTTAAATCATTCCTAGGTAGCATTACATCAGATATTTTTACTTTCTCTCTTGGTATTTAAGTTCAGTAAATGCTTCCAAAAATGCTACACGAAGATTTTCAAGAGAATCCCATCACCCCAAACTACCCTTTACACGGAACATTTTTTATTTTCTGATTAAAATACCGTATATTAAAGGCATTTGCATGACAACATTTATAACTTTGAAATTTCTAGAATAGACTGTGAAATCCTCTTCATTCGGAAGGAAATTTATGTAATCTTGTATAACTGCTAAACGTTAAGCGATAGACGAAAACGTACTACACAAAAAATGTAGCCAATTTATTTCCTATAGTTCTTTTTTGTGGCATCAGCCATTTCCGAGATAGCCGTTGTTAACGGTTTGCATTGCTCAATAATTGTTAGTCATTATTTTCAAGTCCTGTTGACATTCAGTTTTATCTCGCGATGTCATAGGAAGAGTATGGAAATTTAAGGCCAGTATATAGCGTCCAGTTCTAAATTATTTGATTATCGCTATTACCTTTGTAGCTATAACGGAATGTGTAATTTAGACATTTCATAAAAGGTTTGTCTGGATTAAAATTTAGAAGGTAGGAAGATAAACTTTCGTAAGAATAAAATGCGTGCACCTAATAAGCGATAAAGGGCAGAGAAAGTCATGTGAATGTAACATTTAGAATTTTTTTCATTTTTGTATCTTCTGTTTTAATTTGTTTAGGCTCTGCTCTATTCCAATGTTTTAATTCACATGTGAGTTTTAGTATATCACAACTAGTGAGAGAGGGGGGGGGGAAAGAGAGAATGTCTACACTTCACAACCAATTGAAATGCTGTACGTAACACAGGTACGACTACGAGGGTCACTGTTTATATTTTGAGCTTTGGTAACCCTGAATGATGTAGGCGCCATCTGACGTTTCCAATGGAAAGTTTGACATTTTTTACCATAATCTACATCAAACATTTTGTCAATAGAGCGTCATTTGTTTTGTTTACACTAACTTAAAAATTGTGTGTCAACAAAAACACGCAATTAACTGGTGAAAATGTTCGTGCAATGATTTATTACAACTTTCGACGTGGATTATCAAGACAAGAGTGCATCGATCAACTAACTAACTTCCACATTTGGCGACGAAGCTCCATCCTTTGCCACTGTGAAACGCTGGTATAGCGAATTTAATCGTGGCCGCCGTTCGCTCAATGATGAAGTTCGTGAGGGTCGTCCAAAATGAGTTGTGCCAGAAATCACTGATGCTGTGCAAAAACTAATAATGAAAGATCGTCATGCGACATATAGTAAGATTGAGGCAACTCTAGGCATTAGTTCCACCAGCCTATATAAAATACTGCATGATTATTTAGCCGTGAAAAAGGTTTACTCTCGTTGGATCCTACATAATTTGACGCAATCTCAAAAAGATGCTCGTGTTGATTGGTGTATAATAATGCTCAAGAAATACAATGGCGGTGCCTCAAAAGACGGTAAGATTGTAACAGGTGACGAATCATGAATCTATGCGTATGAGCCGGAACGTAAACAGCAGTCGACTGTATGGGTGTTGCAAATGAAGCAAATCCAACAAAAGCTGTTCGCACTCGAAGCACTTCGAAGCAAATGGTCGCCTGCTTTTTCAGCAAAACTGCCTATGTGGCAACACTGCCTTTAGAGGAACGTAAAGCGGCCAATGTCGAATGGTACACAACCATTTGTTTGCCGGAAGTTTTCGGTAAGTAAGGAAAACCAACAAGAACCGTAGGATCGTTCTTCATGAAGACAATGCGATCGCGCACACATCTCGTCTAATAACAGAATATTTGAAGGCTCAAAAAATAGAATTGATGGATCATCTGCCATACAGTCCTGATTTGACACCCAATGACTTCTTTTTTTCCCGAACATCAAAAATAAATTGCGTGGACAACGATTTTCGTTGGCAGAAGAAGCCGTTGATGCCTTCAAAAACCATGTTTGGAGGTTTCTCAAGAAGACTGGAATAAATGCTTTGACAAATGGCTCAAACGGACACAAAAGTGCAATTACTTTGTTTTAATTGTTAGGCTCAAAATATAAATAGTGCCCCTTGTATAAGAGTCATGACATTAGTTAAATAAAACAGACATAAATACATGCACATGTTAAACTAAATATCGTGTATTCATACTTCAACCACCACAGCTATAACGGCATGAGAACTAACGTAAGATTAAATATCATTTAGTGTGAAAGCACAGATTTGGATATGCGCGATATTAAACGGAAGGCACGGCACGACAATTGTTTCCAAGGAAAATGCACGGCACGTCATAGCACCGGCGCCGTAAGGCCAAAACCGTCTGTTGTGAAAAAGTGAACTTAAGCGGTGTATACACAAACGTTACCCACGGAAATAATATTTGCCTCATTTGACATATGGGGGAAATTACCGGATAGAATATTTCCATCTACGAGGGCTGTCCCGGAAGTACCAGACCTAACAATGAAAACACAAACATTTTGAAAAAAAAACATCTTTATTTCTCTATATAGCCTCCTTTCAGCTCGATACACTTTTCCCAGCGATGTTCAATAGTTTCGATACCCTGTTTATAGTAAGAACCGTCGAGTTCTGCAAAATAGCCATCAACTGCAAACTCCACCTCTTCACTGTTGGCAAATCTTTTACCACCAAGCCATTTCTTCAACTTTGGAAAAAGAAAATAATCAGAGGGGGCTAAGTTTAGTGAATAGGGTGCAAGAGGAAGCAATTTGAACTTTAACTCATTGATTTTGGCTATGGCGATAATGGATGTGTGAACTGGTGCATTGACTTGATGAAACAGAACCTTCTTTTTCGCTAAATGCGGCCCTTTTTGCTTGATTTCATCATTCAAACGCTGAAATAAGTTTGCATAATACTCGCCATTGATTGATTTTCCTTTTTGAAGATAATAAGTGAAAATTATTCCACGTGCATCCCAAAAAAACTGACGCCATGACCTTATCTGCAGATGAAACTATCTTCGCCTTCTTTGGAGCCGATTCTCCCCTTTCAATCCACTGTTTTGACTGTTCCTTCGTCTCAGATGCGAAGTGATGGACCCATGTTTCATCCATGATTATGAATCGACGCAAAAACTCGGCTTTATTGCAGAGAAACCTCGCCAAATACTCGACTTAAACATCCTCAACGCGGCACCCATCTTGCGCACAACTTTCTCATGTCTAAATTTTCAATTGTGTGCGTTGTACAGCACTTTTTGAAATGCCTAAGAAGTTTGCTAGCTCGCGCACTTTCAGTCAACGTCATCCAATGCGATTTTGTGGATTTTCTTCACAATTTCTGGCGTGGTCACCTCATTTGGTCGACCACTGCGACGTTCGTCTTGGCAGCTCGTACGGTCTCGCTTAAACTCTGCCACCCAATATTTTACTTTTGTAAACGAAGGAGCAGACTTCCCCAGAGCAGACAGAATCTAGCTCAGCTTTAATATTAGTTGGACTAAGACCTTTCAAATGAAAGTATTGTATCACATAACGATGGCCAGTTTTATCCATGTTTACAAATTCGCTGAGAGAGTTTATTATTGATGGCTGCCAAACAATTACTAAACAACGTAGCATCGTAAAACTTCAAACTTAAGCTTTGCAAAGGTGGTATTTTCTGCCATAGTCATTTGTTTGAAACAACAATCGCTATATATACGTCAGGTCGGCTACTTCTGGGACCGCCTTCGTATCTTATTTATGTGTTTTATGACGTGATTCATTACGCCTGGTCTTCGAAGATAACATTTAGTATGCATCCTGTATTAGCTCCACAAGTTGCATTTTGGTACAGACAGCAATAATTACATTATTAAACTGTACTTATAAGACATTTAACATCCTCATTTTCAGGGTTAAAAAATAACAGAGAAGGGCACATACGTATTTATAGTCGGACCGGACTCTTGTCCATCTGTATAGCCCATTTTATAATTAGACCAACATCGCACCTAAGGTATTCACAGTAGTAAAGCGGAACCAACTGCTACCATGTGATTTACTCTACGTGGGGAAGATATTCTGATGGCTTTGATTGGCTAAAGTTA
Organism: Deroplatys truncata; assembly: GCA_030765065.1. NCBI lineage: Eukaryota > Metazoa > Arthropoda > Insecta > Mantodea > Mantidae > Deroplatys > Deroplatys truncata. The sequence continues at coordinate 300,021,003 of CM060975.1, read as the reverse complement.
AGGAATGGTATTCTATTAGATAGAGTCGAGATAGCAGCGAACTCTGTTTTAGGCAATGAAGAATGTCACATTGGCTGGTACAGAGTTCATTGCAACTCCCACTCCATCCTGTACAAATCCATTCATATCTAACTTTCAAAGCCATCAGAATTCTTCTCCACGTGGAGTATGATAGCAGTTGGTTCCTCTTTACTGCTGTGAACACCTTAGGTGTGGTGTCAGTCTAATTATAAAATGGACTTATACTTTAAGGCTACTAGGGGCGTAACTCAAAAGGATACTAAGGGCATATATGGTACAGTGATTAAAAAACCGCACTCAGCTCCGAGATGGCAAAGAAGAAGCAACGTAGAGTTGCCGAGCCTGCTAAGGCAGGACCTTCTTCTTCTCCTCCGGCACCCGCCGAGGAGAACTCGCCGCAGCCGCCGCAGCCCGGGGTAACCCATGCCTCGACAGCAGCTTCGCTGCGACTGCCGCCGCAGTCGCCGCCAACATCACCGGGGATCACGCCGCCGATCCTGGGAGCATCCCAGCCTGCGCCGATCCAGCCTGTGCCTCATGGAAGGTACAGCGCTGTCATCCGAGGGGTCCCGAGGGACCTGCCAGTCAGGATCCTCGTCAGTGCAGCTCACCAGCAGTGGCCTTCAGGGCTGAAGGATTTTCGGAGCACAGGGACCCACGTCGCTCGTTCAGGATCGAGTACGCAGACCCTGGCGACTAAGAAGCTGCCTTGAGGACGGGCCTGCCCTTGTTAGGGCGGTGCTTACGAATCGAGGTTAGCCGCTTAGAACGCCAGGCACCCTGCAGGCGCTGCTGTGCCTACGGGCACGAGCACAACCTAGGTGTCACTACTGTGGTTCCGCCTTCACCACCTCTTCGTGTACTCAGCACGACCTGCGCCGCCGACGCCGCTACTGTGCGACCTGTGGAGGGTCATCGCACTTCACCGGCCAAGCGCTCTGCCGCCTGCATCCTCGCAGGAAGGCACCACTGAAGCCACCAGCACCTATGCCGCAGCCAGTGACCGCTCCACAGCCACCGACACCAGTACCATCACCAGCGCCAACACCAGTACCATCACTAACGCCGAACATCGAGGAAGTCCAGGGCCTACGTGACGCCGTTCAGGATCTCCACGCGGAGTTCTTGAACATGACGACGAAACTGACAGCCCTGGAGGAACTTATCAGGGATCTTCAAACCACATCAACTGCTCAACAGGTTTTCCTGGCTGGGCAGATCGACAGCACTTCATCCAGACTAACAGCCATCACCGAAGCCATCCGGGTCTCATCTCTTGGTCAAAGACTGAAGACTGACCCGGAGAGAGTCGCCAACTTCTTGCCGCAATGCAATGAGTTCAACCAGCAACAGCACCATGATCGTCAGTATCATCCTCAATCCTAACCTCAATTCTCTTCTAAACCCTCGCCATTCCCACTATGTTGCAGTCAGGTTTCATGGTTGCAACCTAGTAACTACCTTTACCCGCTCCCGCCCATAGGGCGGCAGCCAACAGACTTCACGTACTAACGCGGGTGCCATGCGGGACCGCACAAAGCCACGTTATTCCACTTTTCCTTCTTCCTTTTTTCATCCGGTGGAGGAGTTTTTAGTGGGTATGCTGACTATTGGTGAGTCCCACACTCTCAGTCCCGACTCCCATCGGGGCTGAGGTCAGTGATTAAATCATTTTCTCCTCCACTCGGAAAAAAACCCCCAGCAAAATTCCAAAATCTATCTATTGTCTGTTGAGTCTTTTGAGCCAGTGGAAGGGGGAGATAAGGGATTCGCTCGGTCGGCACAGTAGCTAGAACAAAGTACAGCCACACGAAACCGAACTGGCCGCGTGCCAGCGGATTTTACCTTTCCCTCTCCACTGGCTCAAAAGACTCTGAACAGACAATACAATCCATAGAGATTTCAGTCGTATATTGTGTTATAGTCACCCAGTATTTTGATGTACGCTGTAATCTAGGTATTTAAAGATGCGACGTTTCTAAGCTCTTCAAGACGAAAATAACATAACAAACGTTTTATACGACAGTTTTTTTTCTAAAGTTCAATTTATACGCCGCCTTTTAATTACAATGGTCTTATTGGCAGCATTTTCTTTAAAACATATTATTGTTTATAGGCATGGTGTTTACTTGTATTCGCTTGTCGTTGGGTTTAGTTTAAACTTTGGGTTTTATTCATTAGATAATACACACATTTACACTCTCATCCATACTTCCAGAGTCTGGGGAGGATAGGGTATAATCTTGGCTAGAGAAAAATTCCCACCCTCCCCAGCCGCGAATCGAACCAGGACCCCTCACACAGCTGGTAGACCCGGCGGAGGGGGATGGATTTTTTTCGGGCGTAAAATTCTTTGCATGGCTTCCTTCGGAAGGGAAATAAAGCCGGTGGTCCCGTGTCTTAGATTTACGGCACGTAAAAGAACCTCAAGCCTGATAAAGAGGCCTCTGAGCAAAATTACCGGTCTTTCACGCCCAGTATAGAATGTGACGCTCAGGATCACAGTATTAAAGAACTTCCATAAATAAAACTAAATTTAAATTTTTAACAGCTGGCAGGTGCTAGCCTCTTACGAAAGTATTTTGATTTTAAGAGCTCTATCTAATGGTACTCTATTTGACCCCTCCCAGTTGGAATTTTAAAGTAATACGTCACTGACCCCACTTCCAGTTATGACTGATAGATGAAATCAAGCTCAAGTGAAGGTTCACGTGTGCTTTAGTTATAAATATTCTTGTTTGAAAAATATATTACCGTATTCTCGCAAATAAATTACTATTATCATCCTTTATACCTTCGATTAATTCACAATTTTATGCTGACCTCATTAAACGTCGATAAAGAAGTCTTACTGTAACATCACTAACCAAGCGGGATGGCCCGCATTCTGGAGGTCGCGGGTTCTATTCCCGTGGCCGATCTCCCTGATACATGGGCTATTTCGGGGGTTTCCCGGGTCGCCAAGCGAATGTTGGGAAGGATCATTGCATGCTTCCCCTTCCAAGTGTTGGTGGGTGCATGGCAGGGAAAAAGGATGCTCTAAGGAAACCTTCGTACTCCGGACTGCGAGCGACCTCCGGAACCCAGTCCCCCAGAGGATGTGTAAGCCTAAGGGGGAGGGGGCCATTGCACCAGACAGCACGCGGGGAGTTCAACTCTGTAAACGATAGAGAACCTGCCCTCTGTCTGTCCTGCCTCGTGGTCCGGCTGCCCTTTGTCTCCTCTCACCTTATCCCTCCCTCAGGGGGGCGCCCCGTCAAGGGCATAGGCACGAAAGTTCTGCTGAGGTTGAGGTGCTAAATCACCCTCCTTACCCAGTCCTATCCTATAAATTATTAAACAGAGACTATTTGCTCAAGATTGCTGTGGCATAATTTCGCGAAGCTATAAATGTCTTAACATTTGTAACAGGAAAATTGGTCGAGTGGTCAACGTTCTGGCTTTTGAACCCAGAGGTCCTGGGCTTGATTCCCGGCTGAGGTGGGGAAATATTTCTTTAACTACAAGCATTCCCTATCTTCCACAAGATCCGGAAGTATGAATGTGGGAGTGAATGTGAGTGTGTTATCTATGAAATAAAAATTTAATACCTACAATCAACGATGTAGTAACACCGTCATTTTTATAAAACCCAAGCCCGCGATATCACCGTAGATGTTAATGGAGGCTACACAAATGAAAAAGTAATTGTAAAATACACTGCCGTTTGTGAAAACTGCAACACCAAGAAGAAAACGCATGAATTCAATGCATTTAATACCACAGGTTAGGTACATGACAAGTAACAAATGATAAACTTTTCAAATCTATACATGACCTTTGAGCCCTAATATTCAGTATTTGGTGTGGCCTCCATGCGCTGCAATTAGAGCTGCTATACGCCGTGGCATTGAATCAAAAAGGTTCTGAATAAGTTCCTGAGGGATTTCCCTCCACGCAGTTTGTGTTCGAGCCCACAAATCCGTGACACTGGTTACTGGAGGACCGTGACGCACCAGAGTCGACCAACCATATCCCAGACATGTTCGATGGGCGACTTGACAGGCGAACGTACAGGCCAGGGAAGCAATGGTACCCGCCTCTCTTCGAAGAAGGCTTGTACATTCCTCGCAATATGTGGTCGGGCATTGTCCTGTTGAAATGTGACCTGTGGAGATACCTGACGCAGGGGGAGTATCTCAGGCTCTACAACCACCGTTAGGTTCCTGGACAATGTAAGCCGACGTAATGGCGTGCATGCAACCAGTCCAACCTGCAGCAGATGGCGACGAACCGTTGATGCAGACAAGTTCATATCTGTTGCAGTGCTCCAGCGTCGAGCCAACAGTGTGGATGAAGCTGTACGGTCCGTTATGGTAATGCGGACAAGATGACGGTCATCCCGTGCTGTGGTCATGTTCCGTGGTCCAGTACCCACTCTTTGCTGCGTACGATCTTCATCTATCCACTGCTTCCACACACGCATCACTGTCGTAGCAGCATGCCCTGTACGAGCCGAAACCCACTTCCCGAAGACCGATCTTTTGCCCCGTTCGAACTCATTCACATGCCGATATGGCTCCCTTTGACGTCGACGAGGCATACTGGCACTCTCTTTATTGTTTCCTCCTTGTTTGACAGCTCTGCACTGACTGCATTGCTCGCAACACTGACCTTATCCGACCGACACGAGAGGGCTCTGCTTGGTCTACTTGTACCTCATCTCTCTGCAAACCTAATCACTTATTGCTTGGACATTCTTCGGGAAATTGTTTCTTGCTGTTGCAATTTTCACAAACGGCAATGTAATAATTCATTCTCACTTCCATATCTTACGCAGTAAAAATAATACCCAAAGGTTAAATACTTCTCAAACATCATTGCTATATTATCCCAAGCTATTTGTGCATTCCATCGCCCCGTAATTATGCACTGCGAGATTTAATAAAGATGCGGAGCTAAGTATCTTGGTAGCGAAATATCACGATCTGTAATGCTATAGATCGTTATAGTTAATGGTAAACATACGCGGGGTCAAGTCGTTACTCAAATATCAGAGGCTAAACATAATATTGCCACAGGTTGAGCACCGCCGCACGAGAGCGGGTGGAATGATGGATGGGCACGCAATGTATCGTGCGTGCTACGCCCCAAGTGCACACACGTGCCTCCCCACCTGAGAGTCTCATCTAGTTTTCATAAGCCCTTACCGGAACAGCTAAATATACACTTGCCTCTCGCTGAAACTGTAACCTGGGCAAGAGATCGTCATGCTTGCATCTCTGAGCAACTTGCCAGTATAAGAAATAGCCACTTATGTTGGTAATGGAATGTTAAAACAGCTAGACTCCACCCTTACATCTCGTTCTAGCAATTCTTTTTGTTGGCGGTCAGCGGAAATTTAATGCACTAATGAAATCAAGGCAGCTAAAGGGCCTAGTTTTAAGATTTGAGAGACCGAGAAACCCTAGTCACGATTCAGAATCAATCACATAATTTTTAATTTCAGTACATCCTTGTGGTTTATTAGAACACGAATTATACAATTATTTCATTTCCTTCCATGCAGTGAGAAACAACTATGAATACGAACGCAGTATACAAAACATATGACGGGAAATTAAAGGTAAACAAAATGGTTTTTTCATAAAATACTGCAGTATAAGAACTAAAAGTCAAAGTAAGAGAAAATACTGCATTTTTACTTTCTCTGCCATGTATATAGTGGGTAGAGAAAGTGTTGCATTCCACCCAAAAATTCGATACCGAGATTTCATTGGAAATGCATGTTTTGCGGGCCCCTGAATCCAAGAAAAGCATTTTTAGAAAAGGATTCTCTGGGTGTGTGTCTGTGAACAGCATAACTCAAAAACAAAAAGTTGGATAAATACCATACTTGGTATTTAGGTTCAGTACCTTGCAAAGATGTAACACGAAGATTTTCAAGAAAATCCTCCCAGCCCAACTACCCTTTACATGGAAGATTTTTCGAAAATTTTTATTTTTAAAAATGGCTCTTACGATTTTGATTAAAATATCATATATTAAACATATGTACATGACAAATAAAATGTATATCTTGAATTGTCTGGCTATAGCCTGTGAAGTCCTCTTCATTCGGAGGGAATTTTGTATATCTGGTAAACGTTAAGCGAAGACGAAGACGTACTATACAAAAAAATGTAGATCTCTTTAAAACACACAATTTACTTAAAATAAGTTTTTCCGTGGCATAAGCCGTTTCTGGGATAACCGTTATTAAAGGTTCAAACTGTTCAATACTTATCATTCTTTTAAAGTCGCATCGATTTTCAGTTGTTTTCGCGATTGCATGGAAGCAGTAGGAATTTTAAAGCCAGCATATAGCGTCCAGTTGTTAAACATTCGACTATCGCTGCTCTCTTTGTATCTATAACGAAATATATACTGTAGTTATTTCTGTAAATATTTATTTGGAATAACACGTAGTGTATATAAAATAAGCTTTAGTAAGAATAGTTTGTATACCCACTAATAAAGATAGAGGATAGAGAAAGTCATGTAAACGTATTACATTAGATTTTCATATATTTTAACCCAAGCCTTGTTTAATTATGCAATAATAAAAGCATAAGGCATAGGCAATTGAATAATAATAATAATAATAATAATAATAATATGCAAAACGCTGGATTTGATTTCTTTTTAACCAAACTCAAACTGTACTAAGTAGAATTGTTACGAGGGCAGTCCCAGAAGTACCCGACCTGACGTATAAATAGCGGTTGTTGTTTCAAACAAATGACAATGGTAGAAAGTATCACCATTATAAAGCTTAAGTTTGAAGTTTGACGATGCTACGTTGTTTAGTAATTGTTTAGTAGCCATTAATAGTAAACTCTCTCAGCGAATTTGCAAACATGGATAAAACTGGCCATTGTTATGTGATACAATACTTTCATTTAAAAGGTCTTAGTCCAATTAATATTGAAGCTGAGCTAGATTCTACTCTGGGGGAGTCTGCTCCTTCGTTTACAACAGTAAAATATTGGGTGGCAGAGTTTAAGTGAGGCCGTACGAGCTACCAAGACGAACATAGCAGTGGTCGACAATGAGGTGACCACGCCAGAAATTGTGAAGAAAACGCACAAAATGCCATTGGATTTTAGTTATTTATTTATTTATTTATGAACGCTCTTTAACTACTATGATCCTTAGCGTCCCATTCTATATTGGGCTTGAAAGATCGGTAATTTTGCCCAGAGACCTCTTTATCAGGCTTGGGGTTCTTTTACGTGCCGTAAATCTACGACACGGGACCACCGGTTTACTTCCCTTCCAAAGGAAGCCACACTAAGGATTTTTATACCCGAAAAAATCCATCGCCCTCCGCCGGGTTTGAACCCGCAACCTCGGAAACTAGAGGCTAATGTAGTTACCACTACACAGAGGACGATAATGGTATTGGATGACCGTCCACTGAAAGTGCGCAACCTAGCAGACATTGTAGGCATTTTATGCGTTTCTCCTTGTGTTGGTTGGACATATTTCGTGGAACCCATTGGGAACAAACCTTCCGCTACTGCGGAATCGTGAACGGTATGACGAACGGTTCCGAACGACATTCCCAATTCTACCGTCATATGCCGTAAGTGATCCTCCCGTTATCCCGAATCAGCTCCTCCACGCGGGCTGTGTTCAAATCTGTTGATGCCGTGCTAGATCGGCCACTGCGATCCTTGTCGGTGACGTTTTCTCTACCGGCCGCAAACTTTCGACACCATTCTGCAACATATTGACAGACATTACAGTACCTCTCTAAACTTCTACCACCTGCCGGTGAATTTCAGAGCGGTTAAATATTTCGCCCACAGAAATCGAATAACGCAGCTGATTTCTTCTCGAGACGAGTTTTCCAAACGAGTCGCCTTTGTGTTTACCTACAACTAAACTGTATTCACTCTTAGGTTGATCCGCGTCAAAACAAACCCCAGGTGACCAGTGCACCGTTATAATGTATCCTTCCACCATTCGCACTAGAAATACTGTCACACTTTCAGACCATGTGCGGTGACTAGCATATTCTGTTAAGGGTTAAAGGTGATAAGATTGATAGTTGTAACAAAACAAACGTTTGCACATATAATAATAGCTAATTCTAAAATAAATGAGCGAAAAATAAAGTAACAGGTATGTGATAACTTAATTTATACGCTCTCTGGAAGCGGCACTTTATTAACTGTTGGCGGCTCATTTTAAAAAAGAAATTGTGCACTGTTACGCGAATTGCATTCTTCTTGTCAAAATCACTACATTCTTGCATCGCGTATTTCATATGCTTTCTTTTTCTTTTTTTTTCCGGATGTAACCACTTTTCTCGTTTCAGATTTTTCTGCACAAGCACTGTTTATACTTGTACTCGAAACACCGGTGAATTCAGAAGTTAATTCCACCATTTCTTTCGCGGAAAGTGTTGGATACTTCTCACATAACTTATAATAAAGATTCAACGCTATTGTTTTTTCACCACTAGTCAATGCTAATGCTTTACGTAATTCGACGAAAACATAAGAGCGAATTCACCGTCCGCCATGATACTAAACACAACTGCTGGTTTCTGGCTGTAAACAATATTCTGCGCCTACCCGGATTTCGGGTGATTCATACGAATTGCATTATGGGACTTGTAGCTCTGTTTTACGGTATAAATCAGCGTTAAATAAAACCTTAGATATTTGTATAGAATATTATACTATTTAAGGATAAATTCATTCTAAAATTCAGAGATTAGCATGGGATTACTTTCCTGGGCGCATTGCTACCGTGTTGCACCACGGTGCACTGACCACGTGGGTTTGTTTTGCCGCGGATCAACCTAAGAGTGAATATAGATTAGGGCTGTAGTTGGCGAGTGGCTGAAACTCTCCACAGTTGCCAGCCTTATGCATTAGAATTACCCCACACTATTAATTTCTCTATAACCGACGAAACTCCAGGAATATCGGGCCTTGTAATCTTAGTTTCTGCTCAACCCACGTGTGTTCTGTTATAACTCCAGTGTGTTCGTATTGTACTAGTACATATGGTTTGTAAATCATTTTCAATATTTTAGTAATTTATGGCTTGAAATTAGGATTTATATGACCCATCTCCGTCAGAAAGAATGGTTTTTTTCAGTGGTGAAAGAAAGATCAAAATCAGCTGAGAGTTTTTGGAGATTACCCTTATACCCTCACCCACTTACATACATAAATAGGTAAACGTGCTCCCTCTTTATAATATTAATATTATATACAGTATAGTAAGTTGAAATCATTGATAAAAGCTTTTAAAAGAAGATTCTGCCGTTTGTAAAAAAAACTACATTTTGCATGAGCCAAGCGCGTTTATATCCATTTTGAAGAAATGTCAGTTAAGGTAAACTGACCATAAAAATAGGTATATATTATTATAGAGGGCAGTCTTTACAAGGTAACACCTTCCAACCATTCAGGTTTAGGTTTTCCCTGATCCTGCCTTTGTATTTTTCACGATGGGCCCTGCTTTGATATAGGTTGATCTTTATATGTCGGAATTTATTTCGAGCCAAGATGTTAGTGTGGACACCAGACGATTAAGTTATGCCAATGTTAATTAAATTAGGGCGTTTCAACTTCCAAAACAGTAAGGGGAATCAATTGTAGGCTTCCCAAAAGTGAGAAACCTATTAAATATTCTGTACTTATTTAGTTTAAGGCATATCCTGCTAGATAGTCAGATTACCATACAAGCTTGTTCATAACACATCCCATATAAAGGCTGTTTTTAAAACTCTTTATACCACAAGTTACAATTACATTTAGAAACTAGATGGTTAAGCACTAAAATCCTACAATCATATGCTTACGGCTATCAGAAAGCGAAGGAGAATTTCGGAACTTAAGCGCACAGTCACCTGTTGTGCTAGAAGGAAATCTTCGGGAGAAAAGGGTAAAGCGAGAGATATAGAGGGCGACCAGATCCGTCAGGTTCGGATATAGGTGGGGTCCTTAACTTACCAGATATTACACCCTGATGACTGACTCCCCACACAAGCCTACCTATCGCCATCCCACACCGAACTTAGGGGAGACTGTTCCACGAAGCAAACTCTACCACCATACGCCTTGCCCACCGTCTCTCACCTGATCGTTCGACCCTGAAACATGATAAGGAGATGGAATGACAGGAAAGAGGGGACAATGCATTCCAACGAGCTAGAGCCGGCGACCCAGCTCCACTCCGGGGCCCAGGTAGGCGAACCTCCGTGGGGATATCCATTAGGACGGTTCCTATTTTATAACCCGCCCCCTGCTTTCACAGGACGGAAGTGGATACGCCACTTACGCGCATCAACCCCAGAGGGAAAGACTACCGAAGACTCGGTGGGAGTGATAGTGACTAACACACCGTCCACCAGCTCTCCAGGTTGGTCCCGGGGGCTTTGCCCGGGCGTACATAATCACCCATGGTATCGGGAACTACTGCCCCGACGAGTTGAGACAGAATGTGCCCGGATTAATTTTATAATGTTTTAATTTATTTCTTTTATTAATTTGATATAGGAATGATATATGTTGAGACAGTAACTATGGTTATATATACCATGCATATAATAATGTAAATTATAATGTAAAATAATATCAATAATCAAAATACTGGTTATAGAAATAGAAGTTAAGGCATAAGTTTTATGTATGTGCAAGTGTAGGTGGAGCTGTGGAACCCTTGTTAAAAGCCGACAAACATATCTTTGTGTTAGAATTAGGGCCCAGGCAAAAAGGACTTGTAGGGGAAAGTCATAAAAGCCAGACCTCGAGTCTTTGTGAAATAGAAAAGGCAACAAGCGAACACTACATATTTTTGTAGGGAGGTCACATGTTTGCAAACAACGAACAATAACCTGGTAAGTCTTCTAGAAGGTTCCAAGCTGAACGAAGACAGACAATGAGATTTTAAGGAAGAATATGTTTAAAAATGTTTAAGTGCAGCAAAGTTAGTTGTAGCGTCCCCATCAGCCAAGGCGGTTGCGTATAAAGTGCTGCGATGTGAATAACATACATGGAAGCTCTCAGAAGCAGGCGTTCTTAGTTACTTCTCATAATGTAGTAGGAACGTTGAAACGTTATCAATTTAAAAGTCCATAGGAACGTGTGATAAATACTACCAGTATTTCTAGAGCACTTATAAAATACTTGATTGCTCAGCGACCGCAAGTTTGACGCCCGAACGTGGTGGGGATAGACCGTTCTACAGCTCCAACTAACTAAAGTAACTGTGTAGCTTCTTACTAAAACAGTAAATGCGTGTGCCATTAAAGCATTGACTTCATTGACTTAATCTATTGTTAGAGTTGTTACTTTTTACCTTCCTTCGCGTATCACACCCTGCAAAGTTAAACAAGGTCTACCAAAAACCCAAATAACAGCAGCCGTGGCAAGAAATAAAAATAACACTTTAAGAGTAACAACTAAAACACAAGATAATTATCAGTATCACCATAGTTCATATATTAATTCATATATTAATATATCGGACATACTGCGAGTTATGCTCTCCCACCACGAGTATACCGCAATGTATGTAATGTGGATACCAAGTAAATAGTCATTTTTGTATAATGTAATATTTGTCTTATATGTAATGTTCCTGTTTCACTAGTTTTAGAATGTCTTAAACTCAGCAGTTTTGTAGAAAACATGCTGTTCCCATGTGCAGAGAAAGTTGGGATCTTTTGTGTTAGGATCGAGGGTAAGGTCTTATGACCTTATTTGTCTCCGCTCGGGAAGTATGGAATGAGGGAAATTTAACACAGAACGGAAAATTACCAAGAGAAGCCCGGGAAAAGATAACATGATATATATGAACTAGCCAATACGAATATATGTATATAAATTAAATAATATTTAGCCACGCTGAGAGAACCGCGAAAATGCCTCCACTGAGAAATCAGATCCTAAAATTTTAAGTGACGGATCGTATTCTATAAATAGTCTATATTTATCCCAAAATTCAGGAGTTGACTTACAGTCACAGACGAGGAATCCACGCTACAAAGTTGGCGCGCAAATAGTGTCCGTTGTGTGCGGAAGTGTAAATGTGACTAATCACATATTAATTAACAATATATCGGTGATTTCCGAGTTCTATATAAAGTGATAATTGAACCGGAACATTATTTAGTGTTTTTAGAGTGAAAAGTGACAATAAATTGCAGTTACCCAAACATTGTGATGATTAGTAAATTCTCCTCAGAGCTCCTTTGTACCACTACCGAGGTCAACGAACTTATTAGCAATCCTGATAGGCAAAGTCCATGCGGACATCTCCGCTGAGAGCAACTAGCCAGGGCAACAGCGAGAATTACCGTGTATTTAAATCACCTTCCTATGAGATTTGCCTGATGAAGACGAAGCCACGTCGGACGGAGGACCTAAAGCAGGTACAGTGAATTTTACCATTACTTCTCCTGTATCTACCACTGCATCACGGTCGATTATAACCCGCGTGGGCATCGAACCCGAGACTGCAACCAACAAATATGGCTAGGTCACCTCCCCGGCGCAGTCTTCGAAACAAGAGGCGCGAGGACCGACGCAGAGTCTAATCATAACAGCTCGATGATCGGCCCGGTGTACTTCTGGTAATGTCAGAAGTACTACTAGGGGTCCCCTATGGTGTCATTATATAATCCACTCCAGTATTTGAAAGAAATCCAAAGTTTGAGTGCCTCCTCAAAGGGAATCAAACCAGGAATCTCCGTAATTCGAGCCTCGCACATTGCCGCGGGACCATCTCGCTCGGCTCTGGAATTATGAAGTGCTTCGCCTAGTGAGCAGCTTCATCCAAAATTAAATTGAGTTTTATTTATGAACCTTCTTTAACTGCTGTGATCCTTAGCGTCTCCCAATCTATATTGGATGGGAAAGGCCTCTTTATCAGGCTTGAGGTTCTTTTACGTGCCGTAAATCTACGACACGGGACCACTGGCTTTACTTCCCTTCCGAAGGAAGCCACGCTAGGGATTTTTACGCCCGAAGAAATATCCAACGCCCTCCGCCGGGTTTGAACCCGCGACCTCGGGTACTAGAGGCCTGCATGGTAACCACTACACCACGGAGGACGACATTAGAATCCAAAGCTATGTATTATAGCACGTTAGTGTATTCTGCAACGCTAGCTGGCGAGATGTCTTGAAATCACAGCACCTTCATAAATTTAATGATTTTAAGACAATTTTTGTAAGCCTTACAGTATATATAGGCATAGGAATTTCCAAGCATTAAAGTCAGCACTAAAACAAATTATGTTGAACTGTTCCCGGTCTTTCCGCAGTGACGTCACAGATAATTAACCTCTCCCCCCAACTCTGGTACAGTTGTTGGCTTGTGCAGACCACTCACGAGACCGCGTTTTACCTGCTGCCAGTGACCCTTGGTCGCCGTAGTGTATGTTATTGATGATGACTTGAGTGTGGTTGTGTCTGGTAATGACAAACTTTTATAAACAGCAGTAGCTACACAAATTCAAGCAGCTTTCCGTTTACTTTTAATGTACCACCGTTTGCTGACGATACAGCAATCATTTTTACTTTCTATTCCACGTTCATAGGTAGAGAAGGTAAGTATTGCATTCCACCCAAAAATTCGATACCGAGATTTCATCGGAAATACATGTTTTGAGGCCCCTGAATCCAAATAAGGCATTTTTGGAACCTTGTGCGTCTGTGAACAGCACAACCCAGAAAACGTAAATTTCATTTCTTGGCCATTCTCCTAAAGTCCTGTTAACTTTCACTTATTTCTTGCGATATCATGGAAACATTATGGAATTTTATAGCCAGCGTATAGCGTCCAGTTGTTAAACATTTGACTATCGCTGTTACGTTTGTATCTATAACGAACTGTGTAATGTAGCAATTTCCGGAAAGCTTTATTTCCGTAAAAATGAGAAAGCAGAGAAAGTGATGTGAATGTATCACATCAGATTTTTACTTTATATACTACGTATAGTAAGTAGGGAAAGTATTGCATTCCACCCAAAAATTCGATACCGAGATTTCACCGGAAATACATGTTTTGAGGTCCCTGTATACAAAAAGCATTATTAGAAAAACGTCTGACTTTGTGCTTGTGAGCAGCATAACTCAAAAACGAAAAGTCGGATCAACACCAAAACTTGATATTTAAGTTAGTATCTTCCAAAGATGCGACAGGAAGATTTTCAAGAAAACTTCCTCACCCAAAACTACACTTTACATACAGCGTTTTTCGAAATTTGTGATTTTTTAAAAAATGGGTCTAACGATATTAATTAAAATGGCATCCATGTATTAAAGATATTTACATGACAAATAAACTGTATATATTGAATTTTCTGGGAATAGCCTTTGAAGTTCTCCTCATTAAGAAGGAATTTTATATAATCTTGTATAACTGGTAAACGTTAAGCGACAGACGAAAACGTACTACACAAGAAATGTAGATCTCAAAAAAAACACATAATTTATTTCAAATAACCTTTTTGTGGCATCAGCACGTTATTAAAGGTTCGAATGTTCATTTCATGGCCATTCTCTGAAAGCCCTTTCAGCATTCAGTAGTTTCTCGCGATTGCGTGGAAACAACAATTTTAATGCCAGCATATAGCGTGCAGTTCTTAAACATTTGACTATCGCTGTTCTCTTTGTATCTATAACGAAGTGTGTAACGTAGCTATTTCTGCAAAGGTTTATTTGTGTTAAAAATTCGTAGATAGAAAAATAAGCTTTAGTAAGAACAGTTTGTATACCCAGTAATAAACGATAGGGGGTAGAGAAAATCATGTGAATGTCTCACATAATATTTTTTTAAAACTAATTTTAACTCGCTCATTCACTCTTACATCCACACTTCCAGACTCTATTGAGGGTAGAGAATAAACCTAATTAAAGAAAGGCTACCTCCCCCAGGCAGATAATCGAAGCTGGTAACTCCATCTGTAACCTTACAATCTTCACTGGACATAATGATTTTTGGCACTGGCGTATTGCCCTCAAACCGAGCAAGTATTAGATAAAGCTCTTTGTATACTCCTGCAAACATTCGACTCCACTACACAGAGCTGCCACAGTTGCCTTCTGACGGAGCAGTGAAATATCTGGGCGTTCACCTTGATCGCCATAATTACATAAGCACTAAACTTAATCAGGCATATTCTCGTCTCCGTAAGCTTTATCCAATCCTAAATCTCAAATCATCTCTACGAGTTTACTGCACTCTGCTGCTATAGAAGAACACTCAAGAAGGCATAAGAATCTGTCCCTGGTGTAGAGAGGAAGAAACTTGGATTCATATTCTTGCGCATTGTACTAAAACAGAACAGTTGAGGAGAAAGTATCCGTCAGGTTCCTTTGTTAACTCAAGGAGAGGATTACAAGTTTGTTTTACCTTGCTGGCTGGGAGGGGGAAGGGGGAAACAGTAGATTTTTACAAAAGGTTATGCAGCTCAGATGGGAGTGTAAAGGAGAGGGTCAAGGTTGGGAGGGGGAGGGTTAGTGGCTTAGGGGTGGGCATTTGCTTGTTTTGTAAACAATTGCGTGTGCTTGTGAACAATGTTTTTTCTCTTCTTCTATTTTGTTGTTAGTTTAACTGTTTTTTCTTTCTTTTTTCATTTCTTGTGAATATCATTAACTTTAAAGTTCCGTGTGATGAATATAGTGTGAAAAATATGAACTACAGTGTATTATATAAGCACGTAGGGTCTATCTGATCCGTGCGATGTATGAGTTTGAAAGTATAAAATGTTTACGACCAATAAATGCACCACTTTCTCTCTCTTACCTACTTCGAACTGGGACGCTATAGAGCTACCGAGAACCGAGGAGCTGGCGCCGTGGTAACGCTTTCCACTCGCATTCGGGGGAACCTGAGTTCGATTCCTGATGATCACCCATTCTGCCCCATTCTGCCCCTGGTCGTCAGACTGAAGCGATTTCTTTCAGCCTCGAATTTCCTGTCTCTCCATTTCGTTCCATTCACCCTTCACTATTGGGTCCGTTTCAGGGTCTAAAGTGTCAGCGGTGGTGTTTCGGTGTGACTTGACAAGGTAAAAGGACGCTGTCTGTGGAAGTTTCTCCATCCCTCGGCTTTCGGCTGGTTGTCAGGGTATGCGAACCGCCCCTTCGGTACGAGGCATTTGACCCTCTGTGTGGAACAGGGTCCTCAATCTGCCTGTCCGACGTCGAGGCGTTTCAGTCTGGAAACTGTCATTGCTGTGCCTCACTCCTGGTTCCGGCCGACCGTTGTCTCTCCTCACTTCCTCCTCCCTCCCGGGGGCCTGCTTGTGGGGCATAAGGTGCTATATTCTCATTGCATCGGTGCCGAGTCCCCTTCGATAATAGAGTAATAAGAGAATAGTAAGAGGTACCAAGACTAGACTGAGGTTGCGCTTGCTGCAGTATATTTTCTTCCCTTAAGGACGTATTGTCTGGTGTTGCACTTGTTTGCTTATTTTTTATTCCAAGCGATTGAATTGTGTTCGATTTGGAGACTCCTATATGAGTATTCTCTTTAATTGTATTCTTATGTTTCTTGTCTCAGTATGTCTGCAATTTGTTTAGCACTTAGCCAGGATGAGCAAATGATTATTTAAAAAATGGGAACAATACCATCAAAATTGATGTATTGTATTTGCGTCTCTTCTTTTTTTGGCCAAATATACTAGATCTTGACGAGTACAGTAAAGAGGTTTATGAATACTTTTATATGCCTTTCAGGTATTTGTAGAAAAAACATTTTGAGATGCAGAAATGTTTGGCAACAACGAGCTTTCTCATGCAGGTGGGTGGGAAAATCACGCTTGAAGATTAAGCTTAGGTCCGAGGAATGCGCACTCTTTTTCCGACGTTGTCGCATTACGGGAACAATATTAAATTTGCCATTGGTGTTTGATTCCCAAGACAGTTTAAATTTGAAAGAAGCAATAGAACAAAATACATTTGGTGTGGAAACCAAATAGGTAGAGTACTTAATAGCTATTAGATACAAAAAAGTTCATTTGTTTATTTGAAGCAGAGGGAGAAAATACAAAGTAAAATGCGTACTTTTATTTAACGATTTAAGAAGATGCAAAACAAGAAAATTAAATGTCTATTTGAACATTTAATAAACGAGACTTATTAAACTATCTTGCTTTTACTTTAACTTTCAATTGATACGGTCCAACACGACCTGGTAATTATTGAATATAAGTTAACCATATATAAAGTAATACTATTACATATTAAATTTTGGAATGAAATGAAGTGATTGTAATTTCTCAACGGCACTAATGAACATATAAAATCCTGTATCCATTATTGTAACTTTATAGGAAAAATCTTTATATATAATAATGCGACTTGTGTTGGAGAAAGCAACCTGCCGTACACCTGTTACCCTCCATGGGACAGGCGGCATAGAAACACAAAAGGCGAGGAAGAGAGATCCAAGGTTTATGGACAAAGGGCTCGGAATTTTGCAATTTCTTTCAAAGATGGAATTGCGTGCCACTACGACAAGCAAGGGGATTATAGTCATAAAACTACACTGCCGTTTGTGAAAATTGCGACACCAAGAAGGAAACGCGCGAATTCAATGAATTTAATACCACAGGTTAGGTACATGACAAGTAACAAATGATAAACTTTTTAAATCTATACACGAACTTTGAGCCCTAATATTCAGTATTTGGGTGTGGCCTCCATCGCTGCAATTAAAGCTGCTATACGCCGTGGAATTGAATCAAAAAGGTCCTGAATAAGTTCCTGAGGGATCTCCCTCCACGCAGTTTGTATTCGAAACCACAAATCCCTGACACTGGTTACTGGAGAACTGTGCCGAGCAACCATATCCCAAACATGTTCGATGGGCGAACGTGCAGACCAGGGAAGCAATGCTACCCGTCGCTCTTCGAAGAAGGCTTGTACCTTCCTCGCAGTATGTGGCCGGACATTGTCCTGTTGAAATGCGGCCTGTGGAGATGCCTAAAGCAGGCTCTACAACCACCATTAGGTACCGGTTGCTATTCAAAGTGCCCTCAATTTGTAGGAGGCGAGATCGGTTGTTGTAACCAATGGCGCCCCAAACCATCACACCTGGTGTTTGTCCGCTATGCCGCTCAACAATGCAGCCCTCCAGGTTGCGCTCACCGCGATACCGCCGGACACGTATGCAACCATCACTGTAGGGCACGTTGAAGCGGGACTGTCCGAAAAGACTACATTTTGCCACTCAGCACCCCACTGGCGGTGTTCACGTGCCCATTGCAGTCGGAGGAGCTTATGGTTTCTGGACAATGGAAGCCGACGTAATGTCAAATGTCCGATTTCATATTTACAAATCGCTAGCAACTTCACTTCTCTGAACTCTGCACTCGCTTAATGAAGTGCCGATTATCGTCGCTACGATCGATCTACGAAAATGTTAGAGGTCATAGAAATGTCGTCGTTTCAGAAATCACCGCTATGTCAGGCGTGAGTATTACGAATTGTGACGATCGAGTTGTTTGCCTTGAATGAATAGCGGAGTAATGGTGCGCGTCCCAGAATGTGTAGCTATAACTGAATAATAAAGTTAACATTTATTACGATCGATGTTTCATTACAGCCAAAGAACACAATTTACCCTCCCCTCTCTGTAGACATTACAGAGTCAATACTGCTCAACGCTAGCCAAAGAAGAAAAAATACACCGGGGGAGCAATTTACTTACAAGCTGAGGAATTCTGATCTCAGAACCACACATCTAGAACGCGGCCAACTTCACAATAAAATAAATTAAAGGGAAGCAATTGGTCATGATGTTTATACTGAAGATACCATCACATATACCATATCCTTTCTTTTTCTACCACGTACCCATAGTAAGGAGTATTGCATTCCATACAAAATTTGACAATAGGAAATACATGTTTTCAGGTTTGTTGAACTCCCCCCAACAAAAAAGGCATCTTTAGAAAAATATTCCTGTGTATGTATGTCTATGAACAGCATAATAAACAAATCTGATGTGTTACGCTCACATGGCTTTCTCGACTCTTGAAAAACTATTTTTACAAACGCTTATTCTCCATATGCTTCATGTTAATCGAGATGTTAATCTTATTGCTAATTTTCTTGTAGGTGCAAGGGGAATATGGTAGGCTTTAAGCGATAGTCAAATGTTTTATAAGTATTGGAAAATTTAAGGGAATAACAAGCAATATGTCGAAAATGGTTCACTCAACAAAACAAATGTATATGACATAAATTGTGTATTTTAACGCGATCTACATTTTTTGTGTAGTAAAATTTTGTCTATCTCTTATGGTTTACCAGTTATGCAAAAGTCGTTCACAATGAAGAATACTTTTGGAGACATTCCCAGAAAATTCAAGACATAGATTTTATTTGTCATGAAAGTATCTTAAATATATGATATTTTAATCAAAATTGTTAAAACCATTTCAGAGAAAATTAAAATTTTCGAAAAATGTTCCATGTAAAGGGTAATCTGGGATGGAGGGATTTTCTTGAAAACCTCCGTGTCGCATCTCTGGAAGATACTGAACCTAAATACCAAGTTTGGTGTTTATCCGACTGTTTGTTTTTGATTTATGCTGTTCAGAGACACACACACGGACGTTTCCAAAAATGCTTTTTTTTTTGGATTCAAGGGGTCTCAAAACAAGTATTTCCGGTGAAATCTCGGTACCGAATTTTTGGGTGGAATACAATACTTCCCCTACTTACTATAGGTAGTAGAGAAAGTAAAAGATAGGAGAATAATATTTTGTAAGAATAGTTTGTAGAAGAATGCGCAGAGGAAGTCATGTGAATGCAACACATCACATATATTTATAATACTTTGGCTGATTCTGATCTGCAGAGAAAACACAAGATGTTTCACTTTGGGCTCATGAACAACTGCATGTGAGTAAGGGAGGATCCCCTTGAAAGAGAAAACAAGATCCTGTAAGGGTCAGGTGGGGAGCAGGCAGCCTGCTACTGAAATATTTAGCAGGCGTGTGAAATTTTTATAAGGGCGTCAGCCGGGAAATACCAAGTGGGATAGCGGGGAACGCTGTGGAAAGGGTCATTCCGCATGACGTGTTCGTTATTATTGCATACACACAGCAGGGGGCGGGGGTGCAGGTACAGTCAGGGCTAACAACTGTTAGGTGCATCTTTCCAACACCACTTCTAGCGGCAGAGGTGAAATTCTTCAAGGATTGGTACTCCTGTGTTAAGAGTCTACAGGGAAATCTCTGTAAGTTGGACGCCGTCTTTCAACAAAGGAATACTTTCTTTGCTAATCATTGGGTCATATGAATAAAAAGCAAATACTTTCTCAAAATTCTACTAATGAGTATGGACACTTTCTGTGATTATACTCAACTCAATGAGAATATACTCGTTTTCTTAAGAATAAAAAGATTTTACCTCACGCGAGTATTTACTCATATCCACAGCCATCTTGATCACTTAAAATGTGAGCATATACTCATGCTATCTGCACTCCTTGACCATATAGCTCGTTGATCGTGTGGCATTGTATTGCTAGACTGTTCTCTGTTACTGGAGTAGACTGTTTTGTTGCATTTGCTCTATCCCATCAAAACTGCTGAGGAAGTATCTTGTGTTACTTAACAAGTCTCAGCAGCAATGCTAGGTAAAGTGGAAGTTTAATTGAAGCAACAGACACAAAGCGTAGCTGTAAATTAAATTAGCAAAATAATAAATAAAATGAAGATGATAGAAAAATTGTTATCAATAAACCAGGCAAAAAGAAAATATTCACGGACTTTATTACTCATGAGATGTTGGAAATATTTAAATCCGACTGTTTCTAGAATCCTGGGATGTTTACACTTTTTTACCACGAAACAGTTTTCTTATAAAGTAATAAGTAACTGAATAAGATTTTACATAGTAGGCTTAATAGTTAATAAATTTGACTTTAACTATACTTCTAGGTTATGTTTTTATGAAACCTAGAGGATTTTGAAGCCTCTTCAATGTCCATGGGTTTCAGATTTATTACTTTCTCTACTACGTATAGTAAGTAGGGGAAGTATTGCATTCCACCCAAAAATTCGTTACGGAGATTTAACAGGAAATACATGTTTTGAGGTGCTCTGATTCTAAATAAAGCATTTTTGGAAACATGTACGTGTGTGTGTGTGTGTGTGTGTGTGTGTTTGTCTGTCTGGGAACAGCATAACTCAAAAACGAAAAGTCGGATGGATACCAAACTTGGTATTTGAGTTTACTATTCTTCATGGATGCGACACCAAAATTTTCAAGAAAATTCATCCACCCCAGACTACCCTTTGCATAGAACATTTTTCGAACATTTTTATTTTCTTAAAAATGACTAACGATTTTGATTAAAAAATCATATGTTTAAGATATTTTAATGGAAAATGAATTGTATATCTTGAATTTTCTGCTAATGTCCCCAAAAGTCCTCTTCATTCTGAATGACTTTCGCATAACTGGTAAACCGTAAGAGATAGACATAATTTTACTACACAAAAAATGTATATCTCGTTAAACACACAATTTATGTGATATACATTTTTTTTACGTGAACAATTTCCGGGATATTCTTGGTTGTTTGTTTGCATTTTCCAATACTATGCAACTGGTTTGCTATCGGCTCACTGCTGAACAGCTGACAGATATTTAATACAACCTGGCAACGCAGCTCTCCCACTTCTTCGCTTCAAGTGAACTGTCAGAAGTCACATTGTGTTTAAATGACGCTGTATATCGCTACGTTACGACCTCTCACTTTATACGAGCTTATACAATAAATACTTCTGTCCTTTGCCATGTCTGGAGTGCAATATCATACCGGTCTGAATCCCGGAAGAGGAAGTATCACGTCAACAATGGAAAACGTAGTTTAGATTCAAAACCGGTAGCAGATACATCGTGTGTAAGGTGAGGCGTGTAAAGTGACAGTGATGGGCGAAAGTGAGAAACAAAAACAAAACACAAATAATAATAATAATACTAATAATAATAACAATAATAATAATAATGTAGTTGTTACGTTTGCGGCAGAGTTAATATTGGTTTCATAGTTTTGCTGATCATAGATTAGATTATTGTCATACAAGTATATATGACTTGGCACGTCTCCAGCTGCACACACCAGAATCTGTGCATACCCAGAAACCTTCTGGTTTACTGCCCGTTCAGTGACGTTTTAGCTAGTGGATTGGGGTGGCTTATCTCTCAGATAAAGCTTTAGCTGTTGGGATGGGTACACAGTATGCTGAACTCCTGCCTCGCGCGACGCGCACATTGCAAAACAGCCAGCAGTCTTTCACTATCGTGCGCTTTTATCCCTCACTTGCCTCATACCAAGTAAATACTACCTTCCTCCAGTAGCTAAACCCCCTACCTGCTTGTAAGGGCTCCCACACCCATTAGCTAAAATGTCGCGGAACAGACAGTAAAGAAAAAGTTTCTGGAGCCCAGCCCGGAATTTTACCTGCACCTCTCGCACAATTTAATTAAATTGATTTTTATTTATGGACGCTCTTTAACTGCTGTGGTCCTTAGCGTCCCATTGGGCGTGAAAGACCGGTAATTTTGCTCAGAGGCCTCTTTATCAGGTTTGAGGTTCTTTTACGTGCCGTAAATCTACGACACGGGACCACCGGCTTTACTTCCCTTCCGAAGGAAGCAATGCTAAGGATTTTTACGCCCGAACCCGCGACCTTGGGAACTAGAGGCTAGCATGGTAAACCTCTCGCACAGTGGGCCTGCTCTAACGCCTGAGCTACAGGGTCAGCCATTTTCCATTACGTGTACAGAGGCAATTCTGCTATCCACGCTACATTATTTGCAATAAATGCCTAGAAAGGATTTCAAAGGTCTTTATTATGTACGTACAGCATTTGAAAACAACACTGACATTAATCGCCAAATTGCGTCATTTTCAATAGTGGTAATCTTACCCTAGATCACTTCTTATACAGCGTGATTTCTAAGGGCTGGTTATGGAAGCATCTGGTATCGACAAATATACAGTTTTATCCCCCGCAGCACTATAGTTTTAAAAACATACTCCTCTGTAGAGAGAGACTAACAAAGACTGTTTTCATTTCAGAAAACCGCAGGTTTCTTGTGCCTGACAGCTAGCTAAAACAAAGGGATACATTTCAGGATTCCCAGCAGGCCTCCGGCGTGTTGTGTTTGTATTAGCATAACCTCAGCAGTGGGCTTGACACCCCGCGGCTACGCTGCTCCATTAAAATGCCATTGATCCTCCCTCGCTCACACACAGACAAGTTACGTTCGATCTTGTTAGAACGTAGAGTCTACTTCTAAAGGAAAAACATTCCCGTTTCACTTTATCCATCCCTTATATACCAATTGTAGTGGAACTAAATTGCATTCAAACTAAAAAATCACTAGAAATATACGTAGGTTGTGATTATCGGAGGGGAACATCTCGCCGCAGCGACCAGCTTGATCTATTGTGCCTATACAACTCCGGCAGGCAGGGATGAGGTGAAGGAGTGTGCAGGCAGACAGGCCCTCAGAGACGCGCAGAGGTACTTAATATTTCCGTGCACCAATACAAGCGAAGAATCTCGAGAGAGGGCGACGAAGCGACCCTAACGGGCGGGACAAGGCGCCTTGGCATTCACGGGGAGAAATCTTTCCAGTGTGCAAGCAACTACGCAGGACCCGAAGACACACCTGAAACGTGAAAGGGAAATGAGAGGAAACGGGGAAAGGAGAAGTCGTGGCAGAACACACTACCCGGCATTCGCCTAGGCGACCAGGGGAAAACCACGAAAAAACCCCATGGTCAGAATAGACGGTCACCGGGAATCGAACCCGGGACCTCTCGAATGCGGGTCACAGACGTTGCCCCCTGAGCCATCCCGCTCCGTAGCAATATATGTATTTAGATTTGATTACCAAATTCCCAAATAAGCATTTGTATGGAAAAATATCCTAATTTTTACTTTCTCTACTACATATAGTAAGTAGGGGAAGTATTGTATTCCACCCAAAAATTCGATACCGAGATTTCACCGGAAATACATGTTTTGAAACCCCCTGAATCCAAAAAAAAACATTTTTGGAAACATGCCCGTGTGTGTGTCTGTGAACAGCATAACTCAGAAACGTACAGTCGAATAAACACTAACTTGGTATTTAGGTTCAGTATCTTCCAGAGATGCGACACGAAGGTTTTCAATAAAATCCCCCACTCCAGATTACCCTTTACATGGAACATTTTTCGAAAATTCTGATTTACTCAAAAATGGGTCTAACGATTTTGATTAAAATATATGTTTAAGATATTTTCATGACAAATAAAATATGTATCTTGAATTTTCTGGTAATGTCTCCAAAAGTATTGTTCATTGTGAACGACTTTTGCATAACTGGTAAACCATAAGAGATAGACAAAATTTTACTACACAAAAACTGTAGATCGCATTAAAATACAGAATTTATGTCATATAATTTTTTGTTGAGTAAACCATTTTCGAGATATTGCTTGTTATTCCCTTAAATTTTTCAATACTTATTTTCTCAAATGGGAATTCGTTATTCATTTTTTTGTCTTGGATATGCAAAGAGTATTAATCTGTGGCAAAGAGAATGGTGCTGCACCTAGCAACCAGCTATTAAGAGATATGTCTATGTTTAAAGGCTACTGTATTTCTATATTGCCCTTGCAAATACAAAACAAGGGGAACATAGTACGCCTTAAGCGATACTCAAATATTTTTAGAACTGGTCGCTATGTGTAAAATGTAATTCTCTTTGCATGTCAAAAGATCGTTTCTGCAAATGTTTATCTCGATTAATATGAAATAGATGGAGAATAAGAGTTTGTAAAAACAGTTTGTACACGAGTAGAGAAAGTCATGTGAGTGTAAAACATCAGATTTTTTATTTTCTCAAAATAGTTGTAACGACTTGGATTAAAGTATTACGTATTTGAAACATTACATTGACTATTTCACTCATGCCGCTAATGGGAGATAATAACCAATCACGTTTAAAGGAATGTTGTTTTTGAACCAATCACGGCCATGATTCTACTCAATGTTCATCGAAATTTCTTTGCCACCTCCTCCTTTGGGCTCCTCATTTTTAATACTCTGAAGAGGTTGGAGTATTATTTAGCAGTCACTCAACTACCAACAATCAATGCCGCTACGTTTAAATATAAAAATGGCAGAAACGAGATTTGGTAGCGTTTGAAATGAAGATATAGACGAGATTACTAATTGAACACGACAATTCCAGTGCAGCGATAGGCAACAACTGCATTTGTAAACCTTCCTTCAGCGATATTCTCACTACATAAATTGGTCATTGTTTCATATTTTTGGGAATTTAAAACCACTGCACTAACTTTTCTTTCTCCGGTAAGTTTTAGAGCAGTTTTCTTTTCGGTTCCTTGGATCTCTCGCATCTGGTCTTCAAAAGGATTGAAATTTATATGATACTCCTTAAAATACATTTCTTGTAGCACTTTAACTGTGTCATCTGTCCACAGACACCAAAGTGATAGGAAAATGTACCTCTGCTTTTGCTACGGGTAGTTGATAGCTTCGATACGTGTCCACGGAGACCAAAGTGCCAGGCAACTGTACCTCTGCTTTTGCTACGGGTAGTTGATAGCTTCGATACGTGTCCACGGAGACCAAAGTGCCAGGCAACTGTACCTCTGCTTTTGCTACGGGTAGTTGATAGCTTCGATACGTGTCCACGGAGACCAAAGTGCCAGGCAACTGTACCTCTGTTTTGTGACGGGTAGTTAACAGCTTCGATACGTGTCAACGGAGACCAAAGTGCCAGGCAAATGTATCTCTGCTTTTGCGACGGGTAGTTAACAGCTTCGATACGTGTCCACGGAGACCAAAGTGCCAGGCAACTGTACCTTTGCTTTTAGAACGGGTAGTTGATAGCTTCGACACGTGTCCGCAGAGACCAAAGTGCCAGGCAACTGTATCTCTGCTTTTGCGACGGGTAGTTAACAGCTTCGATACGTGTCCACGGAGACCAAAGTGCCAGGCAACTGTACCTCTGCTTTTGGGACGGGTAGTTGACAGCTTCGATACGTGTCCGCAGAGACCAAAGTGCCAGGCAACTGTATCTCTGTTTTGTGACGGGTAGTTAACAGCTTCGATACGTGTCAACGGAGACCAAAGTGCCAGGCAACTGTATCTCTGCTTTAGCGACGGGTAGTTAACAGCTTCGATACGTGTCCACGGAGACCAAAGTGCCAGGCAACTGTACCTTTGCTTTTAGAACGGGTAGTTGATAGCTTCGACACGTGTCCGCAGAGACCAAAGTGCCAGGCAACTGTATCTCTGCTTTTGCGACGGGTAGTTAACAGCTTCGATACGTGTCCACGGAGACCAAAGTGCCAGGCAACTGTACCTCTGCTTTTGGGACGGGTAGTTGACAGCTTCGATACGTGTCCGCAGAGACCAAAGTGCCAGGCAACTGTATCTCTGCTTTTGCGACGGGTAGTTGACAGCTTAGATACGTGTCCACGGAGACCAAAGTGCCAGGCAACTGTATCTCTGCTTTTGGGACGGGTAGTTGACAGCTTAGATACGTGTCAACGGAGACCAAAGTGCCAGGCAACTGTATCTCTGCTTTTGCGACGGGTAGTTGATAGCTTCGATAGGTGTCCACGGAGACCAAAATGCCAGGCAACTGTACCTCTGCTTTTGGGACGGGTAGTTGATAGCTTCGACACGTGTCCGCAGAGACCAAAGTGCTAGGAAACTGTACCTTTGCTTCTGTAGCAGGCAGTGGCAGCTTCGTCACATGTCCACAGAGACAAAAGCGCCAGAGAACTCTACTTCTGCTTCTGTGACGGGCAGTGGCATCTTCGTCACATGTCCACAGAGACCAAAGTGGCAGAGAACTCTACTTCTGCTTCTGTGACGGGAAGTTGGCGGCTTCGACACGTGTCCACAGAGACCAATGCGCCAGAGAACTCTACTTCTGCTGCTGTGACGGGCAGTGGCATCTTCGTCACACGTCCACAGAGACCAAAGTGGCAGAGAACTCTACTTCTGCTTCTGTGACGGGCAGTGGCATCTTCGTCACATGTCCACAGAGACCAAAGTGGCAGAGAACTCTACTTCTGCTGCTGTGACGGGCAGTGGCATCTTCGTCACATGTCCACAGAGACCAAAGTGGCAGGGAACTCTACTTCTGCTTCTGTGACGGGAAGTTGGCGGCTTCGTCACGTGTCCACAGAGACCAAAGTGGCAGAGAACTCTACTTCTGCTCCTGTGACGGGCAGTGGCAGCTTCGTCACATGTCCACAGAGACCAAAGTGGCAGAGAACTCTACTTCTGCTTCTGTGACGGGCAATGGCATCTTCGTCACATGTCCACAGAGACCAAAGTGGCAGAGAAGTCTACTTCTGCTTCTGTGACGGGCAATGGCATCTTCGTCACATGTCCACAGAGACCAAAGTGGCAGAGAACTCTACTTCTGCTTCTGTGACGGGAAGTTGGCGGCTTCGTCACGTGTCCACAGAGACCAAAGTGGCAGAGAACTCTACTTCTGCTTCTGTGACGGGAAGTTGGCGGCTTCGACACGTGTCCACAGAGACCAAAGTGGCAGAGAACTCTACTTCTGCTGCTGTGACGGGAAGTTGGCGGCTTCGACACGTGTCCACAGAGACCAAAGCGCCAGAGAACTCTACTTCTGCTGCTGTGACGGGCAGTGGCATCTTCGACACATGTCCACAGAGACCAACGTGGCAGAGAACTCTACTTCTGCTTCTGTGACGGGCAGTGGCAGCTTCGTCACATGTCCACAGAGACCAAAGCGCCAGAGAACTCTACTTCTGCTTCTGTGACGGGAAGTTGGCGGCTTCGACACATGTCCACAGAGACCAAAGTGGCAGAGAACTCTACTTCTGCTTCTGTGACGGGCAGTGGCAGCTTCGACACGTGTCCACAGAGTCCAAAGTGGCAGAGAACTCTACTTCTGCTACTGTGACGGGAAGTTGGCGGCTTCGACACGTGTCCACAGAGATCAAAGTGGCAGAGAATTCTACTTCTGCTTCTGTGACGGGCAGTGGCAGCTTCGACACGTGTCCACAGAGACCAAAGTGGCAGAGAACTCTACTTCTGCTTCTGTGACGGGCAGTGGCATCTTCGTCACATGTCCACAGAGACCAAAGTGGCAGAGAACTCTACTTCTGCTTCTGTGACGGGCAGTGGCATCTTCGTCACATGTCCACAGAGACCAAAGTGGCAGAGAACTCTACTTCTGCTTCTGTGACGGGCAATGGCATCTTCGTCACATGTCCACAGAGACCAAAGTGGCAGAGAACTCTACTTCTGCTTCTGTGACGGGCAATGGCATCTTCGTCACATCTCCACAGAGACCAAAGTGGCAGAGAACTCTACTTCTGCTCCTGTGACGGGCAGTGGCAGCTTCGACACGTGTCCACAGAGATCAAAGTGCCAGAGAACTCTACTTCTGCTTCTGTGACGGGCAGTGGCAGCTTCGACACATGTCCACAGAGACCAAAGTGCCAGAGAACTCTACTTCTGCTTCTGTGACGGGCAGTGGCAGCTTCGACACATGTCCACAGAGACCAAAGTGCCAGAGAACTCTACTTCTGCTTCTGTGACGGGCAGTGGCAGCTTCGACACATGTCCACAGAGACCAAAGTGGCAGAGTAGTCTACTTCTGCTTCTGTGACGGGCAATGGCATCTTCGTCACATGTCCACAGAGACCAAAGTGGCAGAGAACTCTACTTCTGCTTCTGTGACGGGCAATGGCATCTTCGTCACATGTCCACAGAGACCAAAGTGGCAGAGAACTCTACTTCTGCTTCTGTGACGGGAAGTTGGCGGCTTCGACACGTGTCCACAGAGACCAAAGTGCCAGGCAGCTGCTAAATATCCAATCCAACTGAAGAAAACCACGAATAAGTCCCAAGCATATTGTTCGTGCCACGTGATTTAAACCGTAACCTCCCGAATGCGGGCCACACGGATGTTACCGCCTGAATCATCCCGTTCAGTTAGGTAGTTGTTAAAGCATAACTAAATAAAACCCTGTTTTGCACATCTCCATGAAAATGTGTTTTTAATGGCATCATAATATAAAACTGATATACGTCATACCTTATACTCTCAAAGAGGACGCATTTACTACATCATGGAATAATCTCTGCAATCTAAATGTTCAACTAAATAAAATACTGTTTTGCACAATTTTTAGTGAAAGAGTATTTTTAATGACAATATAATGTAAAACTGAAGTAAAGTATACTTTTTACTCTCAAAGACTAGATTCGTTTACTAGACGTTATTTTAATAGTTCTAATCTTCATACTTGTCCAATACCAGATTTAGCTGCCTAGGCACTGAATCACTCGTCGCCCTGTGGGAACATTCGTGTTTAGAACCAGAGTTCTTCCACCACATAAGTGATTCAGTGCCTAGGCGGCTAAAGGTAATGGGCAGATTATTATAATGTTTAGTAAATGTGTCCTTTTTGAGAATAAGTAATTTAATATCTTTCAGTTTTACATTATGTTTGCTTTAAAAATATTTTCCGTAGAAATATTGTACAAAACATGGTTTTATTTAGTTATATATTTAAAAATCTGATGTGATACACTCACATGACTTTCTCTATCCTTGTACAAAATATTTTTACAAACTCTTAATCTCAATCTATTTCATATTAATTGAGATAAACATTTGCAGAAACGATCTTTTGACATGCAAAGAGAATTACATTTTATACTTAGCGACCAGTTCTAAAAATATTTGCATATCCAAGACAAAACTAGAACTGTGCACATGTCGTCCTCCGTGGTGTAGTGCTATGCTAGCCTCTAGTTCCCGAGGTCGCGGGTTCAAACCCGGCGGAGGGCGATGGATTTTTTCGGGCGTAAAAATCCTTAGCATGGCTTCCTTCGGAAGGGAAGTAAAGCCGGTGGTCCCGTGTCGTAGATTTACGGCACGTAAAGAACCTCAAGCCTGATAAAGAGGCCTCTGAGCAAAATTACCGGTCTTTCACGCTAAGGACCACAGCAGTTAAAGAGCGCCCATAAATAAAAA
The DNA here is from genome assembly GCA_030765065.1 of Deroplatys truncata. Lineage (NCBI taxonomy): Eukaryota > Metazoa > Arthropoda > Insecta > Mantodea > Mantidae > Deroplatys > Deroplatys truncata. Next base: position 299,990,903 of record CM060975.1, on the reverse strand, counting down.
AAATCTTATGTGTTACACTCACATGACTTTCTCTACTCTTGTACAAACTATTTTTACAAACGCTTATTCTCCATATGCTTCATGTTAATCGAGATGTTAATCTTATTGCTAATTTTCTTGTAGATGCAAGGGGAATTGGTAGGCTTTAAGCGATAGTCAAATATTTTAAGAGCTGGTTGCTATGTGGCGCATTCCATTCTCTTTGCATTCCAGGACAACAAATATGAATAACAAATTTCTATTTGAGAAAAAGTATAAGATTCGAAAATTTAAGGGAGTAACAAGCAATATCTCGAAAATGGTTTACTCAAAAAAAAATTGTATATGACATAAATTGTGTATTTTAACGCGATCTACATTTTTTGTGTAGTAAAATTAGTTATGAAAAGTTGTTCACAATGAAGAATACTTTTGGAGATATTTCCAGAAAATTCGAGATATACATTTCATTTGTCATGAAAGTGTCTTAAACATATGATATTTTAATCAAAACCGTTAGAGCCATTTTTGAGAAAATTAAAATTTTCTAAAAATGTTCCATGTAAATGGTAATCAAGAGTGGGGGACTTTCTTGAAAACCTTCGTGTCGCATCTCTGGAAGATACTGAACCTAAATACCAAGTTTGGTGTTTATCCGACTGTTCGTTTCTGAGTTATGCAGTTCACAGACACACACACACGGGCATGTTTCCAGAAAATGCTTTTTTTTTATTCAGGGGTCTCAAAACATATATTTCCGGTGAAATCTTGTTATCTATACGTAGTGGAGAAAGTAAAAAACCAAAATTAACTGTGCCCGTAAAACAGGACGCCATTGCATGCGCGAAAAGGTAAAGAGTTACACATCTCTCTGCCTTGCTATACATACACCATATGTGAAGGCCATTAGAATGCCTCCCAAAGCTGCGGTGACGGCATAAATGGAAGCGAGTGTACATTAGCCAACCAGGGGAAAGGGGAAGGAAACGCAGTGCGGAAGAATACATGTGTGCGGGGCAAGGTTATAACAACAAGTTTTAAACCGTCATATAAAAGCACTGGTTTCATTTTCGTTTTCTGTAACTCTTTTATACTCGGCCAGAAATACACTCAATTTCGGATATTGAACTCTTGAGTATAAATGAAACTTTCCTGAGAAGATGCCAGAAATGTGTTGATAGAGAGGGACATTTCAAACATTTCTTATGATACATAAGGCGTGCGTTAATTATAATTGTAGCTGTGGGAACGTGCGGCGGTTGCGGGAATATTATAACAGTTCGGCGGAAGTCCTAGCTCGGCGGCCGGCACGTGAGCAGCCGTGAGGTGGCCACAGTGTGAAGGAAATGCACTGTAGTTATTATAATTGCTACTTGATTTTCAGCAATGTTGCCAACTAATGCACCAGCGTGTCATGGGAACTCGCTTGAAGTTATAGTGTACCATGAACAAATATCTCGTAGATACCAACATTTTACGACAGCAACCGTACCTAACCAGGCCTGATGGTGCACTCCGAGTTTTACAAGCACGTTACCCCGCTACAGCCAGCGTGGGCCCAGGGGCAGATTGGAGTCCCAGAACACGTAAGAAGCTCGTAGGAATGGGGATGCTGGTCCCGAGGGCGGCGGATAATTGAGTTGGGCATCGAAGAGCAAGGGGAGTGGTGGAAGGAAAAACAGTGGCGCTGGTGTTTTGCTGGGGTTCCTCAACGAGGAAACGAAAACTAATCTGCAGCCGTGACGTAGGCACGTAGTGCTGGATTGTTATACAAGGTACACAGTAGTCAGAGAGGGAAGGAAAAACTTTCAAAATGTACCTGTTTAAAACAACCTTACTCAACGCCAATATAACCCGAAGCTATGCTTTCATTATTATGTAATGAGGCCCCCTTTTTCTTTCTTGTCTGTTTCTCTAGCTCATTCTATCTGATTTCCCATTTTTTCATCGTGCCTTTTAAAACCATGTTTTTAAAAATTCAGTAATAATTAGGCTCACAGACTTAAGGGACACGTAAAGGAGATTCGCTGTGGTAAGGTATACAAACTGCTGCCTTGATTTTTGTGACAGCGCAAGAAGTTGGTGGTATCTTGGAGGTTAGGCTAAGAGACACTTTACTTTTTCTAGTACGAGGGGCACTATTTATATTTTGAGCCTTGACAACCCTGAATGTTGTAGGTGCCATCTGACGTTTCCAATGGAAAGTTTGATAATTTTGACCATAATCTACTTCAAACATTTTGTCAATAGAGCGTCATTTGTTTTGTTTACACTAACTTGAAAATTGTGTGTCAACAAAAACATGGGATTAACTCGTGAAAATGTTCGTGCAATGATTTATTGAGACTTTCGACGTGGATTATCAAGACAAGAGTGCATCGATCAACTAACTTCCACATTTGGCGACGAATCTCCATCCTTTGCCACTGTGAAACGCTGGTATAACGAATTTAATCGTGGCCGCCGTTCGCTCAATGATGAAGTTCGTGAAGGTCGTCCAAAATCAGTTGTTGTGCCAGAAAACATTGATGCTGTGCAAAATATAATAACGAAAGATTATCATGAGACATATTGTGAGATGGAGGCAACCCTAGGCATTAGTTCCATCAGCATATATAAAATATTGCATGATTATTTAGACGTGCAAAAGGTTGGCTCTCGTTGGATCCCACATAATTTGACGCAATCTCAAAAAGATGCTCGTGTTGATTGGTGTACAAAAATTCTCAAGAAATACAATGGCGGTGCCTCAAAAGACGTATATAAGATTTAACAGGTGACGAATCATGGATCTATGTGTAGGAGCCGGAACAAAAACAGCAGTCGACTGTATGGTTGTTTCAAGATGAAGCAAATCCAACAAAAGTTGTTCGCACTCGAAGCACTTCGAAGCAAATGGTCACCTGCTTTTTCAGTAAAACTAGCCATGTGGCAACAGTGCCTTTAGAGGAACGTTAAACGGTCAATGCCGAATGGTACACAACCATTTGTTTACCGGAAGTCTTCGGTGAAGTAAGGAAAACCAACAAGAACCGTAGGATCGTTCTTCATCAAGACAATAGGAGCGCACACACATCTCGTCTAACAATAGAGTATTTGAAGGCTCAAAAATCCAATTGATGGGTCATTCGCTATACAGCCCTGATTTGGCACCCAATGACTTCTTTTTGTTCCCGAACATCAAAAATAAATTGCGTGGACAACGATTTTTGTTGACAGAAGAAGCCGTTGATGCCTTCAAAAACCATGTTTTGGAGATGTCTCAAGAAGGCTGGAATAAATGCTTTGACAAATGGTCCAAACGGATGGAAAAGTGTATTGATCATACAGGATAATATTTTGAAAGCATTAAAGCAGTTTTCAATCAGAAATTACTTGGGTTTAATTATTAGGCTCAAAATATAAATAGTGCCCCTCGTATAGTATAGTAAGTAGGGGGAAAAATGCATTCCACCCAAATGTTCGATACCGAGAATTCACTGAAATACATGTTTTCAGGTGCCCTGAATAAAAATAAATCTTTTTTTTGGAAATGGATAAATACCAAACGTGGTATTTAAGTTTAATATCTTCCAAGGATGCGACACAAAATTTTCAAGCAAATGTCCCACTCCGCACTACCCTTTACATGTTACATTTTACGAAGGTTTTGATTTTCTCAAAAATGGCTTTAACGATTTTAATTAAAATATCATATGTTTAAGATACTTCATGGCAAATGGAATGTATATCTTGAATTTTCTGGGAATATACCCAAAAGTCCTCTTCATTCTGAATGACTTTCGCAAAACTAGTAAACCATAAGAGATAGATAAAATTTTACTACAAAAAATGTGGATCTCGTTAAAACACACAATTTATGTCAGATACTTTTTTGTGGAGTGAGCCATTTGAGATATTCCTTGTTATTTTTTAAATTTTCTAATACTTTTCCTTTGGAAAGAGACTGAAATGGGCCACATAGCAACCAGCTCTTAAAATACTTGACTATCGCTTAATGCCTACCAATTCCCCTTGCATCTACAAGAAAATTAGCAATAAGATTAACATCTCGATTAACATGAAGCATATGGGGAATAGGCGTTTGTAAAAATAGGTTGTACAAGAGTAGAGAAAGTCACGTGTGTGCAACACAGATTCGTTTAGTACTGTTTAAGGGGGACCTGAACGTTCCGTCCCAGGAATGTTAAATCAAGCAATTTCATTACCCATTATCTCAGATACTATTTAACATGTAAAAATGAATTTTTATAAGGATTTAGATGCAAGCCGCCTACGTTCACTGATCTACTTTTGCACAATAATGTGGTTTATTAAGGTATTGTTTTCTTAATTGTATAAGTATTTGTTAAAATTTATCAACAATTAATTTTTACTTTCTCTACTACCCAAAATGCGATATCGAGATTTCACAGGAAATACATGCTTTGAGGCCCCTTGAAACCAAATAAAGCATTTTTGGAAACATGTCCATGTGTGTCTGTGAACATAACTCAAAAGCAAAAAGTCGGATAAATACCAAACATAGTATCCAACCTTTTCAATATCCTCCAAAGATAGGATACGAAGATTTTCAAGAAAATCGCCTCGCCACAAAACTATCATTTCCATGGAAAATTTTCAAAATTTTTTATTTTCTAAAAAATTACTTTAACGATTTTGATTATAATACTATATATGTTTGAGATATTTACATGAGAATTAGAATTCTTGAATTACCTGGGAATAACTTGTGAAGTCCTCTTCATTCTGAATATATTGTTTATAATTGGTAAACCGTGAGGGACAAACAAAGTGTTACTACACAAAAAATGTAGATCTCGTTAAAGCACACAATTTATGTCTAATAACATTTATTGTAGCGTTAACCAGTTCCAAGACATTCTTTATTATTAGTTTGAAGTTTGAAATACTTATACTTTATTCAAAAGGTAATTTATATTGTTTTTCTGGTGGTCGTGGGAAGAGCATGGAAGTTCAAAGCCTCATATAGCGACACGCTTTTTAAAAATCTGACTGTCGCTTAGGTTACTGTATCAATCTTATACCTACAACGAAATGTGTAAAGAAAGCCATGTGAATGCAACACATCACATAATGAGCATCTATTTTCCTACTCCGTAGAGCTGAGGGAGAAAGCGAAATAAGATGAAGTGCAGGAGATAGTATGTAGGAGGTTTTTCAAATTCAAGATTTTCCATGCCTATATCTTCAATTTATTTAATGCAACTTGTGCATAGTTTTCTCAGGTTTAACTTCCTTTAACCTAGTGTAGTTTCAGACGATGATCCAAAGTGTCACATGAATGCACAAATTGTTTTAGGAATCTAGAGAACTATATAGCTACTGGAGAAAAAATCTCAAATAAAATCCTCAATCGAACAGCTTAACTAAACCGAAATTCAAACCAAGAGTATGAAAGTTAAGAACAGCGGAGCTCAACCTTGTCTCCTACGAGCTAATGCTGTCACATTGTCGCCTTACCCCATCTCTTTCGTTTTGTGTTATGAAGCATTTCCCCTTCCCTCACTAACGCCAGGTCGTAATGGCATGTTACAAGGTAACCAAACATTGGAGTTTGGACAACCTATGACCACATGAATACGTCATAGTTCCGCGAACAATGTGTGGGGGTAAATCCGCCCTCACGTGTATCGCTTAAGGTTGGACATCACTGCGTACGAATCTTAAAAACATTTCATACTAAATCCGCAACACAACAGAAATAATGAAATTACCTTTGTGTACAAGAATGATAATGAAAATGACTATAATTCCTTAACATATGCAACTATAAAATTTCACCAAACATTGTAAAAAATTTAAAAATTCTTATGTGTTACACTCACATGACTTTCTCTACTCTTGTACAAACTATTTTTACAAACGCTTATTCTCCATATGCTTCATGTTAATCGAGATATCGAAATATTAATGTTATTGCAAATTTTCTTGTAGATGCAAGGGGAATCGGTAGGCTTTAAGCGATAATCAACTATTTTAAGAGCTGGTTGCTATGTGGAGTATTCCATTCTCTTTGCATTACCAGGACAAAAAAAATGAATAACGAATTTGAGAAAAAGCATAAGTATTGGAAAATTTAAGGGAATAACAAGCAATATCTCGAAAATGGTTCACTCGACAAAAAACGTATATGACATATACTGTGTATTTTAACGCGATCTACAATTTTTGTGTAGTAAAATTTTGTCTATCCCTTATGGTTTACCAGTTATGCAAAAGTGGTTCACAATGAAGAATACTTTTGGAGACATTCCCAGAAAAGTCGAGATATGCATTTCATTTGTCATAAAAATATCTTAAATATATGATATTTTAATCAAAATCGTTAGAGCCATTTTTGAGAAAATCGAAGTTTTCAAAAAATGTTCCATGTAAAGGGTAATCTGGGGTGGGGGATTTTCTTGAAAACCTTCGTGTCGCATCTCTGGAAGATACTGAACCTAAATACAAGTTTGGTGTTTATCCGACTGTTCGTTTCTGAGTTATGCTGTTCACAGACACACACACACACACACACACACACACACACACACACACACAGACACACACGGACATGTTACCAAAACTGCTTTTTTGGATTCAGGGGGCCTCAAAATATGTATTTCCGGTGAAATCTCGGTATCGAATTTTTGGGTGGAATACAATACTTCCCCTACTTACTATACGTAGTAGAGAAAGTAAAAATAATTTCTTTCAGAATAAAATAATATGAATTCCAAAGTTTAACAAAACGTTTACTTTTATCCACTTGGCGCATTGAAGCTAACAATTAAACGGAGCTATAAATGGACAGCCACATGTTTAAGAATAAGCATGCCCGGTTTTACTTTCCTTACTACTAGTAGGGGAAGTTTTGTATTCCACCCAAAAATTCAATATCAGATTTCACCGTAAATACATGTTTTGTGGACCCCTGAATCCAAAAAAGTATTTTAGAAAAAGCTCCGTGTGTGTGTGTGTGTGAGAACAGCATAACTCAAAAACGAAATTTTATTTTAAGTTCAATATTTTCCAAAGATGCGACGCAAAGGTTTTCAAGAAAATTCCCCCATCCCAAACTACCTTTTTCATAGAAGACTTTTCGAAAGTTTTTATTCTCTTAAAAATGGCTATAATTATTTTGCTTAAAATATTGTATATGAAAGATATTTACATGACAAATAAGATGTATATCTTTAAGTTTCTGGGAATAGCCTGTGAAGTTCTCATCATTTGAAAGACATTTTGTATAATCTTGTATAATTGGCAAACGTTAAGCGATAGACGAAAACAGAAAATGTAGCTCGCTTTAGAAAACACAGTTGATTTCAAATAACTTTTTTGTGGCACTAGCCATTTCTGAGATCTCCTATATTAAAAGCTCGAATTCGTAATTTGTTTGTCAGTCTCTTTCTCTTTGTATCTATAATGAAATGTGTAATGTAGCTATTTCTGCAAAGGATTATTTGGATTAAAATGCAGTAGACAGAAAAATAAGCTTTGGTAGGAATAGTTTGTATACCCACTAATAAACGGTAGAGGATGGAGAAATGTGAGTGTAACAGATCAGATTTTTAAATACTGTCTTCTCAGCAGCTTTTTTTTTTTTTAGCATTTTTTCATACTCAGAATGCTCCACACAATGAAATTTTTAAAATAATTTCTTCCGAAATATTTTTACTGCCTCTTGTGTTTGTGTGGGCCACCAGATATTGTGTGGAACCTATACACCCACCTACGCTATGTAAGCTATATAAAAGGTAAAAATTGCAACTTAGTTGTAGGAATTCACCTATTATTATTATTATTATTATTATTATTATTATTATTACTACTACTACTATCGGAATGCTTTATCATCCCTTTTATTAACCTGGATTTAACAAAAACAGTGCACCAATAGCACTTCAAATCTTACAAACATTCGCGGTGGTATTTTCTGATTTTAGATGATTCAACCTATATATAAAATTTTGAATGACCCTGAAATGACCATCCATTGATGGTCCAACCATTCACTGCGCTCTTCGTACACATGGTCATTTCAGAGTCATTCAAAATTTTCGTTGTGATTTATGTTGGTAAGAACCATTTCAAGGTGCTTTATACAAAAGTTGCTTAGTGTTTTATTAGGAATGAGAAAACAACATACAAAATGTAGGTTCCAATTTAAAAAAAATTTATGATGTGTTACACTCACATGACTTTCTCTACTCTTGTACCAACTATTTTTACAAACGCTTATTCTCCATATGATTCATGTTAATCGAGATGTTAATGTTATTGCTAATTTTCTTGTAGATGCAAGGGGAATACGGTAGACTTTAAGCGATAGTCAAATGTTTTAAGAGCTGGTTGCTATGTGGAGTATTCCACTCTCTTTGCATGTCCATGACAAAAAACGAATAACGAATTCCCATTTGAGAAAAAGTACAAGTATTTGAAAATTTAAGGGAATAACAAGTAATATCTCGAAAATGGTTTACTCAACAACAAAAATGTAAATGACATAAATTGTGTATTTTAACGCGATCTACATTTTTTGTATAGTAACATTTGGGCTATCTCTTATGGTTTACCAGTTATGCAGAAGTCGTTCACGATGAAGAATACTTTTGGAGACATTCCCAGAAAATTCGAGATATACATTTCATTTGTCATGAAAATATCTTAAACATATGATATTTTAATTAAAATCGTTACGGTCATTTTTGAGAAAATTAAAATTTTTCAAAAATCTTCCATGTAAAGGGTAATTTGGGGTGGGGCGATTTTCTTGAAAACCTTCGTGTCGCATCTCTGGAAGATACTGAACGTAAATACCAAGTTTGGTATTTATCCGACTGTTCGTTTCTGAGTTATGCTGTTCACAGACAGATACACAGACACACACACGGACATGTTTCCAAAAATGCTTTTTTTGGATTCAGGGGGTCTCAAAACATGTATTTCCGGTGAAATCTCGGTATCGAAGTTTTGGGTGGAATACAATACTTCTCCTATTTACAATACGTAGTAGAGAAAGTAAAAACTTAAATTGATCCTGAAATGATCATCATAACGTCCTCCATATAAAACACGACTAATGGTATTTACTTTCCCCCATAATATCAGGCAACTTTTATTCAAGACATTTCTTTCTACGACGCTTAGTTTTGGAGATGTTGTACAGTCTCAATTTAAATGGTCCATCCTGTATATATACTGGCTTTGTTGGGCGGTAGACCGAAGCTCACAAGGGCTTAAGTGCCGCAGATTTAAGTTTTTTATTTTATTTTTTTTAAGAGAGAAGATTTGCACTTGTGTGTGTATGTGTGTGCGTGTGTGTGTGTAATCTCGGAAATCACTCAATTTTTCGATAATTCTCTCACCATAGAATAAACCTGTTTTTTTTAGACGGACATGGGCTGTAAGATAGTTTCTGATTTCACCTCCTAAATGTTTAAAAGGCTACAAAGAACATACAATATTTGGATACTATATTGAGAAAATGTTGGAGTAATAAAAGAACATGCTTGCGAAGAGGCCTTTCTCGTAAATATCAAAACTCACCCGTGCAACGTCGGAAAAAACAGCTAGTTTTATCTAAATAAAACTTCTGAAAAAATAAAAGTTTTCAAAATATTAAAAAGCATATTTTTCTAAGTGCTTTATAAAAGTAAATTTTAATTCAACTTGTGAGCCTACTAGATTTTCCTAATCCTTTAGATTAGGAATGTGCTTTCGGTATATAAGCTAATTCTCGATGATTTTATATGTGGAGGTTTTGGTTTGAAATGTTGAAAAATGTGAATTGGTTTTCAAAATCTGAGAAGAATTAAAATAAAATATAGATACAGAGATAATATAATACTAAGAGAGCCAAAAAACTACGAACCGGCTGCGCGGTGTTTTTCCTGTCTGAGTCCTCGGGGCTCGTTGCCGTCTGCCGCTATCATAGAAAGGCGCGGATGAAACCATACAGCATTTTTAAAACTACTTTTAAAGGCTTTACTTACCAACTTTATGAAAGGAAATGCTGAAATGGCCACCGTCGTTGTCCATACATTTTCGGCACCTCTTTAGGAAGCTATCCATCGCTCGCCGTAGTTCACCTTGAGAAATGTTGGCGATTTCCTGGCACATATTTTGTTTTAATTCTTCCAGGGTGTGTATGTTTATTTGTATACTTTGTTTTAAGTTATCCGTGAGATAGAGATCGCAGGGAATTAGGTCGGGGGACCGAGGGGGCCACAAATCTCTACTATTAATTCTGTCCTCAAACACACTTTCATAAAGTTGTTAAGTAAAGCCTTTAAAAGTAGTTTTAAACATGTTGTATGGTTTCATCCACGCCTTTCATTGATAGCGGGAGACGGCAACGAGCGCCGAGGACGCGGACAGGAAAAACACCACGCAGCCGGTTCGTAGTCTTTTGGCTCTCCCTATATTATAGTGCCTTTAAATACTTTTAAACATAGATTATAGGGTCTAGAGGCATAAAAGTTATGCTTCTGAAAACTGGAACGCTTACGATTTGAGTTTATTAATTTTGGTATTTTGACACAAGTAATGTAATTTTCAAATATTATCAACGCGGACAGAGCTGCGAGTTCTGCTTGTGTTAAATGTGGGTCGTACACTGACATTGTTATACCGCTATTTTTACTTCCTCTACTACTTAAGGTGTATAGATTATAGGTTGTTCAGCTGAGGGGGGACACCTCGACACCGCGATCTACAGATATCTATTGTGCCTACCCCCCCAGGAGGAAGAGATGAAGTGAAGGAACCACACAGGAGGCAAAAGGCCGTAGGCAGACAGACCACAGAGACGCGTGGAAATCCCTTCCTCGCAGACACGTGTGCTACCACCGGAGCCGCCGAGATAGGGTGATGAACGGCCCAACAGTCGAGCAGGCCTCTGGCGTCCACGGAGAGTATTGTTTCCAGTAAGCGTGCATGCATCCGCGCCATCTGTCCGGTACCGCCATACTCCACGAGACCTAGAAGCACACCTCGGCAGTCGATCCCGGAGAAATCACGAAAAACCCATGGTCAGAGTGGATGGTCACCGAGAATCGAACCCGGGACCACCCGAATGCGGGCCACATGTGTTGGCGCCTGAGCCATTCCGCCGATACCGAAGATTCCAATAGAAATACAGGTTTTGAGACACTCTGAATTCAAAAAAGCATTTTTAGAAAAAGGTCCATGTTGTCAGTGAACAGCATAACTGAAAAACGAAAACACGCTTAAACACCAAGCTTGGTTATCAGTCGACTACCGCTGATGATGGTGCCTTGACAGCCTCGAAACGATCGTCCATCTTTTACCATCCTGATGTAAGTGAAGGTTTTTTTATCACCAAGTTCAGCATCAGCATCTTCCAAGGATGCAACACAAAGACTTTAAAAAAATCCCCCGCCCTAAATTTTCTGAACTATTTTATTTTCTCAATAAAGGCTCTAACGATTTTGATTAAAATACCATATGTTTATGATATTTTCATGACGAATGAAGCGTATATCTTAAATTTTCTGGGAATAGCCTATGATCTGCTCTTCATTCAAATGACTTTTGCATAATTGGTAAACCGTAAGGGATAAAATCTTAATACAAAAAACAAAAAACAAAAAAATAAATCTCGTTAAAGCACACACATTTTGCAGATTTTTTGAGTTAATAATTTCTGAGATATTCATAATTATTGGTTTTAATTTTTAAATAATTTTACTTTTCATAGCAGGAAGAGAACAGAATTTCAAAGCCATCACATAGCGACCAGTTCTTAAAAAATATTTGACTATCGCTTAAGGCTACTGTATCCCCCTATTTCTATTGTACCTAAATGGAAGTCCTCTTGAAGGAAATTTGCGTGTTTGCAGGGTAAGCTCAAAAAAACACTCTAACGATTTTGATAATTCTTTCACCATTTAAAAACCCTATTATTTCAGATGGTTACGGGCTATATAACGTATACAATTTTTGAAAACTAGAGGTTTCTTTTATGTCTTTATGTCGCCAAATTTCAATCGCGTTTCGTTGTGAATATCGGAGGCTACTCTTGGCACTTTATTGCAAATATGGCAGATTTTAAGGACTTCAAGCCCAAAAGCGGTAAATGTGGGAGCTTAAAATATTTTAAAATTCAGTTATTTTTGGGGCAGTTTACGAGGGGGTTGGATGTCGTTCATATTACCACATTTCCCCCATATTTCACTGTAATTTTATCAAGTAACATTTTTGGTATGATTCTGACATCACTGGGTATATTTGGGTTCTAGAAACTCACTAAAATGATTAGCTACCCTTATATTAAATCCCTATTTCAACCCCTAACATACTCAACAGTCTTTGGCCTACCTAGATGAAACTTTGTAAGCTTATATTATAGGACCCAAAGAAAATTAACAAGCTACCTTAAAACTCCAAAACAACTACCCCTACCATATTTTTAACCCCTTATGTAGAAATCTGCACTTTTTAAGCTATACATTCAAAATATTTCACAATTATACTATAGGAGTTGACAAAAATCATATATTACATTACAAGTTCCAAAAACGATCTAATCCTTATTTTGAATTGGCTTTGTTTTCAACCCCTTATAGGTAAAGCTATACTACTTGGTCAAAACTTAACAAAAATTATAGGATAGAATACAGCTTCAGAAAGCTACCCATACTCGTATTTTTCAACTCCTTATGTACAAATTGCCATTGTTTGACCAATGTGGAGCGTCCTTTGGATACATACGCTTTAGGTACATGTATAACTTACAGACCACGTACAGCTTTAAAAAATCACCCCATCCTTATTTTTAATCCCGTATTTAGCAGTTCCGGGTAAGACAGTTAATATGCAAAACCATTTCTGCTAATGTTTATCTCGATTAACATGGAGTAGAATTAACTATCGTAGGAATAGTTGGTTGAAGAATGGACGGAGTAAGTCATGTGAATGTAACACATCAGATTTTTATAGTAGAGTGTTTGAATTTAAGGAGTCTAAATTATGAGTTTATTCTTCTTACAAGGGGATACTTGGTTTTATGAAATACCTGAACACTTTGAATGTAGTGGTAACAAGCCTTTATCCATTACCACTTTGTAGTTATTCTGTTGGACACTAGTATTCATTTGCTATCAATTGTTTATACACTAAACTGTTATAATGTTTTGTGCGCAGTTCTTGAGAAGAGAAAGAATGGACACTTAAAAGATTGTATTAGCTGGGAAAAATCTAAATATGCATAAGCGAATAAAATAAAAAAAACTGGAATAAAAGAAAAGCGAATCAGAATTACGTACATGTATACGTAATAGTTCATATAAGACCTTAAAGATTTCCTAAATATATATACTTTCGCACATCTCAACCGAGCGAGATGGCTCAGGCGGTTACGCCTGTGGCCCGCATTCGGGAGGTCCCGGGATCGATTCCCGGCGACCGCCCACTCTGGTCCATGCGTTTTTCGTGGTTTCCCCGGGTCGCCAGGCGATTGCTGGGGTTGTTCATCTTCTACCACGACACTCCTTGCTGTCATTTTCTGTACCCATCATTTCCCTTGTCATCTTTTGTGTTGTAGGACTAGGCGACGGTATTCGGCGCGTTGCGGCTAGGCGGTGGCTTGCGCTTTGCAAACGTTTCTTCCCTGGCGTCACCGTGGTACCGCTCAGTTAGTTCTCTCCTCAGCGCGGGGCTCCGCTTTGGGAGACCCGGAGGTTGGTGGTTTGTGGGCAGGGACCATGCGGCGTCGGATGCGTTCTATCTGGAAACGTTAGAGACCCCGTTCTTTGGGCCCGTCGGCATCCGGGTCTGGTCGCCCTTCGGATCTCTCCCCTCATACTTTCCTCCCGGGGGTCACTCTGGAAGCACAATGGGCTGACTGGCCTGCGTGCGGGCTCTGCCCCGTTTCCGGGGAGCCCTTCGTGATACGTACCTCTACCTTTACACGTGTCAGCATAAATTTCTAATTAAACGCTGGATGGAGTAACAATGGGTAAGCATTACAGTTTGAGTATTTCTTAAAAATATTAAATGTTGCATATTTTAGGATATAATTATTATTTAATACCCAACGATATGCCTGGGGTGGCAAGTCTGTGGCCTGTTTTCGGGAAGTCGCGCTTCATATTCAGTGTACCGTCCATCTGACTGGGTGTTTTTCTTGGTTTTCCTCAGCCGGCAATCAAATTCCGGTTAGGATATTTATAACCACGATACAAAGTTGAGCTCACACAATAAAATACTCTCACATACAGATATGCTACTAAGGATATCAGATCTCATTAAGTGTATGAACCCACAGAAGTGCAATTCCGGTTAAATCAAAAGCAACTAATTAGAATAGGAAGGCAACTAAGCAACTGGGGCCGTCTATTATGAAATTCTTTAAGCAAACAATAGCAAGAAGGCTACTACGCAGCTAAGAGCATCTATTTGGCAGACACCGAATAATATACAGGGTGGATCATTTAAGTTGAGACTGTAAAATATCTCCAAAACTAAGCGTTGTAGAAAGAAATGTCTTGAATAAAGGTTGCTTGATATTACGGAGGAAAGTAAATGCCATTATTCCTGTTTTATTTGGAGGAAGCTGTGATGATCATTTTAAGGTCAATTTATTTTTTTAAACGGGAATCTACCTTTTTCATGTTGTTTTCTCACTCCACATAAAAAGCACTTTGCAATTGTTGTTACACCTACGTAAATAACAACGAAAATTGTGACTGTACGAAGAGCGCAATGAATGGTTGTACCATCCATGGATGGTCATTTGAGGGTCAAGTTACGTTTCTTAATTGGGAACCAATTTTTTACTTTCTCTACTACGTATAGTAAGTTGGGGAAGTATTGCATTCCACCCAAAAATTCGATACCGAGATTTCACCGGAAATATATGTTTTGAGACCTCCTGAATCCAAAAAAAGCATTTTTGGAAACATGTCCGTGTGTGTGTCTGTGTGTGTGTGTGTGTGTCTGTGTGTCTGTGTGTGTGTGTCTGTGAACAGCATAACTCAAAAACGAACAGTCGGATAAACACCAAACTTGGTATTTAGGTTCAGTATCTTCCAGAGATGCGACACGAAGGTTTTCAAGAAAATCCCCCCACCCCAGACTACCCTTTACATGGAACATTTTTCGAAAATTTTAATTTTCTCAAAAATGGCTCTAACGATTTTGATTAAAATATCATATGTTTAAGATAATGTCATGAGAAATGAAATGTATATCTCGAATTTTCTGGGAATGTCTCCAAAAGTATTCTTCATTGTGAACGACTTTTGCATAACTGGTAAACCATAAGAGATAGACAAAATTTTACAACACAAAAAATGTAGATCTCGTTAAAATACACAACTTATGTCATATACATTTCTTTTGTTGTGTGAACCGTTTTCGAGATATTGCTTGTTATTCCCTTAAATTTTCCAATACTTATACTTTTTCTCAAATTCGTTATTCATTTTTTTATGTCCTGGACTTGCAAAGAGAATGGAATGCGCCGCATAGCAACCAGCGTTAAAATATTTGACCATCGCTTAAAAGCTACCATATTCCCCTTGCATCTACAAGAAAATTAGCAATAAGATTGACATCTCGATATCTCGATTAACATAAAGCATATGGAGAATAGGCGTTTGTAAAAATAGATTGTACAAGAGTAGAGAAAGTCATGTGAGTGTAACACATCAGATTTTTTTTATTTTGTTTCCTTATTCCTTATAGGAAAATAAACAGCCTTTTATAAATGATTTTCTAAGGAAAAAACAACATACAAAATGTAGGTTCTCATTTAAAAAATTTAAATTGACCCTAAAATGACCATCATAACGTCCTCCAAACAAAACATGACTGATGGCATCACCTTTTACATGGGGCTCTAACGATTTTGATTAAAATACCACATATTAATAGTAGATTGTGATACAAGGGGTCAAATTATTTTAACACGTGTGGTATATAGTATGTTTTGAACAGCGCTCGAATTTGTAAAATCTCAATAATAATAATATTATATAGATTCCCGAAATTAACAGACATCATGTTTGGAACGCCTTCTTGAAACAAGAGAAATAACGTTAAAAAAATCGAGATGTAAGATGTTTTGTTGTTTTGTTCATTCGCTATCAGTCATTTTAAGTGAAATTATTTTACCATGTTTTGCCTTACACCAGCCAATGAAGTGATTAAATGCTGTATCATACTGCTTTCTGTATTTTTGGGGGGTAGGTACTTCTAGTGTTATTCTTTCTGCTGCTTCTGTAATTTCACTTCCATTTCAGTTTCTTCTGAATTCATAATTTCTGCCATTGAATCTTTATAAAAGAATGACGTTTTATGTAAAAAAAATCTGATGTGTTACACTAACATGACTTTCTCTACTCTTGCACAAACTATTGTTGCAAACGCTTATTCTCCATATGTTTTATGTTAATCGAGATATCGAGATGTTAATCTTATTGCTAATTTTCTTGTAAATGCAAGGGGAATATGGTAGGTTTTAAGCGATAGTCAAATATTTTAACGCTGGTCGCTATGTGGAGTATTCCATTCTCTTTGCATGTACAGGACATAAAAAATGAATAACGAATTTGAGAAAAAGTATAAGTATTGGAAAATTTAAGCGAATAACAAGCAATATCTCGAAAATGGTTCACCCAACAAAAAAAGGAGTGTATATGACATAAATTGTGTATTTTAACGCGATCTACATTTTTTGTGTAGTAAAAGTTTGTCTATCTCTTATGGTTTACGAGTTATCCAAAAGTCGTTCACAATGAAGAATACTATTGGAGACATTCCCAGAAAATTCGGGATATAAATTTCATTTGTCATGAAAATATCTTAAACATATCATATTTTAATCAAAATCGTTAGAGCCATTTTTGAGAAAATTAAAATTTTCGAAAAATGTTCCATGTAAATGATAATCTTGGATGGGGGATTTTCTTGAAAACCTTCGTGTCGTATCTCTGGAAGATACTGAACCTAAATACCAAGTTTGGTGTTTACCCGACTGTTCATTTCTGAGTTATGCTGTTCACAGACACACACACACTCACGGACATGTTTCCAAAAATGCTCTTTTTTGGATTCAGGGGGCCTCAAAACATATATTTCCGGTGAAATCTCGGTATCGAATTTTTGGATGGAATACAATACTTCCCCTACTTACTATACGTAGTAGAGAAAGTAAAAAGCAGAAAGCTGCAATATAAAGTATACGTTAACTTTACTTCGAATTGCGATAAATTGAAATATGACGAATTGTACTGTGGTGCGAGCGCTATGAGAAATTAAGTATGTAAAAAGACAATGAAATGTAAAACCTAATCTATCCGAGTGGAGTTATTAAACATGCGCAAATACAAAGAGTAATTGCCATGTGTTTGGACTTGAAAACAAAGTTAAGTCACACTGAAGCTTTTAGCTCGTGTGCTCTGTGTTAGAAATTCTAGTTTTAGGCCATGCTGTCTAAAAATATATTTACACGACAAATAAAATGTATATCTCGAATTTTCTAGGAATAATCTGTGAAGTCCTCTTTATTCTGAAGGAACTTTGTATAATTTGATAGCTGATAAATGTTAAGCGATAGACGAAGACGTACAACACAGGAAATATAGATCTCTTTAAAACGCACAATTTATTTTAAATAACTTTTTTGTGGCATCACCCATTTGCGAGATATCCGTTATTAATGGTTCGAATTTTTTAATACTTAGCTAAAGTCCTGTCAACATTCAGTTGGAAACAGTATGGAATTTTTAAAGCCAGCATATAGCGTCCAGTTCTTAAACATTTGACTATCGCTGTTCTCTTTGCATCTGTACCGAAAGTGTAATAAAGCTATTTCTGCAAACGTTTATCCCTATTAAACTGAAGTGGATATAAAAATAAGCTTTAGTAAGAGTGGTCTGTATAACCAAGTGAATGTATAGCATCAGAGTTTTTTCACCTGTATTGAACTATATAAACTCTTAATTCAGCTCATGTTTGTGTTTAATTTGTAAATGTTTTGTTTTTAATCTCTTGATGTTATCTGTTGTTTCTTGTTATATATGAACAATTAACGTGCGCATATTTTGTTATGACAGTTTAATCCATGTAATCCCTAAATGTCACGATAAGATTCGGCTGTAAAAGCGACAATAAATAGAATATTAAAATAAGAGAAAGTATAAAATAATTAGAATATATTAATCTAGCAACACGCAGAATTGGCAGAATACGGTTTGCCGTTTGGGAGAAGTGTATAGTAAGTGGGGGAAGTATTACATTCCATCCAAAAATTCGATACCGAGATTTCACCGGAAATACATGTTTTGATTTCCCTGAATATTTTAGAAAAAGGATCGTGTATGTGCCTGTTAACAGTATAACTCTAAAACGAAAAGTTCGATAAATACGAAACTTGGTATTTGATTTTAGTATCTTCCAAGGATGCAACGCGGAGATTTTCAAGAAAATCCCTCTATCCCTGACTACCCTTTACATGGAACATTTTTTTAGAAAATTTCTATTTTCTCAAAAATAGCTTTAACGATCTTGATTAATATATCATATATTTAAGATATGTTTATGAAAAATAAAATGTGTATCTTGAATTTTCTGGAAATGTCCCCAAAAGCCCTCTTTATTCTGAATGACTTTCACATAACTGGTAAACCGTAAGAGATAGACAAAATGCTACTACACAAAAAATGTAGATCTCGTTAAAACACACAATTTATGTGATATACATTTTTTGTGGAGTGAAACATTCCGACATATTACTTCTTATTTATTTGAATTTTCCAATACTTAATACTTTTCTCAAATGGGAATTAGTTATTCGTTTTTTTGTCTCCTGGACATGCAAAGAGAATGAAGTACTCCACATAGCAACCAGCTCTTAAAATATTTGACTATCGCTTAAAGTCTACCAATTCACCTTGCATCTACAAGAAGATTAGCAATAAGATCTCGATTAACATGAAGTAGATGGAGAAAAATCGATTGTACAATAGTTTGTAGAGAAAGTCATGTGAGCGCAACACATTTGTTTTAAAGAGACGTTCAAATTATAAACATATAAGCAATATTTCATACTCTTGTTCACTTTCTATAGAGGTTACTTCAGTAATGTAATATTTCCTCCCCCCATTTAGATGCCGCCTTTAACACCTAACATCATATCGGTGGCTTTGCCTTTGTAACAATTGCTCATTGGAAATGATGTTCACTCGTTTTACTTTTGTGTTAATCTTTGGTTTTTTAATTTGGATTTTCTTTCTAAACATTAAACTCACACACATTTACATTATCACTCATACTTCCTTACTCTAGGGAGGGAACATTAAATTGAGTTTTATTTATGGACACTCTTTATCTGCTGTGGTCCTTAGCGTCCCATTCTATATTGTGCGTGAAAGACCGGTAATTTTGCTCAGAGGCCTCTTTATCAGGCTTGAGGTTCTTTTACGTGCGTAAATCTACGACACCTGACCACCTGCTTTACTTCCCTTCCGAAGGAAGCTATGCTAAGGTTTTTACGCCCGTAAAAATCCATCGCTCTCCGCCGGTTTTGAACCCGCGACCTCTGAACTAGAAGCTAGCATGGTAACCACTACACCACGGAGGACGACTCTAGGGAGGGTGAGGAAATAATCCTGGTAAAGGAAAAATTGCTACCCTCCAGCCAGGAATCGAACCCAAGACCTCGGGTTTTGGAGACCAGCATGCTAACCACATGGTATTCTAATTAAAATGGGTAAATGTATTTTACTTTCCCTAGCGCCTAAATATAGTAGTAGCAAGTAATGCAAAGTAATGCACTTCACTAAAACATTAGATATCGACATTTCACCGAAAATACATGTTTTGAGGCCCTTGAATGCATAAAAGCAAGCTCTATTTTTAAGCTACGCGAGTTGAGTGCGTGTGAAAAGTATAACTAAAAATGAAATGTCAGATAAATACCAATTTTGGAATTAATTTCAGTGGCTTTCAAGTATGACACAAGATTTATGTTTTTTTTTGTTTTATAAAATAATCATACTAACGATTTTAATTAATATGTCACATAATTAAGACATTTTTATGATATAATTTAATTTTCTGCGAGCAGTCTGTTAAATGCCGTAGTACACTATAAATAGATTTTGTATACTTTTGTATAAGTGGTTAACCGAAAAACTGTAGACGTCGTTAAAACACACAGTTTATGCCTAATAAATGTTTCGTGGCGTTAACCATTTCCGATATATTCATTATTACTGCTTTGAAATTTTAAATTCTTCAAATATCTTTGTGGTGCTAAAATCGCCATTTCTTTGTTTTTCGTGTAGAAATGAAAAGAGTACAGAATTAAAAATTTAGCATATAGCGGTCCCCCTTTTAAAGATTTGAATATTGATTCAGTCGCCTATCCATGCAAGCAAATGTATAATGAAAGGTTTTCTAAATAAGGCTTCATAAAAAGAGTTTGTAGAAGAGGGGGTAGAGAAAATGATATGAATGTAACACACTAGAAAAAATTATAGATTCGCGGGGCCTCAGAAGGAATTAAAATAATGGCAGCCATATTTAAATTACAAAATCGTCCTTTTTATACCATGTAAGCAAGGTAACACAATTAAGGCTTTTTTTTCGTGGTTTTCACATAAGGACTCACAACTAGCTAGGGAATTCCGTCAAAGTTAGGCATATTTAGACAAACCTGGTTAAATTATATAAGTGCGGACTCACCTGTGTCGGGAATGGCAGCCTCGAACTTGTTGGCGAAGAAGCCGCGGATGTTGGAGGCGACTCTGTGAGGCGAGGCAGGCGCCGTGCTGGCCAAACCCTCTAGTCTTCCTAACAGCGTCGTGGTCGTCTCCGCACCAGCAGCGGTGCCGTCTTTGGAATCGGCCGTGGTTCTCAAGTACTCTTAGACGACCGGGAGAAAAAGTTTACAATATTCCCGCCCGCCTGTTTTGTCGTCGTGTCGTTTCTTGTCGAGTTAGCGGTTCTTGATCGTAATTTGAAGACTTATTAAAACAGAAATGTTACACATGTATAAGGAAGTGTTGAGTTAGAAGCCACCGAGGAGGTTAGACAAACCCGGCACACACATATAAACACACACACACAGATCCCGGGCCGAGTTGAGCCAGGCTGCCTATCCTACCCGGCGCAGCGGGTAGCAGCATCCCTGAGGGAGGGGTGGCGGCGCCTCTAAGGCCACGGCGCCTGCGTCCTGCATTCCGACGCACTCATTGGATCCCGCAGCGAGTGACGTCATACATTCGGCGGCCTATCCCATCTCTCTTCGATATTCCCCTTTTTGAGGGGTTGCCAACTTCAGAGGTTCTTTATGGGGCAGAGCACTCTATGTTCAAAAAAGCGTTAAGTATTTTTTGTCTAATATAATTACATGAAGCCCCGGAGGTGTTATCGTTCGCCACGCATTTTTATCGTTGTGAAAAAAAAAATAGTATCACAGACTTAGATTTATTCTCACAGCTTGAAGACTCAGATACCTTAACAAAAGCCTCATTTTAATTTTGATTGCAGAGCGTAAACGAGTTCATACGAGTTTTTGTTAGCATCTAATTTCATCTCTATTCACGTAATATCCGCTTAAAGGAACTGAATCCATTTTGCTGTGTGCCAGAGATGCATAGTTCATGATGAGGTTGTGTAAACCGTTTAATATGTACTAATATTATAAAGGGGAAAGAGTACGAATGTGTGTGTGTGTGTGTGTGTGTGTGTGTGTGTGTCCAAGCTGCTGTTCTCTACGGAGATTGGCTATAGGATACCTTCAAATGTGACCTCTCTAGTGGTTAAAATGCTAAAACGGATTTACAAGGCCTGGATATTAGAATATTATTACATGGCTTTGACTTGGTTATTTTTAAATGTTTAACTCGCTTTAGCTTCTTGGTAATGTGGTTTAGGTACACCTGACTCAGTGTATGCTAGAGAGTTGGCCCTAGGTACCCAGTCACTTTCCTTTGCGCAATGACTTTAGGATTGTGCTGCTGGCTGTTCTTTGGGTGCACACCTGATCAGTGTGAAACTGGACAGATGGCCTTAGTTGCGTAATCGCCTTCCTGCGATCCTTTGCGCAATGACTTCGGGATTGTGGAACTGCTGGCTGTTCTTTGGGTGCACACATAGTCAGTGTAAAGCTGGACAGATGGCCTTAGTTGCCTAGTCACCTTCCATGCCGTCCTATGCGCAATTACATCGAGATTGTGGAACTGCTGGCTGTTCTATAGGTGCACACCTGGTCAGCGTGAAGCTTGACACATGGTCTTAGTTGCGTAATCGCCTTCCTAAACCATCTACTTTTATTACTTTCTATGCCATACGCCTATAGTAACTAAGGAAGTATTGCAATCCACCTAAAACCCCATATCGGTTTACTCTAATTTTACACACACACACACACACACAAGTTTCTGTGAGTAAAACGATTTTAATAAAGTGTATATAAGTAAGTTTTGCTGTATTTTCACTGTTAGGTGTAATCGATACGTACTAAGAACATAGAGAGAAAATGTGAACAGCGTAGCATCAGAAACTACTCAACTGGTATTTATAATTAGTCATTTTTCTGAAAATGATGCAACTTTCGTGTCATTAAATGAGCACAGACCAAAAGAGGAGACATGGAATCTTAAAACTTCGCACACTGTGCTTATCCAAAGATTACTGGATCATTTGGCTGATTCTTTCACCTAAAGGAGACTCGTAGGCTATAAAAAACTTTTCAGAATATGCAGGATGGTTGTGGGTCACAGGGTTAAGCAGATTAAAGATTACAACATCCGCGGATATTCGTGAATATAGGGAGAATTTGGTCCATTATTTAGAAAATTACAAGCCTAAGGGATAAAGGTTCAGCAAAAAAATACGTTTCTAGATTATGGTACAATGGTTTCATAAAGAGTGCATGTGTATAAATAAAATTAATTAAATCGCCATACCAGATTTTTTTAGCACGGTTACTGCTTACATATCGAGTTAAATATATATAGGCAAATCCTGTCAAAAAAACTGTACTTTTGCAACATTTTTAATTTCTCAACTACGTATAGTAAGTAGGTGAAGTATTGCATTCCATCCAGAAATTTGATACCGAGATTTCACCGGAAATATATGTCTTGAGGCCCCCTGAATCCAAAAAAAGCACTTTTAGAAAAGAGGTCAGTGTGTGTATCTGTGTCTGTGTGATGTGAACAGCATAGATCAAAAATGAAAAGTCGGATAAATTCCAAGCTTGGTATTTAGGTTTAGTATCTTCCAAGGATGCGACACGAAGATTTTCAAGAAATACCCTCCACTCCAGATTACCCTTTACTTGGAACATTTTGAGAAAATTTAGATTTTCTGAAAAATGGCTGCAACGATTTTGATTGAAATATATGTTTAAGATGGTAAATGAAATCCATATCTTGAGTTTTCTGGAACGCCTCCAAAAGTCCTCTTCATACTGAAATACTTTTGCATAACTGATAAACGTAAGAGATAGACAAACGTTTACTGCACAAAAATGTAGATCTCGTAAAACGCATAATTCATATCATATACTTTTTATGCAGTCAATCATTTCCGAGATATTCCTTGTTATTTGTTTGAATTTTCCAATAGTTATACTTTTTCTCAAATGGGAATTCGTTATTCATTTTTGTATGTCCTGAACATACAAAGAGAATGGAATGCTCCACATAGCAACCAGCTCTTAAAACATTTGACTCGCTTAAAGCCTACCATATTCCCTTTGCACCTACAAGAAAATTAGCAATAATTTCTGCAAATGTTTATCTCAATTAATATGAAGTAGAAGATGGAGAATAAGCGTCCGTAAAAATAGTTTGTACATGAGTAGAGAAAGTCATGTGAGTGTAACACATCAGATTTATCACTTCATGGGTTATATATTTGAGAACATGTTACCAGGGTATCAGATTTGTTTTCCACCTCTAAGTGCATTTAAAAAGTTAAATATTTTCAGATTAGGCACCAGCTGTGTTGTTGTATTATTGAATTGATATTTATTCCACTAAAATTGTAAATCATTTTAAATGTTACAAGTGGTTCATTGCAAGCGAACCCAGAGATCACTGTTTAGAGTGCAATAATAGTTTTAAAAAAGTTAATATACTAATGTATCGAAAGTTTATAAAATAGGTCTCACAATGGGTGCTTCTACCAGATGGCCCCTCCTTTGCAGTTATATGTTTCCCGCATACATAGGTGCAAAACAACTTGTCGCTCCACTGATGTTCAAAGGGGCAGTGCAGGTAGAAGCGAAAGGTTATTGAGGTAGTGCTGATGTCTGCATGTGTTTGCGTGGTAGTTTCGGGCCGATAAGTGTCGCGTGGTCGCCTAATTACCGTTTTTACTTTCTCTATACGTAGAGAAAGTAGGGGAAGTATTGTATTACATCCAGAAATTCGATACCGAGATTTCACCGGAAATATATGTTTTGAGGCCCCCTGAATCCAAAAAAAACATTTTTGGAAACATGTCCGTGAGTGTGTGTGTCTGTGAACAGCATAACTCAGAAATGAACAGTCGGATAAACACCAAACTTGGTATTTAGGTTCAGTATCTTCCAGAGATGCGACACGAAGGTTTTCAAGAAAATCTCCCCACCCCAGATTACCCTTTACATGGAACATTTTTCGAAAATTTTAATTTTCTCAAAAACGGCTCTAACGATTTTGATTAAAATATCATATTTTTAAGATACTTTTATGACAAATGAAATGTATATCTTGAATTTTCTGGGCATGTCTCCAAAAGTATTCTTCCTTGTGAACGACTTTTGCATAACTGGTAAACCATAAGAGATAGACAAAATTTTACTACACAAAAAATGTAGATCGCATTAAAATACACAATTTATGTCATATACATTTCTTTTGTTGAGTGAACCATTTTCGAGATATTGCTTGTTATTTCCTTAAATTTTCCAATACTTATATTTTTTCTCAAATTCGTTATTCATTTTTTTGTCCTGGACATACAAAGAGAATGGAATACTCCACATAGCAATCAGCTCTTAAAATATTTGGCTTTCGCTTAAAGGCTAGCAACTCCCCTTGCACCTACAAGAAAATTAGCAATAATATTAATATCTCGATTAACATGAAGCATATGGAGAATAAGCGTTTGTAAGAATAGTTTGTACCAGAGTAGAGAAAGTCACGTGAGTGTAACACATAAGATTTTTTTGGAGGGGGGCGTACAGAGATTGTATTAAGCGGTCCTTACATCAATTCGTCCACCAAACCGGGCATGTTTTTGCCCATGCTTATTATGAATAATGCACTAATAAAATAATTTAATTCTAACGCACCTTAAAAGGTACATAAATGTAATAAAAATATAATTTTGTTTAATCTTGTTTACTTTGCGGCACCAATTGGTGCCATATAGTTGTACTGATTGTAGATTAACTGCCATAGAACTAAATGACAACATCTATGCCCAGGTTTGCGTCAATGGCAATCCTGAATTGTTGTTAATGCGGAAATTGATTATTAAGTAGCCGATTACCCCCCCCCCCACACACACACACACAAAGGTACTCTCATATTCAAACACCAGATCTTGGGCATATCGTGAAATGTTTTTTTTGACAGACAACTTTCTGGAGCCCATCCGGGAATCGAACCTGGAACACGTCATATAGCAGGCAGTTTCTCTACCGTAATAGTAGTTAAAGGCTGGTTCACAACCAACGAGAACGGTAAGCAGAACGAGAACGTGAAAGTTTAAATACATGTATTCAAATGGGAGTGTTCACAATCGACGGGCCCCGGGAACGGGAAAGAAGAGTTGCCCAACTTTTAGCTTTCTGGTTTTCGTTCCCGGGCACGCCATATTACATCCCTATTGTGCATATTAGACTCTTCACTCTAGAGGTTATTCTAGGCGGCCGTGACATGAAACAGCAACTAATGCTCTCTACAGTCGCAAGCTGTAAACGTGAAACTGGAAGAAATTAGTAATAAATATGCTTCCTAACCTCATCTCGAACCCGCAAATCTAATCAGCGTTGGTTCCTCTGGTGAAGGGATCATTTTATATACAACTCAAAACTGGCTATTATCTCAAAAACAATGGCAAAAGCTACAAAGAACAGCAAAAACCGGTGGAATTGAAAAATGTATGCGAATTAAATAAAGGAACGAAAGCTTGGCATAAGTAGAGGGATCGGAAATAAAATGGATATGCATTTAGATAATGTTTACTCCATCGAATTTTGACGTTGGCTTGGCTAGATTGGAAATAGGTGAAAAAATGTGATTTGTCAGTTAAAAACGAATGAAATCCCAATGCGCAAAATCGACTTTCACTTTGTGATCGATATGCATTCCCATTCTCGTTACCGGCCTGTTGTGAGCCAATATCTTGCATGGTGTATTGCTGCCCGTTCTCGTTTCCGTTCTGGTTACCGTTCTCGGGCGGTTGTGAACCAGCCTTTAGTCCGTCATTTAGCGGTCCCCTCTAGTCGGTGTGGAGTCCCCTTTGCAGTTCTGCTTAGGCAGATCTTTTGGCATCCCGTAAAAAGTAACATCAACGAAGAAGGCTTGTGTGGATACCTGGTATATGTTTCCACATGCCGTATCACCGATTATTTAACCTGGGCCCAGCCCATCCTATTCCACAAACGAGATGGTGTGCATCTAGTCGCACTCCAATAACATATTTCCAGCCGTGAAATAGAGGCTGTTTTATGACAGGGAGCAGTTCGATTCATACCAAGTTTTAGTACAATGGAGTGATTGAATTCTCAGAAAAGATACAATAAAGAAATTTATTTGTTTGTTTATTTATTTTGCAACGATGCTCTTAACATGCTAAGAGGAAGTTCCAAATGTTGAGTATTAGTGAAAAATTGTATATCAAATGCTGATGGCAAATTTCATTACACTGTTATATAAACGTCATAGTTAACTGTTTATAAGCGTGCATTCTCATCCTTTCCCTACTAAGGTTAATGTGTTTAGTTTTATTCTTTCATTTACAGCACGCTGTCTTTAAAAATTGCACATCTATTCAATGCTAAAATCAGCTTAAGTAGAATTTTTTAGGGTTCAATTAAAAGCGCTCAAAATCAAAGAGCAAAAAGTGTCCTTTGTGTATTTTAACCAAACTGTAGGTATTTTATTTATTTCTAAGTAGTATTGGGTTGTATTGGCTACGGGGGGACTCAGCACTGATGCAAATAGGGGATATTGCACCTACACCCCACAAAGGGGCGTCCCCTGGAGAAAGGATGAAGCGAGAGGAGACACCGGGCGGTCGGAACCAGAAGCGACGGCACAGGAAAAAATCAGGGTCCCTAAGTTTCCAGATAGAGACTCTCCGGTAGATGGATAGACAGACCAGGTACCCCACCCCGCACAGAGGGGGTCCAACGCCCCTGAAGGGAGTTCGGATACCCCCGGCAGCCAGCCGAAAGCCGAGAGAGGAGAAACTCACAAAGAGCATCCTTTTCCCCTGCCAACTGTACTGAATGAGATCAACGGATGAAAGATGAAGTGGAACGAGAATGAGATGAAATGGAGGAACAGGAAATTAAGGGGATGTGAGAATCCTTTCCAGGATATAAATCCATGTGATTGTTATATATAGGGAATGCTTAAAGATAAGGTTTATGAAGCAAATCTCCATACAGTCGACGAATTAGAATAAAGTATCCTTCGTGTGTTTTTCAATATTTCGACTGAAATTCCTCAAGTGTTTCAATAGGAGCCAGACTTGTATAGACGCCGAGGGATACCATTTCGAACATCTTTTATAACGAAAGTAAGCGTAACATGTTGATATTGTTTCGCACTATCAAGGGGAGAAACGGCGAGCCGGTCCGCCGTTACTGCACGAACGAATTCGTATAGCAGTGCTGCAGAAGAGGCGGGTTACCAGTTGCGTCATTCAGGAGAAACACGTAGTTTTTCTTTTATTTTAATGTGTCCATTTTAAATGAAATTGCCACGACTGTATTTTATTGCTGATAAAATAATACCGCCTTCTGCTTGTTTGAGAGCTGAACTCTTTTCCCTCTGCATAAATTATTTGGATATTTTGTCGTACGCTACGAAAAAGCAGACCAGTCACCTCCATAGATATTGTATTATGCACAGAAGAACAGAATGAGTGTCATTATTTATCTCTCAGGAGCAAAATGGTCTTGTGTAGTAAAACTGATAGTGCATTTATATTTAATGTTAGAGAAGCTAATGAAAGTTTCTAATTTGCACAGAATAAAATCTGCAGTTATTGAAAGCAGACATTTAAACATTAAAGATCAGACATTTAACTCTTTCCGAAATGTTTATAAAGTAAAAGCTAGGATGTGGTAAAATCAAAGATACATTTTCGACACCCATAGGGCTTTTATTGCCCAAAATATAGTTGAAGTACACACTAATGCATTAGTGAAGTTATCTTTTGTTTGATTCAAGAGAAAATACACATTAGTTTTGAAAGACGTTTAGCCATTCAGCAATTTTGTAATATTATTTGACTGAATTTGTTTTAAGATGTTTTATGTATTACTTGGAATAATGGAAATGTAAAAAATAATTCAGTATATATATTTTTAGAGATATAGTGTAAATATTAATTTAAAATTTAATTTTCTCTTATAATGGTTAAGTGTTATAGAAACTATTCGCTGGGCGAGTCTTTGGACGCAATCCTGAGGTATGGCAGTATTTTTGAGTTAAGTATGACGTGCCTAAAAAGGTAATGTCAGGTGTGGGGTTCGAACCCACGCTCCCTCTCGGGAACCAGAACTTAAGTCTGGCGC
Source organism: Deroplatys truncata (assembly GCA_030765065.1). Taxonomy (NCBI): domain Eukaryota; kingdom Metazoa; phylum Arthropoda; class Insecta; order Mantodea; family Mantidae; genus Deroplatys; species Deroplatys truncata. Next base: position 299,962,135 of record CM060975.1, on the reverse strand, counting down.
CTTAGACCGCTCGGCCAACCTGACAGATGTCAAAGGTCACAGCGCTCTGCAAAGTGGTGAAACCGGCCCCTTGAAGTATTGTTCCGCTTGTCGACTTCAGCACGTGAATACATCAAGAGGGGAATTAGGAAGGTTATAATGGGCACTGGGGGCTGGCGGCGAAATGTTTGTAAATCTTACTAATATAGGACTTTTAAATATGTCATAAGAATCAATTCTACTTTTTAAGTTATACCTTTTCCAGTGATGCAAAAGGAAAATTCTAACATCAACTAATCCATTTTTTACTTTATCTACTACGTATAGTAAGTAGGGGAAGTATTGTATTCCACCCAAAAATTCGATACCGAGATTTCACCGGAAATATATGTTTTGAGACCCCCTGAATCCAAAAACAGCATTTTTGGAAACATGTCCATGTGTGTCTGTGAACAGCATAACTCAGAAACGAACAGTCGGATAAACACCAAACTTGGTATTTAGGTTCAGTATCTTCCAGAGATGGGACACGAAGGTTTTCAAGAAAATCCCCCACCACAGATTACCCTTTACATGGAACATTTTTCGAAAATTTTAATTTTCTCAAAAGTAGCTCTAAGGATTTTTGATTAAAATATAATATATTTAAGATATTTTTATGACAAATGAAATGTATATCTCGAATTTTCTGGGAATGTCTCCAAAAGTATTCTTCATTGTGAACGACTTTTGCATAACTGGTAAACCATAAGAGATAGAAACAATTTTACTGCACAAAAAATGTAGATCGCGTTAAAATACACAAGTTGTGTCATATACATTTTTGTAGTTGAGTGAACCATTTTCGAGATATTGCTTATTATTCCCTTAAATTTTCCATACTTTTTATCAAATAGGAATTCGTTAATTCATTGTTTTTATGTCCTGGACATACAAAGAGAATGGAATGCTCCACATAGCAACCAGCTCTTAAAATATTTGACTATCGCTTAAAGCCTACCAATTCCCCTTGCACCTACAAGAAAATTAGCAATAAGATTAACATCGCGATTAACATGAAGCATATGGAGAATAGGTGTTTGTAAAAATAGTTTGTACAAGAGTAGAGAAAGCCATGTGACTGTAACACATCAGATTTTTTTATAATGGAATTTCAAATTGTTTTCAGAAGGTTTACGACATGGATTTGTCTAAAATATGGATTTAAAAAATTCTGATATAAAATATGGGAGGAACCTGCGTACCAAGGGCCAATGTGTAGGGTCACAGTTAGAAAGGAGTGTACACGAAAACTTACTGACAAAAACTTTACGTAAGATTTTATTGTTAACCCTTTTCCTGCGGCTCCCGGGATAGGTCAGTTTTTTTGTTAGCGGCTCTCGTGATGAGGCACCGTGGTTTGATTTCCGGATGTGAGGTGGCGATTTTAAGTCTCCCTTTGCCAAACCTTCACCTGTAATTAGCTCACGTGTAATATCCCCAGAAACGCAGTTCGGAGTCCACTTCCCCTCCTTTCATCGCCAGTCAACCTACCTCGGAGGTAACGGAAGTAGTAATAGTCCCGGATGAGCCAATTGTTTTAACGATAATCCTGCCGCTAGGGGCGCTAGTGTCGCTAGTGTCGGTGCGTGCGACGGCGGCGGCGGTAAGTTTGAAAAGCGCCCTGAGCGGTAGGATTATCGTTATTGCAATTGGCTCATCCGGGACGAGTTGAAAGAATTGAGGAAGTGACGTGGAGTGTTTTGATTGGTTCGTTAATTTGGGGTGGAAGATGGAGGAAGGGAGATGGAGGAGTATGGAGGTCGCGTGATGGAGAGGAGCTGGGTGGCGAGGTGTTGTCTGTGCGGAGGTCGGTACTGAAATGGGGGAAAAGATGGGGAGCGAGGGATAAAAAGTGTAACAGAAAGTGACGTGTGAAGTTGTGATTGGTGGGAATAAGAAGTGAGTTTATTGGTGGAAAGGAGCAAATGAGAGTTGTTGATTGGTAGGAATAAGAGAGATTATGATTGGAGGAAAAGAAAAAGGTGTGGGAGTGGGGTATGTTGGAGGTGTTGGGAAAGGTGAGTTTTGCTAGCAGCAAGATTTGCAAAAGCCTGTCTTGAACTGATCAGCAATTTTTGAACGTCGGATGGTAGTTTTCTTGAGTGGATAGAGAGATGGGGGGGATATGAGATGCGGTGGCGAAAATGGGAACTAGACAAGGTTGTTGAGACAAGAGGTTTAAGGACGAGGAAATTTGGAGGTTAGTGGTGAACACGGCGGTCGCAAGAGGTGGGGGTAAGGAGACGCAGTGGTGAGAATGGGAACTAAAAGAAGATGGGGTTAGCAAGAGTTTTAGAAGAGTAGATTTTGAGGTTAAAATAGTGGGAACTAAAAATGGCGGAGGGTCTGCGACAAGGAGATGCGGTGAGAACTAAACAAGATGGCGGACGCAAGAGGAGGGTAAGGAGGTTTGAGGTTACAGTACCAAAACACGAAAGGATATATTCCTACGCCAAGCAGGTCCGAAAAATAATTATGCGTGTGTTACTTACCTGTTACCGGTGTGGATGCGTCACCAAAAGCGCGGCACGCGAGGCGGAAAAATAAAAGCAAACTGTTTTTGAAAATGCTTAACCAGCTTTAAGATCAACCAACATCACTACGCACTGATATACCTAGGTTTTTAAAGCGGTACAGACACCCTTTGCAGAGGCGTAATTTAACTATACCAAAACCTGGTACTGGACCATCGTGATGGTCGCTAGCGTACGTAGGAGCAGGGTTCTCAAGCCGGTCGAAAGCGGTCAAAAACGTGTACGACGTAGGTGTTGGCAGTAGCTGCTGCCGAGGCAACCGTGGAGGTGCGAATGAACGAGATCTGTTCTTGCAGGCAATCTGGTTGAGAGATGAGAGGCGCGGTGGTAAAAATGTGAACTAAATAAGATGGCGGAGGCACGAAGTTGAGGTTAAGGAGCGGCGAGGTGTTGACTGTGCGGCGGTTGGGGTCTGAAAGAGGGGGAAAGATGGCGAACGAGGGATAAAAAGTATAACAGAAAGTGACGTGTGAAGTTGTCATTGGTGGGAATAAGAAGTGATGTTATTGGTGGAAAGGAACAAATGAAAGTTGCTGATTGGCGAGAATAAGAGAGATTATGATTGGTGGAAAGAAAAAAAGGTGTGGGAGTGGGGTATGTTGGAGGTGATGGAAAAGGCAAGTTTTGCTACCAACAACATTTGCAAAAGCCTATCCAGAACTCATCAGCAATTTTAAATAACTAGTGTTTCGGGGGTTTTCTCTGGTTGGTAGACGAATGCAAGCTGTTTCTACCATACTTATATTATTCGTCTTTTTGCTTTTTTTTTAAAAAATAACTAGTTTTTTTTTTTTTTTTTTTTTTTGGGAGTTTTCTGCGGATGGTAAACAAATGCAAGCTCTTTCTGCTTTTTCATAGGTTTTCCCTGGTCGGTAGGCGTTTTCTGCACTGGTTGACGAAGGCGTTTCTAATTTTCGAGGTTTTCTCAGGTTTTTTAGCGGTTGTCCCTGCCCGGTAGGCAAACGATGAAGTTTTACCTTGTCGGCGCACGGATACTAGGCACGTACCCGCGCGCGCACACACACACACACAGAGAGACAGATAGACACACAGACAGGCACACACACACACACACGGACATGTTTCCAAAAATGCTTTTTTTTTTTTTTTTTTTTTTTTTTTGATTCAGGAGGTCTCAAAACGTGTATTTCCGGTGAAATCTCGGTATCGAATTTTTGGGCGGAATGCAATACTTCCCCTACTTACTATACGTAGTAGAGAAAGTAAAAAAAGTATTGAAAAATTTAAGGAAATAACAAGCAATATCTCAAAAGTGTACTATCTTGTTTTCAAGGGTTTTCCAGATCGGTAAGCGTTAGAATACGCTTAGAGCTTTTTTCAGGTTTTTTAGCGGTTGTCCCTGGCCGGTAGGCAAATGATAAAGTTTTTCTATAACGTTGTCGTTTTGGCTTGTGGCGAACGGATCCTAGGCACGTACTCGCGCGCGCGCGCGCGCACACACACACACACACACACACACTAAAATAGTAGCGTATAAAAAAAACTGATGTGTTACACTGACATGACTTTTTCTCTACTGTTGTACAATCTAATTGGTAGCTTTTAAGCGATAGTCAAATATTTTAACGCTGGTTGCTATGTGGCGAATTCCATTCTGTTTGCATGTTTAGGACATAAAAAAAAAAATGAATAAACGAATTTGAGAAAAAAGTATAAGTATTGGAAAATTTAAGGGAATAACAAGCAATATCTCGAAAATGGTTCACTCAACAAAAAATGTATATGACATAAATTGTGTATTTTAACGCGATCTACATTTTTTGTGTAGTAAAATTTTGTCTATCTCTTATGGTTTACCAGTTATGCAAAAGTCGTTCACAATGAAGAATACTTTTGGAGACATTCCCAGAAAATTCGAGATATACATTTCATTTGTCATGACATTATCTTAAACATATGATATTTTCATCAAAATCGTTAAAGCAATTTTTGAGAAAAGTACAATTTTCGAAAAATGTTTCATGTAAAGGGTAGTGTGGGGTGGGGGGATTTTCTTGAAAACCTTCGTGTCGCATCCTTGGAAGATACTGAACCTAAATACCAAGTTTGGTGTTTATCCGACTGTTCGTTTTTTAGTTATGCTGTTCACAGACACACACACACACACACACACACACGGACATGTTTCCAAAAATGCTTTTTTTTTGGATTCAGTGATTCTCAAAACATGTATTTGCAGTGAAATCTCGGTATCGAATTTTTGGGTGGAATGCAATACTTCCCCTACTTACTATACGTAGTAGAGAAAGTAAAAATGAGTAACGCATTTGAGAAAAAGAATAAGTATTGGAAAATTTAAGGAAATAACAAGCAATATCTCGAAAATGGTTCACTCAACTAAAAAAAATGTATATGACATAAATTGTGTATTTTAACGCGATCTACATTTTATGTGTAGTAAAATTTTGTGTATCTCTTATGGTTTACCAGTTATGCAAAAGTCGTTCACAATGAAGAATACTTTTGGAGACATTCCCAGAAAATTCGAGATATACATTTCATTTCTCATAACATTATCTTAAACATGCGATATTTTAATCAAAATCGTTAGAGCCATTTTCGAAAAATCTTCCATGTAAAGGGTAGTCTGGGGTGGGGGGGGGATTTTCTTGAAAACCTTCGTGTCGCATCTCTGGAAGATACTGAACCTAAATACCAAGTTTGGTGCTTATCCGACTGTTCGTTTTTGAGTTATGCTGTTCACAGACACACACAGACACACACACGGACATGTTTCCAAAAATGCTTTTTTTGGATTCAGGAGGTCTCAAAACACGTATTTCCGGTGAAATCTCGGTATCGAATTTTTGGGTGGAATGCAATACTTCCCCTACTTACTATACGTAGTAGAGAAAGTAAAAATTTAACAAACCGTAGATTTTCAAGAAAATTCCCACACCGCAAACTACCCGTTTAGCGGGGGAAAGTTCGTTATTTTTATTGTCTTAAAAACGGCTCTAACCCCTTTTGATTACGGTGCGGTATGTTTAAGATATGTGCACGATAAATAAAATGTATAACTTGAATTTTCTGGGAATAGCTGTGAAGTAGTCTCATTGTGAATGTCTTTTGTACAAAGTGTTAAACCGTAGGAAACGAAGCCTTATTTACAAGAACGTTAAAGCACACAATCTATGTGTATTAGTATCACTTTGAGGCGTTGTCTATTTACAAAGTTTGCATGTTGATTTTAATGTTTAAAAGCTTTAGACCTTTCTCACTAAAAAACGTCATTCTTTTAACTTTTCGTTTTTTCATTTTGATACAAAGAGAACGGTATATCACAAGTGAAACAGTACTGTGATAACGATACCAACAAACTAATTTTTATTCACCCCACTGAAACACATTTCACAACTGCATGGAATAATATTGATTTAGGGGGCTTTCTCTACCACGTAAAATAGTAGGTAGAGGAGGTATGCATTGCATCCAAATATTCAATATTGAGATTTCACCGGAAAAACTAAATACTTGTTTCGAGGTCCCCTGAATAAAAAACATTTTTAGAAAATTCTGTGTGTATGTGTCAGAGCAGCATAACTCAAAAATGAAAAGTCGGATAAATACTAAAACTTGGTATTTAGGTTGAGTACCTTCCAAAAAGTTACGACACAGAGATTTACAAGAAAGTCCCTCCACCCAAAACTACCCTTTACATGAACTATTTTCCGAAATGTTTTATTTTGTAAAACTGCCTCTGACGATTTTAATTACAACACCATATATTAAAGTCATTTATATGAAAAATAAAATGTATATCTCGAATTTTGCGGAAATAGCCTGCGAAGTCCTCTTGATTCGGAAGAAATTTTCTACGATCTTGTATAACTGCTAAGGTTTGAGAAAAAACATACAATACAAAAAAATTTAGATCTGTTTTAAAAAAACACACAATTTATTTGAAATAACGTTTTTGTGACGTCAGCCATTTCCGAGATATTTGTTATAAATGGTTCGAATTGTACAATGCTTAGCATTCTTTTTAAAAGCATGTGGCTTTTCAGTTCTTGCCCCGCTATGTTGTTGGAAAGAATTTAGAATTTTAAGGCCAGTGTATAGCGTCGCTTCGGATGCAACCATTCCCCGAAAAGTTTAACCGGATTAAAAATAAGTGGATATGAAAATAAACTTTCGTACTCACCTATAAGAGACAGAGGTTAGAGGTGATACGAACGTTAACACTTGAGAATTTTCATTCAACAGTTGGTGTTACTCCTTAGAAAGGAAGTATCTGCTGCTTCTTTTTATTTCTCGCATTTTACATAACACGTATGCACTGCACAAAAACACCACACACGGCGTTGTTAGTTTTAAAAAATTGTACTGACGCGAGTGTACATAAACGTTAAAACGCTGCTTGCTTGCTTGTGATTTTGCATGCGCAGCACTGCACAAGGAAGTATGCCGACGTGTGGAACACGAGCGTGAGAAAAGGAAACTCGTCAGCGTTTATGCAGCCTTATTGCAGTGGTGGTCGTGCAGTGGTGGATAGTGGCAGAATGACAGCGTTTTTTTTACAAACGTAACAATTTTGTTGCGAAACGAGGCATTTAACTCGACGCGCATAATGAAACAGCGTTTTCGATAAGCGAGCTTATAAAAACCCTGTGCTAAGAGCAAACGCCCGTAGTGAAGCGTTGCGATAGCGGGAGTTTTTCTACAAAATCGTTCTATTTGACGGAAAATAGTTTAAACTAAAAAAAACAAAATAGCAGCAGCACTTTGCAGGGGAAATAGCGATCGGCGCATTCGGACGATAAGATGGAGATGCAATCCGGGGGAAGTCGCGATGACACCTTGCAGCCTACGTTCGAAATTATAGGGCACAAGCAGAGAACGCTGCCAAAGCTTTTTTCCGGCTTTACAGAGTCTCAAATTACCGTAAACCCGGTCCCCAGAGATGTCAACCCCGAGCAATGGGTATCGCATCTGTTTAACGATATTCTAAACTTTGCGAAAGAGAACCTGTTAGAAAACGAACCCGGATATTTAGGCATATCCATAACAGACGAAAAGGAGACGTCCAAAGCCTTCAACATGAGCGTTAGGCGCGTAGACCAATTGAATGCGGATGTCATTGTTGGAAGCATCGAAAAAGTAATGCAAAGTAACCAACAATTCTTGCTAAGCGGGCCTCTTCACGTGACGTTTGTGTGGACCAGGGAGGTCTCGGGTTCGTGCCACCAACCTTGCGATGCCTGTAGGGGCAATAAAGGCATTGTCGAAATAGCCAACAAAGACAACTTGTGTTTAGCAAGAGCCATCGTTGTAGGCAAAGCCAAAGTGGATCGCGACGTCAACTACAGAACGATGACGCGTTCCGACTATCTGCAAAAATCGAAGGCCGTAGCCTTGTGCGCGAGCATCGGTCAAGGCCACGACGGCTGCACCATAGATGACGTCAGACGCTTTGACGCTGCGTTAAAGGGATACGCTGTGACGGTGTTTGGCGATCATACGGGGAAGCACGTGCTGTACGCGTCGGATAAGAAATGCGATAAATACATCGACGTCATGCTCCACGCCGGGCACTTTAACGCCATCGTGAACCTTCACAAGTGCTTTAAATGCAAATCGTATTGCCGCCTGTGTCATCATCCCTCGGCACACAAAAAAGAATTTCACAGGTGCGACGCCGGGTGCGCTAAATGCCATCAGCAGTGCGATGCGCGATTCGACGCCTACATACGCTGCGCCGGGTGCAACAGAGATTTTAAGGGACCGACATGCTTTGCAAACCACGCAAAGAAAGGCGTTTTTTACCCAAAGGCGCTGTCGGTGTGCGACGTAGAAAAGGTGTGCACGTCTTGCAACAAGCTCGTGAATGCGAGGTACAGAAAAACCGCGCACGAGTGCGGGGAAAAGTACTGCTATCATTGCAAGACACACGTGAATTCTAGCCACATGTGCTATATGCAGCCGTACGCCGCAAAGAACAAAAGAAACCGGTACGTGTTTATGTTCATCGACTTCGAATGCACGCAAAACATTCCATATACCGGCAAAAAGGACACATACGAGCATGTACCTAACTTGTGCGTGTTGTACCAAGCCTGCCCGCACTGCATCGACGAACGCCGCAAGACGGCATACTGCATGGAATGCGGTTGCAAAGAATGGGTGTTCACGGACGAACCCGTGAAGCAGCTTTTCGAGCACATCGCGCAGGCGACATTCGAAGCCCGGGACGTCTACGTCGTGGCGCATAACCTCAGAGCTGACGGGCAGTTTCTATTAAAGTACATGGTGGCGCACTTAGACTGGATCCCGGAGCTCATCATGAACGGGAGCAAGATCTACAGGATGAGGTACGGTGACGTCACATTTCTAGACTCGCTCAACTTCATACCCATGCCACTCTCCCGCTTTTCCAAGACCTTCGGATTGAAGGAATGCAAAGGTTATTTCCCGTACCTGTTTAACACGAAGGAAAACGAGCGGTACGTGGGTTCGATTCCCGACAAAAGGCATTACTGCCCGGAGGGCATGTCGGCGGAGGGTCGGAAAGCCTTCGAGCAGTGGCACGAAGAAAAGGCGTCCTCCGGGTACGTCTTCGACATGAGGGCGGAAATGGTGGCGTATTGCAAGATGGACGTATTTCTACTCAGTCAGGGAGTTTCCAAATTTAGAAGGGAATTCTTGGACGAGAACGGAATAGACCCGTTCAGAGAATGCGTCACCATTGCGCAGGCGTGCATGTGCGTGTATAGAAAGCGCTTCATGCCGCTTAAAAAAATTGCCCTCTTGCCAGCGGGCGGGTATCGACTAGCGGACCGGCAGTCTCGCGCCGCATGCATATGGCTAACTTGGCTAGAGATGCAAAACCGCATCGTCATCCAGCACGCCATGCGAGGACGCGAAGTTAAAATCGTGGGGCACAAGGTGGACGGGTACAGAGAGGCCGAAAAAACCGCGTACTTTTTCCACGGGTGCTTTTACCACGGCTGCAGGCGGTGCTTTCACAATCGCCATGCGGCGATATACAACTCGGGACACGAAACCATGGCCTCCAGGTTAGAGAGCACCGAGAAGGTCACGGCCAAGATCAAGGCCGCCGGCTACGCTGTGGTGGAAATGTGGGAGTGCGAGTTCGACGCCGCGACGAAGGCCAACCAGGACCTGGCGCGCCACGCAAGGGACTTTCCGGTACCCGAACCCCTGAACCCCAGAGACGCCTTCTACGGAGGTCGCACCAACTGCACCAAGACGTACTGCGAGGCGAAGGGGGATAGCAAGATCTACTACTACGACGTATGCAGCCTGTACCCGTACGTGAACAAGACGAAGCCCTACCCCGCGGGCCACCCCAAGATCCACGTGGATCGATTCCCGCGCTTGGAAGACGTGGGGGGCGGGTTGGTGAAGTGCGAGGTTCTACCGCCGCAACACCTGTACCACCCGGTGCTACCGGCGCGCATGGGCGGCAAGCTCATGTTTCCGCTATGCCGCGCTTGTGCGGAGGCGGAGAACCAAGACGAGTGCCACCACGGAGAGCGCGAGAGGGCGTTGTCGGGTACCTGGGTGATCGACGAGATGAAGGTCGCCCTGGAGGAGGGGTACCGCCTGCTGCGGGTCCACGAGATCTGGGAGTACGACGTGGTGCGGCACGAACCGACCACCGGAGCCAAGGGTCTCTTCGAGGACTACGTGAATCAGTTCCTGAAGATCAAGACCGAAGCCTCCGGATGGCCCTCGGATTGCGACGACCCTGCCGCAAAGCAGCAGTACGTGGAGCAATTCTTCGAACACGAAGGCGTCGCCCTGGATCCCCAGGCCGTCGCCACCAACCCCGGCAGGCGGGAGCTGGCCAAGCTGATGCTCAACAGCTTCTGGGGCAAACTCGGGCAGAGGGAAAACCTCCCCACGTGCGAGCTGGTGGACCGGTACGACCGTCTCCTGGAGCTGCTCAACGACCCGGGCGTGGAAGTGCAGACCTACGTGCCCGTCACCGACCGGATCATGTACGTGGTGTGGAGGTACCGCGAGGAGTGCCGCAAGGTCAACCCCGCCGCCAACGCCGTCCTGGCGGCCTACACCACGGCTCACGCGCGCCTGGTGCTCTACTCCTACCTGAAGAGGCTGGGAGAACGGGTCTGCTACTTCGACACCGATTCCGTCGTCGTCGCCGCCGCTCCGGGCGACTGGACGCCGTCCGTCGGACGCCTCCTGGGGGACATGACGGACGAGCTGGAGAAGTACGGGAGGGGCTCTTACATCGCCCGGTTCGCCTCCACGGGGCCCAAAAGCTACTGCATGGAGATCGTCTGCCCCGAGACGGGCAAGACCTTCTCGGTGTGCAAGGTGAAGGGGATCACGCTCGATTCGGGAATCCTGGAGCTGGTGAACGCGGAGGTGATTCGCGACGTGGTGCTCAGGGACAACGACCGCGCGGTGAAGCTGGAGGGCACGCAGATCTCGCGGAAACCGTCTTGGACGGTCGTCACCGAACCCAGCTCGAAGACGTTTAGGATGGTGGTCAACAAGCGCGTGCTCGCCGGCGATCACGATTCCTATCCCTACGGGTTCAAGAGGAACGCATAAATGAGACGTCCGCAGCCGCGCCAAAGTCATTTCGAACCGGGCACCCCCGAGGAGACGATGCCCTGTCCCCGAGACCTGGGGCGTTTCGAGTTTCCCAGCACGATGCTCGTGGCGGGGCCGTCGCGCTGCGGCAAGTCGACCTTCGTGAAAAACCTGTTGCGCCACGCGCACCGGATGTTCGACGTGCGCCCCAGGAGGGTGCTGTGGTGCCACCCTCCGGAGTATTCGCCGAGACTCGAACCCTCGGCTCTGCGCTGCGAGACCCACGCGGGCATACCCGAACTTGCTTCGGTGGGCGAGAACGACCTCGTCGTCCTCGACGATCTGATGGTGGAGGGTGGCGGGAAGGACGTGTCCAATTCTTTCACCAGAGACTCCCATCACAAGCGCTTCGGCATCGTCTACATCCTGCAGAACGTGTTTCCGCAGGGTCAGAAATATCGCAACATCTCTCTGAATGCGAACTACGTCGTGGTCTTCAAGAACAACCGGGACAAGATGCAGATCGAGAGACTGTGCCAGCAGATCGAACCCAGGAACTCTAGGTTTCTCTTGGAGGCCTTCGAGAAGGCCACCGAACGCCCTCACGGGTATCTCGTGCTGGACTGCACTCAGTACACGCCCGCCCGATACAGGTATCGAACCGGCGTGCTGCCGGGGGAAAACCTCTCTTATTTCGTACCCAACTGAGGCCGCCGAGAGGACTTGGGTTTCGTTTCGTTCTATATTATCCCGGCAGGGTCTCGCCCCGACCGAGGCCGTCGAGTCTAAATAAAAAGTACCGCTTTTGGGGCGAACGTCATTATCGCGCAAGCATGGCTAGAGGTAGGTCAAGGCTCGCGACGCTGACCAGTCCTCGCATAGCGAGACAGCACGGCAATTTGGCGGCTCTGGCCAAGGCGAAGGCCCCTCTTCGCAAAAAGTTGTTAAAAAATGCCGACGGCGATCTGATCAAGGCCATTAGCGAATGCATGCTCAACGTGTGCAGAGGTCACGTGCAACTTCCCGCAAAGTGCTTGGGTCGCCTGAAGAAGCACAAGGCTTCTTGGAGGAAGTTGACGGATAAACGGGTTCCTCTGAAGAAGAAGAAGAGCATCTTGGTTCAAAAAGGAGGTTTTTTGCCGGCATTCCTCCTACCCGTCTTGGCTTCGCTCGGCGGCGCGCTAGTGTCGAAATTAACAGGATGAAGTACGGCAGGCAGATCCTCGTTGCGCCCCAACCGAAGACCGTCGACAGGCTTCACGCTGTAGACCGCACCGTATCCAGATTGGCTAAAGAAATTCGGAACCTGCAGAGCGCGAAGCTCTCTGCCGACGAAAAGTGGCGGCTCGTAAAACATAAATTGGACAACTACCTCGATCTCGTGGCACAAGTCAGAAAGCCCTTCCTGGGCGACGACGACGACGACGACGATTACGAAGACGTGCACGAGCGCGTGCCGGTGAAGCAGGAGGTCGAACCCCGAACCATAAAGGTCAACCTCCTCTCGCCTCGCAAAAAGAAGAGGGCGAACCCTGCCACTCCGAAAAAGAAATCGAAATCGCCTTCCGCGTCGTACCATTTTCGCAAGCGCGTCTGGCAACCCCTGTACAAGTAAAGCATGAAGGAATGGAAGGAGCTAAGGCGATACTATGCCAGACCGGAACACTATGCCGGTTTGGGCGCGGTCGAGCCCCTTCGAAAGGCCACGGTTGCGTCTAAGGCGAACATCGAGTCCTTCCTTCGAACCCGGGACAGTTACACTCTGCACAAGCCGGTCAGAAAGCGGTTCCCCACCAGATGTTATCACGTGACGAATATGGACGATCTTTGGGAGGCCGATCTAAACGTCATGAACAGCGTGAGGGAACATAACAAACCTTACGTGTACATTCTGACCGTTATCGACGTATTTTCCAAATATGCTTGGGCCGTGCCCCTGAAATCGAAGCTGGGTACCGAGGTCGCGCAAGCGTTTCGCTCCATATTCTCCCAACGCGTACCCAGGGTCCTCCAGACGGACAAGGGGACCGAGTTCACCAACAAGACTTTTCGCGACTTTCTGAAGAAACACGACGTGAAACATTACACAACCAAAAATAACGTTAAAGCCAGCGTCGTGGAGCGCTTCAACCGCACCTTAAAAACCAAGATGTGGAGGTATTTCACGCACAAAAACAGTTACAGATACCTGGAAGTCCTTCCGGCCTTACTCGAGTCGTACAATAGCTCGCATCACAGGTCCATAAAAATGGCTCCGAAGGACGTGAACGAGTCTAACATTTTACGAGTGTACCGCAATCTCTACGGTAATAGAACCCTACCTCGCGCAGGGAAACCCACATTTTCCGTCGGCGATCACGTGCGCATCTCTAAAGAAAAAATGAAATTCGACAAGGGCTACGAGCAGAATTGGACGGACGAAATATTTCGGATAGCCGAGGTGGTGCGCGGTCGGCCGGTGGTATATAAGTTGAAGGATCTGGCCGGAGAAGCCATAGACGGCGCATTTTACACCCAGGAGCTACAAAAGGTCGCGCTACCTCGGACGTTTAAGATCGAGCGCGTTTTACAGACCAAGGGCCGAGGGCGCCGCAAGCAGGTCTTGGTAAAGTGGAAGGGGTATCCGGCAAAGTTTAACTCGTGGGTTCTGGCTTCGACCGTCGATTCGACATGATTAAGACCGAGTCCTTCTCCATCACCCTCGTGAGCAACGCTTCCATGGAACACTTTACCGACAACACCACGGCCAGATTTTCTAACATCTTGCCCGAGAGAATCGTTCTGCAGGGAGAATGGGAGGTCGCCCTGCAAAAGGTCAGGTATCCGGTGAAATTTTATAACCTTTCGCCAGACGTCGCCCGTCTGGCGGGCACCAAGTACACCATGACGCTCCTCCCCACGCATTCCAAATTCAGTTTGCAAATGCCGCAAGGCATCGTGCACAATCCCAAAGACTTGGTGAACCTCGTCAACGCCGCTCTACTCGAACACTTGCACGTGGAAAACTTCTTCCTCTTCGACGAGCGCAAGCAGACGGCGGGCGTGAATACCGCCGTCGCCCACCCCGAACCACTACCCGACATTCCGTTCGACGGGTTTGTGGAAAATGTCGCGCGCGCTGTCGTACCGTACGCGGTCGGCGAATACGAAGCTCTCAACGATGCGCCCCGCCAGAGACCAAAGCCGAAACCGAAACCGAAGCCCCGGGCTTCGGGGCAGCAGAAACCCGCGGCGGCTCGTTCCGTCAGACCCAAACGAGACGTTTCAAAATCGGAGGACCCTCCGGGGCCTCTACACCGCATCCACAGTTTGCTCTTGACGCCCGCTATGGCAAAAATGTTGGGTTTCGATCCCTACGTCGACGTCATTCTCGAAAAAGCTGCTAAACGCCCCGTAGATCCTTATATGGGGTTTCCTTACGAAATGTTCGTCTACTGTAATCTAGTGTCCCCGCAAGTCGTGGGCGACACCTTCGCCCAAGTCATACAGAGCGCGGCCGTGGAATACGAAAGAAGCAACAACACTTACATGAGCGACGAAAAGACGTTTTTTCCCCAAAATTGGGTACCCTTGATTCAGCAGGACTTCAAGACGGTCAGCATAGATTTAAGGAACGGTTACGGCGATCTCTTGCCATTCGCCGACGGATTTTCCTCTACTGTAGTTCTCGCTTTTCGTCCGAAACAGGCGTAATGGACGTGCACGCCGTAACGCGGTACTACCTCAATCAGACCGGCGGCGCGTTCCACCATCGCGATTTCGCTCTCTACAGGGGCAAGCGCTACCAAAGAGGCAGCGGTCTCTTTTCAGCCCTCGGAGGACTTTTCAGAAGGTTGCTACCGTTTTTAAAGAGCGGAGCAAAAGCAGTCGGAAAGGAGGCCTTAAAGGCGGGCGCCCACGTTCTGTCCGATGTGACTGTGGCGGGAGCAGCGCCGAAGCAAGCGCTCCAGCGGAGGCTCAAGGAGTCCGGATACAATTTAAAACGAAAAGCCGACGAAAAGCTCGGTGCCATGCTCGGTTCCGGCGCCAGGCGTCTCAAGAGAATAAAACCGAGCAAATCCGGAAAGAGCAAGCAGTCCAAGCTGAAACGCGGTAGGCGCAAGGTGCAAGACGTATTTTCGTAATGGCAGACGCGACCGTCCACATGAGTTCCGAACTGGACCTCTTTACAGAGGTGCCGGTTCAGATGAGCATCGAGGAGTCACGGTTCCTATACCTAAACCCTCAAAACACTTTAATGAAAAATGCCCCCATCACCTTTCATTATTCCGGAAATGCGGACGATTACCTAGACTTGACCTACGTCGTACTCGAACTCATGGTGCGCGTTGTAGATGACAAAGGAGAGGCCTTAAACGCTGACGCTAACGCCACTCTGGTCAACAACGCCTTAAATTCCCTGTTTCAACAGATGGAGGTAACCCTCAATAACATCATCGTCTCCATGCCGCAAGCCGGTTACCCCTATAGAACCTACCTCGAGACGCTTCTCAATTACTCCGAAGATGCCATGAACACCAAACTAGAATCTACCCTCTGGAGAAAGGACACGGCAGGCATCATGGACACTTTTATCGCCAATGCGGGCTTTCAGTGGCGTCAGGGGTTTACCAAAGGGAGCAACGTCGTGCAGCTCATCGGTCCTCTGTCCAACGCTCTTTTTAGACAGGAGAAGCTGCTTTTGAACAACGTTAGCATGACCGTCAAGCTCACTCCCGCCTCTCCCCAGTTTTATCTGTTTTCCGACGTAGATACCTTTAAGGGGTACGCCGACATCGTGTCTGCCACGCTGCGCTTAAAATCGGTGCGGCCCTCGCCGACCATAAAGCTCGCGCACCAGGCCGTGCTCGCAAAGGGCAACGCAAAGTACCATCTCAAAGACGTCAGCTTTCACGCTCTCAGCATCCCCAAGGAGTCCAGGGCAATGACGTTTAGCGACGTGTGCGTAGGGCAAGTTCCAAGGAGAGTGGTAGTAGCCATGGTCACCGACAAGGCCTATTCCGGCCATTTTAACTCAAATCCGTACAACTTGAAACATTTTAAAATGAACTTCTTTCAGCTCTACGTGAACGGGCAACCCGTTCCCTCCCAACCTCTGCAACCCGACTTTACAAAGGGACACTATTTGCAATGCTTTCAAACCCTGCAGGACGGCCTAGGCATTCATTTCAAGGACGAGGGACACTCCATCTCCAGAGAAACCTACCCGCAAGGGTATACGATAATGGTTTTCGATCTCACTGCAGACATGAGCGCTAACGAGTCTCACATCTCGGGTCAGCGCCACGGAACCGTCTCTATAAGCATCGGTTTTGCCGATAAATTGACAGAACCGGTCATACTTCTGCTGCTAGCGGAAATACATCGCACGGTCGAAATCGACGCCAACCGATCCATTTTGGTATCATGAACACCTTTCAAATTCAACGGTTTCTATCGACATGCCCCTCTACGCGTTCTCACTTTTTAGGCGTCTACCCCTGCGATAAACTACCCGTACTTCACGGCATTCGAACGCCTCCCTTGGCGCTAGTGGCTAACACCGACCCCAGCACCAAATCCGGGCAGCACTGGGTTTGCATCTTTGTGGACAAAAACTCGCGTGCAGAATATTTTGACAGTTACGGCATAGGACCGCTCTCGCCCCATTTTCTCCGGTTCTTAAATTCGGTCTGCGGGACGCGTTGGTCCACCAACGCCAGAAGGCTGCAAGGTTTCGACAGCACCACGTGCGGTCATTACGTCATCGCCTACCTCACCCACCGCTGCTCCGGCTTACCTAAGCATACATTCTTCTCAAAATTTCGCGTCAGCAATCACGCGCATAATGATGTCGTCATTCGCAAAACGTTCAAAAACGCATGCCGCGCAAAGTGCTCTGCCGCTCGGCAAACTTGTCAACCCTTGAAGGTGAGTACGTGTGTGTGTGTGTGTGTGTGTGTGTCACTATTCAGCACATCTAAGCTAATCCATCGTCTTGCACGTGCTTTCAGAAGACGCTCCTGCTGATATAAAAAGCAACGTCACGGTGCCGCTCACCTCATTCAGAGTGTACCATGCAGCACGCGGATACAGTCCTGCTGCCATGCAGCACGCCGACCAGGTAGGTCCGCACCTATGTATTAGCTTGCTTTTTTTCTATCCCGTTTATCTCTCTCTATCCCTCACATTATTATTATTATTGTTTTGTGTGTTCCAGTATAACCGGATGTCAAACCCCAACCACCTCAAAACCCGGGGAAAAAAGGAAACTACCCATCTTCGACCTCCAACAGCATCCCGACAGCCCTGCTCCGCCAGCACAGTTCCAACACAGTGCAGTTGTGGGTCCTCTGGCGGATATCTACTTCCTCAACCCGCAACAAACTAAATTCGTCAGTGTGGGATTCTCCCCCCGGCCACCGCACCATCTCGTCGTCACCATTGCCAAATGTGGACAGCACAACGCAGTCGTCATGAGTTCCTCGCAGTGGCACAAACTCTTCGAAGCCATCCCCATCATTCACAAACGCTTGAATGACCCGCAGGGACGTCTACAGCAATTTCAGTTCAGCGACAACGTCACCATCGTGTTTAAGTTTGTGTTCGGAAAGCTAAAGCTCGTTTTCAAAGAACCGCAAGGCGCATCCGTTACGCTCAACCAACAAGAATGGCACGTGTTGCATACCCTGCAGCGCATCATTACCGACATCATGTATCACAAAAAGAAGGAAGAGACGGACGTGCAAAATCAAATCATGGCATACCACAAGTACATGCTTCACAACCATGCCTCCAACGTTCCCTTACATGACATGAATTTCACGCAGTTCACCAAGTACATACGGTGCGCCAATTTTAGAACATTCCTCGAGGTTCATCATTTCCTCAACACCCATTTCGCACTGCGCATCTCACAAAATAGTCCTTAGTGCGCATGTATTTCTACCAGCGTTCCAACCGCACCTCACCCAAACATCTCGCGCCCTTCGCTCCCGCATTTGGGTCGCGAAGCATCCTATATCATACCCGATCACATTCACGGCGTTTGCATGTTCAGCACCGTTCAAAACAGAGTTCTCCTCCAAGTCGAAAACCGTTAAATCAACGGACACAGTGTTTTTCCTGCGGATGTTGTGCAATAATCGCTAAGCGCTTCCGGCGGATGTAGTGAACCTCCAACGAACGTTTCCCCACCAGTGCTTCCCCTGATGTGGTAATTCTCCAACCAACTTTTCCCCCACCAGTGCTTCCCCTGATGTGGTCGTTTGCATGTTCAGCACCGTTCAAAAACAGAGTTCTCCTCCAAGACGAAAACCGTTAAATCAACGGACACAGTGTTTTTCCTGCGGATGTTGTGCAATAATCGCTAAGCGCTTCCGGTGTATGTAGCCAACCTCCAACGAACGTTTCCCCCACCACTGCTTCCCCTGATGTGGTGTTTCTCCAACGAACTTTTCCCCCACCAGTGCTTCCCCTGATGTGGTCGTTTGCATGTTCAGCACCGTTCAAAAACAGAGTTCTCCTCCAAGACGAAAACCGTTAAATCAACGGACACAGTGTTTTTCCTGCGGATGTTGTGCAATAATCGCTAAGCGCTTCCGGCGTATGTAGCCAACCTCCAACGAACGTTTCCCCCACCACTGCTTCCCCTGATGTGGTGTTTCTCCAACGAACTTTTCCCCCACCAGTGCTTCCCCTGATGTGGTATATCTCCAACCAACGTTTCCCCCACCAGTGCTTTCCCCTGATGTGGTCGTTTGCATGTTCAGCACCGTTCAAAAACAGAGTTCTCCTCAAAGACGAAAACCGTTAAATCAACGGACACAGTGTTTTTCCTGCGGATGTTGTGCAATAATCGCTAAGCGCTTCCGGCGTATGTAGCCAACCTCCAACGAACGTTTCCCCCACCACTGCTTCCCCTGATGTGGTGTTTCTCCAACGAACTTTTCCCCCACCAGTGCTTCCCCTGATGTGGTATATCTCCAACCAACTTTTCCCCCACCAGTGCTTTCCCCTGATGTGGTCGTTTGCATGTTCAGCACCGTTCAAAAACAGAGTTCTCCTCCAAGACGAAAACCGTTAAATCAACGGACACAGTGTTTTTCCTGCGGATGTTGTGCAATAATCGCTAAGTGCTTCCGGCGTATGTAGCCAACCTCCAACGAACGTTTCCCCCCACCACTGCTTCCCCTGATGTGGTGTTTCTCCAACGAACTTTTCCCCCACCAGTGCTTCCCCTGATGTGGTATATCTCCAACGAACTTTTCCCCCACCAGTGATTTCCTGCTTCCGGCAGTTGGGTTATATTTATGCACGCGCATTCTTTACCCCTTCATTCGGTGCTAGCCAGCCGTGGGGAATGCCAGGACCGTCGTGTAAAGACTTCCACTGCTCGTTTTGCTTTCACCAAACGTGCAGCTGCGAACTTAAGCACCGTCTCACCCTCCTGTGCACGCAGTGTCAACACGGTTTCTACGAAGACCTCGATCATCTCAACAAGCAAATTCAGCAATTCCTTCGAAGGTACTCCGCTAGAAACACCACATGAACTGCTTCATCGTGCTCTTTCGGTATCTCGATAACGGACGAAGAATCCGCCTGCTACTGCCCAGGGAACGCCAAGTGCTGCTGCAGAACGGCATATACATCTTCGAACGTTATCCCCCAAGCGACGTCGACCTTGTGTGGAACCAACTTCCCGCAGACGCACAGGTAGTTTGCGCACCTTATCGCAGGTGTAAACAACACTACAACCTTCCTCATCAAACCACTCATATAGACGGCCCTCCCCCGTTTATCAAAAACTGCCATCTGTGCCGTCAGAATGTCACAGGACGTCCTTAAAGAGCTAGAAGAACTTTCCAGCAGCGCCCACACTCTCAGCGTATCTACGCTTCAACAGCACGTACCATATCGCGTCGTCGGCGTCAAAACAATCGACACCGTTCACGGTACAAAGCTCGTCGCCAAACTCGACAACGACACAGAAGTTTTCCTACCAACAAGATTTGCAAAAGCCTCTCCAGAACTCGTCAACAAACTCAACTCTAACTCATTCTGCATCATATACGCAGGCGAGGAAAAACTACGCAGCGGTTTCAAACGTCACATCGTCACGTTCTCCCCATATAACCCTAAATAATGTCCGACGAAACCTATCCCGTCCCCGTGGGGAACAATCTTAACCTACAACTCATTCTCAACGCAGCTTCACCTATCCGTATCCTCTGCATCTCCAACTCCTATTTCCGCAACAGCAGAGTTGTCACCATCACACTCGACGTCCAAGGGGCTCACGCCGTCCACGTCAAATGCGTACCTACCAAAGTACACCAGCATAAACAAGACGCACTATGCGTCATATACCTCGGCAACAGCAACATTCCTGCTCTAACCAACAAAGTCACATCCACAGGATGCTTCTCAACCAGCCATTACAACGAATTTACCATCCCCATCTATATACCAACCTTCACCGAGTTCGTCAACGAAAGTTTCTCTCACCTGCTCGTCACCTGCATCACCAAACCTATCCACCAATTTACCGCCGATAGCAGCAGCAGCGATGACGAGGACTCAAAGTGCACCACGTACTTTAAAATCATTGTTGTGCGCGAAATCTGTGTCTCCTAGTGCCTCAAACAAAAACTATGAATTTTAATGTGCTTTTTTTTCTCCTAATATTACTTATATTGTCCATTTATTGTATTTATATGTTAAGCAAATAATACATCGTGTTAATCAAAACTATGTATACATATCTTTATCCAATGTACTGTATTCAAAGTATAAATAAAGAAAACAGTCCCGGATGAGCCAATTGCAATAACGATAATCCTACCGCTCAGGGCGCTTTCAAACTTACCGCCGCCGCCGTCGCACGCAGCGACACTAGCGACACTAGCGCCCCTAGCGGCAGGATTATCGTTAAAAACAATTGGCTCATCCGGGACTATTACTACTAACGGACACCACCCGCTGGGTGACATTAGCTAATAAATAGCTGCATGTTAATGGAACGACGTTCCCCAGAAGGTGATAGACAACAGCACTTACTTACTGCCATGTACCCTCTGTAAAGTGTACAAGTAAGTGTCATTTTCCTAGGAGGTAATTCTACGTGTAGAGATGAAAGTTCTTAAATCAGCAGAAAAAAGTTCAGCGCATTTTTCATGGCATCTTCACTTAGATATGGAACGATTAACACAAGCCTTATTGAGTAGACAGTTGATTTACAGTTTTTGTTCTTTTGATAGCGTTCCTTAAGTGCCTTATTTCACTATTTTTGTTTCTATAGGTCGTAAATTTCTCGAGACTGTAACCAAGAGCTGAAATCTAGCGCTGCGCCATGACCTGGCACTCGACCCAGACACTTGTGGTACCACTCTATATGCTAATGTCCTGAGGTTTAATAATTTATTGTGAAAAAAACTATAACAGGGTTGGGTAAGAAACTATACAATGTCTTGCCCCCTTATTTGAAAGCTATGAATTATGTACATTTTCGAAGGGAGGTTTAAAAATTGAATCAATGATGTTACCGCTAGCTGGTTCTGTCTGATTACTTGTGACGAACTCCTATGGAATTCAATCTTCATATTCCGTTGCAGCAAACTTATAAGGATAAAGTAATCTCTAATATAGATGGTGTCTCATAAGCAATGTAGCTTTTTAAGCAAAACTTTATTTGATATGTGTTGTTACAGGAAATTATTCTAATCTTCAAAGTAAAGACAATTAGATTCTATAGTTCTTGAGCCACCTTTCAGCAAGGTTTGCTATCCTGCAACGGTACCAGTTTCTAGTTTTTGATGCGAAGAATTCATCGATAAGTATTTCAACTATTTCATGTTTTCCAAATTTCTTCCACATAGAAAATGGGACATGGGTCTAAACAGATGGCAATCTGATGGCGCAAGATGCTGAGTTAGATTCCTTCCAATTCCTGGATGTTGTCCATTGTTCTTTGAGCAGTATGAGGTCTCGCATTGTCCTGCTACAAGCGAGGTCTGCTTCTATTAAATAATGCCGATCACCTCTGTCCCAAAAGATAATGAGCTCGTTATAGTTGTTGAGAATAACCATCGGCATCAATTGCATCGCCGTTTGGAGAAAATTCTCAGTGAATCACACCTTCAAAATTGCAATACACACACATAATTATAACTCTTTCAACGACAATGTTTGCAGGCTGACGGGGATCAAGCCATTATTTCGAGGTGTCAGTGTTGAGGTAACATACCCAATTTTCATCACGTGTGATAACTCTGTTGATAGATCTATCGTCCCAGAAATTAAACTGAGTTTTATTTATGGACGCTCTTTAACTACTATAGTTCTTAGCGTACCATTCTATATTGGGTGTGAAAGACCGGTAATTTTACTCAGAGTCCTGTTTATCAGGCTTGAGGTTCTTTTACGTGCCGTAAATCTACGACAAGGGATCACCGGATTTATTTCCCTTCCGAAAGAAGCCTTGCTAAGGATTTTACTCCTGAAAATATCCTTCTCCTCCGCCGCGTTTGAATCCGCGACCTCGGGAACTAGAGGCTTGCATGGTGCCCACCCTTACATCGCAAGGATAAGTGATAAGCTGACAGCAGATATCCACTCTATGTTGAACCTGATCAGATGTCAATTCATGTTGTACAAATTTAGAGCTTCTGAATGCTTTTTAAGTGTCTTAATTTGACAGTGTAAATTATGTTTTGAAGCATCAAGTTCTTCTGACAACCTCCGAATGCTTTTCTCTGGATTTTCTTCCAAAACTCTGCGTATATTCTCAATATTCCATAACTTGGGTCTTCTAGGACGTTGTAGATCCTTAATGTTTTCGTCTCCATATTGAAACACAGCAATCATCGTGCTACTCAGCTATTCTTCGAGCCTCGGCAGCAGCTTTATAATCTTGTTTCCAAAGTGCTTCAGAAGCACTAATCTCAAACTTTGTTGCCTCTATTTTAAAGCCTTATGTTGTTACATGCTGGGTAGTTGACCTAAAAGTTCATATGAAAATTAAATTAATTTCTAATACCCAGCACGCACATTGAGAGGACGTATGCTTACGGAAAAACGAAACTGGTATGGAGGTTAAGAGGAAGGTGTGGCTTTCTCACTGTACAAAATCCATAACACAAATCTACTCACACGTTCCTGGATTTATTTCCCAACCGTTTGGGGTTATTAAAAATGGAAGGTGGGGATGTCCGCCGATCCAAGGCCCGGCTTACACACGCGGTCCGTTCCTGACGGAATCCTAACTGAGCAAAAGCTACCAGCCAAGAGTGACGTAAACAACAATGTGTCTGGTAATGACAATGTAGAACAATAATGTAACCCCGAAATTATAATACGCCACAACTGCAAATATGTTAACAATACGAAACAATAACCGCAGCACAATGAAAGTAGTATTGATAAAATAAGAGCATATATACATACATACAATAAAAACCAAACTAAAAAACCGACATTACTTGTGAGACAACCTAATACTTTACCTCGTGTCGTTGTTTTGTGTTGTTCTAGATTCAAATAAAAACAAGATAGAGTAGTTTTTGGACTGTTCCATTAAATGTTTAAGCGAAATAATTAGCATTAATTTATGATAAAGCTATTCGTGGTGTATGGCGATGCCAGACTGATAGAGCGGATATTTACTGAAAGGTAAGAGTACTCCCCGTGAACACTAGAGGCCTGCTTGGTTGGTGGTCGTTCATCGCTCTCTCTAGGCAGCTCCAGAGTGGGGCTGGTCTTCGGGCCTGAAACTATTAGGAACATCCGCGCTTCTCTATAGCCTGTCTGCCTGTGGCCTGTAGCCTCCTATAGTTCCTTCACCTCATACTTTCCTCCTGTGGGGTGGTGACCATAATATATCTATGTAGGTCGCAGTTCGCGCGGTGTCCCCCTCCGTTGTATATTACAACAAAAAATGTGATTTGTTACACTCACATGACTTTCTCTACACTTGTACAAACTATTTTTACAAACGCTTATTCTCCATCTATTTCATGTTAATCGAGATAAACTTTTGCAAGGGGTATATGGTAGGTTTTAAGCGATAGTCAAATGTTTTAAGAACTGGTTGCTATGTGGAGTATTTCATTCTCTTTGCATGTCCAGGACATAAAAAATGAATAACGAATTTCCATTTGAGGAATAGTATAAGTATTTGAGAATTCAAACAAATAACAAGCAATATCTCGGAAATGGTTCACTTCACAAAAAATGTATGACATAAATTGTGTGTTTTAACGAGGTCCATATTTTTTTTCTGTAGTTGTCTATCTCTTACGGTTTGTCAGTTATGCAAATGCCATTCAGAATGAAGTGGATTTTTGGGGTCTTTGCCAGAAAATTCAAGATATACATTTTATCTGTTATGAAAATATCTTAAATATATGATATTTTAATCAAAATCGTTAGAGCTATTTTCGAGATCAAAATTTTCGAAAAATGTTCCATGTAAAGATAGTCTGGGGTGGGAGATTTTGTTGAAAACCTTCATGTCACGGCTTTGAAAGATACTGAACCTAAATATTAAGCTTGTTATTTATCCAAGATTTTGAGTTATGCTGTTCAAGATGCAAATTCAAACCTTTTTGTAAACATACTTTTTTGGATTCAGGAGGACTCAAAACATGTATTTCCGATGAAATCTCTGTATCGAATCTTTGGGTGGAATGCAATTCTTCTACTTACTACACGTAGTAGAGAGTGTAATATACGTTTTGATTTTCTTTTCATTGAACGCTTAGCTAAGCATTTGAACTTTGTTTTTATCCGACAGTTAACTATTACTGTATCTATTTCATTTCGACTTCAAGTGCTTGTAAGTAAATGTTTAAGTTTTAGAGCATTTACTTTATTTCGCTCCTTCTTTTACACTTAAAGTAAGTGTTTTGGGTTGAGTTTATTTTGTTAATTCACTGCCAATGTGCGAAAAAGCTGGCTTGAAAAGTAAACCCTTCCAAATAAAGGTTAATGTCACTCTTGTGGTTCAGAAGCAGCAAACTTCGGCTGTGAGGCAAACGTGGCCCTGCCCCTCCAATGCCAAGTGTCATCACTCACCTACAAGATAAGAGCACGGTTGCCAAAGGCTCCTTTTCCCAGCTAGTTTTCCTAAAAATCTATGAAATAAAATGTTCATTGTACTCGTCCAGACCTCTCTCTGATGTAAAGCTTGCATATATACCCCCTTCTATCGGGCATATCCGTCGGAGCGCAGTCATATTTCGTGATTTTCATCTGCGATTATGTTTGGATCCTTTTTCTGCTTAAAGGGATATGTGTGCCCTTTGGGATGTGGTGTCTATCCTCTGGTCTGTATTACGGCGTTGGCCCCACTTTTTGCTTTTTATTTTGGATGCAGGTGCTTGTGATTTTATTTCTCGCTATGCACACTATGTGTCTGCATTTATATTACTTGTCTCGTTTAAATTTGTCGAAGAGCATTACGCGGTGCATCTCCTGTGTGTTCCGCCCTGCAGTCACAGTCACAGCTAGCAGAATTATCACCAAACATAAGGGTACACATAGATGAAATTGCTAATTTCTATATTTGCTTCACATTTATACCGTGCATTACACATTCAAATAGTGGTGTGCATACCAGAGTTCATTACAATATTATCAGTAGTTTTGAAGTTATTAATTGTTCAAGCAACTATCTAACCATAAACAAGAAACGCTCCACGCAATGAACAATAAAATTTTTTATAAACTTTTATATTTACTCCAAAACACTATAGAACTCTATAGAAATCGTCTTCGTCGGTCTAGGGTACTATGCTAGTCTCTAGTTCCCGTGGTCGAGGGTTCAAATCCGGCGGATGGATCCTTTTCTGGCGTAAAAATCCTTAGCATGGCTTCTTTCGGAAGGGAAGTAAAGCCAGTGGTCTCGTGTCACTTAAAAGAACCTCAAGCCTGATAGAGGCCTCTGAGCAAAATTACAGGTCTTTCACGCCCAAATGTTGAAGGTACACTAAGAACCGTAGTAATTAAAGAGGTCCATAAATAAAATAGTTATTATTATTATTATTATTATTACTCTATAGAAGAAATGTTGGAAACAGATTTTTTGTTACTGTATTAGTTTGGCAGAAAAAAATTATTAACTTTGTAAAGTCAATTTTTGGGGTAATTTTAGGATGCCGGTTGAATCTAATGCATAATATGCTAATAAATATCAACATTTCAGAAAAATAACTTCCAACAGTTTTTCACTTGTATATTTTAGGTGTTTTCCTAAATTTTCAAACAAATCGAACAAAAATTGCAACGTGTGGAACATTTTGAATTTACAAAAATGTAGAAAAAAAAAAGAAAGAGAGAAAATCAGCTATGAAGTTTAAAAAGAGTTACTTGTCCACGTGCACAGAGACCTTTAAAACGTCACTTGATGCCACTTCTGCACATCACTGACCAATAAACAAATGCATATTATAAAATTAGAGGGTTCAAAGATAATTATAAGCAGAAAATAAAACAAAGTTTTTTAACGGTTGCTGGTCAATTTTCTACTACGCGCACCCTTAAGCAGGAAATATCTATATATCCTTTATTTTCACTACTAAAGCTATAAGAGTATGTTTTCCTACCACATTGTTACAGTTGGGTAGATGGCCTAAATGTTCACATAAAAATTAAATTAATTTTGAGTACCCAGCACGTACAATGAGGGTGCGTATACTTACTTGGCTACGGGGGACCGAAACGTGGTGTGGAGGTTAGAGGAAGGCGTGGGTTTTACTGCATCCATAACACAAATGTACTCACACATTCCTAGATTTATTTCTCAAGCGTAAATCTTACATGCCTGGGTAGATGGCCTAAATGTTCACATGAAAATTACATTAATTTTGAGTACCCAGCACCTACAATGAGGGGGCGTATACTTACTTGGCTACGGGGGACCGAAACGTGGTGTGGAGGTTAGAGGAAGGCGTGGGTTTTACTGCATCCATAACACAAATGTACTCACACATTCCTAGATTTATTTCTCAAGCGTAAATCTTACATGCTTGGGTAGATGGCCTAAATGTTCACATGAAAATTGCATTAATTTTGAGTACCCAGCACCTACATTGAGGGGGCGTATACTTACTTGGCTACGGAGGACCGAAACGTGGTGTGGAGGTTAGAGGAAGGCGTGGGTTTTTACTGCACAAAATCCATAACACAATTCTACTCACGCATTCCTAGATTTATTTCCCAACCGTTTGGGGTTCCTACATTATTAAATATGAAAGGTGAGGGAGATGTCCACTGATCCAAAAGCCGGCTTGCACGCGCGATCCGCTTCTCATGGAATCCTAAGACGCTATATCCCCTATCACTCGTGGCTAGCAAAGCTACCAGCCAAGAGTGACGTAAACAACAATGTGTCTGGAATGACAATGTAGAACAATAATGTAACCCCGCAAATTATTAATACGCCACATCATTAGAATGTTTAATTATGTTATGTTTTAAAATTAAATGAGTCATTTTTAACATAGGCAAAATAATATTTATGATTTTAAAAATTTCATACTCGTTAGATAATGTTTGCTGGCGCCGAAATTTTTTCTGTGATGCAAAATGTAAAAAGCTCTAAAAGTTGAAACTAGTCTATCTACGAGAGCTTTAAATGAAATACACGAAGGAACAATTTGAAGGGCATTTAAACGTTGGCTGACTCTGCTCTCCACTAAATAAAGCCACAGCAACGTCGTCATTTAAACTCAGCAATAAGGTTTGCTGAGTAATTGCTGGAATTTTACGTAAATATTTGAGTATTTCCTCAGCCTCTGAATACCATATCTTGTAATGAATTCCATACAGATATGTATTATGATTAATTGGAAGTGAATAGCAAAATGGATTTATCACATGCTAGATTATAGAATTCCAATGAAATAGTAATAGTTGCAGAGTTTAAAGGGAAGTGGGATGTTTTGGTGCATCTGGTTGGCAACCGCGAATGGAATCAGTCGGGGGTCGTGTGCCCTTCTCATTAGACAATGCAAACAAGTAGTGCACTTGAAGCGGAACTGGAGGGGTGGAGTTCTGTGTTAGGGAAGGCCATGACGAGGGGACGGAAAGGTCGAGCAGTTGTTTTTTTTTATGCATGAGCATCACGGAAATAACGAGGTAGACCAACCCTTGTCGCAGGGTGCCGACTATTTTTACATCCCGAGGTCGATAATGCTCCGGTTCCACTTTAACTCCTTGCAATCAAGCGTCCCGTTCATTAGATATACTAATATTTTTACTTTCTCTACTACGTATAGTAAGTAGGGGAAGTATTGCATTCCACCCAAAAATTCGATACCGAGATTTCACCGGAAATACATGTTTTGAGATCTCCTGAATCCAGAAAAAGCATTTTTGGAAACATGTCCGTGTGTGTGTCTGTGTGTGTGTGTGTGTGTGTGTCTGTGTGTGTGTGTGTGTCTGTGTGTGTGTGTCTGTGAACAGCATAACTCAAAAACGAACAGTCGGATAAGCACCAAACTTGGTATTTAGGTTCAGTATCTTCCAGAGATGCGACACGAAGGTTTTCAAGAAAATCCCCCCACTCCAGACTACCCTTTACATGGAAAAGTTTTCGAAAATTTTAATTTTCTCAAAAATGGCTCTAACGATTTTGATGAAAATATCATATGTTTAAGATAATGTCATGAGAAATGAAATGTATATCTCGAATTTTCTGGGAATGTCTCCAAAAGTATTCTTCATTGTGAATGCCTTTTGCATAACTGGTAAACCATAAGAGATAGACAAAATTTTACTACACAAAAAATGTAGATCGCGTTAAAATACACAACTTATGTCATATACATTTCTTTTGTTGAGTGAACCGTTTTCGAGATATTGCTTGTTATTCCCTTAAATTTTCCAATACTTATACTTTTTCTCAAATACGTTATTCATTTTTTTATGTCCTGACATGCAAAGAGAATGGAATGCGCCACATAGCAACCAGCGTTAAAATATTTGACTATCGCTTAAAAGCTACCATATTCCCCTTGCATCTACAAGAAAATTAGCAATAAGATTAACATCTCGATTAACATGAAGCATATGGAGAATAGGCGTTTGTACAATTAGATTGTACAAGAGTAGAGAAAGTCATGTGAGTATAACACATCAGATTTTTTCATATAACTTGACACAGCGTGCTTTGCTGGTAACATTTCCAGTCTACGTTATGCACTGAACAATGCTCTGTGTGCAAAACGGCATCTTCTACATTTAAACGAAACAGTGTATTGCGTTACAAGTGCGGTAAATGTTTTTTACACAACGAGGAAGAAGCGTGAGGTTTCCCAGTTTTTGCAAAGCAGTTAACGCATGTGTATTACATGCTATTTTTCGACGATAGTGAATAATAGAAATCCTTACGCAAAAATACAATTAATTACTGTCAGCTGTTCAAAAGCAACATCCAGGTCGCACCGCGTTAGCCTCTGCAAACTGGTGATAGATTAGTCACGTTAGCCAATAGTGGCTTACCCCGAAAGAGTTATGTTTAAATGTTGCGTAGTACCGAGCGGGAAGCCTCAGGCGGCAATGTCTGTGACCCATATTTGTGACGTCCCGGGCTCGATTCTCGTGGCCGATTCTGACTATGGGTTTTTCCCCTGGTCTCTAGGCGGATGCTGGGTGATGTATTTTTTCAGCAAATGATTAAATTTCAATCACCCCAACACGCACTTGGGGGAGCGTAGCTCGCTAACGGCAAGAGGAGCGGGACCCTGGTGTTTAAATTTAGATGAAGGCGTGAGGTTTTACATTATACAAAAACATTACATAACACACATTACCTGGAATTTGTTGACAAATGTTTGGAGATTCTACATTATGCACTTAGGAAAACAGGATGGGGGGAGATGCTCCGAAGTCGAGGACTGACCACACACGCAAATTTCTGCTTCCACTGCTCTCACTCAAGTGACGCTAATTATATTCGCCCCTCCAACCGTGTCTAGCCAAGCCAGACTGAGTTGGCGTCATACCAGACCGTTTTCAAACAAAGCCCGCTCTTTGGCGCGTTCCGCGCCAAAGGAGCGATCGTTAAGCCGAAAAATAATCAAAGGAACCCAATAATGCTATTGACAATGCAACACAATAATGCGTCAGGTAATGACAATGCACTTATTGATACGCCACACTATTCTATCACGAGTTCCTCTTTCTCTCATTTCCTCTTATTTCATCTCTCCCTTTCACGTTTCAGGTGTGTTTTGGGAACCTGTGGTACTAGCGGTGTCAGGCAGATGGCGTGGATGCCTGCGCATCGGAAAGCTTTCTCCCCGTGAACGGCAAGGTGCGTTGTCTCGCCCGTTAGAGTTGCTTCGTCACCCTCTCTCCGGATTCTTTAACTCTACTGGTGCGCGTGTGTTCAAACTGGAGATATTAGGGCTTCTGCTCGTCTCTGTAGACCTGAGCCAACCTACGGCTCCTTCACCTTATCCGTGCCTTCCGGGGGGTGTAGCCACAATAGATGAAGCTTGTCGCAGTGGGAGGTATCCCCCTCCGATGCACACCTCCTACATTCTGCATGAATTAAATATTAAGTAAATGTTAACAAATAAAGGGAAGCAAAGATAGAGGTTTAAATTGTAATATGATTAGTATTGCATGTCTGCAACAATAAATATTCATATCTATATTTGAGGGATTAAATACATTTTCTTAACATGTGCGGTAAAAATGCAAAACGCACATAGTGTAGGAATTTCAACTTCCTAAGCATGACAGCATAGCGCGAAGTGGATAAAAGAAGTCGAAATATAATATTTAGGGTTCCTTTTTCCATCGATGATTGCATACTGGAAGAACTGTAGTTAAATTCCCTCTTCTTCCGGACCTCAAAAATGTTTATACCACAACCGGATGCCTCATTGAGCATTGTACAGTCAACGACAACAGTTGTGGTTCGATGTAAACAAAATAAGGAATTGACATCCTTTTTAATGTCTGGGTTCAAACATAAAGAGGTGGGTTGAAATGTGTTACTTGATGTTTCAAGCGCTGTGGTGAACAGTGTTTGCTTGGGGAGGGAGCAAGATTGCCAGAAGCTGTTTCTTGAATTTTCATGTGAATATTAACGACACATTTAACTTAAAAGAAAATATTCTTTTATTTAAAAATATGAAATATTGGTATTAAAAGTACAAATCTCGTAATTACTTTCTCTACTACGTAGGGGAAGTAGTACATTCCACTCAAAAATTCGATACCGATATTTCACAGGAAATACATGTTTTGAAACGTCTGTATCCAAATTGAGGCAGTATTTTTAGCACTTAAATGATTTCAGTCAAATTATATAATATGTAAATTCAGTAACTGCCCGCCTTGAAGCATTATGTGCATGTAATAATTTGTAAAATGTATGTAACAGTCATTGCATATGCTTATATTATTGTAAACATGTTCAATAATGTTATTTGAGTGCATTACGTGATTTAATAAGGTAGGAGCTGCGAGAATAATAAGTTAAAAGTTGCTAACAATGAGGTAACAATGAGATAACCTTGAGGCAATAATGAGTAAGGAAGTTTAAATACTACTTGTGATTCTTGGAGTATCAATAATGTAATTTTGGAGACAGTTTAAAAATAGCCAACCAACAACCAGAAAAAGATTTACTTAAATGCAGGTATTCTATTGGAGTAGGATTAGCCAATCAGAGACTTGAAATACAGAAATTTACAAGTTTAGACGGTTGAAATCAATTCAGTTGCTTCTAAACAGTGCTCATAAAGACGCGAGATTTGTCCTCGAGAAATTAATTATGCATTCGTGTGAGACGAAAATAGTATACGTGTTAAAAAAAATCTGATGTGTTACACTCACATAACTTTCTCTACTCTTGTACAATCTAATTTTACAAACGCCTATTCTCCATATGCTTCATGTTAATCGAGATATCGAGATGTCAATCTTATTGGTAATTTTCTTGTAGATGCAAGGGGAATATGGTAGCTTTTAAGCGATAGTCAAATATTTTAACGCTGGTTGCTATGTGGCGAATTCCATTCTCTTTGCATGTTCAGGACATAAAAAAATGAATAACGAATTTGAGAAAAAGTATAAGTATTGGAAAATTTAAGGAAATAACAAGCAATATCTCGAAAAGGGTTCACTCAACAAAAGAAACGTATATGACATAAGTTGTGTATTTTAACGCGATCTACATTTTTTGTGTAGTAAAATTTTGTCTATCTCTTATGGTTTACCAGTTATGCAAAAGTCGTTCACAATGAAGAATATTTTTGGAGACATTCCCAGAAAATTCGAGATATACATTTTATTTGTCATGACAATATCTTAAACATATGATATTTTAATCAAAATCGTTAGAGCCGTTTTTGAGAAAATTAAAATTTTCGAAAAATGTTCCATGTAAAGGGTAGTCTGGGGTGTGGGGATTTTCTTGAAAACCTTCGTGTCGCATCTCTGGAAGATACTGAACCTAAATACCAAGTTTGGTGTTTATCCGACTGTTCGTTTTTGAGTTATGCTGTTCACAGACACACAGACAGACACACAGACAGACACACAGACAGACACACAGACACACAGACACACAGACACACAGACAGACACACACACGGACATGTTTCCAAAAATGCTTTTTTTGGATTCAGTGATTCTCAAAACATGTATTACCGGTGAAATCTCGGTATCGAATTTTTGGGTGGAATGCAATACTTCCCCTACTTACTATACGTAGTAGAGAAAGTAAAAAAAATCTGATGTGTTACACTCACATGACTTTCTCTACTCTTGTACAATCTATTTTTACAAACGCCTATTCTCCATATGCTTCATATTAATCGAGATATCGAGATGTCAATCTTATTTGTAATTTTCTTGTAGATGCAAGGGGAATATGGTAGGTTTTAAGCGATAGTCAAATATTTTAACGCTGGTTGCTATGTGGCGCATTCCATTCTCTTTGCATGTCCAGGACATAAAAGAATGAATAACGAATTGGAGAAAAACTATAAGTATTGGAAAATTTAAGGGAATAACAAGCAATATCTCGCAAACGGTTCACTCAACAAAAGAAATGTATATGACATAAATTGTGTATTTTAACGCGATCTACATTTTTTGTGTAGTAAAAGTTTGTCTATCTCTTATGGTTTACCAGTTATGAAAAAGTCGTTCATAATAAAGAATACTTTTGGAGACATTCCCAGAAAATTCGAGATATACATTTTAATTATCATGACAATATCTTAAACATATGATATTTTAATCAAAATCGTTAGAGCCGTTTTTGAGAAAATTAAAATTTTCGAAAAATGCTCCATGTAAAGGGTAGTCTGGGGTGGGGGGATTTTCTTGAAAACCTTCGTGTCGCATCTCTGGAAGATACTGAACCTAAATACCAAGTTTGGTGTTTATCCGACTCTTCGTTTTTGAGTTATGCTGTTCACAGACACACAGACAGACACACAGACAGACACACAGACACACAGACACACAGACACACAGACAGACACACACACGGACATGTTTCCAAAAATGCTTTTTTTGGATTTAGTGAGTCTCAAAACATGTATTTCCGGTGAAATCTCGGTATCGAATTTTTGGGTGGAATGCAATACTTCCCCTACTTACTATACGTAGTAGAGAAAGTAAAAAAGTGCAAGTAGTAAACAAAAGAATCTCACAGCTCTCTATATTAGTGAAGTGCTATTTAATTTGTGTCAAGGATTAATAAAAAGGAGTGAATTAAAGCTAAAAATCTGTGTAAGTCTACATTCTTGTCACATAACAACGCTGCCTAAGAGAAACTTGTCTCTATCAATAATACCTACGCGTCTCTATCAATAATACCTACGCAGCCGAGGCAAACATAAATATTAAATATTTAAAGAAACAGTTTAATTACAAACATAATATTTTATTTAAACTTGGGACAAAGACCATCTGAAAGTACATTTGGGGCGAAGGCTACCGAAAACTGTTTACTATACATGCGGTTGCAACTACTACAAGTTCGACTCCCCAACAGTTGAAATATAATACAACTCCTTCCATAGGTGGAGCGTAACAATATAAACCTTCTTCAAATTGGCGCCCAACGTGGGGCTAATAAAATTAATCTTCTCAAATTGACGTCCATACGTGGTGCAAATAAATTTAAAGATACTATCAACTTCAAAATAAAGCATTTTTAAAACCATGTCCGTGTGTATGTCTGTGTCTATGAATACGTGTGTATTAATATCTTCCAAAGATACGACACGAAGATTATCAAGAAAATCTCCCACCCCTAACTACCCTTTACATGGAACATTCTTCGAACATTTTTTATTTTCTCAAAAATAGTTCTAACGATTTTGGTTAAAAACCAATTGTTATCTGCTAAAATATATATTTTATGGCAAATGAAATGTATATCTGGAATTTTCTGGAAATGTCCCAGGAACTCCTCTTCATTGTAAATGACTTTCACGGTAAACCGTAAGAGATAGACAAAACTTTTCTACACAAAAATGTAGATCTCGTTAAAACACACAATTTATGTCATATACATTTTTTTTGTCGTGTAACCATTTCCGAATTATTCGTTGTTATTTGTTTGAATTTTCCAATACTTATACTTTTTCTCAAATGGGAATTCATTATTCGTTTTTTTATGTCCTGTACATGCAAAGAGAATGGAATGCTCCAAATAGCAACCAGCTCTTAAAATATTTGACTGTCGCTTAAAGCCTACCAATTCCCCTTGCACCTACAAGAAAATTAGCAATAAGATAATTTCTGCAAACGTTTATCTCGATTAACATGAAGTATATGGAGAATAAGCGTTTGTAAAAATAGTTTACACAAGAATAGACAAAGTCATATGAGTGCAACACATCAGATGTTTTCTTTTGGTAGAGCAATACTAACCAGTAACCTAATTATTTTTCATAAATTAGGGGGCAATCGATCTCTCTGCTTCCTAAATAACGCCCCTATGTTATGCTATAGATAAAAACTTAATACGCCAAAAGTGTAAACCTATTTGGCACCAGTTATTCTAACATATGCGTTGTTATTGGTAGGACATTTTCATACTAAAAACACGGACCCATATTTCTAAATTTTTTATTTGTTTACTCATTCAGGTGTCTTTCAGATTTATTTGGCCCCTACCACCAGTCGGTTTAAATGAATAATATAATTATTAGCTCAGCGAGCCCCTTGTCTCAAAGGGGAGGTGCGGAATTGAACCTCGGACTACATGGTTTCCAACTTCATAATCAGGTTGGTGTGCTGCGGCGGTGCAAAACTTCTTTTCACTAGGATATTTTGTGCGTTTTTTGCGCGCGGCAGAAAGTGACCACCAATCACAGAATTTGCATGGTTGAGTGCTAAGCCGAAACACTCTACGCTACAAAAACCATCCAATTATTTGAGTTACCTATCAGCATACATGCTGAGATTGCGAGTTTACGAGAAGACGCAAGCGAACGAAGTTCCAAATGTAAATGCTGGAAAGGTACGATACAAGTCCCAATTCACTAAGGTGACCGAGAAACTGTTGACATCCACCCGTTCCACTCATCTTTCGCTTGTCCTCTGCCAGAGCCACTGGTGATAGACGCTTTAAAGTATTGACTCATGCACAATAAAACCGACTGTCGGTAACGATCGAATAAATCT
Organism: Deroplatys truncata; assembly: GCA_030765065.1. Taxonomy (NCBI): domain Eukaryota; kingdom Metazoa; phylum Arthropoda; class Insecta; order Mantodea; family Mantidae; genus Deroplatys; species Deroplatys truncata. The sequence goes on along the minus strand of CM060975.1, from coordinate 299,926,391 downwards.
GAATATATATGCCGGTGAAATCTCGATATGGAATTTTTTGATGGAATAGAATACTTCCTCTTCCTACTAGATATATGGTAGAAAAAGTAAAATTTTGAAATGTTAGAGAATTCAAACAAATAGCAATGAATATTTCGGAAATGTGAAATGTTGCAAAAATGTCTTACGCATAAATTGTGTATTTTAACGAGATCTACGTGTTATGTTTAACATTTTGACTGACTCTTATGGTTTAATCGAAAAACAAAATTAATTCCGAATGAGAAGCACGTCTCAGGCTATTCGCAGAAAATTCAACTATAAAATTTAATTATCAGGCTAATATAGTAAATTTATATAACTTTAATAAAAATCTTTTGAGCCATTTTTAATAAGTTTAATAACGAAAACTGTTCCATGCATCTTTAGAAGTTGCTAAACTTAGACAGAAGTTTGGTATTTATCCAGAATTTTGTTTCTGAGCTTCCACATGTACAGGCAACTTTTTTCCTAAAAATCTGACTTGATGCATTCATATTACTTTCTCTCCTCGCTACCGTTTATTATTGGGAATACAAACTATCTTTATTAAAGATTATTTCTCTATCTACTGCATTTTAAACCAAACAAATATTTGCAGAAATAGCTACACCACACATTTCGTTATAGATACAAAGACAACAGCGATAGTCAAATGTTTAAGGACTGGACGCTATATGCTGGCCTTAAAATTCCATACTGTTTCCATGACATCGCGAGAAACAACTGAAAATCGATGGGATTTAAAAAGAATGACACGTATTGAATAAATGGAACCATTAATAACGGATACCTTGGAAATGGCTGATGCTACAAAAAAGTATCTGAAATGAATTGCGTGTTTTAAAGACATCTACACCTTTGTGTGGTATGTTTTCATCTATCGGTATGCGAGATTATACAAAATTCCTTCTGCAGGAAGAGGACTATTCCCAGAAAATTCAAGATGTGCATTTTATTTGTCATGTAAATATATTTAATATATAGGCGAAATGTCCCTATATTGAACCACTTGAGCCTAATTAGTAAATAATAATTATATTTTCAAATCAAAATTTTCAGAAACACAAGCTTTAAAGTGACAAATTCTTGGGTTATAAATATCCTCAACACAATTTAAAATTAATACAATTATCAAGTAAATAACATTTAAAAAGTGAGATGGTGTAAATCGGCTCAAATTAGGAACGTGGTCCTTAAATTGAACCACACGTGTCTTAAAATGAACCACATACTTTTAAGCTTAAAAGTATCTTTATTAATACAAAATAGACATACTTTATTGTACATTCAAAACAAATGTGCCATCAGCAGCAAAAGTAGAGTCCAAAATTGTGATAAGAATAGCAATTTCCTTGCACATTTTGAATTTTTATATAATGACAATCACTTGGTTTTTGGAATAGGTATTATTTGCAAATATAGAGTTTTTACTAATATTACTCTCATACAGAAGAGTACAATTATACACAGTCTTCAAAATAAAGCACTTTCTTCTTGTAACTAACTTTTGTACCTTTTGGTGAAGCCATATCTTACAACTCACACACTGGATCATGTCCATCATTTCAAACAATTCACATATTCATGTCATCCACTGTTTTTAACATGACCTTTTTTTTAACTTAGCATATTATGTGGATATTTATTCACACGATATACTTTTCGCAGTTGAGCAATCCTAGAGCTTCAATAGGTTTCCTAAATTGGACCAGTTCAAACAGTGGTTCAATTTACGAGCCATGCCATTTTGGAAGCTTTAGCATCTATGTGACAAGGAGAGACGCTAAATAAACACTTTATAACATGTAATATACATAGATCATCTCAAATTTATCTAATTGGTCATATAAGCTTAGCTGGATGAGTCAAATATTACTTCTGAAGCACCAAAAACACACAACACTTCATACAACTGAGACCACAGCTCAGAATACAAAGTCAACAACTCCAAGCATTTATAGCTAGCTGTACACGCTGCGTTTCTGCTGGATTATGGTGCCATCTGTCGAACAGTTTGGAAAATATTGGAGCGGTTCAATTTAAGAGGCGGTTCAAATTAGGGACCTTTCTCCTGGTGTTTTAATCAGAGTCGTTAGTCATTTTTAGGAAATAAAGTTTTTGCAAAATGCTCCATGAAAAGGTGGGGAATTTTGTTGAAAAGCTTCGTGTCGTCGTATCTTTAGAAGCTACCAAACCTAATCACCAAGTTTGGTATTTATCCGAAGTTTAGTATTTGAGATATGCAGTTCACATACACATGTGCGCGCGCGAGGACTTTTTTCTAAAACTGTTTTTTTTATTCAAGGGCCCTCAAGACATGTATTTTTGGTATAGTCTCGGTATCACAATGTTGGCGGGAATGCTGCAATTCCTTCTCTTTTTTCAAGTGGAGGAGAAAATGATTTAATCACTGACCTCAGCCCCGATGGGAGTCGGGACTGAGAGTGTGGGACTCACCAATAGTCGGCATACCCACTAAAAACTCCTCCACCGGATGGAAAAGGGAAGAAGGAAAAGTGGAATGACGTGGCTTTGTGCGGTTCCGCATAGCACCCGCGTTAGTACGTGAAGTCTGTTGGCTGTTGCCCTATGGGCGGGAGCGGGTAAAGGTAGTTACTAGGTTGCAACCATGAAACCTGACTGCAACACTAGTGGGAATGGCGAGGGTTTGGAAGAGAATGAGTGTTAGGAATCAGGATGGTACTGATGATGCTGCTGTTGCTGGATGAACTCCTTGCATTGCTGAAAGAAGTTGGCGACTCTCTCCGGGTTACTCTTCAGCTTGGCACCAAGAGATGAGATCCGTATGGCTTCTGTGATGGCTGTTAGTCTGGATGAAGTGTTGTCGAATTGCCCAGCCAGGAAAACCTGTTGAGCAGCTGATGAAGTTTGCAGATGCCTGATGAGTTCCTCCAGGGCTATTAGCTTCGCCGTCATGTTCAGGAACTCCGCGTGGAGATCCTGAACGGCGTCACGTAGGCCCTGGACTTCCTCGATGATCGGCGTAAGTGGTGATGCCGGAGTCGGCGGCTGTGGAGCTGTCACTGGCTGCGGCGTAGGTGCTGGTGGCTTCAGCGGTGCCTTCCTGCGAGGATGCAGGGGGCAGAGCGCTTGACCGGTGAAGTGTGTTGACCCTCCACAGATTGCACAGTAGCGGCGACGGCGGCGCAGGTCATGCTGGGTACACTATGAGGTGGTGCAGGCGGAACCACAGTAGTGGCACCTGGGTTGTGCTGAGCAGGTCATCTCCTCGTGCCCTTAGGCACAGCAGCGCCTGCAGGGGGCCTGGCGTTATACTCGGCTAGCCTCGATGCGTAAGCACCGCCCTAACAAGGGCAGGTGCGCCCTCAAGGTAGCTTCATAGTCGCCAGGGTCTGCGAACTCGATCCTCACGAGCGAAGTGGGTTCCTGAGCTCCAAAGACTCGAGTGGCTTTCAAGGCTGAAGGCCACTGTTGGTGAGCTGCGCTGGTGAGGAACCTGACTGGCAGGTCCCTCGGGGCTCCTCAAATAACAGCGCTGTACCTCCCAAGAAGTGCAGGTGGCTGCTTCCAGAATTGGCGGCGTGGGTGTCGGTGAAGGTAGCGGCGAAGCGGCGGTTGAGGCGTAGGCAGCGGTGAGCTCTCCTCGGCGGGTTCCTGCCTTAGCAGGAGCGGCGACTGAGCGAACCTTCTCTGGTTGTTATGTAAGTGATCATTTCTCAGCATTGTTGCTGTGAAGGTCAAACAACAACGAAGGCTAAACAACAACAGGCTAGAGCTCACTATTGAGCATGTCCGAATGTATACTGCTATTTCCACACAAACTTCAGCTAATACTTATGATATTTAGGAGCGTTTAAAAACTATTTAAAAGTGATTTTATTTTGCTCGTAGGATTGCTATACTCCGCTTTCAGTCTCGTTCTGCAAACATTCCTGCTCTAGAAATAAAACTCCACTTCTAACACTTGTATCATATAACTATTACCGAGCGGGATGGCTCAGGCGGCAACGTCGGGAGGTCCCGGGTTCGATCTCCGGTGACCGCACACTCTGACCTATGGGTTTTTCGTGTGTTCCCCGAGGTCGACAGGCGAATACTGGGGTGGTTTTTTCCCTACAATGATTTAATTTCTGTTATTTCCCTTTCGTTCCGTTTACTTCTCACCTTTCACGTGTGTTGCTAGGTCTCGTGGTGTAGAGAAGATGGCCGAAAGCATGTTCACTGGAAAGAACATGGACACCAGAGGGCTGCTCGACTGATGAGTCGTTCACTGCACTTTCTCGGCGGCTCCGGCGGTGACAAAACGGATTTCCGGGTTTGGAAATGTTAGGAACTTCCGCGCGTCTCTGTTCCCTATTTGCCTTCGGCCTGTAGGCTCCTGTGGGGTTCCTTCACTTCATCTCTGCCTCCTGGTGGGGTGGTAGGCACAACAGATCTTTGTAGGACGAGGTGCTGAGGTGTCCCCCTCCGTTAAACAACCTATGTAACTACACTGCCGTTTGTGAAAATTCCAACACCAAGAAAGAATTTCTCAAATAACTCCAAACTTGGTGGAAGTGTGGAAGAGTGTGCAAGCAATAAGTGATTAGGTACACGAAGGCGAGCAGAGACCTGTCGTGTCGGTCCGACAAGGTCAATGTTGCGCCCAGTGTATTTAGCGCAGAGCTGTCAAACAAGATAGAAACAATAAAGTTGGTGCAAGTATGCCTCGTCGACGTCAAAGGGAGCCATATCGGCATGTGAGTGAGTTCGAACGGGACAGAATGATCGGTCTTCAGGAAGCGGGTTTATCATACCGTGACATTTCGGCTCGTACAGGGCATGCTGCTACGACAGTGATGCGTGTGCGGAAGTAGTGGATAGATGAAGGTCGTACGCAGCGAAGAGCGGGTACTGGACCACGGAACATGACCACAGCACGGGATGACAGTCAGCTTGTCCGCGTGGCCATAACGGACCGTACAGCTTCATCCACAGTGTTGGCTCGGCACTGGAGCGCTGCAACAGGTGTGAACTTGTCTGCATCAACAGTTCGTCGCCGTCTGCGAAGGTTGGACTGGCTGCATGCATGCCATTACGTCGGCTTCCATTGTCCACAAACCACAAGCTCCTCCGACTGCAATGGGCGCGTGAACACCGTCACTGGGGGCTGAGTGGCAAAATGTAGTCTTTTCGGACGAGTCCCGCTTCAACGTGCCCGGCGATGATGGCCGCAAACGTGTCCGGCGGTACCGTGGTGAGTGCAACCTGGTGGGCTGCATTGTTGAGCGGCATAGCGGACAAACACCAGGTGTGATGGTTTGGGGCGCCATTGGTTAGAACAACTGATTTCGCCTTCTAAGAATTTAGGCGCTTTGAACAGCAACCGGCACCTAACGGTGGTTGTAGAGCCTGAGGTACTCCACCTGCTTCAGGCATCTCCACAGGCCACATTTCAACAGGACAGTACCCTGCCACATATTGCGAGGAATGTACAAGCCTTCTTCGAAGAGCGACGGGTACCACTGCTTCCCTGGCCTGCACGTTCGCCTGACATGTCGCCCATCGAACATGTCTGGGATATGGTTAGTCGGCACCTGGTGCGTCACAGTTCTCCAGTAAACCAGTGTCACGGATTTGTGGGCTCGAGTACAAACTGCGTGCAGGGAAATCCCTCAGGAACTTATTCAAAACCTTCTTTATTCAATGCCACGGCGTATAGTACCTCTAATTGCAGCGCATGAAGGCCACACAAATACTGAATATTAGGGCTCAAAGGTCATGCATAGGTTTGAAAAGTTACTTGCCATGTACCTAACCTGTGGTATTAAATTCATTAAATTGATGCGTTTCCGTCTTGGTGTTACAATTTTCACAACCGGCAGTGTATTAACGCAGGAACAAGAACAATAGTCGTTGAACACTCCGTCCCAAAGAAATAAGATTTACCCTGCAAGAAAAGCGGCACATTTACTTTGCCACACCCTGTGCGCTCGTTGGTCTTTGCAAGCGGCGGAGCTGTGGTAATAGGATTATGTGTGTATGATGGTCCCCCAGCGATTCACTGTTTCATTTCTGCAGCATGTAGAGGTGATGGCATCGTAAGGAAACATATAACGGTTTTATAGCCCTGTGTCATGCAGGGAAAGTTCCAGCAATATGCCTGTTTTCTCAAACACGTGCACAAGAGACGACCACTTGATGGCAACCCAACTTTCTACAGGGTTCTTCATTCTCGTCCGTGTTTTAACACTTTAAATACTCCCTTATCTAGGAATTTTTTATGTCTAGGTCAACCACTTTGATTAATAATTTCTTTAAAATATACTATAATTTTAAAAAAATCGGATGGCTTCATTCACATGATTTTCTCTAATCTCTATCGTTTATTAGTGGGTATACAAACTATTGTTACTAAATCTAATTAATTTTTCTACTGCGTACATAGTAGATAGAGGTCTTGTATTCCAACCAAAAATTCGGTACCAAAATTTCACCAGAAATACATGTTATGAGGCCCCCTGAATCCAAAAACAGTATTTTTTTAGAAAAAAATCTGATGTGGTACACTCACATGACTTTCTCTACTCTTGTACAAACTATTTTTACAAACGCTTATTCTCCATCTACTTCATGTTATAGAAATACAGTAGCCTTTAAGCATATACATATCTCTTAATAGATGGTTGCTATGTGCAGCACCATTCTCTTTGCCACAGATTAATACTCTTTGCGTATCCAAGACAAAAAAATGAATAACGAATTCCCATTTGAGAAAATAAGTATTGAAAAATTTAAGGGAATAACAAGCAATATCTCGAAAATGGTTCACTCAAAAATGTATATGACATAAATTGGGTATTTTAACGCGATCTGCTTTTTTTGTGTAGTAAACGTTTGTCTATCTCTTATGGTTTACCAGTTATGCAAAAGTCGTTCACAATGAAGAATACTTTTGGAGACATTCCCAGAAAATTCAAGATATACATTGTATTTGTCATGAAAATATCTTAAACCTATGCTATTTTAATCAAAATCGTTAGAGCCATTTTTGAGAAAATTAAACTTTTCGAAAAATGTTCCATGTAAAGGGTAATCTGGGGTGGGGGGATTTTCTTGAAAACCTTCGTGTCGCATCTCTGGTAGATACTGAACCTAAATACCAAGTGTGGTGTTTATCTGACTGTTCGTTTCTGAGTTATGCTGTTCACAGACAGACACACACACACACACACACACACACACACACACACACACACACACACACACACACACACAGACACACAGACACACACGCGGACATGTTTCCAAAAATGCTTTTTTTGGATTCAGGGTGTTTCAAAACATGTATATCCGGTGAAATCTCGGTATCGAATTTTTGGGTGGAATACAATACTTCCCCTACTTACTGTACGTAGTAGAGAAAGTAAAAAGGTGTCTGTGTGTGTCTGTGAACAGCATAACTTATAAACGAAAAGTCGAATGACTCCCGCCGATACTTTCTACCCTGAACCAAACAAAGCAGATGACAGAGAGGTGAAATGAGAATGTAGGTGAGATAGAGGGACAGGAAATTCGTGGATGTAATCAACCTTCCCAGCATTCGCTTAGCGATCTGGGGAAATCCCGAAAAACCTCATGGGGCAGTAAGAACTACCCTGGGAATTGAACCCACGACCTCCCAATGCAGGTCTCAGGGTTACCTTCTGATCCATCCCGCTCGGTAAGTTAACGTGGGTGAGGCCGAGTGTCAGTGTTGTAGTAATCAGTGCAGTGACTAGTAGGTTCTTTAGCATAAACGAATGCAAGAAATTACGGTCAAATGATAAGTTTAAGACAAGAAAATAGCAAATTATAAAATAACATGACATATATTTTAAAAATGCAGAACAAAATGCAAATAGTCGTTTATCACATGTTAACGTTTTTGTTTCCATTGTAATGCAACATGAGCACGTTAACTTGATACAACCTCTAAATAATAGAACAATACACAATAGTGAAGACGGATTGTGTAACATTTTGGTATCATAAATGTTGTATAATATAAAACATAACTCAGGGATATCACAGAAAGTTCTCATCATACAGATATGTGATGGCCTACCCGTCACTTGAAGAATATTAATTTATTTTTAAATTATTATCTGCCTCACGTATGGGCGCCAATTTGAAGAAGTTGTTTATTAGCTCCACGTTTTGGGCACTAACTTGAGGAAGATTTGTTTTGTATTGAAAGAGTTGTATTATATTTCAACCGTTGGGGAACAGAACTTGTATTAGTTGCAACCGCACGTATGTTAAACAGTTTCCGATAGCCTGCGCTCCAAATGTACTTTCAGGTGGCCTTTGCCCCAAGTTTAAAAAATATTAACTTTGTAATTTGACTGTATCTTTAGATATTATATTTATGTTTGCCTCGGCTGCGTCAGTATTATTGTTAGAGACACGTTTCTCTTAGGCAGGGTTGTGATGTGACAAGAATGTAGGCTTACACAGATTTTTAGTTTTAATTCACTCCTTTTTATTAATCCTTGACACAAATTAAATAGCACTTCACTGATGTCGAGAGCTGTGAGATTCTTTTATTTAATACTTGCACTTTTTTTAACACGTATACTATTTTCGTCTCACACGAATACATAATTAATTTCTCGAGGACACATCTCGCCCCTGGTTATGAGCACTGTTTGGAGACAACTGACTTGATTTCAACCATCTAAACTTGTAAATTTCTGTATTTCAAGTCTCTGATTGGCTAATCCTACTACAATAGAATGCCTTCATTTAACTAAAGCTTTTTCTGGTTGTTGATTGGCTATTTTTAAACTGTCTCAAAATTACATTATTGCTGCTCTAATAATGAATAGTAGTGTTTAAACTTCCTTACTCATTATTGCATCAAGGTTAACCAATTGTTACCTCATTTTTAGCAACGTTTAAACCTATTTCTCACAGCTCCTACATTATTAAATTACGTAATGTATTCACATAACATTATTATAACATGGATACAATAATATAAACATATACAATGACTGTTACATACATTTTACAAATTATTACATACACATATTGCTTCAAGGCGGGCTGTTATTGAATTTACATATTATATAATTTAATTGAAATTATGCAAGTGTTAAAAATACTGCCTCACACTGAACCGGAAAGCGAATACAAATACAAACCAGTTACTGGATGCAGCAATGCTGCAGCTTTCTGCACACTGACGCTGTTATTTAGCGGCCAGCATTGCAGTTTGCTTCAGTATGTACTCTGTTTCGTTGCATTTCGTTTAATTATTAAAGACCGTTCCCGGAGCTTAGATTGCTTCCCTTGTTTATTCTGGAAATAACGTCCCAATCGAACGCTTGCTGCTGGTGCTGGTTGTGAGGGCTCTCCGGTAATCCGGAAGATAAATTGACGTGTCTGCAAATATGTAGGGTTGGTGAGGGGGTGTAAATCTCCAATACCGACGCGTAATACTGGGTTAACAGTTTGTTTTCTTGTCGGCTTAACTTAGTTGACAGGGAAAAGTGGCGTGTTACAAGTGCACGCATTGTCGTGTTAAATCTAACGCAGCGTTTATTTCACAAAAGCGTCTCGGAGCAAGTAAATATTATTTAGAGTTATAAAAGTATCTTAAGTATAAAGCTTCCTTTCTATTTATTTCAAAATCAAACTTGTAACGTTCCTGCAAGGTCAATTTACAAGTAGTCGATGCATAGAAGTAACAATTTCTTAAAAAAAACTAGATAAATAAAATGCCGGGATCATTATAGAATGCACTGGAAATAAAGCATTCTCCCAGAGTAATAATTGTTTTGTACTACCAAAGCTTAAAGGAATTGAACAAGGATTTAAGGCAGCTTTAAATAAAAGTAACAATCCATACAGCCCCAAAGGTACTGAATATATTAACACTCAAATATAGAAACAGAAATATATTACAATTGAAGCACCTTGCATTTGACTTTGTCCTTCTCACACGCATTTGCCATTTCGAAATGGAAAATTTAACACGCAATAATATAATATAAACCCACTTGCATAAGATATTAAATGCGGCTCCACACAGTACAAGAATTTAGAATTTACTTACGCCCAAAAGTACATGTTATAAATAATTTAGACAATGCCGAAAGGTGTGGAGACGGCCGCTCCCAGACACGAAGCTCAATTAAAGTCCTTCTTTGCTTGTTGTCGAGAACTAGCATCACACAATTTGTTCTCTGGGGCAATCTCGGGTTTCGCACTGGGATGGTCAGGTGATGAGGTGGAGTCAACATTAGCGCTACCTATACTGGCGGAGAGGACACAATCTGGCGAGCGCTGTAGAAACTTGGTGCAGCCGGGTTCTGGTGTAAGGCAGGCTGCCAGCGTAATAAGAAGCACGGGCCAAAATTTGTAGCTTATGATTGCAGATACAAAAGAACTACGGTCATCTCTGCAAAACAGCCACTCGATGAAAGAAAGAGCCACAATTGGCTCAAATTTTGATGCTATTCTTCAAGAATAAAAAATCGGATGTTAACACATATACCACTATATCTACCTATAACATATTCATTGTATAACCGTTGTATGTTAGTATTCTTATAGAAACTGATTGTTCTATCCGCCTATATCATTAAGGTTACATTTCCATACACGAACAGTTTCAAATTAAGCAATTAGGGCGTATTGCTTAACATATACTATTCAGAAACAACATTCAAATATTTAATCATCTTTTCGACCTCTAGTGAAGAAAAGAGAGAAACAAAAAGGAGAATCACAAACTTTCAGTCATGTCGTTCACTTACGATTGGGAATGTAAACATGGAATATTTCGAAAACTACAAACGCTATGAAAAAATATGATGTGTATTACATTCATATTACTTTTTCTGGCTTAGTTTTATATATATTTCATGTTGATCAAGATAAACGTTTGTGGAAATGCTTTTATACATTGATACAGGTGGAATTCACGAGACTGAAGCGATAGTCAAATGTTTAAAAAGCGGGTCTCTATACACTGGCGTTCATATTCTGTACTCTTTGCACGACATCGCGAGAAACAATTGAATGGTGATAGCTCTTCAAAAACTGACAGTTCAAACCAATAACAACGAATATCTCGGAAATGGCTGATGCTACTAAAAGTTATTTTGATAAATTGTGGTTTTAAAGAGATCTACTGCTCTGTGATAAGTTTTTTCTCTATATTTATCATTTTACGTCGTTTTAACTACGTGGTGATAGGAGATACCTTGTGCATCGATGTGTGGTGGTCTAGGTTTCATCCCTGTATAATACTATCTTACTTTGTCACGTGTCCACAGAGGCATGTGTACAGCAACTGTACTTCTGATGTTTGAAGGGCGCATGGCATACTAGACACGCTCCTTAGAGGCATGTGTACAGCAATTGTTCTCTGCTTCCACGTTCCGGAGAGATAACTAGAGGGTGCTGTATAGTCTACCTGCTTTCGTTATCTGTGGATAGATTGCAAAACATTAATTTACCACCTTTTTCATGGTTTACTATTGTTTTATACTGAAGGTGGAGCTTTGGGTCGTGGTATTAAGTATCGGCCTGAGTTTCAGGATTAAGTATCAGACATTACCGCCTGAGCCTCCCACTCATTGGTACGTTTTTGTTCATCTCTGTGGTTTACTAATTATGTACAATTATACAAAATTCATTCAACATGAAGAGGTCTTCAGAGATTTATTCTCAGGGAATTCAGCGTATACATTTTATATCATGTAAATATCTTAAACTGTAATATTTTAATCAAAAACGTCAGAGCGAATTTTTGAGAAAAAAATTCTGATGTGTTACTCTCACATGACTTTCTCTACTCTTGTACAAATTATTTTTACAAATGCTTATTCCCCATATGCTTCATGTTAATCGAGATATCGAGATGTTAATTTTGTTGGTAATTTTCTTGTAGATGCAAGGGGAATTGGTAGGCTTTAAGCGATAGTCAAATGTTTTAAGAGCTGGTTGCTATGTGGAGTATTCCATTCCCTTTGCATTACCAGGACAAAAAAAAATTAATAACAAATTTGAGAAAAAGTATAAGTATTGGAAAAATTAAGGGAATAACAAGCAATATCTCGAAAATGGTTCACTCAACCAAAAAAATGCATATGACATAAATTGTGTATTTTAACGCGAACTACATTGTTTGTGCAGTAAAATTTTGTCTATCTCTTATGGTTTACCAGTTATGCAAAAGTCGTTCAAAATGAAGAATACTTTTGGAGACATTCCCAGAAAATTCAAGATATACATTTTATGTCATGAAAATATCTTAAAAATATGATATTTTAATCAAAATCGTTAGAGCATTTTTGAGAAAATTAAAATTTTCGAAAAATGTTCCATGTAAAGGGTAATCTGCGGTGGGGGGATTTTCTTGAAAACCTTCGTGTCGCATCTTTGGAAGATACTGAACCTAAATGCCAAGTTTGGTGTTTATCCGTCGTTCGTTTCTGAGTTATGTTGTTCACAGACACACACACTGACATGTTTTTAAAAGTGTTTTTTTTTTGGATTCAGGGGGTCTCAAAACATATATTTCCGGTGAAATCTCGGTATCGAATTTTTGGGTGGAATACAATACTTCCCCTACTTACTATACGTAGTAGAGAAAGTAAAAACGAAACGTTTTTCTATGCAAAAGGTAGCTTACCGAGCGAGATGGCTCCGCGGTAACATGTGAGGCTCGAATTCAGGAGGTCCTGTGATTGATTCCGGTTTTTCAGTCCACTCTGACCTTGGAGTTTTTCGCGGTTTTCCCTGGTTGGGATGGATTATATAATGCCACTATTTTCCTGTTCTCCATTTGCGTATCATGTTTCAAGAGCTGAAAGATCAGTCGAATGGTCGGAGGCAGGGCGTGTGGCGTGGAGTTAGCTTTGTGGTACTGTCTACCCTGGCGTTCGGGGTATGGCGAGCACCCAGAGAGACCACTCCATGGGGACATGCATACTTCATTCTGAATGCCTTTCGCATAACTGGTAAACTGTAAGAGATAGACTGACACATTTCGTTAAAACATACAATTTATGCCATATACTTTTTTTGTGAAGTGCACCATTTACAGATATTCCTTGTTATTTGTTTGACTTTCCCAATACTTATACTTTTTCTTAAATGGGAATTTGTCGTTTGTTTTTTTATGTCCTGGACATTGAAGAAGTTATTTTGTTGTAGGATTTGTATTGTATTTCAACTGTTGGGGAGCCAAACTTGAAGTAGTTGCAACCGCACGTATGGTACCCGATAACCTTCGTCCCAAATTTTAAAATAATAACTTTGTAATTTGACTGTTTCTTTAAATATTATATTTATGTTTGCCTCGGCTGCGTCAGTATTATTGTTAGAGACATGCTTCTCTTTGCAGGGTTGTGGTGCGAATGAACAATGTACGCTTACACAGATTATAATTTTTAGTTCACTACATTTATTAATCCTTGACACAATTTAAATAACACTTCGCTGATATAGAGAGCTGTGCAATTCTTTTGTTAATTACTTGCACTTTTTTACACGTAACTATTTTCGTCTCACACGAATACGTATTAAATTTCTTGAGGACGGTATTTATCGGAATTTTCTCTTTTGAGTTACGGCGTTCGCAGACACACCCACGGACATGTTTCAGAAAATGCTTTATTTGGATTCAGAGTGCCTAAAACATGTATTTCCGGTGAAATCTCGGTATCAAATTTTAGATATAAATGTATACTTACCCTACTTACTATACGTAGTAGAGAAAGTAAAAATGTTTTTTTTATACCTCTTCAGAGCGTATATTTCGATTGAAATACACGAGCACAGCTGTACTAGACACGCAATAATGGGCTGGCGGTTTCCAAGCCGACGCTGGATCGAAGTGATTTCCCAGAAGTCAAGTGCAGACCTGGGACTCTAGTTCTCCGTTTATCCGGAATAATCACTGTATCCACGCAGGAAAAGAAAAGTTAGTTCCCGTGCCAATCCCCTTTTTCACGTCGATTTTACCGACAGTGCGTGAGCGTATAATCGAGTTTCGTCAATTGCGTGGGGGAGGAATGAAAATGGGTCGCCGCCGAACCGAATTGGGACAAGCCCCACCCTTGAAGGGGAGAAGTCCCTCGGGACGCGAAGAAAAGAGCAAGCGGGAACAGGGCGAGGAGCAGGAAAGTGCTTGTCTCGCACAAGGAGAAACAGGATTCGTTATCTTAAGTCTGATCAAAGTCTGGTACCTTGGCTCACATAAAACTCCCCATCTATAGGATGATCCAACAACATCACAACGGCGGTTTAACTGTCTCTGCTGTATAATAAAATTAATAGTAGTAATATGTTACTTTTTTAACTGACCCACCTCACAGTCGAAGATGTGCGCTGCTGTGCGGTATGATTTCGATTTTAGCCATTTTAGCTCTAATCGGCTTATATTTTTCCCCGTTTCGCTATCTATAAATTAAAAATAAGATTCTGGTGTGTTACATTCACATGGATTGTGAAACGCAGGGGGTTCCGGATATTGTACCTACATTCTCGGGAGGAAGGATGAGGCAAAAGGAGACACCGGGCGACCGGAACCAGGAGTGACGACACAACATAAGGGGGTTCCTACAAATACCTACGACGCCCCAGCAGTTGAACAGACAGACCGGGGGACAGAGAAAGGGCACAGAGAGCATCCTTTTTCCCTTCCACTCTGCACCGAAACACTATTGCCGACACTTCCAACCCTGAAATAGACCAAACGGGATGAAGTATGAATGAAATAATGGAACGAAATGGAGGAACAGGAAATTAGGAGAATGAAAGGAATCACTCAAGCATTCGCCTGGCGACCCGAGAAAACCCCGAAAAAACCCATCGGCCAGAGTGCGCGATCGCCGGGGATCAAACCTGGGACCTCGTGAATGCGGGCCGCAGAGGTTACCGCCTGAGCCATCCCGCTCGGTTTCAATGACTTTTTCTACTCTCTCTCATTTATTAGTGGTATATAAACTGTTTTTGCGAATGCATTTACTTCATTTTAATCGAGATAAACCTTGGCAGAAATAGCTGCAAATCAAATGTTTAAGAACTGCACGCTGTACGCTAGTTTTAAAATTCCATACTCTTACCACACAACCGCGAGAAGCAAAAGCAACTGAAAATCGACAGGACTTGAAAAGAATGACAAAATATTGAGCAATATTCGAAACACTAACCACGGATGTCTTGGAAATGGCTGACACCACAAAAAGATTATTTAAAATAAATTGTGTGCTTTAAAGAGATCTACATCTTTTAACTAGTACGTTATCCTTAGCGTTTACCAGTTATATAAGTTATACAAAACTCCTGTGGAATGAAAAGGACCTAAAAAGTTCAAGATACACATTTTATTTGTCTTTAATAATATGGCATTTTAATCAAAAACGTTAGAGGTACTTTTCATCAAATAAAAAATTTCGAAAAATGTTGTATATAAAGCATAATTTGGTATCGGGGATTTCCTTGAAAATCTTTGTATCGCATCTTTGGAAGGTACTGACCTTAAATACCAAGTTTGGAAATTAAATTGAGTTTTATTTATGGACGCTCTTTAACTGCTGTGGTCCTTAGCGTCTTATTCTATTTTGTGCTTGAAAGACCGGAAATTTTTCTTTATCATGCTTGAGGTTCTTTTACGTGCCGTAAATCTATGACACGGGATCACCGGCTTTACTTCCCTTCCAAAGGAAGCCATGCTAAGGATTTTCACGCCCGAAAAAATTTCTTGTCTACCAATAATGTACGTGGTAGAGACAGCAAATAAGCATGTCTAGAAAAAGGTCCTCGTGTGCGCTCGCGCGAGTGTGTCTACGTCTGTGAATATCATAATCCAAGAACGAAAACATGATTAAATACTAAACTTGGCGTTTAAATTCACGTGTCTTCCACGGATGCGGCACGAGATTTTTAAGAACGTCTCTGTAACTCAAACTACCCTTTACATAACAAAAAATTGGATTATTTTTTATTTTCTCAAAAAATGGATCTAAGGGGTCATATGAATAAAACAAGTACTTTCTCAAAGTTCGTACTCATGAATGCGAACACTTTCTGTGATTATATACTTAGCTAAATGAGAATATACTTGTTTTCATAAGAATAAAAGCCTACTACCTCACACGAGTATATACTCATCCCCACAGCCATCTTGTTCACTTAAATGTAAGTATATATTCATATTATCTACTCTCTTTGCCCATATACTAGCTTCATTGGTGTGTGGGGTTAGCAAGTCCATCAAGAAATGAAAAATTAAAAGCAACACACGCCAAAGCATAGCTTTAAATTAAATTAGCAAAAAAATAAATAAAATGGAATAGGCAAAAGTCTATTATCAATAAATCAGGCAAAAATAAAATATTCACGTATTCTAAAGTCATAATTATAAGGTGGCGTATGCAGATTCAAATAAAACTGTTTCTAGAATCCTAGGATGTTTACACTATTTTCTATGAAACAGTTTTATTATGAATAACCTAACTTCTTAAGCAACTGAATTTTGGGGTTTGGATTTTACATAGTAAGCTTAATTAATGAATCTGACTTTCAATGATACTTCTACCTTATGTTTTCATGAAGCAATACAGGATTTTGAAACTCAATGAATGTTCACGGCAAAGTTAGAAAACCAATAAATATAATGGTTTAAACAAAAAGAAAGGAATAATTGTAGATTGGAAAGTCATAACTCATGAGGTGCTTGGTGAACTCATTCGACTGTTTTTAGAATCTCAAGAGTTTTCTTTAAAGTTATGAAGAGGTATGTGGATTTTGAAGTTAACACTTTACATAGTAAGGTTAATTAATAAAGTTGACTTTCAATGTTATTTCTAGGTTATATTTTCCTGAGATAATGCAGGATTTTGAAACTTCTTTAACACCCATGGCTATGTTTCCAATTTTTACATGAGTACTATACAGCTCATAAATTGTGCCATTCTCTTCACATTTAGTCTTAATAAAAAATCACTATATACTCAGAAATGAGTATGCATCTAACCATGCTCAGCATGAGAGGAGAATGCTCGTAAAACTGAGAATATACTAGCTTTTATTCATACCAAATAAGAGTACATACTCTTGTAGATGGATGCCTGAGTATGTTCTCAAAATGAAGTAGACACTCAGAAGGTTTTATTACTACCAAACTGAGCATTTACTTGAAAAAATGAAGCATATACTATTACTCATTTTTACTTTCTGTACTACGTATAGTAAGTAGGGGAAGTATTGCATTGCACTCAAAAATTCTATACCAAGATTTCACCGGAAATACATGTTTTGAGGCCTCCTGAATATAAAAAAAGTGTTTTTAGAAACATGTCCGTGTGTGTGTGTCTGTGAACAGCATAACTCAGAAACGAACAGTCGCATAATCACCAAACTTGGTATTTAGGTTCAGTATCTTCCAGAGATGCGACACGAAGATTTTCAAGAAAATCCCCCCACCCCAGATTACCCTTTACATGGAACATTTTTCGAAAATTTTAATTTTCTCAAAAATGGCTCTAACGATTTTGAATAAAATACCATAAGTTTAAGACTTTTTATGGCAAATGAATTGTATATCTCGAATTTTCTGGGAATGTTTCCAAAAGTATTCTTCATTGTGAACGACTTTTGCATAACTGGTAAACCATAAGAGATAGACAAAATTTTACTACACAAAAAATGTAGATCGCGTTAAAATACACAATTTATGTCATATACGTTTTTTTGTTGAGTTAACCATTTTCGAGATATTGCTTGTTATTCCCTTAAATTTTCCAATACTTACACTTTTTCTCAAACGGGAATTCGTTATTCATTTTTTTGTCTTGGATATGCAAACAGAATGGAATACTCCACATAGCAACCAGCTCTTAAAATATTTGACTATAGCTTAAAGCCTCGATTATCATGATGTAGATGGAGAATAAGCGTTTGTAAAAAGGTTTGTACAAGAGTAGAGAAAGTCATGTGAGTGTAACACATCAGATTTTTATTCATATAACCCAAGATTTTGATTAAAATACCATGTTTTTCAATTATGTAATTACCGCACTTTTATCGCAATATACAATTAGTGAACACGTCATAAAATCATCTTTGATAACTTAGGTGTAAGTCCCTCCTGTCGTGATCTAATCTGACTCTCTTGCTACCAAAGGTCTATTTTGTAGGTAGTCATGAGAGTTAAGTATTATAATGTGCGGTACGTTTTACTGATGGCGTTGATTATGTTCATCTAAGAGAAAATCTTATGAGTATGTTGCACAGTTATAACAAGGAAGAAAGAGGTCTCACTCGAGAGAAATAATTGACCTAGTTTTCCTGGTGTCTATCTTCCTTCTGGAACACTGCCCAAATAATTTTCCAAGCCAATGTCTGCCCTTAATTACTTCTCGCTCTCTCGTTTGATACCCTTACTCTGATATCAGCGAGATATGTCGATCCTGATGATCCATCAACTAGGAAATTCGATTTGTGTTCCCTTCTTCACACCTCGGTCCCCTTTATAATAGACGGATGTCTTTCCCTACGCTCTAATCGATCCCACATCCTTCTTCCAGAGCTTTCTTTATTTCTGTGACAGTAACTGTCAAGGGCGGAGCTGCTGGGTTGTGTTTTTGGAACCTGTCTTCACATCAAATAGCTGTAAGTACATTTCTGAAAACCTCAACATGGCTGAAAGCTTTTAGAGCATACACTACTGGATTTTAAAATGAACATTACTGTTTCTCGGTTTATTGACATTTTTACCAGTTAGTCAAGACGTTGTGCAACACTTTAAGGAGAGTAAGGCTCCAATCCAGAGTCCCGTGTTCGATTCCCGTTGTGCCAGCCATTTTGACCTTCGGTTTATTTCACGGGATTCCCTGGTTGGTAGGCGAATACTGCGATGGAGTTTTTCCTTGCGTTAGGTGTTGACGGATCCTCAGAGAGACCTGTTGCGAGGGACACGCCGGAGTCAGGATGTTATATCTGGAAACGTTAGGGAACCCGCCTATATCTGACCCTGCCGCCACCTGATCTGGTCACTCTCTGTGTCCTTTGATTCATATCTTCATGCTGGAGGTTTCGAGAAACACAAAATACCTTCAGTGCGCTTAAATGCCAAAATTCTCCGCTTCTTGATAACCATAACCATGCAACACTTCAGTCTATAATTTCTAAAAACTAAAAGGAAAAAAAAACCCATTATTTTTTTTAAAAAAAATATACCTGGGTATTACATTTACATTACTTCCTCTAGTCACTGTCGTTTACCTTTTATACAGCTTCTACAAACTGTTCTTGCAAACGCTTTTTTTGCCTACTTACTTCATGTAAATCGAGATAAACGGAATATATATATATATATATATATATATATATATATATATAACGTAAACATGAAAATTGTTGAGGACACTACTAAAC
Source organism: Deroplatys truncata (assembly GCA_030765065.1). Lineage (NCBI taxonomy): Eukaryota > Metazoa > Arthropoda > Insecta > Mantodea > Mantidae > Deroplatys > Deroplatys truncata. The sequence goes on along the minus strand of CM060975.1, from coordinate 299,906,969 downwards.
CACTTTTTAAAAGTGTAAATGTGTATTTTAAATTATTTTATATCTTAATGTGTAGGAGGATATTTGAATTGTGGAAGTCTGTATCTTTTTTTTTGTATACTTTCCTTTACAGAAGCTATATATTAGAATCAATTTTTAAAGTAATTGAGTGTGTGGGTTATTAGAAATCTATTATTTTTCTGAAACAATTTTTTTTGTCAGATCCAAACTGATATGCAGTTGTATGCATTGTGGTGTTTTTAACTGTGGTAAAATTAGGTGCTAATACCTTGCATAGCTTTCAAAAAGACTCCTAATGTCCGAAAATAAGTAACGAGAAATCAGCTTAAAACGGAACATCTTTTACTATTGGGTATCTGAGTGCCTTTTTGTGCTTACTATTTATTTTCAAACCATTTTTTTATTGAATATCAATTTTTATACATTAGCAGAATCACTCTATAACAGAGGAGAAAATATTTTACTCTCGAGTAAATAGAGTTAATATTATATCCTGGATATTTAAATTCTTTGCCATTATTTTAAAGAATATTAAAGGTAGTTGCATTACGTTTGGACTAACCCGTGAAATTGGCATATTTTTACAGTATTGGGATGATTGCAAAATTGGAGTTCTGGACTTCTACTATATATGAATTTGAATTTTTTTTAAAGAACTGACAGAGTATTGAAGGAGGTTTATTTTAGGAGTTGTATTGCTGCAGTTGGAGAGCCAAACTTGATGAAATAACTGCCCCACGTTTAGGTGTCAGTTTGAAGGAGGGTTTAGCTTCACGTATGGGAAGCCAATTTGAGAAGGTTGAATGCCTCACGTATGGTACACAGTTTCCGGTGGCCTTCGCCCCAAGTTTCGGAATCAACTTTGTATTTTTATGTTTCTTTAAATATTAATTATGTTTGCCTCGGCTGCGTCAATATTAATTTCTAGCAACGTGTATTTCTTAACAGGGTGTGATGCGGCTTACTCAAATTATAATTTTTACTTCACTCCTTTTATTAATCCTTCACACGATTAAATAAAACTTCACTGGTATAGAGAGCTGTGAGATTATTTCTTAATTATTTGCACTTTTTTAACACGTAAACTTTATAACATTCTCGCCGTTATGAATTTTATATGTCTCACACTGAATATGTATTTAATTGCTCGGGAACGCGTCTCGCGTCTGGTTAGGAACGCTGTCTACAAGCAACTGGCTTCTATCGCCTGAATTTGCAAATTTCATCTATTTCAAGCCTCTGATCGGCTAATCCTACTCCAATAGAATACTTTTATTTAACTTTTAACCTTTCTAGTTGTTGATTGGCTATTTATAAACTGTTTAAAAATATTACATTATTGTTTTCAAGAACTACTAGTAGCATTATTAAACTTTCTAATTCATTATTGCCTCAAGGTTACCTCATTGTTAGCAACTTTCGACTCTATTATTATTATTATTATTATTATTACAGCTCCTATATTATTAAATTACCTAATACATTCACATAACATTATTATACATGTACATAATAATATAAACATAATACAATGACTGTTACATACATTTTATATGTTATTTATACATATATTGCTTTAAGGCGGGCTGTTATTGAATTTTATATTATATAATTAGACTGAAATCATTTAAGTGTTAAAAATCCTGCCTCAGTATACTAAGGCAAGTGTTTTACTTCAATATTTGAAATAAAAGTGGTGATTTTGTTACATTGTTAAACTTTACGGAGGAGAGATAACTTCTAAATTACTGAGAATATATAAAACTTAGAGTTTATAGGCAAATAACCGGGTACTCTATTGGTGAAAGTAAACAGAAACTAATGATTCATCTGTCTGAATGTTTTCTTGGTCAGACCCTTACTCAGCAGAAAGTGAATATTACTTGCAGGCTCAATATTCAGTTACCTTTATTATTCATTGACATTAATCAGAAAGCGCCCATCTTCCGTGTAGTACTGAAGCTAAAGTTTGCTGGAAACGTATGATCACCTATCAACCATCATAAATAAATGTTTCATCCTTAACTAATTTAAAAAGTTTCAATAGACCGTGTTTTGCCTGTAGAATTCTAGAAATAATTATACTGCTTGTTGGGAGTTGTTTTCGTGTCCCGTGCCCCTAACAGTGGAGGCAACTTCTTCTACATCACCGAGCAGCAGTTAGCATATATGGTCAGGGGCAACCGCACGCAACATTCTCTTTTGTTATCCGTAATTTCTTCTGAATTACTCCTGTGTACTTTTATTGCTTCCTTTTCCTTAATAGTATCAGCAAGCAAACTTGAGGAATGCAAAAGTGTAATTCGGGTCACCTCTGGGCCACCAGTGGATCGATGTAGTTCGATACTGCAAAGGAGGTGTTTAAGCTGGTGGCTTTTAATGGCGCATTTTAAAAAGATCCTATTCACAGAAAATTCAAGATATACATTTTATTAACTGAGCCGAAACGTTAAATGCGAAATTTTCATCTAAAGGGTAGTTTGCAGTGAGATAATTTACTTGAAAATGTTCTTATAGAGCTTTTGAAAGTTTGTGGTTTTAAATATCAACTTTGGTATCTATCCTACATTTCGTTTTGGAGTTATACTGTTCAGGCCCTCAAAATGTGTATTTCTGGTGATATTTTACTATCGAAGTTTTGGGTGGAATGAAATATTTCGTCCTTACTATATACAGGGCTTTCATTCCAAAACTTCCCAGTCTAAATAACAATTTGTTTAAATTTAATTTAATTTAAACATAAAACACGTCAACTTTGATATTGAGGGGAGTTTAAAACTGGTCTTTATTGCATTTTAGACTCACCCAGACTCATATTGCTCACCCACAGCCACCCCCACTTTGAAATTTAAATTCAAGAGAGAACAGGAATAATTTATTTATGGAGCTGAAAACCGTTGTGCCCGCAGAATAGCTACTGATTTTAACGAAAGGCATCCTAAGAAAAAGGTAAGTCACCAATATACCATAGATATAGTGCGTAAATTTGAAGAAAGTGTTTCTGTGTGCAATAAAGTAAACAAACAACCTAGAAAACTGGATGAACTTTCGCAGATTGAAGTATTAGGTCATTTCAGTATTCACCACACTACGCCCATTCCAAAAGTATCTGCGTAACAAACATTTCAGTTGGTTCTATACATAAAGTGCTAAAAATAAACAAATTTTATCCCTACAAAATACAAGAACAGCTCAGTGAAGAAGATTTTCATAGAAGAGTAGAATTTTGAGAACACAAAGTATTTGTTTTAATGATGAAACGACTTTTTTCTTAAATGGGTTTGTCCACAAACACAATTGTCGGTACCGGGACAATGAAAATGTTCATATGTTTCGTGATGATAATATCCAGTTTCCGCAGAAGATTAATGTGTGGGCTGGAATTATGGGGGATGGTATTGCTGGACCGATTTTCATTGAAGAAAACCTGACTGAACAGACTAGAAAATGTAGTTCATCCACTTATCACACTGTCGCTATAAAACCAAATCAGTGAATTAAACATGGTTTTGGACGAAGAAAATTTACATTTTCAACAGGACGGGGCTCCCCCACACTATGCCGTACCCGTGTGACAGTGGCTGGATAGTAGATTTCCAGGAAAATGGATTGGTAGGAGAGGTGCTGTAGAATGGCCGGCGTGATCTTCAGACCTGACGCGCTTGAATTCTTCCTATGGGGTCATTTGAAATCCGTTGTTTATACTCATTCATTAATAATGAAACAAAGTTTTCGAGGTGTTCCAAAATAGACTGTATTACTGTTTAGCCAACAATGAAACATATTTTTAACATTTTATTTAGTCCAAAAAATTGTGCTTCTTGTCAGGTTTCTAGGTAAAAGTTGTAAAATAAATGCATGAGATGAATAAACAATTGAATACTCTTTCATATTTAAGTTTAAAATATAAGGCGCCATTTTAAATTTCAAAGTGGGGGTGGCTGAGGGTGAGGGGTGAAACAAAATGCAATTAAGACCAGTTTTAAGCTTCCCCCTCAATATATAAGTTGATGTGTTTTTTGTTTAAGTTAAGTTAAATTTAAATAAATTATTGTTTAGACTGGTAAATTTTGAAATGAACGCCATGTATATAATGTTGTTGTTTATGTTTTACGTCCTTTAACCGAGTAAGTCATATCGGACGGTGAATGAACGTAATGGTTGAAGTGATGCTCAAATGAGCCCGGGGTCCCTAGAGCTTAGGGTTACTGACATTCATCTTCTCAGGATAAGAGAAAACCCGGGTAAAACCTTATTCAGGTGACTTACCCTAACCGAGATTCGAACTGGGGACCTCTTAAATGTGAAGCAGATACACTATCGCATACCATGGAGGCAGGTTACTTACTATAGGTATGTAGTAAAGAAAATAAAAAAAAATTAAAATAGTGGTTTCTACGTTTTAGGACGTTTCAAGCAGTAACAAATGCGTCGACAATGTTATCTGTAATAAGATTAGATTGATTGGGGGTTCTTATAGGTTTGTTTTAATTTTGAATGTTGATATTAAGAGTTAGACAAATGTTTCTCTCGCCTGTTTATTAAAAGGATGGTCACTTCGTACCTGCTCAGGCTGAGAAGGATTATAGTGTTTAAGCGGAACCGAAATGGAGCTGACGATATTTGATTTGCACTCCCTGTTATGGAACGTATATTGAATGTGGCTGTGATGATCTTGGTTCCATTACTATCCCTCTGTTGTCATTGTTGCTCCCCAGCGCCATCGAATTTAAATGTGGGAACACGTACACCTGCCTTACTTGATCGATACTCTGTACCTGCGTTTCTTTCCATTCATTCCTCCGTTCTCCGCAGTGGCGTGCTATCCGCATCTCAGCTAACATCAGTTTCAAGAAGTTGTTTTGTTGCTGCTACGTATGGAAAGTCAGTTGAAGATGATGTATTGTATTGCAACCGAACTTGTAGTAGTTGCAACCGCACGTATAGTAAAATGTTTCCGGTAGCCTTCGCCCCCAAATGTACTTTCAGGTGGACTTTGCCCCAAGTTTAAAGAAAATATTAACTTTGTAATTTAACTGTTTCTTTAGATATTATATTTTTGTTTGCCTCGGCTCCGTCAGTATTATTGTTAGAGACACGTTTCTCTTAGGCAGGGCGTGATGCGACAAAGAATGTAGGCTTACACAGATTTTAAGTTTTAATTCACTCCTTTTTATTAATCCTTGACAGAAACTAAATAGCACTTCACTGATATCCAGAGCTGTACTTCTTAACACGTATGTTTATTTTTCGTCTCACACGAATGCGTATTATATTTCTCTAGGGGACGCATCTTGCATCCGGTTACTATCAGGGTCTGCAGGTAACTGAACAGATTTCAACCGTCTAAACTTGTAAATCTCTGTATTTCAAGTCTTATTGGCTAATCCTACTCCAATAGAATACCTGCATTTAAAGTAAAGCTTTTTCTGGCTGTTGATTGACTATTTTTAAACCGTCTCAAAATTTACATTATTGCTGCTCTAATAATGACTAGTAACATTTAAACTTTCTTACTCATTATTGCCTCAAGGTTACCTCATTGTTAGCAACGTTTAACTTATTATTCTCACAGCTCCTACATTATTAAATTACGTAATGCATTCACATAACTTTATTACATATGGACACAATAATATAAGCATATACAATGACTGTTACATACATTTTACAAACTATTACATACATATTGCTTCAAGGCGGGCTGTTATTGAATTTACATATTATATAATTAAACTGAAATTATTTAGGTGTTAAAAATACTGCCTCAAGTTTGATTGCAGAAATGTCTACTCACTTCCTGTGAACGAAAGTTTTCTCCAAGCTTCTTATAAGGTTAAGCTGTAAAGGACTTCTGAAAGATGAGCTCTCGCTGTGTAAACATACTCATGATTAGCGCTCGGCATTTGTCTATTTGCCTCTGTTGTCCCTTTGTTTAGAATCGCAGGCTTTATATGTATAAATATGTTTAATGCTTACTGGAGTGAAATATACTGATTTTATAATGCCTATATTGCCTATTTTCATAGGGTGTGCCTTTTGTACACTTCATTAAGGACCTATTATGCTTTTTTACTTTCTCTACTACGTATAGTAAGTAGGGGAAGTATTGTATTCCACCCAAAAATGCGATACCGAGATTTTACCGGAAATATATGTTTTGAGACTCCCTGAATCCAAAAAAAAAGCATTTTTGGAAACATGTCCGTGTATGTCTGTGTGTGTCTGTGAACAGCATAACTCAGAAACGAACAGTCGGATAAACACCAAACTTGGTATTTAGGTTCAGTATCTTCCAGAGATGCGACACGAAGGTTTTCAAGATAATCCCCCCACCATAGATTACTCTTTACATGGAAAATTTTTCGACAATTTTAATTTTCTCAAAATTGGCTCTAACGATTCTGATTAAAATATCATATGTTTAAGGCATTTTCATGACAAATAAATTATATATCTTGAATTTTCTGGGAATGTCTCCAAAAGTATTCTTCATTGTGAACGACTTTTGCATAACTGGTAAACCATAAGAGATAGACAAAATTTTACTACACAAAGATGTAGATCGCGTTAAAATACACAATTTATGTCATATGCATTTTTGTTGAGTGAACCATTTTCGGGATATTGCTTGTTATTCCCTTAAATTTTCCAATACTTATACTTTTTCTTCGTTATTCATTTTTTTTGTCCTGGTAATGCAAAGAGAATGGAATACTCCACTTAGCAACCAGCTCTTATAACATTTGACTATCGCTTAAAGCCTACCAATTCCCCTTGCACCTACAAGAAAACTAGCAATAAGATTAACATCTCGGTTAACATGAAGCATATGGAGAATAAGCGTTTGTAAAAATAGTTTGTACAAGAGTAGAAAAAGTCATATGAGTGTAACACATCATATTTTTTTAAATGAGAACTTTTGTCAAGGTTTTTGCATACGTAATTTCATTATTTTTGTTATTGGGGTTATTTATTAACATTATTTGTTAATATGATGTTAAACTTAGTATTGTAATTAATAATATATGACGCTCTGAGCCAATAAGCCATTGTTGACAACATTCCTGAGGAAGATTGTAATACCAGTACTCCTTTCCTAACGTCAACAGCTGACTGTTTCGTGTAATAATAAAATATTGGCTAGTTAGCACAATAAAACGTACGGTAAGTGGTCAACTACAAAAGCTATTGGTTTACAAATGGGAAATTGATCATCATCGCTTTGCTCATTAATGTAATGGTTTTAATGTTTGATACTTCCCACGTGGGCGAATTCACACTACTCGCCTGAAACGGCGAATTGCAAACGCAATAAAAGCCTGATTAGGAATATTACATAACAGACTCAATAATAACTAGAAACCAAGGTGGCAGTGTAAAATGTATTCAAGAGAGAAATTAATTAAAAGTTGAGGCAGTATTTTTAACACTAAAATGATTTCAGTCTAATTATATAATATATAAATTCCATAACAGCCCGCCTTGAAGCAATATGTGTAAGTAATAATTTGTAAAATGTACGTAACAGTCTTTGCATATGCTTGTATTATTGTATCCATATGTAATAATGTTATGTGAATGTATTACGTAATTTAATAATGTAGGAGCTGTGAGAATAATAAGTTAAAAGTTGCTAACAATGAGGTAACCTTGAATCAATAATGAGTAAGAAAGTTTAACAGTACTACTTGTGATTCTTGGAGTAACAATAATGTAAATTTTAGTGACAGTTTATAAAACAGGTTAATCAACAACCAGAAAAAGCTTTAGTTAAATGAAGGTATTCTATTGGAGTAGGATTAGCCAATCAGAGACTTGAAATACAGAAATTTACAAGCTTAGACGGTTGAAATCAATTCAGTTGCCTGCAGACAGAGTTACTATTTTAGGCTTTAAGCTTTAAGCGATAGTCAAATGTTTTAAAAGCTGGTTGCTATGTGGAGCATTCCAATCTCTTTGCATATCCAGGACATAAAAAAATACAAAAAAAATCTGATGTGTTACACTCACATGACTTTCTCTACTCTAGTACAAACTATTTTTTACAAACTCTTATTCTCCATCTATTTCATATTAATCGAGATAAACATTTGCAGAAACGATCTTTTGATATGCAAAGAGAATTACATTTTACACATAGCGACCGGTTCTAAAAATATTTGACTATCGCTTAAGGCGTACTATGTTCCCCTTGTTTTGTATTTGCAAGGGCAATATAGAAATACAGTAGCCTTTAAGCATAGACATATCTCTTAATAGCTGGCTGCTATGTGCAGCACCATTCTCTTTGCCAAGATTAATACTCTTTGCATATCCAAGACAAAAAAAAATGAATAACGAATTCCCATTTGAGAAAATAAGTATTGAAAAATTTAAGGGAATAACAAGTAATATCTCTAAAATGTTTCACTCAACAAAAAAATGTATATGACATAAATTGTGTATTTTAACGCGATCTACATTTTTTGTGTAGTAAAATTTTGTCTATCTCTTATGGTTTACCAGTTATGCAAAAGTCGTTCACAATGAAGAATACTTTTGGAGACATTCCCAGAAAATTCAAGGTATACAATTTATTTGTCATAAAAATATCTTAAACATTCATTCATTCATTATCTGTTTACCCTCCTCTTATGTAGGACTTACACCCCCAGGACTTACAAGCGGGTGCCTGGGGTCAGAGGCCCGTCGAGGAGCAGACACTCATGGATCAGACAGAGCATCCAGGATGGGTGATCAGCCCGATGCCTGGTATGGGATGAAGGAAGTAGATGAAACGAAATGTTGGTGAAATGGATGAAAGGAAAGGTGATGATGGAGCAGTTGGTGGAATGAATGGCGGAGGAAACCGGAGAACCCGGAGAAAACCCGCCCAGACGCCGCTTCGTCCACCACGAATCCCACATGCAGGTCCCTGGGATTGAACCCGGGCCGCCTAGATGGGAGGCGAGCGGTCTAACCGCTCGGCCACGGCGCCGCCTTATCTTAAACATATGATCTTTTAATCAAAATCGTTAAAGCCAATTTTGGGAATATCAAAATTTTCGAAAGATGTTTCATGTAAAAAGTAATCTGGTGTGGGGGGATTTTCTTGAAAATGCTATACGTAGTGGGGAAAGCTTTAGTAAAAATAGTTTGTATACTCACTAATAAATGATAGAGAGTAGAGAAAGTCATGTGAATATATCACATCGGACTTTTTTTTCTATTCATTTAAGAAATATTCTCGAGTAACACTTTATGTGGGTCACTCTGTATATTGCGGTAAACTAAATTTATTTGCAAAACACGGAACACAGATGTTGAAATGCTGTTAGCGCGTTTATGATGTTGATTTTGCTTGTTTTGTGTCGACTGAAGTAGGAATGGAAATCTGCCACAGATTTGAGTTCACATCGGTCCCACCAGCAGAAGGCTCGTAGAGAGCGATTAATAATTGAATATTCCTGCACGCACATGCGCCGAGCTTCCCCATACGCGTTCCCCTCTCGCAGACATGGGTACAATTATTGTCAATTTATGTTGCAGCTAAGTGTGTTTGTGGAGAAGACATAACGCGATTAAAACCTTAATCAGAAAACGAGATCAACGCAAAGTTAGTCAATTTGGGAGTAATTAATGTCGCGGAAATGAAGACAGAGCAGGAACTGGACATGACTTTACAGATAGGATACGATCTCAGACATTTATCCAAATTTCCGTTTTTTACTTTCTCTACTACGTATAGTAAGTAGGGGAAATATTGTATTCCACCCAAAAATTCGATACCGAGATTTCACCGGAAATATATGTTTTGAGATCCACTGAATCCTTGGAAACATGTCCGTGTGTGTGTCTGTGAACAGCATAACTCAGAAACGAACAGTCGGATAAACACCAAACTTGGTATTTAGGTTCAGTATCTTCCAGAGATGCTACACGAAGGTTTTCAAGAAAATCCGCCCACCCCAGACTACCCTTTACATGGAAGATTTTTCGAAAATTTTAATTTTCTCAAAAATGGCTCTAACGATTTTGATTAAAATATCATATGTTTAACATATTTTTATGAGAAATAAAATGTATATCTCGAATTTTCTGGGAATGTCTCCAAAAGTATTCTTCATTGTGAACGACTTTTGCATAACTGGTAAACCATAAGAGATAGACAAAATTTTACTACAGAAAAATTGTAGATCGCGTTAAAATACACAATTTATGTCATACACATTTTTTTTTGTTGAGTGAACCATTTTCGAGATACTGCTTGTTATTACCTTAAATTTTTCAATACTTATTTTCTCAAATGGGAATTCGTTATTCATTTTTTTGTCTTGGATATGCAAAGAGTATTAATCTGTGGGAAAGGGAATGGTGCTGCACCTAGCAACCAGCTATTAAGAGATATGTATGTGCTCACAGGCTACTGTATTTCCATATTGCCCTTGTAAATATATATTCCCCTTACATCTACTAGAAAATTAGCAATAAGATAGAGTCTGAAAATGTTTATCTCGATTAACATGAAGTAGATGGAGAATAAGCGTTTGTAAAAATAGTTTGTACAAGAGTAGAGAATGTCATGTGAGTGTAACACATCAGATTTTTAGCTACACTAATCACGGATATAGTGACAACGCGAACGAACCTATGTTTAAGGGTGTGCCTTTTAGGATTAAGGGGACCTCAAAACGTGTATTTTCACTGAAATCTCTTTACCGAACTTTCTGATGAAATTATAAAATTAAAAATCCGATATGATACATTCATATTAATGTTTACTTTCCTACCACGTACATAGTATATACAGAAGGTATTGCATTTCACCAAAAAATTCGATACCGAGATTTCACCAGAAATACATGTTTTAGGTAACCCTGAATACAAAAAACAACACTCTTATATAAAGGTCTGTGTGTCTGTGAACAACATAACTAAAAAATTCTTATGTGTTACACTCACATGACTTTCTCTACTCTTGTACAAACTATTTTTACAAACGCTTATTCTCCATATGCTTCATGTTAATCGAAATGTTAATCTTATTGTTAATTTTGTTGTAGATGCAAGGGGAATTGCTAGCCTTTAAGCGATAGTCAAATATTTTAAGAGCTGGTTGCTATGTGGAGTATTCTATTCTCTTTGTATTATCAGGACAAAAAATGAATAATGAATTTGAGAAAAAGTGTAAGTATTGGAAAATTTAAGGGAATAACAAGCAATATCTCGAAAATGGTTCACCCAACAAAAAAAAATGTATATGACATAAATTGTGTATTTTAAGGCGATCTACATTTTTTGTGTAGTAAAATTTTGTCTCTCTCTTATGGTTGACCAGTTATGCAAAAGTCGTTCACAATTAACAATACTTTTGGAGACATTCCCAGAAAATTCGAGATATACATTCTATTTGTCATGAAAATATCTTAAACATATGATATTTTAATTAAAATCGTTAGAGCCATTTTTGAGAAAATTAAAATTTTCGAAAAATGTTCCATGTAAAGGGTAGTCTGGGGTGGGGGGATTTTCCTGAAAACCTTCGTGTCGCATCTCTGGAAGATACTGAACCTAAATACCAAGTTTGGTGTGTATCCGACTGTTCGTTTCTGAGTTATGCTGTTCACAGACACACACACGGACATGTTTCCAAAAATGCTTTTTTTTTGGATTCAGGGGGTCTCAAAACATGTATTTCCGGTGAAATCTCGGTATCGAATTTTTGGGTGGAATACAATATTTCCCCTACTTACTCTACGTAGTAGAGAAAGTATAAATGGCCCTAACGATTTTGATTAGAATACCACATATTAAGGATATTTACATGACAAGGTGTATATCTTGACTTTTCTGGGAATAACCTGTAAAGTCTTCTTCATTCGGAAGGTATTTTATATAATTTTGTTTAACACGTTAAGGAAAAGACGAAAACGTACTGCGCAAAAAATGTAGATATCTTTAAAACACACAATTTATTTTAAATAAGCTTTTCTGTAGTATAAGCCATTTCTGTTATATCCGTTAGTAATGGTTCAAATTGTTCATTACGTGGTAATTCTCTTAAAGTCCTGTCAACATTCAGTTATTTCTTGCGAGTGCATGGAAACAGCGTGGAAATTTAAGGTCAGTGTATAGAGTCCAGTTCCTAAACATTTGACTATCGAAGTTCCTTCTGTATCTATAACGAAATGTGTAATGTAGTTATTTCTGCAAAGGTTTATTTGGATTAAAATATATTAGATAGAAAAAAAAAATTCTGATGTAATACATTCACCACTGAGGCAGAGTTTTTAACACTTAAATGATTTCAGTCAAATTATATAATATGTAAATTCAATAACAGCCCGCCTTGAAGCAATATGTGTATGTAATAATTTGTAAAATGTATGTAACAGTCATAGCAAATGTTTATATTATTGTATCCATGTGTAATGTTATGTGAATATATTACGTAGTTTAATAATGTAGAAGCTGTGAGAATAATAAGTTAAACGTTGCTAACAATGAGCTAACAATGAGGTAAGCTTGAGGCAATAATGAGTTGGAGAGTTTGAAGTAGAATATTTTTGTAGTTAGAAGTTGCTGCAATGTTTATCTGCACAACGTATGGGAGCCAATTTGTCGCGGTCACGTCGTGTTATCTGTTGTTGAGCGCCTGTTATTGATTTATTATTTTGCATTTTGGGTTCATTGTCCTCCGGCTAGCTATTATTATTATTATTATTCAGTCGAGCAAATCTCTTAAACAGGGTGTGTAAACGGAAAGGATTTGTTACTGAAAGATAACACTTATAAAAGAATTTGTTTTTACACTTTTATTACCGTCACAATTAATTAATTTCACATATTGACTCTTGATACACGCCAGACTGAAACTGTTATATTTTATAATATCACTATAATCACTTATTTGCTGCACATTATTAATTCGCGTATTTCACATTTATAGCTAACTTTATGACACGAGAGATTCTGTAGAATTGCGCGACGTATAACGCGTGAACGATTCTCTTAAACTGTGCGACGTATAACCTTTGTATGATTCTGTTGGACTAAGCGACGTTTACCTTGTGAATTATTCTGTCAAACTGCGCGTTACCCGTCTCTGGCACGTAATTTATACTCCCTCACCCCAATATGCCTAAAGATTATAACCGAGCTGCTATTGTTTAATAAAACGCGCCAACATTAGCGTGTATATTTATATCCAATCAAAATTACCAACACATATGCTCTAGGGAAGAAATTCCCTCCATTTCTAAAGAAAAGCGCGCCAATCTGACGTCATTTGCTTGCCTCTTCTAATTAATAAACAACTCACCCCCTCGCTCATTGTTGCCCGCTCTTATTGTCAGTTTCAGTGAGGCCATGTAAACTTATTTCCTAACAATGCTTATAATTAACAAACATCTCAAATCAATGTCATACAATAATGCTTATTTACACTATAATCACTCTGGCATTTACATTGTTGTGATATAAAATACTGCCACAAGTTTAAATGTTATTTGTGATTCTTGGAAGCATTAATGTAATTTTAGTGACAGTTTATAAAAATAGCCAATCAACAACCAGAAAAAGTTTTAGTTAAATGCAGGTATTCTATTGGAGTAGGATTAGCCAATCAGAGACTTGAAATACAGAAATTCACAAGTTTAGACGGTTGAAATCTAGTCAGTTGCCTGCAGACAGTAATAGTAACGGGATGGAAGATGCGTCCTCGAGAGATTTAATATGTATTCGTGTGAGACGAAAAATAGTTTTACGTGGTAAAAGGTGTAATTAATTAATAAAAAAATCTCACAGCTCTCGATATCAGTGAAGTGCTTTTTAATTTGTGTCAAGGATTAATAAAAAGAAGTGAATTAAAACTTAAAATCCATGTAAGCCTACATTTCTTGTCACATCACGCCCTGCCAAGACTTCCATGTCTCTAACAATAATACTGACGCAACCGAGGCAAACATAAATATGTAGTATTTAAAGAAACAGTTAAATTACAAAGCTATTATTTTTAAACTTGGGGCAAAGACCACCTAAAACTACATTTGGGGCGAAGGCTACCGGAAACTGTTTACTATACGTGCGGTTGCAACTACTACAAGTGTTCGGCTCCCCAACAGTTGAAATATAATACAGCATCTACAAACTGACTTTTAATACGTAGCAGCAACTAACTACTTCAAATTGACGCCCAAAGCGTGGTGCAAATAACGTAACAAACCACCTACTTGAAATTGGCGTCCATACGTGGAGCCTGCTAAAACAACTCCAACAAAACACCTTCTTCACTACTGTCTCTAGTGTCTATCGTTTATTATTGAGTATACAAACTATTCTTACTAACGCTTGACAATCCACTTCAATCCAAGGCTATTGCTAGAACTTACATAGAATATCACACAGGTAATTAACAGTAGCATGACATCATTAAGGAATGCAATGCTTTAGTCTGTATGAATTCTATTTTTATGTGTTTCTTTAACCTATATTAACTTAAAAATGCGAAATTTGTTTTAGGAATTTTTAATTCCCAATTAATTCTTCGCAGACGTGATTTAAATTTTACATTAACGTTTGTCAAAGTACATCTCCTGTTTATCAGTTATATTTTTTTATTTAAAATACTGTTGTTGTTGTTCACCAATGGCACTGGTGATTAACTGATCTGCATCATTTTCCCTTTGGCTTCCCAATATAAACTCTCTAAATTATCACTTTTAAGGCCTTTGCATTTGGCGAGATATTGTTTTTATGGATCCCTCATCAATAAAATACATGCTGGTGCAGGAGTATTCTGTAAACATTTTGCACAGTATCTAACATTAGATAAAACATCAAACCAATATGATGGAGAATTAACAGCTATAAAAGCAGCATTACAGAACATTTTATATAGACCATACATAAAACAAAAAATAGTCATCTTATCAAACTCAAAATCAGCCATAGATGGAACAGTAAATTACAATAATAAAACAACAAGAAATATTAAAGAAATAAAAAGCCTAATTAAAGCAGTTGAAACTAGAAATCATGTCACTCTACAATGGATTCCCGCTCTTATTGGATTTTTTGGCAATGAACATGCGGATCAATTAGCAAAGAAAGGTACAATACAACAAATAAAACCTGTAGGACAAATAGAAATAAATAAACAATTAAATAACATTAAACAACATTTCAAAAGACAGCAGATACTTGACGAAGAAGATAACTTAAAGGATAAAGATTATAAGAATATTAAAAATAGAGTTGATATACAAAAATTGTCAAGGAAGACTGCAGTGGCCTTAATTAGGATGACAGCTGGCCACGATTGCCTCGCAGAACACCTCTACAAGACAGGATGCCTTTTCACAATACTATAAAATACTAAATTGTAAATGTACGAATGCTACAAACTGCTAATTAATGTATAAATTGAGATGCTAAATTTGCGATTTAAAAATGTTAAAAATCATCATCCCTAACTATGGTATTCATATGAAGATTATTTTCTACCCACGTTGTGTTACTCACACTATGCTGCAGAAACAGTATTCAAATCTTTAGTCGTGATAGTAAGCTCTTGCAACGGTGAGAAACAAAATATGTCAAGTCTGACATTTACATAACTTTCTCTAACTCACTATCGTTTACTTCTATACCTCTTCTACAAATGATTCTTACAAAGGTATCTTTTTCTATCCACTTCATAACCTCTGAAGAAATATTTTTATTACACATTTTGTTATAGTTATAAAAAGAGGCTGAAGCGAAGTTCAAATTTTTAAAAGTAGTTCGCTTACATAATCTTTGCATGACATCTCGAAAAACAAATGAATGGTGACTAAGCACTTCAATGAATATAAAGTATTGGAAAGTTCAAACCAATCGCGACTAACATTTCGGAAATGAAATGCACCAAACAAATATTTTATATAAATTATATGTTTAACGAAATCTATATCTTTTGTGTAGTAAGCTTTGGCCTATCTCTTATGGTTTATTAGTTAGACAAAATTATACAAAATTAACTGGGAAAGAATAAAACTTCGCAGGATATACGAAGAAAATTCAAAATATACATTAAATTAGTCATGTAAATATCTAAAAGGGTAAGTATACATAAGTGAAATATCTAAATTATATATGTATTAATATGTTTTTTTTAAATTTATACGGCAAATAACACAACAAATCATTAGCATGTATAGAAGTTTCCATTCCAATATGGACAGTGGTTTTCAAGTTAATTGTTGAATTAATTATTTTGGCTAAATTGTCATACTGTTGCCCTCGTTTGTCACTTTTGCCCGCATTAGGTCTTTCTTTTGCCCACCTAAATTAGGAATAAGGAAGTGAAAAAGCAATGAAATTACTTACCTTAGGAGCGATTTTAGAACATGATGTGGTCTCTCCAATATCTAGTACCCACCTATCCACCCGTTCTAAGTATTTTATTTATATAGGCAAATAGCGTTAGGAAAAAAACAAGCGTAGCCATTTTTCCATGCAAAGTGGGTACTGCCAACCTAAATAATCAGTGAAATGCACTGAATATGCGATGTGCTGTTGTTTTGTGAACGTGAATCATTGGAGTTTTAGACGCGCAGATCCCTGGGCTAGGCTCTGTCGTCGCTTCGCAGTTGCGGCCTCTCGGCCGCAACTTGCTGCACTCCTCTCCTTCTAAAAAGCATCCCTCGGCTACGCTTTGAGGCTGAGGGCCCTCAATCTCTCGGCTACGCTTTGAGGCTGAGTATCTTACCGGCTTCGGTGGCATTATTCATATGTTGGCAGCATTACGTTAGAGCAAGCGTAAGACCTAATGCGGGCAAAAGTGACACAAATGAGGGAAACAGTATGACAATTTACCCATTATTTTAATTGTAAACAAAACGGTTCATTCTATAAAAAATTAAACTTTTAGTAACTTAAATATCCAGTTTGACTCTAACGAATGTTTAGGGAGAAAGGTAGAAAACAAATTTTTTTTACTGATATTTTAGTTTCTGAGAATAGTAGATTATGATACAAGGGGTAAAAGTAGGGTTTTATTTTGTGAATAGGAATGTTTACGAATGTAGGAATATTACGAGTAAAATAAAACCACTTTTAACACGTGTGGCATGTACTATGTTTTAGACAGCGCTCGAATTTGTAAAATATCAATAATATAACATTGATTCCTGAAACTAACAGAGATCAGGTTAGAACGTGGAACAGGATCAAGAACGCGGTTCTTAAAACAAAATCAATGACGTTAAAAATGATGTGTTACACTCACATGAATTTCTCTTGTCTTGTACAAACTATTTTTATAAACGCTTATTCTCCATATGCTTCATGTTAATCGAGATGTTAGTGTTATTGCTAATTTTCTTGTAGGTGCAAGGGGAATTGGTAGGTTTTAAGTGACAGTCAAATATTTAAGAGCTGGTTGCTATGTGGAGTATTACATTCTCTTTGCATAACCAGGACAAAAAAAATGAATAACGAATTTGAGAAAAAGTATAAGTATTGGAAAATTTAAGGGAATAACAAGCAATATCTCGAAAATGGTTCACCCAACAAAAAAATGTATATGACATAAATTGTGTATTTTAACGCCATCTACATTTTTTGTGTAGTAATATTTTGTCTATCTCTTATGATATACCAGTTATGCAAAAATCGTTCACAATGAAGAATACTTTTGGAGATATTCCCAGAAGATTCGAGATATAAGTTTCATTTGTCATGAAAATATCTTAAACATATGATATTTTAATAAAACTCGTTAGAGCCATTTTTGGGAAAATTAAAATTTTCGAAAAGTGTTCCATGTAATGGGTAATCTGGGGTGGGGCGATTTTCTTGAAAACCTTCGTGCCTCATCTCTGGAAGATACTGAACCTAAATACCAAGTTTGGTGTTTATCCGACTGTTCGTTTCTGAGTTATGCTGTTCACAGACACACAGACACCCACGCGGACATGTTTTCAAAAATACTTTTTCTGATTCAGGGGTCTCAAAACATGTATTTTCCGGTGAAATCTCGGTATCGAATTTTTGGGTGGAATACAATACTTCCCCTACTTACTATACGTAGTAGAGAAAGTAAAAAGCGAGATGTCAAGTGCTTTGATGTTTTGCTTATTCGCTAGTAGTCATTTTCAATGAAATTATTTTCAACATGTTTTGCCTTACACTAGGCAATAAAGCGATTAAATATTATATCATATTGATTCCTGGATTTTTTTTGAGTAAGTACTTCTAGTGTAGTCCTTTCTCTGCTTCTGTAATATCACCTGGCTCTTCCACTTTAGTTTCTTCTGAATTAATGATTTCTTCTTTTTAATCTTTCTGTATTTTATACTAAATAAAAGAATAACGTTTTAGATAAAAGAAAGCAGAAGGCTGCCAATATAGAGTATTGGTTGACTCTACAACGAATTGCGATAAGTTGAAGTATTGCAGATAATACGAGAGCCATGAGAAATTAATCACGTAAAAAGACATAATGAATAGTAAAACCTAATCAAGCCAAGTCGAATTACTAAACATGTGCAAATACAAAGGGTAATTGCCATGTTGTTGGACTTGAAACCAAGTGGTCACAAGCTCGCGTGACTAACTTTGATAAAAACGTGGTAAAGCTTTTAGCTCGCGTGCACTGTGTTAGAAGTTCTACTTTTAGGTCATGCTGTCTAAAAAGAATTATAAACTTCTAGAAACAATATCTTTCACTTATTTTAGTGTACTAATCAGATATTCTAATCGATATTCCTCCAATGTAATATATAAAGAAACCTCATTCCTAACATTTTATTACAATGCTGAGCGTTTGTCTATAGAATTTGAAGGTAATTGAACAAAATTTTAAGCTCTGAGAAAATTTTGAACGCGTAAAAACTGTCGCAGTTCTCGATGGCTTGTGCTATCTTATTTGTTGGGCGCTTATTATTTAATTTTTTTTGTAAATTTGGGTTCTTTGTCCTCCGGCTAGCTATTATGACTCAGTCAAGTACGTGTCTCAAAGCAGGGCGTGTAAACGGAAAGGAATTGTTACTAAAAGATAACACTGATAAAAAAATCTTAATCTAGACATTTATTGCCGTCACACTTAATTAACAATATACATATTTAATCTTTATACACCCCTGACTGAAACTGTGATATTTCTGAATGTAACTACAGTAGTTTTAGTTGCCGTGCACCAATTACTTCGCGTACTTTACATTTTTGTAACTAACTCCGCGACGTGCACCTCGTGAGAGGTTCTTCAGAACTGTGCGACACTTCCTTATGGCTCGAGAATATATACTCCTTCACCTCGAATTGCCTAAACATTATAATATAGCTGCTATTGGTTACCAAATTGCGCCAACTTTAGCGGCTCTTTTGGTCAGCCAATCGCTACTATATTCATCGCAGCCTTCGGATCCCCAAGCGGCGACCTTTGTGCAGTAGCCAAACACTTGTTCCCTACCCTCCCTAACCGCAAGCACCATAAAATCTTAACAACGCTTTGCTTTGGTGGAGCTGGAGAAAGGACCACGTGTTGTGTTTAAGGGATGGGAAGACCCTACTAATCGTTTACCGATGGGTTTATGGTCAGGCTTCAAAGCTTTCCGTTCGCTTTGAAGCCGGTTGGGGAAAGGATGCCCGCGACTAGTTTACTAACATATATACTCTAGGGAAGATATTTTCTCCATTTATAAAAAAGGCACGCTACCCTGACGTCATTTGTTTACCTCTTCTTAGTGATAAACAACTCACCCCCTCGGTTTATTGTTACCCACTTCTATTGTCAGTTTCAGTTAGGCCGTGTAAACTTGTTTCCTAACAATACTTATGGGTAACAAACCTCTAAAATCCTGTAAATACAATAATATTAATTTACACTACAATCACTCTGGCATTTATAGCATGTTATGATATACAATATTGCCTCAAAACGTAGAAACAAACAGAAAGCGAGAAAAACAGCGTTGAAATTCTAAAGGGCTATGTGGCCTTGTGCATAGGCACATTAAAAAATTCGTGTTAAATTATTTCTAATGATCAGTAACAGTTATACCAAATACAGATTATGAAACTATAGTATAACAACTTAGTAAGATCCCTCGGACAGGCGATATCGATATACTCGGACTGCGCGAGTATTCAGGAGGGATTTATCGCCCCCACTCTACTTGTATTTTGCCTTTAACTACTGGGTTATCCAATGGGGTGTCTTAAAGAAGAAGTGGGCTGATACGCGGTAGACAAGTGTCACGTCACCGTTGTGAACGCAGCAATTTTATAGTGTAGACAAATTTAATATGTCCTTGTTTACTCGTGACAACTCTAAAACTAAAATCCTTATTCCAGTTCTGTAAGAGTATGTTAAAGAGCGCATTTACGAGATGGTGCATGATTGGACTTCCTGTAAAAAAATAAAGTCGCTAGTTTTCTTTGTAAAACATCAATTGAAATTAATTGTATTATGAAAACCAATCAGTGAGGAATTTTTTTCCTAGAAGAGAGTGAAGGCTATAAATACCCTGAAGCCGAAATTATAATTATCATAATAATCTGGGAAGGATAGTAAAATAAAATAAATAATAAAATATTTAAAATCAGTGTATGTATTAAAAGGGCAAGCATTGGGAAAATTGTTGACTGTTAAAAGCGACAGAAAGACCAGACAGACACAGCTTAGCTAATTAGGGACCAGCCCCAGGTATAAAGGGTAAAACCGCTGAAGCCAGTTTCTCCTGGAAATAATGGGTGCAGTTGCACTGACCAGAAAGTGAAGGTCACTAGAAGCTTCATGACGCTCAGTTTTGGGGCGAAATTTTTAAGGGGAGCGAGGGGAAGTTAGGAGTTCTTCCTTGTATCGCGCGTTGATGAGGATACTCTCGCTGGGGCCCTCTTGGGGTGCGGAACAACAGTTCTATCGCTAAGTTCAGAAGACTGGGTGTGAACTTGCAAGAGGATCGAACGTTCAGCTGCAATTGATAACCCTCGGTCTTGGAAAACACATAGCAACATCGTAAGAATTTAAAAGTGATCGGCAAATCTTCAGTTTTATTTTAATTATGAATAAAAAGTGTTGAAAGAAAGCGTACGTGTTTCTATGTACACACACTCACGCAAATCCAGTGATTAAAGTTTTATGCTCAAGCAGCCGTGGCAAAGTAAAAAAAAACAACTAGGAGCAAAGCAGCAATCGTGAGATTCAGTTGTTGGAAGACGCAGCGTGTCTGCGTCAACCCTAAAAAGCGTGAACTAACTTTTGTAAGCTATCCCCATGATAATACCACATGTATGTGAAATGCTATCGCTAGTTATATGCAAACATTTGTTTTCACGCCTGCTGCTCCTTGCTCTTTGCGTAGCCTGTCACAGCAATCTACAAACACAGCATTTTTGTTGCAATTCTCTTGTGTCTTTAGTCCTGCCTCTAGAGTTGGTTAGTTACAACAGTGGTGTGATAAACGATTTTGTGAGAATAAAATAAAATAAAACACGGACTAGGCGAAATTATGGCGTGGGATGCTTTAGCAGCGACTCCGAGACAGAGTAGGTGAGTGCCCGCCCAAGGCAGTTAGAGAGGGCGGAATACATGACCAGCCGAGTTACCCCTCCCAAAGTTTTTTTTGTAAATTGCTGAACTATAGATTCTTCGTTCTTAATAGTATTATAAACAAAAACGCGACATTTTGAAGGATTTTACTCAATTTTTACCTATGTCTACCCTTAAAAGCCATTTTCGAGAAAATCAAACATAACGAAAAAAGTTACACATAAAGGATTGTTTGGGGTGATTTTTATATTCTTGAAAGTCTTCATGTCGCATCCTGAAGAAGCTGAACTTAAATGCCCGGTTTTAGTATTTATCCGCAAGAGACCTACAACATACATTTCCCATGTGTTGTTCGAATTTTTGGGTGGAATACAAAACTTCATTTACTTGCTCTAGGTAGGTGGCAGAGAAAATAAATATAAAAAAAGGAGAACGGAAGAATGTGCTCATTTGGAGGTAGAATTTAAGAAAATATACATAGGGATTGTAGAAGAAGGAAATAATTAGAAGGAAGGGCAAACATTAGAAAAGCGAAGGAAAAGCAATTACAAAAAGGCACGGAAGGAAGTGAAAAACTAACGGTGAAATATTTAAAGGGCCAGGAAGAGGAAGGAAAGGCTCCTGACTGGAGTTTGGCAGGCGATATCGATTCTCTGCAGCATCTCCCGTGGGAAATAGCTCTCTCCCGTTATGTGTGCTGGGGAGACTGGTGTATACACACGCAGCATGCTGGACCTACCTTTTCGTTTCTGAACTCGGGTTATAAAGCCAACCTGAAACTACCCTAGGTGTAGGCTTTCTTTTCTAAATAAACAATAGAATTATAATAACACTGAGTTCTGCAACAAGCAGAGGTGTGATATTTATATGCCGCCTTTAACATCTAAGGTCATATCGGCGGCTTTTCCTTTGGACAGTTGCTCATCGACAGTTATATTCCTCGTTTGCCATTATGTATCTTTGGGTTTGTTTACGTTATTTTTTTTTCTAAACATTAAATCCAAACACGCACTTACACTCTCTAGGGAGGTTGGAGAATAATCTTGGCTAAAGAAACATTCTCCAGCCGGCAATAGAACCCGAGACTTCTAGATTTGGAAGCTAGCACGCTAACTACCAGACCACAGAGGCAGTCTACCATGTACTTACAAGGGATGTTGGGGTATACGATTGTTACTATTAAAGTGTTAATGATGTCATTTTACTTCTTGCCACGGCTGCTGTTGTTTGGGTTTTTGGTAGAGCATGTGTAACTTATCAGGGTCTGGTACGGGAAGGAAGGCAGTGGTAACAACACTAACGTAAGATTAAATCAGTGGAAGAACACAATGCTTTAATGGCACACGCATTTTCTGCTTTAGTAAGAAGCTACACCGTTACTTTAGAAATAACTGAGTTAGTTGGAGCTGTAGAAAGATCGCTTTGCAATCAAGTATTTTATAAGTGCTCTATTAATAATGCTAGTATTTATCTCACGTTCCTAAATTATACTTTGTTTTCCTTCTAGTAACTTGCACTTTCAAATTGATATAATTTCAACGTTCCCACTACATTATGCTAGGTAATTAGTAACTCCTGTTTCGGAGAGCTTACACTTATGTCTGCACATCTCCGCAATTTATACGTAACTGTCTTTGCCTTGGGGACGCTATCTCTAACTCCTCTAAACTTAAACATTCAAACATATTTCTCTTAAAACCTTATTGGCTGAGTTCCTTCAGCTTGGAACATTCTAGAAAACTTACCAGGCTAATATTCGTTGTTTCCAAACATGTGGCCTCTCTTCAAAAATATACGTTGTGCTAGCTTGTCATATATTATCTTACACAATGACTCAAGCTCTTGCTATTGTGACTTCACCTATGCCTGGACTCTAATTCTAACAAAACATGTTTGTCCACTTTTAACAAGCGTCTCATAGCTCCAGCTAAACTCCTACACATGCATAAAACTTATGCTTTAACATCTATTTATATAAAAAGTATTTTACTTATTAATGTTATTTTACATTATAATTTACATTATTATATACATGGTATATATGACCATAGTTACTGTCTCAATGTTTCAACCAGTTCAGGTCGAAATATATCTTTAAATTTCGCACACTGATACATCTACTACATATAAATAAAATGTAAAAAGGTTACCTGCTGAGAAAAGCGCGAAGATAGATTAAATTTAATTGAAATGTGTTGACGAAATGCATTGTGCGCTGTTGAGTAGCCCTTTAACCGATGGGCAGACTAATACTGTACTCCACCCCCCTCACGCTCTCTGACCCGAATGCAAGTTCACTAATAGTGTTTGATACGCAGTTTATCTTCCCGTTCTCTCAATACTTGGAAAGTAAACAACATTTAATACACAGAGAGTTGTTGTTTATTTACTCCGTGAACATGTAACAAGGTAACCACGCTCAATACGGTAATTGAAACAGAAGTGTATTTTACACCATGGGCATCGAACTAATGCATCTAATTCGGTCATTTTGCACACACATCTTGTTTTTCTGACCTAGGCAAAATTGTTTCGGTGCCAGCAACTCCGTTGGTGGTGTAGTTTGTAGCACACCATGAATATTTTATCATATTGTGAAATCTTGGGAATAAAAACTGAAAATGGATGAACGATTGTAGTTTTAAAATATTATCTCTCTGAAGAAGTTGAAAATTTATGTCATCACTCCGTCTGTGGCCCGCATTCGGGGGGTCGTGGGTTCGATTCCTGTGGCCGACCTTCCTGACCAATGTTTTTTTTTTCTAGGGTTTCCCCAGGTTCCGCAGGCGAATGCTGGGAAGGATCATTACACCCCCCGATTTTCCTGTCCCTCCATTTCGTCTCCATTCTCGTTTCACTTCATCTTTCTTCTTCTTGATTTCTTTCAGGGCTGCAGGGAGTCTCGTCAATGCATGGCAGGGAAAAGGATGCTCTGAGTAAACCTTGCGAGGGGTTGTGTAAGCCTACAGGAGGACTAGCCACACTAGCCGGAGAGTTCACATCTGTTAATGGGAGGGACCCTAGCCTCTGGCTTTCGTGCCTCCTGGTCCGGCCGCCGTCTGTCTCTTCTCACCTTACCCTCCCTTCCGGAAGCGCCCCGTCAGGTGTCTAGGTACAAAAGATCTGCGTAATCGGGGTGCTAAGTCCCCTCCGCTTCTAGTCCTATCCTATTCTATCCTACTTTATGTAGTAGGAAAAGTACACGGTGAGCCAAAAGACTCCGAACCGCCTGCGCCGTGTTTTTCCTGTCTGCGTTCTCGGCGCTCGTTGCCGTCTGTCGCTATCATAGAAAGGCGCGGATGAAACCATACAAAACTTTTAAAACTACTTTTAAAGGTTTTACGTACCAACTTTATGAAAGGAAATGCTGAAACTGGCCACCTTCGTTGTACATACATTTTTGGCACCTCTCTATCCATCATGGAATTTTTGGGGGGAATTTTCCAAACGCTGACCGATGTCGTCTAATGTTTCTTCGGTAAGAACCGAACGCCGTCTTTTACATTTCTTAGTCTAAACACTTCCTGTGGCCTGAAATTTACTGTAAAGTTCATGGATTGTTATACGGCCTGGAACTTTTACACCTGGAAATCTTTCTGCAAATCGTACTTTCACTTGGCGAGCTGACCGAGTTAACACATACGATTCATAAATAAATACACTATGTGCAGTAGAAAACATATACTGAGCCATAGTATAATTTGTGACTAAGTACAGGACAAAATAATTAATAACTCGTAATAACTGAGCTACATCACATCGCCGTCAACTCAATACTGCACTTCACACTGCACAGCGTGACTTTGTTTATAACAGCAATGCGTTATCATATTTTTATCATATTTTGACACGCCCAGTGGAAAAACAACGCGCAGCCGGTAATTTTGTTCATAAAATACCTTTCCGGGGTAACTTAAAACATAAAGTTGGTAAGTAGAGCCAAAGTAGTTTTAAAAGTGCTGTATGGTTTCATCCGCGCCTTTCTATGATATCGGCAGACGGCAACGAGCACCGAGAACGCGGATAGGAAAAACACCGCGCAGGCGGTTCGGAGTCTTTTGGTTCACTCTGTGAAGTAGGTTTAATATATAAGTATTGTGCTTACAATGATAAAATATATACCAAATTAAAGATGAAATACCAATTTATAATAATGTACAATTTTCGCTATTCAGTCTCTCCTTAAACAAGAATCCCAGAAAAAGAAAGCTTACTTTTAACTACTTATAAGAGAGAGAGAAAGAAAGAAGTATATAAATGCTGAGCATCAGGGAATGGCGTGTGAAGCTATTCTGAGACGGAACGTGCCGTGATGGTGTTGTAGAGATCTCTCAATCCTCACGCTTGTAAGGGCTCCACTGATTTATCTGCCATTGTCTTGACAAGAGGGCGCGTGTTCATGCCTTATCTTCCCTCCATCGCTCGGCAGCTGAAGGCGCCTTCTCAAACAGCTTCCTATATTGCGATACCCTACATTGTTTGTCCAAACGCTCACATCTTCCTGTGAACTAGGTAAACGTTTGCTGAAACTTACCTCTTTGTTGCTGCTGCTAATCGCCTATACGCATACAGGAAACAACCCACGAACTGGAGCTGAAATTGTGTAGGAAAAAGTACGAGGATAGTCCAGGAAGTAACGAGTTTTGGCTGTAAAGTATTGAACAAAAATATTTTGTTAAAAAGAGAGCATGGCACCTCCAGATAATCTCTCCGTTATTTTTGCATTTGTCATGTCTGTTCATGAGCTTTATAATTCAGGATGTTTGAACACAATTTCACAAAGCAAAAAACCAGAAACATTTCGGAAGGAAGTCTGTAACTCATCTAGAATTACAGGCCAGTCTTGTACGATTTTGTTCTTCGCTCTGAGCAGGCAGAGAGGTTTTAGTAAATAAACCATCAAGTTAGGAACGCACCGGGGGTCGATGGCGGAGAGAAGGTGGAAGCTCGTATAACCTTACAGTAAACAAAGCTTGTGTCGCGACTTGGAGTGTATCACAACGTAACACGATTGAAAGCGCACAGTGTTGCTAGCTAGAGGCGAGAGGGTGGTTGGAAGTAAACAGTTAAGTGGTGCTGTTCGTGATATCATTGTCAATTTCGTGCAGATTGGGAGGATAGGTTTTTTTTCTTTCTTGCTATGCAGGTGAGAATGTGAAATGTTTGATGTGCTCAAAAACATTACATGGTGTATTTTAGAGTCAACATCCAAACTCACCATGTTAGATTTAATGCTTCATATGGTTAAATTAAAGGTATATGTTACACGGGCAAATTATTGTAGTTTATTACTATTATATTATTTTACTTGTACGAATTGAACGTGTGAAACTATTGCAGGAGTTAACTGCAAAAAACACTGTGCAGAAAGTCCCGAAAATAGATGACTGTAAATAAAAAATTAAATATCCTAATTATGTACTTACCTGGGAGATTTCTGTCCCTAAAACCTTTTCAAGAGGGCCAATTTCTGAAACTATGTCTCATAAAAGTTATGTAAGTTATGTGTCCCCAAGAACTTCCCAATTTTAATAATATTAATTTATTTCCAAGAACCATTACAAGGAGAGTGGAAAACCTTTCAAAAAATTTAGAACGTCAACTTAAACAATATAATAGTGAACTAAATTGTTATCAACCGTCACTCTCCCCCTAAACCCTCGCAGCAATGCCTTACTTCCGTGTTTTTTGTGAGGGTTGCGTTGTGTTGTGTTAGCGTAAAACTGACTTCTGCCCACCTCTAGTAAAGTTTGAAGGCAGTATACCATGCTTAAATAGCAGGTAGACCAGAATTATGGAATATTAGAAGGAAAAAAGACAGCACATGTTTAGTTATTGATAGGGTGTAATAAAGTTATCTGATGATTTAATTAAGACATTAATATACAAAAATCCAAGTTACATTGTCTTTTCTTTTACATCGAAAGCTGTAACGTTTTACTTCCTCATACTACGTATAGTAGGTCGAGGAAACTATTGCGTTCCACCAAAACATTTGATACAGAGACTTCACCGGAAATACATGTTTTGAGGCCTCCTGAATCCAAATAAAGCCTTTTTTTGGAAATATGTCCGTATGTGTGTCTGTAAGCAGCATAACTCAAAAACGAAAAGTCGCGTAAATACCAAACTTGGTATTCAAGTTCAGTATCTTCCAAGGATGCGACACAATTTTCAAGAAAATCTCCCCGACCCCAACTACCCTAAACATAGAACATTTTTTGAAAATTTTTATTTTCTAAAAAATGCCTCTAACGATTATGGTTAAAATATCACATATATTAGGGATAATTACATGACAAATAAAATATATAACTTGAGTTTTCTGGGAATAGCCTGTGAAGTCCTTTTCATTCGGAAGGAATTTTGTATAATCTTGTATAATTGGTAAACATTAAGTGATAGGCGATAACGTACTACACAAAGAATGTAGATCTCTTTAAAATACACAATTTATTTCAAATAAGCTTTTTGTGACATAAACCATTTCTGAGATATCCGTTATTAAAGGTTCGAATTGTTTTTACTTGGTCATTCTTTAAAGTCCTTTCAACATTCAGTTGTTTCTCGCGATGTCATGGAAACAGTATGGTATTTTAAAGCCAGCATATATCGTCCAGTTCTTAAACATTTGACTATCGCTGTTCCCTTTGTATCTATAACGAAATGTGTAATGTAGCTGTTTCTCCGAAGGGTTGTTTGATAAAAATGTATTAGGTAGAAAAATAAGCTTTATTAAGAATAGTTTGTATACCCACTAATAAACGATGGAGGTGGAGAAAGACATGTGAATGTATCACATCAGATGTTTAAAGCAACATCTGCTCCTATTAGCGTATGATACAGATCTTCGAAAAATTCTGATCCATAGTTTGGAGCTGAGGAAGTTGAAGGTCCACTTTTCTCATTGTTCCTTTCTAGTAATGTCACATGCTCCTTGTGTTTCACTGAATGACAGGTTGTGTAACATGATGTTTTAAATGTCCTTTGATCTCTAATGTTACATCCGTCATTTGTGCTGAAGCGTTCTATGCCAAATTCTACTACAAACGATGCTTACTGTGATGATGTTTTACTTTAGACATATTGTTACAGTTCTCCGGTGGTCTTGCATCGAATAAATAAAACGAACAGTCGCAACGAAACCGTCTGTTGGGTTGGAGAGGACAATACAATACTTAACGTCACCTATAGTCCGTGCAGTAAACGATTGCTCTGTTTACTTACTAAAACCCCTCTGCTTGGCCATGAGCAGAACTAGGACAAATATCTTTTTTCTTACAATGTGTGCATGCTGCGGGTTTTAATCGACAGTGCGGCGAGGAGAAGGTGATATAATATTAGTGGTATAATATTATCATTGAAAATAAACAAGCTACAGAATTGACACACGTGTGGCAAGGAATTTTTGGACCTGCAACAGTACCATAGTACCAGCGTGATGGCTCAGGTGAAGGTGTCTGAGGCACCCACACGGTACGTTCCGGGTTCAAAACTCAAGGTGACTAGGCCACTTTCTTAGTTTACCTTGATCGCTGGGATGATCACTACGAATTGTATTGTCCCCATTCCATTTTTAGGGCTGTAGGGCCAGGGGTAGTGGACTGTGATAGATGTGCTTCGACAAGGGAACTATTTCTGATTTAGATAGATGCTTCGACCTGTACTTGTCCTTGTATCTGGGGTGATATCGGAGACATGCTGTGTCGGAATGCTCGTCTGAAGATATTAGGGTCCCCGCTGCGTTGTACCTGGCGCCATCAGATCTGGCTACCCTTGATGCTCCCTCATAACATCCTATCTTCCTATAAGTTATACAGGCTAGTAGGCCTAGACAGGTAGGCAATGTTGAAATACTCTTTGTTCATAGGAATTCTTAAGCAGTTGGCTTCAAATTATCTACACCCAAGCCATTATGTCAACACAAAGAATGTAAACAACAGCGGCTATGAGCTACTGACGGGCAGGTAAACAGGCCTTACCGAGAAGAACGTATGTCAGTTGGAGAATTTAATGTCCTGCCGGTATGTTAGCATGGTAGCACAGTTGGTTAGAGCAGCGTTACGGTAAGCCGAAGATCCCGACTATGGGATTGGATTTTTCAGTCTGATTCTACCTTTCCAATATAAAAATTGTCACACTAGAATTTCTACTTCAATAATTCAATTCTATGTTCGCTTTTATCCTAATTTCAACTTATCCGTATGTGTGTGTCTTCTTTGTGTGATCCATAGACTTAGTTCCCTGACGGGCGCTTATCTCCCTCTCTTTGGAGAGTAAATATATAGGGAAATACACTTTATATAAACCTATATGGGCTGTTTTGAAGAAGTAGTATTTTATTAGCTCCACGTATGGACGCCAGTTTGAAGAAGTTTGTTTTCTTTACGTTATTTGCACCATGCTTTGGCGTCAGTTTGAAGTAGGTTGTAGAAGGAGTTGTATTATATTTCAACTGTTGGGGAGCCGAACTTGAAGTAGTTACAACCGCACGTATAGTAAACAGTTTCCGGTAGCCTTCACCCCAAATGTACCTTTCTGGTGGCCTTTGCCCCAAGTTTAAAAAAAATAACTTTGTAATTAAACTGTTTCTTTAAATATTATATATTTATGTTTGCCTCGGCTGCGTCAGTATTTATTTTAGAGACATGGGTGTCTTGTCAGGGTTGTGGTGCGGCTAAGAATATAGGCTTACACAGATTATAATTTTGCTTCACTCCTTTTATTAATGCTTGACACGATTTAAATAACACTTCACTGATATAGAGAGCTGTGAGATTCTTTAATTAATTACTTACACTTTTTAACACGTAAACTATTTTCGTCTCACACGAATACGTATTAAATCTCTTGAGGACACTTTTTGCGTCTGGTTAGTAACGCTGTCTGCAACCAACTAAATAGATTTCAACCGCCTAAACTTGTAAATTTCTGTATTTCAAGTCTCTGATTGGCTAATCCTACTCCAATAGAATACCTTCATTTAACTAAAGCTTTTTCTGGTTGTCGAGTGGCTATTTTTAAACTGTCTCAAAATTTACTTATTGTTGCTCCAATAATGACTAGTAGCATTTAAACTTTCAAATTCGTTATTGCCTCAAGGTTACCTCATTGTTACCTCATTGTTAGCAGCTTTTAACTTATTATTCTCACAGCTCCTAAATTATTAAATTACGTAATACATTCACATAACATTATTACACATGGATACAATAATACAAACATATACAATGACTGTAGTATACACTTTTTACAAATTATTACATACACACATTGCTTCAAGGCGGGCTGTTATTGAATTTATATTTTATATAATTAGATTGAAATCATTTTAGTGTTAAAACACTGCCTCAGTTTACAACTGTGTCCTTTTCTGTTTCAGGGCAACTGGCGGATCCTCCAGTGAAGCCTAGCTCCCGCTGCACGCGTTCCAACGTCACAGCTGTTGCCGAAGGCAGAAAAAACCCTCACACTTTAGAAAAACTGAAATATAATGCCAGGCGAGAAATTGTATCCTTTTCGGAAGAAGAACTGTGTGGACGCAAGACAACAAACTTTCCTGCAGCTCCTGTCGTAAGGTAGGTGCTCACTTTCATTTTAACTGGCTTTCGACTCACAACCTGTCGCGAGTAAACTTAAGGATGAGAGGAGTGCGTCTTCAAGTGGCACAAAGCGTGTCCAGGACACTGCACTAAGTTCCGCAAATTTAAACCAATTTAATTGACTAATTTTGAAGTTTTGGAAGCTAGTAACAGTGATGTGTCATAATTTAAAATAAAGAGAGTTGAAGGTTGTTACACTACATCACTAAAATGTTCTGAGTCGAACGTGTTTCGGGAAAATGGTTTGCTCCCATCGTCAGCATGTGTTCAACTGATTTTTCCGGTCATTGTCTGGGGAATGTGTGTGGTTAGTGGTGTTCTCTGGTGCTGGGCTGATGAACCTCCAAAGGCTGCTTGGTGGCGGCAGTTCGAAATTCATTAGGTGATTCCTGTGTTTGACGATATGTATTTTATTCCCAGATGTGCAATTCATTGCTGGGTTTCAAGAGTTTTATGTTTGGAAGGATGTCATGGTTTGAAGACCAGAAATGATGTTCTACTGCTGATTTATCTGTCTACTTTTGGTAAATGCATCTCATATGCTCTTTAAGTCTTATTTCAAGATTTCTTTTGTTTCTTCCTATGTATACCAGGTTACAGTCATTACAACAATTTGATATATACCAGCTGATTTATTGTTGGGGATAGGATCTTTTGTTCTGTTGCATAGTAGTTTCTGTATATTGTGGTTTTTCTGTGGTGATGTATTTCCTGAAAAACCTTTGAAATTTATGATGTGCCCAAGGGTGGTAAGTGAACTTCCTATATGCTTGTGGTTTTTGTTGTCTAAGTAAAGTAGTTGTTTGTTGGATGTATTTCTGTCTTTCAAACTTTTTTATCTTCTTATATATTTTTTTCTGGTATCCATTCATAGTGGCTATGTGGATAATGTGTTGGTATTCTTTCTGGTATTCCTCTTTCTCCAATGGTATATGTACTAACCTGTTTGTAATACTATTTAAAATTGCACGTTTGTGGCTTGTAGGATTGTAGCTATTGTTTTTAATATAATTTTCTGTGCGAGCTGATTTTGTAAACGCCAAATGTTAGTTTGTTGTGTGCATTGTTTCTGATGATCCAATTTAATTGAATTTGTTTAATGTAATTAGAGTAGAACATAATGTTCATGATCCTATTTATGTAACGTTCAAGAAAGTTTAAGCATTTGGAATTTGGATATTATTTCTCTACATAGTAGGTATTTACACTTTGTGCCTTTAATACTTTTCTTGAAAAAAGTTAATTGTGTAGAAAACAATTATGTACAAAGTTATTAAAACCCTATATCCAAAACTACACTTGTTAGCAAGAAATGGCTATTTTAAATCTCTTCATCCACCTTGAAAGAACATATTGGTCATCTCGAAGACATTGAATAAATTGCACCATGAGGAACATTTTTAAGCACGGAAAATGCAAAAAAGAAATAAAAACAACAGACGAAAATCAAGTTTTAAATTGTAATGTAATATTTACACACATCTACGCAAATCCATTTAAATCCTGCATTTGACATCGCAGTTGGATATTCTGTTTAAGAGGAAACTAAATCAAAACATTATCAAAACTTTCAGTTTTTTGTGCAGTCTTATTAAATGGAATTTCCTCTTTTATTCCACATGATTTTATTATTGTAGGCAAAATACTTTTTTTAAATGTGCATCTGCCATTTTGTACTGTGAATTCTTAACCACTTTACAGAAAAAAATCTCTTATACACTTTGGAGTGGAAATGTAAACGTTAGCCCATCTTTTAGGAGAAGTTTTGTTTCAGAAATTGGCACTACTGTAAAGTAAGGCAGTTTCTTTGTGCTCAAGTCATGTGGTTACCTTATTTGCAAATATATGAGAGTTTGGTTTCCACGTCTTGCTTTGAACAGCTTTTTCTGTGAATGACATTTTCTGGTATAAATGGCCTGTTTTCTGAGAAAGTATTGAAGGTAGCTGAATTAAGTTTTAGGATGATAAAACAACCTTTAAGAGCTGTTGTAGATCACTATGGTATATTATTCCAAAAAATAAATTCTGGCAAATTGGACAAAAGTAGGCTATTGTGCGACCTCCCTTCTCCGGCTGCCCGTCGTCTTCCTTCTAGTGTGGGTGGTGAATTCCTGTAAGAGTGTGCCCTACGACACTTATGTGTTGGTCTATGCTCTTAACTCTTATATCGGTAGTTGTCACAGGTAATGCAATGATAAAGTTTAAATTCACTTATTTACACACTTTTTCGCAGGCAGCCGTGAATTCTATCCCAAAATTATTTTACTGAGTTATTGAGACCTATATATCTAGATCTACTTCCCACCCCACGTTGCTTTCCTGAATTG
Source organism: Deroplatys truncata (assembly GCA_030765065.1). Taxonomy (NCBI): domain Eukaryota; kingdom Metazoa; phylum Arthropoda; class Insecta; order Mantodea; family Mantidae; genus Deroplatys; species Deroplatys truncata. Next base: position 299,873,523 of record CM060975.1, on the reverse strand, counting down.
CTAACAGCTGTATATAGTCGTATGAATGCTAAAGACGCTATTTCTCCCGCCGTATCTTAACCTTCAGACTTTTGTGCCTCCTTAAACCATTGAGAGGGGTCCAAGTGGACCCCAGGCAGAAAACTCGAATTAACACAATATAATTATCTTATGTTCTACTTAGAACAAATAAAATCATTTTAAACCAACAATGTACCTCAAAATTAGTATTGTCAAACAAACAACCGAATTATAAATTACAATATAGTTTTTATTTTCAAGCACTATCGCATTAGATGAAAGAATTTCTTTTATTTTTTAGTTTTCATTTTATTTTATGTTTTATTTTTCACTGGGATTCACAACTACATTTTAACATTTTTAGAATGCACTGCCAGTACCGTTTAGGTTTTTTACATGGAATTTTACAATTCAGGATCATTAAGTGTAACATCCAAGACACACTACCCTCTGCATCTTTTTACAGCGGGTATCGCAAATTAATTTCTTGCAACTCACACACTTTGTTCTAGTTTTTCTATCATTTTTTCTTGGACATAACTGACATCGGCCTTTTAAAATTTTCACCTTTCCGTTTCCACAATACTACACCACTAGGTGAGTACTGAACTGTTTTCACAATTTCAAACCAAACTAAGTTGGATTTGTTATCAATGTATTTATTGAACATTTTAAAGAACTATTTTATGGTAATAAGCTGATTAAATTTGTAACACATTACAAAAATTTCCAAATTCCAAATTAGATATTTCACTCATAAAAATTAAAAAGTTTAACACTGGGGTCCAGCTGGACTTCGCATAGCAGTCTGAAAGTTAAAGCAACATTGTGATTGGCTGATCACATTGGCGTCATATGAGAACATGTGCTCTCGTATCTTCCACGCTATTGTTTCACACCGGACTTCCGCTTTTTGTCCGGTATTTATCTCCTTTCAACCTCTACCCCTACTGCTCTACCAGCGTATATTCAGCCGATTTCGAGTGCTTTGTGCAAGCCTAGAGACACCTCTGCCTCGTACCGCGACTTCAGGCACCTAAAATGTATCGCTTCACGGCTAGCTTACTTCCTTTACATTTAATATTTGTACACTTGTGTAATATTATTTACATTAAAGCTGATATTTACATTGATGTACCAGCATTCCCGCTACAAGTGTACTTAGAAGATATGCAATTACAACCCATTAAATTTCAATAGTTTGTGAAATAATGGGGCATCAGTATAGCAGATGTAACATTGGTAAGATAGGCCTTTTAATCTTCCCTTAAACATTTTCCATTAAATTTAGAAAAAGTAGTTTTTTTTTTACTTTCTCTACTACGTATAGTAAGTAGGGGAAGTATTGTATTCCACCCAAAAATTCGATACCGAGATTTCAACGGAAATATATGTTTTGAGACCCCCTGAATCCAAAAAAAAGCATTTTTGGAAACATGTCCATGTGTGTGTGTCTTTGAACAGCACAACTCAGAAACGAACAGTCGGATAAACACCAAACTTGGTATTTAGGTTCAGTATCTTCCAAGGATGCGACACGAGGGTTTTCAAGAAAACCCCCCACCCCCGATTACCCTTTACATGGAAGATTTTTCGAAAATTTTAATTTTCTCAAAAATGGCTCTAACGATTTTGATTAAAATATCATATGTTTAAGATATTTTCATGACAAATGAAATGTATATCTGAATTGTCTGGGAATGTCTCCAAAAGTATTCTTCATTGTGAACGACTTTTGCATAACTGGTAAACCATAAGAGATAGACAAAGTTTTACTACACAAAAAATGTAGATCGCGTTAAAACACAATTTATGTCATATACATTTTTTGTTGTTGAGTGAACCATTTTTGAGATATTGCTTGTTATTCCCTTAAATTTTTCAATACTTTTTCTGAAATGGGAATTCGTTATTCATTTTTTTATGTCCAGGACATGCAAAGAGAATGGAATGCACCACATAGCAACCAGCGTTAAAACATTTGACTATCGCTTAAAGCCTAGCAATTCCCCTTGCATCTATAAGAAAGTTAGCAACAAGATTAACATCTCGATTAACATGAAGCATATGGAGAATAAGCGTTTGTAAAAATAGTTTGTACAAGAGTAGAGAAAGTCATGTGAGTGTAACACATCAGATTTTTTTGACATTTTGTCGAAAATTTAGTATCCTAACAGAATCATTTTTAATTCCCTGCAAGTGCTTATATATTTGTTATGTTGTTTCAAACAGAGTTTCAATACCTGGAAATACAAATTTAGAAGCAGCGAGGTCATCTAATACAAATCGTTTAAAGTAAGCTATCATTTTCAAAGAAGCTAAATTCCACGAATATCCAGAGAAAATTTTGTTGAAAATATGTAAAATTAGCAAGCAGTAAGTACACGAGTTTCCCAGGAATGTCCTCTTACGTAGCAGCAAGAGGCACAGGCACTGCACGGTAAGTACGCACAGCAACGGTTTCAGTTGCCGTGTAACATGGCAGTTTGACGTAGGATGATAACCAGTCCAGAAGTTTCTGTTCCCCTTCCAGCCCTCGGGCAATTCGTTACTGCCACATTTAAATTTTCGATCGGAGTAAACTTGCTCCGACGTAAAAAGATAACCTTTTCCGTATGTATACTTCTTCTCTCGCACAAGGTTTGTTATGGGGAGATGTAGCCAAATTGTCTCAGAAACTGACTTTTTTTCAAATATAAATTTATTTGAAAGATTAGACATTTAAGAACATGTTCCCGGGTATTATGTTTGTTTTTCAGCTCTTAGTTCATTTGCATTCGCAGAATCAGCCACCACATTTATTACTTTCTCTACTACGTATAGTTAAGTAGGGGAAGTATTGTATTCCACCCAAAAATTCCGTACCGAACTTTCACCGGAAATGTATGTTTTGAGACCCCCTGAATCCAAAAAAAGCACTTTTGGAAACATGTCCGTGTGTGTCTGTGAACAGCATAACTGAGAAACGAACAGTCGGATAAACACCAAAATTGGTATTTAGATTCAGTATCTTCCAGAGATGCGACACGAAGGTTTTCAAGAAAATCCCCCCGCCCCAGATTACCCTTTACATGGAACATTTATCGACGATTTTAATTTTCTCAAAAATGGCTCTAACGATTTTGATTAAAATATCATACGTTTAAGATATTTTCATGACAAATAAAATGAATATCTAGAATTTTCTGGGAATGTCTCCAAAAGTATTCTTCATTTGAACGACTTTTGTATAACTGGTAAACCATAAGAGATAGACAAAATTTTACTACACAAAAATGTAGATTGTGTTAAAATACACAATTTATGTCATACACATTTTTTGTTGAGTGAACCATTTTCGAGATATTGCTTGTTATTCACTTAAATTTTCCAATACTTATTTTCTCAAATGGGAATTCGTTATTCATTTTTTTTTGTCTTGGATATGCATAGAGTATTAATCTGTGGCAAAGAGAATGGTGCTGCACATAGCAACCAGCTATTAAGAGATATGTCTATGCTTAAAGGCTACTGTATTTCTATATTGCCCTTGCAAATACAAAACAAGGGGAACATAGTGCGGCTTAAGCGATAGTCAAATTTTTACTTTCTCTACTACGTATAGTAAGTAGGGAAAGTATTGCATTCCACCCAAAAATTCGATACCGAGATTTCACCGGAAATACACGTTTTGAGACCTCCTGAATCCAAAAAAAGCATTTTTAGAAACATGTCCGTGTGTGTGTCTGTGTGTCTGTGTGTGTGTGTGTGTGTGTGTGTGTCTGTGTGTGTGTCTGTGTGTGTGTCTGTGTGTGTGTGAACAGCATAACTCAAAAACGAACAATCGGATAAGCACCAAACTTGGTATTTAGGTTCAGTATCTTCCAGAGATGCGACACGAAGGTTTTCAAGAAAATCCCCCCACCCCAGACTACCCTTTACATGGAAGATTTTTCGAAAATTTTAATTTTCTCAAAAATGGCTCTAACGATTTTGATTAAAATATCATATGTTTAATATATTTTTATGACAAATAAAATGTATATCTTGAATTTCCTGGGAATGTCTCCAAAAGTATTCTTCATTGTGAACGACTTTTGCATAACTGGTAAACCATAAGAGATAGACAAAATTTTACTACACAAAAAATGTAGATCGCGTTAAAATACACAACTTATGTCATATACATTTCTTTTGTTGAGTGAACCGTTTTCGAGATATTGCTTGTTATTTCCTTAAATTTTACAATACTTATACTTTTTCTCAAATTCGTTATTCATTTTTTTTATGTTCTGGACATGCAAAGAGAATGGAATGCGCCACATAGCAACCACCGTTAAAATATTTGACTATCGCTTAAAAGCTACCATATTTCCCTTGCATCTAAAAGAAAATTACCAATAAGATTGACATCTCGATATCTCGATTAACATGAAGCATATGGAGAATAAGCGTTTGTAAAATTAGATTGTACAAGAGTAGAGAAAGTCATGTGAATGTAACACATCAGATTTTTTTAGAACTGGTCGCTATGTGTAAAATGTAATTCTCTCTGCATGTCAAAAGATCGTTTCTGCAAATATTTATGTCGATTAATATGAAATAGATGGAGAATAAGAGTTTGTAAAAATAGTTTGTACAAGAGTAGAGAAAAACATGTGAGTGTAACACATCAGATCTTTTTGTTTGTGTGTATATATTCTTGTATTTTTGCTTATTCTACCTAATACTTTAAATACTACAAGTGGTTTATTACAAACGAACCCAAAAATCACTGTTTAGAATACAACAATAGTTACATAATACAGAACAATGATAATTCGAAAATTTACAGAATAGGTCACGCACTGGGTGCTACCTGTACCTTCATCATCCAGGCATAGCGTACCACCGATTATTTAACCTGGGCCCACCCTATCCAAATCCACAGACGGGTTAGTGCACCCAGCGAGTCTACCAACACGCCACCAACAGGATATTTCCGGGCATGAAATATTCGCGAGTGGATTTACCTAGTTAAAACAAAAGTAGAGAATGTCATGTGAGTGTAACACATGAGATTTTGTTTGTTAGTGTGTATATATTCTTGTATTTTTACTTATTCCACCTAATAGTTTAAATGCTACAAGTGGTTTATTACAAACGAACCCAAAAATCACTGTTTAGAACACAACAATAGTTACATAATACAGAACAGTGATAATTCGAAAATTTACAGAATAGGTCACGCACTGGGTGCTTCTACCTGTACCTTCATCTTCCAGGCATAGCGTACCACCGATTATTTAACCTGGGCCCACGCTATCCAAATCCACAGACGGGTTAGTGCACCCAGCGAGTCTACCAACAGGATATTTCCGGCCGTGAAATATTCGCGAGTGGATTTACCTAGTTAAACTTAAAATCACGAAATGTAGGTATGTATTAAGACTATCCTACGAATAACCCTCTTCCCCCCAAAAACACTCTGTTGTGTTACAATCTGCTTGAGTACAATGAGTGTGATCAGGGAAAGCAGGGAGCACCTGATACCTCGACCCAGCGCGGATCTTTTGTGCTTACCACCCCCAGGAGGAACGGATGAGGTGAAAGAACTGCAGAAGGGTGTAGGCCACAGGTAGAACGGCCGACAGGGATGCACAGAGGTCTCTAAGAATTTCAAACTTGATGACCCGGTCATACCGGCTGGCTGTTCAGTGAGGCTTCAGTCTGGTGGGAGAACTCGACCCAACCGAGGCGGCTCCGAGAAGGCTGCCACTCCAACGAGCAGGCATCTGCTCCATCCGCCCGACACCGAACTACACTGCACACCCTCTAAGCTGGCATGAAACATGAAATGTTAGGAAATGAGGAAAAGGTGGTAAAAGAGAAAGCACACCAGCATTCGTCTAACCAACCAGGGAACATCACGAGAAGCCCATAGATAGAGTGGCCGCTCCCAGAAATCGAGCCCAGAACCTCTCGAATGCGAGATTCGTGTGTTACCGCGGAGCCATCTGGCTTGGTTTCCCACAACTTGCTCATTAAAAAAGCATATGTTCCTGTTTACTGTCTACCAAACAGGATACATTTAAACCGAAATGGTTTCAGCTCATATTTTGTTACTACACAGGAGCATAGAGGAGGCCAGAAGTACAGTTAAGTGTTTAATATCGCATGTTCCCTCTAACCTAGCCTTGTTTTGCATATTATTTCCTTGATTTCACGAAAAACAAAAGAATGGTGAGTTAGTGCTTCAAAAACCGAGCGAGATGTCTCAGGTAACATCTGTGACCCACATACCTTCCGGACCCATGAGTTTTTTCGTGGGTTTCCCCGGGTCACCAGGCGAATCCTAGGAAGATTCATTACATCCTCCTAATTTCCTGTCCCTCCATTTCACCTCCATTCTATTTCAGTTCACTTTTCATCTGCTTGGCTGGTTGCAAGTGTCGGCAGGAGTCTCGGCATTGCATGGCAGGGGAAAAGGATGCTCTATGTAACCCTTCGTCCCCTGGAATGGGGCGGTCTCCAAGTCGCGGGCCCCCAATGGGATGTACCTGTGAGGGGGAGGGTCGCCGGTTATACACGCAGTGCCAAAGAAAGTCATTTGTCATGAAATTTTATTTTATTTATTTGTCATGAAAGTATCTTAAATATATGACATTTTAATCAAAATCGCTGGAGCCATTTTTGAGAAAATTAAAATTTTCGAAAAATGTTCCACGTAAAGGGTGGGGGGATTTTCTTGAAAACCTTCGTGTCGCATCTCTGGAAGATACTGAACCTAAATACCAAGTTTTGTGTTTATCCGACTGTTCGTTTCTGAGTTATGCTGTTCATAGACACACACACACGGATATGTTTCCAAAAATGCTTTATATGAATTCAGTGCACCTCAAAACATGTATTTCTTGTGAAACCTCGGTATTGAATTTTTGGGTGGAATGCAATACTTCCCCTACCTACTATACGTAGTGGAGAGAGTAAATAAAATATTAATATCTGTGGAACTAATTTATAAAAAAAGGAAATTAAATATGGTTTACATTAAACCCTGATGATGTATTCAAATTTCAAATGAATCGAACCGAATTTGTGGATTTTGGAAATTTCAAAGTTGGGTTATACTTAACAACTTAACAACGAATATGTTACTTAAATATCTTAATACCCTTGTAAAGGTAGCTTTATTGCATGTGGATATGCAGTTGTAACAGCGTGCTAATTTGTTGTGCAGATACGTGGACGGTCTTATAGGTACCGCTGCTGTCTCGTTTAAGTCTAACACTTCTGCCCTTTTCAATTTGCTGAACGCCACTGCTGGCTGTTTTCCAGCGCCAGCCGTAAGTTGCATGTTCGAGAGGCGAACGCAATTGTTCCACGTCGTTACCGGCTCGAACATCACGTAAAACTGACGTCATTCGGTGTCCCAGTGGGCAGCGCTCACGCTAACAGAGCCTTTACGTCATTTGCTGCTCGCTCGAGACAATGGAGCAAACGTGATTAATGAGGCATTCAAAAAGCTCTGTTGTACCCGCAACATTATGACTAGTATCAATACAAAACAATTGCGTGTGTCTTTAAGTCCACTATCTTTCAAGGATGTGACACGTTTTTACTTTCTCTACCACGTACATAGTAGGATTTCAAGGAAATGCATGGTTTGAGACCCCAGCTATTTTAGAAAAAAGTTACATGTGTGGGTGAACAGCACAGCTAATAACGAAATATCTGATGTGTTGCACTTACATGATTTTCTCTGCTCTTGTACAGACTTTACAAAAGCTTATTCTCCATCTACTTCGTGTTAATCGAAATGTCAATCTTATTACTAATTTTCCTGTAGGTGCAAAGGGAATATGGTAGGTTTTAAGCGATAGTCAAATATTTTAAGAGCTGGTTGCTTTGTGGAGTACTCCATTCTCTTTGCATTAGCAGGACAAAAAAAAAAAAAAAAAAAAGAATAAGGAATTCCCGTTTGAGAAAACGTATCACGATATTCTGACTGATTTAGCGTGAATATTTACGGTAAATATCAAGGCGCAAGAGAGTCAACAAAAACTTCGTTTCAACACAAACAATCTAATTCTGCTGTGAGAGACTATAAGCTTATGGAAGTTCAGTAGACATGTCAGAGTTTGTGCGATCATAACCTAAAGTATCACATCCCTACAGATCTGTGTTTTCGAAACGGATTTACAATCCGCATTCCTCGTCGTTTAAATTATTAATATAAATCCCATCTAGAATTCCCCAAGCCTGGTTCATGAATTACTCATCTATTAACAAATAATTATACCCTTTAATAAGTCGTTTTCAGTTCCTTCAACTGTGGCGATCTGAAGTAAGTCCTCCAGTTTATTAGTTGAATTAACTGTTCCATCCACACGCCGCGGATTGAATTCGGCTAATAACGCTGAGCAATGCTTCGGATTCCACCACCTACGGTCGTTTATCTTATTAAATGCCTGCAAGGATGAGATTTTATCGAATAAAACGCCAGCTGGTTACTGAACCGTAATTGTACCAGTGCCGATGCGTGATAAATAGGCAACGTCATGCAATTATGTTTTTACTTTCTCTACTACGTATAGTAAGTAGGGGAAGTATTGCATTCCAACCAAAAATTCGATACCGAGATTTACATGTTTTGAGGTCCCCGAATAAAAAAAACATTTTTGAAAACATGTCCGTGTGTGTGTCTGTGAACAGCATAACTCAGAAACGAACAGTCGGATAAACATCAAACTTGGTATTTAGGTTCAGTATCTTCCAGAGATGCGACACGAGGGTTTTCAGGAAAATCCCCCCACCCCAGATTACCCTTTACATGGAACATTTTTCGAAAATTTCAATTTACTCAGAAACAGCTCTAACGATTTGATTAAAATATCATACGTTTAAGATATTTTCATGACAAATAAAATGTATATCTTGAATTTCCTGGGAATGTCTCCAAAAGTATTCTTCATTGTGAACGACTTTTGTATAACTGGTAAGCCATAAGAGATAGACAAAATTTTGCTGCACAAAAAATGTAGATCACGTTAAAATACACAATTTATGTCATGTACATTTTTTTGTTGAGTGAACCATTTTCAAGATATTGCTTGTTATTCCCTTAAATTTTCCAATACTTTTTCTCAAATGGGAATTCGTTATTCATTTTTTTTGTCCTGGTAATGCAAAGAGAATGGAATACTCCATATAGCAACCAGCTCTTAAAATATTTGACTATCGCTTAAAGCCTACCATATTCCCCTTGCAGCTACATGAAAATTAGCAATAAGATTAACATCTCGATTAACATGAAGCATATGGAGAATAAGCGTTTGTAAAAATAGTTTGTACAAGAGTAGAGAAAGTCATGTGAATGTAACACATCGGATTTTTTTGTAGTAGTTTTTGTCTATCGGTTAACGTTTACCAGTGATATAACATTCCTTCTGAATGAAGAGGATTTCACAGGCTATGCTTAGAAAATTCAGTGTATATATACTTTTAATTGTCATATACATATCTGTAATATAATGTATTTTAATCAAAATCATCAGAATCATTTTGAGAATATAAAAAATTTCGGAAAATGTTCTATATAAAGGGTAGTTTGGGGTGGGGGCGTGTTCTTTAAAATCTTCAAGTCACATGTTTTGAAGATACTGAACTTAAATATCATGTTTGGTATTTATCCAACTTTTCATTTTTAAGTTATGCTGTTCACACGCACAAATACACAGACCTTTTCCTAAAAAAAGGTTTTTGTTTTCTATTCAGTGGGCCGCAAACCATGTTACCTATTAAGAGGTAGAGAAAGTAAATATACCGAATATTTATATGTAAGTGGTAACAAAAAGGAATAAAAGTTTTTCAGGAAACAACTGAAGTACCCTAGGTTCTCATAGCGTTCACCTATGAAAATCTTAAGGATGTAGTATGCAGTTGTTTTATGAAACAAGACTCGAGTTGTCAACAGCTGAAGTTTATTGCCGCGCGTGTTGGCTACCTGCAAAAACATACGGGTGCCTACAAGCTCACGGCCATAAAACAAACGAGGCAATCAGTCACGTGAAGGGATGGAGGAAATGACATCCCATACTTCGGTCTCGCCTCTAGGGACAAATTCTACCCCCTGAACCTAATTCTCCCCGTTCCGAGAAAGAATTTCCTCTCGGGGAAGCGACAGGGAGGAACGACGGAGCTAAATTCGCATCTAAAGCTGTCCGAGCCAAACGCAGAAACAAATATTAGAGGAATAATTGGAGATACGAGCTTCCCGAATGCCCTGCATAATATAATCTCAAGTGCTGACGTAAAACCTCAGAAACTATAATAGTATATCGCGACACAAGTGCTGTAAATGCATCATTAGAGAACGAGGAAGAGTTTGAAAATATAAATTAATGTTTTCTACTTCAAAGATTCTCCAATGCACTCACAACACATATATTTTCGACGGTAGCGAATTTTAGAAGCAGTATTTACGCGAAGGTAAAATTAATAATTCACTAACAGCTGTTGCACATGGTAGTTCTAGTAGCACGGTCACCAATATTAACATTGGTGGCGATTTAGTCATCCATACCTGGCTGTTGATCTTAAAAAAATCAATAGTAACTTGCAGCCCATTCTTAGCTGCAGCATGGATTAAATCGTAAGTAAATATTAACAAATAAAAAGGAAGTAAGACCCCGGAAATATTTAAATGGTAAAATTCAGTTATCAAATATTATTTTCCGTATCTGCAACAATAAATTATCGAAAGTTAGAGGATTTAATATAGACACTTGTATGCAGTAAAATAGGCATCACCACAGGTAGATTAGGCTACCAGCAGGTATTTCCATTAGCAGTGGATCAAAAAACATATTTTCGGAAAACACATTTGTTGCCTAGCCCAGCATGTCTTTAAAGTGGATCATCCATCTCAGTGGAGCAGCCATAATTTTGGAAGTTTAGCGCAAAAATTAAAATGCTTGCTTTAAATCAATAAGAATAAAAGTCGTATGAGTTACAAACACACGACATTCTCTGCCCACCATAATATACTTCCATATATATGATTTGAGTTAATACTTTTTATCTACATAGAAGCATACAGGAAGCTAATATGACAGTAAAGTGTCGAAAAAGGAGATATATGCTGTACTTGACGTTTGTAATACTTTTCGCACGCTCTGATAAGAAACAAAGTAACACATTGCATATGTGTAGACTGGAATACTAAAAATTTCGACCAACAACAAATAACGCTATAGCTTAAAAAAATATGATGTGTTACACTCACATGACATTCTCTACTCTTGTACAAACTATTTTTACAAACGCTTATTCTCCATCTACTTCATGTTAATCTAGATAAACATTTGCAGACTCTATCTTATTGCTAATTTTCTTGTAGACGTAAGGGGAATATATATTTACAAGGGCAATATAGAAATACAGTAGCCTTTAAGCACATACATATCACTTAATAGCTGGTTGCTATGTGCAGCACCATTCCCTTTCCCACAGATTAATACTCCTTTGCATATCCAAGACAAAAAAATGAATAACGAATTCCCATTTGAGAAAATAAGTATTGAAAAATGTAAGGGAATAACAAGCAATATCTCGAAAATGGTTCACTCAACAACAAAAATGTATATGACATAAATTGTGTATTTTAACGCGATCTATCTCTTATGGTTTACCAGTTATGCAAAAGTCGTTCACAATGAAGAATACTTTTGGAGACATTCCCAGGAAATTCAAGATATACATTTTATTTTGCATAAAAATATCTTAAACATATGATGTTTTAATCAAAATCGTTAGAGCCATTTTTGAGAAAATTAAAATTTTCGAAAAATCTTCCATGTAAAGGGTAATCTGGGATGGGGGATTTCTTTGAAAACCTTCGTGTCGCATCCTTGGAAGATACTGAACCTAAATACCAAGTTTGGTGTTTATCGACTGTTTGTTTCTGAGTTATGCTGTTCACAGACACACAGACACACAGACACACAGATAGACAGACAGACAGACACACACACACAGACACACACGGACATGTTTCCAAAAATGCTTTTTTTGGATTCAGGGGGTCTCAAAACATGTATTTCCGGTGAAATCTCGGTATCGAATTTTTGGGTGGAACAATACTTCCCCTACTTACTATACGTAATAGAGAAAGTAAAAATTGCATGTTTTATATTCCTGTATACTTTTTTCTGAAGTATTTTCTTTTTCTGTCTCCTCTGGTTACATAGTTATATAGATGTCACCTAGTATTAAGCGATCTCAGTCCATTCACGAAAATTCAAGATATGCATGTTATTTCGTATGACAATATGTCAAATATCTGGTAGATATTTTAACCTCTAAATACCAGAGATCAAATTCAGACAGTTGCACTTATATTTCTGTGCTTAATGAGTTTCTCTGATTAGAAATATAAAGTTTATTTTTAATTGGGTCGGGGGATTTTTGGGGGTCTAAAATGAGGTTTAGACATCGCTAAATTTCATTCTGTAGATTAAAGTGTGTTATTAAGTACGAATATTCAGGATGATATTGTAATTATTGACAGGAAGATATAAATAACTAAATAAACAAATTATAGTAACATAGAGAAATAATTCCAATAAATAATTTTCATATATGAAATAAATGTATAATGCAATAAGCCTCAGTTGAAAAACTTGTCCGGAGAAAAAGGTCATTAGCGAGTCATGTTAAGGAAATACATTAGTAACAGTCCAGTAGAGAACGCATTAGCATAGAGGTTCCTGGGATGCAGTTAGGGTTGAGTTCAATACGTTTGCAAAGCCACGTAGACAGAAATTCTGTAAATTAAAAAGGGAATCAATTTCTTAAATTCGAGCAAGGCACCGGAATAGAAACAGTGTCAGATACGCATACGGAGAGTTTTGGGATTGGACCGCGTAAGTAGGAACGTTGGTAGGAGTAGTGATGGGTAGGCGGAGCTTAAGTTAAGAAAAGAGCATGCATTCTAAATCAGACTTACTTACTTGCTTAATCATGTGACTTACTCGGGTGATGACTCTTGTGATTACTGTTGTTTCATTTTAAGTTGTGTAGCGCCCAGTGATGCGCTTGGGTAAGAAAGATTTAGCGAGGGATCTTTTCGAGTAACATTCTGCTACTTACGGCAACTGAGCTTCGCTTCATTATTATCATTACTATAGAAATAATTTAATTCTTTAATTCAAAGTCAGCGAATAATATTGAGTGAACATTAAAATTTATCAGATAACTAAACTGAAGTTATCCTTTCACACTAAACTCACGCATGAGATGACATCGCAGACCTCAACAACAAAGCAGGAAAACATTAATCGTTATCTGAATTGATGCAACTTCGAGATAGCGGTATAAGGATACGGCTTCAAAGAGATCAATTTTTATATTTGAGGGGTGTTTCAAGAGGGTTTTAGGGGTTGTATTATAATAATATACATCGAGTTTATATCAGGTTTTTCAGTTCTACCCATCGATATACAGCAGAAGAGATAGAAAAAATCTGATGTGTTACACTCACATGACTTTCTCTACTCTTGTACAAACTATTTTTACAAACGCTTATTCGCCATCTACTTCATGTTAATCGAGATGTTAATCTTATTGCTAATTTTCTTGTAGATGCAAGGGGAATATGGTAGGCTTTAAGCGATAGTCAAGTATTTAAGCGCTGGTTGCTATGTGGCGAATTCTATTCTCTTTGCATGTCCAGGACATAAAAAAATGAATAACGAATTTGAGAGAAAGTACAAGTATTGGAGAATTTAAGGGAATAACAAGCGATATCTCGAAAATGGTTCACTCTAAAAAAAATGTATGCGACATAAATTTTGTATTTTAACACGATCTACATTTTTTGTGTAGTAATATTTTGTCTATCTCTTATGGTTTACCAGTTATGCAAAAGTCGTTCACAATGAAGAATACTTTTGGAGACATTCCCAGAAAATTCGAGATGTATATTTTATTTGTCATGAAAATATCTTAAAACATATGATATTTTAATCAAAATCGTTAGAGCCATTTTTGAGAAAATTAAAATTTTCTAAAAATGTTCCATGTAAAGGGTAATCTGGGGTGGGGGCATTTTCTTGAAAACCTTCGTGTCGCATCTTTGGAAGATACTGAACCTATATACCAAGTTTGGTGTTTATCCGACTGTTCGTTTCTGAGTTATGCTGTTCACAGACACACACACACACACACACACACACACACACACACACACGGACATGTTTCCAAAAATGCTGTTTTTGGATTCAGGGGGTCTCAAAACATATATTTCCGGTGAAATCTCGGTATCGAATTTTTGGGTGGAATACAATACTTCCCCTACTTACTATACGTAGTAGAGAAAGTAAAAATATGGTTTTAAAGTGCAGAACGTATAAACTATGATACAACCGAACATTGATTTTGACTCTTTCATAGAGCCAGAAAAAAAATTACGAAATGATAGTAATTAGGATTATTCAGCCGGAGGGACCTCCAGACACTAGCTCACAGCATCTCACGTAGGCCATAGTAGGCCTTTTGTGCTTCCTACGTGACCCCTGGAGAAAGGGATGAAGGAGAGACCCGAAAGTCGACCAGATCCAGACGACGACGATGCTGCCTGTTAAGGTCGGGGTACCTAACGATTTCAGAATGACAGCAATCGTGACACCAGCCTTAGCCATCCTCAAACTTTACACAGTGCAAATTTCACAGTCCCGCCGCAACGTACATATCCCGTCGACTGGTTCTAAAACCCTGAGGCATATTAAGTTGAAACAGATGAAAGGAAATGATGGGAATAGGAAATTCGCGGTAGAAGGGGAACTAACCTAGCATTGCCTACCGACCTGGGGAAACCAGAAAAAAGCTCATGGTTAGAGCGGCCATCCCGACGGGAATCGAACCCGTGACCTCCCGAATGTGAGCCTCGCACGCTTTCGCGGAGCCAGTTTGCTCTGTGATACTGAACTTAAGGGCATGAATAGGTGAAAATTTACCGAAATCCTATAAAAAGTCAATTTTTTGTTTAGAAATCTATTATTAAGAATGAATGATCTAGTTTCACAATCTCTATTTGTTGTCTAATAATGATCATTACAAGAAATTTTACACGAGTTTTTAAATGTGCCTGCGCACAAGGCCAGATAGCTCTTTAGAGTTTTAAATCTGTTTTTCTCGTTTTCTGTTTTTTGTAATTTTTACATATTCAGAATGTTCCACACAATGCTATTTTTGTTCAATTGTCATCAAACTTTATAGGGAAACACCAAAAACTATACATATTAAAATGTTGTGATTATTCTTCTTCATCGGTTATCATTATAGGAATATTAATTAAATATCTAATTAACACACCAACATTAATGAAAGAGATTGTTTCTCATAAGTTTATAATCTTTTTCCTCGAAAACTAAAAAATAAATTAAAAATCTATTTCCAAAATGTTGTCTTAAATACTCCTTAAGAGTCAAAAAATATATTCTACATCAGTAAAATTTTAAGTTTTTTGATCGTATGCACCATTTGCAGCATTAAAATAATTAATTAAACAATAACCACCAGAGATGTTACAATGAACATTTGTATGCATGCTTTTGATATAGTTTCTTATTTAAATGTCACCCTTATGTACCCTTAAATACCAACTTCGATATTAATACGAGATATACCTTGAGTATTTGAGATCACCTTGAAAGCTTTACCGGAATACTTGAATTAGATTAAAAGGTTTAATGTGCGTGTAGGCATCTCGCCAAGATAGCTTAAACACTAAGAGCAATGGCACGAAGAGCCGAATATCCCTGGTTCGAATCCTGGCCGTGGCATTGAAGTTTTCAAGTCCTCGCTTCGCATAATCCTGGTCACTTGATGTGAAAGTTATCACGTCATCCCATAAAAGGGAAGGAGGATAATACTGACAATGAGTTGCCGCATGTTCTTAATTATTGTTGTTGTTGTTATCATCTAAATGCTTATGGACGTTCTAGTCACTAATCAGGTTACATCGGGTTAGCCCATTTCCCGTTGCTGTTTACACCATAAAAGTAGAATCCATTAAAAGAGGAGGTGATCTGGAGGTCTGCGACTCTAATCCCGCCAGAAACGTCCTCCCTGACTGAGGATTTCTCCAGGTTTTCCTCGTTCTTTATAACTGACAAATGCCAGGGAGGTACCTTAAACAGAGATCTGTAATGTTTCCTTCTGAAATTTCCCTTTCCAATTATCATTTCATGTCATATATCATCAGTGTCCACCGCCTGTGGTGTCATACATAGTAAGATCGAAATTTTTCAAGTTCCCTTGTTTACCCAGTTTATCATTACTGTGTTTTACTGTTATCTTTTACCGCTTATTATTGCAATTACACAAATTACACACACACAAACACCCAGACCCATGGCGGGACTCGAACCGCGATCCTCAGCTTGGCGGAACGCCGAAGCTATACACTCCAACGATCACGGCTACGAGGGCCGGCAACGTTTAAAAAAAGAAAGAAAAGAAAGGAAGAAAAAAAGGAAAAAAATTGATCCATCCATCGCTACATTTCGAATATAATTTCGCTCATTTATTCACATTTGTGTCTCAGGATATGTTTCAAGCCAATCAAAAAGAGAGCCGCTAAGGGATTTGTCAGAACCTGCTATTAGATAAATGTGGAAGAAACACATTAATGAAGAAAGGAAAATAAAAATACTATTGTGATATGGGCCAAAGTTTATGCGCCTAAGTGTACATGTTTTGTGTCTAAGACTATAGTTGGAATGGATATCGACTTCCTTAAGAAATACTAATGAACAATACCGTACCTGTTAAGAGGTAGGTGCTAACATGAGTCTGTCCCTATTCCAATCAGGAGAATGCTGTGCTGGGGTAGAACGTGAATAGACCGAGGGTGGCAGGGAGGGGGAGGTAATCTTCTAGGTCGTTATCACTTTGTGTCGATGTCTTAACATCTGGGAGCTGCTTACAAATGTTTCCACAGGATGCGCCAAAAGTAAAGTGCTCACACTTCTCATCCAGCCTGTAAAGTGATACATCCATTGCATTTGTGGCATTCTGCTTCAAACCCGATAACCTTACTTTATTTAAGTAGAGGAAGTACATTATCCTCCCCCCAAAATCAATACCGGGATTTCACCAAAAGAAAGCATTAGAAGAAGCTCAATGTGCACAGTTCAAAAACAAGTTACCACTTAAGTTCAGCATCTTCCAAAGATGCGACGAGTAGATTTTTAAGAAAATTTCCCCACCCCAAACTACCTTTTACATGGATCCTTTTTCGTTATTTTTCGTTCCTACAAAATGACTCTAATATTGTGATTTAAATAACGTGTTTAAGATATTTACATGACTAATAAAATTTACATTTTGGATTTTCTCTTCGACGAAATGAATGTTATACAGGACGTGTCTAAATTCGCTTTACAGACTTTGAGGACTTGTAGTGTAAGGCAGTATTTTTAACACTTAAATAATTTCAGTCAAATTATATAATATGAATGTAATACTTTGTAAAATGTATGTAACAGTCATTGCATATGCTTATATTATTGTATCCGTATGTAATAATGTTATGTGAATATATTACGTAATTTAATAATGTAGGAGCTGTGAGAATAATAGGTTAAAAGTTGTTAACAATGAGGTAACCTTGAGGCACTAATGAGTAAGAAAGTTTAACAGTAATACTTGTGATTCTTGGAGTAACAGTAATGTAATTTTAGTGGCAGTTTATAAAATAGCCAATCAACAACCAGAAAAAGTTTTATTTAAATGAAGGTATTCTATTGGAGTAGAATTAGCCAATCACAAACTGAAATATAGCAAAATTTACAAATCTAGAAGTCAGTTGCCTGCAGACAGTGATTGTAACCGGATGCAAGATGCGTCCTCGAGAGAAATATAATACGTATTCGTGTGAGACGAAAAATAGTTTACGTGTTAAAAAGTGCAATTAATTAATAAAAAGAAGCTTCAGCTCTCTATATCAGTGAAGTGTTATTTAAATCGTGTCAAGCATTAATAAAATGTAGTGAAGTAAACATTATAATCTTTGTAAGCCTACATTCTTGTCCCACCACAACCCTGCTAAGAGAAACGTGTCTCTAACAATAATACTGACGCAGCCGAGGCAAACATAAATATAGAATATTTAAAGAAAACAGTCAAATTACGAAGTTAATATTTTTAAACTTGGGGCAAAGGCCACCGGAAAGTACATTTTGGGGCGAAGGCTACCGGAAACTTTTTACCAAACGTGCGGTTGCAACTACTACACGTTCGGTTCCCCAACAGCTGAAATATAATACATCATCTTCAAACTGGCTTTCCATACGTAGCAGCAACAAACATTTCGCAAGTGGGAACCAAGACGGTTAACTTTAGCGTAGGAAATCTTGTCCGGAAACGTACCGTTTTCCCACAGGGATCTCGTAAATCAAGGATTGCAAGTGACCCTACAGGTAGTAGTCAAGCAGAGTCAAGTCGGGAGAACGTGCGGGCCAAGCAATCTGGCCACCACGACCTATCCACTGTTGCCCAAATCGTGGGTCCAGATGACGTCGGACCGCAAGTGAAAAATGAGCTGGTGCGCCGTCATGCTGGAACCACATGTGTTGACGCATCTGCAGTGGCACAAGAACCCATGCAGTACGCCTTCAAGGAATAGCAAGTACACGCCACCCACTAAGGAACCTTGCCCAAGTGTTCAGACCACATTGTTGCTAAAACCCATCACAAACTCAACTCAATGGCATATAAACAAACGTGTAGGACTTGGGACATGAGGTGATCGGTGAATGACGCATGGACTACCCCAGTCAAGACCATTCTAGTGAGTGGAGCCAAAAAGCGTGTATAGGGGAAAAACGGCATTCCGGACGCAACGTTTACTCCCCACTACAGGTTCTCAAAGTGTGTAGAGGAAATTTAGACACTTTATTGTATATTTTTGTATAACCGATAACCTAACATATATTTTTAAATCCAGCAATTTATTTTAAATAATTTTGTTTATGACATCTGCCGTTTCCTAGATATACATACTTGTTGTTATTGGCCTGAATTTGTGGGGGTATTATTATTGTTCGCCCCACGTTGTGGAAACAAATATGTAGTGGTATTAATGTTTGTAATTGAAAATGCTACTGTTTATTTGCCGCACGTATGAAAGACAATTTGTCGCGGTCACTTCGTGTTATCTTTTACTGAGTTCCTGTTATTGTGTTTAATTTTGGGTTCACTATCCTCCGGCTAGCTATGATTTCTCGGTCAAGCACTTATCTTGTACAAGGTGTGTAAACGGAAAGGAGTTTTTATCCAAAGATAACACTGATAAAAGAATTTGTTTTACACTTTTATTGTCGTAACACATTATTCACTTTCACCTATTAATCTTGACACTCGCCAAACTGAAACTGTTATAATAACTTATTTACTGCACATTATTAATTCGCGTACTTCAACTTTTTGTGTAATTAACTTTACGACACGAGAGATTTTTCATAACTTTGCGACGCGTAACCTTGATGAACTTCGTGCGATGCATACTCCGTTGAACTACGTGAAACTTGATTCTGATACTGAATTTATACTTCCTCGCCCCAATATGCCTAAAGATTATAACCGAGCTGCTATTGGTTAATAAAACGCGCCAACATTAGCGTCTATATTTATATCCAATGAAAATTACGAAAACATATGCTCTAGGAAAAATGTTCCAGCAAATTCTAAAAAAAAACACGCCACTCTGACGTCATTTGCTCGTCTCTAATAATGATAAACAGCTCACCCCCTCGCTACATTATTGCACGCTATTATTGTCAGTTTCAGTAAGGCCGTATAAACCCACTTCTCGACAATAATTACAATCAACAAACATCTCAAATCAATGTCACACAACAATGCATATTCACACTACAATCACTCTGACATTTACATAATTTGTGATACAAATTACTGCGTCAAATTTGTTAATATTTTGTATTTCTTGAAGTGCTGTCGCCACTCAGTTTTTTCTCACGATGTCGTGGAAGGTGTATGTAACATCGTTTCATAGAAAGCGTATAGTGACTCGATTTTTAAGCATTTCACTATCTCCTCGCCTCCTTTATTACCGTTGTACCTACAACGAAGTGTGTAATGAAGCCATTTCTGCAAACGTTTACCTTAATTAACGTAAATTAAATTAAAAAAATAAAGTTTTATAAGAAGAATTTGTAGAAGATATATACAAATAAATGAAAGTGGTCTGAGAAAGTCATGTGAATGTAACATACTTTTTTTCTCTCTTCCTCAAAACGTTAAATTTATTCAGATAATACCCATGTTTCTAGGTATCTAGAAATTTTACAGGAAAATGTTATATTTAGTCCTGTTTTGCCTTAAGTAAACTCTATTAGTCATTTACGGGCAACCGTCCTAGCATAAAAGAATCATTACTCAAACAAGAATAATTAGCAATTTGTATGATGAATGGTTAAACTTTAGCAATTTCATTTACTTCTAATGAGTGAAAGGATCGTCAATACGCCAAGGACTGATAAAAATCTGTTACATCCTTTCACTTTAGGAAATCTTGTGCTACCGATGGCGGCTCTGGAGGGATTTTGGCAGATTGTCTGAAACTGACAAGTGCTGTGGAAGGGCGTGAAGCGAATCGACATCTGTCAATAGCGGTCGGTTTCCTACACCCCACAGTGAATTTTGGGATTACATTGCATGGCATGAAACATGTATAGACAGTTGCAACAAATCTCTACTTCGTAACTCTGGGGCAGTAAGTGGATTTTCCACTCATATTTTGGGGTCATTCTAAAGGTTACTCTAAAAGCAGGGGTATTCCAGAAACTTGGCCAGTAACTATGCCTTCAAAGAAGAAGGGTCCTATTAAATCCCTAGATGAAAGTCAACACCAGAAATTAACCTCCGGTTTACCTTGACAACATGAATATATGGATTTTCTGGTGCCCATTTAACCAATTTTGACAATCCACGTTCTGTTCAATGTGAATTGGTTTCATCAGACCTCACAATCTTCGTTCTCATTTACCATATGCTAAAACCATTCACAGAACTTCTTTCGGTGATCAGGATCGTCCTCATTTAATGCGTGCAATAATATTGGTACGCTTTCCTGTTAGCGGCTTTCAGAATGCGGCGTACACTCGAACTGCTAATTAGTGTCTCACGGGCACATTGTGAGGAAGACTTCTGAATTAACGGTGCAAACTTTTCTAAGAAACTGAGTTTTTTATTTATGGACACTCTTTAACCGCTATGGTTCTTAGGCTTTAAAACAGGAAATTTTGCTCAGAGGCTTCTTTATCAGGTTTGAGGTTCTTTTAAGTGCAGCAAATCTACACATGGGGCTACCGGCTTTGCTTCCCTTCCGAAGGAAGCCACGCTAAGCATTTTTACGCCTGAAAATAATCCATCGCCCTCCGCCGGGTTTGAACCCGCGAACTTGGGGAACTAGAGGCTAGCATGGTACCCCCAGACCACGGAGAACGACTCTTTTCTAAGACCATAGCAGAACAAGTAGGAATTGTAGCTGTATGAGGTCCTTCACAGCTTCCGCTGTGGACATCACAAATGGTACCACGCATCTCAAACTTATCACAAAGCCGCGTGACTGTCACGCGTGTTGAGGATTGTGTTGCCAGCTCAAGCCTCCACGCACATTGAACTTGAGCGACATTTTCAAACTTGAACAGCACTTTAAAGTTAGCTTCCGTTCCTCAAGCGTGTCCCTTGTCCCTGCCATTTTTATTGACTATCATACTCAGTGACACACACACGGACATGTTTCCAAAAATGCTTTTTTTGGATTCAGGGAGTCTCAAAACATATATTTCCGGTGAAATCTCGGTATTAAATTTTTGGGTGGAATACAATACTTCCCCTACTTACTATACGTAGTAATGAATAACGAATTCCCATTTGAGAAAAAGTATTGGAAAATTTAAGGGAATAACAAGCAATATCTCGAAAATGGCTCACTCAAAAGAAAATGTATATGACATAAATTACGTATTTTAACGCGATCTACATTTTTGTGTAGTAAAATGTTGTCTATCTCTTATGCCTTACTAATTATACAAAAGTCGTTCACAATGAAAAATACTTTTGGAAACATTCCCAGAAGGTTCGAGATATACATTTCAATTGTCATGAAAATATCTTAAACATATGATATTTTAATCAAAATCGTTAGGGCCATTTTTGAGAAAATTAAAATTTTCGAAAAATGTTCCATGTAAAGGGTAATCTGGGTTGGGGGGATTTTCTTGAAAACCTTCGTGTCGCATCTCTGGAAGATACTGAACCTAAATACCAATTTTGGTGTTATCCGACTGTTCGCTGAGTTATGCTGTTCACAGACACACAGACACACGCACATGTTTCCAAAAAGTTTCTCAAAACATATATTTCCGGTGAAATCTCGGTATCGAATTTTTGGGTGGAATACAATACTTCCCCTACTTACTATACGTAGTGTAACTGTGGATAATTTCCAGAAAGACGATACCTAGATTTATTCCTTTGCCCCGAGACAACCGCCTTCTAGAAAGTACTGTTTTATGTAGTATTGTACGGAAATGAAATACAAATCATAACCTTTAGGGCTGATTTCTTTAAAATATTTAAAAAAAGCTTGCTCACTTTTGCTGTGAGCCCATTCATATAACGGTTTGGACTTCTTCTCAAACGTTCGAAATCCCAAACGTTTTACTCATCCACAGTTTAAGTGCTTACAAAACTATTAAACCCTCGTATGAGTTTAACTCCGAGATGGTCATCAAGCAACACTACCTTGAAAGATGCAGGTCACCTTACTAGAGGCAGACCAATAAAAGCTCGCCGGTAATGCTATTGATTATGCTTCCTGGTCGCGCGCGCGCGCACCATATGTAATGACCTTTGACTTTTCGCTGTAAAGCTCCGCGTTTAAGGCAAAGAAGGAGAGGTTTTCTCTCCTGGGGAAGATAAACTGAAAAAACTTGGCCAGTATTCGTGTCCGAGAAGTTAACGGAGATGATGGATTTCGTTAAGTTGGTGCAACTGCCGTGACTCCTGGGGCTAAACATGGACCATCCATTTTCATTGTGTGCAGTAAACCTCATCTACATTATACACCTTGTTTTCTGCCATAACTTACATGTTATGAAAGTTCTGCCTCCCACATGGGGTTCCCAGTTGTAGCTACACAATGCTACTAGCAAGAAAGGATTTCATTCTTAAATAATTTATCCTCTCTACTATTTACCTATATGGGTAGAACAAGTATGGTATTCTATCCAAGAATTCATTGAAAATAAATATTTTGAGGTCTTCTCAATTAAAAAAAACTGATGTGTTACACTCACATGGTTTTCTCTACCATCTATAATTTATTAATAGGCATAAAAACTATTTTTACGAAAGCTTATTTTTCTACACACTTCATTTTAATCCAAATAAACATTTGCAGAAATAGCTACATTACTCATTGAGGCAATATTTTATATTATAACATGCTGTGAATGCCAGAGTGATTTTAGTGTAAATTAATATTATTGTATGTACAGGATTTTAGATATTTGTTAGCCATAAGTATTGTTAGGAAACAAGTTTACACGGCCTAACTGAAACTGACAATAGAAGTGGGTAACAATAAACCGAGGGGGTGAGTTGTTTGTCACTAAGAAGAGAAAGCCGAAATTGTCGTCAGGGTAGCGTGCCTTTTTTATAAATGGAGGGAATAACTTCCCTAGCGCATATATGTTAGTAGTAGTGATTGGCTGACCAAAACAGACGCTAAAGTTGGCGCAGTTTGGTAACCAATAGCAGATCTATTATAATGTTTAGGCAATTCGAGGTGAAGGAGTATATATTCTCGAGCCATAAGGAATGTCGCACAGTTCTCTCACGAGGTGCACGTCACAGAGTTAGTTACAAAAATGTAAAGTACGCGAAGTAATTGGTGCGCGGCAACTAAAACGACTGTAGTTACATTCGGAAATATCACAGTTTCAGTCAGGCGTGTATAAAGATTAAATATGTCAATTATTAATTAAGCGTGACGGCAATAAAAGTGTAGATTCAGATTTTTTTTATCTGTGTTATCTTTTAGCAACAACGCCTTTCCGTTTACACACCTGGTTAGAGAAACGTGCTCGACTGAGTTATAATAGCTAGCCGGAAAACAAAGAACCCAAATTTAAAAATATAATTAAACAATAAGCGCCCAACAAGTAAGATAACACAAGTCATCTGAGAACTGCGACGACATTTCGGTATAGATACAAAGAGAACAGCGATAGTTAAATGTTTAAAGACTGGACGCTATTTGTTGTCCTGAAGATTCCATACTGTTTCCATGCAATCGCGAGAAATGACTGAATATCGACAGATCTTTAAAAGTGACATAGAATTCCACAATTCAAACTATTAATAACTGATATCTCGCAAATGACTGATGCCACAAATACTTTATTTGACATATATTGTGTGTTTTAAAGATATCTATATTTGTTGTGTAGTACGTTTTCGTCTATCGCTTAACGTTTACTAGTTATACAAGATTATACAATATTCCTCCCGAATGAAAAGGACTTCACAGACTGTTCACAGAAAAATTCAAGATACCTGTGCATTTTAATTTGTCATGTGAATATCTTTAATATATAAGGTTTTAATCAAAATTATTAGAGCCATTTTGAGTAAATTTAATGTAGCTATTTTTGCAAAGGTTGAAGAAGGTATATTGAAGGAGTTGTATTATAGTTCAACTGTTGGGGAGCCGAACTTGAAGTAGTTGCAACCGCACGTATGGTAAACAGTTTCCGGTAGCCTTCGCCTCAAGTGTTTTTTAAAAAAATATTAACTTTGTAATTTGACTGTTTCTTTAAATATTATAAATTTGCGTTTGCCTTGGCTGTTTCAGTATTATTGTTAGAGACATGGATGTCTTGGCAGGGTTGTGATGCGACAAAAATGTAGGCTTACATAGATTATAATTTTACTTCATTTCTTTTATTAATGCTTGACACGATTTAAATAACACTTCACTGATATAGAGAGCTGTGAGATTCTTTTTATTAATTAATTGCACTTTTTTAACACGTAAACTTATTTTTCGTCTCACACGAATACGTATTAAATCTCTCGAGGACGCATCTCGCATCCGGTTACAAACACTGTCTGTAGGCAACTGAATTGATTTCAACCGCCTAAACTTGTAAATTTCTGTATTTCAAGTCTCTGATTGGCTATTCCTAATCCAATAGAATACCTTCATTTAACTAAAGCTTTTTCTGGTTGTTGATTGGCTATTTTTATAAACTGTCACTAAAATTACATTATTGCTTCCAAGAATCACAAGTAACATTTAAACTTTCTAATTCATTATTGTCTCAAGGTTACCTCATTGTTAGCAAATTTTAACCTATTATTCTCACAGCTCCTACATTATTAAATTACGTAATATATTCACATAACATTATTACACATGGATACAATAATACGAGGTACATCCAGAAAGTAAGTTCCGTTTGGTAATAAAATTAAATTGTTTATAGATACAGAAAAATTATTTATTGCACAAAATTCTACAACTCTTAAACTACTTTTCCACATAACTGCCGAAATGTTGCAGGCATTTGTCATAGTGTGGCACAAGTTTTTGTATACCTTCTTCATAAAAGTTTGCCGCCTATGTCTTCAACCAGTTGGAAACATTTTCTTTCAGCTCTTCGTCATTGTTGAAGTGTTGACCGCCAAGGAAAGACTTGAGATGTAAGAACAGATGAAAGTCGCTAGGAGCGAGGTCAGGACTCTACGGAGGATGGTCAAACACGTCCCAGCCAAACCCCTGTAGGAGGTTTTGCGTCACATTTGCAGTGTGTGGTCGTGCGTTGTCGTGAAGAAAAACAACACCTTTTGACAGCAATCCTCGGCGCTTATTCTGTATTGCGCGGCGCAATTTCTAAGTGTCTCGCAATAAACATCTGCTTTGATTGTTTGACCACGCGGTAAGAAATCAATGAGTAAGATGCCTTTCCAGTCCCAGAACACTGTGCACATCATTTTTCGAGGTGTCAAGATTTGTTTCGGCCTAACCTTTGCTGGGGATGAAGTGTGCCTCCATTCCATTGATTGCCGCTTACTTTCAGGGGTGTCGTAAGAAACCCAAGTTTCATCTCCTGTGACTATCTGTGTCAGAAATTCTTCGCCGCCTTCATCATAACGAGTCAAAAACTGAAGTGCACTGCCCATGCGGTTTGTTTTGTGTTGCTCAGTAAGAATCTTTGGTACCCAACGAGAGCAAAGTTTACGAAATTTCAGTTTTTCGGTAACAATTTCATGAATTAGTGATCGTGAGATTTGGGGAAATTCCATAGCGAGAGCACTAATTGTAAACTTGCGGTTTTCCTGGATCTTGTCATCAATCGCGTGAACCAGTTCTTCTGTAACCAAAGATGGACGCCCACTTCGTTCTTCATCGTGCACTTCACTACGTCCTTCATTGAACTGTCGGGCCCATCTTCTCACCATTGAATCACTCATCGCATTTTGTCCTTAAACTTCGCAAATTTGCCTATAAATTTCAATTGGTTTCACTTTCCTAGCATTCAGAAAACGAATCACAGATCTGATTTCACAAGCGGCAGGATTTTCAATCAACACCGACATTGTAAACAAGCACAACAAAGCGTACGTGGCTGGCAGCGATCTCAAAATGGCGCACGCTTCTGCTCCTTGATACAGAGCGTCTACCGCGCATGTGCGGAACTGCGATCGCAGCCCTGCAGCGGAGAGAAATTGAAACGGAACTTACTTTCTGGACGTACCTCGTACAAACATATATAATGACTGTAATATACACTTTTTATATATTGTTACATACACATATTACCTTAAGGCGGACTGTTATTGAATTCATATATTATATAATTTGACTGAAATCATTAAGTGTTAAAAACTCTGCCTCAAGGTTTACTTGTATTTAAATGAAGCAGACAGAATTCTTGAGTAAGAATAATTTGTATACCCACTAATAAACATTTTTACATTTCAGATAGTGGTTTAGATTGTTGCTTTAAACTGGAAACAACCTTTCATTCTTGTCACAAGTAGCCTCAGCCATACTTTTTGCGTCCATATGTAACGTACCCATCACTAACCAAACTGCACAATGATGGAGAGATTAATTATTAAAGTGAAATTCCAGACGTTGCTCAAGACCTAGCGGTATTACATATTGGCACCATTTGGCTATGCGGTTCCTCAGTGCTGTCCATACACTGTCCGGTTGTTCCAAGGCTGTTGTACGGTGTTCCAGTGCATCTGTTGCTGTGTGCTCAGCCATAATGCCATAGTGTTTCTGCCGTTGGAATGGTTTCATTTAACACTTCCTGTTTATTAAAAATGTTTTCCATAAAGTATCCATCTTGGAGGGTATACATTTTCATTCTTGTTTGCATTGGCATTCGAATACTGGTATCAGGTACGCATGATTGCAGCCACATGATCAATGATTGGTTTCATGCGCTGATGACTTACTATCAGCTTGAATTTGTGATGTATATGAGGGTGGTGAAGTTCGATCAATTATAGAGCCAGCTCCATATAAGGACTGGGTGGCAGTTTTTTCGAACAATGCCATACATTTCTGTCTAACGTCAATCAAGCCACATCCTCTTTTAACCCTTTCATGACCGAATTATCTTTCCTTGGTTATTTTTAAAATCTTGTTCAGCTTTTTGGTAAGGGAGTAGCTCCTAAATGACGATATGATTTTATTTTTATTTTTCTTGTTTCAATCTTTGAAAAATATTTAGCGAGACATACGTGTCCCACTGGACTTCGATTTTTGGATTTTAAGTAGCGATGAGGATTTTAAGTAAAGATTACACTGCATTTTGTGAAAAAATATTGCAATGGTGGGGGTTGTGGTCTACTTCCGATAAAATTTTTCAAAAATTCTAGAATCATGACAAAATCCTAAAATAGCATGTACCTTGCGAACAAGTCATCAACCAGACTGTTACACGCTGATACTTTTCTAAAGCGGAGTAAAATCACAGGCTAGAACAATAAAAATAAAAATACAGCACTACTGCTAAACCAGCATTATAAAAATGAGAGAACAAATCTGGTACAGCAGCAAGATTCGATCCTAATATCTTGGGTTTTATTCTCAGCTACTTGACCCATTACGTTATGCAAACACATTTAGGTAAGCAAGCACAAAATACTGTACTTGCATACAGGAAGCCAAATACTCATAATAGTAAGAAACATAAAGTGGGTGATTTGTATTCCACAGGTAATAAACTTAGAGACTTTGTTATCTTTGGCATATTGTGTTAGCAAATTAACTTTTTAAACTAAACTTGAGGATATACAATTCATTTTTTGCAGTAGTTATCAAATAATATAAATTTAAGTGGAACAAATATGTCCCATTGGCCGTGACGTGGTTCTTCATTCAACTCTTAGGGTTAAAAACTAATTATTTGTTGTAAAAATACATTTACACGCAAGAAGGTTGCAGCAATCTATGAGATATAAGTGAAAATCTACCATTTATGCAATTAATACACTTACATTGCTTATCTCAAAGAAAAATTGGGAAAATGTCGAAAAACTGCTAAAAACCAATAACTCAACTCAACACAAACTCTTAACATCAAACAATTGCTCGGCGTGAAAAACCGTGAACAGAGCTACAACTATTTCAAGCAGTTAAAAAGGCTTCCAGGATGTGGCAAAGGTGGGATATATGAATTCCACTGGCCATGAGATGCAAAAAACCGAAGTGGTCATGAAAGGGTAACTGGCGCAGCCATAATTGAGCCCTCCTCACGATATAAATCTACCTGTCAATAAATTTAAAACAAAAACTTCAGGTTTCTGGGCATAAGCAGCAGAATTTGTGCCAAATAACAAATGCACTGGAACAAATTTAAGTTTCTAATTCTCTCTATCGATAGGGAATATCATAAAGTATTCATCTTGTATCTCCGTTTGGACGCAATGGTTTTCTCCAGCTTTTCCGTAAATGAAATTCCAAATACCTGAAAGTGAAAGCGTTTCAACCTGCGACTTAGACGGAGATTTGAACAGACGCCTTCCGAAAAGTAACGCCGGTAATGCACCGCAACATTCATACCAGAGCATGGTGCCAAATTCCACTCTGCAGAGATAATGGAGGAACAGACACTCTTCTCCCAGATGCACAGCGGCATATTTCCATCAAATTTGTTTTGCAAGAAAGAAAGAAGACATAAATAGGAAATAATTGTGCTAGGTCATTTCGTCCACATAAAGCAAAAAATATAGACTGTAGCTACCTATGTTTTACAGTATGCAAATATTGTAAACATATTGTATTTTAATTAAAATGTTTACAGCAATTTTTAAGCAAACCAAAAATAACCAAACATTTTCCATGTAAAGGGTAGTTAAAGGTGGGGGAAGTTTTCTTGAAAACTTTCCATGTCGCATTCTTGGAACGTGATGAAATTGAATAGAAAGTTCGATATTAATTCGACTATTATCTATTGTCTAAAATGAGGAAGCACATGAAACGACCATAATTTTTGTTTTAAAATAAAGCGATTACGTTTAACAAGAATTACTTAAATAGTAGGAGGGCTGAAGAACAGTTTGGTGGGGGCCAGGTCCTCCCTTGACCCCCCCGGCCTTGCTACGGGCCTGAATAGGTAATCAGAAAAGCAAATCCCCATGTTGTCATGTCTACTCCTCTCAATAGTTGAGAGCACTACAGTTGAGACTTCCAATTCACCAATGCGGTGGACGCATGTCTAATGTGTTAAGATACACTACGTGATCAAAAGTATCCGGACACCTGGCTGAAAATGATGTACAAGCTCGTGGCGCCCTCCATCGGTAATGCTGGAAGTCAATATGGTGTTGGCCCACCCTTAGGCTTGATTACAGCGTTCACTCTCGCAGGCATACTTTCAATCAGGTGCTGGAAGGTTTCTTGGGGAATGGCAGCCCATTCTTCACGGAGTGCGGAACTGAGGAGAGGTATCGATGTAGGTCGGTGAGGCCTGGCACGAAGTCGGCGTTCCAAAACATCCCAAAGGTGTTCTATAGGATTCAAGTGAGGACTCTGTGCAGGCCAGTCCATTACAGGGATGTTATTGTCGTGTAACCACTCCGCCACAGCCCGTGCAGTATGAACAGGTGCTCGATCGTGTTGAAAGATGCAATCGCCATCCCCGAATTGTTCTTCAACAGTGGGAAGCAAGAAGGTGCTTAAAATATCAATGTAGGTCTGCGCTGTGATCGTGCCACGCAAAACAAGGGGTGCAAGCCCCCTCCAGGAAAAACACGACCACACCATAACACCACCACCTCCGAATTTCACTGTTGGCACTACACACGCTGGCAGATGACGTTCACCGGACATTCGCCATACCCACACCCTGCCATCGGATCGCCACATTGTGTACCGTTATTCGTCACTCCACACAACGTTTTGCCACTGTTCAATCGTGTTCCGTTGACGCTCCTTACACCAAGCGAGGCGTCGTTTGGCATTTTCCTGCGTGATGTGTGGCTTTTGAGCAGCCGCTTGATCATGGAATCCAAGGTTTCTCACCTCACGCCTGTCATAGTACTTGGAGTGGATGCTGATGCAGTTTGGAATTCCTGTGTGATGGTCTGGATAGATGTCTGCCTATTACTCTTTACGACCCTCTTCAAATGTCGGCGGTCTCTGTCAGTCAACAGACGAGGTCTGCCTGTACGCTTTTGTGCTGTACATGTCCCTTCACGTTTCCACTTCACTATCACACCAGAAACAGTGGACCTAGGGATGTTTAGGAGTGTGGAAATCTCGCGTACAGGCTTCTGACACAAGTGACACCCAATCACCTGGCCACGTTCGAAGTCCGTAGGTTCCACGGAGCGTCCCATTCTGCTGTTTCACCATGTCTAATGACTACTGAGGTCGCGGATAATGAGTACCAGGCAGTAGGTGGCAGCACAATGCACCTAAGATGAAAAGCGTATGTTTGTAGGGTGTCCGGATACTTTTGATCACATAGTGTATGTCCAATTAAGAGCTATCAAGTTTGCCCGCGAAAGAACAGTTGTCTACACTATCTTTTCTCAATGGTTGAAAGCACTACGTTAAGTCTTGCAATTCATCAATGCAGTAGACGCATGTTTAATATGTTGAGACATGTCTGTAATCAGAAGGGCTGTCATGTTTGCCCGCGGAGGAACATTTATCTACAACTTTTCTCAATGACTGAGAGCACTACAGTTGAGACTTGCAGTTCATCAATGCGGTGGACGCATGTAAGAACGTAGGTTTTCACGGCCGGTGTCACAATTATAACTAATATGATTTTCCGGGCTGTTATGCCGTGGTCTGCTGAAGAAAGATTTCCCAGACGTTTCGTCCACAACTGCGGTGGACATCTTCAGTGGCGCGGACGAAGTCTTCTCGGTGAAAGTATCGCAGCGCCTGATGCGTTGGCCGTTAGTGCCGCTCTCTTTATAGTGTGGGCGCTCTCTGCTGATTGGCCCGCTGGTATGAGGGGGCTGGCGCCGGCTGTGTTGTTGCTCTCTTCTGATTGGCTCGCAGTGTTTTTCGGTTTTGTATGACCTTTCTTGTTTTTGATGACTAGATGCCAGTTACTGTTGAGTTTCAATGCTTCTTCTTTCCTATTGATATTATTGGGATGTTTGTAAATCTCTATTGCTTCGCGTTGTAGCCGGGTATGGTAATGCTTTATGGAGGAAAGAATGTTGGTGTCCTGAAATCTAATAATGTGTTCGCCCTCGGCTTCAATGGCATATTCGGCGACTGCCGATTTTTCTGTATGGCCCAGGCGGCAGTTTCTTTTGTGTTCGCTCAGTCTGGTGTTAGCGCTCCGCTGTGTGGTACCAATGTACACTGAACCACACGAACAAGGAATACGGTAAACACCGGCCGATGACAGGGGGTCTCGGGGGTCTTTGGAAGAGCGCAGTAGGCTGTTTAATTGTCTTGTAGGTTTGAATACTGTTTTGACGTTATGACGTTGAAGTATATGTTCAATACGGTCAGTGACATTTCTGAAATATGGCAGAAAGACGATGGACTTGCTTTTGGGTTGGTCCTGAGTAGCCGGTCGGGGCTTGGCCGGACGGCAGGTCCAAGAGGTGAGAAGAGCCTGCCGTCCGGCCAAGCCCCGACCGGCTACTCAGGACCAACCCAAAAGCAAGTCCATCGTCTTTCTGCCATATTTCAGAAATGTCACTGACCGTATTGAACATATACTTCAACGTCATAACGTCAAAACAGTATTCAAACCTACAAGACAATTAAACAGCCTACTGCGCTCTTCCAAAGACCCCCGAGACCCCCTGTCATCGGCCGGTGTTTACCGTATTCCTTGTTCGTGTGGTTCAGTGTACATTGGTACCACACAGCGGAGCGCTAACACCAGACTGAGCGAACACAAAAGAAACTGCCGCCTGGGCCATACAGAAAAATCGGCAGTCGCCGAACATGCCATTGAAGCCGAGGGCGAACACATTATTAGATTTCAGGACACCAACATTCTTTCCTCCATAAAGCATTACCATACCCGGCTACAACGCGAAGCAATAGAGATTTACAAACATCCCAATAATTTCAATAGGAAAGAAGAAGCATTGAAACTCAACAGTAACTGGCATCTAGTCATCAAAAACAAGAAAGGTCATACAAAACCGAAAAACACTGCGAGCCAATCAGAAGAGAGCAACAACACAGCCGGCGCCAGCCCCCTCATACCAGCGGGCCAATCAGCAGAGAGCGCCCACACTATAAAGAGAGCGGCACTAACGGCCAACGCATCAGACGCTGCGATACTTTCACCGAGAAGACTTCGTCCGCGCCACTGAAGATGTCCACCGCAGTTGTGGACGAAACGTCTGGGAAATCTTTCTTCAGCAGACCACGGCATAACAGCCCGAAAAATCATATTAGTTATAATAGCGGTGGACGCATGTTTAATGTGTTGTGATACCTCTGTAATCAGCTTATCTACGCTAACTTCTCTGAATAGTTGAGGGCACCACAGTTGAGACTTGCAATTCATCAATGCGGTGGACGCATGTTTAGTGTGTTGAGATACGTCTGTAATCAGAAGAGCTGTCATGTTTGCCCGCGGAGGATGGTGCATCACTCAATGAAATCCCCGTGGACTCGCACGGTATTTGCATGAATATCTAAGAAATAAGAGGGCGACGTGTGATTTCCATACTTCCCCTCCGTTGGGTAGATACAGCTAATGAAAGCTAACACTCTGGCAGGACGGAAATCCCCGAGGATTTAGCACGTTCTGCCTTCTGACATACAGCAACAACGATATAAGTCCTTTACCTTCTTGAAGTATGGTTTATGCAGTACTCTTGTCGTTATTTAAACAACTAGCTACAGAGCATAAGTTTACAATGTCGCCTACAATATTATGTCTAGTTTTCGTGTATTTAACGACATTTAGGACTATTAGACAATAGTTTGAAGTCATGTTGGGTTATTTATACCTTTGTTTTTCCAACATTATTGTGCTTTATTTCCCTTAACAAAGCACCATCCATATTAAAGCAGGTCATGCAGCGTTAGAAACAAGGTTGTGTACTTAGAAATCAAGTAATGTTTTTACTCAGTTTTTACTTTCTCTACCACGTACATAGTAGGTAGAGAAGGTATTGCCCTCCACACAAAAATTTGATACCGAGATTTCACCGGAAATACATGCTTTAAGGCCCCTGAATCCAAAAAGCACTTTTAGAGAAAGGTCCATGTGTGTGTTTCTGAACAGCATATCTCAAAAACTAATGTCGGATAAAAAAGCAAATTTAGTATTTATTATTTTTTCAAAAATGACTCCAACAATTTTGATTAAAATAGCATATGTTTAAGATATTTTTATGGGAAATTAAATGTATATTTTGAATTTTCTGGGAATGACCCCAAAAGTCCTCTTCATTCAGAATGACTTTTGCATAACTGGCAAAACCGTAAGAGATAGACAAACTTTTTCTGCATAGAAAATGCAGATTTCATTAACATACAATGTTTATCTCGATTAACTTGAAGTAGATGGAGAATAAGCATTTATAGAAATAGTTTGTACAAGAGTAGAGAATGTCATTTGAGTGCACACATCAGATTTTTGTCAATCTCATTTAGATGAGATTTGCTATTTCAGAAAAAAATGACAATATAGGGGCTGTTGAGGTTGTAAACAGCTTTGTTTTTTACAAAATGCTGGCGATAATTATTTAATTTACTTTATGATGTTTTTGGGGCAGAAACTTATTTTTGTAGATACATAAATTGAACAAATTAAAAATATTACACCAACTCCTCTCGCTCCTTGCACCTCATTATACCTTCATCCTCATTTCTTCCCATTCGCAATATTTTGCAATCCTTTATATATTTCCAAGGTCCTGCAGCGTGGTGGTCTGGTTCCCGGCCATGGAATACGCCAGAGTTCGATTCCACAATGGGGATGCGGATTCTACGTCCCTGGTGTAGGACTGGTGCCCACTCAGCAACGTGAGGAAAGTAAGGAGCTGCGATAGGCAGTGAACTTGGCCTCGTGAGCCAACATTCCCGCTGGGGATGTGTGATGCTGGCCAAATCACCTCTCCGTATCGATTGGATGATCGCCCACCTCTGCCAAGCGTAAGTGGGAATGAGGCCGGCAGTTGAGTCGACAGGCTCAGGTCCTTCGCGGGCTGTTTCTCCACAGGATTTATTTTATATATTTGCAAGCCTTTGTCTTCTTAAAATCAATTATGTATCATTTGGAGGGATAGGTGGTCTAGAGGTGCTATGCTAGCCTCTAGTTCCCGAGGTCGCGTGTTCAAACACGGCGAAGGGCGATGATTTTTTTTCGGGCGTAGCTTCCTTCGGAAGAGAAGTAAAGCCGGTGGTCCCGTGTCGTATATCTCAAGCCTGATAAAGAGGCCTCTGAGCAAAATTACCAGTCTTTCACGCCCAATATAGAATGGGACGCTAAGGACCACAACAGTTAAAGAGGGTTCAAATAAAACTCAATTTAATTTTTATAGGGATACGAAGATGGTCATTGATCGGACCCCTAGCACGCAATTGAAAAACCAAAGAATAATCTTAAACACCGTTGCACCGATTTCGACCATATTTGCTACAGATAATCTTTGGTAAAAGAAAGAAAATTCTGTCTAGCCTAGAATTGAAATTTCGCCTCGTTTTACAAGATTACTTATTTAAATTTATGTGACGCCTACAAAAGCTCGCAAAACTATCGATATCTTTCTGAATGATAATCGTAATATGTCGAACATTGCCAACATAGTAAAAATTACTTAGGATTTCACGCCTCACAAAATAACGAAGGAACAGCGAGTTTGCATATGATTGATCGTGCGGTAATAACACTGTCAAATAAATAATAACAACAGCTACGCCACCTCTGGCTATAATTGCGCAAAGGTAAAGGTGCTATAATCGCTTGGTTCATAAATTGAACAAAATTTCCAACTGTATTGTATTAGACTGTGATAAAAGCAACAGCATCAAACCAGACTGAATGCCACTTTTTCATCCTCTTATTTAGCTTCATATGCTTATTTATCGAGTATTTCCATAAAATAACACGAAAGGATTCAACATAATCGCATTGACTACAAGTCTCTGGTGCTCAAGTATTGCTAACATAAGGGTAATAAATAAGTCGAAGTTAGTATCCGTACATTCTGCGACCTTACTCCAATCTTACTAGGATATTTGCTGATTATAATTTGTAGTTTCTCATTTTTTCTATGGGAGGTTTTTATAAGCAGAAAACCAAAGCTGAGTGACATAAAAATGGCTGTGGGCGTGGATAACAGCAACGGAATCAAACCAGACGCGGTACTGTGTTTGGCTCAGGAGCTTAGCTATGACTTTGTGGTTGACATAACCGAACCTGAACCATCGCTGTGTTGTTCTTCCATCTCGCTCTATCGTTTTACACCCTGTTCCACAGGTACTTATCGTTTCTTTCCCGAAACAATAAATATAACGCGAAGCAGTATCAGTAATACATTATATTACCGCGTCAAGCAAAACAGTTGTGATCATACGTTCAGTAATAAACCTGTAAAACTTGTGTGCATGTAAAACAACGTAATTATGACCGTACACGTGTGAAACTGCACTTGTTGACAATACTTTTGAACTGCTGTTGTTTCACTATTTGCATCGTAGGCAAGAAGCTCCCTAGTCCACTGCATGCTTGCAGTTCAAAGACAAAACCATTCTCCTGAGTCAACCACAGTACCTGCCTCCTTTGAATGTTAATTTTGTTTTGCCTTTCTTGTGTTTTCTCAGTAAGTTTTATGCATATTGGTTACTAAGATTAAACAAGATTGTATTGACGTTACTTAGACCGTTATTATCTCTTCCCAACTGAGATTTTCTCTATAAATAGGCAGCCAGAAAGTGACAACGTGGAAGTCGCTCAGCTGCTTTTACGAGAAATCCTTACAAACTCTAGTGTTTGTGATTGTTCAACAGTGCTTGCATAGTGTCTTCTCAGTGTTTTTCGTTATAGTGTCCTGAGATTTTTAATTAACTCTTTGTTTAAGTGCCTTGTAGTTTTATATAGAATGGAGGGGGAGGTAAATGAAATTAATTATATCTCTACCCGTGCAACGTCGGGTAAACTAGCTAATGGACAATAATTTTTAGTGCATGCTGATTATTTCAAGTGAAAGTAAGCTGTATGGGTGAAATACATTTCTTTGATGATCTAACCTAAGAGAGATGTTGTGACAGTCCTAATGAAACAAGGAAAAAGAGCGTCAAGAAATCGTCTAAGGAGAATCCAAAACTGTGTGACGTCATTGAATTGAACTGATTGTCATCTGTTGGTTCGTTTCCAAATGTGGGAGTGTGGGTAAACCAAGAGGATCTACTATTAGTTTCAAATGGGAAGAGTTCTGAGCTACAGCGAATAAGATGCATTTGCGTGCACAGCGTTGCCACCTCGTTACCCCCACTCTTTTCATATTTCCCTCTCACTCTCACATCTGCCTGTCGCTAGAATGGTCGACGTAAAGCAACCCAAACTGAATTATCTAAACTTTTATAATTCTCCTGGTGTTTAAATTCATAATTGGGAATATACTCGCATGCTACGTACGTATTTTTTAAGTGTTATATAATTATAGGATATGAATTACCTGTGCTTTTAATCCAATGGAACTGCCAGTGGCTCATCCGTATCACTGTCATCAGTTACGTGAAGAGGCAATTCGTCACTGACACTGTCTTCATCGTCTGAGTCTTGCAAATTTATGATGATAGGTTCCAAAATATCGTCACGGCCTATTTCTTTCCAAAAGTCGTCTTCTTGTAGTTTTTCTGCATGTCTCACGCAGGCTTCCCAGTCTTGTTGAGTTACCTTGTCAATTTCTTCGTGAATAAGACGTTCAACGTCAGTCAGTTTAAAAGTGTTATTTCTGTTTGCAACCCCTCGTTTTATTTGAGCCCATACTAACTCAATTGGATTATACTGGCAGTGATAAGGGGGGAGGCGGATTACCTCGTGTCCCA
This sequence comes from Deroplatys truncata, assembly GCA_030765065.1. NCBI lineage: Eukaryota > Metazoa > Arthropoda > Insecta > Mantodea > Mantidae > Deroplatys > Deroplatys truncata. The sequence continues at coordinate 299,835,953 of CM060975.1, read as the reverse complement.
TTTCCATTGCAAGTTGATCCAGCTGATACACTTTTCCCTGGTTTTTAAATGGAAGTACTCGTTGCAGTAACTCATTTTTAGTTTCTGTTGCCGAAAATTCAACCCCCTTTTTTTGCAACCATTCAACAATTTCGTTCTTTCTACTGGCAGTATTCGGTACTTTGTTTTCAATAACCGAATGATATGGTGCATTATCCATTATAATTATGCTTCCCTCTTCTAAATAATTTAGGAATCTGTTCAAAAACCATTCTTTAAACGTATCAGCTGTCATCTCTTCGTGATAATCTGAGGTGGTTTTGGACAGAAAAATCCATTTGCTTTCAGGTACAAATCCTGTCTTAGCGGACCCTACATGACAAATGATAAGTCGACTGCCTTTTCCAACAGGTACCTTCAGGCCACCCTTTTTTGAGGAATCTTGCCAGATTGAATTTTGAGTGTGGTTTTTATTTACCCATGTCTCATCTAAGTAAAATATAGGTCTCGTATCGCAAGAATTGCGAATTTCGTGCATTTTGCGTAAGAATTTTATTCTTGCCGCAACAATGTCACTCCTCTCCATTAAAAATTGTCGCCCATCATTTGTCTTTCTGTACCTGAACCCTAATCCTCTCAAAATTCTATAAGTAGATGAATTTGAACCAGTGTATGATATTTTAGTTCTAAGGGCACAAGTTATTTTCTGTATTGTTGGGAATTCACCTTGGTCATAAAACTCGAAAACAGTTCTGCGTACAACGTCCTTGTCAAAGTCAGTTAAGTTTGTAATCCTCTTCGGAGGTCCAATGTGCTTTCTGGGCGATACAAACACTGGAGTATCACTGGGAACAGATTTTCTTGCCTCTCCGCAAATGCGAGACACACTTGCTTTACCGACACAACACGCTTTAGCAGTAAGCTGTTGAGGATTTTTGAAATCAAGTTGATTTCTGTGTTCCTCATTGTTACATTTTTTAAAAAACGAGTAGACCCTAAATATAATACTTCGAGCCTGACTTCGCAATACCTGCCTCTTTGACTCGCCACTAAATTCACCACAATAAGCCATTGCACTATTTTACTCTTGCTGCTTGCTCTCTGAACAACAACTGAATACTGATATTAACTGTGTAGGGTAAATAAACTCCAACCCAGATTTAAAAATAACACACAATCATAAACATGTGACGGCTCACGTTCTGCAGATTCTACAAGTAACACAAGTGAGCTTGGTGGGCTGTTTGCTCTCTTTCAGCTTTAACAAACGCCTTGGTTTTACAACATAATTCTTTATCACCATCAAGTCAGTAGTTCTGTATAATTACAAATATATATACATAATGTATACAATAATGCATACATACAAATAATGTGACCATTACAGTGCTTACGTGGTTATATTATAACATATGGGAATGTTTATTTGTTTGTATTATGAAAACTATTTGAGCTAAAAATATGTGGTTTTTACGGTTGTGTTACGAAAATTACTCCCTACCTTCTAGTGGGTTACTTTTTGCAAAATTTGAATTTTTGTCTTAGCGCAAATTATATGTATTAGAAACACATTCGCTTAGCACGCGTCATGCTTAGCTTACGGCGAATGCAATATGACAACACAGCGGAACTCCGATTGGTTGCCGCTCTGGCCGCGCTCAAGGACAAACATCATCCCATTTGAAAAACACAGTAAATACTCACTCCTTGCAATTTCTGAAATCCTTCATAAACGTGCAGTGTGTAAATGGACAAAGTAGATGTATGCTAAATTTAATAATATAATAAATTGTATGTGTTTATCTGGAAAGCTAGAACTTGCATTGTAGAAACGGAACGAATCTAATTATCCGTAGATAAGTCACTGTTAGCACTGCTGTTGCGTATATGCTGCGGTCGCCACTGATCTACACTGTAGGGAGGGTGTGTGCGCACCTTGAGCGTGTTAAAGTTCCCGTCTGCATGCAAACGCGACGAAAGAACCGCACGATGTTAAACCTGTTTACGAAACATTTGTTTTTCCTTACCCTTCTCCGTTCTTCTGGCAACACGCTCTGGGTATTCGGAACGAAGGCGACATCGGCCGTCGCGTGGTGAATTCTTCAGCAACAGCAAGCTGTTGTTTTGCCAGTTATAGCTGAAATACAACGGGTTTTCTGGAAAACAACGAAAGATAGTATTATACTTGTTTAAAAAGTTTCTAAGCTTATCTTCAAGAAGTGTTCGCAGTTTTATTTTGGAGCAGAGTTACCTTTCATGCTTAAATACCTATTACACCATTATATTTGGTACAACGAGCCAGATGTCTCCGCGGTAACGTTTGAGGCTCGCATTCCTTAGATACCGGGTTAGATAACCGTGGACCGCTCACTCAGACCACGGTTTTTCGTGGTTTACCCGGGGCGCTAGGTGAACGCCTCTGGTTCCTCTTCTACCACGACTTTCCTGTCCACCATCATCCTCGGCTTCAGGGTTGAAGTACAAAGCGACGGCATTTCGGCGTGTTGTGATTGGGTGGTTGTGGTGCGTTTTGTGAAGGTTTCTCTCTGGTGTCGATCGGATTGCTGACGGACTGCTCTGTCAGCAGTCCCTTAATGGACCCCCGGTGGGCTCGGGGCTTATGGACAGGCTTGATTGGCGGCGGTTGCGTTCAATCTGGAAACGTTAGGGACCCCGTTCGAACTTGCGCACGTCGTCTCACGGATATGGTCGCCTTCGGGTCTCTCTCTCTCACTCCCAGGTGTCGCTTCGAAGCACAAAGATCTACTTTGGCCTAGTTCGGCACTCTGTTCCGGTTTCGTGGGCCCCTCCGTGATATATATGTTTATTTACTACTACTACCACTACTACTATGACACGAGAGCCCATTTTCGGGCCTTGGCCTGATTAAAACTGGGGGTTAGAAAGGCAGTCTTAAAAAACATAAGAAAACCCCCATGCTGCATTTATTGTAAAGTCTGTTTCAGTGTTTTTCATTGTGATATTTAAGTCTTTAATGATGGTATAGTGTCACGTCAGAAGACCACAAATCCTAACGCTTCATTAGCAGGCAGTGTTACCAACGCGAATGTGGAATGTGACATTTGGAGCGCGTCCATACATCGCTCATGGCCACACCAGCTGACCCCCTGCAAATTAGCTCGGCACCCTTCTCACCCGAATCCATGAATGCCTGATGGGGGTGAATATCTCGCCCTCTAATCATGTAGGCTTCCCCTAATGCGAGATAACGCCGCCTGTACTGCAGTGTTGTAATGATTCCAAGTGCCACAAGTTAACAACCTGGTAATATTCTGTGTAACTCGCCTAAATACTTGCTAGTTTACTGTTCGACTCACACGTAATGTACATAATAAAACTATAAAGGAAACGTCTGCTGTTATTTTCCATTGCTGTTAGCCTGTATAATAAGCTATCTAGAACAGTTTTACTTTCTCTAGTGCCCACTTTTATAGTAAGTTGAGGAAGTATCCTCAGTGCTCATAACTGGCAAATGCCGGGGAGGTCCCCTAAACTTAGACCTGAAACGTTTACTTCCAAAATTTGCTTTTCCAACTATCATTTCATTTCATGTATCAACATCTCCACCGCCTATGGTGCCGTATGTAACAAGAACAGGTGCTAAACACTACTAAAAAGAAGGTGTAGCATACCATCCAAAAATTTTATATCGAGATTTCATAGAAAATACATGTTTTGAGATCCACTGATTCCCATAACAAAATCATTTTTAGGCAAATGTCCGCGCGCGCCTCTGTTTTCCTGGGAACACCATTACTCGAAAACGAATTGTTGGATAAATATCGGACTTCGAATTTAAGTTCAGCATCTTCTAAAGATGCAACACAATAAATTTCCAAGAAAATTCCGCCACGCCAAACCTGACTTTAGATGCAAAATTTCCCATTACCTTTTATTTTCTCAAAATCTTCTAACGATTTGGTTTGAAATACCATATGTTTGTGATAATTACAGTAAAATAAAATTTATATCTCGAAACTTCTATGAATAGTCAATTTCTCTTCATTCGGAATGATTTTTGTATACTGTTTCTAAAACGATAAAACATAGGCAAAAACGTATTACACATTATTCATACAAACAGACATCTATATCGCGTCAGTCCTCTCATCCTGCGGATTGGTAACTAGGCAACCCTTCATTTTGCAAGCGATGCAAAATGCAGGTGCTGACACCGTATTCACCAGATCTATGGTGGTGCTTGTGGTTAACGTGCTGGAAAGTCGTGATGAAGGTCGGAAGTTCAAATCACGCCTACGAAAAAATTAGTTTTTTATTCATTTATTGCATTTATGTATGATGTTCATTAAAGCATGTTCTAACAAGTAACAATTTGTGTTTTAATGAAATTCACATAATTAAACTAATTAGGTGAAACGACAAAGCGGCGCCGTGGCCCAGTGGTTAGACCGCTCGCCTCTCACCGAGGCGACCCGGGTTCAATCCCGCATATGGGATTTGTGGTGGACAAAGCGGCGTCTGGGTGGGTTTTCTCCGGGTTCTCCATTCATTCCACCAACTGCTCCATGTCACATTTCCTTTCATCCATTTCACCATCATTTCGTTTCATCTACTGCCTTCCTCCCATCCCAGGCATCGGGATGGGAGGAAGGGGACAGAACACCCATCCTGGATGTTCTGTCTGATCCATGAGTGTCTGCTCCTCGACGGGCCTCTGAATAAGCTGAAACGACACTTCCATGTCAAACTATCAGTTGCAGTTGCACGCGTGCAGTTGCAGTTCTGTATGTATAGCGGTGCAAAGCAGGCATTTCGGCACGATGATACGACACGATGCAGTGGACAGTGTTTACGGCATAGTCCGTACAACGTATATATATATGCTATGATGAAAGTATGCTTACTTAAATAAATTGTTTGTAGCATTAAGCATTTCCGATATATTCTTTGTTATTGGTTTTAGTTTTTCAAAACTGTATATTTTTTACGTGCTTGCACACCATTCCTTACTTCTCCTGGTCATGCAAAGAGTATAAAATTTCAAAGCCACATGACTTTCTCCATACACTATCGTTCATTTACACTATACAATATCATTTACCGAGCGAGGATGGCTCATAGGCAACCTCTGTGGCCCGCATTCGCGAAGTCCCGGGTTCTGTTCCCGGTGGCTGCCCTCCCTGACTATGGGGTTTTTCGTGATTCTCCTCTGGTCGCCTAGGCGAATGCTAGCATGCACGATTTCTCCTTTCCCTCATTTTCTGTCACTTCATCTTTCTCCCTTTCATCTTTCAGGCAGTCTCTCCGGGTTCAGTAGTGCGTCTGGTGATAGACAGAGTGCATGGGTACTCCACTTTGGAAAGGTTTCTCTCCGCCAAAGAGAGGGCGCGTTGAACTGCCTGCAAGGGCCGCCTCATCGCCCTCTAGCGGGACTCTTCGCGTCTACTGGCGAGAGCGGGTGTTTCGTACTGGAAATGATAGGGACTTCCGTGCGTCTCTGTGATCCCATCTGCCTACGAACGCGACCTTCTACGGCTCCTTCACTTCATCCCTGTCTCCCAGCCCCCTTCTACATTCTACACTATCACCTCTTCTACAAAGTGTTCTTATAAAAGCTTATTTTTCCTATCTACTTCATTTTAATTGAGGTAAGTGTTTGCAGAAACGGTTTCCTAGCATTTCATTGTAGGTACAAAGGGAATACAGGAGTCTGAAGCGATAGTCAAATGTATAAAAAGTGGGACGCTATATGCAGGCGTTGAAATTCCATGCTATTTACACAGCATTGCAGAAACAAAGGAATGGTGACTTAGTAATATTGGAAAAATTCAAAGTAAAATAAAGAATAACTCCGAAATATGGGCCCACATTTGGGTGTGGTACATATTATAGAAAATTAATTTAGAGGTTGTTAACCCTCTAAGATATACATTTGATTGGTCTTAAACATATAGCATTTTAATCAAAATCGTAGAGGAAGTTTTGAAGAATGGGAAAATAGGCAATAAAGCAACATCTAAAATTACAAACAGCACAATCACCTAAGTAATGTAGAAACTTGGTCTGCTGAGATACACAAACTGTACACAGTACTCTGCTCTCTGCTAAAACAAAATGTCCAAAGAAACAGGAACTCTGTTATCAACAGCTGATGCACTGTGCGAGGTTAAATACACACACATATCAATTTGTAACGAGGTTGTTACTCTGGAAATCCTTTTTTGCTTTGAGGAAGCAGCGTCCTTTGGATGAGAAGATCGGCTAAGGGAATTTGCAAGTCCTCCAGGGAAATTGGCTGAGATGAGCCCTCCAGTGAACGGTTTGCATACAAAATAGCTCTTTCTCCTCACGTGGGGTAATTCCAGACAATCAGGATCCTCTGAAGCACGAGTCTCCACATCTTGCGCTACAACACAGCATTATGATAACATTATAAACAGGGAATATATCTCTGTGTATGTAGCCTAGTCAAAACACTCACATGGCTTTCTCTTCTATCTACTTCTTTATAATCGAGATAAACTTTGGTTATAGAATTACACATTTCATTGTGGGTATAAAAAGAATACAGTAGGCTAAAGTGATAGCCTATCGCATCGCAATGCGATGACCTTGAAATTCCATGCTCTTTTGTATGACTAGAGAAAAACCGAATAGGTCTTATGTGATACATTCGCATTACTTTCTCTACCCTCTATCTTTATTAGTGCGTATACAATCCATTCTTACTAAGGCTCATTTTTACTTTCTCTACTACGTATAGTAAGCAGGGGAAGTACTGTATTCCACCCAAAAATTCGATACCGAAATTTCACCGGAAATATATGTTTTGAGACCCCCTGAATCCAAAAAAAGCATTTTTGGAAACATGTCCGTGTGTGTGTCTGTGTGTGTGAACAGCATAACTCAGAAACGAACAGTCGGATGAACACCAAACTTGGTATTTAGGTTCAGTATCTTCCAGAGATGCGACACGAAGGTTTTCAAAAAATCCACCCACCCCAGATTACCCTTTACATGGAAAATTTTTCGAAAAGTTTAATTTTCTCAAAAATGGCTCTAACGATTTTGATTAAAATATCATATATTTAAGATAATTTTATGTCAAATAAAATGTATATCTTGAATTTTCTGGGAATGTCTCCAAAAGTATTCTTCATTGTGAACGACTTTTGCATAACTGGTAAACCATAAGAGATAGACATATTTTTACTACACAAAAAATGTAGCTTTTTACTTAATTTCTTTCGTTATGATTTTATTCCCCCCATTTCTAATCCTTCATATTATCTTTATTCTTCGTTCTTATTTTTATTCCCATCCTTATTATTTTGATTATGATGATCATTAACATTTTTATGGTTATTATTATTATTATTATTATTATTATTATTATTATTATTATTATTATTATTATTATTATAGTGAATCTTATCACTTCAGTACATGGTGAGAAAATAAAACCTGATGGTTCTCTATCGCGCACCAATAGGTAATGCAGGTACTGCATTCCACTAAAAAAGTCGATATGATTATTTCACCCGAAATACATGTTTGAGGCCCTCTGAATCCAAAATGAGGCCTTTTTAGAAAAAGGTCCGTGTGTGTGTGTGTGTGTGTGTGTGTGTGTGTGTGTGTGTGTGAGAACAGTAACTAAAAGCGGAATGTCGGTTAAATATCGAACTTTGCATTTAAATTCAGCTTGTTGCAAGGATGCGATTCTCAAGAAAATCCTTCCGCCGCAAACTACCCTTTACATGGAAAATTTCTTGAAAATTCTCATTTTCTCAAAAGTCACTCTACCATATGTTTAAGATATTTTATGGCAAATGGAATGGATGTCTTCAATTCTCGGAGAATAACCTCTGAAGTCCTCTTCATTCTAGATTACTTTTGCATAAGTGGTAAACCATGATAGATAGACAAAATCTTACGGCATAACACATACAGATCTCGTTAAAGCACACAATTTATGTCTAATACGTTTTTTGTGGAGTTTACCGTTTCTAGGACATTCATTGTTACTAGTTTAAATTTTCCAAACTTCTACTTTTCTCACTTGGGAAATTGTCATTGTTTTTTTTTCTCCTGACCATTCAAAGAGAACGGAATTTTAAAGCCTTCACATACGAGGGCCGTCCCAGAAGTACCCGACCTAACAAAGAAAACAAAAAATTTGGGGAAAAAAAAATCTTTATTTCTCTACATAGTCTCCTTTCAGCTCGATACACTTTTCCCAGCGATGTTCAATAGCTTCGATACCCTGTTTATAGTGAGAACCGTCGAGTTCTGCAAAATAGCCATCAACTGCAAATTCCAGCTCTTCATTGTTGACAAATCTTTTACCACCAAACCATTTCTTCAACTTTGGAAACAGAAAATAATCACAGGGGACTAAGTCTGGCGAATAGGGTGCATGGGGAAGCAATTAGAACTTTAACTTATTGATTTTGGCCATAGCGATAATGGAATGATGCATTGTCTTGATGAAACAGACCTTCCTTTTTCGCTAAATGCGGCCGTTGTTTATTGATTACATCATTCAAACGCTGCAATAAGTCTGCATAATGCTCGCCATTGATTGCTTTTCCTTTTTGAAGATAATCAATGAAAATTATCCCACGCGCATCCCAAAAAAACTGACGCCATGAACTTGCCTGCAGATGGAACTGTCTTCGCCTTCTTTGGAGCCGATTGTCCCCTTTCAATCCAGTGTTTTGACTGTTCCTTCATCTCAGGTGTGAAGTGATGGACCCATGCTTCATCCGTGGTTATGAATCGACGCAAAAACGTGGCTTTATTGCAGCGAAACATCGCCAAACACTAGACTGAAACATCCTCAGGACGCTGCTTTTGTTCCATTGTGAGTAAACGCTGCACCATCTTGCGCACAGCTTCTCGTGTCTTAATTTTCAGTCAATGCAATTTACAGCACTTTTTGAAATGCCTAAGATATCTGCTAGTTGGCGCACTTTCAGTCGAGTCATCACTGGAGTAACCACGCTTCTGCTTATAGAATAACTTACAAAACCTCTGATGTGTTGCATTCACATGACTTTCTCTACACTATATCACTTAATATAAATTATTCTTACGAATTTTTTTAATTTCCTATCCACTTTATGTTAATCGAGATAAAGTTTTCCGGGAATAGATGCATTACACATTTCGTTATAAGATACAAAAAGAATAGTGATAGTCAAATTTTTAAGAACTAGACGTTCTATGTTGGCCTTACATTTCCAAACCGTTTCCATGCAATCGCCAGAAACAACTGAAAATCGACAGGACTTTGAAAGAATGACTAAGTATTGAACGATTCGATCCATTAATAATGGATATCTCGGAAATGGCTGATGCCACAAAAATTTTTATTTGAAATGAATTGTGTGTTTTAAAGAGATCTACATTTTTTGTGTGTAGTAAATTTTCGTCTATTACTTAACGTTTACCAGTTACACTAGATTGTACAAAATTCCTTCTGATTGAAGAATACTTCACACGTTAGGTATTTCCAGAAAATTCAAGATGTAGTTTTACTTGTTATGTAAATATTTTAATATATGGTACTGTTTTAATCAAAATTATTGGAGCCATTTTTAGAAAATAAAAACTTTCGAATATTGTTCCATGTAAAGGGTATTTTGGTGTGGGAGTATTTTTGTGAAAATCTTCATTTCGCATCTTTGGAGGGTATTGAACCTCAATAACAATTTGGTATCCACACGACCTTTGCTATTTGAGTTATGCTGTTCGTAGACACACACGGCCCTTTTCTTAATTTTTTTAATATATATTTTTTTAGTCCTTGGTCATATCGCGACGGATCTGTTAGTGGATAACTCTTAGAACGATATGTGATGGAGGTAAGCCTTCTAGGTTTCATTCCTGTAACCACCCGCTCCGTCACGTGTCACAGAGACCCTAGCGCAGAGCTAACGAATCTTCTGCTTCGTGCCGTGCAGACGGCATTAGCGTGCCGTCCAGTCTAACCGCCGCCCTCACAGAAAGGCGGACAGATAGCCTTCTATGTCTCATCCCTGGAATTGCCATCTTGCTTCGTCACGTGCCCACAGAGACCTCCAGCGCATGGCAGCCGGATCTTCTGCTTCGTGCCGTGCAGATGGCGTTAGGGTGCCGTCCAGTCTAACTGCTTACATCGTCTGTAGATAGATAGCATAGCAACCGCTATTTCCACTTATTTTTCATTTTACTATTATTTTAGACTTAAGATGGAACTTTGGGTCGTGGTATTAAATATCTAAACCGGTATTTGGTGACTGAGGAAAACCACGAAAAAACCTCAGGCAGATTGGTGGCCCACGGGATTTGATCCCGGGGCCTCCCGAAAATGCGGGAATTCTGTAAGAATTATTTGTGGTGTTACATAACGAACTCTTATTGTAAAGCTATGTAGAAGACCTTGTGTATCTTACCTTCAATCTTCACCCTTGACTGTCTTTTGTATGTAAAGGATAAATGATGGTTAAATATATTGAGTTTTGTTTATGGACGCTCTTTAACTGCTGTGGTCCTTAGCGTCCCATTCTATATTGGACGTGAAAGACCGGTAATTTTGCCCAGAGGCCTCTTTATCAGACTTGAGGTTCTTTTATGTGCTATAAATCTACGACACGGGACCACCGGCTTTACTTCCCTTCCGAAGGAAGCGATGCTAAGGATTTTTACGCCCGAAAAAATCCTACGCCCTCTGCTGGGTTTGATCCCGAGATCTCGGGCTAGCATGGTAACCTTATACCACGGAGGACGACAGTTAGACAGTATTTTAGCTTGTTCTTCATTGACATATCAAACTCGCGCTAGATTTAATCTATAACGAGGGAATGAACAATTTATATGACAGTTTTAATTGTTTAAATTTCAGAATGTGCCTTTTTAACGAGCAGAAAGAATCGAAAGAATTTTAATTCCAGATCGTTATTTTGTTTACCAATAAGGGTAGAGAACCGTGATATCATAAGTGAAAATAGTCGTAGATACGTTTTGAAATTACAGCATCTGAATATTTTTTTTTTTAATTTTGCCAAGGTTTTCACGAAAGTTGGGTATTGGACTCCCTTAAAGACGAACATGTGAGAATGTTGCCTGTTTCTGAAGTCTTTGCCCGGCATCATTAGACTAACAGCTCGGCGATGAATCAGCCGGCAAGGGGCTGGATGAATTAGGTTAACGAGTCACACAGAGCACATAAGTGGTCCCGTGGTGGTAACGGAGGGTGACTGTATTAGGGAGTAGGTTAATTTGATTGGGTGCAAGCAGTCCCCTTACCTACAGACATCAGATATCGTGGCACGTGTTCAATGGTAAACCATGTCATTAAATACCCATCATTCATACACTGCGTTTGGTTGTTTAATATCCATTTGCTTCTCAGTGGAGAATATCATCAGATTTGTCGTATAGCATAAACTCAAGCGTTGAGCTGTATTTCTTCTTCTTCTTCCTCCTCCTCCATCTCTTCGAGGTTAGGCTATGAAGCCTGTTCCGATGCAAAGACATCTTCCCATCAGGCTCTGGGTCGCCCTACTGAACGCCAGCCTTCTGGTTTCTACAGGATGATTTATGAAGAACTGACACACTTATTTCTTTAACTGTTTCAAAACGAATTATGCTAGCGACAACTTATATCTCGAATGCTGAGGAATTTTGGGAGATTATTTACCTCTATAGCAAATGTTGAAAATGTCGTCCATCCTGCATAAGGCACAACTCAACACGTCGCTCCATGTTACTGGCCTCTCGTTGGAGGACTCTTGTCAGTAGCTTGAATCTCCTGTGTAATGTTGTGCTTCAGATCGTCCAATATCTGGGGACGTGTAGCATAAACCCTGTCTTTTAAGTAACCCCATAGAAAGATGTCTGGCGATGTCAAATCCGAAGATCTCGGTGGCCACAGGTTCTTAGAAATTATCCGGTCGTCAAAGAAACTTGCAATTAGTGCCATGGATTCATTTGATGTATGGCATGTAGTGCCGTCCTGCTTAAAATATCCTTGACTCAGCTCTATATCGTCTAGTTGCTCAGCAAACTCCATGAAAATCCGTCGGTACCCTGCAGTGTTCACATTATTTTAAAAAAAAATTGGTCCCACTATTCTCTGTGTGGATATTGCGCACCAAACTCCGATTTTAACCGGGCATATGTGAGTTCACATAGCTGGATAAATGGAACCATGCTTCATCTGTGAACCATGTGATGGACAATACGGCAGGATTTTGCACAATGAACGCCTGAAACTAACGACAATAATTCAGTCGTCTATCCTTATCTGGTTCCTGTAACTGATGGACAACCGTAATCCTATACGGCTTTAGGCCTGCACTTTTCACAGCTCTCTGACACAATGATAGCTGTACCCTGTCTCCTGCGACAAACGTCGTAATGATTTTTTTGGGTGACTGATCCAGTCGTGCTCTTACGTCAACAATAACCGTGGGAAGTCTAGATGAACGAGTTTTGCCTTTTTCACTCACCAGAGATCCAGTTGTTTCCAGTTCGTTTACTAGTCCAGTATTGTGTTTCTTTGGGGAGGATTCCGAACACCAAATTCTCACTGGTATGCCCTTTGAGTAGCTGTAATTGAATTCGTAATCCAGTATTGCTTTACAAGGAAGAGTCGTTCATTTAATGTGTACTCCATTTTCACGTTGACTAGAACAAAATCTCAACAACAGTTGCCGACAATAAAACTAACAATTACGAATAAAACATGAACATCTGCGCATCTAGTGACAGGCAATCGAAACTCCAGAACATTCTGCTTAATTTGGTGCTAAAATTGGGGCATTTTGTGAATTTCGAAACGAATAATTAAAGAAAGAAATGTGTCTGTTCTTCATGAATCATCCTGTATTTGAATGCTTATTTTGTTATTCCGTCGTCTTTCATCCTATCTATGTGTTGAAACCACTCCCATTTGATATTATGTATTTTCTCTGCTAATTTGTATATGTTTAATTCTTCCCATATTCGGGTGTTGGGTATATTATGTATATATTCTAATATTCGTTTAAGAAATTGCATCATTGATGTATCTCATCTCCTTTTAACTAATCTATTGAGGATGCAATTTTAACAAGCATATAACGGTAAAGGAACTGCCAATACCTTGTAAAATCTCATTATTGTATCTATTCTAGCTTTACTTCTTAGAGTTCCTTTGTATAGTTTCACACATGTGTTGAAGCTTATTAAGTGAACTATATTTATTAGGAGCATTTCACCAAAAATTGAATACATTCTACAAATTCAAACTTAAATTTTATAAAGTGTAGCGGTAATAGTAGATTATGATACAAGTACTAAATTAGGGTTTTATATCGCGAGTAGGAATGTTTGCAATTATCGATTCGCAATCCTACGAGCAAAACAAAACAATTTTTAACATGTGGCAATACTATTTACAGCGCTCGAACTTGTAAAATATAAATAAAAAATAATATACTGATTCCTGAAACCAGGAGAAATCACGTTTAGAACGAGATCAACCTTTGTTTCCCTTCTAGTAACTTGCAGTTTCAAATTGATATCATTTCAACGTTCCCACTACATTATGCTAGGTAATTAATAACTCCTGCTTCGGAGAGCCTACACTTATGCTCTGCACATCACCGCACTTTATACGCAACTGTCTTTGGCTTGGGGACACTATCTCTAACTTTCCTAAACTTAAACATTCAAACATATTTCTCTTAAAACCTTATTGGCTGAGTTCCTTCAGCTTGGAACAGTCTAGAAAACTTACCAGGCTAATATTCGTTGTTTCCAAACATGCGACCTCTCTTCAGAAATATTCGTTGTGCTAGCTTGTCATTTTCTCCTACACAATGACACAAGGTCTTGCTATTGTTACATCTCCCTACAAGTTGGTCTGCCTGCACCGTAATTCTAACAAAACATGTTTGTTTGTCTGCTTTTAACAAGTGTCCCACAGCTCTAGCTAAACACTTATATATATATATATATACATATATATACATAAAACTTATGCTTTAACATCTATTTATATAATAAATATTTTGCTTATTAATATTACTTTACATTATAATTTACTTTATTATATACATTGTATACATGACCATAGTTACTGTCTCAGGTGATAAGGTAAGAGAGAGTTTTCCTGGGTTCTGTTTTATTCTTATCAGTTCCTACCGTGTGCTTTGAGAGGAATGTTTAAGAGCATGGCAGCGCAAGAAGTAATTACGGTAACACTGCTCGCTCCTCCAGGCATAAACAATGTTTGATTACTCTCTACACTTGATTTGCTAATTAACCCTTTCAGCATAAGCGATTTCATAGAGAAATAACCTTAATGTATCCTACTAATTGATGTAAATTTACGGCCTGTCTAGCTGCTTTAAACCTCAGTTTATGGTTGAAAGGGTTGAGCGCTCTGGGAACTGTAAAATTATCAAATTTCACGTTGTTACTTTCTCTGCCACGTATCTAAAAGGTAGAGGGGATATTGCATTCCACCCAAAAACTCGATATCGATATTTCACCGGAAATACATGTTTTTAGCCCTCCTCCTGAATAAAAAAGTCTGTGTTACACTCACATGACTTTCTCTACTCTTGTACAAACTATTTTTATAAACGCTTATTCTCCATCTACTTCATGTTAAACGAGATAAACATTTGCAGACTCTATCTTATTGCTAAGTTTCTTGTAGATGTAAGGGGAAAATATATTTACAAGGGCAATATAGAAATACAGTAGCCTTTAAGCACATACATATCTCTTAATAGCTGGTTGCTAGGTGCAGCACCATTCCCTTTGCCACAGATTAATACTCTTTGCATATCCAAGACAAAAAATGAATAACGAATTCCCATTTTAGAAAATAAGTATTGAACAATTTAAGGGAATAACAAGCAATATCTCGAAAATGGTTCACTCAACAACAAAAAATGTATATGACATAAATTGTGTATTTTAACGCGATCTACATTTTTGTGTAGTAAAATTTTGTCTATCTCTTATGGTTTACCAGTTATGCAAAAGTCGTTCACAATGAAGAATACTTTTGGAGACATTCCCAGAAAATTCAAGATATACATTTCATTTGTCATGAAAATATCTTAAACCTATGATATTTTAATCAAAATCGTTAGAGCCATTTTTGAGAAAATTAAAATTTTCGAAAAATCTTCCATGTAAAGAGTAATCTGGGGTGGAGGGATTTTCTTGAAAACCTTGGTGTCGCATCTCTGGAAGATGCTGAATCAAAATACCAAGTTTGGTGTTTATCCGACTGTTCGTTTCTGAGTTATGCTGTTCACAGACAGACACACACACACACACACACACACACACACACACACACACACGGACATGTTTCCAAAAATGCTTTTTTTTGGATTCAGGAGGTCTCAAAACATGTATTTCCGGTGAAATCTCGGTATCGAATTTTTGGGTGGAATACAATACTTCCCCTAATTAATGTACGTATTAGAGAAAGTAAAAATGAACATTTTTAGAAAAAGTTCCGCATGAGTGTCTGACGTGAACAGCATAACTCAACAATAAAAGTCGAATCAACACCAAGCTTGGCATTAAGTGATTTTTCAAGAAGATCCCCCCACCCCAATTACCCTTTACATAGAACATTCTTAGAAATTTTTAATTTTCTAAAAAGTGGCTCTAGCGATTTTGATTAAATACCACATATTAAAGATATTTGCATGAAAGATAAAATTTATACCTTGAATTTTCTGAGAATATCCTGTGAAGTTGTCGTCGTTTGGAAGGAATTTTGTGTCGTTTTGTTTAACTCGTAAGCGTTAAGCGATAGACGAAAACGTACTACACAAAAAATACAGATCTCTTTCAAACACACAATTTATTTGAAACAACTGTTTCAGATATTTCCGAGATATCCGTTATTAATGGTTCGAACTGTTCAGTACTTATCCATTCCTTTCAGCTGTCGATTTTTAGTTTTTTCTTGCAGTGTGGAATTTTAAAGGCCAGTTCTAAAACATTCAATTATCGCTATTCCCTTTGAGTGTGTGCAGATATTTCCGGAAATGTTTATCTCGATTAAATTGAAGTAGATAGGAAAATAAGTTTCGTAAGAATAATTTGTATACCCACTAATAAGTGACAGAGGGCAGAGAAAGTCATGTGAATGTAACATATTTTTTTTATCTCTTATTAAAGATATGTGATTCTCGAGATTATAATATCTATACATTTAATCCATATTTAGTGTCTCCACTTTAAAGACATCTAGCAACCAAATTAACAACAACAAAAAATCCCTATACGTATGGCGAAATAACAAATGGTGTTACTATTTACGTGTTCGAGCGTTTTTACTAATTACTTTCTCTACTACGTATAGTAAGTAGGGGAAGTATTGTATTCCACCCAAAAATTCCATACCGAGATTTCACCGGAAATACATGATTTGAGACCCCCTGAATCCAAAAAAAGCATTTTTGGAAACATGTCCGTGCGTGTGTCTGTGTGTGTGTCTGTGAACAGCATAACTCAGAAACGAACAGTCGGATAAACACAAGAAAATCCCCGCACCCCAGACTACCCTTTACATGGAACATTTTTCGAAAATTTTAATTGTCTCAAAAATGGCTCTAACGATTTTGATTAAAATATCATATGTTTAAGATATTTTCACGACAAATAAAATGTATATCTCTAATTTTCTGGGAATGTTTCGAAAAGTATTCTTCATTGTGAACGACTTTTGCATAACTGTTAAACCATAAGAGATAGACAAAATTTTAGTACACAACAAATGTAGATCGCGTTAAAATACACAATTTATGTCAAATACATTTTTTTTGTTGAGTGAACTATTTTTGAGATATCGCTTGTTATTCCCTTAAATTTCCCAATACTTATACTTTTTCTCAAATTCGTTATTCAGCCTACCAATTCCCCTTGCATCTACAAGAAAATTTGCAATAAGATTAACATGAAGCATTGTAAGAATATTATGTAGAAGAATGGGCAGAGAAATATATGTGAATGTATTTTAATATGTTTTTGATCTCAATAGATTTGCATTATACCTTCCGATGTCAATTACCGTTAACGTAAGATTTGTTGGCGGTTATCGACTTCTTGCAGCCGTCGATTCAATAGGAATGAGATTGATGACTGCCGCAACCAATTAAAAGTTCCAATAGACAGTTTTTGTGATGGGACGAGCAGGAATGAAATATCAACTAAAGAAGGGCAATGGAGCGGAAGATGAAAAGAGAATCATTTAGCAAGAGATCCCGCAAATACGAACTTTTGGGGTCAGGCGAAAGGTTCCACTCTGAAATTCAAATATTGATCCAGTCGTGCAGATCCAGGCAAATTTCCAGTAAAGTAGGTACCTTCCCCACCATATAGCACGGAGCGAGCCCTCCCCTGTATGGACACGCCCATATCCCCCCATTCATTGACACGCCCACCATTCAACCCGCCATCTTCATTTGGAGGGAAAACCTTTGGCAGCATTAAGAAGTCAGTTGGGTACCTTCAGATTGCCATATGCTATCGATCTCATGGCTCTTCCTAGTTCCGCAGTCTTCTGTCTCTGGATGCTTGCAGTCAAACTCCTGTCCCGATACTCTTGTATAAACTATTTTTACAAACGCTTATTCTCCATACGCTTCATGTTAATCGAGATGTTAATCTTATTGCTAATTTTCTTGTAGATGCAAGGGGAATTGGTAGGCTTTAAGCGATAGTCAAATGTTTTAAGAGATGGTTGCTATGTGCAGTATTTCATTCTCTTTGCATTACCAGGACAAAAAAAAAGGAATAACGAATTTGAGAAAAAGTATAAGTATTGGAAATTTAAGGGAATAACAAGCAATATCTAGTAAAATTTTGTCTAACTCTTATGGTTTACCAGTTATGCAAAAGTCGTTCACAATGAAGAATACTTTTGGAGACATTCCCAGGAAATTCAAGATATACATTTTATTTGTCATAAAAAATCTTAAACATATAATATTTTAATCAAAATCGTTAGAGCCATTTTTGAG
Organism: Deroplatys truncata; assembly: GCA_030765065.1. Lineage (NCBI taxonomy): Eukaryota > Metazoa > Arthropoda > Insecta > Mantodea > Mantidae > Deroplatys > Deroplatys truncata. The sequence goes on along the minus strand of CM060975.1, from coordinate 299,817,966 downwards.
AAAATTAAAATTTTCGAAAAATCGTCCATGTAAAGGGTAATCTGGGGTGGGGGGATTTTCTTGAAAACCTTCGTGTCGCATCCTTGGAAGATACTGAACCTAAATACCAAGTTTAGTGTTTATCCGACTGTTCGTTTCTGAGTTATGCTGTTCACAGACAGACACACACAGCGACAGATACACACACAGACACACAAACGGACATGTTTCCAAAAATGCTTTTTTTGGATTCAGGGTGTCTCAAAACATGTATTTCCGGTGAAATCTCGGTATCGAATTTTTGGGTGGAATACAATACTTCCCCTACTTACCATACGTAGTAGAGAAAGTAAAAATGTAGATCTCTTTAAAAGACACATAGTTTATTTCAAATAACTTTTTTTATGGTACCGCCATTTCCGAGATATTCGGAACTTTAAAGTCCTATCGATTTGCAGCTGTTTCTCGCGATGTGAGGTTTTAAGGCCAGCATATAGCGTTCAGTTCTTAAACATCTGACTATCGCTGTTCCCTTTGTATCTATTACGAAATGTGCAATGTATCTATTTCTAGAAAGGTTTATTTGGATTAAAATGAAGTAGATAAGAAAATAAACTTGGAACAATTCGTACACCCATTAATAAGCCTTAGAGTGCAGAGAAAGTCATGTGAATGTAACACCGTATTTTTATCTAAATGTTTTCCAAATTTTGTCACATGCCACTCTGCTACAGATATACGTGTGTTTTGAATGTTATGCAAATATCTTTAATATTTATTGAGAAAACAATTTTATTTTACTTTTATTATAGTAATTCATCAGGTGTTGCACACGATGCAGAAATTGTAATTTAAAAACAATAGAAATACTGCCATACTAATTAAATAACACACAAAACTGGGATATAGAATGTTTTTTCACTCCTATAGTTGTTTAATGAACTATTTAAATATAATTTTTGTAACTGTTCATTCTCAGTGGTCAAATTAATTTGATTTTATAGCGGGCAGGTGTAGCTCTTCACGTACACTCGTGATGTGTCACCTTCTAATGGGTTCCTGTTTGAAGTTCCCAGAAGTTTTCCGCCTCGGCCTTCAGTCGGTAGCTGTGGATAATTTCCTATTCATAGCTATCTATATCTCAGGATATTGTGGGTGAAGGCAATTACTTTAACGATTTGATTTATTCTAACACAACAAATTTCGAAGCAGCTACCAACTGTTCCCCGAATGATGAAGTAATCTATAAGCTGTATTATACATCTTCCCATTACTTTGAACGTTGCAGTGGACCTACCTATCTATGCCACACGCTATCTCCCCCGACCACACGCACGCGCATTACAGCACCTGTCACCAAATAGCTCACATGAGAGAACATGAAAGAGTGTTGAAATCTGGGGCGCACCTTCCTTTTATAGCTTGCTATTATGACGCTAACTTTCGCGACTTTTTACCTAAACTTTATTGCAACTGGTTATTTACTTGGTGTGCTATGAGAAATAAATCGTTCACTTTTAGTAGTCAAGCTTCTGTCTGACTCATCTGGTAAAACCCAATATCTCTGTCTCACTCACAATTCTTGCATCTCTTTCTATCATCTTACTCTTTTTCCAACTCATTTGACTTTCCAGGAATTGTACTTCTATATCCGTCCTTGTTTCTCCTCGGACCTCACTCGCAGCTCGACCGTATTTTGCCTAATCTTATGTGCATTAGCTTGTATATGTTGGTGGACTTTTAACCTATGCTGCTCAATGTTTCTTATATCTGTCTACATTTTATGATACAAGTTATCTTACAGTATTATGTTATATTATTACATACTACTATTCTTGATTATTGATTTATGAATTCTCGTTATTTACATTGCTTTCCCTGTCGGATGTATGATCCCCTAAAATTTCTTGAGCAATTCTCTCTGAGTTTCTTCTGTAAATATGAATAAGATTGGCTAAAAGCCACATCACGTGGAACATTTTAATGCGTAAAAGTGTCAGAAAAATCAAAGTCGAGTAAAAGGCATTGGGCATTAGACCATGTGCTCTTGGGCATTTAAACGGTCACGTGTTGAAGCTTTAAGGGTCTCTGAGAGCAAAAGGCATTATATTGTTATACGCTAACCCACTCGCGGGCTCTATGAACTGCGTGAGTGAGCCGGGAGTTGCTGGTAGATGCGCACTAAAAATTCTTACCTTATAGTAGATAATGAAAATGTTGACCTTCTGCCCTCGGGCAAGCATAACATCTCGTAAAGATATTGTCACTCACTCGCCTAAACTGATCAGCAGGAATTCTTGCGATTTCTTACACGATATTATCTCTAAGTTCCTGTAGCGTGCCAAGATATGAAGATACACTTTATCTTTCAAAGGACTCTATAAATAAAAATCTGATGTGTTACACTCACATGACTTTCTCTACTCTTGTAAAACTATTTTTACAAACGCTTATTCTCCATCTACTTCATGTTAATCGAGATAAACATTTGCAGACTCTATCTTATTGCTAATTTTCTTGTAGATGTAAGGGGAATATATATTTACAAAGGCAATATAGAAATACAGTAGCCTTTAAGCATATACATATCTCTTAATAGCTGATTGCTAGGTGCAGCATCATTCCCTTTCCCACAGATTAATACTCTTTGCATATCCAAGACAAAAAAAAATGAATATCGAATTCCCATTTGAGAAAATTAGTATTGAAAAATGTAAGGGAATAACAAGTAATATCTCGAAAATGGTTCACTCAACAAAAAAAATGTATATGACATAAATTGTGTATTTTAACGCGTTCTACATTTATTGTGCAGTACAATTTTTGTCTATCTCTTATGGTTTACCAGTTATGCAAAAGTCGTTCACAATGAAGAATAATTTTGGAGACATTCCCAGAAAATTCAAGATATACATTTTATTTGTCATGAAAATATCTTAAACATATGATATTTTAATCAAAATCGTTAGATCCATTTTCGAGAAAATTAAAATTTTCGAAAAATGTTCAATGTAGATGGTAATCTGGGGTGGGGTATTTTCTTGAAAACCTTCGTGTCGCATCTCTGGAAGATACTGAACCTAAATACCAAGTTTGGTGTTTATCCAACTCTTCGTTTGTGAGTTATGCTGTTCACAGACACACACACACACGGACATGTTTCCAAAAATGCTTTTTTTTTGGTTTCAGGGTGTCTCAAAACATGTATTTGCGGTGAAATCTCGGTATCGAATTTTTGGGTGGAATACAATACTTCCCTTACTTACTATACGTAGTAGAGAAAGTAAAAATCACAGCTGGTTAGGTCGGGAGAGCGAGGAGGTCACATATCAACGATAATAATTCTGTCATCAAACGCTTCTCTGATTGCACTTACTGATTTGACAGTCGTATGTGCCGTTGCGGAATCTTGCTGGAACAGGTGGCACAAAGTTTGGGAACTTTTCATCAAAGCCCCTGTGCACAAGGTGCAATTCATAAACATTGCAAATAAACACGCCTCCTTCCACAGAAATTAAATAAAATTGAGCAATCTTTAACTTCTATGGTCCTTAGCGTCCCATTCTATATTGGGCGTAAAAGAGCAACAATTTTGCTCAGAGGCCTCTTTATCAGGCTTGAGGTTCTTTTACCTGCCGTAAATCTACGACACGGGACCACCGACCTATGCTAAGGATTTTTACGCCAGAAAAAATCCATCGCCCTCCCCCGGTTTTCAACCCACGACTTCGGGAACTGGAAGCTAGCATGATAACCACTACACCACAGAGGGTGACATTCTTGTTGTGCCACAGAAAAGTGACGTACTATGTTTACCGTATCGAAAGAGGCGTCTGAATGACTCACCTGACGCAGCAACACATGTGAGACCTGGCGCCAGTGCACTTTCGAGCGCGAATCGGCAGTTCTTGTTCCCGGTAAATGGCGAGAGTAGAAGGAGCTGCGAATGGGTTATCAGATAATATAATGACCCTATATGTAATTGAAGATAAAGGTTCAAAGTATTTTTTGGGTATAAAATAATCATTGAATTTTTACTTTCTCTACTGCGTATAGTAAGTAGGGGAAGTATTGTATTCCACCCAAAAATTCGATACCGAGATTTCACCGCAAATACATGTTTTGAGACCCCCTGAATCCAAAAAAGCATTTTTGGAAACATGTCCGTGTATGTGTGTGTGTGTCTGTGAACAGCATAACTCGGAAACGAACAGTCGGATAAACACCAAACTTGGTATTTAGGTTCAGTATCTTCTAGAGATGCGACACCAAGGTTTTCAAGAAAATCCCTTACACCCCAGTTTACCCTTTACATGGAACATTTTTCGAAAATTTTAATTTTTTCGAAAATGGCTCCAACGATTTTGATTAAAACATATGTTTAAGATATTTTCATGACAAATGAAATGTATATCTTGAATTTTCTGGGAATGTCTCCAAAAGTACTCTTCAGTGTGAACGACTTTTGCATAACTGGTAAACCATAAGAGATAGACATAATTTCACTACACAAAAAATGTAGATTGCGTTAAAATACACAGTTTATGTCATATACATTTTTTTGTTGAGTGAACCATTTTCGACATATTGCTTGTTATTCCTTTAAATTTTTCAATACTTATTTTCTCAAATGGGAATTCGTTATTCATTTTTTTGTCTTGGATATGCAAAGAGTATTAATCTGTGGGAAAGGGAATGGTGCTGCACCTAGCAACCAGCTATTAAGAGATATGTCGATGCTTAAAAGCTACTGTATTTCTATATTGCCCTTGCAAATACAAAACAAGGGGAACATAGTACGCCTTTTTTTTTCTTTCTTTTTTAACAGTTCCCTTGTAGTACCCAGTTTATGCTACTGTGTTTTACTGTTTTCATACCGCTTATTTCCGCAACACACACACACCCACACCCACCCACACACACAAACACCCATGCCCGTGGCGGGACTAGAACTCGCGACCCTCAATTATCTGAAATACCTTTATCTCCAGAATGCATTAAACATAGCTAGAGAGATTAATGTGCAACGAAATGCGTATACTGTCTGGAGTAGTTAAACATGGTGAAACAGAAACTGATAATGTTATGCTGCAAGTCGTTCTTGATATGTGTAATTCTTGGGTGAGAAACAGGGAGCCAGATCTCATACTTTACAATTCAATGCCGTTCTGACTCAAAAAAATCTTATATATTTTTAACTACATTTACACCCTTTCTCTCTCTCTCTCTCTCTCTCTCTCTCTCTCTTTTGTAATTGCCCCTCTAAAGGAACAAAGCGTCCCGGTGGCGATCGTCCGGCATACAGCCTCATCCCATCCCGCGTGAAATTAGAGTATAATATGCAGGCAGTTTACTTGTGTGTTAAGAGCGCAGTTAGTCGGGTGCCGCATTAGCACCCTACTTAGTCTCGTAGTGCTATTTGATGGCATACGTTTCATGCAAGTGAGTCGGACGACGAGCTATAGATCTGGTTAAAACACACAATTTGTGTCACGTGGTTTATTTGTGGCATTAACCATTTCAGATATATTCTTTGTTATTGCCATTAATTTATCAAGTGCTTAAAACGTTTTACTTTCCCTACTACGTACATAGTAAGTAGAGAAGGTATTGAGCTCCATCCAAAGTACTATACTGTGATTTCACCGGAAATACATGTTTTGAGGCCCCCTAAATCCAAATAAAGCATTTCTGGATACAAGTCCGCGCGCGCGTGTGTGCCTATGCACAGAATAATTAAAACACGAAATGTCAGATAAATACAAAACTTGGTGTTTGAGTTCAGTATCTTCCAAGGATGTGACACGAAGATTTTTCAGGAACATTTCCCCATCCCAACTACCCTTTACATATAACACTTTAAAAAAAAGTTTGATTTTCTAAAAGATGGCTCTAACGATTTTGATTAAAATACCATATATGAAAGATGCACACATTATGAAGAAAACGTATATTTTGAATTTTCCGGGAATAGCCTATGAAGTCCTCTTCATTCGGAAGGAATTTTGTGTAATCTTGTATAACTGGTAAAGTTTATGCGATAGACAAAATGTACTACACAAAAATATAGATCTCTTTAAAACACACAATTTATTTAAAATAAGTTTTTATGGTATAATTCGTTTTAATAGCCGTTATTAAAGGTCTAAATTCCTCAATACTTGTCATTAGTTTTCAGGCCCATCGATTTTAGTTGTTTCTCACGATGTCATGGAAACAGTATGGAATTTTAAGGCAGCATATAGCGTCCAGTTGTTAAACATTTGACTATCACTGTTCTCTTTGTATCTATAACGAAATGTGTAACGTAGCTATTTCTGCAAAGGTTTATTTGGATTAAAATGTAGTAGCTAAAAATAAGCTTTAGTAATAATAGTTTGTGTACTCACTAATAAAGAGAGAGGGTAGAGAAAGTCATGTGAATGTATCACATCAGTTTTTTTGTCAAATGGTAAACGGAATCTCAGTCATCACATAGAGACCCGCTTTAAAAGATTTGACTATAGCTCAAGCCTACTGTATTCCTCCTGTACCTAGATCGAAATATGTAATAAAACGTTTTCTGCGAACGTTTATTTCGATTAACATGAAGCAGGTAGGAGAATAAGCTTTCGTAATAATAATTCTAATAAGAGTGAGTAGAGAAAGTCATGTGAGTTTAAAATATACTGCTTTAATCCAGATAAACAGCAGGCTTCAAGAGCTCTATTCTTGGTGAGCGTAATGTATTCCGAAGGCACCATCCTGGATTTTCACTTGATCTTCTTTCTCAATGAAAAGCGATGGGAACAAATTACCAGCTCTGCTCGCTTTTTCTGCCTCAACTCTCTAAACTTAGGAAGTAATAAATTCACCGTCTTCCTCTCAACACAAAGTTAACAGTAACCCATTACTCGTTTAATTCATTCCACTTTGTCTATTAAGGAGTTTGCAATGGAATAGATAGGAAAACTTGTGAACTGTCTGTCTGTGGGTTTTCTTAGAGGAGCTTGAAGGAAAGCTAATTTATATTGTTATAAAAAGACACAAGTTATTAAAACATCTGTTTGAAAGAGAATGTCTATTCTTTGGCAATTTCACAATCATATGGTAAAGGTAAAGGCACAGATAAACGGAGGGCCCCCAGAAACCGGAGCAGAGCATCACAAGTAGATCACAACTGGGGGAGAGATGAGGGAAGTGACGAGATCCGGATGACGACTGGCTCTAGCATAGACGGGGTTCCTGAGGTTTCCAGGTCGAACGCACCGACGCCGCCTGAGCCCACCCACAAGCCCTAACCCCCGGGGGTTCCATTATGGAACGCCCGCCCGAGAGCCCCGAAGGCGGGTCCTAACTGAGCATTCCGCAACGACGCCAGGGAAGAAACGGCACATGCACCGCCCAGTCGCAACCCGCCGAACACCGTTGCCTGGTCCTACAACTCTGAAACAGATGGCAAGGAAAAGTATGGGTACAGGAAATGAGGGGGCAGGTAAGTCGTGGTAGAAGATATACCACCCCAGCATTACCCATGGGTCAAAGTGACGGTCGTCGGGGATCGGACCCTGGACCTCTCAAATGCGAGTTGCACACCTTACGGACATTTGTATGGTGTCTAGAAATGTGCGGGATGTAACAGTAAGTTACGGACAAGCTTTCAGGACTTACCAGCTTTCTTCCATGAAATGTTCAAAACGTCCTCTTGGTTATGTCTGGCTAAGTTGTAATTCTTAAATTCACCCTGTGTGAGGGCGTTGAAAACTCTTGTATATTGTACCCTGCTACAAGATGCAGAGAGTCTTCTGCCCGTATTTTGGAACGTTGCGAAGGTTCTCCAGGGATACATCAGCACGCCAAGGATCCATTGCGACGGCGGCTTGATGCATGTATCAATGTTAATGGAGGGCATTTTGAATATTTCATGTGAGAAAGAGTTTCATGTGGTATGCTGGTACGTTCTGTTCCTGTGCATTTCCCATGATTGTGTACGGAGCGGCGGTGATAAAAATGGTCCGTTTGAATGCAAATGCGATATTTACGTTGTGTATTAATATAAATTTCTGTTAAAATTGAACCGGGCTACAGTTCAACAATGGGCAATTTTATGCAATGTGAATAAACGATAGTGGACATTCTTCTGTCAGAATTTCAGTTTATTTCAGTTGCTGGAAAATGGCTTTCTCGATACAAGAAAGAATTCGAATTGTGCAAGCATGCATATGTGGAAACAGGTTCAATTAAGGAAACCCGCGAAGTTTTCGGGGACAAGTTTCCGGGTAGAGGACTACCGACAATACACAAATTAGTTTAAAATGGCGCGCTACGAGATCTGTGCAGAATGTAAAACGAGAAAGAATTCCTTCAGTTCGCACACCAGAAGTTATTGAGGAGATTCACCAAAGAATTACTGAAAGCGCAAAGAAGTCTACTCGTAAATTGGTGCAACAGGCACATGAAAGTACGAGGAGTTGCCAGTGGATATTAAAAAGTAGATCCAACGGCGTGTGTGTGTGTGTGTGGTTTTTTTCTGTGGAGATATGTAAAGAGTAAGGTCTATGAAACACACACAATACAGGAACTGAAAGACAACATCGATATCGGAAGTTTACGCTGGGTATATCTGAATACGGTTAGACGTGCAGAGCTGTGCATTGATGCTGCAGGGGGGCCACTTTCAGCATCTCTCATTAATGACGAGTCCATTTCACTGGACGAAGGTTATACCACAAGTGCTTGCACTTCCCACCGCTTCATTCCAACAGTTCATTCAGCCGTGAGAACAGCTTGCCCCCAGTGCCAAGCTGTATTGCATGCTGCAGGTAAACTTCTGCGCGTCGTGAGTACCCCGCTACTCTCTTGTGCACACCCAAGCGGTTTTGCCCATGGAAGAATTTCTCATCGGCAATGATGTTTACTCGTTTACTATGCTATAAATCTTTGGGTTTGTTTTCGTTGGTTTTTTTCTTTATAAACATTAAACTCACAGCATATTTACACTCTCAATCATACTTTCAGGCTGCGGAGAGGTCGGGGAATAAACATGACTAAAGAAAACTGGTGAAGGTAGTTTCTGCCCCACGTATGGAAGCCAATTTGAAGAAGGAGAATTTTAGGATGAGTTGTATTGTATTTCGACTGTTGGGGAGCCGAACTTGAAGTAGTTGCAACCGCAAATATGGTACCCGGTAGCCTTCGCCCCAAGTTTAAAAACATTAACTTTGTATTTTTACTGTTTCTTTAAATATTATATATTTATGTTTGCCTCGGCTGCGTCAGTATTAATTTGTAGAGACATGAATATCTTAACAAGGCGTGGTATGGCTGAAGAATATAGGCGTACACAGATTATAATTTGTACTTCATTCCATTTATTAATTCTTTAAACGATTAAATAACACTTCGCTGATATAGAGAGCTGTACGATTCTTTTATTAATTACTTGCACTTTTTAACACGTAAACTATTTTCGTCTCACACTGAATACGTATTAAACTTCTCGAGGATGCGTATCGCGTCTGGTTAGTAACGCTGTCTGCTAGCAACTGACTTCTGAATTTGTACAATTTGATCTATTTCAGTTTCTGATTGGCTAATCCTATCCAATAGAATACTTTCATTTAATTTCAGCTTCTTTCTCGTTGTTGATTGGCTATTTTATAAACTGTCTTTAAAATTACATTATTGTTTCCAAGAATGACTAGTAGCATTATTAAACCTTCTAATTCATTATTGCCTCAAAGCTACCTCATTGTTAGCAACTTTTAACCTATTATTCTCACAGCTCCTACATTATTAAATTACCTAATACATTCACATAACATTATTGAACATGTACATAATAATATAAACATTAATGCAATGACTGTTACATACAATTTATATATTATACACATATTGCTTTAAGGCGGGCTGTTATTATATTTTATATTATATAATATTTAACTGAAATCATTTAACTGTCAAAAATACTGCCTCAATACTTCCCATCCTCCAACCGGGAATCGAACGCAGGACTCCGGATTTGCGGGCTAGAAAACAGCTTTATGACTACCTTTCTCTAATTTCTCTTTCCTTTATCTAAGATAGTGTATATATTGCAGTGTATAGAAAATTCATTAAGCATATTTCAATGATACTCTACATTCTTAGATCCTATGAGGCCGAAAGCGAATTTTTAGGAGAAGTCTGTGACCGTACACTTGTCTATCAGTGAAGAGCGTAACTCAAAATTAAGAGTTAGATAATTGCCAAATTTCGTACTCATGTCAGACACGTTTTAAAGACTGAAAAGAGTGCATTTTCAAGGAATTCTTCCAACCCTAACAACCATTAACATAGAAAGTTTTTCGTCATTGTTTATTTTTTCAAAAAATAACTGACGAATCTGATTGCAACATACGAGGGTGATCCAAAACTAAGGTTACAAAACCTGCAGTAAAAGTGTACATCTTATTTCATACAACCAGTACAGTATATACATTACAACTGATAGTATATACATTAGGTTATTTTTCGACATAGTCTCCATATCGGTTTAGGCACTTGTCGCATCGTGTCCTTGCGTGTTCAACCACGTTGTCGCGAAGTGTTTCACCTCCTCTTCTGGAGCGAATCGTCGGCCTCCTGGGCGCTCCTTCTAGTGAGGAAGAAGGCGAAAGTTGGAGCGAGGTCCGGGCTGTAGGGAGGGTGGTCGATGATGTCCCAGCGAAAATGCTTCAACAGCGTGGTGGTCTTCTGGGCTGTATGATGTCGCGCGTTGTCGTGAAGGAACATGACGCTCTCGGTGAGAAGTCCTGGCCGTTTCCTCCTGATTGATTCGCGCAGTATCGGTCAGCGTTCATTGTGTGCCCTGTTTTCAAAAACTCCACGAGTACACCCGCGCTATCGCAAAACACTGTGTTCATCACCTTCCCGGCAGATGGCGTCACCCTAAACTTCTTTATCTTTGTAGAGGAGAGGTGTTTCCACTCCATTGACACCCGCTTACTGCTGGGGGTGTAGTGGTGGGTCCATGTTTCGTCATCAGTGACAATGCGGCAGTGAAAACTGTTCCCTTCCTTTGGAGAATCGTTGCAAAAGTTGCAGACTTCTCCCATGCGTTCTTCTTGTATTGGTTGGACAGATTTGGTGAAACCTATCGGAAACAAACTTTCCGGTACCGCAGAATATCGTGAACAATGTGATGAATACTTCCAAACGACATTCCCAATTCTACCGTCATATGCCTTAACGTGATCCTCCTCTTGTCCTGAATCAGCTCCTACACGCGAGCTTGTTCAACTCTGTTGATGTCGTGCTGGGTCGTTCACTGCGATCCTCGTCGGTGACGTTATCACTACCGGCCGAACACTTTCGACACCATTCTGCGACATGCTAATGAGACATTACTGTCTCTCCGTAAACATCCACCACCTGCTGGTGAATTTCAGCCGCGGTTACATGTTCACACACAGAAATCGATTAACAGATCCGGATTTTTTCGCGAGACTAGTATTCCAAACGAGTCACAACTAATTCTGTAGGTGGCGGGTGGCTGAAACTCTGCACAGTTGCCAATCGCATATACTAGAATTACCGCACACTACTAATTTTTCTATAACGGAGGAAACTTCAGTAATCTCGGCCTTGTAACCTTAGTTTCTGATCACCTCTCGTATACTCGAGACTCTGCCGTGACAAACTATATATGTTGAAGCTTCTTTGAAGTCCTCTCATGCTCAATGAATTTTATATAACTATAAAGCCTTAACAGAAATGAAGAACCTTCCTTCAGAAAACATTCTAGGATGTTTTACATTCACATGACTTTCTCTACCCACTATCGTTTATTACTTTCTCTACTGCTACGTATAGTAAATAGGCGAAGTAGTGTATTCCATCCAAAAATTCTATGTCGAGATTTCATCTGAAATATATGTTTCTGAGGCATCATGAACCTCAAAAAAGAACATTTTTAGAAAAAGGTACGTATGTATGTCTGAGAAGAGCATAAATCAAAAACGAAAAGTCGAATAAATACCAAACCTGTTATTTTAACCAAGCGGAATGAATCAGGCGGCTGCGTTTGTGGCCCGAATTCCGGATGACGTGATTTCGATTCCCGTTGACCTTCCTGAACCATGGGTTTTTTCAGGGGTTACTCCGGGTCACTAGGCGAATGCTGGGAAGGATCATTATCTCCCCCGAATTTCTCTATTCCTCATTCCCTCTAATTCATCTATCTCGTTCACGTTACGGTTGACTCCGGGGCTATGTGTCGGCCGTCCTGCAGCCCATATATCTGCGGTTTCTTCGTCTCATCCGTTCCTCCCTGATCTGTGTGGTTCGAGGTGCTAGGTGTCCTCCCCGTGGCTTATTCCCCACCCCCAACTTTACAAAATTCCTTCCGAATGAAGGGCCATTCCCAGAAAATTCAAGATATAGGTTTTATTGATCAAGTAGATATATTAACATTCTGCCGTTTTAATTAAAATTGTAGAGCTATTTTTGAAAAAAAATAAAAAATAACAAAAATGTTTCCATGTAAAGAGTCGTTTGAGATGGAAGGGATGCTGGATAACCTCGTGTCGCATCCTTGGAAGATGCTGGAGTTAAAAAAATCAAGTGTGGTATTTAACTGATTTTTACTTTCTCTACTACGTATAGTAAGTAGGGGAAGTAATGCATTCCACCCAAAAATTCGATACCGAGATTTCACCGGAAATACATGTTTTGAGACCCCCTGAATCCAAAAAAAAGCATTTTTGGAAACATGTCCGTGTGTGTGTGTCTGTGAACAGCATAACTCAGAAACGAACAGTCGGATAAACACCAAACTTTGTATTTAGGTTCAGTATCTTCCAGAGGTGCGACACAAAGGTTTTCAAGAAAATGCCCCCACCCCAGATTACGCTTTACATGGAACATTTTTCGAAAATTTTAATTTTCTCAAAAATGGCTCTAACGATTTTGATTAAAATATCATATGTTTAAGGTATTTTCATGACAAATAAAATGTATATCTTGAATTTTCTGGGAATGTCTCCAAAAGTATTCTTCATTGTGAACGACTTTTGCATAACTGGTAAACCATAAGAGATAGATAAAGTTTTACTACACAAAAAATGTAGATCGCGTTAAAATACACAATTTATGTCCTATACATTTTTTTTTTGTTGAGTGAACCATTTTCGAGATATTGCTTGTTATTCCCTTAATTTTCCAATACTTAAACTTTTTCTCAAATTCGTCATTCAATTTTTTTTGGTCCTGGTAATACAAAGAGAATGGAATGCGCCACATAGTAACCAGCTCTTAAAATATTTGACTATCGCTTAAAGCCTAGCAATTCCCCTTGCATCTACAAGAAAATTACCAATAAGATTAACATCTCGATTAACATGAAGCATATGAGAATAAGCGTTTGTAAACATAGTTTGTACAGGAGTAGAGAAAGTCAGGTGAGTGCAACACATCAGATTTTTTTAATTCACGAAGACTCAAAACATGTATTTCCGATGAAATCATGCTATGGAATTTTTTGGGTAGAATGCAATAAACCTTTCTTCTACAAGGAAGAATATTGCGTATCCAATGTAACAACAGAACGTTCTCAAATGATATTTGTGATTAAAAGTGAGAATTTGCGTGATTTTTCTCGATGGTAACAGACTATGTACCATTTGTCTGAATATTCATAAGTAAAGAGAAGCCTCAGAATCTTAAAATTTCAACTACTGTGATTGTCTAAAAGTTACTGGATCGTTCCGATAGTTTCATTGCTTAAAGATGCTTAAAAACTACACACAATTTTTGCTTTCTATCCTAGTTGTGTATAATAACTAGAGGTAAGCAGGTATTGCATTTCATTCAGAAACTGTTACCGAGTTTCACCGGAATATTTCACTTTTAAGGCTCCCTGAATCAAAGAAGAATGATAAAGTACTTGAAAAAGCTCCGCGCGTGTGTGTTTGTCTGTGAACAACACAACTCAATAACTGAAACCCTGTGAAATACGAAACTTGGTATTTAAGTTCCTCATATCCTAAGGTTGCAACACGAAGATTTTCAGGAAAATTGCACACTGATTAGATTGTGTCTTATAAGGGCAAGATAGGCGGGAGGTGAAACGGCAACTCTAGGCCGAGCCCGAGAACTGTAATTATAGATAATTTTATTAATTAATTTTTATTGATGTTAAATCATATTATGTATATATCTTTTTCTTATACTGCTTGTATAGTTTAAGAAGGGTGATTTAACGTTATGCATGTATTTAGGTTACTAATATTAGAAGAGTTATAAATGGTTTAATGTAAATAATTTAAGCGTAATGTTAAAATACTGTCCACGACGAAATGTTTTAGCTACAGGAACAGTGTCTTCGAAGGCAGAAAATCTAGTTTTACGTCTCTCTGGTCGCAGGGGCATTGTTCATACAGCGAGGGTGTAAAGTCTTTGTTCTTTTATTCGATAATTCGCCGTGACCAAGTGAGAGAGACAGCTAGCTTAACGGTAAATTTAGGAAAAGCCGCTATTTATGTTAAACTTGGACCAATGAGATCCCTGTAAGTTTATACGAAATAGTGGGACGCGTCGAGTGGCGCTAAAAATGGACCAATAGGAAAGGAAGCAGCCCCAGAAGCCTGCGACTATAAATGGATCTGTTAGGAACAAATTCGAGGCATTGCATTTTGGCATTTTGTCATGTGTGGGTCATTTGTCATGTAGTCAGGGAACATTTTGCAAAACTACAGGCAGGGAGAGATGCTGCAGGATGTTTGAGATATATCGCGCCAAAGGTGAATGAAGACAGTTTTCGAAACACACCTAAGAATCGCTACTCGTAAAGAGATAATAAGCATATTTAAACTTCGCGTCATATCCGCGCCGTGTTTCAACAGCGGTGGACAGTATTTTAACGGCGGCAATATCAGTGTTGTGTACTACGTGGAGTAGTTAAATAAAGGAAATTGCAGTGTCATCTTTTCGAAACCAAAGCACGTCTATTTCTCCTGTTACCACGACCCGAGATCTACGCTTCGTTTACCAAGGATAAGTCCATGCTCCCACCTAGTTTTAAAGAAAATTACTGCAGCTAGCCGAGGATAAAATGCAGAGAACCAGCACACTGCGAACATCTGGAGCCAACATGGAGGATGCAGCAAGGTAAGCCGCGAGCAACGGGCATCAACAAGAACCACGACATCGGGCAGGAGGTGACTGCCGCAGAGCGATGTCTGACTCCTTGAGCTTGTACAAAAGGCCTTGGTGCCACTTGGTGGCAAAGGCCTTCTCTATGTCCAGCAGCACCGCGCTCGTCTTGAAGATAAAGTCCATTTGGACTTGAATTTTCTGCAAATGGGATGTGAAGACTTGCCATTTCATTAGGAGCTCCTAGCGAAGTTTTCTACAACCATTGATCTTTATAAAACTTCCATTATACAGCGCAGTGTCTTCGTTCCTGCTAGATTGTACTAGAGAGAAGCAGGCACTTGTTGGTGTGACTTGGCGCCTTAAGGGATAATTTCTCAGGGTGTGAGTCTACTTTAATATGAAGTAAACATCACATGGAAGCAAACGTTTTACTTTCCTTGCGAGCAACGCCAAGGAGTTTGAGTCGACCTGTGCAGGGTATGTACCTGACAATGGAAACTAGATTATGGGACAGTATTTTTAACACTTAAATAATTTCAGTCAAATTATATAATATGTAAATTTAATAACAGCCCGCCTTGAAGCAATATGTGTACGTAATAATTTGTAAAATGTATGTAACAGTCATTGCATATGCTTATATTATTGTATCCATGTGTAATAATGTTATGTGAATGCATTACGTAATTTAATAATGTAGGAGCTGTGAGAATGATAAGTTAAAAGTTGCTAACAGTGAGGTAAACTTGAGCCAATAATGAGTTTGAGAGTTTAAATGTTACTTGTGACTCTTGTAAGCATTAATGTGATTTTAGTGACAGTTTATAAAATAGTCAATCAACAACCGGAGGGGGTTTTAGTTAAATGAAGGTATTCTATTGGAGTAGGATTAGCCAATCAGAGACTTGAAATACAGAAATTTACAAGTTTAGACGGTTGAAATCTATTCAGTTGCCTGCAGACAGTGATAGTAACCGGATGCAAGATGCGTCCTCGAGAAATTAATTACATATTCGTGTGAGACAAAAATAGTATACTTGTTAAAAAGTGCAAGTATTAAATAAAAGTATCTCACAGCTCTCTATATCAGTGAAGTGCTATTTAATTTGTGTCAAGGATTAATAAAAACGAGTGAATTAAAACTTAAAATCTGCGTAAGCCTACATTCTTGTCGCATCACGCCCTGCCAAGATATTCATGTCTCTAAAATAATACTGACGCAGCCGAGGCAAACATAAATATTAAATATTTAAAGAAACAATCAAATTACAAAGTTAATATTTTTTTAAACTTGGGTCAAAGGCCACCTGAAAGTACATTTGGGGCGAAGGCTACCAGAAAGTGGGTACTATACGTGTGGTTTCAACTTCTACAAGTTCGGCTCCCCAACAGTTGAACTATAATACAACTCCTTCAATACTCCTACTTCAAATCGGCTTTTCATACGTAGCAGCAAACAACGTAATAAAAACATACTTTTTAAAATTGACGCCCAAAGCGTGGTGCAAACTCCTACAATAAAATACGTACTTCAAATTGGCTTCCATACGTGGAGCTAAATAAACAAACAACTCCAACAAAACACCTTTCTCAATTAGGATAATGTGTGTATCGAAGTGAGACACCGCGCACTGCGAACCAGCTTGATCTATTGTTGCTACACCCTCCGGGAGGCAGGGATGAGGTGAAGAAGCCATAGGATGTCTCAAGTCCGCAGGCAGGCGCAGAAGTCCCTAATGTTTCCAGTTTGAAAACCACGCACCAATAGGGGCGAAGTATCCCGAGAGATGGCGATGAAGCGACCATAACGGGCGAGACAACGCACCCTGGCGTTCACGGGGAGAAATCTTTTCAATGCGCAAGCATCCACACCGTCTGCCCGACACCGCTACACCTGAAGCGTGAAAGGGAGAGATGAAATGAGGGGAAAGGAGAAATCGTGGTAGAATCACCACCCCAGCATTCGCCTAGGCGACCAGGGGAAAACCATGAAAAACCCTATGGTTAGAGGGGCTCCCACCGGGAATCGAACCCGGGACCTCCCAACGTTGCCCCATCAGCCATCCTGCACGGTGGTAACTAAAGTAAACACAAATGAAAAAAAACAAAGGTGACAACTTCGCTCAGGTGAATGTATCCGTCGTTGGCTTTTAGGAATTTAAATACAAAAATTTTGAGATGTTCTTCGGTTTAGTATGCAGATAAATCTTTTAGACAAGCCATTATCTACCTCGTTGCCCTACTTACTTTGTGCAGCCCTGGCAAGCCGCTTCTTTCATCTTTATCAACACATCCATTAACACTTGTGCCCTCTGGCATTTTTATTTCTCAGCGCAGTCTGTTATTTGTTAATCTTATTTCCCAGCCGCTGCGACTTGCCCATGGGTTGCGACACACACCGGTAAAACCAAATTACACACAACAAAATTAATGGCACGGCAAGAGGAAGCAGTTGGAATAATGAAAGAGCGAGTTGTCAGGCAAAGGTTATTATGACTTAACAATCGTCAACACTTGTAGTAGCACTCTCTCTGGGGCATCGCTTGTTATCCAAACTGATTCTCCAACTCACTTCATCGCTAAATGTTTCCATAGAAACACCAACTGCTTACATGCAACATGCTGGAGCAAACAAATATCTCGCACGTCGATTAAATTCAAACCTTTTTAATCTTCCCGCTAGGAAAAGTTAGCATAAAACTATAAACATTTCGGAAACAGTTGAAGCTGTTCGGAAGGGACATCTAACACCAGCCGGCCCTCGTAGCCGTGGTCGCTGGTGTGGTCACTCTGACGCTCCGCCAAGCTGAGGGTAGCGGGTTCGAGTTCCGCCACGGGCATGGGTGTTTGTGTCTGAATGTGTGTTGCGGAAATAAGCGGTAGGAAAAGTAAAACACAGTAGCATAAACACCTCGACCCCTTTGAATCTTTTGTGCATACATCCCTGGGAGGAACGGATGAGATGAGGGAACCACAGGAGACATATGGGTTGCAGAGCGACACCGGCGAAAGTCGACAGAGACGCGCAGAGTTCCCTAACAGATTCAGGCTTGACCAACCGGCCACAGGAGGGTCACCAGGGCGGGTCACCCTCAATAAGAGCGGGGAAACACGACTCACCGTAGAGGCTCGACAGGCTTCCCTCTAACAGGGCCGAGAAGAGGTTCAAAATCGCAAGCCTCTGCGTCATCTGTCCGACACCGACCGAACCACAGAACTCTCGAGTCAACCTGAAACATGAAAGAGAAATGAAATGAGAGGGAATTGGAGCGTGAGGAATTCCATGGTAGAATTCACCACTCCGGCATTCAACTATGTCAACCAGGGAAAAACCTATGGGAGTGGGGCCACCGAGAATCGAACCCGGGATCTCCTGAATGCGAACCTCACACGTTACCACGGAGACATCTCGCTCTGTTACTTACAGTAAATTGAGTATTGTATTTCACCCAAAAATTGAATGTCGATGTTTCATCTTGAAACCCCCAAAAATGTTTAGAAAAAGGCCCATTTCTGCGTCTTTCTGAGAGACTGTTTGTGTTTATGGGTGTGTCCAACAAACACCAATCTTGGTATTTAAGTTCCGTATCTTCCAAAGTTACGACACGAATATGATCAACTAAACCTTCCCACCACAAACTGCCCTTTACATGCGACACTTTACCACGTTATTTGTTTTCTCAAAAATGCCTGTGACTATTTTATTAAAATACTGTATGTTTAAGATATTTTCATGAAAAATAAAATACATATCTTTCATTTTCTGGGCATAACCTGTAAAGCCCTCTTCATTCTGAATTAGTTTTGGTAAACTCTAAGAGATGGACAAACTCTTACTACAAAAAATTTATATATAGATCTCTTCGAAGCACACAATTTATGCCAAATAAATGTTTTTGTGATGCCCACAATTTCTGAGATTTCTTTATTATTGCTTTGAATTTTCGATTACCTTTCTCAAGAGAAAAATCGTTATTCGTTTTTCACTTTCTCTACTACGTATAGTAAGTAGGTATAGTATTGTATTCCACCCAAAAATTCGATACCGAGATTTCCCCTGAATCCAAAAAAAAGCATTTTTGGAAACATGTCCGTCCGTCCGTGCGTCTGTCTGTGAACAGCAAAACTCAGAAACGAACAGTCAGATAAACACCAAACTTGGTATTTAGGTTCAGTATCTTCCAGAGATGCGACACGAAGGTTTTCAAGAAAATCCCACCACCCCAGATTACCCTTTACATTGAACATTTTTCGAAAATTTTCTCAAAAATGGCGCTAACGATTTTGATTAAAATATCATATGTTTAAGATATTTTTATAACAAATAAAATGTATATCTTGAATTTTCTGGGAATGTCTCCAAAAGTCTTCTTCATTGTGAACGACTTTTGCATAACTGGTAAACCATAAGAGATAGACAAAATGTTACTACACAAAAATGTAGATCGCGTTAAAATACACAATTTATGTCATATACATTTTTTATTGGACCATTTTCGAGATATTGCTTGTTATTCCCTTAAATTTTCCAATAATGTTTCTCAAACGGGAATTCGTTATTCATTTTTTTTATGTCCTGGACATACAAAGAGAATGGAATGCGCCACATAGCAACCAGCTCTTAAAATATTTGACTATCGCTTAAAGTCTACCAATTCCCCTTGCATCTACAAGAAAATTAGCAATAAGATTAACATCTCGATATCTCGATTAACGAGAAGCATATGGAGAATAAGAGTTTGTAAAAATAGTTTGGACAAGAGTAGAGAAAGTCTTGTGAGTGTAACACATCAGATTTTTCACATCAGATTCTACGTTTCCAGCCTGGTCCAACACAAGGCTTTTGTGGAAAAACAATTAATTTCATGAATTTTATTTGTTATACCATTTTTGAGGAAACAAAAATAACGAGTATTTTTACATATGAAGGATAGTTTGGGATGGGAAAGAGCGGGGTGGCTCAGGCGGTTACGTCTGTGACCCGCATTCGGGAGGTCCCGGGATCGGTTCCCGATGATCGCCCACTCTGACTCATGGAGTTTTCGTGGTTTCCCCGGGTCGCCAGGCAAATGCTTGGGTGTTTCATCTTCTACCACGACTGTCAGTTCCTGCACCCACCATCTTCCTTGTCATCTGTTTCAGGGTTGTAGGACCAGGCGACGTGTTCGGCGGGTTGCGGCTGGACGGTGGCTTGCGCTCTGTAAAAGACGGTGTGGCGTCGGATACCTTCTATCTGGAAACGTTAGGGGCCTCGTCCATGCTTGCTCCCATCGGCATGCGGACCTTCGGGTCTCTCCCGTCCTACATCCCTCCCAGGGGTCACATTGGAAGTACAATGGGCCGACTGGCTTGCGTGCGGAGCCCTGTCCCGGTTCCGGGGGCCCCTCCGTGCTATCTTTACCTTTACCTTTTGGGGTGACCTAGGTTGGTGTTTAAACAAATTTATGCTTTGAAGTTACGCTATTAATACTTGCGTACACACAAAGACCTATTTCTAAAAGTACTTTTCTATTCGAGGAGCTTAAAACGTGTATTTCGGTATCGAATGTTTGGTTGAGAAATATGTAAAAATAAACTTCGATGGGTAGTAAAAATAATGTGAATGTAATCAGATAGAAAGAGAGGGTATCTGCAGTTAACACAATAAGGCGAAGAGAGCAAATATTTTTCCAGAGTGTGTCGACTGGGCATTGTAAGCACGTACATCGAACTGACAGCGTGACGCAGGGAAGGCTGAAAGTGTGGCGTACGCTCGCCAGATCTCCCCCTCATCGTGCATAAACTTTAATATTTAAGTGACTTCCCCAACTGTACAGCACGATCGATCCAGCTACCTATATTTAGCTGTGTACCGTGAACGTGTCCACGGAGGTTGCTATGGTGACCTTAAGGCGTGCTGTTCATTCACAAAGCCAGCTATAGTTTACACACCATTTCCGGCAACCAGCCTAACAGGTGTTAGCTATTAACTAGAGGGTACCATGCTAGCCTCTAGTTCTCCAGGTCGCGGCTTCAAACTCGGCGATGTATTTTTTCGGGCGTAAAAATCCTTAGCATGGCTTCCTTCGGAAGGGAAACAAAGCCGGTGGTCCCGCGTCGTAGATTTACGGCACGTAAAAGAACCTCAAGCCTGATAAAGAGGCCTCTTAGCAAAATTTCCGGTCTTTCACGCCCAATATAGAATGTGACGCTAAGAACCACAGCAGTTAAAGAGCGTCCATAAATAAAACTCAATTGAATTAATAACTAGAACTCGGGATTTTTAGATCCTTGGAATATGTAGCATTAAGATTACTCAATCACTTTCTGAAGGGACGACACAGTTAAATTCATTGTTTTAAAAAGCATATTAAATCTATTCATTTGATCAAACCTCATAATAGTGTCCACGAACTTAATGACTTGCACGTTTAGAGTGTAGCTTATTTGTGAGGTAGTTATGCAAGTGTTGCAAATATCCTTAGCAATAACTCATATAATATTCTGTTCTTACAATCTAATTTTAGGCACTTAAAATAGACTCTATAGTTATCAAACAAGACACGAAAATACAGTTTTAGGTACCCCAAAACACAGTATTTTCGTGTCTTGTTTGATAATTATAGAGTCTATTTTAAGTGCCTAAAATTAGATTGTAAGAACAGAATAGAATACGAGTTATTGCCGGGAGTGGTGCGACTGAAGAATGTAGGCTTACACAGATTATAATTTTACTTCCCTCCTTTTATTAATACTTGACACGATTTAAATAACACTTCAATGTAGAGAGCTGTGAGATGTTTTTATTATTAATTACTGGCACTTTTTAACACGTAAAACTATTTTCGTCTCACACGAATACGTATTAAATTTCTCGAGGACGCATCTCGCGTCCGGTTAGGAACACTGTCTACAAGCAACTGACTTCTGAATTTGTAAATTTTGCTCCATTTTAGTTTCTGAATGGCTAATCCTAGTCCAATAGAATACCTTCATTTAATTAAAGCTTTTTCTGGTTGTTGATTAACATTTTTATAAACTTTCAGTAAAATTGCATTATTGCTTCCAAGAATCACAAGTAGCATTGTTAAGCTTTAAAATTCATTATTCCTCATTGTTAGAAACTTTTAACCTATTTCTCACAGCTCCTACATTATTAAATTACGTAATACATTCACATAACATTATTACTCATGTATACAATAATATACTGTAATATACACCTTTTATATATTTTATACACATATTGCTTTAAGGTGGGCTATTATTGAATTTATATATTATATAGTTAGACTGAAATCATAAGTGTTAAAAATACTGCCTCGAGATACGTTTTGTTTATTCACACACCTAAAAATATACATTTAGCCTAAAATTCGAATCTATTAATAACACAACCAAGTTGTAAGCCATACTTTTAAAGTCCTGTCGACATTCAGTTACTTCTCGTGATGTCATTGAAAGAGTATGTAATTTTAGGCCACCATATAGTGTCCAGTTCTTAAACATTTCACTATCGCTATTGCCTTTGTATCTATAACGAAATATATAATGCAGCTATTTCCGGAAAGGTTTATCTCGATTAAAATGAAATAAATAGGAAAATAAACGTTCGTAAGAATAATTTGTATACCCCCTAATAAGAGATAGAGGGTGGAGAAAGTCATATGAATGTAACACAACAGATTTTTAAAATTCATTTCTGATGTTTACACGTTTTAAGATGAATGTATCTTAAACTGTGAGATGGCTTCTAAAATGTAATGCTGAATGATTTACGAAACACAGACGCCTAACTGATTGATCGCCTGACCTAGGATTTGAGAACTAATATATGTGTAAAATGAGATAGAAGAACCGCATGCAATTTGAGTGTTAATGGCAGTAAATTGCACGTGGGCGCTCTCTGTAATTAAACGGAGTAAACACATAACGATCGTGTTGATGAATTTAGTTACTCTTACGTGTATCTCATTACATCAATTACGGGGAAAAAACTGGTTCCCGCTCCTAGAACGTAATGAGGGCAATTTCACGTCTAATTACGTCTCCTAAAATTTCACATGATGGGTGGTACTCCCCTCTCGTCGTGTCTGTTACCTCGTGATCTTCATTATACCTATCGTCAAGCAATCGTGCCCTGATATTGCTACATTGTTCAGATATTCTCCTCAAAATGAGATTACTATGAAAACAAACGCTACACAAATTTGACGTCATTTCCGGAGTCGTTGGAATTATGTGTTTGAAATATAAATGAGTAATCTGCTCTGATTAGGACGCTTATTTTGAAACATTAGAGCTATATAAAACAGGTAGTTAACGCCACAAAAATCTAAAACAAAGGTAAACATTCACATGATATTCTCTACCCATGACAACTCACATATGTGATATACGAGGGTGGATCGAAAAGTAACGCACAATATTTTTTTTACAAAAAATATCACACACCTTTTACTAACTTTTCGACATAGTCTCCAAGTTTCTCAAGACATTTCTCCCATCGTGATACCAGTTTCAATATGTCCTGTTCGTAGAAGTCCGTTTCCTTACGGACTGCTGATTTCACTCCCACATCTGTCGCAAAGCGTTGGCCGGCCAGCAATTTCTTCATGGGACCAAACAGATGAAATTCCGACGGTGCAAGGTCCGGTCAGTATGGTGGATGCTGGAGCACCTCCCAAACAAATTTTGTAATTTTCTGACGAACAGCAGCAGCTACATGAGGGCCAGCATTGTCATGAAGAATTTTGACATCGTCAGCATTCATGTTGTGGCGTTTGTCACGAAGAACATGACGCAACTTCACCAAAGTTTTCATGTAGGCTGCAGCATTCACAGTGGTCCCGTGTTCAACAAAGTCCACCAATACAACAGCATGCATATCCCAGATCACCGCCACAAACACTTTCCTAACAGATTGACTGACTGAATTTTTTCTTCACTGGGGAACCAAATGTTTCCACTCCATACTTGCCTGCTTGGTTTCGGGCGTGTAGTGGTATGCTCACTACTCATCACCAGTGACGATTCCTTTCAGAAAGTCATGCCCTTTTGCGGTGTACCGCGTTAGGTGATCCAAGCTCGTCATCATTCGCTGGCCCTTGTGGTTGTTTGTCAGGTTCTTAGGCACCCAGCGAGCACTAACTATACGAAATTTCAACGTTACATGAACAATATCGTACACTGCACCATAGTAAATGTTGAACTGTTGCAATAAGGTTCGCAGTTGCACACGCCGGTCGTTCAAAATTGCCGCCTCAATACCTTTGACATTCCGCGGGGTTGCAGCTGTTACCGGCCTCCCGGAGAGTGGGGAATCACTTAAGGTCCACACGGCCCTCGAGGAAGAATGCACACCACCTGGAGACATTGCTAGGTCCATACAATAATCCCCATACACGCACGCATGTCCCTGTGAATATCACTCGGATTATGTCCTTTGGCCCATAAATATAGAACCACATCTCTCTGCTTTTCACACGTGGACGACAGTAACATGCGCGGCACCTTTGTTACGTATTTCACGCTTCTCTCGCTAGAGCTGCACATGAAACAAAAAATACCCTCTGTAGTGAAAACTTCAAACTATATCTGTGTGAAATTGCAACAACAAGGGGGAAGAAATATTGTGCGTTACTTTTCGATCCGCCCTCGTATATTCATGTAAGAAGTGGTTCTTCCATCCACGTTACGTTATTCACGATATTCTTTTACTCATAAAGATTTCAATTCAAGTAAAAATTGCTTAAATGCATAAAATGTGCCCAGGCAGCTTCCCAATGTTTGTTCAGGTTTAACGAGCCTTTTTACTTTCTCTACTACGTATAGTAAATAGGGGAAGTATTGCATTCCATCCAAAAACTGGATGCAGATCTCATCGGAAATGCAAGTTTGAGGCCCCCTGAATAAAAATATCTGATGTGTTACACTCACATGACTTTCTCTACTATTGTACAAACTGTTTTTACAAACGCTTATTCTCCATGTGCTTCATGTTAATCGAGATGTTAATCTTATTGCTAATTTTCTTGTAGATGCAAGGGGAATATGGTAGGTTTTAAGCGATAGTCAAATCTTTTAAGAACTGGTTGCTATGTGGAGTATTCCATCCTCTTTGCATGTCCAGGACATAAAAAAAAAATCTGATGTGTTACACTCACATGACTTTCTCTACTCTTGTACAATCTAATTTTACAAACGCCTATTCTCCATATGCTTCATGTTAATCGAGATATCGAGATGTCAATCTTATTGGTAATTTTCTTGTAGATGCAAGGGGAATATGGTAGCTTTTAAGCGATAGTCAAATATTTTAACGCTGGTTGCTATGTGGCGCATTTCATTCTCTTTGCATGTCCAGGACATAAAAAAAATGAATAACGAATTTGAGAAAAAGTATAAGTATTGAAAAATTTAAGAAAATCACAAGCAATATCTCGAAAACGGTTCACTCAACAAAAAAAATGTATATGACATAAGTTGTGTATTTTAACGTGATCTACATTTTTTGTGAAGTAAAATTCTGTCTATCTCTTACGGTTTACCAGTTATGCAAAAGTCGTTCACAATAAAGAATACTTTTGGAGACATTCCCAGAAAATTCGAGATATACATTTCATTTCTCATGACATTATCTTAAACATATGATATTTTCATCAAAATCGTTAGAGCCATTTTTGAGAAAATTAAAATTTTCGAAAAATGTTCCATGTAAAGGGTAGTCTGGGGTGGGGGGATTTTCTTGAAAACCTTCGTGTCGCATCTCTGGAAGATACTGAACCTAAATACCAAGTTTGGTGTTTATCCGACTGTTCGTTTTTGAGTTATGCTGTTCACAGACACACAGACACACACACAGACACACACACACACAGACACACACACAGACACACACACGGACATGTTTCCAAAAATGCTTTTTTTGGATTCAGTGGGTCTCAAAACATGTATTTCCAGTGAAATCTCGGTATCGAATTTTTGGGTGGAATGCAATACTTCCCCTACTTACTATACGTAGTAGAGAAAGTAATGAATGACGAATTTGAGAAAAAGCATAAGTATCGGAAAATTTAAGGGAATAACAAGCAATATCTCGAAAATGGTCACTCAACAAAAAATTTATATGACATAAATTGTGTATTTTAACGCGATTTACAGTTTTTATGTAGTAAAATTTTGTCTATCTCTTATGTTTTACCAGTTATGCAAAAGTCGTTCACAATGAAGAATACTTTTGGAGACATTCCCAGGAAATTCAAGATATACATTTCATTTGTCATGAAAATATCTTAAACATATGATATTTTAATCAAAATCGTTAGAGCCATTTTTGAGAAAATTAAAATTTTAGAAAAATGTTCCATGTAAAGGGTAATCTGGAGTGGGGGGATTTTCTTGAAAATCTTCGTGTCGCATCTCTGGAAGATACTGAAGCTAAATACCAAATTTGGTGTTTATCCGACAGTTCGTTTCTGAGTTATGCTGTTCACAGACACACACACATGTTTACAAAAATGCTTTTTTGGATTCACGGGGTCTCAAAACATGCATTTCCGGTGAAATCTCGGTATCGAATTTTTGGAAGGAATACAATACTTCCCCTACTTACTATACGTAGTAGAGGAAGTAAAAACATAAGATCGATTTTCATTCTATTTCGGACGATTTGAAACGGAATGTCCCATTTGTAGTTTGTTTATATGCAACTCAAAACTGACTATTGTCTCACAAACAATAGCAGAAACTACAAAGAACAATAAATAACTTCAATTACGTTATTAAATATAGGAATGAAAGGTTGGTACGACTAGAGGAATCAGAAATCTAATGGATCTGCATATAGATAAGGTTTACTCTATCGAATTTTACTTTGACTAACCTGCATTGTGTTGGCTGAATTGGAAGCAGCTGAAAAATTATCACTAGTTAGTTAAAACTAAATTAAATCCTATTGCACAAAATCCACTTTCCACTCTTGATCGATATGAACATCGATATGCATTTCCGACTCGTTACTGGGATATTATGAAACAAAATCTTGTGTGCGATATTGCTTCCCGTTCTTTTCCGTTTTGGTTAGCATTATCGGGTTATTGTGAACCAGATTTTATAGTTACCATTTAAAACTACAGTGCTTTTCCTTCACACTGTGGCCACCACCCGGTTGCTTGCGCGCACGCTGCCGCAACTCGGACTCCCGCGAAACAGTTATAATATCGCCGCAATTACCTCACGTTTCCATAGTTACAATTAGAATGATAATAAGCACATAAGATGTTGGAAATGTTTTCCTTCTAACATCTTAGAAAATTTTTACCCACACTCGAGAATTCACTATCCGAAATTGAGTAAATATCTCGACTGATGTTTTCTTTTAGTTCTTACAATGTGTGAGGGTTTGTTGCATACACTTTATTTACTTGTGATTATCAGAGTCTGGTAAATTTCTGTAATTGGATTTTGCAAAATGATGGAGTAATTGACCCCTCTTAATATTATTCTCTGACGAAGCATATGGTTCCATTTATATGGCTGTTTCGTCGCAAAATAACAGATATTGGAGTACAGAGGAACCCAATTTTACACACGAGATTCCCTTGCACGACTCGAAAGTTGGTATGCAGTAGAGGCTTACAGAATAGTAGAGCTGTATTTTCACTTTCTCTACTACGTACAGTAAGTAGGGGAAGTATTGTATTCCACCCAAAAATTCGATACCGAGATTTCACCGGAAATACATGTTTTGAGATCCCCTGAATTCAAAAAAAAATGTTGGAAACATATCCGTGTGTGTGTGTCTGTGAACAGCATAACTCAGAAACGAACAATCGGATAAACACCAAACTTGGTATTTAGATTCAGTATCTTCCAGAGATGCGACACAAAGATTTTCAAGAAAATCCCCCCACACCAGACTACCCTTTACGTGGAACATTTTTCGAACATTTTAATTTTCTCAAAAATGGCTATAACGATTTTGATTAAAATATCATATGTTTAAGGTATCTTTATGACAAATGAAATGTATATCTCGAATTTCCTGGGAATGTCTCCAAAAGTATTCTTCATTGTGAACGACTTTTGCATAACTGGTAAACCATAAGAGATAGACAAAATCTTACTACACAAAAAATGTAGATTGCGTTAAAATACACAATTTATGTCATATACATTTTTTTTGAGTGAACCATTTTCGAAATATTGCTTGTTATTCCCTTAAATTTTCCTATACTTTTTCTCAAATGGGAATTCGTTATTCATTTTCTTTATGTCCTGGACATGCAAAGAGAATGGAATACTATAAGAGTAGAGAAAGTCATGTGAGTGTAACACATGAGATTTTTTTTCCAACAAGACGTTGCTACCACGAATACAGGTGTTGAGTCATTAAATGCAATTCAGGAAACTTTTTGGAGATAATGTCACGTCCTCAAACAAGGGATTACGGGGAGTATTACATTAATTACATAGAATAGGAGCGTAGCTTAACTATGCTTGCATTATTGTTGCTATTACAAGTTATCTAGCATCTGCATAAACAGAAAGGAAGAGAAAATACTTTAATAACTTTGCACGGATCGAGGACAATTAAGCCAATTTATTATAAAAAGACACATTCCAGCACCTGGTGGTCGGAATATGCTGCTCAACCCTTGTTAATGTCTGACTACAGCACACATGAAGTGGTCGAGAACTCAGTAAGCGTTAGTATTTATCTGACGGCTCCAACCATAACATCTACATCACAACCGGCCTATATTGCTAACTTCAGCATGTACAATCCCCCCAAATACAGCAAACTAAACCCTAAACGTTAGTAAAGAATGGTTGCCCTCACGATACCCTTATTTAGTTATAGGTGATTTTTATCTATGGCGAAAAATAACGTGTGTGTAACAAACCCCGTACATTGGAATAACTAAAAGAAAACACCAGGCCAGAAGTTCACACATTTCGCTTATTGAGCTCTCCAGTGTGAATGGAGAAATATGCGGATGAGAGGGACAACATTTCCAACATTCTTATGATAAGGTACCTGCTTATTATCATTGTAATTGTAACTATGAACATGAGGCGGTTGCGGAAGTCCGAGCCGAGGCGGCCGGTGCGCGTACGGTGGCCGCAAAGGGAAAGAGAAGCACTGTATTATTAAATCACTTGTATTAACGTCAACCCTTAGTACATTGTATTTAGTTTATGTACGAGGGCAGTCCCAGAAGTACCCGACCTGACGTATATATATATCAGTTGTTTCGAACAAATGACTTTGGTAGAAAGTACCACCATTTAAAGCTTAAGTTTGAAGTTTGACGATGCTACGTTGATTGGCAACCATTAATAGTGAACTCTCTCAGAATTTGTAAACATGAATAAAACTGGCCATCGTTATGTGATACAATACTTTCATTTGAAAGGTCTTAGTCCAACTAATATTAAAGCTGAGCTAGATGCTACTCTGGGGGAATCTGCTCCTTCGTTTACAACAGTAAAATATTGGGTGGCAGAGTTTAAGCAAGACCGTACGAGTTGCCAAGACGAACATCGCGGTGGTCGACCAAATGAGGTGACCATGCCAGAAATTGTGAAGAAAAGATACAAAATGGTATTGGATGACCGTTGACTGAAAGTGCGCGAGCTAGTAGACATCGTAGGCATTACAAATAGTGCTGACACGAGAAAACTGTGCGCAAGATGGGTGCAGCGTTTACTCATAATGGAACAAAAGCAGCGTCGTGAGGATGTTTCAGTTGAGTGTTTGGCGATGCTTCGCTGCATTAAAGCCGGTTTTTTTATCGTGGATTTATAAAATGGATGAAACATGGGTCCGTCACTTCACACCTGAGACGAAGGAACAGTCAAAACAGTGAGTTGAAAGGGGAGAATCGGCTCCAAAGAAGGCGAAGACAGTTCCATCTGCAGGCAAGGTCATGACGTCAGTTTTTGGGATGCGCGTGGGATAATTTTCGTAGATTATCTTCAAAAAGGAAAAAAACAATCAATGGCGAGTATTATGCAAAGTTATTGCAGCGTTTGAATGATGAGGTGGAGTTTGCAGTTGATGGCTATTTTACAGAACTCGACGGTTCTCACTATAAAGAGGACATCGAAGCTATTGAACATCGCTGGACAAAGTGTATCGAGCTGAAAGGAGACAATGTAGAGGAATAAAGATGCTTTTTCAAAAAAAATTGTGTTTTTTTTGTTAGTTCGGGTACTTCTAGGACAGCCCTATATGTATGTGTATATAACCTGTTACAGAATTCAACCGACAAGCTTCCAGAGGTCACAGAGAAATGTTTGACAAAATACACTTATGATCTTTGAGCTTATGTTTGTTTGCAATAAATCAAAATCAATAACGAGCCATTATATAACTGTGTTGCTGCTATTTGTAAATAATTGTGGTCCTGCTATGTTCAAACATTCCATGGGAATACCTTCGTAACAAGTGCCTACACTTTGAAGAAAATGCGAGAAGTTAAAATTGAGTTCAAAACGTATGCCATTTATCTGTTTGGGGGAAAAATGTTCAACCGCTTGTACAGGTTTGAATACAGCGTCGCCAGACATAGCCAAGCACGCTAATGACTGCGCTGGTACTACAACTAACTATTGTTTATCTCTCTACTAGTATGATTCTTCATATGAAAGTTGAAATATCAGTGGTACACTGGTCCTTCCTGACGACGCATTTTTTCAGAAAAAGCAAAGCTGATAACTTTCAAAATACGCATTTGTGGAAGAGAAATTAACTATTTTAGAACGAAATCAGTATCGCATTCTTATTAATATTTTATTTATTTGCATAAATAATAGTAGGAATATTCAAATGAATATTCAAACTTCAAAATTTGTCGTCACAGACCATAGAGTCCTATATCAAGGTGTTTCTATTCCATCCCTCTGTAAGGTTTATCGGTTGAGTTCTGTAACACGCGTATACACAAATAAATATAATGTATGTGTTTCAAAGCATTTCAAACTTAAATTAAGATTGATTTACGTACTGGCAAATAGCGTGAATACAAGGAGGAAGTTGTTATTGAGCACAGAGATCGCAATAATATTTATGCTTGTCAACATTACAGGAGCAGAAGTGTTTATGATCCTCACAAGGTGAAAGGACGCGATGGAAGAGTGATAATGTGAAGATTCACGCAGGTGAAAGATGTCATAAAATGGCAAACTGTTTCCTGGGGGAAAGCATTCCTACAATTAGAATGCAGTGCTTTATGCCTTCTGGTACAAAGGTCATGGAAGTGTTGAGGCATTCCATATGAAGGTGTGGAGTGTAACGTATGATCTACAATAAAAGCACACATACCCAGGATAGGGATGATGCGTGTCATGTGAGGCACGTGTATACGTTCCCTTCGTGCGTTAAAAGAATTGCAGAATTTTATGGGGCAATTCCAAGCAAACGCGGGTCAGTGGGGAATTGGCGCAATAACGTGGGTGACCTTCGTTCTACTCATCTTGCTTATCAGCGAAGACGATTAGCGGATCGCGATCATTGAGACCAGTTCCCAGGCTTGTACTAGAGTGTAGGTCGGTGATGATAGACAAGAACAGTGTATAAACAGACCGAAAAGTTCTTAGAATGTTTTCCACGTCAGTTAGTGACACCTTGTTTTCAAGAGAATAAATTTACTTTTTAGGTCAATTAATGATTTAAATCTAAACATTAAAGGGCCGTAACCAAACCATGCAAACATGGGAGAGCACGTAGGCGTAACTCTGGCATTTGTTCCACTATTCTTCTTCTTATTATTATTACGCACTATACGCATTGTAGAGCAAATGAATGCATTAACGCACGTAACGAAAATCATGCAAATAGGAGAGCAGGAGCAAACACGAAAATAATAATAATAATAGCAAATGAGCAAATGCCAGAGATACATATTACGTGCTCTCAAGTTTGCATGGTTTTCGTAACGGCACTTTAAGGTTTTGATTTACTCCACTACGAGTATAGTGAGTAATAATAATATTACTAATAACAATAACAATAATAATAGGGAACAAATATTGAGATGCACATTACATGCTTTCTTGTTTGCATGGTTTTTGTTTTAATTTAATTTTTAATTTTTTTAATGTTTTAATTTACTCTACAATGCGCATAGTGCGTAATAATAAATAATAACAATAATAATATGGGAACAAAATGTCACGTGATGCACATAACGTGCTCTCATGTCTGCATGGTTTCCGATACAAAACCTTCCGAGAGTAAAACTTCTTAGGTTCTAACATTTGTTTTCGATTTTATTATTTAAGAATTAGGAAATGGTTATGTGGAATTTGATTGAAGAAAATCTCTCTTAATTAAATGAAATATATCTTTTATTCATCAATTTCCATTAATTTATACTCTAAGACAGAAGTCATGAGTTTATGATAGCCGAAGTATGATACAAATAATTTAGACTGTACATATTCTAAATAAAAAGAGAACACTGCGTCGATGGTAGTGTCTGATCTGATTGTAGACTGAGCTATGTCAGTGTTGAATTTTACTTAAATTTTTTATCCAAAAATCTTGTCAATGGTTGAGCTTCGTCTGAAGTTGATGTTGAA
Organism: Deroplatys truncata; assembly: GCA_030765065.1. NCBI lineage: Eukaryota > Metazoa > Arthropoda > Insecta > Mantodea > Mantidae > Deroplatys > Deroplatys truncata. The sequence continues at coordinate 299,785,302 of CM060975.1, read as the reverse complement.
ATCACCACACAATCATAATCATTTAAAGGCCAGCTGTATGTTAAATGTGGAGACAGGAATTTTATGATCTAGTAATCCCATTAATATGTTTGCATTTATGCATGAAATCTTCCATAATATCACACAAATACACCAACTTTATTTACAACAGGAAGCTCATTAACACAACAATAATATTACAACTTGTTCAGCTAATGTACAATGTAATACACAAGCGTTTACTAGTTCCCTATGTTACGTATTAATACAGTACACGCGGCGCATACGCGTAGACTATCTTTGTATGCAACGGAGAGAGTAGAAATGATTCTCCCTCTCTTACTTCTCAACTGCCGGTTGGAGTCCCTCGATCAAGCCAACTCCTGCGTTTCAGTTTTCGTCTTATCCAGGGCCTACGCGCCTGGAAACAATAATAAGGGAACAAGTGCCAGTGAATTACGTGCTCTCATGTTTGTATAGTTTTCGTTAATTCGCTTTAATGTTTTTGACTTAACTATACTATGCGTATAACAATAATAATAATAATAATAATAATAATAATAATAATAATAATAATAATAGGGGAACGAATGCCAGTGATTAACACTATGTGCTCTCATGTTTGCATGGATTCCGTTACGTCGCTTTAAAGTTTTGATTTGAGGCAGTATTTTATATCACAACACTGTGAATGCCAGAGTGATTGTAGTATAAATTAACATTATTGTATGACAATGATTTGGGATGTTTGTTAATTATAAGCATTGTTAGGAAATAAGTTTACACGGCCTCACTGAAACTGACAATAGGAGCGAGCAACAATGAGCGAGGGGGTGAGTTGTTTATTAATTAGAAGAGGTAAGCAAATGACGTCAGATTAGCACGCTTTTCTTAGAAATGGAGGGAATATCTTCCCTAGAGTATATGTGTTCGTAATTTTGATTGGATATAAAAATAGACGCTAATGTTGGCGCGTTTTATTAACCAATAGCAGCTCGGTTATAATGTTTAGGCATATTAGGGTGAGGGAGTATAAAAAGCTAAAGCCAGAGGCAAGTATTGTCCAGTTCAACAGGATCATTCACGCATTACACGTCGCTCAGTTTGACAGAATAATTCACGAGGTAAACGTCGCTCAGTCCAATAGAAGGATTCGCGGGTAATATGTCATTCAGTCCAACAGAATCATACAAAGGTTATACGTCGCGCAATTCTACAAAATCAGTCGCGTTGTAAAGTTAGTTATAAATGTGAAATACGCGAATTAATAATAATATGCAGCAAATAAGTGATTATAGTGATATTAGAAAATATAACAGTTTCAGTCTGGCGTGTATCAAGAGTCAATATGTGAAATTAATTAATTGTGACGGTAATAAAAGTGTAAAAAACAAATTCTTTTATAAGTGTTATCTTTCAGTAACAAATCCTTTCCGTTTACACACCCTGTTCAAGAGATATGCTCGACTGAGTAGTAATAATAGCTAGCCGGAGGACAAAGAACCCAACATTCAAAGTAGTAATACAATAACAGGCGCCCAGCAATAGATAACACGAAGTGACCGCGACAAATTGGCTCCCATACGTGGTCCAGATAAACATGAAGCATCTTCCAACTACCTACAAATATAAACTACTTCAGATTTACTCTACTACGCGTATAGTGCATAATGATAATAATAATAATAATAATAATAATAATAATAATAATAATATAGGGAACAAATTCCATTGGTACGCATTACGTGCTCTCATGTTTGCATGGTTTTGGTTACAGCCCTTTGTAATGTTTAGATTTAACTCTACAATGCGCATAATTCTTATGTTAAAGAATAGCCCAAACACAATTTACAAATTAATTATGGGATGGAAATTTAATTATTTGTAATCTAAAAAGTGAATTTATTCCCTCGAAAATGAAGCCTCTGTAACTGAAATGGAAATGTTTCTAGGAACTTTTCGGTCTGTTTATACACTGTTCTTGTCTATCATCACTGAACGTACACTCTAGTGCAAGGCTGGGAAGTGCCTCTTAATGATCGCGATCCGCTAACCGTCTTCGCTGATAAGCAAGATGAGTAGAACGAAGGTCGCTCACGTTATTGCGCCAGTTCCCAACTGACCTGCGTTTGCTTGGAATTGCCCCGTTGAAATCTGCAACTATTTTAACACACGAAGGGTTTCTGCTTAATCCCTGTGCAATTTGTAGGTTCTCTATCACCTGCCTTTAGTAGGTAAGAGGAAGTATTGTATTTCACTCAAACATTCGATACTGGGATTTCACCAGAAATACACGTTTTGGGATCCCTGAAATAGAAAAAGGTCCATAGGGATATGTGTAAGAGCGTACGCGTGTATCTGTCTGTCTTTGAACAGTATAACCCCCCCAAAAAAGGAAATGTGGGTTAAATATTTAGCATTTCAAAAAAGTATGAAGTATTTAAAAAGCCAAACCAGTAACAGCGGTATAACGGAAATGGTTTAAGACCACAAAAACTATATTTGCTGTAGTCTGTGTGTTTTAACGAGCTAGAAATTTCTGTGTGGTAAATTTATGACTATGTACCGAGCGGGATAGCTCAGGCGGGAGGTCGGGGACGACCAATCTGACCGAAGGTTTTTTCGCGGATTACCTCAGTCGGTAGGGGAATGTTGGGTTGGATAATCTGATCGCGCATTTTCTTATCATCTGTCTCATCACTACATTCCATTTTCTTCTTCTTTACCGCCATACGCGGCATAGGGCTGGTCACCCATCCTGGATATGCTACGATCCAGTTTGCTTGCTCCTCGACAAGTTACTGATCCAAGACATTGGCTTGTAAGTCCTTGGGAGTCTAAGTCGTACAAAAATATATAAAATCCGACAAGGAAGAAGAAGTTTATGACCGTTTATATAAAAAGCATACAATATTCATTCGGAATGAAGATGATTTCACGGTTTTTTCGCAGTAAATTTAAGATACAGATTTTATTACTCATGTAAATATCTTAAACATGTGGTACTTTAATAAAAAAAAACCTTAGAACTGTTTTAGAGAACATAAAAAATAATAAAAATTGTTTATGTAAAGAGTAACTTGGAGTAGGGGGTTTTCCTCGAGTGACATCCTTGGGAAAATGCTGAACTTAAATTTCTACTAATTTAATTTATCCAATGTTTCGATTTAGCGTTCTATTGCTCACAAACATACTGATTGGGCTCAGGGGACCTGAAATGAAATTGAGTTTTATTCATGGACGCTCTTTAACTGCTGTGGTCCTTAGCGTCCCATTCTACAGAGAGAGCCAAAAGACTACGAACCGGCTGCGGGTATTTTTCCTGTCCGCGTTCTCGGCGCTCATCTGCCACTATCATAGAAAGGGTAGGATAAAACTATACAACATTTTTAAAACTACTTTTAAAGGCTTTACTTACCAACTTTATGAAAGGAGATGCTGAAACTGGCCACCGTCGTTGTCCATACATTTTGGCACCTCTTTAGGAAACTACCCATCACTCGCCGTAGTTCACGTTGAGAAATGCTGGCAATTTCCTGACGGATATTTTGTTTTAATTCTTCTGGGTGTGCCTTGTACACTTTGTTTTAAGTTACCCCAGAGATAAAAATCGCAGGGGTTTAGGTTGGGGGACCGAGTGGGGCCCAATCTCTACTAATAATTCTGTCCTCAAACACACTTTCATGAAGTTGTTAAGTAAAGCCTTTAAAAGTAGTTTTAAAAATGTATGTTTCATCCGCGCCTTTCTATGATAGCGGCAGACGGCAACGAGCGCCAACAGGAAAAACACCGCGCAGCCGGTTCGTAGTCTTTTGGCTGTATATTAGGCGTGAAAGACCGGTAATTTTGCTCAGAAGCCTGTTACCAGGCTTGAGGTACTTTCACGTGCCGTAAATCTACGACACGGGACCACAGGCTTTACTTCCCTTCCGAAGGAAGCCATGCTAAGGATTTTTTTACGCCCGAAAAATTTCATCGCCGTCCGCCGGGTTTGAACCCGCGACCTCGGAAACTAGAGGCTAGTATGCTAACCACTACAGGGGACCTGAAGACCTATTTCTGGTGATATAGCGATATCAAAATTATGGGTAGAATGAATAGTTGTGAGTACAGGTAATGCTAATGAAGGTAAAAGTTATTGCAAAATTTTCACTCGCATATTCAACACGTTCTTTCCTCTAAACAAGTTCGCCTTCTTTGTCTGTAATTATTATTTAAAAGCTTCTAAGAAGCATGTGATGTCTTTAAAGCTAATGATATATGGATTTAGGCATAGAGAAACAGATGAGACACGGATGATCTGTTAATTTATTAGCAGCACGAAAACGGCCTAGTAACGCTTCAACCTGTTTGGAAGAGTTGCGTCAGTAGTGAACGGCTGTGATGCGCTCGCTCCTTGGCCCAAATGCATATAACTAATATCTTGGTCAGATCTGAATAGTACGCTTCATTAGACGGTGACCTTATATTTTATCTGTTGAGTACTTGAGACAGCCACTGAGTGCATTTTAATTATTCTGACATTGCCAACTTTGCTTCTCATACATGGCAATTCAAACAATGACCACCTTCAAACCTTCAACTATTTCAAAACTGATTTTATCTGTTGCTGTTACGAAAGTACAGCATTACTTGAGCAGAAATTAGTGAGGTGTTGACAAAGGAATTAACCGAATTAAGGTCCCTAGAGGGCTGTCCCAGAAGTACCGACCTAACAAAGAAAACACAAACATTTTGGGAAAAAACATCTTTATGTCTATACAGTCTCATTTAAGCTCGATACACTTTTCCCAGCGATGTCCAATAGCTTCGATACCCTGTTTGCAGTGAGAAACGTCGAGTTCTGCAAAACAGCCATCAACTGCAAACTCCACCTCTTCGTTGTTGGCAAATCTTTTATCACCACGCCTTTCTTCAAATTTGTAAACAGAAAATAATCAGAGGGCTAAGTCAGGCGAATAGGCTGCATGAGGAAGCAATTCGAAATTTATCTCATTGATTTTGGCCATGGCGATTATGGATGTGTGAACTGGTGCATTGTCTTGATGAAACAGAACTTTCTTTTTCGCTAAATGCGGCCGTTTTTGCTTGATTTCATCATTCAAATGCTGCAATGAGTTTGCATAATACTCGTCATTGGCTGCTTTTCCTTTTTGAAGATAATCAATGAAAATTATCCCAAGCGCATCCCAAAAAACTGACGCCATGACCTTGCCTGCAGATGGAACTGTCTTCGCCTTCTTTGGATCCGATTCTCCCCTTTCAATCCACTGTTTTTACTGTTCTTTTGTCTCAGGCGTGAAGTGATGGACCCATGCTTCATCCATGACTATGAATCGACGCAAAAACTTGGCTTTATTGCAGCGAAACATCGCCAAGCACTCGACTGAAACACCCTCAGGACACTGCTTTTGTTCCATTGTGAATAGACGCGGCACCAATCTTGCGCACGGCTTTCTCATGTCTAAATTTTCAGTTAGTATGCAATGTACAGCACTTTTTGAAATGTCTACGATGTTTACTAGCTGGCGCAATTACAGTCGACGATCATCCAAAACCATTTTGTGGATTTTCCTCACAATTTCTGGCGTGGTCTCCTCATTTGGTCGACCACTGCGATATTCGTCTTGGCAGTTCGTACGGCCTCGCTTAAACTCTACCACCCAATATTTTACTGTTGTAAACGAAGGAGCAGGCTCCCCCATAGTAGAATCTAGCTCAGTTTTAATATTAGTTGGACTAATACCGTTCAAGTGAAAGTATTGTATCTTATCACGATGGCCAGTTTTATCCATGTTTACAAATTCGCTGAGAGAGTTCACTATTAATGGCTGCCAAACAATTACTAAACAACGTAGCATCGTCAAACTTAAGTTTTATAGGGTTGGTACTTTCTGCCATAGTCATTTGTTTGAAACAACCGCTATATATACAATTGGAACCCTTGTTCGCTGCGCCTGCCGCCATCAGATCTGGCCACCCTTTGTGCTCTCTCGCCTCATCTCTTCCTCCCGGAGGTTTAGTGGGCAAAATAGGCGTAGCACTGGTCACGGTGCCAAAAGCCATCACGCTTCTTAACCTTAATTCCTATTATTATTATTAAATTTGCCATGTTGTTCACATTTCTGTCCGACAAATATCAATTTACAGTCATTTATACGTTTCTTTCGATGCACAAAACTATTCTCCTCTGTCCCATCATTGTTCTTTCCTAATTGTTTTCCCTCCATCGCTTCCCTAATGCCATTTTTACTTTCTCTACTACGTATAGTAAGTAGGGGAAGTATTGTATTCCACCCAAAAATTCGATACCGAGATTTCACCGGAAATATATGTTTTGAGACCTCCTGAATCCAAAAAAAGCATTTTTGGAAACATGTCCGTGTGTGTGTGTGTCTGTGAACAGCATAACTCAGAACCGAACAGTCGGATAAACACCAAACTTGGTATTTAGGTTCAGTATCTTCCAGAGATGCGACACGAAGGTTTTCAACAAAATCCCCCCACCCCAGAGTACCCTTTACATGGAAGATTTTTCGAAAATTTTAATTTTCTCAAAGATGGCTCTAACGATTTTGATTAAAATATCATATGTTTAAGATATTTTCATGACAAATAAAATGTATATCTTGAATTTCCTGGGAATGTCTCCAAAAGTATTCTTTATTGTGAACGACTTTTGCATAACTGGTAAACCATAAGAGATAGACAAAATTTTACTACACAAAAATGTAGATCGCGTTAAAATACACAATTTATGTCATATACATTTTTGTTGTTGAGTGAACTATTTTCGAGATATTGCTTGTTATTCCCTTAAATTTTTCAATACTTATTTTCTCAAATGGGAATTCGTTATTCATTTTTTTGTCTTGGATATGCAAAGAGTATTAATCTGTGGCAAAGGGAATGGTGCTGCACCTAGCAACCAGCTATTAAGAGATATGCATGTGCTTAAAGGCTACAGTATTTCTATATTGCCCTTGTAAATATATATTCCCCTTACATCTACAAGAAGCTTAGCAATTAGATAGAGTTTGCAAATGTTTATCTCGATTAACATGAAGTAGATGGAGAATAAGCGTATGTAAAAATAGTTTGTACAAGAGTAGAGAAAGTCATGTGAGTGTAACACATCAGATTTTTCTGTTATCGTTGGTTTTCCTCTTGCTGGAATCCACTCATATGCCAACCTTGGCAATCTCTCATGTTGTTTACTACAACATTAATTTTTACTTTCACTCTCAGATCTGAGAGGTAAGAGGCAGGGCAGATCAGGCTCCATAGTTGTAGAGAAAGCTTCTGGCCTAGGTGTAGGCAACCTGAATTCAAATCCCTGGCCCTCCAGGTTCGGGGAATTTTTCCATAGGGCCATTTTCCTGCAATGAAGAAAACTAATTGTCTAAAAATCAAATAGGCTAAACACAGATAAGTGTATAGACTGATGCACTATCTAACTACTCCTAATTTTTTTTCGGCGATTCCAAACAGATATGAAATGTATCGATATATTTTCCTTAAACTTGTATTCAGTAAATCGTTAACTTCATACTTGCAGCGATTGGTGAGTTGTTTCATGCGTACGATCAGACTGACAAAGCGACGCTAAAACCACACCGCCTTTGTACCCAATGTCCGGGTGATATTAATGTTTGGGTAATTAAAAGTTTGATGTGTTACATTCACATGACTTTCTCTACCAATTAATTGTTCTTACGAACGTTTATTTTTCTATTAATTTTAATCGAGATAAACCTTATCTCGAAATAATTAAATTGCACATTTTTTATGGATTCAAACAAAACAGCCAGATTCAAATGTTTAAGAACTGGGTGATGCCATATGCTGGCCTTAAAATTCCATACTATTTCCTTGTATTCGCGAGAAACAACTGAATGTCGACAGGACTTAATAGAATTACAAAGTATTGAGCAATGCGAACCATTAATCACGGATATCTTGGAAACGGCTTCTGGCATAAAAAAAAGAATTTGAAATATACTGTGATTTAAACAGATCTCATTTTTTTGTTTTGTACGGTTTCGTCTATTGCTTAACGTTTACCAGTTTTACAAGATTATACAAAATTCCTTCCGCATGAAGGGGGCTTCACAGGCTTTTCCCAGAAAATTAAAAAAATTGAAGTATGCTGTTGCTTCAAGTATGGAAAGCCAATTTGAAGTAGGAGTTATATTGTAATTCAACTGTTGGGGAGCCGAACTTGAAGTAGCTGCAACCGCACGTATGGTACCCGGTAGCCGTCGTCCAAAAAAAAATGTTTATACAAATATTAACTTTGTAATTTTTACTGTTTCTTTAAATATGATATATTTATGTTTACCTCGGCTGCGTCAGTATTATTGTTAGAAACATGTTTCTCTTTTCAGGTTGTGGTGCGACTGAAGAATGTAGGCTTACACAGATTATAATTTTACTTCACTCCTTTTATTAATGTTTGACACGATTTAAATAACACTTCACTGATATAGACAGAGAGAGCTGTGAGATTTTTCTTTAATAATTACTTGCACTTTTTAACACGTAAACTATTTTTGTCTCACACGAATACATATTAAATTTCTCGAGGACGTGTCTCGCGTCCGGTTAGGAACACTGTATACAAGCAACTGAATTGATTTCTACCGCCTAAATTTGTAAATTGCTGTATTTCAAGTCTCTGATTGGTATTCCTAATCCAATAGAATGCTTTTATTTAACTTAAAGCTTTTTCTGATTGTGATTGGCTATTTTATAAACTCTCGAAATTTACATTATTGTTACTCCAATAATGACTAGTAGCATTATTAAGCATTCTTACTCTTTATTGCCCAAGGTTACCTCTTTGTTAGCAACTTTTAACCTATTATTCTCACAGCTCCTACGTTATTAAATTACGTAATACATTCACATAATATTATTATACATGTATACAATAATATAAACTTATACAGTGACTGTAATATACACTTTTTATATATTGTTACATACACATATTGCTTTAAGGCGGGCTGGTATTGAATTTATATATTATATAATTTGACTGAATTCATTTAAGTGTTAAAAACACTGCCTCAAAATATACGTTTTAATGTTCATGTAAATATCTTTCAAGTATGCTATTTTAACCAAACTCGTTACAGAAATTTTTCAGAAAATAAGAAATTTCGAAAAAAATTTCCATGTAAAAGATAATTTGGAGTAGGGGAGTTTTTGAAAATCACACACAGGCAAATATTGTTCTAAATTTGCTTTATTCGGGGATTACAAAACTTGCATTCCAGTGAAATCTCCATTTTGAAGTTTTGGGTGGGGTTTTTACTGTGAGTAACTAGTGGAAAAAGTAAAACTAGATTTGGAGTTGTTGTTTGTAAACGTATGTACGAGTAGTACACCATCTTTAGATGGGGATTAGGTGTTATCGAAACTTGAAGAACGGCTGTAGACCTTGTACAGAGAGCCCGACCTTGATGGCGCTGTCAAGTGCCACACATTACCATTATTACTGGTTGTAAATGTCCACAGATGAGAGAGTGTAGTTGCAAGTGTGGGCTCAACCACTTTCTCTGGAAGATGCAAATGAGGACGTTGTCCGTCAATTTAATTGGGCAATGTTTTCTTTGTTCATTAATCGTAGTTGCTCTGCTCGTCATTAGCAGGAGGGTTGTTGACTCTCGGAGATTAACGAGCTCTGACATAATGCAGTACGTGGGAAGATGCTCCTTATTTACACCAGCACACTCAGCTGGAACGACAATTGGCACAAGGTCAACACAGCAGGAAAATGGATGCCGTTTCCAAAATGTTTCTGAAATCTGACGCAACCGTGTCTGTAAAAACTTGTATAATATTGTGACTTAGTCCAGTTTCCACTGTCAGTTGACCTTTTTTCGCGACGTAATGGGATATCTCGCTGGGAGTCGAACACGAGACTCTCTAAGCTCTCGCAGAAGCAGCACTCACTGTACGTCACAATTATCGTCACAACCTCACTTGGAGAACGCACTGAAATACCAGGAATTTATGTCGCATCAGAAACGCACTCACTAACTAACGCTCGCTTATGTAGCCGCTGGAATTTTCCATAGATTTCTAGAATGTACGGGAGGTGGGGAGAAAGAAAGTTTCAGAACAATCCCGTTATCTCCCGGTAACGTTTTTTATGTTTACGCTGGCTGAGGTCCTAACCTGTCGGCTTAACTCTTCTCTACCAGTCGGTCTCGGTCGATCGGTCGCTCGGCGTCTTCCTGTTAAGCTTGGTTCATGGCCACGGCGTCATTTACGATATATTTTTACCTACGAATACTTCAAATTCAAAGTCCTTGACTACATACAATCCGCGGAAACGTAGCATTCAATGCAATTAAAAGAAAATAAATCATTGGTCTTTAAAAATGATCTATGTTATTCACATGATGTTCTCTTCCCATCGTCGTTTATTTTATACGGCTTCTACAAACTGTTCTCAAGAAAGCTACTACGTATAGTACTACGTATACTACGTATACTACGTATACTACTACGTATAGTAAGTAGGGGAAGTATTTTATTCCACCCAAAAATTCGATACCGAGATTTCGCCGGAAATAAATGTTTGGAGACCCCCTGAATCCAAAAAAAGCATTTTTGAAAACATGTCCGTGTCTGTCTGTGTGTGTGTGTGTGTGAACAGCATAACTCAGAAACGAACAATCGGATGAACACCACACTTGGTGTTTAGATTCAGTATCTACAAGAGATGCGACACGAACGTTTTCAAGAAAATCCCCCCACCACATATTACCCTTTACATGGAACATTTTTCGAAAATTTTAATTTTCTCAAAAATGGCTCTAAGGATTTTGATTAAAATATTATGTCTTTAAGGTATTTTCATGACAAATGAAATGTATATCTTGAATTTTCTGGGAATGTCTCCAAAAGTATTCTTCATTGTGAACGACGTTTGCATAACTAGTAAACCATAAGAGATAGACATAATTTTACTACTCAAAAAATGTAGATCGCGTTAAAATATACAATTTGTGTCATATACACTTTTTTGTTGAGTGAACCATTTTCGAGTTATTACTTGTTATTCCCTTAAAATTTTCAATACTTATTTTCTCAAATGGGAATTCGTTATTCACTTTTTTGTCTTGGATATGCAAAGAGTATTAATCTGTGGCAAAGAGAATGTTGCTGCACCTAGCAACCAGCTATTAAGAGATATGTCTATGCCTAAAGGTTACTGTATTTCTATATTGTCCTTGTAAATATATATTCCCCTTACATCTACAAGAAAATTAGCAATACGATAGTTTCTGCAAATGTTTATTTCGATTATCATGAAGTAGATGGAAAGTAAGCGTTTGTAAAAATAGTTTGTACAAGAGTAGAGAAAGTCATGTGAGTGTAACACATCAGAAATTTTTTTGTCGTGGTAATGCAAAGAGAATGGAATATTCCACATAGCAACCAGCTCTTAAAACATTTGACTATCGCTTAAAGCCTAGCAATTCCCCTTGCATCTACAAGAAAATTAGCAAAAAGATTAACATCTCGATTAACATGAAGCAGATGGAGAATAAGCGTTTGTAAAAATAGTTTGTACAAGAGTAGAGAAAGTCATGTGAGTGTAACAAATCAGATATTTTTTTTTTCATTTTCACTGTTGTTTTACACTTAAGGTGGACCTCCCGAATGCGGGCCCAGACGTAATCGCCTGAGCTATCCCGCTCGGTATCTTAAACATATACTATTTAAATAAAAATCGTTATACCCAGTTTTGAAAAATCAAAACCTTGCAAGATGCTAAACTTAAATACGAAGTTTGGTATTTATCTGACTATTCATCCACACGTGCGCGCATTCACAAAAGGACCTTTTTCTAGAATGTTTGTTGGATTCAGGGAACCTTAAAACTTGTGTTTCCGGTGGAATCTGTATGTAGAATTTGTAGGTGAAATGCAATACTTTGTCTTAGTAGGTACTAGAGAAATAAAAATTAATTTGTATAGTTCCATAGAAATAATAGCGTACAGGATGGCTGAGGTGGTAGCGTTTGAGACGTGTCGGTTTCGATAACCGTCTGTCCCTAGGTTGGTGGATCACACACTTTCACTAATTTTCCTCTCCCTTATTTCCTTGCTTTCATCTTTAAAAGTTGCAGGGCTTGGCGCAGTGGAGGTGGTGTGCGGCTTTTGCGATGGATGTGCTCTGGGGAGAGAACTGTTTATTCCTTGCACGGAACCTTCTGTCCGAAACTGTCCTTGAGCATAGCAGTGGCATCGAAGGGGCGTGCTGGGATATTTACTCTGGAAACGTTGCAAACCTCGTTCTGCTGTCCCTGCCGCTATAAGCATTTCCGCCCTTCGTTCTCTCTCGCCTCATCGTTTCCTCCTGGAGGTTTAAACAGACGCAGTAGACCTGTCCTTGGCCCCAGTGCTGACATTCTCCTCCGCATCTCTATCCTTTCATAGAAAGATGGTCATCAGGTTGAGGCAGTGTTGTTAACACTTAAATGATTTCAGTCCAATTATATAATATAAATTCAATAACAGCCCGCCTTAAAGCAATATGTGTATATAACAAGATATAAAAAGTGTATATTACAGTCATTATAAATGTTTATATTATTGTATACGTGTGTAATAATGTTATGTGAATGTATTAGGTAATTTAATAATGTAGGAGCTCTGAGAATAATAGGTTAAAAGTTGCTAACAATGAGGTAACAATGAAGTAACCTTGAGGAAATAATGAATTAGAGAGTTTAAATGCTACTAGTCATTAATGGAGCAACATTAATGCAAATTTTGTGACAGTTCGTAAAATAGCCAATCAACAACCAGAAAAAGCCTTAGTTAAATGAAGGTATTCTATTGGACTAGGATTAGACAATCAGAAACTGAAATATAGCAAAATTTATAAATTCAGAGTTCAGTTGCTTGTAGACAGTGCTCATAACTGGACGAGTTGGTTGTAGACAGTGTTCCTAACCGGACGCGAGATGCGTCATCGAGAAATTTAATACGTATTCGTGTGAGACAAAAATAGTTTTACGTGTTAAAAAGTGCAAGTAATTAATAAAATATTATTATCTCTCTATATCAGTGAAGTGTTATTTATATCGTGTAAAACATTAATAAATGGAGTGAAGAAAAACTTAAAATCTGTGTAAGCCTACATTCTTCAGTCGCACCACTCCCTGCTAAGACATTCATGTCTCTAAAAAAAATATAAATACTGACGCAGCCGAGGAAAACTTAAATATATAATATTTAAAGAAACAGTCAAAATTACAAAGTTAATATTTTTTAAACATTTGGGCAAATAACAATATTTGAAAAAGAACCTTTTCAAGGTGCAATGGTGTAAACAGTTTCAGGACAGAGGCTGTGTTTGAAGCCACTTGTATTGGATTGGCCAATATAAGTGCACGTGTTAACATTGGCTGGCATCATAGACATGACCGTAAATGTATAACGTAAACACAGAAGTTTTCAAGCTCCAAGCTCTCATGTTTATGTCTACGTCAAACAAGAAATTAACCAATCAGAGAACGATTCTCATTACTTGATCATTATGCATCTCGCATCAGATTTTCTGTCGCCATGCCTTTCCACGACTAAGAATCACTAGTATATCTATTATATTGTAAAGGTGCTTTTTTACTTTCTCTAACACGCAGGTACATAATAGTAGAGGAGATACTGCATTGCACCCGAAAATTCGATACCGAGATACATGTTTTGAGGCCCCTTGATTAAGAGAAACATTTTTAGAAAAACGTCCGTGTGTGTGTGTCTGTGTGTGTGTGTGTGTGTGTGTGTGTGTGTGTGTGTGTGTGTGTGTGTGTGTGTGTGTGTGTGTGTGTGAGTCTGGCTGTGAACAGCATAACCCAAAAACGAAATGTCGGATTTATACCAAACTTGATATTTGAAGAACCTTTTTGTTGTCTCACGTATGGAACGTGTTTTCTTTTAACTTGTTTGCAACTAGTTTTAACTAGTTTGTATTGAAGGAGTTGTATTATATTTCAACTGTTGGGGAGCCGAACACTTGAAGTAGTTGCAACCGCACGTATGGTAAACAGTTTCCGGTAGCCTTCGCCCCAAATGTACTTTCAGGTGGCCTTTGCCCCAAGTTTAAAAAAATATTAACTTTGTAATTTGACTGTTTCTTTAAGTATTATATATTTATGTTTGCCTCGGCTGCGTCAGTATTATTGTTAGAGACACGTTTCTCTTAGCAGGGTTGTGATGCGACAAGAATGTAGACTTACACAGATTATAATTTTACTTCACTCCTTTTATTAATGTTTGATAAGATTTAAATAACACTTCACTATATAGAGAGCTATGAGATTCTTTGTATTAATTACACTTTTTAACACGTAAATTTACTTTTCGTCTCACACGACACATATAATATTTCTTGAGGACACTTTTTGCGTCTGGTTAAAATCACTGTCTGCAGGCAACTGAACTCTAAATTTGTAAAATTTTTTCCTTTTCAGTTTCTGATTGGCTAATCCTACTCCAATAGAATACTTTCATTTAACTAAACTTTTTTTTCTGGTTGTTGATTGGCTATTTTATAAACTGTCACTAAAATTATATTATTGTTGCTCCAATAATGACTAGTTGCATTATTAAACATTTTTACTCATTATTGCCTCAAGGTTACCTCATTATTAGCAACTTTTAACCTATTATTCTCATAGCTCCTACATTATTAAATTACGTAATACATTCACATAACATTATTGAACATGAATACAATAGTATAAACATATACAATGACTGTAATATACACTTTTTATATATTGTTACATACACATATTGCTTTAAGGCGGGCTGTTGTTGAATTTATGTTATATAATTAGACTGATATTATTTAAGTGTTAAAAATACTGCCTCATATTTAGGTTCAACCTTCCAAAGATGTGACACTAAGATTTTAAAGAAAATTTCCCCACCGGAAACTACCCTTTACATCTGCATTTTTCCAAAGTTTTTGTTTACTAAGAGTGGCTCTATGATTTTGATTAAAATACCACATATTTAAGGTATTAACATGACGATTAAAATTTATATCTAGAATTTTCTGGGAATAGCCTGTGAAGTCCTCTTCATTTGGAAGGAGTTTTGTATAAGGTTGCATAACTGGTGAACCTTAAGCGATAGACGAAAACATACTAGGTACACACAAATTGTAGATCTCTTTAAAACACCCAATTTATGCCAAGTAACTTTTTTGTGGCATCAGCCATTTCCGAGACATCCGTTATTAATGGTTCGAATTGTTCAATACTCTGAATTTCTTTTAAGTCCCGTTGATTTTGAGTTGTTTCTCGCTATGGCATGGAAACAATATTAAGGTTAGCATATAGGTCAACATATTTCCGGAAAGGTTTAGCTGGATTAAAAAAGTAGAAGGAGAATAAACTTTCGTGAGAGTAATTTGTATACCTATTAAGTGATAGATGGTAGAGAAAGTCATGTGGATGTAACACGTCAGATTTGGCAGTCAGATTTAACTGGATGGCTAGCTCTGATTCATTTTTACTTTTTCTACTACGTATAGTAAGTAGGGGAAGTATTGTATTCCACCCAAAAATTCGATACCGAGATTTCACCGGAAATACATGTTTTGAGATCCCTGAATCCAAAAAAAGCATTTTTGGAAACATGTCCGTGTGAACAGCATAACTCAGAAACGAACAGTCCGATAAACACCAAACTTGTTATTTAGGTTCAGTATCTTCCAGAGATGCGACACGAAGGTTTTCAAGAAAATCCCCCCACCACAGATTACCCTTTACATGGAACATTTTTCGAAAATTTTAATTTTCTCAAAAATGGCTCTAACGATTTTGATTAAAATATCATATGTTTAAGATATTTTCATGACAAATAAACTGTATATCTCGAATTTTCTGGGAATGTCTCCAAAAGTATTCTTCATTGTGAACGACTTTTGCATAACTGGTAAACCACAAGAGATAGACAAAATTTTACTACACAAAAAATGTAGATCGCGTTAAAATACACCATTTATGTCATATACATTTTTGTTGTTGAGTGAACCATTTTCGAGATATTGCTTGTTATTCCCTTAAAGTTTTCAATACTTATTTTCTGAAATGGGAATTCATTATTCATTTGTTTTTATGTCCTGGACATGCAAACAGAATGGAATACTCCAGATAGCAACCAGTTCCTAAAATATTTGACTATCGCTTAAAGCCTACCAATTCCCCTTGCATCTACAAGAAAATTAGCAATAAGATTAACATCTCGATTAACATGAAGCATATGGAGAATAAGCGTTTGTAAAAATAGTTTGTACAAGAGTACAGGAAGTATGTGAGTGTAACACATCAGATTTTTATACGTGTACGTAAGCTATTTTGTCGTGTGTACTGTCGGTGGTCATGTTAGCTAACCTGTTTCATCTCTCTTGTCATTGGCTACTATGTTTCCGTTTGTCATGTATGGCAACATATCACGTTGGGTTTATACTTAATTTTCTTAGTGAATGTCCCCACAGCCTGTAGAAGTTTAATGAAGGCTTGCATAGCTCGATGACGTGTTGCCATGGACACGGTACACAGGTCAGAGATGAGGCAGGAAGCTACACCTGATGCTGCTGTTTAAGCTTCCTATAGGAAATTACTTTCTCTGCCACATATAATCAGGCACGCCAGTATCAGGTTACAAGGACGCCAGGCGCATCCATTGTAATCTCCTAAACGTCTTCAATGGGAGAAAGCGTTTCGGTTTGTTTATTCATTTTTTTTCCTGTATACTGGGAACTGAGTAGAGTACCGCCTCCCAGGAGCATATTGTTAAACACAACGCAGTTCTTTTGTTATTTCTACCACAGGTTACACAATGTCACTTCTGCAGAAACTTTCCAGGGTGTCCCTGCCCTTTCTCATGGCCTTGAAAAATACTACTACTTTATTCTGTGTACAGAAGCTCCTTGTGGAGATAAATTTCCTTAAAGGAAAGTAGTGCTTCTTTAATACTCTCTGAACCAGGATAATTCTTGTGACCAAAAAATTTTATTTAGGGAAAAATGTGGTATCATGAGAAAGTGGACCCCACCACTCATATTTTGACAAAAGAATTCTATATAACGATAATTAGGTATAACACAAAACACAAAGTAAAAAAAAAATCTGATGTGTTACTCTCACATGACTTTCTCTGCTCTTGTACAAACTATTTTTACAAACGCTTATTCTCCATCTACTTCATGTTAATCGAGATGTTAATCTTATTGCTAGTTTTCTTGTAGGTGCAAGGGGAGTTGGTAGGCTTTAAGTGAGTGTCAAATATTTTAAGAGATGGTTGCTATGTGGAGTATTCCATTCTCTTTGCATTACCAGGACAAAAAAATGAATAACGAATTCCCATTTGAGAAAAAGTATAAGTATTGGAAAATTTAAGAGAATAACAAGCAATATCTCGAAAATGGTTCACTCAACAAAAAAAAATGTATATGACACAAATTGTGTATTTTAACGCGATCTGCATTTTTTGTGTAGTAAAATCCTCTCTATCTCTTATGGTTTACCAGTTATGCAAAAGTCGTTCACAATGAAGAATACTTTTGGAGACATTCCTTGAAAATTAGAGATATAATACATTTCATTTGTCATGAAAATATCTTAAACATATGATATTTTAATAAAAATCGTTACAGCCATTTTTGAGAAAATTACAATTTTCGAAAAATGTTCTATGTAAAGGGAAATATGGGGTGGGAGGATTTTCTTGAAAACCTTTGTGTCGCATCTCTGTAAGATACTGAACATAAATACCAAGTTTGGTGTTTATCCGACTGTTCGTTTCTGAGTTATGCTGTTCACAGACACACACACGGACATGCTTCCAAAAATGCTTTTTTTGGATTCAGGGGGTCTCAAAACATATATTTTCGGTGAAATCTCGGTATCGAATTTTTGGGTGGAATACAATACTTCCCCTACTTCCCCTAATATACGTAGTAGAGAAAGTAAAAATCTGAAGTGATATTCATACGATTTGCTCTACTAATAACAAGTTCTTCTTCTTCGTTAACGGATTGCCCTCATCTTTGTAGAATTTACTAGCCAATTGCATCGTCCAGTAGCCTTCGAGGAGTAAGCAAACTCTCGATCATGGCATTTCCAAAATAGGTGATCAGCTCAATGCTAATGTAATGCAGTGATGAAAGGAAAATTCGAGGATCAAATTATCCAAAACGTCATTCGCCTAGCGACCGAGGAAAGTTCGATAAAACCTTTGATCAGATTGCACGGCCGTAGGAGTTTGAATCCGGGGCCTCCCAAACGCGGGCCGTTTAGCCAGTAACAAATTTACGTTTCCATATTAATTATGTATTATACTATTCATATAAAATCTAATCTTCTATCCTAGCTACGTTACTAACGATATTATTTTACCCAGTAAAAGTTTCAAACTAAGCAAGAAATTCCAATATGCTAAACTAGCATTCAGATTCCTGGTAACAAACTCTTGCGGTGGGGTGGGGGATGAATACCTTCAAGCATTAGTTAGGTAACGCTTACGAAAGGTCTAAATGTGCAATACGGACTATTTCTAATGCGGCTAACGCCACGTAAAAAAATTGTTTGCCACAAATTTTGGATTTTAAAGAGTTGTGCATATTTCCTGTAGTAATTTTTGTCTGCGTTTCAATATTTGCTTATTACAGGGGCATCTGGTGACTGAACTTTGGTGGTTCACAACATTATCCTTGCATTTTTGAAATGTTTTAAGTAATAAATATGGAATAAGTTTCTCACTATAGGCTGATTAATTACGCAAATAAACAAGAAATAGGAATTCACAATATATTACACATGCACATTTCATGAAGATGCTACAGATCATTCACGCCATGCTGTGTCCATGTATCTTCACCACCAAACAAAACAGGGCGTTTTTAATATCACAACCACTTATCCAATCATATTTTTCATATACATCGCTGTTAAAATTCCTGTTAAAACTTCTTGTTTTTGTTTGAACTACCTGAGTGATTTTTGCATTCGACCCAAAAATTCGATACCGAGATTTCACCGGAAATACATGTTTTGAGACTCCCTGAATCCAAAAAAAGCATTTTTGGAAACATGTCCGTGTGTGTGTCTGTGTGTGTGTATGTCTGTGTGTGTGTGTGTCTGTGTGTGTGTCTGTGTGTGTGTCTGTGAACAGCATAACTCAAAAACTAACAGTCGGATAAACACCAAACTTGGTATTTAGGTTCAGTATCTTCCAGAGATGCGACACGAAGGTTTACAAGAAAATCCCCCCACCCCAGACTACCCTTTACATGGAACATTTTTCGAAAATTTTAATTTTCTCAAAAATGGCTCTAACGATTTTGATTAAAATATCATATGTTTAAGGTATTTTCATGACAAATGAAATGTATATTTCGAATTTTCTGGGAATGTCTCCAAAAGTGTTCTTCATTCTGAACGACTTTTGCATAACTGGTAAACCATAAGAGATAGACAAAATTTTACTGCACAAAAAATGTAGATCGCGTTACAATACACAATTTATGTCATATACATTTTTGTTGTTGAGTGAACCGTTTTCGAGATATTGCTTGTTATTCCCTTAAATTTTCCAATACTTATACTTTTTCTCAAATTCGTTACTCATTTTTTATGTCCTGGACATGCAAAGAGAATGGAATGCGCCACATAGCAACCAGAGTTAAAATATTTGACTATCGCTTAAAAGCTACCATATTCCCGTTGCATCTACAAGAAAATTACCAATAAGATTGACATCTCGATATCTCGATTAACATGAAGCATATGGAGAATGGGCGTTTGTAAAATTAGGTTGTACAAGAGTAGAGAAAGTTATGTGAGTGTAACACATCAGATTTTTTTTATGTCCTGAACATGCAAAGAGAATGGAATTCGCCACATAGCAACCAGCGTTAAAATATTTGACTATCGCTTAAAAGCTACCATATTCCCCTTGCATCTACAAGAAAATTACCAATAAGATTGACATCTCGATATCTCGATTAACATGAAGCATATGGAGAATAGGCGTTTGTAAAATTAGATTGTACAAGAGTAGAGAAAGTCATGTGAGTGTAACACATCAGATTTTTTACTTTCTCTACTACGTATAGTAAGTAGGGGAAGTATTGCATTCCACCCAAAAATTCGATACCGAGATTTCACTGGAAATACATGTTTTGAGACCTCCTGAATCCAAAAAAAACATTTTTGGAAACATGTCCGTGTGTGTGTCTGTGTGTGTATGTGTATGTGTGTGTGTCTGTGAACAGCATAACTCAAAAACGAACAGTCGGATAAACACCAAACTTGGTATTTAGGTTCAGTATCTTCCAGAGATGCGACACGAAGGTTTTCAAGAAAATCCCCCCACCCCAGACTACCCTTTACATGGAACATTTTTCGAAAATTTTAATTTTCTCAAAAATGGCTATCGATTTTGATGAAAATATCATATGTTTAAGATAAAGTCATGAGAAATGAAATGTATATCTCGAATTTTCTGGGAATGTCTCTAAAATTATTCTTCATTGTGAACGACTTTTGCATAACTGGTACACCATAAGAGATAGACAAAATTTTACTACAAAAAATGTAGATCGCGTTGAAATACACAACTTATGTCATATACATTTCTTTTGTTGAGTGAACCGTTTTCAAGATATTGCTTGTTATTTCCTTAAATTTTCCAATACTTATACTTTTTCTCAAATTCGTTATTCATTTTTTTATGTCCTAGACATGCAAAGAGAATGGAATTCGCCGCATAGCAACCAGCGCTAAAATATTTGACTATCGCTTAAAAGCTACCATATTCCCCTCGCATCTACAAGAAAATTATCAATAAGATTGACATCTCGATTTCTCGATTAACATGAAGCATTTGGAGAAAAGGCGTTTGTAAAAATAGAGTGTACAAGAGTGGAGAAAGTCATGTGAGTGTAACACATCAGATTTTTTTGTCTTGGATATGCAAAGAGTTATAATCTGTGGCAAAGGGAATGGTGCTGCACCTAGCAACCAGCTATTAAGAGATATGTATGTGCTTAAAGGCTACTGTTTTTCTATATTGCCCTTGTAAATATATTTTCCCCTACATCTACAAGAAAATTAGCAATAAGATAGAGTTTGCAAATGTTTATCTCGATTAACATGAACTAGATGGAGAATAAGCGTTTGTAAAAATACTTTGTACAAGAGTAGAGAAAGTCATGTGAGTGTAACACATCAGATTTTTAGATATGGTGTGGGCCTGCCAATGCGTTTAATTTCATTCTTTTCCTCCAAGTTTAGCGTTGAAAACGGTTGCATTAAAAGAGACTGAATGGAATTCATTGTTTCTCCTTATAGCAACGTTTACCTGTATTTAGCTAAATAAGCCACTTTGATTCATAAATTAAAACCCGATGCACACAACACGGCACAAACCACGTGGCATACAGACAACGTAATTATCAGAGATGCAAGGTAACTAGAGTATAGTCAGAGATGCAGTTCAGTAGATAGAAGACCGGAAGTGGGGAAAACTTTTACTGTGAATTCAATAGATGTCTCTGTGAAAAGTGTTGCTCCTGTTGATCATCCTATTCTATGCTCTCTGACTACTAGGTTAACCAACATGCAGCTTATGCCCCGCACTTCCCCCCCATACACCTCTGCGCTCCCTTGGTTCGTCATTCCCTATACTTCACCATTATACCAATGTGGGTTGCAGCCGAGAGTGCACTACTTGGCACCTGCAAACAATACAACGCTTGCCAAAGTCCACTCCACAAGATCATGTCAGAATGATAACCGAAATGTATGAATCGTATACGTTATTTACATTAAAGGGAGAGCCAGGACTTTGGTTGTAGCGCCGCCTCTGGCTTATTATATAAAATGCAACCAAATAAAGGGAAGTTAACATAATATACATCAAATTCAATACCTACCCACAATTTATTTCTCATATGGAATAAGCATATGCCATCTTATAAAAATCGTTAGATAACTTTTCTTTGGCTTCAGGGAATCCCAAAACGAAAATTTTCCGTGAAATCTTTATATCCATTTTTTGGACACTTTACTTCTGTCACAGAGCGCTCAAGCCGGACTTAACTAAGTGCTTATCAAGGGCCTTCGGGCCTGCCTTACTGTCTGAGAGTGTAAGAATCCATCTATTCCTATAGGCTCTTCTTACACTTTCCCAAATACCTACTAGCTAAAATACCAAACATCTCTGCTAGAAAAACTGCGGCATATTGGCGCAAGTTAAATGCAGTTAAAGGTACGTATCACGGAGGCCCCCGGAACCGGGAAAGAGCACCACAAGTAGTTCGTAAAGGCCCTTTTTGCTTCCAACTGGCCCTGGGAGTGTCGTGTAACGGGTTCTGCACACGACTGTAGATTTTTAAAGTTGTTTTCGGGATTGTAGGTAAGCCCCGAGCCTTAGCTCGAGAACAAGGCAGCTCAGCAAATAAGAAGGCACAGGTTAAAGGTGAGAAGAAGTTTATTAGTAAAACTTCAAAGATGCAAGTCCTCGTTGAATACTGACGAAAGGTCCGCCAGCGTTACAGAGTGATAATCTAGACTAAAGTAACCGCCTTTGCTCTTGACCGGGGATGTTTTATAACATTTACAACAGCATAGGAGGGGGCAAGGTATTAACTTCCCGGGGTAAGAGCTCTGGCACATACACAAAAAGGAAGGAAGCAATGTCAAACACCTGTCACATACATTTTAGCTAAGGCATGCTATGTTGACTAATCCAACAATAGTTTAAGGTTTTTATACTTATTTCTATTTCCTAGTTAACACTGAGTACAAATGCAGCTGTCGAAAATGTTACTAAATAGGTTGTATCTTTATACGACGGGAGGTAGGGAGGGATGAGAGGAGAGACTCGAAGGGCGATCACATCCGGATGCCGACGGACGCAAGCATGGATGGGGATCCTAACGTTTCCAGATTGAACGCATTCGGCACCACCCGCTCCTACCCACAAGCTGCGGTACCCCCGACAGTCCCCTATCGAGTGGAGCCCACTCGGGGGAGAGACCTAACTGAATAGGCCCCACACTTATGCCAGGAAAGAAACCCCTACACAGCAATCACCGCCCAGCCGCAACCCGCCGGACACCATCGCTGGGTCCTACAACCCTGGAACACATGATAAGGAAGATGATGGAAAAGTAAAGGAGGGTCAGAAAAGTTGTAATGGAATATGAGTTTACCGACCCGGAGAAACCACGAAAAACCCATGGGTCAGAGCAGACGGTCGCCTGAAATCGAACCCGGAACCTCTCGAATTCGGACCACATACGTTACCGCTTGATCCATCCCGCTCGGCCAAGTCAAATGAAAGCTTCATACCTTTACCATACAGTCCTGCTCCTGCCCCAAGTCTGGTTTTAGAAGTGTAGTGGGAGTATGCTCTGTAACCTTGGAGCCATTCTTTGATAAACCTTCCTGGTCCTACGAATGGCAAAGAAAAGGACGAAAGTGAAAACAACCTGTGTCTGGTTATGAAACAAGAATAACATTTATCTTTATTCCTGCATTCATTGTCAAGTGTTTGCACACCAGCTTTGCCACAAAGACGCAATATGCATAACAATGGCTTTTCGAACACGAGAGGCTTCATTAGGTCGAGTGGAAAAAGCTGAATGTCTGAAAGTGGCCTTATAAACACCTTCAAGTGACGTATGAATATACATAACAAAGCAGGGCCTTCTCTCGGGATCCTGTCCTTTTAGAGTAGTGTATACAGTGTCCTTTAGGTTCGCTAACTAGCTACATTTTGTGTCCATACTGGTGGCGGTATTAGGAACAGTGAGAGTATAATTGGCTGGACTGCTAAAATGTGTGTTTATACAAACTGCTAACAATGTTGCGTTGATCCCAGGTGAAAACACATTCGCAGAACACAATGTTTTACTCCATCTCAGTATACCTGTTTCGTTCACCCTGTTTACTTTCCCTAGCTAACCTTACAGTTAGAGCTAAACATCCGTAAAACTCTGATGTGTTACACTCACATGACTTTACAAACTCCTTTGCTCCATCTATTTCATATTAATAGAGATAAACATTTGCAGAAACGATCTTTTGACATGCAGAGAGAATTACATTTTACACATAGCGACCAGTTCTAAAAATATTTGACCATCGCTTAAGGCCTACTATGTTCCCCTTGTTTTGTATTTGCAAGGGCAATATAAGATCAGACATATCTCTTAATAGCTGGTTGCTAGGTGCAGCACCATTCCCTTTGCCACAGATTAATACTCTTTGCAAATCCAAGACATAAAAATGAATAACGAATTCCCATTTGAGAAAATAAGTATTGAAAAATTTAAGGGAATAACAAGCAATATCTCTAAAATGGTTCACTCAACAAAAAAAATGTATATGACATAAATTGGTATTTTAACGCGATCTACATTTTTTGTGTAGTAAAATATTTTCTGAAATATTGTTATTAATGGTTCGAGACTATCGCTGTTCTCTTTGTATCTATAACGAAATGTGTAATGTAGCTATATCTGCAAAGGTTTATTTTGATTAAAATGAAGTAGATAGACAAATATGCTTCTGTAAGAATAATTTGCTTACCCACTAATAAACGATGGAAGGTCAAAGACATGTGAATGTAACTCATCAGATTTTTTCAATACAATTATTTTTTATTTGGGGTGCCTCAAAACGTAGGTACTTCCGATGAAATATTTGATCGAGGTACTTCCTGTACTTATTAAAGGTAAGTAGTGGCGAAAGTGGTTATAGATGCCGTATTTACGCGAATCTGTTCCGTAGAGCGTCAGTAACTACATTCAATTTTTTCGTTTATTACGTAACAATGGATTGCTGGAGTTAACAGCTAGCCACCCATTTATCAATGGCCATTATTGGGCGTTTTTAGTTACTATGTGGAGGCCAAGGGCAAACAGAGAAGAACGTCTTATGATGCTTCTGTAAAGCGTAAAGTAATCCTTTATGCTGAAAAAATCTGATGTGTTACACTCACATGACTTTCTCTACTCTTGTACAAAGTATTTTTACAAACGCTTATTCTCCATATGCTTCATGTTAATCGAGATGTTAATCTTATTGCTAATTTTCTTGTAGATGCAAGGGGAATTGGTAGGCTTTAAGCGTTTAAGAGCTGGTTGCTATGTGGAGTACTCCGTTCTCTTTGCATTACCAGGACAAAAAAAATGAATAACGAATTTGAGAAAAAGTATTAAGTATTGAAAAATTTAAGGGAATAGCAAGCAATATCTCGAAAATGGTTCACTCAACAAAAAAACGTATAGGACATAAATTGTGTATTTTAACGCGATCTACATTTTGTGTGTAGTAAAATTTTGTCTATCTCTTATGGTTTACCAGCTATGCAAAAGTCGTTCACAATGAAGAACACTTTTGGAGACATTTCCAGAAAATTCGAGATATACATTTCATTTGTCATGAAAATAACTTAAACATATGATATTTTAATCAAAATCGTTACAGCCATTTTTCAGAAAATTAAAATTTTCGAAAAATGTTCCATGTAAAGAGTAGTTTGGGGTGCGGAGATTTTCTTGAAAACCTTCATGTCACATTTCTTGAGGATACCGAACCTAAATACCAAGTTTGGTGTTTATCTGACTGTTCGTTTCAAAGTTATGCTGTTCACAGACAGACAGACACACACACAAAGACACACACACACGGACATGTTTCCAAAAATGCTTTTTTTTACTTTCTCTACTACGTACAGTAAGTAGGGGAAGTATTGCATTCCACCCAAAAATTCGATACCGAGATTTCACCGGAAATACATGTTTTGAGACCTCCTGAATCCAAAAAAAGCATTTTTGGAAACATGTCCGTGTGTGTGTCTGTGTGTGTGTGTGTCTGTGTGTGTGTCTGTGTGTGTGTCTGTGAACAGCATAACTCAAAAACGAACAGTCGGATAAGCACCAAACTTGGTATTTAGGTTCAGTATCTTCCAGAGATGCGACACGAAGGTTTTCAAGAAAATCCCCCTACCCCAGACTACCCTTTACATGGAAGATTTTTCGAAAATTTTAATTTTCTCAAAAATGGCTCTAACGATTTTGATGAAAATATCATATGTTTAAGATAATGTCATGAGAAATGAAATGTATATCTCGAATTTTCTGGGAATGTCTCCAAAAGTATTCTTCATTGTGAACGACTTTTGCATAACTGGTAAACCATAAGAGATGGTCAAAATATTACTACACAAAAAATGTAGATCGCGTAAAAATACACAACTTATGTCATATACGTTTCTTTTGTTGAGTGAACCGTTTTCGAGATATTGCTTGTTATTTCCTTAAATTTTACAATACTTATACTTTTTCTCACATTCGTTATTCATTTTTTTATGTCCTGGACATGCAAAGAGAATGGAATGCGCCACATAGCAACCAGCGTTAAAATATTTGACTATCGTTTAAAAGCTAGCATATTTCCCTTGCATCTACAAGAAAATTACCAATAAGATTGACATCTCGATATCTCGATTAACATGAACCATATGGAGAATAAGCGTTTGTAAAATTAGATTGTACAAGAGTAGAGAAAGTCATGTGAGTGTAACACATCAGATTTTTATTCAGGGGGTCTCAAAGCATGTATTTCCGGTGAAATCTCGGTATCGAAATTTTGGGTGGAATGCAATACTTCCCCTACTTACTATACGTAGTAGAGAAAGTAAAAAAAATCTGATGTGTTACACTCACATAACTTTCTCTACTCTTGTACAACCTAATTTTACAAACACCTATTCTCCATATGCTTCATGTTAATCGAGATATCGAGATGTCAATCTTATTGGTAATTTTCTTGTAGATGCAAGGAAAATATGGTAGCTTTTAAGCGATAGTCAAATATTTTAACGCTGGTTGCTATGTGACGCATTCCATTCTCTTTGCATGTCCAGGACAAAAAAAATGAATAACGAATTTGAGAAAAAGTATAAGTATTGGAAAATTTAAAGAAATAACAAGCAATATCTCGAAAACGGTTCACTCAACAAAAGAAATGTATATGACATAAATTGTGTATTTTAACGCGATCTACATTTTTTGTGTAGTAAAATTTTGTCTATCTCTTATGGTTTACCAGTTATGCAAAAGTCGTTCACAATGAAGAATACTTTTGGAGACATTCCCAGAAAATTCGAGATATACATTTCATTTGTCATGACATTACCCTAAACATATGATATTTTCATCAAAATCGTTAGAGCCATTTTTGAGAAAATTAAAATTTTCGAAAAATCTTCCATGTAAAGGGTAGTCTGGGGTGGGGGGATTTTCTTGAAAACCTTCGTGTCGCATCTCTGGAAGATACTGAACCTAAATACCAAGTTTGGTGCTTATCCGATTGTTCGTTTTTGAGTTATGCTGTTCACAGACACACACACACACACAGACACACAGACACACACACACACACAGACACACACACGGACATGTTTCCAAAAATGCTTTTTTTGGATTCAGGAGGTCTCAAAACGTGTATTTCCGGTGAAATCTCGGTATCGAATTTTTGGGTGGAATGCAATACTTCCCCTACTTACTATACGTAGTAGAGAAAGTAAAAATGAATAACGAATTTCCATTTGAGAAAATGTATTGGAAAATTTAAGGGAATAACAAGCAATATTTAGTAAATGGTTCACTCAAAAAAAATGTATATGACATAAATTGTGTATTTTAAGGCGATCTACATTTTTTGTGTAGTAAAATTTTGTCTATCTCTTATGGTTTACCAGTTATGCAAAAGTCGTTCACAATGAAGAATACTTTTGGAGACATTCCCAGAAAATTCGAGATATACATTTCATTTGTCATGAAGATATCTTAAACATATGATATTTTAATCAAAATCGTTACAGCCATTTTTTAGAAAATTAAAATTTTCGAAAAATGTTCCATGTAAAGGGTAATCTGGGGTGGAGGATTTTCATGAAAACCTTCGTGTCGCATCTCTGGAAGATACTGAACCTAAATACCAAGTTTGGTGTTTATCCGACTTTTCGTTTCTGAGTTATGCTGTTCACAGACACACACTCGGACATGTTTCCAAAAAGGCTTTTTTTGGATTCAGGGAGTCTCAAAACATGTATTTCCTGTGAAATCTCGGTCGAATTTTTGGGTGGAATACAATAATTCCCCGACTTACTATACGTAGTAGAGAAAGTAAAAATTCATTTTGAATGTGAACTTTCCTTATTTAATGTTTACTAATTTTCTTCTTTAAAAATGTGTCGTGTAACAATTAGCACTTTCAATTCTATAATCTGATGGTTTATATCTACGATAAATCCATTATTGTATTAAATAAATTTCAATAAAATATCTATTACGTATTTACTGTCATTGATGCCCTTTACATTCCATACAAATCCTATTTTTCATAATTTTAAGTTTTAAGTATGGGGTGCGCATTAGATTCGCGTAAATGCGGTATTTCAACTTACATTACTAAGTTGAAAACAGCTGTTGCAAAATTCTTTATAGCTACTATGTGGCATGTTTAGAAGGCACAAGGCATCCCCGAACGTTTGAGTGTTGTGTAATAAATAAATTGCGACATTGTCTCACATTTGATAGAGAAAGGATTTTCCATGGCGATGAGTCAAGCTATAAACAAAAGACGTTGTTGCATATTTGGCTGTGTGAAAGGCTGCGTTTGAAGATTCCTCACGGTGATGCCGAATTAAGCTCCGTTATTCTGTGAAAAGGAAATAGCAGCCATTACGTGCTGTATGGGAACAGCTCTCTTACTAGGAAGTTGATGAAAATATTCCAATTGTGTTGCTGGCTTACTTATTCATTCAAAACCACTAACATACCCGATTGGACAATATACCGTACGTTAACACGATTTACGTAATCGCGTCTTAATAATATACTTAACCAATGCATAACTTTTTCCCATTTGTTAATTTCTGTAAATAATCGCTTACTATGAATGAAAGCTACAATTTTACGGCCAAATGAAGAGTAGAGGTGCGTTCGTACTGGAAGACTGGAAGATTTCGTAATGATAAACGTTTCATACATTTTCTGGAATAACTGCCAACTGAAATTTATGGCAAACATTTTGGTAGGGAAAATCTGCTTACGATATTTCATTTTTACTTTCTCTACTACGTATAGTAAGTAGGGGAAGTATTGCATTCCACCCAAAAATTCGATACCGAGATTTCACCGGAAATACATGTTTTGAGACCTCTTGAATCCAAAAAAAGCATTTTTGGAAACATGTCTGTGTGTGTGTCTGTGTCTGTGTGTCTGTGTGTGTGTGTCTGTGTGTGTGTCTGTGTGTGTGTCTGTGTGTCTGTGAACAGCATAACTCAAAAACGAACAGTCGGATAAACACCAAACTTGGTATTTAGGTTCAGTATCTTCCAGAGATGCGACACGAAGGTTTTCAAGAAAATCCCCCCACCCCAGACTACCCTTTACATGGAACATTTTTGGAAAATTTTAATTTTCTCAAAAATGGCTCTAACGATTTTGATTAAAATATCATATGTTTAAGATAATGTCATGAGAAATGAAATGTATATCTCGAATTTTCTGGGAATGTCTCCAAAAGTATTCTTCATTGTGAACGACTTTTGCATAACTGGTAAACCATAAGAGATAGACAAAATTTTACTGCACAAAAAATGTAGATCTCGTTAAAATACACAACTTATGTCATATACATTTCTTTTGTTGAGTGTACCGTTTTCGAGATATTGCTTGTTATTCCCTTAAATTTTCCAATACTTATACTTTTTCTCAAATTCGTTATTCATTTTTTTATGTCCTGGACTTGCAAAGAGAATGGAATGCGCCGCATAGCAACCAGCGTTAAAATGTTTGACCATCGCTTAAAAGCTACCATATTCCCCTTGCATCTACAAGAAAATTAGCAATAAGATTGACATCTCGATATCTCGATTAACATAAAGCATATGGAGAATAGGCGTTTGTAAAAATAGATTGTACAACAGTAGAGAAAGTCATGTGAGTGTAACACATCAGATTTTTCAGATTCAATCTGTTGTGCTGTTTTAAATACCGCTATGCCACAGTTATCGCGCAAATGTATATATAAAGGCCAGACGCATCTAAGTTAGCGTCCTTGTCTACTTCATTTTAATCGAGACAAACCTTTCCGAAAACAGCTGCATTGCACATTTCGTTATATATACAAAGATTTGACGATAGTCAAATGTTTTAGAACTGGACGCTTACGCTGGCCTTAAAGTTCCATATTCTTTCCATGGAACAATTTGAACCATCAATAATGGATATCTCGGAAATTGCAGATGCCACAAAAAAAGTTATTTGAAATAAATTGTGTGTTTTTAAGAGATCTACATTTTTGTGTAGTAAGTTTTCATTTATCTTTTAACGTTTACCAGTTACATAAGATTATACGAAATTCCTTCCGAATGAAGATGACTTTAAGTCTGTTCCCAGAAAATTCAAGATATATATTTTATTTGTCATAAAGTATGTCTAATATATGGTATTTCAATTAAAATCGTTAGAACCATTTTTAGCAGATAAAAAGTTTCTCAAAATGTTCTATGTACAGATTAGTTAGGGATATATCTCGTGAGGGTATCTGCTAAGAAATACACAAAATCTTTCTGTAGATTTTGTAAAAGCACACAATTTATGTGCTCAATTTTTTAATTTTTTTCAACGATTTCCGAGATATTTCTTCTTATTGGTTGAAATTTTCAAGTACTATACTTTTCTCAAACTGAAGTCGTTATTGGTTTTTCCCCCTCTCTCTTTTGGCCATGCGAGGAAAATGGAAAGATGTGGCTATCGCTTAAAGCTTACTGTACGAGGGGCACTATTTATATGCTGAGCTTAATAATTAAAACAAAGTAATTTCTGATTGAAAATTGCTTTATTGTTTTTCAAAATATTCTCCGTTATGATCAATACACTATTGCATACGTTTGAACAATTTGTCAAAGCATTTATTCCAGTCTTCTTGAGACACCTGCAAAACATCGTTTTTGAAGGCACCAACGGCTTCTTCTGCCAACGAAAATCGTTGTCCACGCAATTTGTTCTTGATGTTCGGGAACAAAAGGAAGTCATTGGGTGCCAAATCAGGACTGTATGCGGATGACCCATCAATTCGATTTTTTGAGCCTTCAAATACTCTGTTGTTAGACGAGATGTGTGTGCGCTCGCATTGTCTTGATGAAGAACGATCCTACGGTTCTTGTTGGTTTTCCTTACTTCACCGAAGACTTCCGGCAAACAAATGGTTGCGTACCATTCGGCATTGACCGTTTTACGTTCCTCTAAAGGCACTGTTGCCACATGGCCAGTTTTGCTGAAAAAGCAGACGACCATTTGCTTCGAAGTGCTTCGAGTGCCAACAACTTTTGTTGGATTTGCTTCATCTTGAAACACCTATACAGTCGACTGCCGTTTACGTTCCGATTCATACGCATAGATCCATGATTCGTCACCTGTTATAATCTTATGTACGTCTTTTGAGGCACCGCCATTGTATTTCTTGAGCATTTTTTACACCAATCGACACGAGCATCTTTTTGAGGTTGCGTCAAATTATGTGGGATCCAACGAGAGCAAACCTTTTTCACGGCTAAATAATCATGCAATATTTTATGTATGCTGGTGGAACTAATGGCTAGGGTTGCTTCAATCTCACAATATGTTGCATGACGATCTTTCATTATTAGTTTTTGCACAGCATCAATGTTTTCTGGCACAACAACTGATTTTGGACGACCTTCACGAACTTCATCGAGCGAACGGCGGCCACGATTAAATTCGTTATACCAGCGTTTCACAGTGGCAAAGGATGGAGCTTCGTTGCCAAATGTGGAAGTTAGTTGATCGATGCACTCTTGTCTTTATAATCCACGTCGAAAGTCGTAATAAGTCATTGCATGAACATTTTCACGAGTTAATTCCATGTTTTTGTTGACACACAATTTTCAAGTTAGTGTAAACAAAACAAATGACGCTCTATTGACAAAATGTTTAAGTAGATTATGGTAAAAAATGTCAAACTTTCCATTGGAAACGTCAGATGGCACCAGAGCATTCAGGGTTGCCAAGGCTCAAAATATAAATAGTGCCCCTCGTATTCCTATAATTCCATTCTTACTACAAGGAAATAAGAAGACAATTTCTGCTAATGTTTATCTCAGTTAACATGAACTAGATACAAGAATATCGTTTGTAAGAACGGATTATAAAAGGACGAGTAGAGAAAGTCATGTGAGTGCAACGCATCAGATTTTTAAAGATACATTCAGCCTTCCTCTAAGCTGCTAACTGAAAATATATGTATACGATTCTTTTTAAGAGTACACGAAAGAGAAAGCAAAATATAAAAAATGTGTTTCTGGTGTACCATTTATTTATTCACTCGCATAACAATGATAAATTGGTGTTAAATTTCATGAAAAAAATAAAAAACTGCATTGGGAGGATCATTTTTGGGAAATTGATGAAAATTTTGTTTAGCGGGAGATAATTTGGAGACTTAAAAACGCCAAATTTTATATAGCACCCGTATAAGCTTATGTAATTCATGTAAAAAGACTAAATCAAGGTTCTACAAACTTTTCATTTTTTAGCTTTCATCGACAATTCGCCCTAAATGAGTTTTGTGTAATTTTGAAAAGCCATAAGAGATCAATAAATACTTACTACACAAAAATATAAATACGTTAAAATATGCAGTTTATATTCTTTTTCACTTTCTTCTTCCGTAAGTACACTATGTGATCAAAAGAATCCGGACACCCCACAAACATACGTTTTTCATCTTAGGTGCGTTGCGCTGCCACCTACTGCCTGGTACTCATTATCCGCGACCTCAGTAGTCATTAGACATCGTGAAACAGCAGAATGGGACGCTGCGTGGAACTCACGGACTTCGAACGTGGTCAGGTGATTGGGTGTCACTTGTGTCAGAAGTCTGTACGCGAGATTTCCACACTCCTAAACATCCCTAGGTCCACTGTTTCTGATGTGATAGTGAAGTGGAAACGTGAAGGGAAATGTACAGCACAAAAGCATACAGGCCGACCTCGTCTGTTGACTGACAGAGACCGCCGACATTTGAAGAGGGTCGTAAAGAGTAATAGGCAGACATCTATCCAGACCATCACACAGGAACTTCAAACTGCATCAGGATCCACTCCAAGTACTATGGGAGTCAGGCGTGAGGTGAGAAACCTTGGATTCCATGGTCGAGCGGCTGCTCATAAGCCACATATCATCACGCAGGAAAATGCCAAACGACGCCTCGCTTGGTGTAAGGAGCGTCAACATTACACGATTGAACAGTGGTAAAACGTTGTTTTGAGTGACGAATCACGGTACACAATGTGGCGATCCAATGGCAGGGTGTGGTATGACGAATGCCCGGTGAACGTCATCTGCCAGCGTGTGTAGTGCCAACAGTGAAATTCGAAGGTGGTGGTGTTGTGGTGTGGTTGTGTTTTTCTTGGAGGGGGCTTGCACCCCTTGTTGTTTGGCGTGGCACAATCACAGCACAGACCTACATTGATATGTTAAGCACCTTCTTGCTTCCCACTGTTGACTAGCACTGATGGCGATTGCATCTTTCAACACGATCAAGCATCTGTTCATACTGCACGGGCTGTGGCGGAGTGGTTACACGGCAGTAACATCCCTGTAATGGACTGGCCTGCACAGAGTCCTTACTTGAATCCTATAGAACACCTTTGGGACGTTTTGGAACGCCGACTTCGTGCCAGGCCTCACCGACCTACATCGATACCTCTCCTCAGTTCCGCTGCCATTCCCCAATAAACCTCCCAGCACCTGATTGAAAGTATGCCTGTGAGAGTGAACGCTGTCATCAAGGCTAAGTTTGGGCCAACACCACATTGACTTCCAGCATTACCGATGGAGGGCGCCACGACTTGTACATCATTTTCAGCCAGGTACCCGGTTACTTTTGATCACGTAGTATATATTCCTATCCATCTGTTCCGTTCTTAATTACATTTATTATTGCATCTTGTTATTCGTCTTCCTAATTTCTTATTCTTTAATCTTCTCCTTATTGTTGCATTCATTTGTCTTAATGTGTTTAGTTTTATATTAAGGTATCCATTTTTACTGCATAATACGTTGAAACCTATGTAATTAAGGCTAGAAATTTTTTCTTACTGTTCCTTCATTTATAACTATCTTACGTCTTACGTGATTTTCTTCCTAAAACAATTGGTTTTGTCTTGTTTGTAGAAATCTTTACATTTTGTCTCATTGATATTGACACTTCTCTGTAACCCATCTTCCGCACACAATTTATATCAAATGCTTTTTATGGTATTATCCATTTCCGAGATATTCTTGTTATTCGTTTGCATCATGGTGTGAAGAGATTTTATCATTCAGTTGTGTCTCGCGATTTCGTGGAAAGTATATAGAATTTCAAAATCAGCATATAGCAACTCGATTTTTAAACACTTGACTCTCCTTCCGTCTCCTCTATCCCACTTATGCCCAGAACAAAATGTATAATGAAACTTTTTGGAAAACCGAGCGAGATGACTCCGTGGTAACGTGTGAAGCTCGAATTCGGGGGGATCCAGGCTCGATTCTCGGCCCATCTGAACATGGATTTTTCGTGGTTTCTCCGGCTCGATAAGCGAATTCCAGGATGATTCCTCTTCTACCACGACTTTCTGTCCATCATTTCCTTCATCGTCATCTGTTTTAGGGTTGAAGGAGCAGGTAACGGTGTTCAGCGTGTTGCGACTGGGCGGTGGTGGTGTGCTTTGTGAAGCTTTCTCCCTAGGGTCGGTCGGACTGCCCACGGATCAGCCTCCCCTTAATGGAACTCTCTGTGCTCCCCTTAATGGAACTCTGCGGTTCGGGGCTTGTGAACGGCATCGGATGGGTTCAATATAGAAACATTAGGGACCCCGTCCATGCTTGCGCACGTCTTATCCCGAATCTGGTCGTCCTTCGATCTATCCCTTCCTCTGTCGCAGTTCTCAATGGCTTGTGTTATCTTATTTGTTAGGCGCCTCGTGTTTTATTATTTTAAATTTGGGTTCTTTGTCCTCCGGCTAGCTATTATAACTCAGTCGAGCAAGTGTCTCTAAGCAGGGTGTGTAAACGGAAAGGAGTTGCTACTAAAAGATAACACTGATAAAAAATCTGAATCTAGCCTTTTATTGTCTTCACGCTTAATTAATAATTCACATATTTAATCTTTATACACACCTGACTGAAACTGTGATATTTCCGAATGTAACTACAGTCGTTTTAGTTGCCGCGCACCAATTATTTCGCGTACTTTACACTTTACTCTGCGACGTGCGCCTCGTGAGAGATTCTTCCGAACTGTGCGAAACTTGCTTATGGCTCGAGAATATATACTCTTTCACCTCGAATTGCCTAAACATTATAATACAGCTGCTATTGGTTACCAAATCGCGCGCACTTTAGTGTCTGTTTTGGTCAGCAATCACTACCACTAACATATATACTCTAGGGAAGATATTCCCTCCATTTCTTAAAAAAAAGGCACACTACCCTGACGTCATTTGTTTGTCTCTTCTTAGTGATAAACAACTCACTCCCTCGGTATATTGTTACCCACTTCTATTGTCAGTTTCAGTGAGGCCGTGTAAACTTATTTGCTAACAATACTTATGGCTAACAAACATCTAAAATCCTGTACATACAATAATATTAATTTACACTACAATCACTCTGGTATTCACAGCATTGTATAATATAAAATATTACCACACCTCTCAAGGGTCGCATTCGAAGCATAAAGGGCCTTATTACCCTATGTGCGGTCCTCTGCTCCAGTTTCGGGCCCCCTCCGCGTTATGTACCTTTATTTCTGGTAACGTTTATCTTGTTCAACATGAAGCAGATTGAAACATGCTTTTGCATGAATGCTTTGTAAATATTAAACGATAGTGGTAGAGTGGCTAGTCATATAAATGTAGCATATCAGATTTTTATTGCATGCGTTCCCAAAGCACCTGTATTTTATAAATAATAATATCCAAGGTTTAATTGAACGTTACACATCAGATTTTTGTACGTATCTATGTTCAATTTGGACTTTTAGAATTTTGTTGTGAAGTGTTTTGTTCATATTAACTCCTGTCAACAGAGCGATCGTAACATTGTCTTTTCAAAATGAAAATTTTCATTACTGCGTATAGGTATTTGTGCGTGTTATGTTGCAACTGACGCCTGTTATATATGTGCGAGGAAATATGTAGTTCGTATTTTGTAATTACTCCTGACCGCTATGGGATAGCATCACGTGTGGATCATGGTCCATTTCTCGTCTGGTTTAATTATAACTCATTTGCTGCTCCCCTAATGACAGCAAGTATCGAATATTCAGGCAGCAGTGGTAGGCCTTTCCCAAGCCAACATCAACAGAGAGAGAGGGATTTAATATCCAAATACAGATAGTTTCGTTTTAAATAAACGTTGACTTTGATAGAATATAGGTGGAAAAACTGTAGTGGTTTAATAATTTAATTCTTTATTGATTCAGACATTAGGTACCTGGTACAGTAGGCATAGTCAGATAATATTGTGGTGAAGCTGGTGAACATGCAGATTCCCCACTCCCAGAGCACCAAGTTAGCCTCTTTGTAAAATACACACAGTAATCATCGAGAAAAATAATCTTCTAGTCGTTGATAATACAGGTTGACTGATATCTAATGTTACCTCCACATAATTTTCTCTCTTTCTTACTTAAGGGATACTAAAGTATATTCCCATTAGCAGATTCGATTCTCTTTTGTTTTGCTGTGTTGTAGTTGCTAAATTGTGACCGTTCACTCCTTGAAGTAGATGATTGTCTTACGTATTTTTTATTTTAAGTTTGTAACAGTATTTGCCCCACGTTTTGGCGCCAACTTGAAGTAGTATTTTAGTTACGTATAATATTTGTTGCTTTACGTAATTTATTTTTAAACTTGAAGAAAATATTTTGTTGCGTATTGTTTAAACTTGAAGATGATGTATGCTTATGTAATTGTATTTTACGTAATATTTATTTAGTTGCATTTAAAGAGTTCCTAAAACACGCTTAGGGCGTCGGTTTGAATTTGTTGATTACGTAATAGTTACTGTTATTACGCAATATGCTGCTACGTACGAGAAGCTGATTTCAAGATGTGTTTTTGTTATTACACTCCAAGTTTTACACTATAATATTTAACTTTGTTATTAAAACTGTTTCTATATATTATTTATGTTTGAATTTGCCTCGGCTGCGTCAGTCTTACTTTAGAAATATTTTTCTCTTATTCAGGGTGCGGTGCAACAAGAATGTAGATATTACAGAATTTAACTTTTTAAAATTCACTTCTTTTATTAATTTTTGCACATTTTTATAAAGAACTGCACTTTTTAAGAACTGTGAGAATCTTCAATACTTTCACTTAGCGCGTATACATATTTTACTATTCACCCGTGGGGAACACATCTTACATCTGTTCACTACCAAGGGTTGCCAGCAACTGAGCAACTTTTAACGGTAAAAACTCGCAAGCTTCGGTATTTCAAGTCTCTGATTGGCTAATTCTAGTCCAATAGAATATCTGCATTTTACTTAAACTTTTCCTTGCTATTGATTGGCTAATTTTAAACTGTTACTGAATTTACCTTATCTTTGATATAATCATGACTAGCAACTTTTCAAACACTCTAACTCATTATTGCTACAAGGTTCTCATTATTATCTCATTGTTAGCAAGATGAAACTTATTATTCTCACAGCTCTTGCATTATTAAAGTATATAATGTATTCACATAACATTAATAAAACATGTTTACAATAAAAATAAGCTTTTGCAATGACTGTTACATACAATTTAAATAATTATTACATACATATTGTTTCAAGGCGAACTGTTATTGAATTTACTTTTATATAAAAGACAATTGAAATTATTCAGGTATTAAAATACTGCCTCATCCTTAAATGACCACTGGAAAAAACAAATAGCGACTAAACACTTGAAAAAAGTATGTGTTCGAAAATTCAAACAGATAACAAACAATATCTCGGAAATGGTTAACGCCACAAAAATTGTATTTGACTTAAATTGCGTCCTTTGACGAGATGTACATAATTTTTGTAGTAAGATTCTGTCTCTTTCTGACGGTTTATTAATTATACAAAAATCTTTCCGAATGAAGAGCTCTTTACAGGCTATTCCCAGAAAATTCAATATGTACATTTTGTTTGTCTTGCAAATATCTTAAAACATATTGAAGATATTTGGTTCAAAATCGTTAGTGCCATGTTTTGAGAAAATAAACAATAGCGAGACATTTTCCATGTAAATAGTTTTGGTGGGGAAATTTTCTTGAAAATCATCGTGTCGCATCCTTGGAAGATACTGAACTTAAATACAAAGTTTGGTATTTAACCGAATTTGAGTTATGCTGTTCACAAACGGAAACACACGCAACACACACACGGACCTTACACTTTTTTTTTTTGTAATTAGGGAGCGTAAAACTTGTATTAGCGGTGAAATGTCAGAAACAAATTTTTGGATGGAATGCAACAAGGAACAATTTGAGGTGCCCCCGAAACCGAGGCAGAGCACCAATCGGCCCCTTGTGCTTCTCCCAGTAGGGAGGGATGACGGAGAGACTTTAAAGGCGACGAGCGCAAGCACAGACGGGTCCCTAATGTTTCCAGATTGAACGGATCCGACGTCGCCCGGTCCTGCCTACAGGCAACCAAACCCCGCATTCCCGGGGCGAAACCCACTCGTAGCAGAGACCTAACTGAGTAGCGCCCGCAGCGACGCCTGGGAAGAAACCTCTAGAGTGAGCAAGCCGCCAGCGTCCAGCCGCAACCCGCCGAACAACGTCGTCTGGACCTACTACCCTGAAACAGATTGTATGGAAGATGATGGGTGTAGGAAATGAAAGGGAGGAGAGTCGTGGTAGAAGATGAACCACCCCAACATTCGCCTGTCGACTCGGGGAAACCACAAAAAACCCATGGGGTAGAGCGGGCGGTCGCTGGGATCGAACCCAGGACCTCCCGAATGCACGCCATCCCGTTCAGTGATGGAATGCAATACTTCATCTACTTAGAGGAATTAAAAACGTCGAATCGAACTCAGAACTTCTAAGAGGGCAGTCCCAGAAGTACCCTACCTGACGTATATATAGCGGTTGTTGTTTCAAACAAATGACCATGGTAGAAAGTACCACCCATATAAAGCTTAAGTTTGAAGTTTGACGATGCTACGTTGTTTAGTAAATGTTTGGCAGCCATTAATAGTGAAGTATCAGCGAATTTGTAAACATGGATAAAACTGGTCATCGTTATGTGATACAGCACTTTCACTTGAAAGGTCTTAGTCCAACTAATATTAAAGCTGAGCTAGATTCTACTCTGGGGGAGTCTGCTCCTTCGTTTACAACAGTAAAATATTGGGTGACAGAGTTTAAGCGAGGCCGTACGAGCTGCCAAGACGAACATCGCAGTGGTCGACCAAATGAGGTGACCACGCCAGAAATTGTGAAGAAAATCCACAAAATGGTATTGGATGGCCGTCGACTGAAAGTGCGCGAGGTAGGAGACATCGTAGGCATTTCAAAAAGTGCTGTACATCACACACTAACTAAAAATTTAGACATGAGAAAGCTGTGCGCAAGATGGGTGCCGCGTTTACTCACAATGGAACAAAAACAGCGTCGTGAGGATGTTTCAGTCGAGTGTTTGGTGATGTTTCGCTGCAATAAAGCCGGGCTTTTGCGTCAATTCATAACTATGGATGAAACATGGTGTATCACTTCACACCTGAGACGAAGGAACAGTCAAAACAGGGGATTGAAAGGGGAGAATCGACTCCAAAGAAGGCGAAGACAGTTTCGTCTGCAGGCAAGGTCATGCCGTCAGTTTTTTTTAGGATGCACATGAGATAATTTTCATTATCTTCAAAAAAGAAAAGCAATCGATGGCGAGTATTATGCAAACTTATTGCAGCGTTTGAATGATGAATAAAACAAAAGTGGCCGCATTTATCGAAAAAGAAAGTTGTGTTTTATCAATACAATGCACCAGTTCACACATCCATTATCGCCATGGCCAAAATCAGTGAGTTAAATTTCGAATTGCTTTCTCATGCACCCTATTCGCCAGACTTAGCCCCACTGATTATTTTCTGTTTCCAAAGTTAAAGAAATGGCTCGATGGTAAAAGATTTGCCAACAATGAAGAGGTAAAGGTGAGAAGTTGATGGCTATTTTGCAGAACTCGACGGTTCTCACTATAAACAGAGTATCGAAGCTATTGAACATCGCTGGGAAAAGTGTATCGAGCTGAAAGGAGACTATGTAGAGAAACAAAGATGTTTTTTTTTCACCAAATTTTTTGTGTTTTCTTTGTTAGCTTCCTTCTGGGACAGACCTCGTAGCAGCAAGCATATCTTATAACAGTCTCAAGCTTGATAGGTATACATACGTGTTGTAAGAGAGAAAGGCAAACAAACACGGATGGAATACAGGAGAATTGCAAGGTATTTGGCAACGCGAATATCTTTATCTATATATGTTATTAATATCCGTTTCTTAAAACCTTATGGAAACGTAAGAGTTGCCAATAAAGGAATAATCGATGAAATTGAAAAATAAAACGTTTCCAACATTGTTGGAAAAGTTACGCGCTGCATTCGCTTTGTGCATTAAAGCTTTAAGTTTAAGGGCAAATAAAAAATCAAGCAAAATGCGTAAAAGATCGTAACTAACGTAAAATTCGTCATGAACTATTCGCATTTATAAAACCATGTCACTCCTTTATTAACACGTACTTAATTTAATTATGATTGTGAATCTTTTCCGCATTGCTAGCACAAGAGTGGTTCTGCGTGCCATTGTTAATGTACCACTCACGTTTTTGGACTTCATCATCTCCTTTGACGCAATCAGCTGCTTGATACCCCCTTTTAAGGTACGTACACTACTGCTCAGCACTAATTAGTGTCGCTTTGTCTGGCCACACACATGAACCGCTGCAAGTATACAGTCCAGATTTTATATGTAGAGTTTTGCAGAAAATTTGTCACTATACTTTTCCTTTCTATACAAAGTATAGTAAGTAGGGGAAGTACTGTATTCCATCCAAAAATTCTATGTCGAAATTTCACCGGAAATACATGTTTTGAGGCCCCACAACCTAAAAAAATCGGATGTGTTATACTCACATGACTTTCTCTACTCTTGTACAAACTGTTTTTATAAAAGCTTATTCTCCATATGCTTCATGTTAATCAAGATGTTAATCTTATTCCTAATTTTCTTGTAGGTGCAAGGGGAATATGGTAGGATTTAAGCGATAGTCAAATATTTTAAGAGGTGGTTTCTATGTGGAGTATTCCATTCTCTTTGCATTACCAGGACAAAAAATGAATAACGAATTTGAGAAAAAGTATAAGTATTGGAAAATTTAAGGGAATAACAAGCAATATCTCGAAAATGGTTCACTCAACAAATAAAATGTATATGACATAAAGTGTGTATTTTAACACGATCTACATTTTTTGTGTAGTAAAATTTTGTCTATCGCTTATGCGACACAAAGGTTTTCAAGAAAATCCCCCACCCCAGATTACCCTTTACATAGAACAATTTTCGAAAATTTTAATTTTCTCAAAAATGGATATAACGATTTTGATTAAAATATCATATGTTTAAGATATTTTCATCACAAATGAAATGTATATCTCGAATTTTCTGGGAATGTATTCTTCATTGTGAACGACTTTTGCATAACTGGTAAACCATAAGAGACAGACAAAATTTTACTACCCAAGAATTCTCAAATTCGTTATTCATATTTTTTTTGTCCTGGTAATGCAAAGAGAATGAAATACTCCACATAGCAACCAGCTCTTAAAACATTTGACTATCGCTTAAAGCCTACCAATTCCCCTTGCATCTACAAGAAAATTAGTAATAAGATTAACATCTCGATTAACATGGAGCATATGGAGAATAAGCGTTTATAAAAATAGTTTGTACAAGAGTAGAGAAAGTCATGTGAGTGTAACACATTTTTTTTCTGGTTAGTCTAAGTTTGGAAGTAAAATGGCAGACTGTTGTAATCGTTTATTTATTATCCGATCGGAGGAACACAAATAATATATAAGCCTGTCATCGCGAGGCGTGATCGGTCGTGTTTGATCGTGTGCTTTACGTTGCTGGCTCACCTTTACGGCTCCAGACCGTGAAAAAGTGAAGGGTGTTGTTACCGAGGGCAGTCAGTGACGGAAGTATCGTGCGGATGTGGTTGTTGGCTGCCGCTTCTCAGCAAGGCTCATCAACAAATAATAACCGAGTAATCTTCTTTCAGTGAAGAACATATTCTCGAACCCGTAGGGTGAAAGTGAAATTAAGATGAACATCTTCCTATTCTTGGTACTTTCTTTCACCTTGGCTCATCCCTGTGTTTACTCCGAGACCCGGTCCATCCGGAGGCTGGAATGCTGAAAGATTCGGTAAAAAAAACAAAACAATTCGTGAGATGATCACCTCCTGTGAAAGTGACATTCCGGTCCCTAAGTGTGAGCGAGGGATGTCAACAAAGGTGGTCAGGTCGGGCCGAGAGGTGCACCTACTGACCAACATCAAAGTATGTATATTACTTTCTCCGCTGCTGACCTATGACAGGTGTCTCAAAGATACTTCACCTGAAATAAACTGTCCTTTTCATTTAAAGTACATTTTACAGGATGTTGAGGCAGTATTTTTAACACTTAAATGATTTCAGTCTAATTATATAATATGTAAATTCAATAACAGCCCGCCTTAAAGCAATATGTGTATGTAACAATATATAAAAAGTGTATATTACAGTCATTGTATATGTTTATTTTATTGTATCTATGTGTAATAATGTTATGTGAATGTATTACATAATTTAATAAGGTAGGAGCTGTGAGAATAATAGGTTAAAAGTTCCTAACAATGGTATAACAATGAGGTAACCTTGAGGCAATATGAGTAAGAAAGTTTAATAATGCTACTAGTCATTATTGGAGCAACAACAATGTAAATTTTGAGACAGTTTTATAAATAGCCAATCAACAACCAGAAAAAGCTTTAGTTAAACGGAAGTATTCTATTGCAGTAGGATTAGCCAATCAGAAACTGAAACGCGGTTGCACGGTTGCAACTACTTCAAGTTCGGCTCCCCAACAGCCGAAATACAATACAACACCACCATAACATAATGTTACTTTAATTTGGCTCCCAAAGCTTTGGGCAAATAACAATACAACGAAACACCCTCTTCAATCGTCAACTGGAGCTATTAATGAAACTAATTGATGGAAGCAAAGCCAAGAAATTTAAGTTAAGATACATCTATGATGTTTAATAGTGGATTAAGTGACAGTATCCACTATGAAAATAAAGGTGAAAGACAAAGTGAAGGTAGTAAAATAGGGTAGCAAAGACGGCTGGACATTAACATCAAATCCTCAGGACAAGCGAAAATTCATGCAGAAACTAAAAATCAGGAAAGTTAAAACCAGCTGCAGAACATGGAACTGAATAATAAAAAATCTGATGTGTTACACTCACTATCTCTACTCTTGTACAAACTATTTTTACAAACGCTTATTCTCCATATGCTTCA
The DNA here is from genome assembly GCA_030765065.1 of Deroplatys truncata. Classification (NCBI taxonomy): domain Eukaryota; kingdom Metazoa; phylum Arthropoda; class Insecta; order Mantodea; family Mantidae; genus Deroplatys; species Deroplatys truncata. Next base: position 299,741,585 of record CM060975.1, on the reverse strand, counting down.
TGCTAATCGAGATATCGAGATGTTAATTTTCTTGTAGATGCAAGGGGAATTGGTAGGCTTTAAGCGATAGTCAAATCTTTTAAGAGCTGGTTGCTATGTGGAGTATTCCATTCTCTTTGCATTACCAGGACAAAAAAAATGAATAACAAATTTGAGAAAAAGTGTAAGTATTGGAAAACTTATGGGAATAACAAGGAATATCTCAAAAATGGTTCACTCAATAAAAAAAAGTGTACATGACATAAATTGTGTATTTTAACGCGATCTACATTTTTTGTGTAGTAAAATTTTGTCTATCTCTTATGGTTTACCAGTTATGCAAAAGTCGTTCACAATGAAGATTAATTTTGGAGACATTCGCAGAAAATTCGAGATATATACACTTCATTTATCATGAAAATATCTTAAACATATGATATTTTAATCAATATCGTTAGAGCCATTTTTGAGAAAATTAAAATGTTCGAAAAATGTTCCATGTAAAGGTTAGTCTGGGTGGGGGGATTTTCTTGAAAACCTTTGTGTCGCATCTCTGGAAGATACTGAACCTAAATACCAAGTTTGGTGTTTATCCGACTGTTCCCTTATGAGTTATGCTGTTCACAGACACACACACACACACACACACAGACTGACACACACTGACACACACACGGACATGTTTCCAAAAATGCTGTTTTTGGATTCAGGGGGCCTCAAAACAGGTATTTCCGGTGAAATCTGGGTATCGAATTTTTGGGTGGAATACAATACTTCCCCTACTTACTATACGTAGCGGAGAAAGTAACAAGGGGATAGTGACATCAGGGTTAATACAAATGAAGAAGATGTTGAATAATATACGTGGGCCACAGTTGTGAAACCTAAATATAAACAACAACAAACACAAGTGATTGTGTACAATAAGAATTCAACTGGTGTTACTGATTTAAAGGTAGTACGTAAGATAGCTTGTTTTTTTATATCTAAGTTAGATCCACCAACTATGGAGAACATGTTAGCGAACTGTTTGAAATTAACCTTACTAGAGGTTGCAGTGGAATCTGTTAAATTAGAAGATTTTGAAAATTATGCATCCTTAAAGGTCACAATTAATATGAAAACTTAGATACCGCCCAAGATTCAAATGTATGCCCAAATGGTGTTTTGCGGTATTTTTTAAAGAGGAATCAGGTCGGAAAAAATCCACATAACACCCAATAATATCGGAATGTGTAGTGCAGAAGGTATTCAATGTATTGATCTAACTAATACTTCTAAACATGTCCATCTTAATAATAAATTTGGAAGCAACTACTCTGTATGTAATATTTTTTTTAGATTTTTTTTTCAAACTTGTCCTGCGGCCTCGTTTTTTTCTGAGATACTGAGGGATATGTATAAAAACTGTCAGCTATATATGTCGTTTTTATTTTATTTTACAACATTAACTAGTGACCTCAAAACGTGAAATAAAGGGCTTCATTGAGCGGATGAATCCGGACTTCATCAGCTTCGATCGTTCCTGTCTCAAGAAGCCAAACCATTCCATCCTCTTTGCTACATTGTCGACATTCCGTTTAAAGATCCAGTGTAACGTTCCCGTTACAAACCAAATCACACAGCGTTGGAGGACCTTATTCTGGAAGCGAAATTCCAAGCGCTGTAGTTCCGCAAGGTATGGCGGGGCCCCCGGTTGGCACCGTCTGGATATGCGGTTTCTGAGCACCATCCAGATGTCATCATCCTGCCGACAGAAGGCAATCCGGTGCTCCAAGGTATCAAGTCCTGAGCAGACTGCACACTGATTAGATTGTGTTCTTCCATGTCGACAGAGCTTTTCTGCCGTCGGTATGGTCTCGTTTAAGACTTCATAGGTCGTCTCTTGCCAATCAGTTGGAACATATTCTGCCAGATAATCCTCCATCTCCGACTATGTTTCCCTTCAATCCTAGCAGTAAAAGGGAACAAAGTTAACAGGCGAAGCATTTGAGTATTAAGTCCATTAGGAATAAATTAGTATTTGGAAGTTGTCCTTGACGAAATTCCCTGTGACGTTCTTTGCTTAAATGAGCATTGGCTTCAAATGAGAAAGCTACACTTTACATATCTTTAAGTTTTTGTCAAGCGGTAGTTTAAACCAGATAGTCGTCCTTTTCACATGGCGGGTTGTAATTTACGTCAAATGCGTAAATGGTTAAGTTTAAAATTAATTTAAAATTTAAAAAAATGATATTACGAATTATAATGTAGTATTGGACATTCTATTGCCATACTACAATCTTGTGGTAATCTTAATTTATAGGATACCTAATTGAGGCAGTATTTTTAAAAATTAAATGAATATGTAAATTCAATAACAGCCCGCCTTGAAGCAAAATGTGTATGTAATAATTTGTAAAATGTATGTAACAGTCATTGCATATGCTTATATTATTGTATACATGTTCAATAATGTTATGTGAATGTATTACGTAATTTAATAATGTAGGAGCTGTGAGAATAATAGGTTAAAAGTTACTAACAAAGAGGTAACCTTGAGGTAATAATGAGTTTGAGAGTTTAATAATACTACTTCTGATTATTGGAGTAACAATAATGTAATCTTAGTGGCAGTTTATAAAATAGCCAATCAACAACCAGAAAAAGCTTTAGTTAAAAGAAGGTATTCTATTGGATAAGGAATAGTAAATCAGAGACTTGAAATACAGAAATTTACAAGTTTAGGAGGTTGAAATAGTTCAGTTGCCTGTAAACAGTGTTCCTAACCAGACGCAAAAAGTGTCCTCGAGAGATTTAATACGTATTCGTGTGAGACGAAAACTAAGTTTACGTGTTAAAAACTAATTGATTAATAAAAAGAATCTCACAGCTCTCTATATCAGTGAAGTGTTATTTAAATCCTATCAAGTATTAATAAAAGCAGTGAAGTAAAATTATAATCTGTGTAAGCCTACATTCTTGTTACATCGCAACCCTGCCTAAGAGAAACGTGTCTCTAACAATAATACTGACGCAGCCGAGGCAAACATAAATATATAATATTTAAAGAAACAGTCAAATTACAAAGTTAATATTTTTTTAAACTTGGGACAAAGGCCACTTGAAAGTACATTTGGGGCGAAGGCTACCGGAAACCGTTTACCATACGTGCGGTTGCAACTACTACAAGTTCGGCTCCCCAACAGTTGAAATATAATACAACTCCTTCAAAACAAACTACTTCAAATTGACGCCCAAAGCGTGGTAAAAAATAACGTAACAAACCAATCTTCTCAAATTGGCTTCCATACGTGGGGCTAATAAAATATCTTTCTTCATAATTCAGATATACAAATATATTTTTTTTAATCTATAGAAGAGTTCTTGAATAATACAGTGGCTTCGTTATTTACCAAGGCCGTGGATCGCGCGAATGCGTGCTTCGCACACAGTCTACTACACTGCGGGGTTTTCCGTTTACTATTCACAGGCTCAAGCTCCTCTTGCGTGATGTTCATAATTTCCGCTTTTATAGTTTTCTTAAGTTCGTTTATGATGTAGGAATTGTTCCTATAAGCTTTATTTTGTAGCGTTTAGCGATCCCGCTGTTTTAAATTTATTGACCAAAAATCTCACAGAGTCTCTACCCGGAACTGGATAACCAGGAAATTGCTGCTGAAATTGTCTACATGATTCAGTTTTCACATATGTATCGTACACAACATACGCTGTTCAAGCATGGATTTGTTGGCAGGCATTTCCATGGACTAATAAGAGAATAACATTCCTAAGGAAATCACACGCAACACACGTATTGTCGAAACACTTCACAGCACGAAGACAAAGCAACGACGGAGACAGCTCACAGCTGATCAACATACCCTTGACACGTCCTGCGCCACTTCTGCGCAGTGGCATAATACCGAAGTCACTGCCGTCTCGGCCGACACTCATATAAGGCGGTCTTCGCATAATACGAAGGCACTGTATAATCAAAATCTATAATAAATCTGTATTGTTACAGGGATTTTAATATTAATGTATTAGCACAGACCGACGAGACTATATTTTTACCTTCTCTACTACGTATAGTAAGTAGGGGAAGTATTGTATTGCACCCAAAAATTCGATACCGAGATTTCACCGGAAATATATGTTTTGAGGTGCACTGAATCCAAAAAAAGCATTTTCGGAAACATGTCCATGTGTGTGTCTGTGTGTCTGTCTGTGTGTGTCTGTCTGTGAACAGCATAACTCAGAAACGAACAGTCGGATAAACACCGAACTTGGTATTCAGGTTCAGTATCTTCCAGAGATGCGACACAAAGGTTTTCAAGAAAATCCCCCCACCCCAGATTACTCTTTACATGGAACATTTTTCGAAAACTTTAATTTTCTCAAAAATAGCTCTAACGATTTTGAATAAAATATCATATGTTTAAGACATTTTTATGACAAATAAAATGTATATCTTGAATTTCCTGGGAATGTCTCCAAAAGTATTCTTCATTGTGAACGACTATTGCATAACTGGTAAACCATAAGAGATAGACAAAATTTTACTACACCACAAATGTAGATCACTTTAAAATTCACAATTTATGTCATATACATTTTTGTTGTTGAGTGAACCATTTTCGAGATATTACTTGTTATTCCCTTAAATTTTTAATACTTATTTTCTCAAATAGATATTCGTTTTTCATTTTTTTGTCTTGGATATGCAAAGAGTATTAATCTGTGGGAAAGGGAATGGTGCTGCAACTAGCAACCAGCTATTAAGAGATATCTATGTGCTTAAAGGCTACTATATTTCCAAATTGCCCTTGTAAATATATATTCCCCTTACATCTACAAGAAACTTAGCAATAAGATATACTCTGCAAATGTTTATCTCGATTAACATGAAGTAGATGGAGAATAAGCGTTTGTATAAATAGTTTGTACAAGAGTAGAGAAAGTCATGTGAGTGTAACACATCAGATTTTTTACTTTCTCTACTACGTATAGTAAGTAGGGGAAGTATTGTATTCCACCCAAAAATTCGATACCGAGATTTCAAAGGAAATACATGTTTTGAGGTGCACTGAATGCATATAACGCATTTTTGGAAACATGTCCGTGTGTGTGTTTGTCTTTCTGTCTGTGTGTCTGTCTGTGAACAGCATAACTCAGAAACGAACAGTCGGATAAACACCAAACTTGGTATTTAGGTTCAGTATCTTCCAGAGATGCGACACGAAGGTCGCAACCAGCAACCAGCGTTAAAATATTTGACTATCGCTTAAAACCTACCATATACCCCTTGCATCTATAAGAAAATTAGCAATAAGATTGACATCTCGATATCTCGATTAACATGAAGCATATGGAGAATAAGCGTTTGTAAAAATAGTTTGTACAAGATTAGAGAAAGTCATGTGAGTGTAACACATCAGATTTTTTCTCATCGTGTTCATGAGGAGCATACTATATACAACTAAGGCTTAGATGACATTTTTACTTTCTCAATTACGTATAGTAAGTAGGGGAAGTATTGTATTCCACCCAAAAATTCGATACCGAGATTTCACCGGAAATACAAGTTTTGAGACCCCCGGAATCCAAAATGAAAGCATTTTTGGAAACATGTCCGTGTGTGTGTCTGTGAACAGCATAACTCAGAAACGAACAGTCGGATAAACACCAAACATGGTATTTAGGTTCAGTATCTTCCAGAGTTGCGACACGAAGGTTTTCAAGAAAATCCCCCACCCCAGATTACCCTATACATGGAACATTTTTCGAAAATTTTAATTTTCTCAGAAATGGCTCTAACGATTTTGATTAAAATATCATATGTTTAAGATATTTTCATGACATGAAATGTATATCTCGAATTTTCTGGGAATATCTCCAAATGTATTCTTCATTGTGAACGACTTTTGCATAACTGGTAAACCATAAGAGATAAATAAAATTTTACTACACAAAAACTGTAGATCGCGTTAAAATAGCAATTTATGTCTTATACATTTTGTTGTTGAGTGAACCATTTTTGAGATATTGCTTGTTTTTCCCTTAAATTTTCCAATACTTGTACTTTTTCTCAAATTCGTTATTAATTTTTTTATGTCCTGTACATTCAAAGAGAATGGAATACTCCACATAGCAACCAGCTCTTAAAACATTTGACTATCGCTTAAAGCCTACCAATTCCACTTGCATCTACAAGAAAATTAGCAATAAGATTAACTTCCCGATATCTCGATTAACATGAAGCATATGGAGAATAAGCGTTTGTAAAAATAGTTTGTACAAGAGTAAAAACAGTCATGTGAGTGTAACACATCAGATTTTTACTAATATTAACAAGACGGGTTATTATTGCAAATTTTTAATTCAGAGTATTTGTACTGACCATGCAGGCATTTGGAAGTCGAAACAATCTGAAAACCATAAAAAATTATATTACGATACAAAAGAGTTTTAACAGACGATAAAATTCAGTATTTAAATAATTTCTTCTAGCCATTTATTGGACTAACTTATATCTCACCAATGATGTTGATGAGGTTTTTAAATTGTTTATTGACATTTTGTGTATATACTTAAATTTTGCATGCTCAGTACTCAGGTTTAAAGCAAGGTCGGGAAATACAAGATCATACAAATGAAGAAAGTGGTGTACACCTAATTTAAAAACAATGCGCTTATGTCGCATTTAATGCATAATAAGTATAAAAGAACTAAAACCTGCCATTGATAAACATAGTTTTAAAAATTATAAAAAATCATATCAAAAAGCAATAATTCAAGCCAATGTAAATCTAATAGCCTTTATATTAGCTCTTCTAGTAATAAGTGCAAAGCTGCTTGGGCAATATTTAATAAGGAATAAAAACCACCAAAATTCCTCTATCACCCGAAATTTTAAATTACTATTTTCTCAATGATTCCAAAGATATAAACGCTCCTGTTGAGAAGAAAGATATTCTTGAACTAGGAAAGAACTCAGTATTTGAAAGTTATTTACATAATATTGTTTTGCCATCCCACAGTGTAGGTTTTAAGTGAAAATAATAACCAAAATGCAAACTTCGTATAGTGAGGATGTTTATGGTTTCTCAAATACTATTGTTAAGAGAATTATTAGAGCAATTCTAATACCACTAACCTACTTAATAAATAGAACTTTCTCTCAGGGAGTCTTTCCAACTTGTCTAAAAGTTTTCTAAGATTACACCAATCTACAAAAGATGAGATAAGGAAAAACCTCTCTAATTATCCCCCAATTTCACTGATTCGTATATTTAGCAAGATAATCGAGCCTTGTATGTTATTACAATTATAACATTATTTTTCATTAAACCATCTATTATACTCTAAAAAATTTGGCTTTAAGCCTAAATCTTCCACAATAAAAGCTATAGAACAACTTATTAATGATGCATGATTAGGATCTGAAAGTATATCCCATTCAGGGGTCTCTATAATTGATTTAACTAAGGCTTTTGACTACATTAATTATAAAATCTTAATAAAAAACTTCATTTTTATGGTATAAGGATTATTGAAAGGAATTTTATGGAATCATATTGAAGTAATTGTTTACAAATGATTGAATGAAACAAAATTGGATCTACGTTTAGAAAAAACATTACAGGGGTACCTTAAGGATCTGTGCTAGGTCCTTTTTTACTTTCTCTACCTCGTATAGCAAGCAGGGGAAATATTGCATTCCACGCAAAATTTGATACCGAGATTTCACCGGAAATACATGTTTTGTGGCCCTTTGAATGAAAAAAACACTTTTAAGAAAAACCTCTGTGTGTGTGTGTGTGTGTGTGTGTGTGTGTGTGTGTGTGTGTGTGTGTGTGATGAGAGGTGTAGCTTCACTTATAGAAAGCCAATTTAAGAGAGTTGAATGCCTCACGTATGGTAGGTACACAGTTTCCGGTTGCCTTCGCTCTAATGTTCACTTTGCGGTGGTCTTTGCCCCAAGTTTACTTTCCGGTGGCCTTTGCCCCAACTTTACTTTAAACTTTGTATTTTAATGTTTCTTCTAAATATTATATATATATATATATATATATGTTTGTCTGGGCTACGTCAGTATTAATTTGTAGAAACTTGTTTCTCTTAACAGGGTGTGATACGGCTGAAGAATGTAGGCTTACACAGATTATAATTTTTACTTCACTCCTTTTATTAATCCTTGACACGGTTTAAAATAACACTTCACTGATATAGAGAGCTGTGAGATTATTTATTAATTGCACTTTTAAACACGTAATCTTTATAATATTCTCCCCGTAATGAATTTTCGTCTCACACTGGATACGTTCGCGTCTAGCGTCCGGTTAGGAACGCTGTCTACAAACTGGTGCCTGAATTTGTACAATTTGCTCTATTTCAGTTTATGATTGGCTAATCCTACTCCAATAGAATACTTTTATTTAACTTTCAGGTTTTCTAGTTTTGTTGATTGACTATTTATAAACTGTCTCAAAAATTACATTATTTTTTCCAAGAATTACTAGTACCATTTTTAACTTTCCAATTCATTATTGCCTCATGGTTACCTCATTGTTACCTCATTGTTAGCAACTTTTGACCTATATTCTTACAGCTCCTACATTGTTTAATTAAGTAATACATTCACTTAACATTATTAAACATGTACATAATATAAACATAATACAATGACCGTAACATACATTTTATGTTATTTATACACATGTTGCTTTAAGGCGGGCTGTTATTGAATTTATATATTATATACTTAAACTGAAATCATTTAAGTGTTAAAAATACTGCCTCAGTGGACAGCATAACTCAAAAACGAAAAGTCGGATAAATACCAAACTTGGTATTTAGGTTCAGTATATTTCAAGGATGCGATACGAATATTTTCAAGAAATCCCTCCACCCCAAACTAAGCTTTACATGGAACATTTTCCGAAAATTTTGATTTTCTCAAAAATGGCTCAAACGATTTTGATTAAAATATCAATTATTTAAGATATTTTCATGGCAATAAAATGTATATCTTTAATTGTCCAGGAATATCCCCAAAAGTGCGCTTCTTTCTGAATGGCTCTAACATAACTGGTAACCGTAAGAGATAGACAAATGTTTTTCTACACAACAACTGTAGAACTCGTTAAAACACAGAATTTGTCATACATTTATTTGTGGGGCGAACCATTTCCAGATATTCCTTGTTGTTTGTTTGAATTTTCAATTACTTATAGTTTTCTCAAATGGGAATTCGTTATTCGTCTTTTATGCCCCTTAAAGCCTACCATGTTCTCCTTGTACCTTCAAGAAAATTAGCAATAATATAGAGTCTGCAAATGTTTATCTCGATTAACATGAAGTAGATGGAAAATAAACGTCTGTAAAAATAGTTTGTAAAAGGGTAGAGACAGTCATGTGAGTGTAGGACATCATATTTTTATTTATAGCCTTTATAAATTACTTGCATGTAAATTTACTCTCTCATTCTATCTTGTATGCAGATGACACAATTCTATAAGAAAAATCTGATGTGTTACACTCACATAACTTTCTCTACTCTTGTACAAACTATTTTTACAAGCGCTTATTCTCCATATGCTTCATGTTAATCGAGATGTTAATTTTATTGCTAATTTTCTTGTAGGTGCAAGGGAAATTGGTAGACTTTAAGCTACAGTCAAATATTTTAAGAGTTGGTTGCTATGTACAGTATTCCATTCTCTTTGCATGTCCAGGACATAAAAAAATGAATAACGAATTCCCATTTGAGAAGAAGTATAAGTATTGGAAAATTTATGGGAATAACAAGCAATATCTCGAAAATGGTTCACTCAACAAAAAAATATATAGTATATAAATTGTGTATTTTAACGCAATCTACATTTTTTATGTAGTAAAATTTTGTCTATCTCTTATGATTTACCAGTTATGCAAAAGTCGTTCACAATGAAGAACACTTTTGGAGACATTCCCAGAAAATTCAAGATATACATTTTATTTGTCATGAAAATGTCTTAAACATATGATATTTTAATCAAAATCGTTAGAGCCATTTTTGAGAAAATCAAAATTTTCGAAAAATGTTCCATGTAGAGGGTAATCTTGGGTGGGGGGATTTTCTTGAAAACCTTTGTGTCGCATCTCTGAAAGATACTGAACCTAAATACCAAGTTTGGTGTCTATCCGGCTGTTCGTTTCTGAGTTATGCTGTTCACAGACACACACATACACAGACATGTTCTACGTAGTAGAGAAAGTAAAAATTAATACGTGTAAAAACCAACCTAACAAAATCTTCTGAAATTGATCAGGACTGGTTCCTTTGAAATCAACTGACAGTTAATTTGAGTAAAACTGAAAATATAATATTTTATCCAAATTCTTAAATTAGATCTATTGAAAATAAAACACAGTATGCTAAATTATTAGGTTTGTTTGCAGATAACAGCTTCATCCGCAATAATCACGTAAGTTTTATTTGTAGAGTATTAGCAAGAGTTATGAATCCATTAAGAAAGTTAAAAACAACTGCTTCACGCTCCGTGTTAATAATGCCATATAATGTCTTTTTCCATTCGATTAGGAATTATGAAATCAGACTATGGAGTAATTCTTCCTCTGCAGCAAAAGTCTTTGTGTGGCACAAAAAAAAAGCAATACGATTATTCAAGGACTTTCTAAGAAGATTCATGTAAGGAAAGTTTTAAAGAGATACGAATTATGACGTTGCCTTCACTCTATATTTCTAGCAATTTAGCATGCACTAAACAAAACAGACATGAATTTACAGAACACTCACATTATTACAATTATGAAGCAAGACATAGGAATGATGTAAATCCAAATCAATGTAGATTAGCTAACACAATTAAAAGTCATGAATACCAAAAATGTTAATATCTGCTTGAATCTGTTAGGAAATTGACAACAAATACGTTTAACAAACTTGTGCCCAAATGCCTAAAGTCTCAGCATTTTATACTTTAGATTAATTTACACTGAAAAAATTACACATATAGATTTCTTTTAATGTTACTACTAGGGGCGTTCAATAAGTAAGTTTCCCTATTTTATAAAAAACATTACACACAATTGATCATTTTGAATTAATTTTATTTATGTTGTACAATCCTTCTGTTACTTTTCTACATAGTCAGGATGTTTTTCCAAGCTTTTTTGGGGGACGTGACACAAGTTTGTGCAAGCCAGTGTTGTACCAGGTCGGGTCCTGTGGTCGCAATCAGCTGTTCACTGATTTGACTTCATCATCGGTGTTAAAAGTGCTTACCTTTGAGTTGGAGGAACATGTGAAAATCACTTGGGGCAAGCTCCGATGAGTACGGAGGATACGAGAAAACTTTCAAGTTGAATCTTGACCAGTCGGAGCTCAGAAGATTCAACTGGGAAGTTTTCTCGCATCCTCCATATTCAACAGATCTTTTCCCAAGTGATTTTCACATTTCCCCTGACTCAAAGATCATCATGAAGGTAAGCACTTTAACAACGTTGAATTAGAAGTGAACCAGAAGTCGGATCCTGTGCTCGTAACCAGCTGTTCACTTCTGATTGATTTTCGTCACGATATTAATGCTTGGAAAAACATGTTGACTATGTAGAAAAGTAACAGAAGGATTGTACAATATAAATAAAATTAATTCAAAGTGATAAATTGTGTATAATGGGTTTTATAAAATAGGAAAACTTGCTTATTGGACACCCCTCGTATTTTTATGCATTTCTTGTTTTATTTGTTTGTTTTTGGGCAATGCCAGTTTCGTACTGTGTATGATTAATGGTTGAAACAATAAATTTCACGATTTCTATGGTGAATTCTGATCTTTACATCTCATTTGTAATTTCGTGCAGCACCTGCTATTCCTAATAACGAATGAAATATCTCTTGATATTCACGCAAAATGATGTGAAACATCGGCGGAAGGTCTGAATTCCTTAACCTTTCCCCCAACCTCATACAACGAAATAGAGGCGAATATGGAGATTTCACACTCCTAGGCCGCCAAGTTAAACTTTTTGAGAAAGACACATAATCTGCGACCATCGAGAAAAATTATCCTCTCGGTTCTTAATCCAAAGTGTCGGTTCACTGAGATCCAAGTTAGTAATTTTCTCTCTTTATAATTATTTAGCATGCCCTGCTTATGAACGTGTTTACAACGTAAGTACAAAGGAAATAAAGCAAAGCGTTTTTACATGAGGGTTATTTAGAAGGTTTTGGCAATCAGAAACTTCAGTACATACACTATGTGATCAAAAGTATCCGGACACCCCCACAAACATAAGTTTTCATCTTAGGTGCATTGTGCTGCCAACCTACTGCCTGGTACTCATTATCTGCGACCTCAGTAGTCATTAGACATCGTGAAACATTAGAATGGAACGCTCCGTGGGACTCACGTGGTCAGATGTTTGGGTGTCACTTGTGTCAGAAGTCTGTACGCGAGATTTCCACACTCCTAAACATCCCTAGGTCCACTGTTTCTGATGTGATATTGAAGTGGAAACGTGAAGGGACATGTACAGCACAAAAGCGTACAGGCCGACCTCGTCTGTTGACTGACAGAGACTGCCGATATTGGAAGACGGCTGTAAAGAGTAATAGGTAGGCATCTATCCAGACCATCACACAGGAATTCCAAACTGCATCAGGATCCACTCCAAGTACTATGACAGTTAGACGTGAGGTGAGAAACCTTGGATTCTATGCTCGAGCGGCTGCTCATAAGCCACACATCACGCAGGAAAATGCCAAACGACGCCTCGCTTGGTGTAAGGAGCGTCAACATTACACGATTGAACAGTGGCAAAACGTTGTGTGGAATGACGAATCACGGTACACAATGTGGTGATCCGATGCCACGGTGTGGGTATGGCGAATGCCCGGTGAACGTCATCTGCCAGCGTGTGCAGTGCCAACAGTGAAATTCGGAGGTGGTGTTGTTATGGTTTGGTCGTGTTTTTCCTGGAGGGGGTTTGCACCCCTTGTTGTTTTGCGTGGCACGATCACACCGCAGACCTACATTGATATTTTAAGCACCTTCCTGCTTCCCACTGTTGAAGAGCAATTCGGGGATGGTGATTGCATCTTTCAACACGATCGAGCACCTGTTCATGCTGCATGGGCAGTGGCGGAGTTGTTACACCACAATAACATCCCTGTAATGGACTGGCCTGCACAGAGTCCTGACTTGAATGCTATAGAATATATTTGGGATGTTTTGGAACGCCGACTTCGTGCCAGGCCTCACCGATCTACATCGATACCTCTCCTCAGTTCCGCACTCCGTGAAGAATGGGCTGCCATTCCCCAAGAAACCTTTCAGCACCTGATTGAAAGTATGCCTGCGAGAGTGAACGCTGTCATCAAGGCTAAGGGTGGGACAGCACCATATGGACGTCCAGCATTACCGATGGAGGGCACCACGAACTTGTACTCCATTTTCAGCCAGGTGTCCGGATACTTTTGATCACGTAGTGTACATCTTTAGAATTAGAATAAAGGTTGTTCAGAGGTTTTGACACTGTTTAATTACAAACACGTCTGCAGAATTTGATAAATTGCAGTTAAAGGAATAAATATAACACAGGGTCGATTGTAGATTTTAAAACCCTGTCTTCTGTTTTGTCGTCCTCCGTGCTGCAGTGGTTACCATGCTAGCCTCTAGTTCCTTAGGTAGCGGTTCAAACCTGGCGGAGGACGATGGATTTTTTTCGTGCGTAAAAATCCTTAGGGCGGCTTCCTTCGGAAGGGAAGTAAAGCCGGTGGTCCCGTATTGCAGATTTACGGCACGTAAAAGAACCTCAAGCCTGATAAAGAGGTCTCTGGACAAAATTACCCGTTTTTCACGCACAATATAGAATGGGACGCTAAGGACCACAGCAGTTTAAGAGCGTTCATAAATAAAACTCAATTTAATTTAATTTTGTCTTCTGTTTACTTAAGTGTTTCATCATGACCATGTATGTATTACTTGAAATAAAATGTGACTGACTTTTGTTTCCAAATGCATTCTCTGTGGAATACAGCAATTACTTTCTACTCCATGGCATTCTCAACAAGGCTTTCTAAAGCCTTTTAACCGTTTAGTAATTTATGAGTTCAAATTAGAGAATGCTTTATAGGCCATGTCCATCAGAAGAATGGGTTTTTGTAGTGGTGAATGAATTATCAAAATCAGGGGAGTTGTTTTTGAGATTATCCCCTCACACACACACGAACATAGATACACACACATACATACATACATACATAATACGTACATATATACATAGACACATACAAATTTTCTCTCTTTATAGCATTAATATAGATTGAACTTTGTGTAATTAGCCTGAGAAAATCCCTTCGCTTTAAGTGAATTTTGTATAACTATAGGAGATAGACAAAAACTTACTTTAGAGAAAACTTAGAGTTTTAAAACGTGCAATTTATTTTAAATAGCTTTTTGATACTTTTAGCCGTTGATCGAATTCCCAAAATTTCAAGCCACACACTTTTTGAAATGCCATGTCTGTTCTTTTGTTTCTCATCAGGCCATGCAAAGAGTATTCAAAATATGAAGTCCAGCATACAGACAGCGAACTTCTGTTTAAACATTTCACTGTCATACTAGCATCCCCATTCTCTATGTTACCGTGTAGCTATAAAACAACTTTTTGTAAAACATTTATCACGATTAACAAGAAGTAAACAATAAAATAAGCCTTTTTGCGAATAGAGTAAATTATAATGGATAAAGAAAGTTTTTTATTATTTTTTTTAGTATTAGCATTAGCATTTTCGAAAGTACTTTGTTGTATGCCTTTTCCCCGTTAAAGTCTATTATCTAATGGAGCGTGTTTAAGCATTCGAAACTGTTTTTTCCGCATGAGCTCATTAATAAGAGAGCTGACACGATGTCAACAATTGAATGTCGTTTTCGCAGCGTGTATGTCCACAAAGTTCATGTTGCCTAACATTTATTACAACTAATGATAAGAGAGCATGAAGGAATAACTATATATGAATGGAACAATATCTACATGAGATGGAGAAGCTCGTGTGACTGTTATGCTTCAGATGTTTACCTACCTATGTTGGTTTCCACGCTATTTTTACTTTCTCTACTACGTACAGTAAGTAGGGGTAGTATTGCATTCCACTAAAAAATTCGATACCGAGATTTTACCGGAAATACATGTTTTGAGATACCCTGAATCCAAAAAAAGCATTTTTGGAAACATGTCTGTGTGCATATCTGTGTGTGTCTGTCTTTGAACAGCATAACTCAGAAACGAACAGTCGGATAAACACCAAACTTGGTATTTAGTTCAGTATCTTCCAGAGATGCGACGCGAAGGTTTTCAAGAAAATTCCCCCACCCCAGATTACCCATTACATGGAACATTTTTCGAAAATTTAAATTTTCTCAAAATTGGCTCTAACGATATTGAGTAAAATATAATATGTTTAAGATATTTTCATGACAAACGAAATGTATATCTGGAATTTTCTGGGAATGTCTCCAAAGGTATTCTTCACTGTGAACGACTTTTGCATAACTGGTAAACCATAAGAGATAGACAAAAGTTTACTACACAAAAAATGTAGATTGCATTAAAATACACAATTTATGTCATATACTTTTTTTTTGTTGAGTGAACCATTTTCGAGATATTGCTTGTTATTCCCTTAAATTTTCCAGTACTTATACTTTTCTCAAATTCTTTATTCATTTTTTTGTCCTGGTAATGCAAAGAGAATGGAATACTCCACATAGCAACCAGCTCTTAAAATATTTGACTATCGCTTAAAGCCTACCAATTCTCCTTGCATCTACAAGAAAATTAGCAATAAGATTAACATCTCGATATCTCGATTAACATGAAGCATATGGAGAATAAGCGTTTGTAAAAATAGTTTGTACAAGAGTAGAGAAAGTCATGTGAGTGTAACACATCAGATTTTTACTAAAACGCCACAAGCTACACTGAAATGGTAATAGTAATTTTTGCCGCAGGTTATGAGCAGAGACAAGCAAAATGTGAAATTTCATATACTAAACCAACATGCTGGTTGGCATTATAGGAGAAAGCATTTTTACGTTCAGTAGTGTGTAGAATTCAATGCATGTGACAAAAGATCCAATATTTCATACTATTTTGATAAAACCGCAGTCTTTTATGAATATCTTTATATTTCTTCAGTGTATGAGATTTACTATGCTTTTTGAGGAGGGGTTAAAATAATTTCGTTAGCACTGCACCGGGCTTTCCGATATTCTATGAAATTTCTGTGAAACATTTAGAAAACCTAAGCCACTCTTTCCAGGAAACGCGTTTGCAAAACCCCGCACCTCCTTTTCAGCAAGTCAGGTACAGTTAAGAAAATGTTGCATTTTTATGTGACGTCAGGTGGGCATTAAACTATTGAAGAGCTTTAATTTTGCTAACCTTCCTTTTACTGGCATATGTTAATTGCTATTAAGCAAGGACAAAGCAAACAATAACTTCTCTTTACTTTATCTTCCACGTACTTAGTACCTACGTGGAGAAGGTATTCTACCCAAAAATTCGATATCGAAATTTTACCGGAAATATCTTTGAGGCCTCCTGAATTAAAAAACAAGCCTTTTTAGAATGTGTGTGTGTGTCTGTGAACAGCATAACTCAAAAGCGAAATGTCGAATAGATACCAAATTTGGTATTTAGGTTCAGTACCTTCTAAAGGTGCTACACGAAGATTTACGAGAAAATCCTCCACCCTAATCTACGCTTTACATGGAGTATTTTTCGAAACTTTTGATTTTCTGAAAAATGACTAACAATTTTGATTAAAGTACTATATATTAAAGATATTTTCATGACAAAATGTACATCTTGAATTTTCTGGGAATAGTTTATAAATTCATTTTCGATCGGAAGGAAATTTGTATTATCTTGCATAAGTGGTAAATGTTAAGCGATAGACGAAAACATACCTTATACATAAAAAATGTAGATCTCTTTAAAACACACAAATTATCTCCAATAACATTTCTTGTTGCATTTCCTAGATATCCGCTGTTAATAGTTCGAGTTGTTCAATACTTAAGCCATTCTTTTAAACCGCTGCCAACATTCAGTTGTTTCTCGCGATGTCATGGAAACAGAATGGAATTTTAAGGCCAGCATATAGCGTTCAGTTGTTAAACATTTGACTATCGCTGTTCTCTTTGTATCTATGACGAAAGGTGTAATGTAGCTATTTATGGAAAGGTTTATGTATCTCGATTAAAATGTAGTACGCATAAAATTTACACACAGTAATAAGCGATAGAGGATATAGTCATGTAAAAGTATCAGATCAATTTTTTCGTTTTTCTAATTTCAAGGGTTTCACAACGATTAGAATCTATAAACCTATGTAATTTGTTACATTTCATTTGATATTTTGTTGTTAAATATGGACATAAATCCACAAAGGCTATTACTTTTTCTACTATGTATAATAGGTATTGTATTCCACCCAAAAATTCGATACCGAGATTTCACCGGAAATATACGTTTTGAGACCCCCTGAATCCAAAAAAAGGATTTTTAGAAACATGTCCGTGTGTGTGTCTGTGAACAGCATAACTCAGAAACGAACAGTCGGATAAACACGAAACTTGGTATTTAGGTTCAGTATCTTCCAGAGAAGCGACAAGAAGGTGTTCAAGAAAATCCCCCCACTCTAGATTACCGTTTACATGGAACATTTTTCGAAAATTTTAATTTTCTCAAAAATAGCTCTAAATTGTTTGATTTAAAATATATGTTTAAGATATTTTCATGACAAATAAAATGTATATCTTGAATTTTCTAGGAATGTCTCCAAAAGTATTCTTCATTGTGAACGACTTTTGCATAACTGGTGAACCATCAGAAATAGACAAACTTTTACTACACAAAAAATGTTGATTGCGTTAAAATACGCAATTTATATCATATACATTTTTTTGAGTGAATACTTATTTTCTCAATTGGGAATTCGTTATTCCTTTTTTTGTCTTGGATATGCAAAGTGTATTAATCTGTGGCAAAGGGAATGGTGCTGCACATAGCAACCAGCTATTAAGAGATATGTCTGTGCTTAAGCCTACTGTATTTCTATATTGCCCTTGTAAATATATATTCCCCTTACATCTACAAGAAAATTAGCAATAAGATAGACTCTGCAAATGTTTATCTCGATTAACATGAAGCATATGGAGAATAAGCGTTTGTAAAATAGTTTGTACAAGAGTAGAGAAAGTCATCTGAGTGTAACACATCAGATTTTTTTTAAAGTATTGAAGTGAAACTGCTTTAAACCCTTAATAATATATTTGGCTTTAAAATACATATATTTCATAATATTTTGGGATATTTTCTTCATGTTTTCATATTTGAACAAAAAAGTATGTTTTGGCAAAGTGTTCGTCATAGTTTCTCTAGTTATCTTCAGATAAGTAAAAAAGAATCTTAAGGTCCTAAATTTGAGAGTTCAGTTCAGCGCTGAAGAATGAAGTATTTCCGGTTCCCATTTGAATAAGTAGAAAGTTTTGTGAAAGGGAACATTTATCATTTGATAACAAATAGATACAGCGTTTAATGTTATACGAGACACTCGAGAGAGCTCTGCAAGGAAGAGTAATGGATTCCTCTCATTAGAGAAAATAGTTTCTGTACCGAAAAAGATTAGGGAGCACGATATAATTAAATTCATATAGTTGCTTATTTATAATGCAACAGCCAAGAGGCATATCACACCACGCGTGAAGATAAAGTGTTAGCACGTGGAGAAGATAACTAGCTTCCAAAATGTATCTCTGGGAGAATCTAGAGTTGGAGCTGTATTACTTCATGAATAAGTAGATGAAAAACATTTAAGGTGTCCATTAAATGCGAATATAAAGTGTTAAAAATTATGGTTTGCATTCATATGACCTTTACTGCTCACTATCGTTTATTTATATATAGCTTCTACAAGCTATTGTTACGAAACCTTATTTTCCCACCTATTTCCTATTAATCGAGATAAACGTTTGCAGATGTAGTTTCATTAGACATTTCGTTGTATGCCCAAGGTGATAAGAGGTCTTCACGGAATTGGGCCGTCCTCGGGATTTATCATATTCAACTGAGAAGATGGTTTGTATTAAAGGAGTTGTATTATAGTTCTTATGTTGGGTAGTTGGTTACAACCGCACGTATAGTACCCGCTTTCCGGTAGCCTTCGCCCCAACTGAACTTTCTGGTGGCCTTTGCCCCCAAAAAATGTTTAAAAAATCTGATGTGTTACACTCACATGACTTTCTCTACTCTTGTACAAACTATTTTTACAAACGCTTATTCTCCATCTACTTCATGTTAATCGAGATAAACATTTGCAGAGTCTATCTTATTGCTAATTTTCTTGTAAATGTAAGGGGATAATATATTTACAAGGGCAATATAAAAATACAGTAGCCTTTAAGCACATACATATCTCTTAATAGCTGGTTGCTAGGTGCAGCACCATTCCCTTTCCCACAGATTAATACTCTTTGCATATCCAAGACAAAAAAAATGAATAACGAATTCCCATTTGAGAAAATAAGTATTGAAAAATTTAAGGGAATAACAAGCAATATCTCGAAAATGGTTCACTCAACAACAAAAATGTATATGACATAAATTGTTTATTTTAACGCGATCTACATTTTTTGTGTAGTAAACTTTTGTCTATCTCTTATGGTTTACCAGTTATGCAAAAGTCGTTCACAATGAAGAATACTTTTGGAGACATTACCAGAAAATTCAAGATATACATTCTATTTGTCATAAAAATATCTTGAACATTTGATATTTTAATCAAAATCGTTAGAGCCATTT
This sequence comes from Deroplatys truncata, assembly GCA_030765065.1. Classification (NCBI taxonomy): domain Eukaryota; kingdom Metazoa; phylum Arthropoda; class Insecta; order Mantodea; family Mantidae; genus Deroplatys; species Deroplatys truncata. The sequence continues at coordinate 299,721,749 of CM060975.1, read as the reverse complement.
TTGAGAAAATTAAAATTTTCGAAAAATCTTCCATGTAAAGGATAATCTGGGGTGGGGGGATTTTCTTGAAAACCTTCGTGTCGCATCTCTGGAAGATACTGAACCTAAATACCAAGTTTGGTGTTTATCTGACTGTTCGTTTCTGAGTTATGCTGTTCACAGACAGACACACACACAGACACACAGACACACACACATGGACATGTTTCCAAAAATGCTTTTTTTGGATTCAGGGTGTCTCAAAACATATATTTCCGGTGAAATCTCGGTATTGAATTTTTGGGTGCAATACAATACTTCCCCTACTTACTATACGTAGTAGAGAAAGTAAAAAAATATTAACTTTGTAATTTTGACTGTTTCTTTAAATATGATATATTTATGTTTGCCTCGGCTGCGTCAGTATTTTTTTGTTAGAGACATGGATGTCTTAGTAGTGCGTGGTGCGACTGAAGAATGAAGGCTGCCACAGATTTTAAGCTTTTCACTCCATTTATTAATGATTGACACGATTTAAATAACATTTCACTGATATAGAGAGCTGTGAGATTCTTTTGTTAATTACTTGCACTTTTTAAACACGTTAACTATTTTCGTCACACAAAATACGTATTAAATTTCTCGAGGACGCATATCGCGTCTGATTAGTAACACTGTCTACAAGCAACTGACTTCTAGATTTGTAAATTTTGCTATATTTCAGTTTCTGATTGGCTATTCCTAATCCAATAGAATACTTTTATTTAACTAAAGCTTTTTATGGTTGATGATTAGCTATTTTATAAACTGTCACAAAAATTACATTATTGTTACTCCAAGAATTACAAGTAGTATTGTTAAACTTTCTTACTCATTATTGACTCAAGATTACCTCATTTTTACCTCATTGTTAGCAACTTTTAACCTATTATTCTCACAGCTCCTACATTATTAAATTACGTAATACCTTCAGATAACATTATTACATTATACAATAATATAAACATATACAATGACTGTAATATACACTTTTTATGTATTATTACATACACATATTGCTTTAAGGCGGGCTGTTATTGAATTTATGTATTATATAATTTGACTGAAATCATTTAAATGTTAAAAATACTGCCTCACAACATATGCGTTTTGTTTGCCTTGTAAATATCTTAAAAATATGATATTTAATCAAGTTCATTAGAACCATTTTTATAAAATAAAATTTGTCTGTGTAAAGGGGAAATAAAGACTAAAAAGATTAATTTATTTTGGCCTACAATGTTCAGAAACCCGGAATAGCACAGTTATCATACATACCCCACAGCAGTAAATAGTAATACTAGTAATTACTTCGGCTCCCTCCGTCCACCCACACCCAGGACACCCTGGATAGAGTGTAGTAATAGGGTGGCACTTAAGGCCACTTACTACATGGGGCCTCAGCCACCAGATATCTGTAGACATGCTTCTCAGTTGGTCCCAAGGACCCTTACCATGCCTCCCAGCAGTGGAAAAACACCTATGCCGCTATCGGAAACCGAACTCGAGTCCCTTCGAAACGCTGGCAGAAGACTTTAATGGAATAATAATAATAATAATAATAATAATAATAATAATAATAATAATAATAATAATAGTGAACAACTGCAAAATAATTTTATTTAAAAGAAAATTAGACAATCGGACCCTGGCCGGGTGGTACAGTATAACCTATTCTTGGGCTCGGTTCAGATGGGCCAGGACTAAGAATTTGGCCCTTGCAGACCTCTACAAGCTGAATACAGGAAACCGAAACCATAAACAAATGTTTAAAAGCGATTCGCTATACGCTGGATTTGAAATTCCACACTCTTTCCACGACATCGCGAGAAATATCTGAATAGTGTTAGTACCACAGAGAATTACCAGGTGCTGAAACATTTAAACCAATGCGTCTTCCTATACGTCTGGGAGTTTTACTGCAAAACTGCAGGAGCTTGGCTTCCAAGTGCTTCCACACCCGCCATGTTCGCCACAGGATTTAACTCCCAGTGATTACTCTTGTTTCCCAGATCTGAAGAAATAGCTGGATAGAGGGAGGAAGATTCACATCAAATAATGACGCTGGCGCTCAGATAGACGTTTATTTTGCACAGTGGACCAACCTAATTTTACTGAGGGTATTAAAAGGTTGGAAAGTTGGACTGTCTATTGATATACAAGATGGCTATGTTAAGAAAACTCTTGTGTCACATTCACATGATTTTCTGTAACCTCTATCGTGTATTAGTGGCTGTCAAACTATTCTTATGAACTTTTTTCTACTTGAGTTTAATCCAAATAGTTATATTACACATTTCGTTATAGATATACAGTATTACACAAAATTCCTTCACAGGCTATTCTCATAAAATTAGAGATATATTTTATTCGTCATGTAAGTATATTTAATATATGCTGTTTAAATCAAAATCGTTAATTTTTCGAGAAAATCGTTTATTTGGAAAAATGTTCCATTTAAAAGGGTTGTTTGGGGTTTCGCATCTTTTGAAGATACTGAATTTAACCGAATTTTGAATTTTGTGTAGTGTGTTCACAGACACACACACACACAACACCTTTTCCCAAAAGTGATTTTTTATTCAGGTGACCACAAAACTTGTATTTATGGCGTTATCTCGGTATCAAATTTTTGGGTGGTTTGCAATATTTCCCCTACTTATTGTATGTGAGTAGTAGGGAAATTATAAAGAAAAGGAAAAACCATTTCTCTTAAATGTTGTGTTATTTGGCCAGGCCAAGAACTTTAGGAATGCCCCTCGCACTTAAGTGTTAATGAAGATAAATGTTTGTACATACACCTCCATTTCACAGTATCTCTAGAAATTGGACTTATATGGATTTTGCACAAATAGTATTTTATTTATTGGTATCTTACTAATACCTATCAACGTGTTAATTTGAATGGCCATACGTCTGAATTTAAATTGCTTAAATGGGGTTCCCCAGGGATCAATTTTAGGTCCAAATATATTTATTATTTATATAAATGGATTGATTACGTCTTTACTTAAGGATCTGTGCCCTGTTACTTATCCCTTTGCATATGAATAGAACTATTTTACATGGAAGTAAATATGTAGATTCCTTGAAGGAGCACGATCTTACATTTCAGACAATAAAACAGTGGCGCAGTGCTAATAATGTTAGCTTAAATGTCAATAAAACAGTTGAATTCCAATTTTCTGTTAGTCACATTGCATTTGATTTTAATATATCCACTTCTTGTTGAAGCTGGCAATCATATTGGTTATATATTTACTGAAATTAGCAAAGAAATTTTAGTCCGAAAACTCTTAAACAAGATGTTATAATCGTTATTGACAGTACATAATCTCATAACCACAACGATATTAGTTATGGAGCAATTCTCTGGAGTAACCATACTTCAGCGTTTAAGCTGTTTTTGTTACAAAAGAGAGGAGTAGGAATTGTATGAGGTATAATTCAGGTCTCATACTTGACCACTTTTTATTAAACTTGGTATATTAACGCTGCTGTCAATATTTGTCTTCAGTTATACTATAGTAGATATTATCTACTTTATATGAAAAAATCTGATGTGTTACACTCACATGACTTTCTCTACTTTTGTACAAACTAATTTTACAAACGCTTATTCTCCATCTATTTCATATTAATCGAGATAAACGTTTGCAGAAACGATCTTTTGACATGCAAAGAGAATTGCATTTTACACATAGCGACTAGTTCTAAAAATATTGGACTATCACTTAAGGCGTACTATGTTCCCCTTGTTTTGTATTTGCAAGGGTAATATAGAAATACAAGCCTTTAAGCATCGACATATATCTTAATAGCTGGTTGCTAGGTGGAGCACCATTCTCTTTGCCACAGATTAATACTGTTTGCATATCCAAGACATAAAAATGAATAACGAATTCCCATTTGAGAAAATAAGTGTTGAAAAATTTAAGGGAATAACAAGCAATATTTCGAAAATGGTTTAATCAACAAAAAAAATGCATATGACATAAATTGTGTATTTTAACGCGATCTACATTTTTTGTGTAGTAAAATTTTGTCTATCTATTATGGTTTACCAGTTATGCAAAAGTCGTTCACAATGAAGAATACTTTTGGAGACATTCCCAGAAAATTCAAGAAATACATTTTATTTGTCCTGAAAATATCTTAAACATATGATATTTTAATCAAAATCGTTAGAGCCATTTTGAGAAAACTAAAATTTTCGAAAAATGTTCCATATAAAGGGTAATCTGGGGTGGGGGATTTTCCTGAAAACCTTCGTGTAGCATCTCCGGAAGATACTGAACCTAAATACCAAGCTTGGTGTTTATCCGACTGTTCGTTTCTGAGTTATGCTGTTCACAGACACACAGACTCACACACAGACACACACACAAACATGTTTCCAAAAATGCTTTTTTTTTTTTATTCAGGGAGTCTCAAAACATGTATTTCCGGTGAAACCTCAGTATCGAATTTTTGGGTGGAATACAATACTTCCCCTACTTACTATACGTAGTAGAGAAAGTAAAAAATTTGACTAAAGCTTAAGGCGTACTATGTTCCCCTTGCTTTCTAATTGCAAGGGCAATATAGAAATACAAGCCTTTAACATCGACATATGTCTTAATAGCTGGTTGCTATGTGCAGCACCATTCTCTTTGCCACAGATTAGTACTCTTTGCATATCCAAGACAAAACAATGAATAACGAATTCCCATTTGAGAAAATAAGTATTGAAAAATTTAAGGGAATAACAAACAATATCTCAAAAATCGTTCACTCAACAACAAAAAATGCATATGACATAAATTGTGTGTTTTAACGCGATCTACATTTTTTGTGTAGTAAATTTTGTCTATCTCTTATGGTTTACCAGTTATGCAAAATCCGTTCACAATAAAGAATACTTTTGGAGACATTCCCAGAAAATTCAAGATATACATTTTATTTGTAATGAAAATATCTTAAACATATGATATTTTAATCAAAATCGTTAGAGCCATTTTTGAGAAAATTAAAATGTTCGAAAAATGTTCAATGTAAGGGGTAATCTGGGGTGGGGGGATTTTCTTGAAAACCTTCGTGTCGCATCTCCGGAAGATACTGAACCTAAATACCAAGTTTGGTGTTTATCCGACTGTTCGTTTCTGGGTTATGCTGTTCACAGACACACACACGGACATGTTTCCAAAAATCCTTTTTTTTGGATTCAGGAGATCTCAAAACATATTTCCGGTGAAATCTCGGTATCGAATTTTTGGGTGGAATACAGTACTTCCCCTACTTACTATACGTAGTAGAGAAAGTAATATATTCATAATTATAAGCATTGCTCTGGATATACTAGAAATAGTTCTAATATTTACCTAAATAAAATATAGTATCTATTACGAGGCATATTTTTAAATAAGTACGGTTTTAATATTTTGCCGCTGCAGTGGTACAGTGGCAATTTGAACATGCACGATCTCGACTTCCATTCACTAGGATGCTAGACGCGGTTGTAAGCGATCGTCACTTGTGTTTTACTGTTGTTAGAGTGTTTCGAAGGGTTCAAAACAATTGAACGACCCGCCGACTGTGAAGTGAGATCAGTGATTCGTTTTTTGAATGCGAGAAATGCTACGCCAGCAAACATTCATCCCCAACTGTATGAAATTTAAGAGGAATCAATGAGTGACAATGCCTGGCCACACACAGCCAAACAAACTCGTTATCTGATCGCATCATTTGTTTGGGAACAATTCGACCACCCTCCCTGCAGTCCGGATTTGGCGCCATGAGACTTCCATCTGTTTCTTCATCTGAAGAAATTCTTTGGTGATATACATTTCAACGGCGATGATGTTTTAAAACAAGAAGTGTAGACTTGGCTTTCTTCACAGGCGGCATCATTCCTCGACGAAGGCAACTGGTTTACCATTACAAATGCCTGAATAACTGCGGTGACTACGTGGAGAAGTAGTGTAAGCTGTAAGGTTATTAAAGATAATACATTATTTGGAAAATAATGTTCAGTTATTTTTTAAAAAATCTGATGTGTTACACTCACATGACTTTCTCTACTCTTGTACAAACTATTTTTACAAACGCTTATTCTCCATATCCTTCATGTTAATCGAAATATCGAGATGTTAATCTTACTGCTAGTTTTCTTATAGATGCAAGGGGAATTGGTAGGTTTTAAGCGATAGGCAATTATTTTAAGCGCTGGTTGCTATGTGGAGTATTCCATTCTCTTTGCAATACCAGGACAAAAAAAATGAATAACGAATTTGAGAAAAAGTATAAGTATTGGAAAATTTAAGGGAATAACAAGAAATATCTTGAAAATGGTTCACCCAACCAAATAAATGTATATGACATAAATTGTGTATTTTAACGCGATCTTTATTTTTTTGCAGTAAGATTTTGTTTATCTCATGGTTTACCAGTTATGCAAAAGTCGTTCACAATGAAGAATACTTTTGGGGACATTCCCAGTAAATTCAAGATAGACATTTTATTTGTAATGAAAATATCTTAAACATATGATATTTTAATCAAAATCGTTAGAGCCATTTTTCTGAAAATTAAATTTTTCGAAAAATGTTCCATGAAAAGGGTAGTCTGGGGTGGGGGAATTTTCTTGAAAACCTTCGTGTCGCATCTCTGGAAGATACTGAACCTAAATACCAAGTTTGGTGTTTATCCGACTGTTCGTTTTTGACTTATGGTGTTCACAGACACACACACACGGACATATTTCCAAAATTGCTTTTTTTTGGAATCAGGGGTATCAAAACATGTATTTCCGCTGAAATCTCGGTATCGAATATTTGGGTGGAATATAATACTTCCCCTACTTACTATACGTAGTAGAGAAAGTAAACACACGCCTCGCACAGACAATAGCTTTGTATATTTACCAATGAGAATATTCAATTTTATTTCACCTTCTCTTAAAACTTTTCAACTAAATACATTTAGATCAACAATCAAGGCAACTTTGGCGTCCAAACCTCTCTACAAGTTATATGTTTTTTATAATTTAAATTTGTAATTTCGTTTCTTTTGTCCCTGACATTGCTATACATTCTAATTTTGACAGCAATAAATTATTCACGCACCCATCTATCCAATCCATCTAATTCCATCCATCCATACAATCTATCTACGAGCATCATAGCTACACAGGAGCAAAGCGCGTGAGTAAAATATCTGAAAAGTACTAACAGGTCGCTGTATATTGGCCTTGATGGTGCACACTTTTTCATGATCTAATGAGAAGCAAAAGAATGGTGACTTAGTACTTCAGCTGACTTAACATATTGGAAAATTCTAACAAACTGTGGCGAAAATCTCGGAAATGGCTAACATCCTACTTTATATTTAATGAATTTTGCCTTTTCTCCGTTCTTATGCTTCTCTCATGGTTTCCCAGCTAAAGCAAGTATACAAAGTTCGTGCATAGAGAAAACAACATCACAGTCTAATCACAGAAAATTCAAGTTATACTGTTTATTCCTCATGTCAATATCTCAAACACATGATACTTATTTTAAATCTATAGAGCCAAAAATAACAAAAACGTGTTCCATATAAAGCGGAGTCGGGAAGGGGGGCTTTCTCCAAAATCTTTATGCCGTACCTTTACTTAGAAGAAAATAGCGGGCGGAATGTTTTCGAAATATGCATTTTTATTGGATTCAAAGAACCGCTAAACATGAATTTTCGGTGAAATCACGATAAGAAATTTTTGCATGGAATGCAATACTTACCTTACTACTTTATATAGGTAATAGAGAGAAAAAATAGTTTCAAATTACGCAATACGAACTTGTGACTCAGCTGTTTATGTTTTTTGTTACTAATGAGTTCATGAAGAAAAAAAGTAGAATCACACATTCTCATACGTGATCCATTAGAGGTTGTCAAATGTTTCATAACGGGGGCCACATGAGCTGTTAGAGAATGAACCGCGGGCGAAATCTCGTACATTTAACATATCAACCATAAACTCGCAGGCAGCAAGCGCACAGGTCATACTAGTTTTCAAACACAGTGTTTTATAGAACTAAAATCTATACTAACATATTAATAACTGATGTAATTAAATACTTAACAAATTATCAATCTTTCATTCATAGTCTCATGACAATGTAACTCATAGACTAAATATATAACACCCATTACCTGAAGTATTGTTACGTTAACACCAGCTCATATTCAATGAGAAGAATGAAATTGACTTTTACTTTCTCTACTACGTATAGTAGGGGAAGTATTGTATTCCACCCAAAAATTCGATACCGAGATTTCACCGGAAATACATGTTTTGAGACCCCCTGAATCCAAAAAAACCCTTTATGGAAACATGTCCGTGTGTGTGTCTCTGTGTCTGTGAACAGCATAACTCAGAAACGAACAGTCGGATAAACACCAAACTTGGTATTTAGGTTCAGTATCTTCCAGAGATGCGACACGAAGGTCTTCAAGAAAATCCCCCACCCCAGATTACCCTTTACATGGAACATTTTTCGAAAATTTTAATTTTCTGAGAAATGGCTCTAACGATTTTGATTAAAATATCATATATTTAAGATACTTTCATGACAAATAAAACGTATATCTTGAATATCCTGGGAATGTCTCCAAAAGTATTCTTCATTGTGAACGACTTTTGCATAACTGGTAAACCATAAGAGATAGACAAAATTTTACTACACAAAAAATTTAGATTTATGTCATATACATTTTTTGTTGGGTGAACCATTTTCGAGATATTGCTTGTTATTCCCTTAAATTTTCCAATACTTATACTTTTTCTCAAATTAGTTATTCATTTTTTTTGTCCTGGTAATGCATGAAGCATTTGGAGAATAAGCGTTTCTAAAAATAGTTTCTACAAGAGTAGAGAAAGTCATGTGAGTGTAACACATCTGAATTTTTTCTCCCTCCTTTACGATTTTGCTATCTTTGGTTTCACAGTCTTACATTTGTTTCAGATATGCAGTGAGGTATCGTTTCTGTGGAGTACTTTAACTTCAAACTATCACTCTCACGTGCCTTTGTCGAACGTTCCATATTTCGAAATAGTCATTCAAGGCACCGTGTGTCGTCCTCCGTGGTGTAGTGGTTACCATGCTAGCCTCTAGTTCCCGAGGTCGCGGGTTCAAACCCGGCGAAAGGCGATGGTTTTTTCGGGCGTAAAACTCCTTAGCATGGCTTCCTTCGGAAGGGAAGTAAAGCCGGTGGTCCCGTGTCGTAGGTTTACGGCATGTAAAAGAACCTCAAGCCTGATAAAGAGGCCTCTGAGCAAAATTACCGGTCGTTTACGCCCAATATAGATTGGGACTCTAAGGACCACAGTAGTTAAAGACAATCCATAAACAAAACTCAATTTATTTAAGGCACCGTATACCTATACCCACATAGAAAACTACTCTGTGCTCAAGCCACGTGGTTTCTTTATTTGCATATAAATGCGAGTTTGTTTTCTTCATTTTTTGCTTTGAACAACTTTTTCTGTGAATAACAGTATCTTGTTTAAATTACCGGTTTTCTCGTAAACTATTGAAGATAAATACATTAAATCTTTGGATGATAATACCAACCTCTCAGTACTGCTGCAGATGCACTGTGGTTTTAATAACATTGTTGGTTATTGCTTTAAAAAGTCTGATGTGTTACACTCACATGACTTTCTCTACTCTTGTACAAACTATTTTTCAAACGCTTGTTCTCCATATGCTTCATCCATTACCAGGACAAAAAAAATGAATAACGAATTTGAGAAAAAGTATAAGTATTGGAAAATTTAAGGGAATAACAAGCAATATTTCGAAAATGGTTCACTCAACAAAAAAAATGTATATGACATAAATTGTGTATTTTAACGCGATCTACATTTTTTGTTTAGTAAACGTTTGTCTATCTCTTATGGTTTACTAGTTATGCAAACGTCGTTCACAATGAAGAATACTTTTGGAGACATTCCCAGAAAATTCAAGATATACATTTCATTTGTAATGAAAGTTTCTTAAACATATGATATTTCAAACAAAATCATTAGAGCCATTTTTGAGAAAATTAAAATTTTCGAAAAATGTTCGATGTAAAGGGTACTCTGGGGTGGGGGGATTGTCTTGGAAACCTTCGTGTCGCATCCCTGGAAGATACTGAACCTAAATACCAAGTTTGGTGTTTATCCAACTGTTCGTTTCTGAGTTATGCTGTTCACAGACACACACACACGGACATGTTTCCAAAAATTTTTTTTTTAGATTCAGGGAGTCTCAAAACATGTATTTCCGGTGATATCTCGATATCGTAACTACTTTTATAGGTAGTTTAATTAAAAGGTGGTGTAACTAGGAAAATAATTCTAACTTCCTCAATAAACAAACTTACTGGATAAAAACAGAGCCAGCGAAGGTAGAAGACATGCATCTACATCCTGTAAAAATGTCATTATGAAATGTTAAATATTTCTGAGATGGTGGGTCATAAATTTAGCACATTTAATATTGGCGGAATCGGGCTTCTAATCTCCCATTAAGCAGACCATGTACCAACGTTTCAAGGAAGTTTACGGAGAAACCGTGTATGAAATTGATTTATGTTCCATGCATTGCTGAATTAACCTGGAGTTGATTAAGAAGCGTCCTAATGCTAGAGCACAAAATAATTCTATTTCTTGTACATGGTAATAAAGCTACGAATGTGTATCAGGAAAGCTAAAATATTCACTTTCTTTCTCACGCATTGCTAAAAGAAACTGTATGTTAAACATAAGGATGTAGTCCGTTCCCTTTCTGACATGATGCTGCACTTTATGTTCCATTGTTGCGGTACACTGCAGACCTAATTACTAACTTAGTAATGGGGCAAACGTATTTGGCCGATGCTCGTTTAACTACGCTGGAGATGGTCCGTTCTAAACGCACTTAAACATTCACTAGGGAAGTAAACACAAGGAAAACTGAACTGTGAACTTTACAAATTTGATTTTATGGTATTAAAAAGTAATAATTATGTTAATTTATTCTGCTATAGATATTCTTCACTAATTATCTATTCCACAAAAATATCCGATAAGGAGATTTCATTGAAAATAAACGATTTGAAGTCCCCCAAAGCCAAAAAAGCATTTTTAGAAAAAAAAGGATCGTGTATTTGAGTGTGTGTCTGTGAGCAAATAGCTCAAAAACGTAAACTTGGTTAAACACCGAGTTTGATTTTATGCTCGGCATCTTCCAAGCATGCGACACGAAGGTTTTTATGAAAATTTCTCCACTCGAATCTGCACTTTACATGGAAAATGTTTGTTATTTTTTATTTGCTCGAAAATGGCTCTAAAGATTTTGATTAAAATATAAAAAGCCTGTGAAATTATCTTTATTATTATGATATAGCCAGTCTATTACAGGGATGTTATTGTCGTGTAACCACTCCGCCACAGCCCGTGCAATATGAACAGGTGCTCGATCGTGTTGAAAGATGCAATCGCCATCCCCGAATTGCTCTTCAACAGTGGGAAGCAAGAAAGTGCTTAAAATATCAATGTAGGTCTGCGCTGTGATCGTGCCACGCAAAACAACAAGGGGTGCAAGCCCCCTCCAGGAAAAACACCACCACCTCCGAATTTCACTGTTGGCACTACAAACCCTGGCAGATGACGTTCACCGGGCATTCGCCATAACCACAGCTTGCCATCGGATCGCCACATTGTGTACCGTGATTCGTCACTCCACACAACGTTTTGCCACTGTTCAATCGTGTAATGTTGAGAAACCCTCAAGAGTTAGACAAAATCTTATTCTAAAAAGAAAGGAGGAGGAATAGATTTCGCTAAAACACACAGTCAAGTAAAATTTTTTTTTTTGGTGTTATTAGTTTGAATTTTCAAACACTTAGACTTCTCTTAAATGATAAGTTACTATTACAAAGAGCATGGAATTGCAGTCATCACATAGCGATGTGCTTTTAAAAAATGTATTGTGTTACGCTCATTTGACTTTCCCTACTCTTGTACAATCTATTTTTACAAACACTTATTCTTCATATGCTTCATGTTAATCGAGATAAAACTTTGCAGAAACTACCTTATTGCTAATTTTCTTGCAGGTGCAAGGGGAATATGGTAAGCTTTAAGCGATAATCAAATCTTTTAAGCGCTGGTTGCTATGTGGAACATTCCATTCTCTTTGCATGTCCAGGACATACAAAAAATCTCATGTGTTACACTCAGATGACTTTCTCTACTCTTGTACAAACTATTTTTACAAACGCTTATTCTCCATATGCTTCATGTTAATCGAGATGTTAATCTTATTGCTAGTTTTCTTGTGGATGCAAGGGGAATTGCTGGGCTTTAAGCGATAGCCAAATATTTTAAGAGGTGGTTGCTATGTGGAGTATTCCATTCTCCTTGCATTACCAGGACAAAAAAAAATTGAATAACGAATTTGAGAAAAAGTATAAGTATTGGAAAATTTAAGGGAATAACAAGCAATATCTCGAAAATTGTTCACTCCACAAAAAACGTATATGACCTAAGTTGTGTCTTTTAACTAGCTCTACATTTTTTGCGTTGAGAAGTTTACGGTTTTCCAGTTATACAAAAGCCATTCAGAATGAAGAGGACTTTTGGGGACATTCCCAGAAAATTCAAGATATTCATTTTATTTGTCATAAAAATATCTTAAATATATGATATTTTAATCAAAATCGTTACAGGCATTTTTGAAAAAATAAAAATTTTCGAAAAATGTACCGTGTAAAGAGTAGTCTGGGGTGGGGGTATTTTCTTGAAAATCTTTGTGTCGCATCTTTGAAAGCTACTGAACCTAAATACCAACTTTGGTATTTATCCGACTTTTCGTTTTTGATTTATGCTGTTCGCAGACACATTTCCACACACACACACACACACACACACACACACACACACACACACACACACACACACACACACACAGACACACTCACGGAACTTTTTCTAAAAATGCTTTTTTTTTTATTTGGGGGCCTCAAAGCATGTATTTCCGGTGAAATCTCTGTATCAAATTTTTGGATGGCATGTAATACTTCCCTTTTTACTAAACGTAGTAGAGAAAGTAAAAATCTGACTATCGCTTCAGCCTATTGTATCCTTCTTATACACGAAACGTGAAAATGTGTAATTAAAGTTTATCTCAATTATCAAGTAGATAGTACAACACGCTTTTGTAAGAGTAATTTGGTGAAGAATGAATAGAAAAGTTCATGTGAATGCAACATATAAGGTATTTATCTTCAATTTATTTCCTTCTCTACCATCTAACTATAGTTGCTAGAGGGAGTATTGTATTCCACCAGTAATTCGATACATATTTGAGCAAAAATACAAGTTTTAAAGTTCCTGAATTCCCGGGGGAGGAGAGAGAGAGAGAGATTTACTAATTTGCATTTGAGTCAGTCGGTGTTTAACCAAGAAAATCCACCCCCCCCCATCCTAGATTACTCTTTATATGCAAAAATTTCCCTTAGGTTTCATATTCTCAAAAATTCTTATGTATAAAATACAATTTTTTAAACTCTTTTAGTAATACACAAAACGTAAATCTTGAATTCTCTTTGAATAGTCCGTGAAGTTGTCTGCATTCTGAATGGTTACTTTATAATGTATTAGTGTCAAACCATGAGAGATAGACATCTTATTATACAAAAACTATACATCTCATTGAAATATAGGACTCATGTAAAATAAATTACATTAATTTAACATTAGCAGGTTTATACCTATTTGTTGTTACGTCTTTGTTTTCCAAGGTTACAATGTCCTTCAACATCTTGCGATTCTTCTTTTTTTCCCGCATAGATGTAGCAACAAAAACTGATTTACCATATGCGAACAGCTGTGTTTTGTTTTTAGTATTGCGTAAATAAGTCAGTCCATGTGGTTTAATTTGAGATTATTTCTAGAAACATAACGTTTTATGGTGATGCTATAAATTTTAAAGGATTGTGTGAAGTTGAAACATATAGCTCTCACAACGCAAATAAACAAATTTAATGACGGTAATGCCCACTAGTATATGGAAAAAAAATGTGAAGTGTTACACTCACATGACTTTGTCTACTCTTATACAAACTATTTTTACAAACCCTTATTCTCCATATGCTTCATGTTAATCGAGATGTTAATCTTATTGCTAATTTTCTTGTAGGTGCAAGGGGAAATGGTAGGCTTTAAAGGATAGTCAAATCTTTTAATAGCTGGTTGCTATGTGGAGTATTCCATTCTCTTTGTATGTCCAAGACAAAAAAATGAATAACGAATTCCCATTTGAGAAAAAGTATAAGTATTGGAAAATTTAAGGGAATAACAAGCAACATCTCGAAAATGGTTCACTCAACAACAAAAAAATGTATATGATATAAATTGGGTATTTTAACGCGACCTACACTTTTTGTGTAGTAAAATGTTGTCTATCTTATGGTTTACCAGTTATGCAAAAGTCGTTCACAATGAAGAATACTTTTGGAGACATTCCCAGAAAATTCAAGATATAGGTACATTTTATTTCTCATGAAAATATCTTAAACATATGATATTTTAATCAAAATGGTTAGAGCCATTTTTGAGAAAATTAAACTTTTCGAAAAATTTTCCATGTGAAGGGTAATCTCATCTGGGGGATTTTCTTGAAAACCTTCGTGTCGCATCTCTGGAAGATACTGAACCAAAATACCAAGTTTGGTGTTTAACCGACTGTTCGTTTCTGAGTTATGCTGTTCACAGACACACAGACACACACACACACAGACACACACACGGACATGTTTCCAGTGGTTCTCAAAACATGTATTTCCGTTGAAATCTCGGTATCGAATTTTTGGGTGGAATACAATACTTCCCCTACTGACTATACGTATTAGAGAAAGTAATAAATAACAGATATTTTCCCATGCAGTATATTTACTTGGATATAAGAAAAACTAATTTCAGAATTTGTGTTGTTTATTAGACAATGGTGATATGCTTATTAATAAAAACCTCCTTTCAAATACTACAGCTAATTTCCAACATACTAAAATGACATGCCGCAATCTGAAAGTCCAATTTGGGTCAAACAATTGCATTTCATAGCATATCTGTCTTATTCTCTCCATCCTCACCTGACGATACAAGCAGAGGTCAGTATTGCGATGGCGTGTCATCTACATGAATCTCCCTGAGTACTTATCACCGAATTATATGATCACTCCAGCTAAAGCGTTCCATAGTGGCGTTTTGTGGCGTGAGGACTGCGTGTTTGGATCCTGCATCTGGCATGCATCTGTGAAATGTGAACACAGATAATAAAAAGCTTTAACCACTACAATGAAGCCAGAAAATATAAATGGGAAAGAAAAGTAATAGCATTGTCAGAAAAAAGAAAATATTGTTTAAAATTATAAACACTTTAGCCTTCTCCTTTCAATTTTATTAATATTATTTCCCCATTTCATTCTGTCTTTATATTCTCTACCATGCATCTGGTAGATAGAGAAAAGCTGCAATCCAGCCAAAAATTCATACAGGTTTTGTGATGCCTGAATAAAAAAAAATAGAAAAAAGTGTGTGTGTGCGCGCGCGCATAATTCAAAAACGAAAGGTGAATAAATTCCAAACATGTCATTCAAGTGCACTATATTCCAAAGATGCAATACGAAGATTTTCAAGATAATCCCCCCCAAACTAGCCTTTACATGAAAAGATATTTTTATTGTAAAAGATGGCTCTAACGATTTTGATTAAAATATCATATGTTTAGGATACCATATTACAATATCATATGTTTGTATAATGGGTACCTAAACCACAAGAGACAGAGAGAGAGACAAAGGCTTAATAACCAAAAATACACAATTTATATAAAATACATTTCTGACATTAGTCATTTCCTAAATGTTCACCATTAATGGTTTGAATTTTAAATACTTTGTCATATTACTTTCTCTACTACGTAGAGTAAGTAGGGGAAGTATTGTATTCCACCCAAAAATTCGATACCGAGATTTCACCGGAAATACATGCTTTGAGATCCCCTGAATCCAAAAAAAATCATTTTTGGAAACATGTCCGTGTGTGTGTCTGTGTGTCTGTCTGTGAACAGCATAAATCAGAAACGAACAGTCGGATAAACACCAAACTTGGTATTTAGGTTCCGTATCGTCCAGAGATGCGACACGAAGGTTTTCAAGTAAATCCCCCACCTCAGAGTACCCTTTACCTGGAACATTTTTCGACAATTTTAATTTTCTCAAAAATGGCTCTAACGATTTTTATTAAAGTATCATATGTTTAAGATATTTTCATGACAAATAAAATGTATATCTTGAATTTTCTGGGAATGTCCCCAAAAGTATTCTTCATTGTGAACGACTTTTGCATAACTGGTAAACCATAAGAGATAGACAAAATTTTACTACACAAAAAATGTAGATCGCGTTAAAATACACAACTTATGTCATATACATTTGTTTTGTTGAGTGAACCGTTTTCGAGATATAGCTTGTTATTCCCTTAAATTTTTCAATACTTATTTTCTCAAATGGGAATTCGTTATTCATTTTTTTGTCTTGGATATGCAAAAAGTGGTGGAAAGATCTGTGGAAAAGGGAATAGTGCTGCACCTAGCAACCAGCTATTAAGAGATATGTATGTGCTTAAAAGCTACTGTATTTCTATATTGCCCTTGTAAATACATATTCCCCTTACATCTACAAGGAAACTAGCAATAAGATAGAGTCTGCAAATGTTTATCTCGATTAACATGAAGTAGATGGAGAATAAGCGTTTGTATAAATAGTTTGTACAAGAGTAGAGAAAGTCATGTGAGTGTAACACATCAGAATTTTTTAAAGTGTTATGCTATGTTATGCAAGAAGTACGGAAGTTCAAGACGAACTTATGGCGACACTTTTAAACATCTTACTATCAATTCGATTTTCTTTGAACCCGTTGTACCTACCTACAACGAACTGCATATATAATGAAACTATTTATGCAAAGTTTTATGTAGATTAACATACAAGCTTTCGTAAGAATAGTTTGTAGAAGTTATATAAAACAAACGAAAATGGGTAGACAAACTTTGGGAATATAACTCAAAAGATTTTTTATTTCTTCATTTATAGCCCTGTATAGTTTTGAAACCCTTCAGCTTCCTATAAAATCTATTTCTACTGCCTGGAGTTTTGTGTATCCCTTTTAGTAAGTTTGTACGATTCAGCACCTTAAAGCAATATACTTTGTACTACGAGGGGCACCATTTATATTTTGAGCCTAATAATTAAAACAAAGTAATTTATGATTGAAAACTGCTTTATTGTTTTTCAAAATATTCTTCTTTATGATCAATACACTTTTGCATCCGTTTGAACTATTTGTCAAAACATTTATTCCAGTCTTCTTGAGATACCTGCAAAACATGGTTTTTGAAGGCATCAACGGCTTCTTCTGCCAACGAAAATCGTTGTTGTCCAAACAATTTATTCTTGATGTTCGGGAACAAAAAGAAGTCATTGAGTACCAAATGAGGACTGTATGGCGGATGACCCATGAATTCGATTTTTGAGCCTTCAAATACTCTCTTGTTAGACGAGATGTGTGTGTGTGTGTTTGTGTGTGCTCGCATTGTCTTGATGAAGAACGATCCTACGGTTCTTGTTGGTTTCCATACTTCACCGAAAATTTCCGGCAAACAAATGGTTGTGTACCATTCGACAATAACCGTTTTACGTTCCTCTAAAGGCACTGTTGCCACATGGCCAGTTTTGCTGAAAAAGCAGACGACCATTTGCTTCGAAGTACTTCGAGTGCGAACAACTTTTGTTGGATTTGCTTCATCTTGAAACACCCATACAGTCGACTGCTGTTTACGTTCCGGCTCATACGCATAGATCCATGATTCGTCACCTATTACAATCTTATATACTTCTTTTGAGGCACCGCCATTGTATTTCTTGAGCATTTTTGTACACCAATTGACACGAGCATCTTTTTGAGATTGCGTCAAATTATGTGGGATCCAACGAGAGCAAACCTTTTTCACGGCTAAATAATCATGCAATGTTTTATATATGCCGGTGGAACTAATGCCAAGGGTTGCCTCAATCTCACAATATGTCGCATGACGATCTTTCATTATTAGTTTTTGCACAGCATCAATGTTTTCTGGCACAACAACTGATTTTGGACGGCCTTCACGAACTTCAGCATTGAGCGAACGGCGGCCACGATTAAATTCGTTATACCAGCGTTTCACAGTGGCAAAGGATGGAGCTTCGACGCCAAATGTGCAAGTTAGTTGATCGATGCACTCTTGTCTTGATAACCCACGTTGAAAGTCGTAATAAATCATTGCACGAACATTTTCACAAGTTAATTCCATGTTTTTGTTGACACACAATTTTCAAGTTAGTGTAAACAAAACAAATGATGCTCTATTGTCAAAATGTTTGAAGTAGATTATGGTAAAAATGTCAAACTTTCCATTGGAAACGACAGATGGCAGCTACAACATTCAGGGTTGCCAAGGCTCAAATATAAATTGTGCCCCTTGTATTTACTCATACATTTCCCTTTTTGTTTCCCTGTTAATGTTAGTTTCTCTCTCTCTCTCTCTCTCTCTCTCTCTTTTGTTTTACATTGCTTTAACCACGTGGTCGTATCGCAAGGGATCTGTTAGGAGGCATCTCGTGCTCGGTGTGTGGCGGACAGTTATCCTTCTAGGTCTCATCTCTGCACCATACCACCTTACTTCATCACGTGTCCTCAGAGGCCTTAGGACTAGGCAACTGTACCTCTGCTTCTATACGTGACGGGCAGATGGCAACTTCGACACGTGTCCACAGGGACCTTAGTGCCAGCCTACCTACTTTCATTATTTGTGCATAGATGGCAGAACATTCGTTATTACCAACAATTTTTCGTTTTTACTATTGTTTTAGACCTAAAGTGGAACTTTGGGTTGCTCTATTAAATATTCAATCCGATATTTATCTTTGTAAGTGAGGGAAACCACAAAAAAAATTCAATCAGATTCGTCGGACCCGGGATTTGAACCTGCAACGTCCTGCATGCATGCCACAGTCTTCACCGCGTGAGCCATCCCGCTTGGTTCACGTTAGTTGTCCAGAAATCTGGAGACAAAAACTACACAAAAATATGAATATTAAAAGATACAATTTATGTAAAATACATTTGTTTGTGTCATTAACCATTTCCAAGATATTCGTTTCTCTTGGTTTTTAAGTACAAGGTTATCATTCCTTTCTGGTAATATCAAACAAATGTAGAATTTCAAAGCAGCATATAGTGACCCGCGTTTTAAAGATTTGATTATCGCTCCTTGTATCCTCCTTGTACTTAGAAGAAAACGTGTAATGAAACCTTTGTGCAAGCGTTATCCCAATACGTGAACTAGATAGACAAATGATCTGATGTGATGCATTTACATGGTTTTCTCTACCCTCTATCCTTATTAGTGAAGAAGGTTGTATTGATGCTGCTTTACGTAAGGACGCCAATAAGATGTTTTGTTATGTTATTTATTAGCACCACGCTTTGGGCGTCAATTTGAAGTAGGTTGTATTGAAGGAGTTGTGTTATATTTCAGCTGTTGGGTAGCCGAACTTGAAGTAGTTGCAACCGCACGTATAGTAAACAGTTTCCGGTAGCCTTCGCCCCAAATGTACTTTCAGGTGGCCTTTGCCCCAGGTTTAAAAAAATATTAACTTTGTAAATATTATATATTTATGTTTGCCTCGGCTGCGTCAATATTATTGTTAGAGACACGTTTCTCTTAGCAGGGTTGTGATGTGACAAGAATGTAGGCTTACACAGATTATAATTTTACTTCACTCCTTTTATTAATGCTTGACACGATTTAGATAACACTTCACTGATATAGAGAGCTGTGAGATTCTTTTTATTAATTAATTACAGTTTTTAACACGTAAACTTATTTTTCGTCTCACACGAATACGTATTAAATCTCTCGAGGACACTTTTTGCGTCTGGTTAGGAACACTGTTTACAGGCAACTGACTTCTGAATTTGTAAATGTTTCTTCTTTTCAGTTTGTGATTGTTTAATCCTACTCCAATAGAATACCTTCATTTAACTAAAGCTTTTTCTGGTTGTTGATTGGCTATTTTATAAACTGTCACAAATATTACATTATTGCTTCCAAGAATCAGAAGTAGCATTATTAAACTTTCAAATTCATTATTGCCTCAAGGTTACCTCGTTGTTACCTCATTGTTAGCAACTTTTGATCTCTTTCTCACAGCTCCTACATTATTAAATTACGTAATGCATTCACATATAACATTATTAAACATGGATACAATAATATAAGTATATGCAGTGACTGTTACATACATTTTACAAATTATTACATACAGATATTGCTTTAAGGCGGGCTGTTATTGAATTTATATATTATATAATTAGACTGAAATTATTTAAGTGTTAAACATACTGCCTCATTAGTGGGTATACAAACTATTCTTACAAACCTTATTTTTCTATCTACTACATTTTAATCCAAATAACTCTTTGTAGAAACAGCTACATTACACATTTCATTATAGATAGAAAGAAAACAGCGATAGTCAAATGTTTAAGATCTGGACGTATATGCTGGCCTTAAAATTCTATACTGTTTCAATACAATCACGAAAAACACCTGAATGTTGACTGGACTTTAAAGAATAACCAAGAAATGAACAATTGGAACCATTAATAAGGATATCTCAGAAATGGCGTATGCTACAAAAAGCTTATTTTAAATAAATTGTGTTTTAAAGAGATGTGCATTTTTTGTATAGTATGTTTTGGTCTATCTCTTCACGTTTACAGGTAATAGAACATTACACAATATTCCTTCCGAATGAAGACGACTTGAAATGCCATTCCCCAGAAAATTCAAGATATACATTTAATTTTTCATTTAAATATCTTTAATGTATAGTATTTTAATCAAAATAGTTAATCATTTTTATAAAATCAAAATTTTCGAAAAAGCTTCCATGTAACCGGTAGTTGAGATGGGTGATTTTCTTGGAAATCTTCCTATCGCATCCTTGCAAGATACTGAACTTAAGTACGAAGTTTGGTACTTATCCAAATTTTCGCTTTTGAATTATGCTGTTTATACACACAAACACACATGGACACATTTTTTCTAAAAAATCTGATGTGTTGCACTCATATGACTTTCTCTACTCTTGTACAAACTATTTTACATACGTTTCTTCTCCACCTTATTGCTAATTTTCTTGTAGATGCAAGGGGAATTGGTAGGCTTTAAGTGATAGTCAAATGTTTTAAGAGCTGGTTGCTATGTGGAGTATTCCATTCTCTTTGCATGTCCAGGACATAAAAAAACGAATAACGAATTCTCATTTGAGAAAAAGTATCAGTATTGGAAAATTCAAACAAATAACAAGGAATATTTCGGAAATGTAGACTCGACAAAAAAAATGTATGTGACATAAATTGTATGTTTTAACGAGATCTACAACTTTGTGTAGGAAAATTGTGGCTATCTCTTACGGTTTATCAGTTATGCAAGAGTTATTCCGAATGAAGAGGATTTTTGGGGACATTCCCAGAAAATTCAAAATATACATTTCATTTGCCATGAAAATAGGTTAAATATATGATATTTTAATAAAAATCGTTAGAGCCATTTTTGAAAAAGTCAGAATTTCCAAAAATGTTTCATGTAAAGGGTAGTTGGGGGGATTTTCTTGAAAATCTTCGTGTCGCATCCTTGGAAGATACTAAACTCAAATACCAAGTTTGGTATTTATCCGACTTTTCGTTTTTGAGTTATGCTGTTCACAGTCACACAGACGCATACACAGACATGTTTCCGAAACTGCTTTTTGGATTCGGGGCGCCTCAAAACATGTATTCCCAGTAAAATCTGGGTATCGAATCTTTGGGTGGAATGCAACACCTTCTCTACCTACTATGTACGTAGCAGAGAAAGTAATAAGCTTTTGTAGGAATAGTGTGTAGAAGAGATGATACACAGATAAACGACAGGGTCACAGAAAGTTATATGAAAATGACGCATGAGATTTTTTAACATTTTTGCTCATTATAATTTGGGAAACGGAAGAACCTTGAGTACCAACATGTGCTCTTGAAAATACGAAGTCACATTTCTAAAATGAGCCAGTGATATATGTGAACATTACAGTTCTTCCAAAAGCTCCCATTCTAAGAAAACCCAAGGTTCATCACGTAATTAACCATCATCAGTAACAAAAGACGTCTCCATATCAGCACCCTTGATAATTCGATAATTACTCACTTCCTCGGCTGTAGATACATTCAATGTCGATTTCTTTAGAAATTGAATTTTTAAATCTGCGAACAAACAACCATCTATGTCAAGGTTCTCTTTGAAGAACCTTGAAAGCTTTTGCTCCGAAATTTATTACTTCCACAAGGCGATTTCACAATGCTGGCGGGGATCCCTTGATGTTATGATTAATGTGGCATAGCAACGTTTCAAGTAACACACACCGCCACTCTACATCCGCGCAGTCTTATTGAGCCATTGACGTGCGTGATGCCAATTTTAATGTTGAACGTTGCTTTTGGTGCTGAGGTTCAAACGAACCCGTTCCGTAAAACTGAGAGTTATTTGGCATCCGTATTTTTAAGATAACAAGCCCAGGAAAAATGTGCTGCATTCACATGACTTTCTCTACTCGCTCTTCTACAAACTATTGTTCACATTTACGCATTTCGTTGTAGGCATAAGAAAAGCGATAGTCAGATTTTAAAAAAAACGGATCGCTATTTGTGTTACCGAGCGGGATGCCTCAGGCGGTAACTTCTGTGACCCGCATTCGGGAGGTTACGGTTAAAACCCCCTGGGCCGACCATCTGACTGAAGTTTTTTCGCGGTTTTCCTCGGTCGCTAAGCTACTGGTTTGGAAACTTTGATCCGCGAATTTTCTTATCACCCCTTTCGTCACTACATTTCATTTCCTTATTCTGCGTTGATCACCCATCTGAATGTGCTATGATCCAGAGTTTGCTTGCACCTCGACAGTTTACTGACACAACACATTAGGCTGATCACCATCCTGGATATGCTATGATCCAGAGTTTGCTTGCACCTCGACAGTTTACTGACACAACACATTAGGCTGATCACCATCCTGGATATGCTATGATCCAGAGTTTGCTTGCTCCTCGAGAGTTTACTGACACAACACATTAGGCTGATCACCATCCTGGATATGCTATGATCCAGAGTTTGCTTGCACCTCGACAGTTTACTGACACAACACATTAGGCTGATCACCATCCTGGATATGCTATGATCCAGAGTTTGCTTGCACCTCGACAGTTTACTGACACAACATATTAGGCTGATCACCATCCTGGATATGCTATGATCCAGAGTTTGCTTGCTCCTCGACAGTTTACTGACACAACATATTAGGCTGATCACCATCCTGGATATGCTATGATCCAGAGTTTGCTTGCACCTCGACAGTTTACTGACACAACATATTAGGCTGATCACCATCCTGGATATGCTATGATCCAGAGTTTGCTTGCTCCTCGACAGTTTACTGACACAACATATTAGGCTGATCACCATCCTGGATATGCTATGATCCAGAGTTTGCTTGCACCTCGACAGTTTACTGACACAACATATTAGGCTGATCACCATCCTGGATATGCTATGATCCAGAGTTTGCTTGCACCTCGACAGTTTACTGACACAACATATTAGGCTGATCACCATCCTGGATATGCTATGATCCAGAGTTTGCTTGCTCTTCGACAGTTTACTGACACAACGTATTAGGCTGATCACCATCCTGGATATGCTATGATCCAGAGTTTGCTTGCACCTCGACAGTTTACTGACACAACATATTAGGCTGATCACCATCCTGGATATGCTATGATCCAGAGTTTGCTTGCTCCTCGACAGTTTACTGACACAACATATTAGGCTGATCACCATCCTGGATATGCTATGATCCAGAGTTTGCTTGCACCTCGACAGTTTACTGACACAACATATTAGGCTGATCACCATCCTGGATATGCTATGATCCAGAGTTTGCCTGCACCTCGACAGTCTACTAACACAAGACATTGGGCTGATCACCCATCCTGGATATGCTGTGATCCAGAGTTTGCTTGCTCCTCGACAGAGTACTTACCCAAGACATTGGCTGATCACCCATCCTGGATATGCTATGATCCAGAGTTTGCTTGCTTCTCGACAGACTACTGACCCAAGACACTGGGCTGATCACTCATCCTGGACATGCTATGATTCAGAGTTTGCTTGCTCCTCGACAGTTTACTGACACAACATATTAGGCTGATCACCATCCTGGATATGCTATGATCCAGAGTTTGCTTGCACCTCGACAGTTTACTGACACAACATATTAGGCTGATCACCATCCTGGATATGCTATGATTCAGAGTTTGCTTGCTTCTCGACAGACTACTTACCCAAGACATTGGGCTGATCACCATCCTGGATATGCTATGATTCAGAGTTTGCTTGCTTCTCGACAGACTACTTACCCAAGACATTGGGCTGATCACCCATCCTGGATATGCTATGATTCAGAGTTTGCTTGCTTCTCGACAGACTACTTACCCAAGACATTGGGCTGATCACCCATCCTGGATATGCTATGATCCAGAGTTTGCCTGCTCCTCGACAGGCTGCAGACACAAGACATTGGGCTGATCACTCATCCTGGATATGCTGTTGTCCAGAGTTTGCTTGCTCCTCGACAGGCTGCTGACACAAGACATTGGCTTTAAGTCCTACAAGGAGAAGGGTAATCGTTAAAGAGAAAGAAGAAGAGTCACTATATAATGACTTCGAAATTCCATGCTCCTTGCATGACACAAGAAAAAAGAAAGAATAGCGTCTTTCCACTTGAAAAAAAAGTATTTGAAAATTCAAACCAACAAAAAACAACGCCTCGAAAATGGTAAAGACCACAAGTTTGTGTGCTTTAGCGACATATACATTTTTTGTAGTAGAATTTTGTGTATCTCTTACTGTTTACCAATAGTACAACAGTCATTCTGAATAAAGAGGACTTCACAGGCTATTCCCAGAATGATCAAGATGTACATTTTATTTGCTATGTAACTACCTTAAACATATGGCATTTTCTCGCGATTGCATGGAAACAGTATGGAATTTTAGGGCCAGCATATAGCGTCCAGTTCTTAAACATTTGACTATCGCTATTCCCTTTGTATCTATAACGAAATGTGCAATGTAGCTGTTTATGCACAAGTTTACCTGGATTAAAATGAAGTATATAGAAAAATAAATCTGATGTGTTACACTCACATGACTTTCTCTACTCTTGTACAAACTATTTTTACAAACGCTTATTCTCCATATGCTTCATGTTAATCGAGATATCGAGATGTTAATCTTATTGCTAATTTTCTTGTAGATGCAAAGGGAATTGGTAAGCTTTAAGCGATAGTCAAATATTTTAAGAGGTGGTTGCTATGTGGAATATTCCATTCTCTTGGCATTACCAGGACAAAAAAAATGAATAACGAATTTGAGAAAAAGTATAAGTATCGGAAAATTTAAGGGAATAACAAGCAATATCTGGGAAATAGTTCACTCAACAAAACAATGTATATGACATAAATTGTGTATATTAACGCGATCTACATTCTTTGTGTAGTGAACTTTTGTCTATCTCTTATGGTTTAGGAGTTATGCAAAAGTCGTTCACAATGGAGAATACGTTTGGAGACATTGCCAGAAAATTCGAGATATACATTTCATTTGTCATGAAAATATCTCTAACACATGATATTTTAATCAAAATCGTTACAGCCATTTTTGAGAAAATTTAAATTTACGAAAAATGTTCCATATAAAGGTTTGTCTGGGGTGGGGGGATTTTCTTGAAAACATTCGTGTCGCATCTCTGGAAGATATTGAACCTAAATACCAAGTTTGGTGTTTATCCGACTGTTCGTTTCTGAGTTATGCTCTTCACAGACACACACACACACACAGACATGTTTTTTTGGATTCAGGGGGTCTCAAAACATGTATTTCTGTTGAAATCTCGGTATCGAATTTTTGGGTGAGATGCAATATTTCCTCTATTTAGGTGGCAGAGAAAGTACAGAGGTGTCATTAAAATTTCGTATTATTTAAGAAATGTGTACGTAAATTTAAACACATATAATTATTTTGAACACTTAAACATTAGAAGAGACGTGTCCCTGTATAAGAAGTTGGTGTGCATAACTATTTTATAAACTCGTGCTTAAGAAGCGACTGCAGGAAATGATTTGCCTCTATACCAGAATGTTATAAGGAAATAATAATTCACTCTGTACATCCTCGCTAAACTTTCTACCGAGACATCCCCAGGTGGATTTATACCGTACTCGTCTCGCCAGATGCTTGAGGGTTCGATTCGCGGCGATGGCTTACGGCTACCATATGATGGTAACAACAACGTGTGGTAATAAATCCAAGTCGTAAACGGAG
This sequence comes from Deroplatys truncata, assembly GCA_030765065.1. Lineage (NCBI taxonomy): Eukaryota > Metazoa > Arthropoda > Insecta > Mantodea > Mantidae > Deroplatys > Deroplatys truncata. The sequence continues at coordinate 299,695,167 of CM060975.1, read as the reverse complement.
TAACAAAGAGGGCTAATGGTTACCTTCTGTTCCTTATTGGCTTTTAATTCGTAAGTCTTTTGTTTTCTGTCTCATAAATTCCATGCGGATCAGTCATTTCAAACAGAATACCTCATGAAGCGGCCTAATAAGTTTTTTTCTCACATGTCTTGTGTACGCTAAAGTTGAAAAGATGGATCCAGAACTATTAATTATCATATGTAATTTTACAAGAGGTTGTGTTATTCCGAAAAAAAAGCACAAGCGACTCCATAGCAAGTTCTTTTGTCCAAAGAGGGAATTCTTGGCGGTGCGGATTTTAGGTCCCAGATATACGAGTCATCCAGAAACTAAAGCCCGATCGCGTCTAGATATGGCACAACCAGTCGGATAGGAATGCACATGCGCAGGAGCAGAGAAGAAGTACACTACGTGATCAAAAGTACCCGGACACCTGGCTGAAAATGACATACAAGTTTGTGGCGGCCTCCATCGGTAATGCTGGAAGTCAATATGGTGTTGGCCCACCCTTAGCCTTGATGACAGCGTTCACTCTCGCAGGCATACTTTCAAACAGGTGCTGGAAGGTTTCTTGGGGAATGGCAGCCCATTCTTCACGGAGTGCGGAACTGAGGAGAGGTATCGATGTAGGTCGGTGAGGCCTGACACGAAGTCGGCGTTCAAAAACATCCCAAAGGTGTTCTATGGGATTCAGGACAGGACTCTGTGCAGGCTAGTCCATTATAGGGATGTTATTGTCGTGTAACCACTCCGCCACAGCCCGTGCAGTATGAACACGTGCTCGATCGTCTTGAAAGATGGAATCGTCATCCCCAATTGTTCTTCAACAGTGGGAAGCAAGAAGGTGCTTAAAATATCAATATAGGTCTGCGCTGTGATCGTGCCACGCAAAACAACAAGGGGTGCAAGCCCCCTTCAGGAAAAACACGACCACACCATAACACCACCACCTCCGATTTTCACTATGGCATTCGCCATACCCACACCCTGCCATCGGATCGCCACATTGTGTACTGTGATTCGTTACTCCACACAACGTTTTGCCACTGTTCAATCGTGTAATATTGACGCTCCTTACACCAAGCGAGGCGTTGTTTGGCATTTTCCTGCGTGGTGTGTGGCTTATGAGCAGTGTGCTCTACATGTCCCTTCACGTTTCCACTTCACTATCACATCAGAAACAGTGGACCTAGGGATGTTTAGGAGTGTGGAAATCTCGCGTGCAGACTTCTGACACAAGTGACACCCAATCACCTGACCACGTTCGAAGTCAGTGAGTTCCACGGAGCATCCCATTCTGCTGTTTCACGATGTCTAATGACTACTGATGTCGCGGATAATGAGTAGGTGGCAGCACAATGCACCTAAGATGAAAAACGTATGTTTGTGGGGGTGTCCGGATACTTTTGATCACAAGTGTATGTGGTAATAATGCAGTACAGTTTCAGTCTTGTGACGGCAGTGGTTATCGCACAGTGTCGAAGAAAATGCCCGCTCCAATATTTTCTCCAGCCAACTGCGTGGTTCGTGCAGTCATCCGATTTTTGCACGCTCAAAAGCAATCTCCAGCAGAGATCCATCGCCAATTGTGCCGCGTGTATGAACACGACAGTATAGTACAGGCAATTCACTGAAGGACGAACCAATATTGACGATGAAGACCGTAGAGGCCGACCGTTTTTATTTTATTTTCTTTTTTTAAGAATGGATTAAAAACACTAAATTCTCAATATTTGAAACATTGTATGACAAAAAAAGGTCAACAAAAGAGAAAATAAGATTTTTTTTTTAATTTTACTTTTTAGGGATAGGTTTTAGGATAATATGAAAACTACTACACAAGAAGTATAGATCTCTTTTTTGCTCTCTTCTTCTTCTTTCCCCTACTCTTATCATATGCTCTCCTGCAGAGGACACTTAAAGTTTCCTTAAATGCGGGAGATCCAAGGTGAAAGTGGTCCTTTTGTCCAACTCCCAGCGTTCCTTCCGGATAAATACCTGCAAGGCCTGTAGATTCATTGTGTCCCCAACTTTGAGTACCCAAAAATAGGTGGCAAAGATGAGCCAAGTAATGGCATCTGCCAGTTTCTGGTCACCGTGCTGGAATTCGAGGTTCAGATAGACCCCCAGTGGAAACATTTGCACGCCACTACAAATCACTCCTATTCGTGCATATATCCAGTCCCATATACCTCTGTCAAGGTCTCCACCGCAGAACACCTGAGGCAGAGATTTGATGTTGCTCTGCCATGCCGCCACAATTTGTCAGCTGTCGGAACAACCTGATTGACAGCCGAGTAAACGGTAGCTTTCCAGTCAGTGGGGATCTTCGGATTCTGAAATTTATTCCAAATTGTCCTCCATTGTCTCAGCAAATAGTTTTGTTGTACCCGCGGTAGAACACTGGTGGTAGACATAAGATGTTTGCAAAAGAAGGCTGACCGAGTAAAGGCCAACCTCTGAGTTTTAATTGTGGGTAGGTCCGCAAAGGTCTTCCACCACCGCGGAAATTCGGGTAGCCGCTTATTTGGAAGACGAAGTTGTACTGCCCAAAGAGACTGCTGTAGCGGAAGGCCCTCACCGTCCAAAACACGCAGAATAGTTTTCCCAAGAAGTACCAGACATTTCACATCCACTGCGATCAACCCACAACCACCTTTTTTAATTGGTAGACGTAGTTGTTCCCTGGAAACCCGATAAGCAGCTCCGGACCAGAGAAATCCGTTGGTGACGCTAGAACTGATGGAAAATGTGCGGCAAGCAATTGTGCAGAACCGGCGCTTCACATTTAAGAACTCTTGTCAACTCCCCAGATGTCTCGGTCGCTTTTGCACGATATTGTCTCCGGTGACTTGGTTTTCACAAAGGTGTGCAAGTTGGATGCTAAGGCAACTGACCAATGAACACAAAACGAGACGTCTGGCCGCAGCATTGACATTCCTACAGCGATATGCAGAGAAAGGGGACGAGTTTCTCGACAATATTGTCACTGGGGATGAAACATGGGTGTCGCATGCCACACCAGAGACAAGCAACAATCAATGCATTGACAGCATAGTGGCTCACCTGTGAAGACCAAATTCAAGCAGACAATCCTGTCAAAAAATCATGTGCAACTGTCTTCTGGGATCGACGTGGTGTCCTCCTGTGCGAGTTTTTACCGCGAGGGGAGACCGTAAATGCTGATCAGTATTGTCAGTCATTGCATAAACTGAGGAGAGCAATCCAGAACAAGAGACATGGGATGTTGACAAGAGGCATTACGGCAATGCAAGACCCCACAGAGCCAACGCCACACGAAATGTGTTGAGTCAGTTGGGATGGAAGATCTTCGACCATCCACCCTACAGCCCCGACCTCGCTCCAAGTGATTTTCATCTCTTCCGTCTTATGAAGCGTTTTCCCATTACTTGGGCATCCTTTACGACAAATGCCTCAACAAGGTGGTGACTATTTTGAAAAATAGCCAGTGAATCTATGTAATTATTCCAATAAATATCCCTTACTTAGTGATGACCTTGTTCTCTTTATCGCTCATCGGGACCCTGGTAGAACCGATGCCCACTCAGCATCGTGAGAAAAGTGAGGAGCTGCGATAGGTAACGATCCCGGCCTCGTAAGCCAACTTTCCGACTGGGGGATGCCCGATGCTGGCCACATCACCTTCTGTATTGATTGGATGATCGCCCACCTCTGCCGTGCACACGTGGGCATGAGATCGGCGGTCGGGTAGGCAGTCCAGGCCCTTCGTGGGCTGTAGTGTCACAGGATTTAGCGAATACTACAGGAGCAGAAATTAAAAAAATCTGATGAGTTACATCCCAATGACTTTCTGTACCGCATCCGATTTGTTTGTGTTTTTTGAGAAGAATACCTAAGCGAGCAATACAGGGGAAGGCGGTTGCTCACGGACGAAAAGGTACTTAACACTAGGAGTTTTTAATTTGTTTTGGTTAGGAACTATGTAGAAGACAGTGGTTTCACAGTAACTTATGATATGATGTACAAGCCACTGATAAGAATAAACTTACGTAACAATGAAACAATGTAGTGGTTGGTCAAAATGACTCCACTAACAAGTCTTCAATTTATTGAGGCAGTATTTTTAATACTTAAATAATTTCAATTAACATATAACATGTAAATTCAATAACAGCCCGTCTTGAAGCAATATGTATGTAATAATTTGAAAAATGTATGTAACAGTCATTGCATATGCTTATATTATTGTAAACATGTTTAATAATGTTATGTGAAAGCATTACGTAGTTTAATAGTGTAAGAGTTGTGAGAATAATACGTTTAAAGTTGCTAACAATCGGGTAACAATGAGGTAACCTTGAGTCAATAACGAGCTTGAGAGTTTGAATGCTACTAGTCATGATTAGGGCAGCAATAATGTAAATTTTGTGATAGTTGAAAAATAGCCAATCAACAGCCAGAAAAAGCTTTAATTAAATGCAGGTATTCTATTGGACTAGGATTAGCCAATCAAAGACTTGAAATACAGAAGCTTACGGGTTTGGACGGTTGAAATATGCCTGCAGACCTTGATAGTAACCGGATGGAAGATGTGTTCTCTAAAAATATATTAAGTATTCGTGTGAAACGAAATTCAAGTATACGCGTTAACAAAGTGCAAGTTTTAAATTAAAGAATCTCACAGCTCTTAATATCAGTGTAGTGCTATTTAATTTGTGTCAAGGATTAATAAAAAGAAGTGAATTTAAACTTAAAATCTGTGTAAGCCTACATTCTTGTCGCACCACGCCCTGATTAAGAGAAACGTGTCTCTAAAGTAAGACTGACGCAGCCGAGGCAAAATTAAAAAAAATAATATCTATAGTACCAGTTTTATATCAAAGTTAATATTATTTTTGTTTAAACTTGGAGCGTAACAACCAAAATACATCTTCAAATCAGCTTTTCATACGTAGCAGCATGTTACGTAACAAACAATCCACTTCAAATTAACGCCCAAAGCGTGGTGCAAACTACGTAGACTCCAAGAACAATACTACTTAAAATTGGCTTCCCAAGCGTGAGGCTAAGAAATAAACAGTAAACAACAGTAACCTCAAGTAAAGACATGCCTACTTCATTATGCATAAGTGAATAAGACAAGAATTAAGATTAACTTATGTATTTACAACAATTAATAAAATGGTTAATATAATACAACACTTTACACGTCTTCTTCAATGTCGTGTGGTAATTTCCTCTTTTGTCTTGTTCTTCGATGTATTCTTACTCGTAGTTGGTACACCTGTGCTCCTAGGACGTTAGCTAGATTGGGGAAGAAGGGCTCAGATAAACATCTGATGTACTGAATTGAATAATTTGAGTAATTTATTGTCTGCTTTAAACTTTACATACAATTTATACAGTATACAATACAATAGAGTTGCTTATTATTTCTCTTCCCTTAATATTTAACATTCTGTTGTAGCGTAATGTAATATTTATTTCATCATTATTACAATAATACAAATAAAGCTTACATCTAAAACTTATGTCTAGTGCACCAGTTTTCTAGCTCCCCCATATTTAGCCCCTAGGCTGTATATATTGGGATAAAGCTACTATACCATCTCTCCACTTTACAAACTATGCTCGTTCAGCTGTACCTTTCTTCAGCTCCTTATCCTCTTATCCCTTGTGTTGCCTAAAAATGTCCCCATCATTTTAATTGTTTCTGCTTTTGTGCTTCCCAACATTCTTAATGCTATTGCTTCTTTGTTTAGCTTGTCCCAGTTTTTATTCCATATAACCTCTCTCCACCTTTTAACCTTGTCATATTCTATTAGCCAATGAAAAGTACTACCCAATTCATCACACATAATACATCTCCCTGAACAATTATATCCATTCCTTTTTAAAAATATTACTCCTGTGTGCATCCACGCAAGACCTATTCTACCAAATTGATTACATATATCTACATACTTCTCCCTTCCCCAATTTCTTTTAACTGATTTATACAAGATCAATGAACTGTTACCCTCAAAACTAGCCCATATCTCTTGTTTCTCGATGTCTCACCCTCAGTCTCCCTTCTTTCCAAAACCCACTGTTATTATATTTATCTAATAGGAAAATATTCCTCATGCCAATTTCTTTTAGCACATTTCCCATTTCCCCAATCCAACACTCTTCTCCTAAGACAGCTTTTTGGAACTGTATACATTCTTTTAATATATTACTATCTTCTAAATTTAAACATCTATACCAATACTTCAAAATTCTTTCCACTATTATGCCTTTTCTCCCTACCCTTCCTAGCTCTGCCAGTGTCACGCCCTTTGGTGAACTCTTGGGTAAACCCAGAACTTCTCTTCAGAACATTCTATGGACTATATCAATCATCTGATGTACTGTTTAACTGTAAGAATGCCGCAGTTGGCGCTTCCTTACGAACTAACTGTTCTGATAAATCTATTCTAAATAACTTGAGCTCTATGAATGTGTATGTTGCTTGCTGCTTCCCATAGAGGCGCTGCGTATGTTAGAAGATGTCTGATTAAAGCTTTGTAAGAAGAACTCCACATTCCAAAGCCGGTTTGGAACGTTTGTTTCTTAGAGGATATAATTTAGTGTTTCTAGAAACTGCAAGTGATATGATATATACAACGTTGTGTTCAAAACCACTGCAATACGTGTTGCTTGCACTTCTCAAAGAGAAGTATGTGAATGGTTTGAGGCAGTATTTTTAACACTTAAATGATTTCAGTCAAATTATATAATATAAAATAATAACAGCCCACCTTAAAGCAATATGTGTATGTAACAATATATAATAATGCATGTAAAAGTCATTGTATTAATTTTTATGTTATTATGTACATGTTTAATAATGTTATGTGAATGTATTACGTAATTTAATAATGTAGGAGCTGTGAGAATAATAGGTTAAAAGTTGCTAATAATGAGGTAACAATGAGGTAGCCTTGAGGCAATAATGAATTAGAAAGTTTAATAATGCTACTGGTAATTCTTGGAGCAGCAATAATGTAATTTTTTAGACAGTTTACAAATAGCTAATCAACAGCCAGAAAAACCTGAAAGTTAAATAAAAGTATTCTATTGGATTAGGAATAGCCAATCAGAGACTTGAAATACAGAAATTTACAAATTTAGGCGTTAGAAATCAGTTCAGTTGCTAGCAGGCAGCGTTCCTAACCGGACGCGAAACGCGTCCTTGAGAAGTTTAATACGTATTCAGTGTGAGACGAAAATAATTTACATGTTTAAAAAAAGTGCAAGTGATTAATAAATAATCTCACAGCTCTCTATATCAGTGAAGTGTTATTTTAAATCATGTCAAGGATTAATAAATGAAGTGAAGTACAAATTATAATCTGTGTAAGCCTACATTCTTAGGCGCACCACTCTCTGCAAAGAAATCCATGTCTCTAACAATAATACAGACACAGCCGAGGCAAACATAAATATATAATATTTACAGAAACAGTCAAATTACAAAGTTAATATTTTTAAACTTGGGCGAAGGCTACCGGAAACTTTTTACCATAGTGCGGTTGCAACTACTTCAAGTTCGGCTCCCGAACAGTCGAAATACAATACAACACTACCATAAAATTAACCTTCTTCATTGTATTTGATATTAATGCATTCTGTATAGTAATATTGTTGCTTGTAGGTTAGTTCACACTTGAAGAACTAAAAGTATTTTCTCCTTATAACCAAGCGGAACGTCTAAGGCCCGCATTCGATGCGACCGCCCACTTGACTAATGGGATTTTTCTGGAGTTTTCCCAGGTCGTCAGTCAAGTGCTGAAGTTGTTTCTTGCATCCCCCGAATTTCCTGCCCCTCCACTTCGTTCCATTAATCATTTCATTCATCCTACATCCGGTTTGGACTGTTTTAGGGTTGTAAGTGTCGGCGATGGTGTTTCGGTGCAGCGTGACAGGGAAAAAGGATTCTCTGCCTGATTGCCAGAGTATAGGGACGGCCCCCTTGGGCACGTTGAACTCTGTGTGGGGCGGGGTCCCCGATCTGTCTGTCCGACTGACAGAGCGTCTCAATCTGGAAACTGCAGGGACCCTGTGCTGTCACTCCTGGTTTCGGCCGCCCAGTTCTCCCTTCATCCTATACCCTCCCGGGGGGCTCTTTGTGGGGTTTCGGTACGATATCCCCACTGCTGCTTCGGTGCCGAAGTCCCATCGCTTCACAATCCAATAAAAAAGGTGCTAGTGGTCTGCGCGGGCCGAAATTATTATTATTTCACGCAACCTGCGCTGCGAAGGCACTGGTTTAATCTTCTCTACCGGCATAGGAATTATTTTCCCTACCGGGAGGCCTGATAAGGAATACACTCGTGTCCTTGGGACTATTGGAGGAACCACTTTACAGACATAGTGGCGACTGAAGTACTAGAATCTACATACAATAAGCAGCATGTTGACATACTGCCTTACTGACCGCAAGTAGCCCCCATTACTGCACTCTGTCCAGGTTGTCCTGGGTATGGGTGGACGGAGGGAGGCGTCTCATCCTGTCGTAACGTTATTCGCAATTGTCAGAAGCCAATATTTACTTGTTATCACTAGTATTTCTACTGCTGCGATAATAATGCTATACTTGAATCTTGACATCGTGGACCAAATTTTTTATGATAAATTAACTTTTCGTCCCTATTTTTAAGCCGGAGTCCGACATTTTTTTTTAAATCAAGCCTGAATCCGACCCGAGTCCGTGCAGATCTCTAAAAACTGCACGATTCTAGGGTGGAATGAGCTTTACACAAGTTTAGACTGTATATATAATGCAATGCAAATGTGGAACAACAAAACTACATGCACGGCCAAATATGAATTTTTACAAGTACCATGCGCTGAAACTTAACCTCTCACAGCCACAAGCAGCTGCAACTATGTATTCAGTACCGTGAATTAAGTGAAGAGAAATTGTCGTTTAAACTGACAATCGCCCATTTCCAGGGGATTAGAAACGTCCTTGATGTACACTATGTGATCAAAAGTATCCGGACACCCCACAAACATACGTTTTTTCATCTTAGGTGCATTGTGCTGCCACCTATTGCCTGGTACTCATTATCCGCGACCTCAGTAGTCATTAGACATCGTGAAACAGCAGAATGGGACGCTCCGTGGAACTCACGGACTTCGAACGTGGTCAGATGATTGGGTGTCACTTGTGTCAGAAGTGTGTACGCGAGATTTCCACACTCCTAAACATCCCTAGGTCCACTGTTTCTGATGTGATAGTGAAGTGGAAACGTGAAGGGATATCTACAGCACAAAAGCGTACAGGCCGACCTCGACTGTTGACTGACAGAGACCGCCGACATTTGAAGAGGGTCCTAAAGAGCAATGGGCAGACATCTATCCAGACCATCACACAGGAATACCACTACATCAGGATCCACTCCAAGTACTACAACAGTTAGGCGTGAGGTGAGAAACCTTGGATTCCATGGTCGAGAGGCTGCTCATTAGCCACACATCACGCAGGAAATGCCAAACGAAGCCTCGCTTGGTGTAAGGAGCATCAACATTATAGGGCTGAACAGTGGCAAAACGTTGTGACGAATCACGGCACACAATGTGGCGATCCGATGGCAGGGTGTGGGTATGGCGACTGCCCGGTGAACGTCATCTGCCAGCATGTGTAGTGCCAACAGTGAGGTGGTGATGTTATGGTGTGGTCGTGTTTTTCCTGGAGGAGGCTTGCACCCCTTGTTGTTTTGCGTGGTACGATCACAGCGCAGACCTACATTGATATTTTAAGCACCTTCTTGCTTCCTATTGTTGAAGAGAAATTCGGGGATGGCGATTGCATCTTTCAACACGATCGAGCACCTGTTCATACTGCACGGGCTGTGCAGGAGTGGTTACACGACAATAACATCCCTGTAATGGACTGGACTGCACAGAGTGCTGACTTGAATCCTATAGAACACCTTTGGGATGTTTTGGAACGCTGACTTCGTGCCAGGGCTTACCGACCTACATCGATACCTCTCCTCAGTTCCGCACTCCGTGAAGAATGGGCTGCAATTCCCCAAGAAACCCTCCAGCACCTGATTGAAAGTGTGCCTGCGAGAGTGAACGCTGCCATCAAGGCTAAGGGTGGGCCAACACCATATTGACTTCCAGCATTACCGATGGAGGGCGCCACGAACTTGTACGTCATTTTCAGCCACGTGTCCGGATACTTTTGATTACGTAGTGTACGTTTTGGTTACCAGGAGAACGTTTGGAGCGTAGAATTCCTCATACCTGCTCTGTAAAATCGTCTTCCATGTTTTATATGACGAGCTGCTTACTATTAGTGAAAGGCATTGTTTAAACCCGCACTACGCAGTCTTAAGTAAAGAATTTTGAAATGAATAAGAGTTGACTATGAAACGAAACTCCGCAAGAGAAGCATGAACTATAAATAATCAGTGGCTCTGAATTTCGTCTTCATAAGCTGTTGATATACTTGCCCAGTTGTGAAACGAGTTGCTCCGTGGAGGAAGTCTGTCGTTTGTTACCTGAAGTATTATCCTAAAGCGCTTTACTTGCACTGAAAAATATATATCTTATGTGCTACATTCATATGACTTTCTCTACCCTCTCTTCTACAAACTATTCTTAAGAATTACTTTTTCCAACTACTCGGTGTTAATCCAGAATGAACGTTTATGCTTATGGTTTCATTATATATATGCTGGCTTTGAAAATACACAGCTTCCATGACTACAAAAAAGTTTCTGATGTGTTACACTCACATGACGTTCTCTACTCTTGTACAAACTATTTTTACAAACGCTTATTCTCCATATGCTTCATGTTAATCGAGATGTTAATCTTATTGCTAATTTTCTTGTAGATGCAAGGGGAATTGGTAGGCTTTAAGCGATAGTCAAATGTTTTAAGCGCTGGTTGCTATGTGGAGCATTCCATTCTCTTTGCATTTCCAGGACATAAAAAAATGAATAAAAAATTTGAGAAAAGGTATAAGTATTGGAAAATTTAATGGAATGACAAGTAATATCTCGAAAATGGTTCACTCAACAACAAAAAATGTATATGACATAAATTGTGTATTTTAACGCGGTCTACATTTTGTGTGTAGTAAAATTTTGTCTATCTCTTATGGTTTACCAGTTATGCAAAAGTCGTTCACAATGAAGAATACTTTTAGAGACATTCCTAGAAAATTCAAGATATACATTTTATTTGTCATGAAAATATCTTAAACATATGATATTTTAATCAAAATCGTTGAGCCATTTTTGAAAAAATTAAAATGTTCAAAAAATGTTCCATGTAAGGGGTAATCTGGGGTGGGGGATTTTCTTTAAAACCTTCGTGTCGCATCACTGGAAGATACTGAACTAAATTACAAAGTTTGGTGTTTATCCGACTGTTCCTTTCTGAGTTATGCTATTCACAGACACACACACGGACATGTTTCCAAAAATGCTTGTTTTGGATTCAGACTGTCTCAAAACATGTATTTCCGGTGAAATCTCGGTATGAAATTTTTGGGTGGAATACGATACTTCCCCTACTTACTATACGTAGTAGAGAAACTAACAAAAGAATGGCAACTTGGCACTTTAAACTGTATAACTGTATGATGTATTGGAAAATTCAAACCTCAAGCAACTAATATCTCGAAAATGGTTAATGTCCCAAAAAACTTTTTGTTTAATATAAGCTGTGTTTCAGCGAGATCAACATTTTTACTTTCTCTGCTACATAAAAAAAGGAAATTGCCTACTGTATGCCAGACAAAAATTCGATGTCGGGATGTATGTGTGTCTTTATCTGTCTGACTGTTTGCCTATCTGTGTACGTGACTATTGTCTATGAACAGCATAGCCCAAAAACGAAAACTCGGTTAAATGCCAAACTTGATATTTAAGTTCAGCATCTTCAAGTATTCTGAAGATCCCAACTACCCTTTACATGGAGTTTTATAAAAAATATTGATTTTTCTGAAAAATGGCTTTAACGATTTTGATTAAAATACCACATGCTTAAGGTATTTTCATGACAAAAAAATGCAGGTTGAAAGATACGTACTTAGTATGTGACATTTTGGTTTTTGACTTATGCTGCTCACACATGAGGCAGTGTTTTTAACACTTAAATGATTTCAGTCAAATTATATAATATATAAATTCAATAACAGCGCGCCTAAAGTAATATGTGTATGTAATAATTTGTAAAATGTATGTAACAGTCATTGCATATGCTTATATTATTGTATCCATGTGCAATAATGTCATGTGAATGTATTACGTAATTTAATAATGTAGGAGCTGTGAGAATAATAGGTTAAACGTTGCTAACGATGAGGTAACCTTTAGGCAATAATGAGTTTGAGAGTTTAAATGTTATTTGTGATTCTTGGAAGCAATAATGTAATTTTAGTGACATTTTATAAATAATAGCCAATCAACAACCAGAAGAAGCTTTAGGTAACTGCAGGTATTCTATTGGAGTGGGATTAGCCAATCAGAGACTTGAAATACAGAAATTTACAGGTTTAGACGGTTGAAATCTAGTCAGTTGCCTGCAGACAGTGATAGTAACCGGATGCATGATGCGTCCTCGAGAAATTAAATACATATTCGTGTGAGACAAAATAGTGTATGTATTAAAAATTGCAAGTATTAAATAAAAGAATCTCACATCTCTCGATATCAGTGAAGTGCTATTTAATTTGTGTCAAGGATTAATAAAAAGGTGTGAATTAAAACTTAAAATCTGTGTAAGCCTTCATTCTTGTCGCATCACGACCTCCCAAGACTTCCTTGTCTCTAACAATAATACTGACGCAGCTGAGGCAAACATAAATATATATCTAAAGAAACAGTCAAATTACAAAGCTAATTTTTTTTTTTAAACTTGGGGCAAAGGCCACCTGAAAGTACATTTGGGGCGAAGGCTACCGGAAACTGTTTACTATACGTGCGGTTGCAACTAGTTAAAGTGTTCGGCTCCCCAACAGTTGAAATATAATACAACTCCTTCAATACAACAATACAAACTACTTCAAATTGGCTCCCAAATGTGGTGCTAAAAATACGTAAAGAAAATCATACTTCTTCAAATTGACGCCCAAAACGTGGGGCTAATAAAACATCTTATTCACACACACGCACGTGCCGTTTCCTAAAAAGGGATATAGTTTTATTCAGGGACCTCAAAACGCGTATTTTTTGGGGAATTGCATATGGAATTTTTGGGTGTAATACAATGTTTTCTCTGCCTAGTATAGGTGAGCTGTAGGGAAAGTAAAAGGCTCAAGTTACGTGCAGCTAGAAATTTAGTTATAAGTGTTATATTTGAACAAAGTGGAGAGTAAATCTGTAACCCCATTTACTCCGCATTGAGCAACGTGGAGAGCATCGACTAATGAGGGAACGATTCCTCACGGCTGCCTGCCAACCACAGCACGTATTGTTTGTTTCCTAACAAGCGAACCGGGTTCGAAGACCGGCTGAGTTGTGAAACTCATTTGCATCACAACGATCTGGTTTGTTCCAGAGGTTTGCTTTTCACACGAGATTTTCTAATAAATCAAAAGTACTGCGTTCCTTGTTCAGAAATATCGTTCTTAGCTACTCGTTCTAATGGTAGCTGTCAAGGAAGAATTCTTATTTGTTCTGATGCAACTTACTGAGTATTCAGGCTGTCACGTTTCTTTCCCTTTGTCCCGTTTTCAAAATCTTCTCCCCCTTTCGCTATTTGTTGATTGATAAACTATAGTTTTTATTTAGATAAGCCAGTACTCATTCATAAAAAAGCATAGAATCGCTTTAAAAATGTGTTGTGTTGCGTTTATATGACTTTCTATACACACTCTTCTACAAACTACTCTTATAGGTATTCTTCTATATCATTTTACGTAGAAGAAGAATACACTAGCCTAAAGTGATTTTTAAATAGCGGGTGGCTGTTTGATGGCCTTGAAATGCCATGCTTCCTGGATAGCAACTTAACACTTGAAAAAACTATTTAAAAGTTGAAAGTATAGTAAGTAGGGGAAGTATTGTATTCCACCCAAAAATTCGATACCGAGATTTCACGGGAAATATTTGTTTTGAGACCCCTGAATCCAAAAAAAGCATTTCTGGAAACGTGTCCGTGTGTGTCTGTCTGTGAACAGCATAACTCAGAAACGAACAGTCGGATAAACACCAAACTTGGTATTTAGGTTCAGTATCTTCCAGAGATGCGACACGAAGGTTTTCAAGAAAATCCCCCCACCCCAGATTATCCTTTACATGGAACATTTTTCGAAAATTTTAATTTTCTCAAAAATGGCTCTAACGATTTTGATTAAAATATCATATGTTTAAGATATATTCATGGCAAACAAAATGTTTATCTTGAATTTTCTGGGAATGTCTCCAAAAGTATTTTTTTTGTTTAGTGAACCATTTTCGCGATATTGTTTGTTATTCCCTTAAATTTTTCAATACTTTTTCTCAAATGGGAATTCGTTATTCATTTTGTTTGTCCTGGTAATGCAAGGAGAATGGAATACTGCACATAGCAACCAGCTCTTAAAATATTTGACTATCGCTTAAAGCCTACCAATTCCCCTTGCATCTACAAGAAAACTAGCAATAAGATTAACATCTCGATTAACATGAAGCATATGGAGAATAAGCGTTTGTAAAAATAGTTTGTACAAGAGTAGAGAAAGTCATGTGAGTGTAACACATCAGAATTTTTTTATATTAATACTTTAATACTTTAAGTCCCGGGATTCATGGTTAACCACTATTAGATCAATCAATCTTAATTGTTCTTCCATACAAGCGCGTGTAGCTAAAGTTGGAAAGCTAAAACCAGACTCTGGTTCAAATTCCGCTACAGCATTGAATTTGTAAATCTGATTCTACTTTTCCAACTTAAGCATACACATCATATTCTTCGTATTACTTGTTTGCTTCATCCCTCTGTGCCAGATTATGGCATTTCGAATATAAGATATTTTGGACATTCTTTTATAATTTTATATTTATATTATGAAATTTAGCATTTAGATATCTAGAGAAAAATCTGCTTACTTATTAAATATTTCAAGTACTAAAAATCCTATATTTTTCCCTGTCATTATACAGAAAAATCCGATAATTTTATTCTCGTATGTATGAAGAACATGCCTAGCAAGTATAATGCATGAAGTATGGAGCTATTTGAAAAAGTATATTTTCTGCCAAACATTAATAGTACAAGACGTGTTTTAACTTTCTCTACTACGTATAGTAAGTAGGGGAAGTATTGTATTCCACTCAAAAATTCGATACCGAGATTTCACCGGAAATACATGTTTTGAGGCCCCCCGAATCCAATAAAAGGATTTTTAGAAAAAGGTCCGCGTGTGTGTATGTGTATGTACAGCATAACTCAAAAACGAAAAGTCGAATAAATACCAAACGTGGTATTTATGTTTAGTATCTTTCAAAGATGCGACATGAAGATTTACAAGAAAATTCCTCCACCCAAGATTGCCCTTTGCATGGAATATTTTTTGAAAATTTTGATTTTCTCAAAAATGGCTCTAAGGATTTTGAATAAAATATCATATGTTTAAGATACTTTTATGGCAAATGAAATATATATCTTGAATTTTCTGGGAATATCCCCAAAAGTCCTCTTCATTCTGAATGACTTTTGCACAGCTGGTAAAACTCAAGATACAGACAAAATTTTACTACACAGAAAATGCAGATCTCGTTGAAACACACAATTTATGTCCCATAATTTTTTTTTTTGGGTGGAGTGAACCATTTCAGAAATATTCCTTGTTATTTGTGAATTTTGGAATACTTATAATTTTTCTCAAATGGGAATTCGTTATTCGTTTTTTTATGTCCTGGACATACAAAGAGAATGGAATGCGCCACATAGCAACCAGCTCTTAAAAGATTTGACAATCGCTTAAAGCCTGTCATATTCCGCTTGCACCTACAAGAAAATTAGCTTCTGCAAATGCTTATCTCCATTAACATGAAGTAGATGGAGAATAAGCGTTTGTAAGAATAGTTTGTATAAGAGTAGGGAAAGTCATGTGAGTGCAACACATCAGATTTTTAAAATAAGCATCGTGTCAATATTTTACCGCTGCAGTCGCGATCACTTTCTCCATTCATTAGGAAGCCAGACGGAGCTGTGAGGGATCGTCACTTTGTGTTTTTCTGTTGTTAGAGCGTTTAGAAATGTTCCAAACAATCGAACGACCCGCCAACTGTGAAGCCATATCAATGATTCGTTGGTGAATGCGAGAAATTTTACGGCAGCAAACATTCCTCTCCAGTTGTGTGAGGTTTATGGGGAAAAATGAGTGGAAATGCCCGACCACACATATCCAAACAAACGTATTTGGTTGGGAACAATTCCAACACCCTCCCTACAGTCTGGATTTGTCGCTAAGCAATTTCCATGTTTCTTCATCTGAAGAAATTCCTTGGTGGAAAACATTTCAACGACGATGATGTGAAAGAAGAATTGTAGACTTGGCTTTCATTACAGGCGGCTCATTCTTTGACGAAGGCATACAAAAACTGGTTTTCCGTTACGATAAGTGCCTGAACAACGGCGGTGTCTATGTGGAGAAGTAGTGTAACGTAATGAATGATATTAAAATATATGGGAAATAATGTTCTATTACTTTTGCTTTCTCTACTACGTATAGTAAGTAGGGGAAGTATTGTATTCCACCCAAAAATTCGATAGCGAGATTTCACCGGAAATATATGTTTTGAGACCCGCTGAATCCAAAAAAAGCATTTTTGGAAACATGTCCGTGTGGTTGTGTGTGTGTGTGTCTGTGAACAGCATAATTCAGAAACGAACAGTCGGATAAACACCAAAATTGGTATTTAGGTTCAGTATCTTCCAGAGATGTGACACGAAGGTTTTCAAGAAAATCCACCCACCCCACATTACCCTTTACGTGGAACATTTTTCGAAAATTTTAACTTTCTCAAAAATGGCTCTAACGATTTTTATTAAAATATCATTTATTTAAGATACTTTCATTACAAATAAAATGTATATCTTGAATTTTCTGGGAATGTCTCCAAAAGTATTCTTCATTGTGAAGGACTTTTGCATAACTGGTAAACCATAAGAGATTGACAAAATTTTACTACATAAAAATGTAGATCGCGTTAAAATACACAATTTATGTCATATACATTTTTGTTGTTGAGTGAACCATTTTCGAGATATTGCTTGTTATTCCCTTAAACTTTTCAATACTTTTCTCAAATGGGAATTCGTTATTCATTTTTTTGTCTTGGATATGCAAAGGTTATCAATCTGTGGGAAAGGGACTGGTGCTGCACCTAGCAACCAGCTATTAAGGGATATGTATGTGCTTAAAGGCTACTGTATTTCTATATTGCCCTTGCAAATACAAAACAAATTAGAACTGGTCGCTATGTGTAAAATGTAATTCTCTTTGCATGTCAAAAGATCGTTTCTGCGAATGTTTATCTCGATTAATATGAAATAGATGGAGAATAAGTATTTATAAAAATAGTTTGTACAAGAATAGAGAAAGTCGTGTGAGTGTAACATATCGGATTTTTTAAAAAATTGTCGGTACTTTAAAAACACACTTCGTAAATTAAAGAAGAGGATATAAAAGTGGAGCTTTATTACAGAGTGGGTCAGGTTAGGGTACGACCGGAGGGAGTCATCTAAGACCCACGAGGCAATAAAGCTGTTTTTGAAGGAGTTATAACAATATTACTTCTTCTACGTTGTTCGTTATTTGCGGAAAATTAGACAGAGTGTTGTAGCGAAGGTTATGTTGAGGATTCCATAGAGTGCATTAAAGTGTTGCAAGTCGTATTCTTTTTGGAAACAAATCAAGATGTGTAGAGTCTGTCGTTGGTTCTCCTATCCAATGTGATAATGTTGAGATGCATAACTGTGTTTATGAAGAATTGGTGTTAGCAGCGTACTAAAATGTGGTCTCATGTAATATGAGAAATGTGCAAACGGCCAGACTACTGAAACAACACATACCTCAAAAACTAAAAGTCCGATAAATACCAGACTTGGTATTTAAGTTCAGTACCTTCCAAAGTACGACACGAAGTTTTCAAGAAAATCCCCCTTACCGAGTGGGATGGCCCAGGCGATAAAGTCTGTGGCCCCGGGTTCAAATCTCGTGGGCCAACCAATCTCTCTGAGCTTTTTTCGTGGTTTTCCTCAGTCGCCAAGGTAAATACCGGATTGGATATTTAATACCACGACCCAAATTCCCATCTTAAGTCTATAACAGCAGTAAAGTGAAAAATAAGTGGTAATAGTGAATGCTGTACCATCTATCTATAGACAATGTAAGCAGTTAGACTGGACGGCACCCTAATGCCATC
This sequence comes from Deroplatys truncata, assembly GCA_030765065.1. Lineage (NCBI taxonomy): Eukaryota > Metazoa > Arthropoda > Insecta > Mantodea > Mantidae > Deroplatys > Deroplatys truncata. Next base: position 299,676,781 of record CM060975.1, on the reverse strand, counting down.
TGCACAGCATGAAGCAGGGGTTACAGGGATGAGACCCTGAAGGCTAACTGTCCGCCTTTCTGTGTGAGGGCGGCGGTTAGACTGGACGGCACCCTAATGCCATCTGCACAGCATGAAGCAGGGGTTACAGGGATGAGACCCTGAAGGCTAACTGTCCGCCTTTCTGTGTGAGGGCGGCGGTTAGACTGGACGGCACCCTAATGCCATCTGCACGGCATGAAGCAGGGGTTACAGGGATGAGACCCTGAAGGCTAACTGTCCGCCTTTCTGTGTGAGGGCGGCGGTTAGACTGGACGGCACCCTAATGCCATCTGCACGGCATGAAGCCGGGGTTACAGGGATGAGACCTAGAAGGCTAACTGTCCGCCTTAGTATGGGAGCGGCGGTTAGAATGGACGGCACCTAATGCCATCTGCACAGCATGAAGCAGGGGTTACAGGGATGAGACCCTGAAGGTTAACTGTCCACCTTTCTGTGTGGGGCGGCGGTTAGACTGGACGGCACCTAATGCCATCTGCACAGCATGAAGCAGGGGTTACAGGGATGAGACCTAGAAGGCTAACTGTCCACCTTTCTGTGTGGGGGCGGCGGTTAGAATGGACGGCACCTAATGCCATCTGCACAGCATGAAGCAGGGGTTACAGGGATGAGACCCTGAAGGTTAACTGTCCACCTTTCTGTGTGGGGCGGCGGTTAGACTGGACGGCACCTAATGCCATCTGCACAGCATGAAGCAGGGGTTACAGGGATGAGACCTAGAAGGCTAACTGTCCACCTTTCTGTGTGGGGGCGGCGGTTAGAATGGACGGCACCTAATGTCATCTGCACAGCATGAAGCAGGGGCTACAGGAATGAGACCTAGAAGGCTAACTGTCCATCACATATCGTTCTAAGAGATATCCACCACCAGATCCGTCGCGATATGACCAAAGAGTTAAAGCGACGTAAAATAAAATAGAATAAAAAAAATCTCCCTACTCCATACTTACATGATAAATAAAATGCATACCTTGAATTTTTTAGGAATAGCCTGTAAAGTTCTACACATAATCTTGCAAAATTGGTAAACGCTGAGCGAAAGACGATAACGTACTGCATAAAAAATGGAGATCTCTTTAAAACACAGAATTTATTTAAAATTATTTCTTTGTGGCATAAGCCATTTCCGAGATACCCTTTACTAATGGTTCACATTGCTCAATACTTTGCCATTTTTCTTAAGTCCTGTCGACATTCAGTTGTTTTTTGCGATGTCATGGAAGAATATGGAATTTTAAGACTGATCTAGCCAGCGCCCAGCTCTAGAACATTTGACTATCGCTATTTCCTTAGTATCTATGACGAAATGTGTAATGTAGCTATTTCTGCAAAATTTTATCTCAATTAAAATGAAGTAAATAGAAAAATAAACTTTCCTAAGAATATTTATATACTCACTAATAAGCAAAGAGGTTAGAGAAACCCATGTGAGTGTAACATAATATTTTTGGTTGAATTGTTTCATTTGTTTATCCCCCCTCTAACGTGAAAAACAACTCATGGTTATTACTCGCTGATTTCTTATCGTTGGGTTTGATTACATTTTGTGTTTAAGGTAAAGCGTCGGTGGAATTTGACCAAAGGCTGGAAGAATGAAAAAATATTTTTTTTCATAACAGAATACATAATATGAATTCTAAAGTATAAGAAAACATATATTTTCACTAGATGTACTTAGACTACCAATTAAATACAGCTATAAATAGACAGGTGCATGCTTAACAATAGGCACGCCGAAATTTAAACTTTATTTTCTCGAAAACTCCTTCTTAGCACTTTTTATTACTCAAAATGATTTTTCTTTCTAATTTGTTTCAGAATTTCTGTACTGCCTCTCAAAATTACATCAAGAAAAATGACCATATACGCTTTCAAACTATGGATCGAATTGTTACAAATAAATTATGGGCTTTTTATAAATCAAGAATTTTCGAGAGTATACTTAACATAATAACTGTGATATAACACATCTCTTTGTTTATTCATTTACTGTAAAACCTGGATTTTTTATGTGAATATTTTTTACAAATGCAAAGTTTGGAGCATTTTTATTAGAACAACACGTTTACACAAACAAATGTAATGTGATACATTTAGATAACTTTCTATCTTTATTAGTGGGTATACAACCTATTTTTACTAAAGCTTATTTTTCTATCTACTACATTTTAATCCAAATAAACCCTTGCAGAAATAGCTACATTTCTTTTTAGATACACAGATACATATGACAGCGATAGTCATATGTTTAAGAACTGGACGCTATATGCTGGCCTTAAAATTCCATACTGTTTCCATGACATCGCGAGAAACAGCTGAATGTTGACAGGACTTAAAGAGAATGTCCAAGAAACGAACAATTCTAATCTTTAATAACGGATATCTCAGAAATGGCTTATGGTACAAAAAAAACTTATTTGAAATAAATTGTGTGTTTTAAAGTGATTTACATCTTTTTGTGTAGCACGTTTTCGTCTATCGCTTAACGTTTACCAGTTATACAATTGTATACAAAATTAATTTCGAATGAAGAGGACTTCATAGGCTATTCCCAGAAAATTCAGGATATACATTTTATTTGTCATGTAAATATCTTTCATATATGTATTTTAATAGAAATCGTTAGAGCCATGTTTTAGAAAATCAAAAATGTTCTATGTAAAGGGTAGTTTGGGGTGAGAGAATTTTCTTGTAAATCTTCGTGTGGCATCTATGGAATATACTGAACCTAAATACTGAGTTTGGTATTTATCCAACTTTTTGTTTTTGAGTTATGCTGATCACAGACAGGCACACACACGGGCATTTTTCTAAAAATGCTTAATTTGGATTCAGGGGTCTCAAAACATGTATTTCTGGTGAAATCTGGATATCGAATTTTTTTGGGTGGAATACGATACCTTCTCTCTCCTACGCACGTGGTAGGCCTACTAGGTACCACGCAAGCAAGAATTTTGAAATTTTACTGCTCTTGTGTGTTATAGCTCTTAAAAATTTAAGCAAGATTTATGATACAAGTGTTAAAAGCAGTTATTTTGCGAATAGGAATGTTTGAAAAACAAGATTGAAAGCATCGTGTGGCAATTCTACGAGCAAAATAGTTACAGTTTTAGCATGTATTTTTATATACTACTTTTACTCAGGTGTAAATATTAAATTATAAAGTATTCAACTGAACTTTGTGGGGAAATAGCAGTATACATTTAGACATGCGTAATGATGAGCTCTAGTCTGCTTTCTTTGGCCTTTGTTGTTGTTTGACCTTCATGGCACCAGTACTGGCAACATAATTACCTTAACAATCATATCATTGTATAAGATACAGAGGCTGTGGCAAAAATAAATCAACAGAAATAATATTAATAAAGATTTTATTTAACATTATTATTATTCCTTTGATATAATTGTGATGTTGATTGCATGGACTTCTTTCGTAATAATTCCTCTCCGGTGCTTGCGAAATTTCTTCTGGTTCAGCCGAATCAATTTCCGATTCATTCAGATAATCCGGCATTACATTAATCAATACAACGCTTCCGCTCAATATACAAGGTGGCCCACGCAAGCCGTCCTAAATTGAAGTTAATTTATATTGGATAGCGCGGATGCCAAAGGCTTGCCTAAGCAGAACTGCAAAGGGGACATATCGACAGAGAGGAGACCGCTATATGAAAGATAAATGCTTGAAAACGAACACTTTTAACTGCTATTACTGATTCCAGAGCTCATTCGGTAGAAAAACTGCCTGCTATATGAGGTGTTCTGGGTTCGATTCCCGGCTGAACTCCAGAAATTTGTCTTTGTACAAAAATATTTCACGCTATACCCAGGATCTGTGTTTGAATGTGAAAGTGCTTGTGTGTGTGTGTGTGTGTGGGGGGGGGGTGTTATCGGTTATTTAATAAGTAACCGCTCTTAACAAGAATTCAGGATTGCCGCTTGCATGACAGTTAATCTATAATCAGTACAACTATATGGAACAAATTAGTGCCTCAAAGCTAACAAGATTAAACAAAACTCTATTTTATTATATTTATGTACCCTTAAAAGTGCGTTAGAATTAAGTTATTTTCTATTAGTGCATTTTTCAAAATAAGCATGTGCAAAAACATGCCCGCGTTGGTGGGTCGAATTGATGTAAGGGCCTCTCAAGTCCACGTTCTAGCTGGAATGATCCATCATTTCTTAATACTATTTCTGTACCTTAAAAGAAAGTGCTCAGAACACAGCATTCGAGCCTAGGTGCATTTAAGCGTGTCTCCACACAGATTGTATCCATATCCGTGTGTTCGTTATTGGTGAACGTTACCTTTTTGTCTGAATGACCTGGCACGAACTGCATGCAGGTGACCACGCGACGCTTAACACTACGAAACTACCACGTACACATCTGTAGACAGCAGCACTACCTCAGTGACCTTTGGCTTTGTACCTGCACTGCCCCTTTGAACAGCAGTTATGCGGCAACTTCTTTTGCACTTCATTGTTTCGTATATGGGAAACATATAACTGCAAAGGACGGCTTGTTTGGGCCACCTGGTACATATCATTTCTACCGCAAGGAATAAGGGCGGTATCAATGGAGTGTAATACAAACTTTATCCCACTGTGTCGTCGTTTCTAACGCTTCCCATATGGCCTATGGTCTTCGGGGATACCTCATTCCACCAAGCGATGACTGGACTCGTTTCTGAGATGGAGGCACCCAGCGGAACGGAATTCGTTGCCTCTGATGGTAGGGTGATGATGAGGACGGCGGTGGAACGAGAGGAACTACAGCTTTTATGCTGGACTCCGGACCGCGTTGGGGATACTTCATATGAGCAGGTCAGAGGTGATGGTGTGGATAATAGTAGATTATGATGATACAAGGGGTAATACTAGGGTTTTATTTTGCGAGTAGGGATGTTTGCACAATCCTACGAGCAAAATAAAACGTTTAACACGTGTGGTATATACTGTTTTTAGATAGCGCTCGAGTTTGTAAAATATCAACAATATTATACTGGTTCCTAAACTAACAGAGATCACATTTAGTACGCGGTTCTTGAAACAGAAGAAATGATGTTAAAAAGGTGAAATGTCAGATCTTTTGTTGATTCGCTAGCAGTTATTTTCAGTGAAATTATTTACAACGTGTTTTGCCTCACACCAGATTAAATGCTATATTCATATCGCTTTCTGAATTTTTTGGGTATTTCTAGTGTTATTCTTTCCTGCTTCTGTAATTTCACTTCCAATTTTAGTTTCTTCAGAATTTATAATTTTCGTCATTTAATCTTTATGTTACTTATACTAGGTAAAAGAAAGATCAAAGAAAGCAGAAGGCTATCAATATAACGTATAGGTTAACTCTACAACGATTTGCGATAAATTGAAGTATGACGATTTGTATTGTGAACAGATAATATCAGCGCCATGAGAATCTGGACTTGGGATTCAGCAACCGAAGACTGTTCTTTGTTTTAAGCATACATGTAATCATGTATGTGGACAATTGGTCTTAGTTGTGTAGTTGCCTTCCTATACCATCTACTTTTACTTCCTCTAGTACCCATTTATATAGGTAGAGGAAATATATGCATTGCACCCAAAAATTCAATATCGAGATTTCGCTGGAATATGTGTTTAGAGGTCTCCTGATAAAAAAGAAAAGAAATGTTTTATAAAAAGGTACGCCCGAGCATTGTGTGGGTGTATGAACAGCATAACTGAAAAACGAAAAGTTAGATAAAACCAGGTATTTAAATTCAACATTCTCCAACGATAGAAACTAAGATTTTGAAGAAAATCCTTTTTGTTCTTTAATTAATTACCTCCTCGTTGTAGGACTTTCCTGCAAGTCGAGGAGCAAGCAAACTCAGAATCGTAACATATCCTGGATGGGTGATCAATCCAATGCGACGAAGAAGAAGGAAATGAAAGGTAGTGATGAAGGGGATGATAGGAAAATTTGCGGATCAAATTATCTAACCCAGCATTTGCCTAGCGACCGAGGAATACCACGAAAAATTCTTCGGTCAGTTTGATCGACCCCGGGGGTTTGAACCCGGGACCTCCCTAGGCGAGCCACAGACTTTACCGCCTGAGCCATCACGCTCGGTTGAATAAAATTCCCCCATCCCAATTACCTTTACATGGAAAATAATTCGTCCTCCTGTAGCATAAATCACGCGAAGGGCTGAGCCTAAACCACAAATAAGCTATTCACAAAAAGTTACTGTGCAAAAATTGTAGATCTCTTTCAAACACACAAATTATTTTAAATAACTTTTTGCGGCTGATGTTACAAAAATTGATATTGGTTTGAACGTTTCAATACTTTAATTTTTTGATTTGTTGTCACCATTCAGTTGTTTCTCGCGATATCATGGAAAGAATATGGCATTTCAAGCCAACATATAGCGACCAGATTTTTAAAGACTTGAGTATTCTCCACCCTCTTGTAACTACAACAAAATGTGTAGTAAAACTTTGATATCCATTTAAATGAAACAGATACTTTCGTAAGAAGTCATTTGAATGTAACATAAGCTTTTTTTTACTGTCTCTACTACGTATAGTAAGTAGGGGATGTACTGTATTCCACCCAAAAATTCGATACCGAGATTTCACCGGAAATACATGTTTTGAGACCCCCTGAATCCAAATATAGCATTTTAGGAAACATGTCCGTGTGTCTGTCTGTGAACAGCGTAACTCAGAAACGAACAGTTGGATAAACACCAAACTTGGCATTTAGGTTCAGTATCTTTCAGAGATGTGACACGAAGGTTTTCAAGAAAATTCCCCTCTCCAGATTACCCTTTACATAGAACATTTTTCGAAAGTTTTAATTTTCTCAAAAATGGCTCTAACGATTTTGATTAAATTATCATATGTTTAAGATATTTTCATGACAAATAAAATGTATATCTAGAATTTTCTGGGAATGTCTCCAAAAGTATCCTTCATTGTGAACGACTTTTGCATAACTGGTAAACCATAAGAGATAGACAAAATTTTACTACAAAAAATGTAGATCGCGTTAAAATACACAATTTATGTCATATACATTTTTGTTGTTGAGTGAACCATTTTCGAGATATTGCTTGTTATTCCCTTAAATTTTTCAATACTTATTTTCTCAAATGGAAATTCGTTATTCATTTTTTTATGTCCTGGACATACAAAGAGAATGGAATACTCCACATAGCAACCAGCTCTTAAAACATTTGACTATCGCTTAAAGCCTACCAATTAGCAATAAGATTAACATGAAGCATATGGAGAATAAGCGTTTGTAAAAATAGTTTGTACAAGAGTAGAGAAAGTCATGTGAGTGTAACACACCAGATGTTTTTTTTTGCCGCATTAAAATCCCATTTAACCCCAAACATTTTATTGTCTCTTTTCAAAACGTCACATGACATGTCAGATATCCTCATCGATGGAGGCTCAATATAAAGGTTGTCAGCTGTGACAGGATGGGCGGAGTGACCAGGAACAATGTATTCGTTTCCTCGTTCAGTGGTTGGAGTAAAAAAAGGCAGAAACATTCAAAAATCCAATGTCATAGCCGGGATTTGAACAATGGATCTTCGGTTTACCCCGCAGTTGCTGTAACCAACTGAGTTACCATGGCAACATGCCAACATGACGACATCAAATTCCACAACTGACTCACATTTTTCCTGGGTTCGCAAATTCATTTTGAGATAACATGCCCTGGCAACTTACAATCTCGTAAGTACTTTGTCCCGGGTGTCATAGTTAAGCACTTTTAGGTGATTCAATCAGAATTTCATGGTTTTTTTCATACATGCTGAGGCTGTATTTTTAACAGTTAAATGATTTCAATCTAATTATATAATATATAAATGCAATAACAGCCCGCCTTAAAACAATATGTGTATGTAGCAATATATAAAAAGTGTATATTACAATCAATGTATATGTTTATATTATTGTATTCATGTGTAATAATGTTATGTGAATGTATTACGTAACTTAATAATTTAGGAACTGTGAGAAATAGGTCAAAAGTTGCTAACAATGAGGTAACCATGAGGCAATAATGAATTTGAAAGTTTAATGCTACTTGTGATTCTTGGAAGCAATAATGTGATTTAAGTGACAGTTTAAAAATAGCCAATCAACAACCAGAAAAAGCTTTAGTTAAATGAAGGTATTCTATTGGATTAGGAATAGCCAATCAGAGACTTGAAATACAGAAATTTACAAGTTTAGACGTTTGAAATCAATTCAGTTGGTTGCAGACAGCGTTACTAACCAGATGCAAAAAGTGTCCTCAAGAGATTTACTACGTATTCGTGTGAGACGAAAAAAATAGTTTACGTGTTAAAAAGTGCAAGTAATTCATAAAAGAATTTCACAGCACTATATCAGTGAAGTGTTATTTAAATCGTATCAAGTATTAATAAAAGAAGTGAAGTAAAATTATAAGCTGTGTAAGCCTACATTCTTAGTCGCACCACAACCTTGCCAAGACATCCATGTCTCTAACAATAATACTGACGCAGCCGAGGCAAACATAAATATATAATATTTAAAGAAACAGTCAAATTACAAAGTTAATATGTTTTTTAAACTTGGGGTAAAGGCCACCTGAAAGTACATTTGGGGCGAAGGCTACCGGAAACCGGGTACCATACGTGCGGTTGCAAACAAACTTCAAGTTCGGCTCCCAACAGTTGAAATATAATACAACTGCTTCAATACAAACTACTTCAAATTGACTCCCAAAGCGTGTTGCAAATAACGTAACAAACCACCTACTTCAAATTGGCTTTCCATACGTGGGGCAGAAACAATTACCTACTTCAATGCCGTGTGTAGACTAAAGAGGAAAGGTAGAATCGCACTTACTTCTTATTTGCGAACTTGCTTCGTTGCTTGTGTAGCAGGCGAGTGTCTTAGCGGTTCCAAGTATACACGTGACATCTCACCTTGATGAGTTCCAGGTTGCAGTTCTCAGAGGTTCTCTGCCTCGGCCGCCAGTCATGAGCTGTAAATAAATTACTATTCCTAACTTTGTATCTCAGGATATTTTGGATGAACACAAATGGATGTCTTAACGACTGGATTTATTCCAAATCAACAACGTAATTGAAGCTTAGCAACTGTTAACCTTTGAATAATAATGATTATTTAAATGCTGTAAATTTGAAGTATGCTTTTTTATTACGTTCCACATATGGAAACCAATTTGTTAGTAGTATTTGTTGTAGGAGTTTGCACCACGCTTTGGGCGTCAATTTGAAGTAGGCCGTATTGTCCTTTAAGTTGTTTGCTGCTACGTATGAAAAGTCAGTTTGTAGATGCTGTATTAAAGGAGTTGTATTGTATTTCAACTGTTGGGGAGCCGAACTTGTAATAGTCACAACCGCACGTATGGTAAATAGTTTCCGGTAGCCTTCGCCCCAAATGTACTTTCAGGTGGCCTTTGCCCCAAGTTTAAAAATATTAACTTTGTAATTAAACTGTTTCTTTAAGTATTAAATATTTATGTTTGCCTCGCCTGCGTCAGTATTATTGTTAGAGACGTGGAAGTCTTGGCAGGGCGTGATGCGACAAGAATGTAGGCTTACACAGTTTTTAAGTTTTAATTCACTCCTTTTTTATTAATCCTTGACACAAATGAAATAGCACTTCACTGATATCGAGAGCTGTGAGATTATTTTATGTAACATTTGCACTTTTTAATACGTATACTATTTTTCGTTTCACACGAATACATACTATATTTCTCTAGGACGCATCTTGCATCCGGTTGCAATCACTGTCCGCAGGCAACTGACTAGATTTCAACAGTCTAAACTTATAAATTTCTGTATATTAAGTCTCTGATTGGCTATTTTCACTTAATAGAATACCTGCATTTAACTAAAGCTTTTTGTTTGGTTGTTGATTGGCTATTTCTATAAACTGTCACTATAATTACATTAATGCTGCCAAGAATCACAAATAACATTTAAACTCTCAAACTCATTATTGCCTCAAGGTTACCTCATTGTTAGCAACCTTTAACTTATTATTCTCACAGCTCCTACATTATTAAATTACGTAATATATTCACATAACATTATTATAACATGGATACAATAATATAAACATATGCAAAGACTGTTACATACATTTTACAACTTATTACATAAATATTGCTTCAAAGCGGGCTGTTATTGAATTTACTTACTATATAATTAGACTCAAATCATTTAAGTGTTAAAAATACTGCCTCAAATTCCATCTTCCCACTATTTTAAATATTTCAGTGGACCTAGTTCTATCTACATCACATGTCATTTTCCAACCACCCCATACATTATGGCAATTGCAACTAGATAATTCAGATGAATGGCTATCAGAGAAGAATATGACCAAGTGAATTAATTGTTCTTCCACTTTAGCCATGTGTGTAGGACAAGGTTGGAGAGGTAGAATCAGATAACTGAAAAATTCAATACCATATCTGGGATTTGAACCACGAATCTCCCGGTTTCCGTCCCTTTGCTCTAACCAGCAACAACCCAGTAGGACATTAAATTCTCCAGCTGACTCGCATTTCCCCGGTAAACCACAAGGAGACCTCAAATTGTTTTGAGATGACATACCCCAATGGCACTTACAATGCCGTAAGTACTTTAAGTCCTGGGAAAATTAAATTGAGTTTTTTATTTATGGACGCTCTTTAACTGCTGTGGTCCTTAGCGTCCCATTCTATATTGGGCTTGAAAGACTGGTAATTTTGCTCAGAGGCCTCTTTATCAGGCTTGAGGTTCTTTTTCGTGCCGTAAACCTACGACACGGGACCACCGGCTTTACTTCCTTCATAAAGAAGCCATGCTAAGGATTTTTACGGCCGCAAAATCCACTGCTCTCCGCCGGGTTTTAACCCGCGACCTTGGGAATTAGAGGCTAGCATGGTAACCACTACACTATGGAGGATAACTAAGTCCTGGGCTTCATAGATTTAGTTTAGCCTCTATTAGGTCAATCATTAAACCGGGAGAACCGTGGTTCAAATCCCGGCTATGGAATTGAATTTTTCAGTCGTCTGATTCCACCTTTCCAACCTATATGAGCAAGTGTTGAAATCTGAGGCAGACCTCCTTTTTGTACCCCGCTGCTATGATGCTAACTTTCGCGCCCTTTTACCTAATTTCGATTGGTTATTTACTTGGCGTGCTATGAGAAAGAAATCGTCCACTTTTACCATTCACATAGCTCTGTCTCCCTCACAACTCTTGTTTCTCTTTCTATTTGCTGACTTCTTATTCATTCCCTTTAGAACCTTTGACTTTTCTTGGAATTGTCCCTCTATCTCTTTCCTTGTCCCTCCTCAGACCTCTCCCTCTGCTCGTGGCTATTTTGCCTAATCCTGTGTCCGTTAGTGTGTGTTGTTGGTGGACCTATGCCCTACTGCTAGCTCACTAGTTCCTACATAATTACAATTGTTTCTTACATATTTCTACATTTTGTGATACAAGTTATTTTACAGTATATTATGTTATATTATTACATATTTCTGTCTTGATAATTGGCTTATGATTTCCCATTATTTACATTGCTGTCCCTTGTCGGGTGTATGTTCCCCTACACTCGCTCGCTCATGTATATTTTAGTAAGCGAAGTTTTGTGAGTGCTAAAGAGATCTCATAATTATGTATTTTATAATAATGCTAATGTATTTTCATTTGAATGCTGAAGTTCCTAAAACGCTTTACTTTTGTACAACATACAAACTATACAAGTCAGCAAATACTGCACAACTTTTTAATATAGAGTCAACTGAAAAATTCAACGCCGCAGCCAGGATTTGAACACGGTTCTCCCGCTCTCCGTGCGGTTGCTCTAACCACTGAGCTACTGTGACAACTACAAAATTTATTAAAGGATTTAGATTTGTATTCTTTTAAACGTGCCGTCTCTTTAATGATAAACTCCTTTCCAAAACCTACACTTCTAAATTACTTGTGTACCACTGCGTTTGAAATATCGACGTAACACAACTCAACCCTCCTGTTTATCCTTCGAACTTGAGCATTGAGAAGGATAAGCCGATCTCTTGTTTTGTTTACGTCAAGCCACAATCCGTAACGATGATGGTTTTACGTTGTACAGAGGGGAAGAGAGATGGAACGAAGGCGAAGAGGGAGAAAATGAGAACCGGAAGATAGAACCCAAAGTGGGGAAGGGAGAGGGAGAGATGGAGATGAGAATGAAGGAATGAGCGACATTAAGAGAGGGAGCGAGAGTGGTTAGAATCTCTACATTTAACGGAATTACTCGAGAGAGCTTCGAGTTCTGATAGTTGAAATATGAATCTGATGGTAAAATAATGTTGGACAGACCAACTAACACCTTTATAAGGCGGAATCACTCGCATATTGTAGTAGAATTTGAAGGTGATGAAAAAGAAGAAGAAAAGAAAAATTAACAAATTTGAAGACTGGTGTCATTTCTTTGAAATTTTCTTAAATTATATAATTCAATGAATAAACTTAAAACTGGATTGAAAACAAATATATGTTGCATTCACATGGCTTTCTCTACTCACTCTTCTGTAAACTAATCCTACAAATGCTTATTCTTATAGCTTGTTAATCGAGATAAATGTTAATTGCATATTTACATATTTCGTTGTAAGTATATGAACGATGCAGAAGGCTAAAACAATAGTCAGGATTTTTAAAAACCACTATGTGATTAATGGGTTTGAAATTCTATGCTATTTGCATGATCACGAAAAAATTGAAAACAGTTTTGAAAATTAAAACCATTAACAAAAAATATCTCGGAAATGGTTAATGCCAAAAAAAGTTTAGTTGTCAAAAAGTATATGCTTTTACCAGATCTAGGTACATTTTGTTGTGTAATAATATATTTTATATTTTTTAACAGTTTACCAATTACTACACAAAAGTCATTCAGAGTGAAAAGAACTATACAGGCTATTTGCAGAAAATTTAAGGTATACATTTTATTTGTGATGCAAACGTCTTGAACATGTGGCCTTTTAATTAAAATCGTTTCAGAAGACGCTGAACGTTTGATATTTAACTTACTTTTCGGTTTTGAGTTAAGCTGTTCACAGACCGCACGCAGATCTTTTTGTAAAAGTGCTTCTTTATTCAGTGGGCCTCAAAACATGTATTTCAGTGAAAACTCAGTATCGAATTTTTGGGTGGAATGCAATATTTCCTCTACCTACTTAATATAGGTAAGTAGTAGAGAAAGTAAAAAGGCAGTAAATAACTTCGCCCATAAATCAGTACAATAACCTAAGAGACATAAAATATATTTATGACAAGGAATAATGGTGTAACATCTGGACACGTTGCTCAATCGGTAGAGCTCCTTGCTTGCTGTGTTAGGGGTCCCCGGTTCGATTTCCCGCTAAGGGGGTGGAAATTTTTCTCTAGCCAAGATCATTTATTTTCCCCAGAGTCTGGAAGTGTGAATGTGAAAGAAAACCCAAGGTTTACCAGTAACCCAGCGACAAGCGAATACGAGTTAACACATTGTCGCCGAGAAGACCATTGCAGTTAAAGGCGGAGTATAAATGGAACTTAAAAAAAATCTGATGTGTTACATTCACATGACTTTCCCTACTCTTGTACAACTATTTGTACAAACTATTTATTCTCCAAATACTTCATGTTAATCGAGATATCGAGATGTTAATCTTATTGCTAATTTTCTTGTAGATGCAAGGGGAATTGGTAGGCTTTAAGCGATAGTCAAATGTTTTAAGAGCTGGTTGTTATGTGGAGTATTCCATTCTCTTTGCATTACCAGGACAAAAATAAATGAAATAAATTTTGTATTTTAACGCGATCTACATTTTTTGTGTAGTAAAATTTTGTCTATCTCTTATGGTTTACCAGTTATGCAAAAGTCGTTCACAATGAAGAATACTTTTGGAGACATTCCCAGAAAATTCAAGATATACATTTTATTTGTCATGAAAATATATTAAACATGTGATATTGTATTCAAAATCGTTAAAGCCATTTTTGAGAAAATTAAGATTTTCGAAAAATGTTCCATGTAAAGGGTAATCTGGGGTAGGGGGATATTTTATTGAAAACCTTCGTGTCTCTGGAACATACTGAACCTAAATACCAAGTTTGGTGTTAATCCGACTGTTCGTTTCTGAGTTATGCTGTTCACAGACAGACACGGACATGTTTCAAAAATGTTTTTTTTTTTTGATTCAGGGGGCTTCAAAATATATATTTCCGGTGAAATCTAGGTATCGAATTTTTGGGTAGAATACAATACTTCCCCTACTTACTATACGTAGTAGAGAAAGTAAAAAATGGTATAACTAAGCTCTGTGAACAGTTTTAGTTATGTTTTATGTAAGCAGTTAGGTATTTGGAGCTATTAAATAAATATGAAGTTAGCGTCAAACTCGGGTTGTGATCTGTGACCGCGTAGTTATGAAATTGTGAGAGAGGAAAGGTACACGAAGTGAGCATCTGCTAGCTGCAGGGTGCTCTATGGAACCCGGGGCTCTTCCGGACGCCTGTGTGACGTCACTACTATCAGCGGCGGCACTTTCACCATAACGTAACGTTTTATTGAGCCGCCCCCCTCTCTCCTATGCACCTGTACCGCTGTGGTATAAAGTGAGAGATAGCTCCATTGTGGATTCACAAACACAGTGCAAGTGTTGCAGACAACAAACGGAGGAATCATGACTTCTTCCAAAGTGGTGAGTCCACACTAAACTGCTAACATTGTAGGTTCCTAGTTAGTGAGGCGCGCAGCATCCACACTGGTTTAACCGCGTACTGACAAAATTAGCACCGCTGAACGCGTGAGTGTATACCGTTGTCTCTCGGTGGTCGATATAGCTTTGTTGCCAACTGCTGAATCCGCAATTGTCTATAGGTGCCCACCTCAAAATTTTGTGCGTCTGATACTTTTTTCTTAATTGTATAACTTCTATAGCTTCTTTAACTTCTGTGGTCATATCTGCGTCTTTGACTTGAGAAACAACTAACTCGTTGACTGTAGGTTTTTAACTTCCATTAGGTAACACACTCACAGTCGCTCCCATATTCTGCTGAAGATAGAAAATGATTTTAATTAAAGAAAACGCCCCCTCCTCACCATCCGGGAATCGAATTCCAGACCTTTGGGTTTAAGAAGCCAAACGCTAAGACTGCTAATTTTGTTACAACGCGATTTATATGTTTTATGCAGTTTTGTTAGTGGTGTTGCATATCTATGTCGCCTTTAACATCCAGGTCACATCGGCTTTGCCTTTGGAACAATTGCTCGTGTTCTCTCGTTGACTGTTTGTTAACCTTTGAATTGTATTCAAATTCACATACTTCCAGACTCTAGGGAGAATAGCGAGTAATCCTAGCTAAGTAAAAACTCCCACCCTCCGATCGGGAATCGAACCCGGGACACTCCGATTTGGAGGCTATCATTCTAACCACCAAACCAGAGAGGCAGTCAGAATTATATATTGTTCAGCCATCAGTTCTACGGTATGTTGGATTAGACGTAAGCATTTCATTTCGATGAGTGTTCAGTGGGCCTCTCTATTTTGTTTCCCGATTTGCATTAACTTGGGACCTCGTGACTTTTATTTATTTTAAGTTAAAACATTTAAACCTTGAAGGCTACAGCTTGAATACAATCACACATAATAATGTTTGGATAGCAGGCAAGAAAAGAAATTCTTTGAAACTGGATCGATCAAAACAAACCTATCCTGCCAGTTTTATCACCTGATTTAATTGTCTTCGTTTTTATAATTCAACGTATAATTTTTTCTTCTTTCATCAACTGTGAAATCTTCAAATCATTTTAATTTAGATCTTCATTTGGTCCATTCTTAGCAGAAATAATGTGTCAGACTGGATATTAAAATCTGTAGTTCTATTATTAACAAATACGAAGCTTTTATGACATTGTTATAGATAGATATATTACTTGCACTTTATCATGTTACTTGTGAAATAGTCAAAATAAATTCAACTCAAGCTTCATATTCTCCTAAAATAAATATTGGAACTCTAGTTATAGCGTTGTTGTGTAGCATTTTTTTGCAAATACATAACTGGATGTTTTTTTGCTTCGTATCCCATTATAACTCCCCATTGGGAAAAATAATTGAACATACCAAATAGTCTATGTTCTAGTTGGAATCAACATAACCTAATGTACTAGATTTCCTAGTGATCTGTTGGCTCATTCTAGCCTGAAGAATTGACATAGAAACACAATGCTATTTTTTGATTCAGAGAACCCAAGTTAACTTTAAATCCTATTATTGAGCATAAAACTGAGAATATCATACCTAATAAAACACTAGCATATTGATGTAAATACTCGAAAGCTTGAAGTGTTGAGAGTTTAGGTTTACTTGAGTGTTCAATCAAGCTTACAAATGCATTTTCTGACGTTACGTTGACTTTATAGCTTTAATAAACATGGTTACAAGGTTGAACAAACCCTGAATGTTGCATCATAAATGATAAAGTAGTAAAATGGCAACGTAACATTCAACCATATTTTCTATTGCTTATAAAACCATGCTATAGAGGGATTTTCATGTTCTGCCTGTAACATAACAAATCTTCAACACTCTGTAAATGATTTTCATTCTTATTCATTACGGCTAAAGTCTGGCTAAACTCCAAGTCTCGTGATAGGAGGAAAAGTTACAGCTAAGACTGGTAGAGATGTCTGAAAAATCTATTCTTTCAAACTAATTAAATGTTAAAAAACGATTAAGCTAAAAACCACTTAACGTTTCACTCTAATGATTAGAATACTGAAAAATTAAAAGAATGTTTCGAAAATGGTTAATTCATGAGAAAAAAGCTTTTTGATATAGATTCTAAATTTTAATGAGCTTCACGGGTTTTCTTATAAACTGCTGGTTATCATTTAATTTTGCCTATTACAAAACATTTATTGGGAATGAAGCTAGCTTGAGAAAATTCAGGATATACATGTTATTTGTCATGCCAGTGTCTCAAACACGTGATATTTGAATCAAAATCCTTAGGATTATTCTTGAGGGGAAAGAGTTACTACTTTTTCATGTAAAGGTTGTTTGGCGACAGGAATTCTGTGAAAAACTTATTTTACATAACCAGAACATTTCTGACTTGCATATGTTTATCGATTTTACGTCCTTGAGTTATACTTAACATATACATCTGATATGTTACATTCACGTCTTTCTCTAACCACTGTTCTTCAAACTATTCCTATAAAAGCTTATACCTGCTTCAAGTTAAACAAGATAAACATTTGCAGAAATGGCTTTATTGCACATTTCGTTGTAACAACGGGAATACAGTACGTTTCAGCGATAGTCAAACCCTTAAGAAGCGGGTCGCTATGTGATGACTTTGAGACTCCATTCTCATTTTATGACCACGAGAAAAACCGAATAGCGACTTAGGTTTGAAAAAGTATGAAGTTACTTGACGGTTTATACAATAATAAATACTATCTCGGAAATGGTTAATGCCACAATAACATGACTTTCTCTACACTCTATCTCTATTAGTGAGTATACAAACTATTCTTACTAAAGCTTGTTTTTCTATCTACTACATTTTAATCCAAATAAACCTTTGCAAAAATAGATACATTACACATTTCGTTATAGACACAAAGAGAACAGCGACAGTCAAATGTTTAAGAGCTGGACGCTATACTGTTTCCATACAATCGCGAGAAACAACTGAAAATCGATGTATTGAACAATTCGAACCTTTAGTAACGCATATCTCAGAAACAGCTTATGCCACAGAAAAACTTATTTTAAGTAAATTATGTGTTTTAAAGATATCTACACTTTTTGTATGGTTCATTTTTGTCTATTACTTAACGGTTACCAGTTATACAAGATTATACAAGATTCCTTCCGAATGAAGCGGACTTCACAGGCTATTCCCAGAAAATTCAAGATATACATGTTATATGTCAGGTAAATATATTTAATATATGATATTTTAATCAAAATCGTTAGAGCTATTTCTTTAAAATTTAACATTTTCGAAAAATGCCCCATGTAAAGGGTAGTTGGGGCGTTGGGATTTTGTTGAAAATCTTCGTGCCGTACCTTTGGAAGGTACTAAACCTAAGTACCAAGTTTGATATTTATCCGACTTTTCGTTTTTGAGTTATGGTGTTCACAGACACACACACACACACACGGAGCTTTTTCTAAACATGCTTTTTTGTAATCAAGGGGGCCTCAAAACATGTATTTCCGGTGAAATATCGGTATGCAACCTTTTAGTGGAATGCAGTACCTGATCTACCTACTATGTTTGTGGTAGAGAAAGTAAAAATGCACACGTATAGACCTTTTTTTTCTAAAACTTCGTTTTTGGTATGGAATTTTTGTGCTTAGAAGCCAGGTGATGACTAGACGCGTCCTAGCGTCATTCTTTTTCACCGTAAATAAAGCAGTTATAAGAACGAGTGTGTGTAGGGTGTAAAGGTAAAGGTACAAATCACGGAGGGGCCCCCAACACCGGGGCAGAACACCGCACGCAGGTCACTGTAGCCTTTTGCTCTAAAACCTACCCCTGAGAGGGAGAGATGAGGGATAGACCGGAAGGGTGATCAGATCCGGGAGACCACGTGTGCAAGCATGGACGGGATCCCTAATTATTCTAGACGCCGTTCAAGCCTGTCTCGGAGTCCCTTAAGGGAAACCCCTCACAAAGGGCGGGTTCCTCAGCATCCGACTGACGCCAGGAAAAAACGTTCACCCACGCCCGCCGCAACCAGCGAACAGTCGCCTTCAACCCTGAAACAGGTGATTATGAAGGAACTGATTGACAGGAAAGTCGTGGTGGAAGAAGAACCACCCCAGCATTCGCCTACCGATCCGGGGAAACCACGAAAAACCCATGGCTGAGTGAGCGGTTACTGGGAATCGAAGCCGAAACCTCCCGAATGCGAGCCTCGCTCTGCGTGTGCACGGTTGTGTAATATTACCTTGTGATTCGTAAAGCCCAAAGTGTAATTAAATTCATCTACTTGCAGTTCCATGTCCCTTGTTTTAGGACACACAATTAAGAAAGTTGTAACTCAAGCAGACACCCCTGGCCCTTGAAGATAGCAATAGAAATTAATTAAAGGACTCGGTTTTCTCTTCACCTTATAATTATCATAAACAGTCCCACACTTGGTTTCTGGACCGCAGCGGAAACAATATCCACGTCGGTACAGACAGGCACTGGAGCATGAACCACGCACCTCCTGGTGGCAATGAGGGGTGAAAGTGCATCGCTGTTACAGACAGATAAGATCCGGTACTCCGTGCGTCGTTGTTCGGAACCATGAATGAAATAACAGCCCAAATCAGCACATTGTACGAGGGTTACAACAAAGCAACGTGTGCAGTTTGACCAAACAAAACAAAGCAAGATACCAGGTGCGGCTGGTGGCTCTGAACTTTGGTGGTTCTCAACATTATCCTTGCAATTTGAAATCTTTTAAGTAATAAATACGGAATACGTTTCTCACTATAGGCTGATTAATTTACGCAAATAAACAAGAAATGGGAATTCACAATATATAACACATGCACATTTCCTGAAGATGCCAGATCATTCACGCCATGCTTTGTCCATGTATCTTCATCACCAAACAAAACAGGGCGTTTTTAATATCACAACCACTAATCCAATCATATTTTTCATATACATCGCTGTTAAAATTCCTGTTAACACTTGTTTTTGTTTGAACTACCTGAGTGATTTTTACTTTCCCTACTACGTATAGTAAGTAGGGGAAGTATTGTATTCCACCCAAAAATTCGATACCGAGATTTCGCCGGAAATACATGTTTTGAGACACCCTGAATCCAAAAAAAGCATTTTTGGAAACATGTCCGTGTGTGTGTGTGTGTGTCTGTGAACAGCATAACTCAGAAACGAACAGTCGGATAAACACCAAACTTGGTATTTAGGTTCAGTATCTTCCAAGGATGCGACACGAAGGTTTTCAAGAAAATCCCCCACCCCAGATTACCCTTTACATGGAAGATTTTTCGAAAAATTTAATTTTCTCAAAAATGGCTCTAACGATTTTGATTACAATATCATATGTTTAAGATATTTTTATGACAAATAAAATGTATATCTTCAATTTCCTGGGAATATCTCCAAAAGTATTCTTCATTGTGAACGACTTTTGCATAACTGGTAAACCATAAGAGATAGACAAAATTTTACTACACAAAAAATGTAGATCGCGTTAAAATACACAACTTATGTCATATACATTTCTTTTGTTGAGTGAACCGTTTTCGAGATATTGCTTGTTATTTCCTTAAATTTTCCAATACTTATACTTTTTCTCAAATTCGTTATTCATTTTTTTTATGTCCTGGACATGCAAAGAGAATGGAATGCGCCACATAGCAACCAGCGTTAAAATATTTGACTATCGCTTAAAAGCTACCATATTTCCCTTGCATCTACAAGAAAATTACCAATAAGATTGACATCTCGATATCTCGATTAACATGAAGCATATGGAGAATAGGCGTTTGTAAAAATAGTGTGTACAAGAGTAGAGAAAGTCATGTGAGTGTAACACATCAGATTTTTTTATGTTCTGGACATGCAAAGAGAATGGAATGCGTCACATAGCAACCAGCGCTTAAAACCTACCATATTCCCCTTGCACCTACAAGAAAATTAGCAATAAGATTAACATGTCGATTAACATGAAGCATATGGAGAATAAGCGTTTGTAAAAATAGTTTGTACAAGAGTAGAGAAAGACATGTGAGTGTAACACATCAGATTTTTAGGTATGGTGTGGGCCTGCCAATGCGTTTAATTTCATTCCTTTCCTCCACGTTTAGCGTTGAAAACGGTTGCATTAAAAGAGACTGAATGGAATTCATTGCTTCCCCTTATAGCAACGTTTACCTGTATTTAGCTGAATAAACCACTTTGATTCATAAATTAAAACCCGATGCACACAACACGTCACAAACTACGTGGCATACAGGCAACGTAATTATCAGAGATGCAAGGTAACTAGAGTATAGTCAGAGATGCAGTTCAGTAGATAGAAGACCAGAAGTGAGGTAAACTTTTACTGTGAATTCAATAGATGGCTCTGTGTATGGGACGAAACGAAAAGTATTGCTGCTGTTGATCATCCTATTCTATGCTCTCTGACAACTAGGTTATGTAGCTTATGGCCCTCACTTCCCCCCCCCCATACATCTCTGCGCTCCCTTGGTTCGTCATTCCCTATACTTCACCATTATACCAATGTGGATTGCAGCCGGGAGTGCACTACTTGGCACCTGCAAGCAATACAACGCTTGCCAAAGTCCACTCCACAAGATCATGTCAGAATGATAACCGAAATGTATGAATCGTATACATTATTTACATTAAAGGGAGAGCCAGGACTTTGGTTGTAGCGCAAACGTGCTAACATATTAAGAAGCCGCCCCTGCAAGATACTATTTCCGAGCTTGTCCTATACCACTTACCAAGTATCAGATATCGGTTGGATAAAGTTAGCCCAGCGTTTTCTGTGGAGCGCAGAATTCGTTGCTCTAATTCCCAGAATTTACATATAACTAAAAGCAGACATGTCTTAATTCTTTCAAAGATGACTAATAAAGATACTCTGGCACCTTGGTATAAGTGCACTCCAGTTTAACAGTTACTCATGAACTTGAGAGACAGCCCAAAGAACCACGCAATCTAAGATTTCTGTGTTCAAAACTTCACTATGAACTCAACACGGTTACAACCCCGAATATGTTATTCAAGAACATGCCAGTGGCATTCCAAGTATTAAGAGTGTTTCACACAAAACACTCGCCTGACATCACCTAGAGGCATGCCCGGCAACTATTCGGAACATACAAGCTCATTATACTAATGTACAACAACCAGTTTGTCTCTGCTACATAGTAGTTTTTACATCCCATATATACAGGGAGAGCCAAAAAACTACGAACTGGCTGCGCGGTGATTTTCCTGTCCGCGTCCTCGGCGCTCGCTGCCGTCTACCGCTATCATCGAAAGGCGCGGATGAAACTATACAACATTTTTAAAACTACTTTTAAAGGCTTTGTATGGTTTCATCCGCGCCCTTTCTATGACAGCGGCAGACGGCAACGAGCGCTGAGGACGAGGACAGGAAAAACACCGCGCAGCCGGTTCGTAGTCTTTTGGCTCTCCCTATATATATATATATATATATATATATATATATATATATATATATATACCTGGATAAATACGAGACACTGACGACTACAGGAATTGAGAGCCTCTGTTCTGTCTTCAGGATAATAGGCCTATCGCATCTCCATTACATCTATTGTATTTACGTTTATTTTATTTGTCTTGACTAAGTTTAACTTACACGCGTACAATATTTTTAGATATTTCTCTCAATGAAATTATTGGTATTTTCGACATAATTTTACACAAATTTTCGGTGATAAAGGAATACAAATATGTGTTATTTTCTTGAGATTCATTGCGGATTAAATCTAAGTAGCTTGCAGCTCTGCTCCCTTTATTACGTTAATAGTGGAGATTCTACTGTTTTACTTCCTCACTTACTTTCTCTCTGTTTGTCTACCTCCCATTGCTCTCTTCCTTTCTCCCTTTCCATTCTCTTTTCCCTCCTCTCGCTCTCTCCCGCTGTCAGTCTGCATCTCTCTCCACCTCTCTCTGTACAATGTACATGTTATGTAACATTTTGAAAACCGGTAATTAAACTATCGTTTTCAGGTATGCTAATAAAAATTAAAACATAGGTAAAATATTTAACGGTACACAAACTTGTGTATCTTTCTTATTGTTGTAATGGGATCAGATCTACAGAGTTTCTTATGGTAACTTGTTTCTCGTACGTACACGAATAATAGTAGCCAAAATTGGTACAACTTCTTAAATACTCAACCTAACTCAACCAATATAGCCTATGACCTCCGGAGATACCTCTTTCCACCAAGAGACGACGATCCATTTCTGAGGTAGAGGCTCCCAGCGGGCGGAATCTGTTGCCTCCAATGGTAGGGTAGCTGATGATGAGGATGGCGGTGAAATGAGAGGACCTACAGCTTTTATCGATCTACCTTGGACCTTGGGAATACTTCACATGAGCAAGTAAAAGGTGAAGGCGTGGATAGGGCCGAGTTAAAATCGTCTCCCCGGACCCTCAGCACGAGAGCAGGAAACGAAACCAGTGCGCTACCTCGGCGCCCACCTAACGAAACGTTGTACATAACAAAAATGGCCAGAAACATTATGTCTGTTAACTTTTGCCTGTTTTCTAAGCGGGACTTGAGGTGCTATATACCAAGTTTAATTTTAAAAATGGTATTTTGGCATTCAGGACAGTACACTTTACACTTTGTATCAATTATTCACTCTGCAGTTTTAACCAATAGTTTATAAACTTAGGGAATCTTCCGGGGCAGAGCACAGCAGGTAGGCTATCTGGCCCCCTGTGCGTCTACCGTCACTCCCTGGGTGGGAGGGATGAGGGAAGAGATCTGAAGGGCGACCTGGACGACTGGCGCAAGCATGGACGAGGTCTCTTAATGTTTCCAGATTGAATACTTTGTACCCAGGCATCATCTCATAAGATAAATTTTCTGTCTGTTATTTGCAGTATTTTTCAAAGTGTATATTTATTATTATATCTTTCAATTTGTTAACTGCAGTTCTCTAAGATGTTGAACCAGGAATACTAATGAAGGGCACTGTACTGCATTGTTTGTTTCAGGGGATCCTAGCAAGCTGTTGTCTGCTGATGGGGCTGGTAGCGGCGGATGCTGCACTAGTCAAGAGAGAAGGTAACATAATTACTGCTGTTAGGCCATCTCTTTCTCGCTCGCTAGAACAAATGCATTAAACATTCTTATGGCGTGTTCTCAATTAGTAATGCGGAGCAAGAAGTAATGATACAAGCTGGGAACACGTGTTTTCTCTGTAATCACGAGTACCTACTGAATAATTCTATTATTCCACTTGCTTCCACGTGAAAGTGAGAGTTCATCTATGAAACTAATGTGTAATTTCAAGCACACTAAGGAGGAAAAGAAAACTTATTCATATTCCTTATTTAACCAGACAAAAATTACAGTATAACTCCGATGTCACGCTCTTCAACGGATTATAGACTAAACGCGTAATAAATGGACATTGCCAAAGGTAGAAAGGGGTTTATCAGAAAGGGAAAATAATTTTCCTACAGAATATATTTGTTTAACGGCAACACAGTACTAAAAGTAAATACGCGCTCATTTTGTGATATTTAAGGGAACGGACTACTTTTCAAGTACTAAAACTAGAAGTGAAATTATTTGCAGATATGTAAGAATATTCAATTGTATTAACTCAATGCAATTTCACATCTATCTTACAGTTCGGCAGAAACTCCTAGTTTACCTATTTATTCACTTTCAAATATTTCACTCCCTTTAATTTTAAATATCTGTAAGTTAAATTTTTAGTATACATATTATTTAAAATATTTAAAGGTTAAGTTGTTTAATACACAGTGGTCGGTATTTTTTAACTTTATGGTAATTGCATTTATTTCAAACTGGTTTTCAGCATAATTGAGTCAATTTTAAATTCAAAATAATCCTTATGGTTTTAGGAATATGCATTAAACATCATGCTTGTAATTGAATATTCATCTACTGAAGATGTTTTTTCTCTAAGGTAAAATATTAAAATAAGTTGAAATTTAAAAAAATCTGATGTGTTACACTCACATGACTTTTCTACTCTTGTACAGACTATTCTTACAAACGCTTATTCTCTATATGCTTCATGTTAATCGAGATGTTAATCTTATTGCTAATTTTCTTGTAGGTGCAAGGGGAATTGGTAGGCTTTAAGCGATAGTCAAATATTTTAAGAGCTGGTTGCTATGTGGAGTATTCCATTCTCTTTGTATGTCCAGGACATAAAAAAATGAATAACGATTTTGAGAAATGGTATTGGAAAATTTAAGGGAATAACAAGCAATATCTCGAAAATGGTTCACTCAACAAAAAAAAGTATGGCATAAATTGTGTTTTTTAACTTGATCTACATTTTTTGTGTAGTAAAATTTTGTCTATCTCTTATAGTTTACCAGTTATGCTAAAGTCGTTCACAGTGAAGAATGCTTTTGGAAAATTCGAGATATACATTTCATTTGTCATGAAGATATCTTAAACATATGATATTTTAATCAAAAACGTTAGAGCCATTTTTGAGAAAATTAAAATTTTCGAAAAATGTTCCATGTAAAGGGTAATCTGGGGTGGGGGCATTTTCTTGAAAACCTTCGTGTCACTTTTCTGGAAGATACTGAACCTAAATACCAAATTTGGTGTTTATCCGACTGTTCGTTTCTGAGTTATACTGTTTACAGACACACACACAGACACACACATGGACATGTTTCCAGAAATGGTTTTTTTTTATTCAGGGGGTCTCAAAACATGTATTTCCGTTGAAATCTCGGTATCGATTTTTTGGGTGGAATACAATACTTCCCCTAGTTACTATACGTAGTGGAGTAAGTAAAAATATTAAATTGTTATTACTATTTTCAGTTTTAGAATGTAACCCCTCCCCCTCCTTTTTAACGGAGAAAATGTAATTTTTTACGTACTCACTTTGCTGCTTTGCACTATCACGACTTGCTGATATAACACAGAATTATATCATATCTTATTATGAGAGAAAGAGCAGCGAACAGAAAGAGAAGAACTGAAAGGCAACTGTGTTCAGTTTCTTTCACGTAAAGAAATATTGTTAAGGCGTTAAATACAAATTTCCGTTACGAAGAGGATTTGATTGGCCATGTAATTATCTTTGTCGGTGGCGTGCACGCCTCTGTGACGTAATATGTAGTGTCTGCTTCTAATATGGCGCCCCTAGGACACATTGCAGGGCATCTCCTCGGAATTTGCGTGTTGGGGACTGAGGAAATCCTGGGAAAAAACTCAGTAAGGGACGACGGTCCTGCCTGTGTTTGAACCGCCAACCTCCGGCTCAGCGTCCGTGCTTTAACGACTCGGTCATCTTTGTCGGTAGGATCTTTATTCCACCCCCTGTCGTCGGATTGAGTTGCCAGGATAAGATTTTTAATCATCAGTTTTCCCTTCCCTCAGCACTCATTTATCATCAATATGACCCTGAAAATTTGCTTAACCAGTAGTTAGAATTTTATCAAACAAACTCGGAATGATTACATCTCTCGACAGGCGTCTGACCAGGTATAACGTGCATAGGGTAGAATGTAGCATGATCGAAGGGGGACACCTCGGGCATTACTACCAGCTTGATCTGTTGTGGCTACACCCCCCCCCCGGGAGGCAGGTATGAGGTGTAAGGGCAGGAGGTCTCAGGTCCGCAGGCAGACAAACCCACAGAGACGCGCAAAAGTCTCTAATACTACCAGTTTTGAACATCCGCGCACTAGTAGAGGCGAAGAATCTCGAGTGGGCGGCGAGGCCACCTGCAGGGCGTGACCACGCACCCTGGCTTTACGGGGAGAAATATTTCCAATGCG
Organism: Deroplatys truncata; assembly: GCA_030765065.1. Lineage (NCBI taxonomy): Eukaryota > Metazoa > Arthropoda > Insecta > Mantodea > Mantidae > Deroplatys > Deroplatys truncata. Next base: position 299,650,174 of record CM060975.1, on the reverse strand, counting down.
CAAGCATCCACGCCATCTGCCCGACACCGCCAGCACCGCAGGACTCGAAGACACACCTGAAATGTGAAAGGGAGAGATGTAAGAGAGGAAATGTGGGAAGGGAGAATCGTGGTAGAATACACCACCCGGACATTCGCCTAGAAGGTCAGGGGGAAAACTCCATGAACTGCGGGTCACCAGGAATCAAACCCGGGACCTCCCGATTGCCGCCTGAGCCATCCCGCTACGCCATACATAGAGTAACTACCAGGAGAATACAGTAGTTTCATACTGGCATACTTACAAATGCTTTAGTATACGCTAATAGCAGTTTTGAGTGTTACACTAAAGCACTAAGCCTCTGGCTATTATACAGGCTTATTCAAAAAGAAGGAACGGACTTTAAATAGTTATTTATAATGAACGACAATAGATAGCAACACATACGAAACATCATTGAATAGAGGAAAGTTCAAAGTTTTAAACCCCACCTATTAGTTCCATTCAGTGCCTACAGCGGCGCTGCGTTTGTTTACGAGAAAATGGCGACGCCACATAATGTGTGCTGCATTATGCAAAGAATGAATCCATTGCTTCTTTGCAGGTGCATTTCGTTGTAAGTTCAACAACGAGCCGCCTCGTCATAAAAAATTTACAATTGATACAATAAATTCGTAGAAGATGGTTGCGTATGGACTGGTCGTCCTCGCATAACAAATGGTGCTCATTTTGAACACATAAAATAAAATTTCGAGCTTTACTCTGTTCAGTGATGTATTGCACGTGTCGTCATCTATTGTCGTTCATTAAAAACAAACACTTAAAGTCTGTTACTTCTTTTTTAATAATCCTGTGTGTTATCGGTAGAGAAAATAAAAATGCCATTTCTATGAAATAGCGTAACAAAATTAAACTTTTCATTATGTAAGTAAACTATTATGAAAAACGAGTTGGTGTGCATTATCAGGTAAACTATTCTGGCAGTTTGCGCTGTTACATTTATGTTGTTCTTTTTTTTTTGTTTCAAAATATTGAAATATTTGTTTTAAATCTGTACTGTTAATTGTAAAATGAATTAGGTATAAAAATGCAACTTGGTGTTGGCAGCTCCTGGTGACGACGGCGAAGCGGTACAGCTTGATCCCGTTATAAGAGCTGGCATTGAGGCCATTGTAAAACGTTTTCAGGAAGGAAATGAATTCTCTCAAGGTACACAGTTTCGCATGAAGTTGGCACCAATGTAGGCACTTGTTTACCAGGGTTGGCATCTGTGGTGTAGTGGATCGCACTAGAATTTCACTAAAAGTGATGTAACTTCTATAGTTCTGTTTCTTAGTTATTTGTATGATAACATGTATCCTTAACGTTACATTTCTGGTTTGTTGCTAGGTAGCGCGGTATCATTCGTAAGTGTTTTACAATATCTGATGTGAACACTCACATAAGCATCTCTACCTATGAGAAATTCTCACATATCCGTTATAAATTATAGCATTCATATAAAAAAGGCATACCTCTATTCACTTTACGTTATTCACGATATATTTTTACCTATTACTGATTTAAACAGTTATATAAAACACGTGGAAATGGTATTCAAATGTCTAGATGTGATATCGATAACTTCGATAGGAAAAAAAAGGATCGCAAACTTTCAAGCACGTCCATCAGATGAAATATTTGAGAAAGTGTAAACATGCGAAACAAAATATACCGCTAGAGCTAAGAAAAGAAATTACATGACACAATTTGCGTATTTTAATGAGGTCTACGTGTTTTATTAAGTATTGACTTATCTCCTATTATTCAGAATTAATGAAAGTAAAGACGTCTTCATAGGTTATTGATAGAAAGCTCAATCGCATTTAAATCAAAATCGTTTCAGCCATTTTTCAGAAAATTAAAAATACGCAAAAGTTTTCATATGAATAGTAGTTTGGGTTGGGGTATGTCGTTGAAAATATTTGCCTGGTATGCTTATTGCACAGTTTCTGATTCAAGTATGAAATTTGGCATCTATCGAAGTTTTGGTTTTCGACTTATGATGTTTACAGACACAAACGCTCGCGGACCTTTTTTCTAAATTGCTGTTTTGGTCTCAGTGGACCTCAAAGCATGTATTTTCTGTGAGTTCTGAGATGGAGTTTTTGGGAGGTATACGATACTTCCTCTAACCTGCTGTAGGTAAGTGGCAGAGAAAGTAAAAGTCATAAATCGGCCTCAATTCTCAACTAGGCTTAGAAGTCTTAATAAGTTTACTTCATACTCATACCCACATAAAAATTCACTTCTTCTGTATGTCCAGTGGTTTTCTCTCAGTTTGTAAGATATTGATATTCAAACTCTTGTTTCTAAAATGTTAACCCTATATTTGAAGCGATTTCTTCGTGAATTGGTAGTCTATAAACCACCCACTTTTAATTTTATAGCGATTTCAGCCGCATACATGTAGTTATATTAATGCATACAGGCAGGGAGTTTGGCAATAGCAAGCGCATCTAATAAGGATGTCTGGTGCGTAAGGTTGATGAACACAGAGTTTATCGTTTGTGATGTACATCCATGTATAGTATATCTCAAGCGAGTTTAAATGATTAAGAAATTCTTCATGCCTCTAAAGGCGGATCTAGAAATTCTAGTTATTTATGATCCTGAATAAGTTTATTATATTTCCTTTTGATGGCGAGGCTGTCTCTTGTTCTTCAATATAGTTAGTTGGCACATTCTTGGTCTTTTGAACACGTTTCCTTGACTTAGAGAACAGAACAGATTCTCTTCTATCGGTTTTGGATCTTGTCTGCACGTGGCATGCAGATGTCTAGGTTACTGGATTAAATTAGGTACATAAAGTATTGTAAATAACAATTAGATATTGCGAATCTTATGGCGAACTGAAGGAAACTTCATGGCTGTTTTTTGCCTATATTTGGAAACATGTTGCACCAATACTGGGTTTTCTATCACGCTTAACTTTACTCAGACTGAAATAATTATTTTATATTTGCGGTGTGACGAACTATCACACCTTACTTGGTAGTTGCCTATTATCATAGCAGTAACTGTGGTATATCCTTACTACAGATAATATCAGTTACACATTCGAAATTAAGTTTAAAATGTTATTCCTCCGACATGTTTACGTAATTATGTACTGATACACTATTATACTGGGTTTATCTTGAAAGTCGCAACTGGCGGCCACCGAGTCTGACTTGTAGTAGGTATCGGCTTGAATGACCTCGCTTTGCGGTAGCTTTGCTCACGTGCCTGATGAGAGTAACCGCATTTGCAGTTCAGTCTATCACTGTCTGGCACGGTGTATTCTAGGAATAACGCTATGTGAACCTGTATATAGTAATTATGATATATGCTACAGAACAACGTGTATTTATTGTGTTAACGTTTGCTCCAAAGGAGCAACATGTGGACTTCCAGATTAAATTTATAAAGAAACTCTCTGGTGTTACCGTTCTACAATTTATAGATTGTCAGGGAACTTTAAACATACCGCGTCCGTCTGACAGCCAGCAGTTTTTGATGAAAATAATTTAACTGGCCTACTCCCTCTGCAGTTCTAAGCTCATGTGATTTAATCTGTGGGGAATACTTAAAGATCATATGCTGGACGAAGTAGAAGACGTGTGAGGCGTGAGATTTCCAATAATTCCGCTGCAGAAGTTTGTTGACTTTCAGCAGGTGCCAAGTTTGTATAGACCAAGAGGGGCACCATTTCGAACACGTTTTATAACGAAAGGGAAGCGTAACTCATTCATATTGTTTCGCATCGTTAGCAATATCTAGGGTAGAAACGGCGGTAGAGTTCACCACTCATACCAGAGACGCTCGTTATTAATGTAATGCCCTTTCTCCGCATAAATCACATTTTGGATCATTATTTATGTATGTGAAATAACTCGACATTGAACTAAGTTTCAAGGTTTTTACTCATTTTAGAGTTAATGATCAAGTAACCAGTTGGATCGCAAGGACTAAACAAGTAATTCTGTCTTGTAACGCATCCAAAGAGTTCCAAAGGAAAATACAACACTATTCTCAACCCAGCTTGATAATAATTAAGGATATTTTGCAAAGAGTTAAATAAATTGTGTAATGAACATTTTATTGCTTTAAAATGTAACTCAGCCAGAGGGCGCAAAACACTGTATATAACACAGATCCAGTGGAATCACATAATAGTGATTGCATGGTGCAAAACATCTAGTCGTCCTCCGTGGTGTAGTGGTTATCATGCTAGCCTCTAGTTCCCGAGATCGCGGGTGCAAACCTGGCGGAGGGCAATGGATCTTTTCGGGGTAAATATCCTTAGCATGGCTTCCTTTGGAAGGGAAGTAAAGCCGGTGATTTACGGCACGTAAAAGAACCTCAAGCCTGATAAAGAGGCTTCTGAAGCAAAATTTTCGGTCTTTTACGCCCAATATAGAATGGCTCACTAAGGACCACAGCAGTTGAAGAGCGTCCATAAATGAAACTCAATTTAAATTTAAAGCATCTGGTATAATAGTAACTATGTTACGCCATCTTGAGGAACTGTGAAACACTACATAACGGCATTTAGATAAACAGTTCCAGCTAGCGATAATAAGGACAAGTTCCAAGTAGGCCTCCACATACTCAGTGAATGTAGAATATTTGCAACCGAGTACCTGTTTACTTTCTGTCGCCGTTATAATTAAAAGCTATATAATAATGTGTTCCTGACAAGCTATTATTTGGTCATCACCAATTTTGCACGCTCCAGTTTGTAAGCAGAAGAAACAGAACTAGTTCCAATTCACCGAGCGGGATGGCTCAGGCGGCATCGTCTGTGGCCCGCATTCGAGAGGCCGTGGGTTCGATTTCCGCGGCCGACCCTCCTGACTCGGGTCGCTAGGCGAATGCTGGTAAGGTTCATTATATCCCCCGAATTTCCTGTCCCTCCATTCTCATTTCACTTCACCTTTCATCTGCTTGGTTGTTTCAGAGTTACAAGTGTCGGCGCGAGTCTCGGCGTTGCATGGCATGGGAAAAGGATGCTCTATGTAACACTTCGTCCCCAGAAAAGGGCGGTTTCCGAGTCCCGGGCACCCCAATAGGATTTGCAAGCCTGCAGGGGGAGGGGAGCCGGTCGCTCTCTGCCTCCTCTCACCTCAACCCTCCCTCCCGGGGGCGGCCCGTCAGGGGCTTACGTACAAAATAATAGTAAATGGTGGTGCTAAATCGCCCCCGCTCCTAGTCCAATTCGGCACTAAAATAAGGTGGGGTGGGTTCAAAACCTAGAAAATGAGCTTTGAAACGATTCCTGCATGAAACGCTAATCTAGAAATAGGAGATCTGAACCACAACCACAGGCTTCATGCTTGAAATGGGATGTTTTATGTAAAGTGTGAAAATGAAGAAATGTTATCACTACTACTTCTCAAATATAAGTTTATTTAAAACAGGCCTGAGAGGTTTAACACAAAATTATATAATTTAATTTGCTTGCTACCGACTCTTCCTCAATGATATTCTAGCCCGGTTCGTTACGAAACTTTTGCTACCTCTGCAGAACATTGTATCGTTTGTATTCAAGCTCGATTCTGCTGTGACCGGCCAATTCGTGCCTCTACTTTCCTCACCTGCGTGTTGCTAGATGACATTGTCATTATTCATCGTTGGTCTGTGTTGTTAATGACCACGGGCGAGTTCAGTAATCATTCTAAGCGAAGAATGAATTTCACTTTAACTTTCGACATCTATATAAATAACCCATAAAACGCATTGTTGGTAATGGAAGAACAAGATGTTTAGAGCAGGCTTGAATTTTCGGGAAATTGTTCATTAAAATTTGCTTAATTAATGTTTTATCTCTTCCTACTAGCTTCTTCAGTTTGTACCAGGAAGAAAGTGCAGAAGCAGATGCGATCACGTTTTGCAACTGCTTAGTGTGCAATGCACATTTCTATAGTTTCATAAACATTTAAAGGCGTGTTTCTTCATCAGCAACGGTTGATCATAGCTAATGAGAGGAATCATGATTACGATTTAGTTAAGGCGATTTCATTTTCGCAAACATTCTGTTTCGAGTTGCAATATTTTCTCACCAGTTAGCGTAACCCTAGTTTAATGGCAACATATCTATAAGAAAGTAATACTTTGCCACGGATTCTGATAACACTTTTTACTTTCTCTACTACGTATAGTAAGTAGGGGAAGTATTGCATTCCACCCAAAAATTCGATACCGAGATTTCACCGAAGCTATATGTTTTGAGACCCCTGAATCCAAAAAAGGCAGTCGGATAAACACCGAACTTGGTATTTAGGTTCAGTATCTTCCAGAGATGTGACACGAAGGTTTTCAAGAAAATACCCCCACCCCAGATTACCCTTTACATGGAACATTTTTCCGAAAATTTTAATTTTCTCAAAAATGGCTCAACGATTTTGATTAAAATATCATATGTTTGAGATATTTTTATGACAAATGAAATGTATATCTCAAATTTTCTGGGAATGTCTCCAAAAGTATTCTTCATTGTGAACGACTTTTGCATAACTGGTAAACCATAAGAGATAAACAAAATTTTACTACACAAAAAATGTAGATCGCGTTAAAATACACAGTTTATGTTATATACAGTTTTTTTGTTGAGTGAACCATTTTCGAGATATTGCTTGTTATTCCCTTAAATTTTCCAATACTTATACTTTTTCTCAAATTCGTTATTCAATTCTTTTTGGTCGTGGTAATGCAAAGAGAATGGAATACTCCACATAGCAACCAGCTCTTAAAATATTTGACTATCGCTTAAAGCCTACCAATTCCCCTTGCATCTACAAGAAAATTAGCAATAAGATTAACATCTCGATATCTTGATTAACATGAAGCATATGGAGAATAAGCGGCTGTAAAAATAGATTGTACAAGAGTAGAGGAAGTCATGTGAGTGTAACACATAAGGTTTTTTAACTTTCACTTATTGGTGCAACAATGAACACACGAACGTTCAGTAGAATGCCAGTGTATGTTTCAAAGTTTGGTAGAACTGAGCGTACAACGATCATTTTCTGCAGTTTATTGTTTTTATTCGTAATGTGCTACTGGCAATAAAGTATCAGCAAACAGATAACGGGACCTTAATTTTATAAAGTGCTGTAGGTTACCCCCACCATTCATAATTACGGGTAAGCCATACACCTGTTAAACATAAAAGCTACTAAACTTTTTGTCGAGACAGCATTTTTAAGATAGCAAAAACACTCATGTTATTTATTTAGTTATGAGGTTTATTATTTCATATTATTCGCTTTAGATTAATTGTACATCTATGGTTTTAAGACTGGGCGTATATTTCTGTGAAAAATAAGTTTACTAACATAATTTGGTAAATGTAACCTCTTTCTCGCTGGTATAGTAATACATGAAACGTTTCAAACAGTGGTTTTGTGCATATTTGTGTCTTTGTCCGTGATCAGAGCTATGGAACAGGGATTGAGTAGAAAGAAATGGTAGGTGAGGTTAGGAACTTCATTTAGAGAGACTGAGTAATATTTCGAGAAATTATAATTTTATAGAAGCATTGAGAAAGGTTAGTTTAACAAAAGAAACGTACTCCAGTGAACATGTGTAGTATTTGCATTTAATTAAAATAAAATCAACATGAAATCCTAAACCTAACTCTATTGCTAGCTTGCTTCATAACATCAAGTTTTCTGTTAATACAATACTGGAGTTACTTAAGTCCTTCAGAATATTTGAAATGATATATATTATTGTAAATGTTCTTAAACGCCTATTTATTAATCTTATATGCCTACTTTTGCAACAGTTCACTGATTATACATTATGTAAGTACAACATACTCTTCTGGGGAAGCAAGCCGCAAGTAAGGCGTGTTTCATAAATTCATAATGCAGGAACGAGCTTGAAAGCACTTGTAAGCCACTTTAAAATATAGGCTTCTCTCTCTTGTATAGGTATTATCTCAAGTAATAATTCTTTTTCATAAAGTTCGAAATGACTGATTGTAAAGAACAAAGCAGTGATAAAATGAATGCCACTTGACAAAATACGAACGTATATGTGGCCACAGAAACATTCCAAATCCCTTACCACCTAGATACTCTCAAAGAGGAGCTATAATTACTGCATATAATTTAACCTCATATTATTTACCGGTTTGTTTTCTTAGCTTTTGCAGAGAAATGACAGTTATTATGTTCAACCATACAAACTACATGCACAGACGTGTCCACTACCAGTTAATGTTAATGTGGCCCCCTTAACTTAGCAGCCTTGCACTTCAGGCCGTTATAACTCGAAGGTTGAAACTTTGGTGCTTCTCTCAGATACTAAAACTAACAACTTCTTTGGAAAATTTCTTAAGAAAGAGAAAATTAGGTTCTCCACGATCTAATAAGTCGTGACTATTTTCAGTGTTTTAAACCTAGACTATAGTGTTACTAAATACAATTGCGATTATTTTTTCGGTTTGCATACTTGAAATAAAATTTCACATTTGACAGTGTATACTTTCAAATAAGATGGGTTCCTTGTTTCTCTTTTTAAAATATCATATTAGGTTTTGACATTAGACATATACGTGTTAGTGGCCATACTCCCATGACTGTTAAAATAAAAAAAGAAAAATCAGATGTGTTGCATTCACACAACTTTCACTACTCACTCTTCTACAAGCTATTCAGTCGTCCTCCGTGGACTAGTGGTACCGTGCTAGCCTCTAGTTCTCGAGGTCACGGGTTCAAACTCGGTGGAGGTCGATGGATTTTTTCGGCCGTAAAAATCCTTGGGATGGCTTCCTGCGGAAGGGAAGTAAAGCCGGTGGTCCCGTGTTGTAGATTTAGGGCATGTAAAAGAACCTCAAGCCTGATAAAGAGTCCTTGAGCAAAATTACCGATCTTTCACACCCAATATAGAATGAGACGCTAAGAACCATAGAAGTTAAAGAGCGTCCATAAATAAAATTCAATTTCAATACAAGCTATTCTTACAAAAGCTTATTTTTCTATCCACTTCTTGATAATCTAGATGAACTACATATTCGTTGCCGGTAGTATAAAGAAGGATAAAGGAGGCCAAGTGTTAGATTAAAAAAAGGCTTATCGCTGTGTGATGGCTTTGAAATTCCATGTTCTTTGCATAGCCACGAGAAAAGACGAATAGCGATATACCACTTGAAAAAGTACAAATATTAGGCAATTCAAACTAATAATAAAGAACATCTCGGAAATGGTTAGCGCCATAAGTTTTTATTTGACACAAATTTTGTACTTAAATGAGATCTACATTTTTAGTAGTAATATATTTTCTATTTCTTACGGTTTACCAATGATACAAAAGTCATTCAGAATGAAGGGGACTTCATAGGCTATTCCCAGAAAATTCAAAATATACATTTTATTTGTCATGTAAATATCCTATTCAACATATGAAAATCTTTGTGTCGCGACCTTGGAGGATGCTGAACTTATGTTTTTTTATTTTTTGATTCAGGAGGTCTCAAAACGTGTATTTCCAATCGAATTTTTGGATGGAATGCAATACTTCTACTTACTAGAAAGTGAAACTGTAGCGTGGACATAAAAAAAGGATCTATTGTTGATTGGTCGCTTTCCTGGGTAGTAATTCCGTTGTTGGCAACTGCATTTAAAAAACAATACACGTTTTCACGTGGAGAACGTCTTCATTTCCCTCCAGACACGCACTCGTGTCCTCTTTGATGTTCTTGGTTGCCCCAAAACGACTTTCTCTGAACGCATCCGTTTAATTCCTCGTGACCCTGTATAATAATCACTCTCGTGATTTACATTTTCCTCTCGCGCACTTTCTCCCTCTTGGACATTGTCGTCGTCGAGATATCCTATTGTTGCGCATACCCATGCTTTCAGTGGGAATGTGTAAACAATGCGATTAGGTGCGTGCTTTGCTGTGTAATTGCTTGGCTTTGTTGCCACATAGCAATGCAATTACGTCATCTCCGAGCAATTGCAAACAAGCTTCTGATATGTATATTGTGTACATTCTGCAAATGTTAAGTTCTTTTTTTTTTTTTAAGTTTTATTTAGGATCGTTTTAACCTTCCTAGGTTTTATCACGACCTTTCATATACAGTTGTTTACATTATTGGATTACAGTATAATACACATTATGTATACATACAGGTTACAGTTTGGTTAAATGTATTGATATATATTAATTAACTTAAGAAAAATAATTACTTTCTGGATGAAAGTTGCATCATTGAGTGCTGCAGAAATATTTTTGGGCATACCGACCTGACTACGTTGATTCTCAAATTTTGGACATGTTGGTATAACATGTACTACTGTTAATGCTGTTTTACATGTTTCAAAATTGGTGGAGAACTTCTATTTAACAAACAAGAGTGTGCCAGATTGGTATGCCCAATTCGTAGTCGGGATATTACAATTTGGTTTCGCCGCTGTAGCTGTCTTATTGGATATTCTTGAGTTGAAGTTCCACGTACATCATCAAGTTTACTTGTAAAATTGCTCATCCAGCCATCCTTTATGTATTTTCTGCATCTTGGAGAGTTATTTTGATATCAGTATCTTGTGTTGGTAGTTCCGTAGCTTGTTTCGCTGCAGTATCAGCTCTTTCATTACCGGGTATGTTTTTATGAGATGAAATTAAGTTATAAAGGGTGGTAACAAGATTATGTATTTCGTTTACAATACTATTGGTAGAGAACGCGTCTTGTATTGCGTTTGAGGCTGATAGAGAGTCACTGTAAGAGTCACTATGTGCAGTTCCCAGAGCGTATTCGAGTGCCTTTTTAATACCATATAATTCACAACTAAAATAGAGAACAAGGATGGTAATTTGTATTGGAGGATGATATCTCCATATGTCACGTTAAGTTCTTGTTTAACCCTAGAGTGGTAACATCGATCTCTCAGACCATGGCGCTCTATTTTTCTGTGCGGTTGCCTATGCTGATTATGTCGCAGCCTTGAACGCCGAGCTGTGTCACATGAACATTTGTGTTTGACGTGGAAACGTGGCTTTGCAATTGTTGCTACCCATTGTTACAAATTTATCAGGAAGGCTTCCTAGACCGATGTTACTGTTAACGTAAGTATATTTTGCGAACCTCTGATCTCTTATTTGACAATAAGTTCACTCTCTTAGTAAAGAATCGCCGTTAAGTGGCATATCGATGTTTTTATTTCAGTTTGAATGTAAATGTCGAAAGAGAACCCTAATGTAAATGTGTCACGCCGAAGTCAGCTGATGGTTCACACAAGCTTCATACTTTTCTAATAAGTGTTTTTTGTTACTTAATTGTAATTTGTCGTTTAAAAACTGTTTTATTATATTAAAAGCATGAAATATATGATTATATATAAGAAGTAAATTCAATATTGTAGTTAAAATGTGCAGATAAAATCAAATAAAACTTACAAGGATGTTACCTATAACGTGACAAAATTTGTCACCACTTGAGGGTTAATATATTTTAGAACTTATTGTCTATTCCAACGGTTACCAAACTGTAGGTCGCGGCCCTCAAGGGGGCGGCGGTAATCTATCTGGGGGGTCGTAGTGGATATTTGGAATTATTAATAAATCATTTTTATTGTTAATTATTATTATTATAACAATGGGGAAAATGGAATTTAGTCACCTATTACATATTACATTTAACCCTAGACAGGTGGCGCATGTACGTCTTACATTAGTGGTGGCGCGGGGTCATTCGCGACCCTAGGAATAAAACGATTGTTGTAAATGGACCGAATTAGTAAATTTATCTAATTATTGCTTACATATACCGAGTAATACATTATGTATTAAAATAACTGTTGGTTGTAGAAATCTACTTTAAAAAATAAAACAAAAACTTTGAATTGACAGTTCCTTGCAATTTGGACTGATTCGCAGCACAAAAAAATATATTTAAATGTTCACTTCACTTATAATCATAAAGTATCACAGTTAATGTGTTTTTTTATTCATCTCAACAGTAAGAACATATGTTGATACTCATAATATAATTCACACACAGCTCCTACACACGACTACACTATGGTCTTTGCACACCTGCTACTTGCATTTTACACACGAAAGTTTTGTCTTTCTGTCTGCATTCTCAGACACACATTACAGCTCATTATTTTTTTCACTGGCAATTCCTGTTCTTGATTTTCTGGTTGTGCTGCAATTATAAAATGCTGTATTTTCTCAAGCAGTAATTCTATAGGAGATTTTGCATTATTAGCTGCAGATTTTACACTTGAAAAGTGAGTCACTATCTTGTGGGAGCGAATACGTTAATTTTGAGGAGGCTGAACCATTTTCCATGCCGTAACTTGATCCTCTTGTGCACTTTGCTCACTTTCACTATTTGAACTCAGTATTTCAAGTTCATCTTTGGTTTTGCTGCCTTCACCATCTAATGCTTCCTCTTCTTCCACTTCCCTTATTAGGGCTAATAACCTTGCCTGATGTTCCTCATAACACATATTGATATAAAAACAGCACTACGTTTAAGACTAAAAAATACGTAAATATTATAACCACAACTTCTCGAAGGTTCAGCTGAAAACACACTGTAACTACAGAAACAACATGCAGACGAGACACATAACAGGCAACGGGAGAGGTGGCGTGGGGTATTTCCTTCCCTCATTTCAGCCGAAGAACACAAATAGCCCATATTCTAGGAATGTATGACCTATATTTCAATGTTAATGACCTCTAACAAAAGCCAAGGAATGCAGCAAAAGGTAAGGGAAAGGCAGGGTTCAGGTATCCGAAATCATTATATATAAGTTGCAAATAAAACGGACTGGGGTCAGAAAATACCCCGCGTCACCTCTCTAGGCTTAAACAGAATCATGTTTTGTATTTAAGAAGCATATTAATACTACAATTTCACAGTAAATACACATGTACAATTTTATGTAAACCATTAATTATTACACTGCACATTAAGGTGATTAGTGATAAGTATGAGCCTGTTTGCTATTAATTAATCGTTCAATGTCTGGCTGTATATTAGTTGCACACATTATCTATTCCTAGATTTAGTCTTGATGTTCATTATTGATGAAAATCCAATTTCGTAGAGATATGAGGTGAATAAGCACGTTTAGTGTGACAGACACCAGGGTATTCTGTTCTTCTTGCTAGCCAGAACTGATACGCATCTTCCTCCTGGAAAGTCAGTTTTAAACTTTGGTCTGAAGAAAGCTCAATTAATTTATCCTTTAACTTCGCGCGAAAACTTGAAAATTAATGATTAAGCAGTGAAGTGAATGGAGGGGTTGCCAATAATTTCATTATCGCAAAAGGAGGTCGTGTGTGCAAGAAGTTTGGGAACCGCTGGTCTATTCGGTCTAGGTTGCCAGATGTACAGTTTTTCAAGCAACAGTGCGATATATTCCTGTTTTGTTCCATGTACGGTATAGTATACTAGGTACCATAGGTATCCCTTGTTTTTTGTGTTTCAGTTAACGATGTGTCCAGCTTTCCTTGAAGGAGATGCGTGACGAACGTCAGTTGTCATCATTTTAGTAAAATCTAGTTGGCAATACTGCTTTCAGCTTATCAAATACAAATTGTGCGCGGTTCTTCACATCAGATCTAAAACTTAAACGTGCATTGACACCTGTGGTTTGGTCTCCACTTCTGTTTCTGGTAGAATCTTAAGAGTCCAGTCAACTTGCTACAAGATGAGTTGTCGACTTATTTCAATTCAATAAATGATGCAGAGAATTTTATGATAGTAAAATGCCTCGGTCAGTAGTCTGTCGAGGAGCAAGCAAACTCTGGATCATAACATATCCAGGATGGGTGATCAACCCAGTGTCTTGGGTCAGTAGTCTGTCGAGGAGCAAGCAAACTCTGGATCATAACATATCCAGGATGGGTGATCAACCCAGTGTCTTGGGTCAGTAGTCTGTCGAGGAGCAAGCAAACTCTGGATCATAACATATCCAGGATGGGTGATCAACCCAATGTCTTGGGTCAGTAGTCTGTCGAGGAGCAAGCAAACTCTGGATCATAACATATCCAGGATGGGTGATCAGCCCAATGTCTGGTATGACGGTGAAGAAGGAAAGAAATGTAGTGATGATAAGAAAATTAGCGGATCAAAATTATCCAACCCAGCACTCGCCTAGCCACCGAGGAAAACCGCGAAAGAAGCTTAGGTCAGATTGGTCGGCCCCGGGGGCTTAAACCCGGACCTCGCGTTACCGCCTGAGCCATCCCCGCTCGATCAAGAAAGTACCTGAACCCCAAACTATCCTTAATATGCGACGTTTTTTGTAGTTTTTTATTCACTCAAAAGTGGCTATAACGATTTTGATTAAAGTTAGCTTATATTCAAGGTATTTGCATGAAAAATTAGTCTTTTTAAGAAGTCTTCTTCATAATGATAGACAAAAGTTTACCGTGCAAAATATTAAAGTATTATTATTATTATTATTATTATTATTATTATTATTATTATTATTATTATTATTATTATTATTATTATAATAGTTCCATTTATACCCCGCCTTTAAATGCATTGCTTTACCGGCGGCCTTTCCTTTGCTGTTGACTCGTGTAACTGTTGCCATTGGGTTTCTTGCAGTTTGGGTTTTAATCATTAAATCATGCGCACAGTCACACTCTCATTCATACTTCCAGATTCTGGGAAGGATAAGGAATAATCTTAGCTAGGGGAAATTTCCAGCCCCCCAGTCGGTAATCGAACCTGGAACCCCTAGTACAGCAGGCAGTTGCTCTACCGACTGAGCTACGGGGCCAACCTATGTAGGTCTTAAAACACAAAATTCAGACAATTTTTTGCGTGGAATTAACATTGTTTAGGTATTCGTTTCTATTCATTTCATTTTTCCAATGCAATCATACATTTTTTGAGGTATGTAGGTACCAGGTTCACTATTCTTTTGTTTCTCGCAGTGTCGCGGAAAGTTTAGAATTTCAAAGCCAGCATATAGAGGACCCGCTTTTTAAGCATTTGATTATGCTTCGGTTTCCTGTGTCCCCTCTCGTGTATATAACGAAATGCGTATTGGAATTAAACTATTTCTGCATAGATATCTCGATTAATGACAATGGGTAGAGAAAGTCGTGTAAATTTAACATATCGGATTTTTCCTGACATGCGTTACATAAATTTGGAGTTATCTTGTAACAAAGTTAGAGAGAGAACTATATCAATAGCCATTTCCTCTCAACCGGCCTGATCCAGAGCGTGTAATTTAAATGAACGCTAACTGTAATTGAAGCGTTAGTTAGCTTTTCATTATTAACAGACGTTTTACCTATCTGCTGGAGCGGATGTTATTCCTTAATGAGCAGGAAGCAGTAAAACACGCACTTCACTGTGCAGTTACTAGCCTGTATAAAGATACGGATATCAGAAGGGCAGGCACATGCCATTATCTGACATTTGACCTGGCGCCCGGACAGAAGACCTAAGTGGGGATTCGTGTCCATTGTTTTCACACATTCGTGTCCGTTGTAACAACTGTCAATAGACTGGGTGAAAGTAACAGAAACATGAAGCTATTGTCGCTGACAAGCTCTCTCGTGGAGATGCTTCCTAAATGTGTATGTGTATAGTCAGACGGAGATAAGTATAGTGGATGTTATACATGTTACGTTCCAGCTGCATGCCATTAGCAGAATTAAAGCAGGCGGTTTAGGTTTAAACGCTGCGACCTCCGGGAGATCTATTGTGGCTCACCCTCTAGGAGGAAGGGATGAAGTGAAGAACCACAGGAGGCTGCAGGGTCGAAGAACTGCTGGAGCTGCGACCCGTCGACCAAGCAGCCCTCCAGTGTCCACGGGGAGTACTCTTTCCTTTGAGCAAGTATCCGCGCCATCTATCTGGCACCACTCTACGCCACGAAATCTAGAAGCACGCACCTGAAAGATGAGCAGGAAACTGAATGAAAGGGCAATGATGGAAAGGAAACGTGGTAGTTAAGAAATCACCCCAGGCATTCGTCTACCGACCAGGAAAAACCACGAAAAACTCAAAGCCAGAGTGGGCGGTCGAAGGGAATCGAACCCGCGACCTCCAAAATGCGAACCTCACACGTTACCACGGAGTCATCTCGCTCGCTAAATGGAAACAGTCTTGATAATATAT
The DNA here is from genome assembly GCA_030765065.1 of Deroplatys truncata. Lineage (NCBI taxonomy): Eukaryota > Metazoa > Arthropoda > Insecta > Mantodea > Mantidae > Deroplatys > Deroplatys truncata. The sequence continues at coordinate 299,634,057 of CM060975.1, read as the reverse complement.
TTTACTTTTCCTACCGCTTACCTAAAGAAAGTAAAGTATTTTTTCCATCCAAATTCCTATTACGAGATTTCACCGGAAATAAGTACATATTTTGAGGTCCCATTTCTTCCTTTCCAAAAGTTCTTATGTTCATAATATGACATTAGAATGCAAAGTTAAAAAAATAAGTGAGTCCAAAATGTCTGAAGCCATCTGGCAGGTTTAGCAGTGGAGGCCTGCTATAGGTCTGCACGGGCCGAAATTCTTAGGTTAGGCTCGGCGGTGCGAGAATACTTTATACTGTATTAACCGGGCTGGGCCCAATTATCCAATTTTTACTTTCTCTACTACGTATAGTAATTAGGGGAAGTATTGTATTCCACCCAAAAATTCGATACCGAGATTTCACCGGAAATACATGTTTTGAGACCCCCTGAATCCAAAAAAAAGCATTTTTGGAAACATGTCCGTGTGTGTGTCTGTCTGTGTGTGTGTGTGTGTGTGTGTGTGTGTGTGTGTGTCTGTGTGTCTGTGAACAGCATAACTCAGAAACGAACAGTCGGATAAACACTAAACTTGGTATTTAGGTTCAATATCTTCCAGGGATGCGACACGAAGGTTTTCAACAAAATCCCCCCACCCCAGGATACCCTTTACATGGAAGATTTTTCGAAAATTTTAATTTTCTCAAAAATGGCTCTAACGATTTTGATTAAAATATCACAGGTTTAATATATTGTCATGACAAATAAAACGTATATCTTGAATTTTCTGGGAATGTCTCCAAAAGTGTTCTTCATTGTGAACGACATTTGCATAACCGGTAAACCATAAGAGATAGAGAAAATTTTACTACACAAAAAATATAGATCGCGTTAAAATACACAATTCATGTCATATACATTTTTTGTTGAGTGAACCATTTTCGAGATATTGCTTGTTATTCTCTTATATTTTTCAATAGTTATTTTCTTAAATGGGAATTCGTTATTCATTTTTTTGTCTTTGATATGCAAAGAGTATTAATCTGTGGCAAAGGGAGTGGTGCTGCACCTAGCAACCAGCTATTAAGAGATATGTATGTGTTTAAAGGCTACTGTATTTCCAAATTGCCCTTTAAATATATTATCCCCTTACATCTACAAGAAAATTAGCAATAAGATAGAGTCTGCAAATGTTTATCTCGATTAACATGAAGTAGATGGAGAATAAGCGTTTGTAAAAATAGTTTGTACAAGAGTAGAGAAAGTCATGTGAGCGCAACACATCAGATTTTTTAAATATAAAATTGAATTATTGGCTATTATTATTAGCCCACTAAGCCCTGCTGCCTGCGGTGCGAAGTGATCCAGGTTCGATTTCCAGTACCAGCGTGGGGCTTTTTTCTCCCTTGGTATGGCATACATTCAAATCCTTAGGACCAATGCCACTTTACAGAAATATGTAGTGACGACAGAGGTCTTGGAATCCTCATGTAGAAAGCATACTGCCTTATTGAGCGCATGCCACCCCTATTACTGCACTCTGCCCTGGATGTCCTGGGTATGGGCGGTCGGAGTTGGAGTTTGCAGCTACCGCGCTGTTGTAATTATTACCCGCATTGGCCGAGGCGAGCATTTATTTAGTACTACTGCGCTGCATATATGCATGCTGCGATAATTGTGCTATTCCAGGCATCCAAACATCGCGGACCAAAACCTGATAAACTTACTTTTTTTAGTCTTTATTTGACATTTAAATGGAATAAAAATTCGTTATTATTAATTTTCTCAAAAATGTCGCTGTAGATTTTGATTAAAATACCATAAGTTTAAAATATTTTACATGCATAAAATGCATATTATGTTGAACGGCATACTTTAATTTTGTTCGTCTTTATTTTCAAGTTCGAGCTCGACAAACATCTTCAAAATAAGGCTGAATATGCCCCAGACCTGAACCAATGCAGATCCCCAGCCTACAATAGTGCATAAAAGAAAACATTTGTACAGACAGTGAAACAGGAAGAGATTTCACGCGGTTCCAGGTTGGAAGCGGCAATTACCAGAAAGATGAGAGTTTCAACATGGTCAAACACACACAATAGTGTTTGTGTTGAAAGAGATTGATGACATAACAGCATAGGATGCTGTAAACGTGTTGCCAAACACAATTAGCAAGATGCATGTAGAGCACTGTAAATCCCCATTTCCTGGTCAACTGTAATGGTCACATTAACGAGCTAGTCAGAGCCGTCCATGGAATGCAAACAAATCGTACTCTAGTGAACATATGTGCTTTGAATAACAGAATTTGTCCATTGATTTTCAAAGGGTTAGGGCTTTCTATGGAGAATACAAGAAACACATTTGTCCTCGTGGGGGTTACATGTAAGCTGTCCGAACGCTTCCAAATTACAACATCCATAGAGAGCATTGTTTGTAAGATGTTTTCTACGTCTTTCTGGTGATATTTATACAGAAGGAAATTTGGAATTCCAATACATGAATTCGTTTCCAAGGAAACTCATATCTACCAACATAAATTTGAATTTGGTGTCTGCAATAACATACAATACGTATATGATGGGAAGTGAAATAGAACCAATTTTCCATGTCTCTTCAATATCTGCGTCGTCATAATCCACGTCTCCGACTTGAAATTCTTCTCGAAATATGAATTTCTATTATCCTCCATGTTATTATTTTCAAACATCAGCCGTTATACAACTAACTCAAAGTCTCCTACATTTTAATACAGTACCTTACTTCTTTAACGGATTGCCCTCCTCTTTGTAGGATTTACAAGCCAATGCCTTGGGTCAGCACTCTGTCGAGGAGCAAGCAAACTCTAGATCATAGCATATCCAGGATGAGTGATCAGTCCAATGCCTTGGGTCAGCACTCTGTTGAGGAGCAAGCAAACTCTAGATCATAGCATATCCAGGATGAGTGATCAGTCCAATGCCTTGGGTCAGCACTCTGTTGAGGAGCAAGCAAACTCTAGATCATAGCATATCCAGGATGAGTGATCAGTCCAATGCCTTGGGTCAGCACTCTGTCGAGGAGCAAGCAAACTCTAGATCATAGCATATCCAGGATGAGTGATCAGTCCAATGCCTTGGGTCAGCACTCTGTTGAGGAGCAAGCAAACTCTAGATCATAGCATATCCAGGATGAGTGATCAGTCCAATGCCTTGGGTCAGCACTCTGTCGAGGAGCAAGCAAACTCTGGATCATAGCATATCCAGGATGAGTGATCAGTCCAATGTCTTGGGTCAGTAGTCTGTCGAGGAGCAAGCAAACTCTTGATCATAGCATATCCAGTATGGGTGATCAGCCCAAAGCCTTGGGTCAGTAGTCTGTCGAGGAGCAAGCAAACTCTGGATCATAGCATATCCAGTATGGGTGATCAGCCCAAAGCCTTGGGTCAGTAGTCTGTCGAGGAGCAAGCAAACTCTTGATCATAGCATATCCAGTATGGGTGATCAGCCCAAAGCCTTGGGTCAGTAGACTGTCGAGGAGCAAGCAAACTCTGGATCATAGCATATCCAGGATGCGTGATAAGCCGAATGCCTGTTATGGCGGTGAAGAATATGCAGATGAAAGGGATGATAGGAAAATTTGCGGCTCAAATTATCCAACCCAGCATTCGCCTAGCGACTGAGAAAACCTTCGGCTAGGTTGGTCGGTCCCGGGGTTTGAACCGGGGACCTTCCGAATGCGGGTCACAGACGTTACCGCCTGAGCCATCCCGCTTGATTAGTATAAACCAAGCTATCGTATTATTTATAGCTGTTGAATTGGCAACATTGCCTTTCCGGAAATCTAGGTGACGATGAGTAAGTTCACTAAAGTTATATTTGAATTACTAATTCGTTCAAAGCAATCAAACACATGATCGTGCAAAAAAATGTGCAATACATATGTGTGAAATTTTATTTTTTTTAACTTTTTTTTATTTATGGACACTCTTTAACTGCTGTGGTCCTTAGCGCCCCATTCTATATTGGGCGTAAAAGACCGGAAATTTTGCTCACAGGCCTCTTTATCAGGCTTGAGGTTCTTTTACGTGCCGTAAATCTACGACACGGGACCACCGGCTTTACTTCCCTTCCGAAGGAACCCATGCTAAGGATTTTTACGCCCGAAAAATGTCATCGCCCTCCGCCGGGTTTGAAACATAATATAGGAAATAGAAAAGACTGACTCGACTTTGTCTCGTCTTTTCAAATTATTCTTCGGTCCTATAATAATACACTTCCTACTCTCATATCGTAATACATATGCTGTTTGTTAAGTAGAATTAGAACCCGAATACGTTCTCAATGATATTCCCCTCGTCCCTCTGTCTCTGCCTCTCCCCGTACATATCCATTCCTTCCTTTTCTCTTATAGTTTCTCATCAGTTTCGCTCGCGATTTAAAAGCATCCATAAATAAAATAAAAAAAAGTCTCACTCAACTGTCTGCAACTTAAAAGCCATGCGATGTTTTTACATTTTTTTCTGGGGTGTTAATACAAACTGAAACAAATTAAAAACTTTAACAGACAATCAACTTTGTCTGCTCCGTATGCTTGCAGCGTTTTCAGAGAGTATTCGTCACCACTTTAAAAAGTTTGGTGTGATGCATTCACACGATTTTCTCTACCAAAGACAAATTCATACACTCATTATTCGCTATACTACTCGTATAAGAAGTTAATTCTTCTATCGTTGCTACGTACTCGCGAAATAGTTTTACCTAGCAGCTGTTTTAAATTAAGCAAGAAGGTTTCAAAAAGTGGAAATAGCATTCAAATATTTTATTCGTAGTGCAAGTTCTTGCGATGGAAAAACAAGAAAGGAGGGGGGGGGGGAAGCAAAGCCTGCAAACTTTCTAGCATGTGTATGAGATGACGCTTAAGAAGGGTCTAAACTGGCAACATGGAACGGCGAAATAAAGTTTCTCTAAATGTTAAGATTTTCTTGTTTAATATAAAATTATACAGAATTAAATCAAACAAAGCGAGGTTTACAGGATTCTCGGAAAATTTAAAATATGCCTTTTATCCACAATTCCAATGTATAAAACTTTTTTTGAGAAAGTACAAAATAAACGCAATTTTACATGCAATAGGCGGTATAAGGAGAGGGGATTTTTTTTAAACCTTCGTGTCGCAAGATTTTTAAGCAGAAAAAACAAGCAATATGCAGTTTACGTGTTCTAACATTTTTCAAGACTTCATGTTATCAGCTTTATAAGTTTTTGAAAAGTGCACTGACATTCCTACTTTTCGTGTTTTTAAAATTGTTCCACATGTGTTTAGTAGAGGACATTTTTTTGGTAAAATGCCTGAAATGTCAATGAACATGCTTTTAGATGACGAAGTAAAAATTTTACTGAACTTCATCGGTGATGTCTCAGTTTTTACGACTTCATAAATTTATTTCTCTGTCATTTTAAATCATATGTTGGCGACACTGTCAGATAGTGCGATATAGGCAACCAATTCCTGGGATTCAGGGAAGGAACGTAATTTCGCCACTCTTAGCGTATACATACATTTGACTTCCATGGCAATTACTAAAATTACAAATAAATAAAACGTACATATTTTCCCGTTGATTGTGGATATCTGCACACAGGAAAGCTTGAGTTTAAAATTTGTGTTTTACATTACAGATTATCGCTAAAATACTGTCAAAGAATCTCTTAAACTACTTGTACACGATCAAATTTTTGTCAAATTCAATACATTACAAGACTTTTCAAGAGTTGTAACAACTTCACAACTTTTCTTGTCAAATTCCTTCCAATACTTTTAAAGTCTTTTAAAGTCTTGAAAGCAAATAAGGACATGCTCTAAACGATCAAAGATTTGACAATGATATGATGGCTTCAGCCAATGAAATGCGAGTATTTATAGTGCGTCACGAAATCTGCAACATGGCTGAAAGCGAAAAGTAAACAAAATGGCTACCCGGCCAAGGTATGTCGTATGCGAACTGATTAGATTATACATAAGCTGGTCATGTCTGTTTGTCTAGGACTCTGTGGATTACCACAAGATGAAGCAGATGAAGGCATATGAAGAAATAATTGCCAGGCGGATTTGCGAACTAAGTATACATTAATGCAATGTTATATAGTGTGGTTAACCTATCAGTTGGTGTTATTTCCATTGTGTTCCATGATCGTAATGTGATTTCATTGGATATAATGCGTGAAAGTGCTACATAATATTAGTGAAGAACAGTATTTCATTGCGAATTGTTATACCGTGACGCAAATAATAAATTACTTTGTGCGCGGTAAATTATTTATTAATATGTTCTGAAGGGTTTCCGTTTGAAAAAAGACAACTTGTAAATACACATTTATGGCATTATCCAATCTTGTCACATATTGAAAAATATTTGACAATTTTTCTTGTAAACTATTGAATTGAAAAAAAAGTTTGATCATGTACAAGGGGCTTTAGAATTTGAGGATATTGCAATATATTCTTGAACAGATTTTCAACCTTGTACTATTAGCGTGAAAGTGTTTGCTCAGTGTGTTTCGTTGAAGTTTTCTGCAAGGTGCCACGCACAATTCAAAATCAGTATGCGTTAACATCAGCAAATAACAATTTACTATTAATTAAACACCATTTAACCCCTTAGTGCTTAATTTAAATTCCAATTATATATTATAATAAGTAAAAAATCCCTTACCTGATTGGTGGAATTGGACTACAGATTTTATTGGATTCTTTGTACCCCATAGTATCGTTTATAACTCTGTGTTCTTATTTCCGGACAGACTGCTTCTCACTTTTCTAGTCCCTTCTTTCATGCCCAGAGTCTTCTACGATTCAGGCATTCCTTCTTGTTTGTGCAAAATGTGCATTAGTCATCAACCGTGATCCCAAAGTACGCACGCTTCCAAAAAGACATTTAACTGATATGATGAGAATTCGCGCCGTTAGTCATTAGGGATTGAGTATTTGAGAACTGTCTATCCTAATTGTAGCATCTTGTTTCCTGTATTATCACGTTTGATAAGAACTGCGGAACTGAAAGACGTTAAGTGGTAAGTTTGAGGCCTACATTATGTAGGAAACAGGGTAATATTTCCAGTTCCTGAATATTATTTCTTGCTTTTCATTATCCTCAAGGGCAAAAGCTGTATTGGTATACCCTTTCCACCATTCGATGCTTCAGTTTAAAGCATTAAATTCATGAAGGAGATATAGATGCCCCTATCTAAGGCCACCTATCAACGTCAGAAGTATAAATATTACAAAACTTCAAGTCTAAGGCTGTCAACAATGAAGCACTTGCACGGGATGTACCTGTATGCCCATAGGCAGTAAAGAGACAGATTATGATAGAATAAGTGTGAAATGTAGTATGTGACAGAATATACAAACCTGCTGTTTTATCTTTTACCAGCGCCGCTTCCATCCTCGAGCTACGGAGCCCCTAACGGAGGCGGTGGAGGCGGAAATGGCTTCGGCAGCCCGTCGGGGGGATATCTCCCACCATCTTCTGGCAATGGAGGAGCACCTTCTTCAAGCTACGGTGCCCCAAGCAGCGGTTTCGGGGGTGGATCTGGAGGTGCAGTAGGCGGCGGTTTTGGAGGTGCTTCTGGAGGAGCCCCCTCCTCTAGTTATGGTGCTCCAAGTAACGGCTTTGGCGGTGGCTCAGGAGGAGCCCCATCATCTAGTTATGGGGCTCCAAGTGGCGGTTTCGGGGGCGGTAGTTTTGGAGGCGGTGCAGGAGGAGCTCCATCATCTAGTTATGGGGCTCCAAGCAATGGTTTTGGCGGTGGCAGCTCTGGCGGTGCTCCTTCTTCAAGCTACGGTGCTCCAAGCAGTGGTTTCGGAGGAAGTTCCGGAGGCTCCAAAAACGGAGGTTTCGGAGGTGGTGCTCCTTCCTCCAGCTATGGCGCACCAAGTAATGGTTTCGGAGGTGGTTCTGGAGGTGCCCCATCCTCTAGTTATGGTGCTCCGAGCAACGGTTTCGGAGGTGGCTCTAAAAATGGTGGTTTCGGAGGCGGTGCTCCATCCTCTAGTTACGGTGCACCAAGCTTCGGAGGTGGCAGTTTTGGAGGCAGTTCTAGTGGAGCTCCATCTTTTAGTTACAGCGCATCAAGCAGCGGTTTCGGAGGTGGCTCTGGAGGTGCTCCATCCTCTAGTTATGGTGCTCCAAGCAACGGTTTCGGTGGCGGCTCTAAAAACGGAGGTTTCGGAGGTGGCGCTCCATCATCTAGTTACGGCGCACCAAGCAACGGTTTCGGGGGTGGCTCTGGAGGTTCTCCATCCTCTAGTTATGGTGCTCCAAGCAACGGTTTCGGTGGCGGCTCTAAAAACGGAGGTTTCGGAGGTGGCGCTCCATCATCTAGTTACGGCGCACCAAGCAACGGTTTTGGAGGTGGCTCTGGAGGTTCTCCATCCTCTAGTTATGGTGCTCCAAGCAACGGTTTCGGTGGCGGCTCTAAAAACGGAGGTTTCGGAGGTGGCGCTCCATCATCTAGTTACGGCGCACCAAGCAACGGTTTTGGAGGTGGCTCTGGAGGTTCTCCATCCTCTAGTTATGGTGCTCCAAGCAACGGTTTCGGTGGCGGCTCTAAAAGCGGAGGTTTCGGAGGTGGCGCTCCATCATCTAGTTACGGTGCTCCTAGCAATGGGTTCGGAGGCGGCTCTAAAAACGGAGGTTTCGGAGGGGGTGCTCCATCATCCAGCTATGGCGCTCCAAGCAACGGTTTTGGAGGAGGCTCTAAAAACGGAGGTTTTGGAGGAGGTGCCCCATCCTCCAGCTATGGCGCTCCAAGTAATGGCTTCGGAGGAGGCTCTGGGGGAGCGCCATCTTCTAGTTATGGTGCTCCATCAAGAGGTAACGGCGGGGGTAAGGCACCCTCTTCAAGCTACGGTGCACCTAACGGTGGTTCCTCCAATTTCGGACCACCAGCACCACCACCATCCAGCTATAGTGCACCATCTGGAAGTTATGGAGCACCTCAACCACCTGCACCACCAACTTCTGGGAACTTTGGGCCTCCTGCACCTCCATCTTCTGGCTATGGTGCCCCTAGTTCTGGTGGAAACGGTGGATCTAGACCTTCCAGCAGCTATGGAGCACCTTCTTCGGGCAGCTTTGGTCCTCCTTCACCCCCGTCTTCAAGCTACGGGACTCCATCATCAGGATCGTCTTCTAACGGAGGTGGTTACAGTTCTCGGCCGTCGAGTTCCGGTCAGAGCTATGCCAGTAACGGAGGCTATGTGTACTAAAAGAACACTCATTAACTGTCAACCTCGAAAAGGAAAACTTCTCGGCACGTCGCGGGTGTGTTACAAAAGCTGCAGTCAAATCTCCTCTTAGGAAGAAGTTAATAATCAGAATCTTATAGTTTCCTGCTTTATAAGATGTGTACATCTGTATTGTTTAACTTCTTCAAGCATTTTGTATTTGTTTCACTAGTGTCTCTGCTATTGACTCCAAATCGGAGTACTGAACAGTCAAAGAAATTTGCATTTACAACGATACTTGTGTAGCCTCTTGTAAATACCCGACTATCACTGAGCCCAATCAGCCTGTGTTTCTTGCGTACTGTATACAAATAGTTAATGTTTTCGACTCAATTATTGTCAGAGTAGAGTTCTTTTGATGTTACCCCGCTCAAACTTGCAGACCTGCCCCAGCAATGACTTCAAGGTGTCCAATATTGTAATCTCTAGGACAATAACTTGCTAGGACGAGAACATTTGAGAGGTACACTTTTGACATCCGTACTATCTATCATTGACTACTGACCTTTTATTCATATCTCCTGAATACTACCACGGCGAATTCTAAGTTGTCAACCGTCATTCTTTAAATTCTGTGGAATACATCATATCCCTTTCCCACATTGCTTTTGCAACTGCGATAGTATGCCTTCGCAGTAACAAGAATTTCAAGCCCCAATTAGTTTTATGCAATTGTGAAGGCAAATGACAAAGAAAAAAATCTCTTAAGGGCTTGAGGGGCACTGACCGACCACAATTGACGTTCTTCATAACCATCTTTCGGACGTAAACATTGGACAAAAGGTCAACTATCTACTCCACAGAAGGACAACAAGGGCAAACTCTTCTCGGGTATTTACCAGAGGATATTTTTTCTACTTGAACAGAGATATTGTTTGCAACAAAATGTTAGTGACATCTTCCAATCCAGTCATTCCTCATTTGATATATCAATGTTTCTTTCCTTAGGGATATTGTACAAAAGTAACATTATACTACACCTTAATTTATGAAAATCAAAGTGTTGATTTAAGAAAGTGGATCAGCATATTAACATGACGCAACGGGTAATACCATTTTTGTATAATAGAAACTAGTGTACGTTTTTATATGTTTTATATAAATAAAGATACTTTGTAAATTAATGCACATTTTATTTTCTGTTTATTGAGCCTGAACACCCTTATATTTGTGGTTATCAAGAAACTTGATAATTGTCAAAATTTCAGCCTCACCTGTGACTCTGCCGTAAACTCGTAAAGAAATTTACCTTTTTGATCAGCAATTTTGGAAATAGGACAATGTATAGTTAAGAAGAAGCACAACATACGGACATGGAAGACTTTGACATTAATTTGTTGTTTTATGCAATGGAAATGTTGCTGCATCAAAATGAAGGAGGAAACGAAAGCTTAAGATAATAAAGGACTTTGTGTTTGTTGCCAGACTATATTTCTTTCATTCTAAAGAATGCTGAATAACAAATGGAATATTAGAAAGGCAAAGTACATTAAGGTACATATAAATAGTCTTCGCAAGCGTTATTTCCTATTCAAACACTGCGGAGGGACAGCAGTTTTATTTGAAGGAAAAAAATTGAATCCAAGTGTGTATGAAAAGGAAGGAAACTTTTATCAATTTCAACTTCTCCCAAAAATATCTAAGCTACGCCCAAATTTGGGTAAACTTCAGACCCACGTCCTGGATATCTTTGAAAATGAATGTGGTAAATGATTCTTAATCCTTCCCATATGACTTGTGCGTCAAGAGCCGTTTAATGCTGACGGAGCGCGGCGGTTAATAAACTGCAAATAAAAAGTAATCGGTCAATGGGACTACTAGCCGCACGCCCAGACGAGCATGGCAGAGTTATGCAATCATCCAAACGAAAGGGGAGATACACCGCTCAGTGGAATACCTGATTTATTGCACCTGGAAGTACTGGTCCACAATATCTGAAACTGGTGTCGAACTCAGGTGCATTCCGTGGTAGAGAGCTGACATCAGGGTTCAGACCATTTCACCACAGCACAGGACACGCCTGTTTACAAGCATTCATAATCTAAATGTCAGGGATGAAAACTTTCTCATATGAAACCTGGACACATTTCTCTAGAGGTAAGTTGGATGATTGTAGCGAGAAGCATCTATGCATGCAAAAGGCAGGAAATTAAGAAATGCCATATTCGATAATCATCGATTAGTGTATTGAACCCTTTACTATATTAAGCCTGGAAAAGGCAAACGGTTGACTGCCTCTATGATTGAGTGGTGAGCGCTCTGGTTCCTTAACCTACAGTCGCAGATTCAATTAGCGAGTTTTCTTTAATTAAAACCATCCACTATCCTCGAAGTATGAGGGTGAGTTATGGTATGGGGTGAGTTTCATTGCAAAAATGGATAAAACCTGTAGTTTAAGAATTATTATTACCATTGGCTGTTTACCAAAGAAAAAACAACGTTTGGATAGGAAGAAATTCCACCAGCCGAGATGTCATATACTTAGGTTCAACACTGGACACCAAACTCACCTGGAACACCGATATCTCTTCCGTAGTTAAAAACACTACGGTGCAGAATCATCTCCGCTACCATTACACCTCAAGAGTGTCGTCTGGATGTTCGGATGCTTGGTATTGAGCTCAACCTCAAAAGTACAAATAAAGAGAACTTATATACCTACTACAAAACTGGATCCTACGAACTATAGTGGACGTCCTATGGTACGTCCCCAATGTCACACTTCATTCGGATCTCGCCTCGCCACATTTTGCTCCTGATAAACTCGATTTCACACATCCTTCGCCATATATCCTAATCACTCTCCATTTACCACCACGCCAAAACAACCGTATCAGAATGCCGAGTAAAATTAATCTGAGGAGAGTTAATGAATTGTAACATCAACACATTCTGTTTCTGTTTACGCAAGGCATACAATATATTATTGTAGGCCAACTGTAATACACAATTAGTGTAATAAAGTTAACAATTAAATTAAAGCAAATATTGACTGTTTCTAGAGTCAAAGCCTTCCATATGACCATAGAAGTTAAACAGGGTCTTTACGACTGAAACGTTTTAAATAAATAAAAGTCCAAGCTACTAATTTTTCCCAGTTACATTTTTATGAGCATGTTCTACAAAATAATTCTCTCTCCATTATTTATCGCTATTAAAACATTCAACCTCAAAGTTAACTGCAGTTAATCTACACTTAGCATTTCTTATCTCCCATTACCCTGGTTCCTTGTATCGGTTCACTGTGATAAGATCAAGCAAGGGGGATTAAAATGTTCACTACATACACAAAGCTTTTGTCTCATGATTTATCTTAATACATCTGTTGTTAAGCCAACAAACTCGTCATAAAGCACAGAATGATAAACATATAAGACATACATAAAATCGTGTGTCATCTACGAAAATCATTAGAGAAAATAAAGACTCTTATAATGCTATGTAACAATCAGCTTCAAGATTTGAGGTTATCTTATTATTTCAGGAAATTGAGAAAAATGTAATTTAATACCAAACACGTTTTAAATATTAGTTACTTATATAAAGGTAAATAATTCCACTGACAGCACTGCAGACAGAAGCTGTAATGAGAAAAAGATGGGAACATAAACGAAAATTCAGGTTAAGTTTTTCAAATTTTGGGATTCAGCGTCCCGAAACTCGTTTGCTCAGTATTAACATTTTTGGCATGAAATTTAGGACAGCCCTGAACAAGTGGATACGGTTGCTCACCTGTTTGAATTAAATATACTGTTTAACATAAATAGAACAATATAGTTATAAAACTCGCGCAGAGGAGATGCCCTGCACTTCCTATTACTAAAACAACAGAAAACATAAGAAAATTGCCGTAAATCTTACATAATTCAGGGTGCTAGTCGGCCACGATATGAGTGTGTGCGATGGGAAGAGGAACTAAACAGTTATGGAACAAGTGGACGGGGCATCAGAAGGACAGGTAAGGAAAACATCCGCAGTTCTGAGTTGCATTTATTAGCGAGGATGAGGCCTGTAAAACGTAGTACTGTTTTCACTGTGCAACTGTACATTTTCATATCGCCTTGCCTCTCTCTGATCCCTAGCCTGGTATAGTCAACAAAAACAATGGCACCCTCCTCCAGGCTCACTCATATCGTGGCTGACTAATACGTGCAAATTGTAGTTGTACAGTTGTAGTAGTTGTAGGTCAGAGTACTAACCTCACTTTCAGTATGTAACTCGTAGTAAAGACACATCTCTCAGTACAGACTGTAAAGCTGAGTTACCACTCGAATCAGCATTATTAGTTTACGAAGCACAGCTGTCTTCCCGACTCCACCATCAACTTGTTTTGCTCATGTCTTACCTTTCATTATACTCGTACGTATATGTATATGTCACGTTCTTGCGTGACTATACTCACTTAGAATCTGCCAGCGTTTTAGCTTAACCGTCCATTGAGAAATGTATATAATTAAATTTAGGATCAATGTTATATATTTAGTTAAAAATGAACAGGACTTAAAGGAATAAAGTAAAGGAATACTGTTTCGTTTTCTTGATATGCATATATTTCTTCTCACTTTTTGTGTTTAACACTTCAAAGTCTAAAACACATCATTACAATTTATTACTTCATGGTACACTTTTTCTAATTCCAGAAAATGTTACAAGATTTTGTTTCTATATAACCAGGAGCTAGTTATTTGTCTTCACACTTTTAAGGAAACATCAGCAGGGTTTTGAATCTGTTTACATAAATTAAAATAGTTTCATCTAAAATTTATTGCATTCAACATCCACGTTATTTTTGTTCTATTTTATATATTTCTACCTATCGGTGCTCGTCTGATACGTTTATAATTTCATCATTATATTATTACTTGTTTTACCTAGTTTTATTCAGTAGGCCCCTATTTATTACAATGCACTTCTACATGCTCAACATTTACAGTCTCTCTTGCAAACTTACCACTTGTTTTCTGTGAGAAGGAAATTTTTATAACACGCAAATAACATTTTGTATCAACATTATCGATAAGAATTCTGTTCAACAATCACACACAGATTCCATTTTAAGTAACACTTTGAATATTATTATGATATGTAGAGGTTTTTAAGTAGTATACATTCAGTAATGAAGCTCACAAAAAACACATGCTAAGGATGTAAACATAAAACTCTTCAACAAAGAAGCAGTAAATTAATTAATACATAGTACGCTGGCCCTTTGTTGTTAGGTGCATGGAGGCTGCCTGCAAATTTCATGGCACTTTGGCGAGGTTCAGCGTCTGTGAGGATATACAGTGTTGCCAACTAGGGGTTCTTTAAATTATATAACCACGTCATTCTGGCTGAATTTAGATCGAGGAGGAGAAAATTCAAATTGGCCGGAAATACAGTTCTTTTTCTGAGACTTCAATGACAGTGAAATCCATAATAATGCTCTTGTAGGCCGTAGGCAAATTCATTTCAGGGAATACAGTAACAAGCTGTATACAAGAAAGCTATTTTTATTGTTTCATATCTTTATATACAAGATTCAACCTAAGCCTTCATTCCTGACGAAAGTAATAGTTGCCTGCTTGTAACGCTGACAGGCTTCGGCTATACCTCCAATACTGAGATAACTGATTCCCTTGATTAATAGATGGATATCGTGTAATTTTAGCACCGAAAAATTCCGACTGATTTGTTTCGCATCATTTATTTCATTGATAGGATCGAAAGAGTATATGTCCGACTTATATATAAATAAAAAGGGAAAATGGTGAACAAGTGCGACAACGAAATCTAACATAGAATTAAGAATATAGAAATGTAAACAAGGGGAACATCTCCACATATATTAATCACAGATGTAGCTCAAATGGTTGAATCTAGAATGTCGAATGAAGCGACTGTAAACCAAAACGTTCCATAATATTGGATGGCACACTTTATTATGAATTGATGCACAAGTTCGTAGCATTTTAAATTTATCATGGTATACAGATGTCGCAGTTCACATTTGTCGGTTCTCTGGATGACAGACATAGGTCATTGTGGATTAAAGTGTTTAAACGGTGTCTTTGTCAAGCCCGATGTATATTTCCTGAATATGGAGAATCATGGGTTTTCTCTGAAACGATATGGCTTTCTCCCATGGCATTCCAGTCGTACTTATCCCCTCCCCCCGTACCTCCCCTCAACTCTTTCTACTCCTCTGTTAAACTCAAACAGAATTATGTTGAATGTGTTAGTTCTTTCTTTCTTTTTTTCTTCACACCATATTGCTTAGTGTACAAATGCACCAAATTTCTTTAAATCTATAAAGTTAAAGCCTGAATCTCAATAACATTCCCTCCCCAAAGGACAAATGATAAACGAAACTTTATCTTCAGTATTTTGCCTTATAAAAACGCTACGGATTTTAGCATCAAACTGCTTTGTCAGAATTCCTGAAATGTTTCATAAAGGGTTTTGTAGTATGTGTCTGCGAGGGGATGGGCAGAAGAGGTTCTTGGACCAGTTAGTACTGTCCGTTTCTTAGCTTTGCAGCATGGCGCATAAAATAACTGAGCACGTCGAGTAGTTTCTAACTGAAAGAACGACATAATGTGCCAGCTCCGAGTGAAGCCTTTATAAAGGAATTATTCTGCCAACTATATTGTTGTGGAACAAGGCTTTCCCAAGGGAGACAGTATTGTGGTATTGTTTGGTTTGATTATATCCAGACGCTCAACAATTTTGTCCCCTATGGTATATATAACTAAGGAGATGGGATTTTCTTAAAAATATAAACAGAAAATAATTATTCGTACACCGGCAACGTTACCGAGATTTTTCTTTTTGGACATTCTTGAACTACTATGATCCTTACTGTCCCAGTCTATATTGGGCGTGAAAGACAAGTAATTTTGCTCAGAGGTCTCTTTATCAGGCTTGAGGTTCTTTTAGTGCCGTAAATCTACGATATCTTCCCTTCCGAAGGAAGCCATGCTAATGATTTTTACGTCAAAAAAAAATCGCCCTCCGCTGGTTTTGAACCCGCTACTGAGCAAGATGAGTCCACAACAATTTGTGAGGCTCGCATTCGGGAGATCTTGGGTTTTATTCCCATTGGGTCGGCCACTCTGACCTTGGGACTTTTTCGCGGTTTCTCTGGTTGGTAAGAATACAAGGAAGTTTAAAATTTTCCTGACGCGTAATTTCACCTCCTTATCATGTTTTAGGGTCGAAGGATCAGGCGAGTAGATGGCGGGTGAGGCGTATGGGGTTGAATTTGCTTTGGAAAGTTGTCTGCCCTGGCGTTCGGCGTTCTCAGAGAGAACTGTCCATGGGGGGAGAGATGGGCCTATGGGGGGTCCCGCCGATGTCAGGATGTAATATGTGGAGAGTTACGGACCCCGCCTTCCGTCCCAGGTCGCTCTCTGTGTCTTTCTCTTCAACCCTTCCCCCTGGAGGTTTCCAGAAACAGAATAGGCCTTCGTGTGCGCTTAAAAACCAAAATCTTCATCTGCTTCCTGATGGCATATACACCGGCAACGCTGGCACTCAGTAATTCGTAACCAACTATCCATTTGTTCAACTTTATTTACAGCTTATTTTGAACCAAAAACGTTGTAGGACAGGGTCAGCAAACTCAATAAGTAAGACATATTTAGCCTCGTGTGACGTAACAACGGCAAGGGTTGAGGAGGGAAGAAAAGGTTTATGACGGTCAGTCGCGTACTGCTGGTCCCTCTGGCCTTCTCTTACCAGCCACTTCGCTCTTGCCTCACTTGCCCAACGCATCTCAGTGCGCTCCTTTTGCTGAGGCTGGGCGAAAAGAGCCACTCTTACTGACACTGTAGAGCAAAGGTGGCGAAAACGGGACTCGCGAGTAATTTTGACTCGTAGGCGCCGTTTTCTCTCTACCACTGTCCCTTTGTTTTTCACATGCTGCTGAGTGATGCAGTGCGTGTTGTATATTTGGTGACTCGCGGAAGGAAGGCGTTTTTGCACCCTTGCTGTAGGGTATGTGGAGACAGCTGTGTCGACTACTCTGCAGGTCAACATGGTTATCAGCTCCAAGAGCTTCCCTCACTGTACTCTCTCATCTCCGGAATATGCGACGCGTCTCTCTTAGGGGGTCATTTAATCCTTAGTTGACAACACTGGTTATCTCGAATGTTACTAACTTTTTTGGTTAATTTTAATTCATGAACATACAAGGACGGGGCTGTCTATCAAATTAAGCACTCAAAAGTTTTATTTTTCAAAACTCCGATAATGGTTGTATGCCTTCTGCATTAGTTTTAGACTTATCAAATAATTTTCATTCAAAATTAACTGTAAAATTCATGGTAATGATTCTTCCAGCCGGGTGTTCTTCTAGAATTATTTATACGTTTAGGAGCTGCAAATATGCACCAGTTGTGATAATTGGCTTACTATCTTTATGATAACAAGGTATTTTTTAAGTTTATTAAAGATGATACCATCCTTTTTCGGTTATTGCTGCTAATATAGCCGTTAGGTAAATATTTTTGAAACGCCACCCGCCATTTAACAGCTTTTGGTTCCTGCTTTTAAAGGGCCAGACTTGTGCGTGCATTTTACGAAACGTAGGATAAAGCAAACTTACAGTAAACATATAAATCTAAAATGATGGATTTTTAACGATACTTTACATGTTATATGCTAATAAACTATGAAATATGAAACAACATTTATAAATGATATCTTCGATAGAATTCGGAACAATAACTTAATAACACGAGTACAAATCCAGATGCAAATATAATTATCATGATCATTTTGAACATATATTAACAGTAGAAAAGTCAAATATTGTAGGAATAACACTTAATTCAACAGTTGGGTAACACAGTTCAACTATTGCTTTGGAATCACTTGGTAATTTTTAAAATTAATTTTTGTCTAGTTCACATCACTGTTGTCCAAAATTGTTCTCCTTATCACATGCAACACTATTATTATACCTATAATATTATTTAGAAGCTCTTTACACCCAAACTGCATTACAAAACTAATTACCAACCCTGAATATTTAACTGTGGTAGATTTCGTGAAATGGACTGTTCTGCAGCTTACTAAGTTAAATAAAACTGGACAGCAGGGTAAATATGTACTTCAATATTTCATGAGTTTTTGAAACCCTCTCTGTTACAAAATATATTATTTGTTTTCATAGCCATTCTACAGATGTACCATATAACAAGGTTTTAGGGGAACTAAAGAACGGTTAGGTAACACTCCAAAGTTCAAATATTGGAAAATTCCAAGAAAAGAATAATGAATTTTAGGAAACTATTAATGCTAAGAAACACGTGATTTCATTACAATATATAATTTTGTAATGCGTTTTAAAGCCTTTCTTTAGGAAGGTTTTGTCGAATTCTACTAATTCTCCAGTTATAAAAATGCAATAAGAATGAAGAGGTCTTATACCTCATTTGTCATGTAAATATCTCATAATACGAGATCTTAATAAAAATCATTGCAGTAATTTTGAGAAAACAAAACAGCAATTAAACCTTTTCCATGTAAAGCATTTCTGTTTGTTTGTTAGCGCTTTTTTTCTTTCTTCTTTGTTTTTCTTTTTTAATATTTACATGGCATATATAAACGATGCTGTTCACACACACACAAACAATAATTTTTTTTAATTCAAGAGACCTCCAAGCGTCCTATTTCCGTTGAAGCCTCGATGTTCCATTTTTGTGTGGAATGGAACACTGTCTACCTAGGCTTTAGGTAAGTGATAGAGAAATTAGTACGGGGAAATTTGGTTTCTCAAAAGGCAATATATACAGAAACTATTTAGAGGAAATGTTCCTGCATTTGAGAATAAAAACAAAACGGCATCGTATATATTTGGTTTAATCGAAATAACCACGTTCAATTTATCGGAAACATTAATGTATACTTTAGAATATTTTGTTTTTTAAAATATTATTAAGTCGTGTTCTGAATAACTGTAATATTAAAGAATGTTATTTAACTATTTTAAAAATAGTTCTGTGTAATACTTTCATAAATATGCCAAACTTATTAGTTGAGCAAGAACGCTTATAATTAAAATCTCCTAAGAAATTTGAGTTCCCTTCTGAAAAATAAAACTTAAAATAAAAATGAAATTTATTTTTAAAATAAAAACTCCATAGTTTCGTAAGCGGTTGGGAACTTTAAAAGAAAACGATCTGTGTAATATAATTTTAAAAGACATTAAACCACCAGACATATACAAGAATTTACTGGTCTTGAAATATTGTAGGACAGACCGCGTAATTCTACTATATTTTCTACATGTTCTTTTCCGTTCTTTTCTCTCTAATTACAAAGCTTTACTTTTTGAATCTAGAATTTTACAATTTCAATTCTATATACCGGTAGCCCCCAGAGTACTTTATGCCGCATATACAACAAACGCGTAATATCAATAAAATTAAAATTAGCATTTTTTTTAAAAATGGTCTGACACGTCACATTTAATAATAACCCTTTTTAGCCATTATGCTACGGGATATGACGTCATCGACAAGTTTTTAAATGATAACGTATTCTTTTTTTTCTGAAAGGTAGTTATTTTCTTTAATCCCATACAACATTTCATTTGTTTCATACAGAAGCTTTAGTTGCCATCAGATTTAGTTACCATGTATTGTTATATCAGATTTTGTGTGACGAAACTATTATTCGTGATATTAGTTTAAAGTAAAAAGATTTCAACAGAAGCTTAAAGGATTGAAATTCTGACGATGATAGGAATTGGTTACAGAAGCCGTGCATTCGGTCAGTTTAAAACTAGCCGTCTGAACGACGTAGCTCGAATCGGGCACTTCCGTGAGCGCTCCGAACAGGCTTTGTTCACAAGTCTGCGCATCTTCTTGTAGTAGTTATAATGGGGAACTATAATAACGAAATTCCTCCGAGAAAATAATTCATATACGAGATTTCAAACAGACAGATGTTTTAACACTGAATATTTGTAACCAAAATGCACTTTATTGATTTATGGCTCTCAACTGGAGTATGACAAAAGATCGTTACAATGCTACACTTCAGTAGCAATCTTGGCTCAATGTTAGGGAGTTAGCTTGCTTTTTCTGAGGTTGCTAGCTCAAATCTGCGTGAAGCAATTCAACTTCTTTTCACTTTCAGTAAAAATAAAATAGGTTTTCTTCATCTTTTATGTATGTGGTGTTTACTTAGTAAATTTAAATTGAGTTTTATTTATGGACGCTCTTTAACTACTATGGTCCTTAGCGTCCCATTCTATGTTGGGCATGAAAGATCGGTAATTTTGCTCAGAGGCCTCTTTATCAGGCTTGAGGTTCTTTTACGTGCCGTAAATCTACAACACGAGACCACCGCTTTACTTTCCTTCCGAAGGAAGCCATGCTAAGGATTTTTACGCCCGAAAAAATCCATCGCCCTCCACTGGGTTTGAACCCGCGACCTTGGGAACTAATTTTACTTAGTAATCCGTCATACCAGTAGATGGCAACCATGACATTAATTTATTGGTCGGGAGGTTTCATTCTCGAGTCAACTTAATTTTATAAGCTCAGATTTCACCATCATTGTAGTTATATCTGTAAGTAAAATGAAGTAACACAATGTTATTTAATTATATTACAGTAAAACGTGTTGTAAAAAAAAGATACCCACGACGGAGAATCGAACTCGAGCTGCTTGAGTACAAGTTAAGTAACTTAACCACGGCTCCACCCCAGGCACGGTCTACGGACCGTGATAGCCCAAATCAGTGCCTTGTGGCTTGTATTATAGAGTTAAGCAAAGCAGCGCACAGAAGTTGACGGCTGTAAACCGCGCGTTCCCTCAAAGGGGCTTTGAAAAATCGAACTGCTCAAGAGACTTTTAGTTTGACCCAGTGAACAGAACAAAAAGTATCTAGTACTTTTCAGTGAAACTCATACAATTTGGCAACTTAAGCATAACAAACAAAATTCCTAGAACATGGACATTTCGGAGATACTGACATACCGGAAGAGCTCTAAATATTAAATTTGACGTGTACGACATTTATTAAAAATAAAATAATTTTAGTTCTATTGGCATTGTGCTTTACCCTTTAAAAATACCCGAAATTTATGGCCAGAAAACATTTATTTACGTTTACATACTTAGTTTTATATTCTTGCACACGTTTTAGTCACATTGTTGGATTTTGTCAAACAAATTAACGCTTAGCATGAAGACAGTCCACTTCACTATTGAGTTTAACATTAGACTACAAGCATGTCTTTGTAACATAAACTTGTAAGAACAACATGAAGTAATCTGAAAACTGAATGAAAACATAGATAATAAAAACAGAATGTACAATAATAAGCAACTACAGCGCCTTTCAGTCTCTTTCTACAATATATACTGTTGAGAAAATTAACACTTTTGCATGAAACATAAATACTTGAAAAGGAATATACATAAATTCATTGTAGAATTGGGACTTTTAAGGACACATTTTCCCTTGAGAATAAATAGGAAAACATTTTGGCACTTTTGGCCCCTTTATGAGGAAAAAAATAATTATTTCACTATCAAAAGGATTACTTAAAACCTTAATACTGTTCAACGTTCTCTAATAAAGCTTTTATAGAGGAGTAAACACTTTGAAAAGTCAACAACAATATCTGTTTAGAGTCCCATGTCTACAACAGACAGGTTAGCATGTTGATAGCTAGCAAATAGAAGCGTTATAAAAACTTAACAAGCAACAAATAAGCAAGACAGTGCTTTGCAAATAAAAAAATGCGATGTCTCCACAAGTCAGCCTCAACAATCAACAATCACTTCTCTACATGTTTTTGTTTCAACTCTGGCTATAGCAACATCAATACTTTACATAACGAACACTTTAATAGTATTTGTTCAACAACACAAAAGTGAACCACTCTCGTTCACTATGCAACAACGATACATAGTTAAGTTCGGTGATAGGTACAAACATGCTACACGTGTATAATGAAAAAAGGTTCATTCTCTATAGAAAATAATAAAAACCGGATTGCAGCTTCCCTGGCGGTGTGGCTGAGACTGGTCGCCGTGAGTTCAGTATACCATTGGGAATGTTTTCATTTGAATAGCCTCGCCACGGGGTATGGAGGTGCCTATAGCCTGCCAAACATTTAACCAACAACAATATTACTAACCTGTATCGTCCAAATTCAGATCTTTATATTATGTTTATAAAAATACGTTTTTATTAATTTTCTCATCTTCCTTTCCTAGAGTCTTTCTCTATACAACCAACCAACACATCGTTAGCTTCATGATTTATAATAATTGCTCCTTACTTTAATTTATAAACAACTACATATTTATTTCTACGCGACCAGGAAGGAAATGCTGATCAGTAAGTTAATTGTTAAAGCAGTGTTTCTTCGGCTAATACAATTACCAGAGCATATTTAATTAAGAGAATATTGCAAGTAAAAAAGAATTAAACTGCCGCATTTGACCGTGAAATGAAGACAGAGTGCTACAGATATACTCACTATCGATAGTACAGCCCCGTTCATTAGTATTCCTAGTATGTCCACATAAATAAACGATATATCAATATAGACAAGATATTTCAACCAGGCTTTGAATGACTTACGAATAACTTAAAAACAATTAAGTAACTTAAAGGAAGTGACAATGCCATACTTTTTTATTTTTAGGATCAATCCAATTGCTCTTTCAGGAATACCAATGAACGTTTCTGTAGCGGTGGACTGACTTATTAGTTGCTATACATTTTAGTCAGTGATATTCCAGTTAAATGGTAATAATAATAATAATAATTATTAACATTAGTATTATGTGTTTTATACTTTCCCTAATTTCAAGCAATGAGAAAGGTACGTTCAGACAGCGCTTTTTCTAATTCTACATTCACGATGCAGAGATCTGCACGTCCAGTGACGTTAGAGGCAGCGCTTACTGCTTGATAGGTGAGCTTTTAATTTTTTCATGGTCAACAGCAAATATAAAATATATCCTCTTTCCTTGGTAAAGTTGAAATAAAAGGACGGGCGTTCTAACCAACGCACGGCCTCAGAATACTTATGTTGCCTCTTGGTTTCAAATTATACAGGAGTGTTCACGAATTCGCATAGAATTCCTCATATTAGGCTTAAAAAGCATGTTTATTAGGGGACATAAATGTATTGTACACCTCGCATGCTACTACCTGATGTTTACACCCAATCCCGGAACCGGATGTAGATTAAACTGCCACTCTTCGTTCCTTTGCCATACAGTTCAAGTCAGTAAACTCTACGAGATCAATAGGGCACATTAGTGGTCGGTTAGCCGGACCTGGGTGCAAACATCAGTTAAGAGGCTAAGCAGTGCCTCGCCCAAGACTGCGGTAGTATTCAGTCGTTTTAACTGCATAACTTTTTTAGCTTTTATTGAACAAATAAGAGATTCTTGTAGATATCCATGTGTACACACATATACCTAGAAACTTACCCCATTAGCAGATCAATTCTGTTTGTTTCTTGTTTGCAGTCTACTTATAGTATCTTACGACATTTTAATAACATTTGATCCTCAAAATTGAGTTCTTGATAAACTTAACACAATGAAAGTATTTAAAAATAATAGAATATTCCGACAATGTGTTTATCTATAAGCACAATAGAGATATTTAGGCAATTAAAATTGAGTATAATTTGCTGAATTATTTGTATCGTAAATTTGTAACCAAATTTTTTTTCTCATAAAATTAGAGCTGACTAGGTGTTTTAAACACCATATTGCTTTATACAGAAATAAATAGGAATTATCCACATAAGGTGAGTAATATTTTGAATGTTGACCAGTGTTGATGAAAGAGGCTATTCGAGTATACACAACTTTCCAAATTGAGAGCAGCTAGCGTGATGCTACAATATTTGCTAGTGTATTTGGTGTGAACGCCGGAAAATAGAATCTTAACCTAAGAAGGAACTATCCCAATTCAATAAACTTTAATGTCAACTAATTTTGGTACATTAGACGCATCGCACCATTGCTAGTCCAAGGTTGTGCTAGACAATGACTATTCTTAGAGTAACAAAACAGGTTTAACGTTTGAGTGCTGCAGGCGATGACGCACAATGTTTCATTCACTCAGTTTTGATCTTACGAGGATCCAGACCTCTCAACTGCGACCATAGTTTAAAGTGATTTAAGGAAAAGCAAAGCGGTATCGCAAAGTACTGGTGCACCTAAAATTAGGTTAAGATAGTCAGACAAAGGGGGGCAACCGCTGGATCTCAGCACCGCACGTAGGCCGTCTCAGTAGGCCCATTGTGTCTTACGTGACCCCTGGAAGGATGGGATGAAGGGGAGACCCAAGCGCGACTAGATCCGGACGACGATGCGCGTTAACAAGGATGGGGCTCATAACGGGGGCCTGCCTGCGCCATCAACCCGGGGGTCCCGGGAACGAGCCCACCGGGAAGGGACACCAGCCGGCCATCCAAACGCCAGGTAGAAGAGCAAAGTCAACCGTCCCGCAGCAACACACCAATCGCCGTCGCCTGGTCCTGCAACCCTGAGAGATATGAAGGTAAAACAAATGAAAGGAAATTATGGGGACAGGAAATTCGTCTACCGACCTGGGAACCCACTTAAAACCCAAGGTCAGGCTGGGCGGCCCAACGGGAATTGAACTCGGGACTCCCGAATGCGAATCTCATAACATTGGGATAAAAATACGAAATAAACATCGGTTACCACTCTCGTTAAAGAAAACACTTTGGATTTTAACCCAACTAAATAGAAAAGACAATGAAGCTCTTTGTGAACCGGAAGCCACCCACATTCGCCACAACTATGAATAAGAAGGCTACTGACAGTGAATGCATAACTTTATTGCCATGGGAAGCGGGTATTCCGAGCTCAAACGGCATAACCTGAATATTGGCAGTGCTTTGTTGTCAACCCAAAGGGTGCAATGAGAAATGATATCATTTGTTTTACATTTACGAAGTGCATAGAAGAATATGACAGACAATTGCACCTTCCTTCTGCCCTCATTCGACTTACTTAACTCTATGATCACATCTTTGTTTACGAGTACTGTCTTTTGAACTGCAATAGTTCATTATTTTGTGATATTCAGCATCACCTCCATTGTAATAATGTATATCACACCAAAAATGTTAAAACGTTCACCACGATGACTTACCTTAAATATAATATGGACACAGAGTTAAATTTTATGGATACATCTATTTACGAAGACTGTGTATTTATATCATTTTATGTATAAGCATTTGCTACGCGTATGCTAGCAAACACTGCAAGATCGGCGAGGGAAACTCATGATTTGAGTTAGAATTTATATGTAGTTTCTTAAATGTCAGCCAATCTGTAAAACAGAAGCGGGTTCTTCATATTTGTTTTTATATTTTATTGCCTGCCGGTTATGTTTACAGCTAGGAGCTCATGAGATACTCGTATCTCACAATGGATTAAGGGAGAGCAGGTTTTATCTGGAAACAATTCTGGGCTATAACCCAGCTTATGATACCTGTGGTGCTGGTATTTCATAAAAGTTACACCTTCCACGCCCTCACCCACTCTCCCCCCCCCCCTCCTAACGTCGATTGGATCAGCACTCCCTACCACACAGGTGCGCAGAACACGTTTTAGCAACTTCCGCTATTAACACTCTGGAACCTGAACATCTTTTCATGCACCAGGAGCCCCAGCATTTGTTTGAGCAGGTAGATCTAAACATCATTTTCAGATTGTAATGAGTTCGTAACAAGAAATGTACTTGTGACTTTAAACGAGTTTCCAGGAAGTAACCAAAGTGATTTTAAAGCAGCGAGGAAATACGCCCTGTCATTTGTTAAATGAAGAGGCAGTAAGAGGTATAATGGTCACTTTAAACGTGTTCAGGAAATCAGGTACAGCTCGGACCAGAGTTTCTTGTACAGGACCAGTATATGTCATAACTTAAAATTATGTGAAAAAGCGCTGATCCCTTTGTATTTTTCAAATAACTTTATTTTGTAAATATCACGTTTTTGTTTTTCCCATTTTTCTGCATATAAATCCTAAAATTTCTGATGATAGAGCAGTTTTATATTAGCTTCATTCTGTCCTGCAGTTTTTCTGAAAACAATAAAGGATTCGCGATTGATTTGGACTCTCAGTGCCTCTTATTCTTTTGTTTCCTTCGAGCTGCTAGATGGTGTAATGCAGGTTGCATATTCGGCAAACGGAGGTTTCTCCGTTCTTCTGATCTAAGTGTATCAGAACTTGACATTAATTACAATCAAAACAGGCAGCAGGATACACTGTACAACGTGTTTGTTCCTGTTCGTCCGGATCCAGCGACTTTAGCGTACAATGTGGAATAAGCTTACTTGTATACTTGGGAGCAGAAAAAGTGGCCCATTGCTGTGGTGTTTGTCTTTCTCCCTTCCTTTATTAAGGTTTCCAAATTTATCTAACCCAGGCCTTATCACTTCTCTCTAACTGGCTCGAAAAAACACAAACCTTTGAGTGACTTGGTGTTAGAAATAACTGCTCTTAAATTCTCCTCTGATTCGTGTAAACAACTAGAGATGGCTAGCCCAATGTAACATAATTAGCATCTCCACCTGTTAGAAGGAGGGGCGGGTGAGAAACAAGTTACTTTCAGTACTGAAATACACAACAGTTTTAACATTTACATCAAACGTTACTTCTGAAGCATAGAAACGAAGTCAAATTTTTGACTTATTTGTTAATTTCAATAATTGCTGTTGTCTATAAGAATTTACATACCAGCACAATACTGTTATAGATTATAATAATAATTATTATTAAACGATAAGGCCGTTTGGCCTGTTCCCGACTTCAAGATGCTAAAACTGGTCCTACCATTTGCTTAAGAGACTTCTTCTGGAAAATACTGTTCTTGTTAATGTTGCTGCATAAAGACATGTGGTCTTAATTGTCACATTGCAAACATAAATGAATGGGCTGTTATTTATATTATCATGATTATTATTAACTTAATGGTACTCAACTAGTAAGACAAGTCATTGGCAGCGTTAGAGGTCCCACTCTTCTCTTGGGACGATGTAAGTAACTTGTCAATCAAGTGGCTTGAATTGTGCAGGGTAGAACATTGAGACTTGGAGAAGGCGAAGCCACACATTTCAGTACCAACTTAAATCCCCTCGCTCCTATATGCGCCACCTTTTCTGCTCCAAAGTGTACTCATATAAACGACATGAAGAGTAGCAAATTCGTGTCTTCGTGTTTTTGCATTCCCGAAATTAAGTTGTCAGCTTTTATAACGTTAGAACTCCCTTACTTGGGACAATTCCTTTGTAAGATCCCAGTTAGTGTAAATGCTGTGTACTGCTCAGCACCCGCCATATAGCAGCGTAAACAGCCCACGTGTAATACTGTTTGTCAAAAATGTGCGGTCTGAACGCATCCTTTGCTACGCTTGCTTACTAATGTTAATGCTTTGCTAATTAAAGTTTGTTGCCAAGGTGAGAGTTTTGATAACATTTCTCGAGAAAGAAGCACCGCAAATAAACCAGCCAAGCGATAAACATTATACCAGCGTGTCCAGGCACTGTGAAGCGAAAGTCATAACAGTTTCTTAGCTGGTTTCCGGTGCAAGCATGGGCAGATGAATAAAACATTTACCTATTATATCAATAAATATTCTCTCTCTTCAGAGAAGACTGGAAGCTCAAAAATGACTTAAGGATACCCTGTATATAATTGCTAATTTATAGAAATTTTAACCAATTTATGGAACTTTTTATCACAGATTTACTTACATAATTATACCAGAACATAAATGTTCATATTCCTATGTACCTAGGTTTCCAAGAAAATAATTTTGAAAAAATTCGAGTCTCACGTGAAATGCCCTTCATAATGAAAATTTATACCACTATAACTTCATTTTTACTTATCATTTCTCGAATATAGTTAAGTCAAACATTAAATTTCGTGTAATACCAGAACTTTCACTGCAAAAAATAATAACATATCTAACAGTTTAAACTTTTGAGCCCTGACAACTCTGAAAGTTTTAGGTGCCATCTGACGTTTCTAATGGAAAGTTTGATATTTTTGACCATAATCTACTTCAAGCATTTTGTCAATAGAGCGCCATTTGTTTTGTTTACACTAAATTGAAAATTGTGTGTCAACAAAAACATGGTATTAACTGGTGAAAATGTTCGTGCAATGATTTATTACGACTTTCGACGTGGGTTATCAAGACAAGAGTGCATCGATCAACTAACTTCCACATTTGGCGACGAAGCTCCATCCTTTGCCACTGTGAAACGCTGGTATAACGAATTTAATGATGAAGTTCGTGAAGGTCGTCCAAAATCAGTTGTTGTGCCAGAAAACATTGATGCTGTGCAAAAACTAATAATGAAAGATCGTCATGCGACATATTGTGAGATTGAGGCAACCATAGGCATTAGTTCCACCAGCATATATAAAATATTGCATGATTATTTAGCCGTGAAAAAGGGTTGCTCTCGTTGGATCCCACATAATTTGACGCAATCTCAAAAATATGCTCGTGTCGATTGGTGTAGAAAAATGCTCAAGAAATACAATGGCGTGCCTCAAAATACGTATATAAGATTGTAACAGGTGACGAATCATGGATCTATGCGTATGAGCCGGAACGTAAACAGCAGTCGACTGAATAGGTGTTTCAAGATGAAGCAAGTCCAACAAAAGTTGTTGGCACTCGAAGCACTTCGAAGCAAATGGTCGCCTGCTTTTTCAGCAAAACTGGTCATGTGGCAACAGTGCCTTTAGAGGAACGTAAAACGGTCAATGCCAAATGGTACACAACCATTTGTTTGCGGGAAAGTTTTCGGTGAAGTAAGGAAAACCAACAAGAACCGTAGGATGGTTCTTCATCAAGATAATGCGAGCGCACACACATCTCGTCTAACAACAGAGTATTTGAAGGCTCAAAAAATCGAATTGATGGGTCATCCGCTATAAAGTCCTGATTTGGCACCCAATGACTTATTTTTGTTGCCGTACATCAAGAATAAATTGCGTGGACAACGATTTTCGTTGGCAGACTGGAATAAATGCTTTGACAAATGGTTCAAACGGATGCAAAAGTGTATTGATCATAAAGGAGAATATTTTGAAAAAGAATAAAGCAGTTTTCAATCAGAAATTACTTTGTTTTAATTATTAGGCTCAAAATATAAATAGTTCCCCTCGTATACACTGCAACTCATCTTGTGGGCGTGGTCACTGGTGGAAATATACTTGATAGATAAACTAAAATGTGTTTGGTTTTGAATTTGCCGCTTGTAGAAGAAGCTTACACTCTGTGGGAACATGTGAAAAGGAATATTTGCAGGCGAGATGCAGGAAGATCCGATAATCCATCATGTGGGCCAGGAATGTACTAGAAAAGTAACATTCTCTTTACACTAGGATAGGACTAGAAGCGGAGGGGGGATTTAACACCTCGACCTATTCAGATCTTTTGTATCTAGGCCCCTGAGCAATGAGGTTAGAGGAGGAAGAGAGCGGTCGGACCAGGAGGCACGACAGCGCAGAAGACAAGGTCCATGGCATTTACAAATTTGAACTCCCCGGGTGCTGGCTGGTGCAGCCATCCCCCTGTGGGCTTACACATTCCGTGGCGGGCCCGGGACCCGGACATCGCTCGCAGTCCGGGGAACGAAGGTTTATTTGGAGCACCCTTTTCCCCCATCATGCACACACCGAGATCTCCTGTCGACACTTGAAACCCTGAAAGAGACCAAGCAGATGAAAGGTGAAGTGAAATGAGAATCGAGGTGAAATGGAGGGACAGGAAATTCGGTGGATGTCATTATCCTTCCCAGCATTCACGTGGCGACCGGGGAAACCGCCGAAAAAACCCATGGGTCAGAAAGTTCGGTCACGGGAATCGAACTCATCCTCCCGAATGTGGACCACAGACTTTACCGCCTGAGCTATTCCGCTCGGCTTCTTTACGCTAAGTTTTCCATAAGTTTAATGTTTACTAAAGAAAGATAAAGGTATATATTACGGAGGGACCCCCAAAACTGCGGCAGAGCACTGCAAGTAGGCCGCAGTCGCCTTTTCTGCTTCGAACTGGACCCCTGGGAGAGAGAGATGAAGGAAGAGTTCCAATGCGTGACCAGGGAGGCAAAGTGCGCAAGCATGGACGGGGTCCCTAACATTTCCAGTTCGAACGCATATGCTCCGCTCAAGCCCGCCCACAAACCCCACAAACCTTAAGGGAACCTGCTCCAAGAGTACCCGGAGACGGGACTTAGACGGGACTTATCTGAGTAGTACGACCGATGCCAGGAAGAAATCTTCACTAAGGCACCACTGCCCAGCCGCAACTTACCGTCGCCTGGTTTTTCAACCCTGAAACAGATGATGAAGGATATGATGGGTATAGGAAATTCGTAGTAGAAGCGGAAACCACCCCAACATTCCCTACCGACCCGGGAAATCCGCAAAAAAACCCATGGCCAGAATGGGCCGTAGCCGGGAATCGAATCCGGGGCCATGTCGCTCGGTAATTTTTACTCATTCATTGTAACGTTTTCTCAGTAATTATTGAAGATGGATGAAACCCGTACCCAATGATTGTTACTGTAGCCAAGAATATCTTTACACGGGCTGTTTTGCAATTATAAAGTTATGGCTAAATTATTGCAGTATTTTTTTGACAAAATACAAACAGTAAAATAATCATATTTCAGTAAAAAAGCTGAATATTCACAACCACCGCGTTACAGTATTCACCAATACGTATACCATGTTCTGCAATAGTTGTACGTGAAATTTGTCAAATTTAACACTCGGCCTTAAAACACTCATAATGCAATTTTTGTTCAGTTCTTTCAGGTTTTCATTGCACGTTGTCTCAAGCTGGATGAAGAGATCTAGGCCTAGGATTAATTACGGAGGGGCACTTAGCACCTCGAACTGCAATATATTTTTGCCTGTGCCCCTAGGAGGGAGGGATGAGGCGAGAGGAGACAGAGGGCGGCCGGACGAGGAGACACAGCAGGGCAGAGGGCAGGGTCCCTATCTTTTACAGATTGAGGCTCCCCGGATGGCAGCTGGTGCAACCGGCTCCCCTCCCCTGCGGGGTTGCATATCCCACTGGGGAGGCCCGGGACTCGGAGGCCGCCCCCATTCCGAAGGACGAAGGGTTACATAGAGCATCCTTTCCCTCTGCCATGCAACGCCGAGACTCCCGCCGACACTTTCAACCCTGAAACAGACCAAGCAAGGTGAAGTGAAATGAGAATTGAGGTGAAATGGAAGGACAGGAAATTTTAGAGATGTAATGAACCTTCCCAGCAGTCGCCTAACGACGCGGGGAAACCCCTGTAAAACCCCATGGGTCCGGAAGGTCGGCTGCGGGAAACGAACCCACGACCTCCCGAATGCGGGCCACAGACGTTACCGCCTGAGCCATCCCGCTCGGTGAAGAGATCTAAGGAGCCCTTTATTTATATCGAGTAGTTTTTCGATTTGTGGTTTTAATAATTTAATACATGATAGAGTTTTACTTAGTTAAATGTATAAACATTATTATTGTTTTCCAGGAAAAGTTTTATGTTGAACACAATTTAATCTAGGATCGTTCCCTATCCTCTGCAGAATCTGGTAATATGATGTAAAAATAAGATGTAAAAGTGAATAAAACCCAACGTTAAGGAAACCAATAGTTCACAAAGTAAAATACGGTCAGCAAGTTGTTTCTCACGTCAAAGCCGATATGAATATACAAGTTAAAGGGTGCTATACAAATTAAACAATTAAAAAATTAATCCTTGGTTATAAAGAACCTTTTTGAGGGAGATTTAGATGTTTAAAAATTCAAGACTAAAGTGAGAAGGAGTATGGCATAGAGTCGAATTTCATTTGTTGAAAATTATATTAATGCAAAGGCTAGGTACATAGATAAGAGCATAAAAATTAATTTATGCTATGGTCATGTTGACTTGGTTCTGTGATTGAGTATTCAGTGTTCTGCCATCTCACCTCAGAGGTCCCGGGTTCAGTTCCTGACACCCTTTGTGGAGTCTCTAAGTGTGAATTTGAGTTTTATGATAAAGTGTTAAAACCTACAGTTCTACAAGCAATAAGATTGTCAATCCTTTTTCAAGTCAAAGCCTCCGATATGAGCACAGAAGTGTAAGGTGGCTATGCAAGTGAAAGGGGCAGTAAGAGTTTTTTGACCGAACGTTTTACCAGAACAAGACTAACTCAATAGAATGAGAAGAGTTCTTATACCTCGAAGTGGATTTATAACTGAAAAACTAGCAGAGTATGATAATTGAGCCCAAATATTCCCAATTTTTTGTTTGTAAATAAATTATCTGGTATGACAAACAAATTTGTAACTGGTAAGCCCTTTCGAAGTTCCAGTCTTCAACTTGAGGCGAAAATACTCTCTTCTATGCTTGGCTTTCTTCTGTTGTGCAAAATAAGTGAGAGGAAACACTTACGAGCTATTGCTTTGTGGCAGATTTGAACACTACAGTTGAAGGCAAATGCAGCATTAGGCCTACTGACTTTGGGAACATCTTATACATAGTTATTGTCGGGAACATACATACATATGGTAATAAGGAGCACATTCCACTACATAAAATACACACGCACAATAAAATGGATTGTGTTTCAACAACTTATGTATTCCTTTAATACTAACTGCAACATTTATTATATTTGAACTTTACGTGGCATAAGATTGTTTCCGTCATTTGAGCTTCTTGGTTCGCCACATTACTGGGACAGTCAAGCAATAAAGGGTTGCTTTTTAGCTTAGAAGTCTAATTTCTAAGTAACTTAGCATTTGATAAGTATTTAATTTTTTTCGACGAGTTCTTTTCTGGTAAAAGCAGAGCTACTTCAAGAAGCGCAAATGATTGATGTAGAAGTTTCCATGGCAACCCCAAGACAACAGAAATGCCAAACGAAAACACAGCTATTTAGGTTTCAGTGCTGAATTGTTCCCAAAACTCGCGTTAAATAAAAGAAAACCCAAAGAATGACAACTTTTGCGTGTCGTGAAGAACATTTGCGTGATTTAGATGAATGAGATACGTGAATTATACGTAAACAAACTTTTCATCAAAACAATGCTCCAGCGGTCGTGCTTGTTTGCTACGCTCCAGGAGTGGCCAAACTTTCAGGACCTTAAACAGCATCTCTATCGCCGAGAACCGTAAGTAAAAAGAAGTTTTACGAAAGACATTTTAGTGTTACACTGTTACAAAAGTGAATATAAATATTATCACATAAAGTCGACATGTTTAAAAGGTCAATATTGTGGTTCTTAAACACCAGAACGCCTGAAAGGGATCATTTTGACCTCCAGCAGTAAAATAATCACTTTATTCTAAGCGAGTTATCTACAAGAACACTCCCTAGTATTCCATCTTCTCGTATGGCGGGCCTATTATCATAATTTTCATCCTACAAGTTTTTACTTCTTTTCACTACAACTTCCTGCTTACAACTGAGTTGAACGAGGAATGAAATGCCTGGTGAAAGTGCATTCTAAACACAAGCTTTGTTGTTATAGTTTGTAACTGTTGATATAAATTTATCGTCATTGATGTCAAATGAAACGCACTTACCTTGTGAAATATGAAAAAAATAATAATTCTGCATAAAGGGGTCAACGCCTTAGGGCGTTTAAGGTAAATGATATTGAAGACCAGAAAGAATTCATTTTTGGCAAGTGTAGTGAGCACATAAAATGAACAATTTTTTTACTCTATTTTATTTTACGTCGCTTTAACTCCTTGGTCATTCGCGACGGATCTGTTGGTGGATAACTCTTAGAACGATATGTGATGAACAGTTAGTATTCTAGGTCTCATCCCTGTAACCACCCTGTAACCGTCACGTATCACAGAGACCCTAACTAACTAACATAGCATAGCTACCGAATCTTCTGCCCCGTGCCATCCAGACGGCATTAGGGGGCCGTCCAGTCTAACCGCCGCCCCCATATAAAGGCGGACAGTTAAGCTTCTAGGTCTCATTCCTGGAAATGCGCCTTACTTCGTCACGTGCCCACAGAGACCCCCAGCGCATGGCAGCCGGGTCTTCTGCTTCGTGCCGTGCAGATGGCGTTAGGGTGCCGTCCTGTCTAACTGCTTACATTGTCTGCGGATAGATGGCATAGAATTCGCTATTATCACATATTTTTTATTTTACTATTGTTTTATACTTAATGTGGAACTTTGGGTCGTGGTATTGAATATCCAATCCGGTATTTACCTTGGCGACTGAGGAAAACCACGAAAACACCTCAGACAGATTGGTCGGCCCACGGGATTTGAACCCGGGACCTCCCGCATGCGGGTCACAGACTTTACCGCCTGAGCCATCCCACCCTGTAACAAATATTACATAGGGGAAATTTTGTTGAATTAGTTTTTTCTACCAAATGTATAAATCAATCTTAGGACTCAAATTTACTCCTCCCGGCGTTTTAGTGTTAAAATAAAAACCTGGAAAAAAGGAAATACGATGTCGTAAATTCACTTGGAAATCAAAAGCAAAGATTCTCATGTGGTACATTTCCTACCCATCACAAATTCACAGGCATCCCTTGTATATAATACAATAATTAATTAAGAAAATTATTCTTTAATCCACGTTACATTATTAATGACGCATGTTTGCCCAGAAGTACCTTCATATTAATCAATAGGTATTTAACTATTTCATCAAAAGCATGGATGGATAAATTCGCGACCTTGCAAGAGAAAACAATAGTTCAAACTTTCAAATGTCCCATCTGATGAAGCATTTACTCTTGGAAAAATGTGTACAACATGCGGCGAAGGGGGGGGATGGGGGAATTTTGCGTAAATCTTCGTGCTGCATCCTTGAAAAGTGCTGATATTAAATTTCCCATTCCCTCTACCTAACATAGATAGTAATAGAGAAAAAAAATGTTGTATTCACATGAGTTTCCCTACTCACTCTTCTACAAATCATTCTTAGAAAAGCTTATTCTTCTGCCTATTTCTTGTTAATCGAGAAAAAATCTTCATTACACATTTTCACATGCCCTTGTCGGTAAGACTACAGCAACACTAAAATATAGTCGGATTTTTAAAGAGCGTGTTCCTATGCTTTGAAATTCCATGCCATTTGCATGACCACGAGGAAAAAAAAACGAGTAGCGACTTACCACCTGTAAATGTGTAAGCATTTAAAATTCAAAGTAATAACAAAGAATACTTTGGAAGCGGTTAGCGCCATAAATTTGTTTATTTGACATAAACTGTGTCCTTAAACGAGATCTACACTTTTTGTGCACTGAGATTTTGTCTAGCTCTTGTGGTTTACCAATTATACAAAACTCATTCAGAATGAAGAGGACTTTATAGGTTATTCCCAGAAAATACAAGATATGCAAGATATACATTTACTTTTCCATTTAAATATCTTAAACATAGGGTATTTTAATCAAAATCGTTACAACCATTTTTGAGAAAACAAAAAACAACGGCGATACTACGTATGGGAAGATTTTCTTGAAAATCTTCGTCCCATATTCTTAGAAGACGCAAATTTAAATACTACGTTTGGCATTTAACTCACTTTTGATTATTGAGTTATGCTGTTCACACACACACACACACACACACACACACACACACACACACACACACACACAAAACGTCTATTTCTGGCGAAATCTCGCTATCGAATTGAGTTCATACAGATCACCATTCGTCATTCCGCCAGAACATCAACGTTTCCTGGAGAAATGGCGGACACTAAGTCAGGAAGCGTAACGTAGATGTCGTCCTCGAGATTGAAAATATTCTTTACCTTTCCTCTTCCTCTACTATCACCCAGGCTGCGGCTAGGGCAGTTTGTCATGGCTGTGGCCTAGAACCTTAATTTTCGCCCGCTCTCGCCCATTGCGCGGCAGCTTTCGTCGACTAACGCGGGTGTTATGTGGGATCGCGCTACCTTTACCTTTAATTTCCTTTCCTTTCATTATCCTTCTTTTCCGGTGGAGGGATTTTACTGGGTAGGGCCATGCTGGCGAATCCCACACTACCAGCCTAACTGGTGTATGTAACATGTATTTCCCCTCCACTCAAAAAAAAAAAAAAAATAATAATAATAAGTAGAGGCCGAACTCCCACTCCTCCGTAGTGTAGAAGTAGCGTGTCTGCCTCACATTCAACAGATCCCAATTTCGAACCTCGGTTAAGATGAGCTTTTTGGATAAGGGTTTTTTTTCCCCCGGAGTTTCCTCTTAAATGTCGGGTAACTCTAAGCTCTAAGGAGCTTGGGCCCATTCGAGCATAATTTCCTTCATTTCGTTTATTCACTGTCCGATATGACCTATGGTTAAAGCACGTTTAAAAAACAAAGAAGGAAGACGAATATTGATAAATG
This sequence comes from Deroplatys truncata, assembly GCA_030765065.1. Lineage (NCBI taxonomy): Eukaryota > Metazoa > Arthropoda > Insecta > Mantodea > Mantidae > Deroplatys > Deroplatys truncata. Next base: position 299,597,422 of record CM060975.1, on the reverse strand, counting down.
GTCTAGACGTAAGCCGGGGTCACTGAAGGTTTCACCTACTTGTTACATACAGTATTTTTTGGTACTCAGTCCCTCTAAGGATTCTAATACTCGCATCAAGTTAATAATTAATCGTTTTATCAAAGTTTATTCATACTGTCACAGATGACCTTCTCTTTACTGGAATGTAATCTTATAAATACGGCCACTTGAACAGTGTATTGTCGTGGTTACATTTTTGTTTTATTTTTATCAACAACGGCAATTATCTCAGAAGTTTCAGTCCACTTTTATTCGAAAACTAAAAATATTGTTTTAGAATTGCTTCCGAAGAAATCAGGACAAATACAAGATGGCAGGTAACTATGTCACCAAAAGTTGACAGGTGATGCTACTCAAAATAACAAATATTTGAATAGGTTATTGTTATCTAAAGTACCGATTAGTCAAAAAACTGAGGTTACATTCACATGACTTTCTCTGGCTGTTTACTGCTTCTACTAATTACTCTTGCGACAACTTATTTTTCTATCTACTTCATGTTCATCGATATAAACCTTTCCAGAAATAGTTTCATTATGCATTTCGTTGTAGATACAAGGGGGATAGATTAAACCGAATATATGGTCCGATGGTTAAAAGAGTGTGCTGGCCTTGCTAGTGCGAATGAACTGATAACTACTCCAAAATGAGAAAAGTATTGAGCAATTCAAGCCAATCGGAAATTGCTAATGCCAGAGAAAATTTGTGAAAGTATATTATGTGTTTTAAACAGATCTATACTTTCTTGTTTTGTCTGTCTCTTGTGGATTACAAATTATACAAAATTCTTTTTGAATGAAGAAACCTTAACAGGCTGTTCCCAGAAAATTCAAGATATACATTTTAATTGTCTGTAATATCTTAAACGAGATGGGATTAAGTCGTTAGGGCTATTTTTGAGAAAATAAAAAATAACGAAACATTGTCCATGTAAAGGGTAGTTTGGGGTGGAGAAATTTTCTTCAAAATCTTTATGTGGCATCTTTGGAATATGGTGGTTATCCGACATTTCGTTTTTGAGTTACGCACACACACACACACACACACAATTTTTTCTAAAACTTTTCCGTGGATGCAAAGGACATCAAAATGTGTATTTTCTTTGAAATCCCTATATCAAATTTCTGGGTAGAATATATATATATATATATATATATATATATATATATATATCCTCTCCCTACTATAGTTAAGTAGTACAAAAGTAAAAATTGCTTATATCAAGCATTATTCAGCGCGTGAATCTGTCGCAATAAAAGTCTGATCACTGCACCAAGGGACGCGTAAAATGTCTGTGAACATCATCTTGTATCTTATTTATCGTAAATATTGTGGCGTCTATGTGTTGTGTGTATTGTCATGCCAGACACATTAGTGTGTCATTGACGACAGCATTGTTGGGGTAATTCTTTCGGCTTTGGGTTTGAATTTCGTCTGGCGTGACAACTCTCCACCTGGCTGGCGATCTTAGCTAGCGGTGAAGAGTGGGGGAAGTGAGCGTTATTCTTTGTTTGGTGTGTGTTTAGCGTCACGTTTGGTCGAGTGTTGAGTCTGAAAGGTGGTATGTGAGTTGTGTGAATGTAGCCTCGTGTGTGTAGCATCTCACTTCAATTTCTTCCTTTTTATCTTTTGTGTGCGATGTAGGGGCACCGTGTTTATACTGAATAAATCACAGGTAATGTGATTAATGTGAAATGTTGTGTATTTTGTTATAACTATTCCACGCCTGCTCTGGAGTGTGTAGTTTAAGACTCTGATCCTCTAGCTGCCTCTGCAGCTATGCCTCCCAATGTATATGCTAGGGTAACTAAATTTGATATCTAGGTGCAAACCTTTTGGCCTCACCCCAGTATGTAACAATATATTGCTTTGTGTAAAATTTTAAACGGAAATGTTAGATAAAACTTAATTTTTGAGCGCAGCTTGACAACGCTGGGAATGCTTTCTATCCCCCCAGAAAGAAGGTTTGGGGTAAAGTTCTAAGTTTTCTAGTTCTTAAAACCAAGAACTTTGAATATGAAATTGGAATTTGGGATCCCCTTTTAAAATGTATCGCGTGATATCGTTGCAGTAACCTGATTGATTTAATTGAAAAAATGCAGTCTCTGGAAAACCGGCTTTCACATTTCATTGCCTTTCAACGAAGCCTAAAGAAAAGTGCGTACGCGTTTAAAGTAACTATCTCAGAGCACATATCCATTTCTTAGGGAACTTAGCAAAACTTCAGGCTAAAAAGTCTCAAAACAAAGAGCAAGACTCTTATCTGCGTACAGCAGCTATCCTCTACCGAAAAACTTATATTTCGTCGATATTGTTGCATTTTCATGCTTCCATTTACTATAAACTCGTTTCAGCTGTACTACTTTATTTGATATGTTTAGTTAAATAGTAGCTCGGTGCATTTCTATTGTGTCCTGTAATTAACGACTATTACTGTAGTATGACCGTGTAGGACCACAAAAAATTACATTAAATTGAGTTTTATTTATGGACGCTCTTTAACTGCTGTGGTCCTTAGCGTCCCATTCTATGTTGGGCGTGAAAGACCGGTAATTTTGCTCAGAGGCTTCCTTATCAGGCTTGAGGTTCTTTTATGTGCCGTAAATGTACGACATGGGACCACCATCTTTACTTCCCTTCCGAAGGAAGCCATGCTAAGGATTTTTACGCCCAAAAAAGTCCATCGCCCTACGTCGGGTTTTAACCCGCAACCTGGGGAACTAGAGGCTAGCATGGTAACCACTACACCACGGAGGGCGACATGTGTAGGACCACGACTAGGACTAACTGCGGAGGGGGACTTTGCACCACGACCTACAAGAGGGAGGCGAGGGGAGACAGAGGGCGGCCGGAGCAGGAGTAATTACAGGACAGAGGACACGGTCCCTACCTTTACAGATTGAAATTCTCCGGATGCCAGCTGGTGCAGCCGGCTCCCCTCCCCCCTGCGAGCCTATACATTCCCTGTGGGCCCGGGTTTCGGAGACGTTCCCCTTTCGAGGACGAAGGGTTATGTACAGTATCCTTTTACCCTGCCTTTTCCACCGAGACTCCCGCCGACATTTTCAATCCTGAAACAGACCAAGTAGGTGAAAGATGAAGTTAAATGAGAATATAGGTGAAATGAAGGGATAGGAATGTAATGAATCTTCCCAGAATTCGCCTGGCGACCCGGGAATATCCCGAAAAAACCCGTAGGTAGGAAGGTCCGCCACGAGAATCGAACTCACGACCTCCCGAAAGTGGACCACAGACGTTACCGCCTGACCATCCCGCTTGGTATGTACGGAGGGAGGAGGGAGAAACAGATAGTTATGTTTATTCATATCTTTAGTGTGCTCGTGGCGTTATCATCTGTAGCATAAAGTTCAAGCATAAGTTCGAAGAAAGACGGTAATGCTGGTTACGAAACAGATTGCTGTCCCTTGCACTCTCCGTTCTCTGGTAACACGCTGCCAGGTATACAGAACCAAGGCTGCATCGGCCGTCACGTGGCCTCTTTGGTAACGCAAGCCGCTGTTATGCTCAGTTATACCTGAAATACGTTTTTTTTTATAAAACTACGAAAGATAGATACTTATTTGAAACATTTTAATCCTATAGTCAAGATGTATTCCTAGTTTTATTTTGTTGCAATAGCTAGCTTCCATCCTGTATAAAAATATGGCGAATGTATCTCAGTGTAACTTTCATTTTCATGCACTGAAGTTATTTTTAAGCAAGCAAATGCATTCCATAAAATGTTTTGATATGAGATGATAAGACTGATTATTTTAACGGATTTTTGAGCTTGCAAAGAAATTCCTTTACAGACGGTGTACCTAAAGTTTAATTTATGGTGAGCAGTGTAACACTTTGTGACGCGAAGAATGGCGTAACCGCTTCCATTGAGTATTGTACACGCTTGAAACTGACCGATCGATAAAAACTTAGCAAGTCGAACTGCTCTCGACTGTCGAAACCCGGTTGTTAGCCGAGGAACCACGCTGCAAGTTATGACCATCAACTATAGGCGAGCTTTCATTACAACGGGCAATTATATTTAGTTTCGTTTGGCGGACCCTGTTTGACCACTCCTAACTGATCGCGGGTTGCCGTGGGGTTGCCGGACAAGAAGCGTAAAGCGGTTAGAGGGAGGTCTGCCCCTGTTTGGGCTCCCCTCCCGCGGGATCACCCCGCTGCCGCACCACGGACTTCTCTACCTCGGGCATGTCCATATCGTCGTCGGGCTCTAGGGCCGGGTTGATCCTCCCGTTCATCTCGTCCTTGCCTACCATGGTGGCAGCCCCGTACTGTCGCATCGCACTGTTCATCACAGCCAACTGCTCTCCTCCTTCTGCAGGTTCCTCCACTCTCTCCACGTCCTCGGGGATGTTGACCACGCAGCGGAAGAAGTCGTACCCTGGGGCCAGCCTGCCCGTCTCGAACACCCACCTGCAAACATAACATTCGCAAGCGTGCAGTCTTACAACAAAAACGCTTCAGTTTGTTTTTAACTTAACACATCTACTAGTCGGCCACGATATGCATGCGTTTGGAGGAGGCGCCACTGTTTTTGTTAACAAACAAGCCTAGGGATCAGAGGGGAGTGAGGGACAAGGCGATAGGGGAATGTGCAGATCATAATGAAAACAGTACTACATGTGCAGGCCTCAGCCTCGTTAGTAAATACAACCCGGAACTGCGGATGTTTTCTTTACCTGACTGTCCTTCCGATGCCCTGCCCACTTGTTTCGTAATGTTTATTTCCTCTTCCCACCCCACGCACTCATATCGTGGCCGACTAGTACCAGCTGTGGTATATACACAACAGCAGGCTCAGCCATCCTAACAGATTCCAACAGTATTTCTCGTTTCATTTGTTCTATCTCCTGCATTTTACATTAATTCTGTTAGCAACATTCATAATTACATGTATACCTCTATTATGGGAAACTGCACACAGATTCGCCTTCACTTTAAAAACATCTAGCAGCCAATTTAATGGTGAGCACAATTACATTTTCAGAGAGAACAAACGATATTACACTTTACGTTTGTAACTTTTTTCTTCAAGATTTAAGTTAATAATTTTTAAAACATTTTTCAACTTTTTGTGTGTAATGTTCACAAAATTATTTTATATGCATTTAGTGGAGATATGTTTTTACGTTATGCCCGAGAAGTCCCCGATATATAGGATCTAATCGACGGAAAAATACATTTGTAAAATCGTAAAAACTGGGTCGTTATTGAGAAACTTCAATAAAAATGTTGATAGATCCACATTTTGACATTTTTCCCTCCTTCAGATCAAAGTCTATCATCACCGCAATTTTAGGTACTATACCAAAACGTTTGCTCTACTAAAACATGTAAAGTAATTTTGTAAACATCGCATTTGAAAAAGTTAAAAACTCTGTGCAACTTTTAAAAAATGAACAATCCAAATTCATCATTGCAGGTGTTTGGAAGTTTTACCAAATGAATGACCCCTAAATGTAGCGTTTAAAATATTATTCTTTTGGAATTATTTTAAGCAAAAAGATCTGATAAGCAGGCTTTATATATATTTAACCAATGATGTATCCCAAGGTCAGCCAACTCGTGAATACTGACACGAGAGGACTCTCAGCCTTCGTTCCTTAATGCTTTTTATTTCGCTTTACAGTCTGGTTTTACCCCTTTCTGTCAGGAGAAGTTTTGTATGACGTCCGGAGCCATGAGTTGGCTGCGCCTCGTTCTGTCAGCGAGGCGTTTTGATATTACCCTTTTATGTAGAATTCACTTAAACTATCACATTTCTTGGTTCAAATAATTTGTTTGGAAGGCAAGATTAAGGTACTTACTTTGTGCCCCATGAGACGCCTATGAGTGTGACCAGAGACATCAGCATGGCCATGGTACGGAAGGGAAACAGCTGCCTGTCGTTTTCCTGATCCCAGCCGGGGTAATGGATGAGGGCAGGCAGACCCAGCAGTGGCTCTCCTCCAGTCAGACGAATGAAGAACGCCACGATGTAGGCGGCCAGGCTACCGTAAGTGTTACAATGGTGCTTGAAGTGCACCACCATCAGCAGCTGTGGAAACAGGATTACGTACACGAGGTCCGAACACATGGACCTGCAAACACAAACTCCTGTTGTTGTACCCAATGTGACTGAAGGTTCTGTGATGACATTTTTATTTTTAATGAACGGTTGCCTACTTTATTTTTGGGATGTTTAAGGAATTTCACTAAACTGATTGTTCACATAGAAGTAAATTCATAAAAAGAGAATACTTCCAGTGTTTCACACCATTGAGATGGAAATAAACAGCCTGCAAGAGAAGTTTTGGTTTCTTTACAGAAGTATATTAACCCCTTCCAGCCCACTGCTGCCACGTGGTATCATTATGTACGAGAGGCGTCCAATAAGTAAGTTTCCCTATTTTATAAAAAAAACATTACACACAATTGATATGTTTATTTATATTTTACAATCCTTCTGTTACTTTTCTACATAGTCAACATGTTTTTCCAGCGTGACACAAGTTTTTCCAAGCCAGTGTTGTACCAGGTCGGGTCCTGTGCTCGCAACCAGCTGTTCACTTCTGATTCATCTTCGTCACGGTGTTAAAGTGCTTACCTCCAAGTTGACCTTTGAGTCAGGAGAACATGTCAAAATCACTTGGGAAAAGATCTGGTGAATATGGAGGATGCGAGAAAACTTCCCAGTTGAATCTTCTGAGCTCCGCCTGGGTCAAGATTCAACTTGGAAGTTTTCTTGTATCCTCCGTATTCACCGGTTGCCCCAAGTGATTTTCACATGTTCCTCCAACTCAAAGGTAAGCACTTTTAACACTGATGATGAAGTCAAATCAGTGGATAGCTGGTTGCAAGCACAGGACTCGACCTGGTACAACACTGGCTTGAAAAAACTTGTGTCACGTCCACAAAAATGCTTGGAAAAACATGTTGACTGTGTAGAAAAGTGACAGAAGGATTGTACAACTTAAATAAAATTAATTCAGTATGATCAATTGTGTGTAATATTTTTTATAAAATAGGGAAACTTACTTATTGAACGACCCTCGTATATTTGTTGTTCGAAGTAGCACAAAAACTTGACTTGCAAGCATTAAGTTTCAATAATTCTCTCTATGTTTTTAATATACACTTCTTTGAATTTAATATTATGGCCTAAAGTTAAAAAAGTTTTTTTTCTCTTTCTTTGTATTAATATAATTTGAAAAATGTACTCAGCTACAGTGCTAACATCACTCACACGTATAAATCACCGTTAATTTTATGTGGGTCCACCGCATCCTTTACCAAAGACTTGGTAATACTGTAGCAAGGATTTCATTGCTGAGCCACAAGATTAAGGCAAGCCTTAGAGCACAAGTATCACCGTATATCAAAGCCGATTTCAGCCGAAAACAGATTGAGCTGGAAAGAGTTAACAAGAAAGTGTTTACAAATTTTGAGTATGAATGTTTGTCATAGCGTTCTCCCTACATTCTATCTACTTCTAGCTGATGGATAGTTTTCATAAGTCCAATGATACTGCAGCTACGAAGAAGAATTTTGTAGACCTTCTATGAAACAATAGTGATAACCAGGCGTAGAAATTCTTAAGCATTTGGCTTCAACTTATCTACACTCATGCGGTTACGTCAATATAAAGAATGTAAACAACAGCAGTCATGAATCACTGACGGGCAGGTAAACAAGGCCTCTTGAGCGCTGTCTACAAACAACAGACTGTACGGGGATGGAGATGGTTTCTAACCTTTGACATCAATGCGTAAAGTTCAACGTCATTGCTTTTTGTCTTGGCTTAGAAATTCCTATGCCTAGTGATAACGATCTTGGCTTTTAAACTTCAGCCCAAAATCTTAATTTTGGCACCTTATATACATTAGCACATAATCACACAAATTATAAAAAAATATCTTATGTGTTACTTTCACAATACTTTCTATACTCATTCTTCAACAAACTGCTATTATAAAATCTTTGAAAGGGGATATATTATACATATGTAGAGGAATTGACATATGAAAGGGGAACCATACATATAAGAATTGTACAGTAATACTTTAATTCACTAACATGTTAAAATATTCAACATCTAACATTTGTAGCTGATTGTAAGACACGGGCGAGCTAGCAAGAATTCCAAGAAATCATAAAGACCTACCTGTCACCGAGCGGTACAACGCTACATGATGGCGCCTAAGCGCACGGATCTGAAGCCACACATTCTCATACATGTCAGGGTAACGCGGCCTGAGGGCCAATAGGAAACGTCGTTACATTTTCAAACGCGGAGGTGAGCATTACTAGGCTCCCGTATATAAGGGCAGACAAAGCCTCAGAGCCCGGACACTTCGCCTGGATCCTTCGAGTCAACAGCACCATGGGAAGAAGGAGACAACGCAGGGTTGCAGTGGCAGCAGAGACCTCCGCCGCCGAACTTGACTCACCGGTCAACGAGGCAACCGCCGCAGCTGGCTCTGCCAGCCCGCCGCCAACGCCGGATTACACTGAAGTCCCGAACGACAGTGTGCCTGACGCCGCTTCGCCTGGAGAAAGCCCAGCCCAGCGCTATCTTTTCTTCAGCGCTGTGGTAGTGGGCGTTCACCAGCAATTACCTACGCAGACCATCCTAAGCAGCGTGCAGCAGCTTTGGCCGTCAGCCTACAGGGCAACTAGGATCCAATCGCGGAAGGGCCCAACACCACTCGTGCGCCTTTTCTTTCGAGAAAAGGCACACTTCGACTGCCCTATCCGACGGCCTTCAGTTCCTAGGCAGGAGCCTAAGAATTGAACCAAGCCGCTCAACATGGACGCCGCCCTGCCGGCGCTGCTGCCTTTACGGGCACAGCGAGGTGGGCTGTACTGCGCAGCCACGGTGCCACTACTGTGGGGCACCTAATCTAACGTCGGTCTGCCAGCAGCACGACCTAACTCGTCGCCGCCGCTTCTGTGCTACCTGCTGGAGGCACGACCACTACACCGGGCAAACTTGCTGCCCGCAACATCCACGCAGCCGCACAACACCGCCGCAGCAGAAGGCCGCCCGGCCTTGCGCCGAGCAGAGCGAGCCTACTGCAGTAGCAGAAACGCTACAAAACATCGCCGACAGGAATACCTCAAAGGAGCCCTCGCCTGAGATTCTTCAGAAGCTGGAGGATGTGCAGGCAGAGCTCCTCAACATCACTACAAAACTGGCCCAAATGGAGGAAGCTCTCGACTACCTTCAAGAGAACCACCATTCCATAGTACTAGCAGCCAAACTAATACCAACAATCTGCAAATTAGGATACGTAACGAAACGCGACTTAGAGGACCATTACCTGAACGTCAGAAGGCTAACCAAGGAGGAGGTAGCAGCCCTCCAGACGACGCTGGATGGCGCTCTCAACAAAGAACTGCCAAAGGAACAAGACAAGCCCCCATGGGGCCCCACTGAGACTGCTCCGACCACTCATCTCCGAGGACGTCGGAAGCCCAGGTAACACCTACATTCCTGTCACACATCCACCCTAACTTCCTGCATATTTCTCACCCTTAATTCCCAAGGGCGCAAGTAGGGCCTCGGTCATGCTTGCGTCCTGGCATCTTCCTTCACCCGGCTTAGGCTACGCCTGCCGAACAACCTATCACCTCGAATCCGCAGGTGCTTAATGCGGTACTGCCTCACCTTCACTCCTGACTTTTCCCTCTCCGGTGGAGGAGTTTTTAGTGGGTATGCCGATCATTCGGTGAGTCCCACACTCTCAGTCTCGACTCCCATCGGGGCTGGGGTCAGTGATTAAATCATTTTCTCCTCCACTCGAAAAAAAAAAAACAGAGCCCGCTCTTGTTCTAAATCTAACTCATCGAGAAGTCACGTCGACACGAGGTGCTACAGATGCACGTGTGTGCTCAAGGGTGGGGTGCGTGTGAATATAGCTAGGCTCCTGACTAACTTAAAGTGGTGGGATTATTATAATAATGGGAAAAGCTAGTCGCCCATAAATATTCAAACTGTGAAATAAACTTCAGTGATTAAGGGAAACTTGCAGTGTATTTTTTAGCTTGCCTCACCCACTGGAACCTGAGATTCAATAATTAGATATAGCTAGGAATGGAATATCCAACAACCGACGAGCACCAATAGCCGAGGAAGAAGAACACTGCAACAGGCAACAACAACCGAAGGATCATCGATTTCCGCTACAAATGGCGCCCAACGACTGTTTCCCGCTATACTCTTCTATCTAATCCGTGTTAATTGGGATCAACGTTTGCAGAAGTGGGTTTTATTACATATTTCCTCATAGATACAAGGGGTAGCGAGGTACAGTAGCCTTAAGCGATAGTCAACTCTTTTAAGAACTGAATTGAATTTTATTTATGGACGCTCTTTAACTGCTGTGGCCCTTAGCGTTCCATCCTATATTGGGCGTAAAAGACCGGTAACTTTGCTCAGAAGCATCTTTATCAGGCTTGAGGTTATTTTACGTGCCATAAATCCACCACACGGGACCACCGGCTTTACTTCCCTTCCGAAGGAAGCCATGCTAAGGAGTTTTGACGCCCGAAAAAAAATTTTAAGAGCTGGTCGCTATTTAATGGCTTTGAAAGTAGTTTCTCTTTACAGTAAAGTGAGGTAAAAAATGAATAACGATTGTTCTCTTGAGAAAAGCTTAAGTATCTAAAAATGCAAACCAATAACAAAGAATATCTCGGAAATGCTTAAAGACACAAAACATTTTATTTGTCATACAGTGTGTGCTTTAACGAGATCTACATTCTTCGTGTGATATGTTGTTGTAGCTTATGTATAGTTCACTGGTTATACAAAATTAATGCATTAACAACGAAGAGGACTTCACAGGTTATTTATAAATTCAAAATATGTGTTTTATTAGTATTGAAAATTTCTTAAAAACATAGTATTTTAATAAAAATCCTTAGAGCCATTTTGGATAGTACAAAATAACAAAAAAATCTTACATGTAAAGGTTAGTTTGGGGTCGGGGATATTTTTTAAACTTGTTACATTCTAGGGAGATGTTGAACTTAAATACTAAGTTTGGAATTTATCCGACATTTCGTTTTTGACTTATGTTACACCTACACACATGTGTGCGCGGTTTTTTTATTTATAAAAATGCAGTTTTTGGATTTAGTTGACCTCAAAACGTACATTTCTGTTGAAATGTTATAGAATTTTTATGCGGAATACAATACTTTCTCTACTTACTATGAGTAGGTGGTAGGAAAAACAATAATTGCCAGGTTAAATTCATATTAAGGACTTTTCAGACCGTCCTCACAATTAGATTTAAATCTTTATAATATTTTTCATAGGCTAAATGCTCTCAGTCCTGCTACGTTATTTACAGGAGTAAAAGTGTCGTCTCTGCAAACAAATTTATTTTCTCCTTTCTCTCAGTGTTTCATTTCCCTCTTTTCTCATTTTCTCGTTCCATTCATTTGAGTTTGCTTTAGCAGTTTAATGTTTATCAAGGACGTTTCAAAATATGGAAACTGGGGGACGAAAACGATGGTAGATGAGCTTTTATTGAATTAGGTTCTCGTAAAAAAAGCAATTGCCGTCTCCGAGTTCTTGCAGTAAATTTAGCGAAAGGAAAAGAAAGATTAAAGGGGGAACTGAAGTAAAATAATCTATTTGTCTTGGAACGTGAGGCAAGAAGGAAATAGCCGTATCTACTAATGGATGGAGAAAAAAAAATCAAGGAATATGGGAACAGGAGTGGTAAAACATTCGTAGAAAAGGATGACAGGCGAAGAATAAGAAAGGGAAAGGGTACTTAGAAGAACAGAGTAAGCAGATGTCATGCAACCGTCAAGATAATGAATACAACCAGAAAGACGTAGACGGGAAGAACCACCAAAGATGTACCTTTAGAATAACAGCTAGTTTATAACAACTTGAGAATTAATTAGCATATTCAAATGTTACGTGACCAACATTCAGTTTCTCACATTTCGGTGTTCATCACAAAGTACCGTGGTGTTTCCATGGTAGAAAGTTCTTTTGGAATTGGAAGGGTAATTAAAGGTGTTTGGAATTAGGATGTAGGCCAGAGCCTAAAACATTTTCTCATAGCTTTCCCACTGTTGTAGCGAATTAAAAAACAAAACAAACAAAAAACTTACAAGAAGATTAGCAAGATATTTCGAATATTTTTATTATTGTTACCGCCCTTTAACTTCTTGGTCATATCACGGCGGTTACTGCAAGTCCGTGAGCAAGTATAGTGTAGTCGCCTTCCTGTATCATCTGCTTGAGGAACTTACCAATAGGATGGTCCTACGTGCGTAGTCGTCTTCCTGTATCATCTGCTTGAGGAACTTACCAATAGGATGGTCCTACGTGCGTAGTCGTCTTCCTGTATCATCTGCTTGAGGAACTTACCAATAGGATGGTCCTACGTGCGTAGTCGTCTTCCTGTATCATCTGCTTGAGGAACTTACCAATAGGATGGTCCTACGTGCGTAGTCGTCTTCCTGTATCATCTGCTTGAGGAACTTACCAATAGGATGGTCCTACGTGCGTAGTCGTCTTCCTGTAGCATCTGCTTGAGGAACTTGCTAATAGACGGTCTTACTTGCGTAGTCGTCTTCCTGTACCATCAGCTTAAAGAACTTACCAATAGGATGGTCCTACGTGCGTAGTCGTCTTCCTGTAGCATCTGCTTGGGGAACTTGCTAATAGAAGGTCTTACTTGTGTAGTCGCCTTCCTGTTGCATCTGCTTGAGGAACTTGCTAATAGACGGTCTTACTTGCGTAGTTGTCTTCCTGTACCATCAGCTTAAAGAACTTACCAATAAGAAGGCGGCTACGTGCGTAGCCGCCTTCCTGTACCATCTGCTTGAGGAACTTGCTAATAGACGGTCTTACTTGCGTAGTTGTCTTCCTGTTCCATCTGCGTGAGGAACTTGCTAATAACCAATCTTACTTGTGTAGTTGTCTTCCTGTTCCATCTGCGTGAGGAACGTGATAATAGCCGGTCTTACTTGTGTAGTTGTCTTCCTGTTCCATCTGCTTGAGGAACTTGATAATAGCCGGTCTTACTTGTGTAGTTGTCTTCCTGTTCCATCTGCGTGAGGAACTTGATAATAGCCGGTCTTACTTGCGTAATTGTCTTCCTGTTCCATCTACGTGAGGAACTTGCTAATAGCCGGTCTTACTTGTGTAGTTGTCTTCCTGTTCCATCTGCGTGGGGAACTTGCTAATAGAAGGTCTTACTTGTGTAGTTGTCTTCCTGTTCCATCTGCGTGAGGAACCTGCTAATAGAAGGTCTTACTTGCGTAGTCGTCTTCCTGTTCCATCTGCGTGAGGAACTTGCTAATAGAAGGTCTTACTTGTGTAGTTGTCTTCCTGTTCCATCTGCTTGAGGAACGTGATAATAGCCGGTCTTACTTGTGTAGTTGTCTTCCTGTTCCATCTACGTGAGGAACTTGCTAATAGAAGGTCTTACTTGTGTAGTTGTCTTCCTGTTCCATCTACGTGAGGAACTTGCTAATAGCCGGTCTTACTTGTGTAGTTGTCTTCCTGTTCCATCTACGTGAGGAACTTGCTAATAGAAGGTCTTACTTGTGTAGTTGTCTTCCTGTTCCATCTGCGTGAGGAACCTGCTAATAGAAGGTCTTACTTGCGTAGTCGTCTTCCTGTTCCATCTGCGTGAGGAACTTGCTAATAGAAGGTCTTACTTGTGTAGTTGTCTTCCTGTTCCATCTGCTTGAGGAACGTGATAATAGCCGGTCTTACTTGTGTAGTTGTCTTCCTGTTCCATCTGCGTGAGGAACTTGCTAATAGAAGGTCTTACTTGCGTAGTCGTCTTCCTGTTCCATCTGCGTGAGGAACTTGCTAATAGAAGGTCTTACTTGTGTAGTTGTCTTCCTGTTCCATCTGCGTGAGGAACCTGCTAATAGAAGGTCTTACTTGTGTAGTTGTCTTCCTGTTCCATCTGCGTGAGGAACTTGCTAATAGAAGGTCTTACTTGTGTAGTTGTCTTCCTGTTCCATCTGCGTGAGGAACTTGCTAATAGAAGGTCTTACTTGTGTAGTTGTCTTCCTGTTCCATCTGCGTGAGGAACCTGCTAATAGAAGGTCTTACTTGTGTAGTTGTCTTCCTGTTCCATCTGCGTGAGGAACTTGCTAATAGAAGGTCTTACTTGCGTAGTCGTCTTCCTGTTCCATCTGCGTGAGGAACTTGCTAATAGATGGTCTTACTTGTGTAGTTGTCTTCCTGTTCCATCTGCGTGAGGAACTTGCTAATAGAAGGTCTTACTTGTGTAGTTGTCTTCCTGTTCCATCTGCTTGAGGAACGTGATAATAGCCGGTCTTACTTGTGTAGTTGTCTTCCTGTTCCATCTGCTTGAGGAACTTGATAATAGCCGGTCTTACTTGTGTAGTTGTCTTCCTGTTCCATCTGCGTGAGGAACTTGCTAATAGAAGGTCTTACTTGTGTAGTTGTCTTCCTGTTCCATCTGCGTGAGGAACTTGCTAATAGCCGGTCTTACTTGTGTAGTTGTCTTCCTGTTCCATCTACGTGAGGAACTTGCTAATAGAAGGTCTTACTTGTGTAGTTGTCTTCCTGTTCCATCTGCGTGAGGAACTTGCTAATAGCCGGTCTTACTTGTGTAGTTGTCTTCCTGTTCCATCTGCGTGAGGAACTTGCTAATAGAAGGTCTTACTTGTGTAGTTGTCTTCCTGTTCCATCTACGTGAGGAACTTGCTAATAGAAGGTCTTACTTGTGTAGTTGTCTTCCTGTTCCATCTACGTGAGGAACTTGCTAATAGCCGGTCTTACTTGTGTAGTTGTCTTCCTGTTCCATCTACGTGAGGAACTTGCTAATAGCCGGTCTTACTTGTGTAGTTGTCTTTCTGTTCCATATACGTGAGGAACTTGCTAATAGAAGGTCTTACTTGTGTAGTTGTCTTCCTGTTCCATCTACGTGAGGAACTTGCTAATAGCCGGTCTTACTTGTGTAGTTGTCTTCCTGTTCCATCTACGTGAGGAACTTGCTAATAGAAGGTCTTACTTGTGTAGTTGTCTTCCTGTTCCATCTACGTGAGGAACTTGCTAATAGCCGGTCTTACTTGTGTAGTTGTCTTCCTGTTCCATCTACGTGAGGAACTTGCTAATAGAAGGTCTTACCCTTGTAGTTGTCTTCCTGTTCCATCTGCGTGAGGAACTTGCTAATAGCCGGTCTTACTTGTGTAGTTGTCTTCCTGTTCCATCTGCGTGAGGAACTTGCTAATAGAAGGTCTTACTTGTGTAGTTGCCTTCCTGTTCCATCTACGTGAGGAACTTGCTAATAGAAGGTCTTACTTGTGTAGTTGTCTTCCTGTTCCTTCTGCGTGAGGAACTTGCTAATAGAAGGTCTTACTTGTGTAGTTGTCTTCCTGTTCCATCTACGTGAGGAACTTGCTAATAGAAGGTCTTACTTGTGTAGTTGTCTTCCTGTTCCATCTGCGTGAGGAACCTGCTAATAGAAGGTCTTACTTGTGTAGTTGTCTTCCTGTTCCATCTGCGTGAGGAACTTGCTAATAGAAGGTCTTACTTGTGTAGTTGTTTTCCTGTTCCATCTGCGTGAGGAACTTGCTAATAGAAGGTCTTACTTGTGTAGTTGTCTTCCTGTTCCATCTGCGTGAGGAACCTGCTAATAGAAGGTCTTACTTGTGTAGTTGTCTTCCTGTTCCATCTGCGTGAGGAACTTGCTAATAGAAGGTCTTACTTGCGTAGTCGTCTTCCTGTTCCATCTGCGTGAGCAACTTGCTAATAGAAGGTCTTACTTGTGTAGTTGTCTTCCTGTTCCATCTGCGTGAGGAACTTGCTAATAGAAGGTCTTACTTGTGTAGTTGTCTTCCTGTTCCATCTGCTTGAGGAACGTGATAATAGCCGGTCTTACTTGTGTAGTTGTCTTCCTGTTCCATCTGATGGAGGAACTTGATAATAGCCGGTCTTACTTGTGTGGTTGTCTTCCTGTTCCATCTGCGTGAGGAACTTGCTAATAGAAGGTCTTACTTGTGTAGTTGTCTTCCTGTTCCATCTGCGTGAGGAACTTGCTAATAGCCGGTCTTACTTGTGTAGTTGTCTTCCTGTTCCATCTACGTGAGGAACTTGCTAATAGAAGGTCTTACTTGTGTAGTTGTCTTCCTGTTCCATCTGCGTGAGGAACTTGCTAATAGCCGGTCTTACTTGTGTAGTTGTCTTCCTGTTCCATCTGCGTGAGGAACTTGCTAATAGAAGGTCTTACTTGTGTAGTTGTCTTCCTGTTCCATCTGCTTGAGGAACGTGATAATAGCCGGTCTTACTTGTGTAGTTGTCTTCCTGTTCCATCTGATGGAGGAACTTGATAATAGCCGGTCTTACTTGTGTGGTTGTCTTCCTGTTCCATCTGCGTGAGGAACTTGCTAATAGAAGGTCTTACTTGTGTAGTTGTCTTCCTGTTCCATCTGCGTGAGGAACTTGCTAATAGCCGGTCTTACTTGTGTAGTTGTCTTCCTGTTCCATCTACGTGAGGAACTTGCTAATAGAAGGTCTTACTTGTGTAGTTGTCTTCCTGTTCCATCTGCGTGAGGAACTTGCTAATAGCCGGTCTTACTTGTGTAGTTGTCTTCCTGTTCCATCTGCGTGAGGAACTTGCTAATAGAAGGTCTTACTTGTGTAGTTGTCTTCCTGTTCCATCTACGTGAGGAACTTGCTAATAGAAGGTCTTACTTGTGTAGTTGTCTTCCTGTTCCATCTACGTGAGGAACTTGCTAATAGCCGGTCTTACTTGTGTAGTTGTCTTCCTGTTCCATCTACGTGAGGAACTTGCTAATAGCCGGTCTTACTTGTGTAGTTGTCTTCCTGTTCCATCTACGTGAGGAACTTGCTAATAGAAGGTCTTACTTGTGTAGTTGTCTTCCTGTTCCAATTACGTGAGGAACTTGCTAATAGCCGGTCTTACTTGTGTAGTTGTCTTCCTGTTCCATCTACGTGAGGAACTTGCTAATAGAAGGTCTTACTTGTGTAGTTGTCTTCCTGTTCCATCTGCGTGAGGAACCTGCTAATAGAAGGTCTTACTTGCGTAGTCGTCTTCCTGTTCCATCTGCGTGAGGAACTTGCTAATAGAAGGTCTTACTTGTGTAGTTGTCTTCCTGTTCCATCTGCTTGAGGAACGTGATAATAGCCGGTCTTACTTGTGTAGTTGTCTTCCTGTTCCATCTGCGTGAGGAACTTGCTAATAGAAGGTCTTACTTGCGTAGTCGTCTTCCTGTTCCATCTGCGTGAGGAACTTGCTAATAGCCGGTCTTACTTGTGTAGTTGTCTTCCTGTTCCATCTACGTGAGGAACCTGCTAATAGCCGGTCTTACTTGTGTAGTTGTCTTCCTGTTCCATCTGCTTGAGGAACGTGATAATAGAAGGTCTTACTTGTGTAGTTGTCTTCCTGTTCCATCTGCGTGAGGAACTTGCTAATAGAAGGTCTTACTTGTGTAGTTGTCTTCCTGTTCCATCTGCGTGAGGAACTTGCTAATACAAGGTCTTACTTGTGTAGTTGTCTTCCTGTTCCATCTGCTTGAGGAACGTGATAATAGCCGGTCTTACTTGTGTAGTTGTCTTCCTGTTCCATCTGCGTGAGGAACTTGCTAATAGAAGGTCTTACTTGCGTAGTCGTCTTCCTGTTCCATCTGCGTGAGGAACTTGCTAATAGCCGGTCTTACTTGTGTAGTTGTCTTCCTGTTCCATCTGCGTGAGGAACTTGCTAATAGAAGGTCTTACTTGCGTAGTCGTCTTCCTGTTCCATCTGCGTGAGGAACTTGCTAATAGAAGGTCTTACTTGCGTAGTCGTCTTCCTGTTCCATCTGCGTGAGGAACTTGCTAATAGCCGGTCTTACTTGTGTAGTTGTCTTCCTGTTCCATCTGCTTGAGGAACGTGATAATAGAAGGTCTTACTTGTGTAGTTGTCTTCCTGTTCCATCTGCTTGAGGAACGTGATAATAGAAGGTCTTACTTGTGTAGTTGTCTTCCTGTTCCATCTGCGTGAGGTACTTGCTAATAGAAGGTCTTACTTGTGTAGTTGTCTTCCTGTTCCATCTGCTTGAAGATCGTGATAATAGCCGGTCTTACTTGTGTAGTTGTCTTCCTGTCCCAATTGCGTGACGAACTTGATAATAGACGGTCTTACTTGTGTAGTTGTCTTCCGGTTCCATCTGCGTGAGGAACTTGCTAATAGCCGGTCTTACTTGTGTAGTTGTCTTCCTGTTCCATCTGCGTGAGGAACTTGCTAATAGCCGGTCTTACTTGTGTAGTTGTCTTCCTGTTCCATCTGCGTGAGAAACTTGATAACAGCCGGTCTTACTTGTGTAGTTGTCTTCCTGTTCCATCTACGTGAGGAACTTGCTACTAGCCGGTCTTACTTGTGTAGTTGTCTTCCTGTTCCATTTGCGTGAGGGACTTGCTAATAGAAGGCCTTACTTGCGTAGTCGTCTTCCTGTTCCATCTGCGTGACGAACTTGATAATAGGCGGTCTTACTTGAGTAGTCGTCTTCCTGTAACGCCTGCTTGAGGAACATTCTAATATACGATATTACTTACGCAGTCGTTTTCCTGTCCCATGTGCTTGAGGAACTTCCTAATAGACGGTCTTACTTAAGTAGTCGTCCTGCACTGTCTAATTTGTTGCTACTGAGACCTGATGGATTGTGGGCTTTTGCATCGTGTAACTGCTGGCCATTTTGAGTTGTAGTGTACGCAGATACACACGGACATTTTTCCAAAATGCTTTATTTGGATTCAAGAGGCCTCAAAACATGTATTTCCGGTGAAATATCGGTATCAAATTTTTGGGTGGAACGCAATACTTGCTCCACCTACTATATACGTAGTAACCGAACGGGATGGCTCAGGCGGCAACGTCTGTGGCCCGTATTCTGGAAGTCCCGGGTTCAATTCCCGGTGGCCGCCCACTCTGACCATGAGATTTTTCGGGGTGGCCTAGGCGAATGCGAGGGTGGTCTATTTTACCACGATTTCTCCTTTCCCTCATTTTCTTTCATTTAATCTCTCTCCCTTTCATCTTTCAGGCAGTGTTTCCGGATTCCGTAGTGCGTCTGGTGGTAGGCAGAGTGCATGGGTACTGCGCTTTGGAAAGATTTCTCCCCACCAACGACAGGGTGCGTTGGCCTGCCTGCTCGCGGGACTCTTCGCGTCTACTGGCGAGAGCGGGTGTTTCGTACTGGAAATGATAGGGACTCCCGTGCGTCTCTGTAATCCCGCCTGCCTGTGAACGCGACCTCTTACGGCTCCTTCAGATCATCCCTGTCTCCCAGGGGGTGTAGCCACAAGAGATCTAGTTGGTGCAGTGGCGAGGTGTCCCCCTTCAGTAAATACCGCATACCGTACGTGGTAGAGAAAGTAAAAGTAATTTTGTATTTTTTAGGTATCAAACTTTGTTTACGAAGTATATTTTACGGTGCAGGATCCGCTATTCTGCTTCACTGCAGCTCTATAAAGTGTTCTTAATCCTTTTGCCTGGCAAATTCACCAGTACAGAGTATTTTTTTTTCATTGAGGTTTATTTATGGGCGCTCTTCAACTGCTGTGGTCCTTAGCGTCACGTTCTATATTGGGCGTGAAAGACCGGTAAGTTTGCTCAGAGGCCTCTTTATCAGGCTTGAGGTTCTTTTACGTGCCGTAAATCTACGACACGGGACCACCGGCTTCCGAAGGAAGCCATGCTAAGGATTTTTACGCCCGAAAAAGTCCATTGTCCTCCGCAGGGTCTGAACCCGCGACCTCGGGAACTAGAGGCTAGCATGGTAACCACGGAGCACGACACAGAGTATTGTAAGTATGCAAAAACTATATCTCGCTGAAGTTATATATCTCTGCATACAGAAAAGGAAACGGGAAAACCCGGCCAATTGCTAGATGTTACCTGGATAATCCTTTTTGTGATGCACGATAACTTTAATTTCAATGCGCTTTTTGCTGAAGAACATCAGAACAACACCGCTCCTCGTTTTTCTCAACATACGGAAAGCTTAGTAAACCGTTGGTGAAAGATCTGCAGATCCAGAGCCTGACCTTGTATCTCCGACGTCTCTCGCATATGTTTAACTGTTTCCTTTAGGGGTATCCATAGCTAACACTTTCAAAAAATTGAATAATTTATTTTTATATCCCAAAAATAATTTGAATCCTTAGCTTCAATTACATACATTCCTCTCAGAGCCCATTAAAGTTTCAAGACGTGACCGTTTAGAGCCCAAGAGCACACGATCTAATGCCCTGTATTGACTTCCAACACTTTTACTCGACTTTGATTGTCCTTATACTTTTACGCTTAAAAATGTTCCACATGATGTAGCTTGTAACAAATCCTGTTCACATTTTCAGCACAAACATACACTGCCTTTTGTGAAAATTGCAACACCAAGAAGGAAAGCCATGAATTAATTTAATTTAATACCACATGTTAGGTACATGACAAGTAACAAATTATAAACTTTTCAAATCTATACACGACCTTTGAGCCCTAATATTCAGTATTTGGTGTGGCCTCCATGTGCTGCAATTAGAGCTGCTATACGCCGTGACATTGAATCAGAAAGGTTCTGAATAAGTTCCTGAGGGATTTGCCTCCACGCAGTTTGTATTCGAGCCCACAAATCCGTGACACTGGTTACTGGTGGACCGTGACGCATCAGGTGCCGACCAACCATATCCCAGACATGTTAGATGGGCGACATGTCAGGCAAACGTGCAGGCCAGGGTAACAATGGTACCCGTCGCTCTTTGAAAAGGCTTGTACATTCCTCGCAATATGTGGCCGGACATCGTCCTGTTGAAATGTGGCCTGTGGAGATACCTGAAGTAGGGGGAATACTTCAGGTTCTACAACCACGTTAGGTACCGGTTGCTGTTCATAGTGCACTCAATTCGTAGGAGGCGAGATCGTTGTTGTAACCCATGACGCCACAAACCATCACACCTGGTGTTTGTCCGCTATGCCGCTACACCATGCAGCCCTCCAGGTTGTGCTGACTACGGTACCGCCGGGCACGTATGCGGCCATCACTGTAGGGCATGTTGAAGCGGGACTCGTCCGAAAACACTACATTTTGCCACTCAGAACTCAAGTGACGGTGTTCACGTTCCCATTGCAGTCGGAGGAGCTTGTGATTTCTGGCCAATGGAAGCCGACTTAATGCCATACATGCAAGCAGTCCAATCTGCAGCAGACGGCGACGAACCGTTGATGCAGACAAGTCCACACCTGTTGCAGTGCTCCAGCGTCGAGACAACACTGTGGATGAAGCTGTACGATCAAGATGATGGTCATCCCGTGTTGGGGTCATGTTGCGTGGTTCAGTACCCGCTCTTCGCTGTGTACGACCTTCATCTATCCACTGCTTCCACACACGCATCACTGTCATAGCACCATGCCCTTTACGAGCCGAAATGTCACGGTATGGCAAACCCGCTTCCCGGAGACTGATCATTCTGCCCTGTTCTAATCACTCACATGGCGATATGGCTCCCTCTGACGTCGACGAGGTATACTGGCACTTACTTTATTGTTTCCACCTTGTTTGACAGCTCTGCACTGACTACACTGGTCACAATACTGACCTTGTCGGACCGACACGAGAAGGCTCTGCTCGGCCCATGTGTACCCCATCTCTCTGCAAACCTAATCATGCTTGCACACTCTTCTACACTTCCACCAAGTTTGAGTTATTCGGAAAATTTCTTCTTGGTGTTGCAATTTTCACAAACGCAGTGTAGAAACAACTTAAAAAGTTGTCACATGGTTTTTGTTTTTGTTTAAATTTTTCCAGATATGACGTAATTAATTAGATCACTAAGGATAAAATTCTTACAAAATTATATTTAAAGTTTTAAAACAGTTTTCTAAGACAACCAGAAGAGTGAACAAAATCCTATAAGCCAGTTTTATAAATTAGCATTTAATTAATATGGTAGTGCTTTTATTTTTACTTCCTCTACCACTTATATAATAGTTAGAGAAGGTATTGCGTTTCACTCAAGAATTCGATACCGAGATTACACCGGAAATACATGTTTTGAGGCCCTCTGATCCCAAAAAAGCAATTTTAGAAAAAGATCCGTGTGTGTGTCTGTAAACAACATAACTCAAAAACAAAACGTAGGATAAATACCAAACTTGGTATTTAGGTTCAGTGCCTTCTAAAGATGCGACACGAAGATTTTCAAGAAAAGCCCCCACCACAAACATTCATTACATGGAACATTTTTCGAAAATTTTTATTTTCTCAAAAATGGATCAAACGATTTTGATTAAAATACCCTATAACAAGATATTTACATTACAAATAACATGTATGTCTAGAATGAAAGAATTTTGTATAATCTTGTATAACCGGTAAACGTTAAGCAATAGACGAAAACATACTACACAAAATATGGATGTCTTTAAAACTCACAGTTTATTTCAAATAACCTTTTTTGTAGCATCAGCCTTTTCTGAGATATTCGTTATTAATGTTTCGGTTTGTTCAATACTTTTGTCATTCTTTTCAATTCGACATTTAGTTATTTCTGGACGCCGCATGGAAACAGTATGGAATTTTGAAGCGGCGTATAGCCACCAGTTGTTAAACATTTGACTATCGCTAATCCCTCTGTATCTATAACGAAATGCGTAATGCAGCTGTTTCCGGAAAGGTTTATCTCGATTAAAATAAAAATAAACTTTCGAAAGAATAATTTGAATACTCACTAACAAGAGATAGAGCGTAGTGAAAGTTATTGAATGTATCACATCAGGTTTTTTAAAATTTCGATTTCTGCATCGTGTGGAACTTCTGACTAATAAAAGTAACGCATTTTCTCTCTCTTAAGAAACCTAAAACGCACTTATAATTATCGAGACGGATGACTGAGGCAGCATTTGGGAGGTCCCGAGTTCAAATCTCTTGAGCCAACCAATTTGACTGGTGATTTATCGTGGTTTCCCTCATTCACCAAAGTAAATACCGGATTAGATACTTAATACCGTGACCCAAAGTTCCACCTTAAGTCTGTAACAGCAGTAAATCATGAAAGCAGGTAGACAGGACGCCATCTGCCCCGTCATAAAGCAGAGGTGCAACTCCTGTGGACACATGACGAAGTAAGATGGCATGGTACAGGGATGAGATCTTTCTAGGCTGTCCGACACACACCGATCTCCTAACACAAGTGTGTCGAAAACGCCTTCCTTCCGCGAGTCACCAAATATGCAACACGCACTGCATCACTAAGCAGTATGTGAAAAACAAAGGGACAGTGACAAAGAGGGAACTGCACCTACGAGTCAAAATGACTCGCGAGTCCCGTTTTCGCCACCTCTGTCCTAACAGATTGTCGCGATATGACCATCTAGTTAAAGCGACGTAAAATGATAAATGGAGAGAGTTTTGCTCAGAGGTCTCTTTATCAGGGCTTGAGGTTCTTTTATAGCCGTAGATCTACTTCTCTTCCGAAGGAAGCCATGCTAAGGATTTTTACGCCCGAAAAAATCCATAGCCCTCCGCCGGGTTTGAACCCGCGACCTCGGGAACTAGAGGCTAGCATGGCAACCACTACACCACTGAGGACGACTAGATGCCTTCCACTATGCAAACAATGTTATGAGATTCTACTGGATCTGTGTTATATACAATGTTTTTGCTCTTTCTGACCGGGTTGTATTTTAAAGCATTAAAATATTAATTACACGATTTATTTAACTCTTTGCAAAATATCCTTAGTTATTATCAAGTTCGGTTGGGAATAGTGCTGTATTTTCCTTTGGAATTCTTTGGATGCATTACAAGACAGAATTCCTTGTTTAGTCCTTGCGATCCAACTGGTTGCTTGATCATTAACTCTAAAATGAGTAAAAAGCTTGAAAATTAGTTCAATGTCGAGTTATTTCACACATTTAAATAATAATGATCCAAAATGTGATAAATGTGGATTTTTTTACTTTCTCTACTACGTATAGTAAGTAGGGGAGGTATTGTATTCCACCCAAAAATTCGATACCGTGATTTCACCGGAAATACATGTTTTGAGATCCCCTGAATAAAAAAAAAGCATTTTTGGAAACATGTCCGTGTGTGTGTCTGTGTGCCTGTCTGTGTGTGTGTCTGTCTGTGAACAGCATAACTCAGAAACGAATAGTCGGATAAACACCAAACTTGGTATTTAGGTCCAATATCTTCCAGGGATGCGACACGAAGGTTTTCAAGAAAATCCCCCCACCCCAGGATACCCTTTACATGGAAGATTTTTCGAAAACTTTAATTTTCTCCAAAACGGCTCTAACGATTTTGATTAAAATATCATACGTTTAAGATATTTTCATGACAAATAAAACGTATATCTTGAATTTTCTGGGAATGTCTCCAAAAGTGTTCTTCATTGTGAACGACTTTTGCATAACCGGTAAACCTTAGAGATAGAGAAAATTTTACTTCACAAAAAATGTAGATCGCGTTAAAATACACAATTCATGTCATATACATTTGTTTTGTTCAGTGAACCGTTTTCGAGATATTGCTTGTTATTCTCGTAAATTTTTCAATACTTATTTTCTTAAATTGGGAATTCGTTATTCATTTTTTTGTTTTTGATATGCAAAGAGTATTAATCTGTGGCAAAGAGAATGGTGCTGCACCTAGCAACCAGCTATTAAGAGATATGTATATGGTTAAAGGATACTGTATTTCTATATTGTCCTTGTAAATATATATTCCCCTTACATCTACAAGAAAATTAGCAATAAGATAGACTTCGCAAATGTTTATCTCGATTAACATGAAGTAGGTGGAGAATAAGCCTTTGTAAAAATAGTTTGTACAAGAGTAGAGAAAGTCATGTGAGTGTAACACATCAGATTTTTTTCTGGGTACGGGCATGGAAATGGCGACGGAGTGAAATGCTTGCTGTCAGCTCAAATAGAACCACAAATCGTTTCCCTTCCTCGTAGGTTTGCAGGAGCTTCTTCATCTTCAAGGAATACTGTCGATATGTTGGATGAAGAGGTGTGTTCCAAATTCAACTAAATCAAACACTACTCTTTTCAAAAGAGAGAGAGAGAGAGAGAGAGAGAGAATTCTTTATGTTGGTTCTAATGAAATAAACATTTATGTTGTACCAAATCCACAATGAATGAAAACGTCATGGTTCATAGTTTGTATGTACGAGGGCGGATCGAAAAGTAACGCACAATAATTGTTTTCTGCCTTGGTAGTGCAGCTGGAATGTTGCAATTTCACACAGATATAGTTTGAAGTTTTCACTACAGAGGGTACTTTTTGTTTTATATGCAGCTCTAGTAAGGAAAGCGTGAACTACGCAACAAAGATGGCGCGCATGTTACTGTCGTTCACGTGTGAGGAGCAGAGAGGTGTGGTTCGATATTGTTCATGACACGTTGAAATTTCTTAAAGTTAGTGCTCGCTGGGTGCCTAAGAACCTGAAATCAACCACAAGGGCCAGCGAATGATGAGCTTGGATCACCTAGCGCAGTACACCGCAGAAGAGCATGATTTTCTGAAAGGAATTGTCACTGGTGATGAGTCGTGGGCATACCACCAAGCAGGCAAGTATGAAGGGAAACATACTGGTTCCCCAGTGAAGAAAAAATTCAAAACGACTCAGTCTGCTAGGAAAGTGCTTGTGCCGGTGTTCTGGGATATGCATGGTGTTGTATCGGTGGACTTTGCTGAACACGGGACCACTGTGAATGCTGCAGCCTACATGAAAACTTTGGTGAAGTTGCGTCGTGCCCTTCGAGACAAACGCCACAACAAGAATGTTGGCGATTTCAAAATTCTTCATGACAATGCTCGCCCCCATGTTGCTGCTGCTGTTCATCAAAAAATCACCAAATTTGTTTGGTCCAATGAAGAAATTCCTGACCGGCCAACGCTTTGCGACAGATGCGGAAGTGAAATCAGCAGTCCACAGATGGCTATACTCCAAGGAAATGGACTTCTACGAACAGGGCATATTGAAACTGGTATCACGATGGGAGAAATATGTTGAGAAACTTGGTGACTATGTCGAAAAGTGGGTAAAAGGTGTAAGTTCATTTGTGAGTTTTTTTTAAACTATTAAAGATTTTTTTGTAAAAAAATTATTGTGCGTTACCTTTCGATCGGCCCTATTATATTGAAAATGCTACTAAGCATGACGTTATTTATCTTGAGAAAACAATATTCAAGATATTTTTCTGTCTGTCGAATGAATTACGTCAGTACTGAAAAGACCACACATTTATTACGAAATATTAAACTTGTTAGGTATATATTAGCTAGAATTTCGCATTCGATGTCACACTGTGACACGGAGACTGCCGAGCTCATTATTGGGTCCATCGTCGAGTGGTAGACCGCTGGCGACTTTGTCATGACTCCACGGAAAGATATAGAAGAGGCGTTTTACTTAGGTTTTGTTCCCTCGTAGCCTGCAATTCAATATAGCAGCATTCAACACGCAACTGCCGGATTGAACTACTTGCTTCCTTCATATTGGCACCTAGTAGGTTATGGTGTAGGTACTGATTCTAGATCTTACTTAACTACCAAGTTTGGTTCAACCGATTTTCGTTTTTGAGTTATTCATTTCACGACACACAAATACACACGGACCTTTTTCTAAACTTTCTTTCTTTTTAATTCAGGAGACCTCGAAACGTGTATTTCCAACAAAATCTAAGCATCGAATTTTTGGGTGGAATGTAATATTGCCTTTACTTACTATAGGTAGATGGTAGAGAAAGCAAAACTGAGACGATTTTTCTTTAAATGCTTAATCGTGACGTTATTAAACAGTAATACTCATATTGTATAAATTTTTGAGCAAAAATTGAAATCTCATATTTAAAATTTACTTTCCCCCCAAATATTTGGATAATTAAAAATTCATCTCTACAGTTTATTAATGTACCTACTATTAAAGAGTTTAATTATTATAAAATATTAATTCTTAAAAAAGTTAACTTGAATCAATTACTCAATTACTCAATATTTATTGATGTTGTAGAACTGCGTCATGAGCAGTTATTAACATAAGTCAATGGTACAATAAAAGTGATAAAATGAATCAATAAAACAGACACTAAAATACAAAAATATAAAAAAGAACACTTCAAAATGCAATGTCAATATTGGCTTGAAAAAATTCATTCAAACTATAAAATGGATTAGCAGCAAGCCATACCTTTAAAGCAACTCTAAACCTATCTAGGCTAGCTGAATGGGCAGCTCTTGGTAATCTGTTAAACATATTGATGCTTATGTTATTGCACCATTTCTTGGATTTAGTCAACCTTACTTTATGTGTGACAATAAAATAATTATTTCTAGTATAATGTTCATGTTGCTGATGATGAAATATATGATTATTCAAGTTAGTCTTAATAATTACTAAACAATTGTATATATACATATTCATTAATCACTGTCAGGATTTTAAAATATTTAAATATAGGTCGACGATGGGCATCAAACGCTGAACGAGATATAATGCTTAAGGCCTTTTTATGCAAGTTAATACTTTGTTTATATTGGCACTATTACCCAAATATGGATACCATAAGAAATTATGCAATGATAGAAAGAGTAATAAGTTTGCTTAAGATGAATCTGTGGTAGTATTTCTTTTGGCCGCAAATTTGCGGTAGTATTTCGCCTATTTGCGGTGGTGTGTGGCTATTTGGCGGCACAGAATTTGTAGGAATGGCCCGGGTTCGGTACTAGCTCAGGGATTTTGCATGGACCTTGGATCTCGGGTTAGTGGTAAATACGACTGTTTTGTTTTCCTGCTTGTTTATTTCCCGTTACCGTTTTAAAATTTGATTCCTGCTATTACTTCGATACACACACGCGCATTTGCTTATTGCTACGCTTTATAGCATCGCACCTATCCGCCGACACATTTTCTAAGAACCATCTCTATTTCAAATTTTCTATCTCCACATTCCACTATCACCTGATTTCTAGCTTCTTTCATTGGATGCCTAAAGCTATCTGGCTTTTGGCGAACATTGACCCTTTTCTACACATCTGCGTTCCAGCAACCTAACAGGACACTTAACAATAGAGGGGAAAAACCACCCGTTTCCGACCGCTGATGGCACTGTCTAACTCAACCCTTATTCCCACTTACAGTAGCATTCGTTTCCCAGTCTTTTTCAACACTATTCCAACTGTTATTGATATTTATTTTACCTATGATTATAATTTTATTTAGCTACTCAAAACATACTGCTTGAAATCGTATAGAGCAATTTTTTGAAACAACGAAAAAATGCAAATATCAATATATATGGAACTAATTTATAAATATGCATGGAATTTTGGGTGCATATTACATATTAAAGCATTGATTGCTGTAGTATTAAAATTTCAAATGAACCGACCTGGGAATACTTAAGTTTGCGAGGTGCAAACAGAAAGACTGTATATGGCAAGTCGATAGTACACATGCTCCTCTCCTCAGCTGGATCTGGAGAGGCTGTAAAATTCGATCTGCAAAAATGTGATGCAACATTTTCTTATTACAATAGTATGTGATCTCGTAGAACACACACTAGATGGTTTTAGAATCTACCTCAACACAAAAATCGAAATACTATCCTTCACCACTAAAGAAGGTTATGAACAATTCTCAGAGAAATGCTTTACTAGAGCCGTCTTGATGCAAACGCCGCATTGGTATAGAAGCAGTAGTTGGTACATTGCAATGTGTTCTAAGGAAGTCGAGGCTTCATTGTATTCTCATATTCTTTGTGGTGTATTGTGAGAAATTCCCAAGTTTATAAAGGCTTCCTCAGTCAAGATTATCCCAGAAAATGAATTTCACTCTGCTCACCATACTGTATAAGTAGCATTCAAATACAGGTTGATTTATGAAGAACTGACACATTTTTCTTTCTTTAATTATTCTTCGAAATTCACTCAATGCCCCAATTTTAGCACCAAATTAAGCAGAATGTTCTGGAGTTTCGATTGTCTGTCTCAAGATGCACAGATGTTCATGTTTTATTCGTAATCGTTAGTTTTTGAGATTTTGTTCTAGTAAACGTGAAAATGGAGCACACATTAAATGAACGACTCTTCCTTGTAAAGCAATACCGGATTACGAATTTAATTACAGCTACTCAAAGGACATACCAGAGAGAATTTGATGTTCGGAATCCTCCCCAAAGAAACAGAATACTGAGACTGGTAAACAAATTGGAAACAACTGGATCTCTGATGAGTGGAAAAGGCAAAACTCGTTCATTTAGGCTTTCCACGGTTGTTGTTCACGTAAGAGCACGACTGAATCATTAAGACGTTTGTCGCAGGAGACACGGTACAGCTACTCAATGTGTCAGAGAGCTGTAAAAGTGCAGGCCTAAAGCCGTATAGGATTACGGTTGTCCATCAGTTACAGGGACCAGATAAGGATAGACGACTGAATTATTGTCGTTGGTTTCAGGCGTTCATTGTGCAAAATCCTACTACATTGTCCATCACATGGTTCACAGATGAAGCATAGTTCCGTTTATCCGGCTATTGAACTCAAATAACTCACGCTATTGGGCCAATGAAAATCTACATGTTATTCGTGAAGCATCTATGCACCCGCTAAAATCGGAGTTTGGTGTGCAATATCCCCACAGAGAATATTGGGACCAATTTTTTTAAAACAATGTTAACACTGCAGAGTACAGACGGATTTTCCTGGAGTTTTCTGAGCAACTAGACGATATGGAGCTAAGTCAAGGATATTTTCAGCAGGATAGCGCTACATACCACACATCAATCCATGGCACTAATTGCAAGTTTCTTTGACGACCGGATAATTTCTAAGAACCTGTGGTCACCGAGATCTCCGGACTTCTTTCTATGAGGTTACTTAAAAGACAGGGTTTATGCCACACGTCCCCAGACATTGGACGATCTGAAGCACAACATTACACAGGAGATTCAAACTATTGACAACAGAGTCCTCCAACGAGTGGCCAGTAACATGGAACGACGTGTTGAGTTGTGCCTTATGCAGGATGGAGGACATTTTCAACATTTGCTATAGCGGTAAATAATTTCCCAAAATTCCTCTGCATTTCAGGTATAATAAGTTGTCGTTAGCATAACTCATGTTGAAACAATTAAAGAAATAAATGTGTCAGTTCTTCATAAATCACCATGTAGTACTACGTATAGTACCGTACCCAGAATTAACCGAGCGAGATGGCTTTGTGGTAGCGTTTAAGGCTCGCATTTGGTAGCTCCCCGGTTCGATTCTCGTCGACCGCTCGCTCTGACCTTGATTTTTTGTGGTTTCCCCGGTCGGCAGATGAATGCTGGGATGTTTCATCTTCTACCGCGACTCTTCTGTGTTCGGCGGGTTGCGGTTGGGCTGTGGCTGTGCACTTTGTAGAGGTTTCTTTCTGACGTCGTTGAGGGACTGCTCAATTAGGAACCGTCTTCAAGTGAGCCCCGCCTCGGGGGGACTGTTGTTTTTCGGTGGCTTGTTGGGGGGGTCCGGGAGCGTCGGATGCGTTCATTTGGAGACATTAGGGGCCCCTTTCGTCTTGCGCCCATCGTCATCCAGATCTGATCCCTTTCGGATCTCTCCCTCAGTCCTCCCTCGCAGTGGTCACGGTAGAAGCAAAAAGGGCCGTTACAACCTACTTGCGGTGCTCTGCCCGGTTGCGAGTCGCCTCCATTCTTCCGTATCTATTCCCCGTGGACATAGTCTGGTTTGATGGGTAGTTCATCGCCGTTTTGGGTAGCTCCAGTAATGATGCGAGTCTTTGAGCCAGGAACTCTTAGAGACTTCTGCGCTTCTCTGTAGTTTTTAGCATCCTTCACTTAATCCTTTCCTCTTGGGGAATGGTAGTCGCTGTAGATACCACGTAGGTTGCACGCGCAAGGTGTCCCCCTCCGTTGTATACCTACCCTACACCCGAGTCAAGTAAAAATTGATACCTTAACTACATATACGCGCCGTTTCCTAGCTTAACTTCTTACGCTACCGGGATCTTCCTTCCAAATTTCAAATGACTACTAACTTTGTTTTCTTGATATAAAATCATCTATGTGGAGTATTTTGTCATTGCATTAGATTGTGTTCTGCGAGTTTACTGGTCGCCACTAAAACCCGTGAACGTAGACATTATCGAGAATATACACACGCATATAAAATATAACACTCATTAAAATAAATACAACGGTGTTCAAAAGTGGATATACAGTTGGAATACAAATATGCATCTAATACTGTTGGTGGCCAACACAATTATGAAAAGTTCTATTTTCAGCAAGATGGGGCTCCTGCTCCCAGCATGACTTGTGCGGAACCTTTCAGCCAAAAAATTTCCAAATAAGTGAATACGACAAAAGGTGTTTAAGTGAGATTTCTGGATCTTATCCGCATTTATGTCTTAGGATGTTCTTTAAGTTAAGGAGAAGACCACATAAATAAAAATAAAATTAAATTGAATACAGTTTTGTTTATGGATGTTCTTTAACTGCTGTAGCTCTTAGCGTCCCATTCTATATTGAGCGTGAAAGACCGGTAATTTTGCTCAGAGGCCTCTTTATCAGGCTTGAGGTTCTTTTACGTGCCGTAAATCTACGACACGAGACCACCGGCTTTACTTCCCTTCCGAAGGAAGCCATGCTAAGGATTTTAACGGCCGAAAAATCCATCGCCCTCCACCGGGTTTGAACCCGCAACTTCGGGAACTAGAGACTAGCATGGTAACCACTACACCATATACTGTTGATGACACGTTTCAGCTTTTAGGGAACCTTGCCAAGAAATTTATAGAAGAACCGAGTAGTAAAACGTACTTGAATGTCAAGTCTAGACTACAGGTGTGTTGGGGCGCCAATTTGCGGCGTTACCCTGCGACAATTTGCGGCGGGATTTGCAGTAGTGGTCCCGTGTTCCATGCTAGCTCAGGGATTTGCATGGATCTTGGATCTAGGGTTAGTGGTTAATACGACTGTTTCATCTTCCTGCTCGTTTATTTCTCGTCACCGTTTTAAAATCTGACTCCTGATATTACCTTAACACACACACACACGCGTTTCTTTATTGCTGTGCTTCATACTATTGCCCCTATCCGCCGATACATTTGTTTTCCGAACAACCTCCAAGGAACTACCACAAAGAAGAAGCGTGTCTTCTAAACTCTCCTGTTTCTTTATTTCAAAATTCCTATCTCCCCATTTTGCTATCACCTGATTTCTACCATCTTTCTTATTGGATGCCTGGGGGCTTTAAGAACATTGACCCTTTTTCTACACATCTGCTTTTCAGGCGACCTAACGGTACACTAACGACAATTGAGGGAAAAACCACCCATTACCGGCCGCTGATGGCACTGTCTGTTGAACCCATATTCAGCTGTAGATGTAAAATTCACTTCCCAGTCTTATTTAATAATACTAGTCCTACTGCTATTAATATTTATTTTACCTGTGGTTGTAATTTTATTAAGCTACTCAGAACGTACTGCTTCAAATTACTCAAGACTAACAGTTTGAATAATCGGAAGAGAATACCGTAATGTCATGTGTTACTTCATAAATACATATCATATTTTATTGGGGGTTTCTTTTCATACTTCATATTTCATTATCGTATGCTTTCTTTCAGTACAAAACTTACTTACATAATCTTTGTCTCTCGTTGTTATTTTATACTTGATTTGCATGCATAGCATAGTTAATCACTTTATGTATATTTAATGTTGGCAATATAATCTATGCGTGTGTATGCATAAAAGATTTCATTAATTCTAGAGTAGGCATCGAAACAACAATTTGTCACTTAAAATCAACAAAACACTTTTTACAAAGGAATTATTTAAATGTTATCATCAGGATAGTCTGTCATTCAAATAATCTCCTACAGAATAAAACGAAGGTATTCTTTAGCGACAGTTTTGAAATGATTGAAATTGTCAGTTTTTTCTTTAAGGTAAGCAGGAAGCATATTTAATATATTAATGGTTACACAATACACACCTTTCTGGAAGCAAGAAAGTTTTACATTGGTTCGATGAATATTTCATTTTTGTCTAGCGTTAATATCATAAATTTCCAATTCGAATGTATATCGACTGCATGGAGAATATATAAATCTAATATAGAGTTAATATATTCACTATCCTAAACAGATATTTACACCAAGGCATGTTATGGGTATTAGAAATTATTTTTAAAACCTTTAGGTAAGGAATACACGTTTGTTTTCCACTAAATTAATCACAATAATATCCCACTTTTTTGTTAAAATATGCATAATATAAGCTATATATATGTATATATGTGTGTGTTTTACAATGCTCGGTTGGTAGACAGATGTGTATCATGCGATCATATTTTGTATATAAATCCATCTCCAAAAAACTATTTGTTTACGCCCTATAGACTCCGAAACAAGCCTCTAGACTCCACGACAAGAAGTACCCGACCTGACGTATGTATAGCGGTTGTTTCAAACAAATGACTATGGTAGAAACTACAACTCTTATAAAGCTTAAGTTTGAAGTTTGGCGATGCTACGTTGTTTAATAATTGTTTGGCAGCCATCAATAGTGAACTCTCTCAGCGAATTTGTAAACATGGATAAAACTGGCCATCGTTATGTGATACAATACTTTCATTTGAAAGGTCTTAATCCAACTAATATTAAAGCTGAGCTAGATTCTACTCTGGGGGAGTCTGCTCCTTCATTTACAACAGTAAAATACTGGGTGGCAGAGTTTAAGCGAGGCCGTACGAGCTGCCAAGACGAACATCACAGTGGTCGACCAAATGAGGTGACCACGCCAGAAATTGTGAAGAAAATCCACAAAATGGTATTGGATGACCGTCGACTGCAAGTGCACGAGCTAGCAGACATCGTAGGATTTTCAAAAAGTGCTGTACATTGCACACTAACTGAAAATTTAGACATGAGAAAGCTGTGCGCAAGATGGGTGCCGCGTTTACTCACAATAGAACAAAAGCAGCTTCATGAGGATTTTTCAGTCGAGTGTTTAGCGATGTTTCGCTGCAATAAAGCCGAGTTTTTGCGTCGATTCATAACCATGGGTGAAAAATGGGTCCATCACTTCACACCTGAGACGAAGGAACAGTCAAAACAGTGGGTTGAAAGGGGAGAATCGGCTCCAAAGAAGGCGAAGACAGTTCCATCTGCAGGCAAGATCATGGGATTCGCGTGGGATAATTTTCATTGTTTATCTTTAAAAAGGAAAAGCAATCAATGGCAAGTATTATGCAAACTTATTGCAGCGTTTGAATGATGAATCAAACAAAAACGGCCACATTTAGCGAAAAAGAAAGTTCTGTTTCATCAAGACAATGTACCAGTTCACACATCTATTATCGCCATGGCCAAAATCAATGAGTTAAAGTTCGAATTGCTTCCTCTTGCACCCTATTCGCCAGACTTAGCCCCGTTGATTATTTTCTGTTTCCAATGTTAAAGAAATGGCTCAATGGTAAAAGATTTGCCAACAATGAAGAGGTGGAGTTTGCAGTTGATGGCTATTTTGCTGAACTCGATGGTTCTTACTATAAACAGGGTATCGAAGCGATTGAACATCGCTGGGAAAAGTGTATTCAGCTGAAAGGAGACTATGTAGAGAAATAGAAAAGCTTTTCCCAAACCTTTTGTGTTTTACTTGTTAGGTTGGATACTTCTGGGACAGCCCTCGTACACATCGCATTTATAGTTAAAATGTGGCCTATCCACGGTACTACAGCACCTGTTACGTGATGCATTGCAGTACTCCATCATACACAAATACAGAGTACACCGAGATGCTTCTCATCTACAGCAAGCCCGAAGGAAGGCAAGAGAGATTTACCCGCTATATCAACAACGTTGTTCCGAAAGGCGTCACCCAACCAAGAACATGTTTTCTACATTGGAGAAGCGTTTAAGTGAAACGGACAGCTTACGTCCCGACAAACCGCTTGTGGACGTCCGCGGACATATAGTTTGAACTCTTACCAAGAGTTTGACTTCACATAACCAGATGATGCATAGAATATATGGAAGTTGGTGGCAGCAATTATGAGCTCGTTTAGCAGTTGATTAAAATGTTACATATTTACTTACAGCATTTAATCTATTTTACTTCCTTCCTATTTTTTGTGAATCGTATTCCCTACTTTCTCCTTCATATTTCAGATACCCTAGCACGTAAATAAAGCCTATCTGGACATGGATTTAATAATAAAATACAATCACATGGTACCCATCTACGTACCACTCGTTAATATATTGTAGCTTTATCCAGTTTTTCAACTGTTACCTCTCTCAGTTCTCAAGGTCACTGTTTTGATCTGGTTCAGCTTTCACTGGGCCTTCACTTAGTGCACAATGTTACTTCACTAATGTGAGCTAATGATCAATTTCTCCATCACTTCACTTTCTTGCCTCTTCTTCTGGACGGTTCACTCGCTGGGGAGTCGAACACGAGACTTCTACAATTCTCGCTCCGCAGTAGCACTCGCAGCTGTCGTCACCAACTCACTCGGAGAATCGCACTTGAAGTCGCAGCAGAAACGCGCTCACCAATTCGCTTACTCACTCACTGAATGATCCAACTGACTGACTGACTTCTTACGCGAGAACGCTCGCTTATATAGGCAATCTTCCACATAACATTCTAGAACTATCTGGACACACGTTCTGGAGGTGTGGTAAAGAAACGCCTAGAAGATTCTGGTGTTTATGCCGCATGAGAGGGCGACTTGTCTTTGTTTATCTCCCAGTGCCTGGCGCTGATCTCCCGATAACCTTGGGCCATAGCCGCTGCGTCTCAATAGATTTATTTATAGTCTGTATATATTGGTTCTTTAATACAAAGTGTTTTAAAACGGCTGTCTATACCATCTAATTCAGGAACCCTGTATATGAAACACTGGTACTGTAGAACAATGAAATATTAGGTAATTTCTAATAAGCTTGTTTCCATCAAGCTGATCAGCTGATACATTTCCATAAGTTCACTCATTAACAGTATGGTCATTTTTTTTAAGTTTATGGGTGGTTCTATATTGGGCGTGAAAGACCGGTAATTTTGCTCAGAGGCCTCTTTATCAGACTTGAGGTTCTTTTACGTGCCGTAAATCTACGACACGGGACCACCGGTTTTACTTCCCTTCCAAAGGAAGCTATGCTAAGTATTTTTACGCCCCCCGCCGGGTTTGAACCCGCGACCTCGTGAACTAGATGCTAGTATGGTAATCACTATACCACGGAGGACGACTGGTGATTAAAGGGATGCAACAGAGGTTATTCCTTTCTTTCAGTTTTTCTCTTAAGTGATTTATTTGATAAAACACTTCACTTGCAAAGATATTATTAATTGTATAATGTTCACACCATGTGATGGGAAATTACTTCTTGCATACAGAAGTCACATCATCCTCACATTTGTAGGACATTGTTCTTGTGACAAATAGCGAGGTTTGTGAACATCAAACTGTCCTATTATCAGAATACGTTCAGTTTATAAATTTCTACGAAGATGAGAACAAAATAAGGCGGCACATGCAATGTTACTATTAGCAAAGAGAACAAAAGGTGAGAAAAACCTAATTTGGAGCCAAGCTACAACATGAATTGCATTTCAGTTTTAACAATATTTTATTAGTTATACTTATTAATGCCATCATAAGTATTTAGGTTTTTTTTCAAAGGGATATCACTACATGTACAAAATTAAACTTTTCACTTACCTGACTTTTGTTCTTATCTCCTCGTTTAACACCGAATTACAAACACAACTGAAAGAACTCCTGGTAACACCAGCTACCTTTGTTTTCTTATTTTAATTTTGTTTCTACATCATGCCCCATTACACTAACATTACATGACTTATACATAAATTCTCTAACATAAATATTATAGTTAACATAATAAATAACATAAATACTCTAAATCAATTTTGACTGTACATTTACCGGTTTTCTAAAGTTTAATTGCAGTCTTAAAATTGATCAAAATTTATATTTTTGACATAGCACATAAATGACTTTAAATATTTCTTGATTATAACACTGTAGTTTATTCGCCAGTTTCTCCGCCTTTGGATTCCAATTTGAAAGTCCTACGTTGCAGCTCAGCTTTGGGCACATCCACAGAAGGTGATCTGCTGTTTGGTCCCCAATAACTTCTTGGTAACTGCTTCTTTACTTGAATTTGATCATTCTTGTTACCACTTTACAATGCTTTACTTCTGTTGTTAATGTACTGTTTGAAATCCTGTTGTAAATTGTTGCATCGATCCTTTCGGTTGCTTACTGAGCCAGTTGGCCGGCCAGTTCATTTCCACGTATACCAACTTGAGCTTTTACCCATTGGAAATTGTAGTTGGAAAACGTTGTTCCTCTGGTTGATTCCCTCTGCTGCAGTGTCCTAGTCTGCGGCTATTGCTGCACGTCGGTTGCTGTATTCTCCATTCCTAATAAATTACCTAACTAATTTCACGGGTTTCAGGGTTTTCGTAAGTGAGGCGAATTAAAATACACTACATTTTTCTTAAAGATGTGGTTTATTATCAAATAAATATATATGGGCGGCTAGCTTTTCCCATCTTTAACAATTCCCACCATAATAATAAATTAGGAGCCTAATCTAACTGCACACCTTCCCACCCATATGCACACACGTGCATCCATCGTCCAGAGAGTATCACTGTGTGTCGAAGAGATTGTATAAGAGAGTGAAAATCTGGGGTCCGCTTCACCCTTTTATACGCAAACCTAGTGACGCTCACCTTCGCGCCTTAGAATGTAACGACATTTCTAATTGGCCATCAGACCGCATTACCTTATTATGAATGAAAATATTCTGCTACAAAATTTTTCGCATACGCGTCCCAATGACGTGTCCGGAAGCAGATTCAGTATCTCTGTCTCTTTCTATTTCTGGTTGTTGCTTCAAGTTCCCTGCTCATTAGCTTGGTGAAAGGTGGTGGGCTCCACCTAGAATTACCGTTTACCTGGAATTAGCTATCTCACCCGTCCCTTACTTATCTAAGTTACAATCTGCTTTTGTACAATTCTTGGCTGCTAAATATTTTAACATATTTCTTGCTGAATTATGTTATTATGTACAATTCTTGTTTGATATTGATTTATATGTCTGTATATATGTGGTATATCCCCTTTCAAAATGAATAATTCATCCAATCTTGATTCATGAGTTGTTTGACTTCCCGTCTGATCTCTTGTATTATGTATCCGTGCTTGTCTTTGTTTCTCAATAGATCAAGGTAGCTCTACTATCAGTGTAAATAACCTTTTTACATTCAGCAGATAGTATGTTTCCTATTTCAGTTATTTTCCTCAGTGCTTGTAATATTTCCATCTGTTCAGCTTAATTATTTAAACACCTGTCATTGAGCTTATATTTTAGTTGATGAATTATTCAATAGTGTATAATACACTAGCTACCTTGCATGGAGTTAGAAGCAAGAGTTTTCAAATCTATAGTAATACTAGTTTTTTAAATAAAAATCATAGCTCTACTTTTGAAACAATAAAAAACAACGAAAAACTGTATGTTTTCCATTCATGAGATTCTCTACTCACTCTCCACTAACTATTGTTACAAAACCTTATTCTTCTGTTATCTATTGAGATAAACTTTCAAGTCGCGTTTGTGCATTCGTTAGGTATAAGAAGATGTAAAGCAAAAGTGAAAGTAGGGCAGTATATGACGGCTATTGAAATTCCATGCTCTTTACATGACCACGAGGGAAAACGAATAGGTAGCGATTAACCACGTGTAAGAAGCCTAAGTACTTGGTAATTCAAACCAATAACAAAGAGTATCTCGGAAAAGGTGAACGCCATAGGACAATGTTATTTAACATCAACTGTGTGTTTTAATGAGGTCTAAATTTTTTGTAGTAAGATTTTGTTTATATGTTAGATTTACCAGTTATACAAGTCATTCACAGACTGTTCCAAGAAAATTTAAGATACATATATATATAATTAATTGTCTTGCAAATATCTCAAACATTGCCATTTTTGAGAAAATAAAAATAACGAAAAATTTTCCATCTAAAGCGTAATTTCCAGTGGAGAGATTTTCTTGAATCTCTTCGTGCTGTATCGCTGGAAGGTGCTGAACGTAATTGCCAGGTTTGCTATTTAAACAACTTTTTACCTTCTCTACTACGTATAGTAAGTAGGGGAAGTATTGTATTCCACCCAAAAATTCGATACCGCGATTTCACCCGAAATGCATGTTTTGAGACGCCCTGAATGCAAAAAAAGCATGTTTGGAAGCATGTCCGTGTTTGTGTCTGTCTGTGTGTCTGTTTGTGTGTCTGTGTGTCTGTCTGTGAACAGCATAACTCAGAAACGAACAGTCGGATAAACACCAAACTTGCTATTTAGGTTCAGTATCTTCCAGAGATGCAACACGAAGGTTTTCAAGAAAATCCCCCCACCCCAGATTACCCTTTACATGGAACATTTTTCGAAAATTTAAATTTTATCAAAAACGGGTCTAACGATTTTGATTAAAATATCATATATTCACATATTTTCATGACAAATGAAATGTATTTCTAGAATTTTCTGGGAATGTCTCCAAAAGTATTCTTCATTGTGAACGACTTTTGCAAAACTGGTAAACCATAAGAGATAGACAGAATTTTACTACACAAAAAATGTAGATCGCGTTAAAATACACAATTTATGTCATATACATTTTTTTGTTGAGTGAACCGTTTTCGAGATATTACTTGTTATTCCCTTAAATTTACCAATGCTTATACTTTTTCTCAAATTCGTTATTCATTTTTACTTTCTCTACTCCGTATAGTAAGTAGGGGAAGTATTGCATTCCACCCAAAAATTCGATACCGAGATTTCACCGGAAATATATGTTTTGAGATCTCCTGAATCCAAAAAAAGCATTTTTGGAAACATGTCCGTGTGTGTGTCTGTGTGTGTGTGTGTGTGTGTGTCTGTGTGTGTGTCTGTGAACAGCATAACTCAAAAACGAACAGTCGGATAAGCACCAAACTTGGTATTTAGGTTCAGTATCTTCCAGAGATGCGACACGAAGGTTTTCAAGAAAATCCCCCCACTCCAGACTCCCCTTACATGGAAAATTTTTCGAAAATTTTAATTTTCTCAAAAATGGCTCTAACGATTTTGATGAAAATATCATATGTTTAAGATAATGTCATGAGAAATGAAATGTATATCTCGAATTTTCTGGGAATGTCTCCAAAAGTATTCTTCATTGTGAACGCCTTTTGCGTAACTGGTAAACCATAAGAGATAGACAAAGTTTTATTACACAAAAAATGTAGATCGCGTTAAAATACACAACTTATGTCATATACATTTCTTTTGTTGAGTGAACCGTTTTCGAGATATTGCTTGTTATTCCCTTAAATTTTCCAATACTTATACTTTTTCTCAAATACGTTATTCATTTTTTTATGTCCTGACATGCAAAGAGAATGGAATGCGCCACATAGCAACGAGCGTTAAAATATTTGACTATCGCTTAAAAGCTACCATATTCCCCTTGCATCTACCAGAAAATTACCAATAAGGTTGACATCTCGATATCTCGATTAACATGAAGCATATGGAGAATAGGCGTTTGTAAAATTAGATTGTACAAGAGTAGAGAAAGTCATGTGAGTGTAACACATCAGATTTTTTTATATCCTTTACATGCAAAGAGAATGAAATGCGCCACATAGCAAACAGCGCTTAAAATATTTGACTATCGCTTAAAACCTACCATATTCCCCTTGCATCTACAAGAAAATTAGCAATAATATTAACAGCTCGATTAACATGAAGCATATGGAGACTAAGCGTTTGTAAAAATAGTTTCTACAACATTAGAGAAAGTCATGTGAGTGTAACATATCAGATTTGTTTTAGCTTTATGCTGTTTATAGACACACGGACACAAATATACGTACACCGACCTTTTTCTAAATGTACTTTTTCGGATTCAGGATACATCAAAACGTGTATTTCCAATGAAATCTCTAAATCGAATTTTTGGGTGGAAAAAGGATATTCCCTGGCTGGTCTTGCCCCCCTGTACGAGGGGCCCCGGGTTCATTTCCCGGCTGGGGGATGAAAATTTTTCTCTAGCCAAGGTTACCTCCCCAGAGTCTGGAAGTGTGAATGAATGGTGAATGTGTGTGGATCTAATGAGTAAAACCCATCCAACGACAAACGAATACGAGTTAACACCATTGTCTACAGGCAATAATACGCTCCAAAGGAACCCTATAATTCCTTAAAAGCTTAATATCGAACTTTTGGTGGAATACAACACTTCCTTTGCCTGTCATAGGTAGGTGAGAGAAAGAAGTAAAATGTTTTAAGTTTATAAAATGTTACACATTTTTAAGAAAAGAACCCTAGATTAAAATAGTATGTCTATTATTCATTTAACGTCTGCATGTTTGCATTGCTTCAGCGCTAAACCACTCAAAAGTGTTTTTTCCCCTCTGGGAAGAATATTTTAAACCGCTAGTAGCCAAATGGAAGCTTATACAGGGTGATTTATGGAGAACTGACACGTTTATTCCTTTAATTGTTTCAAAACGAGTTACGGCTAGCGACAGCTTATTGTACCTGAAATGCAGAAGAATTTTGGGAGATTATTTACCTCTATAGCAAATGTTGAAAATGTCCTCCATCCTGCATAAGGCACAACTCAACACGTCGTTCCATGTTACTGGCCACTCGTTGGAGGACTCTGTTGTCAATAGCTTGAATCTCTTGTGTAATGTTGTGCTTCAGATCGTCCAATGCCTGGGGACGTGTGGCATAAACTCAGTCTTTTAAGTAACCCCATAGAAAGAATTCCGGCGATGTCAAATCCGGAGATCTCGGTGGCCACAGGTTCTTGTAAATTATCTGGTCGTCAGAGAAACTTGGAATTAGTTCCATGGATACATTTGATGTATGGCATGTAGCGCCGTCCTACTGAAAATATTCTTCACTCAGCTCTACATCGTCTAGTTGTTCAGCAAGCCCGATAAAAATCTGTCGGTACTCTGCAGTGTTCACATTGTTTAAAAAAAATTGTCCCACTATGCTCTGTGAGGGTATTGCGCACCAAACTCCGATTTTAACCGGGTCCATAGGTGCTTCATGAATAACATGTGGATTTTCACTGGCCTAATAGCGTGTGTTATTTGAGTTCACATAGCCGGATAAATGGAACCACGCTTCATCTGTGAACCATGTGATGGACAATATGGCAGGGTTTTGCAGAATGAACGCCTGAAACCAAGGACAATAATTCAGTCGTCTATCCTTATCTGGTTCCTGTAACTGATGGACAACCGTAATCCTATATGGCTTTAGGCCCGCACTTTTCACAGCTCTCTGACACATTGAGTAGCTGTACCCTGTCTCCTGCGACAAACGTCTTAATGAGTTTTTGGGTGACTGATGCAGTCGTGCTCTTACGTCAACAACAACCGTGAGAAGCCTAGATGGACGAGTTTTGCCTTTTTCACTCACCAGAGATCCAGTTGTTTCTAATTTGTGTACCAGTGCCAGTATTGTGTGTCTTTGGGGAGGATCCAGAACACCAAATTCTCTCTGGTATGCCCTTTGAATAGCTGTAATCGAATTCGTAAATCAGTGTTGCTTTACAAGGAGGAGTCGTTCATTTAATGTGTACTCCATTTTCACGTTGACTAGAACAAAATCTCAAAAACAGTTGCCGATAATAAAACCAACAATTACGAATAAAACATGAACATCTGCGCATCTAGCGACAGGCAATCGAAACTCCAGAACATTCTGCTTAATTTGGTGCTAAAATTGGGACATAGAGTGAATTTCGAACAGAATAATTAAAGGAAGAAATGTGTCAGTTCGTCATAAATCACGCTGTAGAACCCCGTAAAGGACGTGAAATTTGTGAACTACTAAATAAATATATTCCAGATGTACATTCTTAGATTAAAATAATTGCAGACTTCACACATGCACATAATAAGGATTCCATTATAAAGTAATTCACCTCGGTTGCGATTAACTCATGCTCTGGTTGTGCTGAAGCAGGAAACGACGCTATCCAAGCATCTGAAAGTGCATATGTAAATTTGAGATGAAAGCGTTTGATACATACCAAAGGCCGTAAATAGAAGGAATGGTGAGCGCCATCACCGTGGCTAGGACACCGACCACGAATATGGATATCCTCATTACCCAGATGATCTCCATCTCAGACGCCTGCAAAACAAAACAAACGTGAACACTTTCTCTGCGCATTTCCATTTCACAGAAATCCCCTTTTATAATATATCATTTACACAAAACGCTATTCTTTTATACATTTTACTTTAACCATCTACCTTGGAATAATTTCAAACTATGATATTCGTACGAGGGCGGATCGAAAAGTAACGCACAATAATTTTTTCTGCCTTGGTATTGCAGCTGGATTGTTGCAATTTCACACAGATATGGTTTGAAGTTTTCACTACACAGGGTATTTTTTGTTTCATGTGCAGCAGTAGCGAGAGAAGCGTGAACTACGCAACAAAGATGGCGCGCGTATTACTGTCGTCGACGTGTGAAGAGCAGAGAGATGTGGTTCGATATTTGTGGGTCAAAGGGGATAAACCGGGTGATATTGACAGGGGCACGCAGGGCGTGTATGGGAATGATTTATGGACCGTAGCAGTGTCCCCAGAGAGCCGTGTGAACCTTAGTGA
Organism: Deroplatys truncata; assembly: GCA_030765065.1. Taxonomy (NCBI): domain Eukaryota; kingdom Metazoa; phylum Arthropoda; class Insecta; order Mantodea; family Mantidae; genus Deroplatys; species Deroplatys truncata. The sequence continues at coordinate 299,553,647 of CM060975.1, read as the reverse complement.
TTCGTCACGCTCCGGAAGGCCGGTAACAGCTGCAACCCTGCAGAATGTCAGAGGCATTGAGGCGGCAATTTTGAACGACCGGCGTGTGAACTGCGAACTTTATCGCAACTGTTCAACATTTCCTATGGACGATATTGCTCATCACACGTTGAAATTTCGTAAAGTTAGTGCTCGCTGGGTGCCTAAGAACTTGATATACAACCACAAAGGCCAGCGAATGATGACGAGCTTGCATCACCTAACGCGGTACACTGCAGAAGGGCATGGCTTTCTGAAAGGAATCGTCACTAGTGATGAGTCGTGGGCATACCACTACACGCCCAAAATCAAGCAGGCAAGTATGGAGTGGAAACCTGCTGGTTCTCCAGTGAAGAAAAAATTCAAAGTGATTCAATCTGCTAGGAAAGTGCTTGTGACAGTGTTCTGGGATATGCATGGTGATGTATTGGTGGACTTTGCTAAACACGGGACCACTGTGAATGCTGCAGCCTACACGAAAACTTTGGTGAAGTCTTTGTTCACTGAGGAACCAGCATGTTTCCACTCCATGCTTGCCTGCTTGGTTTTAGGCGTGTAGTGGTATGCCCACGACTCATCACCAGTGACGATTCCTTTCAGAAAGTCATGCCCTTCTGCGGTGTACCGCGTTAGGTGATCCAAGCTCGTCATCATTCGCTGGCCCTTGTGGTTGTATGTCAGGTTCTTAGGCACCCAACGAACACTAACTTTGCGAAATTTCAACGTGTCATGAACAATATCGTACACTGCACCATAGGAAATGTTGAACTGTTGCGATAAGGTTCCAGTTGCACACGCCAGTCGTTCAAAATTGCCACCTCAATGCCTCTGACATTTCGCGGGGTTGAATTCAATCAACCCCATACACGCCACGCATATCCCTGTGAATATCACTGGGTTTATGCCCTTTGGCACACAAATATCGAACCACACCTCTCTGCTCTTCACACGTGGACGACAGTAACATGCGCGCCATCTTTGTTGATTAGTTCACGCTTCTCTCGCTAGAGCTTCACATGAAACAAAAAGTACCCTCTGTAGTGAAAGCTTCAAACTATATCTGTGTGAAATTGCAACATTCCAGCTGCAATACCAAGGCAGAAAAAAATTATTGTGCGTTACTTTTCGATCCACTATCGTATTAAATTTGGTGCCTAAGCGTTTGGTTTTATTCCATCTGAGGTGATTTCCATATTAGCGCACCTTTCTCACATAATGCTGTTATTACGATATGCTACGTTAAATGTTATCTAAGAACGTATTAATAGAGTATTACTAAATATTCTGGAAAGCGACTTCCTGTACACGCAGCTGTATTCTTATCCGATCATAAATAACAAATAGGTTTCTTGCGTGTGTGGTAGTAAAATTAGATAGAGTTTTAAACGTTTCTTTTCCTAACGACTTTCCTGAGCGGGAAGTTTTGTCCGGTTGCTGCACATCGAATTCGTTTATTAAACCTCCCTAATTGAAAACTCGAATACTCTCAAACTCGTAGCTATAGGAAAGAGTGGATTAAGTGTTGCAAAATTCAAACCAATATCAATAGAAATGTTGGACATTTTTATTTATTTACTTATTTGAATAAATTACATGTTTGTACGAGTTCTGCATTTTTTTTTAGTAAGTTTAAATATCTCTTATGATTTACGGGGTATAGAAAGTTACCGAAAATTCATCAGAACGAATTCATTCACACGCTATTCCCACAAAATTATACATTGTATTTTATTCTTCATGAAAATACATTTATCACAGTAATTTATTTTAATCAAAATCGTAAAATACATTTTTTTAGGAGATACCCCCCCAAAAGAAACAAAGAAAGAAAAATTTTATGTGTTACACTCACATGACTTTCTCTACTCTTGTACAAACTATTTTTACAAACCCTTATTCTCCATCTATTTCATATTAATCGAGATAAACATTTGCAGAAACGAACTTATGACATGCATTTTACACATAGCGACCAGTTCTAAAAATATTTGACTACCGCTTAAGGCCTACTATGTTCCCCTTGTTTTGTATTTACAAGGGCAATATAGAAATACAGTAGCCTTTAAGCATAGACATATCTCTTAATAGCTGGTTGCTAGATGCAGCACCATTCTCTTTGCCACAGATTAATATTCTTTGCATATCCAAGACAAAAAAATGAATAACGAATTCCCATTTGGGAAAATAAGTACTGAAAAATTTAAGGGAATAACAAGCGATATCTTGAAAATGGTTCACTCAACAACAAAAATGTATATGACATAAATTGTGTATTTTAACCGATCTACATTTTTTGTGTAGTAAAATTTTGTCTATCTCTTATGGTTTACCAGTTATGCAAAAGGCGTTCACAATGAAGAATACTTTTGGAGACATTCCCAGAAAATTCAAGATATTAATTTTATTTGTCATGAAAATATCTTAAACATATGATATTTTAATCAAAATCGTTAGAGCCATTTTTGAGAAAATTAAAATTTTCGATAAATGTTCCATGTAAAGGATAATCTGGGATGGGGGATTTTCTTGAAAACCTTCGTGTCGCATCTCTGGAAGATACTGAACCTAAATACCAAGTTTGGTGTTTATCCGACTGTTCGTTTCTGAGTTATGCTGTTCACAGACACACACACGGACACAGACACATACACAGACATGTTTACAAAAATGTTTTTTTTAATTCAGGGGACCTCAAAACATATATTTGCGGTTTAATGTCTGTATCGAATTTTTGGGTGGAATACAATACTTCCCCTGCTTACTATACGTAGCAGAGAAAGTAAAAATAAAAGAAAAGAATCATTTCCGATGTAAATGGTAGTTTCTAGTGGGATTCTCTTCAAAACCTTCGTGTCGCATCCTTGAAAGATACTGAACTTAAACATACAGTTTGATGTTGATCCTAATTTTTGCTTTTGAATTATGCTGTTCATACACACACATTTTGGTTCGGAAGACCTCGCAACGTGCATTTAAGCTGAAATATCGATATCTAATTACTTTCGCCACCATTTATCCATAGAGTAGGGGAAGTATTGCATTTCACCCGATATTTCGATACCGAGATTTCAGTGGAAATACACGTTTTGAGGCTCCCTGAATAAAAATAAAGCATGTTTAGAAAAATATCACGTGTCTGTGAACAGCATATCTGAAAATCAAAAAGTAGGTTAAATACCAAATTTGGCATTTATGTTCAGCATCTACCAAGGTTGCGTCATCCCAAACTATCCTGGAAACATTTTTCGTTAGTTTTAATTTTCTCAAAAATGACTCCAACGATTTTGATTAAAATACCATATGTTTAAGGTATTTGCATGACAAATAAAATGTATATCTTGAATTTTCTTGGAATAGCGTCTGAAGTCGTCTTCATTCTGAATAACTTGTAAACTGTAAAAGATAGGCAAAACCTTACTGCACAAAAGATGTAGATCTCATTAACTGACACAATTTACTTCAAATAAAAGTTTCTCTATCTTAACCATTTCCGAGATATTCTTTATTATATGTATGAATTATCAAGTACATTTTCAACTGCAAAATTGCAACGTTTGTTTTCGCTGATCGTGCAAAGAGAATGGAATTTCGAAGCCATCACATAGATACCTGTTCTTAAAAGATTTAACTATCGCTCAAGCCTAATGTATTCATTTATTCCACTGTACCCACAAGGAAATACGAAATGTAATAGAACCATTTATGCAAATGTTTACTTACATTAGCATGAAGTAGACAAAAGGATATTTTGTCGAAGAAGGCTAGAAAAAAGTATATGAATACACCACCATAATGTAATATTTCCTCTGCTAAAGGTAAGTGGTAGAGAAAGTAAACAAAGTGAACAAGGTATTGTTTTAGCATGACATTTTATTTAAGGAAGATAAACCCTTCCAGGCGAAGTATATCAAACGCCTACAAGAGATAGATGGTAATGTGTGCATTTATTTTAATTGACCAAACATTAGTCCTAGTGGTCTGAAAGCAGCTCCAAGCCCATTATTTTCTTCACTTAGTGTACATAAGATTAAAACTGAAATTGAGGAATACGATTTTACAACAGAAATATCTCTCCACTTGTAGCAATGGACGAAACAGTGTTGCAATGTTATAAAACTGTACAACCTGTACGTTGTACAGGTAAACCAGACCAACTTAGTCGCCCTCCCTGGTGTAGTGGTTAGCATGCTGCATCTAGTTCCTGAACTCTCGGGTTCAAACCCGCCGGAGGGCGATGGATTTTTTCGGACGTAAAAATCCTTAGCATGGCTTCCTTCGGAAGGGAAGTGAAGCCGGTGGTCGCGTGTCGTAGATTTACGGCACGTAAAAGAACCTCAAGCCTGATAAAGAGACCTCTGAGCAAAATTACCGGTCTTTCACGCCCAATATAGAATGGGACGCTAAGGACCACAGCAGTTAAAGAGCGTCCATAAATAAAACTCAATTTAATTTAATTTCAGACCAACCTAACACTCATTTATTTCGGAAAATACGATATTAAGGTTTCGAGAAAAATTATGTATAACTAAAGCATATGTAAACTTGCATTTGAGCTTGATTTTTATCAATTTGCCATAACCTGTACTGGGATCATTGCCGTATCACTTTAAAAAATGGGTTACAATAGGAGAAAAGGATTTTTTTTGTAGCTAAGCTGCAGTTGTCCAGTTGCTTGTACACGAGCAGTAAGACGCCTGACGAACACGTACATACACTCGGCAGTCCAGTACCATCAACATATCAAAGCCTGCACTGTTTGTAGTAGAAGTAAGGTATTTGTAATCCTGTCTGTTATACTTATTTCATTAGCTATAATAACAAGAAAGAAAACAAAGCACTCGATTGTCACTGTATTGAGCAAGGCCACCTGAGTTTCGATTGACAGCATTAATTTTCTTTTTATAACATTTTCTTAGCATAAAAGTCATTCCTATCTGCATTTCTGGGGTTCGGATGTGCTGTCTTTTCGTAGTATTCTCTCCCTGAAAGTGTTGAGGCAGTATTTTTAACACTTAAATGATTTCAGTCTAATTATATAATATATAAATTCAATAACAGCCCGCCTTAAAGCAATATGTGTATGTAAAAATATATAAAAAGTGTATATTAAAGTCATTGTATATGTTTATATTATTGTATACATGTATAATAATGTTATGTTAATGTATTACGTAATTTAATAATGTAGGAGTTGTGAAAATAATAGGTTAAAAGTTGCTAACAATGAGGTAACAATGAGGTAACCTTGAGGCAATAATGAAGAAAGTTTAATAATGTTACTAGTCATTATTGGAGCAACAATAATGTAAATTTTTGAGACAGTTTATAAATAGCCAATCAACAACCAGAAAAAAGCTTAAGTTAAATGAAGGTATTTTGTTGCAGTAGGATTAGCCAATCAGAAACTGAAATAGGGCAAATTGTACAAATTCAGAAATCAGTTGCTTGTAGACAGTGTTCCTAACCGGATACGAATGCGTCCTCGAGAAATTTAATACGTATTTTGTGTGAGACAAAAATAGTTTACGTGTTAAAAAGTGCAAGTAATTAATAAAAAAATCTCACAGCTCTCTGTATACCAGTGAAGTGTTATTTAAATGGTATCAAGCATTAATAAAAGGAGTGAAGTAAAATTATAATCTATGTAAGCCTACATTATTCAGTCGCACCACTCCCTGCTAAGACATTCATGTCTCTAAAAAAAAATATAAATACTGACGCAGCCGAGGCAAACATAAATGTATAATATTTAAAGAGACTGTAAAAATACAAAGTTAATATTTTTAAACTTGGGGCGAAGGCTACCGGGTACCATACGTGCGGTTGCAACTACTTCAAGTTCGGCTCCCCAACAGTTGAAATATAATACATCTTCAAACTGGCTTTCCATACGTAGCAGCAACAAAACATCTTCAAATTGGCTCCCAAAGCGTGGAGCAAATAATAACGTAAAAATAACAATACAACAAATTAACTTCTCTTCAGTGCATGAATGAATAAAAGCCTTTTCTATGAAATTTATTTGTTTTGAAGACCTCTCTCATACTTGCCCCTGCTTCCGTTTAAAATGTTAAAGTGATACGTCATTGATCCCATTGTTGATTGTTGAAATCAGGCTCATGGAATGTGTATCGGAGAGGACTCGGCACCGATCCAGTGATTGAGGATATTGTACCTACCCCCGAGAGGATGCCCGGGAGGAAGGGCAAAGTGAGAGGAGACGGCCGGAACCAGGAATGACGGAACAGCAATAACAGGATCCCTATAGTTTCCAGATTGAGACACCCCGGCAGTCAGACAGGCAGACCGGGGAACCCGCCCCACGCAGAGGCTCCCCGCCCCTCCCCGATAACCAGCCGAAGGCCGAGGGACGAAGAAAGCTCCACAGAGACCTTCCTTTTACCCTGTCAGGCCGCACCGAACACCATTGCCGACACTTTCAACCCTGAAACAGATATAACGGGTTGAAGGATGAATTAAGTGATTAGTGGAACGATATGGAGATACAGGAATTTTGGGACTGAAGGAAACCCCTCCTGCATTCGCGTGATGACCCGGAAAACCCCGAAAAACCCACGGTTCGATTGGGCGGTCGCCGGGAATGGAACCTGGGACCTCCCGAATGGGAGTCGCACTCGTTACCGCGGAAATGATGCTCAAGTGGAAACTCACATATGCTTTACTAACAGACATTTTTGTCTTGAAAACGTCAATGCCGTATTTTCGGGAATAACTGACTTGGGTTGTTGTGGTTCACATGGCATGCCAGCTTCACGAGACTTACAGAGGTACGATACTCACCCTCTGTCGGAAGATGAGCCTGTAGACGTTCCTGGCGAACATCGAGCTGGCCGAGAGGACACTGGAATCTGCTGACGACATGACTGCTGCAGATACCGCTCCCAGTCCGAAGAAGGACACATAGTCCGGAGTCAAGTACTGCAACACCATGGGGAGGATCATGCTGGTCTCGTCCTGCGTCAGAGGCCAGGGTCCATGGTAGTCCGTCTCGTTCCATGCTGCGTGCACATAAATCAAAGTGACTCACAAGGAGGTGCTTAGAGTTCCCTTATCAACTGTTTCACAAAATGTTCTATTTGACAATAGACTAGTGTGTTACATACAAAAGTTCGTTTTGGAGATTCTGTAACCGAATTATTATATTAATCCCAGCGACCGCAATTGAAATTTGTGATGAAGGAAGCGGTAATTGGGCAGATTTCCTTCGGATACTTTACTAATTGTCATTGAGTTTAAACTTTCCCCCCGAAATAAGGGAACGACTTGAAAAAGAACCACAATTAGAGGCATGCATTTAGATTTAGTAAAATTTTTGAAAAATAATCCAAGATTACATTTTAGTAAAAATGAGTCGAAAATGAATTAAGGCAAAAACTTGGAAATTCCCAAATTTGACATTTTATTCCTTCGCCAAATAAAATCCTATTTTCAGCGCAAAATCAAGCAATACACAAAAAGAATTGCTCAACTGAAAAACACCACATACAAAAGAGCTGCAATTTTTTAAAAACGTACAAAACTGATAAAATGAACGATCTGAAAAACCGCCAAAACACGTAAACTGTATTACCATTTGATTATTATGCCCAAATAAAAATTTGATTTTTCCCTCCACTAATTTGGTTGCTAGAATTTTCTAAAGCGCAGACAAATACTGTCTTGAGTAACTATAGCTCCGTCCTCTCCAAGAGTCACCTTTCTACCTCTCATTTGCTGGGAACTCTTCAATGACCTGGTAATTGATAACATCAGTTCAGCGGTTATATTTGACGATTTCCTAATTCTCTACTACACCGGATGGCAAAATGTTCGTTTATAACGTTTCAGGGATGATGATGATGATGAAACTTCAGTAGGTGCGATATTTATCCATTACGAGGCGGTTTCTTTGCAAATATATCTATGCGAGATGTTTTTCTCCATTTTTGCTTTAAACAGGTTTTCCTGTGAATGACATTTTCTGATATAATGATCTATTTTCTAAGAAACTATTGAACATAGCTTAAATAAAATTTTAGAATGGTAAAAAGAACGTATGAGTGCCTTTGTGGATCTACTTTGGAGTTGATAACATTTTTTTTAATAATTACTTGTACATTTTAATCAAAAGCTGGTGTTATTATGAAAATAACCCCATCTCCCATAATTAGCAAACTTATTGTGCAGAAGTAGATCGTAAAATTAGGGACATGCATTTAGATTTAGTAAAATTTTTGAAAAATAATCCAAGATTACATTTTAGTACGTGGTGTTTTCAAAATTATCATTCATGCATTGCGTAGAGCACTTTTTTGCATACATCCACACGCTTTCCTCGATATGCGACTTAAACTGGTGGAGAAATAAATTTGTCAAGTCGTAAAAATGAGTCGAAAATGAATTATGGCAAAAACTTGGAAATTCCCAAATTTGACATTTTATTCCTTCGCCAAATAAAATCCTATTTTCAGCGCAAAATCAAGCAATACACAAAAAGAATTACTCAACTCAAAAACACCACATACAAAAGAGCTGCAATTTTTTAAAAACGTACAAAACTGATAAAATGAACGATCTGAAAAATCGCCAAAACACGTAAACTGTATTACCATTTGATTATTATGCCCAAATAAAAATTTGATTTTTCCCTCCACTAATTTGGTTGCTAGAATTTTCTAAAGCGCAGACAAATACTGTCTTGAGTAACTATAGCTCCGTCCTCTCCAAGAGTCACCTTTCTACCTCTCATTTTGCATTGAGAGGTCTCAAGGTAGAATGGTTTCCTTGATGTCTTTTCTCGGTGCTGTGTGAGTTTCAGACGAAATAAGCTGCTATTGTGCTTTCTGTGATTGTTCAAAATAACTGTGTGATACCGGCCGTGAGGTGAGGGGTATTGGAGTTTTTAATGTTTTAAAGTTGATGAGTGTTAAAAAATGGAGGAGTAAGGAAATGGACCAAGGAGAACGAGGTGCTTCCAATCAGCTTTTTCAAGAATTAGAAGATGACCTGTTGGAGAGGACAGCAGCAGAATTAGGACTTTAGGTAAATCGGGACAAAACATATATGTTTTCATCAGGTCTAAAGAAATGACAGTAGGCCCCATTGTTCAACTAAACGGGTAAAGCTATGAAAAATATAAGAGTTTCAAGTATCTTGGATCACTGATCATTCAGACAAAAACGTGAGAGAGGAGTTAAAATCTAGAATAGCAGCTGGTAATTGCAGCTTTTTCTCACTAGCAAGAGGAATCTTATCACCGAAGTGCACAGAACTGTAGTGAAACCAATGATAATACATGGATCAGTAACATGGACTTCTACTGTTGCAGATGAAGAACAGATGGGAGAGAAAGGTATTAAGGAAACTATATGTTCCAGTATATGATAATAGGGGATGGAGAATAAAAAAAAATAGGAAATTAAGATCTTATTTGGAAAACCAGATATTGTTTCGGATACTAAAACCAATAGATTCAGATGGTTAGACATGTAGAAAGAATGTCTGAAGAGAAAGTGGTTAAGAAAATATTTCAGGAAAAGCCAGGCGGCAGACGATTGGAAGGAAGGCTAAGAAAAAGGTGGCTGGATTATTTGCAGGACGACCTCAGGAAGATGGGTTTTAAAACATGGAGGAGTAAGGAAATGGACCAAGGAGAATAGCCTGCTACTATACGAGAAGCCAAGGTCCTTCACGGGCTGTAGTGCCAAGGAGTAAGTAAGTAAGTAATTGCATACAGCTGATTAACAAGTTTCTTATGTCATCCCAAAAAATAACACTGTCAATCAACTTAATAACAACCATGTTATTATTAAGCTGATATCTTAATACTCATGGGTCAAAGTAATTATTAACATTGACAAATAGCTCGAAATAATATCCTCTTGATGGCAAGAAGTCTGAAATTCGTTGCCTTGTTTATTTCAGAAGAGACTTTTGCGTAAATGTTGTGGCCATTATGCATTTCAGCGCTGCAGGTAACCCATTTCTCAACCACTCCAACCCCTACGAGGTCGAGTCACTAATCATGTTGCCCAGCTATCCATCTCTATTTGATTACACGAATCAGAGTAAAATTCATTCTTAAGAGAGGTTATTTCTGGACGCTCCTTCATTTCACTCGGAGTATAACATCGCTCATTGGTTTATGTTAGTTTCTTAGGATTTGTTTCAAGTCAGTCACAGACAGAAGTGATAAGAGTTGAATGGAAACTGGTGGACACTTGCGATCTAGAGAAATGGGTCATTTTTCTGCTCCCCGATGTATGTGCAGCGCGGGAGTTGCTGCAAGACGTTAGTTACATAACTAATTAGCTTAAGATCGCTGATGGAGCTGTGTGGAAATTAAGACTCGATTTGTAAATTCTGGAACTAAGAGGTCGTGCATCATTCAGCAAGGATATTTCTTTTGGTTTTGCACGCGATTAAGCTTAACGTGGGGTCTAAAAATACCGCCAGCACTTTTCGGCATAAACTCGCGTGACATGCTAAAACATCGATTGATTTTTGCCTTGAACCGGCATTTTTACCTTTTTCTTTTCTTACTCCATCGCGATCAGATAAATCGCATGCTCTCGAGCAATGAGTTAACAAATGTCAGCGGCGTACAGCTGGAAGGCAATAAACCGCACGAAATCTCGGGTCGCGAAAGCAGAGACAATTGCTATTTTTCATAAGATATCATCCTCCTCAAAATCGATAAAGGGGCGAGAGATATTAAATATCGGAACCGTTGCATCCTTCAATTTAGAATTGTTGTAACTGGCGTTTGTCACGTAATTATTGCGAAGAAAGAAGAACATGGTATAGAATTGCGAATGAATATTGGCAGAATACCTACAAAATAAATATAAGAAGTGAGAATATTTCTTTATTTCTTTCACCTTTCATCCTCCACCACCTCTAATCCTTTAAGTGTAAACTTCATAAAACTTAAAATTATTAAAGGGGACTAAATTTTTAACACAGAGCAGGCCACGGAAATCTGACGATTTTTTAATTAATCGATAGACAAAGCCGGTAACGTAGCTCAACCGGTAGATCACCTTCCTGCTGTCCGAGGAGTCCCGGGTTCGTTTCCCGGCTTGGCTCGATAAAGTTTTCTTTAAAAACATGTTTCTTGGTATACCCAGAGTCTTCTGTGGGTGTCATCGGTTACTTAATAACCAATTCACCAATATATATATATATATATATATATATATATATATATATATGAGGACTGCCGCTGGAAAAAAACCCATACCACACGTGCCAAGTCATATATATATGTACTTACACGAGTGTAATCCAGGAAGTAACGACCGTTTGCATATTCCCGCTGCGCAGATTGCTGTCGGACTTCTATCCAAGGTAGAAATAGTTTTCTCGATATCTTTTCTCGGTGCTGTGTGAGTTTCAGACGAAATAAGTTATTATTGTGCGTTCTGTGATTGTTCAAACTGAACTGTGTGATGCCGGCCGTGAGGTGAGGGGTATTGCATTTTTAATGCTCTAAAGTTGGAGCCTGCAGAAATTTACAGTTTACTGTATGGCGGTACAGTAATGAATGAAAGAAATATCAGAAAGTGGTGTGAATGCTGAACAGTGAAGGAACAAATGCGCATGACAAAACTCCCTTACTCATCACACAGATTTGAAGAACCAAGTGAACAATACATCTGCACAAGATAATCCTAGAGGAGTTACAGACTTCATTCCGAAATGTTTCTCGTGCTTGGTAACATTGTGTGCGAACATCTTGCCTTAATGGACTGGCGACAGCTGACTACAACATGGGAACTATAAAGCTCGTGAACAGACACAACAAATGTTTAAATTACGGAGGTGATTAATGGAGAAATAAAGTAAACTTTAGTTTTGTATTATGAACAAAAAATCTAACAAGAAGAACATTTGATAGGCAACACCAAGACTTAGGCGGTAAAACACTCTTAAAATGTGTGTTGAGCGATTCTATTGACATGAGACGGTGAGACATGCTTTCGAACAGATGTGCCGAAAAGTTACCGACGAAAATCGCAGCATATTATACCTATACAGGGTGTTTCAGTAGGAAGTCAATGTTTTAACAAGACCTTTGAGCAACTAAATAATCATAGGGAAACTATCCATGTACGAGTGAGAGCTTATTTCCGGAAGAAATAACAGCTCTCTACTACGTATAGTAATAGGGGAAGATACCGAGATTTCACCGGAAATACATGTTTTGAGGCCCTCTGAATTCAAAAAAAGCATTTTTGGAAACATGTCCCTGTGTGTGTCTGTGAACAGCATAACTCCGAAACAAACAGTCGGATAAACACCAAACTTGGTATTTAGGTTCAGTATCTTCCAGAGATGCGACACGAAGTTTTTCAAGAAAATCCCCCCACCCCAGATTACCCTTTACATGGAACATTTTTCGAACATTTTAATTTTCTCAAAAATGGCTCCAACAATTTTGATTAAAATATCGTATGTTTAAGATATTTTCATGACTAATAAAATGTATATATTGAATTTTCTGGGAATGTCTCCAAAAGTATTCTTCATTGTGAACGACTTTTGCATAACTGGTAAACCATAAGAGATAGACAAAATTTTACTACACAAAAAATGTAGATCGCTTAAAATACACAATTTATGTCATATACATTTTTTGTTGTTGAGTGAACCATTTTCGAGATATTCCTTGTTCTTGCCTTAAATTTTCAATACTTATACTTTTTCTCAAATGGGAATTCGTTATACATTTTTTTGTCCTGGTAATGCAAAGAGAATGGAATACTCCACATAGCAACCACCTCTTAAAATATTTGACTATCGCTTAAAGCCTACCAATTCCCCTTGCATCTATAAGAAAATTAGCAATAAGATTAACATCCCGATTAACATGAAGCATATGGAGAATAAGCGTTTGTAAAAATAGTTTGTACAAGAGTAGAGAAAGTCATGTGAGTGTAACACATCAGATTTTTTTTAAATTTATGGACGCTCTTCTATGCTATGGTTCTTTACGTCCCATTCTATATTGGGCGTGAAAGACCGGTTATTTTGCTCAGAGATCTCTTTATCAGGCTTGAGGTTCTTTTACGTGCCGCAAATCTACGACACGGCACCACCGGCTTTACTTCCCTTACGAAGGAAGCCATGCTAAGGATTTTTACGCTTGAAAAAATCCTGTTTGAACCCAGCACCTTGGGAACCTCAACTACCGGGTTCAAACCCGGCGGAGGGCGATGGATTTTTTCGGGCGTCAAAATCCCTAGCTGGCTTCCTTCGGACGGGAAGTAAAGTCGGTGGTCCCGTGTCGTAGATTTGCGGCACGTAAAAGAACCTCAAGCCTGATAAAGAGGCCTCTGAGCAAAATTACCGGTCTTTCACGACCAATATAGAATGGTACGAAGGACCAAAGTAGTTAAATAGCGTCCATAAATAAATAAGTAAAAAGGCCTTTGGTTGTAAATGAAAAGACTGGTTTTTTAGAAACCTATTTACACTGCCCGCATGAACTACATTAGTGTTGATGTAAATGCCGCAGAAAGATACTAGCTATCACTGAGTAATAATTATAGCGTAAGTAATATTAGTGTTAAGTTGGCAACATTACGCAATACCAGCATAACCACCATAGCAGAGATGATTAGAACGTGGGATACCTCTGCTTTTCTCTTGATTCCTCGGACAGGCAAAATAGTTGCGTTGCTAGAAGTAATAGGCGCTGTAGAGAACCGATAAAGGTCTAGCTTTTCAGAATATATCTGAGAGCTGTCCGCTCCGTCACAAGGGGCCACGGCCTCTCTGTACCCCATGCTAAGGTCAGGGATGCTTCTCCTAAAGCTACACCTTTTTTGAGCCCTGATCATCCCTCTCATGCTTTACACCTGCGAAATTTGTGGCATGGCCGCAGACAGCTGGCTCCTATGGCTAAAACGACGCAGTTTAGGCGACCCCGGTCAATCTATTCTGTTGGCTGCTCCTTCCCCTTGAGACTACTTCATGAAGCCTCATCTCTTCCATACGTGGAAAATGAAATTAGGTGCTGGGCTGCAAACTTTTACGACAATTTGACTCAACATTGGAGTGACCTGGTTAGGTCTCTTGGAGACTATGACCCCCGAACTCACCGCTTCAGGTGACATCGGGTTCTCAGCATGGCTTGCTGGCACACTAGACAACACTGGAGCACCTCCATCAGCAGCGAAAATTGAGCTCCGTATAATCCACACAAGATCTGCTCCGCATCGAAATTGGCAACCTTGATTAAATTTGAAATTAACCTGCACCAGAAGTGAATAAGGGCGTTGTATCCTGGCAGGCGTCAAGGAACACCATGCTATCTCCAGTCCACCAGAGTAACCTAATTCAAAACTGCAATCCTAAAATACCCTATTCTATCTACATCCTACAGTAAAACCCTGATAAGGGTGGGCACGCAGCAAAATCACTCGGGCTGATCTTCCTCCTGGTGGAGAACGGATTTTTTGCCTGATGCCCGAATGCCGGCAGCTTCTCTGCAGTAGGACGGTCTACTCTACTAAAACAGCTTGTAATTAACTGATTCGCCAAAGCGTCTGTTAAGCTTCTGAAACGCATCGTACGAAAGCAGTAAAACAAAGATATACGAGGTGTGATCAAAAAGTTTCCAGAATGACGTCATACATACTACACAACAGTTTGTTTTGTCTAATCTGCACTGTCACCCTCGAAGTAGTCTCCTTGGGAGTTGATACACTTGTCCCAGCGCTTCTGCCACTGCTGGAACCACCTCTGGAAGTCCTCTTCTTTCAACATGTTCAGAGCCGTCTGCGATTCGCGATGGATGACATCAATGTCCTCAAAACGGTTTCCTCGGAGCCGCACTTTAAGTTGCGGGAAAAGAAAACAGTCCGCTGGTGCCAAATCTGGAGAATAGGTAGGATGGGGAACAGTATTTATCCTATTTTTATCCAAAAATTGGTGAACAGAAAGGACTTTGTGAACGGGCGCATTGTCATGATGCAGGAACCAGTCACCACTCCATTTCTCCGGCCATTTGCGTCGCACATTCTCCCTTAAGCTTTGCAGCACTTGTTTGTAGAACACTTGATTCACTGTTTGAACCTGTGGCACAAATTCCTTATGTACAATGGTTTTAATGTCAAAAAACACAATCATCACTGACTTCACTTTGGATCGAACTTGTCTGGCCATTTTCGGGCGTGGAAATGAAGGACTCTTCCATTGTGAAGATTGTTGCTTCGTTTCTGGATCGTACCCATAAATCCATGTTTCATCACCAGTAATAATTTTTTCCATAAACTGTGGGTCATTTTGCAGCTGTTCTTTAAGATCTGTGCAGGCAATCACACGGCTTTCCTTTTGGTCATTTGAAAGCAGGCGGGGCACAAACTTGGCGGCAATTCTTCTCATATCAAAAATGTCTTTCAAAATGCTTTGAGCACTTCCAAAGGAGAGTCCTAATGAGTCAGAAAGTTCTCTTATTGTAATGCGCCTATCATTTAAGACCATTTCCCTCACCTGATTGATATTTTCATCAGTTTTGCTGGAACAGGGTCACCCCGAACAATCTGCATCTTTAACTGAAGTCAGACCACTTTTAAGTTTCGAAAACCACTCAAATGCTTGAGTTTTGCCCATAACTTCCTCCCCATAAGCTGTTCTTAACATTTAATAGGCTTTTGTTGCAGCTTTACCAAGTTTAAAGCAAAATTTGATGTTCGTTCTTTGTTCTTCGTAATCTGACATTTTTGCTACGCGGAAAAATCGCAGCACATGCAAAACACGTGTTCACTTCAGAGCGTCTACCTCGTCACTTCATGGTCACAGGAAGTCCGGTGAAGCACTTATTTTTATCGGGAAGGAACGCTGCATGTACAGTTTGGGTAAGAATTAAAGAAATCTCAGTGTCAGCATTGTTGTGAAGCCATTCCGGAAACTTTTTGATCACACCTCGTATTAATGTAGCAGAGAGATAACACACTTACGGGTAGCCTTGGCGATGGCGCCAATAAGAACAGGTGGTATAGCCATGAGGATGCAGCCAAAAGCTGCAACATAGGACAGAATCTGGGCACGAGCTGCAGATTTACTAGACAACACTCTCTGGAAATAGACCTGAAAAAGAAACAACAACCAATGCGTTGTATTCGGTAGCTGTAGCTTTGCTATTACACTTAACTGTAATACAAAACTGGTGAACGCACTCACCTGCCAGGGAATGCCTCCGAATACGAGCAGAAGACCGTAGTCGATATAGTAAAAGAACTCCCTGGAGTCCACCTCGCCGATCCAGTCCACGTTCTCGGGTGATAAGGATTGGACGTGGTCATTCAGCCATGCGAAGGGGATGCACATCCACTGCACATACACATCAAATACATTTTACTTTCCACCACTGCATTTTCAGGGAGAGACTAATAATTATTTACGTTACAAGGCTGGAAATTAGGATTTGACATATGAGTTGACATTCTCAAAGAATATGTGAAACTTCACCCTAACCTGTTTACGCACGCATGTGTGTGTGTGTGTGTAGTCAGCATATCTAAAAAAAGTCTGATGTGTTACACTCACATGACTTTCTCTACTCTTGTACAAACTATCTTTACAAACGCATATTCTCCATGTGATTCATGTTAATCGAGATATCAAGAAGTCAATCTTATTGCTAATTTTCTTGTAGATGCAAGGGGAATATGGTAGGTTTTAAGCGATAGTCAAATATTTTAAGAGCTGGTTGCTATGTGGAGCATTCCATTCTCTTTGTATGTCCAGGACATAAATAATGAATAACGAATTTGAGAAAAAGTATTAAGTATTGGAAAATTTAAGTGAATAACAAGCAATATCTCGAAAATGGTTCACTCAACAAAAAAAATGTATATGACATAAATTGTGTATTTTAACGCCATCTACATTTTTTCTAGTAAAATTTTGTCTATCTCTTATGGTTTACCAGTTATGCAAAAGTCGTTCACAATGAAGAATACTTTTGGAGACATTCCCAGAAAATTCGAGATATACATTTAATTTGTCATGAAAATATCTTAAACATATGATATTTTAGTTAAAATCGTTAGAGCCATTTTTGAGAAAATTAAAATTTTCGAAAAATGTTCCATGTAAAGGGTAATCTGGGGTGGGGGGATTTTCTTGAAAACCTCTGTGTTGCATCTTTGGAAGTCACCAAGTTTGGTGTTTATCCGACTGTTCGTTTCTGAGTTATGCTGTTCACAGGCACACAGACACACACACGCACACAGACAGACAGACACACACACGGATATATTTCCAAAAATGCTTTGTTTGGATTCAGAGGGTCTCAAATCATGTATTTGCGGTGAAATCTCGGTATCGAATTTTTGGGTGGAATCCAATACTTCCCCTATTTACTATACGTAGTAGAGAAAGTAAAAATCACAAGTTTATGTTGAAAATCATGTTTGCTTTCATTTTTGAATGACCTTCATCATTTATATTAATGTGCCTGCCGCTCATCTGTCTTCATACCTGTGGGAGTCGCTTTTCAATTCATATTTTTGTTTTAGAGATATTTGTAAGGCAAGCTTTAAGTGACTCACGCGGTATATTGTGGCGTATCAGTAAAGCATTGTCATACCAGACGCATTATTCTGCCACATTGTCGACAGTATTATTGGGTGACTTTTGTTATTTCTTTCGGCTTAACGGTTCTCCTTTGGCGCCGACCACTCCAGAGAGAGTAGGCTTTGTTGGAATCTCCGCCTGGTATGACACCGACCCTAGCTAGCTAGCGTGCCTAGCCACGGTTGGAGCGTTACTTCAGTGTTAGCGTCACTTTTTGTGTGAGTGTGTAAGAAGCAAGTCGCGTTGCGAGGCATCTCCCCTCATTCCTTTGTTTTCCTGAGTGTAATGTAGAATCGCATTACAGGTATGTTTGTGATGTGAGATTTGGGTATATTTGTTAAAAAAAACCTCACGCCTTCATCTAAATGTAGACACCAAGGTCCTGGTCCTCTTGTAGTTACTGAGCTACGCTTCCCCCATGTGCGTGTTGGGGTGATCAGAATGTAATAATTTGCTGGGAACCTTTTGACCCTCACCCCAACATGTAACGATATAACTAGTAGGAATGTTGTTTCAATATTTGTAGTAAAGAATGAAAATTCTAGGTTAGGGGTTTCACATTAGCAAATGTGTACTTATGTAAAATGAATTGATTATTTTGAATATAGAAAATATAACTGAAGTTTCATTATGCTCTTCCAGGGTCTCGAGTTACTGCTTTTTCTCAAGACAGCTGAGAGGAGACTCTGGGATCATTCTTCGAGGTAGGTGTAGTTTTTGCTTTAAAAAGGTGTGTGTGTCTTATGGTGTTAGATGTAGAGTGGGCAAAGTAAATTGCAATACGTTTATGCTCCAGTTTCTGTACCCTTTTTCTTTCTTTCTTTCTTTCTTTCTTTTTTTTCTTTCTTGTTAACAGTTGGTGCCATGGAGTTGTGTTGATTGTAGATTAATTATATGACTTGGTACGTGTGCTCAGAGCTTTGCCTAGCGGCAATCCTGAAGTGTTGTTGGGCGAATTGGTTATTAATTTACTAAATAACCCATAATACACTCACATTCACACCCCAAAATTCTGGGTACATGAAGAAACCTTGATTAAAAATAAAATTTCCGAGCCGGGACCTCTCGCACATCAGGTAGGCGCTCTACCGGCTGAAGTGTGCGACCAGTCTCTACGGTTTTGAATAACGTAAATAATGACATTCATGTACTATGGAACAAAATATATGAAAACATCTGATGTGTTACACTCACCTGACTTTCTCTATTCTTGTACAAACTATTTTTACAAACGTTTATTCTCCATATGCTTCATGTTAATCGAAATGTTAAACCTTATAGCTAATTTTCTTGTAGGTGCAAGGGGAATATGGTAGGTTTTAAGCATAGACATATCTCTTAATAGCCGGTTGCTAGGTGCAGCACCATTCTCTCTGTCACAGATTAATACTCTTTGCATATCCAAGACAAAAAATGAATAACGAATTCCCATTTGAGAAAATAAGTGTTGAAAAATTTGAGGGAATAACAAGCAATATCTCGAAAATGGTTCACTCAACAAAAAAATGTATATGACATAAATTGTGTATTTTAACGCGATCTACATTTTTTGTGTAGTAAAATTTTGTCTATCTCTTATGGTTTACCAGTTATGCAAAAGTCGTTCACAATGAAGAATACTTTTGGAGACATTCCCAGAAAATTCAAGATATACATTTTATTTGGCATAAAAATGTCTTAAACATATGATATTTTAGTCAAAATCGTTAGAGCCATTTTTGAGAAAATTAAAATTTTCGAAAAATCTTCCATGTAAAGGGTAGTCTGGGGTGGGGGGATTTTCTTGAAAACCTTCGTGTCGCATCTCTGGAAGATACTGAACCTAAATACCAAGTTTGGTGTTTATCCGACTGTTCGTTTCTGAGTTATGCTGTTCACAGACAGACAGACAGACACACAGACACACAGACAGACAGACACACAGACAGATACACAGACACACACACAGACATGTTTCCAAAAATGCTTTTTTTGGATTCAGGGGTTCTCAAAACATGTATTTCCGGTGAAATCTTGGTATCGAATTTTTGGGTGGAATACAATACTTCCCCTACTTACTATACGTGGTAGAGAAAATAATACACGAAGATATATAGGGTGATGTAATTAAACCAAATTTTACAATTATGAGTAACGTTAATTATATCATTTATGTATAATTAACAAATATATGAGATTAATGAAAATAGTATGCTATTTTATGCAACACAGAAAAACATTTCACGTCCTAAAAATAACGGGCCACTTCTGCGAAGACTAATTGCCAGCCAGAGATGCATATTGTCAAACGATTTTTGTAACATTTCAACTAGAACAGCATTAATTTATTTGTGAGTTTTGTTTTTAAGGTTGTGGATTATTTGAATAAATATTCCAAATATCCCCAAAGAAAGTTGTCACAAACACAGAAATCTGGGGATCTTGGAGGCCATACAAAGTCTACACTTTTTAGAATGACTTGATTTCCAAAGAGTCGACGCACAGCTGCCATACAAACCTAGTAGTGTGCTGTGGTACCAACTTGCTGGAACCATTTTGTCTGCTCCCTTGTGAATCTTGAAGACCAAATTCACAGAGAAATTATTGCGTTCCAGTTGCATACTTGCCAACTTTTACTGTTTGCTCGTAAAACGTACGGGAGCTGTGTCCTTTTTTACGACTTTAAGGCAAAGAAAGCCTTTTTACTGCTTTGTTGATAGATGCAGAGTGTTACAGATTTTCACCATGGACATGACAAAGCATTAAATTGTGTTGTATTATATTGTAACATTCCGCCCTAATTGGTATACAGTGCTATGATTGGCCAGAATTTATCTGTGTGTCTATTATTCATCGCGATCTTGGTCCCGCTTCACTGGCTGCAACAAAATGTATAGCGCGCGGATGTAAAATTTGATTGCATCACTAGTGACCTCTAAACCAGCAGTAAATGGGCTCATACATTCAATAATGGACGACATGCATTGTAAAGTCAACTCTCTCTCTTATTCGCGTTCTATGGCTGCGGGGTATGTTTCCAATTTTTGTGATTGTTTTTGGTAATAGTTCATGTTATGAAGCGTAAAATATGCACTAGAAATCATATATAGCCTAGGAAGTGGTTTTCTCTGCTTTAATGCATGTTTATTGTGGTACTAGATGGAATTTTAGCATTTGGGACAGAAAGAATTAGTACTACCAGGTCTTCAAGGATTTCTATAAACAGCATCTCTCTTATTTTACATGTAATTTTAGTACATTTACTGTAGTGAACGTTTTACGCATTCTAATTTTAATGTAACCGCAAAATTATTACGCTTAGCTGGACGAGGGAAAAGATTTATGGCTTTCGATTTCAACAAGTCGGCAAGCACATATGTATGTTACAAAAATCATTTGACGATATGCTTCGCAGGCCGGCAGACGGTCGTCGTAGAAATGAGGGCCATTTGTAAGACATAATTTTCAAGAAATTAAATATATTACTTTGGTACATGAAATGGCACATTATTCGCATTAATTTCATATAGTTGTTTAATTACATAAATAATATAATGAATGTTTATTGAATTATATTGTAGAATTAAGATAAGCTTTGTGACGTTATTAATTATTGCTAAGAAGGGAACAATTTTGAATGTTTCACAATATGACAACAGAATCATAGACGCTGACGTTGATCCGAGGATTATAAGGAAACCTTATCACAGGATATGCCATATTCCTGCAGTCAAGTATTTGACGTCACGTGACTAGGTCATCGATGGGAGGGATGACCGGAAGCTGCCTTGCCTATCGTACGGTTTATGGGGATTCCCCTACTCTGTTCTGGTCTTACATTAGCTCATTGTAACCGCGCGAGAGGCAGCTATCATCCAGTGGGGGGCATGGTGATGGATCATCGAACACTGAATTATTAAGTATAAAGTTGGACAGCTGGAATCTATTTGTCTGTATGTCTGTCTTTATGCGTGTGGCCATCAATTCATCTAAAAAGGTAACGCCCAAGTTTGAATCGTTGATGACAACATGTTACGTCAGTATACCAACGCCCTCGAAATATACTAAACGCGAAGATAAATTAGAATAAAACAAATAGACACGTATAGACTTAAACCCAATCACAACGAATCGCGTAAACATAAAAATAAATGTTGAATTGAAGCCGTTCGTGGTGCGACAGTTTTGAAGCCGTACCCTTTGCTTCGAATGTTGATGCTTCTGTCTCGAAGTTGTACCTATCCATTTAAATAATATTAATGTTACCTGCTTTGTTGTTGAGTTCTACGATGTCAACTCCTAGCTCATTCAGCGTTGTTTGGTTCGCCAACTGCTTCAGTGGTATAGTTATGAGTTCTTTGTCTCAGGGTATGTGTGAGTGTGTTGTGAAAGGATAACACCAGTTTCGTTAGCTAATAAATTTTAATGTTGACTCAAATATTCTGATGAAAAGAGTCGCCGACTATTGAATTAAATAATGAAATAATTTCCGTAATAATAATAATAATAATAATAATAATAATAATAATAATAATAATAATAATAATAATAATAATAATAATAATAATAATAATAATAATAATGTGAAGCGTCAGTTGCCGTAAGACGCAGAAATCTTACTCCGAAGGATCCCTCGCAATAGCCGGTAAATCTTTCTAACTCAAGCGCTTCACTGGACGCGACACAACTTAAAATTAAATTAAATACCACACGAGTAATCCTAGGAGCCGTCACACGAGTAAGTCACATGGTTTTGTAAGTAAGAGTAAGTAAGAGTGATTTAAAATGCACGCTCTTTTTACTTTCTCTACTACGTATAGTAAGTAGGGGAAGTATTGCATTCCATCCAAAAATTCGATACCGAGATTTCACAGGAAATACATGTTTTGAGACTCCCTGAATCCAAAAAAAGCATTTTTGGAAACATGTCCGTGTGTGTGTGTCTTTGAACAGCATAACTCAGAAACGAACAGTCGGATACACACCAAACTTGGTACTTAGGTTCAGTATCTTCCAGAGATGCGACACGAAGGTTTTCAAGAAAATCGCCCCACCCCAGATTACCGTTTACATGGAACATTTTTCGTAAATTTTAATTTTCTCAAAAATGGCTCTAACGATTTTGATTAAAATATCATATGTTTAAGATATTTTCATGACAAATGAAATGTATATCTCGAGTTTTCTGGGAATGTCTCCAAAAGTATTCTTCATTGTGAACGACTTTTGCATAACTGGTAAACCATAAGAGATAGACAAAATTTTACTACACAAAAAATGTAGAATCGCGTTAAAGGACACAATTTATGTCATATAAATTTTTTTGAGTGAACCATTTTCGAGATATTGCTTGTTATTCCCTTAAATTTTCCAATACTTATACTTTTTCTCAAATTCGTTATTCAATTTTTAGTTTCTCTACTACGTATAGTAAGTAGGGGAAGTATTGCATTCCACCCAAAAATTCGATACCGAGATTTCACCGGAAATACATGTTTTGAGACCTTCTGAATCCAAGAAAAGCATTTTTGGAAACATGTCCGTGTGTGTGTGTGTCTGTGTGTGTGTCTGTGTGTGTGTCTGTGAACAGCATAACTCAAAAACGAACAGTCGGATACGCACCAAACTTGGTATTTAGGTTCAGTATCTTCCAGAGATGCGACACGAAGGTTTTCAAGAAAATCCCCCCACCCCAGACTAACCTTTACATGGAAGATTTTTCGAAAATTTTAATTTTCTCAAAAATGGCTCTAACGATTTTGATGAAAATTTCATATGTTTAAGATAATGTCATGAGAAATGAAATGTATATCTCGAATTTTCTGGGAATGTCTCCAAAAGTATTCTTCATTGTAAACGACTTTTGCATAACTGGTAAACCATAAGAGATAGACAAAATGTTACTACACAAAAAATGTAGATTGCGTTAAAATACACAACTTATGTCATATACATTTCTTTTGTTGAGTGAACCGTTTTCGAGATATTGCTTGTTATTTCCTTAAATTTTTCAATACTTATTTTCTCAAATGGGAATTCGTTATTCATTTTTTTGTCTTGGATATGCAAAGAGTATTAATCTGTGGGAAAGGGAATGGTGCTACACCTAGCAACCAGCTATTAAGAGACATGTATATGCTTAAAGGCTACTGTAATTCTATATTGCCCTTGTAAATATATATTACCCTTACATCTACAAGAAAATTATCAATAAGATAAAGTCTGCAAATGTTTATCTCGATTAACATGAAGTAGATGCAGAATAAGCGTTTGTAAAAATAGTTTGTACAAGAGTAGAGAAAGTCATGTGAGTGTAACACATCAGATTTTTACTTTCTCTACTACGTATAGTAAGTAGGGGAAGTATTGTATTCCACCCAAAATTTCGATACCGAGATTTCACCGGAAATACATGTTTTGAGACCCCCTGAATCCAAAAAAAGCATTTTTGGAAACATGTCCGTGTGTGTGTGTCTGTGTGTCTGTGTGTGTGTCTGTGAACAGCATAACTCAGAAACGAACAGTCGGATAAACACCAAACTTGGTATTTGGGTTCAGTATCTTCCAAGGATGCGACACGAAGGTTTTCAAGAAAATCCCCTCACCCCAGAGTACCCTTTACATGGAAGATTTTTCGAAAATTTTAATTTTCTCAAAAATGGCTCTCACGATTTTGATTAAAATATCATATGTTTAAGATATTTTATGACAAATAAAATGTATATCTTGAATTTCCTGGGAATGTCTCCAAAAGTATTCTTTATTGTGAAAGACTTTTGCATAACTGGTAAACCATAAGAGATAGACAAAATGTTACTACACAAAGAAATGTAGATCGCGTTAAAATACACAATTTATGTCATATACATTTTTTTATTTGAGTGAACCATTTTCGAGATATTGCTTGTTATTCCCTTAAATTTTCCAATACTTATACTTTTTCTCAAATTCGTTATTCAATTTTTTTATGTCCCGGATATGCAAACAGAATAGAATGCGCCTCATAGCAACCAGCGCTTAAAAGATTTGACTATCGCTTATAACCTACCATGTTCCCCTTGCATCTACAAGAAAATTAGCAATAAGATTGACATCTCGATATCTCGAGTAACATGAAGCATATGGAGAATAAGCGTTTGTAAAAATAGTTTGTACAAGAGTAGAGAAAGTCATGTGAGTGTAACACATCAGATTTTTACTTTCTCTACTACGTATAGTAAGTAGGGGAAGTATTGTATTCCACCCAAAATTTCGATACCGAGATTTCACCGGAAATACATGTTTTGAGACCCCCTGAATCCAAAAAAAGCATTTTTGGAAACATGTCCGTGTGTGTGTGTCTGTGTGTCTGTGTGTGTGTCTGTGAACAGCATAACTCAGAAACGAACAGTCGGATAAACACCAAACTTGGTATTTGGGTTCAGTATCTTCCAAGGATGCGACACGAAGGTTTTCAAGAAAATCCCCTCACCCCAGAGTACCCTTTACATGGAAGATTTTTCGAAAATTTTAATTTTCTCAAAAATGGCTCTCACGATTTTGATTAAAATATCATATGTTTAAGATATTTTATGACAAATAAAATGTATATCTTGAATTTCCTGGGAATGTCTCCAAAAGTATTCTTTATTGTGAAAGACTTTTGCATAACTGGTAAACCATAAGAGATAGACAAAATGTTACTACACAAAGAAATGTAGATCGCGTTAAAATACACAATTTATGTCATATACATTTTTTTATTTGAGTGAACCATTTTCGAGATATTGCTTGTTATTCCCTTAAATTTTCCAATACTTATACTTTTTCTCAAATTCGTTATTCAATTTTTTTATGTCCCGGATATGCAAACAGAATAGAATGCGCCTCATAGCAACCAGCGCTTAAAAGATTTGACTATCGCTTATAACCTACCATGTTCCCCTTGCATCTACAAGAAAATTAGCAATAAGATTGACATCTCGATATCTCGAGTAACATGAAGCATATGGAGAATAAGCGTTTGTAAAAATAGTTTGTACAAGAGTAGAGAAAGTCATGTGAGTGTAACACATCAGATTTTTACTTTCTCTACTACGTATAGTAAGTAGGGGAAGTATTGTATTCCACCCAAAATTTCGATACCGAGATTTCACCGGAAATACATGTTTTGAGACCCCCTGAATCCAAAAAAAGCATTTTTGGAAACATGTCCGTGTGTGTGTCTGTGTGTCTGTGTGTGTGTCTGTGAACAGCATAACTCAGAAACGAACAGTCGGATAAACACCAAACTTGGTATTTGGGTTCAGTATCTTCCAAGGATGCGACACGAAGGTTTTCAAGAAAATCCCCTCACCCCAGAGTACCCTTTACATGGAAGATTTTTCGAAAATTTTAATTTTCTCAAAAATGGCTCTCACGATTTTGATTAAAATATCATATGTTTAAGATATTTTATGACAAATAAAATGTATATCTTGAATTTCCTGGGAATGTCTCCAAAAGTATTCTTTATTGTGAAAGACTTTTGCATAACTGGTAAACCATAAGAGATAGACAAAATGTTACTACACAAAGAAATGTAGATCGCGTTAAAATACACAATTTATGTCATATACATTTTTTTATTTGAGTGAACCATTTTCGAGATATTGCTTGTTATTCCCTTAAATTTTCCAATACTTATACTTTTTCTCAAATTCGTTATTCAATTTTTTTATGTCCTGGATATGCAAACAGAATAGAATGCGCCACATAGCAACCAGCGCTTAAAAGATTTGACTATCGCTTATAACCTACCATGTTCCCCTTGCATCTACAAGAAAATTAGCAATAAGATTGACATCTCGATATCTCGAGTAACATGAAGCATATGGAGAATAAACGTTTGTAAAAATAGTTTGTACAAGAGTAGAGAAAGTCATGTGAGTGTAACACATCAGATTTTTTTTTGTCCTGGACACACAAAGAGAATGCAATACTCCACATAGCAACCAGCGCTTAAAAGATTTGACTATCGCTTATAACCTACCATGTTCCCCTTGCAACTACAAGAAAATTAGCAATAAGATTAACATCTCGATTAACATGAAGCATATGGAGAATAAGCGTTTGTAAAAATAGTTTGTACAAGACTAGAGAAAGTCATGTGAGTGTAACACATCAGGTTTTTTTAAGTAAGCTCCGCCCACGTATCACTATCCACGCCAACGTTCCTATTCACGCGGTCCAATTCTAAAATTTTACGTATGTGCATCTGAAACTGTTTCTATACGGTATCTTGCTCAAATATGAGAATTTCATTCCCTTTCTAATTTACAGAATTTCTGTCTACGTGACTTTTCAAACGTATTGGACTAGCCTTTACTGCATTCCAGGAACCTTTACGCTAATGAGTTCGTACCCAGTTGTTACTAATGACTTCCCTTAACATGACACGCTAATGACCTTTTACTCCGGACAAATCCTTTAACCCAGGCTCGTTACATTATATATTGATTTAATATACGGAAATTATTTATTGCAATTATTTCTCTATCTTGCCAGTACTTTACGTAGTTATTTATATCTGCCTGTCAATAATTACGGTATCATAATTAAACGTAAACTTAGAAGATTGCAAGGTCCAAACTTTCAAGCTTATGTCTAGACAAACATAAGAAACTAACCAATGAGACAGTGATTCTCGTTGCGTGATTGTTATTATGCCATCTCATCTGATTTTCCGTCGTCATGTGTTGACTCGCTAACACACCTTCTGTATAAGATCACTGGGATATCTATCTAATTTTGATGATTAGGTGGGTTTTTGAACTCGGGACCTCTTGAATGTGAGGCAGACAGGCTACCCACAGAGGCGGGCCCAGAGTGAACCATTGTTGTACTGGCGCGAAATACGGCTTGCTGCACGTGTTCGCTGGAGGAAGCAATACCAGACCTTCACCGGCCACTGACACTACCCATTCACGGCCACAAGCTCGTTCACTATCGGAGCCGCTACTGGAAAATCCCGGTTTATATTCCATTCATGTAGTGCTAGAAAGTAAAGTGGTACTTACCAGACCGATGAATATACAAAACAGCTGAATGACATCGGTGTAGGCGACACTGTATAATCCTCCGAACAGAGTATAGAAGACGGCTATACAGGAGCTTAGGATGACGCTGGTGCGATGGTCCATGTCGATAATTACGCTCAGCGTCGCACCTGAAATAAAACATTCAACATTATAAATCTTGAAGATAATCTCGAGCTGAAATTAGTAATTGCTACGAGGGGCACTATTTATATTTTGAGCCTTGGCAACCCTGAATGTTGTAGGTGCCATCTGAGGTTTCCAATGGAAAGCTTGACATTTTTGACCATAATCTACTTCAAACTTTTGTCAATAGAGCGTCATTTATTTTGTTTACACTAACTTGAAAATTGCGTGTCAACAAAAACATGGAATTAACTCGTGAAATGTTCATGCAATATTTATTACGCCTTTCGACGTGGATTATCAAGACAAGAGTGCATCGATCAACTAACTTCCACATTTGGCGACAAAGCTCCATCCTTGCCACTGTGAAACGCTGGTGTAACGAGCGTTCGCTCAATGATGAAGTTCGTGAAGGTCGTCCAAAATAAGTTGTTTTGCCAGAAAACACTGATGCTGTGCAAAAACTAATAATGAAAGATCGTCATGCGACATATTGTCAGATTGAGGCAAGCCTAGGCATTAGTTCCACCAGCATATATAAAATATTGCATAATTATTTAGCCGTGAAAAAGGTTTGCTCTCGTTGGATCCCACATAATTTGACGCAATCTCAAAAAGATGCTCGTGCCGATTGGTGTACAAAAATTCTCAAGAAATACAATGGCGGTGCCTCAAAAGCGTATATAAGATTGTAACAGGTGACGAATCATGGATCTATGCGTATGAGCCGGAACGTAAACAGCAGTCGACTTTATGGGTGTTTCAAGATGAAGCAAATCCAACAAAAGTTGTTCGCACTCGAAGCACTTCGAAGCAAATGGTCGCCTGCTTTTTCAGCAACACTGGCCATGTGGCAACAGTGACTTTAGAGGAACGTAAAACGGTCAATGCCGCATGGTACACAACCATTTGTTTGCCGGAAGTCTTCGGTGAAGTAAGGAAAACCAACAAGATCGTTCTTCATCAAGAGAATGCGAGCGCACACACATCTCGTCTAACAAAAGAGTATTGGAAGGCTAAAAAAATCGAATTGATGGGTCATCCGTCATACAGTCCTGATTTGGCATCTAATGAGTTTTTTTTTCTTCCCGAACATCAAGAATAAATTGCGTGGACAACGATTTTCGTTGGGAGGAGAAGCCGTTGATGTCTTCAAAAAATATGTTTTGGAGGTGTCTCAAGAAGACTGGAATAAATGGTTTGACAAATGGTTCAAACGGATGCAAAAGTGTATTGATCATACAGGAGAATATTTTGAAAAACATTAAAGCAGTTTTCAATCATAAATTACTTGGTTTTAATTATTAGGATCAAAATATAAATAGTGTCCTTCGTATATGAGTGTGGGAAGTGCATTATTATACAATCGAGGAATAGTTTCAAAAGACAAGATAAAGTCGAGTTAGACTTTTCCATTTCCGAGACTCAGTTATGTGTTTCACACACAATATACATTGTTCATTATTTGTTGCAAGATCCTGTGTTTTATTATTTTGAATGACTTATTAATAAAAACAGTTTCTAATGAACCTACCTATCGTCACCTCGAACTTCCGGTAACGCAGTGCTACCAATTCAACAGTTATAAGTAATGCTATGGCTTAGTAAGATACTGTTATATAGAAGGCTTTGAGCCAGTGTTTTGGTGGTTGATGCCCTGACTCAAGCAGGCTGTTTGAAAATAATAATATGGGCGATAATACATAATCAGTATTTCAAGAGGAATTTGAAGTTGGAGACGTGGATTATGGAGACGCAGACATTGATAGACATGGAAATTTGGGTTGTATTTTACTTCCCGACCTAGTATATATTATACAGGTTGGACCATTTAAGTTGAGACTGTACAATATCTCCAAAACTAAGCGTTGTAGAAAGAAATGCCTTGAATAAAAGTTGTTTGATATTATGGGGTAAGTAAATGCAATTAGTCGTGTTTTATTTGGGGACGTTATGATGGTCGTTTTAGGGTCAATTAAATTTTTTAAAATGGAACCTACCTCTTCTGTTTTTTTCTTCTCACTCCTTATAAAACACTAAACAACATTTGTATAAAGTACTTTGCAATTGTTCTTACATCACTGTAAACAACAACGAAAATTCTGAATGGCTCTGTACGAAGAGCGCAATGGATGGTTGGACCATCCATGGATGCTCATTTGAGGATCAAGTTGCGTTTCATAATTGGGCAGCAACATTTTTTATTTTGTTTCCTTATCCCTCATCACAAAATAAACAGCTTTCTATAAATCATTTTCTAATGACAAAACAACATAAAAAATGTAGGTTCTCATTTAAAAAAATGTGATGTGTTACACTCACATGACTTTGTCTACTCTTGTACAAACTATTTTTACAAACGCTTATTCTCCATCTACTTCATGTTAATCGAGATGTTAATCTTATTGCTAATTTTCTTGGTAGGCTTTAAGCGATAGTCAAATATTTTAAGAGCTGGTTGCTATGTGGAGTATTTCATTCTCTTTGTATTACCAGGACAAAAAAAAAAAGAATAACGAATTTAAGAAAAAAGTATAAGTATTGGAAAATTTAAGGGAATAACAAGCAATATCTCGAAAATGGTTCACCCAACAAAAAATGTATATGACATAAATTGTGTGTTTTAACACGATCTACACTTTTTGTGTAGTAAAATGTTGTCTATCTCTTATGGTTTACCAGTTATGCAAAAGTCGTTCACAATGAAGAATACTTTTGGAGACATTTCTAGAAAATTCGAGATATACATTTCATTTGTCATGAAAATATCTTAAACACATGATATTTTAATCAAAATCGTTAGAGCCATTTTTGAGAAAATTAAAATTTTTGAAAAATGTTCCATGTAAAGGGTAGTCTGGGGTGGGGGGATTTTCTTGAAAACCTTCGTGTTGCATCTCTGGAAGATACTGAACCTAAATACCAAGTTTGGTGTTTATCCGACTGTTCGTTTCTGAGTGATGGAGTGATGCTGTTCCCAGAACCACATACAGACACACACGGACATGTTTCCAAAAAGGCTTTTTTTGGATTCAGGGAGTCTCAAAACATGTATTTCCGGTGAAATCTCGGTATCGAATTTTTGGGTGGAATACAATACTTCCCCTACTTACTATACGTAGTAGAGAAAGTAAAAATAAAATTGACCCTGAAATGGTCATAACGTCCTCCAAATAAAACACCACTGACGGCATTTACAAACAGGATGGAGGCAGATGCCACGAAACCGTAGACCGGCCAAACACACGTCTAGCTCCAACGACCACTTCCACTGGAGTGACACATTACCCCCACCAACAGTGTCTAGCCGAAGCCAGACAGGGCTGACATCATACCAGACAATTTCAAACAGATCTTTCCCTTTGGTGTGATCCGCACCGAAAGGAGAGAGACCGTTAAGCCGAAATATAACTAAGGATACCTAATGCTGGTAGCAACAGTACAGCACAACAGTGCGTCTGGTAATGACAATAAAATTAATAATACGCCACAATATTATAATAAATGGAACTATCTTGTATTGCAGCCAATGAGAGGTGACGTAACAGTTAAGAGATCATACGAAACAGACTTAGTGTTGTATAGGTTATGAAGTTGTGTGATTGCATACGTACCCAGAGCGGCGAGGATGCCAGCAGCCCAGAAGACCTCGCCACATAGTGCTGGCAGGAAGAGCAGACCGCCCATGCGCGAACCAAACGAGTCCTGTAGAGGATCCAGCATGGTGACGTAACCTTGCTGCCGCATCTTGTTGGCGAAGAATATCCCTCCTGGAAATATACAATAAACATGCCGTCACAACCACCTGTGTTTCGTAACATGATCAACCTCCTCCAGCACAGAATATCACTAGGGTTGGGCTTTGTGTTCAACCACAGGCGCCAAGTTGTTATATACCTACATTGGGGGGGGGGTCAGGATTGCGCAGTAAATTCGGGTATTAATACCGCAATTACTCAAGTAAACGTATTTAATCATAGTATAGTCCAGATTCTTTCAATTGTCTGAAATTTAAAGAAATGTTTCATTCATTTAAAGTTTGAAGAAAAAAATTCTAATATATCACACACACACACATGATGTTTTCCACCCACTCTTGTACAAACGCTTATTCTTGTATTTACTTCATGTTAATCTAGATAAACATTTGCAAAAATTGTCTTATTGCATATTTCCTTGTAGTTGCAAGGGGGTTAGGGGAATATGGTAGGCTTTAAGCATAGTCATCTTTCAAGAGCAGATCGCCATGTAGGTAGTGACTTTGAAATTACGTTCTCTTTGTATGGCAATGCGAGAGAGAGAGAGAGGGACAGAAAGAGAAAGAGAATGACGACTTCCCATTTGAGAAAAGTACAAATGCAAACCAATAACAAGGAATATCTCGGAAATGGTTAACGGCACAAAAAATTATTTGACATGAATTGTGTGCTTTAACGACATCTACATTTTTGTGTAGGTACTAAGATTTTGTCCATCTCTTTTGGTTTACCAGTTAAGCACATCATTTAGAATGAAGGGCACTTCAGAGGTTATTCCCAGAAAATTCGATATACACTTCATATGTCATGAAAATATTTTAAATATGTGGTATTTTAATCAAAATCTCTTGAGCCGTTTTTTGAGAAAATCTAAATTTTCTAAAAAGTTTCCATGTAAAGGGTAGTTTGGTATGGGGAATTTTGTTGAAAGTCTTCGTATCGCATCCTCGGAAGAAGCCGAGCTTAAATATCAAGTTTAGTTTTTAACCAATTTTTCGTTTTTGAGTTATGCTGTTCACAGTCTCACACAGACGTTTTTCTAAAAACATATATTTCCGGTGAAATTTCGACATCGAATATTTGAATAGGAATACAATACTTTCCCTGCTTACTATACGTAGTAGAGGTCTTTTGAGTATTACCTTCCTCTTTTCCGGCGAAAGTGTTGCATCTCAGTTTATTCCTACCGACACAGTGGCCGAGGTCGTTAAGACATAGACTCGTGAACGGAAGGTTTGCTGTTTAAATCCCTCTAGGAGCGTCCTCCCTTACTGAGGTTCTTTCCAGGTTTTTCCTTGGTCTTCATAACTAGCAAATGCCGGAGAGATCTCTAAACTTACGCGTGAAGTGTTTCATTCCAAGATTTGCTTTAATGTATCATCGTGGAATGCAGTAAGAACGGGCATAATTTTATTTCTGCTTATAAGCTCCTCTGCCACTGAATGAGGATCTAAGTTTAGGCTTCTTCACCATGACAATGGATGACAGCAACAGCGATTAGGCGAATACAAGAAATTTGAATCCGAGGCCACAAAAATGACGAAAGTAATTTTAAAATCTTGATATTACTTAGGTGTGTGGACAGTTACGAACTCGAAAAATGGATGCAATGCGTTTCTTATAGGTAAGTGAATATTTCACGACATACAAAATTAATTGTGTTTTGCACTATACCTTACTTCGAATACTGCTTGAAGATATTAAATGCAAAATATGTTTCTGTAATAGGGAATGAAACTGTGGATGTGTGAACACGGATCAGTTTAGTATTTGTGCGATGTCAGCTCAAACCCATAGCTAACGAGATAGGTAGGCTACGGCGCGAATCAGAGTTAAGTAGTAATGGTAGTCTTAAAGATGGCTAACATGCCGGTCCTCGTAGCCGTGGTCGTTGTGGTGTATAGCTCCGGCGCTCTGCCAAGCTGAGGGTCGCCGGTTCGAGTCCCGCCATGGGCATGGGTGTTTGTGTGTGTGTTGTGTAATGCCATAATAAGCGGTAACGAAAAAATAGTAAAAAAAACAAAAAACACAGTATCATAATCTGGGTAAAATACGGGAAAGAAATTGAATAGCTTCATGATAAAACTGTGCGTCTTCCATGCATTTAACGAGCAATTTATTTGTTTGTTTAGAATATGGATATATTAGGCAATTGTAATTTTACTTCATCGGAGCATGACTGGACTAGAAGTATCAGCTGATTTCAGTTCGCGCCGTGGCCGGTCTATCTCGTTAGTCACGGCTGAAACCTAGATTGCGTCTTCATTGCTTTTGTCGTGACTAACGAGATAAACCACTTGCTTTTGTTTAACAGTCGAATCTACATTTGCAAAATAGATAATCCTCTGCAACTCCGTGCTGTCTATTTAAACGATTTTTTATGTTTAATAAGAGATGTACCTTAGAATATTTTTGTAGGGGGACAGAAAATGGGCGCAAAACACCTAGTTTCTTTTGCACGACAATGCACCATAACATTGATCAGTAGTGGTAAAAAATTACGTTGCCAGATACAAGGTCGTTGCTTTGGATATCTTCTATACTCTCCAGACCTGTCATCACCTGACTTTTTCTCTTTTTCCGTGTAAAAACTCATCTGAAGGGATAAAGATCCGCAAATGCTGATGAAGTTATTGCAAATGCAACGAGAGCACTATGACTTTTTTTTCTCGTAAAATGGCTTCCAGCAGTGTCCCAGACACTGGAGTTCATTGCGGAGGGGAATTATTTTAAAGGAAATGGGTACTTTGCACTAAGATAAGTGATTTCTGTGTTATTTACCAATTCCGGGAACTTTTTAAGGCTAGAGTTATAAAGCTAACAGGAAAGTACTCACCAAAGACAAGACTGAGGGCATATCCGAAGGGGGCCTGGCACCAGACCAGTCCCGATGTGTAGATCGCCTCTGCAGTACCGTTGATGTAACCTCCGCCGACCCATGTCGCTGTAACAGACCACATCGGTGAAACCTTGTCTCCTCTACAACAGGGTTATAGAAAAAATCTGATGTGTTACACTCACATGACTTTCTCTACTCTTGTGCAAAGTATTTTTACAAACGCTTATTCTCCATATGCTTCATGTTAATCGAGATATTGAGATGTTAATCTTATTGCTACTTTTCTTGTAGATGCAAGGGGAATATGGTAGGCTTTAAGCGATAGTCAAATGTTTTAAGAGCTGGTTGCTATGTGGTTCTGTTTGCATTACCAGGACAAAAAAATGAATAACGAATTCCCATTTGAGAAAAAGTATAAGTATTCAAAAATTTAAGGGAATAACTAGCAACATCTCGAAAATGGTTCACTCAAAAAAAGATGTATATGCTATAAATTGTGTATTTTAACGCGATCTACATTTTTTTGTGTAGTAAAATTTTGTGCATCTCTTATGGTTTACGAATTATGCAAAAGTCGTTCACAATGAAGAAGACTTTTGGAGACATTCCCAGAAAATTCAAGATATACATTCCATTTGTCATAAAAATATATTAAACAGATGAGATTTTAATCAAACTCGTTAGAGCCATTTTTGAAAAAACTAAAATTTTCGAAAAATTTTCCATGTAAAGGGTAATCTGGGGTGGAGGGATTTTCTTGAAAACCTTCGTGTCGCATCTCTGGAAGATACTAAACCTAAATACCAAGTTTGGTGTTTATCCGACTGTTCGTTTCTGAGTTATGCTGTTCACAGACAGACACACAGACACACACACGGACATGTTTCCAAAAATGCTTTTTCTGGATTCAGGGGGCCTCAAAACATGTATTTCCGGTGAAATCTCGGTATCGAATTTTTGGGTGGAATACAATACTTCCCCTACTTATTATACGTAGTATAGAAAGTAAAAATAGTTATAGGAACACAAACAATTTGGCCTGCATGAAAACAATCAATGGGCCGTATGCATATAATGTAGCATTACCTTTTCTTTTACCCATAGGAAGAGCTCGAAGGAACAGCATATACTTCATTTCGTATGCATAAACAATAACCTAATGCTAAGAAATTTATATTTCCGTGCCATAGTTTTACCTTTCATAACAATAATCGAATTTCCTGGTAATCGGACGCTTTCGCTTCTGTTCGGGCATTCTCGTCACGGCCATATTGAAACTTAACGCGACAGTTCATAGAAGGCGGCAAACTCCAACAATTGGAAAATGTAGTATCAAAATAACCTATGTATGTAAAACATCTAGCATATGAGTAACGAGGAGAACAAATACAGTTCATACATTTGCTGAAGCAATATCCAATTGCTACTAAATAGATCACAAAGCCCTGCAGAGAGAAATAGAAAGCTTCAACAGCAGGAATTAAAGACGGCGATGTCGTCAATAAAATAATCACTTAAACACTCCACATTCTGTTTAGAGAATCGATATTATTTCTTGAAAGCAGAAACTCTTGGCCGTTTTCTTTCTTTAAACGTCTTTCTAGTCCGAACTTGAAGAAATGTGTTTTATTGTGGACATTTGCTAAACAAGCTAAGCCTGGGGAAAGGCACGCTATGATTTTCTGTAGTATTGCTTACGAAGCAAACTCTTTTCCTACATTTTATGCTTGACAGTCATAGTATACTCTAAGAGTAGACTATAACTTCGATAATGTGCTAAGAGGAAAAGTATATACTGAGAAGGTTACTGTTTCGCGTATGGAAAAGCGGATTTGAAGTAGGAGTTGTATTGTATTTCAACTGTTGGGGAGGCAAACACTTGAAGTAGTTGCAACCGCACTATGGCACCCGGTAGCCTTTGCCCCAATTTTTAAAAATATTAACTTTGTAGTTAAACTGTTTCTTTAAATATTTAATATTTATGTTTGCCTCGCCTGCGTCAGTATTATTGTTAGAGACACGTTTCTCTTAGCAGAGTTGTGGTGTGACTAAGACTGTAGGCTTACACAGATTATAATTTTACTTCACTCCTTTTATTAATGCTTGATGCGATTTATGTAACACTTCCCTGATATAGAGAGAGCTGTGAGATGTTTTTATAAAATACTTGCACTTTTTAACACGCAAACTATTTTCGTCGCACTCGAATACGTATTATACTTCTCGAGGACGTGTCTCGCGTCCAGTTAGGAACACTTTTTGCAGGCAACTGAATTAAACTTGTAAATTTCTGTATTTCAAGTCTCTG
Organism: Deroplatys truncata; assembly: GCA_030765065.1. NCBI lineage: Eukaryota > Metazoa > Arthropoda > Insecta > Mantodea > Mantidae > Deroplatys > Deroplatys truncata. The sequence goes on along the minus strand of CM060975.1, from coordinate 299,516,978 downwards.
ATTGGCTATTCCTAATCCAATAGAATACCTTCATTTAACTAAATCTTTTTCTGGTTGTTGATTGGCTATTTTTATAAACTGTCACTAAAATTGCATTATTGCTCCCAAGAATCACAAGTAGTATTGTTAAACTTCCAAATTCATTATTGCCTCAAGGTTACCTCATTGTTAAGTCATTGTTAGCAACTTTTAACCTATTATTCTCACAGCTGCTACATTATTAAATTACGTAATACATTCACATAACATTATTGAACATGTATACAATAATATAAGCATATGCAATGACTGTTAATACATTTTACAAATTATTACATACACATATTTCTTCAAGGTGGTCTGTTATTGAATTTATATATTATATAATTAGACTGAAATCATTTAAGTGTTAAAAATACTGCCTCAATACTAAGTATATACATTCTGATCGTAGTGTTTCCTTCCAAAACCGTAGGAAAAGAATTTACTACATTTCATGTATATGGCTCAAAATGTCTTCAAAATAATTTATGGCCATGCCCTATACTATTTCCCAACTTGGATGGCCTCAGTTCTGTTTTTTCTGTGGAGGTCCTACTTCGCGGATCTTACAAATTATGTTACGCTAACAAATCATTTTCTTTTTTTCTGTCCAGAGATGATCCAGTATAAATCATAAAATAAATATTCTGGAAGTGTCCAATACCTTAGTAGTCAGTTTTATAGTTTTTAAGGGAGTACTATAGTATACAATTTTAGCCGTTTTATTTTTGATCCTAAATATATGCTATATTTTAAAGTACATTTCTGCGAAATATTATTCGCTGAGCAAGATCACAGTGAAAGTCATATCTAAATGCTGCAACAAGTAAACAACCCTGCATGAGAAACCTTGTAGCTATTTTCCTCAGCTTCAGCCTTCTTGCCGTTCTTCTTCCACGAAAACAGACCTACAGATCGAACATTTTTCAGCAATGCACTTAAAACATATGTGTCAGCTGATGTATTTGAATAATATTTTGCTTAATCATGCGCCGTTTTTCTGCTTTTTTTGGCCACTCTGTAAGATAAAATATTTATTTTTAAACTATTCAGTATATGAACATTCCCATCAGACGAGTTGTTAAAGAGAAATTAAAAAATCTTATGTGTTACACTCACATGACTTTCTCTACTCTTGTTCAAACTATTTTTACAAACGCTTATTCTCCATGTTTCATGTTAATCGAGATATCGAGATGTTAATCTTATTCCTAATTTTCTTGTAGATGCAAGGGGAATTGGTAGGCTTTAAACGATAGTCAAATGTTTTAAGAGCTGGTTGCTATGTGGAGTATTCCATTCCCTTTGTATTACCAGGACAAAAAAAATAAATAACGAATTTGAGAAAAAGTATAAGTATTGGAAAATTTAAGGGAATAACAAGCAATATCTCTAAAATGGTTCACTCAAAAACAAAAATGTATAGGACATAAATTGGGTATTTTAAAGCGATCTACATTTTTTGTGTAGTAAAATTTTGTCTAACTCTTATGGTTTACCAGTTATGCAAAAGTCGTTCACAATGAAGAATACTTTTGGAGACATTATCAGAAAATTCGAGATATAAATTTCATTTGTTCATGAAAATATCTTAAACATATGATATTTTAATCAAAATCTTTAGAGCCATTTTTGAGAAAATTAAAATTTTCGAAAAATGTTCCAGGTAAAGGGTAATCTGCGGTGGGGGGATTTTCTTGAAAACCTTCGTGTCGCATCTCTGGAAGATACTGAACCTAAATACCAAGTTTGGTGTTTATCCGACTGTTCGTTTCTGAGTTATGCTGTTCACAGACACACAGACACACACACACGGATATGTTTCCAAAAATGTTTTTTTTGGATTCAGGGGGTCTCAAAACATGTATTTCCGGTGAAATCTCGGTATCGAAATTTTGGGTGGAATACAATACTTCCCCTACTTACTATACGTAGTAGAGAAAGTAAAAAAGGCCTATAGGTTTAAATGCTTAGGAACTTGGCACTTGACTTCCCCATTAATTAATGGAAGGTAGGCAATCCTTGGAACTTAACAATCTAATGAAGGATCTCTGTGATCAGAACATTCCACAATGAATCCATCAGAGATTTTTTCTTTGTTTTCTTTATTTCCTTCTTCTGTGTTTCTGTTTTTTATGTGTGTGTTTTTTAGTTTTACTCATATACTCCCGAACCCGAGGCGGAAATCGAACCCACGGTCCTCCATAGAATTAAGACTACTATGAAAAAATTTCGAGAAAAAAAATTACATTTTAAAATTTCAATGGAAAACTCCATATATATTTCAAAATCGAGATCGAATTCCGGTTTTGACTTCCTGGCCATTTAAATGCTCAAACATACGTCTAAATATAGGTGTATAACTAGCACGTAAAATGTTAAAACTTCATTTTCTTGTAAGCTTATTTTGTTTGCTACTTTACAATGCTTACCAAGTTGCATTTTTGGTTAAGTTTCTATAAAGTAGCAGTATGTATTCCGTGAACAATGATGAAGAGGTCTGAAGGTACTTTTCTTAATATCCAGCACAGATTTTTATATAGGCTAATGATGTAATACATGACTGGCCTTTTAAAATATATTATTTTTTCCAGGAAAAGTTTTTATTTACATAAAAGGTAACCTTTGACTGCAAATGAGTGAGTGAGTAAATTTTTTTTTCAGACCAAAGGGATTAGCAAACGTCAAAAGTTACACGATGGTATTACATAAAAGTAGCTTGCAGTGGGCAGGTCATGTGCTAAGGATGAAAGAATAAGATATGCCCTCAAAGTCCTCAAAGAGAAAAATCTAATATGCTACATTAACATGACATTCTCTACCCTCTATCGTTTATTAGTGAATATACAAAACATTATTACGAAAGTTTAACTTCCTATCTACTTCATTTCAATGTAGATAAACCTTTCCGGAAATAGCCGCCTTACACAGTTCGTTATAGATACAAAGGGAACAGCGATAGTCAAATCCACACTCCGTCCATGACATCGCGAGAAACAACTGAATATCGACATGACTTTAAAAGAATGGCTAACTATTGAACAATTCGAACCATTAATAACGAATATCTCGGAAATGGCTTATGCAACAAAAAGTTATTTGAAATAAATTGTGTTTTTTGTGAAGTACGTTTTTGTCTATCGCTTAACGGTTACCAGTTATAAAAGATTATGTAAAATTCTTTCCTAATGAAGAGAACTTCACAGGCTATTCGCAGAAAATTCAAGATATACATTTTATTCGTCATGTAAATATCTTTAATATGTGGTATTTTAATCAAAATCGCTAGAACCAATTTTTAGAAAATAAAAAATTTCTAAAAATGCTCTGTGTAAAGGGTAGTTTGTGTTTGTGATGGGGTATTTTGTTGAAAGTCTTCATGTCGCATCTTTGAAGGGTATAAATATTCATTTTGGTATTTGGCGACGTTTCATTTTTGAATTATGCCGTTCACAGCACACCCACACATGCGAACCTTTTTCTAAAAATGCTTTCTTTGTATTCAAGGGGACTCAAAACATGTATTTACGGTGAAATCTCGGTATCGAATTTTTGGATGAAATGCAATACCTTCTCTACCTACTGCGTACGTGGTTAGAGAAAGCAAAAATATGTGGTAATACCAGTGGGTAGACCAAGAAGCATATGGTTGGATGAGATCAGTAAAGATGCGAGAAGTATGTTGGATTGCAGAAACTTGGCAACGTCTAAGAGAAGCCAATGCCCGGCTTGGGCTGCAGCGCTACAGAACAAGAAGATTACATACGGAAGTAGCCACATGTTCAACAAACTCGCTCGCAGAATAAATACAATCTTTCTCAACTGTGTCGCAGTTCTCAATGGCTAGTGTTATCTTATTTGTTGAGCGCCTCTTGTTTTATTATTTTAAAATTGATTTCTTTGTTCTCCGGCTAGCTATTACAACTCAGTCGAGCAAGTGTCTCTAAGCAGGGCGTGTAAACGGAAAGGAGTTGTTGCTAAAAGATAACACTGATAAAATAATTTGTTTCTACACTTTTATTGCCGTCATAATTAATAATTCACATATTTCATCTTTATACACGCCTGATTGAAACTGTGATATTTCCGAATGTAACTACAGTCGTTATAGTTGCACCAATTACTTCGCGTACTTCACATTTTGTAGCTAACTTTGCGACGTGCACCTCGTGAGAGATTCTTCCGAACTGCGCGATACTTGCTTATAGCTCGAGAATATATACTCCTTCACCCCGAATTGCCTAAGCATTATAATAGAGCTGCTATTGGTTACCAAATCGCGCCCACTTTACCATCTGTTTTGTCAGCCAATCACTACTACTAACATATATACTCTAGGGAAGATATTCCCTCCATTTCTAAAAAGAGGCACGCTACCCTGACGTCATTTGTTTGTCTGTTCTTAGTGATAAATAACTCACCCCCTCGGTTTATTGTTACCCACTTCTATTGTCAGTTTCAGTGAGGCCGTGTAAACTTATTCCCTAATGGCTAACAAACATCTAAAATCCTGCACATACAATAATATTAATTTACACTACAACCACTCTGGCATTCAGAGTGTTGTGATATAAAATATTACCTCAACTAAGGCTTTAAATTGAAGTGCCTTCTTTGATCTAGGCAACATATACTATTTCAGTAACATGTAATGAAAGTTATTGAAGTTACAAAAGTCGGATCTGTAATCATCGCAGTTTCTGGTGTTACAATTATGGGAATGAGAATGAAATTTAAACCTTTCATTACGCAGCTTGACAAATAACAAACATTGCAAGACTCAATATGCAAAATCAAGTTTCAATTGGTACACATTTTCATCGTGTAGGGCATTTCACATGAGACTCGATTTTTTACTGTTTCAAACATTGTTTCTAATAGCTATATGACATTGTTTCAAACATATCACCACCTGTTAAAGCATGTCTTTTTGCAGACGATTTTATTTTATCTTGTACAGCAAAACACATTGATATAATTCAACAACTGCTGCAAGAGGCAGTTGTAAAGATTCAAGAGTGAGCGGAAGTTAGAGGGTTTAAGCTTTCAAAGACTAAATCCAAATATATTTGCTTCTCTAAAAGAAGGTGTAATGACATAGACTGAAAACTATATATTGACAACCAAAAACTTGAAGTACTCAAGAAAATCAAAGCAAATTAAACTGGATATCTCATCTTAAAGGTCTTGACGCTGACCTCTGACGCATCTGTATTGTTCCTGGCAGTTGTTTCAGTGTACTCAGAGTCCTGGGTTCGTGGTTTGGATGGCAGGGATTTGGGATTTGATTCGGTAGAGCTGAGGTTCTTGTTTTTCAGGGGTGGTGACACTGCCTTGATGAGATTAATAATACTGCCGGAGAAGTTTGGGTGATATCTTTATTTTGTTACGTAGATTCCTATCTGGTCAACCCGCCACCTTCGTCGTCGAAACCACTGTTATTCTTATTACTCTCGAAGTCGCTACTTATGTGTTTCTCCGACTAGCCCTCGAATTGCCTAGATTTCACAACTTCACTTTTACGCTATAAATCTTCTGATTATTTTGTTCTAATTCTGTTTCGTCGCGTCCTCGTGGTTAATTTGTACCGGAATGTGCCTCGGCCGTTGTCATGGTTAGTTTGTACCCGACTAGTCTCGGCGTGTCTTTCCTCCTTCACGCCTTTCGCCAAACTCTAGAATTTTCCCCTCTCCCTTTCTTAAGTTTCGTTCTGTTTTAAGTTCAAACGTATCATGTGATGCCTACGCGATCTTTCGATTGGCTATAATTTTTTTTTCCTGATTTTTTTTTGTTATTGGCTACCCCCACGTGACAACTTTCACATCTGCTTCTCACAGCTTATTTTGAGTTTTAAAATCTTCCCCCGAACATTCTTAGATCGTAGATAAGGCACATCTACTTCCTCACCCTTTTAAGTCTTGAGAACCGTTGTAAACCCTGTCCGAGCCAAAAGTATAAAGGCGAGACTTCCGGTATGCAGGTTCGTTGACCATCGCAGGTAAAATACCTCTGCTTCGAGGGAACAAACTTTGTTTCTCTGTCTTCCCGACAAAACCCATTCCTAATATGAATTCAGCACATTTTCGTCGCTATGTTCGATCGTATATTATTATTATTATTATTATTATTATTATTATTATTATTATTATTATTATTATTACTCCTGGGTCTCGATAACCAGCTTCATATGCCCTGACGGTAAACTTATCATCGGACCTTTAGGTTGGATGATGGGTTTATCGTTAATGTCCCATCTAAGCTAATCTAAAGTCCCTCTCTCCCTCTATTCCTTTCATTTATCATTTTATTTATTTATTCATTCATTTATTTAGTCAATGGCTTACGACGATTTGATGGCGAGCCCACCGTTACACATTTATTCTGTTCACAATACATTTCAATCACTGAACACAATACAATTTCAAATTTGACACAAGTATTTTCACCAAGTAAAAGAAAAACAATCTACATAATATCTGGCCGTCAACAACCAGGCTACAAAACATTTACATTTAAGAAATCTGTTTATACACACAATACATTCTTCAAACAATAATTTTTTTTTTAATTTAATTACACATCTTAGTTCCATCTTCCTCTCTCTCTCTCTCTCTCTTGCACATTACATACAATACTGGTTTTCTTGAGGCTATTAGCAGCCTCCACACTCAAGACCCCTTTTGGTACCTTTTTTTGCCAGGTATACATTCTGTCCGGTTTTCTTACTCTATGTCATTAACATCGTGAATGTCAAGCACACTGTTTTAACAGGACATTGCTATCCCGAAGCTACCAATTTGTTTGTAAACAATGTTCGCATATTTGACTTTCCTTACTCGTGTTCCGAGTGCGTTTGTACATTTTCCCTATCCGACTCTACTAAATTTCATTGACCCTGCTTAAATGGACGATTGGAGTTGATATACCCTGTCCCCGAAGGTTTGTGATATCCGATAAGGACCTTTCCAACACATATGCATTCGTCTGTATTCCTTCTTTCTCTTGATGGTTTAAGCAGTCTGTTGATGCTACATATTCGCGTATACCTGATAGGGTCATGTTTTGATCACTGACTACCTGCAAGTCGTCCGGTCTCTCACCGAAATAAACATTTTCATTTTCTGTGTTTAACTCACAATACTGGGGTGCTTGACCTACTTCCGATTCATCAGCTGACTGCAGAGGCGTGTCGTTAAGATCTCTCCCTTCGCACAGTTGTTGCGTGAAAATTCTTACCACGTTAATGCCTTTTCCCAATGTGCAAATATTCAATAAAAATGGTTCTTCTGGTATTTTTGTTCTCGTTCCCTGTGTAATGCGAGAACCTGCGCGCATTCTCCGAGGTTGAGCCTGGGAACGCTACAATTCTTCCTGTCTCCAGTTTTCCGACCGTCGTGGCCACGATCCTTGACTGGGGCCTATCCCTTGGCCTATGCTTTGTCCTGCCATTGCCCCGCTTCGGTGACCTATCGCGTCATCCATTTCGCGGTGGACATTTTGCGGCTGTCGTGTCTGTGATAGATACGCGCTCGGCGTCCATGCGTAGCTGTACGTAGGCATGCTTGAGAGCCCATGGTCCTCATCTCTACGTCGTGGGGTCGCTGGCCGGCTTGGAGGTGTTCTTGGCCTGTTCGGAGGTGTCCTTGGCCTGTTCGGGGGAGTTTCTGGGCAATTCGGAGGCGTTCTTGGCCTGTTCGGAGGTGTCCTAGGCCTGCCCGGGGTGTTTCCAGGTCGGTTCGGGGGAGTTTCTGGGCGGTTCGGAGGCGTTCTTGGCCTATCCGCTGTTCCACCGTGGAGGTTATTTCCCCAGTGTTGTCTACTATTCGCCGGGTACCTGGAGAATCTCAGGTAGTGAACGGGATACTCCTCATGTTGCCTCGGTGGCCTACCCGTGCCCGTTTGGTTCCAGGGCCTATAGCTTCTCTCCCGATTTCTTGCAAATGGCTCTTGATAACGCTGTCGGACTGTGGAGTAGTTGTTCAACGCACCTTGTGCCCTCGTCCCATCATTACGATGCGAATTTATCCGATCACTGTGTCTGCCTTCAGTCCTGATTCTGGGCCTATCTTCTTCCCGCGTTCCGTACCCCTGCAGAGCGGTAAGTAGTTCAATGGCTTCGCTCAGCGTCCTCGGGCGTGCTACCACGAGGTGATGACGTATAACGTCTGGGAAGTGTCGTGTCAGGAGGGATACAAATTCACCTTCGGGCATCGGTGGGTCCAGGAGTTGACTTAATTGGCCGAGTCGCAAGAAGTAGTCAACCATCGACTCACGCTTCTCATCCCTGTATCGGCCATTATTTATTTCTGCGCGCACTCTGTACTGTGCAACGCCACTCCAATATTTTTCCAAAAATGCAGACCTAAAATGTTCATATTGTGCATGCTCGCCTACCGTCAATCGAAACCAACTCAGGGACGGGCCTATCAAGCTCCTTTTTATAATTACCATTTTGAAACGGTCGGGAATTCCCCTAAGGGCGAAATAAGATTCGAGGTCATTAATGAACTGCTTCGCATTATCGACTTCACTGTTGAACTTGGGGATTGGTAGTTCATTCAAAAATTGTATAGGTATATTGCATTGTTGCAGGGGCCCTACGGTGCTTGACATTTCACTTGCCGGGTGCGGTGAGGCCGAAGGAGTGCAGGCAGGTTCGTTCGACCTCGGTTCACTACTCGGGTTGTTACACTGGAACGACGAAAGCGCGGAAACCTGAGAGGTAATTCGCGCGTCCGTGGCTCCCTGAGATCGCGGTTCGATTTGTTCTACCGCGTCCCTGCGAGCATTGACGGTCTGTGTCAGTTCCTCCCTTAATTTGTTAATTTCATCATTAACCCCTGCTTCAAGTGCCTGCTGCTTATTCTGTAATGATACACAGACTGTCATTGCTTCTTCCCTTGCCTTATCACTAATTGTACATATTAAGTTTTCATTGTTTACAATTTGTTGGGCCCTGATGGCGTCCATTTCCACGACAAGTTCCTTCCTCACTACTTCTACACTATTCTGTGTTGCTTTTAGTTCGTTTCTTATATATTCTACATCCTCGTAGATTACATTTTGACTTGCTCTAATTTCTAACAAGACACCCTGTATTTTATTTTCTAAGCCCTGACTGATTTCCTTATGTTGGATGCTTAATTGTGAGGCTATCTGCTGCTGCAATGTTTGTTCTTGGGTGGACAATTGTTGTTTTAGTGTTTGCTCCTGTACCGTTAATCGCTGAGTTAGTGTTTGCTCTTGTTCTGATAATCGTTGAGTCAGTGTTTGCCCAAGTGTTTGCTCTTGTTCTGATAATCGTTGAGTCAGAGTTTGCCCAAGTGTTTGCTCTTGTTCTGATAATCGTTGAGTCAGAGTTTGCCCTATTGTTCGCTCTTGTTCTGATAATCGTTGAGTCAGAGTTTGCCCTATTGTTTGCTCTTGTTCTGATATTTTAGTGTTGAGGAGGCTCAATTGAGCCAACATTTGTTGCATCATTTCGCTCGTGTTAAGTGATCCGGTAACTTGGTTTCCTAATGTTTCGCTAACTCCGTTTTCTACACCTACCCGCGTGCTATTGTTAGTGAAATTTTCCCCTTGTTCATTGCTATTACCTTCCATATCGTTGCCGGTTAATTTCTTGCTTCTTAACAGCATTTACGTACATACATAACCCAGTTTACTTATATCTCTTGCATATACACTCCCTTCCAAAATTTTATTAACCTATGTATCATGCAGTTAACACTTACTCGGTGCTGGGTTGAGCTGCTGCGAAGTGTTGTAATAGTTCACAAAACACTTCACTACACTTACACACTTTTGAACACTGATGATGTCTGCGCTGAATGTCTGCTTCCTTGTTGTACTGGAGCGGCGTCGATGTCGCTTGTTGCCCCACGTCTATCGGTACACTCTGCTGCTGGTGGTTGCTGATGTCGTCATCGGCGTCGTCTTCCTTCCGTTGTCGGTTCTCCGGGTGCGTTATCCGCTGGCAGTATTTCGAGCCCCAACGTAGTGGGCGCCAAATGACGCTGACCTCTGACGCATCTGTATTGTTCCTGGCAGTTGTTTCAGTGTACTCAGAGTCCTGGGTTCGTGGTTTGGATGGCAGGGATTTGGGATTTGATTCGGTAGAGCTGAGGTTCTTGTTTTTCAGGGGTGGTGACACTGCCTTGATGAGATTAATAATACTGCCGGAGAAGTTTGGGTGATATCTTTATTTTGTTACGTAGATTCCTATCTGGTCAACCCGCCACCTTCGTCGTCGAAACCACTGTTATTCTTATTACTCTCGAAGTCGCTACTTATGTGTTTCTCCGACTAGCCCTCGAATTGCCTAGATTTCACAACTTCACTTTTACGCTATAAATCTTCTGATTATTTTGTTCTAATTCTGTTTCGTCGCGTCCTCGTGGTTAATTTGTACCGGAATGTGCCTCGGCCGTTGTCATGGTTAGTTTGTACCCGACTAGTCTCGGCGTGTCTTTCCTCCTTCACGCCTTTCGCCAAACTCTAGAATTTTCCCCTCTCCCTTTCTTAAGTTTCGTTCTGTTTTAAGTTCAAACGTATCATGTGATGCCTACGCGATCTTTCGATTGGCTATAATTTTTTTTTCCTGATTTTTTTTTGTTATTGGCTACCCCCACGTGACAACTTTCACATCTGCTTCTCACAGCTTATTTTGAGTTTTAAAATCTTCCCCCGAACATTCTTAGATCGTAGATAAGGCACATCTACTTCCTCACCCTTTTAAGTCTTGAGAACCGTTGTAAACCCTGTCCGAGCCAAAAGTATAAAGGCGAGACTTCCGGTATGCAGGTTCGTTGACCATCGCAGGTAAAATACCTCTGCTTCGAGGGAACAAACTTTGTTTCTCTGTCTTCCCGACAAAACCCATTCCTAATATGAATTCAGCACATTTTCGTCGCTATGTTCGATCGTATATTATTATTATTATTATTATTATTATTATTATTATTATTATTATTATTATTATTATTATTATTATTATTATTACTCCTGGGTCTCGATAACCAGCTTCAGTCTCAAAGATGACTGTCGCATCAGGTTAAACGTTATGAAAATCCTAGCGGCCAAAAACTGGGGAGCGGATTATCATGCGTTGTTAAACACCTACAAAGCATTTATTAGAACAAAATTGAATTATGAGGCTTTGTTTACAATTCTGCAAGATCTTCTCTCCAAATGTTGGATTCAATACAAACTACAGCACTTCGAATAACACTTGGAGCTTTTTGTACCAGCCGACAGCAAGTATACATATAGAAACAAATGAACCTCCACTTGAAGTTAGAAGAAAAAAATTGACTTTAACATATGTCCTCAAGGTAGCCACTGAACACCATCTTCAAAGAACACACACATTCCTCAGTTTATCGCCAACTATGTAATGAATTACATGACAGATATGGAAGTCATACAGCAATTTACACAGATGGATCAAAGTGTGATGATAGAAATGCGTGTGCTGTTGTTTATCCAGGCCACACTATGTTATTCAGATTCCTGATTTTTGTACCATCTTCTCAAGTGAACTGTTTGCAATTAAACAAGCTGTGATTTATATTTTGGATACTCGATGCTCAAAGTTATTTGTTATATACTCAAATTCTAAAAGTGCACTACTTGCAATAAACAATGTCATCACCGTATTCTTAAACAAGAAATTCAATCACTACTTCATAGAATCAATAAGCAAGGAAAACAAGTGTTTTTAGTATGGATTCCATCCCACATTGGAATACAAGATAACGAATTGGCCGATCAGGCAGTAAAAGAAGCCACTAAACATCCCTAAGTGACCCAACTATAACTACAGCAGCCCATGATGTTATCTCAACCATCAAAAAGAAGCTCTACCAACCGTGGAAGACAGGATGGTTTGACTCCACGAGAAGCAAACTCCGTGATATAACATAGAGTTTTTCCACACATCTTCCCAGTAATTCTCTTTCCAAACAAGATCAGATTTTAATATCCCGACTGAGAATGGGCCATACCAAGATCACACACAGTTATCTTCTTTCAAAGGACCAACCACCCATTTGCCACCAGTGTAACATACTGTTAATGACGAAACACAATCGTGGTATGTCCACAATACGATTAATGGAGACAATACTACCAGATACCCAATGATTTACAAACAGCATTTAACTATTCGATGTACCTTAAGATACTTGACATTTTTAAAAGCATAAATTTATATAAAATTATATAATGTTCAATCAATTTGATTAATTATAGTGTCACAATTTTATACCAGTTCATTGCAATGGTTCAAAACTGCCAGTATGTTAAATAACCTCATTGTTTTATTGTTAAATTTTATAAAAATTTGTAAATTCGCGATAAGACTAATATGTTTAAGCTACTATAAACTTTCAAAATCAAAATAAAAAAAACTTATTTTATTGGAAAGTTAGCTTCATAGGAACATGAAAATTAAATTTTTCCCATTAATAAAATTGAACAAGTCTGTGATAAAAATGTGCGTTAAATTAGTTGAAATTTGTAAAAATTAGCAATTTCAGTTCATGAAAAAATATGGTTAATGGTAAAAGGAACGAGGGTAAATCAAAGGCAAATCACACGTACATATATGAGCGTTCACAATTAATGTGAAGCCTACCGTAGTCCGGGAACGGGAGACTTGAGACTTTTCCTTCCCTTTTCCGTTTACGGCACATTGCATCCATGCTATGTATAGCTGTATTTAGTGTAGAAATTATTCGAGGAAACCGCATACTGTAACCACCGCTAGAGCTCTCTCAGGTCATAAGGCTAGAAAAACAAAACCGGAGCAGCAAACAACTGAAAACATCGGAGAGAAGAGACTTATTATGTGCCCTTTATAACAAACGTATTAGATAACGCTTTCGTAAGAGAATTCTGAAATACTAACGGCGTGATATTTAGAAAACCCTTGCTGGATACACTTTCGAAGTTAGTCCGGTGTATGATTTTAGCTGAATTGTAAGCAGGTGAAAAATAGCATTGGTTGATTGCAAATAAATGGCGGCTTTATCCCAGGTGACATATACCTGAAATGGAGGGCTGAAACACCTTCGAAACATAGGTTTTAATTTTACTTATATTCAAGATGTTGCTTAAGCCATAAACTAATTTAATAATGAACAACAATGGCCACAAACTTTGTGCTATAAAATAGCACACAGTTGGATTTCCATGTTGTTTTCGATATTGTCAACGATAGGCATTCCCGGTGTACTCAAAATTAAAAGTTGAGCTATATTTATGGACGCTCTTTAACTGCTATGGTTCTTAGTGTCCCATTCTATATTGGGCGTGAAAGACCAAAAAGTTTGCCCAGAGGCCTCTTTATCAGGCTTGAGGTTCTTTTACGTGTCGTGAATGTACGACACGGGACCACCGGCTTTACCTCCCTTCCAAGGGAAGCCATGCTAAGGGTTTCACGCCCGAAAAAAACCCATCGCCCTCCTCCGAGTTTGAACCCGAGACTTCGGAACTAGAGGTGCCACTAGTCTACGGAGGACGATCCCGGTGTACTCTGAACCAGACCCACTCACAAGTCTTGGCTTTCCGTTCCCGTTCTAATTCTCACACTTGCTTTACTGTGAACTTGCTTTTATAGCATTGAGGTCATGGTTAACTTGTGCCCCAAATCTGCGTTTTACATAAAACACTCGGCTGACAGTATCCAACGTCTATTACCGCCTTGGGAAATAGAAAATGTTCCGAAGATACGCGCAAATTATTACTGGACTGTGCTGCGTACGTTTGTACGTTTATAGGTAACATAGTAGTTTGAGATATTGCTATGCTTGACAAAGCGAATATTTAGAAAGGGGCTGCAAACGCACAGCAAAACACCGCCGTTGAAGAGTCTCGAAACCAGAGCTGTTGACGTGCTCAAGTATCTGCGTCAACAATCAACAGCGAGGGATACGTACAAGAGCCCTCTAAAAGTGGATAAGGTCAAGAGAGTGGTATCTTTTTGTGTCATGCCGGTTGTGGCACAACTAAGCCATAATTAAATATGCTATTTCATTGCCAAACTTGAATAGTATACTTTAAAGCTTTGGCATTTTTTATAGAAGGAAACAAAATATAATTATTGTATTTCACTCACAAAGTTGATACCGGAATTTCATTTGAATTGCTCGTTTTGAGGTCCCCCGAACCCACCCTCCATAATAACGGGTTTTAGGAAACAGTCGATATGTGTGTCATAATCTAAAAACGAGAAGATCGATGAATACCAAACTTAATCTTTACATTCAACATTCTTCGAGGATGAGGAAAATAACATGTTCACGAACCTCTTCGCAATGTAAATTACCTTTTAAATTGGAAAATAATTTTTAACACTTGAATAATTTCGATTAAATTATATAATATGTAAATTCAATAACAGCCCGTTTTGAAGCAATATGTATCTAATAACTTATAAAAATGTATGTAACAGTTATTGCATATACTTATATTATTATAAACATGTTTAATAATGTTATGTGAATGCATTACGTACTTTAAAAAAGTAAGAGCTGTGAGAATAATAAGTTTAACGTTGCTAACAATGAGGTAACAATGAGTTAACCTTGAGGCAATAATGAGTTTGAGAGTTTGAATACTACTAGTCATGATTAGGGCAGCAATAACGTAAATTTTGTGACAGTTTTTTTAAAATAGCCAATCAACAGCCAGAAAAAGCTTTAGTAAAATGCAGATATTCTATTGGACTAGAATTAGCCAATCAGAGACTTGAAATACAAAGGTTTACGGGTTTGGACGGTTGAAATATGTTCAGTTGCCTGCAGACCTTGGTAGTGACCGGATGGAAGATGTGTTCTCTAAAGAAATATTACGTATTCGTGTGAAACGTAAAATTATGTACACGTGTTAACAAAGTGCAAGTATTAAATTAAAAGAATCTCACAGCTCTTGATATCAGTGTAGTGCTATATAATTTGTGCCAAGGATTAATAAACAGAAGTGAATTTAAACTTAAAATCTGTGCAAGCCTGCATTCTTTTCGCACCACGCCCTGATTAAGAGAAACGTGTCTCTAAAGTAATACTGAAGCAGCCGAGGCAAAGACAAACATAAATAATATCTATCGAAGCAGTTTAATAACAAAGTTAATAGTTAATGTTTTTTAAAGTTGGAGTGTAACAACAAAAATACATCTTAAAATCAGCTTTACATACGTAGTAGCATATTACGTAACAAACAATCCACTTCAAATTGGTTTCCCAAAGCGTGGTGCAAACAAACTCCATCAACAACAGTAACTCCTACATCAAATTGACGTCATACGTGGAGCTAAATAAAAAATAAACAACTCCAACGTAAAGACAATACCTTCTTCACAGTTTACTCATGAGTGGCGGTCAACTTCTCGAAGGCTTCTCGCAGTTTTCTAGTAGAGCCTTCACTGAAAATCCAACCTTCTTTATTATTTCAATTTTTCTTTAAACCTATTCGTTTCTGCACTTGGTTTGTCTATCAACTAGTATCTTCTTCTGCCTCGAACCTTTCTCCAGCTTCTGTTCCAGCTATGCTCAAGAGAGCTGCCCCGTGCTAAGGTGCATGTGGCGATTGAACGGAGAAAAGTGAAGGATTGAGGTGCAGTGGAACACGAGTTGCGGTATACTCGTGGTGGGAGAGCATAACTCGCAGTATGTCCGATATATTAATATATGAATTAATATATGAACTATGGTGATACTGATAATTATCTTGTGTTTTAGTTGTTACTCTTAAAGTGTTATTTTTATTTCTTGCCACGGCTGCTGTTATTTAGGTTTTTGGTAGAGCTTGTATAACTTTGCAGGATGTGATACGGGAAGGAAGGTAATAAGTAACAACTCTTAACAATAGATTAAGTTAATGAAGAACACTATGCTTTAATGGCACTCGCATTTACTGTCTTAGTAATAATCTACACAGTTCTTAAGTTAGTTGGAGCTGTAGAACGGTCGAGCCCTACCACGTTCGGGCGTCAAACTTGCGGTCGCTGAGCAATCAAGTATTTTATACGTGCTCTAGAAATAATTGTAGTATTTATCACACGTTCCTATGGACTTTTAAATTGATAACATTTCAACGTTCCTCTACATTATGAGAAGTAAGTAATAACGCCTGCTTCTGAGACCTTACATGCATGTTATTCACATCGCAGCACTTTATACTCAACCGCCTCGGCTGATGGGGTCGCTACAACTAACATTTCTTTACTTAAAGATTTTAAACATATTCTTCCTTAAAATTTCATTGTCTGTCTTCGTTCAGCTTGGAACCTTCTAGAAGACTTACCAGGCTATTGTTCGACGTTTGCAAACATGTGACCTCTCTACAAAAATATGTTGTGTTCGCTTGTCGCCTTTTCTATTTCACAAAGACTCGATGTCTGGCTTTTATGACTTTCCCGTACAAGTCCTTTTTGCCTGAGCCCTAATTCTAACACAAAGATATCTTTGTCGGCTTTTGACAAGGGTTCCACAGCTCCAGCTACACTTGCACATACTTAAAACTTATGCCGTAACTTCTATTTCTGTAACCAGTATTTTGATTATTAATCTTATTTTACATTATAATTTACATTAATGTATATATGGCACATATAACCATAGTTACTGTCTCAGAGTAATCACATAAGTTGTTTTAGATTTAGTTCTTGCAGTGTACCTTCTGTTTTAAAATAAATGAGTGTACTATTGCAAGTGCGTAAACAAATTTATTAAATAACTTATTACATCTGGATAATGGTATTATATAAACAGTATACGAGTATTGTACCAAATAGCTAGAGAAGGTATTGCATTCCACAAAACAATTTGATACCGAGATTTCACCGGAAATAAATGTTTTCAGGTCTCTTGAATCCAAAAATTCAATTTTAGAAAAAGCCCCGAGTGCGGCTACACGTAACATTGTGATTACAATACACAGGGAACGAGAACGGGAATGAAAATTTAAATTGAGTTTTATTTATGGAGCTCTTTAACTACTATGGTCCTTAGCGTCCCATTCTATATTGGGCGTGAAAGACCGGTAATTTTGCTCAGAGGCCTCTTTATCAGGCTTGAGATTCTTTTAGGTGCCGTAAATCTACGACACGGAGCCACTTCCCTTCCGAAGAAAGCCATGCTAAGGATTTTTACGCCCGAAAAAATTCATCACCCTCCGCCGTGTTTGAACCCGCGACCTTGGGAACTAGAGGCTAACACGGTACCACTAGTCCACGGAGGACGACAGAACGGGAATGCATATCTATAACAATGTGTAAAGTCGACTTCGCGCATTTTAAAATCCTTTGTTTGTAATTGAGGAGTGATTTTTTCCCCCCACCTGCTCCCATTCAGCCAACGCACTACAGGTTAGTTAACGTCAAAATTCGATGGAGTACACATTTTCTAATTTCAATTTAAACATAGAGACATAATTATTTGTTATTCATCTAATGAAAGAGCCGGACCAAGCGTCATTCCTTTATTAACAGCACACATTTAAGTTATTCGCTGTTCTGTACTATGTAAGGTGTGTTTATCGGAGGGGGACACCTAGCGCACTGCGATCAGCTCGATCTATTGTGGCTACATCCCCCAGGAGGCAGGGATGATGTGAAGGAGCCATAGGAGATCCCAGGTACGCAGGCAGACAGGTTCACAGAGACGCGCAGAAGTCCCTAATATTTACAGTTTTTTTCGTTTTTTTTTTAATTTATGGACGCTCTTTAACTGTTGTGGTCCTTAGTGTCCCATTCTATATTGGGCGTGAAAGACCGGTAATTTTGCTCAGAGGCCTCTTTATCAGGCTTGAGGTTCTTTTACGTGCCATAAATCTACGACATGGGACCATCAGCTTTACTTCCCTTCCAAAGGAAGCCATGCTAAGGATTTTTACGCCCGAAAAAATCCATTGCCCTCCGCCGGGTTTGAACCCGCGACCTCGGGAACTAGAGACTAGCATGGAAACCACTGCACTACGGAGGACGACGTTTATGGGAGGGGGACACCTCGCGCGCTCCGACTAGCTCGAGCTGTTGTGGCTACAACCCCCTCCCCGCAGAAGGCCGGGATGATTTGAAGGAGCCATAGGAGAACCCAGTACGCAGACGCGCAGAAGTCCCTGTTATTTCCAGTTTGAACATCTAGCTCTAGTAGAGGCAAAAATTCCAAGAGGGCGACAAAGCTACCCTAACGGGCGAAACAACGCATCCTGACGTTCACGGGGAGAGATGTTTCCGATGCGCAAGCATCCACGCCATCTACCTGGCACCACCAGCACCACAGGACCCGAAAATACACCTGAAAACTTAAAGGGAGAGCTGAAATGAGAGGAAATGGGGGTTAAGGAGAAATCGCGGTGGAATACACCACCCCAGCATTCGCCTAGACGACCAGGGGAAAAACACGAAAAATCCCATGGTCACTCGAAATCGAACCAGAGACCTGCCGAATGCGGACCACAGACGTTGTCGCCTGAGCCATCAAGCTCGGTTTGCTGTCTGTGTTGTTCTCTGTTAATTTCTGTTTTTTTTAGTGACACGCTTTTGTTGGAATTTCTTTTTTGTAGCTTGCGACTAGAGAGTGGGGTTGTATGTCACTGCCGTTCCCGAGAACACGAATGCGAGAGTTAAAACTTAACCAAGTCTTCTTTCCCGTTCCGGGACCCGGGAAAGCTTTCAGATATTTGTGAATGTCCACATTGCAGTACTTAACTTGTTCCGTTTCTCCGGAATTTACTGAAGTCCTCCCCGGTTGCTAGACATCTGCAAACAGCAGCATTGATTCCACCACTTAGCTATCAGAAACGCACTTAAATTGGGCGTGTGAAGGCCATTAAAGTGGTACAATTGTTGACAGCAGGTCTCCTTTACGCGCCGCAACAAAAGAAAGAACACAGTGACATCACTAGGGGAAAGCGATATGCCTGAGAAGCCTTGCAAGTGTTTTACACATACACATGCTCAGCGCGTGAGAAGAGTTCGCCACCCCTTCCGTCCAGGACAGTTTTATAGCTCAGCTGAGTCGCATACGTTACCCGGGCGCCACCTTGCTCGGTTATGACGGTGTTAAACAAAGAATGTTAATAAATTGTGTGAAAATATTCTTGCATGGAATTTAACAGTGCTATATGGGCAGTCTGCTAAGAATGTATGATTTTTAGTATTTTTATTAAAATACCTTAAGTAACATAGCACAAGACACACAATTTCGCATGCAGTGAAATGTGACATTATGTGTACATTTACAGTTTTCTTTACACTAATCTTCAGCATCTCTTTAGTCTGTTTAAATATATCGTTATACAGGGTGGACCATTTAAGTTGAGACTGTACAATATCTCCAGAACTAAGTCCTGTAGAAAGGAATGACTTTAACAAAAGTTGCTTGATATTATGGGAAAAACAAAATGATATTACTCGTTTTTTTTGACGACGTTATGATAGTCATTTTAAGGTCAATTTAATTTCTTTTTAATGGGAACCTACAAGCAAACTTTATTCAAGACATTTCTTTCTACAATGCTTGGTTTTGGATATATCGCACAGTCTCAGCTTAAATGGTCCACCCTGTATAGTCAAGCGTTATTCTTAGGTTTTCTTGTGAAGATTTGATACATGTAGGGTTACCAGAATTCTGAACCCAAAAATACGGATATTTAATTTTTTTTCCGATTTTCGGGAAAATTATTTTTACTAAACTTATATTTATGTAGGGTGATTTATGAAGAACTGATACATTTCTTTCTTTAATTATTCTGTTCGAAAATCACTCAATGCCCCAATTTAAGCTCCAAATTAAGCAGAATGTTCTGGAGTTTTGATTGCCTGTCACTAGATGCGCAGATATTTATGTTTTATTCGTAATTGTTAGTTTTATTGTCGGAATTGTTTTTGAGATTTTGTTCTAGTCAACGTAAACCTGGAGTACACATTAAATAAATACTGGATCTCTGGTGAGTGAAAAAGGAAAAACTCGTTCATCTAGGCTTCCCACGATTGTTGACGACTGGTTATCAGTCACCCAAAAAATTATTAAGACGTTTGTCGCAGGACACAGGGTACAGCTACTCTATGTGTCAGAGAGCTGTGAAAAGTGCAGGTCTAAAGCCGTATAGGATTACGGTTGTCCATCAGTTACAGGAACCAGATAAGGATAGACGACTGAATTATTGTCGTTGGCTTCAGGCGTTCATTCTGCAAATTGCTGCATATTGTCCATCACATGGTTCACAGATGAAGCATGGTTTCATTTATCCGGCTATGAGAACTCAAATAACTCACACTATTGGGCCAGCGAAAATCCACATGTTATTCATGAAGAACCCGGTGCGCAATATCCACACAAAGAATGGTGGGACCGATTTTTTTTAAAACAATGTGAACACTGCAGAGTACCACGGATCTTCATGGAGTTTACTGAGCAACTAGACGATGTAGAGCTGAGTTAAGGATATTTTCAGCAGGACGGCGCTACATGCCATACATCAAATGAATCCATGGCACTAATTGCAAGTTTCTATGACGACCGGATAATTTCCAAGAACCCGTGGCCACCGAGTTCTCCGGATTTGACATCGCCGGGCTTCTTCCTATGTGGTTACTTAAGAGACAGGGTTTATGCCACACGTCCCCAGACATTGGACCATCTGAAGCACAACATTACACAGGAGATTCAAGCTACTGACAACAGAGTCCTCCAACGAGTGGCCAGTAACATGGAACGATGTGTTGATTTGTGCCTTATGCAGGATGGAGGACGTTTCCAACATTTGCTATAGAGGTAAATAATCTCTCAAAATTCCTCTGCATTTCAGGTATAATAAGTTGTCGCTAGCGTAACTCGTTTTGAAACAATTAAAGAAATAAATGTGTCAGTTCTTCATAAATCATCCTGTATTATCTGCCTAATATGAAACTATTTTGTCCATGAGTTTATTTTGTAAAGTTCTGATAAGCTTTCTGGAGTTTCACCATTAATATCATCAAATTCTAATAAGCTGATTTTAACACCAGCATTTGGGATGAAAAATCTTGTAAGTACAAGGGCTAACTTCAAATCTAATGCATTGAAAACATCTACGCTTATAGTAATGAACTTAGCAGCTTCAAGTTCAGTTTGAACATTCTTGTGTACAGATGTGGCTATAACATTAACTGTTTATCATTCAATTTTGATTCGCACTCACCAGAATTGAAGCTCAATTCAATTCCACAAAGTAACAAACGATAGTTGCGTGTAGGGCAGCACACAGAACCTTCAACTGTATTATTAACACTAGAAGCTTTGTAATGTTTCTGAGTTCCCAAATGCTTAAATCTCAAGTCCAACAAACTACTCGTACTAATGTAAATTGTGAATTACAAACCTTATCTTAATACCCACTCTCTTTATTACATTCTCTACTACGTATCGTAAGTAGGCAAAGTATTGCATTCCAACCAAAAATTCCAACCGAGATTTCACCGGAAATACATGTTTTGAGGTGCCCTGAATCCAAATAAAGCATTTTTGCAAACATATCCGTGTGTGTCTGTCTCTGAACAGCATAACTCAAAAATGAAAAGTCAGATAAATGCGAAACTTGTTATTTCAGTTTAGTGTCTTCCAAGGATGCGACACGAGGATTTTTAAGAAAATCCCTACCCCAGACTACCCTTTACATGGAAAATTTTCGAAAATTTTGATTTTCTCAAAAGTGGCTCTATTTTGATTAAAAAATCGTATGTTTAAGATATTTTCATGGAAAATGAAACGTATATCTTAAATTTTATAGGAATGTCCCAAAAAATCCTCTTCATTCTGAATGACCTTTGCACAACTGTAAACCGTGAGATACACAAAATTGTACTACACAAAAATGTAGATCTCGTTAAAACACACAATTTATGTCATATACATTTTTTTGCGGAGTGAACCGTTTCCGAGATATTCCTTGTTATTTGTTTGAATTTTCCAATACTTATACTTTTTCGTTTTCTCAAATGGAATTCGTTATTCGCTTTTTTATGTCCTGGACATACAAAGAGAATGGAATGCTCCACATAGCAACCAGCTCTTAAAATATTTGACTATCGCTTAAATACTACCATATTCCTCTTGCACCTACAAGAAAATTAGCAATAAGATAGTTTCTGCAAATGTTTATCTCGATTAACATGAACTAAATGGAGAGTAAGCGTTTGTGAAAATAGTTTGTACAAGAGAAGAGAAAAACATGTGAGTGCAACACTCATTTTTTTTTAAGAAATGGAAGCTCCTTTTCTAACTCAGCTGAAAAGACACATTTCTTCTTCGACATTTTAAGAATTTTTAAACTACTTTCCTTTTATCACCAGCCAACAACAGAAAGGAATCTTACTGTGCTTGAGTGGAAGCTTACGAAGGGCTTTAGGAAACAGCTTGTAAAGTTATTAGAATGCTGGACGCCAGGACGCCAGGAAGAAACCTCCATAGCCCGCATAGCCACCATTGAGCCGCAATACGCCGAACACCATCGCCTGGTCTTACAAAACAGATGACAAGGAAGATGAGGGTACAGGAAATGAGGGGCAATAGAGCCGTGGTAGACGATAAATCACCCCAGCATTGGCTGCCGACCCGGAGAAACCACGAAAAACACATGGGTCAGAGTGGGCCGGGGATCGAACCCGGGACCTCCCGAATGCAAGTCGCACACGTTACCGCTGCTCAGTTGGATACCCGACTCTGGGTACTTTTGGGGACCCCACGGAGGCTCGGGACCCAATGGGTGGACTCGGGTGGCGTTGGAGGCGTTCAATCAGGAAACATTAGGAACCCCGTCCATTCTTGCGCCCTTTGCATCTCTCCCCTCATCCCTCCCTCCCAGGGGTCACGGTAGAACCGCAAGGGGCCGAATGGTCTGCGTGCGGTGCTCTACCCCAGTTTCTGGGGCTCCTTCCGCCCGATGATACCTTTACCTTTAATACTGTTGTAAAGAAAACCATGGTCTTTGATGGGTAGAACGTACAAAATTGAGACACGATGTATAAATGACAAAGGTAAGATAACATAAGCTGCTGTGATGACATCTAGGAACTGAAATTGAAAACAAGCACTGTTCTTTTTGGATTCAGATGTATCCAAATAAGAAATATGGACTTTTTGTCATTTTCTAACAAGTACTGTATGCACACGAACACTGCTTTTAAAATACAAACTGTCCGTGCAATATACGGACGTCTGGCATCCCTAATTAGAGATAATGTGGTCTTCTTTTGACAGTAGGGAATCTACCGATCACTCACACCCTCAGCGAGTTGTTTGAACTGCTGTGTCGGTCGGAGAGGGGTTGGAAATGAAATGCACTATAGGACACACGTAATGAAAAGGGATAACATCTGGCGGTACAGTGTCAATGTTTGTCCATTGCTTCCCGAAGCGTATTGCCCATTTGTTGATTGGCAGCGCCTCCTTTGAGACCAAGTCAAACGCAGGCCTGGTCTTCTATTTGCCCATCTTCCAGTTTTTCAAACCCCCCTCTATTTGCTTTAAAAGACCATCTTCAGTTCTTTCATTTGCTAGTCCTTTCAACGTTTCACCCTTTCAGGCGATTGTGATATGGCAGTGGACATCAGTCAGCAAGAGTTTGTTGAGCCATTGCTTGAATAAAGTAATGAAGCTATGCAGACACTCAACAACAAAGCTAACATGTAGTGCACAGCGTAACATAAAACTGCTTGACCAAATTTGGTAACTCCTTCACAGTGATACATGCACAGTTCTCAAGGGAGAATAAATTGCGAAAATTGCCAAAAAGTGACATTTTATTTATTTATTTATTTGCGTGGTCATTTAAATTGTGATTTCATTTTTAATTTCATATGCTTTTATCATTTTAGCCATAATACTTTGGTATATTTTAAATATATTTTGCCGTCATTGGAGAACTCTTCAGTTTTTTTATTTATTACATCATCAGATATATATCAAGTGCTTAGGCTTGAGGATAAAATGGCGCGCTTAGTACCGTAGGTACTTTTTCTGCAGCGATGTTGGCATCAGGAATGTTGCTTTGGCGACGATAGATTTAGATTATTTTCCCCTACAACACTATTTGTAGTTTTGGCCTGGGTTCAATCCCAGGGACCCGCATGTGGGATTTGTAGTGGACGAAGCGGAGTCTGGGTGGATTTTTTTCGGGTTCTTCGGTTTCCCCCGCCACTCGTTCCACCTTGCTCCCAACATTACCTTCCATTTCATCCATTTCGCCTTCATTTCATATCATCTACTTCCTCACTCGCATACTTGGCTACCGGCCGATCCCCCGTTCCGGGATCTCCATTCTCTGATTCAGTGTCCGTCTTCTCCTCGAGAGGGCTACGCATTGAAAGCGCACCATGGTCGAGTGCATTATTGAAAGCACTCCAAAACTGAAGTGTTTATTTCTGCCCCACGTATGGACGTCAATTTGAAATAAGTGGTATTTTCAGCTCCACGCTTGTGAAGCCAATTTGAAGTAGTATCTGCATTTGTTTTGCTGTTGATGGAGTTTGCACCACGCTTTGGGCCAATTTGAAGTAGTGTTACTGTTTGTTTATTTATTTAGCTCCACATATGGACGTCAATTTGAAGAAGATATTGTTCTTTACGTAATATGCTGCTACGTATGTAAAACCGTTTTTTTAAGATGTATTTTTGTTGTTACGCTCCAAGTTAAAAAAAATATTAACTTTGTTATTAAACTGCTTCTATAGATATTATTTATGTTTATGTTTGCCTCGGCTGCGTCAGTCTTACTTTAGAGAGACGTTTCTCTTAATCAGGGCAACAAGAATGTAGGCTTTACGCAGATTTTAAGTTTAAATTCACTTCTTTTTATTTAATCCTTGACACAAATTAAATAGCACTACACTGATATTAAGAGCTGTGAGATTCTTTAATACTTGCACTTTTAATACATATACTTATTTTTCGTTTCACAAGAATACGTAATATTTCTCTAGAGAACGCATCTTCCATCCGGTTGCTATCAAGGTCTGCAGGCAACTGAACATATTTCAACCGTATAAACTTTTAACTTTCTATATTTCAAGTCTCTGATTGGCTAATCCTAGTCCAATAGAATACCTGCATTTTACTAAAGTTTTTTCTGGCTGTTGATGGCTATTTTTAAACTGTCACAAAATTTACATTATTGCTGCCCTAATCATGATTAGTAGTATGCAAACTCTCAAACTCATTGCCTCAATGTTACCTCATTGTTACCTCATTGTTAGCAACTTTAAACTTATTATTCTCAAAGCTCTTACATTATTAAATTACGTAATGCATTCACATAACATTATTGAACATGTTTACAATAATATAAGTATATGCAATGACTGTTACATACATTTTTAAAAAAATATTACATACATATTGCTTCAAGGCGGGCTGTTACTGAATTTATATATTATATAATTTAATTGAAATTATTCAAGTGTTAAAAATATTGCCTCAAAACCCACGAATTAAAAGCGCACAACACTTCAAGTAATCGATCTTTGGGATCTTCCTACACGACGCCCTCAGCTAGTCAGAATGAGTTCCTGGTGAGAACGGTTACTAATAAAGACGCAACGAGTGTATCGTTATCTGCAATTATAAGTACAGAAAGTTCCGTGTGTTAGCTAGTGGTGTACTTTAGCCATCCATGCAGAGGCAAATGTAAGTGCTGTGTTAAATGAAATTAGTGCTCACAATAATGAACAAATTATGGATGGTCATGTTTAGAAAGCAACTGTCCGTAGTGCTTGTACAAGGAAAGCTTGTGAAGAGTTAGCAGATCACTTAAATTAATCAGAATCGCTCTCTGTAACGACGTGAATTTCAATATGACACACAGGCATGTTAATTATATAACACAGCCTATTTATCGGGAAGAAGTTGCCTAAAAATCCCATTTCATTTCAAGACGCCATCAGACAACTACAAGAGATGAACAGGAATGAACGATTTTGTTTCCCATTTGAAGACATGGTACTTCTAACACGTGATGCTAGTCTAAAATTGTTAGTTAAGTATGGGAAAACCGTCTTAGCGGATGGAGCATTTTATATAAGACCACGACTTTTCCAACGATTGTATACTCTACATGCTTACTGTGGTGACAATTGTTATCAAATTGTGTTTTGTTTCTAAACATCTAAAGCAACAGGTTGTTATGAAAATATGTGGAGACAGATGTGCAATCACTAGTTTGCTCCCGGACATATAATAACAGCTGCACATGTTGCAATAAAATGGTATTTCCCTCCCTCATGATTCAGTGCTATAAATTCCATGTAGGATAAAGCTGGTACCGTAGCATTTCAGAGTTAGGATTGACTCGTTTATACGAGAGTAAATAGGAAGTAAGTGAATGGCTCCAGTTGTTTTTACTTTCTCTACTACGTATAGTAAGTAGGGGAAGTATTATATTCCACCCAAAAATTCGATACCGAGATTTCACCGGAAATATATGTTTTGAGACCCCCTGAATCCAGAAAAAAGCATTTTTAGAAACATGTCCGTGTGTCTATCTGTGAGTCTGTGAACAGCATAACTCAGAAACGAACAGTTGGATAAACACCAAACTTGGCATTTAGGTTCAGTATCTTCCAGGGATGCTACACGAAGGTTTTCAAGAAAATCCCCCCACCCCAGATTACCCTTTACATGGAACATTTTTCGAAAATTTTAATTTTCTCAAAAATGGCTCCAACGATTTTGATTAAAATATCATATGTTTAAGATATTTTCATGACAAATAAAATGTATATCTTGAATTTCCTGGGAATGTCTCCAAAAGTATTCTTTATTGTGAACGACTTTTGCATAACTGGTAAACCATAAGAGATAGACAAAATTTTACTACACAAAAAATGTAGCTCGCGTTAAAATACACAATTTATGTCATATACATTGTTTTTGTTGAGTGAACCATTTTCGAGATATTACTTGTTTTGTCTTGGATATGCAAAGAGTATTAATCTGTGGGAAAGGGAATGGTGCTGCACCTAGCAACCAGCTATTAAGAGATATGTATGTGCTTAAAGGCTACTGTATTTCCAAATTTCCCTTGTAAATATATATTCCCCTTACATCTACAAGAAAATTAGCAATAAGGTAGACTCTGCAAATGTTTATCTCGATTAACATGAAGTAGATGGAGAATAAGCGTTTGTATAAATAGTTTGTACAAGAGTAGAGAAAGTCATGTGAGTGTAACACATCAGATTTTTAATGTTATTTTATTGATCGCTCAGCAGTACAATGCTTTACAGATCAGTGGTAAAAGAAGATTACAGAACAAGAACACGCAGGGGTAGGCTTACATAGCGCCCCATAACTACATCAGGTGGTAACACCAATATGACACGTAAGAGAAAGTCAATATTGGAGGTGTAAGACGCATCAGTCACTGGAGTCAGTAGAATCAGAGGCAGCACCAAGTAGTAGATCCTGCGGGTCTCCTCTTCAAGCGTGTGGGGTGGCGCGTACGGGCGCCGATGTTGTAGTGCACTGCTCCGGGAACGTCCTGCAGGTTGGAAAAGAAACGGCAGGCGATTCTGCGAATGAAGTCGTGAAGAGGCAAGAGTCCCAGTTCGTGATGGAGCTGCTGATTCCGAATAAATCATGGAGCATTAGTAGCAATGCGCTAGAAGCGATTCTGAATAACCTGGAGACGACGTAGATGACATGTGTGAGCGGCTCCCCATACCTGGTAGGCATAAGTAATAAGCGGACGAACGAGAGACTTGTAGAGTAACAAGGAACACTGTAATCCAAGACTGGAATGGCGATGAAACAAAGGCGAGAGTTTTGAAAGCCGCCCAGAGGCCGAGGATATGAGACGATTGATGTGAGCGCGCCAGGTCAGTCGAGAGTCCAAAAGCTCTCCAAGGTACTTAACAGGAGTAGTCGCAGGGAGCCAAGATACATTGTTGGCACAAAGACACAGCGGAGGGAGAGGAGAGTAACGGTGGAGAGTAAAGATTTTAGCCGCAGTTTTCTGAGGGTTCAATAAAATACGCCAAGTGTGCAACCATTGAGTGAGACGAACCAAAGAGTGTTGCATAGCAGTTTTTCCGACTACATTCTTGAAACCTACGTAGTCAAAGAAAGTTGCTTTCCTCCTGAACTTTGGGCTTTTACGAGTTTACATACTCCTCGCACTGCTAACGGTGCGAAATGTTTCCACAAGCATCTCAAGGAGAATCTTTATACATCTAACCCATCAGTCCATATGGTGTGTTAAATTTCAAGCTGAGCTATATTTGAAATTACAAAGTTCCAGCAGAAACAGGTAAGAGGAAGTCAGGAAATGAAATACGCAAATATTCGTAAATATCAGGAGGAGTACGACAGAAAAACAATTAGCCGACTGTCCTCCGTGGTATAGTGGTTACCATGCTTGCCTCTAGTTGCCGAGGTCGCGGGTTCAAACCAGGCGGAGAGCAATGGATTTTTTCGGGCGCAAAAATCCTTATCATGGCTTCCTTCGGAAGGGAAGTAAAGCCGGTGGTCCCGTGTCGTAGATTTACGGCACTTAAAAGAAGCTCAAGCCTGATAAAGAGGCCTCTGAGCAAAATTACCGGTCTTTCACGCCCAATATAGAATGGGACCCTAAGTACCATAGCAGTTATAGAGCGTCCATAAATAAAATTCAATTTAATTTATTAGCCGACTGGAGTGCCTAAAAAGGGTCGACTAAATAGTAGACCAAACTTGCCTGTCACAGTGTGTGTATACTATATTTTAACGCACGAAATTTTAACGACACCGACTAAACACAGTGTGTGTATACAATATTTTAACGCACGAAATTTTAACGACACCGACTAAACACAGTGTGTGTATACAATATTTTAATGCACAAAATTTTAACGACACCGACTAAACACAGTGTGTGTATACAATATTTTAACGTACCAAATTTTAACGACACCGACTAAACACAGTGTGTGTAATACAATATTTTAACTCACCAAATTTTAACGACACCGACTAAACACAGTGTGTGTATACAATATTTTAATGCACCAAATTTTAACGACACCGACTAAACACAGTGTGTGTATACAATATTTTAATGCACCAAATTTTAACGACACCGACTAAACACAGTGAGTGTATACAATATTTTAACTCACCAAATTTTAACGACACCGACTAAACACAGTGTGTGTATACAATATTTTAATGCACCAAATTTTAACGACACCGACTAAACACAGTGTGTGTATACAATATTTTAATGCACCAAATTTTAACGACACCGACTAAACACACTGAGTGTATACAATATTTTAACTCACCAAATTTTAACGACACCGACTAAACACAGTGTGTGTATACAATATTTTAACACACCTAATTTTAACGACACCGACTAAACACAGTGTGTGTATACAATATTTTAACGCACCACATTTTAACGACACCGACTAAACACAGTGTGTGTATACAATATTTTAATGTACCAAATTTTAACGACACCGACTAAACACAGTGAGTGTATACAATATTTTAACGCACCAAAGTTTTAACGACACCTACTGATAACTGCGTGTCTTTATCAGTAGACAGTCTTAATTCTGTAGAAGTAGGAAGCAAAATTTAGTGCGCTTTCAAAGTATTTTCAGTATTATTTCGGTGCGCTGTTGATGGAAAACATACAATTGTTTGTGCGCTTTCGATGAGCTTCACCTCAAGAGGCCTCTGACCCTAGGCACGATTGTAAGTCCTAGGGGTGTAAGCCCTAAATAGGGGGAGGATAAACCGACTAAGTTAGGTGGAGTACAAATGTCATTGTGCAGTGAGGTTAGATTTGTCTTCATTGTTGCACTACGGTGGTTGTTATCAGGAAAGGGTGAAGAGTCTCTTTCATGTTCCATTTCCAAGCACTTTCTTGCAGTACTTGGAAATACGGCCGTCCTGTTTATAGGTAAAGCAAAATGTGGTGTCAAAAGAGAAGTAAATCCAATAATTGGTACCTTCGAAACTTATCTGCGTACTTGGTGGTAGCTGGTCAACTTCCTATGGGGAATGTACATTGCCTACAGAAGCTTAGCACACGCATAAGACCTGACTCGGAGGTGCCTGCACTAGGCAGATAGTATGAGAAGCAGGTTTCACACCGCATCCCCTTAGCTGCTGTTCAATAACATGATTAGGTATTATAGGGCAAACATTTGATGCAACAACCCTCTTATTGGGTGTCAGAAGTGGTGTAAGTGGGAGAATAACATTGTTGACCGTATTATCTGATGTTTAAAGGTTAATGTTTCAGCAATGTTTGCATTAGTGAGATACAAGGGCAGTCCCAGAAGTACCCGACTCGACGTATAGATAGCGTTTGTTGTTTTAAACAAATGACTATGGTAGAAAGTACCACCCTTATAAAGCGTAAGTTTGAAGTTTGACGATGCTACGTTGTTTAGTAATTGTTTGGTAGCCATTAATAGTGAACTCTCAGCGAATTTGTAAACATGGATAAACCTGGCCATCGTTATGTGATACAATACTTTCATTTGAAAGGTCTTAGTCCGACTAATATTACAGCTGAGCTAGATTCTACTCTGGGGGAGTCTGCTCCTTCGTTTACAACAGTAAAATATTGGGTGGCAGAGTTTAAGCGAGGTCGTACGAGCTGCCTAGACGAACATCGCAGTGGTCGACCAAATGAGGTGACCACGCCAGAAATTATGAGGAAAATCCACAAAATGGTATTGGATGACCGTCGACTGAAAGTGCACGAGCTAGCAGACATCATAGGCATTTCAAAAAGTGATGTACATTGTATACTACCTGAAAATTTAGACATTAGAAAGCTCTGCGCAAGATGGGTGCCGCTTTTACTAACAATGGAATAAAAACAGCGTCGTGAGGATGTTTCAGTCGAGTGTTTGGCGATGTTTCGCTGCAATAAAGCCGAGTTTTTGCGTCGATTCATAACCATGGATGTAACATGATGTATCACTTCACACCTGAGACGAAGGAACAGTTAAAACAGTGGATTGAAAGGGCAGAATCGGCTGCAAAGAAGGCGAAGACAGTTCCCTGCAGGCAAGGTCATAGCCTCAGTTTTTGGGATGCGCGTGGGATAATTTTCATTAATAATCTTCAAAAAGGAAAAAAACTCAATGACGAGTATTATGCAAACTTATTGCAGCGTTTGAATGATAAAATCAAGCAAAAACGGTCGCATTTAGCGAAAAAGAAAGTTTTGTTTCATCAAGACATTGCACCAGTTCACACATGCATTATCGCCATGGCCATAATCAATGAGTTAAGGTTGGAATTGCTTTCTCATGCTCCCTATTCGCCAGACTTAGCCCCCTCTGATTATTTTCTGTTTCCAAAGTTGAAGAAATGGCTTGGTGGTAAAAGATTTGCCAACAGTGAAGAGATGGAGTCTACAGTTGATGGCTATTTTGCAGAACTCGGCGGTTCTCACTATAAACAGGGTATCGAAGCTATTGAACATCGCTGGGAAAAGTGAATCGAGCTGAAAGGAGACTATGTAGAGAAATAAAGATGGTTTTTCTCAAAATTTTTGTGTTTTCTTTGTTAGACCGGGTTTCTGGCACAGCCTTCATAGATGCATATTCGTGAGTTTGATATGCGTGAAGCGAAATGGATATTGGAAACATAAGTGATTTTAATTACTGCGATAACATATTCTTGAAGGGGATTGCCACTCTGTGATTCAATGACGTTACCCTGGTTTTTTTGGGTGCAGTTTGGACAGCATTTGCTTATGTAAGATCCTTGGATATATTGGATCTCGGTTGTGAAAGCTACCGTGGTAATTAGCCTGCGTAATTAGCAATTAAATCTGCAGCTGGACAACTAGCCGTTGTAGATTCACAAGTGGAACTACACTAACTTAGTTCTCTAAGAGGTGAATATTATTTTTGCCTCTTTCCTGGTTTGTAACACAATTTAAAAAAAAACTTGGAGCTTCTCATATAATTCGCAATAAACAATAAATACATGGCCTCCTGGCCTTTTATCTGCAGTTAAGCCTTCATTATGTAGTAACTTTATTGCTTACGTAATATGTTTTTACGTAAATTATTAGAACTTGAAGATCTTATGTTGTGCTGCTTTTGTTTTGTTTGGTTACATAATTTTTAACTGCCCCACGTATGGGAGCCAATTTGTAACAGATTTTATATTAATGTTGATGCTTGTGATGTTTGTGTATGTGGGTTTACATCACGTGTTGAAGCCATTTTGTGACGTCATTCATTTGTTAGGTTCGTAGCTCCATCTAGTGTTAGCAATTTGTGGTAGTATTAGTGTTTGAAAGAATTTTAAGTTTTGTTTACTGTCCTCCGGCTAGCTATTATTTCAGTCGAACATGTCTCTTGATCAGGGTTGTGTAAACGGAAAGGAATCTTTTATCCAAATATAACACTGATGAAGAAATTTGTTTTACACATTTATTGTCAAACACGTTAACTATCACATTTATACATTGATCTTAACACTCGCCAAACTGAAACTGTTATAATAACTTCTTACTGATCACTTTTAATCCACGTACTTCAATCTTTTGTATAATTAACTTTACCATACTTTAGATCTTTCATAATTCTGCTGCGCGTAACTTGTGAATTTATATCCGATGTATGCCGTACTAATACTTTCGACGAACTGACTGACTGAAGACGACGTGTAGTGTACACAGATTTTTGATGAACTGCGCACAAGCTACCTCTAACCTACCCTATTTATACGCCTTCATCCAGATACGCCTAAAGATTATAACTGAACTGCAATTGGACTGCATTAGCGTCCATTTTAATATCCAACTAAAATTATGAATACATATGCTTTAGGGAGGAAACATTCCAGAAGTTTCTACCGAAAACGCGCCAACATTATGTAACTTCCTCGTTTCCAATAATGATAAACAGCTCACCCCCTCGCTGTATTATTGCGCGCTATTATTGACCGAAAACGCGCCAACATTACGTAACTTCCTCGTTTCCAATAATGATAAACAGCTCACCCCCTCGCTGCATTATTGCGCGCTATTATTGACAGTTTCAGTAAGGCCGTATAAACTTATTTCCAAATAATAATTACAATTAATAAACATCTGAAATCAATGTCACATAAAAATGCATATTCATATTACAATCATTATTTACATTTAAGTAATTTGTGATACAAATTACTGCATCAATTACTAGAACACAGTAAACTAAAGCATTAGTCAAATCTGTTCGAAATCGCTCTCCGTGATGGTCTTGAAATCCTGTCCTCTTTGCATGAATACGAAAAAGAAAGAAAGAAAAATAACAGCGTTTTGCAGTTGAGAAATGTATTAAGTATTTGAAAATTCAGACCATTTACAAAAAATATCTCAGAAATGGTTAACATCACAAAAAAATTATTTGACAGAAATTCTGTGCTTTAACGTGATCAACATTTTTTTTACAATAACATTTTATCTATATCTTACTATCTACAAATTATAGAAAGTTATTAAAAATATAGAGGACTTCAAATGCTATTATCAGAAAATTTAGGCGACTTTGTTCCCTACCTAACTAGCAATGGCCGGAGTACTTGTGGAGTTTCCCGACAGGTGCCACTTCCTCCGTCTTGCTGAACTTGCTTCATCTTGTTTTCAGAAATGCAGAGATGCCAACATATGGCTAACAAATACCGCTATGAGTAATAAACAGCCCATCTTCTCGTCAATTAATTTTTATTTATGGACTCTCTTTAACTGCTGTGTTCCCTAGCGTCCCATTCTATATTGGGCGTGAAACACCGGAAATTTTGCTCAGAGGCCTCTTTATCAGGCTTGAGGTTCTTTTACGTGCCATAAATCTACGACACGGGACCACCGGCTTTACTTCCCTTCCAAAGGAAGCCATACCAAGGATTTTTATGGCCGAAAAAATCAATTGCCCTCCGCCGGGTTTGAACCCCGACCTCGGGAACTAGAGGCTACATGGTACCTTTAAACCATGGAGGACGACCCTTTTCGCGAATAATTCCCTTGCACCTCTTTATGCGCTGTACCGGCTTTAAAATACTACTCCTTGCTTAGGTTAATTAGCAACCAGTGGTTACATCCAAGAAAGTACGCGAGCGTTCCTTAATTATATTTATGATTTAATATTTATATAAACTTAGATTCCTGACTCACGGGAGGTTAGGTCAGTGTAGGTTTATTTTTTTAATATAAACAGGTTTAATTAGCATACCGCAAATGTTCGTTTATAGAGTGTGTTTTGGAAGAAGGAGAAAAAATAGCTATTTTCTCGGATTTCGCTAACATTCAGGAGTTGATAGTTTCTTCAAAATGGGGCAGTTTGTTGACTATTTAGCGACTTGGTGGGTGAGTCACAGGCCTCCAAACTGTTCACATCTCATTTTAAATTGTGTAATGCGTGCATTTTCATTCTCTAAATCCAGCATTTCTATTGGTGGTTAATTATGGTACCGTTACCAGTTCAAGATGTATATTTTATTTTTCATGAAACTTTCTTAAAAAAAATCTGATGTGTTACACTCACATGACTTTCCCTACTCTGTACAAACTATTTTTACAAACGCTTATTCTCCATCTACTTCATGCTAATCGAGATAAACATTTGCAGAGTCTATCTTATTGCTAATTTTCTTGTAGATGAAAGGGAATATATATTTACAAGGGCAATATAGAGATACAGTAGCCTTTAAGCACATACATATCTCTTAATTGCTGGTTGCTAGGAGCAGCACTATTCCTTTGCCACAGATTAATGCTCTTTGCATATCCAAGACAAAAACAATGAATAACGAATTACCATTTGAGAAAATTATTGAAAAATTTAAGGGAATAACAAGCAATATCTCGAAAATCTCGTTCAGAATGAAGAATACTTTTGGAGACATTCCCAGAAAATTCAAGATATACATTTCATTTGTCATGAAAATATTTTAAAAATATGATGTTTTAATCAAAATGGTTAGAGTAATTTTTGAGAAAATTAAAATTTTCGAAAAATGTTCCATGTAAAGGGTAATCTGGGGTGGGGGAATTTTCTTGAAAACCTTCGTGTCGCATCTCTGGAAGATACTGAACCTAAATACCAAGTTTATCCAACTGTTCGTTTCTGAGTTATGCTGTTCACAGACACACACACGGACATGTTTCCAAAAATGCTTTTTTTGGATTCAAGGTGTCTCAAAACATGTATTTCTGGTGAAATCTCGGTATCGAATTTTTGGGTGGAATACAATACTTCCCCTACTTACTATACGTAGTAGAGAAAGTAAAATAGTATTATAATCAAAATCGTTAGAGCCATTTTTAAGAAAATAAAAAATAATGAAAATGTTCCATGTAAAGGATAGTTTGGAGTGGGGTATTTTGTTCAAAATCTTCCTATCGCATCCTTGGAATATGTTGAAATTAAATACTAAGTTTCGTATTTCCCCTTGCATCTACAAGAAAATTAGCAATAAGATTAACATCTCGATTAACATGAAGCATATGACGAATAAGAGTTTGTAAAAATAGTTTGTACAAGAGTAGAGAAAGTCATGTGAGTGTAACACATCAGATTTTTTTTGAGTTATGTTGTTTATAGACACACATACACAGGACCTTTTTCTAAAAAATGTTTTTGAGGTTCAGAGGCCTCAAAGCATGTATTTTCGGTGAAATCTGTGTCGAAATTTTGTGTGGGATACAATATTTCCTCTATTTACTGTAAGTACTTAGGTAACCGTACTCAACCATTCACAGAAAATGAGTCAGAAGGGATAAAGAGGTTAAGAAAAGCAATAATTACATAGGGACAGATATAAACTACATTGAAGGGGGGACTTACCGGTCATTGTAAAGATGCCGACGAAGAGACCAATACTCCTGCCGGCCAACATGACCTCCTCCTCCGTGTCATTGCCTTCCTGTTTCTTGCGGCCTGCCCAGATTCCTACTCCCAGAATGAGCAGGTAGAAGAGGATGATGGACACAATACCCGCTATGTTGATCATTTTGCTGCCAACAAAAATAAACAACTTCTAGATAATTATTACCGAGGCCTTTCCTTCCTTAGCGACGTGCTTCTCTGTTGAATTCGCCTTACTGAGAATCTCTTATAATATGTTACTTATATTTTATTAAGGGGGCAAGGTAATCTGAACACATGGAAATTACACCTTAAGTGTGTTAAATTATCACTGCTCTTAAAGTTCTCAATCGTTTTTCCTGAAATTTTTATGAATTACTCTATAAATCATGACAATTATTTCAAGTGGTTGTGTGCATTGATAGCTTATGTAGCAGAAAAATAATAAAATTTACTCTTAAATCATGTGAATTCATGTACCTTTTTCTGTGATACTACTTGTAATACAGAATCACACTTCTGCGTGCTTGTTCTTAGTATAATCAGCTATATTCTGAACCTCAATTAGTTAGTTATGTATATCAGTTCACTATAAATTGAAACAAAATTGATTGCAAAGTAAAAATGTGGAAATTTTGCAATGTTGTTGCTTTCTTCATATCACTAATATACATTATAAAATTATGATTGTGGTTCAAAAAGTTTAACTATATGTTGTATACATGTACTGAAAATTTCAGCTCTCTACCTCTCATACTTTCTGAGGAAAAGGTACATAAGTATCCAAAAATGTTGTTTTGAGAAAACTGAATTTAAAGTTTGAACGTTAAAATTCTGACACACTTCAGTACATTCCAGGGTCATAATCATCTGCACCTTCATTCCTGGATTGCTTCAGCTTTTCTGATTGCCTTCTTTTGGTCCTGGCCTCTTTTGTTAATTGCTGAACTGCTCGCTGGCCATGATATAGTCGTTCGTTGTTGAAAGATACAAAAATGTTGCATGACAAATTTAAAAGAATGCAGACTAGCATTTAAATTATATTTAAATGTCTTAAAAACCTCATAACCCCCTAAAAGCATACATTTTCTGAAACTGGAACTAATAGAGATTTTATTAGTGCCTAAAACAAAAAATGCGATTTTTGACCATTTCAGAGTAGCTTGTTCCCTTAAAATTGCGTCACATTACAAAATATTTCTTATGATAGAACGAGTAGCCTTCTAGCTCTCCAGATTTAAATCAATGTGGTTATTATCTGTGGGGATTGCTTAAAGATAAAACTTATGCAAGGAATCCCCATATGCTCATTGAATTACAAGGCAGTGTCCAGCTTGCGTTTTCTAATATTTCGGCTCTAGATATTCAACTAGGTTCACGTTTGTGTAAATGTAGGGGCCTCACTTCGAACACCTTTTATAATTGTTAAAAATTGAGTTTTTATTTATGGACGCTCTTTAACTACTGTGGTTCTTAGCGTCCCATTCTATATTGGGCGTGAAACACCTGTAATTTTGCTCAGAGGCCTCTTTATCAGGCTTGAGGTTCTTTTACGTGCCGTAAATCTACGACACGGGACCACCGGCTTTACTTCCCTTCCGAAGGAAGCCGTGCTAACGATTTTTACGCCCGAAAAAATCCATCGCCGGGTTTGAACCCGCGACCTTGGGAACTAGAGGCTAGCACGGTACCACCAGTCCACGGAGGACGACACCTTTTATAATGAAATATAAGCGTAACATATTCATATTGTTTCGCATCGTTAGCATTGTCTAGGGAAGAAACGGCGGGTCAGTCCACCGCTACTGCACGAATGTATTCGTATAGCAGTGCCGTAGAAGCTGCGGGCTGCCAGTCGCGTCATTCAAAATAAACTTGGTACATGAGTTTTATTGTATTGGACTTCTATATGAAGAGTAAATAATATATTGAGGATGTATTTTTGGGCCATAAAAGAGTAATTAGACGAGTTAGGTATGGAGAAATATTTGATGGACGTTATAAGACACCGCGTTTGGTATTGAGAATACCTCCTGTTTGTTATTGTTTATAATTTGGTGGTGTGATTTATATACATGTTCATTTGCATCAATATAACTTAAGATACATAACATGAATGCAAGAAGTAAAGTTAAATTTTTTGTATAGTAGACTTACCTTCACAAACGATACCTGTTTGTATAAAAGCCTGGAACTTTATAAGAAATTAAACATGAATATAAGGAAGTTGAAAATGGTTAATTTCAAAGGAAAACTTTTAGTTGATTCGCAGAACGGTGATTTTATTCAAAGAATTGTCCATCATTATTGACGATATCCTGTTCATGTATGTGATTATGGACACATAATTTGATTGAATTATTGGTTTGGATCTCTTTTTAGGTCTCCATCTTAGCTCCGAATGCACCAGCAAAAATTAATTTTGTTCTTCCATTAAAAAGCTTATCCACAGCCTAAGAAGGACTGATTTAGGGTGAATTTCGGCGCATTCTGTACTGTTAAATTTTCATAATTAGACGAGATTTTGAATTACTGTCGTAAGGTATTCCCCAAGAGTAACTAGTTTTAAGTTATTTAGCTGGGTTTGAAAGTATACTGAAACATACATGCTTTTTACATATGATATTTATATTTTCCATAAAAATATGCAACACAGTGATGAAAAGATTAAGAATACGAGGAATGCTATTCCCCTATTCTGAAAATATCTCGTTTTACACGTATTCCCTGATATACCGTACTTGGATTACTAAATTTGACCTATTTTTCTAATCTAGGATCTGCCTGTATAACAGAAGTTTATATAGTTCAAAATATTATTGTCAACTTTGTTCCAGAGTTTAAATATCAGAATTCTGTAGGGGAAACAAACCAGGAACAACTTCTGCGCCCATGTCAGTACATGTTTGCTTGTTATTTGTTAGTATAGAGACGGATTATCAATCAAATTGGGATTTATTTTCTAATGCTTTTCTTTTTTTTTTTAATTTTCGAATAATACGAGGTGTGTCCCACATGAATTTTAATAAGGTGACAGGTATTCGCTCTTATCTGCTAACACTTGTTTTTAAAATGATGAACTATACACTAACCCATGCAGCTGAATGCTGTAAAACGTTGGCTACTTGGTCTAATAATAAATAAATAAAATTAAATAATATAAAATGCCAACCTCCTGGCAGATAGCCTCGTGGTAAGATTGACACATATATATGTAAGTAATTAAATTTAGTAATTAAATCAATTTAATATGTTTTCAATATAATTGATAAAAAAATTCGTGTTTTGTTTTTCTCGGTCATAGGTATATTTTTTACGAAAACAGGCCCTTAAAATAAATGCATGGTGTTTTTAAACTTCAGTGTTATATCTCTTGAGCTTCGAAATAGTAACCTTTGAGAGATGCTCTAATGTTTCTCGTTTTTCATCCAATTGACTATCTTTTATTTGTTTCCTTAACATTGTTTTATGATTAAACATATTTTAATTTAAACCTAGCCTAATCAAACTATGATTTATTTAATTACGCCGTAAAGTGTCAGTGAGCTCAAACTACTAAGGGGAACATACACTAGAAGACGGCGGCTAAGATTTGTAACGTGCAATAAAAACAAATTATGTATTTACAATAAATTAAAAAAGCAATGCTATTGACAGTGCATTGTTAGCAAAATTAAAATTGTGTTCACCAATATACTATGTAAAATAATTTAAATATGTTCTTAACTCGCATCCTTCAGTAGTTCATTCGTCGCATTATTGACTAACATGGGCGATTCTCGCTAGAGGCTCTGTGGAATAATAGTGGCCTCTAGCGAATAGAATTGCTCTGTTCGTAGATTTAGTTCCTTAGAATAGGAGATTATCAACGGTACAATGCAGTTGAGTTTTGTCTGGCTACTTCCTGCAACTCCTAATGGATTATATTTAAACTATTTATTGCTTTTGGAATCGTTATTGTGAAGTGATTTTGCAAACTACAAGGTATTAAATTTCATAATATGCGAGAACGCATAACTGTTATCTAGGGATCGAAAACGACTGATGCATATGATCACTATGTCGATACTTCTAGCATTAATTACAGCAAAGGAGCAACTAGGTAGACTTTACTCACGTATTGTACGCCCTAAAATTTGGGAATAAACATAATAAACTTTTACGAGGGCTGTTCCAGAAGTAACCGACCTAACATATAGATAACGGTTGTTGTTTCAAACAAATGACTATGGTAGAAAGCACCACCCTTATAAAGCTTAAGTTTGAAGTTTGACAATGCTACATTGTTATTAACTGTTTAGTAGCCATCAATAGTGCAATCTCTCAGCAAATTTGTAAACTTGGATGAAACTGGTCATCATTATGTAATACAATAATTTCCTTTGAAAGGTCTTAGTCCAACTAATGTTAAAGCTGAGCTAAATTCTACTCTGGGAGAGTCTGCTCCTTCGTTTACAACAGTAAAATATTGCGTGGCAGAGTTTAAGCAAGGCCGTACGAGCTGCCAAAACGAACATCACAGTAGTCGACCAAATGAGGTGACCACGCCAGAAATTGGGAGGAAAATCCACAAAATGGCATTGGATGACCATCGACTGAAAGTGCGCGAGCTAGCAGACATCGTAGGTATTTCAAAAAGTGCTGTACATCGCACACTAACTGAAAATTTATACATGAGAAAGCTGTGCGCAAGATGGGTGCGGCGTTTACTCACAATGGAACAAAAACTGCGTCGTGAGGATGTTTCAGTCGAGTGTTTGGCGATGTTTCGCTACAATAAAGCCGAGTTTTTTCGTCGATTCATAATTATGGATGAAAC
The DNA here is from genome assembly GCA_030765065.1 of Deroplatys truncata. Taxonomy (NCBI): domain Eukaryota; kingdom Metazoa; phylum Arthropoda; class Insecta; order Mantodea; family Mantidae; genus Deroplatys; species Deroplatys truncata. The sequence continues at coordinate 299,476,290 of CM060975.1, read as the reverse complement.
ATGGTGTATCACTTCACACCTGAGACGAAGGAACAGTCAAAACAGTGGATTGAAAGGAGAGAATCGACTCCAAAGAAGGCGAAGACAGTTCCGTCTGCAGGCAAGGTCATGCCGTCAGTTTTTTTGGGATGCACATGAGATAATTTTCATTGATTATCTTTAAAAAGGAAAAGCAATCAATAGCGAGTATTATGCAAACTTATTGCAACGTTTGAATGATGAAATCAAGCAAAAATGGCCAAATTTAGCGAAAAAGAAAGTTCTGTTTCATCAAGACAATGCACCACTTCACATATCCATTATCGCCATCGCCAAAATCAATGAGTTAAAGTTCGAACTGCTTCCTCATGCACCCTATTCACCAGACGTAGCTCCCTCTGATTATTTTCTGTTTCCAAAGTTGAAGAAATGGCTTGGTTGTAAAAGAGTTGCCAACAATGAAGAGGTAGAGTTTGCAGTTGATGGCTATTTTGCAGAACTCGACGGTTTTCACTATAAACACGGTATCGAAGCTATTGGACATCGCTGGGAAAAGTGTATCGAGCTGAAAGGAGACTATGTAGGGAAATAAAGATGTTTTTTTCCCAAACTTTTTGGGTTTTGTTTGTTAGGTTGGGTACTTTGGGACAGCTCTCGTACATCAAAACACATTTTCTGGATTTTATCTCAACTTTAACAGCAGTTAGTGAGTTCTAAGTATCGGCCATTGCACTCTGTACACTTACCTTGTGTTTTATCGTTTGCAGTGGTAGGATAAATCGAGTTGAATGATCTTGTTTGTTGCTGATCTTTGCTTTGGCGTATTTCTAAATACTGTTGGGTTTCCAGCTGAATTCGTACTAAAAATAACTTCTCATATCTTCTTAATGTTCACAATAATTTAAATTAATCCCACTTTCAGAAACTAATGAAGAGAAAAATACTTTTATTTCTTTCACAAAAATATGTTTCTTTTTATTTCTCTTTTATGCAATAATAAATATAGGTTATGGTACGCACTCACTAAATTTTAACAATATTTCCTTGAATTCGTTGCTAACGAATGTTTTTCACTACCGAATGCTCGTCTCTTCCAATGTGTGCAAGTGATTGATCGTGTGCTGGCATTGTTGCTGCTGGTGGCATGTTTGTCGTCTACGGTGAAGCTACAAGTAGAGGCAGTGCTAAACTACAACCTTCCGCTTCTCAACAGTTGCTCAATTTCCTTTCCTAACCTCCGTTCAGATTAGTGGAATGGCGAAGTAAGAAGGCTGTGGAACGTTGGAATGGGGTGGTAGTAGGGCGGGCATTGTCGTCCTAGGGTGTGTTTCGTTGCCGGTGCGCGGGTTTGATGGCGAGGGCACCTGTTACAGCAGTCGCCCCAGCGAAGTGAAGTCTTTTGTGAGGGGCTATTTCGGGTTCTAAACGCAAGGCCGCACATGAAGGCTGAGTCGCCTCATCCAACCGGTGCACAGACGGAACTTTGGTAGACCGAGTGTTACGCCTGCAGACTGCCGCTATACGTGGACCTTCCTGCACAGAAAGAAAAAAACACAAATACGTAGAGATAAGACTGCCAACAAATCACTACACATTATTTTAAAATATATCAGAAGTGTTTAAAACTTAAATTTTCCTCAGAAGAAACTCCTGGTTATTGCTAACCCCCACTACGTTTTCAAAATAGCGCTGCAGAATGCAGTTTTATATGTAGTAGTAGTGATCGTAGTAGTAGTGGTAGTAATAGTAGTGGTAGTAGTGGTAGTAGTGGTCGTAGTAGTAGTAATAGTAGTGGTAGTAGTGGTAGTAGTGGTAGTAATAGTAGTGGTAGTAGTGGTCGTAGTAGTAGTAATAGTAGTGGTAGTAGTGGTCGTAGTAGTAGTAATAGTAGTGGTAGTAGTGGTAGTAGTGGTCGTAGTTGTAATAATAGTAGTGGTAGTAGTGGTAGTAGTGGTCGTAGTAGTAGTAATAGTAGTGGCAGTAGTGGTGGTAGTAGCAGTAGTGGTAGTAGTAGTGGTAGTAGTAGTGGTGGTAGTAGTAGTGGTAGTAGTAGTGATAGTAGTAGTGGTAGTAGGTAGTAGTAGTGGTAGTGGTAGTGGTAGTGGTAGTAGTAGTAGTGGAAGTAGTAGTGGTAGTGGTAGTAGTAGTGGTAGTGGTAGTGGTAGTGGTAGTAGTAGTAGTGTAAGTGGTAGTAGTAGTAGTGGTGGTAGTAGTGGTAGTAGTAGTGGTGGTAGTAGTAGTGGTGGTAGTAGTGGTAGTAGTAGTGGTGGTAGTAGTGGTAGTAGTAGTGGTAGTAGTAGTGGTGGTAGTAGTAGTGGTAGTAGTAGTAGTAATTGTAGTAGTAGTGGTAGTAGTAGTAATTGTAGTAGTAGTGGTAGTAGTAGTGGTGGTAGTAGTGGTAGTAATAGTGGTAGTAGTGGTAGTAATAGTGGTAGTAGTGATAGTAGTGGTGGTAGTAGTGGTAGTAGTGGTGGTAGTAGTGGTAGTAGTAGTAGTGGTAGTAATAGTGGTAGTAGTGGTGGTGGTAGTAGTAGTAGTAGTGGTAGTAGTAGTGGTGGTGGTAGTAGTAGTGGTGGTAGTAGTATTTATTACGTACTTAGTATTACATTAGTTGCATAACACAGTCGCATTGGCCATAAGACAGTACATGCTCTCTAGAAAAATACCTGGACTGTATACGTGACTTGCAGAATCGACCAGAAAACAACTATTTTTATGATCACCACACTATATACATACATATAAAATGAAAAATACTCTTAATCACACACACTCACGCACACAAGTGCTCAAGCACCACATATAGTTAAAGAAAATTTACATATACACCTTATCTCTTAGTACACGTACTTCCATTAAGTATGTGCCCAAGCTTGACCAGTTTTCACTGTTTAGAATCAAGTCCCAGCATGCTGTCCTCCGTCTGTTGGAAGCCAAAAATACTTCCGATAATAATTTTTACTTTCTATACTACGTATGGTAAGTAGGGGAAGTATTGTATTCCACCCAAAAATTCGATACCGAGACTTCACCGGAAATATATGTTTTGAGACTCCCTGAATCCAAAAACAGCATTTTTGGAAACATGTCCATGTGTGTGTCTGTGTGTGTGTCTGTGAATAGCATAACTCAGAAACGAACAGTCGGGTAAACACCAAACTTGGTATTTAGGTTCAGTATCTTCCAGAGATGCGACACAAAGGTTTTCCCTTAAATTTTTCAATACTTATTTTCTCAAATGGGAATTCGTTTTTCATTTGTTTGTCTTGGATATGCAAAGAGTATTAATCTGTGGCAAAGAAAATGGTGCTGCACCTAGCAACCAACTATTAAGAGATATGTCGATGCTTAAAGGCTACTGTATTTCTATATTGCCCTTGCAAATACAAAACATAGGGAACATAGTACGCCTTAAGGATAGTCAAATATTTTTAGAACTGGTCGCTATGTGTAAAATGTAATTCTCTTTGCATGTCAAAAGATCGTTTCTGCAAATGTTTATCTCGATTAATATGAAATAGATGGAGAATAAGAGTTTGAAAAAATAGTTTGTACAAGAGTAGAGAAAGTCATGTGAGTGTAACACATCAGATTTTATTTCCTAATACTCTCCGTCTGCACGTATGCTGCCAGAATATGCCCCAGTCTTCTTGTTCCCCGCATAATGGGCAAATCCTCCTGCCATCATCATCAGCAATCTTGCGAGCTTTCCACCCTCCCAATCTAAGCCATGCTATTTCCGTCCTGTGTTTTATACCTAATTCCAAAATATATGTTTCCTTACTCCACCTAACTTTTATTTCATTTTGTACCTCCAATGTTGATCTTTGTCTAATTCAGACTCTATTTTCTGCCTGTTTATGCCACATAGTCGTCTTTTGACTTTCTTCACGGCGCTGTGTGTATTTTCATTACCCCTTTGCCAGATATTGTTTAAGCCTATTTTTGATAATTCCCATTGTAACCCCGCCGCCCACCATTTTGGATACTCTATGTTGTTCATTTGATGACGATAACATATTGCCCTCAGAGATGTTTAATCATACATACACAACCTTACATTGGGCTACAGCGTTCGTATGAAAGGATTATGACCATTTATTAATTCTCCTTCTTATAATTTGTTTGAACTGAAAAAGTTGCAATTATAACTATTTTAAAAATTAAGGTTGTAACATTGATTAAAATGCACCATTTTAAGGGTTTGAGCATAATATGATAGTATTTTCTAACTAGTAACTTCTAACTTATGATGAAATGAAAAAGGGGTCATTTACACATGATTTAAAATTTCAGAATGGGTTCATGTTTTTAAAAAGATCAAAAATTAATTTAAAAATATTAAAGCAAAACAATCTGAATAATGTTATACGAAACACCTGCTAAAAATGTCAAACAAATACACTGAAAACAATAACGGTTTTCTTTTTCACGCCTGCATCATATTAATAAACCAGATTGAGGTATTTGCAATGATGTAGGCATTACCATCTTGTCTATCACGCTTCCACTTCGGTTAGGTCACATCTCCTTGAGCTGAGGTTTTTCTCATACTTTAACAGGAACATAGATAGTTTGTATAAGAATAGAGAAATTCATGCTAGTGTAACACATCAGATTTTTACTTTCTCTACTACGTATAGTAAGTAAGGGAAGTATTGTATTCCACCCAAAAATTCAATACCAAGATTTCACCGGAAATACATGTTTTCATGCTCCCTGAATCCAAAAAAAAGCATTTTTGGAAACATGTCCGTGTGTGTGTCTGTGGGTCTGTCTGTGAACAGCATAACTCAGAAACGAACAGTCGGATAAACACCAAACTTGGTATTTAGGTTCAGTATCTTCCAGAGATGTGACCCGAAGGTTTTCAAGAAAATCCCCCCACCCCAGATTACCCTTTACATGGGAAATGTTTCGAAAATTTTTATTTTTTCAAAAATGGCTCTAACAATTTTGATTAAAATATCATATGTTTAAGATACTTTCATGACAAATAAAATGCATATCTTGAATTTTCTGGGAATGTCTCCAAAAATATTCTTCAATGTGAACGACTTTTGCATAACTGGTAAACCATAAGAGATAGACACAATTTTACTACACAAAAATGTAGATCGCGTTAAAATACACAATTTATGCCATGTACATTTTTGTTTTTGAGTGAACCATTTTCGAGATATTGCTTGTTATTCCCTTAAATTTTCCAATACTTATACTTTTTCTCAAATTCGTTATTTAGTTTTTTTGTCCTGGTAATGCAAAGAGAATGGAATACTCCACATAGCAACCAGCTCGTAAAATATTTGACTATAGCTTAAAGCCTACCAATTCCCCTTGCATCTACAAGAAAATTAGCAATAAGATTAACATCTCGATATCTCGATTAACATGAAGCATATGGAGAATAAGTGTTTGAAAAAATAGTTTGTACAAGAGTAGAGAAAGTCATGTGAGTGTAACACATCAGATTTTTTTTAGCTATGCTGTGCTCTCTCTTCAACACACACGGACATTTTCGAATTTCAAGGACCTCAAAACACGCATCGCGATGAAATCTGGTTGTAAAACGTTTGGTTGGAGTGTAATATGTTTTTCTCTCTACTAGCTACAGGTAGGTGCTAGAGAAAGCAAAAGAAGAACTTTCGGTGTACGAAAATCATTAATTTGGCACACAAAGTAGGCCATGGAATCCTATTTTTGTGTTAATACTCATTCCGAGCTAATATAATTAGGTACTGTAAATCGTTTTCTAGCTTTAACCATATTGAAAGTCCATTAAAGAAGATTGGTGTGTAGGTTGTGTTAATATCAATACCGTTTTAAAATGTCTGGTAGTTCTAAAGATTCACCTCGCCGATAATATCATCATACGTGAGGATGCAAGAACTAAAGGGTTATTCTGGTTTTGTTTGATACAACAGGTTCCGTCTTTCACAAGAAACGAAGAATGAAGTGGCGATGTAAATACTAGCGTAAACAATGTGCTTCCAACGGTATTTATAACTTGTGTTGCATATATTAATAAGGTTATGGCGGTATTAAGTAGATGCTGATAGGAGAATCAATAATTTAAAACATATGACTATCAGATATAATGTTAAACTTGCATACCAAACAGTTGAAAACTACAAATTACTATGAGGGGAAAATGTCAAAATTACTGTTCTTGCCACATTCCTTTTCGGAGGAAAATGGCATTAAAAAATGCCTGAGTGCTACAGATTGTTGGGAGAGAGGCCGTTACAGGAGGAAGAAATTTAACGTGAAGAATAAAAAGAGCAGGAAAGGCCTGCAGAAGAAGCCTTGTAACCTATGGCATGAGAAACCACAGGATTTGGCTAAGTATCTGAGAGATGCTGAGGATACAGTAAGGCGTCAGGATATACATCTGGAGAAACTAAAGCATGAGAAGAAGGAAAGTGAAACAATAATTAAAGACCTGCAAGAGCAATTCACACTAGCAATAGAGGCAAATCAGAAACTGAATGACATAATAACGAAGCTCAATCACTCGCCAAGACAGGAACCTGCGACATCAACAGGTCCATGGAACCCAACAAAACAAGAACTGGCGAAGTATTTAAAGGATGCTGAGGAAACTGTAAGATTACAATATGAACAAATCCAACATTTGCAACGGCACGAATGGCAGCGGCAGACGAAACAGCTAAGGTGTGAGAAGACCCAGGCAGAAGAAGATAGAGAGAAATTTGAGAAAGAGAAGCTGCAAGAAGCAGAAGCGAGGGCGAAGTTACAGCACGTGATCGATGAACTAAAGGCAAAGTTTAATGAAACACCCAGCAAGGATTATAAAGAGTGCATCTGCGAGAAAACAACAAACCTAAGAAACAAGGTTCATATGTTAACCAACGAACTAGAAACAAAAACAGCCCAGTTAGATGAAGCCGTATATAATTGCATTAAAGAGAAGAAATCATTAGAGAAATCCTTGAAGGCCCTTCAGGAAGAATTGAGCATGTTTAAAGGATCTGCCACTGAGGTCTCAGCGTTAGAAAATAACCTAGAAGAACAACAGATGGTGGTAGAGTTGACCAATCAACAACTTACTCAAGAGCTGGAAGGTGTAAGCAAACAGAATACAGAGTTGCAGAACGAAATAAAGTAAACGCAACAACAGCTTCAAGAGTTCCAAAATCAATGAGTTTTATGGAGTTAGAGCCTTATATCGCGAACCGTAGAATCTTCATTAGATGTAAATGTTTGTTTTTAACTAATCGCATAAAAATTAAAATAAATTTTGTGGTTATTGTCAAAGGAACCATAACTAGTGCATCAAATGTTGATTGAAATCCCCGAGCTTTTCTGTCAGCCTGCACGAATGAGGTCAGTTCATGATCCATGTCCAAAAATATGTCATTTCCTTTCACTCACCCTTGAAACACAGTCGAAAAACAAAAGTGCAACTGGATTTGTGAGTGATTATGTGTACCAGCATCCTTTGCACTCATCACAAAATCATGGTTTGTGTCACATGTCACAACTCTTAGTATTCTGTGCTAATGTTATAAAATTATGCTTAAAAAAATTACTGGAACCCTTTGGGTGAAAACTGGAAAGAAATGAGAGATGAATACATATATAAACTGTGTCAGTGTTCCTTCATTTGCATTTTCTAGTGTTGTGCAGAAAAAAGTCCTCAAAAGCGATGAAAGTGGTGTCTTACATGTCCTACAGATGTCATCCTATGTCATCCTCTAGCTCCAACACAATGCTGGCAATATATGAATAACAGATACCGCCAACGCTCTCAGCGTGCGTTCCTAATTACTTTCATTTTAGGTTTATTATTCTTTTTACGTTTCTGATTCACGAGAGGTTAGGTTAAGTTTAGTTCTTTGGCTATTCTGCACTTAGGCGTCGTCATTGAGAATGCTTATAAAAGCAAAAGGAAAGTGAATAAATTACCTTAAGAGTGAGTTTAGAAGTAGATGTGATCTCTTCAATAGCTGGTGCTCACCTGCCCGCCCCTTCTAGGTGTTTTACTTTTATAGGAAAATCGCTTTATAAACACAACAAACGTAGCCATTTTTTCGCTAAAGCACATACAAAATAGGAACTGCCAACCTAATTAAAAAGTGAAATCTGCTAAATATGCAATGTGCTGTTTCTGCGAACGTGAATCATTCGAGTTTTAGACGCGCAGATCCCTCCGCTACGCCCTGTCGTCGCTTCGCAGTTGCGGCCTGCCGAAGGCAACTGCTACACTCCTCTCCTTCAAAAACATTCCTCGGCTACGCTTTGAGGTTGAGTATCTTACCGGCTTTGGCGGCATTAGTTATTCATATGTTGCCAGCATTGCGTTAGAGCTAGCGTATGAATTAGAGTGACATCTCTAGGACATATAAGACATTATTTCCATCGCTGTTGAAGACCAACCACAAACCCACTAAGAGCAGAAAGACGAGTTCTTTTCATATAAGCTTAGCTTTCTCATGCACAGGAGGTTAGGTTAGGGTTAGTTTGTTACTTTCTCTACTAGGTATAGTAAGTAGGGGAAGTATTGTATTCCACCCAAAAATTCGATACCGAGATTTCACCGAAAATATATGTTTTGAGGCACCCTGAATCCAAAAAAATAGCATTTTTGGAAACATGTCCGTGTGTGTGTCTGTCTGTGAACAGCATAACTCAGAAACGAACAGTCGGATAAACACCAAACTTGGTATTTAGGTTCACTATCTTCCAGAGATGCGACACGAAGTTTTTCAAGAAAATCCCTCCACCCCAGAATACCCTTTACATGGAACATTTTTCGAAAATTTTAATTTTCTCAAAAATGGCTAACGATTTTGATTAAAATATTTTCATGACAAATGAAGTGTATATCTCGAATTTTCTGGGAATGTCTCCAAAAGTATTCTTTATTGTGAACGACTTTTGCATAACTGGTAAACCATAAGAGGTAGACAAAATTTTACTACAAAAAATGTAGATCACATTAAAATACACAATTTATGTCATATACATCTTCTTTGTTGAGTGCACCATTCTGGAGATATTGCTTGTTATTCCTTTAAATTTTCCGATACTTATACTTTTTCTCAAATTCGTTATACATCTTTTTTTGTCCTGGTAATGCCAAGAGAATGGAATACACGACATAGCAACCAGCTCTTAAAATATTTGACTATAGCTTAAAATTTACCAATTCCCCTTGCATCTACAAGAAAATTAGCAATAACATTAACATCTCGATATTTTGATTAATGATTAGCATGAAGCATATGGAGAATAAGCGTCTGTAAAAATAGTTTGTACAAGAGTAGAGAAAGTCATGTGAGTGTAACACATCAGATTTTTTTAATACAAGCTTGTTTTAATTAGTTACCAGTTGTAAGTTTTCAACACCTAATTGTTCTCTTACTATCGTATATACTGCATTTTCGCATCCTCCGCAAGCCATTTTGTTTCCTATTATGCATTGTTCATGACAATGCGTTGCGTTTCTGTCAGCGACAATACAAAATGAAGAAGAACACATCGCTCATTCCGTGGATTTCCCTTCTCATTTAGGTTGGCAGTTCCCATTGCGCATGAGCGATAGCTGGGAGATGCCTACGTTTGTAGTCTTCACAGTGTAATTTTTCTATAAAAGTAAAACACCTAAAACAGGAGGGCAGGTGGGCACCAGCTATAGAACAGATAACAACTACTCCTAAACTCACTCCTAAGGTAATTTATTCCGTTTCTTTTAGTTTTTATTAACGTTTTCGATGAAGACCAAAGTGCAGCAGAATGGCCATAGGTCCATATTGGAAAATATTTCTATTAGAATAATTAAGGATACTGCGACGTGTAAATAGTTCAAACCCGATTTTTTGTTTTCTCTTTTATAAAAATCTACGAGGGTTTTTAAGTCCAAGGATGTATCATATTATAGGTGATGTTTAAGCCCTTTAAACGGTGGTTTAAATATGGCTTCACCGGTGCTCCCCAGATTGGATACCTTAGCCTTTTCTTTTCATTTTTCTGCAATTTTAAATTTTAGAGCTTTAGATGAACATTTCTCAGAAACTACTAAAGTTGGAGGGCTGAAACTTTTACTTACTCTACTACGTGTAGTAAGTAGGGGAAGTATTGTATTCCACCCAAAAATTCGGTACCGAGATTTCATCGGAAATATATGTTTTGAGACCCCCTGAATCCAAAAACAGCATTTTTGGAAACATGTCCGTGTGTGTGTCTGTGTGTCTGTGTGTCTGTGTGTGTGTGTGTTTGTCTGTCTATCTGTCAACAGCATAACTCAGAAACGAACAGTCGGATAAACACCAAACTTGGTATTTAGATTCAGTATCTTCCAAGGATGCGACACGAAGGTTTTCAAGAAAATCCCCCCACCCCAGATTACCCTTTACATGGCACATTTTTCGAAAATTTTAATTTTCAAAAAAATGGCTCTAACGATTTTGATTAAAATATCACGTGTTTAAGATATTTTTATGACAAATAAAATGTATATCTTGAATTTTCTGGGAATGTCTCCAAAAGTATTCTTCATTGTGAACGACTTTTGCATAACTGGTAAACCATAAGAGATAGACAAAATTTTACTACACAAAAATGTAAATCGCGTTAAAATACACAATTTATGTCATATACATTTTTTTTGTCGAGTGAACCATTTTCGAGATATTGCTGGTTATTCCCTTAAATTTCTCAATAATTTTCTCTAATAGAAATTCGTTATTCATTTTTTTTTGTCTTGGATATGCAAAGAGTATTAATTTGTGGGAAAGGGAATGGTGCTGCACCTAGCAACCAGCTATTAAGAGATATGTCTGTGCTTATATTACCCTTGCAAATACAAAACAAGGGGAACATAGTACGCCTTAAGCGATAGTCAAATATTTTTAGAACTGGTCGCTATGTGTAAAATGTAATTCTCTTTGCATGTGAAAAGATCGTTTCTGCAAATGTTTATCTCGATTAATATGAAATAGATGGAGAATAAGAGTTTGTAAGAATAGTTTGTACAAGAGTAGAGAAAGTCATGTGAGTGTAACACATCAGATTTTTTGTGATGTTACAACCAAGCAGTTTAGCAAAGTGAGTGGAAATATTGTACTTTACCTACTACGTACTTAGTAGGTAGAGAAGACATTGCATTCCACCCAAAAAGGAATGTGAATGTGAATGCAATTTTGACCTCTTTTTAGAGAATTAACAGACAGGGAGCGCGATTTTTCCCTTTTTCAACAAGACTCTGCAACAGCTCATACGGCCAATATTTCGATGAGAACAGTTGAAAGTGTGTTTGAGGACAGAATTATTAGTAGAGATGTGTGGCCCCCTCGGTCCTCCGACCTAACACCCTGAGATTTCTATCTCTGGAATAACTTAAAACAAAGTGTACAAGACAAACCCACACACCCGGAAGAATTAAAACAAAATATCCCCTAGGAAATTGCCAGCATTTCTCAACGTGAACTATGGCGAGTGATGGATAGTTTCCTAAAGAGGTGCCAAAAATGTATGGACAACGACGGTGGCCAGTTTCAGCATCTCCTTTCGTAAAGTTTGTAAGTAAAGCCTTTAAAAGTAGTTTTAAAAATGTTGTATGCTTTCATCCGCGCCTTTCTATGATAGCGGCAGACGGCGACGAGCGACGAGGATGCGGATAGGAAAAACACCGCGCAGTTTTTTGGCTCCCTCTGTAGTACCCCATATAAAGAATATCAGCCCGAACAACAGTTAAAAGTCTGTAAGAACGTAGGTTTTCACGGCCGGTGTCACAATTATAACTAATATGATTTTCCGGGCTGTTATGCCGTGGTCTGCTGAAGAAAGATTTCCCAGACGTTTCGTCCACAACTGCGGTGGACATCTTCAGTGGCGCGGACGAAGTCTTCTCGGTGAAAGTATCGCAGCGTCTGATGCGTTGGCCGTTAGTGCCGCTCTCTTTATAGTGTGGGCGCTCTCTGCTGATTGGCCCGCTGGTATGAGGGGGCTGGCGCCGGCTGTGTTGTTGCTCTCTTCTGATTGGCTCGCAGTGTTTTTCGGTTTTGTATGACCTTTCTTGTTTTTGATGACTAGATGCCAGTTACTGTTGAGTTTCAATGCTTCTTCTTTCCTATTGAAATTATTGGGATGTTTATAAATCTCTATTGCTTCGCGTTGTAGCCGGGTATGGTAATGCTTTATGGAGGAAAGAATGTTTGTGTCCTGAAATCTAATAATGTGTTCGCCCTCGGCTTCAATGGCATGTTCGGCGACTGCCGATTTTTCTGTATGGCCCAGGCGGCAGTTTCTTTTGTGTTCGCTCAGTCTGGTGTTAGCGCTCCGCTGTGTGGTACCAATGTACACTGAACCACACGAACAAGGAATACGGTAAACACCGGCCGATGACAGGGGGTCTCGGGGGTCTTTGGAAGAGCGCAGTAGGCTGTTTAATTGTCTTGTAGTTTTGAATACTGTTTTGACGTTATGACGTTGAAGTATATGTTCAATACGGTCAGTGACATTTCTGAAATATGGTAGAAAGACGATGGACTTGCTTTTAGGTTGGTCCTGAGTAGCTTGCAGCTGATGAAATTCGCCGGGAATCTGCCAGGGTTCTCGAGAAGGCCAAACCTCCTACCAGTAATTTAACCAATCAAGAGAGAACTGCATTAAAGAAGCTGAACTCCAACCGAGACATCATTGTTTGCTCAGCGGACAAGGGTAATGCCACAGTTATTCTTAACCAACAAGACTATCAACAGAAAATCTCTGAACTCCTGCAACCAGCAACCTACCATAAGATTAAACGTGATCCGACAGCCCGTATTCTACGGAAAACCAATCTTTTGATCAAGAACTCCTCACTTTCGAAGGAAGACAAACGCCGCCTTACCAAGTCCGAAGCCCAGCCACCTAGACTTTACGGGCTACCCAAGATCCATAAACCAGAGGTTCCGCTCAGGCCCATTGTTAGTGATATTGGTTCTCCCACATACGACATAGCTAAATACCTAACCGGTCTTTTACAACCCCATGTCGGCTTGTCCGACTCTTTCATCAAAGACTCTACTCATTTCATTCAAATTCTCCGCAACCTCAAATTGCTACCTAAGGATTTACTAATTAGTTTTGACGTTGTGTCTCTATTCACCATGGTTCCAGTACAAGAAACTCTGAAGTTGTTACAACCCATCTTCTCTGATGATATCATTACACTTTTTCACCATGTCCTGACTACGACTTATTTCCAGTGGAACCGGTCATTCTACGAGCAAATAGACGGTGTTGCCATGGGCAGCCCCCTTAGCCCTGTTGTGGCCAATTTCTTCATGGAGGCATTTGAGTCAAAGGCACTAAACTCAGCTCCACTCAAACCAACAGCCTGGTTCCGCTATGTGGATGACACCTTCGTCATCTGGCCCCATGGTGAACAAGCTCTTCAAGATTTTTTGTTACATCTAAATAGCATCAATCAGCGTATACAGTTCACAATGGAACAAGAAAAGGATGGCCAACTAGCCTTTCTAGATGTACTCGTTAGCAGGAAGGCTGACGGCACGCTGGGTCATACTGTCTACCGCAAACCCACACACACAGACCGTTACCTTAACAAGAACTCCAACCACCATCCTAGACAAAAACGTGCTATGATTAAGACACTCGCAAACCGTGCTTCCCGTATTTGTGAACCACACTTACTTCCACAAGAAATCCGACACCTAGAAACAGCTCTACATTCAAATGGTTATTCAGTCCAAGAGGTGAGAAGAGCCTGCCGTCCGGCCAAGCCCCGACCGGCTACTTAGGACCAACCTAAAAGCAAGTCCATCGTCTTTCTACCGTATTTCAGAAATGTCACTGACCGTATTGAACATATACTTCAACGTCATAACGTCAAAACAGTATTCAAAACTACAAGACAATTATACAGCCTACTGCGCTCTTCCAAAGACCCCCGAGACCCCCTGTCATCGGCCGGTGTTTACCGTATTCCTTGTTCGTGTGGTTCAGTGTACATTGGTACCACACAGCGGAGCGAACACAAAAGAAACTGCCGCCTGGGCCATACAGAAAAATCGGCAGTCGCCGAACATGCCATTGAAGCCGAGGGCGAACACATTATTAGATTTCAGGACACAAACTTTCTTTCCTCCATAAAGCATTACCATACCCGGCTACAACGCGAAGCAATAGAGATTTATAAACATCCCAATAATTTCAATAGGAAAGAAGAAGCATTGAAACTCAACAGTGCGTGCGCGTGCGTGTGCGTCAGATGGCAGGTTGAGGGCAACCCGATGGTGTGCTTAGGCGTGTACCTTCCCTAATTAGGGCTTTACCACGTAGTGACGGGATATGGGGGTTACAGGATGGCGGTTGTTCTTTAGGTAGGGGGAGAGAAAGGAGGTAACAAAGTTTGTTCCTCAACGGTAGCCGGTCATGGTGCAACTACCCTTGTGCACCGCTGGTGGTATGAATTTTGTAATTATAAACATGTTGGGGTTTTAATTTTGAAGTCCAAGCTACTCTTGAATGGATTGTATTGGAGTTCAGCTTTAGCTGCTGTTGGAATTACTCCGCTGTTACCGGATATGCCCGCAAGCCATGCGGGGAAGCCGGTGATGCCTCAAGCGGCGTGTTCTGGGGTCATAATCCCCAAGAGACCTAACTAGGGCGCTCTGATGGTATGGCAACTGGTCGTAAAATTTTGCGGCCCGGCGCCTAATTTCATCCTCCACGTAAGGAAGAGATGAGGCTTCGTGAAGCAGTCTCACGGGAAAGGAGCGGTTTACACAATAGATGGCCCGAAGGCACCTATTCTGTACCCGTTGCAGGAGCAGCAGGTTGGAATCTGCGGCCATGCCCCAGATCTCGCAGGCATAAAGCAGGAAGGGGATTATCAGCGCCCGAAAAAGGTGTAACTTTAAAGGGACAGACATCTCATACCCCAGCATCGGGTACAATGAAGCCGCAGCCCCATGTCCCCGACGCGCGACGTCCCCTACGTGTCCCCGAAAAGTTAGACCCTTATCTAACTTAACCCCCAGGTAGGAGATGGCATTTGTCCATTCTATCCTTCTTCCGAGATAGCTGAATGTGGGGAAGATTGCGGGAAAGCGGCGCTTGGTGAAGAGAATGGCGTGGCTTTTTGCCGGATTGATGGATAATCGCCAACGCCTGCACCACTCTTGGAGGAGGCGGAGGTGTCTCTGAATGGGGTTGAAGGCTCTGTTTGGGTGTTTACTTGTACAATACAGGAGCACGTCATCAGCGTACTGTGCCATGTTGACGTGCTGCTCTGTGGGTAGATCGGCCACATATACACTAAAAAGTGTGGGGGATAGAACAGAACCTTCGGGGACTCCGCCTCGTATTGGCCTTAGTGTAGATTTGTGTCCCGCTACCGAAACAACAAAAGTGCGGTGTTTTAAATATGTGTGTAGCAGGTGTATTAAGTGTGTAGGGAGCTCCAGTTGGATGAGCTTTTTGAGGAGCCCCGCATGCCAGGTCGTCGAGAAGGCTTTCTCGACATCCAGTGAAATTGCGGCGGTGTAAGCCCTGTCCTGGAAGCCCAGGGCAGCCGCTTCCACCACGCGCAGCAATTGCTGGGAGGTCGAGTGCCCAGGACGGAAGCCGAACTGATGTGGTGGGATGGCTCGAATGTCCCCTAAGGTGGGAGACAAGCGGTTAAGAATGTTCCTTTCAAACACTTTTGAAAGGACAGAGAGGAGGCTAATGGATCTGTAATTGGCAGGATGTACCGGATCTTTCCCCGGCTTCAATATGCAGATAACCCGAGCCTCTCTCCACTCGCGTGGAAAGTGACTTAGGGCGAAGCACATATTGAAGACCCTGGTGAGAAAGAGCACGGCCCGGAAGGGAAGGCGTCGTAGCATGGCGGGTGTAAGCCCGTCAGGCCCCGGTGCCCTTTTGGGTTTGAGACGCCGGAGTGCGCCTTGGATTTCTGAAGGTCTTATGACGGGATATCGATCCGCGTCGTCGGGGGGACGTCGAAGGAATCGGCGTACCTCCCTCCGAGTACGTTCGGAAAAGGCATCGTCCTGGGGGTCATCTCGAGGCCTCATGGTCCTCTCAAGGTAGTCGGCAAACACATTTGCTTTGGCTTGGGGGAGGTAAGCCAGGCCTTGGGTGCCGTGGAGAGGGGAGGAGTATTGATCTCTGCGGTTGCGGAGGTGTTTGGCTATCCTCCACACGTCGCCATCTTCGAGGTTCATACGGTTCATCGTCTCCTTCCACGCTTGCACTCTGTGCTCGCGTAGTCGGCGACGGACCTCCCGGCAAAGGCGCCTATGAAGCACTCGATTATGTGGCGTGCGGTGACGCTGGTAGAGTCTGCGTGCCGCCCAGGAGCGGCGGATAAGCAGGTGGAGTTCAAGAGGAAGGACGTCAGGGTGCAAGGGTGCTGGGGTGTTGACAGTGAGGTTATGGACCGTTCGTACCACGATGGAAGTGAAGGAGGAGACAGCCGCCTCCAGGGTTGGGACGTCTACGATTCTCGGGTTGGGTGGAAGGGATTCGTTGAGGCAGACCTTGACGCATTCCCAGTCGACCTCCCGGTGTTGAACCGGGACGCCGTGACTGGCAACCTGGGTGTTAACCTCGGCTAACACAGGATTGTGGTCTGAGTGTAGCGCGTTGATTGATGTGAGTGAGATATGAAAGGGGAAATGCTTGATGATCGCGAAGTCGATAACAGTAGCCCGTCCTCGACCTCGTGGATGATGTGTAGCTTGCCAGGGACCCTCTGCTCTAAGTTGAGGGTCCGCATCTATCATGCGTATAATTTCATTGCCTCGTCCACACGACGGGGGGCAGCAATGCCAACGCATATGTTTGGCATTGAAGTCCCCAGCCATGATAACGTTAGGATGAAGGGCGAGGATGGATAGGTAATCGTTGAGTACGAACAGCCTTTGTGGAGGGTGGTAAACAGACACCACCATGACTTCCGTACCGCCGAGATCAATACAGACGGCCGTGGCCTCCAGGGTTTGAAGTGGCGGGAGAGGGATTGGGCGTTGGACAACACTGTTCCTCACGAGGACCGCGGTGCCACCTCCCCGGCGGCCCAAACGGTCAGTCCTGAGGCAGCTGAAGCCCGGTAGACGGAATCGGGTGTTGGGTTTCAAATGTGTTTCCCCGACTAAAATGAGGTCCAAGGCATATGAGCCAGCAAAGTGCTGGAGCTCATTCCCCTGACCAGCCATTCCACACGCGTTCCAAAACGCGAACCGAAACGAGGTACGTGACCTAGTTCGATTCGCCATTTCGGGCCGTCTGGATGACAGTGGTCAGGAGTGCGAGCCCCTCCATGGCAATTACCATCTTTGCGGCTTGGTCAGATGTTGATAGGAACCTGACCAACAGATCGCAGATGCGCTGGCCGTGGTTCTGCAGCAACTGCTGCAACCACCCCAGCACATCAGAAACCTGTGGTGCAGGAGGAGGGGTTGGGGGTCTTCTCGGGAGAGGAGTGGGGGGCTTGGGCAAGGGCGCCGGTCCATTGGTCCCCTTGTCGGCCCTCGACCTACGTGGAAGAGTGGGAGTACCACGCTCACACGAGGTCTCGGATTCCGAGTCCGGTTCTCTGCGCTGGACGACGTCTCCTTGTCCTTCTAGGACGGGGAGGTTTTGGGGTGTCTGGAGCTGGTGTTTGCGTCTTGCTGGACGTGGGCTGTGTGGGGGCCCTTGACACCGCAGGTCTACCCGAGGTGCTACAATAACTGGCATCTAGTCATCAAAAACAAGAAAGGTCATACAAAACCGAAAAACACTGCGAGCCAATCAGAAGAGAGCAACAACACAGCCGGCGCCAGCCCCCTCATACCAGCGGGCCAATCAGCAGAGAGCGCCCACACTATAAAGAGAGCGGCACTAACGGCCAACGCATCAGACGCTGCGATACTTTCACCGAGAAGACTTCGTCCGCGCCACTGAAGATGTCCACCGCAGTTGTGGACGAAACGTCTGGGAAATCTTTCTTCAGCAGACCACGGCATAACAGCCCGGAAAATCATATTAGTTATAGTTAAAAGTCTCATTGCTCTATCTTTACTAGTTTCAAAGATAATGTGTCACGGATACAGAAAAATGTAGTACCGAGATATTAAGTGTTAAAACGTTCTAATTTTAGGAAAATATTAAGTGCTATAGCCAGTTTAAAAAGTATTAACTGGTCTAAAAATTATCTAATTTTAATAATTCATACATCAAAATGTATAGAAACTCCACAAAATTCTTTGTGACAGAAAATAAAAAATCTGATGTGTTACACTCACATGACTTTCTGTACACTTGTACAACCTATTTTTACAAACGCTTATTCTCCATATGCTTCATGTTAATCGAGATATCGAGTTGTTAATCTTATTCCTAATTTTCTTGTAGATGCAAGGGGAATTGCTAGGCTTTAAGCGATAGTCAAATATTTTAAGAGGTGTTTGCTATGTGGAGTATTCCATTCTCTTTGTATTACCAGGACAAAAAAATGAATAACGAATTTGAGAAAAAGTATAAGTATTGGAAAATTTAAGGCAATAACAAGCAATAATTCGAAAATGGTTCACTCAACAACAAAAATGTATATGACATAAATTGTGTATTTTAACGCGATCTACATTTTTGTGTAGTAAAATTGTGTCTATCTCTTATGGTTTACCAGTTATGCAAAAGTCGTTCACAATGAAGAATACTTTTGGAGACATTCCCAGAAAATTCGAGATATACATTTCATTTGTCTTGAAAATATCTTAAACATATGATATTTTAATCAAAATCGTTAGAGCCATTTTTGAGAAAATTAAAAATTTCGAAAAATGTTCCATGTAAAGGGTAGTCTGGGGTGGGGGGATTTTCTTGAAAACCTTCGTGTCGCATCTCTGGAAGATACTGAACCTAAATACCAAGTTTGGTGTTTATCCGACTGTTCGTTTCTGAGTTATGCTGTTCACAGACAGACAGACAGACAGACACACACACACACACACACACACACACACACAGGCACACAGACAAACAGACACACAGACACACACACGGACATGTTTCCAAAAATGCTTTTTTTTTTATTCAGGGGGTCTCAAAACATATATTTTCGTGTGAAATCTCGGTATCGAATTTTTGGGTGGAATACAATACTTCCCCTACTTACTATACGTAGTAGAGAAAGTAAAAATGTAATTTGTTTCAAAATTGTACCTTCAATCTCAGCTTAAGCAATTTACGCTTTTTTCTTAAAAACTACTTTAAAAACAAAAAATTGTGCTACGATTTTTGTTCTGTTCATTACAAAGAGTCATCGCGTTCAAAGATGATCAAATGCTACCTTCCACCCTGTTTAACGAAATGTGTTATGTAGCTATTTGTGGGAACGTCTATCTCAATGAAGGTGAAGTAGATAGAAAAATAAGCGTTCCTAAGAATAGTTTGTATTACCTACTAATAAACGATAAAGGGTAGAGAAAGTCATGTGAATATAACACATAAGATTTTTATATCACTATTCTTTTATCTCATAAATCGTGCTACACGAGAATGGTTATAACAAGATGTTACGTCATAAACGATATAATTAAGCCCTTTATATTAATAATACTATTCATTTTGTAATGCTCTCTGTGTTTGCATACCCAACACAGCATATTAATAATAATAATAACCAGCCATTAAATAAATGAATATAATATATAAATAATTATATATTACGAATATATTGTTATTATTACGACATTTTTACTTTTTAACATTTTTCTTCCTTCCTATATATCAGCGTGTAAAGGAAAAATGTTCTAATGTCTATCGTTAACATTGTTTAACAGCAGGTCGTTATAAATTAGACTTTCAAATTCCTCATTCTTTGCCCGAAATACGAGAAACAATAGAATGGTGTATAGCAGTTCAAAAAACATAAAAATGTTGGAAAATTTCAACCAATATTAACGAATAGCCCTGCCATTGTTAATACCACAAACATGACATAAGCTTGTACTTCAATGAAATCTTGATTTCTTTGTGTTTCAAATTTCTGCATACTTTTGCAGAAACGATTTTTTGACATGCAAAGAGAATTACATTTTACACATAGCGACCAGTTCTAAAAATATTTGACTATCACTTAAGGCGTACTATGTTCCCCTTGTTTTGTATTTACAAGCGCAATATAGAAATACAGTAGCCTTTAAGCATAGACATATCTCTTAATAGCTGGTTGCTAGGTGCAGCACCATTCTCTTTGCCACAGATTAATACTCTCTGCATTTCCAAGACAAAAAAATGAATAACGAATTCCCATTTGAGAAAAGTATTGAAAAAATTAAGGGAATAACAAGCAATATCTCGAAAATGGTTCATTCAACAACAAAAAATGTAAATGACATAAATTGTGTATTTTAATGCAATCTACATTTTTTGTGCAGTAAAATTTTGTCTATCTCTTATGGTTTACCAGTTATACAAATGTCGTTCACAATGAAGAATACTTTTGGAGACATTCCCAGAAAATTCAAGATATACATTTGATTTGTCATGAAAATATCTTAAACATATGATATTTTAATCAAAATCGTTAGAGCCATTTTTGAGAAAATTAAAATATTCGAAAAATGTTCCATGTAAAGGGTAATCTGGGGTGGGGGATTTTCTTGAAAACTTTCGTGTTGCATCTCTGGAAGATACTGAACCTAAATACCAAGTTTGGTGTTTATTCGACTGTTCGTTTCTGAGTTATGCTGTTCACACACACAGACACACACACGGACATGTTTCCAAAAATGCTTTTTTGGATTCAGGAGGTCTCAAAACATATATTTCCGGTGGAATCTCGGTATCGAATTTTTTGGGTGGAATACAATACTTCCCCTACTTACTATACGTAGTAGAGAAAGTAAAAATGCCTACTTTTTATTAATGGGCCCTGAAAACATATTTTTCCGATGAAATCTCGGTATAGAATGCTTGGAAGGAATAAAAATAGAGAAAATCAAAATGGCTCTCACGTTCTCTCGCTCCACCTCACCGTATGAATTCTGTGTGGCATGTCAAGATAGTTGTTTGTCGGCATGCATTTATTTATATCGCCAGTGTGTTTGCTCTTTTGAAACATTTCGTGAGGTCCCTCATGGAATTCGGGTAACGTATCGCCTCCTCAGTCCAAGACAAGGAGAATCAATAGATGTCCGTTACCATGGCAACCAGGTTAAAAATTACTGCGCACGGAATTCGGGGAGCAGATTCTTCGTAAGTAAATAAATATGTATAAGGCTTGATATAGAACTGTTAAGTCGGTTAACGCTAATGTGAAGTAATTATTTAAGTTTAACCTCTATTAGAGGTCGGTCAAAAAGAACTGTTTGGATTGCCTGCCGCTCTAGACACCTCAACCATTAGATTAAACCGAAAAGTACTTTAATGAGACACTCCTAGAGGACCATGTTGGACCATCGTGGAAGCTATGTCAAGTACAGAAGGTATGAAACTTCTCTCATTTATTCCTATTTCTTCAATCAACATAATTTCGGAGTAGACCAGTGGCGGTCTGCAGTGTCGGTGTGCAATTATCAGGCGTAGCTCGTGAAAAAGTAGTAGCTCTTCCTACAAACCTTCCTTCTGTCAATCTACCGTCGCGTGAATTTATAAGAAAAATGGGGAGGCTAATTGGAGGGGAACAATACCTCAACTTATCTAGTAGCGTATGGGCGAACCGTGGGTGGGCCGTAGAGGGGTACTGTGACGTAACGCAGCTACCCTTCTATTGGAACAGTGGTATAATAATGCAATTGTTAATTTTGAAAAGCTAGAAACACATATTTATTAAAATGCAAGGTATGCATTAAATGACAAAACAAAATCAGTTGCTTTATTCATTATTATTCATACAATAAAGGTTTGAAACACAAAATATCTCATACTTCTTATCAAACTAAAGAACAAATATATCTAATATCGCTTATAAACTTGAACAATACTCAATGCTTATAAAGTTATAATTTTTACAGTAAACAAATACTGTTTTACTGCAGTTGGCATTGGCTTATTAATTGGAGACAGGGCTACATGCTTTTTAGTTTCCCTACTACGTATAGTAAGTAGGGGAAGTATTGTATTCCACCCAAAAATTCGATACCGAGATTTCACCGGAAATACATGTTTTGAGACCCCATGAATCCAAAAAAAGCATTTTTGGAAACATGTCCTTGTGTGTGTCTGTGTGTCTGTGAACAGCATAACTCAGAAACGAACAGTCGGATAAACACCAAACTTGGTATTTACGTTCAGTATCTTCCAGAGATGCGACACGAAGGTTTTCAAGAAAATCCCCGCACCCCAGATTACCCTTTACATGGAACATTTTTCGAAAAATTTAATTTTCTCAAAAATGGCTCTAACGATTTTGATTAAAATATCATATGTTTAAGATATTTTCATGACAATTAAAATGTATATCTTGAATTTTCTGGGGATGTTCCCAAAAGTCCACTTCTCTCTGAATGGTTTTCGCATAACTAGTAAACCGTAAGAGATAGACAAATTTTTCTACACAAAAAAATGTAGAACTCGTTAAAACACACACTTTATGTCATGTACATATTTTTTGTGGAGGAAACATTTCCGAGATATTCCTTGTTATTTGTTTGAATTTTCCAACACTTAATAGTTTTTCTCAAATGGGAATTCTTTCTTCTTCTTCTTTTTTAATGACCTGGACATGCAAAGAGAATGGCATGCTCCACATAGCAACCAGCTCTTAAAATATTTGACTATCGCTTAAAGCCTACCAATTCCCCTTGCATGTACAAGAAAATTAGCAATAAGATTATTTCTGTAAATATTTATCTCGATTAAAGTCTCGTTTGAACAAGAGTAGAGAAAGTCATGTGAGTTTAATACATCAGATTTTTTTACTAGCTGTAAGAATGTGTTGGTTTTTGAATAAATTAATCATACGATAATTTAAATTGAATTATTTAATTGTCAATACGAAAAACACAAAAAAAATCCCAATAAAACCCATAAAAATTCAATTTAACCCACTGGCTTGAGTTTTTTAAAAATACCCAGGTTTTTCTCAACCATGTGAAAACCCGTCGCATGGTCTTTCAGGTCACACGACACCTACGACAGTCGAACGACGATATATGACCTCAATATACATGGGTGTATATGGTGGACCTGTTTATGCACGTCGCTTTGTCGCATTGTGAGCGAGACAGTTGAGTCAGTCTGCCGCTTTGGCAAATTCAGAGGTGTAATTTTGAAGTTTCAGTATGGTTTGTGCTTTCACGTGATCTGATATTCGTCATTCAGACTTTAATGTATACTTAACACTTTATAGAAATTTTTATTAGGAGCTCAATTTGGGATGGTGCGTCAGAAAATTACAGAGATCGTGACAAGAACCAATTTTCCAGAGAGGTTCCTAAACAGTGCTTTTTATGGATGTACACCCCACTCCTCTGTCTTTTCTTTATACCCCCTTCTTCTAGGTAAGAGATTGTAGCAATAGTACACTCGCTTCCATTTATGTCTTTCACAGTTGGAGTATGTACAGTAAGAAAGAGGTGTATGTATCAGTTTACCTTTTCGCTCATGTAGTGGCGTCCTGTTTTACGTTCGCAGTTCTAGATTATTCCCATATGAATATGTAACTTTGAGCAATAGCTTTACTCTTCAGCACTTATAATAACCACGTTTAAATATATAACTAAATAAAATACTGTTTTGTACAGTATCTCTTCAAAAAATATTTTTAATTGCAACATAATGCAAAACTGAAATACATTATACTTTTTACTCTCAAAGTGGACACATTTACTAGAATTATTGGAACCATCTGTCCAATATAAGTATACAACTAAATAAAACATTGTTTTGCAGATTTTCTGCATCCTCTGTGGTGTAGGGGTAGTGTGTCTGCCTCACATTCAAGAGGTTGAGTTGGAATCTCGATTAGGGTGAATTACTCGGACAAGATTTTCCGGGGGTTTTCCTCATTCTAAAAATAGAAATATCGGGTAACTTTAAGCTCTGTGGACCCCGGGCTCAATGAGCATCATTTCATTCATCGTCCAATATAGTCTAAACAGTTAAAGGACGCTAAACAAAAAAGAATTCTCATTAAATAGTATTTTTAATGACAATATTTACAATGTAAAACTGAATTAAATCATACTTTTTCTCTCAGAGATGACGCATGTACTAGACACTATTTTAATAATCTGTTCCATGCGAATGCTGCATAGAAATGCCCCAGCAATGTCTTCAAATGGCAAATTGGCTTCCCACCTACCCACAATTCTTCCGTGATGCACCTCCGAAATATTTTCATATATCGCATGAGCTACAGTTAACATACACCACTGCTTGGTCAAACAACAAAAGTAGAAAGCTCCAGACACATCCCTTTTTGCCATATAAGTGCCAGCTGAGAAGTTTGGAAAAATGCTGCCGAAGCTGCGATGACATAAATGGAAGCGAGTGTACAATACAGGGATCCATTCTAGCTGTCGAAACAAATTGCAAACGGCTTGGTGGAATTGATTTCCTAACAATACACACTGCAACATAAATAAATAATCCACTAAAAATTATGCCGCGTCGCATCGTTCCTTGCCATACGACACGAAAATCGCAAGCATAAATGAGGCCTAGCGTCAGCAGTTGCATTGTTTCATGTAATAATAAAATGCTGACCACTTAGCACAATAAAGTGTTCGGTAAATGGTTAACAATAAAGAACTCTTGGCTTACGACTGGGAAACCGATCATTTTAAATACTTAAATGATAACAGTCTAATTATATAATATAAAATATAATAACAGCCCGCCTTAAAACAATATGTGTATAATATAATATATAAAATGTATGTTACGGTCATTGTATTATGTTTGTATTAATATGTACATGTATAATAAAGTTATGTGAATGTATTATGTAATTTAACAATGTAGGAGCTGTGAGAATAGAAGCAAAATACCTTCCGTAGCAAACAGAACTATAAAATAAAAGCCGAAAGTTGCTAACAATGAGGTAATCTTGAGAAACAATAAATTAGAAAGTTTAATAATGCTAGTAATAATTCTTGGAGCAATAATATAACATTTAAAGCAGTTTAAAACAGCCAATCAAAAACTAGAAAAAGCATAAGTTAAATAAAAGTATTCTATTGGAGTAGAATTAGCCAATCAGAGACTTGGAATATAGTAAATGTATAAATTCAGGCGGCAGACGCTACAAGACAGCGTTCCCAAGCAGATGCTAGAAGGCAGCGTTCCTGAGCACTTCACTCGATACGTATTTCAGTGTGAGACATAAAAAAATTCATTACGTTGTGAATAATATAATAATCTACGTGTTAAAAAGTACAAATAACAATATTCTCACAGCTCTACGGTAGGATACATCAGTGAAGTGATATTTAATCGTGTGAAAGATTAATAAAACGAAATTAAGTACCATTATAATTTGTGTATGCCTTCATTCTTTAGCCGTACTACCCCTGCTAAGAGATACGTGTTTCTGCAAATTACTACTGACGCAGCCGAGGCATACATATATAATATGTAAATAAACATTAAAATACAAAGTTGATTTTTTAAACGTGGGGGCGAAGGCCACCGGAAAGTTTGTATCGTACGTGGGGCCAACACTCCAAGAAACATATCTCCCACAATACATGGTGCAAATAGCAGTAATAAACAACTTCAATTTTGGCTCCCAACATTGGGGCAACAACTACTTCAAGTTTGGCGCCCAAAGCGTGATGCTAATAACCTAAAGATATGCTACTTCAAAGCAAGATGTCATTTCCAGGGATGAGACCTAGAAGGCTAACTGTCCGCCTTTCTATATAAGAGCGGCAGTTGGACTGGATGGCGCCCTAATGCCATCTGCACGGCACGAAGCAGAAGACCCGGTAGCTATGCGCTAGGGTCTCTGTGACACGTGACGGAGCGGGTGGTTACAGGGATGAGACCTAGAAGGCTAACTGTCCATCACATATCGTTCTAAGAGTTATCCACCAACAACCGTCGCGATATGACCAAGGAGTTAAAACGACGTAAAATAAAATAGAGTCATAATAATAAGTATAATAATAATAATGCATAACAGATTCAGTAATAATTATAAATCAGCATGGGAGTGAAAAGCGTATACAAGAGAGAAATTACTTAAAACTGTTAATAGGGCTGTCATAAAAAATACGCAGTAATTGAAGAGTGCGAATTTAAAGAATTAATGTTAACAGTTTACACTTTATTAAGAGAATGGTATAACTTAGTAAAATTAATATATGGGATATGGATGTTTTATATTTGTACACTGTTCTGGTAAATGAATAAATTATTGTGCATACCTCAGTGCATATAGTTTCTAATAGTGTCTATATTAATGCTTATTTTGAACTAGTTATAGTGTCCATTTGCCTGTCAAGTTTTTTTAGCTCATATTGTGTCGAGATCTAGTCGTTACACACATGCTTACTAGGAAATAACAGCTAGTAAAACAATCTTTTATATTAATAATTTGTATAACTAAACGATTATGAAAGGTTATATGACCGTTATGCACAATATTTTACTTTCTCTACCACGTAAATGGTAGGTAGATAAGGTAGGTATTGCATTCCACCCAAAATTTCACAGGAAATGATCGATTTGAATCCCCCTGAATCCAACCATTTTTAGAAAATGGTCCATGTGAACAGCATAACTCAAAAATACTAAACTTGGTATTTAAGTTCAATATCTTCCAAGGATGCAACACCAAGATTTTGAAGAAAATCCCCCACCCCAACTATCCTTTACATAGAACATTTTTCGAAAATTTTTATTAAAGTACTCTATATTAAAGATATTTACATGAAAAATAAAATGTATATGTTGAATTTTCTGGGAATAGCCTGTGAAGTCCTCTTCATTCGGAAGGAATTTTGCTAATCTTGTATAACTGGTAAAGTTAAGTGATAGGCGAAAACTTACTACACAAGAAACGTAAGTCTCTTTGAAACACACAATTTATTTCAAATAAGTTGCTCTTGTGGCATCAGCCATTTCTGAGATATTAATGTTTCGAATTGTTCCTAAAGCCCTGTCAACATTCAACTATTTCTCGCGATGTCA
This sequence comes from Deroplatys truncata, assembly GCA_030765065.1. Lineage (NCBI taxonomy): Eukaryota > Metazoa > Arthropoda > Insecta > Mantodea > Mantidae > Deroplatys > Deroplatys truncata. Next base: position 299,449,209 of record CM060975.1, on the reverse strand, counting down.
TGGAAACAGTATGGAATTTTAAAGCCAGCATATAGCGTCCAGTTGTTAAACATTTGACTATCGCTGTTCTCTTTGTATCTATAACGAAATGTGTAATGTAGCTGTTTCTGCAAAGGTTTATCTCGATTAAAATATAGTAAATCGAAAAGTAAGCTTTAGCAAGAATAGTTTTTATACCCACTATTAAACGATAGAGAGTAGAGATAGTCGTGTGAATGTATCACATCAGATTTTTACTTTCTTTACTACGTATAGTAAGAAGGGGAAGTATTGTATTCCACCCAAAAGTTCGATACCGAGATGTTTTACATGTTTTGAGACCCCCTGAATCCAAAAAAAGCATTTTTGGAAACATGTCCGTGTGTGTGTCTGTCTGTAAACAGCATAACTCAGAAACGAACAGTCGGATAAATACCAAACTTGGTATTTAGGTTCAGTATCTTCCAGAGATGCGACACGAAGGTTTTCAAGAAAATCCCCCCATCCCAGATTACCCTTTACTTGGAACATTTTTCGAAAATTTTAATTTTCTCAAAAATGGCTCAAACGATTTTGATTAAAATATCACATCTTTAAGATATTTTCATGAGAAATGAAATGTATATCTCGAATTTTCTGGGAATATCTCCAAAAGTATTCTTTATTGTGAACGACTTTTGCATAACTGGTAAACTATAAGAGATAGACAAAATTTTACTACACAAAAAAATGTAGATCGCGTTAAAATACACAACTTATGTCATATACTTTTTTTGTTGAGTGAACCATTTTAGAGATATTGCTTGTTATTCCCTTAAATTTTCCAATACTTATACTTTTTCTCAAATTCGTTATTCATTTTTTTATGTCTTGGGCATGCAAAGAGAATAGAATACTCCACATAGCAACCAGCTCTTAAAATATTTGACTATCGCTTAAAGCCTACCAATTCCCCTTGCATCTACAAGAAAATTAGCAATAAGATTAACATCTCGATATCTCGATTAACATGAAGCATATGGAAAATAAGCGTTTGTAAAAATAGTTTGTACAAGAGTAGAGAAAGTCATGTGAGTGTAGCACATCAGAGTTTTTTCTTAGAGTCCCTAAAGATGAATTTCTGTTCAGTTCGCGATATCACATTTATAGGGTCAATGCAATAAAGCAGAGGCAGTTAAAGGGCATGAAAGTCTATTCATAGTTCTGCTACATCATTAACAACTCCTTTAGATTTTATTCCGTTTTCCCAAGCAGTCCCAATGATGTGAAATTCATTACTTATTTCATAACGTTGCTCTTTACAGCGGTATTTCATTGGACCGAGGTCGGCCTCTGGTTGTTCCTCATTTGCAGAACATTGATTTTCTGCCACCTTGTTCTAATTAGGAGATAGTGGCTCGCTTCTTGGCCATTCTTCGCGTGCCGCGTACAATTTGCGTGTATATAACGAGAAGTATAACTGTCGTACGTGGGTGTAAGATTTATAAACCCATACTCTGCTCTGATAAAGGGTTCCACGCTAAATATATATACTTATTAAGGACTGTCGCCATGGCAACCAACTTCCTTTGCGTTAAAGTACATGGAAATCTTTTGACTTCTAATTGACATTCTGATTAAATTTTAATTGGCAAACTCAAATAACTTGTTTACTTTTGCTAATTGGAGCATCGTTACTGTCACAGCGAATAGAAAAATGACTCCATAGATTATATAGGATGAATGAAGGAGAAAAAAGTATCACTTTAAAGCACCATGCTTTAAAACTATTCATTGAGTTCATTTTTTATTGTTAAATAAGGCATCATTGATAACCTACGAGGGCAGATCGAAAAGTAATGCACAATAACTTTTTTCTGCCTTGGTATTGCAGCTGGAATGTTGCAATTTCACACAGATATAGTTTGAAGTTTTCACTACAGAGGGTACTTTTTGTTCCATGTGCAGCTCTAGCGAGAGAAGCGTGAAGTAGGCAACAAAGATGGCGCGCATGTTACTGTCGTCCACGTGTGAAGAGCAGAGAGGTGTGGTTCGATATTTGTGGGTCAGAGGGCATAAACCGTGTGATATTCATAGGGACATGCGTGGCGTGTATAGGGATGATTGTATGGACCGTAGCAATATCTCCAGGTGGTGTGCATTCTTCCTAGAGGGCCGTGTGAACCTTAGTGTTTCGCCACGCTCCGGAGGACGGTAACAGCTGCAGCCCCGCAGAATGTCAGAGGTGAGGCGGCAATTTTGAACGACCGGCGTGTGCAACTGCCTAAAAACCTGACAGGCAACCACAAGGGCCAGCGAATGTTGACGAACTTGGATCACCTAACGTGGTACACCGCAGTAGGGCATGACTTTCTGAAAGGAATCGTCATTAGTGATCAGTCTTTGGGACACCACTACACGCCCAAAACCAATCAGGAAAGTATGGAGTTAAACGTTCTGGTTCCCCAGTGAAGAAAAAATTCAAAGTGACTCAAACTGCTAGGAAAGTGCTTGTGGCGGTGTTCTGGGATATGCATGGTGTTGTATTGTTGGACTTTGCTGAACACGGGACCACTGTGAATGCTGCAGCCTAAATGAAAACTTTGGTGAAGTTGCGTCGTGCCCGTCGAGACAAACGCCACAACATGAATGCTGACGATGTCAAAATTCTTCATGACAATGCTCGCCTCCATGTTCTGCTGCTGTTCGTCAGAAAATCACCAAATTTGGTTGGGAGGTGCTCCAGCATCCACCATTTAGACCGGACCATGCACCGTTGGACTTTCAACTGTTTGGTTCCATGAAGAAATTCCTGGCCGGCCAACGCTTTGCGACAGATGCGGAAGTGAAATCAGCAGTCCGCAGATGGCTATACTCCAAAGAAACGGACTTCTACGAACAGGACATATTGAAACTGGTATCACGATGGGAGAAATGTGTTGAGAAACTTGGTGACTATGTCAAAAAAGTAGGTAGAAGGTGTAAGTTCATTTGTGATGTTTTTGTTTGTTTGTTTTAACTGTTAAACGTTTTTGTAAAGAAATTATTGTGCGTTACTTTTCGATCCGCCCTCGTACATTGGCTAAAAGGCGCTCGCTATTTGAGGGACAGTGCGAATGACAGATTTTTGGTCGAAGAGCCCCTCAGTCACAGAGAAAGCTTTCATTTAATTAAATAATAAGCAATGGATGGTATTATTGGCACAGATTTCCAAAACTTTTCTTACGATACAAACATTTTGGGGTTTCCACTTCAAGTAAAGGAAAACATATATGAGAAAATTTACGTCCTTCAAGTGAAAGAAATGCTATGTGAAGGAATGCCAGGATTTTATTTAGGGAAACAAATATTAATTAGCCTATGTTAAACATGTAAATCAAGGTAATAAGTGTCTTTTAAACCTACAACATATTACAATTAAGTTTCACTGAATAGTTTACATGCGATTTCATATGCCCCACATTACCCAGCTTTTTCCTTAAAGAATAGCGAAGCATATCAACTGATAAGGTGTATCCTTCTATCAAGATAACGTAATAATATAATATGAACAAGGGGTAAAAGTAGGTGTTTATTTCGCAATCCTACGAACAAAGTAAAACCACTATTAACACGTGTGGCATATGCTATTTTTCTAGAAGCCCTCGAATTCGTAAAGTATCAATAATATTATATTGTATCCTGAAACTAACACAGATCACGTTCGGAATGTGTTCTTGAAACGAGAAATGACGATAAAAGGTGAGATGTCAGATGTTTTGAAGTTTTATTGATTCGCTAGTGGTCATTTTCAGTGAAATTATTTTCAATACGTCTTACCTTACACCAGGGAATGACGCGATTAAATGCTATATCATATTGCTTTCTAGATTTTTAGGTAAGTACTTTTAGTGTTATTCTTTCTGCTGCTTCTGTAATTTCACTTCCATTTCAGTTTCTTCTGAATTCATAATTTCAGCCATTTAATATTTATGTTGAGAAGAACGTATTTTGTTGTCCCACGTATAGAAGCCAATTTGAAGAAGATAGTTTATTAACTCCACGTTTTGGACGTCAATATGAAGAAGATGTATTGAAGGAGTTTCATTATATTTCAACTGTTGGGGAGCCGAACTTGAAATTCGTTGCAACCACACGTATAGTGCCCGCTTTCCGGTAGCCTTCGCCCCAAATGTACCTTCAGGTGGCCTTTGTCCCAAGTTTAAAAAATATTAATTTGTAATTTGACTGTTTCTTTAAATATTATATATTATGTTTGCCTCGGCTGCGTCAGTATTATTGTTAGAGACACGTTTCTCTTGGTAGGGTTGTGATGCGACAAGAATGTAGGCTTACACAGATTATAATTTTACTTCACTCCTTTTATTAATGCTTGATACGATTTAAATAACACTTCACTGATATAGAGAGCTGTGAGAGTCTTTTTATTAATTAATTACACTTTTTAACGCGTAAACTTATTTTTCGTCTCACACGAATACATATTATATTTCTTCAGGACACTTTTTGCGTCTGGTTAGTAACGCTGTCTGCAGGCAACTGAACTCTAAATTTGTAAATCTTGCTATATTTCAGTCTCTGATTGGCTAATCCTAGTCCAATAGAATACCTTCATTTAACTAAAGCTTTTTTCTGGTTGTTGATTGGCTATCTTTTTAAACTGTCACAAAAAATCACATTATTGTTGCTCCAATAATGACTAATAGCATTATTAAACTATCTTACCCATTATTGCCTCAAGGTTACCTCATTGTTACCTCATTTTTAGCAACTTTTAACCTATTATTATCACAGCTCCTACATTATTAAGTTACGTAATACATTCACATAACATTATTACAAATCGATGCAATAATATAAGCATATGTAATGACTGTTATACACATTTTACAAATTATTACATACACATATTTGTCTAAGGTGGGCTGTTATTGAATTTACATATTATATAATTAGACTGAAATTATGTAAGTGTTAAAAATACTGCCTCAATGATAAAAGATAGAGAAAAGAATCACGTTTAAGATCAGCAGAATGCTGTCAATATAATGTATAGGTTAACTCCACAACGAATTGCCATAAATTGTAGTAGGATGACTTGTATTGTGAACAGATAATGCGAGCGCCATGAGAAATTAATCATGTGAAACGACATAATGAAAAGTAAAATCTAATCAAAACAAGTCGAGATATTAAACATGTGCAAATGCAAAGGATAATTGCCATGTGATTGGACTTGAAAGCCAAGTTGGTCACAATGAAGATTATCGCAGTAGTGCGATAATCTAAAGCTTTTAGCTCGTGTGCACTGTGTTAGAAGTCCTACTTTTTTCCAACCAAACGGTTGGGTTAGCTTCCAACAGATTGCAGAACTGTTTATTCGATATTGCTTATATTAACAGGTTAGAAGACTTAGAAACGCTTACACATATAGCTTATAAAATAAGAAGAACAAAGGCACAATCTGGTATACTGATGGTTCTAGAACCAAATCAGGAACGGGGGCTGGGTTATACGGTAATGGTACCAAGATTTCTTATAGTCTTGGTACCTTAGCTACAGTTTTACAGGCTCAGGTTTATGCAATCCTAACCAGTGTCATGGAAAGCATTAAAAGGATATATAAGAATAGAAGTGTTCTTATCCTTTCAGACAGTCAAGCTGCTCTTAAAACACTTGAATCACCATCAATAAAATCAAAGTTGGTCTCAGAATGCCGGGAATCCTTAATGACACTGGCTGAACACAATAAGATTCAACTTATGTGAGTGCCAGGACATACAGGTATACCAGGCAATGAGAAAGTAGATGTAGCAACCAAGATTGGCAGCGAAATCCAATTTTAGGGTCCGGAGCCTCTACTGGGTGTGTCATACTCCATTGAGGGTTGCAGACATTCCAAGTTGTTTATTACAGACCTGGATAACAGCAGGGCAAAGTACTTGCGCGGTCTTAGTAGAAGAAGGCTTGCATGGGCAACAGGATTCATTACAGGACACTGTGCCCTAAAGTTTAATCTATACAGAATGGGATTGTTTAACACCCCTATCTGTAGTAGATGTCTAGAAGGAGATGAGACTGTTACTCATCTGCTATGTGATTGCCCTGCTCTTGCGAATCAAAGAGCGAGTATTTTTGGCAATCACTTTCTAAAGATAGATGAACTATCGAAAGCCTCAGTTAGCAGTCTGGTAAAGTTCATAACGAACAACAGACTACTGAAAGGGGAGATGCGCAATAGATCTTTAAGGTCGCAGTGCTTGGGCATAAAACCCACCCCTTTTTCAAACTACAACTGCAAAATGAAGAAGTCTAAGTAGAAATATTCGATATGCAACATGGCAATGTTTATAGATTATCATTTATTTGATTGACTATTCTATTAGTTATTCATTCAAAACAGTTATTTTTTACGACTACGAAAGAAAGTTATGCATTTCCATACAAGTGAGTGAAAATGGCACTTTCTTAGCAGTTGCATAATATGTTTTTGTTCCTTACGATGCAAGAATTACATTAAACTGATTAAAATTAGTTGGAATTCGTGCTGAAGATAGAGGCGTCACTTCATTATGTTACAATTTAAACATCGGAATGTCACGTTGTTTTGTTTCCTGGGAGTTGAGTTTAGAAGACTGAGATTTAGATTACGAGGTTAGGTTATCTTAGGTTAGTCTGGGTTGGGTTAGGTTAGGTAACTTTCTATTCTAAATTTGTTTTTTTGCGCAATGATCTAAGATATCTAAAACATTTAAGTACGACACACTATGACTCAAATATCGTTCTATTATTCGTATTTTTACTCTTTTTACCACTAACGTAAAGTAAACAGAAGAAGTATATTCCATCCAAAAATTCGAGATCGAGATTTCTCTGGAAATACGTGTTTTGAGTTCCCTGAAAGTAAAAAAAGACGCATTCTATGTGTATGAGTAGTAAAACTCAAAAATGAAGGCTCAGATAAGTACCATACGTTCAGAATTTTTCAAGGATGTGACACTGAGAAAGGTGACCCAGGCCGTTAAGGCACGGACTCGTGAACGTGGTTCAAATTCCGACGGAATTGTCCTCCCTAATGAGATTCTTTTTCAGCTCTTTCTCATTCCTCACTACTGGCAAATGCCGGAGAGGTACCATAATAAGAGGCCTGGAACGTTTCCTTTCCACATTTTCTATCTCAATTATCATTTTATGTCATATATCATCAGTATCCATTGCTGGTGGTGCCGTATGTAACATTAACGGGCGTTAAACTGTATGAAAAAAATCTGATGTGTTACACTCACATGACTTTCTCTACCCTTGTGCAAACTATTTTTACAAACGCTTATTCTCCATCTACTTCATGTTAATCGAGATAAACATTTGCAGACTCTATCTTATTGCTAAGTTTCTTGTAGATGTAAGGGGAATATATATTTACAAGGGCAATTTGGAAAAACAGTAGCCTTTAAGCACATACATATCTCTTAATAACTGGTTGCTAGGTGCAGCACCATTCCCTTTGCCACAGATTAATACTCCTTTGCATATCCAAGACAAAAAAATGAATAACGAATTTCCATTTGAGAAAATAAGTATTGAAAAATTTAAGGGAATAACAAGCAATATCTCGAAATTGATTCACTCAACCAAAAAATGTATATGACCTAAATTGTGTATTTTAACGCGATCTACATTTTTACTTTCTCTACTATAGTAAGTAGGGGAAGTATTGCATTCCACCCAAAAATTCGATACCGAGATTTCACCGGAAATACATGTTTTGAGACTCCCTGAATCCAAAAAAAGCATTTCTGGAAACATGTCCGTGGGTGTGTCTGTGTGTATGTTTGTCTGTGTGCCTCTGAACAGCATAACTCAGAAACGAACAGTCGGATAAACACCAAACTTGGTATTTAGGTTCAGTGTCTTCCTGGGAGATGCGACACGAAGGTTTTCAAGAAAATCCCCCGACCCCAGACTACCCTTTATATGGAAGATTTTTCGAAAAGTTTAATTTTCTCAAAAATGGCTCTAACGATTTTGATTAAAATATCATATGTTTAAGATATTGTCATGAGAAATGAAATGCATATCCTGAATTTTCTGGGAATGTCTCCAAAAGTATTCTTCATTGTGAACGACTTTTGCATAACTGGTAAACCATAAGAGATAGACACAATTTTACTACACAAAAATGCATATCGCAGTAAAATACACAATTTATGTCATATACATTTTTTTTGTTGAGTGAACCATTTTCGAGATATTGCTTGTTATTCCCTTAAATTTTTCAATACTTATTTTCTCAAATGGGAATTCGTTATTCATTTTTTTGTCTTGGATATGCAAAGTGTATTAATCTGTGGGAAAGGGAATGGTGCTGCACCTAGCAACCAGCTATTAAGAGATATGTATGTGCTTAAAGGCTACTGTATTTCCAAATTACCCTTGCAAATATATATTCCCCTTACATGTACAAGAAACTTAGCAATAAGATAGACTCTGCAAATGTTTATCCCGATTAACATGAAGTAGATGGAGAATAAGCATTTGTAAACATAGTTTGTACAAGAGTAGAGAAAGTCATGTGAGTGTAACACATCAGATTTTTTTGTGTAGTAAACTTTTGTCTATCTCTTATGGTTTACCAGTTATGCAAACGGCGTTCACAATGAACAACACTTTTGGAGACATTCCCAGAAAATTCAAGATATACATTTTATTTGCCATGAAAGTATCTTAAATACATGACATTTTAATCAAAATCGTTGGGGCCATTTTTGAGAAAATTAATACTTTCAAAAAATGTTCCATGTAAAGGGTAATCTGGGGTGGGCGGATTTTCTTGAAAACCTTCGTGTCGCATCTCTGGAAGATACTGAATCTAAATACCAAGTTTGGTGTTTATCCGACTGTTCGTTTCTGAGTTATGCTGTTCACCGACACATACACACAGACACACACGGACATGCTTCCAAAAATAGCTTTTTTGGATTCAGGGGGTCTCAAAACATGTATTTCCGGTGAAATCTCGGTATCGAATTATACGTAGTAGAGAAAGTAAATAGGATGCAAGGTTTTCAAGAAAATTCCCCCACCCCAAACCGCACTTTACATGGAAAACATTCCGTCATTTTTACATTCTCTACCAGGTATCTAGTAAGCAGAAAAGGTATTACCTACATTCCACCAAAAATTTTGATATCGAGACTTCACCGAAAATATATGTTTTGAGGCCCCCTGAAACCAAATAAACCATTTTTAGAAAAAAATGTTAGTTTGTGTGTGCGCATGTGCCCGTGAACAGCATAACTCAAAAACGAAAAGTCGGATAAATACCAAATTTGGTTTTAGGTTCAGTAACTTCCAAAGATGCGACACGAAGATTTTCAATAAAATACTCCCACCCTAAACTACCCTTGTTATGGAACATTTTCCGAAATGTTCTATTGTCTGAAAAATGGCTCTAACGTTTTGATTAAAATAGCATATGTGAAATATACTTACATGTCAAATAAAATATATATCTTGAATTTTCTGGGAATAGCTAGTGAAATCCTCTTTAGTCGAAAGCCTACTAACGCGGTCCCGTTATGTTCGTGAGCAAAATGTCAACAAACCAATTCGGTACCATAGCATATAATACGAAACTAATGTACAGTATGTCCATAAAAATACCGCCATACTTTGAACTGGTATTGCGTCGCTTTGGATAGTCGTATTTGGGTGAAGTTGGTGACATTCGAAAGAAAAACTCAAATATCTTTACTGTACTCATAGACATTGAATGTGGCCCCCACGAATGACGCTGCAGACATCAATGCAACATTCCCACACACGCTCCAACATATACTATGTGATCAAAAGTATCCGGACACCCCCACAAACATACGTTTTTCATCTTAGGTGCATTGTGCTGCCACCTACTGCCTGGTACTCATTATCCGCGACCTCAGTAGTCATTAGAAATCGTGAAACAGCAGAATGGGACGCTCCGAGGAACTCACGGACTTCGAACGTGGTCAGGTGATTGGGTGTCACTTGTGTCAGAAGTCTGTACGCGAGATATCCACACTCCTAAACATCGCTAGGTCCACTGTTTCTGGTGTGATAGTGAAGTGGAAACGCGAAGGGACATGTACAGCACAAAAACGTATAGATCGACCTCGTCTGTTGACTGACAGAGACCGCCTACATTTGAAGAGGGTCATAAATAGTAGTAGGCAGATATCTATCCAGACCATCACACAAACTGCATCAGGATCCACTCCAAGTACTATGACAGTTAGGCGTGAGGTGAGAAACCTTGCATTCCATGGTCGAGCGGCTGCTCATAAGCCACACATCACGCAGGAAAATCCAAACGACGCCTCGCTTGGTGTAAAGTGCGTCAACATTACACGATTGATCAGTGGCAAAACGTTGTGTGGAATGACGAATCACGCACGGTAAACAATGTGGCGATCCGATGGCAGGGTATGGGTATAGCGAATGCCCGGTAAACGTCATCTGCCAGCATGTATAATGCCAACAGTGAAATTCGGAGGTGGTGGTGTTGTGGTGTGGTCGTGTTTTTCCTGGAGGGGGCTTGCACCCCTTGTTGTTTTGCGTGGCACGATCACAGTGCAGACCTACATTGATATTTTAAGCACCTTCTTGCTTCCCACTGTTTAAGAGCAATTCGGGGATGGCGATTGCATCTTTCAACACCATCGAGCACCTGTTCATACTGCACGGTCTGTGGCGGAGTGGTTACATGACAATAACATCCCTGTAATGGACTGGCCTGCACAGAGTCCTGACCTGTATCCTATAGAACACCTTTGGGATGTTTAGGAACTCCGACTTCGTGCCAGGCCTCACCGACCTACATCGATACCTCTCCTCAGTTCCGTACTCCGTGAAGAATGGGCTGCCATTCCCCAAGAAACCTTCCAGCACCTGATTGAAAGTATGCCTGCGAGAGTGAGCGCTGTCATCAAGGCTAAGGGTGGGCCAACACCATATTGACTTCCAAAATTACCGATGGAGGGCGCCACGAACTTGTACTCCATTTTTAGCCAGGTGTCCGGGTACTTTTGATCATGTAGTGTATCTGATTAAATGGATTGGATGGCAGCAGTGATACCAAGTTGCACTTCTTGCAGGTCATCAGGTTTCAACTTATACAGTTTGTAGGGGTGAAACTTCAGTCGTGTACAGTAGATTTAGGGATGTTTGACTGATGACTAGCTCTACAGACAGACTTCTTAGGACAACGTACAAATGCCTCCTGCACTTGTTCTACAATTTCCACATTGACAGATGGTCTCCCTGAATGGCATTTCCTTTGATGACACATGCAGCCACGATTCACTAAATCACGGTACCACTTCACAATTGACGTGTGTGTAAGAGCTTGATGAAACCTTCGCCTAAAAGCATGCCCGAACCTGCACCAACTGCCTTCTTGTGGGTTCGCCATAACTCCTTAAAACTTCTTTAATAACAACACAATTTTAAAAGCTAACATTCACATGTAACCTGTCTGCTAAATATCCAACAATGAGCCAATATCGACTAATCACAAACGTGAGTGAATTTAGTTTCTGCGTTTGATTCCCGCAATCCTGTCCATTATTGTCCATGCACAAAAATATTTGAGTTTTTCTTTCGAATGTCACCAATTTCATTTAAATACAATTATTCAAGGCGACGTGGTGGCAGTTTGGATTATGATAGTATTTTTATGGACACTGTACTTTGAGAAGTGCCACCTATTCACCTATTACTTCACCTAGTTCACCTATTACTAGTTCATCTATTTTTACTTTCTCTACTACGTACAGTAAGTAGGGGAAGTATTGTATTCCATCCAAAAATTCAATACCGAAATTTCACAGGAAATATATGTTTTGAGGTGCACTGAATGCATATAAAGCATTTTTGAAAACATGTTCGTGTGTGTGTCTGTCTGTGAACAGCATAACTCAGAAACGAACAGCCGGATAAACACCAAACTTGGTATTTAGGTTCAGTATCTTCCAGAGATGCGACACGAAGGTTTTTAAGAAAATCCCCCCACCCCAGACTACCCTTTACATGGAACATTTTTCAAAAATTTTAATTTTCTCAAAAATGGTTCTAACGATTTTGATTAAAATGTCATATATCTAAGATACTTTCATGACAAATGAAATGTATATCTCGAATTTTCTGGGAATGTCTCTAAAAGTATTCTTCATTGTGAACAACTTTTGCATAACTGGTAAACCATAAGAGATAGACAACATTTTACTACACAAAAAATGTAGATCGCGTTAAAATGCACAATTAATGTCATATACATTTTTGTTGTTGAGTGAACCATTTTCGAGATATTGTTTGTTATTCCCTTAAATTCCCCAATACTTATACTTTTTCTCAAATTCGTTATTCATTTTTTTTTGTCCTGGTAATGCAAAGAGAATGGAATGTGCCACATAGCAACCAGCTCTTAAAATATTTGACTATCGCTTAAAGTATAGCAATTCCCATTGCATCTACAAGAAAATTAGCAATAAGATTAACATCTCGATTAACATGAAGTATATGGAGAATAAGCGTTTGTAAAAATAGTTTGTACAAGAGTAGAGAAAGTCGTGTGAGTGTAACACATCAGATTTTCCTTGAAGCAGTGGAAACAATCTCCCTCGAAAAACTAAAATTTATAAGAACTTTAACGGATGATTTGTTAGATCTTCCTTCTCATACGCCATATTTTCTCTTAAAAAATTGTTTTGTATTCCTAAATTCACATATTTCATGCGCTCTACCCCTTTGTGGCTTTTCCCCAATCTTGTCACTGAAATGGATGAATTAATCAGAACTTGTAATACATAAAGAAATATATTAATAATCTTCAAGAATGTTATATGAATACTGTGAAGTCCTCTTCATTCTGAATGAATTTTGTGTAATTTCATATAACTGTTAAACCATGACATAGACATAAGCTTGCTATATAAAAAATGTAGATCTTGTTAAAGCAAAATGTATGCTAAATATTTTGTTTTGGCATTACCAATTTCCAAGATACTCGTTGCTATTGTGTTGAATTACCTAATTTATCATATTTTTTTCAAGTGCTAAGTGATTATTATTCTTTGATATCTTGTGATGTCATAAAAAGAGCGTGGAATTTTAAATCCAGCATATTGTGGTGTGTATGTGTGTGTATTGTCACGCCAGACACATTATTGCGTCGTTGGTGACAGCATTGTTGGGGTAATTCTTTCGGCTGAGGTTTTGAAGTTTCGTCTGGCGTGATGACTCTCCACCGTCTAGCTGGTGATTCTATAGCGGTGGAGAGTGGGGGAAGTGAGCGTTATTGTTTTTGTGTTGTGTGGTTAGCGCCACTTTTAAATCGAGTGTCTGGTTTGGAATGTTGTATGTGAATTGTGCGAATGTAGCGTTGTATGCGTAGCATCTCCCCTCAGTTTCTTCTTTTTATCTTTTGCGTGTGAAGTAGGTGCACCGTGTTTATTCCGAATAAACCACAGGTAATATGAAAATCTGTGTATTTTATTATAATTATCCCACGCCTGTTCTGGAACGTGTAGTTTAAGATTCTGGTCCTCTTGTTGCCTCTCTAGCTATGTATCTCAGTGTGTATGCAGGGGTAACTAGAATTTAATATCTAGCTGCAAACCTTTTCGCCTCTTCCCAGTATGTAATAATATAGCGACCGGCTTTTTAAACATTTGACTAGTGCTTCAGCCTACCGTATCCCCTTATACAAACAACGAAATGTATGATGAAACCTATTCTGCAAATTTTTATCTCGATTAACATTGAAGAAGATAAAAAAATAATGTTTTGTAAGGATACATTAGAATATGTATATAAACAGAAGTGAGTAGAGAATATCTTGTGAATGTAACGCATCAGACCTTTTATTTTCTATCTACATTGTATTGCACGTGGTAAATATTTACTGTTTAAGAAGTAACTCAATAATGATTATATTTTGGACCTGATTACGTAGTCTTTGCATGTTCTCATGAGAAACAAATAAAACATTACTACTTGGTCTGTGGAGAAATTGAAAATAAGAACAACAGATGTTTCGAAATTGCTTAGTACCGCAAAGGTTTTGTTGGGTTAAAATTATTGTATACGATAGTAAACTCTACCTATAGTAAACTTTTTTTCGTCACTTAAGCTTTCGCACTTAAATTAATTTCAACGAAAATGTAAAAGATTTTATAGGCTATTAGTTTACATATCATTTAAGATATACATTTTATTATAAAACATATATTTTAATAATTATCATTGGCGCCAATTTTGAGAGAAAAAAATATATCGAAAATATCTTCATGTAAAGTATACATTTTCACGTTGAATACTTGAAATGTATCCGACTTAAGTATGTAATTTGATATTTATCTGAATTTTTGTTTTTTGGGTTATACTGCTCATTACCGAGCGGGATGGCTCAGGCGGTAACGTCTGTGCCTCACATTCGGGAGCTCGTGGATTCGATTCCCGCGGCCGACCCATGGATTTTTTCGGGGGTTCCCCGGATCGCTTGGCGAATGCTGGGAAGGTTCATTATATCCCCAGAATTTCCTGTCCCTCTATTTAACCTCCATTCTCATTTCACTTCACCTTTCATCTGCTTGGTCTGTTTGAGGATTGAAAGTGTCGGCGGAAGTCTCGACATTGCACGTCAGGGAAAAAGAATGCTTTATGTAACCCTTCGACCCCCGGTGGGGCAGTCTCCGAGTCCGGGCGCCCCGGCGGATGTGTAAGCCCGCAGAGCGAGGGAGCTGGTTGCGCCAGCTTCCATCCGGGAAGTTCCAATATGTAAAAGGTAGGGATCCTGCTCTCTGCCCTGTCGTGCCTCCTGGTCCGGCGACCCTCTGTTTCCTCTCGCCTCACCTCTCCCTCCAGGAGGCGTTCCCTCAGGGGCTTTAGACACAAAAGATCTTATAGGTCGAGGTGCTAAGTACCCTTCCGCAGCTTGTCATAGACCTATGCTGCTCGTTATGTTCATTTAGTGACATAACATATAGTTCAGAAATAAAGTATCTATGTATTGATATTGAATAGATTTATAAACACCTGTATTAATTAAACATTTTTATGAACTAAGACAGAGTTTTTCTGTATTATTATGACATTATTAACATGCTATTTTTATTATTATTATTTTTTATTTATTTATTTATATTTTGATTCAACTTCATTTATATTTTATTTGAAGTTGATTTTTATTAATTTGATGTTTTCTATACTTATGATATTATTTAGTTTTTATCATTCTAATTTTTCTTCCTCTACTACGTATAGTAAGTGGGGGAAGTATTGTATTCCACCCAAAAATTCGATACCGAGATTTCACCGGAAATATATGTTTTGAGACCCCCTGAATCCAAAAAAAAAGCATTTTTGGAAAC
Source organism: Deroplatys truncata (assembly GCA_030765065.1). NCBI lineage: Eukaryota > Metazoa > Arthropoda > Insecta > Mantodea > Mantidae > Deroplatys > Deroplatys truncata. The sequence goes on along the minus strand of CM060975.1, from coordinate 299,433,844 downwards.
ATGTCTGTGTGTGTGTCTGTGTATCTTGAACAGCATAACTCAGAAACTAACAGTCGATAAACACCAAACTTGGCATTTAGGTTCAGTATCTTCCAGAGATGCGACACGAAGGTTTTCAAGAAAATCCCCACCCCAGAGTACCCTTTACATGGAATATTTTTCGAAAACTTTAATTTTCTCAAAAATGGCTCTAACGAGTTTGATTAAAATATCATATGTTTAAGATAATTTTGATGACAAATAAAATGTATATCTTGAATTCTCTGGGAATGCCTCCAAAAGTATTCTTCATTGTGAACAACTTTTGCATAACTGGTAAACCATAAGAGATAGACAACATTTTACTACACAAAAAATGTAGATCGAGTTAAAATACACAATTTATGTCATATACAATTTTGTTGAGTGAACCATTTTCGAGATATTGCTTGTTATTCCCTTAAATTTTCCAATACTTATACTTTTTCTCAAACGGGAATTCGTTATTCATTTCTTTTTGTCCTGGTAATGCAAATGGAATGCGCCACATAGCAACCAGCTCTTAAAATATTTGACTATCGCTTAAAGCCTAGCAATTCCCCTTGCATCTACAAGAAAATTAGCAATAAGATTAACATCTCAGTTAACATGAAGCATATGGAGAATAAGCGTTTGTAAAAATAGTTTGTACAAGAGTAGAGAAGGTCATGTGAGTGTAACACATCAGATTTTTTAATGTTAGTTGTATAGTTGCATTTAAAAACCAGGACAAACTACATACCTAGAGACTTAACTAAGGTCGTAATTATTTTCAACATGTTTCCCTCCAATCGCATTTAGCTTGTCATTTGAAGATAAGATCGTAATAATGATCCACAACTAGGACAAATGAATGCCATACAGAGAAGTATCATTATTTCTACTACTGCTACAAGCCAAAGAAAGGAAGTATATGAACTTTCAAACTAAGTTAAGTTTTCCTTTTAGCTATGCTTCATGTTGAAGAGAAGTTCTTCAAAAACAGCAACAGAATATGCACCATAATCTATCATGTCTAATATGGCAGCCATTGGATCGCTAAGCTTCAGTTTGTAGATATTTTAATGCTTGGTTATCAGAAGTTGAATTCGGGCGTGAAATATTACTGCATTCGACTATCTAATAAACTCAGTCTTAAGTAGTAAACATCACTGACTAGATTGAAGGTATAAAATGGAAATAAAATATTAATTGCAAATCTCTCTGCTGTTGGATTTGAGGCATAAAGGTTTCCATATATTTAATCGTATAATTAAACAACATTTTAAAGTATTTTCATTTAGGCAGAGTATTAATGATGTTTCATAATTATATTTCGTTAACCAATATCTACTTACGTAATTATAGACAGTGATTACATCTTGTGTTTCTTTGTGAGTAATCGCTGACTCTGGACAAATATGCGCAAGAAATATGAATGCCATGGGTCATTTGAAAATGTGATGACTAGACCTCGGAATTTTAGGCCCTTAAAAAGCAATCTTTGGCACCTAAAATAGGCTCTTAAATTATGAAAATAGGCACTAAAGACGCAGTTTTAGACACCCAAAATACAGTTTTTAAGAGCTAAACATTACATATTATGTATTTAAAATGTATTTTCACTTTGTAAACGTTTAAAAATGCAATAAATTGGCCATAATTACAAGTTACACAATAGGTAAAACATTTTATTATATTTTAGATTATGAATGTATGGTCGGTAGTACAAAATATGAGCTTATAAACTTGAAAACACACATCACAAAACTAACTGTATAGATCACAAGGAAGAGCACCATACATAACAAATAAATCATTGTGACTTAAAGCTCTAGAGCTATCATGGAGCCACTCCCTAACACAATATACCGTTAAGAACAGCAATATAAAAGAGCTATTTGAAATAGTTTGAAAAGCAGCCGAGAAAACATGAAGAAATGTTACGAGTTTGTGCATATCACAGTTAATGAAGAAGAAATATGTGAGTCACGAAACAACGGGAAATACGCCATTTAAAAGGAATTTCTGCCGTGCTGCATTCACCGACCAATACATGACAAAGAGATCTAGAGGGTGCAAGACGTATTCTTATATTAAATTTAGTTTTGTTTATGGACGCTCTTTAAGTCCTTATCGTTCCATTCTATATCGGGCGTGAAAGACCTAATTTTGCTCAGGCCCCTTTATGAGGCTTGAGGTTCTTTTACGTGCCGTAAATCTATGACACGGGACCACCGGCTTTACTTCCCTTCCGAAGGAAGCCATGCTAAGCATTTTTACGCCCGAAAAAAATCCTCCGCCGGCTTTGAACCCGCGACCTCGGGATCTAGAGGCTAGCATGGTAACCACTACACCACAGAAGACGACAAAGACGTGTTCTGTTTCTCTTTCTTTAAAAGGAATGAGTCAGCCTGCTACAGTGTTAAAATAAACCAGTCTTTTCTCAGAATGTCCCATTCCTACAACCAAACTATTATAAAGTGTTTGAATCAAATCATTTTCATGATATCATTAGTTTAAACTTTGTTGTTGCATGTAAAAAAATCTGATGTGCTACACTCACATGACTTCAAACTATTTTTACAAACGCTTATTCTCCATATGCTTCATGTTAATCGAGATGTCAATCTTATTGCTAATTTTCTTGTAGATGCAAGGGGAATTGGTAGGCTTTAAGCGATAGTCAAATATTTTAAGAGCTGGTTGCTATGTGGAGTATTCCATTCTCTTTGCATTACCAGGACAAAAAAATGAATAACGAATTCCCATTTGAGAAAAAGTATAAGTATTGGAAATTTAGGGGAATAACAAGCAATATCTCGAAAATGGTTCACTCAACAAAAAAATTTTAATGACATAAATTGTGTATTTTAACGCGATCTACATTTTTTTGTGTAGTAAAATTTTGTCTATCTCTTATGGTTTACCAGTTATGCAAAAGTCGTTCACAATGAAGAATACTTTTGGAGACATTCCCAGAAAATTCGAGATATACATTTCATTTGTCATGAAAATATCTCAAACATATAATATTTTAATCAAAATCGTTAGAGCCATTTTTTGAGAAAATTAAAATTTTCGAAAAATGTTCCATGTGGGGGGATTTTCTTGAAAACCTTCGTGTCACATCTCTGGAAGATACTGAACCTAAATACCAAGTTTGGTGTTTATCCGACTGTTCGTTTCTGAGTTATGCTGTTCACAGACACACAAATGGACATGTTTCCAAAAATGCTTTTTTTGGATTCAGGGAGCCCCAAAACATATGTTTCCGGTGAAATATCGGTATCGAATTTTTGGGTGGAATACAATACTTCCCCTACTTACTATACGTAGTAGAGAAAGTAATTAATCGAACAAAACATATAGTAAAATAGGCACTTTTGGGCTCTGTAACCTAAATAGGTGTCAGTGGTCAAAATAAGCATTTTGGGCACCACAAAACCCCTTACATAGCTTTATACTTTATATGAAACGTGAAGTAGTTTATTCGTACGCATAAAAATAGGCACTTAACCTAAAATCCGAGGTCTAGTGATGCCATACACAGCCATAACTGAGGTGCAATAATAAGTGGTACTATTAACTGTTACGGTTGCACTTTGAGCACGCATCTGTGATATGGGGGGTAGCGTTTCTGCCTTGCATTCAAGAGGTCCCGAGGTCGAATCTCGGGTAGGGTAAGTTATTCGAATAAGGTTTTTTCCGGAGTCCTCACTTAGCCCGAAAAGATGTTGAGTAAATCTAAGTTCTATGGGCTCATTTGAGCAACATTTCGCTCATTTTATTCATCGCCCGAATAATATATACTGAAAGTTGTTCGTACAAAAGGGCTTTTTTACATCTCCTTGATGTTAGTCATAGCTATTTCCTTCATATGACTCAGTCCACTTTGGAAATGTCCTGAAATGTTGAATTTCAAACACTCACAGCTGCACTTCTTGCAGGGTCATTCATTTGTTTTAAGATCATCACGGCGTCTTTCTTTTTTCTCTCTCTTGAATTAGCATTAAAACAAATAAAAGAACATCATGAGGCAGCACTCAATAAATTATAAAATTCTGCTTCAACGTTTTAATTACAATATGTCGGTTACCTATATCAAAACAAATTGAGAAGCTTCATTTAGTTTTGTTAACTGTACATTTAATTAATGTGTATTCTTATAAGAGTAAATTGCAAAAAATAAAATTTTATTTCAGGTTTTTAGATGTATTTGTGTTATGCCTAATAACAAGAGAAAGGTGCAGTACGTCTGTTGAACCGGTATTTCGCTTTCTACTGGCATTATTAACAGTAATCCACGTTCGTCTATTGTAGCCTCAAGATAACTGCATCTGAGCGAATTTGAGAGGTTTCATTTTAATTCTTATTTCATTCATGAAATAGACCTAATAATGTCACTCGAGCATCTGAGCTTTCGTTTATTTATCGGCATTTTCAGATACTCTTGCGACAAACCTCGGCAGAAAGGTTTTCAGTTCATTTTTTAAGTTCCATTTATACCCCGCTTTTAACTACAATGGTGTTATCGACGGCCTTTGCTTTGGAACATACGAGGGTCATCCAATAAGTAAGATTCCCTATTTTATAAAAAACATTACACACAATTGATCATGTTGAATTAATTTTGTTTATGTTGTACAATCCTTCTGTTACTTTTCTACATATTCAACAGTTTTTCCAAGCATGTTTGGGGACGTGGCACAAGTTTTTGCAAGCCAGTGTTGTACCAGGTCGGGTCCTGTGCTCGCAACCAGCTGTTTATTGATTTGACTTCATCATCGGTGTTAAAAGTGCTTACCTTTGAGTGGAGGAACATGTGAAAATCACTTGGGGCAAGCTCCGTGAATACGGAGGATACGAGAAAACGTCCAAGTTGAATCTTGACCCAGGCGAAGCTCAGAAGATTCGACTGGGAAGTTTTCTCGCATCCTCCATATACACCAGATCTTTTCTCAGGTGATTTTCACATGTTCCCCTTACTCAAAGGTCATCTTGGAGGTAAGCACTTTAACATGATGTTAATGCTTGGAAAAACATATTGCATATGTAGAAAAGTAACAGAAGGATTGTACAATATAAATAAAATTAATTCAACATGATCAATTGTGTGTAATGTTTTTATAAAATAGGGAAACTTACTTATTGGACGCCCCTCGTATTATTGCCTATACACAGTGGTTTAATTCCTATTCGCTTGTCGTTGGATTTCTGGTAATTTTGGGTTTTATTCAATAGATCTCACACACACACACACACACACATTCACACTTCCAGACCCTTAGGAAGATAAGGAATAATCTTGGCTAGAGAAACATTCCTACCCCCAACCGGGAATCGAAATCGAGACCACTTACACAGTAGTCAGGTGCTTTACCAACTGAGCTACAAGGCCAGCATATAGGGTATATAGGATACATACAGTGTTCATCTGTTTTACATTGGTATTACGACTGTTTGCTCAACTAAGGGGAAACAAAATATTCATTCATTCATTATCTGGTTAACCTCCTCATATGTAGGACTTACACCCCCCAGGACCTACAGGCGGGTGCCTGAGGTCAGAGGCCCGTCGAGTAGCAGACACTCATGGATCAGACAGAACATCCAGGATGGGGGATCAGCCCGATGCCTGGTATGGTGAGGAAGGAAGTGGATGAAACGAAATGATGGTGAAATGGATGAAAGGAAAGGTGATGATGGAGCAGATGGTGGAATGAATGGCGGGGGAAACCGGAGAACCCGGAGAAAACCCGTCCAGACGCCGCTTTGTCCACCACAAATCCCACATGCGGGTCCCTGGGATTGAACCCGGGCCGCCTCGGTGAGAGGCGAGCGGTCTAACCACTCGGCCACGGCGCCGCCCGGGAAGCAAAATAACTAGTTTAAAACGCTGGAAAACTCCAAGGAACATTAGCAATAATCTCGAAAAGGGCTAATGCTAGCAATAAATGTTTATGATAAATTGTATGCTTTAATGATCTATACACTTTTCTGGAAGTGCTCTTTTGTCTGTTTCTTATGGTTTCCCAGACTATATAAAATGAAATGAGAATTAAAAGGTTTTCTTAGGTTATTTACAGAAAATCCAGATATACATTTCGTGTTTACTTTCTCTACTGCGTACATAGTAGGTAGAGAAAGTTTCATTTCACCAAAAAATTCAATACCGAGATTTCGCCAGAAATACATGTTTTGAGACCCTGAATCCAAAAAAAAAACGAAGGGATTTTTAGAAAAAGTTCCGCGTGTGTGTGTGTGCGTCTGTGACCAGTATAACTTAAATACGAAAAGTCGGATAAACACCAAAATTTATATTTAAGTTCACACCTTCCAGATGTACGGCACAAAGATTTTCAAGAAAATCCCCTCACCTCAAACTACCATTTAAATGGAACATTTTTCGAAATCTTTTATTTTTAAAAAATGGCTGTAATGATTTTGATTTAAATACCATATATTAATGATATTTACATCACAAATAAACTGTATATCCTGAATTTTCGGAGAATAGTCTATGAAGTCCACTTCATGTGGAAGGACTTTTGTATAATCTTGTATAATTAGTAAGGGTTAAACGATAGACAAAAACTTTTCACAACAAATCTACATCTCTTTAAAACACACAATTTATTTCAGATAGGTTCTTTGTGTCATAAGCCATTTCCGAGATATCCGTTTTTAATGTTTCGAATAGTTCTTTACTTGATCATTCTCTAAAATCCTATCAACATTCAGTTGTTTCTCGCGATGTCATGGAAACAGTATGGAATTTTAAGGCCAGCATATAGAGTTCAGTTCTTAAACATTTGACTATCGCTGTTCTCTTTGTAATTATAACAAAATGTGTAATATAGCTATTTCTGCAAAGGTTTATTTGGATTAAAATGTAGTAGATAGAAGAATATAATAATAGTTTATACATCACTGATAAACGTTAGAGGGTAGGGAAAGTCAAGTGAATTTAACACATCAGATTTTTAGAAAAAGTTCCGTGTGTATCTGTGGACAGCATAACTCGAAAACGAAAAGTCGAATAAGTACCAAACCTGGTATTTAAGTTCAGTATCTTCCAATGATGCAACACAAAGATTTTCAAGAAAACCCCCACCCCAACTACCCTTTACATGGAAAAGTTTTAGAAATTTTGATTTTCCAAAAAATGACCCTAACGATTTTGATTAAAATACCATATTGAAGATGTTTACAAGGCGAATAAAATGTATATCTTGAATTTTCTGGGAATATCCTGTGAAGTCCTCTTCATTCGAAAGGAATTTTTTATGATTTTGTATAACTAGTAAATGTTAAGCGATGAAGAAAACGTACTACACAAAAAATTTTATTTCTTTAAAACACACAATTTATTTTAAATAAGTTTTTTTAAGTGGCATAAGCCATTTCTGATATGTACGTTATTTAGGGTTCGAATTGTTCATTTCTTGATCATTCTCTTGAAGCCCTGTCTACATTCAGTTGTTTCTCGCGATGTCATGGAAACAGTATGGAATTTTAAGGCCAGCATATAGCGTCCAGTTCTTAAACATTTGACTATCACTGTTCTCTTTGTATCTATAACGAAATGTGTAATGTAGCTATTTCTGCAAAAGTTTATTTGGATTAAAATGTAGTAATTAGAAAGATAAGCTTCAGTAAGAATAGTTTGTATACCCCCTAATAAAGATACAGGTTAGAGAAAGTGTTGTGAATGTATCACATCAGATTTATTTTATTTTGTTTGTATAACTTTTTTGACAATTTGCACTTATATTTCAATTTTCACGGGTGGGTTGACCAAATTATTATTTTTTTAGTTATTTCATTTGTATATCCCCCCTTTAAAGCTCTATAATTATATCAGGGGCTTTGACTTGAGAAAGGGCTGATGGTGTTACTGCTCGAAATGTATATTATCTTAACGTTGGGTTTTAATACGTTTTGCTAATAAATGCACTCACTTCCACACTCATACTTCCAGAATCCACGGATGATAGGGAATGATTCTGGTTAAATAAAAATTCCCCTCCACATCCAGGAATCGAGCTCGGGATCTCTGGGTTGAGAAGCCAGATCACTCGACACAGATGTAGTTCACATATACTTATTAGATCAAATCTTTGTCATAGTACCTGAAATTTCTGTGAGAATTGATTTGTATATGGCAGGGATAAAAAGTCTCAAATTTACGAACTATCAGCCTTTTAATTAACTTGCTCACTAACGCTTCAGCTTCACAGGAATTCCAAGCATTATATAAAAAAATATCTAAAGTGTTACATTCATATGATTTTCTCTACCTTCTCTTCTACAAACCATTCTTCCAAAATATTATCATTTTATTCACTTCATATTAATCGAGATAAACGTTTACAGAAAGTACAGGAAGCTCAAACGACAGTCAAATCTTTAAAAAGTGGGTCGTTGTATACTAACTTCGAAATTCCATACTCTTTGCACGATAACGAGAAACAAGAGAATGGTGGCTTATCAGTTAACAAATGTGTAATAAAATATTGGAAAATTCAAACCAGTAACAACGAATATCTCGGAAATGGTTTATGCCAAAGAAATATTTATTTGACAAAAATTGTGTTTTAATGAGACCCACATTTTTGACTCCTAAGTTTTTGTGTATATCTTATGTAGATCTTGTATCAGTTATAATAAAGTAAACACTTCGCAGACTGTTTGCAAAAAATTCAAGGTATACATTTTATTAATCAAGTAAATATCATAAACATTATAGTGTTTTATTATAACTGCTTAAAGCTCTTGTTGAGAAAATAAAAAATAACGAAACAATTTTTACGTAAAGGTTAGCTTAGGGTGGGGGATGTTCTTGAAAATGTTTTGGGCATACTTGAAAGATGCGTTTAAATACCAACTTTGGTATTCATCCGGCATCACACACACTCACAATACAGGGACCTTTTCCTGAAATTGTTCTTCGGATTTAGGATAATTCAATACGTGTATTTCCGATGAAATCTCGATGTGGAATTGTAAGGTGGAATAAAATACCTTCTTTACTTATTAGTAAGTAAAAATTCTACTAAATGCTATGTAAAACAATTTTGAAAGTATCACGCATGAAAAAGTTTGAAAACTCGGGCACTCCTTATTAAAATAGGAAACTAATAAAATGAACAATCTTGAAAAATGCCAGAACAGTAATTTGTAATATCATTTGTTTTTTCTAAATATTGAAACTTGTCTCCATTAACTTGTTTCCAGAATTTTTTTTCAGTGAGAACGAATACTTTCTGGAATTACTATAATATTGACATTCAGAAATTGTAGAGGTTGTATATTGTCAAAATATGCCAGAATTGTCAATTATTTTGCAAGGGTATGGTTTATGAATGAACTTAAATTGTCGAGTGGTCTAAATTTTCTTACGTTTTTGAAAAGATTGCTTTTGCTTTGTAGTAGAATTTTAGCAATGCACTAACTGTGCCTTGAAGTTAAGTGTATGACTTCCATCTTAAAAAGATCTATAGCTGTACAGATAAAAATTGCTTTTTTAACAAAATATGGTGAACACGAAAGAGAAGAAATGAAAATGAAGCCCAATTGGTTATTCAAAATATTTTGAAATATTATTAGGCTTGTTATGCCTTGGAATTTAAAATGACTTCTAAAAGAACCTTTTCTTAATGTCCGGCAAGTTATTCATATATGAATGCATTCTTATCAGATGTTTATCATAAATGAAACTGTACTTAGAGCATGCACTCCTTATACGTACATTTAATAATTGACCTGTTCAAACTCTTCGTACTAAAGAGAGATAAGAAAATCACCGTCTGTTTTTACTTTCTCTACTATGTACAGTAAGTAGGGGAAATATTGTATTCCACCCAAAAATTCGATACCGAGATTTCACCGGAAATACATGTTTTGAGACCCCCTTAATCCAAAAAAAGCATTTTTGGAAACATGACCGTGTGTGTGTCTGTGTGTCTGTCTGTGAACAGCATAACTCTGAAACGAACAGTCGGATAAACACCAAACTTGGTATTTAGGTTCAGTATCTTCCAGAGATTCGACACGAAGGTTTTCAAGAAAATCCCCCACTCCACATTACCCTTTACATGGAACATTTTTCGAAACTTTTAATTTTCTCAAAAATGGCTCTAACGATTTTGATTAAAATATCATATGTTTAAGATATTTTCATGACAAATCAAATGTATATCTTGAATTTTCTAGGAATGTCTCCAAAAGTATTCTACATTGAGAACGACTTTTGCATAACTGGTAAACCATACTACAATTTTACTACACAAAAAACGTAGATCGCGTTAAAATACGCAATTTATGTCATATACATTTTTGTTTTGTTTAGTGAACCATTTTCGAGATATTGCTTGTTATTCCCTTTAATGTTTCAATACTTATTTTCTCAAATGGGAATTCGTTATTCATTTTTTTGTCTTGGATACGCAAAGTGTATTAATCTGTGGCAAAGAGAATGGTGCTGCACCTAGCAACCAGCTATTAAGAGATATGTCTATGCTTAAAGGCTACTGTATTTCTATATTGCCCTTGTAAATATATTTTCCCCTTACATCTACAAGAAAATTAGCAATAAGATAGGGTCTGCAAATGTTTATCTCGATTAACATGAAGTAGATGGAGAATAAGCGTTTGAAAAAATAGTTTCAGGTACAAGAGTAGAGAAAGTCATGTGAATGTAACACATCAGATTTTTGTTTCTTGTATAAATTTGGATTTTTTTTCCTATTCAGGTTTCCTTAGCTGGGGAATAAACATAAGTTCACATTCGTATTGCTGTTTCCCCCCACAAATTATGACACTCAAATTTACCCCGAGAGAATGCATTCCACTGATGTGGAAGTGACTTGCTGACACATCCAAATGCTATGCAGTACATCTCACTTATCTTTTTCTTGTATCGTTGATCGAAAGTTTAAATAAGATACTGGAACATTGATAGCTTCTGCATAGAATCAAAATAAGCATATACAGTGTCCAGCGAGGAAGCAGTCACGTGCTTGCCCCCCCTTGCCCCTGTACACATACACACACAGACACACGATGAGGCACTGCGGCGTAAAGAACTGATCCTTGAGATGTGCAGAGAGTCTTACCTTTGTGTGTGTGATTCTCCTATCTTAGACGTGGATGTGGAGCGTGTCGGTGCCGCGGCATGCTAGGTGGTATCCCGCACAGAGCTCAGAAACCGAACAAACAGCGAATATGTGGCAGATCGCTGCTGTGTTGTTGAGACTTGCAGGAACCCAGCACGGGTGACCGACGGTGATCCAACTCTGGTCACCCCCTCTCTAACCCCTTCGCCGACTATTGATCTGGCGCTCGCTGACGTAGGGGGCGTCTTGACGTCACACGACGTCGACGTCGCGGGATTGGCTCCCGGATCGCGGTGGTGGGAGTTGTGGGGTTTTATACCCCTGCCAGTTCCACCACGCCTACAACTGCTCCCGTACTCAAAGGGTACCCCCATTTCGATGAAGAGCAGTACAGATCCCGGAGTTTGGTGGCTCCGGATTGGCCGGTTCTCGTTCTGAAGGGAGGGGATGTTCATGATGCCCACATTCATTACATTCCTTTAATAATAATCTCGAAAGGGTGAGCAACTAATATGCATTTCCATATTCAAGAATTTGGGGGCTGCATAAGGCGTAATACAAGTTTACGTAAAGCTCTCCACTCAAGCCTGCAGCTCCATGTAAAGCCAGCACTCCTTGACGTGTCAAAACGTACAGCACTTGCTATAGTCAGAGGTTAAGGAGCATGAGTGATGCTGACCAAGAGGAGGAAAGCATAACTGTAAAACAGAAGTAAAATGGAAAATATCTCCTTATTTCATACAAGCCAAGTATGTAACAAAGTGGACAACTACCTGACTGAAGTTTTCTGACCCTGTTGGTCACATACACAGGTTACATTTACCAAGCCGCCGTTGAGAAGCTTCCACAATGGTGTTATTGAGACTGACATGGGAAGCCGAGGTCGTTAAGGCACGTACTCATGTACGGAAGGTCTGTTGTTCAAATCTCTCCAGGACCGTCCTCCCTGAATGAGGTTTTTTTCCAGGTTTTCCTCAGTCCTCATAACTACCAAATGCATTGGGTCTGGAAGGTTTCCTTTCCAAATTTCCTTTCCCAATTATCATTTCATCTCATGTATCATCACTGTCCACCGCCTGCGGTGCCGTATGCAGTAAGAACGGGTGTTAAACACTATTAAAAATCTGATGTGTTGCATTCGCACGACTTTCTCTACTCACTAGTCTTACAAAATCTTCTTTTCCTGTCTAAAACGTTGATTATACAGGTTATTCAAAAAGAAGGAACAGATTTTAAATATGTATTTTTAATGAACGACAATAGATACCAGCACATACGACACATCATTGAAGTTCAAAGTTTTAAGCCCCACCTATTAGTTCCATTCAGTGCCTACAGCGGCGCTGTGTTTATTTACGAGATAATGGCGACGCCACAGAAAAAGTGGTTTTGTGTGCTGCAGTATGCAAAGAGTGAATCTTTTGTTTCATTTCAGTGCGCATTTCGTTGTAAGTACTACAACGAGCTGCCTCGTCATAAAAATTTACAATTGATACAATAAATTCGTAGAAGATGGTTGCGTATTGAAACGGAAAAGCACTGGTCGTCCTCACATAACAAATGGCGCTCATTTTGAAAACATAAAATAAAATTTTGAACCTTTCTCTATTTATTGATGTATCGCATATGTTGCCATCTATTGTCGTTCATTAGAAATAAATATTTAAATTCTGTTCCTTCTTTTTTAACAACCCTGTACATTCACGCATTTTGTTGTAAGTATAAGAAGGATACAGTCGGTTAATCAATAGTCAACTTTTTAAAAGGCAGATCGCTGTGATGGATTTGAAATTCCATGTTCTTTGCATGACCACGGTAAAATTAAGAATAACGACTCACCATTTGAAGTAAGCATAAGCATTTATAAATTCAAATCAATAATAATGAATATCCCGAAAATGGTTTATATCACAAAAAAATTGTATTTGACATGAAGTGTGTGCTTAAACGACATCTACATGTTTGTGTAGTAAGAATTGGTCTCTCTCTTGTGATATACCAATTAGAATGAAATGCACTTTATAGGCTCTTCTCGGAAGATATATATTTCATTTGTGATGCTAATAAGTTAAACTTATAGTATGTTAAACAACATTGTTGTAGCATTTTTGTAAAATAAAAAAACTGTTTCCTTGTACGAGAAACGGTAGTTTGAAAATATTTGTGTTGCATCCTTGGTGAACGCTAAACTTAAATACAAAGTTTGGTTCTTTACAGACTTTTCTTTTTTGAGTCATGCTGTTCGTAGTCAAGGACCTTTTCCAAAACTACTCTTTTTATTCTGGAAACCTCATAAAAACGCGTATTTCCGTTTTTGGGAGGAATGCAATACTTCCTCTTGTTACTATAGGTAATCCTCCCCTTAAGGAATGTTTTTGTTAACAGTTGAGACAGTAACTATGGTTATATATGCCATATATATAATAATGTGAATTATAATGTGAAATGGTATTAATAAGAGAAATATTTGTATAAATAGAAGTTAAGGCATAAGTTTTATGTATGTGCAAGTGTAGCTGGAGCTGTGGAACCCTTGTTAAAAGTCGACAAACATATCTTTGTGTTAGAATTAGGGTCCAGGCAAAAAGGACTTGTACGGGAAAGTCATAAAAGCCAGACCTTGAGTCTTTGTGAAACAGAAAAGGCGACAAGCGAAAATAACATATTTTGTAGAGAGGCCACATGTTTGCAAACGTAAAACAATAGCCGGGTAAGTCTTCTGGAAGGTTCCAAGCTGAACGAAGACAGACAATGAAATTTTAAGGAAGAATATGTTTAAAATGTTCGAGGGGAGAAATGTTAGTTCTAGCGTCTCCATCAGCCAGGGCGGTTGAGTATAAGGTGCTGCGCTGTGAATAAGATACATGTAAGCTCTCAGAAGCAGGCGATATTATTTACTTCTTATAATGTAGTAGGAACGTAGCACAGTGTTAAAAATCACTGTTCGTGAGGGATGTTCATTAACATTTGTTGGTCAACACAATTTCTTTGAATTTGAAACTACCCATTAACTTTTTGTCACTGTGCAGAAGTTGATAGATGCACCTGTTTCTAATATTTATCGCACCGACTTACAATACTTAACTTAAGGTTCAATGGATTGATCTGCGTAGAAAGTTTAATTGAAAAATATCGAACTATCTCTTTTGGTGGAATAGTAGGTGAATGTCCAAAATACAGGGATGAGAATGTGACTGCTTTCTCTGTTCAGAATTCGTGATGCACATATTTTCGCGAAATGTGCACAGTGCGAGAATCAGCGAACAATTAAACTCATAGTAAAAGTTCTTAAGCCCTGCTAGAAGGGGAGTGGCATGCTGGAATCTACTGGCTGGTCAGAGGAACTGGCAACACACGGGCAATTTCCTGGTTAAAGTGCACGAAGACAAATCATATTTATTCAGTTAGTCAGAGGCAATTGGCTTCTAATTTGTTTTCTTTCTGTCACCTTTAACTTGTATCTTAAATATGCCTGTATGGTCAATGAACCATGCAATAAGTAAGAGTATCTGTGGAATAACTTTAATAATTTGACACCAGACCGAGCAGGATGGCTCAGGGGGTAACGTCTGTGACCACATTCAGGAGGTACGGGGTTCTAACCTCCGAAGCTGACCATTCTGACCGAAGGCATAACGAATGCTAGATTGGATAGTTTGATCGGCGAATTTTCCTAACATCCCTTTCACCACTACATTTCATTTCCTTCTTCTTCACCGCCATACACCGCATTGGGATCACCCATCCTGGATATGCTATGATCCAGAGTTTGCTTGCTCCTCGACACTCTACTGACCCAAGGCATTGGGCTGACCACTCATCCTGGATATGCTATGATTCAGAGTTTGCTTGCTCCTCGACAGTCTACTGACCCAAGGCATTGGGCTGACCACTCATACTGGATATGCTATGATCCAGAGTTTCCTTGCTCCTCGACAGACTACTGATCCAAGACATTGGGCTGATCACTCATCCTGGATATGCTATGATCCAGAGTTTCCTTGCTCCTCGACAGTCTACTGACCCAAGGCATTGGGCTGACCACTCATACTGGATATGCTATGATCCAGAGTTTCCTTGCTCCTCGACAGACTACTGATCCAAGACATTGGGCTGATCACTCATCCTGGATATGCTATGATCCAGAGTTTGCTTGCTCCTCGACAGTCTACTGACCCAAGGCATTGGGCTGATCACTCATCCTGGATATGCTATGATCCAGAGTTTCCTTGCTCCTCGTCAGACTACTGATCCAAGACATTGGGCTGATCACTCATCCTGGATATGCTATGATCCAGAGTTTCCTTGCTCCTCGACAGACTACTGACCCAAGGCATTGGGCTGACCACTCATACTGGATATGCTATGATCCAGAGTTTCCTTGCTCCTCGACAGACTACTGATCCAAGACATTGGGCTGATCACTCATCCTGGATATGCTATGATCCAGAGTTTCCTTGCTCCTCGTCAGACTACTGATCCAAGACATTGGGCTGATCACTCATCCTGGATATGCTATGATCCAGAGTTTCCTTGCTCCTCGACAGACTACTGATCCAAGACATTGGGCTGATCACTCATCCTGGATATGCTATGATCCAGAGTTTCCTTGCTCCTCGACAGACTACTGACCCAAGGCATTGGGCTGACCACTCATACTGGATATGCTATGATCCAGAGTTTCCTTGCTCCTCGACAGACTACTGATCCAAGACATTGGGCTGATCACTCATCCTGGATATGCTATGATCCAGAGTTTCCTTGCTCCTCGACAGACTACTGACCCAAGACATTGGGCTCATCACTCATACTGAATATGCTATGATCCAGTGTTTGCTTGCTCCTCGACAGACTACTGACCCAAGACATTGGGCTCATCACTCATACTGGATATGCTATGATCCAGAGTTTCCTTGCTCCTCGACAGAGTACTGACCCAAGACATTGGGCTCATCACTCATACTGAATATGCTATGATCCAGAGTTTCCTTGCTCCTCGACAGAGTACTGATCCAAGACATTGGGCTCATCACTCATACTGGATATGCTATGATCCAGAGTTTCCTTGCTCCTCGACAGAGTACTGACCCAAGACATTGGGCTCATCACTCATACTGAATATGCTATGATCCAGAGTTTCCTTGCTCCTCGACAGAGTACTGATCCAAGACATTGGGCTCATCACTCATACTGAATATGCTATGATCCAGAGTTTCCTTGCTCCTCGACAGAGTACTGATCCAAGACATTGGGCTCATCACTCATACTGAATATGCTATGATCCAGAGTTTCCTTGCTCCTCGACAGAGTACTGATCCAAGACATTGGGCTCATCACTCATACTGGATATGCTATGATCCAGAGTTTCCTTGCTCCTCGACAGAGTACTGACCCAAGACATTGGGCTCATCACTCATACTGAATATGCTATGATCCAGAGTTTCCTTGCTCCTCGACAGAGTACTGATCCAAGACATTGGGCTCATCACTCATACTGGATATGCTATGATCCAGAGTTTCCTTGCTCCTCGACAGAGTACTGACCCAAGACATTGGGCTCATCACTCATACTGAATATGCTATGATCCAGAGTTTCCTTGCTCCTCGACAGAGTACTGATCCAAGACATTGGGCTCACCACTCATACTGAATATGCTATGATCCAGAGTTTCCTTGCTCCTCGACAGACTACTGACCCAAGACATTGGGCTCACCACTCATACTGGATATGCTATGATCCAGAGTTTCCTTGCTCCTCGACAGACTACTGACCCAAGACATTGGGCTCATCACTCATACTGGATATGCTATGATCCAGAGTTTCCTTGCTCCTCGACAGAGTACTGACCCAAGACATTGGGCTCATCACTCACACTGGATATGCTATGATCCAGAGTTTCCTTGCTCCTCGACAGACTACTGACCCAAGACATTGGGCTCATCACTCATACTGGATATGCTATGATCCAGAGTTTCCTTGCTCCTCGACAGAGTACTGACCCAAGACATTGGGCTCATCACTCACACTGGATATGCTATGATCCAGAGTTTCCTTGCTCCTCGACAGACTACTGACCCAAGACATTGGGCTCATCACTCATACTGGATATGCTATGATCCAGAGTTTCCTTGCTCCTCGACAGAGTACTGACCCAAGACATTGGGCTCATCACTCACACTGGATATGCTATGATCCAGAGTTTCCTTGCTCCTCGACAGACTACTGACCCAAGACATTGGGCTCATCACTCACACTGGATATGCTATGATCCAGAGTTTCCTTGCTCCTCGACAGAGTACTGACCCAAGACATTGGGCTTATCACTCACACTGGATATGCTATGATCCAGTGTTTGCTTGCTCCTCGACAGACTACTGACCCAAGACATTGGGCGCATCACTCATACTGGATATGCTATGATCCAGTGTTTGCTTGCTCCTCGACAGACTACTGATCCAAGACATTGGGCTCATCACTCATACTGGATATGCTATGATCCAGTGTTTGCTTGCTCCTCGACAGACTACTGATCCAAGACATTGGGCCCATCACTCATACTGGATATGCTATGATCCAGAGTTTCCTTGCTCCTCGACAGACTACTGAACCAAGACATTGGGCTCATCACTCATACTGGATATGCTATGATCCAGAGTTTCCTTGCTCCTCGACAGAGTACTGACCCAAGACATTGGGCTCATCACTCATACTGGATATGCTATGATCCAGTGTTTGCTTGCTCCTCGACAGACTACTGATCCAAGACATTGGGCTCATCACTCATACTGGATATGCTATGATCCAGTGTTTGCTTGCTCCTCGACAGACTACTGATCCAAGACATTGGGCCCATCACTCATACTGGATATGCTATGATCCAGAGTTTCCTTGCTCCTCGACAGACTACTGACCCAAGACATTGGGCTCATCACTCATACTGGATATGCTATGATCCAGAGTTTCCTTGCTCCTCGACAGAGTACTGACCCAAGACATTGGGCTCATCACTCATACTGGATATGCTATGATCCAGTGTTTGCTTGCTCCTCGACAGACTACTGATCCAAGACATTGGGCTCATCACTCATACTGGATATGCTATGATCCAGTGTTTGCTTGCTCCTCGACAGACTACTGATCCAAGACATTGGGCCCATCACTCATACTGGATATGCTATGATCCAGAGTTTCCTTGCTCCTCGACAGAGTACTGATCCAAGACATTGGGCCCATCACTCATACTGGATATGCTATGATCCAGAGTTTCCTTGCTCCTCGACAGAGTACTGATCCAAGACATTGGGCTCATCACTCATACTGGATATGCTATGATCCAGAGTTTCCTTGCTCCTCGACAGAGTACTGATCCAAGACATTGGGCCCATCACTCATACTGGATATGCTATGATCCAGAGTTTCCTTGCTCCTCGGCAGTCTACTGATCCAAGACATTGGGCTCATCACTCATACTGGATATGCTATGATCCAGTGTTTGCTTGCTCCTCGACAGACTACTGATCCAAGACATTGGGCTCACCACTCATACTGGATATGCTATGATCCAGAGTTGCTTGCTCCTCGACAGATTACTGGTCCAAGACATTGGGCTGATCACTCATACTGAATATGCTATGATCCAGTGTTTGCTTGCTCCTCGACAGTCTAGTGACCCAAGGCATTGGCTTGTAAGTCCTACAAATAGGAGGTTAATTCGTTAAAGAAGAAGGAAGAAAAATTTGACACTAATACCTTATCCATCTAAAAAAGTAATATTGTTAAAGTACTTTGTCAACATTGTTTATCAACTTCAATATGGAATCCACATAATATGCGTCTTGGAGATATTACATAAAAGTATTTGTACCAAGTAACGTTAACATGTGTTCAACAGTCAGGCGTTAACAGCTTTATGCAGCCCTTAGGACGTGAGCTATGTTTATTTGGAAGTATAATTGAGTGTCGGAAGACACACTATACGCATATAAGTCTGGGCTCGCAGTTCAACCGGTAGAGCTGTGCAAGGGGTCCCGGGTTCGATTCCCGGCTGGGGCGTGGGGATTTTTCTTTAGCAGAGATTATGCCCTATCCTCTTCAGAGTTTCGAAGTATGAATGAAAGTGTGACCTAATGAGTAAAACGCAAAGTTTACCAGAAATCCAACGACAAGCGAATACGAGTCAACACCATTGCATATAGGCAATACTATGCTCCAAAGCAAAGGCCACCGACAAAACTATAGAGCCAATAAGCAAGGACAGCAAGTGTCTGTAGTATGGATTCCGTCCCACATTGGAATATAAGGCAGCGAATTGGCCGCTCAGGCAGTAAAAGAAGCGACTAAACATCCACTAAGTGACCCAACTATAACTACACCATCCCTTGATGTTATCTCAACCATCAAAAAGAAGCTCTACCAACAATGGAAGACAGGCTCGACTCCACGAGAAGTAAACTCTGTGATATAACACCGAGTTTTTCGACACATCTTCCCAGCAATTCTCTTTCCAGACAAGACCAGATTTTAATATCCCGAATGGGCTATACCAAGATCACGCACAGTTATCTTCTTTCTAAGGACCAACCACCATCTGCTACCAGTGTAACATACTGTTAACAACGAAACACATAATCCTGGAATGTCCACAATACGATCAATGGAGACAATACTACCAGATACCCAATGATTTACAAACAACACTCAACTATTCGATGTGCCCTAACATAGTTCAATTTTTCAAAAGTATGAATTTATATAAAAGTATATAATGTTCAATCCGTTTGATTGATTATAGTGTCACAATTTTATACCAGTTCATTGTAATGGTTGAAAACTGCCAGTATGTTATATAACCTCATTGTTTTATTGTTAAATATTTATTTTATAAAAAGTTGTAAAGTCGCGATATGACTAATATGTTAAAGCAACTATAAACTTACAAAAAAAAACCATTGTAGTTAAAGGAATATTTTGTACCTTCTCCTTTCATCTACTACTACAAGATTTTGTATATTTGAATATCCATACCTTAATTTGAGAATCTCGTAATTCCAGAAAACAGGTACTCGTATATACAAGAGAAATTAAATTCTGTATATACTTAAAAACCTACAGCCAATTTATTCATTTTTTCAATATTTAGCAATATATTTTTTCTTTATGTTGATTTAGCTTTGAAGTTAAATCTCCAGAGTTAGATAATTTCTCTTTGTTAGAAATGCTACACTGTTCAGCGTGAGTCGACCAACTTGTGAAAATTGTTGAAAATTTCAACAGTTATAAATAATTTGGATTTACAAATTTTAGTGTTTTTAAGAAGGAACGGTATACACTCTCATCCAAGTCTCGGCGTACATAGGAGAGCATTTTAGAAACCCAAAGCCGCCTCTTTATTTTTAAAATAAATTTACTTCCTGATTACTCTTCTAATGCTCTCTCTCTCTCTCTCCCTCCCTGTCTCTCTAAAATTTCTCCTTGAGGTACAAACGAAAATAAACGAAATACATGGCTTTCGAAATTAATTTTATTAATTAAAAACTGAAAAAGAATAATAAACACGATGGCTTTTCAAAAGTAATTCTACCTTTATTTGCAAATTATGTAATAAATTTTAAAGGAACATGCGTTGAACCCAATTTCGAAAATATATTCCAAAACATTTGAAAACAGCAACCAAGGAGATTTTGCTGTTAGTCACTGCAACATAAGGGAGGCGTTTTTTTCATTTACTACTAAACAAAGTGATGGGAAAATTTGAGAACTTTTATGGACGCATCAACATTATCTAGTAAAAAATGAACGTAATGTTATTAGAAATGCAAAAATCATAGAAAATAAAACTCATTAAAATACACAGTGTGTCAAACAGTTTTACCTCTTCTAACACGTACCTAATAGGTAGAGAAGGTATTGCATTCCACCCAAAAAATCGATATCGAAATTTTACCGGAACTACACATTTAGAGGCCACCTGAATCCAAATAAAGTATTTTTAGAAAAATGTCTATGTGTACGTGTCTGTGAATGGCATAACTCAAAACGGAAAGTCAAATAAACTGACCTCTTTAACTGCTATGGTTCTTAACGTCCCATTCTATATTGGACGTGACAGACCGGTAATTTTGCTCAGAGGCCTCTTTATCAGGCTTGAGGTTCTTTTATGTGCCATAAATCCACGACATCGGACCACCGGCTTTACTTCCCTCCCGAAGAAAGTCACGCTAAGGATTTTTAAGCCTGAAAAAAATCCATTTCCCTCCGCCGGGTTTGAACCCGCGACCACGGGAACTAGATGCTAGCATGGTACCTCTAGACCATGGAGAACGAGAAAAGAAATTTTGATAAATACTAAACTTGGTATTTAAATTCAGTATCTTCCAAAGATGCGACACGAAGATGTTTAATAAAATTCCCCCACCCCAAACTACCCTTTACATGGAACATTTTTCGAAATTTGTAATTTTCTAAAGAATGGCTCTAACGATTTTGATTAAAATACAGCATGAAAGATATTTACATCACAAATAAAATATATATCTTGAATTTTCTGGGAATAGCCTATCAAGTCCTCTTCATTCGGAAGGAAATTTGTATAACCTTATATAACTGACAAACGTTAAGCGATAGACGAAAACATACTACACTAAAACACACAATTTATTTCAAATAATTTTTTTGTGGCATAAGCCATTTCTGAGATATGCGTTATTAAGGGTTTGAATTGTTCATTTTTTGGTCATTCTCTTAAAGTCCTGTAAATATTCATTTGTTTCTTGCGATACCTTGGAAACAGTATGGAATTTTAAGGCGAGCATATAGCCTCCAGTTGTTAAACATTTGACTATCACTGTTCCCTTTGTATCTGTAACGAAATGTAGCTATTTCTGCAAAGGTTTATTTGGGTTAAAATGTGGTAGATATAAAGGTAAGCTTTAGTAAGAATACAGTTAATTGATCTAATAGAAGCTTAACTATGAAGCCCGGGACATTGTAAGTCACCATTGGAGTGTGTCTCAATACAACGTTAGATCTCCTTGTGCTTTACCGAAAAAATGCGAGTCAGCTGGAGAATTTAATGTCCTACCGTTGTGTTGCCATGGTAGTATCGTTGATTAGAGCAACGAATGGAAACCAGGAGGTCCGTGGTTCAAATCCCGGTCATGGCATTGCATTTTAATTCGTCTGGTTCTGTCTTTAGTAAGCAATGTTTTTATAACACTAATAAAGGATAAAGGTCAGAGAAAGTCATGTGCATTTATTACATCAGATTTTTTGCTAGTATAGCCATATAGCTACGTAACGTGGAGAGAGGAATTTTGATAGTGGTAGGGAAAATTGTGTGTGTTGATATGATATTTTTACTTTCTCTACTACGTATAGTAAGTAGGGGAAGTATTGTACTCCACCCAAAAATTTCATACCGAGATTTCACCGGAAATACGTGTTTTGAGACCCCCTGAATCCAAAAAAAGCATTTTTGGAAACATGTTCGTGTGTGTGTGTGTCTGTGAACAGCATAACTCAGAAACGAACAGTCGGATAAACACCAAACTTGGTATTTAGCTTCAGTATCTTCCAGAGATGCGACACGAATGTTTCCAAGAAAATCCCCCCACCCCGGATTACCCTTTACATGGAACATTTTCGAAAATTTTCATTTTCTCAAAAATGGCTCTAACGATTTTGATTAAAATATCATATGTTTAAGATATTTTTATGACAAAATGTATATCTTGAATTTCCTGGGAATGTCTCCAAAAGTATTCTTCATTGTGAACGACTTTTGCATAACTGGTAAACCATAAGAGATAGACAAAATCTTACTACACAAAAAATGTAGATCGCGTTAAAATACACAACTTATGTCATATACATTTTTGTTGTTGAGTGAACCATTTTCGAGATATTGCTTGTTATTCCCTTAAATTTTTCAATACTCATTTTCTCAAATGGGAATTCGTTATTCATTTTTTTTTGTCTTGGATATGCAAAGAGTATTAATCTGTGGCAAAGGGAATAATGCTGCACCTAGAAACCAGCTATTAAGAGATATGTATGTGCTTAAACGCTACTGTATTTCTATAATGCACTTGTAAATATATATTCCCTTTACATCTATAAGAAAATTAGCAATAAGATAGACTCTGCAAATGTTTATCTCGATTAGCATGAAGTAGATGGAGAATAAGCGTTTGTCAAAATAGTTTGTACAAGAGTAGAGAAAGTCATGTGAGTGTAACACATCAGATTTTCTATAATAATTAGTTTTCAAGTGTCCAACAAATAACAAAATGCACAAATGTTTGTGATCGCATCTGAAATGTATTGCTTATGGTCTTATTTTCTGCGTTATCGAATCTCGGAGGTTTATTCTCAAGGGTAATCTAGTAAATAATTAATACTGATGCTCTCTACAGAGTGAGAAAGCGTTAAATCCGGTCCATCTCTCCGTGAATTCGATTTGTTTTCTCTGGAGACGAAGCGCGAGTCTAGGACATTGGATTGGAGTAAAATGGCGAGTGGGTGTTGGGTTCTCGTGATTTTATTTTCAGATCTGTTTGCAGACTGATGATTTTACAACTTTGGCGGAAACACAATCATGGTTTTATGGAACACAGGGGTTTCGCGAAACAAAATTGAATCGCTTGAAATGCATGTTACAATCCGGGAAAGCTTGATTTTGTGAAAGCCAACAAAAGTATTCTCAAAATCTCATTTAAAGTGTGCGTATTTAAAAAATCTGATGTGTTACTTCACATGACTTTCCCTAGCAAATATCCTACAAACTATTTTTACACTAGTTTATTCTTCTACCTACTGCATAATCGAGGTAAACATTTTCAGAAATTGTTTTATTATAAATCTCTCTGCAGATATAAGGGGAATAAGTAGGCTTAAGCGATAGTAAAGCCCATCTTTAGTGATGGTGTTGAAATTCCAAGAACATTGCATGAGCAAGAGAAAAAAATGAATAGCGACTTACCACTAGAAAAAAGTATGAAAATTCAAACCAATAACAAACAATTATCTCGGAAGTGGTTAACGCCATAAAAAATTCATTTGATATACATAAACTGTGATTTAACAAGATATACAGTTTTGAGCAGTAAGATTTTGTCTGTCTCTTACGGTTTACCAATTATACAAAAGCCACTTAGAATGAACAGGACTTCGCAGGCTATTCCCAGAAAATTCAAGATAAACGTTTTATTTGCCATGCATATAACTAACATATAGTATTTTAATCAAATTTGCAAGAGCCATTTATGAGAAAATAAAAATTAACAAAAAATGTTCTATGTAAAGGGTAGTTTGGAGTGGGGGATCACATTCTTGCAAGATGCTGAACTTAAAAACCAACTTTTATGTTTAAGAGATTTTTCGGTTTTGAATAGGTCTGTTCACACACACTATGCTTTCTTTGAGTTCAGGGGGCCACAAAACGTGTAATTCTCGTGAAGTCTGTACGCAGAATTTTTGGGTGGAATACATTACTTCCTCTATTTACTATAGGTAAGTAGTACAGAAATTAAATATGTATTATGCATTTATTTTCATTTTAAAAATGAATTTTAACCAAAAGCAACAAAAACTGCTGCCATATACAGTCCGGACAATGTATTTCAGAGGTAACACGCACTCATAATAAGGTGATTTATGAAGAACTGACACACTTATTCCTATAATTAATCTGTTCGAAATTCACTGATTGCCCCAATTTTAGCACCAAATTAAGCAGAATGTTCTAGAGTTTCGATTGCCTATCTCTAGATGCGCAGATGCTCATGTTTCATTCGTAATTGTTAGTTTTATTGTCAGCAACTGTTTTTGAGATTTTGCTCTAGTACACGTTAAAATAGAGTACACATTAAATGAACGACTCTTCCTTGTAAAGCAATACTGCATTACGCATTCAATTACAGCTACTCAAAGGGCATTCCAGAGAGAATTTGGTGGTCGGAATCCTCCCCAAAGACACACAATACTGGGACTGGTAAACAAATTGGAAGCAACTGGATCTTTGGTGAGTGAAAAAGGCAAAACTCGTTCATCTAGGCTTCCCACGGTTGTTGTTGACGTAAGAGCACGACTGCATCAATCACCCATAAATCATTAAGACGTTTGTCGCAGGAGACAGGGTACAGCTACTCAGTGTGTCAGAGAGCTGTGAAATGTGCAGGCCTAAAGCCGTATAGGATTACGGTTGTCCATCAGTTACTGGGACCAGATAAGGATAGACGACTGAATTACTGTCGTTGGTATCAGGCGTTCAATGTGTAAAATCTTGCCATATTGTCCATCACATGGTTCACGTATGAACCATGGTTACATTTATCCGGCTATGTGAACTCAAATAAATCACGCTATTGGGCCAGCGAAAATCCACATGTTATTCATGAAGCTCCTATGCACCCGGTTAAAACCGGAGTTTGGAGCACAATATCCGCACAGAGAATAGTGGGGCCAATTCTTTTAAAACAATGTAAACACTGCAGAGTACCTACGGATTTTCATGGAGTTTGTTGAGCAACTAGACGATGTAGAGCTGAGTCAAGGATATTATCAGCAGGACGGTGCTACATGTCATACGTCAAATGAATCCATGGCACTAATTGCAGGTTTCTTATTATAATTTCCAAGAACCTGTGGCCTCCGAGATCTCCGGATTTGACATCGCCGGACTTCTTTCTATGAGGTTACTTAAACGACAGGGTTTATGCTACACGTCCCCAGACATTGGACGATCTGAAGCACAACATTACACAGGAGATTCAAGCTATTGACAACAGAGTCCTCCAACGAGTGGCCAGTAACATGGAACGACGTGTTGAGTTGTGCCTTATGCAGAATGGAGGACATTTTCAACATTTACTATAGAGATAAATAATCTCCCAAAATTCCTCTGCATTTCAGGTATAATAAGCTGTCGCTAGCATAACTCGTTTTGAAACAAATACACGTATGACCTGCAATAAAAGAGTGCTGTTGGTCTTCGCTCTTGTATAAAATATTCTTAAATCATTTAAAACTTATTTTTAATATAGAACGCATGATAAAACTTGCAACATTAGCATAACCATACAAGCGCGCTTTTCTGTGAATATTCGCTTCAATCTGCAATCAAGGTTTCTCACAGACTCGTGAGCCTCCGTGCTTATTCAGCATTCATGGAATACATCAAAAGGACTGGATGCAAATACAAGATAGTAGAATTATGTGTGGAACAGATTATTGCCATGGCTTGTCCTAGCAGATCAAACAAAACAGACGAAAAAGGCGATGGCAGTGTTGGTGGCGGTATCGATGATATGATGATGATGATACTTTGGTCGGCAAGGTATCGTCTTAATGAAAGATGATGAGACCATTAATTTATTCTCTTTTTACTTTCTTTACTACGTATAGTAAATAGGGGAAATATTGCATTCCACCCAAAAATTCTATATCGATATTTCACCGGAAATGCAGGTTTTGAGTGCCCCTGAACACAAAAACAAAATTTTAGAAAACGTTGCGTATGTGTATATATGTGTGTGCGTCTCTGTGAACAGCATAATTCAAAAACCAAAAGTCGGAGAAATACCAAATTTGGTATTTAGGTTCAGTACCTTCCAAAGATGTGACATGAAGATTTTCAACAAAAATCCCCCGCCCCAGAACTACGCTTCAAATGGAATTTTTTAATTTTCTAAATAATGGCTCTACCGATTTTGATTAAAATACGTATATTAAAGACATTTACATGACAAAAAGATTTATATCTTGAATTTTCTGGGAATACCCTGTAAAGTCGATTTCAATGGGAAGGAATTTTGTACAATGTTGTATAACCTGTAAAGATTAAGCGATAGATGAAAGCTTTCTTTACAAAAAATGTAGATCTGTTTAAATCACACAGTTTATTTCAAATAACTTCTTTTGTGGCATCAGCTATTTCTGATATTTCTGTTATTAATGGTTCGAATTGTTCAGTACTTAGCCATTCTTTTGAAGTCCTGTGATTTTCAGGTGTTTTCGTGATGTCATTAAAATTATATGGAATTTTAAGGGCAGCATATAGCGTTCAGTTTTATAACGAAGTGTGTAATGCTGCTATTTCTCTCAAATATTTATCTCGATTATAATGAAGATAAGAAAATCAACTCTAAATTAAACTGAGTTTTATTTATGGACGCTCTTTAACTACTATGGTTCTTAGCGTTCCCATTCTATACTGGGCGTGAAATACCGGAAATTTTGCTCAGAGGCCTCTTTATCAGGCTTGAGGTTCTGTTACGTGCCGTAAATCTACGACACGGGACCACCGGCTTTACTTCCCATCCGAAGGAAGCCATGCTAAGGCCCTCCACCGTACTTAAACCCGCGACCTCGGGAACTAGAGGCTAGCATGGTACCCCTAAACCAGGGAAGGCGACAAAAAAAACTTTCCTAGGAATAGTTTGTATACGTGCTAATAAAATATAGATTGTAAGAAAGTCATGCGGATGTAACATACTGGATTTTTTCTCCATTTGTTATCTCTACCACTAACTGTGGTAGTAGTATATAATACTTCCTCTAGTACAAATATTTCGCCGTAAATACATGTTTTGAGGTCCCTGAAACCAAAAAATATTTGGGAAATGTCCGTAAGAGTGTGTGTGTCTACATACAGCATAACTTAAAAAATCTGATGTGCTACACTCACATGACTTTCTCTACTCTTGTACAAACTATTTTTACAAACGCTTATTCTCCATCTACTTCATGTTAATCGACATAAACATTTGCAGAGTCTATCTTATTGCTAATTTTCTTGTAGATGTAAGGAGAATATATATTTACAAGGGCAATATAGAAAAACAGTAGCCTTTAAGCACATGCATATCTCTTAATAGCTGGTTGCTAGGTGCAGCACTATTCCCTATCCCACAGATTAATACTCTTTGCATATCCAAGACAAAAAATGAATAACGAATTCCCATTTGAGAAAATAAGTATTGAAACATTTAAGGGAATAACAAGCAATATCTCGAAAATGGTTCACTCAACAACAAAAATGTATATGACATAAATTGTGTATTTTAACGCGATCTACATTTTTTGTGTCGTAAAATTTTGTCTATCTCTTATGGTTTACCAGTTTACCAAAAGTCGTTCACAATGAAGAATACTTTTGGAGACATTCCCAGAAAATTCAAGATATACATTTTATTTGTCATGAAAATATCTTAAACATATGATATTTTAATCAAAATCTTTAGAGCCATTTTTGAGAAAATTAAAATTTTCGAAAAATGTTCCATGTAAAGGGTAATCTGGGGTGGGGGGATTTTCTTTAAAACCTTCGTGTCGCATCTCTGGAAGATACTGAAGCTAAATACCAAGTTTGGTGTTTATCCGACTGTTCGTTTCTGAGTTATGCTGTTCACAGACAGACACACAGACAGACAGACACACACACGGACATGTTTCCAAAAATGCTTTTTTTGTATTCATGGTATCTCAAAACATGTATTTCCGGTGAAATCTCGGTATCGAATTTTTGGGTGGAATACAACACTTCCCCTACTTACTATACGTAGTAGAGAAAGTAAAAATACAGAGGACGAATTGGAGGTAAAATTCTGAACAGATGTATTATGCCTATCATATTCATCCATACAGAAGGAAACTTTAACAGAAATAAACAGATAAATGAACAAAATAATATAAAAGTCTCATCAGAATGTTCGTCCTACCTTTCCCAACTATCCACGTCTATTCATGTAATTTGACGTTGATAGCAGTCAAGTTTCTAACTCTCGCTTCACTTGAACCTGGCCAGCTGTGAACGACACTGGAAAACTTACACCCACATCAAGGTAGTTTCATGTAGACCATGGTGAAGAAACGGAGCTATTCCAGAACCACCTACGGGCGAAACTGCTTTGTATAACTTAACGCCAACGCATGGAAAATACTCTTTGGTTAATCACCAGGTCCCAAACCGTGGGACGTCACCCTGACAATGGGATGAACATTAATTCGTGGACTACTTGGAGTAAACAACTTCCAGGTGCAATAGTTATTCTTACAGCATTTGCCATTTGAAAACACTGTCACCTTACTGACTGATGTTTACACCCAGGCCCGCTTTCTAGTTTGATAGTGTTTACGTTGTTCTTACTACAGGCGGTGGACTCTGATGATACATGAAATGAAATTATAATTGCGAAAGAAAACTTGGGAAGGAAACGTTCTAGCATAAGTTTAGGGCACTTCCTAGGCATTTGCCAGGTATGAGGACTGAGGAAAACCTGAAAGAAAAACCTCAGTCAGGGTTGAGGGTGCTGACAAGATTTGAACCACATACCTCCCGTCTTAACGACCTCGGCTGCCCATGTCGGCAGGTCCAGTTAACTAACTGAAGGTAAATTTGTAACTCTTCGGTCGCTCAAGCGGGCAAGATAGGGATGAGAACGGAGACTGGTGGTTGGTAACCCTTGCACTGTAAGTGTGAAGCGTTTGAGACACATACACCATACTTAACTGGTATCAGAGCTGAGCCTTTGAATTTATGTGTAGCGATATGTTGGAGAGGTAGAATCAGACTGAAAAATTCAGTGCCATAGCTGGTATTTGAACCACTAAATTAAAAATTAAACTGAATTTTACTTAAGTAAAAGAACATCAAGCCTGATAAAGAGGCCTCTGAGCAAAATTACCGGTCTTTCACGCCCAATATAGAATGGGACGCTAAGGACCACAGCAGTTAAAGAGCATCCATAAATAATAAAACTCAAAATCGCTGTACGATATTACTGTCATAAGGGGTAAAGAAGAGGATTCATTATAAAGAATCCCTTTAGATCATTGTACAATGATTTCGTAGGCTGGCCCCGTAGCTCAGTCGGTAGAGCACGATTATTCCTTATCCTTCCCAGAGTCTGGGAGTATGAATGAGAATGTGATATGATGATTAAACCCAAAAAGTGCAAGAAACCCAACGACAAGAGAATATATAAGTAACACAAGTGTAGTTAAAGGCAGGGTATAAATGGAACTAAAAAATAAAATAATTTAATAAATAACGGGGGGAGGTAAATGAAACTAATTTGTCGTTAGGAAGCCAGCTGATGTTAAATAAAGTAGAGGGAAGGTTTAGCAAAGATGTTAAACATAAATAAATGTTACTAACTTGTATGAGTTTCATTCTTTATAAATGTATAAATTCTTTGAAAATGGCGACCACAAATATTCCTGCAGAAATAAGGTCGGAGTGAGTTCTCCACTCTTTCAAAGATTCCTGGAGTGCCATGAATTTCGTCTCAAGCAGAGTTTAGAAATATCGTGATCAGCCAGTTGTATGTGTATACTACGAGGGTTGTCCCAGAAGTACCCTACCTAACACAGAAAACACAAGAATTTTTGGATAAAACTCTTTATTTCTCTACATAGTCTCCGTTCAGCTCAATACAGCGATACAGGATGTTCAATAGCTTCGATACCCTGTTTATAGTGAGAACCGCCGAGTTCTGCAAAATAACCATCAACTGCAAACTCCAACTCTTCAATGTTGGCAAATCTTTTATTACCAAGCCATTTCTTCAACTTTCGAAACAGAAAATAATCAGAGGGGGCTAAGTCTGACGAATAGGGTGCATGAGGAAGCAATTCGAACTTTAACTCATTGATTTTGGCCATGGCGATAATGGATGTGTGAACTGGTGCACTGTCTTCATGAAACAGAACTTTCTTTTTCGCTAAATGCGGCCGTGTTTGCTTGATTTCATCATTCAAACGCTGCAATAAGTTTGCATAATACTCGCCATTGATTGCTTTTCCTTTTAGAAGATAATCAATGAAAATTATCCCACGCGTATCTGAAAAAACTGATGCCATGACCTTGCCTGCAAATGCAACTGTCTCACCTTCTTTGGAGCCGATTCTCCCCTTTCAATCTTCTGTTTTGACTGTTCCTTCGTCTCAGGTGCGAAGTGATGGACCCATGTTTTGTCCATGGTTATGAATCGACGCAAAAACTCGGCTTTATTGCAGCGAAATATCGCCAAACACTCGACTGAAACATCCTCGCGACAGTTTTTGTTCTATTGTGAGTAAACGCGACACCCGTCTTACGCGCAGTTCCTCATGTCTAAATTTTCCGGTTTTTGTGCGATGTACAGCAATTTTTGAAATGCCTATGATATCTGCTAGCTCACGCACTTTCAGTCGACGGTCATCCAATACCATTTTGAGGATTTTCTTCACAATTTCTGGCGTGGTCACCTCATTTGGTCGACCACTGCGATGTTCGTCTTGGCAGCTCGTACGGCTTCGCTTAAACTCTGCCACCCAATATTTTACTTTTGTAAATGAAGGAGCAGACTCCCCCAGAGTAGAATCTAGCTCAGCTTTAATATTAGTTGGACTAAGACCTTTCAAATGAAAGTATTGTATCACATAACGATGGCCAGTTTTATCCATGTTTACAAATTCACTGAAAGAGTTCACTATTAATGGCTGCCAAACAATTATTAAACAACGTAGCATCGTCAAACTTCAGACTTAAGCTTTATAAGGCTGGTACTTTCTACCACAGTCATTTGTTTGAAACAAAAGCCGCTATATATACGTCATGTCTGGTACTTCTGGGACTGCCCTCGTATATTATACACGTAAAAGATAGAGCGGCATTTTAGCCTGCTTATACACAGTTGCAAAACTTCCCGATGACAAATGCCCTAACTGTCCCAGCGCTCACTGCAGAAAGAGACAAATGAATGTTCTAATTTTAATCCCGCGAGTCTCGTATTTTATGCACAATGAAACCAATGAACCAGTGTTACAACAGTTCGCCATTTTATAATTCATCCTTAATTATTTCCACAACTTTTACTCTGTAAGCATATAATACATGCTCAGTTTGTTGGCTCTATGTTAAACTATTTTTCAGAAATTAAGTTTTATTTTGCCTGCCACCTAGTAGGTTGAGCAAGTATTGTATTATATCCAAAAATTCACTATCACTGGAAATACATATTTTGGGGTCCCGAATAAAGAAAGCATACCTAGAAAAAGATCTGTATGTGCATGTTAATGTCTCTGTGTCTATAAACAGCATAAATCAAAAACGAAAATTCGGATATATATTTTCGTATATATCAATTTTCATACTTAAGTCAGACTTTATTTAAGCACACTGGCTAAACATTTTCAAAAGTAGGTACCCTTTGAATGGAAAAGTTTTCATTATTTTTACCTTCTGTACACGTACATAATGGGTAGATAAGGCATTGCATTCCACCCAAAAATTCGATACCGTCATTTCACCGGAAATACATACAGGGTTATTAAAAAAGAATGAACAGAGTTTACATGTTTATTTCTAATGAACGACAATAGATGGCGTCATATGTGATACATCACTGAACAGAGAAAAGTTCAAAGTTTTATTTTATGTGTGCAAAATGAGCGCCATTTGTTATGCGAGGACGAACAGTGTTTTCCGTTTGCATAAGCAACCATCTTCAACGAATTTATTGTATCAATTGTAAATTTTATATGACGAGGCGGTTCTTTGTTGAACTTACAATGAAATGCACGCTGCAATGAAACAATGGATTCACTCTTTGCATACTGCAGCACACAAAACGACATTTCCTGTGGCGTCGCCATTTTCTCGTAAACAAACACAGCCGCTATAGGCAATGAATGAAACTAATGGGTGGGTCTTAAAACTTGAACTTTCCTCTATTCAATGATGTGTCTATGTGTCGCTATCTATTGTCGTTCATTAGAAATAAATACGTAAAGTCTGTTCATTTTTAGAAAAAGGTTGGTGTGCGTGTGTGTGTCTGTGAACAGCTAACTGAGAAACCAAAAGTCGGATAAATACCAAGCTTGCTATTTAAGTTCGGTATCTTCCAAAAATGCTACACGAAGATTTTCAAGGAATTTCCCCTACCCCAAACTACCCTTTCTTTACATGGAATATTTTCGAAATTTTTTATTTTCTAAAAAATGGCCCAAACGATTTTTATTAAAATGCCTTATATTGAAGATATTTACATGACAAATAAAATGTATATTTTGAATTTTTGGGAATAACCTGTGAATAGCGTTCCATTCGAAAGGAACTTTCTATAATCTTGTATAACTGGTAAACGTTAAGCGATAGACGAAAACGTGCTACACAAAAACTGTAGATCACTTTAGCACACAATTTATTTAAAACAAATCTTTTGTGCCATAAGCCATTTCCGAGATATCTATTATTAATGATTTGAATTGTTTAATACTTTATCATTCTTTGCAAGTTGTTTGTCGCGATTGCATGGAAAGAGTAAAGAATTTTAAAACCAGCATATAGCCTCCAGTTGTTAAACATTTGACTATCGCTGTTCTCTTTGTATCTATAACGAAATGTGTAATGTAGCTATTTCTGCAAAGGTTTATCCGGATTAAAATGAAGTAGATAGAAAAATATGCTTTAGTAAGAATAGTTTGTATACCATTAATAAACGATTGAGGGTAGAGAAAGACATGTGAGTGTATCACATCCGACTTTTTATTGTTTTATTGTATAGCCAGCCCCTTTCAAATTCTATGGTTGTATGGGGCTTTCGCTCGAGAATCAACTGATGGGGTTTTTATTCCCTGTAATCCAGCCGGGAATCGTACTCAGTACCTCTGGGTTAAAATGCTAGAAGGCTGACCACAGAGGCAGTTAGATGCTGTTTTATTGTCTCAAAAGTGGCTACTGTGATTTTGTTTGAAATACCAGTCGTTTAAGATATTTGCATGACCAATAAAATGTATATCTAGGTACCTTGAATTTTCTGTGAATTATCTAAAGATGTTTCAATTCTGAATGAAATTGATTCGTTTTTACCTGCTAGTATTTTAATTTCTTGTTGCAATAAACGCTTTTTGGTGCAGAAATCAGTCTCAGGATGTTTTTGAGGAAACACGATAGTTAATCAGTGTGGCTATAGGATGCTATCCCAACCTACCACACTGTGGTACATCCAGATGTACAGATGTTAATTAAACTTTGCTCCAGGGATGACATAGCTACACTCCCCCCCTTCAAATCGATTACCAGCTGGAGTGTAGGAATTCTCTGCCGGGTCAGGTAACCCCTGACATTTCGGTCACGGTGCACTCCCGCCCACGCACAGCTACCTGAAAATGTCACCACCTCCGAAATTAAGACGGTACATAGATCACACAGATTAATTCGATTACTTCCAGAGCCTAATGTACTGGATTATTCTGCTTAGCTTCCCAGAGAATCATATTACATCCTTTCCTATAACGGAATACTTCAGCAGAATGCTGCTCGACCCAATATTTTATATTTAAAACTCAAAAATTGAGGCAGTATTTTTATCCCTTAACTGCTTTCAATTTAATTATATAATATAAAAATAATAACCCGCCTATAAACGATCAATAATTGCTATAAAGGTATATTACAGCCATTGTGTTGTATATTTATTGTATATATGTGTAAAATATTATGTGAATGCATGTCTTAGATTAGAAACATAGGAGCTGTGAGGGTAGAAGAAAGCTGTGTTTTGTAGCAAACAGTGTCATAAAGTGGAAAGCAGAGGGTGACTAACAATCTGTTGTAACATTGGCAGAACAATAAGTTAGAAAGCTAAGGAAGGCTACCAACAGTCGACGGATAGATACTGATGTAACGTCAAAAAGTTTGTAAATAGTCACGTGGGTGCAAAAAGAGCCAATGAAAATCAAATCAACAGTGTTCTGCTAGAGTAGGCTTAGCCAATCAGAAAATAGAAACATTAAATTTAAAATGTTAAGCTGTGGACGCTAAGAGGTAGGGTACCCAAGCCAAGTCAGTCAGTGATGAAGCTCAGAGTGTGCAGATGTGAAATATTAATGCATCTCCGAGAAGATAGATTTTGGCCTCTAAAAAAATTATGTTAGAAACAGATAATTACTACAGCCGTAAAATACATTTCATTATATATTCGCAGAGATATAAATTTGTGTTATTTATAATTTTTAACGCGAATAAAGAACTTAAGAAATTCTCTGTAAACTGCAGTTCGTTAGCACACATATAGAACATAATATCTTACAGCTCCATACGTGAATACTTCAGTAATTTATTATTATTTGATATATTATTCAACGGCCTTCAAGAAGCAATAAAGAAGTGAGAATTTAAACTATAACTTGTGTAAAGTGTGTGAAACTATTCTACAGCCGTACCACAATTGTTAACAGATACTTGCTCTAACAGATATAACTGACGCAGCCGAGGCATAATTTCAAAATAAATCATAATTAATTAAAAATCACAAATCACTACATATAAACGTTATTACGAACACACACACATATACGAGACCCTACCGTAAAATCGACTCCACATAGTTCAAATTAGAGTTATAAACACATTTATGGTGTTATACAGAAAGTGATGATAAGGTTTCTGTTAATTTCGAATAATTTTGTCTTGTTTATGGTTCAGATAAGCTCAAAAATGCAAGCCTTCGCTTAAGGGTACCAATCTGGGAAATTCTATCTTTCTTTCACAATTAGTTTAAATTTTTGTTTTTTCTGCTACGTGCTTACACGAAGGAGGTATTGCATTCCACCCAAATGCCTACCTCAATGTTCACCGAAAATACATGTTTTGAGACCCCCTGTATCACCAAAAAAAGCATTTTTACTATCTCTGTCACCTATCTGTTCTACTTAAAACAAATATTGTACTCCAAATTAAACTTCTACGCGATATTTCACCGGAAATATACGTTGTGAGCACCATGAATACAAAAAAAGGTATTTAACAAAACGATCCATGTGTGTGAACAGCAAAACTCAAAAACAAAAGTCCGATAAATACCAAACTTCATTATCTGCCAAAGATGACCGACACAGGTAGCCGAGGTCGTTAAGGCAATAGTCGTGATCAATATGTCTGCGGTTCAAATCCCTCCAGGACCGTTCTCCCTGACTGAAGTTCTTTTACGTGTTTTCCCCAGTCATAACTAGCAAATTCCGGGTAGGTATCCTAAACTTGGAACGTTTTCTTCCCAAATTTCCTTTTCCAGTTATCATTTCATTTCACGTATCACCAGTGTCACCGTCTGTGATGCCGTATGTAGTAAGAACGGATCTTAAACACTACCAAGATAGCTTCCAAAGATACTACACGCACCCTAAACTACCCTTTTAATGAAGGCTTTCAATACTTTTTATCTTCTAAAAAGTGCCTCTTAACGACTTTGATTAAAATACCATACATTTAGGATATTTATATTAAAAATAAAATATATAAGTTGAATTTCCAGGGAATAACCTACCGAGTGCTCTTTATTTGCAAGCAATTTTGTATAATTTCGTATGA
The DNA here is from genome assembly GCA_030765065.1 of Deroplatys truncata. Taxonomy (NCBI): domain Eukaryota; kingdom Metazoa; phylum Arthropoda; class Insecta; order Mantodea; family Mantidae; genus Deroplatys; species Deroplatys truncata. The sequence continues at coordinate 299,397,375 of CM060975.1, read as the reverse complement.
GTAATGTAGCGGGGATAAATAAGAAAAAGGTTTCTTGGTATCCAGTTTCTGACTCGGAAAGGATTGTTTTTGCCGGCTGCTCAGGTAGAGGGTTAATGGTTGGGTCTGTACTCTTATCTCAGGCAGTGTGGATAGGAGTTTAATGATACTCACATTCTCCTTCAGTGACCCCAGTTTATTCTGAAGATCCACACTGCGTTCCTTTAGCGAATCCCCGTCAAACAAGACTTGATTCCGCCTATCATCCCCAGCTAGTATTTTCGTGTTTTCTCCTTTTCTAATTATCTTCTGATATTCAAAAAATATGACGATGTAAATTTTAACGACTGGACTTAAGTCATTTCTAGCTACCTTTCCGCACTTTTACTGAACACTAACTTTCAAACACATAAGTGCTTTAAGTTTCGACATCTATACTGTTCCCCTATACGACACGAAGTGATCCATCTTACACACGTCTCAAATTGCTCTCCGTCATAGATAATTCTTCTATTCTCCGCCTAGTTTCTAGTTTCCTTCCTCCTTTTTAGTATTCACGTGGCTTTTACAATTTCTCATTGGTCATTTTTCTAAGTTTCATGCCGTTTCCCATTGGTCCATTATATTTTCAAGTTGACCTTGCCCGCGTCTACCATTATCACCTTATTTCCGCCTGATTACGTTTTCTGTGCGGTTGACTGCATCTGACTTCCTTTCTATTCATCTCGTTTCCTGTGGGTTTCACCAAAATTCTATAGAACTTAAACGGTTGCTACTGTCTCTTTCCTGTCTGTTCTTAAAATATTTCACCTTTTACAGTTTTCACTATGTCTCTTCGCTCTAAAATACGCGTTTTCCTACATTTCATTTCCATCTGTTTTCCTTTTTATTCACGTTTTGATTATTTATTCGTATCTGTTCTTTACTTAATTTTTTTCGTTATGATTTTATTTCCCCCTTTTCTAATCCTTCATATTATCTTTATTTTCCTTATTATTATTATTATTATTACTATTATTACTATTCTGGCGGACCTTATCACTTCAGTAAACCATAAGAAATAGACAAAAACTTACTGTATAAATAATGTAGAATCTCTAAAACATCCAATTCATTTCAAATAACATTTTCTGCGGCATCCGCCATTTCTGAGATATCCAGCACTATTGAATTGAATTTTGTCATTCTTTGTCATACCTTTAATGTGCTGTAGCTATTCAGTTGTTTCTCGTAATGTCATGGAAAGAGTATGAATTTCAAGGCCAATGTATACTAAGCCTTAAACATCTATCAATTCCGTTTTATCTTGTATCTACAACGACATGTATATATAATGAAACTTTTTCTGCAAAGGTTTATTTCGATTAGCATGGAAAAAATCTGATGTGTTACACTCACATGACTTTCTCTACTCTTGTACAAACTATTTTTACAAACGCTTACTCTCCATATGCTTCATGTTAATCGAGATGTTAATCTTATTGCTAATTTTCTTGTAGATGCAAGAGGAATATGGTAGGCTTTAAGCGATAGTCAAATGTTTTAAGAGCTGGTTGCTATGTGGAGTATTCCATTCTCTTTGTATGTCCAGTACGTAAAAAAAATTAATAACGAATTCCCATTTGAGAAAAAGTATTGGAGAATTTAAGGAAATAACAAGCAATATCTCGAAAATGGTTCACTCAACAACAAAAAATGTATATGACATAAATTGTGTATTTTAACGCGATCTACAATTTTTGTGTAATAAAATTGTCTTATCTCTTATGGTTTACCAGTTATGCAAAAGTCGTTCACAATGAAGAATACTTTTGGAGACATACCCAGAAAATTCCAGATATACATTTCATTTGTCATGAAAATATCTTAAACATATGATATTTTAATCAAAATTGTTAGATCCATTTTTGAGTAAATTAAAATTTTCGAAAAATGTTCCATGTAAAGGGTATTCTGGGGTGGAGGATTTTCTTGAAAACCTTCGTGTCGCATCTCTGGAAGATACTGAACCTAAATACCAAAGTTGGTGTTTATCCAACTGTTCGTTTCTGAGTTATGCTGTTCACAGACACACACATAGACACACACACACACACACACACACGGAAATGTTTCAAAAATGCTTTTTTTGGATTCAGGGGTCTCAAAACATGTATTTCCGGTGAAATCTCGGTATCGAATTTTTGGGTGGAATGCAATACTTCCCCTACTTACTGTACGTAGTAGAGAAAGTAATAAGTTTTCGTAAGAATAGTTTGTACAAGCCATCCAAAATTAAACGAAAGTGGATAGAGAAAGTCATGTGAATGTAATACGCTAGGGTTTGTACCATATATTTGTGACATCTTGTATAACAAGATTTCAAATGTTCAAACTTAAGTATTCCCTGAGGAAAAGAATAATCTCCTCGCAGTGGTTAGGAATCACATTTCAATTTTTTTTCCAAACACATCTCTCTTACAAAATCTATCACATGATTTGCAAATAAAACATGCATTACTTTAGAAAACAAATTCAAAATAGGTCTATTTTTATGTTTTTTAATTAGTAAAAAATAATTTTTAAATGCTTATGATTTGTTATTTATACTTGCTGAAAGTTTACATCGATAACATTTTTTTTATCATCTTAAGACTCTTTGGTGAAGTTTTCAAAATTATCGCCGAAGGTTTGCACGCAAGAAGCAATTTAAGTGAAAAAAGCACTGAAAAAATTACGAAAAAGGATTACCTTTAAGGACAGCTAGGTGATTTTCTGCACTCCTGTATTGACTGGCGTTTTAATGATTTTAATACCTGTACCATTATATACCGTTCTCACATAAAACAATAAGATTTATTACTGCACAAAAACTTTATTTTTAGAATATTATAACAGGAATTTAGTCGAAATAAGAATTTGGCTCGTTGTGGAATGCGCCATAATCTGATTGACTTCATTCATAGCGCAGATATCCTTATCGAGGCTAAAGTCTTTGAAATGTTGCTATATGTAAGCGGAATCCGGTTTAAATCTATCCATGTAACTATATATTAGGACTTAGGAAAAGTGAAGTTGGTTGTTGTATTGTATTTCGTCTGTTGGGGAGCCCAACACTTGCAGTAGTTGCAACCGCACGTATGGCAAAAAGTTTCCGGTAGCCTTCGCCCCAAGTTTGAAAATATTAACTTTGTAATTTGACTGTTTCTTTAAATATTATATATTTATGTTTGCCTCGGCTGCGTCAGTATTATTGTTAGAGACATGGATTTCTTTGCAGGGAGTAGTGCGACTAAGAATGTAGCCTTACACAGATTATAATTTTTAATTCACTCCTTTTTATTAATTCTTGACACGATTTAAATAAACACGTCACTGATATAGAGAGCTAAAAGATTCTTTTATTAAATACTTGCACTTTTTAAACCCGTAAACTATCTTCGTCTCACACTGAATATGTATTAAACTTCTCGAGGAGTGTCTCGCGTCCGGTTAGTAACGCTGTCTACAAGCAACAAACTTCTGAATTTGTACAATTTGCCCTATTTCAGTTTCTGATTGGCTAATCCTACTCCTATAGAATACTTTCATTTAACTTAAGCTTTCTTTCTGGTTGTTGATTGGCTATTTATAAACTGTCTCAAAATTTACATTATTGTTGCTCCAATAATGACTAGTAGCATTATTAAACTTTCTTACTCATTATTGCCTCAAAGTTACTTCATTGTTACCTCATTGTTAGCAACTTTTAACCTATTTTTCTCACAGCTCCTACATTATTAAATTACGTAATACAATCACATAGCTTTATTGAACATGTACATAATAATATAACCATTAATACAATGACTGTTACATGCATTTTATATATTAAATTATACACATATTGCTTTAGGCGGGCTGTTATTATATTTTATATTATATAATTAGACTGATATCATTTAAGTGTTAAAAATACTGCCTCAAAAGGACACCCCATCTATCACAGAGAATGATCAATCACCTTGTGTAAAACTTTATCATGATTAATCTGTGTTTACAGATGTATTAACAGGACCCTTAATGTACACATAGATTTACATTTCAGATGATTTGTAATATTTTGTCTTATAATAAAAAAATAAGTTTTATTTATGGACCTCTTTATGGTCCTTAGCATAGCATTCTATATTGGGCGTGAAGACCGGCAATTTTACTCAGATGCCATTTTATCAGGCTTGTGGTTATTTTCCGTGCTGTAAATCTACAACACGATACCACCAGCTTTACTTTCCTTCCGAAGGAAGCCATGTTAAGGATTTTTATGCCCGAAAATATCCACCGACCTCGGCCGGGTTTGAACCCGCGGTCTCGGGAGCAAAAGGCTAGCATGTTAACCACTACGCCACGGAGGATGACCATATTTTGTCTTACTTATAGTGTTAAGCAGACCTTTTAGAAAACGTTCCTAAAAAGTGTACATTTATAATAGGTTCCCCTTATAAACTACACTTAAATTTCTACCATTCTAAAACGAGTATTAGTCTCTTACTATTTGTTAACATCTATTACTTTCTCTACCACGTATAGTAAGTAGAGGAAGTATTGTATTCCACCCAAAAATTCGATACCGAGATTTCACCGGAAATACATGTTTTGAGACCCCCTGAATCCAAAAAAAAGCATTTTTGGAAACATGTCCTTGTGAACAGCATAACTCAGAAACGAACAGTCGGATAAACACCAAACTTGGTATTTAGGTTCAGTATCTTCTAGAGATGCGACACGAAGGTTTTCAAGACAATCCCCCCACCCCAGATTACCCTTTACATGGAGCAGTTTTCGAAAATTTTAATTTTCTCAAAAATGGTTCTAATGATTTTGATTAAAATATCATATGTTTAAGATATTTTCATGATAAATGAAATGTATTTCTCGAATTTTCTGGGAATATCTCCAGAAGTATTCTTCATTGTGAACGACTTTTGCATAACTGGTAAACCATAAGAGATAAGACAAACTTTTACTACACAAAAAATGTAGATCGCGTTAAGATACACAATTTATGTTATATACATTTTATTGTTGAGTGAACCATTTTCGAGATATTGCTTGTTATTCCCTTAAATTTTCCAATACTTTTTCTCAAATGGGAATTCGTTATTCATTAAAACATTTGACTATCGCTTAAAGCCTACCAATTCCCCTTGCATCTACAAGAAAATTAGCAATAAGATTAACATCTCGATTAACATGAAGCATATGGAGAATAAGCGTTTGTAAAAATACTTTGTACAAGAGTAGAGAAAGTCATGTGTATGTATCACATCAGATTTTTTAAAAACCTTCTCGTCCTTTAAGTTCTGGAAATGCTCCATTGCCTATAAGTATCCTTTGGCGGAGCAGTCATCAGTGGGAATGGTCGAGTAATTGTGTAGATAATAGCAATAGGTGAAAATGTAAACCTTCGTACCTCCTATTTGGTCCCATAGTTGTTTAATACCATATAAGCCACATGGTCTTCACATATTACAGAAACTCTTAACATTTACAACGAAGGCCACATTACAGGCCAACAATTAGCCTCTTTGGAAGAGAGACATAGCCTGCGACCATCAAGAAAACCAATGTTCTTGCTGTTAATTGTAGAATATCGGTTATTGAACTTCTAATGTTTGCTGGACATAATTTTCTCTAACGAATATCCGCGGCATTTGTCTTCTTTTATATGCTTTTCTCTGGAGTAACAACTCTTTTCTAATCCATTAATTCTTAACGAGAAGTTAAAGATTTCTTCGAAGTATGTTCTTTTTTAACTGCATTGTGTTTGTATTCTACATGGTGATTTATAAAGAACTGGCACATTTCTTTCTTTAATTATTCTGTTCGAAATTCACTCAATGCACTAATTTTAGCACCAAATTAAGCAGAATGTTCTGGAGTTTCGATTGCCCATCACTAGATGCGCAGATGTTCATGTTTTATTCATAAATTGTTGTATTTGAGATTTTGTTCTAGTGAACGTGAAAATGGAGTACGAATTAAACGAGCGACTCTTCCCTGTAAAGCAATGCTGGATTACGAATTCAATTAAAGCTACTCAAAGGGCATACCAGAGAGAATTTGGTGTTCGGAATCCTCCCCCAAGAAACACAATACTGGGATTGGTAAACAAATTCGAAACAACTGGTGAGCAACAACGTAAGAGCACGATGGATCAATCACCCAAAAATTTATTAAGACGTTTGTCGCAGGAGACAGGGTACAGCTATCAATGTGTCGGAGAGCTGGGAAAAGTGCAGGCCTAAAGCCGTATAGGATTACAGTTGTCCATCAGTTACAGGAACCAGATAAGGATAGACGACTGAATTATTGTCGTTGGTTTCAGGCGTTCATTGTGCAAAATCCTGTCATATTGTCCATCACATGGTTCGCAGATGAAGCATGGTTCCATTTATCCGGCTATGTGAACTCCAATAACTCACGCTATTGGGCCAGCGAAAATCCACATGTTATTCATGAAGCACCTATGCACGAGTTTGGTGCGCAATATCCGCACAGAGAATAGTGGGACCAATTATTTTTTAAAACAATGTGAACACTGCAGAGTACCGACGGATTTACATGGAGTTTCCTGAGCAACTAGACGATGTAGAGCTGAGTCAAGGATATTTTCAGCAGGACCGCACTAATTGCAAGTTTCTTTGTCGACCGGATAATTTCCAAGAACCTGTGGTCACCGAGATCTCCGCATTCGACATCGCCGGACTTCTTTCTATGGGGTTACTTAAAAGACAGGGTTTATGCCACACATCTCCAGACATTGGACGATCTGAAGCACAACATTAAACAGGAGATTCAAGCTATTGACAACAGAGTCCTCCAACGAGTGGCCAGTAACATGGAACGACGTATTGAGTTGTGCCTTATGCAGGATGGAGGACATTTTCAACATTTGCTATGGAGGTAAATAATCTCCCAAAATTCCTCCGCATTTTAGGTATAATAAGTTTTTGCTAGCATAACTCGTTTTGAAACAAATTAAAGAAATAAATGTGTCAGTTCTTCACAAATCATCCTGTATTTTTAGTGTGAATCCTTCTCTTTACCTCTTATAACTGAAATTTTGTACAGAGTCGGCTATTCCTAATAACGGATGAAATATCCCCTGATATTTACGCAAAAGGAGTGAAACATCGGCGGAACGTCGAGTTCCTTAACCTCCTCACGACAGTCTTCCAAGTTCTGCAAGTGCTGCATAGCTTATAAGTATCCTTTTGCTGTGAACATCGTCGAGTAACTTGTTAAATAATTACAGTAGGCGAAATTCTAAACCTTCATGCTGTCTCTTTGGTTCCGTAGTTATTTAATAACACAAAAGGCACCCAGTTTTCACATAATACAAAAACCGTTAACATATACAATGAAACATAGCTGAAGTTGGTGAATATTCTTTCTCTTTTCGGCGGGGACGCCTCATTATTGTAAGTGGGTAGAGGGGGTGGGCCAAAAGGTTTACAGCTAGATATTACGTTTTATTACGTTTTCTCAAATGGGAGTTCGTTATTCATTTTTTTGTCTTGGATATGCAAAGAGTATTAATCTGTGGCAAAGGGAATGGTGCTGCACATAGCAACCAGCTATTAACAGATATGTATGTGCTTAAAGTATACTTTGGTGTTCTGTGGCTTAAAGGTTACTGTATTTCTATATTGCCCTTGTAAATATATATTCCCCTTACATCTACAAGAAAATTAGCAATAAGATAGAGTCTACAAATGTTTATCTCGATTAACATGAAGTAGATGGAGAATAAGCGTTTGTAAAAATAGTTTGTACAAGAGTAGAGGAAGTCATGTGAGGGTAACATCAGATTTTTTTATATTAGCCTACACACACACACATTCTTTCTCTTTGTAATATTAATAGAGATAAAACATATGAGATCTGCAAGAGACATCTAGCAGAAAAAAAACATCTTGGAAACCAGTCACCTGCAGACTTCCTTTGAATTGTTGCATAATTATTTATCTCACTGGAGCGACTTGAGACGTCTGGTAGGCATAGGGAGTTGGTTGTGTTCCCGGGGCTGCCCTCCATTCAGGAAGGGTTTTATCGATCATGGTTACTGCAAGGAAACGTGACCCATATTCACCTGTGGCAGGTCATCCAGGACGAGTAAATTACAGACGTCAAACAGCTTTATCGACTTCTTTAAGCCTTGAAATAAGGTGTTAAAACTGCACTTGGCAAGCTATAATCTAACTTAGATATCTAATTTCAGAAATATGAATAACATTTTGATTCGCATTTTTTACTTTATCACTTCCATTCGGTATGTAGATAACCATAACTACAGTACTAGGTTAAAATTAAATGTAAATCCGAAACTTAAAATAGTTACATAAGATGTGTATTAAGGGTATAAATTATATAACAAGCCGCCTATCATATTAAACACCTAGATAAGAAACTTTTTAAGTCCAGAGCACACGCATGGTAGATTGTAGATTCTTTATGTTTCATACAAGAATGTTGTTCGGTTTTAACTCTTATTATATTGGTATGTAACTTTTAATTGAAAAAGCAAAGAGCTGAAACAAATGACAAAAACATTTGGAAATGTGTCAAAAGAAGACTAAGAGACATCAACCAACAGGAAATAGAATTGGATTGTAAAATTAAACCTTCTCTAAGTCTAACAAATGAAATAAAATTGAATTGGGGTAAAGAGGCATATATACTTAACTTAAGAAGAAAGGAAAGATCAGGAATGGCATGGTTTAGACTGAGGGACTGGAGGGCACAGAAAATGACTGACGATTCTGGCAGGAGAATCTGCCCATTCTGTGAATTGGATGAGGACTGGGTACATATTTTGGCGGAATGTGCACAGTGGGAGAACCAGCGAACAATTAAACTCAAAGAAAATTCTTAAGTCCGTCAAGAAAAAGATTGACATGTTGGGATCTACTGGCTGACCAGAGGAACTGGCAAAACCTGGGCAATTTCTGGGCTAAAGTGCGCGAATCTAGGTCAAATTTGTTCAGTTAGTCAAAGGTAATTTATCTCTATTTTCCTTTTTCTTGTTCTGTTTTGTTTTGTTTCATTTTCTGTTGTTTATTTTGTCACCGTACATAGTAACTTAAATATGCATGTACGGTCAATGACCCATGCACTAAATACTTGTGTAATAACTTCAATAATTTGAACCCAATAAAGATACCTTATCTAGATATCTATCTAGTTTTTTTAATTAACAAATGCCACTACTACTACTATTACTACTATGTATTACATTCCATCAAAAAATTCTATATCGAGTTTACATCGGATGCAAGTTTCGAGATTCCTGAACACCCTCCTCAAAATAGCATTTTTATTAAAAAAGAATCCGCGCCCTCGCCTTGTGTGTGTGTTTACACCTGTGCGGGGCGTATCTTGGTACAGTATAACTCAAAAAAGAAAAATAAGATGAATACCAAACTTGTTCAGCATCTTCCAAGGATGCGACACGATTTTATAGAAAAACTTCCCACCCCAAACTACCCTTTAGTTTCTCAAAATGTCTCTAACGATTTTGCTTAAAATATCGTATACTTGACATATGTTCATGACAAATAAAATATGTGTTTTGAATTTTTTGTGAATAGTCTGCGAAGTCCTCTTCATTCTGATTCAGTTTTGTATAACTATGAAACCATAACAGATGGACAAAACAAATTCAGAAGCGTATTTTATATCACAACATGCTGTGAATGCCAGAGTGATTATAGTGTAAATTAATATTATTGTATATACATGATTTTAGATGTTTGTTAGCCATAAGGATTGTTAGGAAATAAGTTTGCATGGCCTAACTGAAACTAACGATAGAAGTGGGTAACAATAAACCGAGGGGGTAAGTTGTTTGTCACAAAGAAGAGAAAGGTTCCCTGCCGACTGCTGTGCCTACGGGCACATCGAGAGCTCCTGCACGGCGAAACCAAGGTGCCACTACTGTGGCGCTGCCAGCACCACGTCCTCGTGCACGCAGCACGACCTTCACCGCCGACGCCGCTACTGTGCGACCTGTGGAGGGTCGACACATTTCACCGGCCAAGCGCTCTGACCCCTGCATCCTCGCAGGAAGGCAACGCCGAAGCCACCAGAACCTTCATCACAGCCAGCAGCACCTCCACTGATGCCGACACCAGCACCATCACCAGCGCCGACAGCAACATCTTCAACAGCACCGATCATCGAGGAAGTCCAGGGCCTACGCGACGCCGTTCAGGATCTCCACGCGGAGTTCCTGAACATGAAGACGAAGCTGACAGCCCTGGAGGAACTCATCAGGGACCTTCAAGACACCTCAGCTGCTCAGCAGGTTTTCCTAACTGGGCAGTTCGAGATCTTCACTACCAGATTCAACACCATCGACAACTACATCCAGACCTCATCTACAGAATCGGACACCATTGCTCAACACCTTGACTCCATCGACATGACCATCAGATCTCTGGAAGCGCAGCAACACGAACTCCGAGCCCACTTCCAGCAGCCAGCCAAACCGGAGGCCCCAAGCAACCGCCGAAGGCCTCCGAGCAGCACATCATACACAGAGGAATTCAGAAACCGAGCACTTCATCTTCAAAAGAAGTAAGTTCTGCACCAACCCATCTCCACAATCACCATTCAAATTTCTTCCTAAACCCACGCCATTTTCACTAGTGTTGCAGTCAGGTTTCATGGCTGCAACCTAGTAACCACCTAACTCGCTCCAGCCCATAAGGCGGAGGCATCCATCTCTCACATACTAACGCGGGTGTTATGCGGAACCGCAAAAAGCCACGCCATTCCACTTTTGCCTTCTTCCTTTTTCCACCGGTGGAGGAGTTTTTAGTAGGTATGCCGACTATTGGTGAGTCCCACACTCTCAGTTCCGACTCCCATAGGGGCTGGGGTCAGTGATTAAATCATTTTCTCCTCCACTCGAAAAAAAAGAGAAAGCCGATATTGACATCAGGGCAGCGTGCCTTTTTTAGAAATGGAGGGAATTTCTTCTCTAGAGCATATATGTTAGTAGTAGTGATTGACTGACCAAAACAGATGCTAAAATGGGCGCAATTTGGTAACCAATAGCAACTATATTATAATGTTTAGACAATTCGAGGTGAAGGAGTATATAAGCAAGTGTCGCACAGTTCTGAAGAATCTCTCACGAGGTGCACGTCGCAGAGTTAGTTACAAGAATGTAAAGTACGCGAAGTAATTGGTGCGCGGCAACTAAAACGACTGTAGTTACATTCGGAAATATCACAGTTTCAGTCAGGCGTGTATAAAGATTAAATATGTCAATTATTAATTAAGCGTGACGGCAATAAAAGTCTAGATTCAATTTTTTTATCAGTGTTATCTTTAGCAACAACTCCTTTCCGTTTACACACCCTGCTTAGAGACACGTGCTCGACTGAGTTATAATAGCTAGCCGGAGGACAAAGAACCCAAGTTTAAAAAAATAATTAAACAATAAGCACCCAACAAATAAGATAACACAAGTCATCTGAGAACTGCGACAATTTGACATATGTTCATGACAAATAAAATATGTGTTTTGAATTTTTTGAGAATAGTCTGCGAAGTCCTGTTCATTCCGATTCAGTTTGGTGTAACTATGAAACCATAACAGATAGACAAAACAAATTCAGAAGCGTGTCGCATTTAAAAGCATGCATCCTTTCCTTAAGCCGTTTACGAGATATTCGCTGTTGTTGGCCGAAGCGCTCCTATACTTCAAGCTAACAAGTTTTATCTGTTTGTTACCTGCTCATCAGGCCATGCAAATAGTATTCAAAATACCAAATCCAGTATGCATAATGCGAGTTTGTGTTTAAACATTTGAATATACCTTTTGCTACTATGTAGTCACAACAAAATGTGTACTGTATTTGCAGAGATTGCCAACCTATTTTGAGCTTGGGACCAATAAATTGATAGCATTTTCTTCAAGGGCCATCTAAGAAAATCTGCATTAATAATTACTTTGAATCTGAACTACTGTATTATTAAATATTATAAAAGTTTTCAGGGAAGTGTAGCTGTAGGCTAACATATAAAACTAATATTTTAAAGGTCCTTCACTTATTCTCACTTTGATTTTATAAGAACATCATTATTAATTTACACGTTTTTAAAAATCATCATAAAAGAAAACGCATTGAATTGCGATATAAATACTCCTTATTACATTATTTAATAACGTTCCAATTAACTTTGAAGACCTAATGTGAATGTGAGGATCGCATTCGGGAAGTTCCAGGTTCGATTACCGGTGGCCAGCCACTTTGACCATGGGTTTTTTTTTTTTTTTGGCTTTCCCTGGTTGACACAGTCGAATGCTGGAGTGGTTTATTCTTTCACGGATTACTTCTCTCCCCCATTTCCTCTCTCCCGATTTCCCTTTCATGTTGACTTAGGGGCTGTGGTTCGGTCAGTGTTGGGGAGATAGTGCAGATGCCTGCGATTCGAACTTCTCGGCCCTGCTATAGGGACATCTCCGAGGAACCTCCCGTGGCCGGGTGGTCAAGCCTGGAACTGTTAGGGAACCCTGCGCGTCTCTGTAGACTTGCGCCTCGCTCTGCAACCCTCACGTCTCTTGCGGTTCCCTCACTGAATCCATTCCTCCCGGAAGTTATCCCCTCGATAACTAGTCCTAATATAACTTTTGAATTTCCTTTCATTTACCAATTTCTCAATATTAAGTGTAATTTTTTCTGTGCACAAAACAAGTGTATTAGCAAAATATTCATCTGGAATAGTTATACGCAATTACATTCATAGCAGAAAAAGTTTTCTCACAAATCTATTCACACAACCTTAGAGCAAGATCGTGAAGTTCAGGAAACTGTGAGGCAGTATTTTAATACCTAAATAATTTCAATTGTATTTTACACGTAAATTCAATAACAGTTCGCCTTGAAACAATATTATGTAATAATTATTTAAATTGTATGTAACAATCAATGCAAATGCTTATTTTTATTATAAACATGTTTTATTAATGTTATGTGAATACATTATATACTTTAATAATGCAAGAGATGTGAGAATAATAAGTTTTAGGTTGCTAACAATGAGGTAATAATGAGGTAACCTTTTGGCAATAATGAGTTTAAGAGTTTGAAATATTACTAGTCATGATGAAAGCAACGGTAAGGTAAATTCAGTTACAGTTTAAAATTAGCAATCAATAGCAAGGAAAAAATTTAAGTAAAATGCAGATATACTATTGGACTAGAATTAGCCAATCAGAGTCTTGAAATACCGAAGCTTACAGGTTTGACCGTTGAAATCTTACTCAGTTGCTGGCAAGCCTTGGTAGTGAACAGGTGGAAGATGTGTTCTCTATGAGTGAATCGTAAAATATGTATACGCGCTAAGTGAAAGTATTGTAGATTCTCACAGTTCTTAAAAAATGTAGTGCTTTATAAAAATGTGCAGAGAATTAATAAAAGAAGTGAATTTTAAAAACTTAAATTCTGTGATTTCTACAATCATTGTCATACCGCGCCCTGCTTAAGACACATGACTCTACAAACAAGACTGACGCAGCCGAGGCAAATTCAAAAATAAATAATAAATAGACGCAATGTTAATAATAAAATTAAATATTATGGTGTAAAACTTGGAGTGTAATAACAAAAACACATCTTGAAATCAGCTTCTCATACGTAGCAGCATATTGCGTAATAACAGTAACTATTACGTAATCAACAAAATTCAAACCGACGCCCAAAGCGCGTTCTAGGAACTCCTTAAATGCAACTAAATAAAAATATTACGTAAACATATATACGTTAACAAAATATCATCTTCAAGTTTAAACAATACGCAACAACTACTTCTTCAAGTTGGCTCCCATAGTGGGGCAGTTAAAATTACGTAACCAAACAAAACAAAAGCAGCACAACATAACCTTCTTCATGTTAAATAAAAACTACGTAATAAATATTCTACTTCTTCAAGTTGACTTCTCAAGCGTGGAGCTAAATATCATCTACAAGTTTACGTAAAAACAATACGTAAAGTAAAAATTACGTAAACATATCATCTTCTTCAACTGGTCTGAAGGGACATTTTTTCAAAATTCAACCAAATTAGGAGAAGTGGATGGTCCATGAGCCCCTTTAAATTTATCACAAATTTCTGAGTGGTTTTGGATTTCTGTTATTTCCATTTGCAAAGATGGGGAGTATTTATGAATCTCAGACTCTGAAATTCAAAATGGATTTACGAATAAATCTATGTAACGTTTTCATGTTCTAAAGAGGAAGAGTTTTATAATTGATACGTTCACATCTGATCTTGAACTGTCGGCGACCATTCAAAATGTCTTGACGGGCCATTACTTGCCCCGCGGGTCTAGGGTTGGCCATCCCTGGTGCATTGCAACATTTGGGAAAATATTTATCATCATTAACAAGAAGTAGAAATACAGGTTTATTTTACTAATAATTTTCAGAACTGAGCCTGAAGTAACTTATAGCAGATAGAATCTGGATCGCTGCCTCATAAGCAGTAACATATAAAAGAAGATCAGAGGTATGTCTTGTTTTGTTTCCAACAGTTTTAACTCTTATTTCGCTGGTAAGCAGAAAATGCATATTCGGTCTGCGTAGGTTGCATTTTAACTCGGAACCTCTCTGCAGGGCTTTTCACAAATTCAAAATGTCAGAGATACAAGGGCATTTCATTTAAAAATCCCACGCGCTTTGGCTTAGCTCTCTTTTCTCTGCAAGACTGAACTACTTTCAAAAATGTATGTTTCTAGCCAGACATACTTATCGTTGCAAAATGTTAGGAACTAAAACGAAATAAAACCTTTGATACTTATGTCAATTACAGCCTCGTACACATTACAAGTTTGCAAACATATATGAGGCACTTTCCGCCTGGCTACAGTGGTAATAGCTCATGATTATTACTGACGTTTTCCCTGGGCACAGCTAGAAAATGACGTCACATTGTGTTATCTCCATGGTAACCATTTTACGCGTTATAGTTACTCTAACCTTCCCAAGTATTCCCGCCGTTATTTACGAGGACAGTCCTAGAAATACCCGACCTGACGTATATATAACGTTGTTGTTTCAAACAAATGAGTACGATAAAAAGTACCAAGCTTATAAAGCTTAAGTATGAAGTTTAACGATGCTACGTTGTTTAGTAATTGTTTGGCAGCCATTAATACTGAACTCTCTCAGCGTATTTGTAAACATGGATAAAACTGGCCATCGTTATAAGATACTATACTTTCATTTCAAAGCTCTTAGTCCAACTGATATTAAAGCTGAGCTAGATTCTACTCTGGGGGAGTCTGCTCCTTCGTTTACAACAGTAAAATATTGGGTGGCAGAGTTTAAGGGAGGCCGTACGAGCTGCCAAGACGAACATCGCAGTGGTCGACCAAATGAGGTGACCACGCCAGAAATTGTGAAGAAAATCCACAAAATGGTATTGGATGACCGTCGACTGAAAGTGCGCGAGCTAGCAAACATCGTAGGCATTTCAAAAAGTGCTGTACATCGCACACTAGCTGAAAATTTAGATATAAGAAAGCTATGCGCAAGATTGACGACGCGTTTATTCACAATGGAACAAAAGCAGCTTCGTGAGGATGTTTCAGTCGAGTGTTTGGCGATGTTTCGCTGCAATAAAGCCGAGTTTTTGCTTCGATTCATAACCATGGATGAAGCATGAGTCCATCACTTTACACATGAGACGAAGGAACGGCCAAAACAGTGGATTGAAAGGGGAGAATCGGCTCCAAAGAAGGCGAAGACAGTTCCATCTCAGGCAAGGTCATGCCGTCAGTTTTTTGGGATGTGTGTGGGATAATTTCCATTGATTATCTTCAAAAAGGAAAAACAATCAATGGCGAGTATTATGAAAACGTATTGCAGCGTTTGAATGATGAAATCGAGCAAAAAGGCCGCATTTGGTGAAAAAGAAAGTTCTGTTTCATCAAGACAATGCACACACATCCATTATCGCCATGGCCAAAATCAATGCGTTAAAGTGCGAATTGCTTCCTTATGCACCCTATTCGCCAGGCTTAGCCCCGCTGATTATTTTCTGTTTCCAAAGTTGAAGTAATGGCTTGGTGGTAAAAGATTTGCCAACAATGAAGAGGCGGAGTTTGCAATTGATGGTCAATTTGCAGAACTCGACGGTTCTCACAATAAACAGGGTATCGAAGCTATTGAACATCGCTGGGAAAAGTGTATCGAGCTGAAAGGAGACTATGTAGAGAAATAAAGATGTTTTTTTCTCAAAATTTGTGTGTTTTCTTTGTTACGTCGGGTACTTCTTGGACAGCCCTCGTAAGTTTCTATAAATTATTTAGTTTATACAACTGGCTGGCCCGGTTCAAATAATTTCAATTACCTCTCTTCGTATTCTTTATGGAATAATTTTACAATTATCCAGAAGATTTTTATTATTGTATATTTGTTAAGTCCCCATGATTAGCTAAAAAGGAACAAAAATGCTCTTATGTTGATGGAAATTCATATGAAAAACTGAAGGGGTGCGGTTTGTGCTAAATTTAGTGTGAATGCTCACTTTGCCTTCTGGTCGTCTCAAGTCCGAAGTTAGGCGTAGGGAAGTGGCGACCCCATCGCCCAGTGGGAAACCACTGCAAACAGCCATCCGAGTATTGGCGGGAAAACCAAAACCTTATGGGACTGGGAGGAAATGCCCAACCCTACCTCAAGAACTGAGTCTCCCTTAGTACCCTGGCGGTAAACAGGAACCTTAAGCGTTGGGCTAATCCCCCACCTTAAGTATTATTGAATTCAAAAGAATAAACTCATCCTCGGAAAGGAACAGAATAGAGGAAGACTTCGCGAGAAACATGGTTTAGAATTGGAACATGGAATATAAAGACACTAGTTGGAAAGGAGGTAGAGATGATAGAGGAAATGAAGAAGTATAAGATAGGAGTATTAGGGGTTAGTGAGACAAGGAAGAAGGGACAGGGCACTCAAACACTACACGGTAATTATGAAATGAGATATATAGGTGTCCCATGGAAAACAAGAGCAAAGGAAGGAATAGCAATAATTGTAACGGAAGAACTAGACAAGAAGTGAGATCATGGGAAGCGTTTAGCTCGAGACTGTTAACAATAGATATGGAATTGGAAATTCCTTTAACTATTATTCAGGTTTATGCACCCACTGAGGATGCTGAAATAGAAGAAAAGCAAAAGTTTTTTGAAGATCTACAATACTTAATAAACAAGGCAGAAAGAAAGAAAAGGAAAGTAATTATAATGGGGGACCTAAATGCAAGAGTAGGAAATGATAGGAAGAAAATCAGAAAGGTCTTAGGCCCTTATCGAGGAGAAAGTACAGTAAAAAAAAAAGTTCGTCAGCTGCTCTCTCGTGCTTGAAGATGCTGTAAGTTGAGTTATCTTTATCGACTCTTACCTCAGAAGTGGGTATTACATGTTTGTGCTTTATCTGTATTCTTAACTGTTTCTCCCGATACTTGTAATAATTAATGTTAATTAAACTTATTATCGTAACCCGATATCTCCCTCACCCCTCACACAAATGTGAAAGTGCCCTGACGCGTGAGAGTAAATGCTTTAATACTTTCTTTTTCCTGAGTTATCAAGGGGGATTCGGCACTGCATTGTACCTATGCCCCACAAGGGGCGTCCCCAGGATGGAGGATGAGATAGAGGAGACATTGGGCGGCCGGAACCAGGAGTGACGGCACAGCAATAACAGGTTACTACAGTTTCCAGACTGAGACTCCCCGACAGTCGAACAGGTAGACCTGGGACACCCGCCCCACACAGAGGGTCCAAGACCCCGCACCAAAGGGGCGGTCCGTTTACCCCGAGAGACGGAGAAAGTTCCACAGAGAGCATCCCTTTCCCCCGCCACGCCGCACCGAAATACCATCACCGACACTTCCAACCATGAAACAGACCTAACGGGATGAAGGATGAATGGAACAAAATGGAGGGACAGGAACTTTTTGTCTATAAGATACCACTCCAGCATTCGCCTGACGACCCAGGAAAACCCCGAGAAAGCCCGTGGGTCAGAGTGGTTGGTCGCCGGGTGTCAATCCCGGGACCTTCCACGGCGCCACCGCGCTTGGTTGCATTAATGTTAGTGAATTATAGCACTAATGAAAAACCATAGAGTGTGGACTGTTATACCTTGTAGACGAGAGAGGTGGCAGGGAAGTAGTTCATCTTACAGTTGGTTGATTTCGGTTATGGCAGACGGTGCTCCACCTCATTCTAAACTCTCGCACGTCGCTGACTGGACACGTTTCCCAGACACTGAATGAGAGAGGGGGACAGTGCTGTCAACCAACTTCAAGCCAAGTTTGGAAACTCAGGTGCATACTGCAAAAGTTTGGAATATGCATCATCGCAGTAGCACCCATGAATCCTCAACGGTTGAAGAACATAAAAAAGCATGGTATGTTCCATGTTCGAGGCAGTGGAACATGAGGTTTGGAACTGTCTGTCTGTGTTTTGCGTTTTATGTATTAATTACTGGCTCCAGAGTTTGTAGCCGCGCTAGATGGTAGCACTGAAGATTTCGTATAATCATTAAAACAATAAAATAAAATTTGAAAGTATAGTTGGTTATTAATATACATTTCAATGTGATCAAATAGTTTATTTACAATATTTAAATTAAGTGAAGAAAGCTAAAAACTAGTATATGGAATATTAGGTTTAATAATCTTTGCTGTTTTTGTTGGAAGTATATTAAAGTGAATGCATTCTTAACTCCTTATTTGTGTGAATGAAAAGTATATTAATTTTAGTGAGATGTTTATATTTAGGTAGACTTTCTCTACTACGTATAGTAAGTACGAGAAGTATTGTATTCCACCCAAAAATTCGATACCGAGATTTCACCGGAAATATATGTTTTGAGACCCCCTGAATCCAAAAAAACATTTTTGGAAACATGCCCGTGTGTGTCTGTCTGTGAAAAGCATAACTCAGAAACGAACAGTCGGATAAACACCAAACTTGATATTTAGATTCAGTATCTTCCACAGATGCGACAAGAAGGTTTTCAAGAAAATCCCCCACCCCAGATTACCCTTTACATGGAACATTTTTCGAAAATTTTAATTTTCACAAAAATGGCTCTAAGGATTTTGATTTAAATATCATATGTTTAAGATATTTTCATGAAAAATGAAATGTATATCTTAAATTTCCTGGGAATGTCTCCAAAAGTATTCTTCATTGTGAACGACTTTTGCATAACTGGTAAACTATAAGAGATAGACAAACTTTTACTACACAAAAAATGTAGATCGCGTTAAAATACACAATTTATGTCATATACATTTTTTTTGTTGAGTGAACCATTTTCGAGATATTGCTTGTTATTACCTTAAATTTTCCAATGCTTTTTCTCAAATGGGAATTCGTTATTCATTTTTACTTTCTCTACTACGTATAGTAAGTAGGGGAAGTATTGTACTCCACCCAAAAATTCGATACCGAGATTTCACCGGAAATACATGTTTTGAGACCCCCTGAATCCAAAAAAAGCATTTTTGGAAACATGTCCGTGTGTGTGTCTGTGTGTCTGTGTGTGTGTGTGTGTGTGTGTGTGTGTGTGTGTGTGTGTGTGTGTCTGTCTGTCTGTCTGTGAACAGCATAACTCAGAAACGAACAGTCGGATAAACACTAAACTTGGTATTTAGGTTCAGTATCTTACATGGATGCGACACGAAGGTTTTCAAGAAAATCTCCCCACCCTAGAGTACCCTTTACCTGGAAGATTTTTCGAAAATTTTAATTTTCTCAAAAATGGCTCTAACGATTTTCATTAAAATATAATAGGATTAAGATATTTTTATGACAAATAAAATGTATATCTTGAATTTCCTGGGAATGTCTCCAAAAGTATTCTTCATTGTGAACGACTTTTGCATAACTGGTAAACTATAAGAGATAGACAAAATTTTACTACACAAAAAATGTAGATCGCGTTAAAATACACAATTTATGTCATATACATTTTTTTTGTTGAGTGAACCATTTTCGAGATATTGCTTGTTATTACCTTAAATTTTTCAATACTTATACTTTTTCTCAAATGGGAATTCGTTATTCATTTTTTTTGTCCTGGTAATGCAAAGAGAATGAAATACAGTGAGACAGCTTCCCTAGTTGGTTTACGTTCAATTAAATATATGGATTTAGGTTAGAGAGAGTATTTTGTTTTAATAAAGCCAGGAAACTTTTATCAATGATTTAAGATGAATGAGTTAAATTATTATTTAGTAATTTTAGTAGCTTCAAGTCTAATTATATCTATTATTTATTCAAATATCTTATATTAGAGTATAACATTGAAGTTATTATTGAGATAATTCTATTCTCTGAATAGTTGTTTATAAAAATTGAAAGTTTTATGTTTATAATTAAAATGCAATGTTTTATATTAAACTATACAAACATAATATGCATAATAAGGTAATTTTTATTCGGTTACAACATCGTAATTGGAATTTATAATTCAATTATATCATTAGCAATGATATACTTCTATTTTGGTTCCAATTAATAAATAAGATTATTATATAACCTATCAGATTGAAACTGATACCAGGCATATAGATTTCTAAGCATTAAATCCAGGACGGAAGGAAATAAGGTTGAACTGATGCTGGGCTAAAGTAACAAACACTCCCTATCCCTCGTGCAGTCTTCTGGCGTTTGCAGACAGCACTCGGACCGGTTTCTACTTTCTGTCAATAACCTTTGGATTGTCTTGTTTTGTATTCTTTGAAGTGGTGTAGATAACTTGAAACCAATTTCTTAAGTGTTCCTATGGTTGCTCATTGCAATGAAGTTGTTTACGTATAACAGTAATATTTAAGAAAATGGTGTATTTATTTTCACTCTATTGACACAAGTTAAAATAAGAACGATACAACTGACGCAGGACGGCATCAATATAAATTTTACTACTTGCAATTTCGCTTACAAACGATGACGAGTTTAGGTAAAAAGATGCTAATTGAAGGACTCGTGTACAAAATATACCGATAAATAGTTTTTAAAGAAAACTATCTTCCCAGCTAGAGTAATCGTTCAGTATGTATTAGGTATAAAACACAGTTTATATTAAATATATGTATTAATAATATTTAATTGCATTTAATATAAGGGTGAGCCAAATGACTCCGAACCGCCTGCGCGGTGTTTTTCCTATCCGCGTCCTCGGCGCTCGTTTCCGTCTGCTGCTATCATAGAAAGGCGCGGATGAAACCATACAACATTTTTAAAACTACGTTTAAAGGCTTACCAACTTTATGAAAGGAAATGCTGAAACTGGCCACCGTCGTTGTCCAGATATTTTTGGCGCCTCTATAGGAAATTATCCATCGGGGGAATTTTCCAAACGATAACCGGTGTTTAATATTTCTTCGGAAAGAACCGAAAGCCGTCTGTTAGATTTCTTAGCCTGAACACTTCCTGTGGCCTGAAATTTACTGTAAAGTTCATGGATTGTTGTACTTTTACACCTGGAAATCTTTCTGCAAATCGTACTTTCACTTGGAGAGCTGACCGAGTTAACACATACGAATCATAAATAAATACACGCTGTGCAGTAGAAAACATATACTGAGCCATAATATACTTTGTGACTAAGTACAGCACAAAATAATAAATAACTCGTAATAACTGAACTACATCACATCACCGTCAACTCAAAACTGCACTTCACACTGCAGAGTAAAACCACAACAACGTGACTTTGTTTATAGCAGCAGTGCGTTGTCATGTTTTTATCATATTTCCACACATCCAGTGGAAAATCACCGCGCAACCATCAATATTGTTCATAAAATACCCCTCGGGGTAACTTAAAACATAAAGTGTACAAGACAAACCCACACACCCTGGAAGAATTAAAACAAAGTATCCGCCAGGAAATTTCTCAAAGTGAACTACGGCGAGTAATGGATAGTTTCCTAAAGAGGTGCCAAAAATGTATGGACAACGACGGTGGCCAGTTTCAGCATCTCCTTTCGTAAAGTTGGTAAGTAAAGCCTTTAAAAGTAGTTTTAAAAATGTTGTATGGTTTCATCCGCGCCTTTCTATGATAACGGCAACGAGCGCCGAGGACGCGGACAGGAAAAACACCGCGCAGGCGGTTCGGATCTTTTGGCTCACTCTTTTACTGCCTTTTATCCTCAAACTTCAGATGTTTATGAATAATTTGCTTTCTGCAATGTCTGACCTCTCTCCAGTTCTAAAAGAGGAGCATTTCAGTGTTTTCGGTTTAAAGCATTTATGGCATTTCTGTGTCACTATGTATTTACCTTCAGTAACTGTCACTTCCCCTGAGCATTTCACAGGGAAGCACATAGCTTTTCATCGTATCCCGGTTTTTGCCGCAACAGAATCACAAATCAAGCCCACGTCACTTTGGAGTTGTATAAATAGATGCTTTTCTAAACAAATGAATATTTATTGAGCGGTGACAGATTTTGACCATATCGCCGATAGCCGCACAAATCGTGTAAAAAGAATCAGAGCTGCATGTAATTTTCCACAGTTGGCAGGCGCGTCTGCATAGAGAGGGAGGGCCACAAATTATTCATAGCGAGGGAAACCCCCGTGAATAAATTAGTGTATCTCGACGTTGACAAAAGAAACTACTTGAGGACGTCATCAACAATAAGAGTGGCATATAAAACTGTCAGCGTTCTTCGCTTCAAAAGGCTGTCGTCTCACACCAATTTACGGGCTTTGTCTTGCTTATGCATACCAGAAAGAGGGACATTGTGGTCTTCTTAGCTGGCTTATCTCAGGAAACTGACCAGTGTGATGAGAAATAGCGTCACTTTCCTCATTTTTACACTGTTGAAAACATCTTCTATAAAAAAACTCCTTTCTTAATGCTTAAGGACAGACTAAATGACCAAATTTGCCCCAAAGTTGTATTTTTAAGGGGACAAGCTAGCCTGAACACATGGGCATTTCACCTTAAGTGTGTTAAATTACCACTGGTCTTAAAGTTCTCAGTTGGTTTTCCTGAAATGTTTATGAATTATTCTATAAATCATGAAAATGATTTCAAGTGGTTGTTTGCATTGATACCCTAATGTAGTTGAGTCCGTAAAAAGTATTTCATTCGGCAGAAAAATAATAAAATTTACTCTTAAAGCATGTGAATTCATGTATCTTTTTCTCTGATTCTACTTGCAATACAGAATCACACTTTTGCAAGCTTGTTCTTAGTATAATCAACTATCTTCTGAACCTAAATTATTTAGTTATGTATATCAGTTCACCAGAAATTGAAATAATATCATTTGCAAAGTCGAAAAAGTAAAAATGTGGAAAATTTGCAACGTTGTTCCTTTCTTAATATCACTAATATATATATTATAAAATTATGATTGTGGTTCAGAAAATTTAACTATGTGTTGTATATATGTACTGAAAATTTCAGCTCTCTACCTCTCATACTTTCTGAGAAAAAGGTACATAAGTATCCAAAAAGGTTGTTTTGAGAAAACTGAATTTAAAACTTGAACATAAAACTCTGACACACTTTAGAACATTCCAGGATCATAATCATCTGCACCTTCATTCCTGGATTACCTCAGCTTTTTACTTTCTCTACTATGTATAGTAAGTAGGGGAACTATTGTATTCCACCCAAAAATTCGGTACCGAGATTTCGCCGGAAATATATGTTTTGAGACCCCCTGAATCGAAAAAAAGCACATTTGTCCGTGTGTGTGTATGTGTCTGTGAACAGCGTAACTCAGAAACGAACAGTCGGATAAACACCAAACTTGATATTTAGGTTCAGTATGTTCCAGAGATGCGACACGAAGGTTTTCAAGAAAATCCCCCCATCCCCGATTACCCTTTACATGGAACATTTTTCGAAAATTTTAATTTTCTCAAAAATGGCTCTAACGATTTTGATTAAAATATCATATGTTTAAGTTTTCATGACAAATAAAATGTATATCTTGAATTTTCTGGAAATGTCTCCAAAAGTATTCTTCATTGTGAACGACTTTTGCATAACTGGTAAACCATAAGAGATAGACAAAATGTTACTACACAAACAATGTAGATCGCGTTAAAATAAACAATTTATGTCCTATACATTTTTTTTGATTGAACCATTTTCGAGGTATTGCTTGTTATTCCCTTAAATTTTCCAATACTTATACTTTTTCTCAAATGGGAATTCGTTATTCATTTTTTTGTCCTGGTAATGCAAAGAGAATGCAATACTCCACATAGCAACCAGTTCTTAAAATATCGCTTAAAGCCTACCAATTCCCCTTGCATCTACAAGAAAATTAGCAATAAGATTAACATCTCGATATCTCGATTAACAGGAAGTAGGTGGAGAAAAAGTGTTTGTAAAAATAGTTTGCACAAGAGTAGAGAAAGTCATGTAAGTGTAACACATCAGACTTTTTTATTTTTTTTTTTATTTATAGACGCTCTTTAACTGCTATGGTCCTTAGCGTCCCATTCTATATTGGGCGTAAAAGACTGGTAATTTTGCTCAGAGGCCTCCTTATCAGGCTTGAGGTTCTTTTACGTGCTGTAAATCTAAGTCACGGGATCACCGGCTTTACTTCTCTTCCAAAGGAAGTCATGCTAAGGATTTTTACGCCCCCCCCAAAAAAACATCCATCGCCCTCTGCCGGGTTTGAACCCGCGACCTCGGCAACAAGAGACTAGCATGGTGTGCATAACAGAGTGTGTTACGTCTCCTTTCTGTAAATTTAAATAAAACATCTGTGCAGAACACTTGGTAGGGTAAGCAAGCATTAAGATGTTTGATTGTTTCTTTTTATTTTACGCTTTTGCATGTGACATTGCGAGGCATGTTATTTGGCCTACGTTTTATAATTGTCATCGAATAAGTACCCTTCGTATTGATCGCCGTGCTTGCTAGGCAACTTCTGCGACATACGTGTACTTCATGACGTCCTTCCCCTTAGAGATGACACTTAAAAAAAAATTGGCTCAAACAATAACGTCATGACACAGTTTGAAATGAACCCTCAATATTGTGGCATATGTAAGAATTGTTGCGTACATGACCTTGGCCGCCTGGATCGGGTATTACGTAAGAGAGTGGTGGGGGTAAGCAAGCTTGTAGATAGCGTCCCACGCCAAGTAGCGTGGCGTGCAGTCAGTCAGTAGAGTCGCAGCTAGCAGGCAGGTTGTGTGTACGTGCTACCCATACAAAAGCATGTATGGCGTCCTCACCAACGGCCATGAAGCCAAGGAGGTATTGTACCCACTTTTATTAATATAACATCTTACCATCCACGTCTTCCCAGTGTAATTTATCATAGTAGATAGATCCTTTCTCCCATCTGAACCATGTAGTAATCCTTTTATTAGATATTCTATAATATTTTTCACTTTTCATTTAGCTGCGTCCCTTGTCGTGGCCTCGCCTTATATAAATTATTAACTTTCTGGTACCTCAGTAGCGAGTGGCTCTACCTCCCATTGAGTATTTGTTCAGAGGTCACGACAATATATACACTATGTAATCAAAAGTATCCGGACACCCCCACTAACATACCCTTTTCATCTTAGGTGCATTGTGCTGCCACCTACTGCCTGGTAGTCATTATCCGCGACCTCAGTAGTCATTAGACCTCGTGAAACAGCAGAATGGAACGCTCCGTGGAACTCACGAATTTCGAACGTGGTCAGGTGATTGGGTGTCACTTGTGTCAGAAATGTACGCGAGATTTCCACACTCCTAAACATCCCTAGGTCCACTGTTTCTGATCTGATAGTGAAATGGAAACGTGAAGGGACATGTACAGCACAAAAGCGTACAGGCCGACCTCGTCTGTTGACTGACAGAGACCGCCGACATTTGAAGAGGGTCCTAAAGAGTAATAGGCAGACATCTATCCAGAACATCACACAGGAATTCCAAACTGCATCAGGATCCACTCCAAGTACTATGACTGTTAGGCGTGAGGTGAGAAACCTTGGACTGCATGATCGAGCGGCTGCTCATAAGCCACACATCACGCAGAAAAATGCCAAACGACGCCTCGCTTCGTGTAAGGAGCGTGGCAAAACGTTGTGTGGAGTGACGAATCATGGTACACAATGTGGCGATCCGATGGCAGGGTGTGGGTATAGCGAATGACCGGTGAACGTCATCTACCAGCGTGTGTAGTGCCAATAGTGAAATTCGGAGGTGGTGGTGTTGTGGTGTGGTCATGTTTTTCGTGGAGGGGGGCTTGCACCGCTTGTTGTTTTGCGTGGCACGATCACAGCGCAGATCTACATTGATATTTTAAGCACCTTCTTGCTTCCCACTGTTGAAGAGCAATTCGGGGATGGCGATTGCATCTTTCAACACGATCGAGCACCTGTTCATACTGCACGGGCTGTGGCGGAGTGGTTACACGACAATAAAATCCCTGTAATGGACTGGCCTACACAGAGTCCTGACTTGAATCCTATAGAACACCTTTGGGATGTTTTGGAACCCGAATTCGTGCCAGGCCTCACCGGCCTACATCGATACCTCTCCTCAGTTCCGCACTCCGTGAAGAATGGGCTGCCATTCCCCAAGAAACCTTCCAGTACCTGATTGAAAGTATGCCTGCGAGAGTGAACGCTGTAGTCAAGGTTAAGGGTGGGCCAACACATTGACTTGCAGCATTGCCGATGGAGGGCGCCACGAACAAGTACGTCATTTTCAGCCAGGTGTCCGAATACTTTTGATCACGTAGTGTATTTATAATAAAGAAACTGTAATTTTTTCTATTCTATCTGGCAATGAAGAATGTAATGTGAAGGTATTCCTCCTTCTTTCCCTATCATAAACAGCAAATCTCAAGTTCTATTTGAGCATTAAATTCCTGAATCAAAATCTTAACTGTTAACTCCACTACGTCAGATATAACAGCAAAGAACGTTTCATTAAATATATATACTAACAGTTGCGTTTTACCTTAAAAGGTTTCGCCGAGAAATGAAATAGAGAAACAAAGTGATGCAAGCAGGATACGCAACTCTCTGGTAGAACATGCAGACGGTGACGTGGAGAAGCGGTTCAAGTACCTATAGATTATAAGTTACATTACGACCGCCTCTGTGGTCTTGTGGTCAGCGTTCTGGCTTCTTAATTCAGAGGCCTTCGGGATCGATTCCCGCCTGTGGTGGGTTAATGTTCTTTAAACATAGTCATTCCCTATTCTCCACAAAGTTTGGAAGTATGTATGTGAGTTTACCTAATAATAAAAAAATCTGATGTGTTACACCCACATGGCTTTCCCTACTCTTGTACAAACTATTTTTACAAACGCTTGTTTTCCATATGCTTCATGTTAATCGAGATGTTAATCTTATTGCTAATTTTCTTGTAAATGCAAGGGGAATTGCTAGGCTTTAAGTGACAGTCAAATATTTTAAGTGCTGGTTGCTATGTGGAGTATTCCATTCCCTTTGCATTACCAGGACAAAAAAAATCTGATGTGTTACACTCACATGACTTTCTCTACTCTTGTACAAAATATTTTTACAAACGCTTATTCTCCATCATGTTAATCAAGATAAACATTTGCAGACTCTATCTTATTGCTAATTTTCTTGTAGATGTAAGGGGAATATATATTTACAAGGGCAATATAGAAATACAGTAGCGTTTAAGCACATACATATCTCTTAATAGCTGGTTGCTAGGTGCAGCACCATTCTCTTTGCCACAGATTAATACTCTCTGCATATACAAGACAAAAAAATGAATAACGAATTCCCATTTGAGAAATTAATTATTGAAAAATTTAAGGGAATAACAAGCAATATCTCGAAAATGGTTCACTCAACAAAAAATGTATATAACATAAATTGTGTATTTTGACGCGATCTACATTTTTTGTGCAGTAAAATTTTGCCTATCTCTTATGGTTTACCAGTTATGCAAAAGTCGTTCACAATGAAGAATACTTTTGGAGACATTCCCAGAAAATTCAAGATATGCCTACATTTTATTTGTCATGAAAATATCTTAAACATATGATATTTTAATCAAAATCGTTATAGCCATTTTTGGGAAAATTAAAATTTTCGAAAAATGTTCCATGTAAAGGGTAATCTGGGGTTGGGGGATTTTCTTGAAAACCTTTGTGTCGCATCTCTGGAGGATACTGAACCTAAATACCAAGTTTGGTGTTTATCCGACTGTTCGTTTCTGAGTTATGCTGTTCAAAGACACACACACGGACATGTTTCCAAAAATGCTTTTATTGTATTCAGGGGGTCTCAAAACATATATTTCCGGTGAAATCTCGGTATCGAATTTTTTGGTGGAATACAATACTTCCCCTACTTATTATACGTAGTAGAGAAAGTAAAAAACTAATAAAACCAACGTTAAACTTACCCCTACAGTTCACCCTGCAACAACACCATCAGTTGTTTCTCAAATAAGACCCCTCGATGTGACCAAAGAGGTTGAGGGAACCAGGACGTGAAGTTTTTCCCTATCTTGTTAATGTTAATATAGGTACACATTTCTTAGAAACCGTTCACTCCAATGCAACAAAATTTGAACCATACATTTCAGTATTCTAGAATGATAAACGCTAAGAAATGTTTGTTTTTTTGGAAAAATATTTAAAATATTACATTTTTCACACTAATATCCTAAAACTCAATTTTTTGGAACCAAATCCCAAATATTTTTAGTACACTTTAGTCAAAACACTGTGGCGTATCAGTAAGCATTGTCATAACAGACGCATTATTGTGTTGCATTGTCGATAGCATTATTGGGTTACTTTGATTATTTCTTTCGGCTTAAAGCTCCCTCCTTTGGTGAGGACCACGCCAGAGAGAGAAGCTTTGTTTGAATTCCGTCTGGTATGACATCAACCCTGGCTGGCTAGCGTGGCTAGACTGGGTTAGAGTGGTGAAATATAGTTAGCGTCACTTCAGTAAGTGTAGTTGAAGCAGCAAGTCGCGCGTGTGGCCGGTCCACAGCTTCGGGACATCTCCCCTCATCCTGTTTTCCTAAGTGTAATTTAGAGTCGTCAAACCTTTGTCAATAAATTACAGGTAATGTGTATTATGTAATATTTTTGTATAATGTCAAAACCTCACGCCTTCATCTAAATGTAAACACCAAGGTCCCGGTCCTCTTGCTGTTAGTGAGCTATGCTCCCCCATGTGCGT
The DNA here is from genome assembly GCA_030765065.1 of Deroplatys truncata. Lineage (NCBI taxonomy): Eukaryota > Metazoa > Arthropoda > Insecta > Mantodea > Mantidae > Deroplatys > Deroplatys truncata. The sequence goes on along the minus strand of CM060975.1, from coordinate 299,368,187 downwards.
GTTGGGGTGATCGAAATGTAATAATTTGCTGGAAACCTTTGGGCTCTCACCCCAGCCTGTAACAATACATACACAAAGATCTAAGAAAAATTTTAAACGTGTAGTATTTCTGGTTTAGGAGAAAAGTGTACCAAAAGGCAGCATTACCGAGATAGGGTTCCCTTAAAGGAGACTATATCGTCTTCTTCTTCAACGGATTACCCTCCTCGTTATAGCACTTACACCTCCAAGGACTTACAAGCCACAACCTTGGGTCAGTAGCCCATCGAGGAGCAAGCAATGCATGGTATGGCGGTGAAGAAGAAGAAGAAGAAGAAGAAGGAAATTAAATGTATTGATGAAAGGAAAATTCAAGGATCAAATTATCCAACCCAGTATTTACCTAGCGACCGAGGAAAACCGCGAAAAAAACCTTCAGACAGATTGGTCGGTCCCGGAGATTTGAATCCGAGACCTCCCTATTGCAGGCCATAGAGGTTAGCGCCTGAGCCATCCCACACGGTAAGGAGGCTAGTAAATGATAAACAAATATAATAAATGAACGCTCCTAGCATTAGAGGGGAAGCGTGACAGAAATATGTACTAGCAAAGCGATATTAACTTTTTAGAATACCTAACTTACATCAGCTATGAAACACGTTAGGTAAAGCTCACTAACCAGCGCTTTTGTGTGCTTCTTACTGCGCGGTTTTGCCAGTATCGCTTCATTAACTGCAGTTTCAGCTCTAAAATAGCTTGACACACTGCGAAGAAGTACTGACATACTGTCCGCCGCATTATAAATGCAATGCTTGCGTCACAGGACGACTGTACCAATGACGTCAACGTGTTCATAATTGATAACATCTGCTGTAATCGATTTCCATTACAGCTCAGATGAGCGCAGGTAAAAAAGGACCACATTTCTGCAGAGTAAAACCAGACATTGACACTTCATTATTTTGATGTTTGAAAAGCCTATATCGATTTAACCTGAGAGGCGCACACTACAATTAATATAGAAGCTTTTTTAAGAAATAACACAACTGTAGCTGACGTTGTTGATGAACTTTGCGTTTCAGGGTAAAATGGCTGACAACGTTGCTTTTAAGCTTAGAAAAATCCATGTAATTGCTGTATAAAAGTGCAGTTTTCAACAAAATCGCACTTTTTAACTCCAGTCTTTATACGTGTTATTAGTGCTTAATCACCGAAATCACGAATCTTGCAAAGTATTAGGGGGATTTCTTGATGTTACGATAAACCCTTAATTCCTCTACCGTTTTCCTTTCTAGCGTGTAATTTCTAAATAAAAACTAACGTATTACATGATTTTTACTGACAATATTTCAGTATCCCTGTATTATTTTCTCTACCACGTACCTAGCAGATAAACTAGAGGAAGTATGTCGTCCAGCGTGGTGTAGTGGTACCCTTGCTAGCCTCTAGTTTCCAAGGTCGCGGGTTCAAACCCGGCGGGGCGGGGGGGTTGGTTTCCTTCGGAAGGAAGTAAAGCCGGTGGTCCTGTATCGTACATTTACGGCACGTAAAAGAACCTCAAGCCTGATAAAGAGGCCTCCGAGCAAAATTATCGTCTTTCACGCCCAATATAGAATGGGACGCTAAGGACCACATCAGTTAAAGAGCGTCCATAAATAAAACTCAATTATTTTAATTTAGAGGAAGTATTAGATTCAACCCAAAAAACTATAGCCATATTTTATCCTAAATACATATTTTGAGGTTCTCTGAATGGAAAAAAAGCTTGTGTGTGTCTGTGAACAGCATAACTAAAAAACGAGACGTCCTATAAATACCAAACTTGGTATTTAAGAATAACCTTCTGCCAAATATGCGACATGATCAATTTAAAAAAAATCCCCCACAGCAAACTGTCGTTTGGATGGAATAGATTTCGTTATTTTTATTTCCCCAAAAATGGCTCTCGATTTTTATTAAAGTACTATGTATTTAAGATATTTACATGATAAATAAAATGTACGTCTTGAATTTTCTGGGACTAGCCTGTGAAATCCTCTTCATTCGAAACTAATGTTGTATAACCTGTAAGCCATAAAAGATAGCCAAGTACTTACTATATAGGAACTGTGGATATCTTTAAAACACACAGTTTATTCTAAAAACATTTTGTGCCGTCAACCATTTCCGAGATATTCGTTGTTATTGGTTTCGATTTTTAGTACTTTTGTCGTTTTTTGAAGAGGCCATTCTTCAGATGTTTTTTGCAATGTCATGGAAAGAGTATGAAATTTCAAGCCCAGCATACTGTGACCAGCTTTTTAGCATCTCACTATGTTTCGGTTATGTATCCGTGCTGTATCCACAACGAGACGTGTAGATAATGAAACTAGTTCTGCAAACTTTTATCTCACTAATATGAAAGAAACATTATGAAGTAGATACACAAACAAGTTTGGTAAAAATAGTTTGTAAAAGTTATGTAAAAATAAATGACATTAGGTACAGACAATCATATGAATGATTGTTTTTTATCTGTTGATATATATATATATATATATATATATATATATATATATATATATATATGTACATATATAGTGAGATTTTAAAAAGAACGACAAGATTTTTGTGCACAACAATTACACAAAATGAGTAGCTTAAACTTAAACTTGTGTTTCCGTTCTAATAAACCCCTGCAAATACGCCTGGTAATTTCGCAGTTTCTTCAGCCAGCACTCACGTTTAGTAGGGAGGTACTAGTCGGCCACAATTATGAGGAGGGCGCCATTGTTTTTGTTGACTGCAAGTCTAAGGATCAGAAGGAAGTAAGGGATAAAGTGATAGAGGAATGTACAGTCGAGTGCAAAAAACGTGTCAATACTTTTGGTTACTTTTAGTGTTTTCCATCCTTGAATGTTGGCAGAATCTCATCATTTGTGCTCCGCGCCTGCCTTAGGTGAGCTATCTTATAATTGGTTTTAGCTGAAGTCCGATACGCTAGAATTACCCTATGAAGAAAGGACAGGCCTAGCTGGGCGGTGAAAGGGGTAGAGAATCGGTATATGTCACTTGAATGACTGAAACAATATGCTTCCCAAAGACTGTCCATACTAGCCTGAATAACTCTGTTTCTTATTGGTTCGGCATTCAAAGCATTAATAATCGAATGAGGGATGGAAGGTGTGGCAGAGGCGTGTTAATTATTGATTGCCAACTTAAACCGCGGTCCCTCATATCGGCAGTATTTTGGGGGGGGGGTTGGCACCCGATTGTACAGTTGCACAATGAAAACAGTAGCATATTTGCAGGTCTCAGCCTTGCTAGTAAATGCAACTCGGAACTGTAGATATTTTCTTTACCTGACTCTCCTTCCTATGCCAGCCCACTTATTCCGTAACTGTTTAGTTCCTCTTCCCACCGAATGCATTCATATCGTGGCCGACTAGTAGGTCAGGCTGTGTTGAAGACACTATGCAGTGCCTTTCTTACAGACTGAGGCATCGCACGGCGACTCGCGTGGTGGCCAAAGTTGTATAATATCCCCACAACGCCTCACATTCTCACAGTTACAGTTACAATTTCAATGATATTAGCACATACCTTATTATAAGAGATGTTGAAAATGTTATCCCTCTCTACCCACACATTTCTGGAATATTCTTAAAAAAAATTTCAAGTACACTTTCAAGTGCAGTATCTGAAATTAAGTGAATCTCTCGCAATATATGTTCTTTTAGTTCTAATATATGGGTGTTTGTTGTACACACCTTATTACTTTCTCTACTACGTATAGTAAGTAGGGGAAGTATTGTATTCCACCCAAAAATTCAATACCGAGATTTCACCGGAAATACACGTTTTGAGACCCCCTAAATCCAGAAAAAGCATTTTTGGAAACATGTCCGTGTGTGTCTGTGAACAGCATAACTCAGAAACGAACAGTCGGATAAACACCAAACTTGGTATTTAGGTTCAGTATCTTCCAGAGATGCGACACGAAGGTTTTCAAGAAAATTCCCCCACCCCAGATTACCCTTTACATGGAACATTTTTCGAAAATTTTAATTTTCTCAAAAATGGCTCTAACGATTTTGATTAAAATATCATATGTTTAAGATATTTTCATGACAAATAAAATGTATATCTTGAATTTTCTGGGAATGTCTACAAAAGCATTTTTCATTGTGAACGACTTTTGCATAACTGGTAAACCATAAGAGATAGACAAAATTTTACTACACAAAAAATGTAGATCGCGTTAAAATACACAATTTATGTCATATACATTTTTTGTTGAGTGAACCATTTTCGAGATATTACTTGTTCCCTTAAATTTTTCAATGCTTATTTTCTCAAATGGGAATTCGTTATTCATTTTTTGTCTTGGATATGCAAAGAGTATTAATCTGTGGGAAAGGGAACGGTGCTGCACCTAGCAACCAGCTATTAAGAGATATGTCTATGCTTAAAGCTACTGTATTTCTATATTGCCCTTGCAAATACAAAACAAGGGGAACATAGTACGCCTTAAGCGATATTTTTAGAACTGGTCGCTAAATTTAATGACTCATGCGCGGTAGTCTGTTTGGAAAAATCCACCTGTACATTCAACGTCAGTCAGCTGTTGAAAAAACAGTGTAAGTCATTCCTGAACTCTCTGCATTTATTGTTTTTTCAGGAAATATGGGTTATATTATTCTGTATGCATATACTGCACACTACACACCAATTTTTGCCTCGTGCAAGGAAACCTCATGTTTAAAATCGCGTTTCTCTGTACTCCAATATATGCTATTTTACGACGAAACATAACCATTCTTCATCACACAAAACTATAAAGCATGGGTCAATTGCTGTATCATTGACATTTCGCAAAATCCAATTACAGAAATTTACCCAACTGATGATTTTTGAAGGGTTCAAAGGATATTAATTGAAGTGAAATATTATCATATTTTTGGGTGGAATACAATACAATACTTCCTCTATTATCATATTAAGCGGTAGAGAAACTAAAGACAGCACCTACCTTTTCATTTTCCCAAGAAGAAGAGGAAAAATACCTCTGTTGCACGTCTCTTGGAGCTTTCCAAATTCCTTCACGAGTCTACATATGTGCTGTTCCAATAAGCTACACGAGCACTGAATCTGTGCTAACAGATTGCATGACTTGTGTTTAAGAACAGAAATTCGTCTTAATTGTGGTGAATGTGGGCGCAAGAACTCTGAGTGGGTATCATAGAAATTGCCTTTCTTGTAACAAGAAGCATTTCAAATTGTCAGCTACTGTTCTGGTTTCTGTTTAGTCTGATAACAAGAGCATGCATTGTCGTGTTCATTAGTTAAGTGCTAAGAAAAATTATATTTGGTTTGTCTACTGAAATTTGGCCCCATTCACTCTTCAGTAAGCAGCTACTACAATTCATATAAATTTAACAAATAAATGTTATTACCCACAGTTAAATTAACTTTCTCTTCTCAACCCATTCTCACTTCAGGTACATAGTAGGTAGGGAAAGTGTTGCATACCACCAAAATATTCTATACCGAGATTTCACCGAAAATACATATTTTGAGGCCCTCTGAATAAAACAAATCTGATGTGTTACACTCACATGACTTTCTCTACTCTTGTACAAACTATTTTTATAAACGCTTATTCTCCATCTACTTCATGTTAATCGAGATAAACATTTGCAGACTCTATCTTATTGCTAAGTTTCTTGTAGGTGTAAGGGAAATATATATTTACAAGGGCAATATAGAAATACAGTAGCCTTTAAGCATATACATATCTCTTAATAGCTGGTTGCTAGGTGCAGCACCATTCTCTTTGCCACAGATTAATACTCTTTGCATATCCAAGACAAAAAAATGAATAACGAATTCCCATTTGAGAAAATAAGTATTGAAACATTTAAGGGAATAACAAGCAATATCTCGAAAATGGTTCACTCAACAAAAAAATATTATATGACATAAATTGTGTATTTTAACGCGATCTACATTTTTTGTGTAGTAAAATTTTGTCTATCTCTTATGGTTTACCAGTCATGCAAAAGTCGTTCACAATGAAGAATACTTTTGGAGACATTCCCAGAAAATTCGAGATATACATTTCATTTCTCATAAAAAAATCTTAAACATTCATTCATTCATTATCTGTTTACCCTCCTCTTATGTAGGACTTACACCCCCCAGGACTTACAAGCGGGTGCCTGGGGTCAGAGGCCCGTCGAGGAGCAGACACTCATGAATCAGACAGATCATCCAGGATGGTTGATCAGCCCGATGCCTGGTATGGGATGAAGGAAGTAGATGAAACGAAATGTTGGTGAAATGGATGAAAGGAAAGGTGATGATGGAGCAGTTGGTGGAATGAATGGCGGGGGAAACCGGAGAACCCGGGGAAAACCCGCCCAGACGCCGCTTCGTCCACCACAAATCCCACATGCAGGTCCCTGGGATTGAACCCGGGCCGCCTAGATGGGAGGCGAGCGGTCTAACCGCTCGGCCACGGCGCCGCCAATCTTAAACATATGATATTTTAATCAAATTCGTTAGAGCCGTTTTTGAGAAAATTAAAATTTTCGAAAAATGTTCCATGTAAAGGGTAATCTGGGGTGGGGGGATTTTCTTGAAAACCTTCGTTTCGCATCTCTGGAAGATACTTAACCTAAATACCAGGTTTGTTGTTTATCCGACTGTTCGTTTCTGAGTTATGCTGTTCACAGACACACAGACAGACTCACACACGGACATGTTTCCAAAAATGCTTTTCTTGGATTCAGGGGGTCTCAAAACATGTATTTCCTGAAATCTCGGTATGGAATTTTTGGGTGGAATACAATACATCCCCTACTTACTATACGTAGTAGAGAAAGTAAAAAGCATTTTTAGAAAAAGGTCCTTGTGTATGTCTGCCTATGTGTCTGTGAACAGAATAAGACAAAAACGAAAAGTCGGATAAGTACCAATCCTGGTATTTAAGTTCAGTATCTTCCAAGGATGCGACACGAAGATTTTCAAGAAAATCCCCCACCCCAACTATCCTTTACATGAAACACTTTTCGAAAATTTTGATTTTCTAAAAAATAGCTCTCGTGATTTTTATTAAAATGCCATATATTAAAGGCATTAATTACAATACAAATGAAATGTATATCTTGAATTTTCTAGGAATAGAATTCCACTTCACGGAAGGAATTTTGTATAATCTTGTATAACTGATAAAATTTTAAAGAGTAAACGAAAAGTACTACACAAAAAATGTAGATCTCCTTAAACCACACAATTTGTTTCAATAAGTTTTTTGTGGCATAAGCCATTTCTGAGATATTTGTTATTTACTGGTTCGAATTGTTTATCACTTGGTCATTCTCTTAAAAGTCCTGACAACATTCAGTTGTTTCCTTTGAAACACTATGGAATTTTAAAGCCGGCGTATAGCGTGCGGTTCTTAACCATTTGACTATCACTGTTCTCTTTGTATCTATAACGAAATGTATAATGTGGCTATTTCTGCAAATGTTTATTTGGATTAAAATGGAGTAGATATAAAAAATAAGCTTTAGTAAGACTAGTTTGTATACTCGTTTCACTACTCAGGGTAGAGAAAGTCATGTGAATGTATCACATCAGAAAAAAATTGTTGTTACATTACACTTGCTCACGCCATGGGCTCTTGCCCTCATGGAGAAGTATTACGCAGCTCTCGCCACCGCAAAATTTGCTCATTGACAAACGCGATCGAACAACTACAGTCTTCGAAGAGGTCTACGGTCTGGAAACAAACGGAAACTAACTAGCCTTTACATAGCCCTGCATACAAAGCGAAATGTTCTAGAAGGGGAAACTACTTGAAACTAGTTGAAAGGAAGCTTCTGACGCTGCAAAAACTACGGGAAGCAGCACATAATGGGTTCCTTGCGCGAAGGTCGGGCCGGGATGCTCTCACGGAGGTAGTCTCGCGGACGCGGTCACAATATTAATGTTGATTCACAATCTTGCTTTCTTCTCCAGATATTCTGTCTTTTTCAAACTACTTGTGATTAATAAGTTCTTTCCTCCAGTTTTAGTCCCTTTACAATCAAACCTTATGTGCTCTAGGTCTTCCTCCCCTCCACATAATGTACACACCCCAGTATAAAACCATTTCTCTGACCGTTTAACTTCAACACTCCAGTTCTTGTGCTCTCTTTCCTCCTTGTTTGCTTTATCACTATATTTTTTTCTCTTTCCCAAGAACATTTCAACTTAATATAAGATACCAATGATCTCTCTTCTGTTGACCCCCCAAACAAGTTTTGTTTCTCTAAGTCTTCAAATCGTAATCTTGCTCCGTTCCAAAGCCCTTTAGTATTTGTTTCTCTCCTTCTCCAAAAATTAACTAAGCCATTGTATTCCAATATATTGCTTATACTACTTATCCATCCTCGTTCTTTTAGAGACAAATATTGATAATTAAAACACTGTTTTAGTAAGTTATTCTCATCTAAATTTAGAATCCTATGCCATTATCTCAGCACTTTCTCCATTATTGAAGATTTTCTTGCTACTTGTCCCATTTCTATTTGATCAACCTCTTTCACTGTTGAAACCGCTAAGCCAAGAGTTTCTCTGCAGCATGACACTGAATTTACGATTTCCAATCCATTATCCAGGCCCCATATTTCAGTGCCATATTACATTCGTGCTTCTACCATTGTACAGTGCTTTTCTCTCATTACTTCCACCGTCGGCTGTCTCAACTCGTTCTAGCGCCGAAAGAAGTATGGTATTCCTGCAACCACTTCATGTTCTCATAATTATGATTACAATTACAATGATAATAATGAGGCAATATTTTTAACACTTAAATAATTTCAGTCTAATTATATAATATGAAAATTCAATAACAGCCCGCCTTGAAGCAATATGTGTATGTAATAATTTGTAAAATGTATGTAACAGTCATTGCATATGCTTATATTATTGTATCCATGTGTAATAATGTTATGTGAATATATTACGTAATTAAATAATGTAGGAGCTGTGAGAATAATAAGTTAAAAGTTGCTAACAATGAGGTAGCATTGAGGTAACCTTGAGGCAATAATGAGTTTGAGAGTTTAAATGTTATTTGTGATTCTTGGAAGCATTAATGTAATTTTAGTGACAGTTTATAAACAAAATCGTTGATCAACAACCAGAAAAAACTTTAGTTAAATGCAGATATTCTATTGGAGTAAAAATAGCCCATCAGAAACTTGAAATACAGAAATGTACAAGTTTAGACGGTTGAAATCTAGTCAGTTGCCTGCAGACAGTGTTTGTAACTGGATGCGAGATGTGTCCTCGAGAAATTAATTATGTATTTGTGTGAGACGAAAAATAGTATACTTGTTAAAAAGTGCAAGTATTAAATAAAAGAATCTCACAGCTCTCGATATCAGTGAAGTGCTATTTAATTTGTGTCAAGGATTAATAAAAAGGAGTGAATTAAAACTTAAAATGTGTGTAAGCCTACATTCTTGTCGCATCACGCCCTGCCAAGATTTCCATGTCTCTAACAATAATACTGACGCAGCCGAGGCAAACATAAAAAATTAATACTTAAAGAAACAGTTTAATTACAAAGTTAATATTTTTTAAACTTGGGGCAAAGGCCGCCTAAAAATACATTTGGGGCGAAGGCTACCGGAAACTGTTTACTATACGTGCTGTTGCAACTACTACAAGTTCGGCTCCCCAACAGTTGAAGTACGATACAACTCCTTCTAAAATACACTTTTTTTCAATAAGTACATACCTATCTTAGGAGATGTTGAAAATGTTGTCCTCCATCACATATTTCTGGCATCTTGCAGGAAACTTCAATTCACACTCGAGAGTTCAATATCCGAAAAGGAGTGAATTTCTCGCCTGATGTTTACTTTCAGTTCTTCCAATGTATATAGGTTTGTTACATAAATTTTATTTCTCAAGTCCCCCATAGATAAAAATTGCTTACAGTTAAATCAGGGGAGGACCATAATTATTTACTAATTGCATATTTTAAAAAAATCCCGAATTAAATCCAACGGCTCATCAGCGGTACGCGCGGTAGCAGAGTCTTGCTGGAGAAATCCAGACTCATTCAACGTCGGTGTGAGTGGTGTGAGTGTGACATTCCTGTATTTCTCTGCATTTATTAGTTCAAAAAATGTAGGTGATATTATTCTGTATGGATTTACTGCACATGGTTTTCGTATCATGTAAGGTAATCTCGTGTGTAAAATCGGGTTTATCTATACTCCAATATCTGTTATTTTACGAAGAAACATAACCATATAAACGGAACTATGCTTCGCCAGAGAACAATATAAAGCGTTGGTCAGTTACTGTACAATTTGAAAAATCCTATTACAGAAATTTACCCGAGTCCGATGAGCACATGAAAAAGAAAGTGTATGCAACATGCATTGTTAGAACTAAAAGAAAACATCAGGCGAGAAATTCACTTAATTTCGGATATTCAACTCACGAGAGTGATTGAAAATTTCCTGAGAAGATGCCAGAAATGTGTGAATAGAGAAGGTCAACATTTCCAACATCTCTTATGATAAGGTATGTACTTACTATCATTGTAATTGTCGTCCTCCGTGGTGTAGTGGTTACCATGCTAGCCTCTAGTTCCCGGTTCAAACCCGGCGGAGGGCGATGGATTTTTTCGGGCGTAAATATCCTTAGCATGCCTTCCTTCGTCCCGTGTCGTAGATTTACAGCACGTAAAAGAACCTCAGCCTGATAAAGAGGCCTCTGAGCAAAATCCCGGACTTTCACGCCCAATATAGAATGGGACGCCAAGAACCACAGCACTTAAAGAGCGTTAATAAATAAAACTCAATTTAATCTAATTTATCATTGTAATTGTAATTATGAGAACGTGAGGTAGTTTTGCGGGGCTCGTATAATTGTTTCGGCGGAGTCCGAGCTGCGGCGGCCGGCGCGCGAGTAGTCGTGTGGTGGCCACAATGTGGAGGAAAGGCACTTTATTATATATTCTTTCTAAACATTTTATTTTTAACTGTGATGTTTTGTACAAGCATCCTTTAATTATTGACATAACTACTTTTCCTTTTGCAAGTATAAATCTTTTTGTCTGTCCTATCTACCTCCTGCATCCTTTGTCGGATTAAGAGCTTCTCCTATCTACTGCGGAGGCAAAATCTAAATTGCTGTCACTGCGTTTTAATTGCTCACCTTATGGCCTGTATTACGATCTCCGGTTAAGGTTTGGGGTAAGATTTACCTGAGAGTTACGTACTGCGACTATATTACAATCTTTGGTTAAGGGCTACCCGGGAGTTATTTTTGGAGGTAAACTAACCACCACCTCAAGTGGTGGATAAAGATGATACCTTGGAGTTAACTCGTATTTCCGAATGAAACATGGCGTACCACCGGCAGAGATTGATTATTGAGAGTGATTCAGAATATATTTTCAAGTTTTTGGAAATGTTATCTATACATTAGAATAGTTCACTCCAACACCCAGTCTTAAATATTACTGTCAGGGCGTAAGGAACTAACCATTGTGCTTGGATTGTTTTTGGAAGGCCAAACATTTTAGGTTAAATGACAAGCAGTGTGGGCAAAGGTAAACGTATTTTGCGTGTTAGTTTATATTTAGGTTGGTTTTTAAAATTTTCGAATGGCTTTCCACGTTAGTTTTAAGTGATATTCATGAAATGTTTGCGTCAAAAGACTATGGTTTTCGGTTATTAAAGTGATATTCGTAAAACTTTTACGTCAAAACTCTTAACACTATTTTTAACGAAACTTTGAAGTGTGGCATAGTTTTCCAAATAGAATAACCAAGGAACGGTATTAGAAAGATGCAACAAACTTAAGAATATTGTGTTGAACTTAAATGTCAGGCAACATGTGTAAATCCGAATCAACATTAGAACCATCGATGTTGCTTTTCTATAAATATAATAGCTTTCGCGAACGGAAAAGCTAATAAAAAGGTAATTATAACTATTGTTTACGGTATCCTATTGTAGCTCAGTAATCCAATAACGTACTAGAACCGCATCGTGTGTGCTCAATGACATGTATATAAATTACATTTTAGGTTATGTTCATGTCAAAATTCTCTAAAAAATCTCCAAAACCGTTCACAATCTATAATAGTCTGTCCGCTCGTCTTGTTACTAATGACCAATAATGACGCTATAATGTTGCAGATTACCACGAGATAGCGTTGTATAAACAGTGAAATCACTCAGAAAACTATTGCCAAGGAGAAATACATATCTCTTTGGTGTTGCCAACTTCTCGCCCAGCATCATAAACCTTAGGGTTACTAACCATCGGTTGATATGCGTTTGTAATACGCGGCAATGCACCTAACCTTCAGGTAGCGATAACTGATAGGTTACAAACCATGACTTTTAACCGGAGATCGTAATACAGGCCGTTAGTGATTTAAAGTTACCTGATTCTTCTGCCCGGGAACGGAAACGGGAACCAGAATGGAACAATTAATACTCTCGCGTATGATCAAGCCGCCGGTGTAACCTTAAACATTAGGTGGGTGAACAGATAGTTTAGTTTTCATTGCACGCCACTGATGTGAGTGAAGAGGGCGGCACGTGGTCAGGCCATTCACATCCGAGTGGCCATTACGTGAACCGGAAGTGGACAACGTTAGCTTGTGTTGTCCGGGAGTTAATGGCTTGCTGAAAATACACACCTATACTCATTGCGTGACTGGGCAACAGCAAAGTTGACATGCTTCATTTGTTGTTATCGCTTATCGCCATAATTACAATAATAATTGGTGTAAACTTTTAAGAGTGCTTGTTCTCAGTTTATGCAAATTTATGTGTGTTGTAACTATCCTAGGTCCACATTAAAACATAGACCCTCTACCAGCAGTTTCCTAGCCTATTTTATAAACTTAAAATGTACTTTTTGGTCCACCATACTATAATACTCTGATTACATGTGACATAACGGAACTGTTATGGCATCCATAATAATTCAGAGACTCATCATGATATTGCTCGGTTGCGCGCGCAGCTCCCCTATCGCCAGAGCCGTATTTAGAGGGGGGTTAGGGTTCAAACCCCCCTCGAAACTTCGATAGTTTTATTTATTTAAATTCATAGCAAACCAATATAGGTAAATGTCGTTAGATAACAGTAGGTCTATTGCTAGTAGCACATTTACAAGAAAAATCTGATGTGTTACACTCACATGACCTTCTCTACTCTTGTACAAACTGATTTTACAAACGCTTATTCTCCATACGCTTCATGTTAATCGAGAGATCCAGATGTCAAACTTATTGCTAATTTTCTTGTAGATGCAAGGTGAATTGGTAGGCTTTAAGCGATAGTCAAATATTTTAAGAGCTGGTTGCTATATGGAGTATTCCATTCTCTTTGCATTACCAGGGCAAAAAAAATGAATAACGAATTTGAGAAAAAGTATAAGTATTGGAAAATTAAAGGGAATAACAAGCAATATCTCGAAAATGGTTCACTCAACAACAAAAAATGTATATGACATAAGTTGTGTATTTTAACGCGATCTACATTTTTTGTATAGTAAAATTTTGCCTATCTCTACGGTTTACCAGTTATGCAAAAGTGGTTCACAATGAAGAATACTTTTGGAGACATTCCCAGAAAAATCAAGATATGCATTTTATTTGTCATCAAAATATCTCAAACATATGATATTTTAATCAAAATCGTTAGAGCCATTTTTGAGAAAATTAAAATTTTCGAAAAATGTACCACGTAAAGGGTAATCTGGGGTGGGGGGATTTTCTTGAAAACCTTCGTGTCGCATCTCTGGAAGATACTGAACCTAAATACCAAGTTTGGTGTTTATCCGACTGTTCGTTTCTGAGTTATGCTGTTCACACACACGGACATGTTTCCAAAAAGGCTTTTTTGGATTCAGGGGGTCTCAAAACATGTATTTCCGGTGAAATCTCGATATCGAATTTTTGGGTGGAATACAGTACTTCCCCTACTTACTATACGTAGTAGAGAAAGTAATTAGGTATAGTAAGAATAATTTGTATACCCACTAATAAAGATAGAGGAGAGAACGTATGTGAATGTATCACATCAGATTTTTAAAAAAAATGCCCATGTGTCTATCTGTATGTGTGTGTCTATGAACAGCATAACTCAAAAATGAAAAATTGGATCAACACCAAACCTGGTACTTAGGTTCAGTATCTTACAAAGATGGGACAGGAAAATTTTCAAGAAAATCGCCCACCCCAACTGCCCTTTACATAGAACATTATTCGAAATTTTTTATTTTCCAAAAAAAATTTCCCTAGGATTTTTATTAAAATACCACATATTAAAGATATTTACAGAAAAATAAAATGTATATCTCGAATTTTCTGGGACTACCCTTTGAAGTCTTCTTCATTCGGAAGCACTTTTGTATAATCTTGCATAATTGTAAACGTTAGCGATAGACGAAAAGTACTACACCCGAAAAGTAGATCTCCTTAAAACACAGAATTTATTTCAAATTACTTTTTGTGGCTTCAACCATTTCCGAGATATCCGTTATTAATGGTTCGAATTGTTCAGTACTTAGCCATTCTTTTAAAGTCCTGCCAACATTCCATTGAAACAGTATGGAATTTTAAGGCCAGTGTATAACTTCCAGTTCTAAAACATTTGACTGTCACTGTTCCCTTTGTATCTACACTGCCGTTTGTGAAAATTGCAACACCAAGAAGGAAACACATGAATTCAATGAATTTAATAGCACAGGTTAGGTATATGACAAGTAACAAGTGATAAACTTTTCAAATCTATACAACACCTTTGAGGCCTAATATTCAGTATTTGGTGTGGCCTCCATGCGCTGCAATTAGAACTGATACACGTCGTGGCATTGAATCAAAAAGGTTTTGAATAAGTTCCTTAGGAATTTCCCTCCCCGCAGTTTGTATTCGAGCCCACAAATCCGTGACACTGGTTACTGGAGGACCGTGACGCACCAGTGCCGACCAACCATATCCCAGACATTTTCGATGGGCGACATGTCAAGCGAACGTGCAGGCCAGGGAAGCAATGGTACCCGTCGCTCTTCGAAGAAGGCTTGTACATTCCTCGCAATATGTGGCCGGGCATTGTCCTATTGAAATGTGGCCTGTGGAGATGCCTGAAGCAGGGGGAGTACCTCAATCTCTACAACCAGCGTTAGGTAACTGTTGCTGTTCAAAGTGCCCTCAATTCGTAGGAGGTGAGATCGGTTGTTGTAACCAATGACGCCCCAAACCATCACACCTTGTTGCGCTCACCATGGTACCGCCGGACACGTATGCGGCCATCACTGTATACACATTGAAGCGGGACTCGTCCGAAAAGACTACATTTTGCCACTCAGCACCCCAGTGACGGTGTTCACGTGCCCATTGCAGTCGGAGGAGCTTGTGGTTTCTGGACAATGGAAGCCGACGTAATGGCATGCATGCAACCAGTCCAACCTGCAGCAGACGGCGACGAACCATTGATGTAGACAAGTTCACACCTGTTACAGTGCTCCAGCGTCGAGCCAACACTGTGGATGAAGCTGTACGGTCCGTTATGGCCATGCGGACAAGATGACGGTCATCCCGTGCTGTGGTCATGTTCCGTGGCCCAGTACTTGCTCTTCGCTGCGTACGATCTTCATCTATCCACAGCTTCCACACACGCATCACTGTCGTAGCAGCATGCCCTGTACGAGCCGAAATGTCACGGTATGACAAACCCGCTTCCCGGAGACCGATCATTCTGTCCCGTTCGAACTCACATGCCGATATGGCTACCTTTGACGTCGACGAGGCATACTGGCATTCACTTTATTGTTCCCTTCTTGTTTGACAGCTCTGCACTGACTACACTGGGCGCAGCACTGACCTTGTCGGACTAACACGAGAGGGCTCTACTCGGCTTACGTGTATCCCATCTCTCTGCAAACCTAATCACTTATTACTTGCACACTCTTCTACACTTCCACCAAGTTTGGAGTTATTTGGGAAATTCTTTTTTGGTGTTGCAAGTTTCACAAACGGCAGTGTATAACGAAATGTGTAATGTAGTTATTTCTGCGAAAGTTTTTTTGGATTAAAGTGAAGTAGATATATTTTTAGCTATGTTGTCCACACACACACACACACACACACACACACACACACACACACATACATCACCTATACTCCCGGATCTTCTTCTAAAAATGTTTTTCTTTTTTTGGATTCAGGGAATCTGAGAACTATATTTGTGGTGAAATGTTAGTATCAAATTTTTGGGTGGAATATAATACTTCCTCTACTTACTACGAATAAATAGTAGAGAAAGTACAAATTTTAAAAACTTACTTTATGTTTCGAAACTATGTCGAAAATTTAGTATGGTATCCCTTAAGTAGT
Organism: Deroplatys truncata; assembly: GCA_030765065.1. Lineage (NCBI taxonomy): Eukaryota > Metazoa > Arthropoda > Insecta > Mantodea > Mantidae > Deroplatys > Deroplatys truncata. The sequence continues at coordinate 299,351,800 of CM060975.1, read as the reverse complement.
AAAACTGTAGTCAAAGACTGTCAAATGTCATTTCGATCACTGTAGTTACTTATAACTTAGGAACACCAATGCTTTTCTCTAAATTATTAGTTATGTTCCGCTTTAGTTCTCGAATTCAGAAAACGGCAGTTAAATGATTGATTTTGTATTCAAACTCTGCTCTGAGATACATCAGTGGTTATATAACTAATGGATTTTTTTTCAGAAACTTCCTTCTTCTACCTTTTCCTAATTTGTTCTGCCTTTTGTTGGGTAAATTCCATTAGCGCAAAGAATATAAGCGGAAAGTCCATGCATATGAATGGGCTGGAGAAAAATAAAGGTACACCTCGTGCTTTTGTAAGAGGTTCATTACAAAGAGGAGTTGTAGACACATGACAGGTATACCTATGACGTCATCGTTATTGACCCGCGGCAGCAAAGTCACGGGGTCAAGTGACCGACTACCAGCGTCGCCTGCTACAAGATAAGCCTAACAATCACATGTTTGCTCTATGAACATATCTCCGTGTCACAAAGAACTCATACAGCCTACCTTCAATGACATGTTCTTATATGTGAGGCAGTATTTTTAACACTTAAATGATTTTAGTCAAATTATATAATAAAACATTTATGACAGCCCGCCTTAAAGCAATATGTATATGTAACAATATATAAAAAGGGTATATTACAGTCATTTTATATGTTTATATTATTGTATACATGTTCAATAATGTTATATGAATGTATTACGTAATTTAATAATGTAGGAGCTGTGAGAATAATAGGTTAAAAGTTGCTATCAATGAGGTAACTTTGAGGCAATAATGAGTAAGAAAGTTTAATAATGCTACTAGTCATTCTTGGAGCGACAATAATGTGATTTTTGTGACAGTTTATAAAATAGCCAATCAACAACCAGAAAAAAGCTTAAGTTAAATAAAAGTACTCTATTCGATTAGGAATAGCCAATCAGAGACTTAAAATACAGAAATTTACAAATTTAGGCGGTAGAAATCAAGTCAGTTGCTTGTAGACAGCGCTCATAACCTGACGTGTTGGTTGTAGACAGTGTTCCTAACCGGACGCGAGATGCGTCCTCGAGAAATTTAATACGTATTCGTGTGAGACGGAAATAGTTTACGTGTTAAAAAGTGCAAGTAATTAATATAAGAATCTCACAGCTCTCTACATCAGTGAAGTGTTATTTAAATCGTGTCAAGCATTAATAAAAAGGAGTGAAGTAAAATTATAATCTGTGTAAGCCTGCATCCTTCAGTCGCACCACACCTTGTTAAGAAATTCATGTCTCTAAAAATAAATAGTGACGGAACCGAGGCAAACATAAATATATAATATTTAAAGAAACAGTCAAATTACAAAGTTAATATTTTTTAAACTTGGGGCGAAAGATACCGGAAACCTTTTACCATACGTGCGGTTGCAACTACTTCAAGATCGGCTCCCCAACAGTCGAAATATAATACATCTTCAAACAGACTTTCCGTACGTAGCAGCAACAAACCTTCAAATTGCCTCCCAAAACGTGGGGCAAATAACAAAACGAAGCAACCATCTTCTTCAACTGTATGTACATAAAAGAAAGAGCAAGGTTTTTCTGAGTGACATATAAACACGTAAAGCCACATAATAAAAATGTGCAATGTTCCAGGTTCTTCCCTTCATCAGAAGAATACAAAATCTTAATCTCCTGATGAAGGGGGTATATTGAACATTTTCATTGTGTAACTTTTTACTTTCTCTACTACGTATAGTAAGTAGGGGAAGTATTGTATTCCACCCAAAAATTCGATACCGAGATTTCACCGGAAATACATGTTTTGAGACCCCCTGAATCCAAAATAAGCATTTTTGGAAACATGTCCGTGTGTGTGTCTGTGAACATCATAACTCAGAAACGAACAGTCGGATAAACACCAAACTTGGTATTTAGGTTCAGTATCTTTCAGAGATGCGATACAAAGGTTTTCAAGAAAATCCCCCCACCCCGATTACTCTTTACATGGAACATTTTTCAAAAATTTTAATTTTCTCAAAAATGGCTGTAACAATTTTGATTAAGATATCATATGTTTAAGATATTTTCATACAAATGAAATGTATATCTTGAATTTTCTGGGAATGTCTCCAAAACTATTCATCATTGTGAACGTCTTTTGCATAACTGGTAAACCATAAGAGATAGAGACAATTTTACTCCACAAAAATGTAGATCGCATTAAAATACACAATTTATGTCATATCCATTTTTTTTGTTGAGTGAACCATTTTCGAGATATTCCTTGTTATTCCCTTAACTTTTTCAATACTTATTTTCTCAAATGGGAATTCGTTATTCATTTGTTGTCTTGTGTATGCAAAGAGTATTAATCTGTGGCAAAGAGAATGGTGCTGCACCTAGCAACCAGCTATTAAGAGATATGTCTATGCTTAAACGCTACTGTATTTCTATATTGTCCTTGTAAATATATATTCCCCTTATATCTACAAGAAAATTAGCAATAAGATAGAATCTGCAAATGTTTATCTCGATTAACTTGAAGTAGATGGAGAATAAGTGTTTGTAAAAATAGTTTGTACAAGAGCAGAGAAAGTCATGTGAGTGTAACACATATTTTTTTTTCTGGGAATGGCCTATGAATCCACTTCAATTGGATGAAATTTTGTATAGTATTATATAACTGGCAAACTTTTTTGCCTTTTTATTGATTTTTTTTCTATTTTTATTACTATAGAACTAGAATTTCTTACTAAGGATTTTTTTCGTTTTTTTATAATTTATTTATTATCTAGTATATTATAAACTCATGCAGGGAAGAACAGGACACTGGCAAAAAGGGAAAATGCTATTACTATACTAGTTTGCATCTTATAATCTGAATATCCAAGGCTTGAATGGCTCTGTTCTGTGTTGTTGAATCATCTTCATCTCTTAGACACGTATAAATTGTCGTAGATGAGGCAGCATACAATCAGCTGGATCGTCCAACGTTTGTAGCCAAGTAAAAGAACCCATTATCAGCCATCTTTGAGTGTTCTTTATTACTTTCTCTACTACGTATAGTAAGTAGGGGAAGTACTGTATTCCACCCAAAAATTCGATACCGAGATTTCACCGGAAATACATGTTTTGAGACCCCCTGAATCCAAAAAAAGCATTTTTGGAAACATGTTCGTGTGTGTGTCTGTCTGTATGTGTGTGTGTGTGTGTCTGTGAACAGCATAACTCAGAAACGACCAGTCAGATAAACACCAAACTTGGTATTTAGGTTCAGTATCTTCCAGAGATGCGACACGAAGGTTTTCAAGAAAATTCCCCCACCCCACATTACCCTTTACATGGAACATTTTTCGAACATTTTAATTTTCTCAAAAATGGCTCTAACGATTTTGATTAAAATATCATATGTTTAAGATATTTTCATAACAAATGAAATGTATATCTCGAATTTTCTGGGAATGTCTCCAAAAGTATTCTTCATTGTGAACGACTTTTGCATAACTGGTAAACCATAAGAGATAGACAAAATTTTACTACACAAAAATATGTCATATACATTTTTTTTGTTAAGTGAACCATTTTCGAGATATTGCTTGTTATTCCCTTAAATTTTCCAATACTTATACTATTTCTCGAATTGAAATTCGTTATTCATTTTTTTTGTCCTGGTAATGCAAAGAGAATGGAATACGCCACATAGCAAACAGCTCTTAAAATATTTGACTATTGCTTAAAGCCTACCAATTCCCCTTGTATCTACAAGACAATTAGCAATAACATTAACATCTCCATTAACATGAAGCATATGGGGAATAAGCGTTTGTAAAAATAGTTTGCACACGAGTAGAGAAAGTCATTTGAGTGTCACACATCAGATTTCTTTTCTATCCACTTTGTTTTAATCGAGGTAAACCTTTGTAGAAATAGCAATATTAGACACTTTGTTGCAGATACAAAGGGGATGCGATAGTCAAATGTTTAAGAACTGGACGCTATATGCTGTACTTAAAATTCCATACTGTTTCCATGACATCGCGAGAAACAACTACATAGCGATAACATTTAAAAAGAATGAAGTATTGAACAATTCAAACCAATAATAACGGATTTGTCGGAAATGGCATTTGCTACAAAAAGTTATTTGATATAAATTGTGTGTTTTAAAGAGATCTTCGTTTTTTGTGCAGTGCGTTTTCGTCTATCGCTTAAGATTTATCAGTTATATAAAATTATATAAAATTCTTTCCGAATGAAGAGGACTTTACAGGCAGTTCCCAGAAAATTCAAGATATACATTTAATTTGTCATATAAATATCTTTAATATATGCTACTGTAAACAACATCGTTACAACCATTGTTGAGCAAATCAACGTTTCGAAAACATTTCCATCTAAAGGGTAGTTTGGTGTAGAGGGATTTTTTTTTAATCTTCGTATCACATATTTGGAAGACACTGGACTTAAATACCGAGAATGGTATTTATTTGGCATTTTGCATTTGAGTTATGCTGTTCACAGACACACAGAGGACCGTTCTCTAAAAGTGCTTTTTTGGATTCAGAGAGTCTCAGAACCAGTATTTATGATAAAATCTCGACGTCGAATTTTTAAGTGGAGTACAGTGCTACTTACTATAAGCAGTAGAGAAAGTAAAAATGTGTACTGTTAAATCTTTTACTTTAATATTTTTGTTAACACCCCAGTAAAAGCAATTCAACTACCGGTTTTCAAAATATCATATGGCATGCACATTACAGAAAGAGAGAGAGAAGTTATGGGAGTCAAAGCGCGAAAGGGTGCGAGGGGAATGAGAGGTATTTATAGAGGAAGTGAGAGAGAGAGGGGGAGAAGGGAGAGAGGGTGACCGAGTGGCATTGAGAAAGAAAGAGATAAAAGAATCCACGTAGTTTGGAGAATAACGCGAGCGGGGTTGTGGTTTACTATAGTGTTGCCTCAAGATTGTTTCAAACTCCATCCACTGTACTAACAATTGTTAACTGCAATGAAGCTTATCCATGTACTGCATGGTATTAATTATAATTGATTTCTGAGGCAGTATTTTTAACACTTATATGATTTCAGTCAAATTATATAATAAGTAAATTCAATAACAGCCCGCCTTGAAGCAATATGTGTATGTAATAAATTAATAATTTGTAAAATGTATGTAACAGTCATTGCATATGCTTATATTATTGTATCCATGTGTAATAATGTTATGTGAATATATTACGTAATTTAATAATGTAGGAGCTGAGAGAATAATAAGTTAAAAGTTCCTAACAATGAGGTAACAATGAGGTAACCTTGAGGCAATAATGAGTTTCATAGTTTAAATGTTATTTGTGATTTTTGGAAGCATTAATGTTATTTTAGTGACAGTTTATAAAAAATAGCCAATCAACAACCAGAAAAAGCAGTTAAATGCAGGTATTCTATTGGAGTAAAAATAGCCAATCAGAGACTTGAAATACAAAAATTTATAAGTTTAGACGGTTGAAATCTAGTCAGTTGCCTGCGGACAGTGTTTGTAACTGGATGCGAGATGTGTCCTCGAGAAATTAATTACGTATTCGTGTGAGACGAAAAATAGTATACTTGTTAAAAAGTGCAAGTATTAAATAAAAGAATCTCACAGCTCTTGATATCAGTGAAGTGTTATTTAATTTGTGTCAAGGATTAATAAAAAGGAGTGAATTAAAACTTAAAATCTGTGTAAGCTTACATTTTTGTCGCATCACGCCCTGCCAAGTCTTCCATGTCTCTAACAATAATACTGACGCAGCCGAGGTAAACATAAATATTTAATACTTAAAGAAACAGTCAAATTAGAAAGTTAATATTTTTTAAACTTGGGGCAAAGGCCACCTAAAAATACATTTGGGGCGACGGCTACCGGAAACTGTTTACTATACGTGCGGTTGCAACGAATTTTAAGTTCGGCTCCCCAACAGTTGAAATGCGATACAACTCCTTCAATACAAACTACTTAAAATTGGCGTCCATACGTGGAGCTAAATAAATAAACAACTTCAACAAAATATTCTACTTCAAGTTGGCTCCCAAAGCGTGGGGCAAATAATAGCAATACTAATAAATACTAGATCATTGCTTTTCGATTTTTTTATGGTAAAAAATATCAAAATGTATAATTTCAAGCAGCTTTCTCCAATTTATGAAGAAGAAAAACTGTAGCCTTTGGCGTTTTCAGTTCCAATTTGTGAAGGAAAAAGTGAAGGTAAAAAATAGAAAAAGAGAATAACGCGGTGTTAAGGAAAAGAGATTTCTTAGGAGAATAAGATGGTTAAATAAATTATACCGTACTTTGTAAGCGAGCGGAGGTGTGATGTCCCTTATAATCCGCAAAGGATCTTGCAGCGGCGTCATAACTCAATTTTCGCGAGAGGAAGATTGGTTGTGATGCGGGTCGCGTAGCCTCCAGGCGTGCACCAAGTTTGTATCACTCCGCCTAGCGCTAGATACTTTATCCTTGCCTTCCCACACACGTCAATTTGTCACCAAGTCCATTCTCCTTTCTTTTCTTTTCTTCGGGTCGTTTCAATCATCGTAGCTCACAGATTCTCGCAAAGAACAGACAAATCTCTGCAAAAATAACATCACATTTGTATTTGGAGGATTGAATGTAAAAACAACACTAAGTTCATCTTATGCTGCTTGTACTCGATCAAACTTTTCTCAAATTCAATACTTTGCAAGACTTTTCAAGAGTTGTCACAACTTTTCTTGTCAAATTGCTTCCAATACTTTTAAAGTCTTTGAAAGTCTCGAAAACAAATAAGGACATGCTCTAAACGGTCAAAGATTTCGCAATGATTTGATGGCTTTGGCCAATGAAATGCGAGTATTTACAGTGCGTCACAAAATCTGCAACATGGCTGAAAGCGAAAAGTAAACAAAAATGGCTACCTGGCCAAGGTATGCCGTATGCGAACTGATTAGGTTATACATAGCTGGCTATGTCTGTACATCGAGAGCTCCGTGGATTACCACAAGATGGAGCAGATGAAGGCGGTTATGAAGAAACAATTGCCAGACAGTTTTCCGAACTAAGTATACATTAATGCAATGTTATATAGTGTGGTTAACCTATCAGTTGGTGTTATTTCCATTATATTCCACACTCGCAATGTGATTTCATTAGATATAATACGTGCAAGTGCTATATAACATTAGTAAAGAACAATATTTCATTGCGAATTGTTATACTGTGATGCAAATACTAAATTGCTTTGCACGTGATAAATTATAAATGTGTTCTGAACAGACAACTTGTAAATGCACATTTTTGACATTGTCAAGTCTTGCCAAGTCTTTTCCAATCTTATCACATATTGAAAAATATTTCACAATTTTTCTTGTCAACTCTTGAATTGAAAAAAAAGTTTGATCGTGAACAAGGGGCTTAAGATTGGAAATAGCCATATCAGATGTTGAATAAATTTACGAAATGCACGTGGGAATGAGCTTAGGGATCTAAGGGCCTAATGCTGTGTGATAACCCTAAAGATTAAAGGAAACCCCCGAATGAAAACCTTGGCACACCGATATGTGAATATGGTTCCGCTGTCAGTCCAACCAAAGAATTGTAGGTTTATATTAAGCCTAAGTGCAGTGTACAGTTTGTATTTTGATCATACACTCCCAGAGTCTGCGGAGGGTAAGGAATGATTCTAATTAAAGAAAAATTCCACCGGGACTTTTGGATATGGAAGCCAGTACGCTGACCACTCGACCACAGAAGCAGTATAAAATTAATGTTTATGGTGCTATGTGCCTAGGAGTAAGAACACACATACGAAGGGGCCTCCAGAAATCTGGAGCAGAGCACCGCAAGTAGGCCGCATGAGGAGACACAAGGGCGATCAAATCCGGACGATGATATGCGCTAGCAAGGACGAGGTGGCTAGCTATTCCAGACGGAGTACATCCTGGCGCTAGCTAACAATGCTTTAACCCATTCCGCCTGGGGGTCCTAGGGATCCGATCCACTCTCAGGAAGGGAGCCCTCAGTAGACCCGCCAGACGCAAGGAGGTAACCTTTGCAAATAACACAATCTGCCGTCCTGCCGCAAAATACCAACCGCCGTCGCCTGGTCCTTCAACTCTGAAACAGATGAACGGAAATTATGGGGATTTGTGGTGTACGGGGAACCACCCCAGCATTCGCCTACCAACCCGGGGAAACCACCCAAGGTGGGATGCCCGGCCCGATGGGAATCTAACCCGGGATCTCACACTTTATCGCGGAGCCATCTCGCTCGGTACTATGTGCCCCTAACTTTCCAAGAAAATTATTTTAAAAAAATGAAATTGGAGTAGTATAATGAAATGCCCATGTAATGAAAATTTTGAAGGTTAAAGCTTTAAATGCTGCGTAGTGTTTCTCTAGCTCTTCACAGTATAAGTTCAAATCTTGTGTAATATTAAATATGTTTCTGGGGAAAATAATAAAGCTGTGCTTAATAACTCTTCTCCAACCTTCAAAAAAGTAAACTTAAAATCTGAAAGAATAGAAACAACAATTGTATCATGGGGAGCATTTTAAAGTGGGAAAATGTAAGAAGGAAAACTTACGAGAAAATTAAGTTTTGAAATTTCACGTTCTAGAGCACGTTCTTTTAAACGTCACCTTTGGGAATTTCAATGGCTGAGTTAAAAATGTGAGGATTGTTTTCCTTTAAAATGTTTAAAAAATTATATTTTTCCGAAATGTTATCGGGATGTCACTATTGAGTAGCCTTAAATATAAGGCTGCCATGGTATGCAATTTTTTACAAACCCCATACATAAAATGTTTCTATTGAAAGAGAGTCTTTCAGATTTAGTTTAACATAAAGAACCAGAGCCCGGATTTTGATGAGCTAGAAATGTTTTAAAAATGACAACATTTTCAATAAATGGCATAATAATTACAAAAATTCTGACGTGTTACATTCATATATCTTTCTGTACCCTCTGTTGTTTATTAATTGGTATACAAATTATTCTTACGAAAGTTTATTTTTGTATCTACTTCACATTTATCCATAAAAACCTCTGCAGAAATAGCTACGTTAAACATTTCGTTATAGATACAAAAGGAACAGCGATAGTCAAATGTTTAAGAATGGACGTTAAACGCTGGCCTTAAAATTCTATACTGTTTCCATGACATCGCGAGAAGTATCTGAAAATCGACGGGAGTTAAAAGAATGGCAAAGTATTGAACAAATCGAACTATTAATAACGGATACCTCGGAAGTAACTGATGACACAAAAAAGTTATATGAAATAAATTTTGTGTATTAAAGAGAACTACATTTTTTATGTGGTACGTTTTCTCTATCGCTTCACCTTTACCAGTTATACAAGATTATACAAAATTTCTTTCCAATAAAGAGGATTTCACATACTGTTCCTAGAAAATTCAAGATATACATTTTATTTGTAATGTAAATATATTGAATGCATGACATTTTAATCAAAATCGTTAGTCATTTTTTAGAAAATCAAAATTTTCGAAAAATGTTCCATGTAAAGGATAGTTGGGGTCTGGGAGATTTTCTTGAAAATTTTCGTGTCGCATATTTGGTAGATACTGGACCTAAGTACCAAGTTTGATATTTATCCGAATTTTCGTTTTTGAGTTATGCTTTTTATGCTGTTCACAGACACACACACACACACGCACACAAACACACACACACAAAATTAAATTCAGTTTTATTTATGGAAACTCCAACTTTGTGATCCTTAGCGTCCCATTATGTCCTATTGAGCGTATAAAACCGGTAATTTTGCTCAGAGGCCTCTTTATCAGGCTTGAGGTTCTTTTACGTGCCGTAAATCTACGACACGGGACCACCGGCTTTACTTCCCTTCCGAAGGAAGCCATGTTAAGGATTTTTGCGCCCGAAAATATCCATCGCCCTCCGCTGGGTTTGAGCCCGTGACCTCGGGAACCAGAGGCTAGCATGGTACCCTAGACTACGGAGGACAACCACCTGTTTTGGATTCAGGAGGCTTCAAATCATGTATTTCCGGCGAAATCTCGGTATCGAATTTTTGGGTAGAATGCAATACGTTCTCTATCTACTAGGTACGTGATGGAGAAAGTAAACATTACGTAATAAATATAGATTTTCATAACTTGGGGCCAATGATAAGGATTGATGTACAAGTTGGCAACAATCAGAACATAATATGACATCAGAACCTGGGGCCCGGTTTCAACAGAATGTCAATGTCTCTCTCTCTCTCTCTCCAAGCAGAGGATTGTCTGTGGCTTCACTCTGCTCCTGCACGAATTTTTCACCCTTCGCGTTAAACTTGAATGGCTTTTGTGCTCTGGACAGTCGCCACTTACAGGGCTTCCTATCTCCGCAACTGTCCTACTCTGGCATCTTCGGGTAGTCATGTGCTGCCACGTTAAGCTTGAGGTGTGTGCCTTGTGCAACACTATTCTGTCGTCAGCAACATTTCCTCAGTGAATGTGTTAACGTTTGTGTTCTGGATTAGTGCACTGTGTTTTGTCAAACACGTATAATATGTTGTGAACAATCAACAGTCATCAAGCTTACAAAATAGAATGTTTGGGAAATAAAAATACATTTTGTGCAAGAAGAATATTCTTTATCAGTTTTAGAGGTTCTTTAAAAGGGGAATGTTTAAAAGCTTAAAAACTTTTAAGCGGAGGTTACTGTGAAAACGATGGCTAAACGTTTGAACAAAATCAGATGTTTGTTTTCTGATTTTTACTTTCTCTATCACTTACCTTATCATAGATATAGGTATAGAGAAAACATTATATTCCGTTACAAATTTCGATGTGAAGGTTTCAGCAGAAATATATGTTTCGAAGTCCACGGACTTCAAAGAAAATCATTTACCTATAGTAAGTAGAAGAAGTATTGCATTCCACCCAAAAATTCGATACCGAGATTTCACCGGAAATATATGTTCTGAGGCCCTCTGAATCCAAAAAAAAGCATTTTTGGAAACATGGCTGTGTGTGTGTGTGTCTGTGAAGAGCATAACACAGAAAGGAACAGTCGGATAAACACCAAACTTGGTATTTAGGTTCAGTATCTTCCAGAGATGCGACACGAAGGTTTTCAAGAAAATCCCCCACCCAGATTACCCTTTACATGGAACATTTTCCGAAAATTTTAATTTTCTCAAAAATGGCTCTAACGATTTTGATTAAAATATCATATGTTTAAGATATTTTCATTACAAATGAAATGTATATCTCGAATTTTCTGGTAATGTCTCCAAAGGTATTCTTCATTGCAAACGACTTTTGCATAACTGGTAAACCATAAGAGATAGACAAAATGTTACAACACAAAAAATGTAGATCGCGTTAAAATACACAATTTATGTCATATACATGTTTGTTGTTGAGTGAACCATTTTCGAGATATTGCTTGTTATTCCCTTAAATTTTCCAATACTTTTACTTTTTCTCAAATTCGTTATTCATTTTTACTTTCTCTACTACGTACAGTAAGTAGGGAAGTATTGTATTCCACCCAAACATTCGATACCGAGATTTCACCGGAAATACATGTTTTGAGACACCCTAAATCCAAAAAAGCATTTTTGGAAACATGTCCGTGTGTGTGTCTATGTGTCTGTCTGTGTGTCTGTGTATGTGTCTGTGTGTGTGTGTGTCTGTCTGTGAACAGCATAACTCAGAAACGAACAGTTGGATAAACACCAAACTTGGTATTTAGGTTCAGTATCTTCCAGAGATACGACATGAAGGTTTTCAAGAAAATCCCCCACCCCAGATTACCCTTTACATGGAACATTTTTCGAAAATTTTAATTTTCTCAAAAATGGCTCTAACGATTTTGATTAAAATATCATATGTTTAAGATATTTTCATGACAAATGAAATGTATATCTCGAATTTTCTGGTAATGTCTCCAAAAGTATTCTTCATTGCAAACGACTTTTGCATAACTGGTAAACCATAAGAGATAGACAAAATGTTACTACACAAAAAATGTAGATCGCGTTAAAATACACAATTTATGTCATACATTTTTGTTGTTGAGTGAACCATTTTCGAGATATTGCTTGTTATTCCCTTAAATTTTCCAATACTTATACTTTTTCTCAAATTCGTTATTCATTTTTACTTTCTCTACTACGTACAGTAAGTAGAGGAAATATTGTATTCCACCCAAAAATTCGATACCGAGATTTCACCGGAAATACATGTTTTGAGACACCCTGAATCCAAAAAAAAGCATTTTTGGAAACATGTCCGTGTGTGTGTCTGTGTGTCTGTCTGTCTGTGTGTCTGCGTGTGTGTGTGTGTGTCTGTCTGTGAACAGCATAACTCAGAAACGAACAGTTGGATAAACACCAAACTTGGTATTTAGGTTCAGTATCTTCCAGAAATGCGACACGAAGGTTTTCAAGAAAATCCCCCCACCCCAGATTACCCTTTACATGGAACATTTTTCAAATATTTTAATTTTCTCAAAAATGGCTCTAATGATTTTGAATAAAATACCATAAGTTTAACACATTTTTATGGCAAATGAACTGTATATCTTGAATTTTCTGGGAATGTCTCCAAAAGTATTCTTCATTGTGAACGACTTTTGCATAACTGGTAAACCATAAGAGATAGACAAAATTTTACTACACAAAAAATGTAGATCGCGTTAAGATACACAATTTATGTCATATACATTTTTTGTACCATTTTCGAGATATTGCTTGTCATTCCCTTAAATTTTCCAATACTTATACTTTTTCTCAAATGGGAATTCGTTATTCATTTTTTTATGTTCTGGACATACAAAGAGAATGGAATGCTCCACATAGCAACCAGCTCTTAAAATATTTGACTATCGCTTAAAGCCTACCATGTTCCCCTTGCATCTACAAGAAAATTAGCAATAATATTAACATCTCGATTAATATGAAGCATATGGAGAATAAGCGTTTGCAAAAATAGTTTGTACAAGAGCATAGAAAGTCATGTGAGTGTAACACATCAGATGTCGTGGTCATTCAAAGACAATGGCATTTTAAAGCCATCGCATAGCGACCGACTTTTTAGAAAGTTGACTAACGCTCTAGCCTGATGTATCCTTCTTCTACCTACAACGAAATGTGTATATGATTAATGAAAGTTTATCTCAATTAACAAGAAATAGATTGATGAATAAGCTCTCGTAAGAATGGTTTGTAAAAGGATGGGTAAAAAAAGGCCACGTGAATGAAACACAGTGGCTTTTTTTTATAAACTCATCCGTGTGTGTGAGCAGGATACTTCAAAAACGTAAGGTCTGATAAATGCCAAATTTCATACTTGAGTCACTCACTGTCTAAATATACTTAGCAACGATTTTCAAGAAAATTCCCTACCTCAAACTAACCATTACAGACAAAGATAAACTGAGATGTTAATGTGACAATTCTGAATTTTCTATGAATAGCCTGTGAAATCCTATTGGTGCTTGTTGGATTTTTGTTTTATAATTGGTAAACTATTATAGATAGGCAGAATCTTACTACAACAAAAATCAGAATTTGGGTCAAATAATTGTTTTTGATTATGCTAGCAGTTTTTTAAATATTCCATGTTATATGCTTATACTTCCACAAGTGCGTCATCTGAAGGTCATGCTTAAGAGTTGTGATTATTTATTTTTCTTTTCTTTCTTTCCTTAGCAAAACAGTTTATTTACTGCAGAGTTATGCCTACCTACCACAACACACTTGATAGTTTAAAAGAAGGAAATTCAACTCAATTTTGATGGATTTTGATGTCAGAAAATGTTGTGCATTTGTTTTTATGAATGTGTTTAGGGTTTAACAAAATACGAGGGGCATCCAATAAGTAGGTTTCCTGTTTTATAAAAAAACATTACGCACAATTGGTCATTTTGAATTAATTTTATTTATATTGTACAATCCTTCTGTTACTTTTCTACATAGTCAAAATGTTTTTCTAAGCATTTTTGGGGACGTGACACAAGTTTTTCCAAGCCAGTGTTGTACCAGGTCGGATCCTGTGCTCGCAACCAGCTGTTCACTGATTTGACTTCATCATCGGTGTTAAAAGTGCTTTACCTTTGAGTTGGAGGAACATGTGAAAATCACTTGGGGCAAGCTCCGGTGAATACGGAGGATACGAGAAAACTTCCAAGTTGAATCTTGACCCAGGTGGAGCTCAGAAGATTCAACTGGGAAGTTTTCTTGCATCCTACATATTCAATAGACCTTTTCTCAAGTGATTTTCACATCTTCCCCTGACTCAAAGGTCATCTTGGAGGTAAGCACTTTAACACCGTGACGAAGATCAATCAGAAGTGAACAGCTGGTTACGAGCACAGAACCCGATCTGGTACAACATTGACATGAAGAAACTTGTGTCACGTTCCCAAAAATGCTTATAAAAACATGTTGACTGTGTAGAAAGGTAAGAGAAGGATTGTACAATATAAATAAAATTAATTCCACATGATCAATTGTGTTATGTTTTTTATAAAATAGGGAAACTTACTTATTGGACGACCCTTGTATTGATACGTTGTGTAAGCAGGTTTCAAATCTTTTAAAATTCACTGAATATAGTAAATAAAAGTTGTTGACTTGGCACTGCTGCAAATATTTCTTGTTTTCTGTTGCTCGGAACCATTTGACATAGAAGTAGGTTTCAATTAGATGGACAGTCTCTTACCTCGATTTTCATTGTTTGATAAATGTTTATGTAACAAATATAACAGAACTTTTAAATTTGTTGAATAAGACAGCTAAAGTAGTGATGAACTGCTGTGAGGATCCGAAACTGAGGGTTAGTCTGTGAACTGGTTCAGATGTTGAACTTGTAAGAAATTAAAAGCAATTCAGCAATCTGAGAGGTCCCTTATCAACACTGAGGTTTGTTGGGAAATTTTAGCACTTCATTACATTATTGAATTGCTGGCGGGCTGAGCTAGCGGCTTGTGTCAATTGCTCTCCATTCAGAAGCAAAACTGGGTCAATAGGTCTTTGAAGAGCGTTTGCAGAACTGCTTCCTCACGTGCTTAACAAAGGACACTTCTCCAGGAGCTCCTAATTCAGAGAAGTTAGGAATTCTTAAACTGCTTGCAAAACTTCGCTTTCCGCCGCTTAACGTTTTCTTCATTAAAGACAAATGCGTTTGTTACATGTCCAACTTAACTTTCTGACAGCAAATTCTTAGAAGTTGTCTTCTGAGATAAACAAGGTCTACCAGAATGTCCTGATGTTACTAGATGACCAGTAATATTCTGTCGGTTTTCCCCGAATAACTTTAAGGCAACCTGGACCTGAAAAATCACTAAAAAAAATTCTGATGTGTTACACTCACATGACTTTCCCTACTTTTGTACAAGCTATTTTTACAAACGCTTATTCTCCATATGCTTCATGTTAATCGAGATGTTAATCTTATTGCTAATTTTCTTGTAGATGCAAGGGGAACATGGTAGTATTTAAGCGACAGTCAAATCTTTTAAGAGCTGGTTGCTATGTGACGCATTCCATTCTCTTTGTATGTCCAGGACATAAAAAAATGAATAACAAATTCCTATTTGAGAAAAAGTTTTGGAAAATTTAAGCGAATAACAAGCAGTATCTCGAAAATGGTTAACTCAACTAAAAAAATGTATATGACATAAATTTTGTATTTTAACCCGATCTACATTTTTGTGTAGTAAAATTTTGTCTATCTCTTATGGTTTACCAGTTATGCAAAAGTCGTTCACAATGAAGAATACTTTTGGAGACACTCCCAGAAAATTCAAGATATACATTTTATTTGTCATGAAAATATCTTAAACATATGATATTTTAATCAAAATCGTTAGAGCCATTTTTGAGAAAATTAAAATTTTCGTAAAATCTTCCTTTGTAAAGGATAATCTGGAGTGGGGAGATTTTCTTGAAAACCTTCATGTCGCATCTCTGGAAGATACTGAACCTAAATACCAAGTTTGGTGTTTATCCGACTGTTCGTTTCTGAGTTATGCTGTTCACAGACACACACACATACAGACATGTTTCCAAAAATGCTCTTTTTGGATTCAGGGGGTCTCAAAACATATATTTCCGGTGAAATCTCGGTATCGAATTTTTGAGTGGAATACAATACTTCCCCTAACCTTCATGTGACATCCTTGGAAAGTACTGAACTTAAACTGGAGGAAGGTAGACATTTATACTGCTTTTCGTTTTTGAGTTATGCTGTTTCACATACACAAACACACCATTTTTTTCTACAAATACTATTATTTGGATTCAGAGAACTTCAAAACGTTTACTTCCGGTGAAATCTCAATATATAATTGTTAGACGGAATACAGTACAGGGGCTGGAGTAAGTAAAAATCAATTTTTACCTTCTCTGCTATAGGGTAGAAGGTATAGGTTTCAACGGAAATATGTGTTTTGAGGTCCACTGAATAAAATCAACAAAAAACAACAACATTGTACTTTACCAAAAGATCCGTAGGGTAAGAAGCTTAGTTTAAAGTTGATATAAATATGTATTCATGCGGCGGCCTCTCGACTGAGAATTGTGGCACGTTTAGCTTCCGAACGTACCTAAATGTTACTGATACTTATCTAGAGTTAACATGCAGTGAACACGACGTTGTAAGATATAATTACTAGTTAGAGAGTTGGATAACAAAAGGGCACCCTTTACAACTTCCCTCGTGTTACCGTAAGCAGATAATTGGGTTTGATCCCCCAAGTCTTTGGAACAACGCCACTTACTAACCATGGCAGAAACGCCCCTTCACCTCATCACTCAATTTGCTACATCTTGTAAAGAGAATAGGTGTCTGCCTACTAATCTATAGGGCAGGAGTTCCAATCTCTGTTGATGTGGTTTCCTGGGATACAGCTTTTTACTTTCTCTGCCACGTACCAGGTAGGTAAAGAAGATGTTACATTCCACTAAAGAAGTCGATATCGAGATTTCACCGAAAATATGTTTCAAAATGTTTTGTATTCAAAAAATGCATTTTCAGGAAATTATTGGTATTTAACTTCAGTATCTTCCAAAGAACAACAGGAAGATTTCCAAGAACATCACCCACCCAAATAACCTTTTACATGGAAAATTAAAAAAATATTTTTTCTCTAAAATGGCTCTAATGATTCTGATTAAAGTACCTATCAATTTTAAGGATATTTATTTGCATAACAAATAAACTGTATATCTTGAATTTTCTGTGAAGAGCCTGTAAAGTCCTCTTCGTTTGGAAGAATTTGTATAACTCGTAATCGCTAAGAGATAGAAAAAAAATCTGATGTGTTACACTCACATGACTTTCTCTACTCTTGTACAAACTATTCTTACAAACGCTTATTCTCCATATGCTTCATGTTAATCGAGATGTTAATCTTATTGCTAATTTTCTTGTAGATGCAAGGGGAATTGCTAGGCTTTAAGCGATAGTCAAATATTTTAAGAGGTGGTTGCTATGTGGCGCATTCCATTCTCTTTGTATGTCCAGGACATAAAAAAATGAATAACGAATTCCCATTTGAGAAAAAGTAAGGGAATAACAAGTAATATCTCGAAAATGGTTCACTCAACAACAAAAATATATGACATAAATTGTGTATTTTAACACGATCTACATTTTTGTGTAATAAAATTTTGTTCATCTCTTATGGTTTACCAGTTATGCAAAAGTCGTTCACAATGAAAAATACGTTTGGAGACATTCCCAGAAAATTCGAGATATACATTTTGTTTGTCATGAAAGTATCTTAAATGTACGATATTTTAATCAAAATCGTTAGAGCCATTTTTGAGAAAATTAAAATTTTCGAAAAATGTTCCATGTAAAGGGTAATCTGTGGTGTGGGGATTTTCTTGAAAACCTTTGTGTCGCATCTCTGGAAGATACTGAACCAAAATACAAAGTTTGGTGTTTATCCGACTGTTCGTTTCTGAGTTATGCTGTTCACAGACAGACACACAGACAGACACACACACACACACGGACATGTTTCCAAAAAGGCTTTTTTGGATTCAGAGGGTCTCAAAACATATATTTCCGGTGAAATCTCGGTATCGAATTTTTGGGTGGAATACAATACTTCCCCTACTTACTATACGTAGTAGAGAAAGTAAAAATTGTACATTTTTACGCAATTTCAAACAGATGTTAAATATGCCGATAAACTTTTCTCTAATTCTCGTATATAACATTTCAACATCCGTGCAGTGTTCGTCTGAAAGCTGTCTGGCTAATTACTTTTAATTCTGAAACAAATTTGGAGTATGTCGACATATTTATGTCCTTTAAATTCCTGTGTATACGTTTTGGTGACGGACGGACACAACAACGCTAACAGATGTTCCCCTGCTGCGGTACGGACGCGTCTAAAAATTATCAGCAGGAGAGTAGCTTAGTTTAACTTATAATGAAACATTTCTACCGGTTTACTTTCTCTACCGACCTTCTGTGTGGTACAGAAAATTCTATCTTACGATTTTACCGGAAATGTATACTTTGAGGTCCCCTGAATCCACAAAAAGCATTTTTAGGAAAAGGCACTCTCGCACGCGCATTGTGAACCACAACTCAAAAGCTAAAAGTTGCATAAATAACTAAACTATGTATTTAAGTCCAACATCTTTTAAGCATGCAACACGAATACTTTTATAAATTTCTTCCACTCCAAATTACACTTTGCCTAGAAGACGTTCATTATTTTTTATTTTATCAAAGAATGTCTGTACCGATTTGGACTGTCATATGTGTGAGATATTTGGATGCTGAATAAAATGTACTCAGGGTGTAAATAAAATAAAGCTCATCCTTTAAATCAATGATACTAGACACATTCTGAATTAAGTTTTCTTAATAGTTTTTTCTTCTATCTTTAAATGTAATATTCAGAGCTAGGACAAATATCCTTTGGCTTACAATGTGTGCACGCAGCGGCTTTGTGTCGATAGTGCCGCGAGGGGGAGTGGATGCCACAGGTAACCTGGCACTGTAAACAGCAACGTCGGGCTAGAACGGAACACAGAGCTCACAAAGAGCAACTCTACCATAACAGTAACGCAAGCGAACTACTGACTGTCGACTGTGTAGCCCTGGGTTGGTGTATTCACTCACACTGATTCCTCGCTCAACGGATATTTGCCCTAGCTCTAGTAATACTACAGTGACTGTTTCACTCTTAATACGTGATATTACTTTTGACTTATAAAACGGTATGGAACGACTTGCGTCAATCAGTTATGGCTGTGTATTCCTCACAGTTTATATCACCTCCCTAGCATTTGTTTACGTGTTTGCCAAACGCTGCTATTAAACATCTAGACGATCATTTGTTTCCTGCAAAGACAGTGAAATGGCGTTTAGTAAGTCAATATTTTATTGTATTTATATTTTTTTATGTTTATAAACTTTCTTAATCGTGATAAATCTCTAGTGAGATTACCAGTGATAATACTGCGTTTTCAAATTGAAGAGTAAATCGTTCCGCAAATAGTACATGTGTCTGTCTTGTTACATTGAGTTTAGTTACTATGTAAATAAACTACACCATGTGTTGTGAGAGATGTTAAGCGTGATATAAACAACCAGAATGACTGTGGTTGCTAGCTTACATGATGTCCTAAGTAAAGGTATGTAATAAGTAATACACATTCGACTTTTAGATATGTTTATTTACTCCTGCAAAAAATAAAAAATGCATACCCATCAATGGAATTATGCAAAATAGATTGGAGATTTGCCAACAAATGTTACAACAGGCATTATACAAACACGACTTAGAAAATTGCGTAAAAAGTCTTTTACAGCAAAATTCATTGACTCATTTTTACTTTCTCTACTACGTAGTAAGTAGGGGAAGTATTGTATTCCACCCAAAACTTTGATACCGAGATTTCACCGGAAATACATGTTTTGAGACCCCCTGAATCCAAAAAAAAGTAATTTTGGAAACATGTCCGTGTGTGTCTGTCTGTGAACAGCATAACTCAGAAACGAACAGTTGGATAAACACCAAACTTGGTATTTGGGTTCAGTATCTTCCAAGGATACGACACGAAGGTTTTCAAGAAATTCCCCCCACCCCAGATTACCCTTTACATGGAAGATTTTTCGAAAATTTTAATTTTCTCAAAAATGGCTCCAACGATTTTGATTAAAATATCATATGTTTAAGATATTTTTATGGCAAATAAAATGTATATCTTGAATTTCCTGGGAATGTCTCCAAAGTATTCTTCATTGTGAACGACTTTTGCATAACTGGTAAACCATAAGAGATGGACAAAATTTTACTACACAAAAAATGTAGATCACGTTAAAATACACAATTTATGTCATATACATTTTTTTTTGTTGAGTGAACCATTTTCGAGATATTGCTTGTTATTCCCTTAAATTTTTCAATACTTACTTTCTCAAATGGGAATTCGTTGTTCATTTTTTTGTCTTGGATATGCAAAGAGTATTAATCTGTGGCAAAGGGAATGGTGCTGCACCTAGCAACCAACTATTAAGAGATATGTATATGCTTAAAGTCTACTGTATTTCTATATTGCCCTTGTAAATATATATTCCCCTTACATCTACAAGAAAATTAGCAATAAGATAGAGTCTGCAAATGTTTATCTGGATTAACATGAAGTAGATGGAGAATAAGCGTTTGTAAAAATAGTTTCTACAAGAGTAGAGAAAGTCATGTGAGTGTAACACATCAGATTTTTACAGTAGTACATCTCATATTACAACACAGGATATAAGTCATTGAAAAACAAATAACGTTACCACTGCTGCAGTTTCTCACTGATTTCATTCCTACATTTTTTGTATGGAAAAATTTTACTGTTTGCTCAAAAATGCCTCAAATGATCTTTTTTAAAATAATAGTTTAAATATTGGAATGTTAAATAAAATGTATACTTTGAATTTTCTATGGATGGCTTGAGACATTCCCTTTCTTATTGCATTTTATAATCCGAAAAACCTAAAGAGATAGGCAAAAACTTACTACAAAAAATGCATATGTTACTAAAATATATTTTAAAAAATCTAATGTGTTGCACTCATTAGATTTTCTCTACTCCTGTGCAAACTATTTTTACAAACACTTATTCTCCATCTACTTCTTGTTAATCCAGATAAACATTTGCAAAAACTTATTACTAATTTTCTTATAGGTGCAAGGGAAATATAGTAGGCTTTAAGTGATAGTCAGTTCTATTAAGAGCTGGTTGCTATGTGGAGCATTCTATTTTCTTTGTATGTCCAGGACATTAAAACAAAACAAAAAAAAACAAAAAAGCAATAGCAAATTTCCATTTGAGAAAAAGTATAAGTATTGGAAAATTAAACAAATAACAAGAAATATCTCAGAAATGGTTCACTCGACAAAAAAAATGTACATGATATAAATTGTGTTGTCTAACAAGATCTGCATTTTTTGTGTACAAAACTTTTAACTATCTCTTACAGTTTACCAGTTGTGCAAAAGTCATTCAGAATGAAGAGGACTTTTGGGGACATTCCTGGAAAATTCAAGATATACGTTTAATATCTTAAACATAGGATATTTTAATGTTAGAGACATTTTTGAGAATATCAACATTTTCGAAAAATGCTCCATATAAAGGGTAGTCTGGGATGGGGGATTTTCTTCAAAATCTTTTTGTCACATCTTTGAAAGTTACTGAATCTAAATATCAAGTTTGATGGTAAAATTAATGAGTCGAAATCATATTATTTCAGAAACATTTTTAATTTAGAAGTTAAAGCGTGAAGATTTTCATTAAAAATCCATTAACGGACCAAGTGTAAGTTGCGTCAACATAATTGTCATAGGGATAAAATCCATGAAAATCCCTAGGCTTGCTTGCCTCATGTTTGTCATTGTTAAAATTGGGACACTATTAACAGTGAAGTGTCAATTGATAAAATTAATGAGTCAAAATGACATTAACAATGATAACAAAATTTGGTATTTATCCAACTTTTCATTTTTGAGTTACGCTGTTCACAGACATACACACGAAGCTTTTTCTAAAAGTGCTTTTTTTGGATTCAGGAGGCCTCAAAACGTATATTTCTAGTGAAATCTCAGTATCGAATTTTTGGGTGGAATGCAATACTTCCTCTACTTACTACATAATTGTTAGTTACTGACCTTATTAAGATATTCAATATTGTTCATATAAACTCTCTAGTGTTTTACACAGTATACTTGAAGGTCTAATTAACGATTCTTTTGTTTCTCATGAGGTCATACAAGGAGAGTGCAGTATCAGGCATACAGCAACCTGCTTTTTAAACATTTGACTGTCATTTCAGCCTGCTGTATGCTCCTGTATAAATATAACCAAATCTATAATGACATCATTTCTGTGATTATTTAAATAGGAAGCAGACAGAAAAACATACTCCTGTATGGATATTTTATAGAATAGCTATGAAAATAATCAGCAAATAAAGTTGGTGGTTGTAATAATTATTTATTTTTTATTACCACAAAATAGTCATTTATAAATACAAGTGCTTTACAACACTTTACAGTAATTAATTGAATGCAACATATCACAACACGGTACATGCTATAGTTATTCTATACTTTCATGTATGCAAGAATTGCATGTAACAACAGACTTAATATTAACTGAAGTAATTACAAGTTATTTAAAAAGGCATGTTAGCAAAACCTTATCACTTATTGTAGAATGAAGATGCAACAGTCAGTTGATGACCATACTGTGTGAAAAACAGACTTAAGTATCTTATTTTATAACCAGCTGACTAACCCGATGTTGCACCGGATGTTTTAAACTTGAATGATGAATTAATTAATTTCATTTATCTCCCCCATTCTTTATTAAATTATTGTACGATGTTGTAGAGGATTTTTACGGTAAGTTTATCCCTTAGAATTATAATTTTCCCCATAAAGGATGTAAAAATCTCCGGGTATTCACACAAAAGGAGTGAAACACTGGTGGAGCGTCACGACTTCCTAAACATGCCCCAGAAGTTTTCCAAGTTCTGGAAATGCTGCATAGACTATGCATATTCCCTTTGGTGGTGGAACAATTGTCAGTCAGAATGGTCGAGTATTTACAGTAGGTGAAATTTTAAATCTTTGTACTTTCTTTTTGTTCCTATAGTTATTTTGTAATAATATAAAAGTTAGGTACATAGCTTTCATATAATACAGAAACATATACAATGGATTAGAGGGGAAGCTGGTGTGCACTCCCAGACTACTAAATTAACCTCTTTAGAGAAGATACAACCCTTGAGAAAAATAATCTTCTCAGTTGTTAATAATTAACAATTTATAATTATTATAAAATATAGGTAAGCTTATTTCTAATGTTAGCAATTCTCTCTCCTTATACAATTACTTAGCATACCCTGCTAACGAACTTAGTTACAACATAAGTGCAAAGGAAACAAAGCAAAACTTTCTTACGTGAGAGTTGTTGCAAGATTAAGGCTTCCAAAAATTCAGTGCATACATCTATAAAATTGGAGTAAAGGTTGTTCAGAGGTTTTGACACTGTTTCATTACACACACATCTGCAGTATTTGATAATTTGCAATTACAGAAAAAAATATAACACAGTTTGTACCATTATAAACAGGATCAATTGTTACTTTTTAAGTTCTGTCTTCTGTTGGCTTAA
The DNA here is from genome assembly GCA_030765065.1 of Deroplatys truncata. Classification (NCBI taxonomy): domain Eukaryota; kingdom Metazoa; phylum Arthropoda; class Insecta; order Mantodea; family Mantidae; genus Deroplatys; species Deroplatys truncata. The sequence goes on along the minus strand of CM060975.1, from coordinate 299,328,108 downwards.
GCATTACATCATGGCCATCTATGTATATTGCTTGGAAAAAAATGTAACTAGCATTTATTTTTATATGCATTCTCTGTAGAGTACAACAAGTAACATGCTTTGGTTTCTACACATATTCTCTGCAAAGTAACAACTATTTTGTACTCCATGGCATTCCCAGTGAAGGCTTTATAAATCTTTTTAGTCTTTAAGTAATTTATAAATTGAAATTATGAAGTTATTTCGTAGCTGATGTATGTCAGAAAGAAGGAGTTTTCAATGGTAAAACAATTATCAAAATTGGTTGAGTAGATTTTGAGATTACCCTAAATACACAAACAAACATACAAATTTTCTTTCGTTATAATATTAGTATAGATAAGATGCTATGTCAATTTTAAATACCAATAGAAGTAACAATACTCAAAATGGGAGAAACAAAAGAAGTTTGCATTGGCAAAAGGTAAAGGGACGATGGCAGCAATTAGAAGCTGAAAATATAGAATAACTAATATAACTGTTAAATGGCTGGAAAAAGTTTATGAGATGGTTGTGGAGGCAAAAATGATGTATGGTATAGAAATATGGGGATTAGATAGAGGATGGGAAAGTATAGATGAGGTGCACAGGATGTTTTGTAGAGAAATACTAGGGTTACCGAAGGCAATTGTTAGACAGGTAGCGCAATTACAGATGGACAGGGTGGCAACTAAGGGAAAGATAATGGAAAGAGCTTTGAAATTTTGGTTCAGAACTTTAAAGCTAGGAAAAAGTAATGTGTTAAGACAATATATAGAATACCAAGAGAATAGTTTAATGAATGATGGATGAGTAAGTAATTTAAGGAACATTTTGGAGAAAAATGGGTTAGGAGACATGTGGAGAAGGAGAGAAAATAACGTGAAAAATGTTTGGAAAAAGACAAAGAAAAGACTGGAAGATATAGAAATACAAAACATGTTCAGTAAGATTGCCGAAAAGAGCTCATTGGTTTGTTATAGGCCAATGAAAAATACATGGGATAGGGAAAAATATAGACATAGTAAATAAAGAAGAGAGAGTATCTATTGCATGGGTAAGAACCGGAGCATGGAGGCTAAGAGGGTTAAGACAGGGTATTCCTCAGAACCAATGTCTGATATGTGGTGTATTTGTATTTTGTATTTATTGTGCTAAGAGTTTTACAATTTGATTGTCTACTGAACTTTGACCCTGGCCACTCATTCAGTAGACAGTCACTACAGTTTATTTACATTTTACAATTTCTCATCAATGCATTCTGTAGACAAATACTACAGATTATTTACATTTTACAATTTCTCGTCAATAAATTATCTTGTTTTTTCAGTTTTTTCATATCCCATTTCCACTTGTTTTTCACTTTTCACTTATTGATTACTTAACCATCACACATTCACTATAGTTTTCCATTCAAAGTAAGATACGCTACCTCTTACTTTTCTCTATCCACTGTCCAAAGCCATTTATTTTTTACTTTACACAAAAATGAAGACATTGAACACATAGTATTTAAGTGCCAAGTAACAGAAAATTGGAGAAGAGAATTTATTAAAAATAAGTGATTGAAGGGGGGATAGAAATACGCTTATAATCAAAATGATGTGCAAGGAATGCTAGGAGTATTGGGCAGTTTTTGTGTAAAGTCAAAAATACGAGGGCTGATCAATAAAGGCTGAAACTGATTTTTTCCTGTAGCTTTCCTAGAGTTTCCTGTCTCTACCATGAATATTTGAAAAGAGCGGGGTTTCATGTATAATGTCCATAGATGGCAGCACTCTTGTATCGGTAGGTTGGTAGTAATGCTGTATATTGTTGACCCTACTTGAATTTCGCATACCACTCGACACAAGAGGAGCAATAAAATTTTGTTTTCGTTTAAATCATACAGCCCCTGAAGCTTTGGAAAAGCTGAAGCAAGCATATGGTAAAGATGCACTATCTCGTGCAACAGTGTTTAGGTGGTTCAAGGACTTCAAAGAAGGGCGAGTCCTCTGTGCTAAGCAAGGTGGGCCTGGTGCTTCGGCTTCTGCTATGACTGAAGTCAACATCAACACAGCTGCTGTGATTGTTGTTCTTCCTCACACTACTGTTACAGCAGCATACTACACGCCAGTATTGGTTACACTGAGGGAGCACATTGCAAGGAAACATCCAGAACTTCATCAGAATGGGTGGCGACTTCATCACAACGCATGGCCTCACGTCACAAATCAAGTCCAGGAATTCAACATCACCTGCATACTGCATCCGCCTTATAATCCCAATCTTGCGCCCTGTGATTTCTTTTTTATTCTCATCGCTAAAGGCAAAGCTCCAGACATTCGATTTGAGAGCACTGAAGCGTGCTGAGGAAAAGTGAGGCGATTCTCAAAGACCTGACAAAGAATGGCCTGCACCATGTGTTCGAGGACTGGCAGAAATGCTATAAAAAGTGCATTCAAGTAGGAGGGGACTACTTTGAAAAAGATCATGTCAACATTGAAATGGAGAAATAAATACTGTGGAAAAAAAAAATCAGTCTCAGTCTTTATTGATCAGCCCTCGTAAATGGCTTTGGACAGTGGATAGAGAAAAGTAAGAGGTAGTGTATCTTACTTTGAATGGAAAACTATGGTGAATGTGGATGGTAAAGTAATCAATAAGTGACAAGTGAAAAACAAGTAGAAATAGGACATGAAAAACTGAAGCAAGACAATCTATTGACGGGAAATTGTAAAATGTAGATAAACTGTAGTGATTGTCTACAGAATGAGTGGCCAGGGTCAAAGTTCAGTAGACAATCAAATTGTAAATCTCTTAGCACAATATCACATGGATGTCCATGAATATAGATTGTTAAATTTTTTCTGTTTTTGTTTATCAGATAATATGCATATATTAGCAAAATATTAGGCAACTTTTTATGAAAGTGTAATAGGTCATACTATCTACTGTTGAAAGTGGCCAGATTTTTATTTGTCCAAAGAACACCTTGCTGCATACCTGAAATGGTTCTCAAGAATATAATGATTCTATTTCATTGCATGGTTTTCATCCTTTCTAGTCAAATGAAACAATGCATTCATCTGTGGTGTATTAGGATGGAAAGTTCAATCAAAGTTGAAACATTCAATGCCATAGCTGGGACTTGAACTAGGGATCTTCAGCTTCTATGTGTCAACACTTGTACCAATGCTACCATGGCAAGATAAATATATGTGCACTAAACCTTCTCATCTAATTGCAAATATCCTAGTAAATAAGTAAGATAACTTGCAATGTTGTTACCCCCAAAGTGAACAGGTTTTCTGAATGATGTGTTTGTCTGCACAAATAGGCTCTTCTGAACCACCTATTACATAATCATTAGCAGGAAAGGTGTTCAAACAACTCTGTGGAAGTCCACATTCTGCAAAGGACATTTAGAAGTCCTTCTAGGTTTACAGAATTTGGAAGGACAAACATTCCTTAAGGAGGACTGTCCTATTTGATCACTTATTGATACTACACCCCCCTTCCATTTCATGTTTACTTTTTCTGCTGTTTCCCTGTAGTAAGTAGAGGAGGTATTGTATTTCACCCAATAATTTGATATGGAGATTTCATTTGAAATACATGTTTTGAGAAAAAGGTATCTGTGTGTGTGTGTGCGTGTGCGTGCGTGCGTGTGTGTGTGTGTGTGTGTGTGTGTGTGTGTGTGTGTGTGTGTGTGAGAACAGAATACCTCAAAAATGAATGGTTGGTCAAATGCCAAACTTGGTATTTATGTTCAGCATCTTTCAAGGATGCTACACAAAGGTTTTCAAGGAAATCCACTCACCTGAGACTATCCTTTACATCGAAAAGTTGTTATTTTTTATTTTCTCACAAATGGCTCCAGCAATTATGATCAAAATAACACTGTTTAAGCTATTTGCATGACAAATAAAATTTATATCTTAAATTCTATGGGAATAACCTATGAAATCCTCTGCATTCTGAATGACTTTTGTATAACTGATAAGTAGACAAGATCTTACTACAAAACTGTAGACCTCATTAAAGCACATAGGTTATGACAAATAACATTTTTTGGGTGTTATCCATTTTCGAGATATTCTTTGTCATTTGTTTGAATTTTAAAATACTTATACTTTCTGGAAGTGGTAAGTTGCTATTCATTTTTTCTGTTGGTCATGCAAAGAGCAAAATTTCAAAGCCATCTCATAGCGACCTGTCACTTTAGCCTGCTGTATCCTTTTTATATGCAAAATGAAATGTGTAAATGTTTAGTGAAAGTTTATCTTGATTATCAAGAAATAGAAAGAAGAATAATTTGTAGAAGAGTGAGTATATGGAATCATGTGAATGCAACACATCAGATCTTTCTGTATAGTGAACATGGTTTAACATTGAACTGTGTGGGTGGCACAACTAATTCTATTTTTATCTATTTATTTATTGTGCTAAGAGTTTTACAATTTGATTGTCTACTGCACTTTGATCCTGGCCAATCATTCAGTAGACAATCACTACAGTTTATTTACATTTTACAATTTCCCATCAACGCATTCTGTAGACAATCACTACAGATTATTTACATTTTACGATTTTCTTGTCAATAAATTATCTTGTTTTTTTAGTTTTTTCATATCCCATTTCCACTTGTTTTTAACTTTTCACTTATTGATTACTTAACCATCACACATTCATTATCATTTTCCATTCAAAGTAAGATACGCTACCTCTTACTTTTCTCTATCCACTGTCCAAAGCCATTTATTTTTTACTTTACACAAAAACTGTCCAATGCTTCTAGCGTTCCTTACATATCATTTCGATCATAAGTGTATTTCTAATTAGATAAACAGTTTTTCCAGCAAAAAAGCATACCTAAGGAAAATATTGTGTCTCTTAATTTGAAGGAGATGTTGAAATCCTAGTAGTGTTACACTTATAATATGTCCTATTATTTACATACATTTGTATTGCATCTAACAAACCAGGGCAGTATTCCTCACAAACATCACTTATGAGCCATTGAAACAACCATTGAAATTATTGCTGCATTTATCTGTCAACATGTTTGTGAACTAGTTTAATTTATCTACTGTATCACAGTACTTGTTTATATGGGTATAAAACTTAATAGCACTGAAGGGTGGAGTGATGCAGTAATTTGTATCACAAATTACTTAAATGTAAATAGTGATTGTAATATGAATATGCATTTTTATGTGACATTGATTTCAGATGTTTATTAATTGTAATTATTATTGGGAAATAAGTTTATACGGCTTTACTGAAACTGTCAATAATAGCGCAATAATGCAGCAAGGGGGTGAGCTGTTTATCATTATTGGAAACGAGGAAGTTACGCAATGTTTGGCGCGTTTTCGATAGAAACTTCTGGAATATTTTCTCCCTAAAAGCAATATGTATTCGTGGTTTTCATTGGATATTAAAATAGACGCTAATGTTGGCGCGTTTTATTAGCCAATAGCAGTTCATTTATAATCTTTAGGCGTATCTTGATGCAGGAGTATAAATAGAAGCCAAGTTAGAGGTAAAGTCAGTCAGTCCTTCAGTTCGCCGAAAGCATTCATACATTACACGTCGTATTCAGGCCAGTTCATCAAAATTCTTTGTGCAATACACGTCGTCTTAAGTTCGTCAGTTCGTCAAAATATTTGTATGAGATACGTCGGCTATAGATTCACAAGTTACGAAAATCTAAAGTATTATAAAGTTAATTATACACAAAGTTGAAATACGTGAATTAAAAGTGATCAGTAAGAAGTATTATAACAGTTTCAGTTTGGCGAGTATCTAGATCAATATGTAAAAGTGATAGTGAACGTGTTCGAAAATAAAAATTATAAAACAAATTTCTTCATCAGTGTAATTTTTGGATAAAAGATTCCTTTCCGTTTCACAACCTGTATTGAGACACATGTTCGACCCAAGATAAGATAATAGCTAGCCGGAGGACATTTGAAATGAATTATTTCAAAAACTGATACTAAGAACCGCAAATTGCTAACGCCAGATGGAGCTACAAACCAAACAAATGAATGACGTCACAAGATGGCTTCAACACTGATGTAAACAAACATTTGCAAGTACATCGCAAATTGGCTACCATACGTGGGGCAGTTAAAATTATGTAACCAAACAAAACAAAAGCAACACAACATAAGATCTTCAAGTTACATAATTACGTAAAACCATATTACGTAAACATTAATAATTCCGCTACAAATATTATGTAAGCACTATACTACTTCAGGAGAAAGCATAAAGAAATGTCCTTGGCAAAAGGAAACTCACCATTGGGACTAGTCAGTAAATGTCTGTACTAACTCCAATGATGGATGTGACCTGGCTGGAATGGATCTATAAGGCTTTAGTGGAGCCAAGATGGCTGTATGGAATAGAGATCTGGGGTGCAGAGGAAGGTTTGGAAAAGATGGACATAGTACTGAAAATGTTTTGTAAAATGATTTTAAGAGTTCCATATAATTCTCAGGGGAAGGAGTATCCAACCTGACATATATGTAATGGTTGTTGTTTCAAACAAATGACAATGTAGAAAGTACCAGCCTTATAAAGCTTAAGTTTGTTTGTTTAGTAATTGTTTGGCAGCCATTAATAGTGAACTCTCTCAGCGAATTTGTAAACATGGATAAAACTGGTCATCATTGTGTGATACAATGTTTTCATTTGAAAGGTCTTAGTCCAACTAATATTAAAGATGGGCTAGATTCTACTCTGGGGGAGTCTGCTCCTTCATTTACAGCAGTAAAATATTGGGTGGCAGAGTTTAAGTGAGGCCGTAAGAGCTACTAAAATGAACATCACAGTGGTCAACCAAATGAGGAGACCATGCCAGAAATTGTGAAGAAAATCCACAAAATGCTATTGTATGACCATCGACTGAAAGTGCGCATGCTAGCAGACATCGTAGGCATTTCAAAAAGTGCTGTACATCACACACTAACTGAAAATTTAGACATGGGAAAGCTGTGCGCAAGATGGGTGCCACGTTTACTCACAATGAAACAAAAGTAGCGTTGTGAGGATGTTTCAGTTGAGTGTTTGGCGATGTTCACTGCAATAAAGCCAAGCTTTGCATTGATTCATAACCATTGATGAAGCATGGGTCCATCACTTCACACCTGAGATGAAGAATCAGTCAAAACAGTGAATTGAAAGGGGGGAATCAGCTCCAAAGAAGGCGAGGACAGTTCGATCTGCAGGAAAGGTCAGGGCGTCAGTTTTTTGGGATGCATGTGAGATAATTTTCATTATCTTCAAAAAGGAAAAGCAATCAATGGCAAGTATTATGCAAACATATTGCAGCATTTTAATGATGAAATCAAGCAAAAATGGCCACATTTAGCAAAAGAGAAAGATCTGTTTCATCAAGACAATGCACCAGTTCACACATCTATTATCGCCATGGCCAAAATCAATGAGTTAAAGTTCAAATTGCTTCCTCATGCACCTTATTCGCCAAATTTAGCCCCCTCTGATTATTTTCCATTTCCAAAGTTGAAGAAATGACTTGGTGATAAAAGATTTTCCAATAATGAAGAGGTGAAGTTTGCAGTTGATGGCTATTTTGCAGAACTCGCCGGTTCTCACTATAAACAGGTTATCAAAGCTATTGAACATCGCTGGGAAAAGTGTATCGAGCTGAAAGGAGACTATGCAGAGAAATAAATTTTAGTGTTTACTTTGTTAGGTCAGATACTTCTGAGACAGCCCTCTAGAATTAGAGCAAGTGAATGTAAGGGATGATTATGGAAACAGTGCTGAAATATTGGTTTAGAATTTATCACTTACCACAGGAGCACATTTTGAAAGATTGCTTAAATGCCCAAGAAAAGTGTATTCATTCAAAGAACTGGTTAGATGAAATCAGGAACCAACTTTCAACAAATGGTATGGCTAGAAAGAGAGGGTTATGTTGACAGGATTCTGGGAATTAATTAGATGCCAGTTGGAAAATATGAACAGTCAGAATCTATGGGCAATGGTGGAGAAAAAAAGTTCTCTAAAATCTATAAGGTTTTTGTTAGTAATGATGAGAAAGAGACGTATAATGACAAGTGTAATAGGGATCAAAGAGAAGGTATTGCATGGTTTGAACTGGGAGTTTGGAGATTAAAAGATTACAGGGAGGGACAGAAGGAATTTGCCCTATATGCAGAGATAAACAAGATGCAATCCATATGTTATTAGAATGCAAAGGCACAGATATTCCAAATAAATGGTTGAAGATGCTAAAAATAGTAGTAATTCAAAAACTTTTTTGTAAACAATCTCAGATTATTAATTTAGGATAGTTCTTATTTAGAGTTGAGAAGAAATGGATCTGCTCAGTAAATTAAACTGAAGTAGATAGCACATCCTAGTTTAAAGTATAATCATAGTATGGTAACAACAATGTATGAGCTAATAGACCTAGAAAGTAGTGTTATTAATTATCTTGTTGGCCTGGAATGGAGCCTGCGCTAGCTCCAGGCCGTATGAACTCTGTGAACAGTTTAATACAAACAAATAAATTACTCAGTACTTGAAGTGTTAATATCGTTTTAACGGTTTTTTTCTTTTTGAATAGCTCGTTTCAGCCATATCATCAAATTCACCTTTATCACTCTCAGTGCTGAAACAGAAAATAAAAGTAAGATAAATGCATGTATTAAATTTCAGACGTGTTCTTTTTGTAATGCACTTAGTATAACTGTGTTAATTTTTAATGCCAGTATTATGTTTTAGTAACCATCTTTAATTTCAATGGTCAAAGCAGGGGTTTTGACTTTTGGAATAATTGCAGATGTTGGTGACTCATTTACGTTAGATTTAGTATATTCCATTGCAACCATTATTGCAATTATTTGTGTGTTTGAGAAAAGCAAGCCAATATGCACATTAAAATGTCATTAATTCATACTTCTCACGTACAAAGAGAGCCAAAAAACTACGAACCGGCTGCAATGTGTTTTTCCTGTCCGTGTACTTGGCGTTCTTTGGCATCTGCCACTATCATAGAAAAGTGCAGATGAATCCATACATTTTTAAAACTACTTTTAAAGACTTTACTTACCAACTTTATGAAAGGAGATGCTGAAACTGGCCACCGCCATTGTCCATACGTTTTTGGCACCTCTTTAGGAAACTATCCATCACTCGCCGTAGTTCACGTTGAGAAATGCTGGCAATTTCCTGGTGGATATTTTGTTTTAATTCTTCCAGGGTGTGTGGGTTTGTCTTGTACACTTTGTTTTAAGTTACCCCAGAGATAGAAAATGCAGGGTGTTAGGTCGGGGGACCAAGGGGGCCACAAATCTCTACTAATTCTGTCCTCAAACACACTTTCATAAAGTTGTTAAGTAAAACCTTTAAAAGTAGATTTAAAAATGTTTTATGGTTTCATCCGCGCCTTTCTATGATAGCAGCAGACAGCAACGAACGCTGAGGATGCGGACAGGAAAAACACAGCACAGCCGGTTTGTAGTCTTTTGGCTCTCCCTGTGTAATAAGCCTTGAGATATCAAAGGTGCTAGTGCCATTTTTGTCAAAAATTATATTTTCACATAGAGTCAAGTACCATTACACGTTACACATCAATTGGGCCAAATGATATAAGCTTTGTAAGCAGTTCAAACCAGCATGGGTAGATGGCATTAGTGAATAATCCACGGGTCTTTGTAGTTTCAAAAAGGGCAAGTACCACTGTCACTTATGGGATGTCATTGCATCTGCAAATCCGTCCAAACCTTTTCAAGTAATTGAGAGGGAAGTTCATAATTTTCATAACACTCAACAGGTAGCTGATGAATTGCTAAACTTGAAGTACGCTGAGATCACTAAACTTGTGGCAATGAGAGTAGAAGCTGAAATCTCTGGAGTATTAAGTATCAATAAAACTTTCAGTGAACTGGAGCCCTGGTCATGAGTGGACATTATGAAACATATGAAGACTGCTTAAGACTTTAGGGCCAAGAGATCAAGGGAAGTATTGATAACAGATTAAAAAAAAAGAAAAAAAAGACTATCACTATGGTAGATCATTTACCAGATAAAATCCATCAAATGTTTTCTGTAAACTTTGTATATAACTGAGTCTACCAGTTTTAAGTGCATATTTTCATAAGACTAGTATTTTTGTAAAGAAATGACATCATGTGAGCTTTGTGTGGAGACTTTACATTGCCTATTCTTTATATATATATTCAACATGTAGCTATATATATAGTATGTCACCTATATACAATATACATTCAATGTACCCCCCTCTCAATTTTTCTCAATTAACTTTGTTTCTTGTTTCTGGCACTTAGCCCCTTTGTTATTTCAAGGCTTCTTATTAATAGATTTAACAGCCATCTTGTATAATCCCATATTTTAGAAGGGAAGCCTTTGTCCCATTTGCATCATCATCATCATCATCAGGGGTCCTATATTTTACCTCTTGAATAAACTATGCTGATAGATAACAACTACTGGTCTTCGAGAGAAAAATTTTGTGAGTGGCAATTGATTATTGAATTCTGATAATTGAGCGGGTCTATATATAATTTATATTATAATAAATTTAGAGCTAGAAAAATGGTACCATGGTAAAATGGTATAATTTTTTCTTATGAATGTTTTTAAAGCAGTAATTTTTTGTGACTGTCTGCATTATCTTTGCTTTCTTTACCACTTGGGTACATAAGGTAGAAGGATTATTGCATTTCACACAAAAGGTTAGTAATTATTTCAATGTGAATATCAATTTTCATGTCTCTGAATCTCTGTTCCAAAAAAAAAATCTAGAAAAAAGTTTTGTGCATGCATGAGTGCATATGAGCGCACATGAGTCAGAAAGCAGCATAACTCCCAAAAATATCATATATTCATACTTAAGTTGGGCACCTTTTAAGGGTGCATACCAGAGATTTTCAAGAAATTCTTCTCATCCTAAACAACCTTTTACGTGGAAAGCATTTTATTTAAATATTTGAATAATAAACAAGTTTATTCTTTGTCTCTGTGGTCTATGGCTAGTATGTTATCCTACAAGCCAGAGATCTGGATTTTATTTGGATAGTAATTTTTCTTTACTCTCTAAGCACAGGATAGCTCAGGAAGCAGTGTTTGAGGATTGGCTTTGGGAGGTCCCAAGTTCGATTCCCATTAGACTGGCCACTCTGGCCTTGGATGTACCTTTTCTTTACTTTTTTCTCAGGTCAGTAGGCAATTGCTGAGATGGATTATATCCTATCATAAATTTTCCTGTTGCTCATTTGCTTTAATTTCATTTCCTTTTTACCTTGCAGCATTCAGTGGATGTGCTTTGAGAAGAGAACTGTTTCTTTTGCACTGAGAGGTCAGCAGAGAATGTTCAATCTGGAAAACTTAGGGACCCCACTCTGTTTGTCTACTGCCACCAGATCTAGCCACCCTTCATTTTTCTTACCTGATGCCTTCTCTCAGAGGTTTAATAGGCCTTGTGATGGCTGCACTGCTGAAATCCTCCCCCATTTCTAAATCCTATCCCTAACATCCCTCAAGTCTGCAGGTATGAATGAATGTTTATGTGATTGTGATCTTTAGAGAAAACCTCAAATGCACATGAGTGAACATCACTGCCGATGAACAATTGTTCTGAAAAATTAAGTTAAATTGAGTTTTATTTATGGACGCTCTTTAACTGCTGTGGTTCTTAGTGTCCCATTCTATATTGGGCATGAAAGATCGGAAATTTTTCTCAGAGGCCTCTTTATCAGGCTTGAGGTTCTTTTACGTGCCATAAATCTACGACACGGGACCACCGGCTTTACTTCCCTTCCAAAGGAAGCCATGCTAAGGATTTTTACGCCCGAAAAAATCCATTGCCCTCCGCCGGGTTTGAACCCGCAACCTCGGGAACTAAAGGGAACCATGGTAATTACTACACCATGGAGGATGACACCATTGTTCTGTAGTCAAAGCTACCAATAAGATTTAAATGCAACAGATAAAGAAAAAAAGGAGAGATTTATGTATGCTGAATATTTCATAAGTTGTGAGAGAGAACTTGTATAACAAATCTGATGGTTGGATTAATGTGACTTTCTCTACCCATTATTGTTTATTTTTACATAGCTTCTACAAACTATTCTTAGAAAAACTTATTCTTCCATCTACTTAAAGTTAATTGCAATAAATGTTTGCATAAGTTCTGATATACATTTTGTTACAGGTACAAAGGGAATAGCACTACTGTAATGTTAAAACATTGGTTACTGTATACTGGTCTCAAAATTCCATACTCTTTCCATAACTTTATGAGAAACAACTGAAGCTTGGCATTACTTCATAAAATGAAATCACAAAAATATTGAAAACTTCAAAGCAATAATAACAGATATCTCAGAAATAGCTGAGGCCACAAAAAAAGTTATCTATAATAGTTGTACGTTTTAAATACATCTTTTGTGTAGTAGGTTTCTGTATAATTTCTTATGGTTTATCAGTTATACAAAATAAATATAAAACTACTTCCAAATGAAGAGGACTTTAAGAAGTTCTTCCCAGTAAATTCAAGATGTGTGCTTTATTTGTGATGTAAATATCTTTAATCAAAATTGTTAGAGACATTTTTGAGAAAATTAAAAATTCAAATAATTTTGCATGTAAAGAGCAAATTGGGGTGGGGAAATTTTCTTGAAAAATTTTGTACTACATCTTTAAAAGATACTGAACTTAAGTACCAAGCTTAGTATTTATTCAGCATTTCAGTTTTGAGTTATTCTGTTCATACACACACAAACTGACTTTTTTTTTCTATAAATGCATTTTGGATTCTTGTGTTTCTATTAAAATCTTGGTATTTAATTTTTAGATAGAATACAATATTTCCCCTACCTACTAAGGTACATGGTATAGAAAGTAAAAATGTTTGTGGAACAGACATTTTACTCAAAGTCAAAAAGACTTTTTTATGAATTCATACAGGGGTACTTTTGGAAAAAAAAAGTATCATCCATGCAGGTTCTAAATTCTTTAACTCGCTGCCAATGGATTTAAAGAGAATATAGATATAAATCATTTTAAAAAGGCACTCTAAAAGCATTTATTAATGCACTGCTTTTATAACTTGCAAGAGTTTTTAAATCACAGTACAAATATTCTTTAATATGCTAACTTGATTGCATCTATATCCTATAGCTCTTGTTATTCTTATGTGTTAATAATTATAAATTGTGTAAATAATAAGTGTTCTGTGTTGTGACGGTAATTTGTATCACAAATTACTCAGATGTGGTTAACGATAATTATATGAATATGTATTTTTATGTAACATTGATTTCAGGGGTTTAATAATTGTAATTATTATTGGTAAATAATAATTTACGGCTCTACTGAAACTGTTAACAATAACACAATATTTTAACAAGGGGGTGAGTTGTTTATCGTTACCGGGAACCAGGAAGTTACGTCATGTTTCGCGCCTTTTCAGTAAAAAAAGCTTCCAGAATGTTCTATAAAAGTAATATGTATTAGTGGTTTTCATTGGATAGTAAAATTGACGCTAATGTTGGCGCGTTTTGTTGGCCAATGGTAATTCATTTATAATCTTTAGGTGTAGCTTGGGGTAAGTCTATAAATAGTGTAGAATCAAAGAGAGCGTCCTCCAGTTCAACAAGATTCCCGATACATTACACATCGTCCTCCAGTTCGGCAGGATTTACGAAGCATTACACTTCGTCCGCACATTACACGTTGGCCGTTCAGTTCGCCAAATTACACGCAGTGAAAATCATTAAAGATCTAAAATATTACAAAGTCACTTATATACAAAAATTGAAGTACGTGAGTTAAAAGTGAGAAGTTATTATAAACAGTTTCAGTATGGCGATTATCAAGATAAATTTGTGAAAGTGTTAGTGCATGTGCTCGACAATAAAACATTATAAAATACATTTCTTCACTAGTAATTTTTGGATAAAAGATTCCTTTTCCGCTTCACACCCTGCAAGAATTAAATGCCTACCTAAATAGCTGGCCGGAAGAAAATATACATAACCTTAAAACTAATTCATATAGATTGCTATGCCAGATGGGTTAGTAGGTGACCGACGAATGACGTCACACAAGATGTTATTAACACCAAAGTAGATCCACAACAGACTTAAACTCGTTTTTATTAGCCTAAAACTTAATTTCATCTTTAATAGTTTCTGAGGGAATGAATCATTTATATCAGAAAATGTCTTTCGCAGATAATGCTGTTCAAAGCAAAAAATGGAGAAAAACTCACATATATTTGCTAAGAAAGAAACCACATGAAATATGAGCTGAAGCTTTCCTGGCAGTGTGAATATTCTAGATTTTCCCGGGCTTCCAACCAGGTGTAGAGTTGTATAGAAACCAACATTTTGGGAACGTACATTATTCCTATCTTCAGGGTAACTGAATTATACAAATTACACGTCCTCAATATTTATAGTGGTGTCTGTGGAGGACTTTTAACTTGTATCATTCAGTTACCCTGAAGATAGGCATGATGTACGTTTCTGAAAAATTGGTTTCTAACGAATTCTACATCTGTCTAAAATCCCAAGGAAATCTAGAGTACACACAGAATCTGCCAATTTAATAGAGTACCAATTTGTACAGCAAATTTTCCCGTAAAAGATGGGCAAAAGTTAATCACTCTACTCCAAAATGTCTAAAGAATTCATTTTTTTCTGTGAAGTGGTGCAGATTTCACAGTAAAAGATGACAAACGCATTACAATTATAGGAAAATATTTTAAATATGAGTATTGTACCTACAATGACAAATAAAAAAAAATACAGGATGATTCCAAAAATATGTTTACAAAGTTTGGGGACAGGTTCCTTACATGAAATGACAAAAAAGTTCATATAAATTTGTCCCAAATCCTTTGTCTGTTTTTGCATTATTAATTTATTAATAAAAGTGGCTTTCCAGGTTCAACCCAAAAACTATGCACTCATTCATAGAAGACTTTGACTCACTGTATCCTATGTAGATGGCGATGTGTTGCTATGAACACTTGTTTACATATGTCATTTGTATACAAGTAGTGAGCTAACTGAAAGTATACTTACTAGTCTGTCTTTAACGTTTCAATTGATGGCAGGATTTTCATGCACAGCCGCACAAATGGTAAGTACATGAGGCTGCATGACTATATCAGAGGTCATTTCCACGCCAAAGACAGCCAAGTCATCCAACCTTTGCTGCTGTTTATCATGTTGCTGTGACAGGATTTGTAACAACTTAGACTACTGATCAAGGAATACCTAGAGTTGCTCATATACCTGACCAAGAAAACCAAATTCTCCAGTCTGTCGGAGAAGACCAAGGTAGCAGCATAAGGAAGTGGCCCTGGCATGTGGTACATCTCAAAGTACAGCATGGAGGATACTTCATGAGCAACTCTGTATCTATATCATTTTCAATGTTTGTAGGGCCTTTTGCCTGCCAATCACCCACCACAGGAGAACTTTTGTCAACGGTTTCCTGCACAAACTGCCAATCTGTTGCTTGTTTCTTCAGCTTTGTTTACAGATCACACAATGTTTGGAAGAGATGGAAGAACAAATTTCCACAACCAACACATATGGGCAGCTCTTAGTTCTCATGCTGCAGCTCAGAATAGAAATCACCAGCAATTTAGGATTAATATGTGACCTGGAACTGCGGTTGACTGTCTGGTAAGTCCATACATTCTCCCAGCAGTCTTACAAGTACTGTCTACAGGGACTTTATTCAGAATGCTCTCCAAGACTTACTAGAAGATGTGTCCCTGCAAATAGAAGAAACATGTTTATGCATGATGGGGCTCAAGCACATTTTTTGTTTGAGATGCACTGGCTGGTATCTGCTAACAAATGCATAGGTAGAGGAAGACCAGTTCCATGGCCTGCATATTCCCCTGACCTCAATCCTTTGGATTTTTATCTCTGGTGGCACCAATTGGTTTATGCAGTAGACAACCTGGATGAATAAACTCTTCTTTGACGTATCATGGAAGCTCACAAAACCATTCGACACCATCTGGGAGTATTTGACAGGGTGCTACAGTCCATGATTCAATGAGTTCATGCATGTCTAGATGAAAAAAGAGGATATTTCGAGCATTTCATATGAGTTTGTGTGTTGAGCACATCCTAAGAAGTTGACAATGTCAATGTCAAAACAGATTAATGTGTCACTTTAAAATATTCTTTCATTACTAACAATTTGAACTTTAATATATTGAAAACAAAGGATTTTGGGACATGTATTTATATGAACTATTTATCTTGCTCATGTAAGGAACTTGTCCCCAAATTTGTAAACATATTTTATATATATCAAATTAAAGAGGAAAATCTAATTTAATAACACTGAGTAAAGAACTAAAAATGTCATTTTTAACAATTTTTCCTTTAGTTTTCTCATAATCACTGATTCTTAAATAACCCAAGAATATAAAAATAAACATAATATTGTGAAGCTTACCAGTAGCAGAGTATAAGGTGCCAATATTGCCCCAAACCTGGCACATGTGAGTGCAGCACCAAGACCCAAGTTTCTCACTACTGTTGGAAACTGCTCAGAAGAAAACACATATATCGCTCCATAGGAAGCAGTGATGATCATTTTACCAATCATGGCAAGCATGATCAGTGGCCATCCTGTAATGCAGTAAAACTAACATAAAAGTTAATCGTTCAACTCTGAGAGCAATGTTAAGAAATAAATTAAATAAAAATCACACAAACATATGTTTTACCTTCAGGTACAAAGATGGTACAAAATAGGGCTGCACCCCAAGCCAACATACAGCCACAAAGTATCAATTTGCGTCCCCATCTGTTAAGCGTAAATAAAAGAAATGTGTAGCCTGGTATCTCTACTGCTCCTGATAACAAGAAATTTATGTAGTCATTGCCTCCTAGGTTTGAAGTGTTCCAAGACAGACCATAGTAACTTCCACTGTTCACAAACCTAAAAAATAATAAAAGTTCCTTTTCTCTGATTTCAATAGAATTTACAACAGCATGTATCAGAAAATATTTAACAGTCCGATACTAAAATATATTTTATATGCATAGATATTAAAGCATTTAGGATAGCAAACATTGATTACTAGGCTCAGATAGAATGAAGAAAAGCAACCATGTTAACCAGGTCAAAGGTGATAATGAGAGGTATGGTAGGACATGTGAAGTTGGAAGAGGCAGGTCATACTTCCACGTCTAAAATATGTTTTATATGTTAGATTTTACTGTACATTTTAGCATTAAAAAAATCTGATGTGTTGCATTCACATGTCTTTTCTACTCACTCTTCTACAAACTATTCTTATAAAATCTTATACTTCTGTCTAATTCATGTTAATACAGATAGTCTTTCATTACACATTTGCATACTTGTCAGTATAATAAGGATAAGTGGTAATCAGGTTTTTAAAAAAGTGGATCAGTACGTTATGACTTTAGAATTCCACGTTCCTAGCATAACCATGAGAAAAAAGGATTAGCAACTTACCACTGGAAAAAAGTATAACTAATTGAAAATCAAACCAATAGCAGAGAATATCTCATAAAAGATTAATGCTATAACAATTTTATTTTACAGAAGTTATATGCTTTAACAAGATTTACAGTGTGCAGTAAGATTTTGTCTTTCTATTATGCCTTATCAGTTATACAATAGTCTTTCAGAATGAAGAGGACTTCACAGAAAATTCTAGATATACATTTTATTTGTCATGCAAGCATCTTATGGTATTTTAATTAAAATCTTCATGTCACATCCGTGGAAGATATTGAACTTAAACACCAAGTTTCATGTTTAACCGACATTTCATTTCTGATGTGCAAGGATGCTAGGAGCATTGGACAGTTTTTGTGTAAAGTCAAAAATAAACGACTTTGGACTGTGGATAGAGAAAAGTAAGAGGTAGTACATCTTTCTTTGAATGGAAAACTATGGTGAATGTGTGATGGTAAAGCAATCAACAAGTGACAAGTGAAAAAGAAATGGAAATGGGACATGAAAAACTGAAGCAAGATAATTTATTGACGGGAAATTGTAAATGTAGATAAACCGTAGTGATTGTCTACAGAATGAGTGGCCAGGGTCAAAGTTCAGTAGACAATCTCTTAGCACAATAAATAAATACTAAAAATACTTTTTAAAGGTTTAACTGACAGTTTAGGGTGACACCATGGCCAAGTGGTTAGACTGCTCACCTCTCACTAAGACAGCCTGGGTTTGAACCCAGGGAACTGCATGTGGGATTTGTGGTGGATAAAGCAGCATCTGGACAGGTTTTCTCTGGGTTCTCTGGTTTCTCCCACCATTCATTTCACCGATTGCTCCATCATCACCTTTCCCTCCATCCCTTTCACCGTCATTTGATATCATCTCCTTCCTCGCTCTCATACTAGGCTTTGGGCTGATGGTTCATCCTGACTGTTCTCCCTGATCCATAGTCTGTGCTCCCCGACAGGCATCTGACCCCAGGTACCCACTTGTAAGTCTTGGGGGGGGGGGTGTAACCCTACTAGCAGGGAGGGTAATCAGAGAATGAAGAACCAACATTTTTGCCTCCTGTATCCCCGTTGTGCCTACAATGAAATGTGTAATGAAATCATTTTGTAAACATTTGTCTTAACATGAAATAGATGAATATAATCTTTTGTAAAAATAATTCGTAGAAGAGATACAAAAAGAAGTGATAGTGGCTAAAGAAAATCCTATTAATGTAACACATCAGACTTTTTTCAATAAAACTTCATTCATGTGTCAGTATTGCCCTTTTGGTTCTAAGTCAAACATCTTTTAAGTGCACAGGTCATATAAGACAATGAATGAAGGTGCAAATGAACTCATCTGTATTCATTCTAAGGATTGAAAAAGAAACCCTACAAAAGTCAAAACCAGGCAGAGGAGGTCCGAAGCTACAGAGTAACTCCATGAGCTCATTCTCAGCCAGCTATAAATACATGTTAAAGAAATGCAGATATTTTATAAAAGTTCTTAGTAAGAAATTATCAGAAAAACAATTAAGTGTTCAAGATCTAGCTTTATACAATAAATTGCCAAATGACATTAAACAACAAACAGGATCCAAATTTAAATGTATTCCTTAACAATAAATTTTCATATAATTTAAATGACCTGTAAATAATTTTTCAAGTGTTATTTTTTTGTATTTTTCAACTATAATTTTTACAATGTTAAAAAAAAAACAATATTTGCAGAAATTCTCTTAAAGGTTTGATATTTAAGTAAATTACTGTAAATTTGACCATGTCAGAAACTTGTAAATAAATTATTGACTATTACTACTACTACATTACTACTACTATATTACTGTTATCATCATCCAATCAGGATTTAAACTGGGCCTATGACACAAGAAGCAAGCAGCTTACTGCTTCACCACCATAGTGGCAATATCAGTTTGACTTCAAATTTAAAGGTTAACTATACACTTTATACATAAATTATATATATATATTCCTCTCATAGTATAACAGAACTAATTCTTTGGTGACTATTTCAAGCCATAATGCCATAGAGTACCCAGAGTATTATGTAAAATAGTTTCTTTCATTAGTAAATAGTCAAAATATTTGTCCTCATATCCAGCTTATTACTAAAAATAGCAAACTATTCTATACTCTTTAACTTCCCATTATGTACTTTATGCAGAATTACATGCTTACCAAGTAAACAAAATAACTAAGGTTTTTTTACGAAGGTTTGGATATCGCAGGAGATCAAGGAATACAGCTTGCCTCTCCTCAGAATCACTACTTTTCTGTGTATTGTTTTCTTGAGATACTTCCCCACTATTAGAGTTGTCTTCTGGTAGAAGACGATCGAGCACATCTTTAGGAATAATAACTTTGTTTTCTTTTGCTGCCTTCTGCAGGAGAGCTTTTGCTTCTTCTGTTTTTCCTCTGGCAAGCAGCCATCTGACTGATTCAGGTACAAACCTGCAAAAAAAGATATTGCAGAATGTTTTAATGCAGTTTGAATCCAAATTTTAAAACACAAACTCATTCTGGGTATTTTTAAATTTCTTCAATTTTAAACAGTGGAATACTAAGGTTTATTATCTTCATTTATACCAAGTGGGATGGCTGAGGCAGCAACATCTGTGGCCTGCATTCGGGAGATCATGGGTTTGATTCCTGTGGCCAACTTTCCTGACCCATGCGTTTTTTTCGGGTTTCCTCGGGCCACTAGATGAATGCTAGGAGGGTTCATTACTCCTCTGAATTTCCTGTCCCTGCATTTCACCTCCATCCTCATTTCACTTTCACTTCAACTTTCATTGCTTGGCTGTTTCATGGTTGCAAGTGTCGGCGGGAGTCTCAACATTGCATGGCAAGGGAAAAAAGTGCTCTATATAACACTTCATCCCACAAATTGGGGACGATCTCCTAGTTTCAGGCCACCCAGTGGGGTGTGCAAGACTGCAGGGGGGAGGGGAGCCAGTTGTACCAACTGCCATTTGGGGAGTTTCAATCTGGAAAAAGGTACGGACTCTGCCCTTTGCGCTATCATGCCCCCTGGTTTGGCCAACCTCTGTCCCCCTCACCCCTCCCTTCCGGGGTACCCCGTGAGGAGCTTAGGCACAAATGATCTTCATAGGTCAGATGCTAAGTCCTCCCTCTGCTCCTAGTCCTAGCTTTAATCCTAACTTCATGTATCTGAGTTATTACTTACAAAATCAAACTACCTATGACTGTTTTATGGACATTTTTGCCATAATACATTGAATTATATGTTCCATGATTAAAGGTAAAAAGAATGAAGCAAATCTGAGCAATTTTAGAGGCATAGCTTTATTATCAAGTCTTAGAAAAATGCTTACTGTCTTTTTGGCAGAAAGAATTCAGGACTGGCGGGAGATTAATGGTAGAATATCTACTTTCCAAGCACGTGTAAGAAAGAAGACAAAGTGATAATTAAAACCATAACAGACAAATAGTTGTCAAAGAAAAGTGGTAAGTTCTATGCAGTATACATAAATTTGGAAAAACTCTAAGATAGGTTAATAATAAAAGTACTTTCACACAGTGAGGCTGCTACATAAGAGCACATGAACACCCAACTTTTGACACCTTGTGGGTCTGTTGGTTATTTTTTCTTTGAATGTTATTAAACGTTATGTATATGTAGTATTTAAAATCTATGGCATTTAAATCTATCACGCTACTCCTCTAAACTCGATGAAACATATAGCAACATGGCCCATAGCACATCCTGACTTGAGCACATTTTAAGCAGCTTATGCTCATGCACAACTGGTATGATGTGATTGATTACCTTATGGAACCACATACATGTGGGTCATGTACACCTGAACTGCATTAATGCGCAAACCTCTTGCGCATTCTGTTTCCAAACTGTCATTACAATTTTACGTCAATGCCACTAGGTGGTAGCACACTATGGTAGAAGTTAGTCACTGTAGCAGAAGTAGGTAATGTGCACAAGCGCAGAAATATCACCCAGTTTCTCCATACCATCCATAACCTCAACTACAATTTAATTTACACATTAATTTTTATATTGTACAGGGATTTCTAAAAGAAATTATACTACAAGACATAAGTCAACATCATAAACAAAGGAAGCACTATTAAGAGCTAACAGTATTGTTCTGGAAGGTTCTTTCTCCCTGCTTCCCAAACATTCTAGAACTCTGTGGAAAATTCCAGCAGCTACATAAGTGAACATGTTCATGATTAAGCCAGTTAGCAAATGCGATTTTGATGTGACAACAGTTGTGACATACATCAAGTGCTACTCTGTGAGTCATTAGAAAAGTCTTGTGTTTGACACCCCAATTACTAAAGCAGACGGAACTTCACATGTGTTTAATTTCACTGCTATGCACAGTCACAGAAGTGAAATTATGGTGAAACTGAACTAAATCAATTACTGAAGTGACAGTGAAAACTGGACAAAGCCACAATATGTTGTATATGATGAAATACAACACCAAATTTAGCATGATTCAGATATGCTGTTCATAACCTCTTATGATTTGGAGTGATTTTATTCATTGTCCAAAACAATACTCACAGAATTTAGCCTTTTGCCAGAAAGTATTTTAGAGCTACGTTTAGCGTATTTTAACTAATTAAGTCCAGAAAAATATACCACTGATTTATTTTGTTCCTCAAGAGTAAGGATTTCATAATGCTGAAAGACTATGAAATCAGTTTGTATTTCATTTAGTAGCATATTACTAAATACGCACAAAACTCAACCGTAAAAGCTTATTTTTATAAGATGATAATGTAAACCTCCTCCAAACTAAAGATACTTTGGCATTAAAATACAAGGGTTGGGGCAAAAGTCACGGAAACTATTTATTTTCTTGAAAATATCAGTCAGGTTGGAAAATGTGACATATACAGATGAAAGGACAAGGTGTTAGCTACATGTGTGGACAACGAATAGCACTGAAATATCATAACACACTAATTTATTACGGTAGTAACTGGGCAATATGGCCTTCACGGTGCAAAAGAATGACAACACAGTACACATACAGTTGACATGACAAACCTTGGCACAGAGACCCTCAAAGTAGTCCCCTGCTACTGTCACTACACGCTGCCAACGATGTGCGAGGTGCTGAATACCATCTGCCTCAGCACTTGCCACACTATGTGTGAATCGGATCACCTGTTCTCGCACAGCATTAGCAATGTCCTCTCGTGTTGCAAACCGCCTACCACATAGTGGTTCTTAATCTTTTGAATTAGATCAAAGGCCGAAATGTCGGGAGAGTACGGTGGGTGCTCCAATTCTTCCCATCCCAAACGTCACAGTAGCTGCCCTACACACTCTGCTTTATGTAGTTTTGCATTGTCATGCAGGATTATTGCACTATCCACAAGATCCGGACGTTTCTCCCGAACACCACGTCGTACCTGTCGCACCAGGAAGTCCCTGTAGTACTGTAGGGTCACTGTTCTGCCATGTGGAACAAAGTGGCAAACAATGACACCCCTGACGTCTTACGCGACGATAACCATCAATTTGACTGGGGAAGGATTCTGACGGAACTTCTGCCTCCTTGGTGATCCAGCATGTCGCCACTCCGCGGACTGACGTTTCAGTTCTGGTTCGTATGCCCTGGCCCAAAATCCATCGATGGCGATTATTCGTGACAAGAATTGATCGACGACCTGTTGCCAGCGTGCAAGGTGGTCGGAGCATATTGCATAGCGTACCCAGCTTTGAACTTCCGTCAGTGCATGCCCCACCGGGATGCGATTTTGCGTAGTTGCAGCTCATTACGCAATATCCTGTGGACGGTGCGTTTCTCGATGCCACTTGCCATCTCTAACTCCAGTAGCGTCCATCGTCTGTCTTCATCCAGGAGCTGCTCGATGACGGCACGTGCCACGTCGGTCCGCACACTGACAGGTCGTCCTGAACGTTGCTCGTCACTGGTTGACACACGTCCTTGCTGAAACTTTCCTACCCACCGTGCTGCTGTATGGTATGGTAGGGCATTATTCCCAAGGGCTTCCACTAATTCACTGTGACATTCCATCGCATTTCTCCCTCGGAGAACGGCTATTTTGATGTAAGCGCGCTGCTCAACACGGGTTATTTCCATCTCGCCCGACACTCACCAGCTGACTGATTTCACAGCCCTCGCTGTCCTACTAGCAGCTATCACAGAGCTATCTGTTGTTCTGCATACACACTATGCCTGCAGAACTTCCACACGACACATATACGTTTGTGATCCATTCACATATCTACAAGTAAAAAAATAGCTGCCATGACTTTTGCCCCAACCCTCATATATATTCACATTTTGCATGTTATCATATGTTTATATTTTAGTAAATTTTTCATCACATTATGCTTGTCTCTAAATGTTATGAACAAGAGAAAATGTTGAGATTCTACTGATTGAAACAATGTAACTCTGAAGCAGACCAATGCTGCAGAAGTTCTTTTATAAGTTTGATACCAACACTGAGCTGTGTCACTTAATGAATAAAACTAAAATTAAACTATACAACATGGGATAAAGACATTTTACCAATCAAAATGGCTCAGACAGAAGCATCTGTGTATGCCTTCAGTTGTTTAACCCTGAATTCAATTATTTGTTATGATTCCTATAAATTTGCATCAATTTATTCCTGTACTCTGATGCATATGGACCATTACTTGAAATTGTCTAACCTTTGCCTTGCTGTCCTCGTCCTTGTAACCAGAGAGCACACAGTTCTTAAAGGGTAGCACCCTCTGCAAGAGTTCTCGTATGTATTTGTCTTTGTGTTGTATAGTGTGGACATTTGATTTCTTCTACATCTTTTGTTTTACAAGCATTTTCAAAGATGAAATGATTTAAATGTTGTGTAAAAGTGGGACTTAAAAATAACTCAGAGGTATTCCTGTTTTAAACTTTTATCCTAAAATTATATACTGAATATTCAAAAAACTAATAATAATTTAAGAACACTAACCACCAGTAAATGAGTAATATGGCACCAGGAGCTGTTAGTGCTATTTGTAGGTGTCTCCAATTTGTAATGAAATGTGCTAGGCCAGCAGTCAGAATGTATCCTGCAGTGTAGAACATCTGACATACCACACCTGTTAACATTCGCTTGCTTGGTCCCACCATTTCCACTGCTGCAATACAAAAAGATCTGATGTGTTACACTCACATGACTTTCTCTACTCTTGTACTAACTATTTTTACAAACGCTTATTCTCCATATGCTACATGTTAATCGAGATGTCAATCATATTGCTAATTTACTTGTAGATGCAAGGGGAATTGGTGGGTTTTAAGCGATAGTCAAATATTTTAAGAGCTGGTTGCTATGTGGAGTATTCCATTCTCTTTGCATATCCAGGACATAAAAAAAATGAATAATGAACTTGAGAAAAAGTATAATTATTAGAAAATTTAAGGGAATAACAAGCAATATCTCGAAAATGGTTCACTCAACAACAAAAAAATATATATATGACATAAATTGTGTATTTTAACGCGATCTACATTTTTTGTGTAGTAAACGTTTGTCTTTCTCTTATTGTTTACCAGTTATGCAAAAGTTGCTCATAATGAAGCATACTTTTGGAGACATTCCCAGAAAATTCGAGATATACATTTCATTTGTCATGAAAATATCTATTTTCGAAAAATGTTCCATGTAAAGGGTAATCTGGGGTGGGGGGGGGTTTCTTGAAAACCTTCGTGCTGCATCTCTGGAAGATACTGAACCTAAATACCAAGTTTGGTGTTTATCTGATTGTTCGTTTCTGAGTTATGCTGTTCACAGACACACACACGAACATGTTTCCAAAAATGCTTTTTTTAGATTCAGGGGGTCTCAAAACATGTATTTCCGGTGAAATCTCGGTATCGAATTTTTGGGTGGAATACAATACTTCCCCTACTTACTATACATAGTAGAGAAAGTAATATCTACATGAATATAATGATCATAACTCATGTAATGCATTCTTAATCACCATAATTAGGTTGCACTGCAGGTTTGTGCCTAACTTGTTTTGGTTAAAAGATTATGGCCCATGTTTCATGAAGGAAAAAAAGTAGTTGTAGTGGTAGTAGTAGTAGTCCAAGTCAAACATAAACTGGACTTTAGTCCCTCATCTCTTCAGACAACCCTGAGCAGGTGGGTGGAGTGGGGTATTGAAGTTCAATGTATTATAAGTGGGGAAACCTGCTTGGTGAGCTGCTTCTCTCCCCTCCTCCACAGTACAGCCATAAGTGAACAAGAGGTTCCATTGCCCATTACACAGTGCATTATGTAAAGTTTTTAATAAAGGAGGGTATACAACCAGCTTAAATGTTGAATAGGTTGACAGTTTGGGGATGCTACACTTTCTTGGACCCAAGTGTTTGATTAGCTTAGCATGTTTAAGAATGGCCGAGGAAATGTGAAAAATTACAGATATAATTGATGCCCAAGGACAAGTCTCACAGATGATAACATCTGTGTAATTTGTGACCGGCAATTGATCATTGCTGAGGTGGGTCCTTCTCCATGACAATGCCAGGCCTCACACAACAATTTTAATGAGGAATAAACTGAAGAAAATGTGTTGGGAAGCACTTGAACACCTTTCCTGCAGCCCAGATCTGTCCCCATGTGATTACTTTTTGTTTGCACCCTTGAAAAACACTGGAAGGGAACAGTTGAGAATAATCAAGAATTTGAAAATCATGTGTGCAACTGTTGATAACTCAACCTCAAAGTTTCTATGAAGAAGGGATCTACAAGCTTCCAAAATGGTCTAAGGTTGTGTGTTCAAAACCAATGGAAAGTGATGGATTTTTTCTGGGTGTAAAAATCCTTAGAATGGCTTCCTTCAGAAGGGAAATAAAGCCGGTGGTCCCATGTCGTAGATTTACGGCACATAAAAGGACCTCAAGCCTGATAAAGAGGCCTCTGAGCAAAATTTCCAGTCTTTCACACCCAGTATAGAATGGGACACTAAGAACCACAGTAGTTACAGAGCATCCATAAATAAAAAACTCAATTTAAACTTTTTCCAAAATGGTAGATAAAATGTATAGAGTGTGCAGGAGACTATGTTGCAAAAAGTTAGAGGTTTTATTTGTATTTTTTCATGGCCAATAAATATATATGGAAAAATCCTGTTTATATTTGACTCACCCTTATAGTAGGTAGTAGTAAACAACAAAAATTTATTCATAAAGTTTATCATATACAGTATAAAGAAACAATCAGTGTTGGACAAGTAAAATGAAGAAGATTCTTCAAGATATAAAAGATACAGAACATTAAAACAGCACAGTTTTTGCATATCTTAATATCTGGCCATTTTCAAGCTGTAAAACGTAATGTAATTCAGTAATAATAATAATAATAATAATAATAATAATAATAATAATAATAATAATAATAATAGCTGTAGTCAACATTGGACATATTCAAATTAAGGTAGGATAGTATATATAAGATGTAAAAGATACAATATCCTCAGTTCATTAATAATAAGACTAATTGCTTGCAGTTAAAAATGTTCAAAGTTACAAGTTACAACTGTAGTTCAGTGATAATGAGAGTAAAATAATTACCAACATTAAAAGTTCATCTGAATCATATCAACCCTGGTCATCAATGTCAAAATAAAAATAGGGCTATAGATATAACATATGCACAGATACTTTTATATTGGAACTGTATGAAATTTAGCAAGCACATTTATTCTGATCTAGTTCTCTACCAACAGTACTATTGTCTCTAGAGCATTTGGCTTTTGTCTTCTGTTGCATGGGGGACTGCAGGTTCAAGTCCCTCCTATGGTATTGCCGATTTTGAGCATGTAAGTATGTGTGTTTGTGTAAAGGTGAAAACAGAAGAAAAAATCTGATGTGTTACTCACACATGACTTTCTCTACTCTTGTACAAACTATTTTTACAAACACTTGTTCTCCATCTAGTTCTTGTTAATCGAGATGTTAATCTTATTGCTAATTTTCTTGTAGGTGTAAGGGGAATGTGGTAGACTTTAAGCGATAGTCAAATCTTTTAAGAGCTGGTTGCTATGTGGAGCATTCCATTCTCTTTGCATGTCGAGGACATAAAAAAAATGAATAACGAATTCCCATTTGAGAAAAAGTATAAGTATTAAAAAATTTAAGGAAATAACAAGCAATATCTCGAAAATGGTTCACTCAACAAAAAAAATGTATATGATATAAGTTGTGTATTTTAATGCGATCTACATTTTTTGTGTAGTAGAATTTTGTCTATCTCTTATGATTTACCAGTTATGCAAAAGTCGTTCACAATGAAGAATACTTTTGGAGACATTCCCAGAAAATTCGAGATATACATTTCATTTGTCATGAAAATATCTTAAACATATGATATTTTAATAAAAAATTAAAGCCATTTCTGAGAAAATTAAAATTTTTGAAAAATGTTCCACGTAAAGGGTAATCTGGGGTGGAGGGGCATTTTCTTGAAAACCTTCGTGTCGCATCTCTGGAATATACTGAATCTAAATACCAAGTTTGGGTTTATCCAACTGTTCGTTTCTGAGTTATGCTGTTCACAGACACACACACACGGACATGTTTCCAAAAATGCTTTTTTTGGATTCAGGGGTCTCAAAACATATATTTCTGGTGAAATCCTGGTATCTAATTTTTGGGTGGAATACAATACTTCCCCTACTTACTATACACAGTAGAGAAAGTAAAAAAGCCAAACACAACGGTAACAAAATCTGTATATACAATAGGGAAAACAAACAAAAAAGGTCTGCCAGAGCCTCGCTATCAATTCTTCCTGAATGCTTCCTATTGTAACTCGACTGCCATCTCTCTGTAATCATCCTTAACATCACTAAAGAAGAAAATATTCTATTTCAGATTACTTACTCTACTATGTAGAGTAGGTAATATGATGTCGAGATTTCACCATATTTTGAGGCCCCCTGAACCAAAAAAAGTGTGTGTATGTGTGTGTATATATGTGTGAATAGCATAACTCAAAAATGAAAAGTTGTTTAAATACTAATCTTAGTATTTAAGCTCAGGACCTTCAAAGGAAATCTTTTCAAGAATATTCCCCACCCCAAACTACCCTTTAACAGATTTTCTTTATTTTTGATTTTCTCAAAAATGGTGCTAACAGTTTTGATTAAAAGACCACATGTTTAAGATATTTGCATATAAACAGTTATCTTGAATTTTCTGGGAATAGCCTATGAAGCCCTCATCTTCCAAAAAGAATTTTGTATAATTAGTATACCTTACGGTGTAGTAATTATACAAAATTCCTTTTGGATGATGAGGATTTCATAGGCTATTCCCAGAAAATTCAAAATAGATCTATTACAGTAAGTGGTTTAAAACAATTATTACAAGCAATTGATCCATATTGTAAAGAATGGAGGTTAAAAGTGAATAAAGAGAAAACATAGGTTTTTGTATTCAAAAAGGGGGGAAAATTTAGCAAATATGAAAAGTGGAAGGGAGAGAATAAAGATTACAGGATGGTGTGTGACTGTATTTATTTAGGAATAAACATAGATGGAGGTAATAAATGGGAGAAGCAAAAGAAGTTTGCATTGGCAAAAGGTAAAAGGGCGATGGCAGCAATTAGAAGCTGCAAATATACAGTATCTAATATAAATGTTAAATGGCTGGAAAAAGTTTATGAGATGGTTGTGGAAGCAAAAATGATGTATGGTATAGAAATATGGGATTAGATAGAGGATGGGAAAGTATAGATGAGGTGCACAGGATGTTTTGTAGAGAAATACTGGGGTTACTGAAGGCAATTGTAAGACAGGTAGCACAATTAGAGATGGGCAGGGTGGCAACTAAGGGGAAGATAATGGAAAGAGCTTTGAAATTTTGGTTCAGAACTTTAAATCTAGGAAAAAGTAATGTGTTATCTCAAGGCCACACAAGGAGAATGGAATCATAAAGTCATCACACAGAGATCCGTTTTTTAAAAATCTGACTCGCTTTAGCCTGCTGTATTCTTTTATACCTACAATGAAATGTGTAAAGAAAGTTTATTTCTATTAACTAGCTTTTGAAAGAATAGTTTAAATTGAGTAGAGAAAGCCTTGTGAACGTAACACACAAGATTTTGTTGTTAGGTATTCTAAAATACTCACATATGATGTAAGCCACTAAGAAGAGTCCTGATGTTGTGGAACCTATGATCATCCTACAAATTATGAATGCAAAATATGCTGGTGCAAAAGCTGTCGATATCCCAAAAACTATTTGTACTACCAAAGAAGTGAAAAATATTGGTCGACGTCCATACCTGAAATGAGAATTATACATTTTGTGGTCTAAACCCATCTAATCTTGGGAAACATTGCATCCTTCATTTGCTAGAAGAAATTATTATCCAACTAAATGTATTCAAGGAGTAATTATTGAGTCGATTGTAACACTACATCACTTACTTGTTTTTATAATGAATACATGTTTCAGGAGCTAATTGCTCCCATCCTCAGTTCCCTGTCGACTGCCCGCATCCTTTGTCTTGGTTGTTAGCTTGATTTCTGGTGGCAGTTGGAAGAACTTCTTCAGAAGTAAGTTCCTAGCGGGGTTTCAAAATTATAAGTGCGGTTTCTGTTTTTCCAAATATAAATGTTTTCCCAAATTGTAAGTTCTACTTTTCCCGAGATGGTTTTTAGTATTTTTGGGTTTTTGTCTATGGTGTGTTTGTCTCTCCAAAAATGCCAAGCTACTGCTGATTTATCTTCCTGTTATTACTTTCTCTACTACGTATAGTAAGTAGGGGAAGTATTGTATTCCACCCAAAAATTTGATACCAAGATTTCACCAGAAATATATGTTTTGAGACTCCCCGAATCCAAAAAAAGCATTTTTAGAAACATGTCCATGTGTCTATCTGTGAACAGCGTAACTCAGAAACAAACAGTCGGATAAACACCAAATTTGGTATTTACATTCAGTATCTTCCAGAGATGCGACACGAAGGTTTTCAAGAAAATCCCCCCACCCCAGATTACCCTTTACATGGAACATTTTTCGAAAATTTTAATTTTCTCAAAAACTGTTCTAATGATTTTGATTAACATATCATATGTTTAAGATATTTTCAGGACAAATAAAATGTACATCTTTAATTTTCTGGGAATATCTCCAAAAGTATTCTTCATTGTGAACAACTTTTGCATAACTGGTAAACCATAAGAGATAGACAAAATTTTACTACACAAAAAATGTAGATCGTGTTAAAATACACAGTTTATGTCATATACATTTTTTTTTTGTTGAGTGAACCACTTTTGAGATATTGCTTGTTATTCCCTTAAATTTTTTAATACTTATTTTCTCAAATGGGAATTTGTTATTCATTTTTTTGTCTTGGATATGCAAAGAGTATTAATCTGTGGCAAAGGGAATGGTGCTGCACCTAGCAACCAGCTATTAACATATACGTGTCTATGCTTAAAGGCTACTGTATTTCTATATTGCCCTTGCAATTACAAAACAACGGGAGCACAGTACATCTTAAGCATAGTCAAATATTTTTATAACTGGTCGCTATGTGTAAAATGTAATTCTCTTTGCATGTCAAAAGATCGTTTCTGCAAATGTTTATCTCGGTTAATATGAAATAGATGGAGAATAAGAGTTTGTAAAAATAGTTTGTACAAGACTAGAGAAAATCATGCGAGTGTAATACATCAGATTTTTGTTTTATGTAACTTAAGTGTTCTTTTGTTCTTGTTTTTATATTTCTTTTTTTGCCATCATTGCAGCTGACGTGGTTTGTTCTGTGGGATGTCATCTTTTAGTTTGGAGCTTTTTGGGGACAAAGAGATGTTGTGTTGCTTGAAGATTCTCTGGAATTTGTAGAAAGCTGTTGGGTGATATGTGAATTTTTTAAAGATGGTCTTTTCTTTTCCAATAAGGATTACTGTGGTAAGTTCTTTTATTTTCTTTTTGCTCACGGCTCTGTTTATTTTCTTATGTATTGTCTCTGGCCTGAATCCTTTTTCTGTAGCTATGTCCAACATGTTGTTTAAGCTCAGAGTATGTATTCCTCATTGTTCATAGGGACGTTGACCAGTCGGTGTGTCAGAGTGTTGAGTGCTGCATGCTGGTGGGGAACGGGATTGAAACTGTTTTGTTTTATGTAGCTATTTGTGTGGGTGGGCATCTACAGGAAACCCACAAAATTAAATTTTTAAAACCAGCCAAGAACCATAGTGAATTAATGGTATGGGAAAACATACACATCATTAAAAACATGAATTTTGAAACACCAGTGATGGATGACGTCTTACGACCGGCCAACAGAAAGAGAGGCACACTGGGCAACAAGGAAGTGGAAGAAGTTACCTGACGCTTACATCAGTCGACCAGCTCACTGAGGATGAAGAGCACGTCTCTTCGAAGCATGTTCAAATAGAATTTTAAGTGGAGCAACAAGTGTTTTTAATCTGCTGACAAGTGTTTTAACATCTTAAGTGATGTAGTGTTACAATCGACTCAATAATTACTAATTATAGACAACATCACTGTCACAAAGTCCATCAAAGCAATTTTGTTGTGAATTGTATTCAAAGAGCTTACCTGTCAGAGAGAGCTCCAAACATAATAGAGCCTATCAATGCACCAACCATAAAGAGCGAATCTGCCATTACTCGAAAATGAGCATCTGAACAAACCAAATTCCACTGAAAATAAGAAAAATTACTAAAACAGCATAGTCAATAACATAAAACTCTGTCACGTTTCTCCTCATAATCTCTTATGGGTCTGCCTCAAAGTGCCAATAAATTAAAAACAGAACTAAGAGACATTCTAATTTTTCTCAAAGTTTAAATCTGAAGCTTGTTCACCTCTGTTACTGCACTACTTTCATATTTCGATCTGTCATAGATCCACTTATTACACTGTACAGTCTTGTTGGAAGGAGTATCACCATGCAAGTATTCCTCAGTAAAATTTGCATCCAGCCTCTCACATCTTGACCACGTTTTAATACTTTCATCCCATGGAATGGTCATGTTAAGTTCTGGAATATTGTATGTGGCATTTTCCAGCTCATATGGCAACTGGCATCTGAAAATATACATACAACACAATTAACTCGTAGAAGTGAGTGTATACAGGATGTTGCTAACAAAAATGCATGTTTGAACCTTGGACATGCTGCTCTTTGAGGTAGTATTTTATATCACAACACTGTGAAAGCCAGAGTGATTGTAGTGTAAATTAGCATTATTGTATAACAATGATTTGAGATGTTTGTTAACTATAAGCATTGTTAGGAAATAAGTTTACACGGCCTCACTGAAACTGACAATAGGAGCAGGTAACAAAGAAACGAGGGGGTGAGTTGTTTATCAATTAGAAGAGACAAACAAATGACCTCAGAGTAGCGTGCCTTTCTTTAGAAATGGAGGGAATATTTTCCCTAGAGCATATGTGTTCGTAATTTTGATTGGATAAAAAAATAGACGCTAATGTTGGCGCGCTTTATTAACCAATAGCAGTTCTGTTATAATGTTTAGGCATATCGGGGTGAGGGAGCATAAATTCTAGAGCCAGAGACAAGTAACGCGCAGTTTAACAGAATCATTCACGAAGTACACGTCGCGCAGTTCAATAGAAGCATTCACAAAGTACACGTTACGCAATTCTACAGAATCTCTCGCGTCGTAAAGTTAGTTACAAAATGTGAAATACGCGAATTTATAATGTGCAGCAAATAAGTGATTATAGTTACATTCGAAAATATAACAGTTTCAGTCAGGCGTGTATCAAGAGTAAATATGTGAAATTAATAAAGTGTGACTGCAATAAAAGTGTAAAAACAAATTCTTTTATCAGTGTTATCTTTTAGTAACAACTCCTTTCCGTTTACACACCCTGTTCAAGAGATTTGCTCGACTGAGTAATAATAGCTAGCCGGAGGACAAAGAACCCAAACTTCAAAATAGTAAAACAATAACAGGCGCTCAGCAAATAAGATAACACGAACAATTACCGCGACATCTTATACTGATGAGGAGATGATAGTCACGTACTGGATATTCCTTGTGGTTTTGAAATAGCTCTTATTTTTTAAACCCACATTGTATTATGTGGTATATTACAAAACATCTGATGTGAACACACACAACTTTCTCTACCCATGATAAATTTGTATATCTATGGTAGGCATGAAAACCTTGTAACTCTATTATTAGTGTGCTTAAGAACACTATATCAACAAATTTACACTTATAAGTTGTGTATTACAGCCATATATTTTCTCATTTAAGCTATGAGGTCTTATGGAGCAGTCATACTTCAACTCACTCTCTCTTTATTCTACAGAAGAAAGCTGCAAGATTAATATGTGGACAAACATTAAAGGCACACTCTAATAACCCTGTATTAATTTATGTATACTATTTTTTTTTCGCGGCATTCATTTTTTTGTTTATTTATTTATTTATTTATTTATTTATTTTTTTATTTATTTATTTATTTATTGTGCTAAGAGTTTTACAATTTGACTGTCTACTGCACTTTGCCCTGACCACTCATTCAGTAGACAATCACTACAGTTTATTTACATTTTACAATTTCTCATCAATAAATTATCTTGTTTTTTCAGTTTTTTCATGTCCCATTTCCACTTGTTTTTCACTTTTCACTTATTGATTGCTTAACCATCACACATTCACTATAGTTTTCCATTCAAAGTAAGATACACTACCTCTTACTTTTCTCTATCCACTGTCCAAAGCCATTTATTTTTTACTTTACACAAAAACTCTCCAATGCTTCTAGCGTCCTTGCACATCATTTCGATCATAAGCATATTTCTATCCCCCTTCAACCACTTCTTATTAAAAAAAATTCTCTTCTCCAATTTACTGTTCCTTGGCACTTAAATACTATGTGTTCAATGTCTTCATTACAACCACATATCGGACATTGGTTCTGAGGAATACCCTGTCTTAACCCTCTTAGCCTCCATGCTCCGGTTCTTACCAATGCAATAGATTCTCTCTCTTCTTTATTTACTATGTCTATATATTTTTCCCTAACCCATGTATTTTTCATTGGCCTATAACAAGCCAATGAGCTCTTTTCGGCAATCTCACTGAACATGGTTTGTATTTCTATATCTTCCAGTCTTTTCCTCACATTTTTCCAAAAATTTTTCATGTTATTTTCTCTCCTTCTCCACATGTCTCCTAACCTATTTTTCTCCAAAATGTTCCGTAAATTACTTACCCATCCATCATTCATTAAGCTATTCTCTTGGTATTCTATTCATTGTCTTAACACACTACTTTTTCCTAGATTTAAAGTTCTGAACCAAAATTTCAAAGCTCTTTCCATTATCTTCCCCTTAGTTGCCACCCTGCCCATCTGTAATTGTGCTACCTGTCTTACAATTGTATGTATACTAAATTTATCATCAATGTTTGTCCTAGCCTGTCTCCTTTATAGCTTAATTGTGCATGAAGCGCTCTGGCTTGTAGATAAAAATTAAATTAAGTTTTATTTATGGACGCTGTTTAACTACTATGGTCCTTAGTGTCCCATTCTATATTGGGCATGAAAGACTGGAAATTTTGCTCAGAGGCCTCTTATCAGACTTGAGGTTCTTTCACATGCTGTAAATCTATGACACAGGACCACCGGCTTTACTTCCCTTCCGAAGGAAGCCATGCTAAGGATTTTTACACCCGAAAAAATCCATCGCCCTCCACCGGTTTTAAACCCGCAACCTCGGGAACTAGAGGTTAGCGTGGTACCACTAGTCCAGGACAATGGGCTTGTAGATTATGAAACAATGTTGTATACAGGATATTTCAAGACCTCTGCGACAAAGTCTGAGCAACAATAGATCTTGCGGAGGAGAACATTTTTTGTCAAGCAACTACCATCCTCTAATGCATTGTTATGGAGTTATTCACCCCTGTTTATCTGGTAGGATAGGTTAGAGAGGCACAGCCAATATGCTTTGACTCTGTTTGTTTACAACTGCTGAATCAAGTGACATCACCTCTTTCTTGTCCCTTACATCTGGTTAGGTTTCTGAGATGCACAGCCTAATTTAACTCAAACAGGGTTGTAAAACAAAAGGTGCCAGCAGATGTTTATGGAATACTTGGTGATGTCTAATGACACTGCATGAGGTTTCTCAACATCCCAGATGTGGGCTGTCTTGAAGTATCCATCTTGTGTGAAGTAGGTTTAATCAGTAAAGAAGACGTGCACAGGAAATGTAGGATCTACAATACTTCATTGTAAAAACCGCTGGACAGACTGTGAGGCAGTATTTTTAACACTTGAATTATTTAAATTAAATTATATAATATGTAAATTTAATAACAGCCCACCTTGAAGCAATATGTATGTAATAATTTGTAAAAAAATGTATGTAACAGTCATTGCATATGCTTATATTATTGTAAACATGTTTAATAATGTTATGTGAATATATTATGTAATTTAATAATGTAAGAGCTGTGAGAATAATAAGTTTAACATTACTAACAATGAGGTAACAATGAGGTAACCTTGAGGCAATAATGAGTTTGAGAGTTTAAATGCTACTAGTCATGATTAGAGCAACGATAATGTAAATTTTGTGACAGTCTAAATTAGCCAATCAGAGACTTGAAATACAGAAGCTTACTGATTTTGACGGCTGAAATATGTTCAGTTGCTGGCAGACCTTAGTAGTGACTGGATGGAAGATGTGTTCTCTAAAGAAATATTACGTATTCGTGTGTAACGAACATTAAGTATACGTGTTAACAAAGCACAAGTTTTAAATTAAA
Organism: Deroplatys truncata; assembly: GCA_030765065.1. Classification (NCBI taxonomy): domain Eukaryota; kingdom Metazoa; phylum Arthropoda; class Insecta; order Mantodea; family Mantidae; genus Deroplatys; species Deroplatys truncata. The sequence continues at coordinate 299,291,787 of CM060975.1, read as the reverse complement.
GAATCTCACAGCTCTTAATATCAGTGTAGTGCTATTTAATTTGTGTCAAGGATTAATAAAAAGAAGTGAATTTAAACTTAAAATCTGTGTAAGCCTACATTCTTGTCGCACCACACCCTGTCTAAGAGATATGTGACTCTAAAACAATACTGATGCAGCTGAGGCAAACATAAATGTAAATACTATCTATAGAAGCAGTTTAATAACAAAGTTAAATATTAAAAAAAAAAAACAACTTGGAGCGTAACAACAAAAACACATCTTCAAATCAGCTTTACATATGTAGCAGCATATTACGTAATAAACAATCCACTTCAAAATTGAGCTTCATACATGGAGCTGATTAAATAAATAAATAAACTTGGCTTCCCAAGCATGTGGCTAACAACAACAGTAAAACTTCAACAACAATAAACTCCAACAGTTGAAGAACATAACCTCTTCAAGTTGGCTCCCAAGCGTGAGGCTAATAATTTACGTAACAATAAATTACATAAACAAAACACCTCCTCAACTGAGCATGAGGTGTGGAGTCATTTGGCCCAGTTCCTGTACTTCCTGCAGGTGGTATGTGTGGAGGTGGTGTGTTCACAAACACGGAGTTAAATTGGACTGTGCATCTTGGACCTACCAAACCTAACTAGACATAACAAGAAACAGGCAATATCACTTGATTCACCAGTTGCAAACAAACAGAGTCAAAGCGTATTGGCTGTGCCTCTCTAACCTATCCTACCAGATAAGCTTCAAACAGGGGTGAATAACTCCATAACGATGTGTCGGAGGATGGTGAATGCTCAACAAACAATGCTCTCTTCTGCGAGATCTATTGTTCCTCAGAGTTTGTTGCAGAGGTCCTGAAACATCCTGTATAATGTTAAGACATACTTTATATAAGTATACTTAGCTCACACATGCCTTTAAATTCATTAAACAAATCATGTGGCACTACAGCCCACAAAGGTCTAGGCCTGCCAACCTGACTGCCAGCCTCATGCCCACTTATACATGGCAGAGATGGGCGATCTGATATGGGGAGGTGATGTGGCCAACATCATTCTGTAAAATTTGCTCATGAGGCCAGGATCGCTGCCTATCACAGCTCCTCACTTTCCTCACAATGTTGAATGGACATTAGTCCTGCACCCGGGACTTAAAATCTGCACCCTCATGAGTTGGATCGAACTGGGACACATTTCATAGCTGGGAACCAGAGCTCCACACTCTAGCTCACAGCTAGTTAATCTAAGTATGTTTTGAGTTGTATACTTATTGTTTAATGTTAGTGATTATTGTGTATATTTTACTTATCTAAATGTGTTATCTGTTTTATATCTTATATATCTGCATCTATATCTTCACATTACTATGAATTAATTGTTATTTTTACAGCTGATAAATAAGTTAAATGAAATGTTAGAAGTAATATAGATAAGTTTACAATTAATTCATTTGTGCTTTACCTACATGCACAAACTCTGATTCATATGTGCACATATGTAAGTATAGTGCAAAACAAAATAGTTTTCTAATAGCATCTTTAAAATTATTTAATAGTCTATCAATTTTTGTTTGGTAGCTTTGTCTTCTAGTATTTATGAGAAGAATCTGAGCAGCATTCACTTTTAACCCTCTTTATCAAGCTGATAAGTTTTATGAAATGAATGTATAATACATGATTTTAATATGATTATGATAATATCATATATTATATTTAATGGTGTAAATAAATGAATTCTGAATTATAAATTTTATAAGAGAAGTAAATAATTGATTCAGAAATACTTATAAAATATTAGAGAGACAGACAGAGTGAGTTGCTGCAGTTTTTGCTTGATAGTTCAAGGTTAGTCATTAATTATGGCTTATGAAACGGTAATTTGTATCACAAATTACTCAGATGTAATTAATGATAGTAATATGAATATGTATTTTTATGTGACATTGATTTCAGAGGTTTATTAATTGTAATTATTATTGGTAAATAATAATATACGGCTTTACTGAAACTGTCAACAATAACGCAATAATGCAGCAAGGGGGTGAGCTCTTTATCATTACCGGGAACCAGGAAGTTACGTAATGTTTCGCGCCTTTTCGGTAAAAGCTTCTAGAATGTTCCCTAAAAGAAATATGTATTAGTGGTTTTCATTGGATATTAAAATAGACGCTAATGTTGGCGCGTTTTATTAGCCAATAGCAGTTCATTTATAATCTTTAGGCGTATCTTGAGGCAGGCCTATAAATAAGCCAGGTTCGAGGTAGGGTGTCCCCCAGTTCAACGGAATTCTCAGTACACTACATATCGCCAGTCAGTCCTTCATTTCGTCATAAGTTACGCGCAGTAGAATTACGAGAATCTAAAATATTATACAGTTAAATATACACAAAGTCGAAGTACGTGAGTTAAAAGTGAGAAGTTATTACAAACAGTTTCAGTTTGGCAAGTATCCAGATTAATTTGTAAAAGTGTTTGTGAATGTGTTCGGCAATAAAAGTTATAAAACCAATTTCTTCGTCAGTATAATTTCTGGATAAAAGATTCCTTTCCGATTCACACCCTGCAAGAGATACAAGTTCTACCAAGATAAGATGATAGCTAGCCGGAGGACAATATACATAACCTTAAATTCTTTCAGAAACTAATTGATACAAATTGCTAACGTCAGAGGGAGCTACGAACCAAACAAAGAATGACGTCACAAGAAGGCTTCAACACACGTGATGTAAACAACATTACGTAAAGCAGCAACCGTCGCATATTGGCTTCCAAACGCGGAGCTACAATTAATGATCTACAACATTAATACCGCTTCATATTGGCGCCCAACGTGGGGCAGTTAAAGTTATGTAAACAAACATTTATTTGCATCATTAATTTACCGCATCATATTGGCACCCAGGACGTGGGGCGAAGAAACCAGGAAAGGAAAACGATGACCAGGAATGAAGCAGAGTAACCAGGAATGCAGCGGTGAAATGATCTACAAGACACAGATTCCAGAAACAAAAGGAACGACAGACTATACGGATGATTGGACATCGTAATTCCGAGATCAACTACAAGACGACGTAGATTCATCACAACACAACGCAGAAGCGACATACAAATCTAGGAGAATGGGGCAGAACGCTGGACATTAAAGTAACAGCAACATACAGCATCAAAAAGGTAAATAAATGTTCCTTAGGAGTGGTAGGATAATAAAAACAATGGCTGCTAGTAATACAGAAGAAATAATTATGGAGGGAGATAGTGTAACAGTTAGCTGTAATTCAATACAGGTTACAAAAAAAAGCTCAAACAATGTAGTATTGGAGGGAGGAAATGTTAGTGCAGGAAGTGAGAATAGAATAGCAGGAAATGTTAATCTTGATACTAGTATGATTATGGAAATGCTGAAAAAGTTGAATGAAAATAATGAGAAAATGAGGGAAGATATAAAAAAAAATAAGAGAGAATTGAGGGAAGAATTAAGGGAAGATCTTAGTAATAAAATAGATCAAAACAGGGAAGATCTTAGTAAGAAATTAGATCAAAACAGGGAAGATATGCAAAAGAGTTTTGAGAAATTAGGGGAAGCTATGGACAGGAATTATAGGGAATTGAGGGAAGATATTGGTAAAAGCTTTGAACAAAACAGGAAATCAATTGAAAATATTGGTAGGAGTAATGATATATTAGAGCAAAAAGTAGATCAAAGCAGTGAAGAAAGTGAAAAGAAAGTTACGAAGCTAGATAGTTGTATGCCAAAAATGAGAGATGAAAATGAGGAAGTAATAGCAAGTGAGATAGGAGAAATTTCAAAGAAAATGCTAGACATGAGTAGGGAAAGAGATAACAAAGAAAGTGAGGTTAATACTAAAAGTGAGGTTAATGTAGAATGTACAGAGTTAGGAAGTCAAATGAGTAGTATTTCAAGTGAGCTAAGAGAGATAAAAGAGGTTAGGAATGTAGATGTAAATGAGGCGCAGGTTAATTTCAGAGGGGAAATATCAGAAATACAGAATGAGACAGTAATGCAAAGAAATAAATTGTACCAAGATGTTCAGAATGAAAACTCCAGTCCAGTACAGTTTAGTACAGATTTGTCAGAGTACTTTCAAATTAAAGAGATAGTAAAAGAATTGAAAATGAAAGTTGTTAAAAGATGTGTCGTTCAGGAAACTTTAGATGGTTTTCAAATGTTATCATGTAATGAAATTTCATGTGAATACAAGAGGTTATTCATGAACAAAAATTTGAAGGTTAGGTTACGGCTACGAGTAATGTTTAGCCACACACAATTTGATCCAGGAGGGTAAATAGCAATGAGATGTAAAGTAAATGCTGGATAGTTAAAGACGACTTGCAGAGAAATGTATTGGAACGTAAGAGGGTTAACTATTTATATATGTCATTTGAAAAGAGAAATAAATTATAAAAAAAAAAGAAAAGAAAAGAGAAATGTTTAAATTTTTAGTAACTGTAACAGTATTTGAAAAGAAGAAGGTAATAATTGAAACTTAATATGATATTAAAGTAAAAAGTACGTAAATACAATTCCAAGAATTAAAAAATTAAGAATGCAAAGATTGAAACTTAATATGATATTAAATTAAAAATACGTAAATACAATTCCAAAAGTGTTGTTAAAATAAATTACAAAATAACAAAAAGTTGTAAAAATAATAATAAAAAAAAATTGGTAAATATAATTAAAAACAAATACTTATGTAGTAAATAGAACATGTGAAACAGTGCCTAGATTTAAGAGATGTAAATATTTGTGTAGAGGGTGAATATTTTGGTAAAAATGTTATACAATTACAAAAATCTTAAATGTATAAATTTTTGTCAACAACTTAAAGTAAACAATTTGATAGCAGTGATTAAATAATTTAGGGTAAAGTATTTGCTATAAAAAAAAAAAAAAATTTGTGATGTCAGATTAATATCTAAATTAATTAAACCAGAGCCAGTAAGTAGTGGCGAGATAATAAAGAAAACATATGTCGTGTGTTAAATGCGTGTGAAGTGTTAAGTGAAAGTGATAACGTGTGTTCCAAGATTTAGGAGACTAAAAACACAATTTTAAAATTTCTAAACAAGTTATAAATATTTATAATTATGTTTCTAGTGGGGCATATGAAACGGTAATTTGTATCACAAATTACTCAGATGTAATTAATGATAGTAATATGAATATGTATTTTTATGTGACATTGATTTCAGAGGTTTATTAATTGTAATTATTATTGGTAAATAATAATATACGGCTTTACTGAAACTGTCAACAATAACGCAATAATGCAGCAAGGGGGTGAGCTGTTTATCATTACCGGGAACCAGGAAGTTACGTAATGTTTCGCGCCTTTTTGGTAAAAGCTTCTAGAATGTTCCCTAAAAGAAATATGTATTAGTGGTTTTCATTGGATATTAAAATAGACGCTAATGTTGGCGCGTTTTATTAGCCAATAGCAGTTCATTTATAATCTTTAGGCGTATCTTGAGGCAGGCCTATAAATAAGCCAGGTTCGAGGTAGGGTGTCCCCCAGTTCAACGGAATTCTCAGTACACTACATATCGCCAGTCAGTCCTTCATTTCGTCATAAGTTACGCGCAGTAGAATTACGAGAATCTAAAATATTATACAGTTAAATATACACAAAGTCGAAGTACGTGAGTTAAAAGTGAGAAGTTATTACTAACAGTTTCAGTTTGGCAAGTATCCAGATTAATTTGTAAAAGTGTTTGTGAATGTGTTCGGCAATAAAAGTTATAAAACCAATTTCTTCGTCAGTATAATTTCTGGATAAAAGATTCCTTTCCGATTCACACCCTGCAAGAGTTACAAGTTCTACCAAGATAAGATGATAGCTAGCCGGAGGACAATATACATAACCTTAAATTCTTTCAGAAACTAATTGATACAAATTGCTAACGTCAGAGGGAGCTACGAACCAAACAAAGAATGACGTCACAAGAAGGCTTCAACACACGTGATGTAAACAACATTACGTAAAGCAGCAACCGTCGCATATTGGCTTCCAAACGCGGAGCTACAATTAATAATCTACAACATTAATACCGCTTCACTTACTGCTATAATGACAGTTTTGTTGTGCAATAAAAAACTATAAAATCTGATGTGTTACACTCACATGACTTTCCCTACTCTTGCACAAACTATTTTTACAAATGCTTATTCTCCATATGCTTCATGTTAATCGAGATATCGAGATGTTAATCTTATTGGTAATTTTCTTGTAGATGCAAGGGGAATTGGTAGGCTTTAAACGACAGTCAAATATTTTAAGAGCTGGTTGCTATGTGGAGCATTCCATTCTCTTTGTATGTCCAGGACATAAAAAAAATGAATAACGAATTCCCATTTGAGAAGAACTATTCAAAAATTTAAGGAAATAACAAGCAATATCTCAAAAATAGTTCACTCAATAAAAAAATGTATATGATATAAATTGTGTATTTTAATGTGATCTACATTTTTTGTGTAGTAAAATTTTGTCTATCTCTTATGGTTTACCAGTTATGCAAAACTCATTCGCAATGAAGAATACTTTTGGAGACATTCCCAGAAAATTCAAGATATACATTTTATTTGCCATAAAATGTCTTAAACATATGATACTTTAATCAAAATCGTTAGAGCCATTTTTGAGAAAATTAAAATTTTCGAAAAATGTTCCATGTAAAGGGTAATCTGGGGTGGGGGGATTTTCTTGAAAACCTTCATGTTGCATCTCTGGAAGATACTGAACCTAAATACCAAGTTTGGTGTTTATCCGACTGTTCGTTTCTGAGTTATGCTGTTCATAGACAGACAGACACAGACACACACACGAACATGTTTCCTAAAATGCTGTATTTGGATTCAGGGGGCCTCAAAACATATATTTCCGGTGAAATCTCGGTATCGAATTTTTGGGTGGAATACAATACTTCCCCCACTTACTATACGTAGTAGAGAAAGTAATAATGTAATATTATCAGTGTTATTTTACCTTTATTTGTTTAACTCCATATTGAGTTGTAACACAAGTATGAATTGGACTAGAATACAGTTCTGGTGGTTATATAAAACAAGAACCTCTGTCTGTTTTAAAAGTGTAAGTATCAAGTTTGTACTTTCACTCATCTGGAACTAATATAGTTACTACAGAATCTGTGCATTTGAGAAAAGAAATCAAACATTGTTGTTACCATAGATGGAACCAGTGACACCAATATCAAAGAGAATCCTTTTTATCAGATAATTAATTTAATTAAGATTGCAAATGAAGTTTGCAGGTATATAAGATAAAACAAAGTTGTCTAAACTCAAAAAGCTTCTATATGACCTCAAACTTTCATGTCAGTTTAAATACTAATATTTATAATATATGTACTTTAGATGTTATAACATAATAGATTTTTACTATGATCATTGTATATGCACCTTTAGAAATGAATCAATGTAGTAATGAACACACAACAATAACATGTTCAATTAGGAGGCTCTACATTATCACAGGATGTAGTCCTCAGTGTGATAACAATGGTGCTTGTTAGACATAACTAGGTTTTCAGCACAGATGAAATAGCTCAGGAGATGAGTTTTTTATTTATACTACTAGAGGGCAGTGTAGTGCAATGTGAAGTATGTGCTCTCAACATGTGTGCCAGTTTTTTCTGTGTTACCATTTACAGAGAGAGCCAAAAAACTACGAACCGGCTTCACTGCGTTTTTCCTGTCCGCGTCCTCAGTGCTTGTTGCCATCTGCCGCTATCATAGAAAGGCGTGGATGAAACCATACAACATTTTTAAAACTACTTTTAAAGGCTTTACTTACCAACTGTATGAAAGGAGATGCTGAAACTGGCCATTGTCATTGTCCATACATTTTTGGCACTATCCATCACTCACTGTAGTTCACGCTGAGAAATGCCTGGAAATTTCCTGGCAGATATTTTGTTTTAATTCTTCCAGGGTGTGTGGGTTTGTCTTGTACACCTTATGTTTTCAGTTACCCCAGAGATAGAAATCACAAGGGGTTATGTCGGGGGATTGAGGGGGCCACAAATCTCTACTAATAATTCTGTCCTCAAACACACTTTCAATTATTCTCATCAAAATATTGGCTGTATGAGCTGTTGCAGAGACAAAAAGGCAAAATTATGCTCCCTGTTTGTTAATTCTCTAAAAACAGGGGCAAAATTGTATTCACGTATTGGCTGTCAACCGTTGGCTCTAAAAATGTTGGCCCTATAATTCTTTCACCGCTCATGGCACACCAAACACCAATTCGTTTGTCATGAAGGGGTACTTCATGAACAATATTAGGTTTGTCAGAGCTCCAATAATGATTATTTAGTGTACACACATATCCATGAAGGTGGAACCAAGTCTCGTCCATGAAACATATTAAATATGCATCTATTTCACCATTGTGTGCACTATTGAGACTCCACCCACCACAAAATGTGTGCCTAATTACAGGATCACCTAGTTGAAGAGCATGTGCCACAGTTATTTTATATGGTTTTAACTACAGCAATTTGGTAGCTCTTCACGCAGAGTCATAAGAAATGCCTGCCTGTGTGAAAGATTCTCAAGTGATTTTTGGGGGGAATTCTCTAAACGATGACCGATGTCGTCTAATGTTTCTTCGGTAAGAACTGTCGTTGTCTTTTAGATTTCATAGCCTGAACACTTCCTGTGGTCTGAAATTTATTGTAAAGTCATGGATTGTTGTATGGCCTGAAACTTTTACACCTGGAAACCTTTCTGCAAATTGTACTTTCACTTGGCAAGCTGACTGAGTTAACACATACAAATCATAAACAAATACACACTGTCCAGTAGAAAACATATACTGAGCCATAATATACTTTGCGACTAAGTACAAAACAAAATAATAAATAACTTGTAATAGTGAACTAAGTCACATCATAGTCAACTCAATACTGCACTTCACACTGCAGAGCAAAACCATGTCAACAGTGTGACCTTGTTTATAGCAGCAGTGTGTTATAATGTTTCCACACACCTAGTGGAAAAACACTGTGCAGTCGGTTTGTAGTTTCTTTGTTCTCTCGGAATTACATGGTTTTCAGTGACTGGTGGAGTTGCAAGGTTTTCATTGCTTAGCATTGATATATCCATTCATACAAAAAGTGATTCTTCCATCCATGTTACATTATTCCAAATGTATTTTTAACTAGGGATTATTTAAAATGAACCAACAAGTGCTTAGTTACATACAGCATTAGGAAACAACATACCAATGGTAATGAGTGATGTTAGAAAACATGAAGACTTGCAAACATGCAAGTCGTCTGTCAGATTCTGTATTTGGATATAAACTTACTACATGGAATACTTTGAAGACAGTTAATGTAAGAAAAAAATTCTGTGGCAAATTTTTGTCTCTCTCCTATGATTTCCCTGCTCTACAATATTGTACAAAACCCACTCAGTATGAAGAGGACTCGCAGACCATTCATGAGTAAGAACCTGAGCATGGAGGCTAAGAGGGTTAAGACAGGGTATTCCTCAAAACTAATGTCCGATATGTGTGGTAATGAAGACATTGAACACATAGTATTTAAGTGCCAACGAACAGAAAATTGGAGAAGAGAATTTATTAAAAAGAAGTGGTTGAAGGGGGGGATAGAAATACACTTATAATTAAAATGATGTGCAAGGACGCTAGGAGTATTGGACAGTTTTTTGTGTAAAGTCAAAAATAAATGGCTTTGGACAGCGCATAGAGAGAAGTACGAGGTAGTGCATCTTACTTTGAATGGAAAACTATGGTGAATGTGTGATGGTAAAGTAATCAATAAGTGACAAGTGAAAAACAAGTGGAAATGGGACATGCAAAACTGAAACAAGATAATTTATTGACGGGAAATTGTAAAATGTAGATAAAATGTAGTGATTGTCTACAGAATGAGTGGCCAGGGTCAAAGTTCAGTACACAATCAAATTGTAAATCTCTTAGCACAATAAATAAGTACTAAATACACAGAAAATTCAAGAATACACATTCAGTTTGTAACATTGATATCTCAAATATATTATATTTAATCAAAACTGTTACTGAAATTTTTCCCTGTAGAGGATAGTTTGGGGTGGAGAAATTTTCTTGGAAATCTTTACCTGGCATGTTTGAACAGTGTCTAACTCAAGTATAAAGTTTGGCATTTATCTGACTTTTCATTTTTGAGTTGTGCTGTTCAGAGAGAGATGTACAAGTACTCTCACCTTTTAGTCTCTTTGCCATTATGTATCAAAAGAGCCAGTCATATATACATACCTGTGATCAACTCTGGCTTGAAGAAAAACCCCTGAAAGTTTGTGAAGAGCACATGCCATGGCAGGGAAACATAACAGTAAATAAATCCGTTTCTGATACCGCCCAAACTCTCCCAAATATGTCAGCACATCCTCATATGCCATTTCAGCTTTTGAAGTTTTTGTTATCTGCAACACATTTGTATGTTTATTCACCTTGGAGTGAAGACATTTTTAGTTCTACTGATATTCAACAAACAATTTAGTAAACAGTATTTTAGATCTAACATAATATAATAATACTAGTGTTGTTCCGTTAAGTCATGCAAATTTCACTTTAGAGTATAGGCAGGTCCATAGCCAGGGAGGGAGGTGTTAAGGGAGCCCTGCCCCCAAAAAACTTTTTATAGCACTCCCTCAGAATTATAAAACATTTAAAATCATAATTTCTGTTTCCAGTGTATGCATTTCAAATGGTTTAGTCTCCACTTGATGTTTAATGTTTTTATTACCATTATTTAATTCAAGCACATGTTATAATATGCCTTACTAGAAATTGGAAAGAATAATAACTGTGCACCAGTAATTAACAACATCCAAATCCCAGGACTTCTTTTTGCAGATGACCTAGTGGTAGGATCTATTACAGTAAGTGGTTTAAAACAATCATTACAAGCAATTGATGTATATTGTAAAGAATGGAGGTTAAAAGTGAATCGAGAGAAAACACAGATTGTGGTTTTCAAAAAGGGGGGAAAAATTAAGCAAATATGAAAAGTGGAAGGGAGAGAATAAAGATTATAGGGTGGTGCGTGACTGTATCTATTTAGGAGTAAAAATAGATGGAGGTAATAAATGGGAGAAACAAAAGAAGTTTGCATTGGCAAAAGGTAAAGGGGCGATGGCAGCAATTAGAAGCTGCAAATATAAAGTACCTAATATAAATGTTAAATGGCTGGAAAACGTTTATGAGATGGTTGTGGAAGCAAAAATGATGTATGGTATAGAAATATGGGGATTAGATAGAGGATGGGAATGTATAGATGAGGTGCACAGGATGTTTTGTAGAGAAATACTAGGGCTACCGAAGTCAATTGTAAGACAGGTAGCACAATTAGAGATGGGCAGGGTGACAACTAAGGGGAAGATAATGGAAAGAGCTTTGAAATTTTGGTTCAGAACTTTAAATCTAGGAAAAAGTAATGAGTTAAGACAATGTATTGAATACCAAGAGAAGAGCTTAATGAATGATGGATGGGTAAGTAAATTACAGAACATTTTGGAGAAAAATGGGTAAGAAGATATGTGGAGAAGGAGAAAAAATAACGTGAAAAAGTTTTGGAAAAAGGCAGGGAAAAGACTGGAAGATATAGAAATACAAATCATGTTCAGTGAGATTGCCGAAAAGAGCTCATTAGTTTGTTATAGGCCAATGAAAAATACATGGGGTAGGGAAAAATATATAGACATAGTAAATAAAGAAGAGAGAGAATCTATTGCATGGGTAAGAACCGGAGCATGAAGGCTAAAAGGGCTAAGACAGGGTATTCCTCAGAACCATTGTCCGATATGTGGTGGTAATGAAGACATTGAACACAGTATTTAAGTGCCAAGGAACAGAAAATTGGAGAAAAATTTTTTTTAATAAGAAGTGGTTGAAGGGGGATAGAAATACACTTATGATTGAAATGATATACAAGGAGACTAGAAGCATTGGACAGTTTTTGTGTAAAGCCAAAAATAAATGGCTTTGGACAGTGGAAAGAGAAAAGTAAGAGGTAAGCGCATCTTACCTTGAATGGAAAACTATAGTGAATATGTGATGGTTAAGTAACCAATAAGTGAAAAATGAAAAATGAGTGGAAATGGCACATGAAAAAAACTGAAAAAAAAACAAGATAATTTATTGACAAGAAATGGTAAAATGTAAATAAACTGTAGTGATTATCTACTGAATAAGTGACCAGGGTCAAAGTGCAGTAGACAAATTTGTAAAACTCTTAGCACAATAAAGCAAGTATAAAGTGTCAAGTATAAATAGGCTACTATATTACCATTGTCTGTGATTATTTTTGTTACTGTCTCCTGGCCTAAATATAGCATATTGTACAGCAAAAAGCAATTAATCCCTCCAATGTAGCAGTATATCAACCTTGCAAACTTTCCATGCTGGTAGTATTGGATCTTCGGCTATCGTCCAGGCCACTAAAAATGTTAATATATATATGTGATGCACTGTAGCTGAAATGACACATTTGGAATCCAAAATATGTGGGCAAATGCACTATGGTAAATGCCACTGATATCTATAGTCACTCACACAGAAGAAAATCAAAGTTGCTACAAAATCTCAATAATGAATTAGAGCTATTGAACTATCTTGTAAAAGAGAAATGATTCCTTGAAGTCTTTACACAATAAGTGCTTAAGTCAGCTCTACAAAATGTAAACGTCTAAACCAGGCTGCAATGGCAATTCCCAGCAGCATAGCTACCTTCTCACACCTCATATTGACACTCAACGACTCTCAATGACTCGTGAAAGAAAATCAGAACTAGGTTATCTTGAATTATCATAAGGGTCTAACTAAACAGAGATAGAAGTAAGATAAGGATTTAGATAACTTTGTTATAAATTTTTCAAAACAAAAGTAATGAAAACATTTATTACTGTAATGCAATTGTTAGGTATTTTTCCTTTTTCTATAGGCATTGTTATTTTTGTTACCTTTAACATACTGCAAAAAGTAAAAAGCTGAAGATCAGTAAGTATATTCTGTGTTTATAGTTACTTTTCTTGGAAATGCATGGGTGAGATTTGGAAAAATATGTAGATAATTTTGATATTTTGGTTTTTGCTTTTTTTAGTGTACTTAGAGCTTGTATTTTCACACTACACAATTGCTTCTTTAATAGCAACGATTTTTAAAGCCCCAAATGTCTATTTAATTGGTTCTGTACCTATTTGCTAAAGCATGCCATTACACTTTAAAATAGGTACTTTTTCTTAATTATTATTTCCAATACTCCTTTCACTCTTGAAAATATTCCTTGGATCACAGCTTATATTTTATTAGCTTGAAATTTTCAGGAGAGCTTCAGGGATTAAGGATTTAGAAATTAATGTGCATTAGTTAAAAATATTAAACATTTCAGCAGAAATTAAATATTTTCCATAACCCACACTGAAAAGTTGAAAAATTCAATAACAAGTATAGAAATATATTTTTCTCTTAAAGCAATTAAAATTAAGCAATATATGCACAACAATTGCTTTAGGTTTATATACTAAGCTCAATTAAAAATTTGGAAGAGATACAATAAACTGTAGGCTCCAAGGACAATTTCATGTTAGCATATAAGAAGTGATTAATTATAAATAAAAAAAGTTAGTATGTTGACAACTGTTTGTCATATTTATTTGAAATAAATTGTGTGTTTTAAAGAGATCTACATTTGTTGTGCAGTAGGATTTTGCTTATACCTTACGGTTTACCAATTAAACAAAAGTCACTCAGAATGAAGAGGACTTCACAGGCTATTCCCATAAAATTCAATATTTTATTTATCATAAAAATATCTTAAACATATGTTATTTTAATCTAAATCGTTAGCACCATTTTTGAGGAAATAACAAACATTTTTGCATGTAAAAGATACTTCAGGGTAGCTGAATTTTGTTTATAATCTTTGTGTTACTTCCTGAAGACACTGTACTTAAACACCAAGTTTGGTATTTAACCAACTTTTCATTTTTGAGTTATGCTGTTTTCTCTCTCTCTCAGGACCATTTTATAATTTTGCTTTTGGATCCAGGGGATCTAAAAACGTGCATTTTCACCGAAATCTACTTACAGAATTGTGTGTGGAGCACACATAAGTAGATACATTCCTCGAAAATGCAAAAAGCGACTATAACAAACATCTGAGCTGAAATTCTTATAGTATATGCGCATTTTTACGAATTTCTTAGTTCAGTTATAAATATCCATGTTCCATCATAAAATGAATTGATAATTACGTGTTAATCTAAGAATGCGCTATGGTTCGTTGCAACACTTATGGCGAGTACACTTATGCCACTTTTGGCATATTTCAGCGCCATTTTACCCGATTTTCGCGGAATCCAAAAACATAGTTTGACTATTGATGCATATTATGTGGTAACACAAATTAACCTGTTGATTTCAAAGTTATAAACGTATAATTTTATATTTTACCAGTTTTCACAAACATTCAAAATAATCTGGCCGTTTGTAACTCCATTTCCTTCTCCGCACTCCGTAAACTCTTCCTCAATTAGTTTGACTTTGGGGCAACGTTATACTTAAGAAATTCCAAGTACCTCCTACATTATTTATTTGTTTATTCCATTTATATGCAATCTTTAACATCTAAAGTTATATCGGCGGGTTTGCCTGTGAAACAATTGCTCATCGGCAATGATGTTTATTCGTCTACTATTCTGTTAATCGTTGGGTTTATTTACATTACATTTTCTATTTAAACATTAATTTCACACATACATACATTTTTACTTCCAGGCTCTAGGGAGGATAAAGAACAATTGGCTAAAGAAAAATTCCCATCCTCTAGTCGGGAATCGAACCTGGTACCTCTGGGTTTTGAAAATGCAACCTACCTTTTTGTTTTGACTCCACACAGAAACAAGAGCAGTTAATACTTCAACGAAACACCCACTTGAGTATAAATTAAAAAGTAATACATTATCAGTTGTTTAAATAGGGCCCCATAAATGTTAAGTGATGGCTACACATGACTGTATTCAGGGCTACCAGTTTAGCCTTTTTCAGCCAGTTCTAAAGGTTTTAGGTATTATTCATGGTTACTGGAAAACGAAGGAAGAATTTGGCACTTAACGTGAAGGCGTATTGTGCTTCTGGAAACCTCCGGGAGGAAGTGGTGAGGCGAGGACACAGAGGGCGACCAGATTCGGGCGGCAGTCGGGGTCCCTAATGTCTCCAGATATTACAGCCGGCTTGACCACCCCCCCCCCACAGCCCTACTCCCGTGGAGAAGTCTCTCTCTGTCCCTCGGTTACACACCGAACTCAATTGTCACGCGCCTCTAGGATCTTCACAAGGAGGTCCTCAACACAGGGTCCCGCATCTCTCCACAGGACGAACGCACACCAGCGCCGCCAACTCCACCACCTCCGCCGACTCGCCGCCATCGAAGGACTCCAGGACCTCCACGTCACCACCGCCGCCCTCAACAACTTCACCACCAGCTGTCCGCAACGATACGACTCCGCAGACTCAACAACCAGTGGTCAGGGACGTCATCGTCTGCCCGCCACAGACTTCACCAACGCCTGCCTCAACAGTTCATTTGGAAGAGCTTAAGGGCATAATTGCAGGTCTCACCAACCTGGTAAGCCTCCTGATCACTAAGACGGCCGATTGGACTCCGGTACTTGAGGACCTGAAGAGTGGTCAGGAAAGGCTACGGAACTTCCTTCTTACACAAGCAAGATACTGAAAGCATTGCAGCGGATACCATCGGCAAGCTTGAGCGATCTCTCGAGATCACTCAACAAACCTGCAATTACAACAAATAAATGCACCTAAATCCCTATCTAATCCCGTTCCATTCCTCAGGGGGACAGACAGGGCCCGCGC
This sequence comes from Deroplatys truncata, assembly GCA_030765065.1. Taxonomy (NCBI): domain Eukaryota; kingdom Metazoa; phylum Arthropoda; class Insecta; order Mantodea; family Mantidae; genus Deroplatys; species Deroplatys truncata. The sequence continues at coordinate 299,275,866 of CM060975.1, read as the reverse complement.
GGTCATGGCTGTCTCCCTCACATCTCCACACTCGCTGCCAGCACAATAAACTGGCACTAACTTCCGGTGCTGCTATGCGGAACCCCAATACCCTTTCCTCACTTCCCTTCTACCCCACGTACAATCCATCCTATTCCCGATACTCCTAAAAATAAAAAATACAAAATCTCCCACCGTCCACTCGCCTGATCCTTCGACCCTAAAACACGATAAGAAATAGGGAAAGGAAAATTCGCAGCATTATATAATCCACCCCAGCATTCGCCTACCAACCAAGGTCAAGTATGGCCGGCCCAACAGGAATCGAACCCTGGGCTTTCCGGGGCCATATCGTGGATAGCTACATATTATTTAAATGGGAAGAATATGTTATCCTACATAGTATGTATTCTAGCTGCTTTTAAACTGATCGATACTAAAATGGTCTTTTTATTCATCACAGTAGTTGTACTGCATAATGATGATAAATTCATATCTTTGGCTGTTCAATTTATTATTTTTAATAACCTTTAAAGGTTAGTAAATTGAATAAGATTGGAAAAATTCAATGCCACGACAGGGAGTCGAACCTTTCGTAGAGGATCAAAGTTCTATTTTACAAACTCAAAGGCAATATGACTGCATATTTGTATTGTGTACATGTTTTGGGTGGCGCAGTGAGTATTGGGCGTGGTGCTGAAGGAGTACGAAGTTTCGGTCTAATGCCCACTCAGATTCGGAATACGAGGAGCTGGGGTCGCGAAAACCAACATTCCGACTGGGGACGAGTGGTGCTGACACTTTCTCGTATTGTCTTGTGCTGTTGGTGGGCCTTGGATCTCATGGGCTGTCGTGCCGTTTTATTATACCGAGCGAGATAGGGCTCCGTGGTAACGCCTGAGGCTCGCATTCGGAAGGCCCTGGGTGTGATTCCTGGGGTCGGCCACTCTGACCAGGGTTTTTCGTGGTTTTCCCCGGTTTTCTCTTCTAGCACGAATTTTCTTTCCCTAATTTCACTTCCACTTTTATGTTTCAGGTCGGTTTAGGGACTGTGTAGTGTCAGTTGGTGCCGGAGAGATGGCCTAGATGCTTGCTCGTTGGAAAGATCTGACAGCCTCAGGAGAGTAGAGTTCTCCTCGGTTCCGCCAGAGGGAAGCCTTCTCTAAGCAGCCCGCCAGTGTGTTCGGATAATCAAGCTTGGAATCGTTGAGGACCTCTGCGCGTCTCTGTCGCCTGCAACCTTTAGTCTTCCGCCGTTTCTACTGGGGTGGTAAGTACAAAAGATCCGCGTGGGTCGTTACCTCATTATTATCATCATTATCACTATTATTATTATTATTATTATTATTATTATTATTATTATTATTATTATTATTATTATTATTATTAACAGCACTACAATCCTTTACTGTGGGTAACTGGAAGGGTCTCAATTTCGAAGTCCAATGATAATATATCTACGTTTACTGAAGTCTGGAGATTTAACTTGGAAAACTGCGGATTTTCGAAGGCCGTTTAGTGGGATTGTAATAATGCGTGCATTGGCAACCGTGACTGTATAGCAGCATGCTGTTCAAGGAGAACGCTATCTTGGTCTATTGTTATATACCGGGGTGAGGCCAAAAGGTTTTGTAGCTAAAATATTAAATTTAGTTACCCCGGCATAAACATTGGGGGACGTAGACTCTGAGGCAGCGAGAGGACCAGGAAGTTGCTGCACAAATTTAAAGCAGGCGTGGGATATTCATAATATAATACACATTATTTCTCATTGACTATGCTTTATTAAATATTAAACTTGGTGCCTTTACATCGTTCACAAAAAGATTAAAGTAAAAACATTGGAGGGAGATGTTCCACACACGCACACAACACTCGCCCTGACTGGCCCACGCTACTACTGACGCCACCAGTCAAAGAAGCCAATAACGCTATTTGCCCTCGCTCCCTTTCCAGCATCCACCCCTGGCCAGGAGGTGGGGAGAGATGCTGCGTCGGACGAAATTCAAACCCCAATCGAAATAATTATACCCAACAATGTCGCTACAAAGCAATAATGTGTCCGACGTGACAATGCACACACATACACACTACACTATTACATTGTAGACAATTTTACAAACATATGAGGACCGTTTTGACAAAATTCATGTCCAATTTTAGCGAATTTTTTTTAACGGTTTTAGGTACCTTTAAATGAGATCCGTGTGATAGTAGAAAGAGAATTTGATAAAAGTTAACATAAACCGTTCATTTTTAGGCCTCAATATACGAGGATTTCACAAAGCTCAACATCTTCGTTTAAGCTTTGACAAAACTCAACATGAGCACATTTTCTTTTGCCAATAACGTGATAATGATGCAATGATATACCTTTTCCTTTATTGAAAATTCTGAAGTTTTCTCCGCTATTTTCCTATTAGGGGTCACAGCTATATGCCCCCCGATAGAATATTTGGAAACTTAGAAAAAAGACCTAAGAAAATGTGAAACAATGACCTTTCCCTTAGACTATTATAATATATTCAGAAAGTATGCTGTTGTAAACGTTTGGGGTAAGGGCTGAAAATCTTATGTGACTTACGGGCGAAAACTACGCAGGCATTGAAATGAAAGCTTGCATTTTACCCCTTCAGGGGGCAAAATTGTATTCACATATGTACGGGCGCTAACTGTTAAGAAATTGCCAGCATTTCTCAACGTGAACTACGGCAAGTGATGGATAGTTTCCTAAAGAGGTGCCAAAAATGTATGGACAACGATGTGGCCAGTTTCAGCATCTCCTTTCGTAAAGTTTGTAAGTAAAGCCTTTAAAAGTAGTTTTAAAACTGTTGTATGGTTTCATTCGCCCCTTTCTATGATAGCGGTAGACGGCAACGTGCACTGAGGATGTGGACAGAAAAACACCGCACAGCTGGTTCGTAGTTTTTTGGCTCTCTCTGTATTAAGAAAGGAAATTTCAAGTGGAGACGAAATGAACAGAGCACAGGAGCTAAGATCTTCAAATCATGTGTGCACAAAAAAGAAGAAGAAGAAGGGAATATGCCAGAAAACTATTTATTTTGACAACACTACAGAAGAGTTCCAAGGTGTTTTATGAAGAAGTCCTGAAGGTAAATAGGAAATAATATGCTGATGAAGAAAGACAAGAGTACAATGAAGAACCGTTATATTAGAAGAAACCAAAGCTTTTTTATTAGCGTTTTAGGAACAATTTAAAGGAATATTATGTTATTGTAAAATACACCTTTTTTCAGCAATTATATAGTTGAAGTTGTTTTGTTTTACTGTTATTTTTACGTTGTTATTTGCCCCACGCTTTGGGAGCCAATTTGAAGAAGTTGTATTGGAGTTGAATTGTATTTCGACTGTTGGGGAGCCGAACTTGAAATAGTTGCAACCGCACGTATGGTAAAAAGTTTCCGGTAGCCTTAGCCCCAAATATACTTTCCGGTGACCTTTGCTCCAAATGTTTAAACAAAAATTAACTTTGTAATTTTGAGTGTTTCTTTAAATATTATATATTTATGTTTGCCTCGGCTGCGTCAGTATTTATATTGAGACATGAATGTCTTAGCAGGGAGTGGTGCGACTGAAGAATGTAGGCTTACACAGATTATAATTTTACTTCACTCCTTTTATTAATACTTGATACGATTTAAATAACACTTCACTGATATATATATATATATATATATATATATATATATATATAGAGAGAGAGAGAGAGAGAGAGAGAGAGAGATATGTGAGATTTTTTTTATTAATTACTTGCACTTTTTAACACGTAAAATTATTTTCGTCTCACACGAATACATATTAAATTTCTCGAGGACGCCGGTTAGGAACACTGTCTACAAACAACTGACTTCTGAATTTGTAAATTTTGCTCCATTTCAGTTTCTGATTGGCTAATCCTAGTCCAATAGAATACCTTCATTTAACTAAAGCTTTTTCTGGTTGTTGATTGGCTATTTTATAAACTGTCACAAAAATTACATTATAGCTTCCAAGAATCACAAGTAGCATTATTAAACGTTCAAATTCATTATTGCCTCAAGGCTACCTCATTGTTAGCAACTTTTAACCTATTATTCTCACAACTCCTACATTATTAAATTACGTAATACATTCACATAACATTATTACACATGTATACAATAATATAAACATATATAATGACTGTAATATACACTTTTTATATATTGTTACATACACATATTGCTTTAAGACGGTCTGTTATTGAATTTATATTATATAATTAGACTGAAATCATTTAAGTGTTAAAAATACTGCCTCATAGTTAATATGTAACATTAGAGTGTTTAAAATATAGCTGCATATGCTACAAATTACTACATACATAAAAAAGGAACTCACTAAAATGATAATGAATGTGGAGATATTGAACTTTAAAAAACTCTCGGAATTCGTGATTTTTTATAAATATAGTATGAGCGCAACAATGGTGCTTGAAGTTTAAAATAGTATCTAGTTCAGTGAAATAAAGTATATAAATTTCAAATTCCGTGGTTTTTATTTCTTTACGAATGCACAACAAATCTCCTGACAAATTTTATAGTTTTGGCATTTCTTAAGTTTTGCCAAAACGGTCCTTACGTATAATAAGATAATTTTTTAAGCATTTCGAGTTCCTAGTGCCTTAATTTACTACAAACAAGCTACTTACTGTAATATTTTGCACACAACTCCTAATATTCTGTTTGAACTTTTACAGAGCATTATTGCTGACGAACTACCACATTTGGTTTACCACCAAGCAATAGGAAAGCAAAGAGAAAGGCAGCACTTACCCTTTCTTTGGCAACTTTTCTGGAAGTGTACTTCTGAGTCGGCTGTCCTTTATCACCTACTGAATAGGAAGATGCTGTGGCGGATGTAAATCTTCGCTTCTGGTGAGGACTGGAACGCACTTTCGTTCTGTATTGTGCTTTATTGTCTAGCGCGGCATCCATTCTACCATTGTTCTTCCAGTGGCCTTTTTCAAAATCAACTGAACGTTAACACTTTTCCTGGATTATTCCTCTAAGATAAACTACCTTTAGCTCTGTTTGCCTATCTAATACAACAGCAGGAACCGCTAGCAAAAACATGACAACCTTAGTTTTATGATCACTGCATGACATAACTAGAAACCGCAAATGTCTGCCTTACGCACATAAAACCTCAAACAAGCATAGTCCATGTTTAGGCTTGCATGGCCTTGAAGTTGAAGATGGGCTAATTAAAGTAGATGATATATGTTGTTCAAATATGTAAGCAAATATGACTTTCAACATAAAGTTCTGTTTTTTTTTCTTAATTTGAGTAGAATCTCTGTATTATGTTTGAGACAATTAATAACATGGAAAATATTAATTTAAAAAATTTGATGTGCTACATTCAATGACTTTTTCTAATCCCTGTTGCTTGCTTATTAATCTGTGTACAAATTATTTTTACGAAAGTTTATTTTCCTATCTACCTCATTTTAATCCAAATAAACTTTTGCAGAAATACAGGGAGAGCCAAAAAAATTACGAACCGGCTGCGCGGTTTTTTTTCCTGTCCGCGACCTCGGCGCTCGTTGCCGTCTGCCGCTATCATAGAAAGGCACAGATGAAACCATACAACATGTTTAAAACTACTTTTAAAGGCTTTACTTACCAACTTTATGAAAGGAGATGCTGAAACTGGCCACCGTCGTTGTCCATACATTTTTGGCACTATCCATCACTTGCCGTAGTTCACACTGAGAAATGCTGGCAATTTCCAGGAGGATATTTTGTTGTAATTCTTCCAGGGTGTGTGGTTTTGTCTTGTACACTTTGTTTTAACGTGCCCCAGAGATAGAAATCGCTGGGGGTTAGGTCGGGGGACCAAGGGAGCCACAAATCTCTACTAAAATTCTGTCCTCAGACGCATTTTCAATTGTTCTCATCGAAATATTGGCCGTATGAGCTGTTGCAAAATCTTGTTGAAAAAAGGCAAAAACACGCCTCCTGCTTGTTAATTCTCTAAAAACGGGGCAAAATTGTATTCACGTATGCACGGCCTTCAACTATTGACTCGAAAAAAATGGTCTTATATTACTTCCCTAAAGAGGTGCCAAAAATGTATGGACAACGACGGTGGCCAGTTTAAGCACCTCCTTTCATAAAGTTGGTAAGTAAAGCCTTTAAAAAGTAGTTTTAAAAATGGTGTATGGTTTCATCCGCGCCTTTCTATGATAGCGACAGACGACAACGATCGCCGAGGACGCGGACAGGAAAAACACCGCAAAGGCGGTTCGTAGTTTTTTGGCTCTCTCTGTAGCTACGTTACATACTTCGTTATAAATACAAAGAGAACAGTGATAGGCAAATGTTTAAGAACTGAACTCTAAACGCTGGCCTTAAAATTCCATACTCTTTCCTTGATGTCACAAGAAACATCATAAAATCGACAAAACTTTAAAAGTACTGAACAATGCGAACTATTAATAATCGGAAATGGCCTGATGCCACAAAAAAGTTTGAAATAAATTGTGTATTTTAAAGAATCTATCATTTTTGTGTAGTACGTTTTCGTCTATCGCTTAACGTTTACCAGGTATACAAGATTATACAAAATTCCTTCCGAATGAAAAGGACTTCACAGGCTGTTCCCAGAAAATTCAAGATTCACATTTTATTTGTCATGTAAATATCTTTTATATACTGTATTTTAATCAGAATCATTAAGCCAGTTTTAGAAAATAAAAAATGTCGAAAATATTCTAGGTAAAGGGTAGTTTGGGGTGGGGAGTAGTGAATCTAAATACCAACTTTGGCATTTATCCGACTTTCCGTTTTTGAGTTATGCTGTTCATAGATACGCGCGCGCACACACACACACACACACACACACACATACACATACACAGATACACACCCGGAACTTTCTCTAAAAATGTTGTTTTTTAATTTCGGGGGCCTAAAAGCATGCATTTGCAATGAAATCTCGGTATCGAATTTTTGAGTGGAATGCAATAACCTTCTTTATTTACTATGTGGGTCGTAGAGAATGTAATAATATATGTTACATTCTCACGACTTTCTCTACTCACTTTTCTACAAACTATTCTTTCACAAGCTTATTATTCTATCTAAATCTGGTTAATACAGATAAACTTTCAATTCACGTCTACACAATTCGTTGTAAAATACAATAGGTAAAACGATAGATTTTTACTTTCTCTACTACGTATAGTAAGTAGGGGAAGTATTGCATTCCACCCAAAAATTCGATACCGAGATTTCACCGGAAATACATGTTTTGAGACCTCCTGAATCCAAAAAAAGCATTTTTGGAAACATGTCCGTGTGTGTGTCTGTGTGTCTGTGTGTGTGTGTGTCTGTGTGTGTGTCTGTGTGTGTGTGAACAGCATAACTCAAAAACGAACAGTCGGATAAACACCAAACTTGGTATTTAGGTTCAGTATCTTCCAGAGATGCGACACGAAGGTTTTCAAGAAAATCCCCCCACCCCAGACTACCCTTTACATGGAACATTTTTCGAAAATTTTAATTTTCTCAAAAATGGCTCTAACGATTTTGATTAAAATATCATATGTTTAAGATAATGTCATGAGAAATGAAATGTATATCTCGAATTTTCTGGGAATGTCTCCAAAAGTATTCTTCATTGTGAACGACTTTTGCATAACTGGTAAACCATAAGAGATAGACAAATTTTTACTACACAAAAAATGTAGATCTCGTTAAAATACACAACTTATGTCATATACATTTCTTTTGTTGAGTGAACCGTTTTCGAGATATTGCTTGTTATTCCCTTAAATTTTCCAATACTTATACTTTTTCTCAAATTCGTTATTCATTTTTTTATGTCCTGGACTTGCAAAGAGAATGGAATGCGCCGCATAGCAACCAGCGTTAAAATATTTGACCATCGCTTAAAAGCTACCACATTCCCCTTGCATCTACAAGAAAAATACCAATAAGTTTGACATCTCGATATCTCGATTAACATAAAGCATATGGAGAATAGGCGTTTGTAAAAATAGATTGTACAAGAGTAGAGAAAGTTATGTGAGTGTAACACATCAGATTTTTAAAGAGCGTATCGCTATGCGATAGCTATGAAATTCCATGCTCATTGCATGACCACGAGAGCGGGGGGGGGGGGCGACGATTGGGAACCTAACATTTGAGAAAAGTATAAGTACTTGAAAATTCAAATCAGTAATGTATAGCTCGGAGATTCTTAACTCTACAAAAAAATTGTATTTCACATATATTTTGTGCTTTAATGAGATCTACTACGTATAGTAAGTAGGGGAAGTATTGTATTCCACCCAAAAATTCGATAGCGAGATTTCACCGGAAATACATGTTTTGAGACCCCCTGAATCCAAAAAAACCATTTTTGGAAACATGTCCGCGCGCGCGCGCGTGTGTGTGTGTGAACAGCATAACTCAGAAACGAACAGTCGGATAAACACCAAAGTTGGTATTTAGGTTCAGTATCTTCCAGAGATGCGACACGAAGGTTTTCAAGAAAATACCCCACTCCAGACTACCCTTTACATGGAACACTTTTCGAAAATTTTAATTTTCTCAAAAATGGCTCTAACGATTTTGATTAAAATATCATATGTTTAAGATATTGTCATGAGAAATGAAATGTATATCTCGAATTTTCTGGGAATGTCTCAAAAAGTATTCTTTATTGTAAACGAGTTTTGCATAACTAGTAAACCATAGGAGATAGGCAAAATTTTACTACACAAAATATGTAGATCGCGTTAAAATACACAATTTATGCCATATACATTTCTTTTGTTGAGTGAACCGTTTTCGAGATATTACTTGTTATTTCCTTAAATTTTCCAATACTTATACTTTTTCTAAAATTCGTTATTCATTTTATTTTTTGTCCTGGACATGCAAAGAGAATGGAATACTCCACATAGCAATCAGCTCTTAAAATATTTGACTATCGCTTAAAACCTACCATATTCCCCTTGCATCTACAAGAAAATTACCAATAAGATTGACATCTCGATATATCGATTAACATGAAGCATATGGAGAATAGGCGTTTGTAAAAATAGTTTGTGCAAGAGTAGAAAAAGTCATATGAGTGTAACACATCAGATTTTTTTAGTTGCTATGCTGTTGGGAGATACAGACACAGGGGGGCTAAAAGCGGCATTTCCAGTGAAATCTCGATATCCAATTTTTGAATAGAATGCAATACTTGCTCTACTTAATAGGTAAAAAGTAGAGAAAGTAAAAATGACGTTTGTTACATCGCGATAGGTCAGTTACATCCCGAGAAATTGTAAGCAAAGTTGACGTTTGAGATACAACGTAACGCACACCAGTTGACATTCGCGTACTTCATGTTGCAGTGAATTGCGAAGAGATTGGGTATTACAAATGCGGCAAAAGCTGTTTCGCTGTTATTCGCTGCCTGGAAGTAACATACGATGTTCCGTCATAAAAACGAAAATAAATTAAGGTTTACCTGTTTGGTTGTATCTCAAGCGTCGGTTTCACATTACAATATCTCGGGATGCAATTGACCTATTGCGATACAACAAATGGCATCTTTAATGTTATTTTCGATGCCATCAATTGTGCCTAAATAATACTGGGTTTCCATTTAAAAATTATAAAATTATGTTGAAAAGTATAGCTACTTACATTTTTTAATGACCTATACCATCTACCTTCCCTGTGTTCGTGCCTGAGAAAGTATTTTTCAGCTCATATTTTTGTTTCATATATATATATATATATATATATATATATATATGTATATATAAACACACTGCCTTTGTGAAAATTGTAACACCAAGAAGGAAACGCATGAATTCAATGAATTTAATACCACAGGTTAGGTACATGACAAGTAACAAATGATAAACTATTCAAATCTATCCCATGACCTCTGAGCCCTAATATTCAGTATTTGGTGTGGCCTCCATGTGCTGCAATTAGAACTGATATACGTCGTGGCATTGAATCAAAAAGGTTCTGAATAAGTTCCTGAGGGATTTCCCTCCACGCAGTTTGTACTCGAGCCCACAAATCCATGACACTGGTTACTGGTGGACCGTGACGCACCAGTGCCGACCAACCATATCCCAGACATGTTCGATGGGCGACATGTCAGGCGAACGTGCAGGCCAGGGAAGCAATGGTACCCGTCGCTCTTCGAAGAAGGCTTGTACATTCCTCGCAATATGTGGCCGGGCATTGTCCTGTTGAAATGTGGCCTGTGGAGATGCCTGAAGCAGGGGGAGTACCTCAGGCTCAACAACCACCGTTAGGTACCGCTTGCTGTTCAAAGTGCCCTCAATTCGTAGGAGACGAGATCGGTTGTTTTTGGCGCCCCAAACCATCACACCTGGTGTTTGTCCGCTATGCCGCACAACATAGCAGCCCTCCAGGTTGCGCTCACCACGGTAACGCCGGACACGTATGCGGCCATCACTGTAGGACACGTTGAAGTGGGACTCGTCCGAAAAGACTACATTTTGCCACTCAGCACCCCAGTAACGTGTTCACGTGCCCATTGCAGACAGAAGAGCTTATGGTTTCTGGACAATGGAAGCCGACGTAATGGCATGCATGCAACCAGTCCAACCTGCAGCAGACGGCGACGAACCATTGATGTAGACATGTTCACAGCTGTTGCAGTGCTCCAGCGTCGAGCCAACACTGTGGATGAAGCTGTACGGTCCGTTATGGCCATACGGATAAGATGACGGTCATCCCGTGTTGTGGTCATGTTGCGTGGTCCAGTACCCGCTCTTCGCTACGTACGACCTTCATCTATCCACTGCTTCCACACACGCATCACTGTCATAGCAGCATGCCCTTTACGAACCGAAATGTCACGGTGTGACAAACCCGCTTCCCGGAGACCGATCATTCTGCCTCGTTCGAACTCACATGCTGATATGGCTCCCTTTGACGTCGATGAGGCATACTGGCACTCACTTTATTGTTTCCACCTTGTTTGACAGCTCTGCACTGACTACACTGGGCGCAACACTGACCTTATCGGACCGACACGAGAGGGCTCTGCTCGGCCTACGTGTACCCCATCTGTCTGCAAACCTAATCACTTATTGCTTGCACACTCTTCTACACTTCGACAAGTTTGGAGTTATTCGGGAAATTCTTTCTTGGTGTTACAATTTTCACAAACAGCAGTGTGTGTATATATATGGTGGAAGTCTTCTCCTGCAGCAGGAATACTTTCCACATACATTGCATGTTAAAACCCCCGTTTTTAGACAACTATTGGCATGTAATTTACTGGTCATTTTGAAGATAAATGAATTAGTATTTATAAAGGCAAAGGTACCAATGAACGGAAAAGAGGGTGCAACGCACGCAGGCCATCGATCTCTTGTGCTTCTACCGTGACCTCTGGGAGAGAGGGATGAGGGGAAAGACCCTAAGGGCGACCAGATCCGGATCACGACGGGCGCAAGCATGCACCTCCCTATTTTTCCAGATTGAATACCTCCAACGCCTCCCGAGCCTCTGGAGCGTCTCCACAGGAGCGCCGAAAGCACCCAGAGGACGACGACATCAGGGAGAAACCTCCACAGAGCGGACAGCCACCGCCCAACCGCAACCCGCCGAACACCGTCGCCCGGTCCTACAACGCTGAAACAGATGACCAGGAACTTGATGGGTGCAGGAAATGAGAGGCAGGAGAGTCGTAGTAGAAGATGAACCACCCCAGCATCACTTGCCGATCTGGAGAAACCACGAAAAAGCCATGGGACAGAGTGGGAGGTCGCCGGGATCGAACCGGGGTCTCCGGAATGCGAGTCGTACGCGTTACCGCGGCACCACCTCGCTGGATAATGGGTACTTATTTTCCATCATCTCACATCTCCAAGAAGTGCTCACCTCCAATCATGCCATATGAGCTGAGTTACAGAGGCCCACCTTGGAGGAAGTCGTGGCCGCCGCTTGTGGACTTCAATTCGTCGACATTCCAAACTCTTGATCAGGGACATAGGTACGGCCGAGCCTCGTCACCAGACACACCGCCGTGTTCGACAGTTTCAGTAGTACGTGTTCCCGCTGCAGTGTTTATTGTCCTGTCCGCACTGTGCGTCTGAGTGATAATGAGTGTTTAGTTTTTTGTAATGTAACATTTTAAACCCATTTTACAACCTATTTGCGGGACATTCCATCTTTTATTTGGCTGAATGCTACCTTATTTCCTTGTGCCCATTATCCTTGTGGGGCTGTTTCTCCTGGGGAGCAGGTGGCCGCCCTTGTATAGGACCCCGTTTATTGTTTTGTATGATTGTATTGTTTTTGTAACCTGATGTAAATATTACCTGTAAGGCTGCTTTCATGGTAACAGCCACAGGACTATATTTTTCAATAAATGGCTTGTCTGGCTCTAAGAAGCTCTTTATAGTGTTTAAACTGCAAGTGTGTTTCTCGAAAGAAGTAAAATATAGAATTAGTGCCTTCAAATTTCCACTATTAGAAAAGCTGTTTGAAGAAATAATTTACATTAATAAAATATCAAAGTCACAAACCTTAACACAAATAACTGACAACCGTATCAACGAAATAAGATATATGGCATTTCCTTTCATCTGTTTTAGGGTTGTAGGACCAGGCGACGGCGGTTTGTGTTGCGTCAGGACAATGGAATTAGCGCTAAGGATTCTTTCTGACGCTTGGCGAGACTGCTGGAGCCCCCTTCCTTCCTGGGAGTGTCTCGTCTGCACCCGGGACCCCCAGACTGCCAGTGGCTAAGGTAGGGCCGGCGTCATGACTGTTATCATGTTGGGATCGTTAGGGACCCCGTCCTCGTCGTCTAGATATGGTTCGGATCTCCTCTTCATCCCTTCCTCGCAGAGATCACGTTGGAAGCACAAAGGGCCTACTATGGCGGTGCTGTGCTCTACTCCTAACTCCTTAGCTTTTAAAATGAACATCAATACTTCGTATTCGGATTATGGAACCAAAAGAACGCTTTAGCAACAAAGTATGAGACAATTAGTGATTACTATAAGTCACAACTCTCTACAAGAAGATTTAGAGAGACTATACAGTCTTTAACCACCAGAATAAAAACTATTTTCACTGGCGAAATAACTTAGAACGCAGCACAGAATCACGAAGTATTCCTTGTGGGAAAGACGAAATACCAACAGCTTGATGCTGCTTTGTCAATCACATATTCTTCGAAGCAATGCTGTGGCCACCTTACGAAAACTTAATGTAAGTTGGACTAGTCCACTGTCCTTATTTAAAAATTTATTATCCTGCACGATATACTCGCCATTGATAACGCCTCAGTCGATAAGATATTTTATTCTTCATAAATATTTTACTAATTATGTAAGAAGCATATACAGGTTTTTATCTATTTAAAATTGCATTACAACGTGTGTTTAGCATTGATATCAACCTACTGGCACTGGGTCTAATTCACCTGTTTTCTCCAACTTACGAGGGCGGATCGAAAAGTAACGCACAATAATTTTTTTACAAAAAAAATCACAAATGAACTTACACCTTTTACCTGCTTTTCGACATAGTCTCCAAGTTTTTCAAGACATTTCTCCCATCGTGATACCAGTTTCAATATGCCCTGTTCGTAGAAGTCCATTTCCTTGGAGTATAGCCATCTGTGGACTGCTGATTTCACTTCCGCATCTGTCGCAAAGCGTTGGCCGACCAGGAATTTCTTCATGGGAATTGATGAAAGTCCGATGGTGCAAGGTCCAGTCTGTATGGTGGATGTTGGAGCACCTCCCAACCAAATTTTATGATTTTCTGACGAACAGCAGCAGAACCTGGGGGCGAGCATTGTCATGAAGAATTTTGACGTCAGCACTCATGTGGCGTTTGTCACGAAGGGCACGACGCAACTTCACAAAGTTTCCATGTAGGCTGCAGCATTCACAGTGGTCATGTGTTCAGCAAAGTCCACCAATACAACACTATGCATATCCCAGAACACCGTCATAAGCAATTTCCTAACAGATTGAGTCACTTTGAATTTTTTCTTCACTGGGGAACCAGCATGTTTCCACTCCATGCTTGCCTGCTTGTAGTGATATGCCCACGACTCATCACCAGTGACGATTCCTTTCAGAAAGTCATGCCCTTCTGCGGTGTACCGCGTTAGGTGATCCAAGCTCGTCATCATTCTCTGATCCTTGTGGTTATCTGTCAGGTTCTTAGGCACCTAGCGAGCACTAACTTTACGAAATTTCAACCTGTCATGAACAATATCGTACACTACACCATAGGAAATGTTGAACTGTTGCGATAAGGTTTACAGTTGCACACGCCGGTCGTTCAAAATTTTCGCCTCAATGCCCCTGACATTCTGCGGGGTTGCAGCTGTTACCGGCCTCACGGAGCGTGGCGAATCACTAAGGTTCACACGGTCCTCTAGGAAGAATACACGCCACCTGGAGATATTGCTACGGTCCATACAATCATCCCCATACACACCACGCATGTCTCTGTGAATATCACTCGGTTTATGCCCTTTGTCCCATAAATATCGAACCACACCTCTCTGCTCTTCACACGTGGATAACAGTAACATGCGCGCCATCTTTGTTGCGTAGTTCATGCTTCTCTCACTAGAGCTGCACATGAAACAAAAAATACCCCTGGAGTGAAAACTTCAAACTATATCTGTGTGAAATTGCAACATTACAGCTGCAATACCAAGGCAGAAAAAAAATTTACTCTGCGTTACTTTTCGATCCGCCCTAGTACTTTGTGTCTTACGGGTAGCCGGACTGTGCGGCGACTTTGTGCAAGTAGAACAGGAACTCTTTACATAGACCATAGCCAAACAGGCAAGAAAACCTCCCTTGATGCATTACATTCACACGACTTTCTCTACTCCGTTTATTTTTATGTACCTTCTACAAACTATTTTTACAAAAGCGTATTTTTCTACCTACTTCATGTTAATCTATACATCTTTGCAGAAAGTTTCATTGGATATTTCGTTGTAGGAATAAGGGGGAAAGAGGAAACCTAATCGACAGTCAGATCTAGCTATATGCTAACGTTGAAGTTCCGTACTCTTTTCATGATATCGCGAGAAACAACTCGATAGCGACATCACTTTTAAAATAACTACGAAGGTATTAAATCTTTTCAAACCAATAATAACAGATATCTTGCAGATGGCTGATGCCACAAAAAGTTATTTGAAATGAATTATGTGCTTTAAAGATGTCTATATTTTTTGTCCATCTCTTAATGCGTATCTGTTATACAAAGTTATGCAGAGCAGTCCCTCAGCGCCGTGGCCGGGAATTGCACGGCAGTCTTGTGCAACACGTCTGAATGAACTCAAGGCCACGGGCTCTTCCACTTATCGGACATGTAGCAGCGGGCTTCAGTCAGCTGTTATTGCTTCTTGTGTATATACGCGAGATGCGTGTGCATTTGTGTGCGATTGAATTATCGGATTATTACAACCCAGAAATGGTACTCAAATTTTCGCTTGAACAAAGACTTTTTATGTATGACACCGACTCATGTAGACAGTGTGTAGGCAATTTCACGATAAATTTCCTAGTGTTCCAGTTCCGAGTAGAGAAACAGTTAGATATCTAGTGAATAAAGTGAAGAGAACGGCATCATTTAATGTTATAAGTTGTAAAAAGAAACGAAGGGTTCTAACGGAAGAAAAACTAAAGGGTTATGGCCGGCTCGATCGCCGGATCTTACTGTGTGTGACTTTTATCTGTGGGGAACTCTCAAAAATAGAGTCTATAGGAATACTTCTCGCACCATAGACGATCTTAAAAACAATATAAGAACAGAAATTACGCAACAAGAACTTATGCGTGTGAATGGTAATTTCATCAGAAGGTGCCCAAGAATGTTTATCTGCCGAAGGACACCACTTTCAACACCTACTGTGATAAGGTTAGTACTGATAAAATAAAAAGTAATTATGTTTGTTCAATAGGTAATCAATATATCGTAATAATCATCATAAAATCAGTAATAATATGGTATCAGTATCAATAATGAGAATAATAAACAGATACACTGAATATAGTGCGCGGAACACGCATCGCGACTACCAGCCAGATGGCTGAGGGACTGCTTTGTACAAAATTCCTTCCGAATGAACAGGACTTCATAGGCTATTCACAGAAAATTCAAGATATGCATTTTACTTGTCATGTAGGTATCTTAAATGTATGGTATTTTAATCACTTTTGAGAAAATAAAAGATTTCGAAAACTTTTCCGTGTAAAGGGCTGTTTGGGGTGAAAGTCATTGTGTCGCATCTATAGAAAACACTGCACTTAAATACCAAATTTAGTGTTTATCCAGTTTTCGTTTTTGAGTTGTGCAATTCATAGACACACACACACACACACACACACACACACACACACACACCCTTTACTAATAACCTTGTTTTTTCTTTTATTTAGGTACCCTCAAAATATATGTTTCTGGTGAAACCATGACTTAAAATTTTTGGATGGAATAAAGTGTTTTCTGCACTTATATACGTGGTAGAGAAAGTAATAGAAAAAGGAAATTTGTAAGAAATGTTTCCCCTCCAGTGGCAGCCCTGGTCTGCGTCAAGGGGGAAGCGCAGAATGGGGGCCAATACATCCTCCCCCTTGTAAAATTGTGGTGTGGTTTGACTTTTCTCCAAGTTCACAGAAGACACAGAAAAGGTTATAGATATGTTTTCAAGTCGTTCTACTGTGTAGTTTGACACAAATTTTGCAGCTTAATAATTACATGAATTATAAACACAATACAGAGAAACTAATGTTATAATTGTTAGATGTATTCTTTCATGAAAATTTTACTTTCATTACCGCCTGCTTATAGTAGGTAAAGGAGCACTGTATTCCACCCAAAATATTCAAATTGATATTTCACTAGAAATACGTTTTAAAGTCCTCTGAATCCAAAACAAAATTAAAAAACGAAACGTCAGATAATAACCAAAGTTGGTATTGCAGATCAAAATCTTCCAAGGATGCAACAAAAATATTTTCAAGGAAATCCCACTAGTACTACCCTTGCATTTTCTTTATTTTCTCAAAAATGGCTATAACGATTTGGTTTAAAACACCATATGTTGAAGATGTTTGCATGACTAATAAAATGTTTATCCCGAATTTTCTGTAACTCGCCTGTGAAGTCCTCTCCATTCTAAATGGACTTTGTGTAATTTTGTAAAACTGGTAAACCATAAGAGAGAGAGAGCAAAACAATACAGATTTCTTTAAAACAAACAGTTTATGTTAAATAATTTTTGTGTATCTTTAAAAATTTCCAAAATATTTTGATGTTACTGATTTGAATTTTCCAATAAGTCATATGTGTTTTGAAGTACTAAGTCGCCATTCTTTTGTTTCGTGTGCTAGGAATTTCAAGGCCAGCATGTAGTTACGTACTTTTTAAACATTTGACTATCACTTCAGCCTCCTGTATCCCTCTTGTACGTACAAGAAAATGTGTAATGAAGCCATTTCTGCAAACGTTTATCTCGATTAGCATGAAGCAGATAGAAGAATAATATTTTATAAGAACAGTTTGCAGAAGAGTTATAAAAATAAATGGCAGTGGGAGAGAAAGTCATGTGAATGTAACATGTCAGATTTTCTTGTGCAATAATATCTTGAAGACTTGAATCAGATTTGAAAAACCAATGCCATGACTGGGACCTGAATTGCAGTTTGGCTTTGAATACGTACTTCAATGCTCTATGCTGAGTGATTGTGGTAATGTAATTCAGTCTGTATTAAACGTCACTTATTTAGTTCATACATCTCAGTGAACCTCCAAGGTGATGTCATTTGCTCCAATGTAGTGTTACAAGTTACTTTCAACTGTTGGTTGTATAGTTAATACACTATAAATGTTAGTGTCTTATAGCAGAAAATCCATCGTGTGAGTCAGGGGCATCTTAAAGGGGGCTAATTGGCCCCCAAGTTATGATAAATAATTAGGCTACTATACCCCTGCCGCTGTAACGTTGCACTTGACAGCTAGCGTTTAAGTTGGTACACTCGCAAAAACAACAGATGAAAAGCTTCAACCGTTTGACTTCCTAAGCCAATCACAAGGCAGCATTCCGGATGGTCGATGACAAAGCGGAACCGGAACTAGAACTATTCCCAACCATGTGCTTCAGTTTGTGAATCTTTACCACGAGCGTCGAGTTGTTCTTTGTTATTTATATTTGTGATTATTGTTCGTTTATACATATATATTTATATTTATCTATTTTATATATACCTATATATATTTCATTCATATTATTTATTTAAACAAAACTTAAGTGCGACAATGTCTGAAAAACGACGTCGATCGCCGAGTGATGATTCACGAAGTGAAAATCCTTTGCGCCGAGGTGTATCACTTAATAGTCAAGCATTGTAACTATTAAGGAGAACCCGGGAATTCTTTGAACAGGAAAAGGAGTACGTGAAGCTTCACGGCCATCCCTCTATTCCTGCTGATAAAGCCGTACAACGAACTGCAGCAGCTCTTGGACTAAGCACGAGAACTGTTATTCACAAGGCTACGGTGGGCGCGGCTTCGTGGAAGAAGAAAGTAGATCATGTGAACAAGCTAATACGAAAAACACAAGAAATAGACGGAATTATTAGTGACTGTGAACCATTGATGATATGCCTTGGTGAAGATGATGATGACGACAACGGGGATTTGGATGGAATTGAGCCATTGCAGATTTAAATGGGTGAGTGAAAATGACCTTGTTATGGCATGTTTATAATTTGTTTTATTTCTCCTCATTGTAGCAGGAAGTTTGTATTATTTTGTCTCTATATTGTCAAAAGTGCGTAATTTATTCTACATACGCTGCAATGTTTATGCAGAGTTATTTTCAATTAACAATAATAATACGAAATAGTTATTATTCATTGACGTTCGTTACTTACGTACACTTTTTGTATGCAGCTTAGACACGATAGAAAGAACTATCAGCTGTTGTTTACTAGCCACTCTGGCAAAGTCGCAACCACAATGTAGCCAACCTTACGCGAAGCCACACGAACTGTCAAGTGCAAAGATAAAGCGGCGGGGTTATAGTTATTACTGGTCTACCAAAAGAAAAATTACAACTGTGCTTTGAAGCCGTATTGCACCACGATGAGGCGCCAATTTTTTAAGCAGTTTCTAACTCCACGATAGTCGCCAAGTTTCACAACGAATTCCGGTGGCGTCTTTTGACGTCGTCTTCAATATCTGCTGTTGATTCTGCTGCTGGCTGCTACAGTGGTTGGCTATGAGATCTTTCTCTCAGGGTATGCTTAGGCGTATTGTGAAAGGTGAAGTGGTATATTTATAGGTAGTTGGAAGATGATTCATGTTTATCTGCACCACGTATGGAAGCCAATTTGTCGCGGTCACTTCGTGTTATCTTTTACTGGGCACCTGTTATTGTATTACTACTTTGAATGTTGGGTTCATTGTCCTCCGGCTAGCTATTATTTCTCGGTCAAGCAAATCTCTTGAACAGGGTGTGTAAACGGAAAGGATTTGTTACTCACAGATAACACTGATAAAAGAATTTGTTTTTACACTTTTATTACCGTCACAATTAATTAAGTTCACATATTCGCTCTTGATACACGCCAGACTGAAACTGTTATATTTTCTAATATCACTATAATCACTTATTTACTGCACATTATTAATTCGCGTGTTTCACATTTATAACAAACTTTACGACGCGAGAGATTCTGTAGAATTGCGTAACGTGTACTTTATGTATGCTTCCGTTGAACTACGCGACGTGTAACTCACGAATACTTATGTTGAACTGATCGACGTATTACACGCGAATGCTTCTGTTGGACTGAGCGTTACTCATCTCTGGCTTTAGCTTTTTATATTCCCTCACCCCAATATGCCTAAACATTATAACAGAGCTGCTATTGGTTAATAAAACGCGCCAACATTAGCGTCTATTTTTATATCCAATCAAAATTACGAACACATATGCTCTAGGGAAAATATTCCCTCCATTTCTAAGAAAAGCGCGCTAATCTGATGTGATTTGCTTGTCTCTTATAATTAATAAACAACTCACCCCCTCGCTCATTGTTGCCCGCTCTTATTGTCAGTTTCAGTGAGGCCCTGTAAACTTATTTCCTAACAATGCTTATAATTAACAAACATCTCAAATCAATGTCATACAATAATGCTTATTTACACTACAATCACTCTGGCATTTACATTATTGTGATACAAATTACTGCCACAAAGGATAACACCAGTTAAATTGGTTGAGAAACTTGATGTGATCTAATACTTGAGCTATTGAAGCAAATTGCCGTCCGTTTGATAATAAAGAATGAAGCTGATTATGAATAGTAGGAAACTATAAAAATATTATACCTGCTAACTTCTGCTGTATCAATTTTACGGTTTGAAATAACTGTTTCCGCAGGAAAAAAAAAGAACTAATTTGCCGTCAGCCACTAAAATATTTACCGGCAAAACCCCTCGCGGCTACCGCTAAGCAACTAATAACCCAGTGCGCTAAGAACTGCCGATTACCTTACAAGACTGTAAGCCTCAAAGACTGTACACAAAGAAAAGAAAGGTAAGACACTAATTTTAACAATACCTCCTCTTTTATTACTTAAGCTCCGCCTACCTTAGAAATACCCCACCAAAGTTCCCACGTTATACGTTGCCAAATATTACGCATCTAAAACACAACTTTTACTCTTTGACTACCAAAGTCTAAGAATGCTTTCTCTTTTACAGAATTTCTGTCTGAGTGACTCTGCAAACATACTGAACTTAACTTCATTCCAGGAATCTTTGTACTAGCGGGTTCACTCCTCAGCTATGAAGTAGTTATTGTTTACGTTATTAGCTCCACGTTTAGGTGCCAATTTGAAGGTTTATTTTAGGAGTTGTATTGTTGTTGACTCGCTATTTGCACCACGCTTTGGGCGTCAATTTGAAGTAGGTTGTATTGTAGTTCCACTGTT
Organism: Deroplatys truncata; assembly: GCA_030765065.1. Lineage (NCBI taxonomy): Eukaryota > Metazoa > Arthropoda > Insecta > Mantodea > Mantidae > Deroplatys > Deroplatys truncata. Next base: position 299,254,856 of record CM060975.1, on the reverse strand, counting down.
GGGTAGCCAAACTTGATGGAGTAACTGCCCCACGTATGGTACAAAGTTTCCGGTGGCCTTCGCCCCAAGTCTACTCGATGGCCTTCGCCCCGGGTTTAGGAATCAACTTTGTATTTTTATGTTTCTTTAAATATTATATATACTTAGGTTTGCCTCGGCTGCGTCAGTATTAATTTGTAGAAACATTTATCTCTTAGCAGGAGGTGATGCGGCTAAAGAATGTAGGCTTACACAAATTATAATTTTTACTTTACTCCTTTTATTAATCCTTGACATGATTAAATTACACTTCACTGATATAGATCTGTGAGATTACTTATTAATTACTTGCACTTTTTAACACGTAAACTTTATAATATTCTTGCCGTAATGAATTTTATATGTCCCACACTGAATACGTACCGCGAACGAACTGCTCAGGTACGCTGCCGTCTAGCGACTGACGTTTACCGCTTAAATTTGTAAATTTCTCTGTTTCAAGTCTCTGATTGGCTATTTATAAACTGTTTTAAATATTACATTATTATTGCTCCAAGAATTACTAGTAGCATTATTAAACTTTCCAATTCATTATTGCCTCAAGGTTACCTCATTCTTAGCAACTTTCGGCCTCTATTATCACAGCTCCTATATTGTTAAATTACGTAATACATTCACATAACATTATTATACATGTACATAATAATATAAACATAATACAATGACTGTTAGATTTTTATATACTATTTATACAAATATTGCTTTAAGGTGGGCTGTTATTTTATTTTATATTATATAATTAGACTGAAATCATTTAAATGTTAAAAATACTGCCTCAGCTATTACTAATGACTTTGCCCATTTTTTCTGGACTAATCTTTTCAGCTCAAGCTTTTTACATTATACATTGATCTAATATACAGAAATTATTTCTTGCAATTATTTTTCTATTGTATTATCATTTCTTTATTTAATTATTTATATTTCCTGTCAATATTTATGGTATCAACTTTTAACACAAATATTTCACATTTATTAAATAAAAGGAGATTTTCTTTTAGGCTAAATGTGTAGTTAAAATTCGAGAAACTGCTTCAGGCAATCTAACCACCACCTCCAAAGCAGAAATTGAAATGACTTTCCTGGTGTGAGTCCCTACCATGAAACTGAATCTTTCAATTGTGATTCAAATTTACAGATATAGCCTAAATATGAAAATGAATGTTTAAAAATAGGGTTATTTATATTGCAGCTATGCTTGATTTAAAGAAAGCCTCTGATATTGTATCAAGTTCAATGACTGTAAAAAGTTACATAACATTACCTAGATTGACTGTAATGACTTAAAATGTGGATTTAATGAATATGTTTGCTAGTTTTACACTTACACACACACACGCACACGCGCATGCGCACGTGCTCACGCACACGCACACAGACACACACAAACACACACACCTCTCTCTCTTTCTATACACTTAAACTTGACCATTCATCCTGGAAATATCCCCCCCCCAAAAAAAGGAATTTGCCATGCTAGAAATTACAAGAATTATCATATAGTTTTGAGTTCAGAGATATTTTATTTCAGATATTTAACAATATAATTTATAACAAAACATTACAACAAACAATAAAGTAGAACAGGAGACTTTAATATTGAAAACATTTTTTTTTAATATTTAACACAGACGTAGTCACAACATATTATTTCACTTTGGCATTATTTATCTTAATACTTTGTGCACAAATAATTGAATGTCCATTTGCCGGGCTGCACAGAAGGATAAACCATGACTGGTAGTTTGATATTTGGCAATGTTGCAAGATGAGTTTTAGCACCAATTATTTTCTTGCAATTTAATGTTTATACATAGAACAGAGCAGTTTCTTTGCTGAAAGAGTATATAAAAATGTAAACATGTTACAGAAAAGTGAAATGTTGTATGATGTATACAGCATGTGCGCTCATTGAATCTTTGATCTGTATTGACACAGTTTCCATCTGCTGCAATGAAGCAATTAATGCAGAGTTAATTTTTTGTCAAAGGATCTTTGGTATTTGAGTTTCTCATTTCAGTTACCACATTGTCGAAGTCTTCTTCATCCTTCACAATCCTGCAAAATATAAACAGGCATTACATTAAGAATTGATTTTATTTTGAATACATATCTTAATTAAGGAACATCCATTTTATATGGCCAGAATAGCATTTTTTTTTCGAAGGGAGGGGATGTTGGTTTGTAATTTTAACACACTTAAACCAAGTAGATATGGATGCTCAAATGAGCCCAGACTGCATAGAGCGATGAGTTATTCAACATTCATTTTCTCAGGATATTTAATCTTTTGTATATTTACTTTGTGATACAACAAAACAATATCCGAATTACAGTAGTGAGACAGAAACTATGGTTATATATGCCATGTATATATTAATGTGAATTATAATGTAAAATAATATTAATAATCAAAATACTGGTTATAGAAATAGAATTTAAGGCATAAGTTTTATATATGTGCAAGTGTAGCTGGAGCTGTAGAACCCTGGTTAAAAGCCGACAAACAGATCTTTGTGTTAGAATTAGGGCCCAGGCAAAAAGGACTTGTACGGGAAAGTCATAAAAGCCAGGCCTTGAGTGTTTGTGAAATAGAAAAGGCAACAAGTGAACAAAACATATTTTTGTAGAGGTCGCATGTTTGCAAACGTCAAACAATAGCAGGGTAAGTCTTCTGGAAGGTTCCAAGCTGAACGAAGACAGACGATGAAATTTTAAGGAAGAATATGTTTAAAATCTTTAAGTACAGAAATGTTAGTTGTAGCGTCTCCATCATACAAGGCGCTTGCGTATAAAGTGCTGTGATGTGAATAACATACATGTAAGCTCTCAGAAGCAGGCGTTATTAGTTATTTCTTATAATGTAGAGGAACGTTAAAGTGTTATCAATTTAAAAGTCCATAGGAATGTGTGATAAATACTACAATTATTTCCAGAGTACATATAAAATACTTGATTGCTCAGCGACCGCAAGTTTGGCGCACGAACATGGTAGGGCTCGACCGTTCTACAACTCCAACTAAAGTAACTGTGTGGCTTATTACTAAGACAGTAAATGCGTGTGCCATTAAAGCATAGTGTTCTTCATTAACTTAATCCATTGTTAGAGTTGTTACTTTTTACCTTCCTTCCCGTATCACAAGCTGCAAAGTTAAACAAGCTCTACCAAAAATCCAAATAACAGCAGCCATGGCAAGAAATAAAAAAATAACACTTTAAGAGTAACAATTAAAAAAAAGATAATTATCAATATCACCATAGTTCATATATTAATATATCAAACATACTGCGAGTTATGCTCTCCCACCATGAGTATACCGCAGTAGCTACATATATGTTAAATATGCAAATTTAAATATAACATTGCAGCATAATTAAAAAAGTGAAGAGAAAAAGCTAAAACTAAAAACAAAAATTTAAATTATTCCACTTTCTTGAGTGGAAGTTTATATAGAGCGATGTATTACATAATTTAACACTATTGTGGGTCAGTTTCTTGACACTACATAGCTTATGGTTTATAAAATTGGCCATGTTTCCAGAGCTCATTTGCTACCATCTTCAACTTAATGCCAACTGTCGGAGTTTGGTGTCTTTTTGTTGGAGATGGCTGCGCTGTTGTCATCCTCTGGTAGCTTTTTGAGGAATTTCGCACTGAGATTTCGCTTGATGATAATTCAAAATTGAAAACAAAGTTCAAGCGTTCAATTTTGAGTTACCATCTAAGCGACAACCTCAGCAGGACATTCCTTAAAAGCCACCAGAAGACAACTACAGTGCAGCAATATCAAGCAAAATTATAGTATACTCTGGCATTTGGCATCAGCATGGGAGCAATTGAGCTCTCAAAACATGTCCCATTTTACAAAAAGTAAGTGATGTAGTGTGAATAAACTGACACGCAATACTGTTATTAAATTGAGTATCATTAAAGACAAGACAATGCCATTTGATAATCATAAAAACTATAGTAATAAGTAACAATTGAAAATCACAGCCAATTTAATTCCTCATTTAACTGTTTTTTAAATTGTTTATAAGGAAAGCTGTGATACAGGGCTATTGTTGAGAGATCACTGTATTTAGAGGTTAAGTGCAGGACAGTTTTTATGCGATGATTTTTTAAGTGTCCTAAATTGCAATTGTTGTCTCTTCTAAAATTTGTTTTACTGGCATTAAATTATATTTGATCAAGTTATTCTACATTGTATAAAATGTGATTTATAAATTTATATAAGAATATAATAAATAGAAGTATTTTTAATTGTGATGTTATCATATGATATTTGAAGTTGAGTCGTTATATTTTAATTCACATCACAGAGCGCTCGATGGTAACTGATAAATGCTTTCGAGAGACATGTTTCTCTCATCTTCAGCTTAGGCAGACTACTGTCTCATTCACTCCCCTGACCCCAAGAAGTATTTCATTAGCCAATTCTTCTGCCATCTGTTGTGAAGAATTTGAAACTTGTGTTGGATTTGTTGCCATCTGTAGTGAAGGTTGGGAACCCATCTGTCTTCTTTCTTCTCTCTTGTAATCTGATTGGACCAGCTGCATTAAGTAGTCTGTAGGCGGTATTTCAAAACTGAAAGCATTCTTGATGTTGAGGTGGATGAAAATCTTCTCCCAAATTTCCAAATATGAAGGAATCTGTTTAGGTTTTAATAATTTTATCTCTTGTCCTATTTCATGATTACTGTTCCAAAAATGGTTGGCAACTGCTGATTGATTATTTGTTTCAATTTTATATTTCTTTGGTGTTCACTTAGTCTTATTTTCAAGTTTGTTTTTGTTCTACCTATATATGAGCCTTGGCAATCCTGATATGATATCTGATAAATACCTGACTTTTTTTAAATTATTAGTTGCATTAGTTAAGGGTATATTCAGCATATTTCTCAAACTATATGTATTTTGAGGTGCCAGTTGGATCTGATATTTTCTAAATAATTTTTCAAAAAATTTAAACATCACTGGATGGTATGTAAATTTCCTGTATATTAAATCCTTTATATTTGGATTCTGTATGGTACTAATTATCTGTAAGCTATGTTTCCTTTTATATTTAGTGATTAAATTATTAATAAGTTGAAATTTGAAGCCATTTTCTATAGCTACATTCTTGATATAATCCAATTCAGTAATATAATCTTCTTGTTCCAAAGATACATTAATCAATCTGTAGACCAAACTTCTAAAGACAGCATGTTGAAGTGAAGTAGGGCTATAAAAATTATTTTTTATATAATTATCCATATGTGTAGGTTTTCTGTAAATACCAAACTTTATATTATTATCTTTTCTTTTTACAAGTACATCTAGAAAGGGTAGTGAATTATTTATTTCTATTTCCATAGTAAATTTTGATGTGTAAGTCTTGTTTATTCAAAATATCCAATGGTAAATTTGTACAATCTTGAGGAATAATAGAAAAAATGTCATCTACATATCTGTGCCAAATCTTGAAAATATGTGGGTATGAAGTAGTGACAGCTTTTTCCAAGGAGCTCATATAAAGGTCTGCAAGAAGAGGAGATAGTGGATTACCCATTGCCAGGCCATGTGTCTGCTTGTAGAAATTCTCATTAAAAGTAAAATAATTTTGATTAATACAGCAGGTTGTAAGTGTGATCATTTCTTGAATATAATTCTCTTGTAGTTTGAGTGATTCTAGCCAAGTTTTTAACAAATCTGGAATACTATCTGTAGGTACATTTGTGAATAAAGATGTAACATCAAAGGGCACTAGTACCTAATATCGTCTTTACTAATTGTGAAATTCTGAATATTGTTAATTAATTCAGCAGAGTTCTTGATACTTAATGATGAAAATTTTTCTAAGGATGTAAATTCTTTTGTCAACTGTTTAGCTAAACCATAACTGGGCGAACCTATATTATTAATAATAGGTCGCATACTATTATCTGTCTTATGAGTTTTTGGTAAGCAGTATATTTTAGATAAAGTTGGATTGCTACATTTAAGCTGTCGTTTTTTTTATCAGTTGATAGTATAGTTGATTTTGATATCACTTGGTTAACCTGTTCTATGCATGAATTTAAAAGATCTTTACTAATTGTCACATAATCATCTTTTTTTAAAAATTCTTTAACTCTGTTATAGCAATCGTCAGTATTTAAAATTACAATTTGGTTGCCTTTGTCTGCTTTTAAATATACAACAGGTTTCTCATTGAGTTTCTTAATAGTTTTGTTACTGAAGTTATTATTCATAGTGAAATCCATATTTTTAATAATTTCTGTACATTGTAATTTTAAACCGTTGGCTAAAACTGAAGTTAAACCATAAGTGGCTATTTCTGCATCTGCTATGTAATCTTGAAATTGTTGGAAAAAGAAATAAAAGTTTTAAATCCTTTTTCTAATAGTTGCAATTCTTGTAAAGCTAAAGGTTGATCAGACTGATTAACTACTGTTTTGAGTTTTTGATCTTATTGTAATTCCAATATGGCAGCTGTGTTTCTTTTAAGTAATAAAGTTTTTTCTTTAAAGTATAAGTTTTATTCTGCATATAGTATTTGTGGCAGTATTTTATATCACAACAATGTATATGCCAGAGTGATTGTAGTGTAAATAAGCATTATTGTATGACATTGATTTGATTTTATATCACAACAATATAAATGCCAGAGTGATTGTAGTGTAAATAAGCATTATTGTATGACATTGATTTGAGATGTTTGTTAATTATAAGCATTGTTAGGAAATAAGTTTACAGGGCCTCACTGAAACTGACAATAAGAGCGGGCAACAATGAGCGAGGGGGTGAGTTGTTTATTAATTATAAGAGACAAGCAAATCACATCAGATTAGCGCGCTTTTCTTAGAAATGGAGGGAATATTTTCCCTAGAGCATATGTGTTCGTAATTTTGATTGGATATAAAAATAGACGCTAATGTTGGCGCGTTTTATTAACCAATAGCAGCTCTGTTATAATGTTTAGGCATATTGGGGTGAGGGAATATAAAAAGCTAAAGCCAGAGATGAGTAACGCTCAGTCCAACAGAAACATTCGTGCATTACACATCGTTCAGTTCGACAGAAGTATTTGCGGGTTACACATCGCACAGTTTAAGAGAATTATTCACAGGTTATACGTCGTGCAATTCTACAAAATCTCTTGCGTTGTAAAGTTAGTTATAAATGTGAAATACACAAATTAATAATGTGCAGCAAATAAGTGATTATAGTGATATTAGAAAATATAACAGTTTCAGTCTGGCGCGTATCAAGAGTCAATATGTGAAATTAATTAATTGTGAGTAATAAAAGTGTAAAAACAAATTCTTTTATAAGTGTTATCTTTCAGTAACAAATCCTTTCTGTTTACACACCCTGTTCAAGAGATATGCTCGACTGAATAGTAATAATAGCTAACCGGAGGACAATGAACCCAAAATTCAAACTAGTAAAACAATAACAGGCGCCCAGCAATAAGATAACACGAAGTGACCGCAACAAATTGGCTCCCATACGTGGTGCAGATAAACATGAAGCATCTTACAACTACCAACAAAAATTCTACTTCATAGTGTAATTGGGGATAACATCTATCTTCAAAGTTATTCCACATTTGAGGTCCCAAAGCTTTCGTTAGCAATAAATGCAATTCGTAAAGTTGTAATTGAATGCGGTTTAGGTTACTATAGTGTTTAACAATTTCGGTTTTCAAAATGCTTCTTTCTGCTGTTTTTTGGTGTTGACCATTACCAGTATATTTGATATATTTCTTAACAAAGCATGGTACCACCATGTATATAAGGTAAAGTTGTATGAATTTATGGCCAACTGTTTTGAGTTGAAAACATGCTGATGATGGGAGCAAACCATCTCCTGAAACGCGTTCAAGTAAGAACATTTTAGTGATGTAGTGTAACAACCTTCAACTCTCTTTATTTTAAATTCACTGAATATGTATCTACTTGGTGTTCTTATGGGTACCTTCAGAATTGCCTTTAAAATTCTTTTTTGGATTGTGAGAATATGTGTTGATTTTGGAGAGGAACCCCAAAAGCGGATGCCATAGCTAATTTGGGACTCAATACAGCTGTGATACACTACTTTTAGTATTTCTTTGGAGCACTCATTAGCCAATTTACAAACAGCATAACATAATTTCTTCAGTTTGACAGTTAGTTGTAGTATATGGTTTTCCCATGAGAATTCGTTATCAATCCAGATTTCCAGGAATTTTGTTACGCGTTTTTTAATTATGGGAGTTTGATTTATACATGTATAAGTCTAAATTATTGTTTTTTGATTGGTTATGGAAATACAGATATAATGTTCTTTCTACATTCAATAAAAGGTTGTTCTCTGTTAGCCAACATTATAAGTTATTATTTGCTTCATTTACTACATTCTGGAGGGATAATGAGTTTTCACTGCTGAAGACTAGGTTTGTATCATCTGCAAACATTATTGTATGCACTTTTGGATTGTTCAATGGAAGATCGTTTATGAAAATAAGGAACAATAGTGGTCCAAGGATTGAACCTTGCAGCACTCCATGATTTACTTTTAACGTTTCTGATTGAACTATGTCAATTTCTACAATTTGTATTCTACTTTTACTTTCTCTACTATGTATAGTAAGTAGGGGAAGTATTGTATTCCACCCAAAAATTCGATATTGAGATTTCACCGGAAATACATGTTTTGAGACGCCCTGAATCCAAAAAAAGCATTTTTGGAAACATGTCCGTGTGTATGTCTGTGTGTGTGTGTCTGTGAACAGCATAACTCAGAAACGAACAGTTGGATAAACACAAACTTGGTATTTAGGTTCAGTATCTTCCAGAGATGCGACATGAAGGTTTTCAAGAAAATCCCCCCACCCCAGATTACCCTTTACATGGAACATTATTCGAAAAATTTAATTTTCTCAAAAATGGCTCTAACGATTTTGATTAAAATATCATATGTTTAAGATATTTTCATGACAAATAAAATGTATATCTTGAATTTTCTGGGAATGTCTCCAAAAGTATTCTTCATTGTGAATGACTTTTGCATAACTGGTAAACCATAAGAGATAGACAAAATGTTTCTACACAAAAAATGTAGATCGCGTTAAAATACACAATTTATGTCATATACATTTTATTTTGTTGAGTGAACCATTTTCGAGATATTGCTTGTTATTCCCTTAAATTTTTCAATAATTATTTTCTCAAATGGGAATTCGTTATTCATTTTTTGTCTTGGATATGCAAAGAGTATTAATCTGTGGGAAAGGGAATGGTGCTGCACCTAGCAACCAGCTATTAAGAGATATGTATGTGCTTAAAGGCTACTGTATTTCTATATTGCCCTTGTAAATATATATTACCCTTACATCTACAAGAAACTTAGCAATAAGATAGAGTCTGCAAATGTTTATCTGGAATAACATGACGTAGATGGAGAATAAGCGTTTGTAAAAGTAGTTTGTACAAGAGTAGAGAAAGTCATGTGATTGTAACACATCAGATTTTTTTAGGTAGGATGCTAACCAATCTTTTGCTATTCCTCTGATTCCCAAATAATCTAATTTGTTTAGCAAAATGTCATGATTTACTAAGTTAAAAGCTTTAGTGAGGTCTATAAAAAGTCCAAGAGAGTGTGTTTATCTGGGAAATTGCTAAAATTATTGGTCAATATCAACCACACTGCATATAAATGGAATAGTTTCACTAGAATTTCATCTGCAGATCCATATTCATCAAGAAGTGTTTTCTTCTACTATTATGTATTGTATTTGTATTGTATTTTATTGTGCTAAGAGTTTTACAAATTTAATTGTCTACTGCACTTTGGCCCTGGTCACTCATTCAGTAGATAATCACTACAGTTTATTTACATTTTACAATTTCTTGTCAATAAATTCTCTTGCTCTTTTCTTTCAGTTTTTTTTTTTCATGTCCCATTTCCACTTGTTTTTCACTTTTCATTTATTGATTACTTAACCATCACACATTCACCATAGTTTTCCATTCAAAGTAAGATGCACTACCTCTTACTTTTCTCTTTCCACTGTCCAAAGCCATTTATTTTTTTACTTTACACAAAAACTGTCCAATGCTTCTAGCGTCCTTGCATATCATTTCAATCATAAGTGTATTTCTATCCCCCTTCGACCACTTCTTATTAAAAAATTCTTTTCTCCAATTTTCTGTTCCTTGGCACTTAAATACTATGTGTTCAATGTCTTCATTACCACCACATATCAGGCATTGGTTTTGAGGAATACCCTGTCTTAGCCCTTTTAGCCTCCATGCTCCGGTTCTTACCATGCAATAGATTCTCTCTTTTCTTTATTTACTATGTCTATATATTTTTCCCTACCCCCTGTATTTTTCATTGGCCTATAATAAACTAATGAGCTCTTTTCAGCAATCTCACTGAACATGATTTGTATTTCTATATCTTCCAGTCTTTTCCTCGCCTTTTTCCATAAAATTTTCACATTATTTTCTCTCCTCCATATATCTCCTAACCCATTTTTCTCCAAAATGTTCCATAATTTACTTACCAATCCATCATTCATTAAGCTCTTCTCTTGGTATTCAATACATTGTCTTAACACATTACTTTTTCCTAGATTTAAAGTTCTGAACCAAAATTTCAAAGCTCTTTCCATTATCTTCCCCTTAGTTGGCACCCTGCCCATCTCTAATTGTGCTACCTGTCTTACAATTGACTTCGGTAGCCCTAGTATTTCTCTACAAAACATCCTGTGCACCACATCTATACTTTCCCATCCTCTATCTAATCCCCATATTTCTATACCATACATCATTTTTGCCTCCACACCCATCTCATAAACTTTTTCCAGCCATTTAACATTTATATTAGGTACTCTATATTTGCAGCTTGTAATTGCTGCCATCGCCCCTTTACCTTTTGCCAATGCAAACTTCTTTTGTTTCTCCCATTTATTACCTCCATCTATTTTTACTCCTAAATAGATACAGTCACGTACTACCCTGTAATCTTTATTCTCTCCCTTCCACTTTTCATATTTGCTTAATTTTCCCCCCTTTTTGAAAACCACAATCTGTGTTTTCTCTTGATTCACTTTTAACCTCCATTCTTTACAATATACATCAATTGCTTGTAATGATGTTTTAAACCACTTACTATAATAGATCCTACCACTAGGTCATCTGCAAAAAGAAGTCCTGGGATTTGGATGTTGTTAATTACTGGTGCACAGTTATTATTCTTTCCAATTTCTAGTAAGACATCATCTATGTATAAATTAAATAAAACAGGGCTTAACTTACATCCTTGCCTAATGGGATACTAAGAGCCATAGAAGTTAAAGAGCATCCATAATTAAAACTCGATTTTTTTTTTAATAAAGCAGAGAGAGTAACTTTGCTTGTTATTCCCACTGAATCACCTATTGTGCACTGTGTGACCTTCAAGTGTGTGGAAAGCAGGAACAGATAATTCATTAGTTCAGTAGTGGTATGCAACATTTTACATTTGAAATACATAATCCACCATTCATAGGTTAATATACCTATTGTACATTTATGATTGGTAGAATAATTGCTCTATTATAATGTCTCTTTCATTAGTATTTATATTTGTGATATGAGCATATATATTCTTTCATAGCTTTGGTAGCCATAACACAAACAGTTGCAAACAATAATGACAATTATTATACAGAGAGAGCCAAAAAACTATGAAATGGCTGCGCAGTGTTTTTCCTGTTCTCATCCTCAGCGCTTGTTGCCATCTGTCACTATCATAGAAAGATGCCAATGAAACCATACAACATTTTAAAAACTACTTTTATAGGCTTTACTTGCCAACTTTATGAAAGGAGATGCTGAAACCGGCCACTGTTGTTGTCCATACATTTTTGGCACCTCTTTAGGAAACTATCCATCACTCAACGTAGTTCACATTGTGAAATGCTGGCAATCTCCTGGCGGATATTTTATTTTAATTCTTTCAGGGTGTGTGGGTTTGTCTTGTACACTTTGCTTTAAGTTACCCCAGACGTAGAAATAGCAGGGGGTTAGGTCGGGGGACCGAGGGGGCCACAAATCTCTACTAATAATTCTGTCCTCAAACACACTTTCATAAAGTTGTTAAGTAAAGCCTTTAAAAGTAGTTTTAAAAATGTTGTATGGTTTCATCCACGCCTTTCTATGATAGTGGCAGACGGCAACAAGCACCAAGGATGCGGACAGGAAAAACACTGCACAGCCGGTTCGTAGTCTTTTGGCTCTCCCTGTAGTATTAACATAGTAAAACAACAAGCTCCTTAATTTGATCAATAACCATTGTAATCACATTGTAACGCTAACAGTATGAGAATTAATTTGTAACGAAAACTTTCACATTTATACAGTGAATATGAACAGGCCTCTTGGTAATTAATTAGTATCTAACACAGTTAAAGCAAACTACAACTTAATAATTGAAGCATTACAAAGGAACGAGAAACCCACCACTGTTATCAGAAGCCCATTCTCTAACTGATATTATGTGTTTGCCCACTACAGTGCACAGAGCAAGTCTGCTTGCTCTAGCACAAAATCAAGGGAGTTGGTGACACCTGCCTAGATCATAAAATTAAGAGTTTTTCTATAAAATATGATAGAAAACATAAATTTGTGATAGTAATATGAATATTTTTCCTACTATTGTCCTAGAAAATATTAACATTATGCAACTTACTCATTTCCAAACATTTCTCCTTCCAAAACTGTATCAGGAAGTTTCTTGTTTAATGTTTCTGGCAGAAGTAATGAAAGCCCTCCTCCAATAAATGCCAGGATTCCAAATATTATTAATGGCAGGGGCTTCCAGTAGTCAGCCTGTAAAATCAAGAGGATAAAACATAGCCTCTTAGATAGTTCCCAGCATAATTTTCATTTCAAACTGTATTTCATATTGTCTTAGGGTAGAAATGGCCATACATGTGTCATTGTGCTGTCACTGAAACTAACCACATCAGAACATCATTTTAGCAATTAATATTGTGCTACTCTAAAGGTTAACATGTGGCTTGCTCTTGCTTTTTGGAAGTTTTTCAGGTATTGTTAACTCCATGTAGAGCAATTCAATTTCTTTGCCTTCATTTGCTGAAGTGACATGCTCATTGGTGCAGTGTGAACATCAGCAACACAGGTTTATTCTTAGAAGTTGCTGATGTCCCTTTTACACTGCACTAATGAGCGTGTCACTTCAGCAAATGAAAGCAAAGAAATTTTTTTGTTCCATGTGAAGTTAACAAGACCTGAGAGGCTTCCCAGAAGGAAACGCAAGCCAGATGATAACCTTTAGAGTAGCACAAAATACAGAGAGCCAAAAAACTACGAACCGGTTGCGTGGTGTTTTTCCTGTCCGCATCCTCCGCACTCATTGCTGTCTACCACTATCATAGAAAGGCGTGGATGAAACCATGCAACATTTTTAAAACTAATTTTAAAGGCTTACTTACCAACTTTATGAAACGAGATGCTGAAACTGGCCACTGTCATTGTCCATACATTTTTTGCACCAATTTTTTTCGAGTCAGTAGTTGAAGCCTGTGCATACATAAATACAATTTTACCCCCTGTTTTTAGAGAATTAACAGACAGGGAGTGTGATTTTGCCTTTTTTCAAGACTCTGCAACAGCTCATATGGCCAATATTTTGATGAGAACAATTGAAAGTGTGGTTCAGGACAGAATTATTAGTAGACATTTGTGGCCTCCTCGGTCCCCCGACCAAACCCCCTGCGATTTCTATCTCTGGGCTAACTTAAAACATAAAGTGTACATTCCCTGGAAGAAATAAAGAAATTGCAAACATTTCTCAATGTGAACTACAGCGAGTGATGGATAGTTTCCTAAAGAGGTGCCAAAAATGTATGGACAATGACGGTGGCCAGTTTCAGCATCTCCTTTTATAGAGTTGGTAAGTAAAGCCTTTAGAAGTGGTTTTAAAAACGTTGTATGGTTTCATCTGTGCCTTTCTATGATAGCGGCAGATGGCAACGAGCACCGAGGACGCGAACAGGAAAAATACTGTGCAGCCAGTTCATAGTTTTTTTGGGTAAATGTTGCTCTAGAGGTCGATGTGTCATGGTGGACGATGTAAATGCGCAATGTCAGGTAACAGGTAACAACTGTTAAATGGAAAAAAAATGCTGTCGCATTAGTAAAACCGGAAATAGTTTGGTATTGCTGTAAACTGTTATATGCTGCCATAATAGAAAAGCACGAAATAGTGAATAAATGCAATACAACTGAATATTAACTGCAAAGCAGTAAATAGATGCAATAAAATTTAATAATAACCGCGAAGCAGTAAAAAATATTATTGTTATTGTCTAATGCATGGCATTTAGTAATGACCATTGGTTCTCGTGCACTACTAAATAAATGTAAAGAACCTCAAACCTGATAAAAAGACTTGAGCAAAATTACTGGTGTTTCACGCCCAATATAGAATGGGATGCTAAGGACCACAGCAGTTAAAGAGCATCCATAAATAAAATTCAATTTAATGTTTCAACTGAATGATTACCGTGCAACAGTAAGCAAATGTAATATAATTAAATAATTACTGTGTAGCAGTAAACAAATGTAACAGAACTAAATAATTACTGCAATCCAGTAAACAAACGTAATACAACTAAATAATAATGAATGCTAGTATAATTATGTCCAAGGACATTTTGCTCTTTCATGATGCAATTGTTAGCCTTAATAAAGGCTGTTTTGCATCAATGCATATAAGACAATGAAGAAATATAAAATTTTGGAAGAAAAGAAAGATGCAAAGGAAGTGCTGATCAGAAGACGAACCAAAAGAGAGCTGCGAAGATGTTAAGTCGCAGGATAATTCTCAGAGAGTATCACAAGAAAATTTTGAAACACTCTCCGAATGGGACAGCTGTTCCTGTACATGAACTCATGAAGTATGAGTTGAAGAGCTCTTGAGAAGTGCCAAAATGCCTTCTAAGCATGCTAGGTCTTCTGCAAGTTGTTCTATGTCAAATTTTCCATTAGGTCAGCGTCATTATTTAAGATCTCATTCTCCGCAACGATTCATAAGTTGTCCATGTTGACTGTTGACAAAATCACGCCAGAATACATAACCAATTCAATAAATCGTGACAGAATACATAACCAGAAGTGCTTAAACAACTTTGGGGCATTTAAAAAGCCAAATGCCACACATTTGCGGAATTTTAGCGATGTTTATTTCTACAGGGTAGCCTGCCTGACATTGCGCGACACCCGCCATGACACATCGACCTCTGGAGCAACATTGGATCTCTCTGTACAAGAAGTCCATATTGACAACAATGTTTCAACATCAAAGTGAATTGGCTTTCCTTATGCTTCGAAGCAAGCAGTGCTGTTTTATCACATTTTCTGGGAGTTCACACATTTTGAAGAAAAGGCCTCCGCATAACTTTACCTTTTCAGTTTGCTTGCTGTAATCACCTGACATGTTTAAACAGTGTCTGACTCAAATATGAAATTTGATATTCATCCAATGTTTTGTTTTTGAATTATGCTTCTCTCTCTCTCACTTTCCTATATATGCTTTGTCTTTGGGATTCAAGGAACTCAAATTGTATATTTATAGTGAAATTTCTGTATAAAAGTTTTGGATAAAATACATACTTTCTCTATCTATTACAGGTAAGTGATAGAGAAAGTGAAAGTATAAAATCATTGGGCATAAATGTTTAAAAATTCTTAAGAGGAATTTAAAAGAGGGAAATTCTAAAGATTTAATATGTTAGACAATTAACTACAAGATAAATAGAGGATTTTATTGCAAGAATATCGTCAACAATATACCGTTAGTACAGACTTATGTGTATTTGGACTGGTAAAGATAGGTAATAATTCTAGAAAGAATTTGCATATTCTATGGTGCTAAGCAAAATGTTCTATTATAACTTTCATGTTGTATATATATATATATATATATATATTAAATTAAGTTCTGGTGTTGTTGAAGAAGTAAACTTATTACGAGGGCTGTCCCAGAAGTACCCGATCTAATAAAGAAAACACAAAAATTTTGGGAAAAAAACATCTTTATTTCCCTACATAGCCTCCTTTCAGCTCGATACACTTTTCCCAGCAAGGTTCAATAGCCTTGATATCCTGTTTATAGTGAGAACCGTCAAGTTCTGCAAAATAGCCATCAACTGCAAACTCCACCTCTTCATTGTTGGCAAATCTTTTACCACCAAGCCATTTCCTCAACTTTAGAAACAGAAAATAATCAGAGGGGGCTAAGTCTGGCGAATAGGGTGCATGAGGAAGCAATTCGAACTTTAACTCATTGATTTTGGCCATGGCGATAATGGATGTGTGAACTGGTGCATTGTCTTGATGAAACAGAGCTTTCTTTTTCGCTAAATGTGGCTGTTTTTGCTTCATTTCATCATTCAAACGCTGCAGTAAGTCTGCATAATACTTACCATTAACTGCTCTTCCATTTTGAAGATAATCAATGAAAATTATCCCAAGCGCATCCTAAAAAAACTGACACCATGATCTTGCCTGCAGATGGAACTGTCTACGTCTTCTTTGGAGCCGATTCTCCCCTTTCAATCCACTGTTTTGACTGTTCCTTCATCTCAGGTGTGAAGTGATGGACCCATGTTTCATCCATGGTTATGAATCGACGCAAAATCTCAGCTTTATTGCAGCAAAACATTGCCAAACACTCAACTGAAACATCCTCACGACATTGCGTTTGTTCCATTGTGAGTAAACACAGCACCCATATTGCATATAGCTTTTTTATGTCTAAATTTTCAGTCAGTATGCGATGTACTTTTTGAAATGCCTATGATGTCTGCTAGCTCGCACAGTTTCAGTCGACAGTCATCCTATACCATTTTGTGGAGTATCTTCACAATTTCTGGCATGGTCACCTCACCATTGCGATGTTCGTCTTGGCAGCTCCTACGGCCTTGCTTAAACTCTGCCACCCAATATTTTACTGTTGTAAACGAAGGAGCAGACTCCCCCAGAGTAGAATCTAGCTCAGCTTTAATATTAATTTGACTAAGACCTTTCAAATGAAAGTAGTGCATCACATAATGATGGCTAGTTTTATCCATGTTTACAAATTTGCTGAGAGAGTTCACTATTAATGGCTGCCAAACAAATA
This sequence comes from Deroplatys truncata, assembly GCA_030765065.1. Classification (NCBI taxonomy): domain Eukaryota; kingdom Metazoa; phylum Arthropoda; class Insecta; order Mantodea; family Mantidae; genus Deroplatys; species Deroplatys truncata. The sequence goes on along the minus strand of CM060975.1, from coordinate 299,237,653 downwards.
CTAAACAATGTAGCATCATCAAACTTAAGCTTTATAAGGGTGGTACTTTCTACCATTGCCATTTGTTTGAAACAACAACCGCTATATATATGTCAGGTGCAGTACTTATAGGACTGCCCTCGTAGATAAACTGAATAGCTAGGACTACAGACCTATTTGTGCTAGTTGAAAGACATTTCTGCAGTTTATTCTCAGTATAAATGCCAGATAACATATTAAAGGCTTCTAAACATATCACAATATAAACATGAATGGCAACTTACACAGTGAAATCAAATTTGAATATACTTCTATTGAGGTTATGATTGGCTTCGCTCAAAAGAGTTTCACTCATCACACTTATATGCAAGGAACATATTTTTGTACATCATCAGCTGGTATCAACTGGTTCAAGAACCTGGAACCAATGTGGCTGAACAGAGTTTTCCTGGCAGTGGAGGTTTGAAAAATTTCACATACCAGTTGACATCAATGGGAATTTCAATATTTTCATGCCTATTTGCAAAGATCTTCTCCCACACATCTGGTTCTTTTTTGCTCTTTGTGGTTTTCAACAATTTGATTTCTTAATTTATACTATCAGTTGTGTTCCAGAAATAATTGGTCCTACTGATGACCTGTCTGTTTATATCTAATATTTCTGAAATGCACTTTTAGTCTTCATTTCAAGCTTCTCCTAGTTTTTTTACTGTAATCTCGTCACATTTGAAGAGGCTGATGTGATATAGGCACTCCCGGTTTTTCTGTTGCTGTCGATTTGTCAATTTTGTTTGATTTAGTCTGCTTTGAGGAGCTAAAATTATATTATGTTTCTTGAAAGCTTTCTGGAACAGCAACAGAAAAACTGGGAGTATATAAAACCAACTTCTGTGATTGCAAACACTAAGAGAAGTTTGAAAGTAAGATTAAAAGAACACTTCAGAAGCATTAAATATAAATAGACAACCCAGAAGTAGCCAATCATTTCTGGAAAACAAATCATAATATAAACAAAAAAATCTGATTACATTCACATGACTTTCTCTATCCTCAATCGTTTATTAGTTGGTATACAAACTATTCTTACGAAAGCTTATTTTTCTATCTACTTCATTTTAATTACTCCATTTCAAATAAACCTTTGGAAATGGCTGAATTATATATTTTGTTATATGTATATACAAAGGGAACTGTGATGGTCAAATGTTTAAGAGCTGGATGCTAGTGCTGGCCTTAAAATTCCACTCTTTCCATGCAGTCATGAGATTGAAAAGAATGGCGAAGTATTGAAGAATTTGAACCATTAATGACTAACATCTGAAAAATGGCTGAAGCCACAAAAACTTTATTTGAAATAAATTGAGTGTTTTAAAGAGATCTACATTTTTTGTGTAGTACGTTTCTGTCTATCGCTTAACGTTTACCAGTTACATCAGTTTATACAAAATTCCTTCTGAGCAAAGAGGACTTTACAGGCTATTTCCAGAAAATTCAAGATATACATTTTATTTGTTATGTAAATATTCTTAATATATGGTGTTTTAATTAAAATCCTTAAAGCCATTTTTGCAAAAATCAAAATTTATAAAAATGTTATGTGTAAAGGTTAGTTGAGGTGAAGGAATTTTCTTGAAAATCTTTGTATCACATCTTTGGAAGATACTGAACTTAAATCCCAAGTTTGGTAGCTATCTGACATTTTGTTTTTGAATTATGCTGTTCATTGACACACACACACACACACACACACACACACACACACACACACACACACACACACACACACACACACGCACACACGCACGCACACACACACACAGACCTTTTTCTTAAAATATTTTTATTTATTTTTTTTTTTACTCAAAACCGTATTTCTGGTGAAATTTCAGTATAAAAATCTTGGGTAAAGTGCAATGCATTCTATACCTGCTATGTACATGGTAGAGAAAGTAAAAATCAAATTGTTTAAAACCACAAGGAATATAAAAGAACTAGATATGTATTAGGGAGAACGTCTTTTTAATGAAGCATGAAGAATGAGTGATGAATATTGAAATTCCCATTGATGTCAACTCATGTGTGAAATGATTCAAACCTCTACTGCCAGGGGAAGACTGCTCAGCCATTTTGAATGTGATTGAACCAGCCAACAGCAGTTAACATTGTGTGCAAGATGTGGTATGAGGGCTGTCCCAGAAGTACCCAACCTAACAGAAAACACAAAAATTTTGGGAAAAAACATCTTTATTTCTATACATAGTCTCCTTTCAGCTCAATACACTTTTCCCAGTGATGTTCAATAGCTTTGATACCCTGTTTATAGTGAGAACCGTCGAGTTCTGCAAAATATCTGTCAACTGCAAACTCCATCTCTTCATTGTTGGCAAAAGTTTTACCACTAAGCCATTTCTTCAACTTTGGTAACAGAAAATAATCAGAGGGGGCTAAATCTGGAGAATAGGGTGCATAAGGAAGCATTTATAACTTTAACTCATTGATTTTGGCCATGGTGATAATGGAACTGGTGCATTGTCTTGATTTAACAAAAGTTTCTTTTCCACTAAATGCGGCTGTTTTTGCTTGATTTTATCATTCAAATGCTGCAATAAGTTTGCATAATACCTCCCATTGATTGTTTTTCCTATTTGAAGATAATCAATGAAAATTATTCCACACACATGCCATGACCTTGCCTGCCGATGGAACTATCTCACCTTCTTTGGAGCTGATTCTCCCCTTTCACTCCACTGTTTTGACTGTTCCTTCATCTCAGGTGTGAAGCGATGGACTCATGTTTCATCCATAGCTATGAATCGACACAAAAACTCGGCTTTATTGCAAGGAAACATCGCCAAACACTCAACTGAAACATCTTCACGATGCTGTTTTTGTTCCATTGTGAATAAATGCGGCACCCATCTTGCACACAGCTTTCTCATGTCTAAATTTTCAGTTAGTGTGCAATGTACAGCACTTTTTGAAATGCCTATGATGTCTGCTAGTTCGCACACTCAGTTAACGGTTATCCAATACCATTTTGTGGATGCTCCTCACAATTTCTGGCATGGTCACCTCATTTGGTCGATCACTGCGATATTTATCTTGGCAGCTCGTACAGCCTTGCTTAAACTCTGCCACCCAATATTTTACTGTTGTAAACAAAGGGGCAAACTCCCCCAGAGTAGAATCTAGCTCAGTTTTAATATTATTTGGACTAAGAGCTTTCAAATGAAAGTATTGTATCACATAACGATGACCAGTTTTATACACGTTTACAAAATTTGCTGAGAGAGTTCACTATTGATGGCTGCCAAACAATTACTAAGCAATGTAGCATCATCAAACTTCAGACTTAAGCTTTATAAGGCTGGTACTTTCTACCACAGTCATTTGTTTGAAACAACAATCACTATCTATACATCAGGTTGGGTACTTCTGGGACTGCCCTTGTATGTGAAATATTTTGAGTTCTTAGTTGATTGCAGTCTCAATAGAAATGCAATGTCACAGAATGTTAAATGCAGTTTAAACTAATATTTGTGTGAAGCTTACCAGAAGCAGGGCATAAGGTGCCAAAATGCCTCCAATCCTGGCACATGTAGATGCAGCACCAATTCCTATGTTCCTTACTACAGTGGGAAACTGCTCAGCAGAAAAAACATAGATTGTGCCATACGAAGCTGTAATTGCCATTTTACCAATCATGGCCAGCATGATTATAACCCATCCTGTAACAATAACACAAAAGAAAATTCTGGTGTATTGCATTCATGTGACTTTCTCTACTCACTCTACTACAAACTATTCTTACAGAAGCTTATTCCTCTGTCTACTTCTTGTTAAACCAGATATACTATCATTACACATTTTGTTGAATGTATAAGAAGCATACAGTAGGCTAAAGCAAAAGTGTATCATTTACTGATGGCTTTGAAATTCCAAATTCTTTGCATGACTACAAGAAAAATGAGTGGTGACATACCACTTCAGAAAAGTAAACTATTTCATAATTCAAACCAATAATAAAGAATATCTTGGAAATGGTTAATGCCACAAAAGTTTTTATTTGACATAAATTGTATGCTTTAATGAGATCCACATTCTCTGTGCAATTAGATTTTGTCTATATCTTACAGCTTACCAATTATACAAAAGTCATTCAGAATCAAGAGAACTATATAGGCTATTCCCAGAAAATTCAAGATATACATTTTATTTGTCATGAAAATATCTTCAACATATTATAATCAAAATCTTTACAGGCATTTTTGACAAAATCAAAAGTAACAAATGTTTTTCCAAATTTTTTTTGTACAGACGCTCTTTAACTACTATGGTTCTTAGCATCCTATTCCATATTGGGCATGAAAGACCGGTAATTTTGCTCAGAGGCCTCTTTATCAGGCTTCATGTTCTTTTATGTGCCATAAATTGGACCACCGGCTTTACTTCCCTTACGAAGGAAGCCATGCTAAGGATTTTTACGCCTGAAAAATCCATCGACCTCTGCCGGGTTTGAACCCGCGACCTTGGGAACTAGAGGCTAGCATGGTACCACTAGTCCATGGAGGACGACCAACGTTTTTCCATGTAGACGTTGGTTAGGGCTGGGGGGAATTTTCTTAAAAATCATTGTCACATTCTTGGGAATATTGAACTTAAATACCAAGTTTGATATTTAACCAAATTTTTGTTTTTCAGTTATGTTGTTCACAGACACACACACACACACAGTCCTTTTTCTAAAAATGTTTTTTTTGGGTTCAGAAAAGTCTCAAAATGTGTATTTCTGGTGAAATCTCAATATCACATTTTTGGGTGGAATGCAATAATACTCTGCACTTATTATAAGTAAGCAGAGAAAGTAAAAATTTAAATTAAACACATTAGTCCAAGCAAACAATAAAGTCAAATCTATAAGATTTTTGAGGCTTACCTTCTGGGACAAAAATGGTACACAGCAAGGCTATGCCTCCTGCCAACATACAACCACAAAGTATTGTCTTACGTCCCCATCTGTTAAGCGTAAATAAAAGAAACGTGTAGCCTGGTATCTCTACTGCTCCTGATAACAAGAAATTTATGTAGTCATTGCCTCCTAGGTTTGAAGTGTTCCAAGACAGACCATAGTAAGTGCCACTGTTCACAAACCTGCAAAAGAGAATTTCACCTTTAACTCTAGAATCATATTCTCTTGAAGCACAGGCATATTAATAAGCATTTATCTCTCAGTGGTAATTATTAAAATGCATTCTAGAGAAAATTTTCACATTTTTAATTAATACAAAGCATAACTATAAATTAGCTTGCAGTGTTCAAAAGGCCTTTACACCAACATATATTTAAAATGTATTCATTCAACACAGTTCATATGCTCTTTGCCCTGGTGCATCATGCACATAAAACGCTTGCACATTAAAGATTTGAACCCAGTTATTCTGTACTTTTTACGACAGAAGGCCCAATTCTTCTTTGTGCAGTCCCCTAAGGTTGTTCCTCTATAGCATTCTTACTCAAAATAGCCTCAATTTTCTTTTTTAGGTTATGTCACAAAGATGAGATAACAAAATTTAATTACAACTTCACAATTCCTGACTGCTTGTAGAACTCTGCTAAAGAAATGCCAATACAAAACTAACATTGTGCTTTTGGTACTGTTTTTTCCATACTAGCCATATGTTCAAGATGGTATATGAAATATTTGGGTCTAGTGCTGCCATCTGTGAAAAGCTTACATTGGACCTAATGGCCACTGTCACCCCTGAAGTACTCGCCTTCCACACATATACACCAGACCCAATATTTCTCCATTTTCCAAATGCATCCTGGAAGTTATGATCTTTGAGGATATCAGCATTTCTTCTGGATCTGCTCAGTCATGTCGAATCTACAGCCTTTCACTTTGATTTTCAGTCTGGGAAATAAAATGAAGTTGCAGGTGCCAAATCAAGTAAGTGGGGTGGATCGGGGACAACAGTCATGTTATTTTTTGACAAAAAGTTTTTAGTGAACAAGGAAGTGCAAGAGGGTGCATTGTCATGATGCAGCAGCCAGTCCCCTTGTTACCAAAGTTTGGGATGACATCTTCATATACACTATGTGATCAAATGTATCCGGACACCCCCACAAACATACGTTTTTCATCTTAGGTGCATTGTGCTGCCACCTACTGCCTGGTACTCATTATATGCAACCTCAGTAGTCATTACACATCGTGAAACAGCAGAATGGGATGCTCCATGGAACTCATGGACTTCAAACGTGATCAGGTGATTGGGTGTCACTTGTGTCAGAAGTCTGTATGCGAGATTTCCCCACTCCTAAACATCCCTAGGTTCACTGTTTTGGATGTGATAGTGAAGTGTAAACGTGAAGGGACATGTACAGCACAAAAGCGTACAGGCCAACCTCATCTATTGACTGACAAAGACTGCCAACATTTGAAGAGGGTCGTAAAGAGTAATAGGCAGACATCCATCCAGACCATCACACAGGAATTTCAAACTGCATCAGGATCCACTCCAAGTACTATGACAGTTCGGTGTGAGGCAAGAAACCTTAGATTCCATGGTCGAGCGGCTGCTCATAAGCCACACATCATGCAGGAAAATGCCAAGTGATGCCTCGCCTGGTGTAAGGAGCATCAACATTACACGATTGAACAGTGACAAAACGTTGTGTGGAGTGATGAATCATGGTACACAATGTGGTGATTCGATGGCAGGGTATGGGTATGGCGAATGCCCGGTGAACATCATCTGCCAGCATGTGTAGTGCCAATAGTGAAATTCGGAGGTGGTGGTGTTATGGTGTGGTCGTGTTTTTCCTGGAGGGGACATGCACACCTTGTTGTTTTGTGTGGCACGATCACAGCACAGACCTACATTGATATTTTAAGCATCTTCTTGCTTCCCTCTGTTGAAGAGCAATTCAGGGATGGTGTTTGCATCTTTCAACACGATCGAGCACCTGTTCATACTGCATGGGCTGTGGCAGAGTGGTTACATGACAATAACATCCCTGTAATGTACTGGCCTACACAGAGTCCCGACTTGAATCCTATAGAACACCTATGGGATGTTTTGGAACGCCGACTTCGTGCCAGGCCTCACCGACCTACATCGATACCTCTTCTCAGTTCCGCACCCCGCGAAGAATGGGCTGCCATTCCCCAAGAAACCTTCCAGCACCTGATTGAAAGTATACCTGCGACAGTGAACGCTGTCATCAAGGCTAAGGGTGGGCCAACACCATATTGACTTCCAGCATTACTGATGGAGGCCACCACAAACTTGTACGTCATTTTCAACCAGGTGTCCGGACACTTTCACAGAGCCATCGGAAAACGTCACAGTAGTACTAAGAAGTGACTGTTTGGTTTGGTGGGTAAATTCTTTGTGCACAATCCCTTGGTATCAAAGACAGCAAGGCTCATGCTCTTGACTTTGCTCTTCATTTGTCTTCCCTTTTTTGGTCTTGGTGGAGATGGGCTCTTCCAATGTGAGGATTATTGTTTTGTCTCAGGATCATATCCATAAATCCCGGTCTCATTACCTGTGATGATCCTGGACAAGAAGGTTGGATCATCATATTGACCTGATGAAGCTCCCTGCAAACTTCAACATGCTGTGCCTTCTGGCCAGCAGACAGGATCTTTGTCACAGATTTTGACAATATGATGCGTGCCAGTTATCAATCAAAATATATTGGCATGTCCCATAACCAGTTCCCATTTCATCAGCAAGGTCAAGGCATTAAGATTGTAAGTTGAATCAGATTGGAAAAATCCAATGCCATAGTTGGAACTCAAAATATGGATCTTTGTTACATGCCATTGCATTGGATTTTTTTGAGTCTAATTCAACTTTCCAAAACTAACACTATTCTTACACTTTCATCTTTCAGATGACATAGTAGTAAACCTCAGTGGAAAAATAAAAAGAAGCTCAACTACATGGTTATAATTAATCCATTTGTGTTGTATATGTAAATATAAAACTCTCATTGCTTCAGAACTGGTAATATGCAGGGTTGTTCATATAACACATAATGTGTGATGGACAATTGCTTATGATTCTAGGATTTAGGAAAATGTTTGTTAGTAAGCACTTTCTAAATGTTCCATGTCATTAAATTAAAAATAAAATTGATTTTATTGTTTAGTAAAAATGTCTAGTCATGTCAATTTGTAACTTGGGATAGGGAACTTAACTTTGAACCAATGTAAAGGTCTACTTAAAGGTATAGTATGTGTATGGTGGTTTGTTTTTGGGAAAGGGGGAGATAGTAGAACAGTTAGAAAGCTGAAAGAGTTGGCTTGCTTTTGCCAGCAAAGGATTTGGCTTTCTCACCGGGTAATGAAAGAAAGTTGAAGGGAGAAATTAAGGAAGGGAATCAAAAGGCATAAGGTAGTGTGCTCCTGCAGATGCACCCGTGTTATAAAGAGAAAGATGGAGAGCTGCCATCCAATGGACAGGAGCGGGTAGAAGGTAAGATTCTAGACTAGAGCCGTGACAAAACTGCACTGACTGCAGCTGGAGGCTAGAAGGTGAAAGGAAATGTAAGTGAAGAGTCAAAGTGCTTGGAATTGGCATCATCATTGGTTAATCTCCCGGCTTTTCTGTAGAAAGTATTGGTGTTTAGGTGTTATCTCAAACAGTGTTTGGTGACTGATTGGTGTGTGCTGCTCTGGTGATGGTGTCCAGTGTTGTAGCACAGGTACACTGTGGGCGTGCCTGTGCTGGAAATGTTCTGGTGAAGATTGTCCATGCTGTAAAGGTGAGCTGTGACAGTGTCAAACTGTGTTGATACTGACTGATGCTGTATAGGGTGGTGTTGAGAATGGTGTTCAGTTCCTGCATCCAGTCAGTGAAGAGGCTGAAAATGCCTCTTCCATGGTGATTAGTTGGATCCCTATGTTCAGCATCTCTGTATGCAAGTCCTGAATCACTTCCTGGAGACCTAGGGGATCCCAGTTGAAGCTTCCAGGACCAGGAGTTGTCATGCAGCTTCCCCACTGAAGAAGTTGCTGCAGGCTGTGTTGTGTGATCCTGAAGTGCTGTGTGTCTGCTTTGTGAATGTTGAGGACACTGTACTTAGCCCCCAATACCAAGTAATTGTGTAGGTTACATACAGAGTCACCAATAATAGGGGAAAGCATACATATTTAGGACCTGGAGTTTTTTTCAGGGGGCCCAGAAGGGCCTGGGAAACAAAGTATCAGAGATAAAATACCAAACCTGGACTTCTGTCTAAATACTTAAAACTCTGCTAGCAGTGAAACATTAGAAAGATATGTTCACAAGTATTTCACTGGCAATGCATTTGTAAATCTATATTTACTAAGACATTTTTGCTTCTTCTCTTATGTACGTTTCACCATTTTAGTTTGTGTCATCATTTTTTATGTTTAAAGAATTATATATAACACATGCAAAAGAAGAGTTTTATTTAAAATTTATGGCTTCATTAATTTTTAAGATCATAAAAACAGGTACACTTACCAGTTAAATAGAATAAGCAGAGTCTTTTTGCGAAGGTTTGGATATCGAAAGAGATCAATCAGTGTAGCCTGCTTCCCCTTTGCCTCTCCTGTTTCTTGTGCATTAACTCCTTCAGGGACACCTTCAGCAGTGATCTTTGGCAGAAGGTTGTTAAGCACATCATCAGGAATGGTAACTTTGTTTTCCTTAGCTGCTTTCACTAGAAGATCCTTTGCCTCTTCTGTCTTTCCTTTGGTAATTAACCATCTCACAGATTCAGGCACAAACCTAACCAGCAAAATTACATTGTATAGAATATTTTACAGTAATACAAAAGTATTTGTTAAACTTTGAAATAGTAGGAGTTATACATTACAGAAGCATTGCATTTTATGTACAATAATGTATCTCTTCATTAAATAAATAAAGATGTTAATGGGATATTGTATATGTATTCAGATAGCTACCTATTTTATAATATTATTTTGTTCAGAAGCATGGTTGTATTACAGGAAATTGCTTTTTCTCAACTCTGCTGTTCCCTCCCCATTTTCCCGGCTCTCCATGTACCAGCTAATCAGTTGATGTGAAGTCTGTGCTGCACAGAAGTTGATGTGTTGTGAGACTACATGTTTCAGTGTTATAGTGTGTTAGTACTATTATGAGGCCAAAAACTTCATATACTTTAGAAAACAGAATCTCCAATGTATTCCTATGTGACAAGATGGACATTTATATACAGATTCCCGCTGTTCGTGGGCTTCATAGAAACACAGTTCGTAATCTTGTGAATAGATTTAGGGAAACAGAATTTATTCTAATAAGAAACTGAAAGTAAATTGCCATGTTCTTATACAGCAAAAATTCAGTGACACTGGAGAAAAGTTAAAATGAAGTCCAAAGAAATCTTTGACAAAGCTTGCTTAAATTAGGAAATTTGCAACCTTGGCTTGGAATGCCCCTAAACTTTTAAAATTAAAACCCAATAAGATGTCTTAGTTCAGGAATTGCAACTACAGTAGTGGAGTTAATTTCTGCAATTGAATGTTAGATAATATTAATGATCATTCTATTCACCCAATTTAATTTTTCTTACTGTTTTATTTACATGGAGATGAATTTATGAATGTTACTATAAATCTTTTAAAAGGTGTGAGAGAGATATGGTGGCCCAAGGATATCATTTCCAACACCTTCTTTAATAAAGTTATATAACTGTGCACCAGTAATTAACAACATCCAAATCCCAGGACTTCTTTTTGCAGATGACCTAGTGGTAGGATCTATTACAGTAAGTGGTTTAAAACAATCATTATAAGCAATTGATGTATATTGTAAAGAATGGAGGTTGAAAGTGAATCAAGAGAAAACACAGATTGTAGTATTCAAAAAGGGGGGAAAATTAAGCAAATATGAAGAGTGGAAGGGAGAGAATAAAGATTACAGGGTGGTGCGTGACTGTATTTATTTAGGAGTAAAAATAGATGGAGGTAATAAATGGGAGAAACAAAAGAAGTTTGCATTGGCAAAAAGTAAAGGGGTGATGGCAGCAATTAGAAGCTGTAAATATAGAGTACCTAATACAAATGTTAAATGTCTGGAAAAAGTTTGAGATGGTTGTGGAGCAAAAATGATGTATGGTATAGAAATACGGGGATTAGATAGAGGATGGAAAAGTGTAGATGAGGTGCACAGGATGTTTTGTAGAGAAATACTAGGGTTACCGAAGGCAATTGTAAGACAGGTAGCACAATTACAGATGGGCAGGGTGACAACTAAGGGGAAGATAATGGAAAAAGCGTTGAAATTTTGGTTCAGAACTTTAAATCTAGGAAAAAGTAATGTGTTAAGACAATGTATAGAATACCAAGAGAATAGTTTAATGAATGATAAATGGGTAAGTAATTTATGGAACATTTTGGAGAAAAATGGGTTAGGAGACATGTGGAGAAGGAGAGAAAATAACGTAAAAATTTTTTGGAAAAAGGTGAGGAAAAGACTGGAAGATATAGAAATATAAATCATGTTCAGTGAGATTGCTGAAAAGAGCTCATTAGTTTGTTATAGGCCAATGAAAAATACATGGGGTAGGGAAAAATATATAGACATAGTAAATAAAGCAGAGAGAGAATCTATTGCATGGGTAAGAACCGGAGCATGGAGGCTAAAAGGGCTAAGACAGGGTATTCCTCAGAACCATTGTCCGATATGTGGTGGTAATGAAGACATTGAACACAGTATTTAAGTGCCAAGGAACAGAAAATTGGAGAAAAGAATTTTTTAATAAGAAGTGGTTGAAGGGAGATAGAAATATGCTTATGGTCGAAATAATGTGCAAGGACGCTAGGAGCATTGGACAGTTTTTGTGTAAAGCCAAAAATAAATGGCTTTGGACAGTGGATAGAGAAAAGTAAGAGGTAGCGCATCTTACTTTGAATGGAAAACTATGGTGAATGTGTGATAGTTAAGTAATCAATAAGTGAAAAGTGAAAAACAAGTGGAAATGGGACATGAAAAAACTGAAAAAACATGATAATTTATTGATGAGAAATTGTAAAATGTAAATAAACTGTAGTGATTGTCTACTGAATGAGTGGCCAGGGTCAAAGTGAAGTAGACAATCAAATTGTAAAACTCTTATCACAATAAAATAATTAGCATGAGCAATCTATATACTTGAATTTAAGGGGCTATCAGTGTCCAACTCTGCTGGCAAAGTGTACCTCCTGGTGCCAAGAAAATTCCTATTAGGCTGGCCACATGTTCAAATGAAAGGGTAGCGTATGGTCAGCAGCTGCCTCCCCCCAAGATTTGCGAGATTAGAGCATCTACTACTTTTCCATGACGTAACTCTTCATCATTCCCCAAGGACTTCATGAAATTGAATGCAACCTATATTAAAACTCCTTGCAGGGGAAAAAACCTCCATAGAACCTAGGGCCTCTCATATCACAGCTGGCAATGCTTGGTGCAAAACTTTAGAGATGACCTTAATCTGGAAGATAACTCTCAGATCAAATTAATACAGAATAAAGAGGTTTTATTGCATTTGAGGCAATCAACTGTTGCAGTTCTCAATGGCTTGTGTTACCTTATTTGTTGAGCGCTTATTGTTTAATTATTTTTTAATTTGGGTTCTTTGTCCTCCGGCTAGCTATTATAACTCAGTCGAGCACGTGTCTCTAAGCAGGGTGTGTAATCGGAAAGGAAGTGTTGCTAAAGGATAACACTGATAAAAAAATTTGAATCTAGACTTTTATTGCCGTCACACTTAATTAACAATTGACACATTTAATCTTTATACACGCCTGACTGAAACTGTGATATTTCCGAATGTAACTACAGTCGTTTTAGTTGCCGCGCACCAATTACTTCGCGTACTTTACATTCTTGTAACTAACTCTGCAACGTGCACCTCGTGAGAGATTCTTCAAAACTGTGCGACACTTGCTTATGGCTCGAGAGTATATACTGCTTCACCTCGAATTGACTAAACATTATAATAGAGCTGCAATTGGTTACCAAATCGTGCCAACATTAGCAACTGTTTTGTCAGCCAATCACTACTACTAACATATATGCTCTAGCGAAGATATTCCCTCCATTTCTAAAGAAAGGCACGCTACCTTGACATCATTTGTTTGTCTCTTCGTAGCAATAAACAACTCACCCCTCGGTTTATTTGTTATCCACTTCTATTGTCAGTTTCAGTTAGGCCGTGTAAACTTATTTCCTAACAATACTTATGGCTAACAAACATCTAAAATCATGTACATACAATAATATTAATTTACACTACAATCACTCTGGCATTCACAGTGTTATGATATAAAATATTGCCTCAAAACAGCTACTAATAATACATATTTTTGGGGTACTAACCACCAGTAACAGAGGAAGATAGCACCAGGAGCTGACAGTGCTATCTGTAGCATTCTCCAGTCAGTAATAAAATACGCCAGAGCCGCAGTCAGTATGTATCCAGCTGTAAAGAAGAATTGGCACACTACACCTGCAAACAGTCGCTTGCTTGGACCCACCATCTCCATTGCTGAAACAACAACAGCACTTTCCTGCAAATACAATTTATAAAACAAGTACCCCCCTTAAAAAAAGACAGAATTAAAATTTTCAATGAAAATTTACATATTCAAAACCAAGAAATTACAGATGAACTTCTATTTTCCCCCCACTGGGCATTGTTTGCAGATTCAGACAACACCAGATGCTACCTACAGAAACTACCACAATCAAACAATTTCATCCAACAGGCAATCTCCAGCTGAAGATGGTTGCAAAACTTAATATGTTTCCAAAAATATAGGGTTGTTCAAAGAGAAGGAACATACTTTAAATACGAGGGCTGATCAACAAAGACTGAGACTGATTTTTTCCTGTAGCTTCCGTGATAGTTTCGTACCTGTAACATAAATATTTAAAAAGAGCGGGTTTTTATGGATAATGTTGGTAGGCGGCAGCACTCTCATGTTGGTAGGTTGGTAGTAATGCTCTATTTTGTAGACCCTACGTGCATTTCGCATACCAGACAATGGAGGTGATGCATTTTTTAAATCAATTATCACCAGTAATGAGTCATGGCTGCATCATTATGATCCTGAAGGAAAACAAGCCAGCACGGTGTGGAAATCGCCAGGTTCTCCAACACCAAAAAAGGCAAAAGTTGGGGAAAGTGATGATCACATTTTTTGACTGTAATGGAATGATTTACCAGCATGCAGTTCCCCCTCACACTACTGTTACAGCAGCATACTACACATCAGTATTGGCTACATTGAGGAAGCACATTGCAAAGAAACGACCAGAGCTTTCTCGGACTGGGTGGTGACTTCATCATGACAATGCATGGCCTCACGTTGCAAATCAAGTCATGCAGTTTCTGGCTCGATTCAACATTACCTGTGTACCACATCCACCTTATAGCCCCGATCTTGCACCCTGTGACTTTTTTTAATTTCCATCACTAAAGGCAAAGCTTAGGGGTATTCGATTTGAGAACTCTGAAGCAGTGCTCAAGAAAAGTGAGGCGATTCTCAAGGACTTGACAAAGAATGGTCTGCAGCATGTGTTCAAGGACTGGCAGAGACGTTATAAAAAGTGTATTGATGTAGGAGGGGACTACTTTGAAAAAGATCATGTAAACATTGAATTGGAGTAATAAACATCTGTGAAAAAAAATCAGTCTCAGTCTTTGTTGATCAGCCCTTGTATTTATTTCTAATGAACGACAATAGATGGCAACACATCACTGAATACAGAAAAGTTCAAAATTTTATTTTATGTATGCAAAATGAGCACCATTTGATATGCCAGGACGACCAGTGCTTTTCTGTTTGCATATGCAACCATCTTCTACGAATTTATTGTATAATTGTAAATTTTTCATGATGAGGCGGCTCGTTGTTTTAACTTACAACAAAATGCACGCTGCAATGAAACAGTGGATTCACTCTTTTCATAATGCAGCACACAAAGCAACTTTTCCTGTGGCATTGCTATTTTCTCGTAAACAAACACAGCATCACTGTAGGCACTGAATGGAACTAATAGGTGGGGCTTAAAACTTAGAGCTTTCCTCTATTCAATGATGTGTCGTATGTGTCGCTATCTATTGACGTTCTTTAGAACTAAATATTTAAAGTCAGTTCCTTTTTTTTGAATAACCTTGTATTTAAAGAAAGTTACAAAGTAAATTAAGTGTGTAGACATGCATTTTGTCTATACTTTCTTCTACATTTTAGGTCCCAAAAGTTATTTGGATTTTCTTTTTTATGAAATGAGTATTTTATTTGTATTTCTTTGCTTATTTTCTCAAAAATGACTGTAATTAATTTGATTAAAATATCTTATATTTGAGATTTTGTCTCAACAAATAAAAGGTATATCTTGAAAATTTTTTATGAATAACTTGTGATGACCTCTTAATCGTTATTGAATTTTATAATAACCTGTGACCAACACACTTTTTTGTAGCATTAGCTGTTTTGAAAATATTCCTTGTTGCATGTCTGCATTCTCTGATGTGTCAAGACTTTCAATTCTTCATGTTTATTTTTATTCATATGGTTGTGTACTAGAATTAATGATATAAACTGTTGAATGTTGTTTTTGTATGTTGCATGAAACTAAGCCCATAGTATTTAATTTGAAATCAATCAGAAGAATCACTTAGCATATGTGAATTTGTAATGGGTAAAGAAAGCTGTGTGAGTGTTACACTTCAGATTGTTATAAACACATGTTTGAGATTTCCTGTATGTACAGTTTTACCTTTAGGATAGGATAGTCAGACAGAGGGGTTGCCCAGCCACTGGAGCTCAGCACCGCAGTAGGGCAGCTCAGTAGGCCCATCATGTTTTATGTGACCCCTGGGAGGAAGGGATCGGATTTGGACAATGTGTGCTAGCAAGAACAGGTTCCCTAAGATTCCAGAATAACACCATTCCTGATGCTGGTTTAAGCCTGCCTGCGCCATCAACCCAGGAGTCCTGGGAATAACCTCCCAAGAAGGGGCACAAGCCGGCCATCCAAATGCCAGGGAGAAATCCTTTACACAGCACAACTCCATCATCCCACTGCCGCACACAAATCACCATCGCCTGGTCCTGTAACCCTGAAAACAGATGAAAGGAAATGATGGGGAGAGGAAATGATGGTCAGGAAATTTGTGGTGAAAGAGGAACCAATACAGCATTTGCCTACCAACCTGGGAAAACCACAAAAAAACCCAAGTTCAGGGAAGTTGGCTCAATGGGATTTAACCTAGGACCACACAAATGTGAGCTTCACACAGAACCATCTCGCACAGCTACAGTTTTACCTTTACAAGCATTTTCACACAGAATACTTACCTATAACATACGCAACTAAAAATACCCCTGATGTTGTAGAGCCTATGATCAGTCTGCAAAATGTGAATGTAAAATACTCTGGTACAACAGCTGCCAGTATACCAAAAACTACTTGCAATACTAAGGAGATGAAAAATATTGGTCTTCGCCCAAATCTGCAATGAAAATAAGTATAACCACAGTTATAATGTTGGATGAGAGAATGAAGGGATGCTGCTACACAAAATTAAAGAATCTTACCTATCAGACAAGTCCCCAAATATAATGGAACCCAGCAATGCACCAACCATGAAGAGCGAATCTGCCATTACTCGAAAATGAGCATCTGAACAAACCAAATTCCACTGAAAAATAATAAAAATGATTGTAAGCTCTATTTTTATGTCTGCTTCATTAGAAATGAGATGGGGATATTTGGATGAGTAGAGGAGAGGTGTTAGACCACAATTGAGGACATGGATAGACAAATTTGTGGGCAATAATGAATGAGAAAACCTTTTTGATAATGTTGCACGATTTAAAGACAGGTTGTAGAAGAGAGATCATGCTTGTCAACTTCCTGAAATCGAAAGTTGTAAAACGTTCTCTAGTCAGCAAAGCATAATAAGTTTCCAAGGACTTGAGATTTAGAATGCATAGAATGTTTAGTGTAGTAAATGTGCAAAAATTACATGTAAAATAATTGGTAATTTCATGTTAGAAGAATCCTTGAAGACTTGGTAGCACTGCTTCTTTCTGTCAAATATGCTGAAATCCTTCCTAGTACCACAATAAAGCCAAGAGCAGAAATAATTTAGAACTCATTAAAACACACAATTTGTATCAAGCAATTTTTTTGTTGAGTTAGCCACTGCAGAGGTATTACTTTTGTATGTTGTATGTAAGAACAAGCATTTCATCTGATGGAACATGATTATGATTTCGCTTTTTTGTTTTTCTTAGCACGAGCTCATTAATACAGGAAGCGCGAAAAGACTACAAACCGACTGCTCGACGTTTCTCCTGTCCACGTACTCGGTGCTCTTGCCATCTGCCGCTATCATAGAAAGGCGCAGATGAAACCATACAACATTTTTAAAACTACCTTTAAAGGCTTTACTTAGCAACTTTGTGAAAGTGTGTTTGAGGACAGAATTATTAGTAGAGATTTGTGGCCCCCTCAGTCCCCCGACCTAGCCCCCTGCGATATCTATCTCTGGGGTAACTTAAAACAAAGTGCAGAAAACAAACCAACACACTCTGGAAGAATTAAAACAAAATATCTGCCAGGAAATTGCCAGCATTTCTCAACGTGAACTACGACGAGTGATGGATAGTTTCCTAAAGAGGTGCCAAAAATGTATGGACGACGGTGGCCAGTTTCAGCATCTCCTTTCATAAAGTTGGTAAGTAAAGCCTTTAAAAGTAGTTTTAAAAATGTTGTATGGTTTCATTGGCACCTTTCTATGATAGTGGCAGATGGCAAAGAGCACCGAGGATCAGACAGGAAAAAATGCAGCTGGTTCCTAGTTTTTTGGCTCTCTCTGTACATCCTATATATGAATGTTGTTTCTATGTGTGTGTAACTAAGCCCATATTGCTTAATCTTAAATAATTTCTCAGCAAACATTCTTTTGGGAATAATGTAAAATGGGTGGAATAATCATGTTTTATAAGGATAATATAATATTCATTTTCCTTCATTTTTGCACTGTATTATATCACTGGAAATAATTATTTTCATGTATGCATATTGTTTTTAATTTTGGTAAACACCAGATTACCATGCAAGGGTTTACTTGTATTTCTTCAGCAGTTGCTGGTCTACTGAGGTCTTCAGCTAATTTTAGAGTGGTTGCGATGGAGGGGGTGGGAATGGGAAGGTGTATTGTGGGTATTATGGTATAAAATGGGGTATGGAATTTCAAGTTAAGATGGCTATTTAGTATTGGGAAATAGTTTTCTGTGCTTGTAAATATTAAATTGTTCACGGGTGTTTAGTTTCTGATTTTTCTGCATGTTGTCTGAGTTTATGTTTTTGTAGTTGTGATCGTTTAGCAAGTATGTGCTCAATTAATTTAGAACAAGTAGCAAATAGGCAAGTAGAACAATTAAAATGTTGCATCAAGAAACTGCACCCCAGAATAAAATTCATTCTTTAAACTAAACGAAACAAATTAATAAACTTCGTGGACCTAGCCATAACTAAACAGGAAAGCAAACACAAATTCAAAATAAACGGGAAGCCCATAACCATGTAAACATCATACATAAGTACATCAAACCAGCCCATACAGCACGAACATGCCACTCTTCACTCAGTGATCCATAAAATATTTGGCTCAGAAAATGGATACGACCCAGAAATAATAAATGTATTACTGAACAACGCCATAAAGAAACTAAACAGGAAAACAATTAACCTAAAACATACACAAGAAGAAAACGGGTTCATCACAGTTGGCTACCATAACCAAAACATCTACAGAGCTGCCAGCAAATCAAGAAACTCAAATACAAGATAGCATAAAAAACAAACAACACACTCAGAAAACAAACATAAGCAGACAAATACAACCAAATGTAATACTGCTCCAACTTCTACACTGGCCAAGCAGAAGATTATTCAATATCAGATACAAAGAATATATAAAAGCCATCCATCAAGTAGCTTGATACTGTATTCTGGGTATACTAGATTTTAAAAATTCAATTTAGAATTTTTAAATGATGCATAAATTCCCATACATTAGTGTTTTGTAAAATAGTGTGAATTCTCTATTATGAGTTGATTGTTGTTATTGTTATTACTATTATTTGTTGTTTTAGTAGTCATTAGCATCACTAATTGCCGAAATTGACTGAACATACATTTTAAACTAAACTAGATTATAAAAATATAGCATTAAGTGTAACTTTACAAAATGCTGACAAGCCATTGTATGATTGTAAATCATGAAAGCAATGTAGGTACTTACTTAGATTTTCTAGTATATAAGCTCTAGTTGGCGATTTTTATTGCAAGCTTTCCTTTCAATGTTTTTAATATTTGATATTCCTTCAACACTCTATTCCTTTTCCCTGCCAAAAAGCAAGCATAAGAAGCAGCACACTTTGTTATGAATGTAACTGCCAGTTAACCAATTAAATTTACTGTACCAGGATGTTTGAAATGTCAGTTTGTGGTCCTTTTCCTGGAAGACAATGCCAAGCTTGGGAATTGGTCGTTTGCCTTTAAGTTCACACTTTTCTCATAAGATAGAGTCGAAAACTGAGTTTTTAGTAAGTAATCTATTAAATTGAGAGAGTTGTCCATATTTCTAAAATCATAAATAAAACACGCACAATGAAAACAATACATAGGTTTATGTAAAATTAACACTTTACTGCACGGCTGCACGTACTTAATGCTAGTTCACCAATAACTGAGGAATTAAATATTTATGTTGCACTGCTTTGCCCTACTCTTGTCTCCAACCCCTATTGTCCTGTTTCTGAACCTTCGAGAGAGCAGGTACACAGAGACTAAACACCTCATTAAACATGTTAAGTCTCTGCTGCTGCCTTAGTGCCCTTAATGCACAACAAAATATAGGCATGTCTTCCTACAACAAGAGGTCGAAATTTAGTGGGAAAAGCTATATAAGTTCATTTTTTATGAGACTTCCACTCGCTCAGCCATCCCACTCTCTATTTGACTTTACTGCTGCATCATGAGATTTCAAAGCTGCCTAAGTACACAGAACTACGATCTGTCACAAAGTAGCAGTAGGAGTTGGGGTAAGCAGCGGTGAAGCTATTAATTAGTTTTTCATCACTTGTTTGAGGCTGTCTTTATTTATATGTTTAAAAGTTTACTTAGTGTCTTGGCAATTTATTTAGGTAAACTCAGTCTCAAAGTCTACCCTTATGCTACGCCACTGTCAAATGAACAACAGAGTACATACTTGCAAAAGATTACAGCTACAAAAAGATAAACAAGAATGCAGAAAAACATCCTTAAACAATTTGAAATTTACTAGCATACAAAACTATTTTCCAATTCCATACTGAACAGTCATCTCAACTTGAAATCCCATACCCTATTTGACACCATAATACCCACAATACACCTTTCCCTTCCTACCCACACACCATAACCCAGTCACCCTAAAATGAATTCAAGATTTAGTTGGTCAGCAACCACTGAACTTGCATGGGTAACCCTACGAACAGTGCCCAGTGTTAACCAAGGTAAAAAGAATGTGCATATGTTAAAGTTTATTTTTCTCATGGAATAATAAAGTATAAAAAACAAACATCTGCAAAACGGTAATAGGCATAGAGAAAGTTGTGTAAGTGTTAAGAATTTTTCCCTCTCTCTTTAAGCTGTGCTATATGGAATAATTTCCCTTTTCCATCTCACTGGTTCAGCTCTTGTTGTTCACATTTTTAAATTCATATTTAATGATAATTGTATTACCAACTCAAGGATTCTAAGTTGAAACAGAATTTTTATACAAATATAATGATTAGTTATGAAACTCTATTCCTGGAACATCAGCATTCCAGCCGTTATCTATGAAGCCTGAGATGCTGTAGAGAATGAATATCCCACTCACCTCAGTCACTGCACTGCTTTTGTACTTTGATGTGTCATATACCCATTTGCGACATTCTACAGTCTTATTGGCAGGAATATTGTGGTTAAAGTATTCTTCACTGAAATTTGCATCCAGCCTCTCACATCTTGACCACGTTTTAATACTTCCATCCCATGGAATGGTCATGTTAAGTTCTGGAATATTGTATGTGGCATTTTCCAGCTCATATGGCAGCTGGCATCTGAAACAAAAGCAGAATAAACATTTCAGAGTGCTATTTTGTGATAAGTTTTTGTAGTATACTAGTTGTTACAGCTCCACAGAATGTGGAATTAGCCAAGTTTGGCCCATGCAAGCTGCCCTTTGCTCTTTTCTGAGCATAAAGCATTTGCAAAGCTTTTCAGTGATCATGAAACTGGGCAACAGAATTGAAATGGTTTCGATGATGATGATGATTATTATTATATAAACTGTACATACAAACTTACTTAAACAAAGTTTAAAATTCATACAGTAGTTTTGCAATTTGATCAAATTGGCTGGCCCTGGGGGTTTGAACCCAGGATCTCCCAAATGTGAACCAAAGACATTACCATCTGAGCCATTCCATTTGGTTCTACTAGATACATACATGGTATAGGAAGTAGAAAGAGTAAAGTAAAATTTTAAGTACCTAAAGCAGTAATAAGACTGGTAACAGAATGTTTTGTAGAGAAATACTAGGGTTACCGAAGGCAATTGTAAGACAGGTAGCGCAATTAGAGATGGGCAGGGTGCCAACTAAGGGGAAGATAATGGAAAGAGCTTTGAAATTTTGGTTCAGAACTTTAAATCTAGGAAAAAGTAATGTGTTAAGACAATGTATTGAATACCAAGAGAATAGCTTAATGAATGATAAATGGGTAAGTAATTTATGGAACATTTTGGAGAAAAATGGGTTAGGAGACATGTGGAGAAGAAGAGAAAATAACGTGAAAAAATTTTGGAAAAAGGCGATGAAAAGACTGGAAGATATAGAAATACAAATCATGTTCAGTGAGATTGCCGAAAATAGCTATTTAGTTTGTTATAGGCCAATGAAAAATACATGGGGTAGGGAAAAATGTATAGACATAGTAAATAAAGAAGAGAGAGAATCTATTGCATGGGTAAGAAGCAGAGCATAGAGGCTAAGAGGGTATTCCTCAAAACCAATGTGCGATATGTGGTGGTAATGAAGACATTGAACACACAGTATTTAAGTGCCAAGGAACAGAAAATTGGAGAAGAGAATTTTTTAATAAGAAATGGTTGAAGGGGGATAGAAATGCGCTTATAATCGAAATGATGTGCAAGGATGCTAGGAGCATTGGATAGTTTTTGTATAAAGTAAAAAATAAATGGCTTTGGACAGTGGATAGAGAAAAGTAAGAGGTAGCGTATCTTACTTTGAATGGAAAACTATAGTGAATGTGTGATGGTAAAGTAATCAATGTGACAAGTGAAAAACAAGTGGAAATGGGACATGCAAAACTGAAACAAGATAATTTATTGACGGGAAATTGTAAAATGTAAATAATCTGTAGTGATTGTCTACTGAATGAGTGGCCAGGGCCAAAGTTCAGTAGACAATCAAATTGTAAAACTCTTAGCACAATAAATAAATATGAGTTCACATATTTAAGTCTTAGTGTAAATCATGAAAGCTTATGATTCCCATTTCATGTTTAAACTTACTGTAACAAACATTGCAAAGCACTATAAGCCTAGAACTTGTTAAACAATATATTTATTAGTATTATTCCTATTTACAGGCAATAACATTCCTTTCTTCACACATACATAATTATTTATTGTATATAAGTGAGGAAATTGCATAGCTTTTCCTTACAGTGGAAAACTGTACTCACCTGTGGTCAACTCTGGCTTGAAGGAAAACTCCTGCAAGTTTGTGAAGTGCACATACGATAGCAGGAAGGCACAGCAGTAAATAAATACGTTTCTGGTACCGCCCAAACTCTCCCAGGTATGGCAACACATCTTCGTATGCCATTTCTGCTGACCTTGCATTTTTTGTAGTCTGCAACAAAATTAACACATTTATTGATCTTAAACTTTTAAGCGGCTGTTCAAATAAATTATTATATTGTGCTGATCTACAGTAAATTTTAAAATGTATCAACAAATATTTTTAAACTAATATAAAATCTCCACTTAGTATTTGCAGCAAGTTATTAAAAACAAAATCTGATGTTTTAAAATCACACGACTTTCTTTACCTGCTATAATTTATGGCTTCCACAAATTATTCTTACAAAAACTTGTTTTTCTATCTACTTCATGTTAATAGAAATAACTTTGCAGAAATAGCTTGATTACACATTTAATGGCTATATGGCAGCCTTCAAATTTTCTTTCCATGATATCGCAAGAAACAACTGAATAGCGACAGTAGGTCAAGGAATTGAAAAATTCAAACCAATAGCAATAAATATCTTGAAAATGGCTGATGCCACAAATAATGTATTTTAAATATCTGTTTTACGGACACTCAGTAGAGATAGCAGGGTATTTTTTTATGCTTTTTTGCAATGAAAGCTAGTTTTCCCTGGAATTATATCATCTAGAACAATGAACTATTTGCTGTTTGTTAAAGAAGGTTTCCTGAGCATATTGGTATCAAGATTTTTTAGCCAGCTTTAAATCTTTTAATTATAAAAGTATTTAAATATTGTAAAATAATTTCTAAAAATCTGATGTGTTACACTCACATGACCTTCTCTACTCTTGTACAAACTATTTTTACAAACGCTTATTATCCATATGCTTCATGTTAATCGAGATGTTAATCTTATTGCTAATTTTCTTGTAGATGCAAGGGGAATTGGTAGGATTTAAGCGATAGTCAAATATTTTAAGAGGTGGTTGCTATGTAGAGCATTTCATTCTCTTTGTATGTCCAGGACATAAAAAAATGAATAACGAATTCCCATTTGAGAAAAAGTATAGTATTGGAAAATTTAAGGGAATAACAAGCAATATCTCGAAAATGGTTCACAACAACAAAAATGTATATGACATAAATTGTGTATTTTAATGCGATCTACATTTTTTGTGCAGTAACATTTCATCTATCTCTTATGGTTTACCGGTTATGCAAAAGTCGTTCACAATAAAGAATACTTTTGGAGACATTCCCAGAAAATTCGAGATATACATTTTATTTGTCATGAAAATATCTTAAACACATGATATTTTAATCAAAATCATTAGAGCTATTTTTGAAAAAATTAAAATTTTCGAAAAATGTTCCATGTAAAGGGTAATCTGGGGTGGGAGAATTTTCTTGAAAACCTTCGTGTTGCATCTCTGGAAGATACTGAACCTAAATACCAAGTTTGGTTTTATCGGACTGTTCGTTTCTGAGTTATGCTGTTCACAGACAGACAGACAGACACACACACACACACGGACATGTTTCCAAAAATGTTCTTTTTGGATTCAGAGGGTCTCAAAACATATATTTCCGGTGAAATCTCGGTATCGAATTTTTGGGTGGAATACAATACTTCTCCTACTTACTCTACGTAGTAGAGAAAGTAAAAAATAATCACAAGACAATTTTATGGTGTAATTGTTTTTTATATTTATAATTTTTTTTATAAACTATGTAACTTAGGATCATAATCTCAAACCTACTAAATGCAGCTAAACATTCTATACAACCACAAAAAATGTCAAACTTCTAAGTTAAATATATTTTGAGAAAAGTGCACCGGAAGTGTAAAAATAAAACCTAAGGTAAATGGCAAAAAACAAGCTGTTCACATTGTTACATTCCAATATACTATAACATTTCTGCCGCATAAGAGCCCTTTAAAGGTCCAAATAACAAAAACATTACATAGGTATATTCCTTATGCCATTTATAATGCACTACAACAAAAAATCATTTTTTTGAACCTAAATCTTTACCAAGTGCCCTTAAAAGAGGTCAACATTTGTTGTGTAGTATGCTTTCGTCTATCAATGTTAACAGTTTTACAAAATCACACAAATTTCATTATGAAAGAAGAGGACTTTATAGGCATTCCTGTAAAATTCAAAAGACACGTTATATTTCTTTTGTAAATATATCAAGTATACAGTATTTTAATAAAAATTGTTATAGCCATTTTTTAGAAAAAAAAAATCCATGTAGAAGGTAATTTGGAGTGTGAGATTTTCTTAAAAATCTCTGTCACATCCTTGGAAGATGCTGAACTTAAATACCAGGTTTGGTATTTAACCGGCTTTTTGTTTTTGAATTATGCTGTTCCTGGACACATGGACACACACTCACATGGGCCGTTTTTACTTTCTCTACCATGTATTGTAAGTAGGGGAAGTATTGCATTCCAAAGAAAAATTCGATTCCGAGATTTCACCGGAAATACGTGTTTTGAGGCCCCCTGAATCCAAAAAATCTGATGTGTTACACTCACATGACTTTCTCTACTCTTGTACAATCTATTTTT
The DNA here is from genome assembly GCA_030765065.1 of Deroplatys truncata. Classification (NCBI taxonomy): domain Eukaryota; kingdom Metazoa; phylum Arthropoda; class Insecta; order Mantodea; family Mantidae; genus Deroplatys; species Deroplatys truncata. Next base: position 299,212,265 of record CM060975.1, on the reverse strand, counting down.
ACAAACGCCTATTCTCCATGTGCTTCATATTAATCGAGATATCGAGATGTCAATCTTATTGGTAATTTTCTTGTAGATGCAAGGGGAATATGGTAGCTTTAAAGCGATAGTCAAATATTTTATCGCTGGTTGCTATGTGGCGCATTCCATTCTCTTTGCATGTCCAGGACATAAAAAAATGAATAACGAATTTGAGAAAAAGTATAAGTATTGGAAAATTTAAGGAAATAACAAGCAATATCTCGAAAACGGTTCACTCAACAAAAAAAATGTATATGATATAAGTTGTGTATTTTAACGCGATCTACATTTTTTGTGTAGTAAAATTTTGTCTATCTCTTATGGTTTACCAGTTATGCAAAAGTCGTTCATAATGAAGAATACTTTTGGAGACATTCCCAGAAATTTCGAGATATACATTTCATTTCTCATGACATTATCTTAAACATATGATATTTTCATCAAAATTGTTAGAGCCATTTTTGAGAAAATTAAAATTTTCGAAAAATGTTCCATGTAAAGGGTAGTCTGGGGTGGGGGGATTTTCTTGAAAATCTTCGTGTCGCATCTCTGAAAGATACTGAACGTAAATACCAAGTTTGGTGTTTATCCGACTGTTAGTTTTTGAGTTATGCTGTTCACAGACACACACACACACACACACACACACACACACACACACACACACACACACAGACACACACACGGACATGTTTCCAAAAATGCTTTTTTTTGGATTCAGGAGGTCTCAAAACATGTATTTCCGGTGAAATCTCGGTATCGAATTTTTGGGTGGAATGCAATACTTCCCCTACTTACTATACGTAGTAGAGAAAGTAAAAATGCACTTTTAGAAATAGGTTTGTGTGTGTGTCTGTGAACAGCATAACTCAATAATGCAAAGTCGGATAAATACCAAAGTTGGTATTTAGTATCTTTCAAACATGTGACACGAAGATTTTCAACAAAATCCCCCCACCCCAGACTACCCTTTAGTACATGGAGTATTTTTCGAAAATATTGAGTTTCTCAAAAATGGCTCTAACGATTTTGATTAAAATATGATATATTTAAGATATTTTCATGACAAATAAAATGTATATCTTGTATTTTCTGGGAATGTCCCCGAAAGTCCACTTCCTTCTGAATAGCTTTTACATAACTGGTAAACCGTAAGAGATAAACAAAACTTTTCTTCACAAAAAAATGTAGAGCTCGTTAAAACGTACAATTTGTATCCTATACATTTTTTTGTGGTGTGAACCGTTTCCGAGATTTCCTTGTTATTTGTTTGAATTTTCCAATGCTTATCCTTTTTCTCAAATGGGAATTCGTTTTTGTTGTTGTTTTTTAAGTCCTGGACATGCAAAGAGAATGGAATACTCCACATAGCAACCAACTCTTAAAACATTTGACTATCGCTTAAAGCCTACCATATTCCCCTTGCATCTACAAGAAGGAATAAGTTTGACATCTCGATTAACATGAAGCATATGGAGAATAAGCGTTTGTAAAAATAGTTTGTACAAGAGTAGAGAAAGTTATGTGAGTGCAACACATATTTTTTTAAATGCTTTTTCTCGATTCGGCGAGCGTCGAAATGTGAATTTTGGGTGAAATGCAGCACTTCCTCTTCTACTGTAAGTAAGTACTAATAAAACATCTTTTAAAATGTCAGAATACATAAGTTGCTTATTTCTTCCGCATATTAAATGTTAGAATTTTTAAAGTGCAGGCGAATGCTTTCTGGTGTCAGTATAATGCGTATTTGATATTGATTTAAATGTAACGATAAATTCTCTGTCTAACCTTTATTTCGTAAATTTAACGCCGGTTAACGGAGTAGGCCATATCAGGCGGTGAATGGATGAAAGAAAAATCATACCCAATGGGACAGGGAGTCCAGAGAGCTAGCTGTATTGATAGCAGACGACGACGCACTATTAATACAGACAGCCTGCATGGCAGTAACCAGCTGATGTTCGTATACTTGGTAACGAGTGCGACTCGCATTCGGAAGGTCCCAGGTTTGATCCCCGGCGACCGCCCACTCTGACTCGTCGGTTTTTTTGTTTCCCCGGAGTTGACAAGCGAATTCTGGGGTAAACGTATCACGGAGGGGCTCCCGCAAGTAGCCCGTGACGGCCCTTTTTTGCTTCTACCGCTGGAGGGAGGGATGAGGGGAGAGACCTGAAGGGACAATCATGGACAGGGTCCCTAATGTTTCCAGATTGAACGCATGCGAATGTTGGGGTGGTTTCTTCTCTACCGAGATTTCCTTCCCATCTTTCAGATGTGCCTTCTAGGTTGTGTGGCGTGGATGTGCCGGACAAATGGCGCGGATGTATGCTCGAAAGAAAGAGTGTTCTCCGTGGATACCAGAGAGCTGCTTGATTGGAGGGTTGTTCATCGCTCTCCAGCAGTGGGGCGGGTCTACGAGCTTGGAAATATTAGGGACTTCCGCGCGTATCTGTGGCATGTATGCCTACGACCTGTTGCCTCCTGTGGTTGCTTCACCTCATCCCTTCCTCCTGGAGTTGGTAGCCATAATGGATCTGTGCAGGTCGCAGCGCGCGAGTTGTCCCCCTCCGTTTAATCACCTCTACCTCTAACTCTACTATCACCGATTATGCTCTGAACAGTCCAACGTTAACCAAATGCTGCTCTCTACCCCACTACACGGATATGGACATTTAATACAGCAAAACAAAGCACACTAAAAATATTTTATGTTACTTCACAAGACTTTCTCTATCAACTATTGTTTCTTTTTATATACCTTCTACAAACTATTCTTACAAAAACATATACTTCATGTTAGCTAATCGAGTTAAACCTTTGCAGATATAGTTTCGTTGGCGGTACAATGGGAGTAGAAGAAACCGAATCGATAGATGTTTAAAAAGCGAGTCATTGTGTGCCGACTTTGAAATTCCATATACTTTCCATGACATCTCCAGAAACTACTGAATAGTGACAACACTTTTAAAAAACTCTGATGTGTTACACTCACATGACTTTCTCTACTCTTGTACAAACTATTTTTACTAACGCTTATTCTCCATATGCTTCATGTTAATCGAGATGTTAATCTTATTGCTAATTTTCTTGTAGATGCAAGGGGAATTGCTAGGTTTTAAGCGATAGTCAAATGTTTTAAGAGCTGGTTGCTATGTGGAGTATTCTATTCTCTTTGTATGTCCAGGGCATAAAAAAATGAATAACGAATTCCCATTTGAGAAAAAGTATAAATATTGGAAAATTTAAGCGGAATAACAAGCAATATCTCGAAAATGGTTCACTCAACAACAAAATGTATATGATATAAATTGTGTATTTTAACGCGATATACATTTTTTGTGTAGTAAAATTTTGTCTATCTCTTATGGTTTACCAGTTATGCAAAAGTCGTTCACAATAAAGAATACTTTTGGAGACATTCCCAGAAAATTCAAGTTATACATTTCATTTGTCATTGAAATATCTTAAACATATGATATTTTAATCAAAATCGTTAGAGCCATTTTTGAGAAAATTAAAATTTTCGAAAAATGTTCCATGTAAAGGGTAATCTGGTGTGGGGGGATTTTCTTGAAAAGCTTCGTGTCGCATCTCTGGAGCATGCTGAACCTAAATACCAAGTTTGGTGTATATCCGACTGTTCGTTTCTAAGTTATACTGTTCACAGACACATGGACATGTTTCCAAAAATGCTTTTTTTTGGATTCAGGGGGTCTCAAAACATGTATTTCCGGTGAAATTTCGGTATGAAATTTTTGGGTGGAATACAATACTTCCCCCATTTACTATACGTAGTAGAGAAAGTAAAAATTGACAAAAACATTGAACAATTTCTACCAGTAATAGCGAATATACAGCTATATAAAATTCAGTTACAAAATATCAGCTAGATAAAATTCCTTCGATTGAAGAGGACTTCACAGGTATTCTCGAAAATTCAAGATATACTTTTTATTTGTCATGTAAATATCTTTAATATGTGATATTTTAATCAAAATAGTTAGGCTACTTTTGCGAAAATAACAAATATCGAGAAAAAAAATTCCATGTAAATGTTAGTTTAGGGTGGGGGATTTTCTTGATACTGATTGTGTCACATCTTTAAAATATACTGAACTTAAATACCTACCAAGTTTGATATTTAATGATAATTTTATTTTTGAGTTATGCTGTTCACAGACAGATATATAGTTACCCAAGAAAGTATTCGTCTGTACTTTAGAAAATTCTAGCAGCCAAATTAGTAGAGGAGAAAAAAACTAATTTTTTGGACATAAAGATCAAATGGTAATACAGTTTACGTGTTTTGGCGGTTTTTCAGATCATTCATTTTATCAGTTTTACAATTTGTTTAAAAAATATGCCAAAATTGCAACCTTTTTGTATGTGTGTTTTCAAAATTATGTTACATGCAATGAGTAGAGCAATTTTTTGTGTATTGCTTGATTTTGCGGCGAGATAGCACTTTATTTGACGGAGGAATAAAATGTCAAAGTTGGGAATTTCCAGCGCTTTTGCCTTAATCCCTCATTTTTGGTTCATTTTTTACGGCTTCACGAATTTATTTCTCTACCAGTTTAAGTCACATGTCAATGAAAGTGTGTGGATGTATGCACAACAAAGCTCTATCAATGTATGAAAGCTAATTTTGAAAATTGCCACCACAAAAAAGTTGCAATTTTGGTATATTTTTAAAAAAATTATTTTATCTTTATGTCCAGAAATATTAGATTTTCCCTCCATTAGTTTAGCTGCTACAATCTTTTAAAGTGTAGACGAATACTTTCTTAAGCAACTTTATAAATATACACGTGCATGAAACTTTTCTAAAAATTCTGTTTTTAATTCAGGCGCCTCAAAACTTGTATTTCCGGTGAAATTTCGGCATCGAGTTTTTGAGTGGAATACAATACTTCCTCTACCCAACAGTGTGTGGTGTGAAGGAAGTGTGTCTGCCTCACATTCTAGAGGTACCAAGTTTAAATCTCGGTTATGGTGAGTTGCCTGCATCATTTCAACCATTTCGTTCATTCACCGCCCGATATGACATCCAGTTAAAGGACGTTAAACTACAAAGGAAGAAAGAAAACGAATAATATTCTCTAAGTATGTAGTAGAGAAAGTAAAAGAAAGTGGCACTGCCTGGCTCAAAAGTTCACGAAGAACTTTAAAACCAACAGTGCGCGTTCTGCATAGGGCTCTGCTAATGCTACGATGCTTTCCCCTCGTAAAGTTGATTGTATGTACCGTTTAAGATACACACAAGAATTCTGAAGAAACCCGTTGACCGTGATCTTACCTTCTGATTTGGCCCCTAAAGGTTTTCCATCTTGAAATGCACTAGATGGGGAAACAATGATGAACTTCAAACATGCTCTGCAGCACAGTTATGCCAGATGTGTTATCATAAGGAACGGAAGAACGAAAATGTGCCCTCGTTCCAACTGATTTCGTGAGGAACTGCGGAGCACGTGCTGGGGACGACATCCTTGTTGGCCCGGAGATAAGTATCCGATAAGATCACGTTCGTCACTCAAATGTTTCTCTTTATATAATTTATCTCTAAAGATTTTGACTACCGTAGTAGTGCTTCGGTAAACTAATGAACGACAGTTGTTCCGTCTGAAACCAGATCATTATAGCTACTTAGAATAAGGAAATATTTATAATCCTCTTAAATCACTCTCTTCGAAATGGTAGGCAGTGGTGGCTGCTGTATAAGAGCACAAGGGCACGTGAACACCCTTATTAAATGTAACGCATATATGGCAATTTAAAATTTACGGCATTTAAATCTACCGCGCTGGATGAAACTTGGCAACAGAGTCACTAGCACATCTTGACCTGTGCACGTTTTAAGGAGCTTTTGCGTAAACGCAAATGGTATGACCTAATTACCTTATGGATCAAATGTATACGGGTCGTGCACACTTGAAGAAGTGAGTAACGTGGTAGCGCGGGAAATGAGCTTCTACTATTTTACATCAATGCCACTAGGTGGAGCAGAAGTACCATGTGAGGTAACGTGTACGAGCGTAAAACATCTGCCGCTCTTTCCAAACCATACATACTCTCAACTGCAACTTAATTTACACATTACTTAGTTCTTTAGTTATGTACAGGAAGAGCTTAAAGACTACGAACCGACTGCACGCTGTTTTTCCTGTCCGCGTCCTCGGCGCTCGTTGCCGTCTGCCGCTATCATAGAAAGGCGCGAATGAAACCATACAGCATTTTAAAAATCTGATGTGTTACACTCACATGACTTTCTCTACTCTTGTACAAACTATTTTTACAAACGCCTATTCTCCATATGCTTCATGTTAATCGAGATATCGAGATGTCAATCTTATTGGTAATTTTCTTGTAGATGCAAGGGGAATATGGTAGCTTTTAAGCGATAGTCAAATATTTTAACGCTGGTTGCTATGTGGCGCATTCCATTCTCTTTGCATGTCCAGGACATAAAAAAATGAATAACGAATTTGAGAAAAAGTATAAGTATTGCAAAATTTAAGGGAATAACAAGCAATATCTCGAAAACGGTTCACTCAACAAAAGAAATGTATATGATATAAGTTGTGTATTTTAACGCGATCTACATTTTTTGTGTAGTAAAATTTTGTCTATCTCTTATAGTTTACCAGTTATGCAAAAGTCGTTCAGAATGAAGAATACTTTTGGAGACATTCCCAGAAAATTCGAGATATACATTTCATTTCTCATGATATTATCTTAAACATATGATATTTTCATCAAAATCGTTAGAGCCATTTTTGAGAAAATTAAAATTTTCGAAAAATGTTCCATGTAAAGGGTAGTCTGGGGTGGGGGGATTTTCTTGAAAACCTTCGTGTCGCATCTCTGGAAGATACTGAACCTAAATACCAAGTTTGGTGTTTATCCGACTGTTCGTTTTTGAGTTATGCTGTTCACACACACACAGACACACAGACACACACACACACACAGACACACACACACACAGACACACACACGGACATGTTTCCAAAAATGCTTTTTTTGGATTCAGGAGGTCTCAAAACATGTATTTCCGGTGAAATCTCGGTATCGAATTTTTGGGTGGAATGCAATACTTCCCCTACTTACTGTACGTAGTAGAGAAAGTAAAAACTACTTTTAAAGGCTTTACTTAACAACTTTATGGAAGCGTGTTTGAGGACAGAATTATTAGTAGAGATTTATGGGCCCCTCGGTCCCCCGGCCTAACCCCTTGCGATTTCTATCTCTGGGGTAACTTAAAACGAAGTGTACAAGACAAACCCACACACCCTGGAAGAATTAAAATGAAATATTCGCCAGGAAATTGCCAGCATTTCTCTACGTGAACTACGGCGAGTGATGGATAGTTTCCTAAAGAGGTGCCAAAAATGTATGGACAACGACGGTGGCCAGTTTCAGCATTTCCTATAGTTGGTAAGTAAAGCCTTTAAAAGTGCTGTATGGTTTCATCCGCGCCTTTCTATGATAACGGTAACGAGCGCCGAGGACGCGGACAGAAAAACACCGCGCAGCCGGTTTGTAGTTTTTTAGCTCTCTCTGTGCTAACAAACATCCACAAAAGCAACCCTTTGTTTCGTCAGAAAAGTTATGCATTATTATTACTATTATTAGAAGCGGCTGCAGTAGTATAAGTTTGTTCATGCTCATAGTTATAATGCAACAGATGCTATTTCACATTTTCAGGGCTGTCTGAATCTAAAGTCTGTGAACACCTGAGATATATACTCAAGAGTCGTACTGATGTTAGGTAACCGTTTCCAGGGCTGTATTTGGAGGGGGTTTTAAGGATTCCAACCCCCCCCCCCGAAACTTTTGACAGTTTTATTTATATAAATTCATATCAGACCAATATAGGAAGAGATAACAGTAGGTCTACTGCTAGTAGCATATTTACAAGGAAAAGGGAAACTTAATATTGTCGCCTTACATAGGTAAGGTGATCATACATCTCGGCGTTTTGTGTTGTAAGGTTGGTTATCTTCATTCTGTTGAGCTTTTCCTGTCTATATAATGTCTTCAAGCAATTTTCTTGTCCACATAACGTCTATATACTACAGAGTAGGTACAATCTAACTGTGTAGGGCACTGTTAAGTTTAGATCTAGTTATGGAAAACCCCCTCCGAATCTTTTTTTTTTCTGGGTACGGACAAAACCCTTGCACTACGTGAAGTTTTGCAAACAGTGGTACCTAACGAGTACCAGAGCAGGGCCGGCTCAAGGGGTTGTATAGCCGTGCCACCGCCCGGGGTGGCAAAATCTTAAAACATGAACAACATGTGTGAAAATATGACGGAATTACGAATCATGCTTAATTTCTAGCGCCTTTATGGAGATCTTTTGTTGTGAAACTGGTGATAAATGATGTTCAACAATACTACTCAGAACTTCTACGAGGGCAGTCCCAGAAGTACCCGACCTGACGTATATATAGCGGTTGTTTTTTCAAACAAATGACTACGGTAGAAAGTACCACCCTTATAAAGCTTAAGTTAGACGATGCTACGTTCTTTAGTAATTGTTTGGCAGCCATTAATAGTGAACGCTCTCAGCGAATTTGTAAACATGGATAAAACTGACCATCGTTATGTGATACAATACTTTCATTTGAAAGGTTTTAGTCCAACTAATATTAAAGCTGAGCTAGATTCTACTCTGGGGGAGTCTTTTCCTTCGTTTACAACAGTAAAATATTGGGTGGCAGAGTTTAAGCGAGGACGTACGAGCTACCAAGACGAACATCGCAGTGGTCGACCAAATGAGGTGACCACGCCAGAAATTGTGAAGAAAATCCACAAAATGGTATTGGATGACCGTCGACTGAAAGTGCGTGAGCTAGCAGACATCGTAGGCATTTCAAAAAGTGTTGTACATCGCATACTAACTGAAAATTTAGACATGAGAAAGCTGTGCGCAAGATGGGTGCCGCGTTTACTCACAATGTAACAACATCAGGTTTCAGTCGAGTGTTTGGCGATGTTTCGTTGCAAAGCCGAGTTTTTGCGTCGATTCATAATCATGGATGAAACATGGGTCCATCACTTCACACCTGAGACGAAGGAACAGTAAAAACAGTGGATTGAAAGAGGAGAATCGGCTCCAAAGAAGGCGAAGACAGTTCCATCTGCAGGCAAGGTCATGGCGTCAGTTTTTTGGGATGCGCGTGGGATAATTTTCATTGATTATCTTCAAAAAGGAAAAGCAATCAATGGCGAGAATTATGCAAACTTATTGCAGCGTTTGAATGATGAAATAAGCAAAAACGGCCTCATTTAGTGAAAAAGAAAGTTCTGTTTCATCAAGACAATGCACCACTTCACACATCCATTATCGCCATGGCCAAAATCAATGAGTTAAAGTTCGAATTGCTTCCTCATGCACCCTATTCTTCAGATTTAGCCCCATCTGATTATTTTCTGTTTCCAAAGTTGAAGAAATGGCTTGGTGGTAAAAGATTTGCCAACAGTGAAGAGGTGGAGTTTGCAGTTGATGGCTATTTTGCAGAACTCGACGGTTCTCACTATAAACAGGGTATCGAAGCTATCTGGGAAAAGTGTATCGAGCTGAAGGGAGACTATGTAGAGAAATAAAGATGTTTTTTCCCAAAATTTTTGTTTTCTTTGTTAGGTCGGGTACTTCTGGGACGCTCAGTATGTATATCTTTAGGGGCCAATGTAGCAACTATCCCTGTTTTGTATACCGAATGAAGGCAGTTTGAATAAACACGATAACACCGCCACTACAACAGCGCTATTCCTAAATGTCTCGAGTAGTAAGCATCACGTTTATAAACAGGAGTGTTTCAGACCGCTAGCTTTAGCTATTTGCTTACATTGGTGACTCATGAACACCTCGGGTCAGTGGTATCCTGGAAGTTTATACCGTTGTTAACTCCAGAGAAACTCAATTGGACAACTTTGAATTAAATGCAATAAGAAGGCAATCTATGGCTACTACTACACCTGAAATGAACATCCTACCACACGCAAACTTATTTCATCACTTTAAGAAGCAGAACTACTTCAGGGAAGACTTAGCTCTTTGAACAAGGTCCTCCGTGAACTTGCGCAAAGATCTGGATCTTGAGTTCAAGTCAAAAAAGAAGGGGAAAATAGGTAATACTCGAAAGATCTGATATTGTAGCCCTAAGAGTATTATTTTTAAGATAAATGCAAAATAAGAATTTGAGGGAAGTAATACGGTTGGCTGAAATGGGGTTAAACAACGGTCATAGTGTAACAAAGGGTTGGATTGATCACAAAATTGAGAGCTGTATGAAATCACTTTATTGTTGTCCATCCTGGAACATTTCATTTATACAGGGAGAGCCATAAAACTACGAACCGGCTGCGCGGTGTTTGTTGTCCGCGTCCTCGGCGCTCGTTGCCGTCTTCCGCTATCATAGAAAGGCGCGGATGAAACCATACAACATTTTTAAAAGCACTTTTAAAAGGCTTTACTTACCAACTTTATGAAAGGAGATGCTGAAACTGGCCACCATCGTTTTTCACACCTCTTTAGGAAACTATCCGTCACTCGCCGTAGTTCACGTTGAGAAATGCTGGCAATTTCCTGGCAGATATTTTGTTTTAATTGTTTCAGGGTGTGTGGGTTTGTCTTGTACACTTTCTTTTAAGTTATTCCAGAGATAGAAAACGCAGGGGGTTAGGTCGGGGGACCGAGGGGGCTACAAATCTCTACTAATAATTCTGTCCTCACACACACTTTCAATTGTTCTCATTGAAATATTGGCTGTATGAGCTAAGACAGAGTCTTGTTGAAAAAAGGCAAAAACACGCCCCCTGTCTGTTAATTCTCTAAAAACAGGGGGCAAAATTGTATTCACGTATGCACAGGCTTCAACTATTGACTCGAAAAAAATTGTCCCTGCGATTTCTATCTCTGGGGTAATTTAAAACAAAGTGTACAAGACAAACCCACACACCCTGGAAGAATTAAAACAAAATATCCGCCAGGATATTGCCAGCATTTCTCAACGTGAATTACGGTGGGTGAGATAGTTTCCTAAAGAGGTGTGAAAAATGTATGGACAAGGACGGTGGCCAGTTTCAGCATGTCCTTTTATAAAGTTGGTAAGTAAAGCTTTTAAAAGTAGTTTTAAAAATGTTGTATGGTTTCATCCGCGGCTTTCTATGATAGCGGCAGACGGCACCGTGCAGCCGGTTCGTAGCTTTTTTGGCTCTCTCTGTCTCTGTATATGACCACCTACTGCTCTTCAATTCGAGAACTGGGGATTACCATTAAGGCATTAATCATGACTATTTATACAGATGGTTTAAGGATTGGTTACTCCTTAACATCCCGTGATATTGTTATGGACAATGCCCCATACCACACGGTCCAAATAGATAAGCACACACCAACAGTAATATAAAGTACAAAGGGTACAATGTGACATGTACATTACAATGAAAAATCTGATGTGTTACACTCACATGACTTTCTCTACTCTTGTACAAACTATTTTTACAAACTCTTATTCTCTATCTATTTCATATTAATCGAGATAAACATTTGCAGAAACGATCTTTTGACATGCAAAGAGAATTACATTTTTCACATAGCGACCAGTTCTAAAAATATTTGACTATCGCTTAAGGCGTACTATGTTCCCCTTGTTTTGAATTTGCAAGTAGCCTTTAAGCATATACATATCTCCTAATAGCTGGTTGCTAGGTGCAGCACTATTCTCTTTGCCACAGATTAATACTCTCTGCATATCCAAGACAAAAAATGAATAACGAATTCCCATTTGAGGTATTGAAAAATTCAAGGGAATAACAAGCAATATCTCGAAAATGGTTCACTCAACAACAAAAATGTATATGACATAAATTGTGTATTTTAACGCGATCTACATTTTTTGTGTAGTAAAATTTTGTCTATCTCTTATGGTTTACCAGTTATTCAAAAGTCGTTCACAATGAAGAATACTTTTGGAGGCATTCCCAGAAAATTCAAGATATACATTTTATTTGTCATAAAAATATCTTAAACATATGATATTTTAATCTAAATCGTTAGAGCCATTTTTGAGAAAATTAAAATTTTCGAAACATTTTCCATGTAAAGGGTACTCTGGGGTGGGTTGATTTTCTTGAAAACCTTCGTGTCGCATCTCTGGAAGATACTGAACCTAAATACCGAGTTTGGTGTTTATCCGACTGTTCGTTTCTGAGTTATGCTGTTCACAGACACACACACACGGACATGTTTCCAAAAATGTTTTTTAGGATTCAGGGGGTCTCAAAACATGTATTTCCGGTGAAATCTCGGTATCGAATTTTTGGGTGGAATACAATACTTCCTCTACCTACTATACGTAGTAGAGAAAGTAAAAAAGAGAACTTTTTAACTTGTGTTACTCATACAGAAAAACAAGCCCAGGCCTAAATATGTTGTGGATGAACTAGTTAAAGAACATGATCATCAAACCACCAGAATGCCCCCATGTCATTGACGCTTCAACCCCAAAGACTAACCTGGGCATCTCGCAAGACACACCAAAAGATTTACTTTGGTGGAAGTGGAATATCTCACAGTCTGTGGACCGCATTCGGGAGGTCCCGGGTTTAAATCCCGTGGGCCGACCAATCTGTTTGAGGTTTTCTCCTGATTTTCCTCAGTCGCCAAGGTAAATACCGGTTTGGATATTTAACACCACGACTCAAAGCTCCATCTCAAGTTTAAAACAATAGTAAAATGAAAAATAAGTGGCAAAAGCGAATGCCATGCCATCTATCTACAGACAATGTAAGCAGTTAGACTGGACGGCACCCTAACGCCATCTGCACGGCATGAAGCAGAAAATCCGGCTGCCATGTGCTGGGGGTTTCTGTGGGCACGTGGCGAAGCAAGATGGCATTTCCAGGGATGAGACCTAGAAGGCTAACTGTCCGCCTTTCTGTGTGAGGGCGGCGGTTAGACTGGACGGCACCCTAATGCTATCTGCACGTGATGAAGCAGGGGTTACAGGGATGAGACCTAGAAGGCTAACTGTCCGCCTTTCTGTGTGAGGGCGGCGGTTAGACTGGACGGCACCCTAATGCTATCTGCACGGCATGAAGCAGGGGTTACAGGGATGAGACCTAGAAAGCTAACTGTCCGCCTTTCTGTGTGAGGGCGGCGGTTAGACTGGACGGCATCCTAATGCTATCTGCACGGCATGAAGCAGGGGTTACAGGGATGAGACCTAGAAAGCTAACTGTCCGCCTTTCTGTGTGAGGGCGGCGGTTAGACTGGACGGCACCCTAATGCCATCTGCACGGCATGAAGCAGAAGATCCGGTAGCTATGCGCTAGGGTCTCTGTGACACGTGACGGAGCGGGTGGTTACAGGGATGAGACCTAGAAGGCTAACTGTCCATCACATATCGTTCTAAGAGTTGTCCACCAACAGATCCGTCGCGATATGACTAAGGAGTTAAAGCGACATAAAATAAAATAGAATAAAAAAATAAAAAAAGAAAAAATCTCACAAGGGAAGCAGTAAATGAAGTGACACCAGAAAAGTGGAGGAGTACTAAAAATCAACCGGTGCAGTTGACCGTCAAGTGTGTTTTCATTTTGCGTGTATTTTTACTTTTTCTACTACGTATAGTTAAACAAGGGTAAGTTAAGTATTGTATTCCACCCAAAAATTCGATGTCGAGATTTCACCGAAAATGTACTTTTTGAGACCTCCTGAACCCAAAAAGGCATTTTTAGAAAAAGGTCCGTGTGTGTCTGTGAACAGCATAACCTAAAAGCGAAAAGTCGGATAAATATCAAACTTGGTATTTACATTCAGCACCTTTAAAAGATACGACACAAAGATTTTCAAGAAAATCCCGCACTCCAAACTATCCCATACATAGAACGGTTTTGGAATTTTTGGAATTTCTAAATTCTTCTGGATTTTAAGGCCAGTGTATATAACGTCCAGTTTTAAACATTTGACTATCGCTGCCCCGTTTGTATCTATAACGAAATGTGTAAGGTAGCTATTTTGCAGTTGTCTGTTTGGATTAAAATGAAGTAGATAGAAAAATAATATATAATAAGAATAATTTATATAGACACTAGTAAACGATAGAGGGCACAGTAAGTCATATCAATGTATCAGATTAGAGTTTTAATCACGTTGTGTGAGAATAAGCATTCTGGAAGACTGACATTGTGGATGAAAATTAGGTTATGTCTGAAAGCATGAGGGGGACGGCACGTGCAGTTAGGGGCTGCAAAACTCCTGGAGCCGGTCCTGTATCAGAGCGCAACCATGGCTTAAATTTACAGCACAAGCTGTAATTTCACGTGTTTCATAAAGCACATTTTTAAGGGGGAGGGGTCCGACCCCTTTAGCTACCGTGATGCGAGCACTGCAGACCCCTAGCACCCGTAGTACTTCTGACGTTACCAGTAGTATGTCGGGGCGAACGTCTGAGGCCCTCCCTGAAGGGAGCTGTTCAGATTGGGTTGGGCTCGGCAGGACAGTGGTTCCCGACACCCATGGGAGATTGGGTACGTCTGGGCAAAGCCTAGGCAGGGTTGTGAGACGTCTTAATGTCCTCCGGCACCAACCTGGAGAGCTGGTAGAGGCACTGTAGCCCCCACCGAGATATTCGATAATCTTCCCTTATGGTTGATGCGCGTAAGGGCGTACCCACTTCCGTCACTGTGAAAACAGCGGGGGGTGGTATATAAAACAGGCACCGTCCTAATGAAAAACCTAACTTGATCTCTGGTCCGTGAGCGGAGCTGGGTTGCCGGCTCCAGCTCTTGGGATTTTTCATAAGCAAATGCTTGTGAGTTAGATGCTCTTGTGAAAAGTTTTTAACAAGACAGCCGAGAGCCTCAGACCATATAGGAGCTATTATTATTTAATTCAATGCGGGCACGCAATCTCCGAGCGAGATAATCACCCTGAAATAAAGTTAACTTGCTGCAGCAGTGATTAAAGCAAATGAATAGAATGACCAGAAGGACGTTCTGCTAGATACATTGGGAGGGGGGGGGCTAAAGGGGTAAGGGAAATTGCTAAAAGTAATACGCCGTCACTTAAATGTATCGAAAACAAAAATGGAGTTTCTTATGAACTTTTTTCAACGTTAAATATGGTTTGTTATATACATTTAAAAATAAAATCTGATGTGTTACACTCACATGACTTTCTCTACTCTTGTACAAACTATTTTTACAAACGCTTATTCTCCATATGCTTCATGTTAATCGAGATGTTAATCTTATTGCTAATTTTCTTGTAGATGCAAGGGGAATTGGTAGGTTTTAAGCGATAGTCAAATATTTTAAGAGCTGGTTGCTATGTGGCGTATTCCATTCTCTTTGCATGTCCAGGACATAAAAAAAATGAATAACGAATTCCCATTTGAGAAAAAGTATTGGAAAATTTAAGGGAATAACAAGCAATATCTCGAAAATGGTTCACTCAACAACAAAAATGTATATGACATAAATTGTGTATTTAACGCGATCTACATTTTTTGTGTAGTAAAATTTTGTCTATCTCTTATGGTTTACCAGTTATGCAAAAGTCGTTCACAATGAAGAATTCTTTTGGAGACATTTCCAGAAAATTCCAGATATACATTTTATTTGTCATGAAAATATCTTAAACATATGATATTGTAATCAAAATCGTTAGAGCCATTTCTGAGAAAATTAAAATTTTCGAAAAAATTTCCATGTAAAGGGTACTCTGGGGTGGGGGGATTTTCTTGAAAACCTTCGTGTCGCATCCTTGGAATATACTGAACCTAAATTCCAAGTTTGGTGTTTATCCGACTGTTCGTTTCTGAGTTATGCTGTTCACAGACACACAGACAGACACACACACGGACATGTTTCCAAAAATGCTTTTTTTGGATTCAGGGGGTCTCAAAACATGTATTTCCGGTGAAATCTCTGTATCAAATTTTTGGGTGGAATACAATACTTCCCCTACTTACTATACGTAGTAGAGAAAGTAAAAACATTTTTGGAAACATGTCCGTGTGTGTCTGTCTGTGAACAGCATAACTCAGAAACGAACAGTCGGATAAACACCAAACTTGGTATTTAGATTCAGTATCTTCCAGAGATGCGACACGAAGGTTTTCAAGAAAATCCCCCCACCCCAGACTACCCTTTACATGGGACATTTTTCGAAAATTTTAATTTTCTCAAAAATGTCTCTAACGATTATGATTAAAATATCATATGTTTTAAGATATTTTCATGACAAATAAAATGCATATCTCGAATTTTCTAGGAATATCTCCAAAAGTATTCTTCATTGTGAACGACTTTTGCATAACCGGTAAACCATAAGAAATAGACAAAATTTTACTACACAAAAAATGTATATCGCGTTAAAATACACAATTTATGTCATATACACTTTTTTGTTGATGAATCATTTTCGAGATATTGCTTGTTATTCCCTTAAATTTTCCAATACTTTTTCTCAATTGGGAATGCGTTATTCATTTTTTGTATGTCCTGGACATAAAAAGAGAATGGAATGCGCCACATAGCAACCAGCTCTTAAAATATTTGACTATCGCTTAAAGCCTACCATATTCCCCTTGCATCTACAAGAAAATTAGCAATAAGATTGACATCTCGATATCTCGATTAACATGAAGCATATGGAGAATAAGCTTTTGTAAAAATAGTTTGTACTAGAGTAGAGATAGTCATGTGAGTGTAACACATCAGATTTTTTTTAACGTTAAATATGTTTTGTTATATACATTTAAAAATATAATTTAACTGCTAAGCTGAAGCTACAGCAGTATTGTTATTCTTGTGAGCAAAATGTGTGAAAGCTGCAGAAATATCCAAAAGTGCTGTTTTCTGGGATTTAGCTAACGCTAATCTTTAGAGATTGTTTGTACTCGTATATCATTGCAGTATTACAGATTTTAAATTCATTTTCAAAACATCAACTCAAATTAGGAAGAAACGCAGCCACTACATGCACACGTCTAATGGGCCTTCGTAAATAATGACAGAAAACAAGGCTATCGATCCCCTCATCTGTGTGTGCGTGGTATTACAAACTTCATACATTTAAGTCGTATAAAAGTTTTATTGGCTTATAGGAAAGGCTTGTGTAATAAGCTGTATAAAACGAAACCGGAAATCCCTTTAGAAAAAAATCTGATGCGTTGCGTTACTTTCTTACTCACTCTTATACAGGGTGATTTATGAAGAACTGACACACTTCTTTCTTTAATTAATCTGTTTGAAAATAACCCAGTGCCCCAATTTTAGCACCAAATTAAGCAGAATGTTCTGGAGTTTCGATTGCCTGTCACTAGATGCGCAAATGTACATGTTTTATTCGTAATTGTTAGTTTTATTGTCGGCAACTGTTTTTGAGATTTTGTTCTAGTCAACGTGAAAATGGAGTACACATTAAATGAACGACTCTTCCTTGTAAAGCAATACTGGATTACGAATTCAATTACAGCTACTCAAAGGGCATACCAGTGAGAATTTGGTGTTCGGAATCCTCCCCAAAGAAACACAATGCTGGGACTGGTAAACAAATTGGAAACAACTGGATCTGTGGTGAGTGAAAAAGGCAAAACTCGTTCATCTAGGCTTCCCACGGTTGTTGTTGACGTAAGAGCACGACTGGATCAGTCACCCAAAAAATCATTAAGACGTTTGTCGCAGGAGACAGGGTACAGCTACTCAATGTGTCAGAGAGCTGTGAAAAGTGCAGGCCTAAAGCCGTATAGGATTACGGTTGTCCATCAGTTACAGGAACTAGATAAGGATAGACGACTGAATTACTGTCGTTGGTTTTAGGCGTTCATTGTGCAAATCCTGCCATATTGTCCATCACATGGTTCACAGATGAAGCATGGTTCCATTTATCCGGCTACGTGAACTCAAATAACTCACGCTATTGGGCCAGCGAAAATCCACATGTTATTCATGAAGCACCTATGCACCCGGTTAAAATCCGAGTTTGGTGCGGAATATCCGCACAGAGAATAGTGGGATCAATTTGTTTTTTAAACAATGTGAACACTGCGGAGTACCGACGGATTTTCATGGAGTTTGCTGAGCAACTAGACGATGTAGAGCTGAGTCAAGGATATTTTCAACAGGACGGCGCTAATGCCATACATCAAATGAATCCATGGCACTAATTGCAAGTTTCTTTGACGACCGGATGATTTCCAAGAACTGTGGCTACCGAGATCTCCGGATTTGACATCGCTGGACTTCTTTCTATGGGGTTACTTAAAAGACAGGGTTTATGCCACACGTCCCCAGACATTGGACGATCTGAAGCACAACATTACACAGGAGATTCAAGCTATTAACAACAGAGTCCTCCAACGAGTGGCCAGTAACATGGGACGATGTGTTGAGTTGTGCCTTATGCAGGATGGAGGACATTTTCAACATTTGCTATAGAGGTAAATAGTCTCCCAAAATTCCTCTGCACTTCAGGTATAAAAAGTTTTGAAACAATTAAAGAAATAAATAAATGTGTCAGTTCTTCATAAATCATCCTGTATAAGCTATTCTTATAAAAGTTTATTTTCTACCTACTTCTACTTCATCGAGATAAATTTTCATTCTAGATTTACACATTTCTTTATAAATATAAGAAGGATAGAGTAGGCTAAAGCGATAGTCAGATTTTCAAAAAAGTGTGATGGCTTTGAAATTCCATGATCTTTGTAGCGAAGAAAGGGAAAAAACGAATTACCGTTTGTAAAAATTCTGATATATTTCACTCATATGACTTCCTATACACAGTTTTTAAAACATATTCTTATAAAAGCTTATTCTTATATCTACTTCTTATTGATACAAACAAACTTGCATTACTCATTTACACATTTCGTTTTAGGTATAAGAAGGATACAGTAAGCTAAAGCGATAGTCAGATTTTTAAAACGCGCTTCGCAATGTGACTGGTTAGTAATACTGTTCCCTTTGTATGAACACGAAAAAGAAAGAAAGAGCAAGAATAGCCATTTGTAGAAGAGAAAAGTATTAACTATTTCAAAATTCAAACCAATAACAAAAAAAATCTCAGAAATCGTTAACGCCATAAAAATGTGTTTGACATAAATTATGTGCTTTACCAACATTTACATTTTTTTGTGAAGTGAGATTTTTTACCAATTATACAAAAGTCATTCAGAAGGAATAGGACTTCATAAGCTATTCACAGAAAGTTCAAAACGTATATTTCATTAAAAAATATATTATGTTAAAACTATATAAATTAAACAAATGTTTTATTTGTCATACAAATATCTTAAACATATGGCATTTTAATCAAAATCGTTAGAGCCATTTTTGAGAAAATTAAAATTTTCGAAAAATGTTCCATGTAAAGGGTAATCTGTGGTGGCGGAATTTTCTTGAAAACCTTTGTGTCACATCTCTGGAAGATACTGAACCTAAATACCAAGTTTGGTGTTTATCCGACTGTTCGTTTCTGAGTTATGCTGTTCACAGACACACACGGGCATGTTTCCAAAAATGCTTTTTTTTGGATTCAGGGGGTCTCAAAACATATATTTCCGGTGAAATCTCGGTATCGAATTTTTGGGTAGAATACAGTACTTCCCTTACTCTACGTAGTAGAGAAAGTAAAAAGTTTTAGAAACAGGCCCGCGCGTGTGTGTCTGGCTGTCTGTGAACATATGTGTATATGTTATCAGATGTGTAAGACATTTTATGGCAAATAAAATGTATATCTCGAATTTTCTGGGAATGTTTCCAAAAGTATTCTTCATTGTGAACGACTTTTGCATAACTGGTAAACCATAAGAGATAGACAAAATTCTACTACACAAAAAATGTAGATCGCGTTAAAATACACAATTTATGACATACATTTTTTTTTGTTAAGTGAACCATTTTCGAGATATTGCTTGTTATTCCCTTAAATTTTCCAATACTTATACTTTTTCTCAAATGGGAATTCGTTATTCATTTTTTTTTTTTTTTTTTGGATATGCAAGGAGTATTAATCTGTGGCAAAGGGAATAGTGCTGCACATAGCAACCAGCTATTAAGGGATATGTATGTGCTTAAAGGCTACTGTATTTCTATATTGCTCTTGCAAATACAAAACAAGGGGAACATAGTTGGCCTTAAGCGATAGTCAAATATTTTTTATACTGAGAAATAAACGAACTGCTATGATTTTGTGAATCTTCTATCGGCCTTTGCTTCAAATATTGTTTTCATTTTATTAATTAATATCTTATTGTTCTTTATAGTAGCATTTTAAATGTTCCTATTTTAGTTTATATTCTTTGTTTCCACGGTTTAAGGGCTGTTTCATTTTATTCATCAATATATTATTTGTTATAGTACCATTTGTAGGTGTTTGTTTTGGTTTCTGTTCTTTGTTTACTGGTTTACGTTTTAAGACTTTTCATAATGCCTAGTAAGAAACGAATCAGTTTTAATTTTAATGTTAAGAAGTTGTTTTCCGTGAAAGCAGCCAAAGTGATTGCTGGCACCTTGAGCCAAAATAACGACTCGTATTTGGTGAGGTTAAAAACATAGTGCACAAGCAACTCGGTGATGGCGTTATGCTTTTCAACTGTAATAAATATTGATGCTTGGAGTTCTGAAGTAATTGATAAAATTGTTCATTTAGGCAATGATTTTCACTTAAAATTAATTTCAAATTATAATGGTGTTATGCCATATCCCCCTTACTTGTGCACTGATGAGGTTTGGCTGTAGGATATTGTAATTGATGATGTAAAAGTAATCTGTAATGCAGTGACAAATAATTTTGCATTATAAGGGATCATACCGAGGGATTTAGGCAGTGTGTTAAAAACATTTTTCAGTGCTTTCACTACGGTGTGTTTACTGTACAGTTAAAATCTATAGCTCTTGTTTTGTCCTGGTAATGCAAAGAGAATGGAATACTCTACATAGCAAACAGCTCTTAAAGTATTTGACTATCGCTTAAAGCCTACCAATTCCTCTTGCATCTACAGGAAAATTAGCAATAAGATTAACATCTCGATATCTCAATTAACATGAAGCATATGGAGAGCAAGCGTTTGTAAAAATAGTTTGTACAAGAGTAGAGAAAGTCATGTGAGTATAACACATCAGAGGTTTTTATATAGGGGACCACAACACTTGTATTTCCAGTGAAATATCGATATCATTTTTGGGTGAAATACAATATATTGCTCTACTTACTATAGGTAAGTAGTAGATAAAGTATAAATAAGAGAGTTTATTAAATTTAAATGCCTAGTATTTTTTTTTATTAAGCGTGCTTCTGCATAATCAATCCAATGAAACTGCTTTGTATCCACGATAATTGTTTGAGATACGTCTTTTTGTTTCACATCTGCATTTTTAACTACTCTGGTCATTTCGACGGTTTAACTTTAAGAAACATTTCCTTGGTGCTGTTAACTCGTTGAGCTTGGGTTTTAATTCTTCATTACTTGGAAACAAATTCACATTTACTCTTCCAGAACCTGCGGAAGGTACACAATGATTCTTATTCAAGCAGATTCCTGCTCTGGAGCCGGGAATTCAACCCGATACTTCTAAGGTGAGCGCGCTGATCAATCGACCATGTAGATTTCCATCAGGTGTGTTTTTTAAGTCTTTGCGGTAAACTTCTGGAATTAAAATATACGAAAATGATTCCTTATCCATGTTCTGAGTTTGCTGTTGCTTCTGAAAATACACACAATAATAATAATATTAATAATATGACAGTTTAAGTTGTCTACCCAACCGTTTTACCATACATTATCTTCGCTTTAATGTACTGTAGCTTTAAAGTGTTTTTAATCTAAATAAATAAACATAAAACACAACCGTTCTCGTTTATGGCAGCCTGAGAGCAATGGAACAGGCACTTTACTGTCAGTGACACCATAACCGTCTGTAAAATGTGTCAGCCACTCTAAAACCATGTGCTATGGCTTCTGCTTAGATCAGGTATGCAGAACTGGAGCAAAATTGTGTACCTATGTTACAAGCCAAGTATCATCTCCCCGAACACCACGGAGATGGGCGTCATTTATAGCATTTGTTATTCGCCACTCGCTTGTTTAGGTGAGATTAAAGCACTATACAGTGTGTCTTAATTCAATACCTGTTTTCCAGTTGGCAATACATAATGTAGTTATAATGTAATATCAAATGTAAGCTTATTCTTTGCCATTTATGTTACAGATTGAGGCAGTATGTTTAACACTTAAATGATTTTAGTAAAATTATATAGCATGTAAATTCAATAACAGCCCGCCTTGAAGCAATATGTGTATGTAATAATTTGTAAAATGTATGTAACAGTCATTGTATATGCTTATATTATTCTATACATGTTCAATAATGTTATGTGAATGTATTACGTAATTTAATAATGTAGGAGCTGTGAGAATAATAAGATAAACTTTGCTAACAATGAGGTAACCTTGAGGCAATAATGAGTTTGAGAGTTTAAATGCTACTAGTCATTATTAGAGCAGCAATAATGTAAACTTTGACACAGTTTAAAAATAGCCAATCAACAGCCAGAAAAGCTTTAGTTAAATGAAGGTATTCTATTGGAGTAGGATTAGCCAATCAGAGACTTGAAATACAGAAATTTACAAGTTTAGACGGTTGAAATCTAGTCAGTTGCCTGAGGACAGTGCTCATAACTGGAGATATTTAATACGTATTCGTGTGAGACGAAAAATAAGTTTACGTGTTAAAAAGTACAAGTAATTCATAAAACAATCTCACAGCTATCTATATCAGTGAAGTGTTATTTAAATCGTATCAAGTATTAATAAAAGGAGTGAAGTTAAATTATAATCTGTGTAAGCCTACATTCTTGTCGCATTACAACCCTGCCAAGATATCCATGTCTCTAAAATAAATACTGACGCAGCCGAAGCAAACATAAATATTAAATATTTAAAGAAGCAGTTTAATTACAAAGTTAATATTTTTTAAACTTGGGGCAAGGCCACCTGAAAGTACATTTGGGGCGAAGGCTACCGGAAAATGTTTACAATACGTGCGGTTGCAACTACTACAAGTTCTGTTCCCCGACAGTTGAACTATAATATAACTCCTTCAATACAAACAACACCTTTCTGAAGATAACTCAAATGGCCCCTAGCATCGAAAGGCGGGTGAAAATTGCTTACGCTTGAGGACTGTGACTAGCGTCTGGAGTTTTCAGAAATCATGTTGAAATGGAGAGAAGATTACCCTAATCTGTTTGATAGCATCTTATGGTCCGATGAGAAAATTTTCCATGTGGGTAGTTTTGTAAACAGGCATAACTGCTATGATTGGGGTGCAGTTGATCCAGGTGCTAACAACAGAGTGGTCTGCCAGAAGCCTAGAACTTACATCTTGCGTTTTCTTTCGTTCTTTTTTGAGAGTCTGGGCTAAAGAAGAGGTTTACAAGACTCGACCAACAACTCTTGATGATCTTGAGAACAGAATACGTGAGGTTTTGAATGCATCGCTCTTGCATTCATGTACCAAGGCGTTTACATTACTGTATTGGCAATACTTCTAATGAATGTCATCTGCAATGATAATTAATGATCTTAAGCTTCCATGACCAAAGGAACTTATATCAAATTAGCCATAAGTCAATTATCAAAAATGTGTTTGGTGCAATAATACTAAACAAATGAATACACAAATTTAACAACACAGAAATTAAAAGCAACATTTTAGGTATTACATCCTATACATATAGTGTTCAGTTAAACCGATAAAGATGATTAACGTGGTTTTCATGCTGTTCTAAGCAAACATTGCATTTTTTAACACCGATGTACATATTTTGTCGAAAACCTTCCGGGACTGTATGTTTTCAAATTCTGATCCTTCAAACACTCAACATCTTGACCGAATAAACTTTTTTACTTTCTCTACTACGTATAGTAAGTAGGGGAAGTATTGTATTCCACCCAAAAATTCGATACCGAGGTTTCACCGGAAATAATGTTTTGAGACCCCCCGAAATAAAAAAAAAGCATTTTTGGAAACATGTCCGTGCTTGTGTCTGTGAACAGCATAGCTCAAAAACGAACAGTCGGATAAATACCAAACTTGGTACTTAGGTTCAGTATCTTCCAGAGATGCGACACGAAGGTTTTCAAGAAAATATCCCCACCCCGACTACCCGTTACATGGAACATTTTTCGAAAATTTTAATTTTCTCAAAAATGGCTCTAACGATTTTGATTAAAATATCGCATGTTTAAGATATTTTCATGATAAATAAAATGTATATCTTGAATTTTCTGGGAATGTCACCAAAAGTATTCTTCATTGTGAACGACTTTTGCATAACTGGTAAACCATAAGAGATAGACAAAATTTTACTACACAAAAAATGTAGAACGCGTTAAAATACACAATTTATGTCAACTTTTTGTTGTTGAGTGAACTATTTTCGTGATATTGCTTGTTATTCCCTTAAGCTTTTCAATACTTATTTTCTCAAATGGGAATTCGTTGTTCATTTTTTTGTCTTGAATATACAAAGAGTATTAATGTGTGGCAAAGAGAATGGTGCTGCACATAGCAACCAGCTACTAAGAGATATGTCTATGTTTAAAGGCTACTGTATTTGTATATTGCCCTTTCAAATACAAAACAAGGAGAACATAGTAGGCCTTAAGCGATTGTCAAATATTTTTAGAACTGGTCGCTATGTGTAAAATGTAATTCTCTTTGCATGTCAAAAGATCGTTTCTGCAAATGTTTATCTCGATTAATATGAAATAGATGGAGAATAAGAGTTTGTAAAAACAGTTTGTACAAAGGTAGAGAAAGTCATGTGAGTGTAACACATCAGATTTTTATTTTTAGTATACCCGTTGTCATATCTGGAGAGATGTCAACTCTATCGGCATCACCACATGGGGATTCGTATCTGTTCCTCTGCCATTCACCCTAAAAGTCTCTTCATCGCTCCAAAGAATGCTTTTATAAAAACTAGGATCGGCTTCTTGTGGATTGCGTACAACTCGCAGAATTCCATATACCTAATCGCATCATCTTCATTTAGGCCTAGAGGTAAAGTAGGCCTATATGGTCTAAATTTCAGACCGCAGTCTCAGCCACATTTTTTTCTGAATTTTTCGTTGGCTTGTTCTTACTATTACATACTCATTGGACGCTTTAATTTGAGATTTTGATTGCACAAAACATTTCGTGACAACATTCTCTTCTGTAGTAACAGACTTTGGTTTACCTGAACGAGGAAGCTCTGCTACCGACCCAGACTCTTCAACTCTTAAATTTAATTTGTGAATACCTTGTCGAGATGGATGTTTAGAAAACTTTCCATAAACATCACTGTAATTATGGTCATATTTCCACCATGTTTGCAAAACAAATACACCTGTTCTGTAGTTAACTTTCTATTCGTTGTTTCTCAGATAACAAATAACATAACCTCAAACGAGAGTCCGATAACTGGTAGTATCAACTGACTTATGGGTACTAAGCACTAGTCAAGTTGATAACTGACTATCATTACGCTAGGCAAAACAAGGTCTAACGATTGCTAATGACAACTGACTTATGGCCCACATGGTATTGCTCTTATAGTTAAGATACACACGTCTGGACTGTGGAAGGAGAACCTATGCCTTCCCCTCTCTTCCACTCCTTTCCGAGTTCTGCATTCCCGGTTTGGACTGAAAAATCTTCGATTAGAGACAACTTTATTTAATAGCAATGACATCGGTAGTTATATTTGATTCTTCTATTTAAGTTATTGGTTATTGATATGTGTCTGGATTTGAAGTGGTGTTCTTCTTTAACAGGACATGCTGTGCTAGCGGATGTCAGTTCTCTGGGCAAGACCAAGGGGATTCTTTGTTTAATGGCCCCCTGTGAATATTGTTAATCACAGAGTGTAGAAAAGAGTTCTGCAGCATAACAGTTTCACATGGCTCCACGTGAACTGGTGTGTATACCTTGCACGTAAATTATTTTCAGCATGAATCTTCGTGCTGCACTTTTCCAGCAATTTAACATGGCTACTGCAAAAAATATGCTATGAAACATTTCCAGGAAAGATTTGGACTAAATGCAGCTGTCGATTATCCGGATTAATCATTGGAAGAGCACGTGCAGATAATCGAAAACTCGGATCATTTCAAAACTGGTGTTTTAGTAGCGTAAATATTAGACTTATAACACTGTTGTAAAAAGTATCTGCACACAGCAAGACTAGTTGTTATACGTACACAGTGACGCAGTAATTTGTATCACAAATTATTTAAATGTCAAGAGTGATTATAGTGCGAATATGCATTATTTTGTGACATTGATTTGAGATGTTTGATGATTGTAAGCATTGTTAAGAAGTGGTTTTATAGGGCCTTACTGAAACTGACAATAATAGCGTGCAATAATGTAGCGAGGGGGTGAGCTGTTTATCATTATTAGAGACGAGCAAATGACGTAATATTGGCGCGTTTTTCTTACAATTTGCTGGAACATTTTTTTCTAGAGCATATGTGTTCATAATTTTCATTGGATATAAAAATAGACGCTAATGTTGGCGCGTTTTATTAACCAATAGCAGCTCGGTTATAATCTTTAGGCATATCGGGGTGTGGGAGTATAAAAAGAGCTAAGTCAGAGGTAGATCCCTCCCAGTCCATCGGAAATATTTGTACATTACACGTCTCCTCCCAGTCCATCGGAAACATTTGTACATTACACGTCGTCTTCAGTCCATCGAAACATTTGTACATTACACGTTGGTCCCAGTCCATCGGAAACATTTGTGCATTACACATCGCTGAATACATCGCACAGTTTATCGATTCACAGGTTACGCGTAGCAAAGTTATAAAAAAATCTCAAGTGTCGTAAAGTTAATTACACAAAGTTGAAGTACGCGAATTAATAATGTGCAGTAAATAAGTTATTATAACAGTTTCAGTTTGGCGAGTGTCAAGATTAATATGTGAAAGTGTATAATATGTTACGACAATAAACGTGTAAAACAAATTCTTCATCAGTGTTATCTTTGGATAAAAACTCCTTTCCGTTTACACACCTGTATAAGATAAGTGCTCGACCCTAAAGATCATAGCTAGCCGGAGGACAGTGAACAAAAAAAAATTAAATACAATAATAGGCGCTCAGTAAAAGATAACACGAAGTGACCGCGACAAATTGTCTTTTATACGTGCGGCAAATAAACAGTAGCATTTTTCAAACAAACCTAACAAAGAATCACGCCGCATATTTGGCTACCACAACGTGGGGCTCAACAAACTATAATACAACTTCATATTTGGCTTCACAACGTGGGGCAAAACACAAGTAAACACAAATAAATAAACAAAAAACCGCCGCAACAGTCATGTTTTCTGCGGCCCCTCATAGTAAAACCAGCCTCCTCCGATCTTGCCCCTTCACCACTTTACTCTCCGAAAATGAATAACTTTTTTACTTTCTCTACTACGTGTAGTAAGTAGGGGAAGTTTTGTATTCCACCCAAAAATTCGATACCGAGATTTCACCGGAAATATATGTTTTGAGACCTCCTGAATCCAAAAAAAGCATTTTTGGAAACATTTCCGTGTGTGTGTCTGTGTGTTTGTCTGTCTGTGAACAGCATAACTCAAAGGAACAGTCGGATAAACACCAAACTTGGTATTTAGGTTCAGTATCTTCCAGAGATGCGACACGAAGCTTTTCAAGAAAATCCCCCCACACCAGATTACCCTTTACATGGAACATTTTTCGATAATTTTAATTTTCTCAAAAATGGCTCTAACGATTTTGATTAAAATATCATATGTTTAAGATATTTCAATGACAAATGAAATGTATATCTTGAATTTTCTGGGAATGTCTCCAAAGTATTCTTCATTGTGAACGACTTTTGCATAACTGGTAAACCATAAAAGATAGACAAAATTTTACTACACACTAAATGTAGATCGCGTTAAAATACACAATTTATGTCATATACATTTTTTTGTTGGGTGAACCATTTTCGAGATATTGCTTGTTATTCCCTTAAATTTTCCAATACTTAATACTTTTTCTCAAATTCGTTATTCATTTTTTTTGTCCTGGTAATGCAAGAGAATGGGACACTCCACATAGCAACCAGCTCTTAAAATATTTGACTATCGCTTAAAACCTACCATATTCCCCTTGCATCTACAAGAGAATTAGCAATAAGATTAACATGTCGATATCTCGATTCACAGAAGCATATGGAGCATAAGCGTTTGCAAAAATAGTTTGTAAAGAGTAGAGAAAGTCATGTGAGTGTAACACATCAGATTTTTTCCCCTTGCCTCTACTTTCTGTATACTGCTAATAATTGTGTGCGTGGCGGCAGCACCAGAGATCAAGAAGAAGGCGTCGTTTCAAAGGATAGAACATTCTTCTAATCCCGGTTTTCGTTCCATTCACGAGAATGAGGGCAATAATTGTCACAAGACAAGAGAATTGAGTCAAAGCAATCACACGACGTGTAGGTTTCTTGAAGATGTGTCATGAGTTGGCGCAGCTTCTCCTGGGAAACCTAACCACAAAAACACTGGACAGCCTTTTTACTTTCCCTACCACGCACCTAGTAGGTAGGAAAGGTATTGTACTCCACACAAGAATGCGATATCGAGATTTCACCGGAAATACACGTTTTGAGGCCCCTGAATAAAAATCTAAAAAAAACCCGTACGTGTGTGTATGTATGTTTGTCTTTGTACTTGTGAATAGCATAACGCAAAAACGAAAAGTCGGTTAAATATAAAATTTGGTATTTAGGTCAAATGATGCACACGAAGATTTTTAAGAAAATTCTCCACCCCAAACTACCCCTAACAATAATTAATTTTGGAAAATTTGGGTTTTCTCAAAAATGATTCTAACGATTTTCATTAAAACAACATATATTTAAGACATTTCCATGACAAATGAAATGTACCTATATCTTGAAGTTTCTGCAAATAACCTCTAAAGTCCTCTTCATTCTGAATGACTTTTGCAAACTGGTAAACCGTAAGAGATAGACAAATTCTTACGGCAGCAAAAATGTAGATCTTCTTAGAGCACACAGTTTATATCAAATACATATTTTTTGTAGAGTCCATTTCCGAGATATTGCTTGTTATTGGTTGGAATTTTCAAATACTTATGCTTTTCTCAAATGGAAAGTGATTATTCCTTTTTTACTTTCTCTACTACGTATAGTAAGTAGGGGAAGTATTGTATTCCACCCAAAAATTCGATACCGAGATTTCATCGGAAATACATGTTTTGAGACCCCCTGAATCCAAATAAAGCATTTTAGAAACATGTCCGTGTGTGTCTGTGTGTCTGTGTGTCTGTGAACAGCATAACTCAGAAACGAACAGTCGGATAAACACCAAACTTGGTATTTACGTTCATTATCTTCCAGAGATGCGACACGTAGCTTTTCAAGAAAATCCCCCCACCCCAGACTACCCCTTACATGGAACATTTTTCGAAAATTTTAATTTTCTCAAAAATGGCTCTAACGATTTTGATTAAAATATCATATGTTTAAGATATTTTTATGACAAATGTAATGTAATCTCGAATTTTCTGGGAATGTCTCCAAGAGTATTGTTCATTGTGAACAACTTTTGCATAACTGGTAAACCATAAGAGATAGACAAAATGTTACTGCACAAAAAATGTAGATCGCGTTAAAATACACAATTTATGTCATATACATTTTTTTGTTGAGTGAACCATTTTCGAGATATTAATTGTTATTCCCTTAAATTTTCCAATACTTATTTTCTCAAATGGGAATTCGTTATTCATTTTTTTGTCTTGGATATTCAAAGAGTATTAATCTGTGGCAAAGAGAATGGTGCTGCACCTAGCAACCAGCTATTAAGAGATATGTCGATGCTTAAAGGCTACTGTATTTCTGATATTGCCCTTGCAAATACAAAACAAGGGGAACATAGTACGCCTTAAGCGATAGTCAAATATTTTTAGAACTGGTCGCTTTGTGTAAAATGTAATTCTCTTTGCGTGTCAAAAGATCGTTTCTGCAAATGTTTATCTCGATTAATATGAAATAGATGGAGAATAAGCGTTTGTAAAAATAATTTGTACAAGAGTAGAGAAAGTCATGTGAGTGTAACACATCAGAATTTTTTTTAAATAGAACGTTAAGTAGAAAATTGTTAGTTCTTATTTTGTTACAACAGCATTATTGATATTGATTTTACTCGTGAAAGAGTGATACTAAATATCACTGGATAGTTTGAGCCTAATCTGTGGTACTACACACTTGCGACCTTAATCGATAATCTCAAAACCTCTTGTGATATTGCCTATGATAGCATGTTGTGTCTAAGTACATTACTTCTGTTTGATCGAACTTCCCATTGCTTATTGCTCCTTGTACCTGATACAAACATACAGTATCCATAGTAACAATATCTACTGGGAGGTAGCAACGAGATAACGATTTATTCTCGCACATCTTTGTAGTTAACGTTAAGTACTTCGAATATTTGCACACACTGATACAGCCATTATGAGATATACCTCAAGTGGCATGTAATATCACATTTTTAACGCAAATTTGTAGATGAAATTGCAGTTACTGCTGAACTATCTGTTATTTGCTCGCTGATAAAGCAAGCAATGTTAAGAGAGCCATAAATTATTTGCATGCATTCCCTGTTTGTGAAAAAATTATCATGTTTATCGGGATTTCTGCTTTAAAAGGTTATTTAGGGTCTTGCACTATTTGAGTAGGTAACTATTTTTATTGAAGTTTTATTTCTGTAGCTAGGACAGTTCCCGGAACTGATTTTAACAAACAATGCCGCCTTTACTTCAAGGAGTGTGCAATAAATAGCATTACCTGGAAAATATTAGCATTTACTGCTTAGGTAATAAGAATCACGACAGCAAAACATCATTTAAGACTTTTTAATGAGATAAAGATGTTTTAGATGACATTGTATTTATTTAATATTTAACATTATAGACGATAAACTTAAGCGACACATGCTTTATTTTACTAATGAAAGATTTAAGAAATATAATACAGAGTGATTTATGAAGAACTGACACACTTCTTTCTTTAATTATTCTGTTCGAAATGCACTCAATGCCCCAATTTAAGCACCAAATTAAGCCGAATGTTCTGAAGTTTCGATTGCCTGTCACTAGATGCGCAGATGTTCATGTTTTATTCGTAATTGTTAGTTTTATTGTCGGCAACTGTTTTTGAGATTTTGTTCTTGTTAACGTGAAAATGGGGTACACATTAAATGAACGACTCTTCCTTGTAAAGCAATACTGGATTACGAATTCAATTAAAGCTACTCAAAGGGCATACCAGTGAGAATTTGGTGTTCGGAATCCTCCCCAAAGAAACACAATACTGGGACTGGTAAACGAATTGGAAACAACTCGATCTGTGGTGAGTGAAAAAGGTAAAACTCGTTTATCTAGCTTCCCACGGTTGTTGTTGACGTAAGAGCACGACTGGATCAGTCACCCAAAAAATCATTAAGACGTTTGTCGCAGGAGACAGGGCATAGTTACTCAGTTTGTCAGAGAGCTGTGAAAAGTGCAAGCCTAAAGCCGTACAGGATTACGGTTGTCCATCAGTTACAGGAACCAGATAAGGATAGACGACTGAATTATTGTCGTTGGTTTCAGGCGTTCATTGTCCAAAATCCTGCCATTTGTCCATCACATGGTTCACAGATGAAGTATGGTTCCATTTATCCGGCTACGTGAACTCAAATAACTCACGCTATTGGGCCAGCGAAAATCCACATGTTATTCATGAAGCACCTATGCACCCCGTTAAAATCGGAGTTTGGTGCGCAATATCCGCACAGAGAATAGTGGGACCAATTGTTTTAAAACAATGTGAACACTGCAGTTTACCGACGGATTTTCATGGAGTTTGCTGAGCAACTAGACGATGTAGAGCTGAGTCAAGGATATTTTCAACAGGACGGCGCTAATGCCATACATCAAATGAATCCATGGCACTAATTGCAAGTTTCTTTGACGACCGGATGATTTCCAAGAACTGTGGCTACCGAGATCTCCGGATTTGACATCGTCGGACTTCTTTCTATGGGGTTACTTAAAACACAGGGTTTATACCACACGTCTGAAGCACAACATTACACAGGAGATTCAAGCTATTGACAACAGAGTCCTCCAACGAGTGGCCAGTAACATGGAACGACGTGTTGAGTTGTGCCTTATGCAGGATGGGGGACATTTTCAACATTTGCTATAGAGATAAATAATCTTCCAAAATTCCTCTGCATTTCAGGTATAATAAGTTGTCGCTAGCATAACTCGTTTTGAAAAAAGAAATAAATGTGTCAGCTCTCCATAAATCACCCTGTATTAATAATAAAA
Organism: Deroplatys truncata; assembly: GCA_030765065.1. Classification (NCBI taxonomy): domain Eukaryota; kingdom Metazoa; phylum Arthropoda; class Insecta; order Mantodea; family Mantidae; genus Deroplatys; species Deroplatys truncata. The sequence continues at coordinate 299,179,808 of CM060975.1, read as the reverse complement.
TAGTTATTACGTATATATATATATATATAACGATACTAACAACTACCAAGGTCATATCAGCGTCACCAGTGTGCCGGAATTTCGTCCTGCATGGGTTCTACACGTCAGTATGTCTGTTGCATTTTAAGCACACATAAATAGAATCATGGTAGGCCGGGATCGAAGTACAGCCTTGTTTATAGGTTAGTGACGCTCATCTGCCTCACCCAAGCTGCCATTATTTATTTTAAAATGAACTTCGAGGTCCATCCGGCTTGAGAATGGTAAGAAGTTTTATTTTACGTGGCGGTATTAAGTTAAGACAAAGAAGAGCATTAAATGCCCTTCTGTTTGCGGATGCCCTACTTTTAGACAAGGAATATGGGCTACAGAAAGTATTATGTTGTCTCATAAGTAATATCGGTTTTTAAGTTTGGTGTTTTATAAGATAGAGTTGTTTCTTTGGTTCGCCAATGGTATTTACAGGATGCCATGGCTAGTATAGCGTGTGTTGCGAGAATGTGTCAGTCGTCAGTTGTTAATACACAATCACAAAATGGAAGTTACAAAGTTTGAGATTTGTCGCAGTAATCTGGCTCGTGTTATCTTATTTGCTGAGTGCCTGTTATTGTTTTATTATATTAAATTTTGGGTTCATTGTCCTCCGGCTAGCTATTATTACTCAGTCGAGCAAGTATCTCTGAGCAAGGCGTGTAAACGGAAAGGAGTTGTTGCTAAAAGATAACGCTGATAAAATAATTTGTTTCTACACTTTTATTGCCGTCACACTTAATTAATAATTCACATATTTAATCTTTATACACGCCTGACTGAAACTGTTATATTTCCGAATGTAACTACAGTCGTTATAGTTGCCGCGCACAAATTACTTCGCGTACTTCACATTTTGTAACTAACTTTGCGACGTGTACCTCGCGAGAGATTCTTCCGAACTGTGCGACACTTGCTTAGGCTCGAGAATATATACTCCTTCACCCCGAATTGCCTAAACATTATTATAGAGCTGCTATTGGTTACCAAATCGCGCCAACATTAGCGTCTGTTTTGTCAGCCAATCACTATTACTAACATATATACTCTAGGGAAAATATTCCCTCCATTTCTAAAGAAAGGCACGCTACCCTGACGTCATTTGTTTGTCTCTTCTTAGTGATAAACATCTCACCCCCTCGGTTTATTGTTACCCACTTCTATTATCAGTTTCAGTGAGGCCGTGTAAACTTATTTCCTAACAATACTTATAGCTAACAAACATCTAAAATCCTGTACATACAATAATATTAATTTACACTACAATCACTCTGGCATTCACAGTGTCGTGATATAAAATATTGCCTCAGATTAGAGTCCTTCTAAAGCACTACTGGAAACAAGATTATAAAGCTGCTGCCGCGGCTCGAAAAATATGTAAACTGGAAGGAGAATATGTTAGTGAGCGTGTGGCACAATGATGTTCCAACGTTTCAACACTGGGAAAGAAAACACTAAAGATTTGCCACGTTCTGGAAGACCTAAATTATGAGATATTGAGAATACACGCAGAGTTTTGGAAGAAAATCCGCAAAAAAAAATAGTATTCGTGGGCTGTCAGAAGAACTTGGTCCATCAAAAAATTAAATTAAATTGAATTTTATTTATGGACGCTCTTTAACTGCTGTGGTCCTTAGCGTCCCATTCTATATTGGGCGTGAAAGACCGGTAATTTTGCTCAGAGACCTCTTTATTAGGCTTGAGGTTCTTTTACGTGCCGTAAATCTACGACACGGGATCACCGGCTTTACTTCCCTTCCGAAGGAAGCCATGCTAAGGATTTTTACGCCCTAAAAAAATCCATCGCCCATCGCCGGGTTTGTACCCACGACCTCGGGAACTAGAGACTAGCATGGTAACCACTACACCACGGAGGATGACAGGCCCATCAAAAGATACCATATATCGCCAGATTAAGACACTTGGAAAATCAAACAGAAGCTGTAGATCTGTACCTCATGAATTGACACCTCAACAGATCAACGTAGAGTGGATATCGTCGTCAGCTTATCGATTAACCCTTGGATGATAGATATCAGGAGAACTGTCACATGTGATAAAAAATGGGTCTATTACCGCAACCCTGACGCCTCGAAACAGTGCCTCAGTCTCCGTCATGTGTCTGATAGAATTCTGGAGTGATTCACTGGGAGTTTGTTCCAAACGGGCGTGCAGTCAATACAGATCTTTATTCGCAGCAACTGGAACGAGTTCATGAAATTTTGAGATGGAGGTACCCAGCATTAGTTAACCGAAATAGAGTTCTCTTGCCACAGGACAATGCAACACCCCATACTGCACGAACAACCATGACAAACATTCGGAATTGGAAGTAGTCGAACTGCTACCACACCTGCATACGGCCCTGACCTTGCGCCTTCAGATTACCATCTTTTTTATCCATGGAAGAGATTTCGAAAACGTTAAAGCTGTGTAAGTGAGTCTCACCGAATTCTTCGCATCGAAAACCTCTCTGAAAGATGGCCAAAGATTATAGGATCTGATGATCTCTACGTTGAAGAGTAGTTTAATTTGTTATCAGAAAACGTTCCAAATAATGTTTTACGTAAAAACCGACATTACTTATGAGACACCATCTATACTATATCAACTGAATCAAATATGTAAAAACTATGATATGAATATATCTAAGATAAAAACAAAAGTAACAGCATTTCAGGGAAGATATCCAGCAAGATGCAAAATAGTATTACAAGACAACGTATTGGAACAAGTATCACATTTCCAATACCTCGGCTGCGATGTAACTTATGACCAAGTTCAGGATATAAACAAACAAAACAAAAAACAATTACGAAAATTCCAAGCAGTCTGTGGAACCATCAAACGAACCTTTAAGAATAAGGTAAGGAGAGAAACACAATTGAGATTCTATACAGTGCCAATGATACATTATGGAAGCGAAGCATGGACTGTTAAGACAAAAGATAAAAGTAAGATACAAGCAGCTAAAATGTGGTTATCATCATCGGTTAAGGGCCTTAACTCAGATGTAACCATATGTACACATTGTGTTTAATAAAGTTATTATTATAAAAATATATAATGAAAGTGAAACCAAATCAACCAAGTGGAGTTATTAAACATGTGCAAATACAAAGAGTAATTGCCGTGTGATTGGACTTGAAACCAAAGTTGGTCACAATGGAGTGGTATACAAATTTTATCGCACCAGTGCGATAATGTAAAGCTTCTAGTTCGTGTGCACTATGTTAAAAGTTCTACTTTTAAGTCATGCTATCTAAAAAGCATTTTACGTGTATAACAAGACTCCTGCTGACTTCCTCCGTGGTAGAGTGGTCAGCGAAGTACCGGGTTCAATTCCCGGCCGGGGGTGCTAGTTTTTCTTTAATTAAGATTGTTCCCTACCTTTCATAGAGATTGGAAATGTGGATGTGAGAGAGAATGTGCGCATGAAAATAAAGAAGACGACGAAAACCTGCAGTAACCTAACCTAAGGGTTCAATTAGTAAAAATCTGATGTGTTACATTCACATGACTTTCTCTACTCTTGTACAAACTATTTTTACAAACGTTTATTCTCCATATGCTTCATGTTAATCGAGATATCGAGATGTTAATCTTATTGCTAATTTTCTTGTAGATGCAAGGGGAATTGGTAGGCTTTAAGCGATAGTCAAATATTTTAAGAGGTGGTTGCTATGTGGAGTATTCCATTCTCTTTGCATTACCAGGACAAAAAAAAATCTGATGTGTTACACTCACATGACTTTCTCTACTCTTGTACAAACTATTTTTACAAACGCTTAACCTCCATATGCTTCATGTTAATCGAGATATCGAGATGTTAATCTTATTGATAATTTTCTTGTAGATGCAAGGGGAATATGGTAAGTTTTAAGCGATAGTCAAATATTTTAGCGCTGGTTGCTATTTGCTATTCCATTCTCTTTGCATGTCCAGGACATAAAAAAATGAATAACGAATTTGAGAAAAAGTATTGGAAAATTTAAGGGAATAACAAGCAATATCTAGCAAACGGTTCACTCAACAAAAGAAATGTATATGACATAAATTGTGTATTTTTACGCGATCTACATTTTTCGTGTAGTAAACTTTTGTCTATCTCTTATGGTTTACCAGTTATGAAAAAGTCGTTCATAATGAAGAACACTTTTGGAGACATTTCCAGAAAATTCGAGATATACATTTGATTTGTCATGACAATATCTTAAACATATGATAGTTTAATCAAAATCGTTAGAGCCGTTTTTGAGAAAATTAAAATTTTCGAAAAATGTTCCATGTAAAGGGTAGTCTGAGGTGGGGGGATTTTCTTGAAAACCTTCGTGTCGCATCTCTGGAAGATACTGAACCTAAATACCAAGTTTGGTGTTTATCCCACTGTTCGTTTCTGAGTTATGCTGTTCACAGACACACAGACACACAGACACACACACAGACACACAGACAGACACACACACGGACATGTTTCCAAAAATGCTCTTTTTGGATTCAGGGGGTCTCAAAACATATATTTCCGGTGAAATCTCGGTATCGAATTTTTGGGTGGAATACAATACTTCCCCTACTTACTATACGTAGTAGAGAAAGTAATGAATAACGAATTTGAGAAAGAGTATAAGTATTGGAAAATTTATGGGAATAACAAGCAATATCTCGAAAATGGTTTACTCAACAAAACAAATGTATATGAAATAAATTGTGTATTTTAACGAGATCTACATTTTTTGTGTAGTAAACTTTTGTCTATCTCTTATGGTTTACCAGTTATGAAAAAGTCGTTCACAATGAAGAACACTTTTGGAGACATTCCCAGAAAATTCAAGATATACATTTCATTTTTCATGAAAAGATCTTAAACATATGATATTTTAATCAAAATCGTTAGAGCCATTTTTGAGAAAATTAACATTTTCGAAAAATGTTCCATATAAAGGGTAATCTGGGGTGGGGGGATTTTTTTTGAAAACCTACGTGTCGCATCTCTGAAAGATACTGAACCTAAATACCAAGTTTGGTGTTTATCCGACTGTTCGTTTCTGAGTTATGCTGTTCACAGACAGACACACACAGGCATACACACGGACATGTTTCCAAAAATGCTTTTTTTGGATTCAGGGGGCCTTAAAACATGTATTTCCGTGAAATCTCGGTATCGAATTTTTGGGTGGAATACAGTACCTACCTCCCCTACTTACTATACGTAGTAGAGAAAGTAAAAATATAATCAAATCTTTAAGTCAAGGTCCCCGAGATGACCATAATAGTTAAAGGAGGCTATAGAAATGGATGGGGGACTCATGCTAACTCCCTGTGTGGTCAGCCCAGAGGTCCTAGGTTCGATTTCAAGTTGGGACGGGCAGTTTTTCTTAAGCCAGAATTAATTCCATATCCTCCTGGAATGTGAGTGCATTTGAGTGTAACAAAATCCATCCTTAAGAAAGCTACAGTTCAGCGAACGAAAATACCAACACCATCAGTTGTTTCTCGTGTCAAAGCCCCCTCTGTGAGCATAGAAGTTAAAGAGAGCTACACAAATAAAATGATTGTTAAATAAGGACTCAAGTTGATGTCATGAATCATAACAAATAAAATTTTTGGCTGACGTAAGAGATTTAGCAGGTCTAATTCTATTTATATACGAGTATTATTTATTTTTTCTAATTTCCTGCAAATAACGAACGACGTAGATAAAGTATTGCATTCAACTCGTAAAAAGTAGCTTTAATGCCTCGTGGCTCTTAGATCAGTTCCTCTGGTCGTGATCTAACGGTAATAAAGCTCCAGTTTTATAGCTGATTCTACATCTAATATACTTACTATATATTTAACTCTAAAGCGGTTTTATTGCATTTGCAAGGCCACAAGGTTTAGCTACAAATTATAATAGAATAATCCATGTGAAAAAATCTGATGTGTTACACTCACATGACTTTCTCTACTCTTGTACAAACTATTTTTACAAACGCTTATTCTCCATCTACTTCATGTTAATCGAGATAAACATTTGCAGACTCTATCTTATTACTAAGTTTCTTGTAGATGTAAGGGGAATATATATTTACAAGGGTAATATATAAATACAGTAGCCTTTAAGCATATATATATATCTCTTAATGGCTGGTTGCTAGGTGCAGCACCATTCTCTTTGCCACAGATTAATACTCTTTGCATATACAAGACAAAAAAATCTGATGTGTTACACTCACATGACTTTCTCTACTCTTGTACAATCTATTTTTACAAAGGCCTATTCTCCATATGCTTTATGTTAATCGAGATATCCAGATGTCAATCTTATTTGTAATTTTCTTGTAGATGAAAGGGAAATATGGTAGCTTTTAAGCGATGGTCAAATATTTTAACGCTGGTTGCTATGTGGCGCATTCCATTCTCTTTGCATATCCAGGACATAAAAAAATGAATAACGAATTTGAGAAAAAGTATAAGTATTGGAAAATTTAAGGGAATAACAAGCAATATCTCGAAAACGGTTCACTCAACAAAAGAAATGTATATGACATAAGTTGTGTATTTTAACGAGATCTACATTGTTTGTGTAGTAAAATTTTGTCTATCTCTTATGGTTTACCACTTATGCAAAAGTTCACAATTAAGAATTCTTTTGGAGACATTCCCAGAAAATTCGAGATATACATTTCATTTCTCATGACATTATCTTAAACATATGATATTTTAATCAAAATCGTTAGAGCCATTTTTGAGAAAATTAAAATTTTCGAAAAATGTTCCATGTAAAGCGTAGTCTGGGGTGGGGGCATTTTCTTGAAAACCTTCGTGTCGCATCTCTGGAAGATACTGAACCTAAATACCAAGTTTGGTGTTTATCCGACTGTTCGTTTTTGAGTTATGCTGTTCACAGACACACAGACACACACACACACATACACACACACACACAGACACACACACGGACATGTTTCCAAAAATGCTTTTTTTGGATTCAGGAGGTCTCAAAACATGTATTTCCGGTGAAATCTCGGTATCGAATTTTTGGGTGGAATGCAATACTTCCCCTACTTACTATACGTAGTAGAGAAAGTAGAAATCTGATGTGTTACACTCACATGACTTTCTCTACTCTTGTACAATCTATTTTTACAAACGCCTATTCTCCATATGCTTCATGTTAATCGAGATATCGAGATGTCAATCTTATTGGTAATTTTCTTGTAGATGCAAGGGGAATATGGTAGCTTTTAAGCGATAGTCAAATATTTTAACGCTGGTTGCTATGTGGCGCATTCCATTCTCTTTGCATGTCCAGGACAAAAAATGAGTAACGAATTTGAGAAAAAGTATAAGTATTGGAAAGTTTAAGGGAATAACAAGCAATATCTCGAAAACGGTTCACTCAACAAAAAAAATGCATATGACATAAACTGTGTATTGTAACGCGATCTACATTTTTTGTGCAGTAAAATTTTGTCTATCTCTTATGGTTTACCAGTTATGCAAAAGTCGTTCAGAATGAAGAACACTTTTGGAGACATTCCCAGAAAATTCGAGATATACATTTCATTTGTCATAAAAATACCTTAAACATATGATATTTTAATCAAAATCGTTAGAGCCATTTTTGAGAAAATTAAAAGTTTCGAAAAATGTTCCATGTAAAGGGTAGTCTGGGGTGGGGGGATTTTCTTGAAAACCTTCGTGTCGCATCTCTGGAAGATACTGAACCTAAATACCAAGTTTGGTGTTTATCCGACTGTTCGTTTCTGAGCTATGTTGTTCACAGACACACACACACACACACACACAGACACACACACACACACACACAGACACACACACACACACAGACACACACACGGACATATTTCCAAAAATGCTTTTTTTGGATTCAGGGAGTCTCAAAACATGTATTTCCGGTGAAATCTCGGTATCGAATTTTTGGGTCGAATGCAATACTTCCCCTACTTACTATACGTAGTAGAGAAAGTAAAAATGAATAACGAATTCCCATTTGAGAAAAGTATTGAAAAATTTAAAGGAATAACAAGCAATATCTCGAAAATGGTTCACTCAACAAAAAAAATGTATATGACATAAATTGTGTATTTTAACGCGATCTACATTTTTTGTGTAGTAAAATTTTGACTATCTCTTATGGTTTACCAGTTATGCAAAAGTCGTTCACAATGAAGAATACTTTTGGAGACATTCCCAGAAAATTCAAGATATACATTTTATTTGTCATGAAAATATCTTAAACATATGATATTTTAATCAAAATCGTTAGAGCCATTTTTGAGAAAATTAAAATTTTCGAAAAATGTTCCATGTAAAGCGTAATCTGGGGTGGGGGGATTTTATTGAAAACCTTTGTGTCGCTTCTCTGGAAGATACTGAACCTAAATACCAAGTTTGATGTTTATCCGACTGTTCGTATCTGACTTATGCTGTTCAAAGACACACACACGGACATGTTTCCAAAAATGCTTTTTTTGGATTCAGGGAGTCTCAAAACATGTATTTCCGGTGAAATCTCGGTATTGAATTTTTGGGTGCAATACAATACTTCCCCTACTTACTATAGGTAGTAGAGAAAGTAAAAATCGCCCAATCTTGATGAATTTTTGGTAATAAAGAGCTTAAATGTTTTCTCTCTCGTATTTCAACGCAGAAAGTATGGCAGTGGTATGCAAATATACTAGTACTGGGAGTTTCAGCTTAGCTCTGCCTTAAAAACAGTCATATGGTGAGCCAGGTCACATAATTTGTCCAAGACGTCACTCACTGCACATTAAAGTTTATTCGTATCCTAAGCTAACAGAACCCACAGCTTGGTTTATGTCGTGGTCTGCTAAGATCTTTCTCTCTCTTTCTTTTCCCCCACTGCTCCCCGCCCCTATCATCTTTGCCTCTTTTGCAACGTGTCGGTAAAACTATGTTACAAAAATTTCATGTGTTGCATTCACACGACTTTCTCTATAATGAATACATAATACATGATGAAGTTTATATATTATACTGTTCATATAGTATTCTCCTATCCTCGTTACGTTATTCGCGATATGTGTGTGCGTGTGTGTTAACGAATATAATACCACAATGGAAGATGTGTAGTTGGCATTGAAAGAAGCAAACAACAGGAAAACTCCGGGAGAGGATAATATATAAACATGGAAGTGTGGAAGCACGGAGAAAGGAATCTAAAAACAAGATTAGTTCAAGTTTTTAATTTAATCTGGAGTAAAGGGAAAATAGCCAGAGTAATAAATATGCATAAACGAGGAGATGGAACAAAGACCGGGTCGCATTCGGGAGGTCCCGGGTTCGATTCCTGGCGATCGCCCACTCTACTCACTTAGGCGAATGCTTGGGCGGTGTTCTACCACGATTTCACCTTTCATCTTTCAAGAAGTGTTCTCCCCGTAAAACGCTGCTAGGGTCGCTTCGTCGCCCTCTCGCGGGATCCTTCGCCTCTGCTGGTGCCGGCGGGTGTTTCAACTTGGAAATATTAAGAGCTTCCGTTCGTCTCTGTGGACCTGTATACCTAAGGTCCTACGATCTCCTGTGGCTTCTTCACTTCATCCCTGCCTCCCGGAGGGGTGTACCTATCACAATAGATCTAGTTGGTCACAAGGTGCCCCCCTTCGGTAAATATCTCATAGGAGCATTTCTCTTTTAATGACAGGATACAAGATGTATGTTTCGATTCTGAAGAAGAAGAAACTGCAACAATTAGCGGAGGAAATTCTGAGTGAGGAACAGAATGGTTTCAGAAAAGGGGGGGTCATGTATAGATGCGATCTTCACAGTAAAACAAATTTTAGAGAAAAGGAGTGAATACAATTTACAGACTTGTCTATTGCTTTTGGATATAAAAACGCATGTCATAGAGTTGACCGCACGAAATAATGGCAAATAATATAAGATACCTTCTAATTTCATATACTCAATCAAGGCATTACATAGTAATACAAAAGTAAAAATGTATAAAGGGAAGAACATTTAATACAGGATTGAGACAAGGGTAGGGGAAGAGGAGAGGAGAGGAGAGAGGAGAGGAAGAAGAGAGGAGAAGCACCAGTAAACCCAAAGGACTAAAAATATATGAAAGTAAAATAGAAACCATTTTGTTTGCGGATCAGATATTGCTAGCGGAAAATGAAGGGAGATACAAAAACCAATATTTAAATTAACGAAATAATAAACGGTTACAAATTGCAAATATTAAGTGAGAAAACTAAAGCTGTGGCCATGAGGGGAAAAGAACAAACAAGAGTGAAATCAGTAATAAAGAGAAAGTTAATTTATTTTATTTTACGTCGGTTTAACTCCTTTGTCATATCGCGAAGGATCTGTTGGTGGTTCATAGAACAGTTAGCCTTCTAGGTCTCATCCCTGTAACCAGCCGCTCCGTCAAGTGTCACAGAGACAGTGACACAGAGAAAGGGGATAGTTAGCCTTCTAGGGCTCATCCCTGTAACCACCTGCTTCATGCGTGAAGATGGCATTAGGGTGCCGTCCAGTATAACCGCTGCCCTAACACAGAAAGGCGGACAGTTAGCCTTCTAGGTCTCATCCCTGTAACCACCTGCTTCATGCCGTGCAGATGGCATTAGGGTGCCGTCCTGTCCAATCGCCGCCCTCACACAGAAAGGCGGACAGTTAGCCTTCTAGGTCTCATCCCTGTAACCACCTGCTTCATGCCGTGTTGATGACATTAGGTTGCCGTCCAGTCCAACCGCCGCGCCACACAGAAAGGCGGACAGTTAGCCTTCTAGCTCTCATCCCTGTAACCCCTGCTTCATGCCGTGCAGATGGCATTAGGGTGCCGTCCAGTCTAACTGCTTACATTATCTGTAGATAGATGGCATAGCATTCGCTGTTACCACTTATTTTTCATTTTACTGTTGTTTTAGACTTAAGGTGGAACTTTTTGGGTCGTGGTATTAAATATCCTTGGCGACTGAGGAAAATCAGGAGAAAACCTCAGACAGATTGGTCGGCCCACGGGATTTGAACCCGGGACCTACCGAATGCGGGCCCCAGACATAACCGCCTGAGCCATCCCGCTCGGTTACAAGTGGCAGTGTTCAAACATCTAGGATCTAAAATATCAGTGACTGAGAGGAAAGCGGGCATTGAAAGGATATTGAGGAATGTAATAAACTTAATGGATGCATAAAAAGAAAACTTGGAAAAAATATGAGGGAAATAAAACTAAGGATTCATAGGATAGTAGCTAAGCCAGCATTGAAATGTGGTTATAAAATTAGGGTGCTTGGAAATCGAGAGAAGTCAAGCCTGGGGGCAGCAAAGATGAGATTTTTAGATAGCAATAAGAACAGTTCGACTTAGGAATGTTGTTATAAGGGAACGATTGGGTGAACAATATGTGGTAGATGAAGTACAGCAATATCAGCGGCAGTGGAAGGATCATTTGTAAAGGATGAGTGCGATCTTCGAGATTTCCTAGGCAGGCATTATTGTGTGAACCACATGGATGGAGAGATATAGGACGATCACGAAGAAGATCGATTGAAGAGTTTCAAGAGCCTCATAACAAGTCGTAAGGGCCTAATTAATACTTGAAAGGGAAGAAGAGAATATATTATATTACCTACCAATAGTTTCAAATTGAACAAGGTTTGTTTCAACATGTGGAAATAGCATTCAAATGTTTCTTCGCGGTAACATATTCTTGCAAAAACTTTCAAGTATGTCCGTTAAGTAGCGCTTAGGAAATGTCAAAACTTGCAGCATGGAATATTTTGCAAACACTCACCGAATACGAAATTTATCATCGATAAACAACAAATCCCTATAGTCAATACAGTTCGCATCTTCGACCGGAAGCTCACCTGGATTCCTCACCTTAAACTCCTTAAATCCGACTGTGGCCAACGACTCGATATACTGAAAGTATTATCAGCAAGATAATTGGGAGCCGACGCAACTAGACTACGGATCTATAGTTTACAATTCAGCAAGTATCACACCTCTTAAAACTCTAGATTCAATCCAGTCTTCGGCATTAAGAATTGCTTTAGGAGCCTTCACAACAGCTCCATAGAGAGCCTACAGATTGAAGTTAACGTACTTCCGCTGCAAATTAGAAGGAAATCTCAAGTCTATCATATGCAACACGTACTGCAACGAGACCATCATCTCTAGTCCACTCTTACATATTTCCCATCAATAATGCCACAGAATCAGCACAACCCTCCGAGTTTTCAACTCGTCTCTTGCCGTACCTCAAGGAATTTAACATTACTCTGCCTAATATGTTCCCTTGATTCATAGATTCAGATTATATACCATAGAGACTCACATGGCCCTTTATTGATACATCACCGGCTAGACCAGGAAAATCTTCAACAGGCAGTGTTTCTTACAAACGTCTGTTTAAAGAATTGTGTACACTGTATTCCACACACACTCATATCTTCACTGATGGATCCAGACTTGATGATCATAATGGATGTGCAGCAGTATTCCCTGATTACACCATACAACATAGTCTTCCCAACTATCTTTCTGTCTATTCTTGTGAATTGTTCCCAATCCAACTCTCATTGGAATATATACCTAAAAAAGATAACCTACATGACTACATAATATTCTCCGACTCGATGAGTGCTTTAACATCCCTTCAACAAACCTCAACCCTCCAAAATATCGTTAAAGAACTTCAGAAACTCTACAACCAAATACTAATTTCTGGCAAATCAGTATCATTCGCCTGGACTCCGCCTCACGTCGGAACTCTGGGAAATGAGCCAGCTAATCAGGCAGCCAAAGAAACCACCAAACATCCCCCTCAGGATATCAAGATCCCACACACCAACTTCATCAAAAAGACTTTCATTAAGCAATGGAGACAAACATGGAAAGCCACAAGTTACACGATGTCTACATTTCGGAGTTCAAACTTCAACACTATCATTTCAACCGCAAAGACCAAGTTGTATTAACTCGACTATGTATTGGACATACTTCTATAACGCACAAACATCTCAACCGTGACCTTCCTGCGAGCTCTGCAGATCCAACGCCACAGTTCATCATCTCGTCACAGCCTGCCGTCGCTATGTACAACACAGAGAAAGATGTGAATCTGCAACAGCCTACCAGACGCCCTAAATTCAGCACAACAAAGAACTTTAAACTTTATGAAAGCGACAGAATTGTATAATAATAATAATAATAATAATAATAATAATAATAATAATAATAATAATAATAACGGAACTAAAAGGTTATTGGACCTATACTGTTTATTCTAATAAGGCCTATGCTTTTCCTGTAGTAAGTTTTGTCTATTCTTTAAGATTTCCTTCTTATGCAAAATTATACACAGTTCGATGAAACAAAGGGAAGTTCACATTATGTACACAGAAAATTCAAGGTATACACTTTATTCTCATATCAATGTATTAAACACGTTATATTTTTATGAAAATCGTTAGAGTCGTTTTTGATAAAATAAAAAGCAATGAAACGTTCCCACGTAAAGAGTGGTGTAGAGTGGGATGCTGAAATACCAAGTTTCATATTTAACCAACTTTTCTTTTTTTGCGCGGACTCCCTTTCTTTCTCTCACTCACACACCCTTTCATATGGACCTTTCTAACCGAGCGAGATGGCTCCGCGGTAACGTATGAGGGCCGCATTCTGGAGATCCCGGGTCTGATTCCCGTCGACCACCCACTCTGACCTTGGGTTTTTCATGGTTTTCCCTGGTCGGTAGGCGAATGCTGAGTTGATTTCTTATCAACCACGATTTCCTTTCCATCATTTCCGTTTCATTCTCGTCTTTCAGGTGTGCTTCTAAGTTTCGTGGCGTATGGTGGTGCCGGACTGATGGCGTGAATGATTGCACAAAAGAAAGAGTACCCCCCTGGAACACTAGAGGACTGCTTGGTCGATGGATCTTCATCGCCCTCTCTAGACAGCTCGCAGTGGGACGGGTCTTCGAGCCAGGAACTTTTAGGGACTTCCGCGCGTCTATGCGGCCTGTAGCCTCCTGTCGTTCCTTCACTTCATCCCTTTCTCCTGGGAGTGTTAGCCACAATATATCTATATAGGTCGCAGTGCATGAGGTGTTCCCCTCCGTCCATAGGAGGGTGCACCTCATGCACCACTCTACCCTGTGGACCTTTCTATAAAAAGGCATTTTTTTAGGTTCATAGGATCTGTATATCAGGTGAAACGTATAAAGTCTAATTTGAGAGCATAGATTTAATGAATTATGAAAATACATAAATGTTCATGTTTACACATAAATTGCGCAGAAGTGTACGTTTAATAGCAGAAGATAATCAAAGAGTGGTCAATACAAGCATTTCTCTAGTGAGGAAATGAGATGAAGGAAGGCTAGCCACATTGATCCTTACAAGTGTTAGAGATGGCTATAATACCTTTCGTTGTAAACAGGCTACAGTTTCTCCATGTTATCGAATGCGTAAAAAATAGAAGTTTTCATTAAAAAAAGACTGATGTTTTACACTCACATGACTTTCTCTACTCAGTCTGTACACGCTTTCTTACGAACGCTTATACTTGTATTTACTTCATATTAATCAAAATAAAGATTTGTAGAAATCGTCTTATTGCTTATTTTCTTGTTGTAGGTATAGCAGACTTAGGGAAATGCAGTAGGCTTTAAGCGATAGTCAAATCTTTCCGTTCTCTTTGCATGGTCAAGAAAGAAGGAGAGAGTGAGAGGGAGAGAGAGAGAGACAAGAAAATTTAATCGAGTTTTTATTTTGCACGCTCTTTAGCTGCTGTGGTCCATTCTATATTGGACGTGAAAGATCGGAAATTTTGCTCAGAGGCCTCTTTATCAGGCTTGAGGTTCTTTTACTTACAGTAAATCTACGACACTTGATCACCGGTTTTACGCCCGAAAAAAAAATCCATCGCCCTCCGCTGAGTTTGAACCCACAACCTAAGGAACTGGAGGCTAACATGGTACTCCTAGACCACGGAGGATGACGTCAGAGCGAGTTAGAGGGAAACGAATAACAACTTACTTAAAAAAAAGTATAAGTATTTTAAAATGCAAACCAATTACAAGGAATATCTCGGAAATGGTTAACGGCCGAAAAAAAATTATTGACATACATTACGTGCTTTACAGAGAACTTCATTTTTCTGTAGTAAGGTTTTGTCTATCTCTTACGGTTTACTAGTGTGCAAATGCCATTCAACTTCAGAGGTTATTCCCAGAAAATTTGAGATATACATTTCATTTGTCATGAAAATATTTAAACATATTGTATTTAATCAAAATCGTTGGAGCCATTATTGAGGAAATAAAAACTTTCGAAAAAATATCCATGTAAAGGGTAGTTTGCGGTGGGAGGATTTTCTTCAAATCTTTGTGTCGCATCCATGGAGGATGCGAAATTAAATACCAAGTTTGGTTTTTAACCGAATTTTCATATTTGAGTTATGCTGTTCACAGACAGAAACCGCAGGATCTTTTTTCTAAATATGTGCTTGTTGGGGGGTGGATTTCAGGGAGCCTTAAATTGCGCTTTCCGGTGAAAACACTGAATCGAATTTTTGGGTGGAATACAATATTTCCTCTACTTACTTTCTCTACTACCATCAATTTTGAAGAAGAAATGTCAGTAGGTGACTCTTTCATGAAAAGCCAATAATATTTTGAATTATGAAAACATTTTCTACAATAGCATGTAAATGATTTTTGAAAATCTTTGTACGCATGCGTTAGGGTTGCCATAATCTGATCATCCAAAACCAGGACATGTTTTACGTTAGTTTAAGAAAATGAAATTTTGAGGAATAAGGAGCTCTAATGTAGAAGAAATGTGCATTTAATTAATAACCCAGAGTTTTGGATGGACTGCTTTGTTGTATTTTAACCTTAAATAAGCACATATTATAAAAAAATCTTATGCGATACAATCACATGACTTTGTCTACCCTTTATGGCTTATTAGCGAATATACAAACTATTCTTACTAAAGCTTATTTTTCTATCTACTTCGTTTTAATCCAAATAAACCTTTGCAGAAATAGCTACATTACCTACACATTGCGTTATAGATACAAAGGGAACAACGATAGTTAAATGTTTAAGAATTGGGTGCTATACCCGCTTTAAATTTTCATACTGTTTCCATGCAATCGCGAGAAACAACTGAAAATCGATGGGACTTAAAAAGAATGATAAGTATTGAACAATTTTAAACTTTAATAACGGTATCTCAGAAACCGCTTACGCCACAAAAAAACTTATTTTAAATAAATTGTGTGTTTTAAAGAAATCTATATTTCTTGTGTAGTATGTTTAACGTATATAAGATTATACAAAATTCCTTCCGAATAATGAGAACTTTCCTAGGCTATTCCCAGAAAGTTCAAGATATACATTTTATTTATCATGCCTTTCATATACGGTATTTTAATTAAAATCGTTAGAGCCATTTTTTAGAAAATAAAAATTTTCGAAAATGTTCCATATAAAAGGTAGTTGGTGGTGGGATAATATACATGAAAATTTTTGGTAGCTCAAATACCAAGTTCGGTATTTATCGAACTCTTCGTTTTTGAATTATGCTATTCATAGACACACACACAAACATGTTTCCAAAAATGCTTTATTTGGATTCAGGGGGTCTCAAAACATGTATTTCCAGTGAAATCTCGGTATCTAATTACTTTCTCTACTACGTAGAGTAAGTAGGGGAAGTATTGTATTCCACCCAAAAATTCGATACCGAGATTTCACCGGAAATACATGTTTTGAGACCCCCTGAATAAAAAAAAGCATTTTTGGAAACATGCCCGTGTGTGTGTGTGTGTGTGTCTGTGTGTATGTGTCTGTGAACAGCATAACTCGGAAACGAACAGTCAGATAAACACCAAACTTGATATTTAGGTTCAGTATCTTCCAGTGATGCGACACGAAGGTTTTCAAGAAAATCTCCCCAACCCAGATTACCCTTTACATGGAACATTTTTAGAAAATTTTAATTTTCTCAAAAACGGCTCTAACGATTTTGATTAAAATATTACATGTTTCAGATATTTTCATGACATATAAAATGTATGTCTCGAATTTCCCGGGAATGTCTCCAAACGTATTCTTCATTGTGAACGGCTTTTGCATAACTGGTAAACCATAAGAGATAGACACAATGTTACTACGCAAAAAATGTAGATCGCGTTAAAATACACAATTTATGTCATATACATTTTTTTGTTGATTGAACCATTTTCAAGATATTGCTTGTTATTCCCTTAAATTTTCCAATACTTATACTTTTCTCAAATGGGAATTCGTTATTCATTTTTTTATGTGCTGGACATGCAAAGAGAATGGAAAGCGCCACATAGCAACCAGCTCTTAAAATATTTGACTATATCTTAAAGCCTACCAATTCCCCTTGCATCTACAAGAAAATTAGCAATAAGATTAACATCTCGATTAACATGAAGCATATGGAGAATAAGCGTTTATAAAAATAGTTTGTAGAAGAGTGGAGAAAGTCATGTGAGTGTAACACATCAGATTTTTCAGACTCTATTGCATTTGCAGCATTGCACTAACTGATTTTTGCTATTCAGCTTTTCCTTTCTTCTGTCCACCAAGCACTCGTGAGGAAAATAACTCTCTCTACATTGGTGTTATGACCAGGAATGGAGCAACAATATCTCACAATTCTTGGAAACTCTGTATACTGCTCATTAGAAATACAATTACGAATGAAGACAATCCATTTTTATGTGAAAACAAATTCTCAAAACTATTATCCTTGGCCTCCCCCACAAACATTAAGTTTGTTGAGTTGAGTTGTCTTTTCGGCCTGGACGTTTTCATTTACCATAAAGTCGCGGACAGTCCGCGGAATCCGTAGCATTTGGTAGCTCTAGGGCACGTGATTTAGAACATTAAATTCATATTTGCCGGCGTCTGATATCAGAAACAGGTTTGAAAGCGACATTCACAATGTGTATAAACAGCTGTTTCCTTCACTTGAGCAGGCTTGCCAACTTCTCCAACACTATTTACACTATTTTTATATGTTACCACGATATGTACCTACGTAAACCTTTATATCTGTACTACTAAATATTTTAAAGTTTGTTTTGCTATTGAATATCACACGCCGATAATTTAATTTGCCCTCATTGAGGTGAACTACCTATCGCGTAGTTATAACGGAGTGTAGTATACGTGGCCCGTGTTACAGGTGCGTGTTAAATGAGGCATGGCTTGCTTACCTTAGGTTTCAACTTCATGATGACACCGTCTGTAGTTAACGGAACTCTATATGAATGAAATACCCTATGGCTGTTGCATTAAACAAACAATCCTCTTCTGCTGCAGCGATAGGCGCCTAGCACTGTGGGAACAGGAAAGTAGGTACAAGGAAAACGTGTTACATCAGAGGAACTATTGCGAAAGATTATTTCCCTAGCATGTATTGTCCTCGACAAAGGTATATTGGCCTCCCACTCTAAAAGTTAACGTCGGCATATCAAAGGATTATTGTTGCTACCGGGGCGGCGTTGCCATTCATGTATTCTCTCTTTCATTACAGAAAATGCAACATATTTCACGTAAACTGTCGTCAAGTTCAGACACATCAGAACATCTACCTTGAAAAAAGATGCCTCTAAAAAAATTTAGAAAGTTCACTTCCATAACGTTAGTCAGATTGTCTTAGTGATAGTCACGCCTTCTGTCAACATAGTACTGGTACTACGAAATACATGTAACAGTGTTTGTTTAGTCTTTTGAGACAGAAAAAGAGAACGATAAGGAGGTCGGCATGGTAGCTATAACAAAGAGCCGCCACAAGTTACCGACTTGGGCACGAGCGATCGATTTTCTACCTTCCCCTTTCCAGTGTCTCAAAAGACTCTGAACAAACAATAGTCACTGTGTTAATGTAGTGAGTGCATCTTTGCTTCTAAAGCTCATTGTTTATGTATATGAGCATATCTTACGAGCCGCGGCTGTTTTGTACTGTGCGTTGAAATAATGGGCCACCAGATGGCAACACGACTGAATAGGGTCATACAAAGTAGCAGAAATCTTATTCTGCTCGTTTTAAATAATTTTCTGCAGTAAACAATGCCAAATATATGCAGACTGTTCCTCATTCCCTATTCATGCCCTAAAGATCAGAGTTCAAGGGAAAAATGACTGTTAAAGCCAGGCGTTATTTGCTCATTTCAATTGGCGCCATGGAAATTGCCTCAGGTTCAAAAGACAGCTCTTGCTTTGTACCGCTACTCACGTGAACTATTTTTGCCATAAGTATAAGCAATAGACCTAAAAGCTAAAGCTAAAGGTACTGGCGATCGAAGGGCCCCCCAAAACCGGGGCAAAGCACCGCAAGTAGGATGCAACGGCCCTCTTTGCTTCTACCGTGACCCCTCAGAGGGAGGGAGGGTGAGGGGAGAGACCCGAAAGACAATCAATCTGAATGACAGGCGCAATCATGGGCGGGGTCCTTAACGTTTCGAGTTCGAACGCTTTCGGTGCCACCCGGACACATCCACAAGCTTCTACACCCGCGGCGGGGCCTACCGGAGGCGGATACTAAGCAGTCCCGCAACAACGGCAGAGAAGAAACCTGTACAAAGCTCACAGCCACCGCCCACCGCCACCGTCTTCTAGTCCTATAACCCTAAAATAGATGACAGTGAAGGAGATAATAGGTGCGGAAATGAGGGGTAGGAAAGTCCTGGTAGAAGAGGAACCACACAAGCATTCGACTGCCGGCCCAGGAAACCACGAAAAAACCCATGGGTCAGATTGGGCGTTTGCCGTAGAACCCGGGACCTCCCAAATGCGAGTCGCACAGGTCACCGCCACCTCGCTCGGTAGCAGAAGGCCTAAATCAGTTTACTTTTATACGGCTATATGTGCGAACCAGTTCATTTCGTAGTAAATAACCTAGGTTTAAGTTTCATATTCAGCTGAGGCAATTAATAAAATACTATTCACGAGATGTGTTGAACTGTACTGGGTATGTACTTCGTGGGTTACCATATTAAAAATGTGTACTGATATGTTACAGCCTACGTTTCCCTGTGGAGCAAGCCAGATTTCTGAATTTCTGCAGAAACGTGTTTCTTTAATATACGGTAGCCTCATAAGTTTGTTCGCTTTTCGTTACGTTTCAATCACTAAGAACGCCTGGGAACACACCTCACCCGCAGCATAGCTACGACAGCGTAGTTGCCGAACTTTCCGTTTACAAACTTTAAACACAAAGTCGCTCAAAAGATAAATAACTACGGCAGTTAGGTTTTGTAAAGAAACTATTTATTTCCTGCAGTATATACCATTATTGTCGACAATATTTTGCCAAGTTCCTGGCTACAGTAGCACGAGCTAAATTGAGCTCCAATGCCAACACTCGAGTTGTAATTCGTGGATTGTTGGCTATCGTTTCATGAATTCTTTTCTCGTCCGTAACCATTGGCCGTACAGACCGAGGTTTGTCTTTTAGGGAGAAATTCCCAGCTCGAAATGGACTAAACCACTTTTGACACGTTCGCTTCGTTACTGCATCTTCCTCGTAGACAGCACACATTTTCTGCCGGCATTGTGAGGCGGTTTTACCCTTACGATAGTAAAACAGCATAAGATGTCGGAAATATTCCTTTTTGCTTTCCATCGTTTATAAACACAAGTTCGCGCTGTTCTATCCAACGTCAGTCACAAATACACACTGACATATCCAATAGTGAGTCTGGTTGTAAGTCGTAGGGGTGGTTAGGCAACTATGATAACTTGAGTGTACAGAGGGTTCAGGATTTTCAGGCGATATAGATGGAACTTGCGAGCAAAACGAACTTATGAGACAACCCAATATAATGGGATGACCTATTGTGCTATTTAACATCCATATAGTTAAGTCATTTCCACAAAAACACGTGAACAGCCTACAGACTGCTCCTTGTAGCATTAAATTATAGCTACTCTGCAATACATTCATGTAGTATGTCCAGTCCGGCACTTTATAATTTCTGCTAAGAAATGAACAGATTAATTTCAAAAATTAAAAATCTAATGTGTTAGATTCACATTACTTTCTCTACCCTCTACCGCTTCTTAGTGGGTATACAAATTATTCTTACGAAAGTTTATTTTTCTATCCAACTCATTTTAATCGAGATAAACCTTAAATTAAAGATTTGAAGCTTTCCTGGCGTTGGTTATTGACGATATTTTCTCGGGCTAGCAGCCAGGTCAAATATTTATGCCCAGTATGTATGGCAGTTACCCATATTTGACCTGGCTGCTAGCCCGAGAAACTATTGTCAAATCTTAAATTGCTTCGTTACACATACAATGGGGATAGCGATAGTTAAATGTTTTAGAACTGACGCTATACGTTGGTCTTAAAATTCTGTGCTCAATCGCGAGAAACAACTGAATATTGAAAGAACTTAAATGACAAAGTATTGAGTAATTCGAGCCATTAATATCTCGAAAATAGCTGATGTCACTAAAAATGTCACTTGAAATAAACCGTGTGCTTTCAAGAGATCTACATTTTTTGTACTGTACGGTTTTGTCTATCACTTAATGTTTACCAGTTATATAAGATTATACAAAATTCCTTCTATGAAGAGGACTTCATTCCCAGAAAATTCAAGATATACATTTTATTTACAATGCAAAAATCTTTAATATATGTTATTTTAAACAAATTCGTTACACCTATTTTTAGAAAATAAAAAAATTCTAAAAATGTTCCATGTAGCTTAGGGTGGGTTTGTTTCCTTGAAAATCTTAGTGTCGCATCTTTAGAAGTTACTAAACCTAAATACCAAGTTTGGTATTTATCCCACTTTTCGTTTTTGAGTTATGCTGTTCACAGACACACACATGGACCATTTTATAATTTTTTGGGGGGGATAGAACGCAATCCTTACCTAATGTACGTGGTAGAGGAAGTAGAAACTGTTCTTACAGAAGCTTGTTCTATCTACCTCTTGTTATTCTATGTAAACTTTCATGACACAGTTCGATGTAAGTATACAAGAGGTTAAAGCGAAAGTCAGATTTGTAAAAAGCGGGTAGCTATATGGTGGCTTTGAAATTCCGTGTTCTTTGTATGACCACGAAAAAAAGTAGCAACTTACCACTTGAAAAACTATAATTACTTGAAAATTGAAACCAATAACAAATAATATTTCAGAAATGGTTAATGACGCCCCCCCCAAATGACATAAATTGTGTGCTTTAATGAGATCTACAGCTTGGGCGAAAAGTTCCCGTACCCCTGTGAGTATCAAATGTTATTACGCAGGTTGGTAGTATAAAATCTTATTATGGTATTAGCTATTGTAGCGTATGTGTGTGCATTGTCGCGTCGGACACATTATTGCTGTGTATAATGGCATTGTTGAACTAATTATTTCGATTGTAACTCTGAATTCTTGTCCGGCGCGGCAATTTCCTCTACCTTCCTAGTCAGGGGGTGAAGGCAGTTGAGGGACGAGCCTCTTTGTCTGAGAGCGTGGCATCTAAACAGCATTCACTCTTAGGTTGATCCGCGCCAAAACAAACGGACGTGACCAGTGCACCGTGGTACAACACTGTAGCAATGCGTGCAGGAAAATAGTCCCATGTTAATAATCTAAATTTTAGAATGAATTTATCCATAAATTGTATAATATTCTATACAAATTCCTAAAAGTCTAATTAACACTAATTTATACCTTTAAACAGAGCTACAAGTCCCAACATGCAATTCATATAAGTACCTGCCATCCGGGTATGCTCAGAATATTGTTTGTAGCCAGAAACCAGCAGTTTCTGTTTAGTATCATGGTGGACGGTGATTTGCTCTTGCGTTTTCGTCGACTTACGTAAAGCATAAGCGGACAAAACATTGACTAGTGGTGAAAAAACAATAGAGTTGGAAGTTTATTGTAAGTTATGTGAGAAATATCTAACACTTTCCGTGAAAGAAGTGGTGAAAGTAACTTCTGAGTTCACCGGTGTTTCGAGTACAAGTATACACAGTGCTCGTTTAAGAAAAATCTGAAACGGGAAAGTGCTTACACGCGGGAAAACAGAAAACTTTAGAAATATACGATGCAAGAATGTTATTCACGTAAAAATATACAATTTATTTTTTTAAAAATGAGCCGCTAACAGTTAATAAAAGTGCCGCTTCCAGAGAGCGAATAAATGTGAGATATCGCATACCTGTTACTTTCTTTTTCGCTCGTTTCTTTTAGAATTAACTATTATTATATGTGCAAACATTTATTTTGTTGCAGCTATCAATCTTATCACCTTCAACCCTAACAGAGTATGCTAGTCATCGTTTAAGTTGTCGGACAATGTTCTCTTTGTCTGTACTCTGTCACACGGTCTTGAAAATATGACAGTATTTCTGCCGCGAATGGCGGAAGGATACATTACAACGGTGCACTGGTCACCTGGGTTTTGTTTTGGTGCGGATCGAGTGAATACAGAGTAGTAGTAGAATCAATCTAGTGGATATCTTCGGAGTGTGTGGTTGTGTTGCCGTGTGTGTGTGTGTGGGCATCTCCCTCCAGTGTTTGCCTGTAACCTTTTGGAAATTATGTAGTTGCACCAAGGTAACTTTATAATAAACTAGAGTTAAATGTGAATTTATATGTATTATTTATGAATATCCCACTCCCGCTTTAGTTTTGTGCAGCGAGTTCCTGGTATCTCTCGTTTGCCTCTGCTGCTACGTCCCCCAATATTTATGCCGGGGTAACTAAATTTAATATTTTAGCTGCAAAATCTTTTGGCCTCACCCCGGTGTATAACACTATGTTACTTCTTATAAATTGTTGGAATTCGTGGTTACACGTTTTCGTGCTCGAGTTTTAATTTGTAGCCATGGCAGATGTGAACGGTCATAGTTACACCATCGAGGAGCGCTTAGTGACAAGTGTGTGGGTGCACGAACGACAACACACATGACAGACAATGAGTCAGATTATGGGAGTATCCTAGGAAAGATTTAATAAGGCTCCATCGCGAAAAGCAACATTTCTGGTTTGAGAAAGACGTGCTTTTGCTTTTGGCAGTGTAAAAGACAGACCGCGGAGTGGAAGGAAAGAGACACGAGAAGAAACATGTGCCAGAGTCTCTGCTTCGATTGAACAATCTCCTATGAAGCTGACACGTAAACGTGCTTCGGAACTCAGTATACCGAGGACAACAATGCGAGATCAAAGACCTCAAGCTTAGACCTTTTCGACCGACGTTCGTAAACGAGTTATCGGATAGAGACCAGAATGATCACGTTTTTGCATGCCGTGCTTTGTTAACTCAATTTCCATATGCAGTGAACCGTGCCAATGTTATGTTTTCAGATGAATGTGCGATTTATGCAGCTCACGTGCTAGAAATGTTGTCTTTTGGGCCAAAGAGAATCCTCATTACAGATTCGAGTTAGAAAGGAACCCGCCTCACGTAATGATATGGACAGCGATGACGTCACATCTGCTCGGACCGTACCTTTTTGAGGGACTATGAATGGCGCAAACTATTTACACATGTTACAAACATGGTTAATACCTCAGCTTGAGGAAAGGGGTCGTCCTCCACGGTGTAGTGGTTACCATGCTAGCCTCTAGTTCCCGAGGTCATGGGTTCAAAGCTGGCGGAGGGCGATGGATTTTTTTCGGGCGTAAAAATCTTTAGCATGGCTTCCTTCGGAAGGGAAGTAAAGACGGTGGTCCCGTGTCGTAGATTTAAGGCACGTAAAATAACCTCAAGCCTGATAAAGGGGCATCTGAGAAACATTGCCGGCCTTTCAGGCCCAATATAGAATGGGACCCTAAGGTATACAGCAATGAAAGAGGTCCATAAATAAAACTCTATTTATTTATTTTTGAGGAAATGGGCCTCATAGAACGCATATGGTTGCAGCAAGATGGAGCACCTCCTCATTACACTCTTGCAGTGCGCGAGTTCCTAAATGAACACTTTCCAGGACGGTGTATAGGTTGCGGTTCATCAACAACACCAGCTTCCTTGAAATGGCCACCAAGAAGTCCTGACCCCACCACACCTGACAACTCGTTATGGGAAGTCATTAAGGCACATGTATCTGCACGTCGTTATGGTACAAACGAAGAACTGTGCAATGCTGTTGAGGATGCATTTCACACTATAACACCGGACATGCTGAAGAATTTGTCAAGAAGAACATGGAGGCGTATGAAACAGTATGATGGGGAACATACAGATATATTGGACACTTAATACTAAGTATTTGTGCTAAAATAAGCAATTAGCATTCGATACTAGGGGTACGGAGACTTTTCGCTCAGCCTGTACATTTTTTACTTTCTCTATTACGTATAGTAAGTAGGGAAAGTATTGTATTCCACCCAAAAATTCGATACCGAGATTTCACCGGAAATACATGTTTTGAGACCCCCTGAATCCAAAAAAAGCATTTTTAGAAACATGTCCGTATGTGTGTCTCTGTGTGTGTCTGTGAACAGTCGGATAAACACCAAACTTGGTATTTAGGTTCAGTATCTTCCAGAGATGCGACACGAAGGTTTTCAAGAAAATCCTCCCACCCCAGACTACCCTTTACATGGAACATTTTTCGAAAATTTTAATTTTCTCAAAAATAGCTCTAACGATTTTGATTAAAATATCATATGTTTAAGATATTTTTATGACAAATGAAATGTATATCTCGAATTTTCTGGGAATGTCTCCAAAAGTATTCTTCATTGTGAACGACTTTTGCATAACTGGTAAATCATAAGAGATAGACAAAATTTTACTACACAAAAATGTAGATCGCGTTAAAATACACAATTTATGTCATATGCATTTTTTTACTTGAGTGAACCATTTTCGAGATATTGCTTGTTATTCCCTTAAATTTTCTAATACTTGTACTTTTTCTCAAATTCGTTATTCATTTTTTTGTCCTGGTAATGCAAAGAGAATGGAATACTACACTTAGCAACCAGCTCTTAAAATATTTGACTATCGCTTAAAGCCTACCAATTCCCCTTGCACCTACAAGAAAATTACCAATAAGATTAACATCTCGATTAACATGAAGCATATGGAGAATAAGCGTTTGTAAAAATAGTTTGTACAAGAGTAGAGAAAGTCATGTGAGTGTAACAAATCAGATTTTTTGTAGTAAGATTTTGTCTGTCTCTAAAAGTTTACCAATTATGCAAAAGTCATTCAGAATGAGGATGAATTCACCAGCAAGTCCCAAAAAATTCAAGATATAAATTGTATTAATCAAGCAAATATCCTAAATATACAGTACATTAATCAAAATCGTTGCAGCAATTACTGAGAAAATAAAAAAATAACTAACGTTTTTCCAAATAAAGGATAGTTTGGGGTTAGCAGAGTTTCTTAAAAATCCTCGTATGAAGGAGTTTAACTTTAGAAAACGCTGAATTCAGTATCAAGGTTTTTATCTGGCTTTTAATTTTTGAGATATTCTGTTCTCTCTCTCTCTCTCTCTCTCTCTCTCTCTCTCTCTCTCACACACACACACACACACACACACACACACACACACACTGATCTTTCTCATCGTCCTCCGTGGTGTAGTGGTGACCATGCTAGCCTCTAGTTCCTGAGGTCGCGATGGTTTTTTTCGGATGTATAAATCCTTAGCATGACTTCCTTCGGAAGGTAAGTAAAGCCGGTGGCCCCGTGTCGTAAATTTATGGCACGTAAAAGAACCTCAAGCCTGATAAAGAGACCTCTGATCAAAATTACTCATCTTTCAAGCCCAATATAAAACGTGATGCTAAGGACCACAGCAGTTAAAGAGCGTCCATAAATAAATAAACAAATAAAAAACCCACTGACCTTTTTTCTAAAAATTTATTTTGTGTGTCTCAAAATGTGTATTTAAGATAAGTAGCAGAAAAACGAAAAATATTTATGGAATACCACAGCTGGCAATATCCTGAGACAATTTTTCAAATTCAAATCATTTTTGTCCTAGATTGATCACTTGTTATATGAATGAATTAGCTGGTAAAATTTGATATCCAGCACATCTTAATGTTTTCATAATGTCAAACGTCCGGATAATGTAAGCATTTTAATAACAATAACATATACGAACAAAGCCTTCTCCGAAAGTTTCCTTTGTTTTAAAACAGTTTCCAGAAGCTGGTGAAAGCAATGGAGTTTCACTGATTGGGTATATGTAGTTCTGCTTAGAGGCTAGACTTCTAAATACTATTTCTATTATGTTGCGAATAATTTGTTTCTTCCAGTATTCACAACATTATTACAGTTGCAAATTAATGCTAAATTCCACTCAAGTTTATATTTTGTGGTGATACATCTACTCGTAACTTCGCTCCCGTGTTGATAAATTCAATACATGTGGCGAGATTACTATAGGTAGTCTATTTTGTACGCTTGACGGTTGTTTCATGCAAAGAAAGAAGAAAAAAGTTAAATATTCCCATATACGCTTTATAGCACTATATTTCATATGATTGATTTCCATACGTATACTATCAGTGGCAATAAAACTGTAACTTCTGAGTTGAAACGTTTATTGAGGCAGCCGGTCATTGGAAAACCCGATGTGTGTCCCTCCGCAGAATATGATATTGATTTTCAACGGCGACATCTGGGAAAATTGCTATTACCTACTCTCCGTCACATCCAATATTTAGAGGGTTTGAGAAAGGAGTGAAATGGAATGTGGTAGCATCTTCATTGTTTCTTATCTTTTAACATTTTAAAGCATATTGGCTATTTTTACTTTCTCTACTACGTGCTTAACAATAAGTAAAGGAAGTATGTATTCCAGATAAAAATTCGATGTCGAGATTTCATTTCACACATGTTTTGAGGCACCCTGAACCCCCCAAAAGCATTTTTAGGAAATGTCCGTGTGTGTGGGTGTGTGTGTGTGTGTGTGTATGTGTTTCTGTGAACAGCATAATTAAAAAATCTGATGTGTTACACTCACATGACTTTCTCTACTCTTGTACAAACTATTTTTACAAACGCTTATTCTCCATATGCTTCATGTTAATCGAGATGTTAATCTTATTGCTAATTTTCTTGTAGATGCAAGGGGAATTGGTAGGCTTTAAGCGATAGTCAAATGTTTTAAGAGCTGGTTGCTATGTGGAGTATTCCATTCTCTTTGTATGTCCAGGACATAAAAAAAAGAATAACGAATTTGAGAAAAAGTATAAGTATTGGAAAATTTAAGGGAATAACAAGCAATATCTCGAAAATGGTTCACTCAACAAAAAAAATGTATATGACATAAATTGTGTATTTTAACGCGATCTACATCTTTTGTGTAGTAAAATTGTGTCTATCTCTTATGGTTTACCAGTTATGCAAAAGTCGTTCACAATGAAGAATACTTTTGGAGACATTCCCAGAAAATTCGAGATATACATTTCATTTGTCATGAAAATTCTTAAACATATGATATGTTAATCAAAATCGTTAGAGCCATTTTTGAGAAAATTAAAATTTTCGAAAAATGTTCCATGTAAAGGGTAATCTGGGGTGGAGGGATTTTCTTGAAAACCTTCGTGTCGCATCTCTGGAAGATACTGAACCTAAATACCAAGTTTGGTGTTTATCCGACTGTTCGTTTCTGAGTTATGCTGTTCACAGACACGCACACACACAGACACACAGACATGTTTTCAAAAGTGCTTTTTTTGGATTCAGGGGGTCTCAAAACATGTATTTCCGGTGAAATCTCGGTATCGAATTTTTGGGTGGAATACAATACTTCCCCTACTTACTATACGTAGTAGAGAAAGTAAAAATGAAAAGTGGGTTAAATACCAAACATGGTATTTAAGTTCAGCATCTTGCAAGGATACGACACAAGATTTTCAAAAAATGCTGGGTAGTGCTGTGCGCCAATTTGGCAGCACGGGGTTTGCAGCAATGGTCCCGGGTTCGATGCTAGCTCGGGGACTTTCATGGATCTTGGATCGTGGCTAATACGAGTGTTTCATTTTTCTGCCCGTTTATTTCCCGTCACCGTTTTAAAATCGACTCCTGATATTATCTCGCCACACGCGCGCATTTCTCTATTGCTGTGATTCATACCATCGCCCCTATCCACCGGCACTCAGCAAGGTTTTCAGAACAACCTCCAAGGAAATACCACCAAGAAGAAGTGTGTCTTCTCAACTCTCCTGTTCCTTTATTTCAAATTTCCTATCTCCCCATTTCACCATCATATGATTCCTACCTTCTTTCCTATTGGATGCCTGGGTGTTATAAGAACATTGACCCTTTTTCTACACATCTGTTTTTCAGGCGACCTAACGGTACACTAACAATTGAGGGAAAAACCAATCCCATTTCCGGTCGGCTGCTGGCACTATCTTTTCAACCCATATTCACATTTACAATAAGACTCGTTTCCCAGTCTTGTTTAATAATACTATTCCTACTGTTATTAACATTTATTTTACCTATGGTTATAATTTTATGTTTGGCTACTCAGAACGTACTGCTTCAATCCCAAACCATCTTTTACATGGAAAATTTTGATTTTTTCAAACGTAGCTCTAACGATTTTGATTAAAATAACACATTTAAAATATTTTCATGACAAATAAAGTGTACATCTTGAACTTTCTGGGAATAGCTTCTGAAGTCCTCTCCATTTTGAATGACTTTTGCATAACTGGTAAACTCTAAACGATAGACAAAATCTTATTATACAAAAAATTTAGATCCCTTTCTCAAATGAGAAGTCGTTCGTTTTTACTTTCTCTACTACGTATAGTAAGTAGGAGAAGTGTTGCATTGCACAAAAATTCGATACCGAGGTTTCAGGAAATACATGTTTTGGGACCCCCTGGATAAAAAAAAGCATTTTTAGAAAAAGGTCCGTATGTGAGTGTCTGTGAACAGCATAACTCAAAAACGAAAAGTCGGATAAACACCAAACTTTCAGAGATGCGATATGATGATTTCAAAGAAAATCCCCCATCCCAGATTACTCTTTACATGGAACATTTTTCGAAAATTTTTATTTTCTTAAGAATTGCTCTAAAAATTTTGATTAAAATATATATTTAAGATATTTTCATGACAAATGTAATGCATGTCTTGACTTCACTGGTCGATTACAACATAGAGAAGTAATATAGCATAAATTTCTTGCATAAGGGGTATTAAAAGTTTCGCCATCCAGAAACTTCACTACATAATCTGTAGAAGTAAAATAACATTTACTCATGGGTGATAATGCTGCGAGGCATGTTTTTAAACAAGTATCGATAATTTGTTTAAACAATAACTGATAAGTGTTTTCCAAATACTTTATTATTCATTACCTCACACCTTACACTACTTCTTCAAATAGTCACCACTGTCATTCAGGAACTTGTAACAGGAAACCAGTTTTTGAGTGCCTTCGTCAAAGAATGATGCCGCCTCTGATGAAAGTCAAGTCTGCACTAATTGTTTCACAACATCATTGTCATTGAAATGTGTTCCACCAAGGAATTTCTTCAGGATGAAAATCCTTTGGTGCCAAATCTGGACTGTAGGGAGAGAGGTCGAATTGTTCACAACCAAATAACGCGATCAGATCTGAGTTTGTTTGGCTGTGTGTGGCCGGGCATTGTCACTCATTATTGTTTCCCCATAAACCTCACACAATTGGCCATAAATGTTTGCT
This sequence comes from Deroplatys truncata, assembly GCA_030765065.1. Classification (NCBI taxonomy): domain Eukaryota; kingdom Metazoa; phylum Arthropoda; class Insecta; order Mantodea; family Mantidae; genus Deroplatys; species Deroplatys truncata. The sequence continues at coordinate 299,149,107 of CM060975.1, read as the reverse complement.
GGCATAACATTTCTAGCATTCAAAAAACGAATTACTGATCTGACTTCACAGTCGGCGGATCGTCCGATTGTTTTGAACATCGAAATGCTCTAACAACAGGAAAACACAATGTGACGATCGCTCATAGCTGCGTCTGGCTTCCTAATGAATGGAAGAAGTGATCGCGCATGTCAAAATCGCGACTGCAGCGGCAAAATATTAAAACGGTACTTTAAAAATGCGCCTCGTAAATCCTGCATCCATCTACAGTATTTGAATATAATGTAAATTAGGGAAATAAGTGTCTCATGCATAATATAGCATTATAAGCAAATTAGCTTTTGCTTTGCTATGTTCTTAATTTGCTAAATCATAAGTCTATTCGTATTGTTTGGAATAAAATATTCACATTGTTTGTTTTATTTTAACAGGAGTTTTCTGCGGAGTAATTACACCAACTATTTTCTAATGTGTCCATGTTTCGTTGCTCGATAAGCCCATGTTTTATACAGGAGTATAGCTATGAACCAGCCGACGAAGATGATCATTTTGGAAGTCTTGCCAATCCCTACGATATAATAAATGCCTTATGCTAACAGCACACATAGTTGTTTTACTTTTTGTAGAAATCACTCACGCTGTAATAATAACATGATACCACTGCTTTAAATAAGAACCTGTCTCAAATCATACGTATTGTGATCGCGCGCAAAGTTACCTATGGACCCGCAGGGCGAGCGCCTATCGTACCTGGCCGCGGGTAGTGCTAATGGTCGGTCCCCTTCAGAACAATAATCAATTATGTACAGCTTCCCCGCTCGAGGATTCCTGGCAGTTCGAGTAGGTTCCCTCTCTAGAACATTCCGATGTATATGCGGGGCGTATATAAGGGGGCTGCCCTTGCCCGTGTTGGAGTTCATTTGCGTTCAGTTAGTGAAGAAGTTACGAAGTTAAGTGTAGTCAAGAAGCCGAAAGGTTGTGTTCTGTTCTGAATATGTGCTAAAAGTGTCTCAAGCTAAATTTGTGCTACGCTGAACACCTAAGTGACATAACGTGTTTAGCAGAACTGGTGTTCTCATTTGTTTCAGTATACATTCCGACTCGTGTCGCGCTGAAGTTCGCTTCTGATGTTTTGCGTTCCCTTGCACATGAACGACTTCATTCCCGCTTTCAGTAGGTAGGTGGGTAAATTTATTGATGTCAAAAGTTTAGTTTATAGCTATTATACAAGCACTTAGTGCGTGGGCCATTGATCATAAATGCATATTTAAGATATAAGTTAAACGTGAAGAAAAGAATAAGACAAATTACCTTGCTCAACTGAACAAATTTGATCTAGCTTCGCACTCTTTAGGTAGGAAATTGCCCATGTTTTGCCAATTCCTCTGGTCAGCCAATAGATCCCAACATACCAATCTCCTATTTACTGGTCTTAAAAATGTATCTCTGTATTTAAGATTTCCTTGTTTCTCCTACTGTGCACATTCTGCCATAATATGTGCCCTGTCTTCACTCTGACCACGAATTGGATAGATTCTCCTGCCAAAATCTTCAGTCACTTTCTGTGCCCTCGTCTCCCAGTCTAACCCACATCTTTCCTTTCTTCCTCTTCCTTTGGTTATTTCGAGGCTTAATTTTACAACCCGGTGCAGTTTTTTGTTGACTGATGTTATTAGTCTTCTTTTGAGACCTTTGTATATTGTGACTTTGTCCATTCTTTCTGCCACTTCACTAATGTGATCTACAGTGCTTTTCTTTTACGTGTTCACCGCGCGGCGCCTCGCGCGCCGGCCGCCACAGCTCCGACTCCCGCCAAAACACTTACAATATTCCCACAATCGCTTCACGTTCTCATCTAGTTCTAGTTCTAGTTTGAAAAGGGGTGGGTTTTATGCCCAAGCACTATGACCTTAAAGATCTATTGCACATCCCCCCTTTCATCAGTTAAGTAGCCTGTTGCTCGTTATGAACTTAACCAGACTGCTAACTGAGGCTTTCGATAGTTCATCTATCTTTGGAAAGTGATTGCCAAAAATACTTGCTCTTTGATTCGCAAGAGCAGGGCAATCACATAGCAGATGAGTAACAGTCCCATCTCCATGGGTTGTTAAACAATCCCATTCTGTATAGATTAAACTTTAGGGCACAGTGTCCTGTAATGAATCCTGTGGCCCATGCAAGTCTTCTTCTACTAAGACCGCACAGGTACTTTGCCCTGGTGTTATCCAGGTCTGTAATAAACAACTTGAAATGTCTGCAACACTCAATGGAGTTCCAGTAGTTCTTGTGTTCTGCTTGAGCCCAGCTCTTAATAGTGTGTTTCACTGGTCTGTAGGACACCCCCAGTACAAGCTCCGGACTCAAAAATGGGATTTCGCTGCCAATCTTGGCTGCTTCATCTGCTTTCTTATTGCCTGGTATACCTGTGTGTCCTGGCACCCACATAAGTTGAATCTTATTGTATTCAGCCAGTGTCATTAAGGATTCCGCATTCTGAGACGAACTTTGATTTTATTGATGGTGATTCAAGTGCTTTAAGAGCAGCTTGACTGTCTGAGAGGATAAGTACACTTCTATTCTTATATCTCCATGACACTGGCTAGGATTGCATAAACCTCAGCCTGGAAAACTGTAGCTAAGGTACCCAGACTATAAGAAATCTGGGTGCTATTGCCGTAAAGCCCAGCCCCCGTTCCTGATTTGGTTCACGTTCTCATAGTTACAAATTCAATTACAATCATAATAAGTACATACCTTACCATAAGAGATGTTGTAAATGTTGTCTTTCTCTGTCCGCATATTTCTGGCATCTTCTCAGGAAATTTTCTTTCACACTGAGAGCTCAATATCTGAAATTGAGTGAATTTCTGGCCTAATGTTTTCTTTTCTTTCTTTCGTTTCTTCCAATTTATGGGGGGGTTGTTGTATACAGTTTATTAATTTCTCTACTACGTATAGTAAGTAGGGGAAGTATTGTATTCCACCCAAAAATTCGATACCGAGATTTCACCGGAAATACATGTTTTGAGACCCCCTGAATCCAAAAAAGCATTTTTGGAAACATGTCCGTGTGTGTGTCTGTGAACAACATAACTCAGAAACGAACAGTCGGATAAACACCAAACTTGGTATTTAGGATCAGTATCCTCCAGAGATGGGACATGAAGGTTTTCAAGAAAATACCCCCACCCCAGATTACCCTTTACATGGAACGTTTTAATTTTCTCAAAAATGGCTAACGATTTTGATTAAAATATCATATGTTTAAGACATTTGCATGACAAATGAAATGTATATCTCGAATTTTCTGGGAATGTCTCCAAAAGTATTCTTCATTGCGAACGACTTTTGCATAACTGGTAAACCATAAGAGATAGACAAAATTTTACTGCACAAAAAATGTAGATCGCGTTAAAATACACAATTTATGTCATATACATTTTTTTTTGTTGAGTGAACCATTTTCGAGATATTGCTTGTTATTCCCTTAAATTTTTCAATACTTATACTTTTTCTCAAATTCGTTATTCATTTCTTTATGTCCTGGACATGCAAAGAGAATGGAATGCTCCACATAGCAGCCAGCTCTTAAAATATTTGTCTATCGCTTAAAGCCTACCAATTCCCCTTGCATCTACAAGAAAATGAGCAATCAGATTAACATTTCGATTAACATGAAGCATATGGAGAATAAGCGTTTGTAAAAATAGTTTGTACAAGAGTAGAGAAAGTCATGTGAGTGTAACACATCAGATTTTTTTTCAAGTTCCCCTAGGGATGAAAATCGCATGCAGTTAAATCAGGGGATTTCGAGGGCCATAATCTAATAATTATCCTGCCTTAAAAAAATTCGGAATTGAATTTAATGACTCATCAGCTCTATGGCTGAATCTTGTTGGAAAAACCCAGACTGATAATCAAGATCGGTCAGCTGTTGAAAAAAAGGTGTAAGTCATTGTTGTACTTCTCTGCATTTATTGTTTGTTCAGGAAATATAGGTTCTATTATTCTGTATGCATTTACTGCACACCACACACCAATTTTCATGTCATTCAAGGGAAATTTTGTGTGTAAAGTCGGGTTTCTCTGTGCTTCAGTATCTTTATCTAGCGACGAAACATAACCATGTAAATGGAACCAAGCTTCGTCAGAGAAGAATATTAAGCGTGGGTTAATTACTCTTTCATTGGCATTTAGCATAATCCAGTTACAAACATTTACCCGACTATGACGATCACGTGAAAAACGAAGTTTATGCAACAACCCCGATACATTGCAAGAATTAAAAGAAAACATCCGTCGGAAATTCATTCAATTTCAGATACTGAACTCTCGAGTGTAAATTGAAATCTTCCGAGGAGATGCCAGAAATGTGTGGATAGAGGACAACATTTACAACATCTTTTATTATTATTATTATGAGTGTAATTGCAACTATATGAGAATGTGAGGCGGTTGCGCGGATTCGGCGGGAGCCCGAACTATGTGGCGCACGCGCGCGCTGCTGTGCAGTGGCCACAATATGAAAGAAAAACACTATACTTAGGTAGTTCAATTTTCCCTGTCCTATACTTTTCTTCGTGGCGTAGCTGCGTAATGAAATACGCGCGAAGCACCTCTTCTTTGGATGATTCACTTGCTGGGGAAATGAACACAAGGCGTCTCTAATCTCTCGCGGAAGCAGCACTCACTTGTTGAACTGTACGTGATTTCGCATCAAAAACGCACGCATCACCTGGCTATCGCCTCACTCGCGGACGCTGACTTTTAATGCCGGTGGAAGTTTTCCACGGAGCTCCAAAATATTCTCAAGAGGCGGGGAGAAAGAATCTTCCAGAAGAATCCGGTTTTCCGTTGATAGCGTTTCTGGTGTTAACGCTGGGTGACATCGCTACTACGTCTACTTATCTCTCCAACTGCCCGGTCGGTCGGCGCTAAACTCACGATAAGCTTGGGTCACAGCCATTTCGTCACAGGGCTCCCAAGGTGGTCAAGCTTTCCCCGGGGTTGACACCTAATGCGGCATCCACATCGTTGATACGTCCCAGGAACGTTACAACATCTTCGACTTCTCTTTAGTCCTCGTGAGACGATAGAGCCACACGAGGTCCCCTCCTGGAATGCGGTACAGCTCATAGCGTGCTTTCATCCTGTCGTTTGCCAGCTTCAGGTGTCTCCTGGCAAGAGAGTGATTATCTCCCATGTTGTTCGTTGGCGCCCTGCCATTGTATCATTGCATTGACTCCGGCTGCGTGACTGGGGCCTACGACTTGCTGCGCAGACGTGGCACTGCTGGAACCACCTCTCCACGTCGCTTCGAAGATGCAGCCAATAGAATCGGCGACGTAGTTCCTTCATGGTCTGATTTACACTCAAGTGGCCTCCGGTAGTAGTATCATGGGTTTCATCGAGGACTACCTTCACCTTACTCCTCGGGAGCAGGCTGCTTTTACCGTCTGGGAACTGCCAAACTCTCTTCCACACACCGCTCCTGACCACCAGAGAATGCCACTGTGTCTCGTAGCTCTCATAGGTTGGGCATCTGGAAGAAACATCCGTCCAGGACAAAGTTCCGTCGAATTTCGGTAGCATCAGTGTTTTTCTCATTAGGCGATCTCGTAATCGTGAAACCCTCTACACCTTCGGCACTGATCTTGGCTTCCAAGTCCCGGCAGCAACTAATGGGATCCAAAACTTACGCTACTCGTAAATGAGGTGGCAGCTAATTGTAATCAACACGTACACTATGAGATAAATAAGGTGGCAGTTTGGGGAGTCAACACGTACACTATGGGAATAATAATGTGGCAGCTAATTGTAATCAACACGTATGCTATGGGATAAACATGGTAGCAGGTCAGGGAATAAACATGTATGCTAGATAAGGTGGCAGCTAATGTGAACCAAAATACGTTATGGAATCAATTCGGGGCAGCCTTAAAGTTGACTGGTTGGAATCATTTTACTAAAACAGCTCCGTATAGTCATAACGGACACCATGGTTACAGCTGGAGCATGCACAAATGTGAGTTGACGATTTTGAATCAGAATAACAAAACGCTGTGATGTGTTCAGTTTTTCTAATGTATTAGGTTATTTGGAGTTAATCTAAACCACTGAGAGTGGTAATTACACACCTAGTACTTCGTATCCGTTCTAGAGTACGGTAACTTGCCAGAGGAATGAGAGGACAGTCGCTTTTGGCGACAGAGATCTCAAGCTCAGGTTGACCAAATTTTTGATTATCCATTGAATCTCCCACCACCTTAAAAATCCAATAAAATCAGGCTGAGACTGCTGATGTACAAAGATGCGGGTGTCTATCTCCATACTTAAGTTTGGGTAGGGTTGCAGAGATATTGGATGTGTTCTACCTATGCCCTCCGACATTTCCAATACCTCTGTCTTGTTCCAAGCACCATTAACAACCTTCTTCCATGTAAAAGTCAACTTTGAAAGAAATGAGAGTTACAGTTTTATTCTGAATGGCTATTCAATTGTATTAGCGTTATTTGTTTATTGCTTACTATTATAAACATTACTTTAGGACACTATACTTTCTTCTTCTTCAGCGAGTTACCCTCATCTTTGTAGGTCTTACACCTCAAAGACTTACAAGCCAATGCCATGGGTCAGTAGCTTGTCGAGGAGCAAACAAACTCTGGATCATAACATATCCAGGATGGGTGATCAGGCCAATGTCTTGGGTCAGTAGTCTGTCGAAGAGCAAGCAAACTAGGGATCATAGCATATCCAGGATGGGTGATCAGGCCAATGTCTTGGGTCAGTAGTCTGTTGAAGAGCAAGCAAACTCGGGATCATAGCATATCCAGGATGGGTGATCAGGCCAATGTCTTGGGTCAGTAGTCTGTCGAAGAGCAAGCAAACTCGGGATCATAGCATATCCAGGATGGGTGATCAGGCCAATGTCTTGGGTCAGTAGTCTGTCGAAGAGCAAGCAAACTCTGGATCATAGCATATCCAGGATGGGTGATCAGGCCAATGTCTTGGGTCAGTAGTCTGTCGAAGAGCAAGCAAACTCTGGATCATAGCATATCCAGGATGAGTGATCAGGCCAATGTCTTGAGTCAGTAGTCTGTCGAAGAGCAAGCAAACTCTGGATCATAGCATATCCAGGATGAGTGATCAGGCCAATGTCTTGGGTCAGTAGTCTGTCGAAGAGCAAGCAAACTCTGGATCATAGCATATCCAGGATGGTGATCAGGTCAATGTCTTGGGTCAGTAGTCTGTCGAAGAGCAAGCAAACTCTGGATCATAGCATATCCAGGATGAGTGATCAGGCCAATGTCTTGGGTCAGTAGCCTGTCGAGGAGCAAGCAAACTCTGGATCATAGCATATCCAGGATGGGTGATCAGGCCAATGTCTTGGGTCAGTAGTCTGTCGAAGAGCAAGCAAACTCTGGATCATAGCATATCCAGGATGAGTGATCAGGCCAATGTCTTGGGTCAGTAGTCTGTCGAAGAGCAAGCAAACTCTGGATCATAGCATATCCAGGATGAGTGATCAGGCCAATGTCTTGGGTCAGTAGTCTGTCGAAGAGCAAGCAAACTCTGGATCATAGCATATCCAGGATGAGTGATCAGGCCAATGTCTTGGGTCAGTAGCCTGTCGAGGAGCAAGCAAACTCTGGATCATAGCATATCCAGGATGGGTGATCAGGCCAATGTCTTGGGTCAGTAGTCTGTCGAAGAGTAAGCAAACTCTGGATCATAGCATATCCAGGATGAGTGATCAGGCCAATGTCTTGGGTCAGTAGTCTGTCGAAGAGCAAGCAAACTCTGGATCATAGCATATCCAGGATGAGTGATCAGGCCAATGTCTAGAGTCAGTAGTCTGTCGAAGAGCAAGCAAACTCTGGATCATAGCATATCCAGGATGGGTGATCAGGTCAATGTCTTGGGTCAGTAGTCTGTCGAAGAGTAAGCAAACTCTGGATCATAGCATATCCAGGATGAGTGATCAGGCCAATGTCTTGGGTCAGTAGTCTGTCGAAGAGCAAGCAAACTCTGGATCATAGCATATCCAGGATGAGTGATCAGGCCAATGTCTTGGGTCAGTAGTCTGTCGAAGAGCAAGCAAACTCTGGATCATAGCATATCCAGGATGAGTGATCAGGCCAATGTCTTGAGTCAGTAGTCTGTCGAAGAGCAAGCAAACTCTGGATCATAGCATATCCAGGATGGGTGATCAGGTCAATGTCTTGGGTCAGTAGTCTGTCGAAGAGTAAGCAAACTCTGGATCATAGCATATCCAGGATGAGTGATCAGGCCAATGTCTTGGGTCAGTAGTCTGTCGAAGAGCAAGCAAACTCTGGATCATAGCATATCCAGGATGAGTGATCAGGCCAATGTCTGCTATGGCGGTGAGGAAGAAGGGAATAAAATGTAGTGATGAAAGGGATGATAGGAAAACTCGCGGATCAAATGTCTAACTCAGCATTTGCCTAGTGACCGAGGAAAACCGTGAAAAAACCTTCATTCAGGTTGTCGTCTCTGGATGCTTGAACCTGAGACCTCCCGAATGCGAGTCACACACATTACCGGTGCCACACACATTTCTTCGTTTATCACTTGAGTTAATTACTAGGAAATTTTATTAATACATTTAGTTTTATATCTTAAAGTTAACTTATGTCTTGTCTTTGTAACAAAGCCTACGGCAATCTTGTGACACGGAAGGTTGAATGAGAGTTTTTCAAACCTTTTTATTTTAGTTTTCTAGTTTGACCATGATTGGCAAAGGCAAAGATCCTTCAAAAGCATTGTAAACTTCATTTCAAATTAGGAAAATGGAACAAAAATGACAGTGACTACCCCTGTGGTCGAGTGGTCATCATTCTGGTCTCTCAACCCAGAGGTCCCGGGTTGAATTCCATATGGGTTGGGGGAAATAGTCTTTCATTAGAATCTTTCCATACTCCTCGCAGAGTCAGGAAGTATGCATATAGGAGTGAATGTGAGTGTATTTAATGATAATAATAACTAAAACCGAACGTTTAAGACTCTGCAGTCAGTGAGTTGTTTCTTAAATCAAAGCCGCCGATTTGACCATAGAAGAGGGGCTGTACAAATGAAACAACGAAAAAAAAGAAGAAAGAAGGAAGGAGGGAGGGAAGGAAGGAAGGAAGAAAGAAAGAGAGAGAAAGAAATAAAGAAAGAAAGGAAGGAGGGATAGAGGGGGAAGGAAGAAAGAAAGTGAGAGAGAAAGATAGGAAGGAGGGAGGGAAGGAAGAGAAAGAAAGAGAGGGAGAGAAAGAGAATGGATTATTTGGAGAAAATGGTAAGAGTTTTTATAGAAAATGAGTTACTCGTTTAACGTGTCATTGTGATAATTCTGCACTTCATTACAACATATTTAAACATTTTAGTTCTTTTTTAATTGCACCCCTGATAATTTCTCTAGTCCTGAACCAGCATTGTAGTCGTACACCATTTGTACTCTATATAGCGAGCATCTGTTTCATACAGATAAATATTAGCACAGTTACAATATTTCTGTCTCAAGATACAGTGCGTCTTGTTGCCTTCATGCCTCTAACATGAATTCTGAATGGACTCTGGCTTGATAAAACTACAATTAATTAATTTACTGCATTTTTTCAATCCTTGAATTATAATTAATTTGAGAAACTCGTAACAGGTATGTGAAGATTCCCAAAATAAAATAATTATCATAATGGAATTATTTACCTTTATGGACACATAGCCTCACGCTGTATAGGCATTAAGCTATGATCTATTCTCAGGCTCGGTTCAGACCCCTAATATATGGTAAAACTAACAAAATTTTGAATCGAGTATGTTAAAAAAAAGTGTGTAATACTGAGTAGATTTTTCATAACACACCAAAAATTGTTTCAAGACTAAAGTAATATACATTGCTGCTATCTGACTTTAAAAAATAAGGACATTAGCTGAAATTAAATTACTTGCTTTATGCAATTTCATGTAATAATTTTTCAAAGACATGCTCAATATTATTGAGAGCTATAATCTATGTTTCAAATGGGAAGTACACAATATAAATAACACCAATACTGCTATCAACTGCGTTAAATTTGTTCAGTGTTCTTATTCTGGACCGAACGAGGTGCGTCAGGCGGTAACGTCTGCGGCCTGCATTCGTGAGGTCAGGTTCAAACCCCGGGGCAGACGAGTCTCACACCAAAAGTTCTTTCGCGGTTTTCCTCGGTCGGTAGGCGAATGCTGGGTTGGATAATTTGAACCGCGAATTTTCCTATCATCCCTTTCATCATTTTATTTCCTTCTTCTTCTTCTTCTTCTTCTTCTTCTTCTTCTTCTTCTTCTTCTATACCAGGTGTTGGGCTAATCACCCATCCTGGATATGCTATGATCCAGAGTTTTTTTGCTCCTCGACAGGCTACTGACCCAAGGCATTGACTTGTAACTCCTTCGGGGCGTACGTTTTAGAAAGTGGAGGGTAATGTGTTAAAGAAGAAGGAGAATTCTTATTTTGTGTCATTTTTCAGTTCAGTTGGCCAAGAAATGATTTCTCCTAGAATTACTTGTGTTCTTGGGGAATGCAGGTATGGATTTTCACCAACTGTTTGTTCAATCTTTGCTCTTTTAATGGAAACTTTTCCAAAAGCTACGAAAATAAATTGAGTTTTATTTATGGACACTCTTTAACTGCTGTGGTCCTTAGCGTCCCATTCTATATTGAGGCGGAGGGGGATAGATTTTTTCGGACGTAAAAATCCTTAGCATTGCTTCCTTCGGAAGGGAAGTAAATCCGGTGGCCCCATGTCGTAGATTTACGGCACATAAAAGAACCTCAAGCCTGATAAAGAAGCCTCTGAGCAAAATTTCCGGTCTTTCACGCCCAGTATAGAAGGATGCAAAGAACCATAGGAGTTAAAGGGTGTCCATAAATTAAATTGGATTTAATTTACATGGAAACATTTTTCGTTATTTTTTATCTTCTCAAATTGGCTTTAATGATTTTAATTAAAATACCATGTAATATATTAACATGACTAATAAAATGAAAATCTTGAATTTTCTGCGGAACGCTTGTGAAGGTTTCTTCATTGGGATTGAACTTTGTATACTTTTGTGAAACTGATAAACCGCAAGAGACAGATAAAAACTTAGTACACACAAAGGGTGTAAATCTCTTTAAAAGACACAATTTATTTCATAAAGGTGCTTACACTTTTCCGACATTAATCGTTTCCGAGGTATTCATTATTGGTGGTGTTGTCGTTGTTGTTGTTGTAAGTGTTGTCACCATTTAGTTGTTTTCCGTGATCACGCAAAGAGTGTGGAATTTCAAGGCAGCATATAGCGATTCGCTTTTTTTATTTATTTATTTTAGATATGGCGTTTACTTTCGCTTCTTTTATCCCATTGTAGCTACAACGAAAGTGTAATGAAACCATTTCTGCCATAGTTTATCTGAATTAGGGTTGGCAGATAGAAAAAAATAAGCTTTTGTGAGATTAGTTTGTAGAAGGGATATAAAAACAAACGATAGTGAATAAAGAAAGTTACACATCAGATTTTTATAGCATCTCTGATACAATTCGCAGTAAAGACAGTGCAGTATTTAGAACATGAGGTACAAGGCTTTTATTATGTGTCAGATGGTAATTAAGACTCTTCGCTTGTTAGTCTTTAAAGCTATTTAATACGTCACATCTTATAATGCGCAAAAAAATAAAAGTAGTAATAAGAATAAACCCACGCCGAGAGCAATAATACTGTTTGACCATAAAGAATCAAGAACGGACTTCCAATAATCGGAATTACCTATAAGGTACTGTGGTTAAAGAAATCGCCAATTAAGCTACGTACTTACCGTCCCAGGTCTGTGAAGAATGTGTTCTCTGCTGTGGATAGATGAAGTGGAATCCTTTCAAATAATGTAAAATAGCAGCACGGAAATTACTCTTGATTTGTAAAGGAATCAAAAGTGGGCTGGAAATACATTACATTACCCCACAGTCCTTTTCCCAGAAATAAAACTTTATCAGTACATGGAAATGCCTGAACTGATTAGAGCTTGCAGCAAATACAGCCTGTTTCGAATTAATGTGTACAGTATATTCTAATAAGGTATATTACTTGTAATATTATAAAGGTAGAAACTTGTGTGTGTGTGTGTGTGTGTGTGTGTGTGTGTGTGTGCGCGCGCGCGAGTGGGTGGATGGGGGGAAGGTAATCTCTAAAAGCACTAAACCGATTTTGAAAAGCACTGTTTTTCCAGATGGACATACGCTATAAAACACCTCATTACCTACTAAAAGACTGAAAAGTATTTACAAAGCAATGAATTAGATTACGAACATGCTTGCCCAAGCTGGTTTTGATGGAGTGAAAAATAGTTGTTGTTACTCCACAGAAAATGCATGTAAAATAAGGCCAACGACGCGGATGTTTCATTTCCAGCAATATACACAGAGAGAGCCAAAAAGTACGAACCGGCTGCGCGGTGTTTTTCCTGTCCGCGTCCTCCGCGCTCGTTGCCGTCTGCCGATATCATAGAAAGGTCCAGATGAAACCATACAACATTTTTAAAACTACTTTTAAAGGCTTTACTTACCAACTTTATGAAAGGAAATACTGAAACTGCCCACCGTCGTTTTTCACACCTCTTTAGGAAACTATCCGTCACTCGCCGTAGTTCACGTTGAGAAATGCTGACAATTTCCTGGCGGATATTTTGATTTAATTCTTCCAGGGTGTGTGGGTTGTCTTGTACACTTTGTTTTAACTAACCTAGAGAAAGAAATCGCAGGGGATTGGGTCGGGGGACCGAGCGGGCCACAAATATCTACTAATAATTCTGTCCTCACACACTTTCATAAAGTTGTTAAGTAAAGCCTTTAAAAGTAGTTTTAAAAATGTTGTATGGTTTCATCCGCGCCTTTCTATGATAGCGGTAGACGGCAACGAGCGCCGAGGGCGCGGACAGGAAAAACACCGCGCAGCGGTTCGTAGTCTTTTGCCCCACCCTGTAGATGGTCATGGTTTAGTAAATGAAAAAAGGAAGACACAGCAAAACAAAATATAGTCCGTCTACTTATAATGGTATGATACGTATGCGATATTTATGCCAAAATATTTTAACAATTCTTGTGTAAGAAAGTTTTGTTCATTTCCTCTGTATGTTGTGTTCAAGTTCATTAGCAGCGTATGCTAAATAACCCAATCAAGAGAGAATATTGTGCCTAGCGCAACATCAGAAACTAGTTACACATACACGAGGGCAGTCCCAGAAGTACCCGACCTGACGTATATACAGAGGTTGTTTCAAACAAATGACTATTGTAGAAAGTACAACCCTTATAAAGCTTAAGTTTGAAGTTTGACGATGCTACGTTGTTTAATAATTGTTTGGCAGCCATTAATAGTGAAGGCTCTCAGTGAATTTGTAAACATGGATAAAATTGGTCATCATTATGTGATACAATACTTTCATTTGAAGGGCCTTAATCCAACTAATATTAAAACTGAGCTAGATTCTACTCTGGAGGAGTCTGCTCCTTTGTTTACAACAGTAAAATATTGGGTGGCAGAGTTTAAGCGAGGCCGTACGAGCTGCCAAGACGAACATCGCAGTGGTCGACCAAATGAGGTGACCACGCCAGAAATCCACAAAATGGTATTGAATGACCGTCGACTGAAAGTGCGCGAGCTAGCAGACTCGTAGGCATTTCAAAAAGTACTGTACATCGCATACTAACTGAAAATTAAGACATGAGAAAGCTATGCGCAAGATGGGTGCCGCGTTTACTTACAATGGAACAAAAGTAGCATCGTGAAGGTGTTTCTGTCGAGTGTTTGGCGATGTTTCGCTGCAATAAAGCCGAGTTTTTGCGTCGATTCATAACCATAGATGAGACATGGGTCCATCACTTCACACCTGAGACGAAGGAACAGTCAAAATAGTGGATTGAAAGGGGAGAATCGGCTCCAAAGAAGGCGAAGACAGTTCCATCTGCAGGCAATGTCATGGCGTCAGTTTTTTGGGATGCGCGTGCGATAATTTTCATTGATTATCTTAAAAAAAGAAAAGCAATCAATGGCGAGTATTATGCAAACTTATTGCAGCGCTTGAATGATGAAATCAAGCAAAAACGGCCACATTAGCAAAAAAGAAAGTTCCATTTCATCAAGACAATGCACCAGTTCACACATCCATTATCGCCATGGCCAAAATCAACGAGTTAAAGTTCGAATTGCTTCCTCATGCACCCTATTCGCCAGACTTAGCCCCCTCTGATTATTTACTGTTTCCAAATTTGAAGAAATGTCTTGGTGGTAAAAGATTTGCCAACAATGAAGAGGTGGAGTCTGCATTTGATGGCTATTTTGCAGAACTCGACGGTTCTCACTATAAACAGGGTATCGAAGCTATTGAACCTCGCTGGGAAAAGTGTATCGAGCTGAAAGGAGCTATTTTTTTTCCAACATTTTAGGGTTTTCTTTGTTAGGTCAGGTACTTCTTGGACAGCCCCCGTATTTTAACCCAGCGAGATGGTTCCACGGTAATGTGGGAGATCTCGGGTTCGATTCCGCCGCCCACTGTGACCATAGGTTTCTCGTGGTTATGCCTAGTTGACAAAGGCGAGTGCTGGAGTGGTGTGTTCTACCACGGATTTGCTCTCTTCCCCATTTCATTTCCCTTTCATGTTTCAGGTTGACTCCGGAGCTATGGTTCGGTCAATGTCGGACAGATGGCGCAGAGGCTTGCGAATTGGAACTTCTCGGCCCTGCTAGAGGGAAGCCTGTCGAACCTTCATTGCTGGGGTCGTGTTTCCCCGGTCCCACTAAAGAGACGTCTCCGAGCGACCTGTGGCCGGGTGGTCAAGCCTGGAACTATTAAGGAACTCTGCGCGTGTCTGTCGACTTGCGCCGGTCTCGCTATGCAACCCATACGTCTCCTACGGTTCCCTCACTTGATCCGTTCCTCCCGCGGGTGTAGACACTAAAGAACCATTGGGTGTCGATGTGCTATGTCCTTTAACTAGTCTTATCCTATCTTGCAGATCTTTATACTTCATAATCGAGAAAATTATTTGTCTGTATGACTGTAGACCATGTCATAAAACTTTTGGTGGTCTGTGAGTGCGGAATCTTCATATTCACAGCTTCGCCGCTGTTCTGTTGTATATTGATGTTAAGGGTGTGAAAGTTACGATGGACCAAAAGAAGGTACAAACAATTACATGACTACTAGTAGCTTGTTTCACCGCCAAAAATTATTTACAGACTAGACATAATTTCCGAAACTTGAAAGACTGCCGGGGGAGTTAAGGAGACCAGAATTTCATACCCATTTCTGCGAGTATCAGGGGTTTCCATCCTTATTAGATATTTCACGGGCTGTATGAGAGTGGTTTGTGGTGATGTTTCACCATAAAACGTTTTCCCACATCATTGTACAACAGGTTAGGTTATACAACGGAGGGAGACACCTCGCGTAGTGCGGCCTACATACGTCTATTGTGGCTACCACCCCTCAGGAGGAAGGGATGAAGTGAAGGAACCACAGGAGACTACAGGCCGCAGGCAGACAAGCCACAGAGACGCGCGGAAGTCCCTAACCGTTCCAGGCTCGAAGACCCGGCCCACTGTTGAGCTGCCTAGAGAGGGCGATGAACGACCCGTCGACCAAGCAGCCCTCTAGAGTCCACGGGAAGTAACTCTCTCCTTTGAGGAAGCATCCGCGCCATCTGTCCGGAACCGCCATATGCCACGAAAACTAGAAGCACACCTGAAAGATGAGGAGATGGAACGAAGGGGAAACTATTGGAAAAATGAGAAACCACCTCAACATTCGACTACCGACCAGGGAAAGTCGTCCTCCGTGGTGTAGTGGTTCAAACCCGGCGGAGGGCGATTTTTTAGGGCGTAAAAATCCTTAGCATGGCTTCCTTCGGAAGGGACGTAAAGTCGGTGGTCCCGTGTCGTAGATTTACGGCACGTAAAAGAACCTCAAACCTGATAAAGAGGCCTCTGAGCAAAATTACCGGTCTTTCACGCCCAATATAGAATGGGGCGCTAAGGACCATAGCAGTTAAAGAGCGTCCATAAATAAAAATAAAAGAAAACGACCAGGGAAAACCACGAAAACCCAAAATCGGAGTGGGCGGTCAACGGGAATGGAATCCGGGAGCTCCCGAATGTGAGCCTCACACTTTATCTCGCTTGGTATTGGCAATACTTTAATAAAAGATCTCATGTGTTACACTCACATGACTTTCCCTACTCTTGTACCAATCATTTTTACAAACGCTTATTCTCCATATGCTTCATGTTAATCGAGATATCGAGATGTTAATCTTATTGCTAATTTTCTTGTAGATGCAAGGGAAATATGGTAGGCTTTAAGCGATAGTCAAATGTTTTAAGAGCTGGTTGCTATGTGGAGTATTCCATTCTCTTTGCATTACCAGGACAAAAACATGAATAACGAATTCCCATTTGAGAAAAAGTATATGTATTGGACAATTTAAGGGAATAACAAGCAATATCTCGAAAATGGTTCACTCAACAACAAAAATGTATATGACATAAATTGTGTATTTTAACGCCATCTACATTTCTTGTGTAGTAATAGTTTGTCTATCTCTTATGATTTTACCGGTAATGCGAAAGTCGTTCAAATGAAGAATACGTTTGGAGACATTCCCAGAAAATTCGAGATATACATTTTATTTGTCATGAAAATATCTTAAACATATGATATTTTAATCAAAATCGTTAGAGCCATTTTTGAGAAAATTAA
This sequence comes from Deroplatys truncata, assembly GCA_030765065.1. NCBI lineage: Eukaryota > Metazoa > Arthropoda > Insecta > Mantodea > Mantidae > Deroplatys > Deroplatys truncata. Next base: position 299,132,351 of record CM060975.1, on the reverse strand, counting down.
AATTTTCGAAAATGTTCCATGTAAAGGATAACCTGGGGTGGGGGGATTTTCTTCAAAACCTTCGTGTTGCATCCCTGGAAGATACTGAACCTAAATAGTAAGTTTGGTGTTTATCCGACTGTTCGTTTCCGAGTTATGCTGCTCACAGACACACACACGGACATGTTTCCAAAAATGCAAAAATTCAGGGGGCCTCAAAACATGTATTTCCGGTGAAATCTCGGTATCGAATTTTTGGGTAGAATACAATACTTCCCCTACTTACTATACTAGTAGAGAAAGTAAAAATACGGGGTTGGTAAGAGTTACTTATGCAGCTAGTGGAATATGAGCATCAATACTGCTCGAATGTGTTTTGCAAGAACGCAGCGTAAGCCGAGTTCTGTAATTACCTGAGAGCGGTAATTTTACTCATCTACTATTGCATACGATATTTATCAGCGACCATTTAATAATGGCTACTTACCTTATTTGCGTTCATGGTATGATTGTTGATTTATAAATAACTGCATCACTATTCAATAAAATTTTTATTTAAATATCCCCCCAAAAGGAAATATAAATTAAGTACAACGTTACTAACCACCTTTATACTGAAAATAAGCACGGAGATACCCAGCGAATACGAAATACCGTGAGGCGTTTGTCGGTAAATTATTTAGCCGCTGTTGCGACGTGGCGACTTCAACGTGAATTACGGATTGTGTAAATAAAAATAGTGCAACGAGGTGCTTACAGAAGAAAATGAAGATTAAAAAGAAATGTAGATTAGTTGCTGTTCTATCATACACTTCAATAAGATTTTCCCGAATCGTTCCACGTGTGAATTATAACCCGAGGAAAAGGTAAAATAGTATTATACTTTTTTATTTCGTCTTTGTATGTAATATCATCTCCTAAAAGGGGACATCTGTATCCCTTCAATGTGGTATAAAGACATTTATACCACATTTATTTATTTCCAACATAGCCTTCTATAAGTATAAACGTTGTTTCTTTACATAACCAAAGCAAAAGAGGGTATAAGGATTGTGATCTTATAAGGCTTTGAGCACATCAGTGATGCAGAAGTAACGCACTTGTCTTCCAGCCTGTTGTCCAGGGCTCTATTCTCATTGGGTTGACTATGACCAGGGAAAGAGGGGATACCTCACACCTCGACCCAACACCTATATTTTGTGCTTATCATCCCCAGGAGGAACGGATGAGGTGAAGAACCGTAGGAGGCTATAGTCTGCGGGCAGGTCGGTCGACAGACAGAGACGCGCAGAGTTCACAACAACCGAGAACGGTAACCAGAACGAGAAAGTTGAAATACTTGCATTTTAATTGCAGCGTTCACAATCGACGGGAAGCTTTCCCGGGAACGGGAAAGAAGACTTGGCCAAGTTTTAAATTTCTTGTCCTCGCTCCCAGGCACGACATATTAAATACATATTGTGCATATCAGACTCTTCACTGTAGAGGTATTCTAAGTGGCCGTGACATGAAACAGCCGCTAGTGCTCTCTATAATGCAAGATGGAAACACAAAACTGGAAGAAATTAGTTGCATATATGCTTCCTAACCTCAGATCCTGACTCCGCAGATCCATTGAGCGTTGGTTCTTCTAGTAAAAGGGTCATCTATAGTTGTTTATATGCTACTCAAAACTGGCTATTGCCTAAAAAACAATGGCAAAACTACAAAGAACAGCAAAAATCGGTAGCAATTAACAAAGAACAATGTATGCCATGCAATAAAGGAATGAAAGCTTGGTGGGACTAGACGAATCGGAAATGTAATGGATATGTACTTAGATAATGTTTACTCTATCGAATTTTGACGTTGGCTAACCTGCATTATACTGGCTGAGTTGGAAGCGAGTGCAAAAATATCATTGGTCAGCTAAAAACAAATGAAATCCCAATGCGCAAAATCGACTTTCCACTTTGTGATCGATATGCATTCCTTCTCGTTACTGGGCTGTTATGAACCAAAATCTTGTACGCTGCATTGCTTCCAGTTCTCGTTCCCTTTTGGTTACCGTTCTCGGGCTGTTGTGAACCAGCCTTAACGATTCCAAGCTTGCGGATCCGGTCATACCGACGGGCTTCTCAGAAAAGACTTCCTTCGGGGAGAACTTGACCCATCTGAGGAGGCTTAGAGAAGGCTGCCATCTGGCAGAATCGAGACGTTTTCCAACGAGCAGGCATCCGCCCCATCTGATCGACACTGTACAGCCTCTAATCCTACCTGAAACTTGAAAGGGTAAGTGAAATTATAAGAAATTAGGGAAAGGAAATTCATGGTAGAAGAGAAACCATCCCAACATTCGCCTTATCAACCAGGGAAAACGACGAAAAACCCACGGTCAGAGGGACCTCGAACGAGAACCTCGCTCGTTGCCACGGTGCCATCTCGCTCGGTTTCTCATTAGGTATGTTTTGCTCTTTTTTCGGCTCCAAGGATTCCGGGCTCATCCATTCATCTCAGACGCGTGTCTTAGCGTTAAACATGTTCAGAGATCCAATTGCAGTGCAACTATCCGAAGTTAGGTTGCAAGTAAACCGAAGAAATACGTACGTAATAAATTATCCAAAAAAAATGGTATTGTATTTTTATATGGATTTTAAACATCGCAACCGCTCCTTAACGCCTGAAGCACGTTAGCATAACCAACCGATGACGTGAACGAACTGTGACGAAACTAGTGGCACGTGTTCAAAAGAAGCTTCAGAGCTGTTATAGAGAAAGTGTTCTCTCGACTTCAAATAGCCTTTGGCGTGTTTTCATCAGAAACAGACTAGTGGTACCGTGCTAGCCTCTAGTTCCCAAGGTCCCGGGTTCAAACCCGGCGGAGGGCGATGGATTTTTTCGGGCGTAAAAATCCTTAGCATGGCTTCCTTCGGAAGGGAAGTAAAGCCGGTGGTCCCGTGTCGTAGATTTACGGCACGTAAAAGAACCTCAAGCCTGATAAAGAGGCCTCTGAGCAAAATTACCGGTCTTTCACGCCCAATACAGAATGGGATGCTAAGGAACACAGCAGTTAAAGAGCGTCCATAAATAAAACTCAATTTATCAGAAAGAGTTAAACTGTGCCCGTGGAATCGCGAGGTGCTATACCATAGGATTTTGATCTGTTTGCACATTCGAGTTTTGTATATATTGATAAACACGGGAAATGTCTGATGTTTAAAAATCACAAGACCTATTATGATTTATGTTTCATAATTAGCGTATAAATTATCAATATGAGCTCTATTTTTCTATCTCCTTCCTGTTCATTATAATGAACACTCTCCAGAAATTCTTTCGGTATACGACAGCAGGTTGAGGGGATTTTAAAAAATCAAATCGATATTGCTACCCATAATTTTAGTATTTTTGTATGAGCTTATGAGAATCAAAACAACGTTCACCTAATATTTCAAAGTGTACTACTTAAAACAGTTAAGCATAAACTGTGTTTTAAAGATTCTATGCTTTTCCTCTGGTAAGTTCTAGTAGATCATGTTTTCCCACTTGTATATGGCATCCATTGAAAAAGAAGACGACTCCACAAACTGTTTCTGAAAAATTCAAGTTGTACATTTTATTGTTCATGCCAGTTACTGACTTACTCGGCTTACCCTTTTCTTATGTAGGGCTTGCACCCCCTAGAACTTACACCCTTGTCTAGGGTCAGAGGCCTGTCGAGGAGCAGATGGACATTGAATCAGAAAATGAAGAACCCGGAACGGGGGATCGGCCCGTATGAGAGTGAAGAAGAAGATGCTATGAAATGAATGAGAGGAAAGGTGATGATGGAACAATGGGTGGAATGAATGGCGGGAGAATACGGAGAAAACCCGCCCAGACGCCGCCTCGTCCACCATGATTCCACATGCGGGCCCCTGAGATTGAACCCGGGCCGCTTTGGTGTGAGGCGAGCGGTCTAACCACTCGTGTTCATGCCAATTATTATATTTTCATCAAAAGCGTTTAGAGATACTTTAATACAAAAAATAATGAACTTGTTTTCAGGTAAAAGCTGTTTAGGGATGGAGGGATTGTATTAACTGAATGAATTGAATGTGAGCATGCCCACGCGCGAGCATACACACATGCATTACACATTTGCTTTCCTAAATTTGTTTTCTCAGTGACTTCCAAACGTGTACTTCTAGTCATGTGTTCATTGCAGCACAACTGCCTTAGATAAGCATATAGAAATTAATGAACTATTCAAGGTTGCAGGCATTTCACTGACGGTTACAGTTCACATAGACATAAAGAATTCGTGCAATTTATTATAATAGTCACAAATTCTTCTTCTTCTTCTTCATTATTATTATTATTATTATTATTATTATTATTATTATTATTATTATTATTATTATTATTATTATAAAGCCATACCAAGCATTCTCCATTACTAGAGATATTCTAATATCGCAGACAGTTTTCCCGCAACAAGTACGAACCAACAACTTCCCTCTATATAACTAAGATGACGGCTTTAATGACATGCTTAAGTGTTTATTTAACAGTACTAAAAGCATTTATGGCAAATAATTGATTGAATTTTATTCTTTTTTATTGTTTCATTTGTATTGTCCTCTTTAATTTCTATGGTCATATCGGGGGCTTTGATTTAAGAAACAACTGATAGCGTTGCTGTTTATACTCGCTGAACCCTTAACAGTGGGATTTAATACTCTTTACTGTTAAACACACACACACAGATTCTGCGGGGAATGGGAATGATTCCGATTAAAGAAAAATTCCCCACCCGAGACGGGAATCGACCCGGGACCTCTAGGTTGAGAAGCAAGAAGGCTGACCACTCGGCCACAGAGGCAGTATGAATTTTATTTGTTGCACATAGATTTGCAACCAATCTGTAAGTCTGTCAGTGCAATATCTATAAGAAGTGCTGACAATTATTTTTATTGCTGGTGGTTCTTTTCCTCCAGGACAGCATTTGGAAAGGATGAAAGCTATAGTTACGTGGTTTGTCTCCCAGCCGGACTGAAATTTTAAAACCTAAGCCTCTCTTGTCTGTATTTTGATTATTGCTACATCTTTACACTAAGAGTATAGCCATAGGGCCAGTTTCACTTTGAGAGATCAGCTTGAGTCTGCGGGATCAAATCTTCAACTTTAAAAGGCGTTTTTCTGTTTTCTAAAGGAAGATATGTTACCTAACCTCCGCGTTAGCACCGGTAGTTTGTCCAATTTTGAGATCGCGTGCTAATGTTCGTGCGTACAATTTTTGAGACTCTTCTTTAAACAAAATTTTATCACTGCAGTTCTCAAAGGACGAATAGAGCCTTTGAAAATTAAAACTAAAACCTAAGAAAAACTCAAGTTATTAAGGTTTTAGGCACTCGAAGATGTAAAGGGGGTTTGCTGCACTAGCGACGGTGGGTCGATGACGGAGCATTTTGCTTGCTCTGTAGAGTCAATATAGGGCTGTAAATGTTTTACATTAAATCATGCATATTTCTACTGCAGAACTCTACTGATGCAACTGTATGCTTTCTTTGCCTATTGATATACAGAGGTAAATGACCCAATTCTGTTACAGACTATTATTAGATATCCACAACATTCAACACGCAAAATCTGAACTTCAGCATCTGACCTTCATACGTCTTTAGAGAAAAATTTTGATTTATCAACATTGCTCCTCAATCCATATAAGTGCATTAAAACGTTCTCAGGGTATAAATGCCTTATTTATTCAAATAATTATTAAAGAGTATAACTAGAATACGAAAAGACAGTAAGGTCGTTTAAGGATTTTATAACACAGGTCTTTATAGCATACAAGAAGGAAATATAAAATATTTTTTAAAAATTTCGTCATATTTCTGATAATACTATGACTTACGTTAGTGCGTGTTCATCTCTACCGTTCGTTGCTGCATCTCACGAATATTTGAGCGCTTGCGCCTCCAAGACGTTCTTTCGGAGCCGCCCCCGACAATGACGTAGTAGGTATGATGTCAATGACAAACAAAGTCAATTAAGCACCAAAATAAACATTGTTATATTTAGTTAGAGCTCTCACATTCTTTGCAACCTACAGATTGATAAATTCTTATTTTTCACTCACATATGTACTGCTTATAAAATAAAGTTCCATATAAATATAGAATTTATTTTTCACATTTTGAAGTATCGATCAAAGTGAAGTGCTATAAGGAGGAGGAGAAAGAGGAACTGCAGAACTAAGGAAAAAAGGGGTGCAAATAGTAATATTTTTTGAGTTGGTATAAACCGCTTAAAATCAGAAGAAATGATGAAGCTGTAGCACCAGTCCAAAGCAGCTCAGTGATATTTACAGGTAGATTTATTGTACAATAAGTACTACTGCATTTTGGGAACTCTGCATTATTTTAGGGGGCGTAAACAGCCTAATTTTAATGCATATGTAGCAACACCCCAAGCCTTTGTGTAACTGTTATCACATTTGATGTGGTCTGAATCGTGGAATATTGTAAGAGTGCTTAAGCATATATTAGTTTATTTAATGTTTCTGAGAGTCTTTACGTTTTAGAGGTTATGTCAGTTCAAGAAACTAACCTAAAAGTTGTCGCTTTACAATCCTTTAATTCTGCACTCTTATCTAGGATATACAATCTGTTACATGCGAAGGAAATGTTATTTAAATTGTTGTATCTGAGATATATTTCATTAAACCTATATTTGTCCTTAGATAACGTAAAACCTTGGCTACTAATTTGCACTCTTTATTTTGTAAAACGCTGTAGTTTGCATCTGCATTTGCATAAAATTATTCAGAAATGGAGGCCAGCATTTAATACTAAGAATGTTGGCCGTTGGGAACAGACTTGTTGGTTCTGTTTGGATTAAAAGCTATAAATTCGTTATGCAGTGCTTCTTTCAAATACATGGCTCCAGTTGCCCATTTCATTCCATTTTTGGGATACATTTGCATGCTGTGTGCTTGACTGAACCGTTTCGTTCTCAGGCATGAAATTGCTTAAGCAGAGGATGTACCTAGGTAAAATCCAAACGTAAAACCAAATTGAGAAAGTTAAATCACCTTGAAAACTTGAGGTGATGCCTAGGATTTCTGTATTAACAGATTTACCCCTTTTCCATTCTTTGACCTACTTAGGATTAGTTGAAACCAGACTCGTATTGTGTTTGTGAATGTTGTGTCAAGTGGTGTGAATGATTCCATGTATTGAGTTATGTAAGAATGTTAAGCAGCTTTCTGTAATGATAATTTATGATAGCTGTGCTCTGAGCTTTTACGGCCAGTGTCTATAGTTTTTTGTTCTAAAATTTCTGGGCTGTTTTGCTGTGGTCTGCATTAGAATATTTTGGCCTGACTTTTTGTCCTGTCTGTGAGGAACATCTTCAGAAACTCATCATTGTTGCTTCCCTTTCTGGACTAAAACATACTAAAATCTAGCTGGTATACATACTTATCCTCCAGTGGCCAAAATATTTTAACCCGCAGACCATGGTAAAACAGCCCGAAAATTTTAAAACACAAAACTGTGCTTATTGTGTGCTATTTCATCTTTCATTAGCCTGAAAGAACATCTGTAATATTTATTGAGTTCTAATACTTAGATGTGGTTTTATTATTTCTTTTTGTTTCACTGCATTTAGTAGAAAATGTAAAACATTCCAGCCCAGGTAAAGGAATTAATTTATCATAAAATTTTAGGCTTCTGCAGAATGAGTTTTATTCCTTTAAGTATGATTTAATTACATTATGTGTTAAAGTTGTAGGTTTATAGCATTGTTTAGAAAAAATGGAATTTGTCTTTTTGGAGATTGTTCTAATAAACTGACCCAATATAGTGACAGTAAGCATATATGCAAGGTGTTATAATGGACTATACATTTTCTTTTGTTGTATTTGAATCAAATAATTTCTGTGGTGAAGATCAAGCTGGATTAGATTTGTTGCTTTTGTTGTGCTTTTTAAACTGTTACGCTTCATATTCATTTTAATATTAAGGTTGCCTAATTGCAGGTTGTTAAAAGGTATTTGAAATATATGAGTTTATGACTAAGCTTTTTGGTCTCTCTGAAACCAAGCAGCATATGCATAGTCATTTCTGTTCATGTTTAAACCACTTCCCAAGCCTTTGGATGATGTCAGTCAGGTATTTTCTGTATGCTTAGTAATGGAGTCCCTAGTTCTTGGAATTTGCACATTCATAACCTAGAACACTTATATGTACATATACAAATCAAAATATCAGATACTCTTTCCGGTTAGAAAAAGGGAAGCTTCAGCACTTCAGTTTCAGTTAAGTTCAATTTTATAGTGTTTAGCAATATGTAGACTTTGCTTCAAATTATTCGATGAATCAGCGAGTTAATTTCCCAAAATCTCTGTGTTCAAGACTTCACCATGAACCTTGTAAAGGGCAAGAACACCCTTATAGTACCTTATGAAGGAGGTTATGGTTAAAATATTTACAAGTGGTACTCCAAGCATTAGAGCACTTCATACTAAGTGCTTCATCCTGCTGATAGCCTCCAGCATCTCCTAGTGTGGAAGATACCATAGGGCATATAGCAATATATGCTAAGATAGATGCTGAGTTAAATTGAGTTTTATTTATGGATGTTCTTTAACTGCTGTGGTCCTTAGCGTTCCGTTCTATATTGGGCGCGAAAGGCTGGAAATTTTGCTCAGAGGCTTCTTTATCAGGCTTGAGGTTCTTTTACGTAAATCTGTGACACTGGACCACCGGCTTTACTTCCCTTCTGAAGGAAGCCATGCTAAGGATTATTACGCCCGAAAAAATCCATTGCCCTCCGCCGGGTTTGAACCCACGACCTTAGAAAGTAGAGGCTAGCATGGTAAGCACTACACCACAGAAGACGACAAAAGGTAGATGCTGGATATTTTATGTAGGCCAACTTATATATAATGCCAATTGTTGTGGCTGCTGTATAAGAGCATATGAACACCCTGACTTTTGACATTTTGTAGCTTTATTGGTTATTTTTTCTTTCGATGTTCTTAAACATAACATAAACATATATGTGGCAATTTAAATTCTATGGCATTTAAATCTGCCGTGCTACTCCTCTAAACTCCAAAAGTGGCAACATGGTTGGTAGCCATCTTGACTTGTGCAGATTTTAAGGAGCTTCTGCACATGTGCAAGTGCTGTGACGTAATTACCTTATGGATCAAATACATATGGACCGTGCACACTTGAAGACGTGCACTTGTGCCCAGTGCCTTTCCTACGCACTGCTTTTATACTATTACTACAAATTTTATGTATCACTGCCACTAGGTGGTAGCACACTGGTAGAGGCAGGTAATGTGCAGAAGTGCAGAGCCTTCTCCCAGTTTCTCTGTACCATTTATACTCTCAAATAAAATTACAACTTAATTTACATATTACTTCATTCTTACCCTAAGACACTGTACTTAATTATGTCCACAACTACAACATGCACAAAACAACCCTTTCTTTCATCATGCAAGTTATGCATTATTATTATTATTATTATTATTATTATTATTATTATTATTATTATTATTATTATTATTATTATTATTGAGAGTGATTGTAGTTGTATCAGTTTGTTTATACTCGTAAGTATTATGCAGCAGATGCTGTTTCGCATTTTCAGGCTATGTGATTGTAAAATTTTGTCAACACCCAAAATATATATTCTCGAGCTGCTATTGATGCCAGTAATTTCTTTGTAAACCCTTGCATATACTTTCACCATTTTTTAAATCACCTGGAATGCTATGTTCTTCAAGTTTTCCTCGAGACCGTCCTGGGTTGGAAATGTGTTAATTATTATGGTTTTGAGTTGGGACCATTTAGAGGGCCAATATGGTATATGGCAACAGCAAAATAAATTAACGTTCACCCAAACCATACTTTTCAGGCTTAAGGTGTACTTTTAAAGTAGTAATAGTTTACAATAATTGTAAATTGTTATGTAAATTACAGATTGTGAAGTCAGTTGCAAGTATGGAATATATGGAAAGTGCTTAAGAAATTGGAGTGAAAAGAAAGTAACTTTGGTTGGGGTAACTTTGCCCCACCCCCCAAAAAAAAAGTTTGAAGGTCCATGCAGTGCATTTCTGATAACTCTTTCCAGTCATTCATAACATAACATTTCAATCTGTAGACCCCATAGTGAGCTAGACCAGCTTAAAGAAAGCTAGTCTACTCTAGGATGTAGATTACGTCATAAATACATAATTACATTGTGTACTTGTATGTAAGTAAATTGTAGTTCTTATGTAGAGCTAACAAATTTTAAAACAATATTATTTATACTTAATGTATTACTTAATTTGGTAACATTTTATAGTCAGTTATTTTTTTGAATGAAAGAAATCCTCCTCTGTATAGAAGGTGTGAGTGATGAGATATCTTTTCAATGCTAACTTGAATCTATTTTTATTAGTTTTCAGTTCCTTAATGTATGATGGAAGTGAATTAAATAATACTATACCATTGTAGTAAGCCCCTTTTTGGAATATTTGTAGGTTATTGCTTGGCCTGTGTAAGTCCTGCCCATTTCTGGTTTGTTTGCTGTGTATGTCTGAATTTTTTATGAACACTTCTGGGTGATCAACCACGGTTAAAAGTACAGCTAAAATATACTCACAGGCTAATGGTGAATTCCAAATGTTTTGAATAGTGGTTTACAATGAATTGATTTCTTTACACCTGTCATTATTCTTATTGCCGTTTCTTGCGAAAGAAATATTTTTTGCTGCATTTACTGAATTTCCCCATTCAGTCAGTGTGTTTCTAAATTACATTGACAAACTTTTCTGAAACACTTTCTGTAAAGCACCCATTGGCTGTGATTTCGGTCTGAGCAGTTTATGTGATTAAGTTGGTCAGTCTTACAGGTAGGCATGTGAAACTTGAGTAAATAAACCACTAATGTTACAGATGTTCTGTTTGTTGACCAAAAAATATGGAAGAATCCAAACAAAACTTGCCAAAGAAAGAGGAAAAATACTTGTTTCAATGCAAGAAGGATTTGTCATTAATACTACCACCCAGCTGGTTTTTTACACCCAGTTTGTTTACTTATGGAGCATAGTATAATGCATTCACCCTATTTGATTAGTGCTTGAGATCAGCAGGTTTGTTTATTTCTGTTGTCTTCTTGTGATCATTTTCATTCATCCAATGATCCTAGTGACTACCTCTCCTCAGTACAGTACAGTTCTTCCTGCTTACATGCCAATGACAAACGTGGAACATCACAAACATACTGAATAAATAAACATGTGGAGCAGCATATAGTTCTGCTCATGTGGTTCAGATGTTTACCAGTAATGATTTCCAAACCAATGGGCTCCTCACCACAGTGCATTTTCCAGCATTCATTGCAGACTATGTGAATTGGGCACATTACACAAATGAGCAGAGGGTAACAAAATATGATGTGTTACACTCACATGACTTTCTCTATACTTGTACAAACTATTTTTACAAACGCTTATTCTCCATATGCTTCATGTTAATCGAGATGTTAATCTTGTTGCTAATTTTCTTGTAGGTACAAGGGGAATTGGTAGGCTTTCAGCGATAGTCAAATATTTTAAGAGCTGGTTGCTATCTGCAGCATTCATTTTCTTTGCATTACCAGGACAAAAAAAATTGAATAACGAATTTGAGAAAAAGTATAAGTATTGGAAAATTTAAGGGAATAACAAGCAATATCTCGGAAATGGTTCACTCAACAACACAAAATATGTATTTTAATGCGATCTACACTTTTTATGTAGTAAAATTTTGTCTATCTCTTATGGTTTACCAGTTATGCAAAAGTTGTTCACAATGAAGAATACTTTTGGAGACATTCCTAGAAAATTCGAGATATATATTTCATTTGTCATGAAAATATCTTAAACATATGATATTTTAATCAAAATCGTTAGAGCCATTTTTGAGAAAATTAAAGTTTTTGAAAAATGTTCCATCTAAAGGGTAATCTGGAGAGAGGGGATTTTCTTGAAAACCTTTGTGTCGCATCTCTGGAAGATACTGAACCTAAATACCAAGTTTGGTGTTTATCCGACTGTTCGTTTCTGAGTTATGCTGTTCACAGACACACACATGGACATGTTTCCAAAACATGTATTTCCGATGAAATCTCGGTATCAAATTTTTGGGTGGAATACAATACTTCCTCTACTTACTATACGTAGTAGAGAAAGTAAAAATGGGGGTATTCTGGTGAAATCCCAAGGCTGAGGAAGCAGTGCTGAAGTGAGCACTAATCCTTTGTCCGGTACCGTAGATATTACTTACCAATTCAACATCAGCTATTCCACGGTCTGGAGAATTATGCAACAACAGTTGTTGCTTCCACATCATCTTGAAAATAAGCGTAGTACAAAACCAGCTAACTATTTATTGCAGCATCGGTTTTGTAATTGGTATTTGAACCAAACTACAGTCGAAACAAACTTTGAAAATCGTGTAATGTTCTTGAATGAAGCATGCTTCATGCTTATTTGCTGTAATCCCCAAATTTTGGCTTTTGAAAACCCCCTTGCCATGTTTGTGCAATCACATCAAATGAGATTTGCTGTCATTGTGTGGGCAGGGATTGTGAATGTCTTCCTTCTGGTGCCATACCTATTGCATTGATGACTCAAACGTCGATACTTGCATAGTACTTTCGCAAGAAGTTCTACTTGAACTACTGCAGCTGCTTCCTCTTAATATCCAAGGGATGTGGTTTCAGCAGACACGGCAGCAGCTCAATTTGGGAATAAAGTATATGCTCATTTGGCAGGTACATTTGATGCTCACTGGATAGGTCGGGGAGGACCTGTAGGCTGGCAGGCATGACCTGACTTGCCTGTTTTTTCCTGTTTTGTGGTAGATGAAGTCTATGGTGTATGAAATCCATGTTGACTTGAAAGAAAGATCTTGCAGCACACAGAGTCAGTGCGGCAGCTGAAACCAGGAAAATGTCTGCTGGCTTTGAAAGGGTACCACAAAGTATGACATGTTGATGCATTACTTGTCTGGATGGAAGTCAATGGACATGTATATCAGCATTTGTTAATATGGTAAGGCAGTAAAATAGTGGATCCATAGTGCCAATTGAACATTGATTTGTACATCGGTATAGTTAGTTCTAGAAATAAGATATTAAGTTGTACAAATAAAGTCAATTCAATTGAGCATTGAACTTATTTTCTCTGGGTGTAATTGGTGTGGTTTATCTGTATGTTTGGATCAATAAACAGAATATCTATAACATTCTGAATTGTTGTGTTTAATTTTAATCATATACCTAATTACTTTAACCCCTTCCTGTAGGATTGACCAGTTTAATTCCATATACTCTTGCACTGAAATGAGGAGTTTCAGCCTATGGATGCTTTCTCAAAAATTGCTCCAAAGGAGGTTACCTATCTGATCCCAGTTTATTAGTCTTTATTTAGGAGCGTCTTGTATATATACCACATTGATCAGCTTTAGCTACATTGATCTTCATGGATTAGGGTAATTTGGGTATAATTTATATTACTGGAGTAAATATCTTTTAAACTCGCATTACTCCACAGCAATTAAATGTATACACTAGAAACAGAATTTTATGCAATGTTTGAGGAAAAATTGTACCCTAAAAAGTTTGAAAGAAAAAAATATTGAGAGCACGTATACAATCTAAAGAACGGTTTTAATTCACCAATATTCAAATTCCTAACGACAAATTTTTACTTTTTCTACCTCATGCCTTGTAACTGAAGGTATTGCATTCTGTCCAAAACTTTGATCCTTGGGTTTCATCAGAAATACATGTTTTGATGCCCCCTGAATCCAAAATTGCACTTTTTGAAAAACATTCTTGTGTGCGCGTGTGGGTGTGTGTATGTGAACATCATAACTCAAAAAAAAATTGGATAAATACCAAACTTTTTATTTAAGTTAGGATCTTCCAAAGATGCGACACAAAGATTTTCAAGAAAATCCCCCTGCACAAAATATCCTTTGCATGCAACATTTTCCAAAATTTTTGATTTACTAAAAAAATGGTGTAATGATTTTGATTAAAATACTGTATATTTAAGATATTTACATAACAAATAAAACGTATATTTGGAATTTTCAGCAATAGCCTGTGAAGTCCTCTTCATTCTGAATGACTTTGTATAACTGGTAAACTGTAAGAGATAGATAAAATTTTACTGCACAAAAAAAAATGTAGATCTTGTTAAACACACAAGTATGTAAAGTAACATTTTTTATTGCATTAACCATTTCTCAGGGATTCTTTGTTATTGGTTTGAACTTAAATACAATTCTTTCAAGTAGTAAGTCACTATCTGTTTTTTCTCAAGGTCATGCAAAGAGCATGGAATTTCAAAACCACAACTTAGTGATACGCTTTTTAAAAATCTATCATCTTGGCGCTCTGTATGTGAATGTGTAAATGTGTAATGAAAGTTTATCCCAATTAAGAAGTAGATTGGAGAATAAGATTTTGTAAGAACAGATTGTAGAAGAGCGAGTAGAGAAAATCATGTGAATGCACTGCTAGATTTTTATATTCTACAATTTGACAAGTAACACATCAGAACTCCAAGGCTGATGTTTGTCACTGTGAGATGATATAAGGAGAAAATGCAGGCCGTTGTATCCATTATTTATTTATTTATTTATTTATTTATTTATTTATGTTAAGCTATATACAGGTGAATATGTTCGGTGTACAGCCCTGGCTCTTTACCATTCACACTCATATTTTACAATAGTTTATTAATTCTAGTTTATTACTCCATTTGTCTATTTACTGTCCATATCCATTTATTTCTCACTTTGTATAAAAATTGTCCCATCTTCTTACTGTCTTTTTTAAACATGTCAACTACCGCTACATTTCTATCTATTCTAAACCATTTCTTATTGATATACTCTTTTCTCCACACTTCAGTCCCCCTACATTCAAATAAAATGTGTTCCACATCCTTCTTTCCGCCACATATAGGACATTGGTTTTGTGAAATACCTTACCTTAAACCTTTTAATCTCCATACACCTGCTTTCAGCCATGCAATACTTTCCCGCTTCTATATACTTTTCCCTTCCCCATGAGTCTTTCACTGGTATATAGAAGACTAAAGATCTCATGTCAGTTATCTCACTGAATATTTTTTGTATTTCTATGTCCCCAAATCTTGATCTTGCCAACTTCCAGAAATTATTCACATTATTTTCTCTTCTTCTCCACATTTCCCCTAACCCACTGCTTTCCAAGTTATTTCTGAGACAGTCTACCCATCCCTTATTCTTTAAACTTTTCTCTTGATATACTAAACACAGTTTTAACAAATTCCTTTCTTCCAATTTCAATATTCTATACCAAAATGTCAATGCCCTTTCGATGATCTTTCCCTTGCTTGGCACTCTACCCAGCTCTATTTGTGCTACCTTGTATCCATTAACAACAGTGTTGATGATGTGCTGCGTGCAACTACAGCAAATAATGATGCACTTGAGACATATTGTTGCTGTAAGTGGAACTGGGTTGGTCTCGACATGGCAATGTGTTCCGAAACCCATGAGAGATTTGGTACATCTGGCTGGTGATGCCTAAGCAGGGTTGTGATACACTTCAATGTCCTCTGGTACCAGCCTGGAGAACTTGGAGACGGTGTGCTAGTTCTTTTTTGGCGCTACCAAGATTTTTCATAGTATTCCCCTCTGGGGCTGATGCATGTAAGTGGCATATCCACTTCTGTCCTTGCAAAAGCAGGGCGCGTTTTCTATTAAACCAGGTATTGGTCTAATGGAAAACCACACGGAGACGGGTGCCGCTCAGTTGGCACCTTTCCCTGGCCATACGAGGTGAACTTTGGCTTCACTACACCTTAATCACAAACTTGTAATCAGTAGGTGGTACATAATTTAAACAGCAAAGATCTGCTATGAAAAGTGAACGATATAATAAATGCCCCAGATACATTTGTGTTGAAGTACCATTGCATTTAGAATAGATATTATTAGCATTAAAAAATTCACTCCCATAAATGAGAGTCTGTTTAGAGATGAGTTACTAAATAAACCTGTTTTGAACCATATGTAACAATGAGCTTTTTTGAACCAAGAGGATGCAAATTCATTTTCAGCCGGAATGTGTCGTATCATTGGCCTCTAATCTATCTACCAATAGACATTAGACACATCAACCTTTTTGCTTGGATACTTTGGTTCCCTGTATATTATATATTTACAGTGATTTCAGAAAGCTTATGTTGTCACTTCAAAACATTCTAGCAGCCAAATTAACACAGAGAAAATTCTCACTTTTAATATGCAGAAAGAACAAACAATATTATATATATTGTAATGTTTTTCAGCACTTTTCAGTTCATTTGTTTTATAAATTTTTTTGAAGAGTCTTTCAATTATTTTAATGGCTTCATACAATTCACCGATATGGGTAACTGAGGTCATTAAGGCACAGACTTATGGCTGGGAGGTCTGTGCTTTAAATCTAAGACTTCTTCAGGTTTTCCTCAGTCCTCACAAATGGCAAATGCCACCGTGGTACCCTAAACTTAGTCCTGAAATGTTTTCCTCCTAAATTTCCTTCCCAGTTGTCATTTCATTCCATGTATCACCATCATCCACTGCCTGTGGTGCCTGTATATGTTAAGAATGCTCATTAAACAATAAAAACAACTGCAGGAAAGGCCTTAATGGTTTCTTATCAACTTTTAGCAAGTTTATATTCTTTGTATTGCTCAACTCCATTACCTTTTGAGGTAGTGATCACTGCATAGCCATTTCTTTTTGTCTACCAGATTTTTCTGGCATTTCATTGGCTTATGATGGCATTAGAGTCATCAATGTTTAAGTTTTTAGTTTCAGCTGTTAAATCACATGTTGCAAGAACAGTTCATGTGTTTTCAGACATCTGCCTCTAACTTTGTAACAGAATTATGCAAAACTAATGTAAAATTTTACATGAAAAGGACAACAATCTCTTACAGATTATTATATAGCAATGTGTTGCACCAACAATTGCATCCCAAAAATAAATTTTGTGTTTCAGAACTCTGCTGCTGTCTAGTAGTGTCGAGATTAATTCCACTTAGAGGGAGGAGGGATATTGTATAAATTGCTACTTTCCACCATTTTTACACTCTAGGCTTAATTTTATGTTTACAACAAAGTTTTATTATTGATATTAACATCCTTAATAGCTTTTTAATTATTGAAAGTTTTTAAAAGGATAACTTCATTTTTTTTCAAAATGTATCTACTCCAATAAAATGTAAGCTAATGCCCTGAAAAAAATATGAATATTATCCTTGGCATGCATATAATTTAATAGTCAGCCATATTTCAATTTTGAATATATGGAAAATACAAAAAAGTATGAATTTGATGCATTCGAAGAAAGTATTGATTTTGTAACATCTAAATGGCATTTTACTTTTTAATTCTGAAAATGTTTACTTTAGCCAAAATAGGGCGCTCTAATTCTTTTAACCACAGCGTTTTGAACTGCAGTATAATTTGTTTCCTAGCATGAAAAAGCATTTAGCGATGCAGGAATTTAAGAGTGACATACAGTAAAAACTGTCTTAACAGCTACCCTGTATAAAGAGACTGCCCCTTTTAAGGGCCAAGTTTTGCAGGAACTGATTTAAAAATGTATATAATCAATACATTTTTTTATTTCTATTTAGAGATTGCCCCTCTCTCCGACCAGTGACCAGCCTTTGGTGAGATATTTTCTTCATTTTCAGCCCTTTCCAAAGACCACCTTTTTATTGAATTGAAAATTTTAGAATTTTTAAAGTTGTTTTTTGAGGCAATAATACAGGTCTTCAGCATGCCTATCCCAAAATGGAACCCTTTTCTTTCTCTCACTCTTTCCACTTCCCCAAATTGCCTTCGAATCTATTGTTGCTTGAGCACAAGTATAATTTGACTACATGACTCATTTCTTTTTACTACACAAACTCAAGTGGTCGTTTTCTGTCGCATATGCAACAGAAACAAGATGGGATCGGTACCTGGTATGAAGCCATTGCATACATAGCTAAACATACGTTTACTGGAGTAGGGGTTGACTTTTGACAAAAAAGATTGGCCTTGCATCTTGTGTATGAGAAAGAAGATGAATCTGTTTATTTGCCCCCCCCCCCTCTCACTCTCTCTCTCTCTCTCAGAATGTATTTTTCTACGAATCGAAAGATTCTTTTCCTACAACCAGAGTTCACGATGTCTGGCAACTGTGCTTATTGAAACATGGGTAATCCTCAAGGAAATGTGAGGAGGAAGAATGCTCTTGTTCAAGGAATCCGACTACTTGCATTCTGTACCAAGTTCCTGGATCTACAAACAGTTTCGCTTCACATTTCAGGCCTGTATATTACATGCCTAATTAGTTTAGTACAGTACATGTGTAAAAAGAAATCCACTCCTTTAAAAGACCAGTTTTCAGTGGAACCATTGGTGGTCGCTTAATACAGGTTTTACTGTAATTAAGGGCAGTTCCAAGCATTACGGGGCACTAAAGTTTGACCAAAATTTCACCCAAGTGTATTCATTGTGACAATTGACAAGATTTTTGGTCCGTAAAATCTTAAAGAAACACCATTATTCATTGTAATACATTCTTGTATGGAATAGTGCGAGTTCATTCTTTGAATTTTTGTATCTGTTTAGGCAGGCATTTGTTGAGGTTTTTAAGTGTTTATTTCTCAGATTTTTAGTGCCTGTTTTATATACATAAATTTAGTCATAGATACCTGCTCAGTGGTGACCCCGCACCACTCTGTGAGCAGTGTGATGCGCCCTTAACGGTGCGTCACATTTTAACATAGTGTCAAGTTTTAGTTCCGTTGCGCGTTCGTGTTGGTCTGACTGTTGGCCTAGCCAACGTTTTGGCAGACGACGCGTGTGCTGTAGAATGTCTTTTACGTTTTATCAGTGACATTGGTTTTAGCCGACGCATTTGATGGGCTGAGCGTCTTTTGACTGTGTGATTTTATATTGTCTTTTTAATGGGGCCTCTACTCCCCAGTGGACATATAGCGCTCATGTCCCTCACATTCTACAGTTCTTGACACGTTTTACTCTTTTATTGACCATGCTTTTAGTGTGTTGGTTTTTGGTGTATTGTTTTTTTTTGGCTCTTTGGACATCGCAGGTTTGAGTCCTGTTTTTTAATTATGCGATTTTTTACCCGTCTTTTAGTTTTTGGACTTTAAATTTTATACTTTGTAAGGGCGCTGATGACCTTAGCTGTTTAGCGCCCTTAAACCGCATCTCATCATCATCATATACATAATGGCTATGTTGTATTCATTAGCCATCACTACCATTTTCCAAACCTGGGTTGCAACCAGTCAAGTTTTGATCAACTGTGTGACTCACACAGAGAGCCTAAGTTGAAGAAGAGGGGGATAAAGTGATTCATCAAACACATTATTAGAAAATCTCAATAGCAAAAGTAATATGTATTATAAATTAAATGGTGTAGTTCTTTTAAACAATAATATTTTGACGTTTTTTTATTTCAGGACTACAGTGTCTGAACCATGGCAGCTCCAGTCGGTAAGTTCCTTTTGAAAGATGATATTTACTATAGAAGCTAAAAAGAGGATAGTTGGGAACATCATTGAACATTTTTAGTAATATTTAAACATATCATAAAAGTGACATTTATAAAGCAGCTTCTGAAGAATGTCTTCTTGTCCAGGGAGTATCTGTAGGATATGTGAAATATTTAATTTTTCCTTACCAAATATATCAGTAGCAATTGAAAGACTTGCAGCAATGAGGAGTTAGATGACAAGCATTTAATTTCCTTGTTTCTACTAACTTAAATGTGTCGTTCAGTGCAACATGCAGTCATAGCATCTGTGGCATCTGCTATTGTTGCTAAGTAGATGATCTTCTGTAGTAGTTTTTGTGCATGCTTGCACAGCATACTCAGCAACTACTGAGGATGATTAAAGTGAAAATGCTTGAAACTATATTAAATGCACCAAATTTATCTTTGTGTACAACTGAGTAAAATACATATTATTTGAGAACATAAATGTAACATTTGAAGAGTGTCTTCAATATAAGTTAAATATATTTTGTTTGTTAAATACTATCATGTGTAAATTCACTTTAAAGCATCGATGTGGAATAAATAAAAGTCTTTTTAAAACACACTTTTCCTTCAAGCTTTATTTCAGTGCAACAGTAAGTAGCTAAGGACATATTTATAAAGTGTAGAATAAATCTGTGATCAAATTCATTAAGTTAGTATTTGCAGTTTTGCTTAAGCACCAAATGAAAGTGCACATGTTGGATTATATTGAAATGGAAAATCAAATTTTTAAAATCTTTGCTTGCACTGTTAACCATTTTCATATAGAACAACTGTAGATTATAATGAAACATGGTATATGACATGCCTTAGGTCACAGTTAAAGAATAGGCTATATGGTATTTCAGTTATTTTCCCGAATTCTAAGAGGCTACAAAGTCAAAATTTCCAAATAACTCATCTATTTGCATGAATGTAAAAGTTACATGAGGTTTATAACCATAATTATTTCTTACCAATTTTGTTATCCAAAAGATTTCAATATAACAAATATATAAGCAATGATATCCACTTTTCATCATCACTGGCATAAAAATAAGTTGTTTGGTAAATTCTGTTGTTTTAATGGAAAACAGGTGACTAAAGTGCTCAGAGACAGAAAGAGAGAAGGAGAAAGAGGAAAACAATGAGTGGTAGAAGGAGAAACATGAAAATAAAGTAAGAGTAGTATGAGACAGAGGGAAACACAGTAAGAGTGGGTGGGAGAAGAAGAAAGAGGGGAAACAGTAAGAGGGAGAGAATGAGAAAGAAGGAAGTACATTAGAAGAAGCAGTTGGGGAGAGAGATGATTTGGAATTGCAGATTAATCTATCATTCCTGCAATAGAATAAGAAATAATGTTTAGGGTTTTGTTTTCTCTAGAATGTGGTTATTTGAGGGAAATTCTGGTACTCCATTGGGATGATCTCATTTGTACTTCCTGTATCATAGTTATTGTAGTCCACCCAAAAATTTGACATCAGTGCTTCACCTCAACTCAAAGCAAGTGTTTTAGAAAAGGGTCTCTGTGAGCAGTATAACTCAAAAATTAAATTGCAGATAAATACCGCACTTGGTGTTTAAGTTCTATATCTTCTAAGAACGTGACACAAACATTTTAAAGAGTAATCCCCACCTCAAACTACCCTTTACATGGAAAATTTGTCATTTTTTATTTTCTAAAAATGGTTCTAACCATTTTGATTAAAATACTATATGTTTCAGATATTTGCATGACAAAAAACTTTATATCTTGAATTTTCTCCAAATAGCATGTGAAGACCCCTTCATTCTGATTGAATTTTGCATAATTTTGTAATAAGAGAGAGTCAAAAACCTATAAGAAAATATAGATCTCTTTAAAACACAAAATGTATGTATAATTTGTTATGGCATTAATTATCTCAGAGATATTTTTTATTATTGGTTTGAACATTCAAATACATTATACTTATTACTTTCTCTACTACATATAGTAAGTAGGGGAAGTATTGTATTCCACCCAAAAATTCGATACCGAGATTTCGCCAGAAATACATGTTTTGAGACCCCCTGAATCCAAAAAAAGCATTTTTGGAAACATGTCCGTGTGTGTGTCAGTGTGTCTGTGTGTGTGTCTGTCTGTGAACAGCATAACTCAGAAACGAACAGTCAGATAAACACCAAACTTGGTATTTAGGTTCAGTATCTTCCAGAGATGCGACACGAAGGTTTTCAAGAAAATCCCCCCACCCCAGATTACCCTTTACATGGAACATTTTTCGAAAATTTTAATTTTCTCAAAAACGGCTCTAATGATTTTGATTAAAATATCATATGTTTAAGATATTTTCATGGCAAATAAAATGTATATGTTGAATTTTCTCGGAATGTCTCCAAAAGTATTCTTCATTGTGAACGACTTTTGCATAACTGGTAAACCATACGAGATAGACAAAATGTTACTACACAAAAAATGTAGATCACGTTAAAATACACAATTTATGTCATATACATTTTTGTTGTTGAGTGAACCATTTTCGAGATATTGCTTGTTATTCTCTAAAATTTTTCAATCCTTATTTTCTCAAATGGGAATTCGTTATTCATTTTTTTTGTCTTGGATATGCAAAGAGTATTAATCTGTGGCAAAGGGAATGGTGCTGCACCTAGCAACCTTATTAAGAGATATGTATGTGCTTAAAGGCTATTGTTTTTCTATATTGCCCTTGTAAATATATATTCCCCTTACATCTACAAGAAAATTAGGAATAAGATAGACTCTGCAAATGTTTATCTCGATTAACATGAAGCATATGGAGAATAAGCGTTTGTAAAAATAGTTTGTACAAGAGTAGAGAAAGTCATGTGAGTGTAACACATCAGAATTTTTTTTATTCAAGTGTAATAGTCCAGTCCCTGTTCATTTGTTTCTTGTGGCCATGCAAGTAACATGGAATTTCAAAGCCATCAAATGGTGAGCTGCTTCTGTAATAAAAAAGCATTTCTGCAAAGAATAAATGTGTGGAAGAGTGGATAGAGAATGTTATGTGAGTATAATGTGTCAAATGTTCTCGCAGCCCAAAGCAGGGCTGCAAAGATCTTGAGTATCCTGTTCCGTACATTCCTAACACAAAGGACTGAAGATTATGGCAGACCTCAAGCTTTTGGAGAAGCGGGTATTACAATGATTATGCAACAGTCTTTCTTAGATTGCAAATTGTTGTGATGGTAAACTTTGCCAAAGAGTTCCCAATAGAATATATATTGCTTTTACAGTGAAGTAAGCATTTGCTCATATCCCAGAAGATATTCATTGTAGGATCCATATGATTTGATAACAAGTTGGTGTCCTAACTTTTTGCACTTCACTGTTTCAGAAGCTTTTCATCAAATCTTCAGCTGTAGATCAGCTGATGAAATGACTGGGAGAATCTTTTCTTGCTGAAGTGAAGACATTTAATGTCGAAGAAGGCTTTTTTGCCACTAGGAGTGAGTGATCTTGCCTAGCTGATCTGGAGATTAATATCAAACTTAATGACATAGTCTTTGTTCTTAATCGTTATGTATTTTCTCTCGCCAACTGCAGTATTGGTGCATTTTAACAATTTGTTTACAGGATTTATTTTGTGGTTGTGGGAGCAAAAATGGGATGCTACTGCTGATTTTTCTGTTTGTTTGAATTTCTAGAATGTTCTTTTAGTCTAATTTTCAGTTTCTCTTATGTTTTGCTCAAGGATAATTGTTTTTAGTTGAAACAATTTTTGTTTTGGCTGTGGGATTTTGTCCTTTAGTGAGCTGCTGATTAGGTGTTTTATTATGCTCTTCTTGTAACAGGATGCTAGGTATATTGTGATCTTTGAAGGTTTCTTAAATGCATTTCACAAAGATGACGTGTAAAGCTTTTAGTCTGGCTGTTTTAATTTGTTTTATTCACTGTGAGAACCTGATTTATTGCTTGCTGCCTCTTGAACTTTGCTATAGTTTTGTCAATGAAGATTCTTGTGAAGCCATTGCGGGATGTTGTCTTCAATATCTGCTGGTATTTCTTCTGATGTTCTTTGTCACTAAGAGGAGTCTTGACTAATCAGTGAATTAAGCTATTGAAGGCCAAGTGTTGATGTTCTCTTGGATTGAAGGTATTGCTTTTCATGTAATTATCTGTGTGGGGAAGGCTTTCTGTAGATACTAAAACTGTTTATGATCTTGTCGATCTTGATGTCCAGAAAGGCAGTGTGTTGTCTTTTTCGACTTCTATTATGGTTGGAACAATTCTGTCCTGAATTTTCAGAAGCATGAGCACATCTATTATTTGTTGGAAAGTATTGTAAAGATATTGTCGTGACCTCTTTATTATTTTAGCTCAATGGGGGGTAGAGCGGCTGGTACCGAAGATCTTAGTTATATTTCACATTAAGCGAGGTCAGACAGGGAACGCAGCTGAGAGAAAATTATGAAAATATACCAAAATGTTTCTAGCAATAGTATTATTTCATGGTGTGGATGAG
This sequence comes from Deroplatys truncata, assembly GCA_030765065.1. Taxonomy (NCBI): domain Eukaryota; kingdom Metazoa; phylum Arthropoda; class Insecta; order Mantodea; family Mantidae; genus Deroplatys; species Deroplatys truncata. Next base: position 299,108,283 of record CM060975.1, on the reverse strand, counting down.
GGAAGGGACTATCTACTGTAGTAATTTACGCATAATGAAAATGGATGGCAAATGACTTTAATGATGAAAAGGGATTACATTACCTCCTTGCTTCCTTGCCTGTCGGTGGGGACGCCATACTGCTCGTATGGACAGCGCGCACACACTACGACTTGCCCCTAGCAGTAACTCGGCTCGACTGACTGACCCACGCTAACTCGGCGTGGTTACGCTATGCTAGAACTGGTTTATCCCCTCCACTCTTGCGCAATATCCGATCTGGACCGTCAGGTCACCTACGCAATAATGCTTACAAACGTCACAATATTATGCTAATGTGTACCATATTTTAAATATCAAAGGAAAGGCTTATACAATGCGGTTCTCAAAATGACTCATTTATACTTCTGCATCATTTCAAAATTCTTGAACATTGAAATATTGAGCTTTCCATAGTAAGCCTTTTGTTTAGAAGTTACCATTGAAGCACAAAAGAATTCTGTTGTATGTTAGCTGTATGTCATTTATTTCCATCTGTTGTAACCCAATTGACAGGGCATTATTCTTTGGTGCATATTACCTCTTCTCCAAAGAGCAGGTTAGATTATAAAAACAATGTTATACTTCCTATAAATACAGTGTAGAAATCAAATCAGTAGACACAGGGAAATCAGTTTTTCTCATACTCTCTCCACGCTGATTTTAGAGATAAATTTTATAAAAATATTTTTAAGAATGTTAAAAAGTAATACGATCCAAAAGCAAATTTGTTGTTTATTTTAGAGAAAATAATAATATGGCAACATTTGTGTTCTTTACATCATTAATTTTGTTTCATCATGAGCCATGACTTGCCACAAGTTTGTAGTAACAAATGATGACCATGTTATGAAGAATAGATTATGGAAGCTTAGATTACTCACATACAGTGTGTCCCATTGAATCACTATCAATAATAAGTGTGAATATCTCCCCACGCTTAAGTTGGTGTATGATTTTCATCTTCTGTTGTTCAGAAACTCTCCGGGTTTTTGTAACAATGAAAATTATGACACTATTGCAGCTGTGCATGGTATGGAGTGAACACATTAATTATATTTGTAACAAAATAAGTTCAGGGTTATTTGTAATGAAAAAATGACAAATATAGTGGATGTTAATACACAAATAAGTTATATTATGGATTAATCTACCCGCACCTATCATACGGGATAACAGTGTGGGGATGCTGTGCTAAAAAGTACACTAACCGAGTATTCCTTTTCCAAAAAAGAGCGATAAGGATAATTCTGAGAATGAAACAAACAGATTCGTGTAAGCAAGCCTTCAAAGATCTAAAAATTTTAACTCTATACTCTCTATTTATGTATGAAGTAATAGTACAATTGTTCAATAGGCAAGATGCAGGTCAAACAAACAAATACATGAGCATTATACCAGAGGAAATACAAACTTTCACGTTCAGTCACATAGGCTAGAAATGCATAAAAATAAACCTACTACTGCAGCCCATGAACAGTATAATAAACTCCCTGCCTCTTTGAAAAATATTAATAACTTTAACGTATTCAAGAAAGAGTTAAAAAATATTTGCATAGAAGGTTGCTACTACTCAAGTGATGAATATCTTAGATAATGTGGGCCAAATAAGTTAGTATTGATATAATATTAAATTGTAATGGTGTATAATATGTACTTTCATTGTAAATATGTTACTATAAATCTTATCTACATTTATATAAAACTGTAAGATTTTTGTACATATTTCCTTGACGATGCTTTGAATATGTATGTATTTCTTTAAGCAAGTAATAAATGAAATGAAATGGCACAATTTACAGTTCAGCAGAAAGTGAAATGCTGTTTGTTATTGGTTGGCGGAATTAAAGCCCCAATTGCAGAGAATATTTAGGCAGGAATATGGGCAAATGTTCCAGAGCATCATACCATTGTGAAATAGTATAGTCATCTTAGAAACAGGTTCTTTGTTAAGAAAGGAGGGAAATGGCAAAAAAGCAGTGTCTGCAGCTAAAGTAGAAGAAGTTAGGCAAGCATTTCAGTGGAACCTGCAGAAATAAATTTGATGGGCCAGTTTAAAATGGTGTATTGCAAAGTCCACTGTTCACAGCATTGTCCATAAAAGATTGCGATTTAAAGCATACTAAATCTCAATTGCAGAAGCTGCAACTAAGTGTAAACACAGATGAGCACAGCTCACCAATTGAGTGTTCTCACACTGATGATGACATCAATCATGTTGCATTCTCAGATGAAGCCACCTTTCACGCACCAACGTAACTGTAGAATATGTGGAGGAGAAAAACCACATGTTGTAATCAATACAAATGTTACAGCCTAAAGTTAATGTGTGATGTGCTTTAATTCCGCCAACCACTTTCACTTTCTGCTGAACTGTGAATTGCGACATTTTAACTCTTATGTGTTGTCATATCATGCACAGGTGCACCAACACCATAATTTTCATTGTTACAAAATCTTGGAGAGTTTTTAAACAAGTGAAGATGAAAATCATATTGCCAACTTAACTGAGGAGATATTCACACTTGTTGTTAGTAGTGGTTTAACTGTGTTTGTCATAGAAAGTAACTAAAGCTATTAACTTTGTAATGAATCATTATTGATAGAAAGTTATTTAATATTGTAATCTGATTTACTTTTTAATTCTTATTACAATAAACTTGTAAGATTTTATTTAGCGGAATACTTTAAGGAACAAACATTTAGGCTTTACTGGCTAAGCATAATATTCTGTTCTGTTAATCATAACTTTGTGTAAATAAATAACAGTATTAGTAACTGCCATCATAATTAAAACACTCATTTTATGACAGAAAATGATTTTAAAAAGGTAAAGTTCAGATTTACATTACATCTTTAGGAAATATAAACGTAGATGTGTACAATTTCTTATTATATATTTGATGGAATGTAATCGTTACAAAATCAGCAATTACATCAAACTTATTCTTTACCATGGTTTGGGGGGGCCTGCAAAATAATTGAACTTTAGTAGTTATCACTGCAAATATTTTATTTATTTAATTTATTTATTTAATTTTATTTTGGTGTCTCTATGTATATATTTTTGTATCTAAATCATAATTGTAGGAGGTGCTGTGGACCCATGGATTATACTTCCCAGAGAAAGGATGCGGTATGAGGAACAGTTCCGTTCTCTCAATCCTGTGAATGGAATTGTGACTGGTGAACAAGCAAAAGGCTTCCTCTTGCAATCACAACTTCCACCTCAAATTTTGGGTCAGATATGGTAAGTGTGAATTTCATTATAGTTAGGTTGGCACATCATTGGAAACATCCTTAATACAACTGGCAGACAATCTAATACATGAAAATCACAAACTTAAAACTGTCTCGGAGATTTTAGTCTAAAAAGGTAGTTGGAATAAGTTAGTTACTAGTCGGCCACGTTGTGAATGCACTTGGAGGAGGGTACCACTGTGTTTTGTTGACAATCAAGGCTAGGGATCAGAAGGGAGTGAGAGGCAAGGCGATAGGGGAATTACAGTTACACAATGAAAACAGTACTACATTTGCAGGCCTTAACCTCACTAGTAAACGCAAATTGAAACTGCAAATGTTTTCTTTACCTGACTGTCCTATAGATGTTTTGTAACTGTTCCTCTTCCAACCACATGCACTCATATCGTGGCTGACTAGTACCTCACAAGTTCCCTTCAGCTTTTTTGAGTAAGTATCTGGTTCTTATGCCCATACAAGAGTAACCTTAGTTTCAAATTTTCCATATAAAGATAATTTCAATTTTGGATAAATGACTAATGGATCTGATACTTGAACATTAATCAAAATAAACCAAAAGCTTAAGTATGAGGGTGGATCGAAAAGTAACGCACAATAATTTTTTTACAAAAAGATTTAATTGTTAAAATAACAAAAAGATCACAAATGAACTTACACCTTTTACCTACTTTTTGACATAAGTCACCAGGTTTCTCTACACATTTCTCCCATCGTGATACCAGTTTCAATATGCCCTGTTCATAGAAGTCAGTTTCCTTGGAGTATAGCCATCTGCGGACTGCTGATTTCACTTCTGCATCTGTTGCAAAGCGTTGGCCGGCCAGGAATTTTTTCATGGGACCAAACAGATGAAAGTCCGACGGTGCAAGGTCCGGACTGTATCGTGGATGCTGGAGCACCTCACAACCAAATTTGTGATTTTCTGACAAACAGCAGCAGCAACATGGGGGCGAGCATTGTCATGAAGAATTTTGACATCGTCAGCATTCATGTTGTGGTTTGTCATGAAGGGCACGGTGCAACTTCACCAAAGTTTTCATGTATGCTGCAGCATTCACAGTGGTCCTGTGTTCAGCAAAGTTCACCAATACAACACCATGCATATCCCAGAACACCGTCACAAACACTTTTCTAGCAGATTGAGTCACTTTGAATTTTTTCTTCACTGGGGAACCAGCATGTTTCCACTCCATACTTGCCTGCTTGGTTTCGGGCGTGTAGTGGTATGTCCACGAGTGACTATTCCTTTCAGAAAGTCATGCCCTTCTGTGGTGTACCGCGTTAGGTGATCCAAGCTCTTCATTATTCGCTGGCCCTTGTGGTTGTCTGTCAGGTTCTTAGGCACCCAGCGAGCACTAAGGTTACAAAATTTCAATGTGTCATGAACAATATGGTACACTGCAGCATAGGAAATGTTGAACTGTTGCAATAAGGTTCGCAGTTGCACACCGGTCATTCAAAATTGCCCCCTCAATGCCTCTGACATTCTACGGGGTTGCAGCTGTTACTGGCCTCCCGGAGCGTGGCAAATCATTAAGGTTCACACGGCCCACCTGGAGACATTGCTACGGTCCATACAATCATCCCCATATACACCACGCATGTCCCTGTGAATATCACTCGGTTTATGCCCTTTGGCCCACAAATATTAAACCACACCTCTCTGCTCTTCACACGTGGATGACAGTAACATGTGCACCATCTTTTTTGCATAGTTCACGCTTCTTTCGCTAGAGCTGCACATGAAACAAAAAATACCCTCTGTAGTGAAAACTTCAAACTATTTGTATGTGAAATTGCAACATTTCAGCTGCAATACCAAAGCAGAAAAAAATTATTGTGCATTACTTTTCGATCCGCCCTCATATTTATGTGTCATAAGTAGCAAATAATTTTATATTTTGATCAATATCAACATTTAATCTCCCAAAGAGAGTAAGAGCAAGCTGTCAGTGCATAGCATGTTTCTGTTAGCTTTAATTTGTTTGAACTAATGTGTTTGTGTTGGATTTTTTTGCATACACCAAATCCTTAGTAGACAACTGTGCTTTCTTAATACTCCTTAGCCTGAGTGAGTGGTTGCTTGTGTAACACAGCACAATGAATGCAAAAATAAGAACATTTCAGAAATGTCCTCCTCATCCCCAGCATCCCGTGTAACATACATTTAGGTCTGCTTGTGCTCTAACCATACAATAGCAGTGGACCTTAATAACTGTCCTCAGGTTTGACGAGGGTATACAACTTTTGAGTTCACACAATTCTACATAGAGGAAATCTTAGTTAATAACAATATAAAATTGCATTGAAATACAAACATTAGCTTGGGTTAAAAGCAGTGTTTGTATTAGAGCTAATTCCTTACTAGAAATAAAGAAAAAGCCTAAAAGAAACACGCATGAAGTAAAAATTAGATTATGCTTTGCTAGCATTTAGTGCTGAATGTTTTTTTTAACCCATTGTAAGCATATATTAATAAAACTACTTTAATGTTAATCTAAAACTACCTGGATTCAATTTTTATTATTATCCTTCTTAATTAAGAATAGAGTTTTTAAAAATAAGGTAATTTTATTGTGTTTAAAACTATAAAAAATGGTACCTGAAAACTATAGCACCATTATGTACAGCTTGTCCATTAGTGTAGATGGTAGAATATACAACTTATATTAATGAAAACTGAGAAGATAATTCAAAACTGTGCTTTACTAATGCTTTGTATGTGTTAGACATTAAAAAAAAAAAGAAAATGAATCCGCCATGTAAACTGAACTTCATTAAATCAATCCAAATGGAATGTTATCCAATTGACCATTAAAACATAAATGGATTACAAAGTTAGGTTTTCAGAATTTAACAAATTGTAACTTTTGGCTCATAGCAAAAAATAAAGTTATAATTGAATTTGTGATAACTGTATATCACCATCCTGAAGTAATCTCTACATATTGTTATTATACTGGGGTGAGGCCAAAAGATTTGCAGCTAGATATTAAATTTTAGTTACCCCAGCACAAACATTGGGAGGCATAGCATCAGAGGCCTTTCAGAGTAGGCGTGGGATAGTTATCACAAAATACACAGATAGTTATCACATTCACACACATCCTTCCATGCCAGACACTCGACCAGAAGTGAAGCCTACCACACAACACAAAGAAAGTAACGCCTACTTCCCCCACCACTCTCCACTGCTAGTAGGCAGTGGTGAGTCGTCATGCCAGACAAACTTCAAAACCCAAGCTGAAAGAATTAGCCCAACAATACTGTTGCTAACGAAGCAATAATGTGTCTGGCTTGACAATACACACGCATACACGCCACAATATTGTACTGTTGTACATAATATGATTCTTGTTGAGTATGCTCCTATGGGAGGAGAGTGACAAAATGAAACAAAAATTATGGGGGAGAAATCAAGATGAGTGAGTGCTGTTGAGTGGCAAATTGTGCTTTAGGTCTTGCTTTGTTGCCACTTTTATGGCTGATTTGTACTAGGTCTTGCCATAAGTTCTGTCCTGTGATTAAGATGTGATATATATATATATATCTTAAAATAAAAGCCACAAAAAACTATGATATATGTTATTTAATTCAGAGACTAATGCACATTTTTTACTTCATAAGTAAATGATTGCATCTGGCCTTCACATAGGGCTTATTGCAGCAGGGATGACACCTAGAGGTATTTCCTGTGCTGCCTTTATGACATGTTGCTTTAAATGATTCAAACTGATAGTGAGGTTTAGTACAGGCCTTACTCTCCAAGATATCCCAAATCCTATTGTCCAGTGAATTCAGGTTTGGGCTACCACAGGGCCAATCTACTGCTTTAATGAATTCTGAACATTGTCCCTTAGCCTTGCTTGGATTGTTCTAGCCTTCTGAGCTGGAGCCGAATCTGTTGAAAGACCCAGTGTATGCCATTGAAGAGTGAGGTGTTAAAGGGCCTCACAAATGCCTCTAACATGTCCTGTTGATACTGCTTGAATTTTTCTTATTGTACGAGGGTTGGAACTGAAATAGTGGCAACTATTTATTTACAGCCGATACAAAAGAGTTACATGTTAGCAACCTTTACTGCCCTTCAATGTAGTCACCAGCATTGTGTATAACCCTTTACCAGTGATGTGAAGTCGTAGTATATCTTTAGCAGAGCCTGTTCTGTTGATAGTGCGAATGGAGAGGTCTACTACCTGACGAATCTCTGGAACAGTTCTGAATGCCTCGAAGTGGTTCCTTCATCTTCGGAATCAAATCAAAGTCACAAGGACTTAAGTCCGGGGAGTATGGTGGATGATACAGCACTTCCCAGTCCCATCGACCGAACAAATCAGCCACAGCTTGCGCTGTATGTGCCTGAGCATTGCCGCGCAAAGTGATGGGTGGATTCTGCAGAAAGTGTTGCCGCTTCTTTCTCACAGCTGGTCGCAGGTGGTGCTCCAAAAACGAATGGTAATACTGTGCATTAAGGTCTGCCGTGGAGGAATCTAATGCGTTAGGATAACACCATCACAGTCGTACATGAGAATCACCATAACTTTCACATTGCTGGGGCTCTGATGAACTTTCGATTTTCGTGGCGACCCGTAATGACGCCATTTGTTTGATTGGTGTTTCAGTTTTGGCTCATACGATTTGGCCCATGTCTCATCCAGCGTTATATATGGTGTAAGAAAGCCTCTCCTTTGCACTCATAGCGCTCTAAGTGCATCCTAGCAGCGTCGTAATGCAACCATTTCTGCATTTCTGTCAAATCATGTGGAACCCATCGTGATGCAATTTTTCGCATGCGCAGGCGTTCCTTCAGGATGTGAAGCACAGTCGTATGCGTTAATCCGGTTTCTTGGGCGAGCTCACGAATCGTCTGGCGTCGATCACTGTCCAGCAACACGGCAAGAGCATGCACTTCTTCACTGACGCTAGGACGACCTGCCCGATGCATGTCTGCCACAGTTTGCCGACCATCATTGAAGGCTTTTACCCTATGTGCCACTGTTCTGTAAGGCAATGCAGATTCCCCGCAAGTCTCTTGAAGACCTTGATAACACTGCTGTGCTGTACGACCTCTGGCACATTCAATCTTGAACCAACTCCGTTGTTCCCGTTTCGAAAACATCCTGATAACACTACGTTAGACTGCTAGCTCACAAGTGACTCCGTTTCTCTCAACTGTGCGCATGCAGGTGAAGTGGAAAGGGAAAGTCCATTTGCTCTGAGGTAAGGTAGGTATGTAACTAACGTGTGCTATCAGTGACAATATTAGATTCCGTTGCATAGCGTCTCTACAGCAGCGTTGCCACTATTTAAGTTCCAACCCTCGTATTTCTTCTCCACTGCGAAAATTTCTCATCTACGACCATTCTGAGTATGCCTCTGTAATAGTCTCTTTAATCTTTTGTACCTGATCATCTTTAGCTTTGAGGTTAACAAATGCACTACTGAATGTCGATAAGCTGATAATTTGAGAAATGGATCTGGTGGATAATTTAGCTCCTAGGCCATGTTACTTCCAGAGTGGATTTCAGTATAGTGATTCTCTTACTGCTTTGACCACTCTTGAAGTCCTATGGTATGTGGCCCGCCAGATCTTGCTAAGTCTTTAGTAGAGGAAGATTCACTGAATCTCTTGATAGTTTGATAAACAAATTTTAATGAAATGCATTTTAACAACTTGAACATTTCATAAGGTTTCTTATCATACTTATCAAGTGTAATCACTGCAATTCTGTTTTACTTTATTTCTTGTATATCAAGTCACCTTTTCATTTCTTTGCTTCATGTTTACTTTCTGTTGCTCTACATTGAGGCAGTATTTTAATACCTGAATAATTTCAATTGTAATTTAAAAAAAAGTAAATTCAATAACGGCCTGCCTTGATGCAATATGTATGTAATAATTATTTGAATTGGAACAGTCATTGCAAATGCTTATTTTTATTGTAAACATATTTTATTAATGTTATGTGAATACATTACATACTCTAATAATGCAAGAACTGTGAGAATAATAAGTTTTAATTTGCTAACAATGAGTAATAATGAGGTAATTGTGGCAATAATGTGTTTCGAGTTTTGAAATGTACTGGTCATGATTAGAGCGATGATGACATAGTTTCTGTAACAGTTTTAAATTAGCCAATCAACAGCAAAGAAAAGTTTTAAGTTGAATGCAGAAATTCTATTGGACTAGAATTAGCCAATCAGAGACTTGCAATATTGAAGCTTATGGGTTTTGAATGTTGAGGTTACTCAGTTGCTGGCGAGACTTGATAGAGTACAGATGGGGAAAATGTGTTCTCTACGGGTGATTAGTAAAAACAGATATATGCGCTAAGTGAATGTATAAAAGTTTCTCACAGTTCTTTAAAAAGTGTAGTGGTTTATAAATATGTGCAAGAATTTAAATAAAAGAAGTTAATTTAAAAGTTTAATTCTGTGATGTCTACAATAATTGTCATGCTGCGCCCTACCCAAGATACATGACTCTAAAGTAAGACTGACGCAGCCGAGGCAAATTCAAACATAAGTAATATTACATAAGCATCAAAATTCAAACCAACGCTCAAAGAGAGTTACAAAGTACATAAAGCAACTATTATTACATAAAACAATTCTTCAAATATACGTAAACATATATTACGGAACAAATCATCTTTTTCAAACTAGCTTCCAAGCGTGTGGCTAACAACAACAACAACAACAGTAAAACTTCAACAGTAGAAGAAAACAACTACTACAAGTTGGCTCCCAACTGCGGAACAGATTAAATAATTTATGTATTTTTATTACGCACCAAAATACCTTCTTTAACATCACTGTTGCTATTAAAACCGAAGATTATCACTACAAAATTTTCTGTTAATTATGTTTGCTTTTTTATTCTTACATGTTAGAACTGCTTTGTTTGCAAAATTTTAGTAATGGAATTAAATGAAGTATATTGGTTGGCATGGATACTGATATGGGTCAAAAGAAGACAAATGGTTACATACTATGTGATATTGTCTTACAGAATTTGTATGCTAATGATAATGTAGATGGCACTTATATTCTGAGAAACACAGAGAGAGCCAAAAAACTACGAACCGCCTGTACGGTGTTTTTCCTGTCCGCGTCCGGCGCTCATTGCCATCTGCTGCTATCATAGAAAGGCGCGGATGAAGCCATACAACATTTTTAAAACTACTTTTAAGGGCTTTAGTTACCAACTTTATGAAAGGAGATGCTAAAACTGGCCATTGTCTATACATGTTTGGCACCTGTTTAGCAAACTATCCATCACTCGCCGTAGTTCACGTTGAGAAATGCTTGCAATTTCCTGGTGGATATTTTGTTTTAATTTTTTCACGGTGTGTGGGTTTATCATGTACACTTTGTTTTAAGTTACCCCAGAGATAGAAATTGTAGGGGGTTAGGTCGGGGGACCGAGGGGCCCACAAATCTCTACTAATAATTCTGTCCTCAAACACACTTTCATAAAGTTGTTAAGTAAAGCCTTTAAAAGTAGTTTAAATGTTGTATGGTTTCATCCACGCCTTTCTCTGATAGCGGCAGACGGCAACGAGCACCGTGGATGCAGACAGGTAAAACACAGCGCAGCCAGTTCATAGTTTTTTGGCTCTCCCTGTAGAACATTTTTCCAGAGTAAGTACAATTAAAAATTAACTCTTTCCGCACTTTATTTTGAGTTGATTTAAACAAACACTAGAATGAACAAAAAATATTCAAGTCCTTGTATATAAAATTTCAACTCTGTACCTGCAGCAGTTTACTTAACAGCCATAAAGTTTTAGGCGGCTTTCATAAAATGTTTTATAAATAATTTTATTCTGATTTCAATCAAACTCAAGACGAACTGACACATGGCCCTGGAACTGGTATAAACATTTCAAAACTGGGTGTGCAGCATTTCATTATATGGACTACTCTTAATTTTGTACTGTTTTTAATTCCATTTGAAAGGTCTTGATGAATGTTATATAAATGCATATAGAAGATACATTTTTAATTTAGTACATGCAACATTTCACGAGTTGTTTAGTTTATATGGATGTAGGGATGAAACAAAACTAAAACACACTGCAGTAGTGAATGCACCTAAAAAAGTAAACCCCTCTCAGAACCAAATCCAGTCTGTGCCGCTGTCTCAGCGAACGATATGCAGCTGCAGCACATCAAGGATTTACGAGGGCAGAATGAAGAGTAACGCACAATAATTTTTTTACAAAAAAGTTTAATAGTTAAAAGAAAAAAAAAATCACAAATGCACTTACACCTTTTACCTGATTTTCGACATAGTCGCCAAGTTTCTCAACACATTTCTCCCATAATACCAGTTTCAATTTGCCCTGTTTGTAGAAGTCTGTTTCCTTGGAGTATAGCCACCTGCAGACTGCTGATTTCACTTCCGCATCTGTTGCAAAGTGTTGGCCGTCCAGGAATTTCTTCATGGGACCAAACAGATGAAAGTCCGATGGTGCAAGGTCTGGACTGTATGGTGGATGCTGGAGCACCTCCCAACCAAATTTTGGTGATTTTCTGATGAACAGCAGCAGCAACATGGGGGCGAGCATTGTCATTGAAGAATTTTGACTTCGTCATCATTCATGTTGTGGCGTTTGTCACGAAGGGCACGATGCAACCTCACAAAGTTTTCATGTAGGCTGCAGCATACACAGTGGTCCCGTGTTCGGCGAAGTCCACCAATACAACATGATGCATATCCCAGAACACCGTCACATGCATTTTCCTAGCAGATTGAGTCACTTTGAATTTTTTCTTCACTGGGGAACCAGCATGTTTCCACTCCATACTTTCCTGCTTGGTTTCGGGTGGTATGCCCATGACTCATCACCAGTGAAAGTCATGCCCTTCTGCGGTGTACCGCGTTAGGTGTTCCAAGCTGCCCATCATTTGCTGGCCCTTGGGTTGTATGTCAGGTTCTTAGGCACCCAGCGAGCACTAGTTTTACGAAATTTCAGCGTGTCATGAACAATATCATACACTGCACCATAGGAAATGTTGAACTGTTGTGATAAGGTTTGCAGTTGCACACATCACTCGTTGAAAATTGCCACCTCAATGCCTCTGACATTCTGCGGGGTTGCAGCTGTTACCAGCCTCCTGGAGCTGGCGAATCACTAAGGTTTACATGACCCTCTAGGAAAAATGCACAACACCTGGAGACATTGCTAGTCCATACAATCATCCCCATATACACCACGCATGTCCCTGTGAATATCACTCGGTTTATACCCTTTGGCCCACAAATATCGAACCACACCTCTCTGCTCTTCACACGTGTATGGCAGTAACATGCATGCCATTTTTGTTGCGTAGTTCACGCTTCTCTCGCTAGAGCTGTATATGAAACAAAAAATGTCCTCTGTAGTGAAAACTTTAAATTATATCTTTGTGAAATTGCAACATTCCAGCTGGAATATCAAGGCAGAAAAAATTATTGTGCATTACTTTAAAATCCGCCCTTGTACAATTAGATATGGGTTTTGTGTGGAAAGTTTTAATGCTGCATACACTTCTTATTCCTCTGCCATTTTATATACACTGATTATACCTTGTAGTGTGTAGTAAGACTAATTTCTCTTTCAAGAATAACCTATAACAAATACCTTGAATTATTTCTTGCTTTGCAAATTTAGGGCACTAGCTGACACTGATGCTGATGGCAAGATGAACATAGACGAGTTCAGCATTGCATGCAAGTTGATCAATTTGAAGCTTCGAAATTTTGACTTACCAAAGGTGCTGCCTCCTAGTCTATTACAACATGCAAAACCTCCTGGTATGTTCCTATTAATGTATTTTGTCTGTGGCTAATAGTGCAAATAAATGTGTTGTAATTTAAGGCAACCCATCAGTGAAAATACTAAAATGCACAGTTCTTGACCTGATAATTAGCATGTGCTTTACGAATAAAATACCAAATTTGGAAGCTCTAAGTTAAATCATTGCTGAGAAATTCTTTACCAAAGTGTTCTAATTTTACACTTTTTCAAAATGTTGCTCGCGATGAATGATTACAGATTTCTAGTTTAAAATTTAAATTCTGCACCACTAAACTATGATAAAGTCTATTTTGGGGTTTTTGGGGAATGTATATTACTTTGGCTGTAAAAAATTCTCAAATATTGATATTATACTTCTCATTTTGTGCATAAGTATTATATAGCACATTGGTTGAGATTTGCATCACGTGGAGCAAATCTTGAATATTGCAAGATGCTGAGAAGTATTGGGTAAAAAGACATTTGAAAATTTGAGTATCAAGCAAACTATATGCGCAGCAATTTTAAATTTCTGAATTATTTCATAAATATCACAGCTATTGGAATGTAGAAAGCAGAATATGAAATTAGAATACAAACAGAATAAAACACTAACAAATCTGAAAATGGACTTTCTGACAAAGTTTCACTGGTGGATTGCCTTAAGTAAGATTAAAATGTGCTTGTGCTATTTCCAGCATCTGTAGGTCACCATAGAATACTTCTGGCAATCCTGGCAAGAACACTTGTTTCCTAATAAAAGCCCTCTCTTCTTTTTTCTCTAGATTGGCATGTTTGATAGTTTTTTGCTTCAAAATTAAGAAAAATTACATAACAGATGTTATAAATAACACAGGCTTGCAATAAAAACCTTTTTAAGCATATGTAGTATTTATTTTCATATTTTTGTGTGCTGATCCAAAAAAAGTTATTCTTTTTAAATTTTATGGGCTTATCACCAATGTGGCCTGCATAACAATCAGAGCATACCAAAATCAATTTTCTTACAGGTGAATGATCAGTGGCTATAAATCATAATGAAGAAAAAAACAAGTAATTAGTAATAATCTATGCACAAATATGATTTACTTGTGTGATATAAATGAAATCTTAAAATTTGAATGAATGATTTAAGAGCCAGAAAGGCAAGTTCTTTGCAAAGTTTTGTATTCAAATTTTGAATAGACATTTAAAACAATGTTTAGTTAATGTATGCGACTAACAGAAAACAGTCCCAGTACTGTAATTGTTTCCAGATGTAGTAGGCATTGAAATAGTGATCAGTTGGTTCACATATGGATTTCTTTTCCTTATCCACCTGTATGAGCTGGTCCAGTGAGATCTCAAATCTTTTTGTCTGGTCCAAAATGCAGCAGAGTTTATTACTTTCTCTACTATGTATACTAAGTAGGGGAAGTATTGTATTCCACCCAAAAATTTGATACCGAGATTTCACCGTAAATACATGTTTTGAGACCCCCTGAATCCAAAAAAAGCATGTTTGGAAACATGTCCGTCTGTGTGTGGGTGTGGGTGCGTGCGTGTGTGTGAGAGAGAGAGAGAGAGAGAGAGAGAGAGAGAGAGAGAGAGAGAGAGAGAGAACAGCATAACTCAGAAACGAACAGTCGGATAAACACCAAACTTGGTATTTAAGTTCAGTATCTTCCAGAGATGCAACATGAAGGTTTTCAAGAAAATCCCCCCACCCCAGATTACCCTTTACATGGAAGATTTTTCGAAAAGTTTAATTTTCTCAAAAATGCCTCTAACAATTTTGATTAAAATATCATACGTTTAAGATATTTTCATGACAAATAAAATGTATATCTTGAATTTTCTGGGAATGTCTCCAAAAGTATTCCCCATTGTGAACGACTTTTGCATAACTGGTAAACCATAAGAGATAGACAAAATTATACTACACAAAAAATGTAGATCGCGTTAAAATACACAATTTATGTCATATACATTTTTTTTGTTGAGTGAACCATTTTCGAGATATTGCTTGTTATTCCCTTAAATTTTCCAATACTTATACTTTTTCTCAAATTCGTTATTCATTTTTTTTTATGTCCTGGACATGCAAAGAGAATGGAATGCGCCAAATAGCAACCAGCGCTTAAAAGATTTGACTGTCGCTTAAAACCTCCCATATTCCCCTTGCATCTACAATAAGATTAACATGAAGCATATGGAGAATAATCGTTTGTAAAAATAGTTTGTACAAGAGTAGAGAAAGTCATGTGAGTTTAACACATCAGATTTTTTTTTAATTCTTCTGTTTAAAGCAATTTCTGGAGAATTAATTGTTCTTTCACACAAGCCGTGTGTTGGACAGGGTTGGAAAGGTAGAACCAGATGACTGAAAAATTCAATGCCATAGCCAGGATTTGAACCACGGAATTCCCGGTCTCTGTCCGGTTGCTCTAACCACTGAGCTACCATGGCAACATGCCGACACGACATTAAATTCTCCAACTGATTTGCATTTTTCCCGGTAAACCATAAGGAGATCTCAGCTCTTCAAATAAAGGATTCAAAACATAAGAGGGATAGTATTCTCCATTCCTTGTCATTCCTTCTGGCATACAGTCAACCATTAATGGTCCTTCATAGTTGAAGAACACTGTGAACATTTGTTTCCAAGAATGAAAATCTTGTTGAAGAATGAATGATTGGATCATTCACATTTATCCAGTCATAATTCTCAACTTTATTTGGTGTGGTATAATAATAAAACAACTTTCATCACCAGTTCATACATCTGTCAAATGTTTAGGGCCACTGCTGAGCATGTTTCCTTGCACATTCCTTTCTTCTCTTCATTGGTTAAAGAATGCGGAACCCATTTTGCACAGTTTTTTTGCAGCTTTAAATGTTCATGGAGTGTACAGTGAATGCTGTCAATACTGATAGTGACTTCCATACTTAGCATTTCAACAGTAATATGTCAATTTTCCTCCACCAAGTTCCTCACTCATTGAATTGTTCTTTCATTCACAGCTTCTCAAGGCCGGCCAAAACAAGGGTTGTCTTTCAAAGTCTCTCGCCCTTCTTCAAATGATCAAATCCATCTTGCAATGGTATCGAATGAACACACTTGATCACCATAAACAGCTAACAAGTCCTCGTGGAGTTTTTTTGCTCCTTCACCTAGCTTGTAGCATGTGAAGATGTAGAATCTAATGTTGTCTTTAGAAATATCCATGATTTTTCAACAGACTGTACGACTATGAATATTAAAGTTTAAACTCGTACTTATGCATATTTTGATAGCTTAAAGTCAATTGTTGCCACCCATATTAGTTATATTTTTGTAACTATTCTTGTCCAACAATGGATAGACTGGTTGCAAAACTGTTTGAATGTCTTCGTAATGGTCACGAGTGAAAATTGATTTGTAATTTGCTTCGATAAGCTTTTTCCTAGGATTTCCCCCTATTCTATAAAGACAGCTATCAGGGAACTTAGTTTTTTTGGAACCTGAGCTCATACACTCACATACATACACACATCCCTTAATTCACCATCTCTGCTGAAGGATGTTAAATGGATACAAATATGTTGCTAGATCATTTCACATCAACTTAAAGTAGAAATCAATGTTATGTTTAATCGTGATGGAAAAGTGTTTATCATTTTGATCACAGGATAACTGCAGATTTGCAAACTGTGAAACAATAGCACTAGTGAATTCAAACTTCACAACTGTTAATATTGGAGCTATGGTAGACCATACCTTGTTTTGCTACCAAACTCCAAAGCTTCTGAAACATCTCTACTTGCACTTGTTTTTTCTTTTCTTTCTTCTTATTTTTTGTTTATTTATGTTTTTATTTAGTGTAGTGTCCTTTTAACGGGTTAGGTCATATTGGACGATGAATGAATGAAATGGTCTCAAATGAGCCTAGGATCTATAGAGCTTAAAGTTACCCGACATATTGTCTTTTAGGATAAGGGAAAACCCCAGAAAGAACCTTATCCCCCTAGCCAAGATTTGAACTCTTGACACCTTCAATATGAGGTAGGCACACTACCCCCACATCACAGAGGTGAGCTACTTGATTTTTGATGCAGCATTTTGGGGGGGGGGTAATGTTAGTAGTTTTAACACCCATACGGCACCACAGGCAGTGATAGTGGTGGTACATGGAATGATAATTGGAAAAAGAAATTTAGGAAGCAAACATTCCACGTCTAAGTTGAGGGTACCTCCCTGACATTTGCCAGTGATGCGGATGCTAATATCTCATGTTTTACTTGTGTACTGTTCTCATAAGCTTGCTCATACTTAATTTTCCTTGCAGATCTCATGACACATTAATAAGTAGAGGAAGTATTGCATTTGCCTATCTGTCTGTGAACAGCATAACTCAGAAACAAAGCCATTAAACACCAAACTTGGTATTTAAGTTCAGCATTTTCCAAGGATGTGACACAATGGCTCTAACAATTTTGATTAAAATATCGTATGTTTAAGATATTTCCATGACAAATAAAATGTATATCTTGAATTTTCTGATAATAGTCTATCAAGTCTACTTCATTTTGAATGACTTTTGTATAATTGGTAAACTGTAAGGGATAGACAAAATCTTACTGCACAAAAAATGTAGATCTCATAAAGGACACAGTTTATGTGGAATAAAACTGTTTGTGGCTTTTAACGATTTCTAAGATATCCTTTGTTATTGGTTTGAATTTTCAAACACTAAGGGCCAGTTTCACCAACCGATGTTAAAAATACTCTAACTTCTAGTTTGTTAACAAGGTGTTCAAAATTTAACATAAGGTTTCATCAAGCTTTTACGGCAAATTGTTAGTTAACATTTTGTTAACGTCGAAGACAACTGCGAATGCTAGCTTTCGAGAAGGCAGTGGTCCAACTACACTACTTCTGAACGTACTCCGATGTACTTTTGTCTATGTATAGTCGCGCTCTCTGTGTCAGTAGCCAACATCTATTTACATTCATGGCAATGGCCATGCGTTTTTCCTGGTTGTTTGAAGTTAGAATAACGATGTAAAATGAAACAGTTTCACCATTTGAAACGCATTAATTAACATCTGATAAATAAGTATAGACGTATTGTGAAGTGCGAAAAAGGTGATGGTCTTACATTAAAGGATAATATTGCAGTCTGGGACAAAATCCATGAGTAATTTAATTGGAATGTACACGTTTCTCTTAAGTCCAGTACGCAACTACACCAATTTTATGTTAACATAAAGTGCTGCACCAGAAACGTTAGGTGCGAAGAGCGTTTAAGTCGGTTTAAAACTGGTGGTGGACACTGCATTGAAACTAAAGTGGACGAAAACGTGTTATTGCTGATTAATCAAGCAGGCCAAAAAAGCATAAATAGTTCGCTACTTGAAGCAATTGCTTTGAAAGCCTTCCGGATCAACCCACAAATGATAGTTTTGGAAATACCAACGTTATCACAAGTAAATGAAAAATGTTAGTAGCACAAAATCTAAGTACCTAATTAACACTCTTCTGTTGGTAGTATTCTAACCTCTTGCATTTCCCATAAAACCACCTCATGACCTCTTGGACTGTTTATATTGCTTTAAAAATTCCTCCTTTTGCAGGGTTTCAAATTTATTATGACGTACAATTACTCTTGCATTAGGAATGACATTCAAAAGTGCCAGTTGTAGCAAACTCGCATCAACAGCTTGGTTTCCAGCAGCCATTTTCCAATTTCTAACATTTGCTAAATGCCTTAACACAGGGGTATGGGGATGTTAATTTAACATCGACTTAAACACAATGTTAAAGTTAACATTGTTTGATGAAACAGAATTTGTGTTAACTTCAGTGTTAAATCAGTTTAACATTGTGTTAAAATTTAGCATCTGTTGGTGAAACCGGCCCTAATAGTTTTTTCAAGTGGTAAGTCTCTCTTCGTTTTTTCTGTGGTCATGCAGAGAGCATGTAAATTAAAAGTCATCACTTAGCGACCCACTGTTTAAAAATCTGTCTCACTTTAGGATGCTGTAGCCTCCTTATACTTACTATAATGAAATGTGTAATGAAAGTTTATCTCGATTGTAATGGTATAACTTACGTAATATGTTTTTACGTAATTTGTTGTTGAGCCCCACGTTGTGGAGCCAATTTGCGATGATATTCTTACAAATGTTTGTTTACATCACGTGTGTTGAAGCCATCTTGTGACGTCATTCATTTGTCTGGTTTGTAGCTCCATCTGGCGTAGCAATTTGCATTAGTTTTGAAATAATTCACTTTAAATGTCCTCCAGCTAGCTATTTGGGTCGAACATGTATCTCTTTTGCAGGTTGTGAAGCGGAAAGGAATCTTTTATCCAGAAATTATACTGATGAAGAAAATTAGTTTTATAATTTTTATTGCCGAACACGTTCACTAACACTTTTACATATCGATTTAGATACTCGCCAAACTGAAACTGTTTGTAATAACTTCTTACTTATCACTTTTAACTCACGTACTTCAACTTTGTGTATATTTAACTGTATAATACTTTAGATTCTCGTAATTCTGCTGCGCGTAACTTATGACGCACTGAAGACAGCGTGCTAGAAATTTTTTTATGAACTGGGCGACCAACGTGTAAGGTATTGAGAATTTTGTTGAACTGCGGGGCGATCTACCTCGGGCTCGGTTTTATATACTCCCACTCCTCGACATGCCTAAAGATTATAAATGAACTGCTATTGGCTAATAAAACGCGCCAACATTAGCGTCTATTTTAATATCCAATGAAAACCACGAATACATATGCTTTAGGAAATATTCTAGAAATTTCTACCGAAAGCGCGCGAACATTACGTAACTTCCTTGTTCCCGGTAATGATAAACAGCTCACCCCCTCGCTGCATTATTGCGTTATTATTGACAGTTTCAGTAAAGCCGTATATTATTATTTACCAATAATAATTACAATTAATAAACATCTGAAATCAATGTCACATAAAAATACATATTCATATTACAATCATTATTTACATTTAGGTAATTTATGATACAAATTACCGTATCACGATTAGCAAGAAGTAGATAGAAGAATATGCTTTTGTAAGAATAGTTTTGTAGAAGAGTGAGTAGAGAAAGTCATGCAAATGCAACATCAGAATTGTTTTTTTCATTCTTGCTCTTTATTGATCCTTCCTAATTTATATGTTTGCTAGTGTTTGTGCAAATGTGCTCTATTGCTAAAACATATGTGTGTGTGTTGTAGGTGTTACAACAAACTTGCTGCAGGGAACACCTCCAGCAGTCCCACCAGTGCCTCATCCTTCTCTTGTAGGCATTGGGACTACTGCCGCACCAGTAATGGGTGTTGGCATTCCCACAGCGACTATTGTCTCCTCTCAAGTAGCTCCTCCAATGCGTCCTGTGCCCCCCATGAGTGTTCCGCTAAGTATGAACCCACCTGCCCCAATTACAGTGCAACCAGGGGCAGTTGGAATTCCAGCCACAACCATGCAGCCCGCTATAAGTGCTCCCCTGGGGATGGCCCCGATGTCAGCAGCTCCGGCACCTATGGGTATGATGCCAACGTCTCTAGGCATGGCACCAGTGGTGCCACCTGTCAGTACTGCACCTCTTGGGATGTCACCGTTACCTATATCTCAACCTCTGACGCAATCGCTTCCTGCTGGGACTGCAGTAATAGGTCCACCTCCTTCTGGAGTGATAGGCCAACCTGCTGCCCCTGCACCTCCTAGGCCACCTCCTGGTGAGTTCTAAATTCTTAGGTAGCTTACTGGGATCCTTGTTAGATCAGTTAAGAAAAAGAACCTGTAATATCAGATTACATGAAGCCTTCTCTGCAAACTTTATGCTCATATTATGGTAGTTAAGCCAGAAAAAATATTAACCTATGAAAAAATTTCGGGAGTAAAATGAAAAACTATTGACATTTTTAGGTAACTTTTTCTCAAACTACATGAAGCAAAGAGTATGGATTTTTTACTACACCTTAAAACATTCCATTCCATTTCAATGAACAAAAGGAGTTGAGCTGTTACTAACATTTCAATTGTTGTATATCTCTTTTTCTTGAAGAAATTGAATTAACATTTTTGTCTAAAATTTTAAGGTGAAATTTTAGCATCTTAAAATTTATCATACTGAAAAATATAATTCTAGTTAAAAGTGTTTGACATATTATCTTATAATATAAGCATGAAAAGTTTGAGTCTTGTAGCTTTTTATAGATTTTGAAAAAAGTCATATTTGTTTCAGTAAAATTACGAGGCGTATTCCAAAGCTAAGGTCTGTTTGGTCATAATAACATCCCTCATGAGACAAGGTTTTTATTGACAGTAAAATGTGCCTACATATATACTTCACTTTTCCACATAATTGCCGTTCACATCTATACACTTGCTGTAACGCTGCACCAGCTTCATTAAACCTTCGGCATAGAAGTCTGCCACCTGGGACTTGAACCAGTTGGTAACGCTCGTCTTGAGTTTGTCAGTTTGAAATCATTGTCCACCCAGCCACTGTTTTAAATGCAAGTAGAGGAAATAGTCGCTTGGTGCCAGGTCGGGACTGTGCAGAAGGTGGTCAAAGAATTCTCAATGAAACTCTTGAATTTTCTCTTTGGTTTTGCCAGTGGTGTGCGAGCATGCGTTGTCGTGCAGGAGGATGATGCAAGGCGACAGTTTGCCGCGGCATCGATTTTGGATCGCACATCTCAGTTTGGTAAGCGTTGCACAAGACACTTCAGCTGTAATTGTTGACCCACAGTTCATGAATTCATCAAAAGGACTACCTTTTCATCCCAAAACACAGAGTCATCATTTTGAGATTCATGTATGGCGATTCCTTACACTTTTTTGGTTTGGGTGAACTGGAACCACTGCATTGACTGTTGTTTCGGTTCTCCGTTGGTGTACGCTATCCATGTCTCGTCACCTGTAACAATGTGGGAAAACAAACCATCTCCATCTTTTCTACAGGGCTCCAAAAACTGTCATGCACTATGCATTCGTTGCTCTTTGTGCTGACCAGTTAGCATTTTTGTCACCCACCGTGCAGAAAGTTTCCGATATCCAAGCTGTTCAGTGACAATCCTGTAGAGTGAGGTTCGAGCAACATTTGGGAATTCATCAGCCAGACCACTAATCATCAAATGCTGATCACTTCGAAGTTTTTGGTTCGCTTGCTCAACAATGTCATCGGTCCGAAAACTGGGCCTACCACTCCGCTGTTCATCATGCACATTTGTGTGGCCATTTCAAAATTCTTGACACTAGTGTTGAACTGTTTGTTACTCATTATGTCCGGTCCACACACGAGGCATAACTCACAATGGATGTCCACAGCTGATGATCCGTTTGCCAGGAAAAATCTAATCACACTGTGCACTTCACAACCGGCAGGATATACGATTGTCGTGGCCATTGTGATCTGCTCTCACCGACTGTCTGCTCTCACCGACTGGCAAATGCCTACTGCATCACACCAACACTGCGTAGGTTCCTCAGGAGTCGGTAGACAGTATTGCAGGCGTGAAACATTATTCAGGCCTACCATCCATTAAATATTGTTGACCAAATCTTAGTTTTGGAATATGCCTTGTAGATCAGAGAAGTTTCAATTGGAATTTAGCTTGAGAAGTATGATCCTTGTTTATGAATCACCCAGAGTCTTGTTAGCTCATCTTATGTTATCTCCTGATTAAGTAATGGGTGCCTATAGGTTTGAGATCAGAGAGGATGGTTAAATTAGCTCCAAAGCATCTAAAATACACAATAAATATTAATAATTCCAATGTTCAGACCAAATTTAAAAAGGAATACGTTCTGTTTAAATTCCGTTTTTAGAAGTTTATATGCTTCAGACACCCAGTAAACCATATATATTCTGAATCAGGAAGAAGTACATAATTTATTGCCATAAACATTAGAAAATATTAAATTCAATTATTTTACACTTTGTAGTTTGAAGTAGTAGGTTATTTCTGCTTCAGTTTAACTGCCCCATGTATGGTAGCCAACTTGAAGTAGTTGTGTTTACGTAATTTATTAAGCTTCATGCATTGGAAGCTTAACTTGAAGTATTGTTCTTGGAGTTTACTTTCTTTAAGAAGTTTGCAACATGCTTTGGGCGTCGGTTTGAAGTTGTTGATTACGTAATAGTTACTGTTGTTACGCAATATGCTGCTACATACGAGAAGCTGATTTTAAGATGTAATTTGGTTGTTACACTCCAAGTTTTATACTATAATAATTAACTTTGCTATTAAAACTGTTTCTATAGATAGTATTTATGTTTATATTTGCCTCGGGTGCATCAGTCTTGTTTGTAGAGTCACGTATATCTTAGTCAGGGTACGGTGCAACAAGAATTGTAGACATACACAGATTTTTAAGTTTTTAAATTCACTTCTTTTATTTATCCTTTGCACAATTTAATAAAGCACTACACTTTTTAAGAGCTGTGAGATTCTTTAATACTTTCACTTAGCACGTATACATATTTTAAGGTTCACACATAATATTTCTGTTGAGAACACATCTTCCATCTGGTCACTACCAAGGTTTTCCGGCAACTGAGTAATTTTCAATGGTCAAAACCCATAAGCTTCAGTATTTCAAGTCTCTGATTGGCTAATTTTAGTCCAATAGAATATCTCCATTTTACTTAAAGCTTTTCTTTGCTGTTGATTGGCTAATTTTAAACTGTTACTGAATTGACCTTATCGTTGCTATAATCATGACTAGTAATTTTCAAACTCTAAAACTCATTATTGCTACAAGGTTACCTCATTATTACCTCATTGTTAGCAACTTAAAGCTTATTATTCTCACAGCATTATTAAAGTATGTAATGTATTCACATAACATTATTAAACATGTTTACAATAAAAATAAGCATATGCAATGACTGTTACATACATTTAAAAATAATTATTACATATTGTTTCAAGGCGGGCTGTTATTGAATTTACTTATTATAAAAATACAGTTGAAATTATTCAGGTATTAAAATACTGCCTCAAGTTCTGTTTTCAGTTGGCTGTCAAAAGGTATCTATAACAATGATTATTAACTCTTTCATTACTGTACACTTTGTGCAGCTTAAGACTGCATCATGCTAACCTTGTTCGCCTTATAGTAAATTCTTTCTATGCAAGTGCACAATTTAAGATTGTGCTATATGCTTTTTCTCATTTATGTTTGCTGATATGCCTGCTAGCTCTGCTGAATATTAGCAGTTTTGATTGGTTTTCA
Organism: Deroplatys truncata; assembly: GCA_030765065.1. Lineage (NCBI taxonomy): Eukaryota > Metazoa > Arthropoda > Insecta > Mantodea > Mantidae > Deroplatys > Deroplatys truncata. The sequence continues at coordinate 299,083,981 of CM060975.1, read as the reverse complement.
GTGAATGCAGGTCATTGCATAACCTGTTTGTCCCATACTGCAATCACAGAAAGCCAAGAGGAGTCAGGTCAGCATTCAGCATAGCTAGCAGGTTTATTGCAAATTTAAATGACGCAAGTGATGCCTATGTAAAATGCATGTATACATGGGCACTTTATTCTATAAATAGTAAAATTCAAAGCAGTTCATTAATCTAAATAAAAGTCCCAAAACAAAACAAAAAATAATGGAGCCAGTTATAAACACCGATGATTGAGAGTACAGATGGTGCATCCCACAGCTCGTACTGTTGTCTGTCCACCAGGTCATGGACCTAAGCAGAAGTGTAATGGGTCAGTAGTTGCATAAACAATTCTAGCTACACTGTGCTATCTGACGCTGGATACCTGTGCTTACGGCAATAGTGCCAACTTTGGAATACAATCAAGCTAGATTAAAGCGAAGAAGTCGTTAAAGATAGCCAAACTAAATACTCAGCCGCATGCACTATGTTTAGCTTATAATATGATGAACTCACCTCTAACAAGTGGAGTAGCCAGCTCTTCCAAGCCGGACTCATTTTTGTTGGAGAAAGAAGAAGAAGAATTGTTGCTGACATCTCCCAGCAAAATAACAATACTGTCAATGTTTTCCACTACACCATCTTTCTCCCAGTAATCCTTTTCTATCTTCTCTACATGTTTGCAAAAACCCTGCCAGTCTTCTTTGGTCACAAGTGATATGCCCTCAAGCATTATATCGAGCAATTTCTTAAGCGATAAGTCACTTGTTACAGTTCTTTCTCTAATTATTTGTTTCACCCTAGCCCAAGCTAGTTCTGTGGGATTTAGATCACACGCATTTGGGGACAAGTGAAAGACAGTGTGGCCCAAGGGAACCAAAAATGCATCCACTTTACACACCTGTATAGGCCTCTTTATTTCAATCAGCATGTAAAGTTCTGCTTTACACATAGAACTGTCGCACTGAACCTGTTTATCTTGTAACCACGATACCATAGCAGATTTCACAGAACTCCTAGCTGGGGGTTTTTCCACCTCCACAGTGTAATATGGAGCATTATCTAAGACAGCGGTTCCCAAACTTCTTGCACACACGACCCCCTTTTCGATAATGAAATTATTGGCAACCCCTCCATTCACTTTGCTGCTTAATCATTAATTTGCAAGTTTTCGCGCGAAGTTAAAGGATAAATTAATTGAGCTTTCTTCAGACCAAAGTTTAAAACTGACTTTCTAGAAGGAAGATGTGTATCAGTTCTGGCTAGCAAAAAGAACAGAATATCCTGGTGTCTGCCGCACTAAACGTGCTTATTCACCTCATATCTCTGCGAAATTGGATTTTCATCAATGATGAACATCAACACTAAATCTAGGAATAGACTGCAGTTAGAAAGTGACTTAATAATGTGTGCAACTAATATACAGCCAGTCATTGAAGGATTAATTAATAGCAAACAGGTTCATACTTATCACTAATCATCCTGATGTGCAGTGTAATAATTAATGGTTTACATAAAATTGTACATGTGCATTTACTGTGAAATTGTAGTATTAATATGCTGCTTAAATACAAAACATGATTCTGTTTAAATGTAATATGTAACAGTGACTAAATTCCATTTTCCCCATTGTTATAATAATAATTAAAAATAAAAATGATTTATTAATAATTCCAAATTTCCACTGCGATCCCCAGATAGAATACCATGGCCCCCTTGAGGGTCGCGACCCACAGTTTGGGAACTGCTGATCTAAGACTACAACAGAAGAAGGAAGCAAATTAGGAGCCAGTTTTTCTTGAAACCACTTTTCAAAGTTAACATGGTTGTCACCTGTGGTTGTTCCGGCTTTGTAAATGAGAAGAGAATTTTCCAGAAAGCTGTTTACACTACCTGCATGAACTATTATCAATCTGTTTCCTGCAGATTATTAAACATACAAAAAAATTGCATAAGAACTATGTTCAACCTTCGGTTTCGGCAATCCTGCCATGAAACATTTATAATGCAAAACACCCTAACTGTAGTTTCACTGTATGTGTTTAAAACCATTATACTTGTTAAAGATAGGAAGCAATTTAACATACTCAATAAAGACTGTCATTCATACGATACGAGAAGAGCAAACAATTACCATAGGATGAGCACGAATAAAACTCAAACAAATAAGGACCCATATAAAATGGGAGCTATACTATATAATAAATTACCATCTGCAATTAAGAATACCAGAGATTCAAAATTTAAAACTGTCCTAAAATCATTCCTGATAGAGAAATGCTTGTATAATATTACTGAATTATAATGGATATGTGTACTTATGTAAATATAGGGAGAGCCAAAAGACTCCGAACCAGCTGCGCAGTGTTGAGGCAGTATTTTAATACCTGAATAATTTCAATTGTATTTTTATAATAAGTAAATTCAATAACAGCCTGCCTTGAAACAATATGTATGTAATAATTATTTTTAAATGTATGTAACAGTCATTGCATATTCTTATTATTATTGTAAACATGTTTAATAATTTAAAATAGAAAGTTGAGGGTTGTTACACTACATCACTATAACATTCTTACTTGAACGCGTTTCGGGAGACGGCTTGTTCCCATCGTCAGCATTTTCTCTCAACTCTCAACTAGTTGAGAGAAAATGCTGACGATGGGAACAAGCCGTCTCCTGAAACGTGTTCAAGTAAGAATGTTATAGTGATGTAGTGTAACAACCCTCAACTCTCTATTTTAAATTATGACACATCACTGTTACTAGCTTCTAAATCTTCAAAATTAGTCAATGTTTAATAATGTTATGTGAATACATTACATACTTTAATAATGCAAGAGTTGTGAGAATAATAAGTTTTAAGTTGCTAACAATGAGGTAATAATGAGGTAACCTTGTAGCAATGATGAGTTTGAGAGTTTGAAAGTTACTAGTCATGATTAGAGCAACGATAATGTAAATTCAGTAACAGTTTAAAATTAGCCAGTCAAAAGCAAAGAAAAGCTTTAAGTAAAATGCAGATATTCTATTGGACTAGAATTAGCCAATTAGAGATTTGAAATACCGAAGCTTACGGTTGAAACATGTTCAGTTGCTGGCAAACCTTGTTAGTGACCAGATGGAAGATGTGTTCTCTACAGAAATATTACATGTGAATCATAAAATATGTATACGTGCTAAGTGAAAGTATTAAAGAATCTCACAGCTCTTAAAAAAGTGTAGTGCTTTATTAAATTGTGCAAAGGATAAATAAAAGAAGTGAGTTTTAAAAACTTAAAAATCTGTGTGTCTACATTCTTGTTGCAGCACGCCCTGCCTAAGAAATACATGACTGTATAAACATTACTGACACAGCCGAGGCTAATTCAAACATAAATAATATATTGAAGCAGTTTTAATAACAAAGTTAAATATTATAGTGTAAAAGTTGGAGTATAATGACAAAATTACATCTTAAAATCAGCTTCTCATACGTAGCAGCATATTGCGTAACAACAGTAACTATTATGTAATCAACAACTTCAAACCGACACCTAAAGCGTGTTGCAAACTTCTTAAACAAAATAACTCCAAGAACAATACTTCAAGTTAGGCTTCCAATGCATGAAGCATAATAAATTACGTAAACTAAAGCATCTATCTCAATGTTTTTCCTTGACTGCGTCCTCGGCGCTCATTGCCATCTGCCACTATCATAGAAAGGCGCGGATGAAACCATACAACACTTTTAAAGCTACTTTTAAATGCTTTACTTACCAACTTTACGAAAGGAGATGCTGAAACTGGCCACCGTCGTTGTCCATATATTTTTGGCATTTATTAATGACAATATGACATTATTATTATCGTCATACACATTTTCAATACAACTTTGAGATAAATGTGTAAATTGTAGGATAATTTAAAATGATACATTTATCTGGCAACTATATTTATAAACTTATTGTTTTTATTTGTCATTTGCATATGACTGGTTTCTCTGTTTTTTTTTTTTTTTTTTTAAGTTCTTAAGTTCTTGTTTAGCTGCTTAATAATGTTTATTTTATTGTTTTAAATTTTTTATAATGATGGGTAGATTACTGTACATTTTTTACTGGAGCAAAATTTTAAAACTAAAATGGTGCCTTCATCCTATTCTTAAATATAGTGAAACTGGTGTAAGCCCACAATTATAATTAGATTCCAAAGACATTTGAACTCTCAGTACATGGAGACATTTAAAATTATGGATTTGAAAAGTCATGTCGTAAATCTACGACACGGGACCACTGGCTTTATTTCCCTTCTGAAGGAAACCATGCTAAAGATTTTTTTGCCCTCTACCGGGTTTGAACCCGCGACCTCGGTAATAGAGGCTAGCATGGTAACCACTACACCACAGAGGATAACGACAGATTTATAAATTCTCTTCTTTTAACCGCCAAGCAAAGTCATCAAAAGGGGCCAAAAATCCTTAGTAATCTTTGGTTTTTCTCCAAATATTTGTTGTAAAGTAAGTGATTTGGAATGCAATATTTGACAGCACTGCACTACTAAGGAAGATACATGGATATCCATTACAGCAGGTCATGAGACAAACATCTGGTGAATACTGATTGCTTCTTGGCTAGGAAAGGAAAGTGGTTTGTTTGAACAAAGTGTCTGTGTTTTACATTTATGTTGGTGAATAATTTAATGTTGTATCTGTTTGAGTATCTCATTGTGGTAGGTCAGGCGTAAAACCTTGATATGTAAAACTGCATATCTCTGGTTGAAGTTTTAATTGTGGCATTAAATTTTTGAAAGCTGATTAAATTTTTTAACTTGAGGCTTCATATGAACAGTATGAAATAACAATTGATACATTTTCACTTACTTTACTTCTTCCATTTGTAGGCTCCTGATTGACAAGGTTTACAAAACAGTTTATTTAGAAAGATGAAATAATAACAAATTTATATAGAACTATTACGTGAAACAAAATGCACTGGTATATTTGTATAAAATGCAATTAATAAAAAATGTTTACGGATTTAGAAAACTTGTAAATCTGCGATAATTTTCTTTCTTGTACAAAGTCGTGTAATTCTCATACACTTTCCATTTTGTGATGTTACAGTTTCCACTGCAGCTCCTACAGTTCCTGCACTTGAAAGAGTAGCTTCACTGGACTCTCCGTAAGTAGCTATGAAGAATTTTGAAAACTTCTGTGTGTGTGATGCTGTGGTATAACCCTGTGTATAAACTTTCACTGAGCAGAAACACATACGAGGGCTGTCCCAGAAGTACCCAATCTAACAAAGAAAACACAAACATTTTGGGAAAAAACATCTTTATTTCTCTACATAGTCTCCTTTCAGCTCAATACATTTTTCCCAGCGATGTTCAATAGCGTTGATACCCCGTTTATACTGAGAACCATCGAGTTCTGCAACATAGCCATCAGCTGCAGACTCCAGCTCTTCACTGTTGGCAAATCTTTTACCACCAAGCTATTTCTTCAACTCTGGAAACAGAAAATAATATCAGAGGGGGCTAAATCTGGCAAATAGGATGCATGAGGAAGCAATTCGAACTTGAACGCATTGATTTTGGCCATGGCGATAACGGATGTGTGAACTGGTGCATTGTCTTGAGGAAACAAAAGTTTCTTTTCCACTAAGTGCAGTGTTTTTGCTTGATTTCATCATTCAAACACTGCAATACGTTTGCATAATACTCGCCATTGATTGCTTTTCCTTTTTGAAGATAATCAATGAAAATTATTCCATGCACATTCCAAAAAACTGATGCCATGACCTTGTCTGCAAATGGAACTGTCTCACCTTCTTTGGAGCCGATTCTCCCCTTTCAATCCACTGTTTTGACTGTTCCTTCAGCTCAAGTGTGAATTGATGGGCCCATGTTTCATCCATGGTTATGAATTGACATGAAAACTCGGTTTTATTGCAGAAAAACATCACCAAACACTTCAGAATGCTGCTTTTGTTCCATTGTGAGTAAACGCAGCACCCATTTGGCACATAGCTTTCTCATATCTAAATTTTCAGTCAGTATGCGGTGCACAGCACTTTTTGAAATGCCTACGATGTCTGCTAGCTTGCGCACTCAGTTGACGGTCATCCAATACCATTTTGTGGACTTTCCTCACAATTTCTGGCATGGTCACCTCATTTGTTCGACCACTGCGATGTTCATCTTGGCAGCTCGTACGGCCTTGCTTAAACTCTGCCACCCAATATTTTACTGTTGTAAACGAAGGAGCAGACTCTCCCAGAGTAGAATCTAGCTCAGCTTTAATTTTAGTTGAACTAAGGCCTTTCAAATGAAAGTATTGTATCACATAATGATGACCAGTTTTAATCATTTTTACAAATTTGCTGAGAACATTCACTATTAATGGCTGCCAAAGAATTACTAAACAACGTAGCATCATCAAACTTCAGACTTAAGCTTTATAAGGTTGGTACTTTTCTACCACAGTCATTTGTTTGAAACAACAACCACTATCTATACATCAGGTCAGGTACTTCTGGGACTGCCCTTGTACATACATTGTATTATGTAAATTTATTTTTATAACTTCTCTGGAAAACAGTTAATTTAAAAACCTGATGTGTTACTTCACATGACGTTTTCTATCCTTGACATGTTAATCAAGATAAACATTTGCAGAAATGGTTTCATTACACATTTCATCATAGGCAGAAGAGTGATAAGGAGGCTGAGGTGATAGCCAGGTCTTAAATAAAGTGGCTTGCTATAGGTTAATCGAATTCCATACTATTTGCATCGTGAGAAACAAAAGAATGGTAACTTAGCACTTAAAAACACACTAATATAAAGAGAGAAAATATTTGTATATGTGTGTGGGGTGGGGAAAATCTAAAAAACACTTAAATTGAAGATTGTGCAAGAAAGAAACTAAAACGGACCGGCACATTATATGCTCTTGTGGGGCTTTGGCTCACAGGAGATATGTTGCTTTTGGGAAAATGTTTTTAGAACCAGAAGAATTTGAAACCATATCTGTTATGAGACTATTCTCGGTAAAGGGTGCAGGCATAATGAATTGATTTTAAAACTATACAGGTAGTACAATAAACCCAGGCTGAAGTGCGTCCAGAGAAATTATGGAAATCTGTATTGAACAAGACAAGACAATCCCAAAAACCATTCAACTAAATTTGATAACTCTTTAACCATTTAAAGGGCCTATTATTTCTGATGGACTTGGACTAAAAACATGTTCTAATTTCAATTCATACATTACTAAAAGATTAAAAAGGGTTTGCAAAGCCTATATACTACAGGGTGATTTATGAAGAACTGACACATTTATTTCTTTAGTTGTTTCAAAACGAGTTATGCTAGTGATAATTTATTATACCTGAAATGCAGAGGAATTTTGGGAGATTATTTACCTCTATAGCAAATGTTGAAAATGTTCTCCATCCTGCATAAGGCACAACTCAACACGTCGTTCCATGTTACTGGCCACTCGTTGCAGGACTCTGTTGTCAATAGCTTGAATCTCCTGTGTATAATGTTGCGCTTCATATTGTCCAATGTCTGGGGATGCGTGGCATAAACCCTGTCTTTGAAGTAACCCCATAGAAAGAACTCCAGCGATGTCAAATCCAGAGATCTTGGTGGCCACAGGTTCTTGGAAATTATCCGGTCATCAAAGAAACTTGCAATTAATGCCATGGATTCATTTGATGTATGGCATGTAGCGCTGTCCTGCTGAAAATATCCTTGACTCAGCTCTACATCATCTAGTTGCTCAGCAAACTCCATGAAAATCCATCGGTACTCTGCAGTGTTCACATTGTTTTAAAAAAGATTGGTCCCACTATTCTCTGTGCGGATATTACACACCAAACTCCGATTTTAATTGCGTGCATAGGTGCTTTATGAATAACATGTGGATTTTCGCTGGCTCAATAGCTGGATAAATGGAACCATGCTTCATCTGTGAACCATGTGATGGACAATATGGCAGGATTTTGCACAATGAACACTTGAAACCAACGACAATTATTCAGTCGTCTATCCTTATCTGGTTCCTGTAACTGATGGACAACCATAATCCGATACGGCTTTAGGCCTGCACTTTTCACAGCTCTCTGTCACATTGAGTAGCTGTACCCTGTCTCCTGCGACAAACGTCTTAATGAGCTTTTGGGTGACTGATCCAGTCGTGCTCTTACGTCAACAACAACCGTGGGAGGCCTAGATGAACAAGTTTTGCCTTTTTCACTCACCAGAGATCCAGTTGTATCTAATTTGTTTACCAGTCCCAGTATTGTGTTTCTTTGGGGAGGATTCCGAACATCAAATTCTCTCTGGTATGCCCTGTGAGTAGCTGTAATTGAATTTGTAATCCAGTATTGCTTTACAAGGAAGAGTCGTTCATTTAATGTGTACTCCATTTTTACGTTGACTAGAACAAAATCTCAAAAACGGTTGCCAACAATAAAACTAACAATTATGGATAAAACATGAACAGCTGCGCATCTAGTGACATGCAATCGAAACTCCAGAACATTCTGCTTAATTTGGTGCTGAAATTGGGGCATTGAGTGAATTTCGAACAGAATAATTAAAGAAAGAAATGTCTCAGTTCTTCATGAATCACCCTGTAGAATATGAACAGATTGGAGTTATAAGACTCAATGAGATGGCTCTGTGGTAACATGTGAGACATTCGGGAGGTTCATGGTTCAGATTCCAGATTTTTCCAGGTGTCCTGTAGTCATAATTTTCAAATACCGGGAAGGTACCCTAAACTTAGGACTGGAATGTTTCCTTTCACAAATTACTTTCCCAAATATAATTTCATTCCATGTATCATCAGTGTCCACCACATGATGCTGTATGTACGAAGAACAGACATTAAACACTACTTAAAAAAATGGAGTTATGAACGAACATACTTGCAAAGAAGGCTGTGTCTTATCTTGAAGAATGTAATAGACTAGAACGTGCATTTCTTGTGCAGTAGTAACTACTGGTTTCTACTCCATGGCATCTCAACTAAAAGTCAAAGCTTTCGTTGCAAGCATGTTCTTTTATAACTTGAATGTGTTCATATGCAAGTACAAGGCTTTGTAAATTCTTTTTAATCTTTTAGTAATTTATGAAATTTAATTATAAGGTGTTTCTCATACCATGTCTGAGAGAAAGAATTTTGGTTTTTCAATGGTGAAAGAATTGTCAAAGTCAATGGAGTGGTTTTGAGATTACACTACACCATGCACACACTGTAACTAAAATTGATAGACATTTTTCGAGAAAATAAAAAACTTAAAAACAATTTTTCCTTGTAAAGGTAGTTGTGGATGGGGGATTTTCTATGTTACATCCTTGGAAGATACTGAACTTAAATACAAAGTTTGGTATTATTAGACTTTTTGTTTTTGTGTTACACTTCGCACACATTTGTGGGATTGGTGGCTTTCTCTAAAAATGCTATTTTGGGATTCAGGGAACTAAGACATGTGAAATCGTATATTGAATTACTATTTTCCACTGACTTCCAGGATCAAAAGCTCTGTATTTTCTAAATTCCCCATTTACTTGTGAATTTAATTTAATGCTTTCTTTCCGTTTATTATATCTATTTTTAACTCTTTTAGCATTGAGAATTAAGTAAGAGAAATACAGATTATGTAATTTTTCAGGAGTCTAGGAGCAGCCCTTCAAGAATGGGCCGTTCCACATCAGTCTAAACTAAAGTACACGCAGCTCTTCAACACCACAGATAGGGCACGCTCAGGGTTTTTGTCTGGACCTCAGGCACGCAATATCATGGTACAGACTCAGCTGCCGCAACCTATCTTGGCACAGATTTGGTAAGAAATAAGTCTATACTAAACTAGTGTTTCAATGAACTGTTACAACTGTTTCTATTTCAAACCTAAAAGTGTTTAAAATAACTGTTTTGATCCATTAATTCATATTTTCTGCCATAAGGCAGTACCAAGAACTGGCACGAAAGAGCAGCTAATTGTAACTCCATTCCATGTTAACTTAATATGTAAAAGTCAATGTATGTGTGTTCCTTATACGTTTCTACACTGCTTCGACCAAACTTGGCACTAATAACCTTTTACACAGGGCAAAAATTACTGTATAGTTAGAATTCGAAATTCCGCCCCATTTCACATGATTAGCTGTTTAATTTTATGTGATGCTTACAAAAGTAAGTATGTAAGTAATTTATTGATGCAGCAAATTGTCAGGTACAGTAAGTACAATCAATGTTGGACAAGAATTAAGAGATTAAGAGTAAACTCATCAGCCCACGGAAGTTTTCATTGCTGAAATGTAAAAATGTATTGTGCTGTTTAATTCTTTTTCTGCTCTGTAGAAAGTTCAGCTTATGTTTTGCCTGTTGCAGTAGTACAGAGGACAGGGGGCTCGTTTTCATCTTTAGTTCCCATAATGCATTTGAGATGGTTGCAACTGGTTAATTTATAAAAGTTTCAGTAGCAAACTGTTTCAAAAGCGACCTTTGCTGTTCTTTTATCAACCGTTAATGAAGAACAACACAGTACCTTTAACTCATTGGAAATATGTTAAAATGTTTTCTTTAAATCAACAGGGCTTTGGCAGATATTGATACCGATGGAAGACTCTCTTGTGAAGAATTTGTTCTGGCATTACATTTGTGCGATATGGCTAAGGCTGGAGAGAAAATTCCACCAGCAGTACCTCCCGAGTTGATACCTCCAACATTCCGCCGACAACGACAAGGTAGCTTATCAGGGGTCACTGCAGTAGGTGTTGGTGCTGAACAGGTTGAAGGCAAAGATGCATCAGCAGGTTTACCTACTGGTAAGACTTGATGATTTAAGTTATTAATGTTTTCTTCCCAATTCAAAATAATTAAGTTATGATAGATAATTAACAGAAGTCCTAATTTACCTCCTTAAGTACCACTGCTTTAAATATTTTTGCCGATACTTAGGGGATCCCAATACATACAAAATTTGCCTAACATTTTGTACTCTCCAAAGATGAAGCAAGATTTTGGTTCATGATATTGTGTTGTAATGTGACATAACCTCTCTGATGGTGGTTAACGGCATCAACATTTTGTTGAACAAAAAGCAAGAGTGGGTTTGAATTTTATTGTAACTTGCAGCTATGCTAGTTTTAGAACTTTATGATGAAATATAGTGTTACAAGTTGCAGAAAGTTATCTCGAAATCATGTAATTTAAGAAAGTACTGTGATTTTGAGAAATTTGCCTCCTATGGTCCATTCCAAACCAGAGTTCCCTCTGATGTAAACAGAAGCACGTGCTTCGGCTTGTCACGAACCCAAGAATATACTCTTACGTCAACATAAATAGTTCCTTAATACATGTATTGTATTATGAAATATTAGAGCAGGAAAGGTATAGAGCTGCACATTTTATTGCGGTTATCATAAGAACTCGTCGTTAAAGGTAATGGATATATATTAGCTGTTAAGAGATTACAAAATATGATTTTCGTCTGCTATTGCGCTAACACCAAGAGCATCTTGCTTGTTAATACCAACCATATAAACGACTGCCACTCTCCTACATACTCAAGAAATGCAGCAATGAATTCCCAGAAGTGCTATCTGAGTACCGAATAAACACTTTGCGTAACACAGGATATATGATAAGCGAACAGTCATTCATAATACACTAACACACAGCTCAGCTCAGGTCGAATCTTGTGATTTAGTCAGTTGGTATTTGAGCTCACATGGCAGAGGAAGGTGCGTGTAGTGTGAATAAACTGTTCAAACACAGAAGCGGGAAACAGTTAAAAAGTGGCTAAAAACAAACAATACTTCATATTGTAATGAAAAGAAGCTAGAAACAGTGATGTGTATTGAATTTATTTAAAGGTGAGTCGGAATTGTAACACTAACATCACTTAAGTTTACTAGTGATGTTAAACTTAAGTGATGTTAGTGTTACAATTCCGACTCACCTTTAAATAAATACTTCATATATTCAACTCACTATTACAAAAATACCCGACACTTGCATTATTGCATATTAGGAAACTAATATCGGATTTTACAGGCATTTCAGTGAGAAGTGTAACAAAAGCGAGCATGGTATATAAACAAACATAATACAACATAGAAGAGGATAAAACGTGGGAACTTGTTTTAAGTGCGACAGTGCTGTGGAATTGTGGATAAGTTTGTCATTATTTTGGAGAGTAGTTCTGATACTGATATGGCAGCTAAGTCATCTTCGGAGGATTCAGATTTGGGTGTTGCACTTTTGCTCAAGGATTGTAATTAACGTAAGTAAACTGTTCATTGCCGCATACTTATAAAATCTATTGTTACCTCAGGTTGCATTTTGAACTATGATTTTCACGCAGGGTGCCTTTTTATAGATTAAATAGTGTTCAACAAGCACGTGGGAGGGGAACAAGCAGCCATTAGGGGCGGGGTTTGCGAACTACTTTCGCGCGGATAATACAAAGAGTTTGTTTTCAGTGAAAGGCACTCTGGTTTGGAATGGACAGTAGCTATAAAATTACTTATTATGTCCAAAGACTTTTAATGTCTTAAATATACAAATATATTGCAGGAAAACATATTTAATATAATTTTCATTTAATTTCATTGTCAACAAAAATATACATCTTTATCCGTTGCTAAGCCAGATCTTTGTTGATAGCATTTTTCAATAAAATGGAAAAAAATTGTAAACTTAACAATATAATTTATTAATTCTTCATTTAATGTTATGGAACATAACCATTTTTTCAAAACATAATCAGTTTTACTCTTGGAAAACTTTGAAATAAAGTAGTTACATCAAGAGAAACAAGTTTATTATTAGATTTATTGTTTTATCTTTTCTACTACCTTAAAAGAATTTTTAATGCTTAAGTTGTTAAATTTATCGAGTACTGAACTTTTTATTTAACCATTTAGCTAATTTATAAGTAGATAAATGTATACAATTTACAATAGGTCTTATTTTATTATATGGTGTATGAATTTTGGGAAAGGCATAGATTCTTGATAAAACTGGATTACTGGTCTTACTAGTGTGCTTTTCTTTATTTGGTATGATTCTTATTTCATCAAGAGTTTTAAAAGTTGAGGTACATGATTTTAATGGATCATTGTTAATTCCCTATGTAATCTTCAGCTTGAAATAAGAGATCTACTCTGTTAATGTAATCAGTTTTATCTAAAAATACCTTCCTGTTACCTTTACAGGGTTTCCAGTGACCTGGAAAGCAAGGGAAGGTCAGGGGGTATTAAAAAAATCTGATGTATTACACTCACATGACTTTCTCTACTCTTGTACAAACTATTTTTACAAACGCTTATTCTCCATATGCTTCATGTTAATCGAGATATCGAGATGTCAATCTTATTGGTAATTTTCATGTAGATGCAAGGGGAATATGCTAGGTTTAAAGCGATAGTCAAATATTTTAACGCTGGTTGCTACATGGTGCATTCCATTCTCTTTACATGTCCAGGACATAAAAAAACGAATAACGAATTTGAGAAAAAGTATAAGTATTGGAAAATTTAATGGAATAACAAGCAATATCTCAAAAACGGTTCACTCAACAAAAGAAATGTGTATGACATAAATTGTGTATTTTAACGCGATCTACATTTTTTGTGTAGTAAAATTTTGTCTATCTCTTATGGTTTACCAGTTATGCAAAAGTCGTTCACAATGAAGAATACTTTTGGAGACATTCCCAGAAAATTCGAGATATACATTTCATTTCTCATAACAATATCTTAAACATATGATATTTTAATCAAAATCGTTAGAGCCATTTATGAGAAAATTAAAATTTTCAAAAAATGTTCCATGTAAAGGGTAGTCTGGGGTGGGGGGATTTTCTTGAAAACCTTCGTGTCGCATCTCTGGAAGATACTGAACCTAAATACCAGGTTTGGTGTTTATCCGACTGTTCGTTTCTGAGTTATGCTGTTCACAGACACACAGACACACGGACACACAGACAGACACACACACGGACATGTTTCCAAAAATGCTTTTTTTGGATTCAGTGAGTCTCAAAACATGTATTTCCGGTGAAATCTCGGTATTGAATTTTTGGGTGGAATGCAATACTTCCCCTACTTACTATACGTAGTAGAGAAAGTAAAAATTGGCATGTGTTAGGGAAATTGGTTCACAGTTATAACATGTCTGGTAATTTATACCGATGAAAAACTACATATTAAGGATTGCAATTTTTTTTTCTTAAAATCCCCTCCCAAACCTTGAAGTGATGATTTTTAATTTAAATGCAGATGAAGTGATGTATATAAATACTTTTCACACATGTTGTAGAGATAAAATTGTTTATATTTTTACTTTCTCTACTACGTATAGTAAGTAGGGGAAGTATTGTATTCCACCCAAAAATTCGATACCGAGATTTCACCGGAAATATATGTTTTGAGACCCCCTGAATCCAAAAAAAGCATTTTTGGAAACATGTCCATGTGTGTGTCTGTGTGTCTGTCTGTCGGTGTGTGTCTGTGAACAGCATAACTCAGAAACGAACAGTCGGATAAACACCAAACTTGGTATTTAGGTTCAATATCTTCCAGGGATGCGACACAAAGGTTTTCAACAAAATCCCCACACCCCAGGATACCCTTTACATGGAAGGTTTTTCGAAAATTTTAATTTTCTCAAAAACGGCTCTAACGATTTTGATTAAAATATCATATGTTTAAGATATTTTCATGACAAATAAAACGTATATCTTGAATTTTCTGGGAATGTCTCCAAAAGTGTTCTTCATTGTTAACGACTTTTGCATAACTGGTAAACCATAAGAGATAGAGAAAATTTTACTACACAAAAAATGTAGATCGTGTTAAAATACACAATTCATGTCATATACATTGTTTTTGTTGAGTGAACCATTTTCGAGATATTGCTTGTTATTCTCTTAATTTTTTCAATACTTATTTTCTCAAATGGGAATTCGTTATTCATTTTTTTGTCTTTGATATGCAAAGAGTATTAATCTGTGGCAAAGGGAATGGTGCTGCTCCTAGCAACCAGCTATTAAGAGATATGTATGTGCTTAAAGGCTACTGTATTTCTATATTGTCCTTGTAAATATATATTCCCCTTACATCTACAAGAAAATTAGCAATAAGATAGAGTCTGCAAATGTTTTTCTCGATTAACATGAAGTAAATGGAGAATAAGCGTTTGTAAAAATAGTTTGTACAAGTGTAGAGAAAGTCATGTGAGTGTAACACATCAGATTTTTTTAACTGCCGTTTCAGATTGATTTACTCCATCATAAGACTTTAATGCCCCCCCCTCCACCTAAAAAAGAAAGCTTCAACTATCAGTGCCTGGATTCATCACTTAATCCTGAGTGGTATTTATAAAATGACTTGGTGATATAATGGGCAATCAGTTTGAAGTCTAGTGTAAAGTGTGAAATTTAAGCTTGGTAATATGGTGCATCAGGCATTACATAGGGGTGGAAGAGGCTGATAAAAATAGTGCAAATACAAAATTGTCAGGAGATTTTTGTCAGGGAAGTTAGGTTTACATTTTTGCTGGGAACTCTGCTTTATCAGCGTTAGTGTGAATTATATCTTTCTCATGCAATGATTTAATAATCTTTTGTGATTTCCTTTAGGGCAGTTTTTACTCATATTCTGTAAGGTTTTAGTGCATTTCATTTTAAGCAACAATTATCGCATAAGATATCAGAGTGAAGCCTAACACATTAATGGAAGATAAATGTGACAACTTAACAATCTTGAGGGTGGCATGCACCAACCTGGAGTAAGCTCTACTTTCGCAGTAAACTACTATTCAAGTCAACACTCGGCGACTTCCATGCGAGAGTAAACTACTTCTGAAGAATTTTACTCCTTTCAGATACTCCCAGATTAAACTACTGTAGAAGTAAATGTCGGAGAGCACCATCATGTAGTATGTTACTACGGAATTAAATAGAGCACAAATATAGGTTAGAATTTACTCTTGCGACCTGGATGGAGTAACTAACCTGTCGATTGAACTAGAATACCATATCGTATTTGGAGGAAGTTATTTTTGATGCGTTCATGGATTATTTAGATAGCATTGATGATCTCGACGGAAAAAAAAATCTGATGTGTTACACTCACATGACTTTCTCTACTCTTGTAAATCTATTTTTAAAAACGCCTATTCTCCATATACTTCATGCTAATCGAGATATCGAGATGTCAATCTTATTGGTAATTTTCTTGTAGATGCAAGGGAAATATGGTAGCTTTTAAGCGATAGTCAAATATTTTAACGCTGGTTGCTATGTGGCGCATTCCATTCTCTTTGCATGTCCAGGACATAAAAAAAATGAATAACGAATGTGAGAAAAAGTATAAAGTATTGTAAAATTTAAGGAAATAACAAGCAATATCTCGAAAACGGTTCACTCAACAAAAGAAATGTATATGACATAAGTTGTGTATTTTAACGCGATCTACATTTTTTGTGTAGTAAAATTTTGTCTATCTCTTATGGTTTACGAGTTATGCAAAAGTCGTTCACAATGAAGAATACTTTTGGAGACATTCCCAGAAAATTCGAGATATACATTTCATTTCTCATGACATTATTTTAAACATATGATATTTTCATCAAAATCGTTAGAGCCATTTTTGAGAAAATTAAAATTTTCGAAAAATCTTCCATGTAAAGGGTAGTCTGGGGTGGGGGGATTTTCTTGAAAACCTTCGTGTCGCATCTCTGGAAGATACTGAACCTAAATACCAAGTTTGGTGCTTATCCGACTGTTCGTTTTTGAGTTATGCTGTTCACAGACACACAGACACACACACAGACACACACACACACAGACACACACACACACAGACACACACACACACAGACACACACACGGACATGTTTCCAAAAATGCTTTTTTTGGATTCAGGAGGTCTCAAAACATGTATTTCCGCTGAAATCTCGGTATCGAATTTTTGGGTGGAATGCAATACTTCCCCTACTTACTATACGTAGTAGAGAAAGTAAAAAACCAACAGAAATGCGATAGTGCTATGCGAGAACCATATGATACTTATACAGAGAGAGAGAGAAAGTTCAATGAACATTTCGGTATTAGGAAAGAATCTTATACACGCCTTTTGAACCTGCTTGGAGAACATTTCAACAAAACTCAGACACAAATTCAGCTCTATAATCCAAATTGTAATTATTGTTATGCGTCCTATAAGTGTTTAGTACTGGAATATTTCAGAAGCTTGAGCCGGCATTACGATGAATTTAACATAATGTAACAGTCTTACACTGTATTAAATGGAGATATTTAAATTTGACTTAACGCGATGTAACTTAAAAGTTTGGCATCAAACTTTTTCCTCCCGTTACGTCAAGTTTGATTTCACATGGTAATTTGAACCAATTGGTACTAGCTCGAAGTAATAAAAGAACTATGAATTAAGAGTCATTCCCATTACGTTAAGTGCATGCCAATTATACCTTTAGTTTACCAGCATTTTCATGTCACATTAAGTAAAGTTCATCGTAATCCCGATATTACAGGCGATCTTATAAATAAATGTTCACCACGCGTCTGCTGGCCGTGTATTTCACTACGTTGTTAAAGCGCTTTTGAGGTTAAGAGCAAGGTACCTACATATATAAATATATACGAGTGTTAAGAAAATAAAAGGCAATTCTTCTTCACTTTCACAGATTTCCCACACATTGTGTGTGGAATTGACTGCACGCATGTTACTATTTTGTACCCATCTGTGAATATGGTGAACTTTTCCGAAATCAGAAAGGGTATTCTCTATCAACACGCAAATGATCTGCGGTGCAAAATGAAGATTAGAAATATTGTTTTCAGAATTTTAAGCTGCTCTTCAATATGTTTCCCGTCGCTAGAATTATTAAACTCATCAATCACGACTTTCCAGCATCTTTATAACACGTTTTGGCTTTTCTACATTGAAAACATTAATAAAAGTAACTTCCCGTAAATCAGAAACGCAAAAAACTAATAAACCTAAAATAAAAAGTAATTAAGAACACACGTTGCGAGTGTTGGCGGTATCTCACTGGCTTTGAAGACCAACGTAATGCAGGTTATTGCACGTTTTTTACACTCATATTGTTTAAATGTATTTTCTTTATTTCTACCAACAAACATTTATGTCTTTCGCTGATGTTTCTCCCCTTTTCCTATCGCACATAACCTTATTCATGATTGTATCAAGTAAATTGCGCAAACAAAACAATACCTTCGACAGTAATTAGCTCTTACTTCCGTAGTCGTAACTAAAAGAGTAAATTGTAATTGAGTTCTCCAACGTTACTTTCGGGGTAAATTGCTCCTGTAGTAACCTACTTCCGTAGTGGGGACTTCTTTAGTAAACATTACTTGCGAAGTAATTAACTCCAACATGGTGCACGCCACCCTTACTGTTTCACTTAAAAGTTTGAGGACGTTTTTCACAGACCATTGTCTGCATCATCAGCTCGTTGACTGCTGCCATTGGATAATTTTTCCTGAGGGCTGCTGATGGGGACTTGATGAGTTTGAAAATCATGTTATCCTTGGCAACATCAAAGTTAATCAGGCTGAGGTCGTTGAACTTCTTTATAAAGATCTCCCATTTGCTGAGTTTGATGGCCTTATTTAGCAGTTTTTAGTAATTTAATTTCTCTACTGACCTCATGGTTTCTGTCCCAGAAATGTGCTGATATGGCTGATTTATCTGTATGCTTATGGGACAGAAATCATGCCTTGTTTAACCCTAGAGAGGTGGTGCGGGATATTTTCTGACCCCAGTCAGTTTTATTTGCAAGTTATATATAATGATTTCGGATACCTGAACCCTGCCTTTCCCTTACCTTTCGCTGCATTCCTTGGCTTTTGTTAGAGGTCATTAGCATTGAAATACAGGTCATACATTCCTAGAATATAGGCTATTTGTGTTCTTCGGCTGAAATGAGGGCAGGAAATACCCCATGCCACCTCTCCCGTTGCCTGTTATGTGTCTCGTCTGCATGTTATTTCTGTAGTTACAGTGTGTTTTCAGCTGAACCTTTGATAAGTTGTGGTTATAATATTTACGTATTTTTTAGTCTTAAACGTAGTGCTGTTTTTATATCAATATGTGTTATGAGGAACATCAGGCAAGGTTATTAGCCCTAATAAGGGAAGTAGAAGAAGAGGAAGCATTAGGTGGTGAAGGCAGCAAAACCAAAGATGAACTTGAAATACCGAGTTCAAATAGTGAAAGTGAGCAAAGTGCAGAAGAGGATCGAGTTACGGCATGGAAAATGGTTCAGCCTCCTCAAAATTAACGTACTCGCTCTCACAAGATAGTGACTCACTTACCAGGTGTAAAATCTGCAGCTAAAAATGCAAAATCTCCTATATAGAATTATTGCTTGAGAAAATACAGCATTTTATAAATGCAGCACAACCAGAAAATCAAGAACAGGAATTGCCAGTGAAGAAAAGAATGAGGTGTAATGTGTGTCCAAGAATGCAGACAGAAAGACCAAACTTTCGTGTGTAAAATGCAAGCAGTAGGTGTGCAAAGACCATAGTGTAGTCGTGTGTAGGAGCTGTGTGTGAATTATAATATGAATATCAACATATGTTCTTACTGTCGAGATGAAAAAAAAAAACACATTAACTGTGATACTTTATGATTATGAGTGAAGTGAGCATTTAAATATATTTTTTGTGCTGTGCATCAGTCCAAATTGCAAGGAACTGGCAATTCTAAGTTTTTGTTTTATTTTTTAAAGTAGATTTCTACAACCAACAGTTATTTTAATACATAATGTATTACTCGGTATATGTAAGCAATAATTACATAAATTTATTAATTCGGTCCATTTACAACAATCGTTTTATTCCTGGGGTTGCAAGTGACCCTGCGCCACCACTAATGTAAGACGTGCATGCACCACCTGTCTAGGGTTAATAAAGATAATTGCATATTTACAAAGCCTTAAACTAAACAGCAGCATAAGGTTTATATACCTTGTCATCTAGTTAAGTACAGAAGTTAGTTACAGTGAAGTGTAATCATGATACTTGAGTGTGCACTGACTTGTTAAGTATCACACTGCCATGTGACTAATTTCTACCTTACTCTTTGGTTACCCTATACCTTTAAGGTGAACTGTAACAGATTTTGGATTGACATGGGTGACCAAACTCATTAAAACATGGACTCATGAATGGGAGAGCCATGGTTCAAATCCCACCAGGACTGCCCTTCCTGACTGAGGTCTCTTCCAGATTTTCCTTAGTCCTAATAACTGGTAACTGGGAGGTATCTGAAACTTAGGCCTGGAATGTTTCCTTCCCAAATTTCCCTTCCCTTTCATTATCATTTCATGTGTCATCAGCATCCACTGCCTGTGGCGCTGTATGCAATAAGAACTGCTAATGAAAAAAATCTGATATGATACATTCGCATGACTTTCTCTACCCTCTATCATTTATTAGTGAGTATACAAACTATTCTTACTTTACCACATTTTAATCCAAATAAACCTTTGCAGAAATAGCTACATTACACATTTCATTATAGATACAAAGGGAACAGTGATAGTCAAATGTTTAACAACTGGACGCTATATGCTGGCCTTGAAATTCCATACTGTTTCCATACAATCTCGAGAAACAAGTGAATGTTGACAGGACTTTAAAGAATGACCAAGAAATGAACAATTCAAACTATTAATAATGAATATCTCAGAAATGGCTTATGCCACAAAAAAGCTTATTTTAAATAAATTGTGTGTTTTAAAGAGATGTGCATTTTTTGTGTAGTACGTTTTCGTCTATTGCTTAATGTTTACCACTAATACAAGATTATACAAAATTCCTTCTGAATGAAGAGGTCTTCATAGACTATTCCCAGAAAATTCAAGATATACATTTTATTTGTGATATAAATATCTTTAATATATGGTATTTTAATCAACATCATTAAAGCTATTTTTTGGAAAATCAGAATTTTCAAAGAAAATCTGATGTGTTACACTCACATGACTTTCTCTACCTTTGTACAAACTATTATTACAAACGCTTATTCTCCATATGCTTCATGTTAATCGAGATATCGACATGTCAATCTTATTGCTAATTTTCTTGTAGATGCAAGGGGAATATGGTAGGTTTTAAGCGATAGTCAAATATTTTAAGAGCTGGTTGCTATGTGGAGTATTCCATTCTCTTTGCAAGTTCAGGACATAAAAAAAATGAGTAACGAATTTGAGAAAAAGTATAAGTATTGGAAAATTTAAGGGAATAACAAGCAATATCTTGAAAACGGTTCACTCAACAAAAAAAATGTATATGACATAAATTGTGTATTGTAACGCGATCTACATTATTTGTGCAGTAAAATTTTGTCTATCTCTTATGGTTTACCAGTTATGCAAAAGTCGTTCACAATGAAGAATACTTTTGGAGATATTCCCAGAAAATTTGAGATATACATTTCATTTGTCATGAAAATACCTTAAACATATGATATTTTAATCAAAATCGTTAGAGCCATTTTTGAGAAAATTGAAATTTTCGAAAAATGTTCCATGTAAAGGGTAGTTTGGGGTGGGGGGATTTTCTTGAAAACCTTCGTGACGCATCTCTGGAAGATACTGAACCTAAATACTAAGTTTGGTGCTTATCCGACTGTTCGTTTCTGAGTTATGCTGTTCACAGACAGACACACACACACACACGGACATGTTTCCAAAAATGCTTTTTTTGGATTCAGGGGGTCTCAAAACATGTATTTCCGGTGAAATCTCGGTATCGAATTTTTGGGTGGAATGCAATACTTCCCCTACTTACTATACGTAGTAGAGAAAGTAAAAAATCTTTCATGTAAAGGTTAGTTTGGAATTTGGGAGATTTTTGTCAAAATCTTTGCGTCGCATCTTTGGAAGGTATCGAACCTAAATGCAAAGTTTGAATTTATTTAAAGGTGAGTCGGAATTGTTACACTAACATCACTTATGTTTACTCTCAAAGTAAGTGATGTTAGTGTAACAATTCCGACTCACCTTTAAATAAATTCAATAACACATCACTGTTTTTAGCTTCTTTTTCAAATAACAAAGTTTGGTATTTATCCGACTTTTCGTTTTTATTTAGGCTGTTCACACGCTCGCTCACTCACTCTCTTTTTTCTAAAAATGCTTTATTTGGATTCAGGGGCCTCAAAACATGCATTTCCGTTGAAATCTTGCTATCAAATGTTTAGGTGGAATGCAATACCTTCTACTATGTATGTGGTATGGAAAGAATAGTTGTATAGTATTAGAATTTAAATAAGGTAATATTCAAGCTGCTGTGTTAAATTTTAACTTTGCCTCGCATTGGGTGACTAGCTGACAGTTGCCCATTTCTGGTGCAATTATTGCAACTTATTTAATTTGGGTTTTAATTGTTATAATTTTTATTTACATTTGCAGTTCTGGGTATTAAGAATAAGCACATAGATTATATATCCTACTGGTCCTGAGTTCACAGTTGTAAAGTCTTTTATATGATTCTTAGGTAGACAAAGTCTGTAAATGTGGCTTTTGCACAGCTTCTGAGTAAAACAAAGTCAAAAATCACATACACAGAGATACACATTGTATATTTGTACTGTGGTTTCTGAGGTAGTAGATTTGATTGAATTGCCTCGCTTAATGATTTCAGTTACATTTGAAGACAAGCGGAAAGAAAACTTTGAAAAGGGCCAGGCTGAGTTGGAAAGAAGACGCAAAGCTTTATTGGAGGTCCAACGAAAAGAACAGGAAGAAAGGGAAAGAAAAGAAAAGGAAGAACAAGAGAAACGGGAAAGAATAAGGTACATCTTGATTAATTGAAACTGTATAACATATCTTTTAAAACATTTTAGTAGATAGATTTGATGGAATAGGGGTTAGTAGGTTTGTGTGCAAATGTTCACATTGATTGGATTTTTCTATGGAGTTATTAATTTGCTAAAACTACTGAATGCTCCTGTATTACTGCTACAAAATAATGATAATGTAAAAGGGCTTCATGAAATCAGCATAGTTCAGAGGGGGGGGGATGAGTGAATGAATGAAAGAAACCATAATTTCTCTGTCTTAAGGCTGTCCTGATTGGAAGAATTGAGTAATGAGTAAATACAAGGAGAGCCAAAAAACTACGAACCTGCTGCGCTATGTTTTTCCTATCTGCTTCCTCGGTGCTTGTTGCCGTCTGCTGCTATCATAGAAACGCATAGATAGAACCATACAACAATTTTAAAACTACTTTTAAAGGCTTTACTTATGAACTTTATGAAAGGAGATGCTGAAACTGCCACCGTCATTGTCCGTACATTTTTGGCACCTCTTTAGGAAATTATCCATCACTCGCCAATATTTTTCGAGTCAACAGTTGACACCCGTACATATGTGTATACAATTTTGCCCCCTTTTTTAGAGAATTAACAGCCAGGAAGCGTGATTTTGCCTTTTTTCAAGACTCTGCAACACTTATACGGCCAATATGTTGTTGAGAACAATTGAAAGTGCGTTTGAGGACAGAATCATTAGTAGAGATTTGTGGCCCCCTTGGTCCCCCAACCTAACTCCCTGCGATTTCTATCTCTGGGATAACTTAAAACAAAGTGTACAAGACAAACCCATACACCCGGAAGAATTAAAACAAAATATTCACCAGGAAATTGCCAGCATTTTTCAATGTGAACTCTTGCGAGTGATGGATAATTTCCTAAAGAGGTGCCAAAAATGTATGGACAACGATGGTAGCCAGTTTCAGCATCTCCTTTCGTAAAGTTGGTAAATAAAGCCTTTAAAAGTAGTTTTAAAATGCTGTATGGTTTCATCCACACCTTTCTATGATAGCGGCAGATGGCAACAAGCTCCTAGGACGTGGTTAGGAAATACACAGCGCAGCCGATTTGTAGTTTTTTGGCTCTCTCTGTATATTTAAGAGGAAGTAAACACTGACTTCTTTTTATTCCTATTTAATAAGTTAACTTTTTCTCATTTTATGAGACAGATAAATAAATATTGACAGTCTGCAGCATAATGTTATGAATCAATGATTTTTTTGTATTAGCACTTAGCATATCAAATAAATGTTTCTTTAAGAGAAGGAAGAGAAAAGTAAGAAAATCAAATTCCAAAATGAAAATGTTGCTGTAGACTTATCTTACTAATCGAGAATCAGATGTGTGTTAGGTGAGAATTGGATATAAGCTTCTAATGCTTGGTACTTGATACTTTAATGTCTTCTCAGGCAAGAGCAAGAGAGGCGCCGGCAGTTAGAATTTGAGAAGCAGCTACAAAGACAAAGAGAACAAGAACAAGAGCGAGAGGAACAGCGGCGAAGGGCACAGGAGCAACGAGAAGCTGCAAGAAGGTATAGCCTGAACTCTTTTTCTAGATCACCACTTATTGATAAAACTAATCAGGTTCTTAGCAGTTTTACCTCATCTTTTCCACATTGTCGTTCAGAGGAACATTAATGTTGAGTCCATCATTCAAAGAATTCAGTCTCAAACACTTATTATTTGTCTTCTATACTAACTCAAATGACCTCAGTAGTTAGTAAAAATAAGTGCCATTTGCATTGACACTTTGGGCCAGTTGTAGCAGCTCGGAATAAATCTTGGAGTAGTTATTTTTGAAATACCCTATCTTGATGATGAGTTGTACAATGCAGCTTTATTCCTTAGACAGCTGTTTGACTGTTTGCAGATTTACAACTAATGTTGGCTATATTGCGAAATATTCATGGCCAGATTGATATGTAATCATGGCTAGTTTGAAGCTTTGTTTTGCTAAAACTTGTGTAGCAATTTGCATTGTTTTCACAATCAGCGGTTCCTAATTTGTTATTATTTCTTATTTGAACTGTTTGCTGTACCATGAAGTAATTATGAATGCTCCGAAATGTGTTCAGATATAAAATTACTCTGTGACATCTTGTGATAGTATAAGAGTATGGGAGTGAGTAACCTTACCTTTTGTGGAAAGTTCTGTCTTGTACTAATATTATATGAGAGTCATCTAGAAAGTAAAGAACGATTGCACATCATGGTCAGCACTGGTCCCCTACCACCACGATCACGTACACTCTAGTTAGCTCCATACCCCCACCTTAGTGTGAGTTGAGTTTCGTTGCTATCAGGTTATGCCTATCTGTTCTACAATGCATCCATGTGGTGGTGCCAATTGAAAATCCTACCAAATGTGAAGTGCATAGTGTGATTCATTTTTTGAATGTACAAAAATGTTCAGCCGATCAAAATGTATAGGCAAATAACACAAGGGGATAATGCAGTGAACGAGCCTTCAGTAAGGAAATGGTGCATAATGTTTAACCAAGGAAGCACCAGTGTGCACAACGAAGACTGGAATGGGAGGCCATCACTAATTACAGATGAGTTGAAAGCAAATGTTGTTGAAAGTATTCAGGATTTTCACTTGTTTCTGAAACTAAGGGACTTTTTGGGTGAAAAAGAGTTCCCAACCAATGAAGACTTCAAACATCCTGGCTCAGGCCTTTGGCAGCAGAAGAATATAACATTGGCATTGCAAAACTGGTACCACATTACAATAAATGTCATGACAGCAATAATGATTACATTGAGAAAGTGTTGTGTTGATATCTTTCATTATTATTTAGTTATGCCAAATCATTCCGTACTTTCTGGACGACCCCGATATGAGTTTATGGTATATACAGTAGATCTCGTTAGTACATTTTTGCAGGGACCTAAGGATTTGGACGTCATAGGCGGGAAAACGTGTTAACGAAAATACAAAATCTGCAATTTAAGAACATAGTTATGTATTTAAAGGTGAGTCG
Source organism: Deroplatys truncata (assembly GCA_030765065.1). Lineage (NCBI taxonomy): Eukaryota > Metazoa > Arthropoda > Insecta > Mantodea > Mantidae > Deroplatys > Deroplatys truncata. The sequence goes on along the minus strand of CM060975.1, from coordinate 299,058,121 downwards.
GAATTGTTACACTAACATCACTTAAGTTTATTCACTTAACATGTTTCGGGAAACAGTTGTTCCCATCCTCAGAAGGTTAATTCGACTGGCCCGTGTTGTTGGTGTTTCCGTTTTTTGGACTGGATCCTGTGGTGGCATCTTGTGGTGGAGAAATGTACTTCCAGAGAGGATTTGGTGGCGGCAAATCAAAATTCATTAGATTTGTGTTGTGTTTTAGAATGGTGATCTTCTCCCATGCATCTAATTCGGCTGCAAATTTGGCTGGTTTGACTAATGTAATATTGGGTTTGATGTTGTGATTAGTGATCCAAAAATGGTGTGAAACTGCAGATTTGTCCATTTGTTTGTATTTAATACATCTCATGTGCTCCTTTAGCCTAGTTTCTAAGTTTCTTTTTGTCTTACCTATGTATACTTTATTGCAATCTGAACAATTGATTTTATAGATTCCAGCTTTTTTGTCTTGTGGAATGGGGTCTTTTAACTTGTTACAAAGTAATTTCTCTATGTTAAATTTGTTCTGTGGAGCTAGGCTGATGTTATGTTTCATGAAAATCTTCTTAAATTTGTGAAATGTTCCTGGGTGGTATGTGAATTACTTGAACTTTAGCTCTTTATCTTGCTGGCTGAGATTTGTTGTGTTTCTGATGTGCATCTGTCGTTTGAATTTTGCAACTTTTGTCAATAGTTGCTTTGTTGTACCCATTATGTATTGCTGTGTCTACTATATGCTGGTATTCTAACTGGTATTCTTTTTTATTTAAGGGGATATATACCAGTCTATGTGTTAGGCTGTTTAGTACTGCATGTTTGTGTGTGGTTGGATTGAAACTCTTATTTTTTATGTAATTAGTAGAGTGTGTTGGCTTCCTGTATATGCCAAAGGTTAGGTTCTTTTGTTCTCTGATGATTTTTAGGTCTAAAAATGGTAGCATGCCTTCTTTTTCTATTTCTATGGTGAATTTTATTGATTGGTTCTGTAGGTTTAGTAAGGCTAAGGAGTCTTGTATGAACCTATTAGGGACAACAGCGAAGATGTCGTCAACATATCTGTGCCAAACTTTAAACATGTTTGGAAAGGAAGTTGTTATGTGTATTTCTAAGTAGCTCATAAATAAATCTGCCAAGAAGGGTGAAAGTGGGTTGCCCATGGTTAGACCAGTTGGTTGTTGATAGAACTTCTTATTGAAACTAAAACAATTTTGTGCAATGCATAAATTGGTAAGTTGTATGAGGTCTTCTATTTCTTCTTCAAGTAGGTTAGTCTGCTGTAGCCATTTCTTTAATTGACGCAGGAGTTGATCTGTAGGGACACTTGGAAATAGTGCAGTGACATCAAAGGAAACTAATCTGCCTTCTGGTTCGAGTTCCAGGGATTTTATCTTCTGTATTAAATCTTCTGAATTCATTATGTTTTTACTAAACCTACAGAACCAATCAATAAAATTCACCATAGAAATAGAAAAAGAAGGCATGCTACCATTTTTAGACCTAAAAATCATCAGAGAACAAAAGAACCTAACCTTTGGCATATACAGGAAGCCAACACACACTACTAATTACATAAAAAATAAGAGTTTCAATCCAACCACACACAAACATGCAGTACTAAACAGCCTAACACATAGACTGGTATATATCCCCTTAAATAAAAAAGAATACCAGTTAGAATACCAGCATATAGTAGACACAGCAATACATAATGGGTACAACAAAGCAACTATTGACAAAAGTTGCAAAATTCAAACGACAGATGCACATCAGAAACACAACAAATCTCAGCCAGCAAGATAAAGAGCTAAAGTTCAAGTAATTCACATACCACCCAGGAACATTTCACAAATTTAAGAAGATTTTCATGAAACATAACATCAGCCTAGCTCCACAGAACAAATTTAACATAGAGAAATTACTTTGTAACAAGTTAAAAGACCCCATTCCACAAGACAAAAAAGCTGGAATCTATAAAATCAATTGTTCAGATTGCAATAAAGTATACATAGGTAAGACAAAAAGAAACTTAGAAACTAGGCTAAAGGAGCACATGAGATGTATTAAATACAAACAAATGGACAAATCTGCAGTTTCACACCATTTTTGGATCACTAATCACAACATCAAACCCAATATTACATTAGTCAAACCAGCCAAATTTGCAGCCGAATTAGATGCATGGGAGAAGATCACCATTCTAAAACACAACACAAATCTAATGAATTTTGATTTGCCGCCACCAAATCCTCTCTGGAAGTACATTTCTCCACCACAAGATGCCACCACAGGATCCAGTCCAAAAAACGGAAACACCAACAACACGGGCCAGTCGAATTAACCTTCTGAGGATGGGAACAACTGTTTCCCGAAACATGTTAAGTGAGTAAACTTAAGTGATGTTAGTGTAACAATTCCGACTCACCTTTAAATAAATTCAATACACATCACTGTTTCTAGCTTCTTTCATTACAATATATACATAGTTATGTAATAAAATCTAATAATTACTACGTCTCCATGGGCAGTTGAAATAGATTTCAAGTACAATTTTATATTGAATACGATCAGTGTTTCCATGTTAAATTCAATATGTGTTCAAATGGATTTGGATACCAAAACCTGAGAATAAATAATTCAAGCTTTTATGTTGGCCAACTTGGATTTTTGAGGTTATGAATGTTTTTGAGAAAATAAATTGCGAATTATGGAAGCGACAATAGTGGCTATGCTGTTGTTTTATTACACATTTGATAACAATTTCCGCTAAGAAAAGAAAACAAAATCATGTGCATGCATCATGTTACGAGTACAATAGACGATAGTAACTCTGGCGTATTCAATACGATTTGAATGCGGTAGGTGTTTCCATGCAACAAATTTCATTCCGATCCTTTTCTGATCCTATTTTCCAAGAGGAAAGTTTTCTTTTAGCATTTTTCCCTTCTTTAAAAGCAGTTTCAATCAATTTAGGTTTGCTAACAGTCGTGTTTAAGGTTGACGGAGGAATGTTTAACTTCCGCATTATATCCACATATTCCATATTTGGATTGTGGTATACTTCAAGGATTTTCAGTTTTTCAGTGTTGGTTATTTACTACACTTTCTTTTTTTCATTGCAAATGAAAAGTCAAAATACAATCTACGTATGTTTGGTCAACACTCAACGGTAGAAACTATTGGCGTTTACCACGCCAAGGTAAAGCATTCTCACATAAATCATGTCACACAAATATTTGCATACATGCATGTGATTGGCTGCCGGTATCCATCCCGTGACCAAGGATTGACCAAAGTAGCAAATGGAGGGCGTCAAACTTTGAACGTGTTAAGCGCCTACTCCCACTGGACTGACCAAAGATTGACCAAAACAGCGAATGAGCACGTCAAACTTCAAACGTAGTAAGCGGGATCGGGAAAATGCACTAAGCAAACGTTATTTATTACATTTGGTGATTTGGTACCGGGACTTTTATAATTCAACGTAATAAGCGGGAAAATGTGTTAATGAGAAACGTGCTAACGAGATTCCACTGTATTTAATTTTCTATGCTGAAAACAGCTAACACACTTAATCTGGTTTCTGTCACTGTATTCTTTAAAAATACTTTTTTAATTAAAAGCTTTGAAAATGGCATTTTAACCATTGCTGATATTACTGTCAACTTAATATAAATTGGATTGCGGTAGAGATCAGGTACCTAAACTAATTACTAAACAGTTATCAACAAACAAAAATATTAGAATGCTGGTTACAAATAGGACATTAAAAAATCATTCTCATTACAGCTTATACTTTGCTCGTGGAAATATTTAATGCAACACCTAGAAGTGCGGAATCAAAACAGTAACATTGAGAGCATTAGTGTACTGTCTGTGTTCTCTATTCAACCGAAACTTCCTTCTGATGTCTTCTAGCTATTTTGCATCGTACCCAGACAAGTGACAGTGAAGAAAATAATCCATCTCTGCAATCGTTTGGAGTAAATCAAGATTGTAAACATGCAGAAGTTATGAATTCATTCTCAAATACTTTAATCTTAGATTTAGATACAGGAGCGCTGAAGGCCTGTAGAAATCAGATCATCACCAGCACTCCCTCTCCATATCATGACGCTTGTGGCTGCTGTTAAACTTGCATGTTAAATTGTTAATGATGTTTCTGTATCTTTTGAAGTAATCAGTCCCTTGTGTTTTGTCGGTAATAACTTAACCTCACTCTTTTCATTGCTATGCATTGTACTAGTGAATTACTACACTGTATTTCAGGTTTAGCTTGGGTAGTATTTAACTTCACTATTTCCATAAAACTATGCATTTTGCTGGTAACATTCTAGGTATGTTATTCTATCTAAATAGTAACTTTATTTTATCTCATTTTTACATATCTGGCTGGCATATGTTCTAAATAACTGTCAAATTATGTGAGTGCAATATCTTTTCTCAACTTGAATCTCATGTCATCGTTTTCATTTGTTGGATCACCTCTATGATGCATTGTCTAAAGCTTTTTTGGTTTTCAAAAATATATAAAGAAATTCATTGTGTATATCAGACAAATTCGTGTCCAGTACTTAAGAAGTTATCACCCCATGAAATCATTGAATAACTGAATACAACTACACCCTCTATATAGCAGAAGTAAATGGCTGCAACACCAATATATTCCAGAGCAAAATAAAAAAGTTCCAGAAACAAAAAAGTATTAGAGAAAATGTAACCCACTGTACGCAGGAACCAAAACAACAATTCATAGAATTCACATACCATCCTCAACTTAAATCACAAATTTATTAAAATCTTCAGAAAATACAACATATCATTGGCACTACAGAATAAACTCACAATTCAGAACCTATTAGCTTCCCCTGTCAAAGATAAAATTCCACAAGAACAAAAATCTAGCATCTACCTATTAATTGTGAAAATTTTGACTTGGTGTATGTTGGCAAAACAAAAAGAAATATTGAAACCAGAAGGAAAGAATACTTCAGATGTATATCCAACAAGCAGATGGACAAATTGGTCATAGCAAACCATTTCTGGACCACAAACTACGACATCAACTCCAAAGTCAGACTCCTGTTATGCAGCATCAATCAACAGAACTAAAAGTTTGGGAAAACATACACATAATCAAATGCATGAAACGGTAATGAACTTAAAATCCCGCCACTCAACTATCTTAAGCAGCTTCATCATGGATACACCAGATGACACCACTTCCGCACCGCCTACATCTATGTACCCAAATTCCGACATGCTCAGTCGGAAAAAAGCTGAAGATGAAAGCAAATGCGGCTTTCGAAACATGTTCGATTAATTTCAAGAGGATATAGTTTTAGTATATCCACTGACTCAAGATTCAGCTAAACTTATTGTGCGTTTATACCCTTGATAGCCTGTATTGTACAACACAATTTAACACCTAACCATGGAATAACATCTAAGAGGGTTTTTTCCGATTTTGTACAACTGTCTCTTAGACATAAACATAAGGTAAGCATAGAAGCATGTTTCATGTTATCTTAATGTGCATGTTCACATTGCCTGAAGTTAGCATAAACATGAGCATAAATTTATAACGTAAACATAGAAGTTTGCAAATTCCAAGCTTACATGTGTATTTCTATGTAACTAGCCAATCAGAGAGCAACTTGCATCATGTGATCATTCTGTCAGGTTTACTGCCACAATATGTTAGACTCGCTAAGTGCCTTCCTGTATAAGATCTTGGTTTAAGAATCATTAGGATATCTATAAAAATCTCAGCTAATTCCTGTTCATTTTGATACATGTACACAACCTCTCTTGTCATGTGTACTGTCGGTGATCACTTCAAGGCCTCCATATTACGCAACTGTTTCATACTCTTTTGCCATTGGCTGCTGTATGACAACATATTGTTATAAGTTTATGTTTAAGTTTTATATTCTTATGTTAATGCGTAGGTGTTATTGTGAATGGTCCTAATGTGGACAACAATGTTTATGCCTTTCATCCAGTTGCCAGACTGAGTAAACTAAAGTGTTGTAATAATTTTTTGCAGAGAAATGGAGAGACAGCGACAATTGGAATGGGAAAAGCAGCGTTGCCAAGAACTTCAACAGCAACGACAAAGAGAACAGGAAAAAGTTCTTCGATTGAAGGCGAAAAATCAGAATCTCACAATAGAACTTTCACAGCTGGTTAGTAAAAATTTTAAAAATATACTCCTGAAATATTTAATATATCTTAAATTTGAGCTGAGTGATCTGTGTTGATGCGTAAGCACTTAAAATACTACCATGTGCCAGATGACGAGTTACAGTCAGATCAGTGATACAGTAAACCTTCAGAGCTAGCGGAGCCAAAAACCTGAAAAAATTATGTAATTCCAATAATCGAAAATATGCAAATATTGGAATGACATATACTCGAGAGAAAGAGTTAGATAATTGTAAATAAATGCGTTCTTTTTACTTGTGCCATTTTAGATGAAGTACTAAATTGTGTGAAAAATACTAAATGGATGCAAATTGGTCTTCGTTGTATCACTCGCATGATGCTGCTAATTTGTATTTTACTTTGTCACTGAGTACAAAATATTTCTATGTAAACATCATAAATCTTCAGTAAGATATACAAGCAGTATGCTCAAAGTCAAATAAGTTTATGAAAGTTAAATATGAGACTATCATGTGAGTACAACAGCTTCATTGTTATAAACATATTCATTATGCAGAAATTTCCTCGTAATCAATTTGCATTTTGTTAACAAGCAGTGTTGGTAGGGTCTTTTGTATTTGGTAGGATTCTACTGCTTAGTTGTGTTTTCCTATCATAGCATCTTCATGCTACTTTTACAGTACTTTATAAACGTTTAACTCTTAGACCTACAAGTTACATATGCTGTAACCACTAACCAGTAAAGCCTGGCTACCGTGACGAAATGGAAATGGAAACAGAATCAGAATGGAACTGGAATAGTAAGGTGAACAGCCTATGCACAATCAATCAATCAATCAAGAATGGCAACTGAATAATTTTAATTTATCGGTTTCTAAGACTATGCCATAAGAAATGGGAACTAGAATAACAAGTTGAAGTGAAAGACTTGAGCACTTAAGGCTTTTAAATGACAACAAGCTGAAGATGAAATCAGGAAAATATATTGATTAGTACATCAATAACAATACTTACTATACGTAGTAGAGAAAGTAAAAATGTATAATAGTTCAGCATAGTTTTCTAATCAATTGCAGGCCAGCTTTTTCCATTTGTTTTTAAAGTTATTGCTTCTATCTCTGTGCATTCTATCTTTTCTTAAGAGTTGCATGTTAAATTTAATAACATTAGAGAAAATTGTGTCTGCTTTTGCTTTCCTCTATTGCATGCTTAACAAGTACATGCATGCGCTTCAACAAAGTGGAAGAACAAATGAAAAGAGATGACGTGATGTGCATCTGGGTGCGTTCAGTAGAGTTTACCTGCAATAAACGGCGGCTCAACCAAGGTGAGCGCCTGCCAGGTAGCCAGTGCTGTGTGATTACTCCGATCAAATTCTTACTGCGGTAAGCTGAAGATCCTGAAGGGTTTGTTTAACAAGAATGTTGCACACGGCCATAGATGTGGAAAAGAGAAGTCGGAAGGTTTCATTGTCACATAATTAATAGCAACTCTCGTTTGTTCAGCTGTGCTGTGAAATAGACTAAATATAAAATACTAAAGAAAGCATATCACACATCAGGTACAGGACTGAGCAACTAAAGTAGTGTAAGGATTTTAAAGTTGACCCTGCAAAAATAATCTGGGAAAAAATGGCGTAACTCAAGTTTTGTCAGGGTTTAAATAGCAAAACACAGCTTTCTACATATCATATGATACATTTGAGGTGTATTACTTTTATGGCTAATAACATTATTTCTACTTCTCTGCACATAAAACTTTTGTCCAATTTATTTGAAAAGAGTTATATTGTTAATAGACCTGCTAAACAGTGTAATATATACATCTGCTGCTTATGCATACTTAAAATTGTAAAATTCATAAATACAGCACAATGTTTAATACAATGTTCTGATCAGTCACAGTCAAACATGAACATAGACCAAAGTCACTGAGCCATTCCACTTTACCAAAGCATTGTTGAAGAAATGCTTGAGGTGTGTATGTTTAAGAAGTATGAGAATGGCGTTTAAAAAGAGCAAAGAAAGATAAGGAAGGTAAAGGTTACTTGTGATTCAAAGTTTGGATTGTAGGTTGCACATTATATGAAATGACTCAGCATTGATGCCATGGCTGACAAAACAGACTATGGAGGATGCAAAATAAACTCTGTACTCTGTGAGCGTTCTTGTTCCAAGTTGTTTTAATCTGATTGCTTCACTTACATCAAGTTGTAAAATCTTGAAATGTTTTTCGGAGACATTTGTCTCCAACCTCAGCGTGGTGGCGGCATTAAAATACTTTCACAGTTAACAGTGCTTCTGTTTTTAATATCTATGTTTTTATCTGCTTGAGCACTATGTTTTTGAAGCGATAATGACTCTGAGAGCCTTCTTGTTCATCAACTGGCCAATGTAATATATTGCAGACACCTGTGGCAGAGGCTGCCAGCGATTTTCAAATGTGATAGCCGTGTAGCATTCATCATCAGAAACAACTGTTCCAATGATATGGTTCTTTTATGAGCTGCCTGTTTATAAATTTTCATTGCCTTTTTATGTTTTGCATGTGTTTTCATATCAGCTTCACAGAAAAGTGTGAAATTTTCATGTCCTTTTGGAATTCACAAATTTCATGACTTGAAACTTCATTACTATATGCAGTTCTACATTTTATGAAACAAAATACAGTATTTACGCTAATCTAATGCGCACCCCATATTTGAAACTTAAAATTATGAAAAAATAGGGTTTGTATCAAATGTAAAGCGTATCAATGACAGAAAATAGTTAATAGGTATTTTACTTAAATTTATTTAATACTACAATGGATTTATTGTATACATAAATCATCAGATTATAGAATTGAAAGTGCCCTATTGTTAGGTGACATATTGTTAAAGAAGAAAATTAGTGAACATGAAACAAGGAAAGTACACGTTCAAAATGAATTTATTAATACAATACTGTAAATTATAAGTGGAATCACCATTATTCACTGATGCTTTCATCACTGGAATCCTCGGGAAGTGTCCACATCTGAAACGTCTCTCTCCATCATCCTCATTCTACAGCTCGTCATCCTTGCTGCCATCCAAAGCATTTAAAATGCAGTATTTCTTGAATGACTAGCTTTAGTAGCAAATAATGCCAATTTCTGTTTTCGCCACAAGCGAACGTTGCTTTCTGATACATTGAACTCCCTTCCTAACTTTCTATTATCTTTTTTTTTCAGCATAAAGGATTACTTTACGCTTTAAAGAAGTATCATAAGACGTTCTTTTCTGTTTGCCCTTGCCCTCCATATCGTAACTAAAAACGCTAAATAATAGGCCAATGCTAAATGAGCGGCTAGCTTGTTGCGAGTTTCCGGAAGCATGTTAACTCCAGCAATCCATTGTGACATAATAAACAAAACAATTGAATGGGGTTACTGGCGTTCTAAGAACGGATTTGCACTTGAATCTATACCTGGCGCCAATCAAGAAGGTGATTGACATTTCGTGGAGCGAGAGAGGCGACCACGTGGACAGCATGTGGAAGGAGACTGGGTTGCGCCTGCATTGTAGAGCAGATACTATTTATATTCGTATATGAAGACAATTGTAAAATAATGCATCTACGTGCAGAGGATAGATCATGCAAGAATATATCAGTGTAAAGATCTGCGTTAACAGAAGAAACATACCTGTGAAATATTGATGCGTATTCTAATGGAAAAATGCCTCTGATTTCCGAATCGCTTGCATCGCTGTTGTTGCTGCTCGCTTGATAGACTTATTCGGTTCCCGAGTGCGCCCAGTTTTTCGTTTGACTACGCTATCTTTGTCACTATTTCTGGACATTGTTAAATATCCATTAAACACAATTATAAATGCTCACACAACACACACACACACACACACACAAATACACGAACTCAAATACATGTAACACAAGGCAACTACCATACAAATAACTTTTCAGTACGCAGGCAATCTCTAAACTGATACAGACACACAAGCAAGCTGGGGCTAAAAGGAGGAATTGTTTATAACTGCAGCCACAGCAGAAGATAAGACTTCAGTTCATGTTACTGCAACGGTCGCTCGCCCGGCACGTCATGCCAATCACGTGTTACGATATCACAACAATGCATTTGCGTCTATCGTTGCTATAGAAATGTCTTAGTTCTAATTGGTCCTTCTAATGGTTGCTATGACGACCGCTGTGACGTATTCATCCCCTCCTATTCATTTAAAGCTTTCCGCCACGTGGTTAGTAACTGTCAATCACCTTCTTGATTGGCGCCGAATATAATGCGCACCACGATTTTGAATACTACATTTGGTCAAAAAAAGGTGCGCATTAGATTTGCGTAAATACGGTACTTACTCAAAAATGTTCGTATTGAAATTTACAAATTTTCTGTCCCTAACAAAAATATAATATTAAACAGTTATTCATACTTTGATGTTTGCGTTACCCAAGAAAGAACTGTTTTCTTACTGATGTTTGGAAGAAGAGGGGGAGAGCTGATGGTTCTGCTAGTATACAGTAAGAATGAAACTTCCAGTAGTTTTGATAACAGCATAAGAGGGATGGGGAATACATATTTTTGGTGTGATTTAATGTATATTTTGTGTCTCTTTATGTTTTAAGGGATTCTTTATTTTAAATGTGCGAGTTTATGTGTTTTGTTCCAGAATGAAAAAGTAAAGGAGCTCTCGCAGAAGATAAGTGAGACACGAGTTGGAGTGTCTGGAGTGAAGACAACTATAGATGGAATGCGAACAACTCGTGACACACAACTACAGGAAATGAGTGCCCTGAAGACTCGACTGAAAGAGCAAAACCAACGCTTGCTTGCTCTCAGCCAGGAGAAGGCTCGCTTAGAAGCTAAAAACAAAATGAATGCTGCTGCTGATTCAGCCAATCAAGAACAAGTGAAATTAGCTTTCACCAACAAGCAAATAACACTCAAGCAGATGCGCGACAGGTTACAGGACCTACAAAAGGAGGTATTTAATTTGTTTTTATCTGCCATTTTATCATATTTTTAAGTCATTTGCACAAATCATAATTTTATAATAAACCAGAAGTATTTCTTATTGTGATGTTATATGATACTTAAAATTTGAGTTGGTATATGTTAATTCACATCACATAAAGGCGCTAGTTGTTACCGTAGGAGCGCTTTCGAGAGATATGTTTCTCTCATCCTCAGCTGAGACCCAACTAACTGGATCCCCCTCACCCCTCACCCCAAGAAATGTTTCATTGAACGTTGCTTCTACTCTCTGTTGAGAAAAATTGGAAACTGTTGGTATTGCTGCCATCTGTAGTGTCGGTTGGTCACTCATCATCCTTTAAATTCTTGCATAAAACAGGTTAACCAAGTGATATCCAATGCAACTATATTTTCGACTGAGAAGAAACGACAGCTTAAAAGCAGCAATCCAACCTTATCAAAAATATATTGCTTGCCTAAAACTCATAAAACAGATAATAGTATGCGACCTATAATTAATAACATAGGCTTACCCAGCTATAGTTTAGCTAAATGGCTAACAAAAGAATTCACATCTATGGAAAAGTTGCCATCATTAAGCATTAAAAATTCAACAGAATTAATCAATCACATTCAGAATTACATAATTAATAAAGAAGATATGTTGGTATCCTTTGATGTTACGTCACTTTTTACAAATGTGCCTACAGATAATATACCCGAGCTGCTAAGAAATTGGTTGGAATCACTTAATTTACAAGAAAATTACATCCAAGAGATGATTACACTTACAATCTGTTGTATTAATCAAAATTATTTTTCTTTCAATAAGAACTTCTGTAGTATTTATAACAATTATAATTGCTCTTTGAAACACGTTCGAAGGTAATTTGTAATAATAGTGAAGTTCTATTCAATGTCAGTTTTCAAAATTTTACTTTACTTTGTCTTTGGTAAATGCTTGTGTTGCTTTAACACATAAAAGAAGCAGAAAAAAAGGTACAAATTTACATATTGCATAAGAATACAATACAGGAGTATTTTACGTCACTGATCACAATTTTCATAACTTAGAACTGCATTATTTCTTTTATGTATTTTGTATAAAAGTTAGTGCAATTTATTTCATGAAGTATTCATATATTTTAGAAATTATAGCCTCCAATCATGGTTTTATGTTACATAAATATTTTGTCACAAAAGGAAATATATGTTGCACTAAAGATTAAAAACAGAAGTACTATTAACCGTGAGGTATTCTTCATGATGGTAGATTGAGTCACACTTTATTGACACTCACCTTCACTAATTAAATGTTGTATAAAACAAACATTTTCTAGGGCATTCGTCCTCATCATCAGCAACTGGGTGGCTAAGGGTCTCTATCTCCTGTATGCTCTTCTTCCTCTTCCTGCAGATTCTGAACCTGTTGCCATCTGGTGTTAGGGACACAAAGTTTTAATACAATGTTCACAGGCGGGATTTCAAAATTAATGACGTTGCAATTTTTTATGTGTATTTCATCCCAAATGTTCAATTCTATTGGTGTGGTGAGGAGTTTTAACAATTTTATACTTTGACTAATGTTGTGGTTTTCTGTCCAAAAATGGTGTGATACAGCGGATTTTTCTATTTGTTTTAGTTTTATCTTCCTTGGTGTTTCTTAAGTCTGGTTTCCAAGTTTCTTTTTGTTTTGCCTATGTAGTATTTCTCACACTCATCACAATTAATCTGGTAAATTCCAGATTTTAATGTGTTTGGGAGGTATTTTTGAGAGGTGTGTTTAGCAAGTTCTTCAGGCTGAATTTGCTTTGTGGAGCTAGTCTTATGTAAAATTTATTGAGGATAGGGTCAAATTTTGGGAAGGCCCAGGGGTGGTATGTGAATTTCCTGTATTTCCAGTTTGTGCTTGAGAGTGGTGTTAGAGTGGTAGTTTGTGAAATTGCCTTGTTTCTTCTTCTTGTTTATCATATTCCTTATGAGGTCCGAGTTGAATTCATTAGTTACTGCTATTTTTTACTGTCTCTACTACGTATACTAAGTAGGGGAAGTATTGTATTCCACCCAAAAATCCGATACTGAGATTTCACCAGGAATACATGTTTTGAGACACCCTGAATCCAAAAAAAGCATTTTTGGAAACATGTCCGTGTGAGTCTGTGAGTCTGTGAACAACATAACTCAGAAACGAACAGTCGGATAAACACCAAACTTGGTATTTAGGTTCAGTATCTTGCAGAGATGCGACACGAAGGTTTTCAAGAAAATACCCCCACCCCAGATTACCCCTTACATGGAACATTTTTCGAAAATTTTAATTTTCTCAAAAACGGCTCTAATGATTTTGATTAAAATATCGTATGTTTAAGATATTTTCATGACAAATGAAATGTATATCTCGAATTTTCTGGGAATGTCTCCAAAAGTATTCTTCATTGTGAACAACTTTTGCATAACTGGTAAACCATAAAAGATAGACAAAGTTTTACTACACAAAAACTGTAGATTGCCTTAAAATATACAATTTATGTCATTAACATTTTTTTTTGTGGGGTGAACCATTTTCGAGATATTGCTTGTTATTCCCTTAAATTTTCCAATACTTATACTTTTTCTCAAATTTGTTATTCATTTTTTTTTGTTCTGGTAATGCAAAGAGATTGGAATACTCCACATAGCAACCAGCTCTTAAAATATTTGACTATAGCTTAAAGCCTACCAATTCCCTTTGCATCTACAAGAAAATTAGCAATAAGATTAACATCTCGATATCTCGATTAACATGGAGAATAAGCGTTTGTAAAAATAGTTTTACAAGAGTAGAGAAAGTCGTGTGAGTGTAACACATCAGATTTTTCTTTGTATAATTGTCCACATGTGTAGGTTTCCTATGTATACCAAATTTAAAATCATTTTGATCTCTTAAGTTATAATGAGGTCCAGGAAGGGTAAGGTGTTGTTTGTTTTATACAACATTTAATTAGTGAAGGTGAGTGTCAATAAAGCGTGACTCAATCTACCATTATATGTTGCACTGTTATTCTTTGCCAGTTGGTATTCCAGCTGTTTTCCACAGAAATTGACTCCTATGTAGAGAACTAAATAGCGATCTCTTAATAAATTCTTGCAAGCCCCAAAAGGCTTGTGCTGCAAGGTTGTGTCACTACTCTAGGTGTGGTTATCTGATCAAAAAATGTGCAGTTGCAATGATCTTTTGCTTCTCAGTCGAATGCTGAAGTAGTTTTCATTAACAAAGGCTGTTAACCTTGGATATGCATAGACGTTAACTTTCACCAGAAGTTTTCCAGCCAATCACATTTAATTATGCTGTTAAGGGTGCTATAGAGTTGCTTTTGTTCTGTTACCATCTCAAGAGTTGGAATGAGTGAAGTCATTTTGGAGCTTTCAATCATCAGTGTCAGGGAAACTATACCCCGCCGCTGTAACTTTGCACTTGACAGTTCGTGTGGCTTCGCGTAAGGTTGGCTACATTGTGGTTGCGACATTGCCAGAGTGGCTAGTAAACAACAACAGCTGATTGTTCTCCTTTCTATCGTGTTTAAACTGCATATAAAAAGTGTACGTAAGTAGCAAATGTCAGTGTATAATAACTATTTCGTATTATTATTGTTAATTGAAAATAAGCTATATAAGCAGCTTTGGTATGGTCAGGTACTCCTTTCTATGATAATAGGCATAAATGTGTCTACGTATGGCATCTTATTGAAAGCATCAAGATTTGTGACTGGACGAGACTGCTTTCTTTTCTTCCCTGGAGTTGATAGAAATAACTGTTGCATTCCAGATGATTCAGGAATTTTGTCCTCTTTCTCTTGGAGTTTCACTCCCTTGTGAATAACAGTTCTCGTGCTTAGTCCAAGAGCTGCTGCAGTTCGTTGTACGGCTTTATCAGCAGGAATAGAGGGATTGCCATGAACCTTCACATACTCCTTTTGCTGTTCAAAGAATTCCCGGGTTCTCCTTAATAGTTCCAATGCCTGACTATTAAGTGGCACACCTCGGCGCAAAGGATTTTCACTTCGTGAATCATCACTCTGCGATCGGCATCGTTTTTCAGACATTGTCGCACTTAAGTTTCGTTTAAATAAATAATATGAATGAAATATATATAAAATAGATAAATATAAATAAATGTATATATGTATAAATGAACAATAACAAAACTGTCAAACAATAACCACAAATATAAATAACAATGAATGATATGTAGCTTGCAAAGAACAACTCTATGCACATGCTAGAGATTCACAAACTGATGCACATGGTTGGGAATAGTTACATCCGGCAACAGAGCCGATTCTAGTTCCGGTTCCACTTTGTCATCGACCATCCGGAATGCTGCCTTGTGATTGGCTTTGGAAGTCAAACGGTTGAAGCTTTTCATCTGTTTTTTTGCGAGTGTACCAACTCAAATGCTAGCTGTCAAGTGCAACGTTACAGTGGCGGGGGTATAATTCTCTTAAGCAGTCAGAACAAAACAGTAACAATGGATGGGAGTTAAGTATTTAGATGCAATGCATATATATTGTAAACAGTATGTTAGGAATTTGCATGAATAAAATTGAATATAGGGCGAGGGGTATGAGAGAGGAAGGAGAGCACACATCTATATACATATAACCTCTTTGTAATGTTTTTCTGGGGATTGAGAAACAATTACCTTAATAGGGGTTTGCACTTTTTTTCCAAGAAAAGTAGTACTATTTTATGTTTAATCTTACCTTTATTTTTTATTATGTATATTGTGATACTACATTATTCAGTTAAAATCAGTATTGTTTTCTTGCTTTAATAAGGAAATATATGTATTTCTATATGTGCACTGTTAAATATTACATTCCTCATTTTGGAACTTGTTTTTGACTTCCTGATTTATATATATGATTTGTTCAAAACACTTTGTATATGGTAGATGAACATGTGGCAGTACTTAACATATACTTTGCAATTATGCAGCCACACCATTATATATTCACAATGAAACTGAACTAATATGGCTGTCGCTACTTTCACCATGCTCTGATTCAATGGGGGTCTATAGCACAGGCAACCAGAGCATGAATGGATACTGTCTGAACATGCCATAGTTAGGAGCTGGAGGTGTCGTTGCTAATTTGGCATATTTGCAAAGAAGCATAAAGAAAGGCACTTGCTGATAAATTTAAATGTTTGAATGTATATATTTTTTACAACAAATCATAAGAAATGGAATCATTTCTTCAGATACTCTGCTTATTTTTTACGTTAAATGTGAGTTTCACAAAGCAATCTTAAGCATTGTAGCAGAATTCATTTGTGAGTTTGCCCCAAAGATTCAGACGTTGAATGTGATGGTTGTAATGGCTAGCTTAGTTATGCCACCAAATGTAACATATTGTTTGGTGGCCTGCTTGCTGCATGCTTTATCTTAGGGTATTCATCCGTCAAGATGTTTTCTATTTATCTCTGCAGCGTGCGTCGATATTTTCTCTACCGAATCTTGATCTGTGCAATGGATTCTTAAATTCTTGAACTATGAGATCTGTGTTTCTTTTATCTCGGGTCGCAGTACGAGAAAGGAAATTCGTGAATAAATATGCATGCTTTTAAATTTTCTGGATTTATTTGAAACTTGTAGAATAACACTAGAATGATCACTTCTTTGCATTAACCACAAATTTTATCTTTCACAAAAATTTACAGTATGCTTTACTGCCAATCCCTTTTAAATATGTATGTTTAGAAAAAGTTTTCCCGTGTTTGCATCTAGAAGTTGCACGGAGATGTTGTGGCATTGAAGCAACGCTAAGAAGAAGTAAAGGTGGCTTGGCTATTCGTAGCATCCGTATATATAGGTTTTTGGCATTGCCATGGTAACTTGTTTTGCAAGTATAGTGAAGGATCTCCATTGGAGATTTTTAGCCAATAAGAAATTTTCCATACCTATATTTAAGATTAGAGTTGGCTATGGATTTTACAGATGTTTAATATTTTTCTTTTAATTTAGATTTATGACGTTATTAACTAATTAAATTATATAAAAATGTTTCTCATAATAAATAAATAACTTTGACAATTCCATTCGTAATTAACATATTAACACAAATTTTATAAACAACCTACGTCTGCTTTCCATCAATCACTCCATTTTGAAATATTCCCTATGTATCTCTACTTAATAAACACATTTAAATTAATTATCCATCTAATATCTGCCTTGGCGTTAAATCAAATTATAAAATGTATTAATTGAAATAAAAGTTATCAGTTCAAAATTCTGATGGTAAATCAGGGTTCATTACAGAAGGGTTTTAGTGTATGTTTTTCAGCATATCCACTGGTCTTCCACTTAGTTGAATTTTTTAAGATCAATTGATTCTGTTAAGAATACCAGCTAACATAGCTACAGCAAACTATTGTATGTTATCAAATTAAGAAGTGTGTTGTAGAAAACAAGCAATAAATCCTGTCTGATATTGCTGCAGATTGAAGTGAAGCTGGAGGACATAGAAAATAACAATAGTCAGCTAGGGGATCTAAAGCAACAGTTGTCATCACTAGTCCAGGAGTGTGAGCAGTTATATGCTCTTTATGAAGAGCGCAGAAATAAGGTAGGTGATGGTTAAAGCTCTCTGACATGGCAATGTTTTGCTCTTTCTACTTTTTTCTGTCCTAGTACTTACTCTGTTAAGAAG
Organism: Deroplatys truncata; assembly: GCA_030765065.1. Classification (NCBI taxonomy): domain Eukaryota; kingdom Metazoa; phylum Arthropoda; class Insecta; order Mantodea; family Mantidae; genus Deroplatys; species Deroplatys truncata. The sequence continues at coordinate 299,040,299 of CM060975.1, read as the reverse complement.
GGGAAGTATTGGATTCCATCCAAAAATTCTATGCATGTGTGTGTGTCTCTCTGTGAACAACATACTCAAAATGAAAAGTTGGATGAATACCAAACTTGGTAAGTTCAGCATTTTACAAGGATGTGATATGAAGATTTTCAAGAAAATTCTCCCACCGTATGAAATTTTATATATATCTCATTAAAGTTACAACTTACACCAAATAACATTTTTTATGGCATTAACTATTTCTGAGATATTCTTTGTTATTGGTTTGAATTTTCAAATTCTTGTACCTTTATCCATTGGCAAGTCATCACTTTTTCTTGTGATCATGCAAGGAGCCTGGAATTTCAAAGCCATCACATAGCAATCTGCTTTTTAAAAATGTGACTTATCACCTAATTTATTCTTCTTTACAATGAAATGTGCACTTAGTTAGCAAGAGGTAGATAGAAGAATAAGCTTTTGTAAGAATAGTTTGTACAAAAATGAGTAGAGAAAGTCTTATGAATAGAATACATCAGATTTGTTTTAATATCATATCTATAAGTTTTCAATATTTTAGTTTTACGTTGATATTGTAATGAAAAGAAGCTAGAAACAGTGATGTGTATTGAATTTATTTAAAGGTGAGTCGGAATTGTTACACTAACATCACTTAAACTTAAACTTAAGTGATGTTAGTGTAACAATTCCGACTCACCTTTAAATAAACTTAAGTGATGTTAGTGTAACAATTCCGACTCACCTTTAAATAAACTTAAGTGATGTTAGTGTAACAATTCCGACTCACCTTTAAATAAATTTTAGTTTTACTTTATATGGGTGCGTGAGAGAGAGAGAGAGAGTGTGTTTAGGTCCTCTGAGCACCCCTCCTGAAATAAAATTCTTGAAAAAAGAGGTGAAAAAGAGAGAGAGAGAGAGAGAGAGAGAGAGAGAGAGAGAGAGAGAGAGAGAGAGAGAGAGAGAAGGAAGGGTGGAGGAGGGAGAGAGTGAACAAGCATAATCTGTAAATGATAAATACCAAACTTGTTAATTAATTTTGAAGATTTAGAAGCTACTAACAGTGATGTGTCATAATTTAAAATAAAGAGAGTTGAAGGTTGTTACACTACATCACTAAAATGTTCTTACTTGAATGCGTTTCGGGAGACAAGATAAATCAGCAGTAGCACATAATTTCTGGTCTTCAAACCATGATATCACTCCAAACATAAAACTCTTAAAACCGATCAACAGCAGCAATGAATTGGACATCTGGGGAAAAATACATATCGTCAAACACAGGAATCACCTAATGAATTTCGAACTGCCGCCACCCAGCAGCCTTTGGAGGTTCATCAGCCCAGCACCAGAGAACACCACTAGCCACACACATTTCCCAGACAATAACCGGCAAACTCAGTTGAAAACATGCTCACAATGGGAGCAAACCGTCTCGTGAAATGCGTTCAAGTAAGAACATTTTAGTGATGTAGTGTAACAACCTTCAACTCTCTCTATTTTAAACCAAACTTGTATTTTAAGTTCAGCATCTTCCAGCAATGTTATGATACAAAGATATTCAAGAAATGTTACGTACTCCAAACTGCCCTTCACATGGAATCTTTTTTGTTATTCTTTATTTTCTCAAAAATGGCTGTAAAATTTCAATTAAAATTACTAATTACTGCTTTTGAGTTGATTAGTGGTTATACACCACCTACACTAATAACTAGGAACATATTTCGGAGATAAATCATCTGCATTTTCAACCTATGTTTTATGCTGACTCAATGTTAATGTAGGTGAGTTATAGCTCTCGTCTGTTGCTTGCAGGAATTCATTGAAAAAAAATCTTTCAATAGAATTTCAAAATTGAATATTTTAGTTTTTCCAAATGAGATTTGCTCCCAAGTGGTCAAAAGCAGTATTACATTACACCATCTTCTTTAATCTCATAGAAGGAATATATAAAAATACCAGATGTTCAAGCTATTTGCATAACTGTTAAAATGCACATCTTAAATTTTCTGTGAATAACCTCTCAAGTCTTCTTCATAACAACTGAATTTTATATAATTTTGTATAACTGAGAAATCATATGAGATAGGCAAAACCTTACAACAGAAAAATGTAGAGCTCATTGAAATATTTAACATGTGTCAATTTTTTCGCAGTGTTAGCCATTTTCAAAATATACTCCAGTTTGCATGTTCATGCTTATCCAAGTACAGAATGAGTCAAAAGACTCTGAACCACCTGTGCAGTATTTTTCCTGTCCGTGTCCTCGGCACTCGTTGCCATCTGCCGCTATCATAGAGAGGCGCGGATGAAATCATACATTTTTAAAACTACTTATAAAGGCTTTACTTACCAATTTACGAAAGGAGATGCTGAAACTGGCCACCGTCATTGTCCATATATTTTTTGACACTCTTTAGGAAACTGTCCATCACTCGCCGTAGTTCATGTTGAGAAATTTCCTGGGGATATTTTGTTTTAATTCTTCCAGGATGTGTGGGTTTGTCTTGCACACTTTGTTTCAAGTTACCCCCGAGGGGTATTTTATGACCAGCTGCGCGGTGTTTTTCCACTGGGCGTGTGGAAATATGATAAAAACAGCAAATTTCTGGCTTTGGTTTACAGATGTGTGTGAACAGTCAGTTTGTAGATATTGTTTTTATTTTCTCTACCACATACCTAGTAGGTAGAGAAGGTATTGCATTCCACCAATAATTCAATACCAAGTTTTCACCAGAAATACAGTTTTGAGGCCCCTAAATACAACAAAGGTCTGTGTGGGTGTGGGTGGGTGGGTGCGCGTGCGTGTGGGTGTGCGCATGGGTGCGTGTGCGTCTCTCTCTTTCTCTCTCTCTCTCTCTGTCTCTCTGTCTCTCTTTCTCTCTCTTTCTCTCTCTCTTTTTCTGTCTCTCTCTCTCTGTCTCTTTCTCTTTCTCTCTCTCTTTCCCAACTCAGAAAGTGAAAGTTGGATAAATACCAAACTTGGTATTTAAGTTCACTACCTTCTAAAGATGCGACCAGAAGATTTTCAAGAAAATCCCTTTATACCAAACTATCCTTTACATGGAACATTTTTTGAAATTTTTGATTTTCCAAAATATGGCTCTAAAGCTTTTGATTAAAATACCATTCATTAAAGATATTTACATGATAATGGAATAGCCTTTGAAGTTCTCTTCATTCAAAAAGGAGTTTGTATAATCTTGTATAAGTTAAATGTTAAAGCACTAGAGGAAAATGTACTACACAAGAAATGTAGATCTCTTTAAAACATATAATTTATGTCAAATAACTTTTTTTTATGGATCAACCATTTCCAAGATGTCCGTTATTAATGGTTCAAATTTTTTAATACTTAGCCAATCCTTTAAAATCATGTCAACGTTTGGTTTTTTTTCACGATTGCATGGAAGCAATATGTAATTTTAAGGCCAGTGTACAGCGTCCGTTCTTAAACATCACTATACATTTGTATACAGCGGTGCCATGGCCGAGTGGTTAGACCGCTCGCCTCTCACCGAGGCGGCCTGGGTTCAATCCCAGGGACCTGCATGTGGAATTTGTGGTGGACAAAGTGGCGTCTGGGCAGGTTTTCTCCGGGTTCTCCGGTTTACCCCGCCATTTATTCCACCAACTGCTCCATCATCGCCTTTCCTTTCATCCAATTCACCATCATTTCGTTTCATCTACTTCCTGCCTCCCATACCAGGCATCGGGCTGATCACCCATCCTGGACATTCTGTCTGATCCATGAATGTCTGCTCCTCAACGGGCCTCTGACCCCAGGCACCCACCTGTAAGTCCTGCATAAGAGGAGGTTAAACAGAGAGAGAAGAAAAAGTTCTCTTTGTATCCATAACGAAATGTGTAATGTAGCTATTTCTGCAAAAATTTATTTGGATTAAAATGAAGCAGATATACAAAATAAGCTTTAGTAAGACTAGTTTGTATACTCACTAATAAACGATAGAGGATAGAGAAAGTCATGTGAGTTTATCGCAGCAGATTTTTTTTATTTGATTATGATAGGTTCTGATTGTTCTTACAGATTCTGGAAATGAAAGGTATCAGTGGAAAAGCAAGAGAATCATCAGATTTCTCGTCATGGGGTGACTCAGCATGGGATACTGCGCCAACGCAAGAAGCTTGGGACACTACTGCTGAAGGTTGGCCTCAATCAGATGCAACCACCATTGCACCAGGTTTGTAATGATGTTAAGTTTCAACAAGAATAATGAAACATGAAGATTAAAAGTTATGTACAAACATTAGGCCCAGCTTCACCAAAGAATATTAAATTTTAACACAATGTTATAGTGATTTAACACTGAACTTAACACAAATTGTATTTCATTAAAGAATGTGAGCTGTAACATTTTGTTAAACTTTATGTTAGGTTAAAATTATCTTACTCTTATGTTAAGGCATTTAATAGATGTTAGAAGTTGGAAATCAGCTGCCATAAACCAAGCTGTTGGTACAGATTTGCTGTATTTGGAGTTTTTGAAAATCGCTTGTAACCAAAGAAGAGCCATGCATCATAATAAAATTGAGAATGTTTAAAAGAGGAATTTTAAAGCGATAAAAACTGTCCAAAGCAGTCATGAGCAGAGTTGTAGAGCAAATACAAGTGGTTAGAATACTACCAACAGAAACATGCCTCTTTCTCCTATTCTACAAGTGCTAGTTACTCTTAAGATTTTATGTTACAAATACTTTCCATGTAATGCTAGGTGATAGTGTTGGTGTTTCCATAGCTACCATTTGTAGGATTATCTGGAAGGTTTCCAATGCAATTGCTTCAAGAAGCAAACAGTATTTTTGTTGGGGTCTGCTTGATCTTAATCAGTCATAACACACTTTCGTTCACTTTAGTTTCAGTGTAGTGTCCACCACCGTTTAAAACCAATCTAAATGCTCTTTGCAATTGGCATTATTGGTGTTGTGTTTTATGTTAGCATACTGGACTTGGGAGAAATGTGCATTGCAGTTACATTCTTCATGGATTTCTCCCAGGGTTCATCTTTCTCCTTTAAATTAAGTCCATCAGCGTTTTTCGCACTTTATAATTCCACTATACTTAGTAACCGTTCTATAATTAATGCCTTTTCGAACTGTGAAACATTAGTTTGTATGTAGATTTTCAGTAGACATTGTGATTCTAATCTCAAACTCAAGAAAATCACATGGCAATTGTCTATGAACATCATTGATATTAAAATCAGAACTCCTGTTTACTGTGAAGTTATTTTCACTTTAATTTTAATCACTTTCATGAATGTAATTCACAATAAAATTGTTTTGGTGGACTTTGTGACAGTGATGTGTCTATAATTAGTAATTATTGAGTCGATTGTAACACTACATCACTTTTTTTTAAAATAGAGAGTTGAGGGTTGTTACACTACATCACTATGATATTCTTACTTGAACGCGTTTCGGGAGACGGCTTGTTCCCATCGTCAGCATTTTCTCTCAACTGATTTTTGCCGGTCATCGTCTGGGGGATGTGTGTGGTTTGTGGTGTTCTCTGGTGCTGGGCTGATGAACCTCCAAAGGCTGTTGGGTGGCGGCAGTTCAAAATTCATTAGGTGATTCCTGTGTTTGACAATATGTATTTTTTCCCAGATGTCCAATTCATTGCTGCTGTTGGTCGGTTTTAAGAGTTTTATGTTTGGAGTGATATCATGGTTTGAAGACCAGAAATAATGTGCTACTGCTGATTTATCTTGCTGCTTTTGGTAAATGCATCTCATATGCTCTTTAAGTCTTATTTCAAGATTTCTTTTGGTTCTTCCTATGTATACCAGGTTACATTCATTACAATCAATTTGATATATACCAGCTGATTTATCGTTGGGGATAGGATCTTTTGTTCTGTTGCATAGTAGTTTCTGTATATTGTGGTTATTCTGTGGAGACAGGGTGATGTTGTATTTTTTGAAAATCCTTTGAAATTTATGATGTGTCCAAGGGTGATAAGTGAATTTTCTATATGCTTGTGGTTTTTGTTGTCTGAGTAACGTAGTCATTTGTTGGATGTATTTCTGTCTTTCAAACCTTTTTATCTTCTTATCTATTGTTTTTTTCTGGTATCCATTCATAGTGGCTATGTTGATAATGTGTTGGTATTCTTTCTGGTATTCCTCTTTCTCCATTGGTATATGTACTAACCTGTTTGTAATACTATTTAAAATTGCATGTTTGTGGCTTGTAGGATTGTAGCTATTGTTTTTAATATAGTTTTCTGTGTGCGTTGGTTTTCTGTAAATGCCGAACGTTAGTTTGTTGTGTGCATTATTTCTGATGATCCTGATGTCTAGGTAAGGTAATTGGCCATTTTCTTCTTTTTCCATTGTGAATTTTATAGATCTTTTTTGTAAATTTAATAATTTCAAAGCATCTTCTGAAAGTTTTTTTGGAACAATAGCAAAAATATCATCTACATACCTATACCAGGTTTTGAATAGATGTGGGAAAGAGTTGAGAGAAAATGCTGACGATGGGAACAAGCCATCTCCCGAAACGCGTTCAAGTAAGAATATCATAATGATGTAGTGTAACAACCCTCAACTCTCTATTTTATATTATGACACATCACTGTTACCAGCTTTTAAATCTTCAAAATTAGTCAACTACATCACTTACTTGTTTTTATCATGAATGCATGTTTATTTCACTTTCAACGGTAACTACTACAAACAGAACTCAGCACTAGCGATGGGCAGTCCACTTTCATCACTACTGGCAGAACTCTTCATGAGTAATATTGAGACAAGAGTCACAAAGGCTTTCTCCTGGATGTTTAAACAATGGTACTGCTACGTTGATGACATCTTTGCAATAGTCCCAGAAAAACACTTGGAAGACTCATTAAAATTATTGAACCTTCAGGAAAAATCCATAAACTTCACAATGGAGAAAGAACAGAATGGACAACTCCCGTTTCTTGACCTTAAAATCATCAAGAAAGAAAACCACTTAACATTTGGCATCTACAGGAAACCCACACACACAAATAGCTACATAAAACAAAACAGTTTAAACCCCGTTCCCCACCAGCATGCAGCACTCAACGTCTGACACACCGACTGATCAACGTCCCTATGAACAAAGAGAAATACACACTTGAGTTAAACAAGATATTAGACATAGCTACAGAAAACGGATTCAGGCCAGACACAATATACAAAACAATAAACAGAGCCATGAGTAAAAAGAAAACACAAGAAGTCACCACACTCATCCCTACTGAAAAAGAAAAGATGATCTTCAAAAAATTCACATACCACCCAACAGCTTTCTACAAATTCCAGAGAATCTTCAAGCAACACAACATCTCTTTGGCCCCAAAAAACAATTACACCATCAAAAACCTACTAAACTCCAAACTAAAAGATGACATCCCACAGGAGAACAAACCAGGAATATACCAGATCAACTGCAATGACTGCGAAAAAATATACATTGGCAAACCAAGAGAAATATAAAAACAAGAACCAAAGAACACTTCAGTTACATAAAACAAAAACAGGAAGATAAATCAGTAGTCGCTTGGCACTTTTGGAGAGACAAACACACCATAGAGAGAAACCCAAAAATACTTAAAAACATCTCAGGAAAAGCAGAACTTACAACTTGGGAAAACATTTATATTTGGAAGAACAGAAACCGCACTTATAATTTTGAAACCCCACCAGGAGACTTACTTTTGAAGAAGTTCTTTCAACCGCCACCAGAGATCAAGCTAACAACCAAGACAAAGGATGTGGGCAGTCGACAGGGAACTGAGGATGGGAGCAATTAGCTCCTGAAACATGATAAAAACAAGTAAGTGACGTAGTGTTACAAACAACTCAACAATTACTAACCACTTTCATGAAGTTTTAAGTATGAATATCAAATCATTCATATTTAAAAAAAAATTAAAATATCAGTCCTGTATTTAACTTTAGTTTAAAAAAGTGTTAAAATATTTAAAGGGTGCCTTTTTTGTGGTAATTGTTGTTGTTTCACACCAGCCATGTGTAGGCACTAAGTAGAAAAGTTCAATCACACTTGAAAAATTCATTGCCAGGGCTGGGGCTCAAACCAGAGAGCTTTGGCTCTCCATGTCGATGCTCTTATTGCTTGAGCTACCATGACGAGATACCCATTAAAATAAATTGAGTTTTATTTATGGATGCTCTTTAACTGCTGTGGTCCTTAGCATCCTATTCTTTATTGGGAGTGAAAAGACCAGAAATGTTGCCAGCCTTGAGGTTCTTTTGTGTGCTGTAAATCTACAACACGGGACCACTGGCTTTACTTCCCTTCCAAAGGAAACCAAAGGATTTTTACGGCCGAAAAAAATCCACCGTCCTTTACCGGGCTTGAACCTGTGACCTCGGGAACGGGAGGCTAGCATGGTAACAACTACTTCACGGAGGACAATGCAAGATACCTATGTGCACATTAAACCTTCCCCATTGATTCAGGTGGGTCAGTAAATCTTCAAGGTAATCTCAAATATTAGAGATATTCTTTAAAGGTGATTTGCAATGTTGCAAGCACTTTAAATTTTCAGTTTTAATAGTTAACCACTATTACTGAGTCTCTGTAATGACACTGAATTTTTCAGGTCTGATTCAATGGTCCCTTTTTTATTTTGAAAATTATTTGGTCACCCTTTTATAGAGAGTGCTAACTTCAGTGTATGAGATGGTTGTTATCCAGCTATTTTAAAATGACTGAAAGAAAAACATAAACACTACTGTCTTGAGACTTTGGTAGCAATTAAATATATAATCATTGGTGCTTGCACATAAGGAAACAAATAAATTATAGAAATTGAATTGACATTACATGCTCATAATGCACCCCTTACCAAATTATGGCAGAACATGTTTGGAGGACCTATTGTTCCCATTTTTGGCAGCTGTTCGACTAACCAGTGACTCCTCAATCTCTTTCTGGATGTCTGTAATGTCACCTATTATGGAGTAGTTGTCCTCCATAGTCTGGGGATACCATGCTAGCCTCTGGTTCCCAAGGTCTTAGGTTCAAACCCGGCACAGGGCAATGGATTTTTTCAGTTGTAAAAATCCTCAGCATGGCTTCCTTTGGAAAGGAAGTAAAACTGGTGGTCCCATATGGTGTTCGTAGATTAACGCAATGTAAAAGAACCTTAAGCCTGATAAAGAGGCCTCTAAGCAACATTTCTTGTCTTTCACTCCAATATAGAATGGGACACTAAGAACCATAGTAGTTAAAGAGCATGCATAAATAAAACTCAATTTAATTTTTACTTTCTCTACTACGTATAGTAAGTAGGGTTAGTATTGTACTCCACCCAAAAATTCGATACCGAGACTTCACCAGAAATATATGTTTTGAGACCCCCTGAATCCAAAAAAAGCAGTTTTGGAAACATGTCCGTGTGTGTCTGTGAACAGCATAACTCAGAAACGAACAGTCGGATAAACACCAAACTTGGTATTTAGGTTCAGTATCTTCCAGAGATGCGACACAAAGGTTTTCAAGAAAATCTCCCCACCCCAGATTACCCTTTACATGGAACATTTTTCAAAAATTTTAATTTTCTCAAAAATGGCTATAACAATTTTGATTAAAATATCATATGTTTAAGATATTTTTATGATAAATGAAATGTATATCTCGAATTTTCTGGGAATGTCTCCAGAAGTATTCTTCATTGTGAACGACTTTTGCATAACTAGTAAACCATAAGAGATAGACAAAATTTTACTGCACAAAAAATGTAGATCGCGTTAAAATACACAATTTATGTCCTATACATTTTTTTTGTTGAGTGAACCATTTTCAAGATATTGCTTGTTATTCCCTTAAATTTTTCAATACTTATTTTCTCAAATGGGAATTCGTTATTCATTTTTTTGTCTTGGATATGCAAAGAGTATTAATCTGTGGCAAAGGGAATGGTGCTGCACCTAGCAACCAGCTATTATGAGATATGTATGTGCTTAAAGGCTACTGTATTTCTATATTGCCCTTGTAAATATATATTCCCCTTACATCTACAAGAAAGTTAGCAATAAGATAGAGTCTGCAAATGTTTATCTCGATTAACATGAAGTAGATGGAGAATAAGCGTTTGTAAAAATAGTTTGTACAAGAGTAGAGAAAGTCATGTGAGTGTAACACATCAGATTTTTCATCACAAAATTACTATTGTTGTAAGCACACCTTGTCCTTAATGCACTTAACCAAAAAACTCTTAACCAAAAACTCATAGCAATAGACATGATGGCCCATTTTATTTGCATATTTGACATATGATGCAACCATATATTGATTTTGAAGCCCAGATGTTACTTCTTATACTTGCTCACTGTAATGGAGCCTTTGCTCTACCTCTGTGGTAGTCAGTGGTATGTTGAATGAATAATTATATTGTGTGTTGTGCAGTGCATCATAATCGTCTTTTGTTTTATAAAGTGATAAAGCTATTGAAAACTATAGGTAGACTTGAGAAATTTTGCCTTTAAAATACCACTTTGTGTGAGTGTCAAAATATTTTTGGAGGAAAGAGTAAATGCCAATAATGAAAGTAATCAGTATAGGGCATGGGCTAGTGTTACTAAGAGATATTTAGATATCTACTTGTTGAAGTTGACTTACTGCATGCTGAAATTGAAGTAAGGATTAAAAGTCTATACTACATAAGTATCAGCCATTCTGTTCCACTCTTTAACATCAGTCATGTAGTGTTTTATAACCGCTTGAGGTGCAATACTAAAATAATCAGTTTTTGATTAGAAAGTTCCATGAATGTATAGGATCAGGCTACAAGAAAAAAATTGTGATAGTCACAAACTATTCCGTGGAGATTTTCTGTAATCATTTTTATGGGAAATATGAGAGAAGTAATTAAAATAATAGTAATGATTGCTAATTAATTAAATCCGAGCACATTTGAAAGTGTTGGTGATTTTTTTCTCTTTTTTGGTTTTCAGCTGCAGATAGTAATTTATTGAAGTACAGAGCTCTCTATGAATTTGTTGCTCGAAATGCAGATGAGTTGTCATTTCAACCTGGAGATGTTATTTTGGTAAGTAGTTTACATGTGATCAATTGGCTTGGGAAAAAGTTTACAACAGAAAACTGTATAAAAATACTATATTGCCTTGAATATAAGATCTAGGATTTTTTTAATGTTAGAAGAAGGATTAAAATTGTTGCTTTTGGGAATATATCATGTGTTATAATAACGTTATATTTATAATGGATAAATAAGGTGTGATAGGGTGAGGAGGGCAATAAAGAATATCAAAAATAAAATTCACAGTAAATGACTACAGTTGGAGACATCTTACTGAATGTTATCTTAACTGTTTTATGTAAAGTAACTGTAATAAGGAAAGTACCACAACTAGACAAGTATGAATTCTTTCTAAATCACTATATACACTACATGTTCAAAAGTATCCGGACACCCGTCTGAAAATGACGTACAAGTTCGTGGCGCCCTCCATCGGTAATGCTGGAAGTCAATATGGTGTTGGCCCACCCTTAGCCTTGATGACAGCGTTCGCTCTTGCAGGCATTCTTTTAATCAGGTGCTGGAAGTTTTCTTGGGGAATCGCAGCCCATTCTTCACGGAGTGCGGAACTGAGGAGAGGTATGGATGTAGGTCGGTGAGGCCGGCACGAAGTCGGCATTCCAAAACATCTCAAAGGTGTTCTATAGGATTCAAGTCAGGACTCTGTGCAGGCCAGTCCATTACAGGGATGTTATTGTCGTGTAACCACTCTGCCACAGCCCATGCAGTATGAACAGGTGCTCGATCGTGTTGAAAGATGCAATTGCCATCCCCGAATTGCTCTTCAACAGTGGGAAGCAAGAAGGTGCTTAAAATATCAATGTAGGTCTGCACTGTGATCGTGCCACGCAAAACAACAAGGGTTGCAAGCCCCCTCCAGGAAAAACACAACCACACCATAACACCACCACCTCTGAATTTCACTGTTTGCACTACACACGCTGGCAGATGACGTTCACCAGGCATTCGCCATACCCACACCCTGCCATCGGATCGCCACATTGTGTACCGTGATTCATCACTCCACACAACGGTTTGCCACTGTTCAATCGCTCCTTACACCAAGTGAGGCATCGTTTGGCATTTTCCTGCGTGATGTGTTGCTTATGAGCAGCCGCTCGACCATGGAATCCAAGGTTTCTCACCTCACGCCTAACTGTCATAGTACTTGGAGTGGATCCTGATGCAGTTTGGACCACATAAACATGCAATTTTCAACAGTTTGGTCTTTAGATTGGTAAACATACCTTTAAAAGAAAGAGCTCCAAAATATCCTAGAAGCCTACAAAAACAGCTTTGAAAAAGAATCAGTATACAAGAAAGTGGTCTTGGCTTACATGCAATTAAAATAATTATTACATTACATTGTTTCAAGGCGGGTTGTTATTGAATTTACTTTTATATAAAATACAATTGAAATTACTCAGGTATTAAAATACTGCCTCATAATAATCCCGTGCAAAAATTGAAGAATCGCACATGTTCTGTACATGTTGTTTATTTACTATTTGAATTTTATCAAACTATAGACTTTGTTAAACATACAAATTAAGAAAATTACAAATAAAGTTATTTTAAGTACAAAATATTTGAGCCCGAAACAATAACAGTACTAGAATTAATGAAAATACAAAATAACAGTACATAAATACTTACAGTAATGTGAAGTTAGGAATCATTGCTGTGGAAACTATGTTTTAGATATTCTTCTACTGAATAGTAACAGTGTTCCAGTAAGAGCGTTTTTAGAGGCAGTTTGTACCTTTTTTCTGACTTTATGCTTTTTGTTTACTGGCAGTTTGCTGCATTTATGTTCAAAACTTTGTGTAAATAGTTGTATTGTGATTTGGGATATATAGGTCTGTTTTACTTCTTGTACTATATGTACTTGTGAATTTGTTTTGAATTGAGAACACAAAGATCTTGTCAGAACTTGGGCTTAGTAAATATATGCATTTGGGAATCGTAGTATTTTCAGAATTTTGTAGTATGGTTTACAGCTGGTAGAGGAAGAGATATTTACAGTAGAGCATATTGCTCTTTTCTGCAATCCAAATATTTTTGCTACATCTATTGCATTTTCCCCAGCCCAATATGCCATAATTCATTAAAGTGTGAAAGTAAGTAAAGTGTATCATTCTCAAGTTATTTGTATTACTAATTCTCTCATAAGTTTAATAATGAATACAATTCTACTCAATTTTAGTGCTAGCTGCTGACTTTGTTTTTCCCTTGTAGATGTTTATTTAAACATATTCCCAAAAATTTGGTATTTGGTACATAAAATAATGATTTCTTGGCTAAACATAAACTTGGAAACTGTATGCGTTATTTAATCTGTGATGAAAGCCTATAGCAAGTGATTTATCCTCATTTATTTTTAACTTATAAATTTGGAACCAATTGACAATATTGTCATTAAAAGCATTAATGTGGCTTAACAGGTTCATTAGTATTTTTACCAGTCATTAGTATGCCTGAATCATCAGTGAAGAGAACTAGTTTAATATTATTGCCTTTTGCATTTATACTTAAACCTAAATCATTAATGTATGAGAGAAATAGTAATGGGCCTAATGCTGAACCTTGTGGTACACCTCGAAGCACTATTTTCTTTGACAATGTTCTACTACACTAACTTTTTTTTTCTACATCGTCTTAACTGTACAAACTGGTATCTATGTACAAGATAGCATTTAAACCATTCATGACATAGTACTCTAATTCATGTTGTATTCTATGTTATACCCTGAGCACAAAAGAAATTATGTACAGGAAGATGAAGAAATTTAAAAAGATCAAGCAAGTAAAGGAGATCCTTGATGTGTTACATTCATATGAATTTCTCCAGCCACTATCATTTATTTTTATATACGAGGGGCACTATATATATTTTGAGCCTTGGCAACCCTGTATGTTGTAGGTGCCATCTGACATTTCCAATGGAAAGTTTGACATTTTCGACCATAATCTACTTCAAACATTTTGTCAATAGAGCGCCATTTGTTTCGTTTACACTAACTTGAAAATTGTGTGTCAACAAAAACATGGAATTAACTCGTGAAAATGTTTGTGCAATGACTTATTACGACTTTCAACGTGAATTATCAAGACAAGAGTGGATCGATCAACTAACTTCCACATTTGGCAACAAAGCTCCATCCTTTGCCACTTGAAACACTGGTATAACGAATTTAATCTTGGTCGCCATTCGCTCAATGATGAAGTTCGTGAAGGTCGTTCAAAATCAGTTGTTGTGCCAGAAAATATTGATGCTGGGCAAAAACTAATACTGAAAGATCGTCATGTGACATATTGTGAGATTGAGGCAACCCTAGGCATTAGTTCCACCAGCATATATAAAATAGGTACTGCACGATTATTTAGCCGTGAAAAAGGTTTGCTCTCGTTGGATCCCACATAATTTGACGCAATCTCAAAAACATGCTCATGTCGATTGGTGTACAAAAATGCTCAAGAAACACAATGGCGGTGCCTCAAAAGACGTATATAAGATTGTAACAGGTGACGAATCATGGATCTATGCGTATGAGCCGGAACGTAAACAGCAGTCAACTGTATGGGTGTTTCAAGATGAAGCAAATCCAACAAAAGTTGTTTGCACTCGAAGCACTTCGAAGCAAATGGTCGCCTGTTTTTTCAGCAAAACCGGCCATGTGGCAACAGTGCCTTTAGAGGAACGAAAAACGGTCAATGCCAAATGGTACACAGCCATTTGTTTGCCGGAAGTCTTCAGTGAAGTAAGGAAAACCAACAAGAACCATAGGATCGTTCTTCATCAAGACAATGCGAGCACACACACACATACATCTCATCTAACAACAGAGTATTTGAAGGTTCAAAAAATTGCATTGATGGGTCATCCGCCATACAGTCCTGATTTGGCGCCTAATGCCTTCTTTTTCTTCCCAAACATCAAGAATAAATTGTGTGGACAACGATTTTCATTGGCAGAAGAAGCTGTTGATGCCTTCAAAAACCATGTTTTGGAGGTGTCTCAAGAAGACTGGAATAAATGCTTTGAGGAATGGTTCAAACGGATGCAAAAGTGTATTGACCATAAAGGAAAATATTTTGAAAAACAATAAAGCAGTTTTCAATCAGAAATTACTTTGTTTTAATTATTAGGCTCAAAATACAAATAGTGCCCCTCGTATGTAGCTTCTACAAAGCACTCTTGCAAAAGCTTAATTTTCTATCTACTTCATATTAATCGAGATAAACATTTGCAAAAATAGGTTCATTACATATTTCAATGTAGGTTCAATAGGGATGGAGGAAACCAAATTGATAGTCACATGTTTAAGAACAGTTTGCTATATGCTGGTTTGAAATTCCATACTCTTTCCACGACATCACAAGAAACAACTGAATGGAGATAGCACTTCAAAAAATGACAAAGCATTGAAAATTCATACCAATATTAACAAATATCTTAGAAATGACTGATGGGGGGGGGGGGAAAGTTACTTCAAATAACTTGTGTGTTAAATACAACTACATTTATGTCTATCATAATTTACCATAGTTTTAATCGAAATCATAGAGCCATTGTTAGAAATAAAGAAAAATTTTCCATGCAAGTTTGGTGTGGAGAGATTCTCTTTCTCTCTCTCTCTTTGAAAGATGGGGAGAGGGAAGGAGGTCTCTCTCTTCCTCCCTCCCTCCCTCCCTCCCTCCCTCTACCTTTTTCTAAAAATGCTTTTCTTGGATTCAGGGGACCTCAAAGCATGTGTCTGATGAAGTTTTGGTTCCTATATCTAGTATAGGGGAAACACTTTAATGGTAGTTCCCAAGAATTCAGAGTGGCCAACTTTACACTAAACTGAAGTACTGCCAACCTTACAATTGGAATTATTAGTTTCAAGTCAATCAGTAAATCAAATCTTGTTTTGAAACAACCAAGTGGATTAAATAACTTCCCAGTGCTAAATATCACATCATATTGTACTTAATGGGCAATTATGTTGTAAAATCAAATATCAAAAAGTGTGGAACACTTATGTAAAAAGCACTAAAACAATTCCAAATAAATGCACACGTGGAACACAACAGCCTCTACCCAATCAAGGATTATTTACTTTAAACTCAACAGTTGCCATCCTGCAAGTTAATGCCTGTACCGACAATGTAACAGCTGCAATTAACTCCAACAATGGCCATATCTTTACCACACGTATATTTTAGGAGCATTTGCTGGTATTGATGTCAATTGAATAAACAGAATGTCACCAAAAGCAGCCAGAGAATATTATAATGGGGGAAATATGTCATAGTGGCTTTTGGTGATTTCTGTTAGCTTGCATTCTCTATATAAGTAGGGCTAGAGAAAGTAAAAAAAGTATACTCAGGACCAATACAAAAGGACACAATTCCAGCTGGAAAAGCTTGGAGATGTATGAAATTAATGTAATGTTAATGGAAAGTATACATAGGGAAGATGAAAAGGAGAATGAACTCAAGGGTAAAGCATAAAATATATATTCCCTGATAAATCGGCAATAGCAAAGCATTTTTGGAACAACAGATAAGCAGTACAAAGAAAACCCAAAGTTTTTAAAGTCCTTTGAAAACCATTTGAACTCTCCATTTGGGAAAAACTAAACATAATTTGCTAAATTTTTATATCCCACACTCTCACCACATAATACATCAAGTCCAAGATAATAGTGTTCAAGAAAGGATCAAAATCAAAAAGAGAGGAAAGATGGTATATAAATGGAGAGCAAATAGAGGTGGTAAAAGAATTTGATTTCTTGGGGATTAGATTCTCAAGCAACGGGAAATGGGAAGCACAATCTAAATATGCACAATTGAAAGGAAAGCTAGCGATGAAAGCTGTTAAGAGTTTGCTTGTGCAAAACACCCACGCTAACAATGAACTGGTTGGAAAGGCTATATGAAGCTGTAGTGGAGTCAAAAATGTTATATGGAATAGAAATATGGGGGGTGGCAAAGGGATGGATTAAGATTGATATAGTCCATAAAATGTTTTGTAGAGAAGTTCTGGGTTTACCTAAGAGTTCACCAAGGGGCGTGGCACTGGCAGAGCTAGTAAGGGTAGGGAGAAAAGGTATAATAGTGGAAAGAATTTTGAAGTATTGGTATAGATGTTTAAATTTAGAAGATAGTAATATATTTAAAGAATGTATACAGTTTCAAAAAGCTGTCTTAGGAGAAGAGTGTTGGTTTGGGGAGATGGGAAATGTGCTAAAAGAAATTGGCATGAGGAATATTTTCCTATTAGATAAAGATAATAATAGTGGGTTTTGGAAAGAAGTGAGATTGAGGGTGGAAGACATCGAGAAACAAGAGATATGGGCTAGTTTTGAGGATAAAAGGTCATTGATCTTGTATAAATCAGTTAAAAGAAATTGGGGAAGGGAGAAGTATGTAGATATATGCAATCAATTTGGTAGAATAGGTCTTGCGTGGATGCGCACAGGAGTAATATTTTTAAAAAGGAATGGATATAATTGTTCGGGGAGATGTATTATGTGTGATGAATTGGGTGGTACCTTTCATTGGCTAATAGAATGTGATAAGGTTAAAAGGTGGAGAGAGGTTATATGGAATAAAAAATGGGACAAGATAAAGAAAGAAGCAGTAGCATTAAGAATGTTGGGAAGCACAAAAGCAGAAACAATTAAAATGATGGGGACATTTTTAGGCAACACAAGGGATAAGTGGATAAGGAACTTAAGAAAGGTACAGCAGAATGGGCACAGTTTGGAAAGTGGAGAGATGGTATAGTAGCTTTATCCCATATATGCAGCCTAGGGGTTAAATATGGGAGAGCTAGAAAACTGGAGCACTAGACCTAAGGTTTAGGTGTAAGTTTTATTTGTATTATTGTAATAATAATGAAATAAAATTACATTACATAACATAATACATCCAACCAGGGAACACCATCTACAAGAAGTGTGGCAGTGAGTCTAGGTTGATAATGCAGATACCAGTTTCTAAAACCTGTTTAGTAAGTTCTTGGTAAAGAAATAAAGCAAGTTCTTGGTAAAGAAATGAAGCTAGAGCGATTTCAAGTTTATTTGGAGTATTTATTGTGAAAACCTCAGGTGTGACATTTCATATGAATATAACAAGATTTAAAAGAAAAAGTATATAAATCTCAATACATCTATGTGGCACTATAAAAGGAACATTGAATAACGAAGGAAGAAGAGAGATGATATTAAAATTTTAGAAAACTATGGCAGTGGCCATTATATCGTTTAGAGCCGAGAACTGGGCCATAAATAGAAACAATAAAAGAATAATTGAAACAACCGAAATGACATTTTTCAGGTATGTAGCTGGCTGTAGGCTTAAACATCACATTAAAAGTGAAACAATAAGGGAACAATTAAACATATGTAATTTAAATGAGAAAATCAGGGAATATAAAATGAAGTGGTAAGTTTGTATTTCTCAAATACCAGAGGAAAGTCTAACAAACACGCCTTGCAATATAAACCAACTGGGACTAGAGATGTTACAAGACCACATAGATGCTCCCTTCTGAGCTGAAACAGGCCTATGGCTGGTTAATGATGAATACGAAAACTTTACTGTTTTCTCAAAATACAAGAAATCATATTTAACTTTGAAGTAGTATTGTTCTTGGAGTTTATCTATTTATTTCCTTGTATGGATGTCAGTTTGAAGTAGTGTTATTGTTGAAGTTTGCACCATGCTTTGGGCGTTAATTTGAAGAAGATTGTTTGTCACGTAATATGCTACTACATATGTAAAGCCTATTTGAAGATGTATTTTGTTGTTATGCTCCAAGTTTTAAAAAAAAATAATATTAACTTTGTTATTAAACTGGTTCTATAGATATTATTTGTTTGTTTTTGCCTCGGCTGCTTCAGTATTACTTTAGAGACACATTTCTCTTAATCAGGGTGCGGTGCAACAAGAATGTAGGCTTACACAGATTTTAAGTTTAAATTTACTTCTTTTTATTTGTCGCTGTTATTAAATAGTACTACACTGATATCAAGAGCTGTGAGATTCTTTAATTTAAAACTTGCACTTTGTTAATGCGTATACTTAATTTACAATTCACACGAATACGTAATATTTCTTTAGAGAACACATCTTCCATCCGTTTGCTATCAAGGTCTGCAGGCAACTGAACATATTTCAACCGTCCAAACCCGTAAACTTTTGGATTTCAAGTCTCTGATTGGCTAATCCTAGTCCAATAGAATACCTGCATTTTATTAAAGCTTTTTCTAGCTGTTGATTGGCTATTTTTAAACTGTCACAAAATTTACATTATTGCTTCCCTAATCATGAGTAGTAGCATTTAAACTCCCAAACTCATTATTGCCTCAAGGTTACCTCATTGTTAGCAACTTTAAACTTATTATTCTCACAGCTCTTACATTATTAAATTACTTAATGCAATCACATAACATTTTTAAACATGTTTACAATAATATAAGCATATGCAATGACTGTTACATACATTTTTTTTAAAAATTATTACATACATATTGCTTCAAGGCAGGCTGTTATTGAATTTACATATAATGTAATTTAATTGAAATTATTCAAGTGTTAAAAATACTGCCTCAGCTTTAATGTTTGGGGAAGCTTACTCAGCACATTAAAACATCTGAAATAAAGTGAATGCTTAAAATATAAGAAGTTACACTCTTGAATTATATGTAATTTTATATTTGTGTTTACAGGTACCCGTGAACCAAAACGCTGAACCTGGCTGGCTGGCAGGGGAGTTGAGAGGTCAGACTGGTTGGTTCCCCGAGTCCTACGTAGAGATCATTGACAGCCCTTCAAATATTGCAATGCCAGTTGAAGGTGTTCAGACTGATACTTCAATGACATTCCCACCTGATGTGCTTATCAGTGATAGTGTTCCACCGAAGCGACCCTTGGAGTAAGCATTATACTTTGTGAAGAAAAGTTTGCCTTATGGGTAGTCAATCATTTTTCACTCCAAGAGTGGAAAGTGATTTATGGCCATGTATCCATTTATCTCAGTATTATCATAATTTTCCTACCCCAATATTCCCTTCCAGACTTCTGATTAAGGTTTAAGTCTGGAATCTTATAGTATTTCTTTAAGGAGACATTCCCGGGAGACCCAGCTTGAAGGTAACAGGAGAGAATTTCTAATGGTTTTTTGTTTTTCTGCGTGTGTTTAATGTCCGTTCTTAATGTGTATGGTACCACAGGTGGGGCCACTGATGATACATGAAATGAAATGATTATTGGGAAAGGAAATGTGCAAAGGAAATGCTCCAGGATAAGTTTAGGATATCTTCTTGGCATTTGCCAATAATGAGGAAAACCTGGAAAGAAACCTCAATCAGAGAGGATGGTCCTGGCTGGATTTGAACGTGGACCTTGCTTAAAAAGCTCGGCTATCCGTGTCATTTATGATAACTTGCCTACTACAAGTTTTATACCCTCTCCACTGAAATGTGGAATTCTTTCCCCTTTATACTCGTAACTTCACTTAGTAATTGTTTAAGTATGTCGTCCAGCATGGCTTTTAAATCCTACTCCTGACACCATGTGACTTTGTCCATATTTTCAAGTGTCTTTCAATTCTTACTGTCACTGATCTAAGTTCTTATTTGTTGCTGTTTTGTTTTATCTAGTTCACTTTGTTCACTTCACTAAGGTGAACCAGTTCAATTCTCCATCCTTTCACTTCCTTCATGATGTAACCTCTTCTTGGTCCTCACTTCACTTAGGAGTCGATTACAAGACCCCCACAACCCGTTGTTTGGCAGTAGCACTCACTGCATGTAACAACAGCTGTCATCAACTCTGTCGGAGAAGCGTTGTTGATGTTGCATGGGAAACTTACTTGCCAACTCAACTTGCACTCAACCCCATTGGCTGATGTGACTCACTCTACTGTTGCCACTCCTCACCTCGCACTGTCTCCACTCTGTCACACTTGACTTGCTTTCAACTTGCAACTGACTGACTGCCCGCAAGAGTGCTCACTTAAATAGGCAGTGGAATCTTCTACAGAAGGTTCTTGAAATTGTAGAATTATTTTGACACACTTTCTGGAGGAGCAGGGAGATAAAGCTTCCAGAAGGTTCTAGTTATCTGCTGATAATGTGCCTGGTGTTTATGCTGACAAGCAGTTGTTATTTTGTTTACTTTGAGCACCTGTCGCCGATCACCCGATAACCCGATAACCTTGTGCCTTGTGCTGTTGCGTCATAATATTGAAATGAGCACTATAAAAATTTTTTTCACTGGCATAATAATTTCTCACAGCAAACACAGTAAATAAACAGAGAAATTAGGGACAGTGAAGTTTACTAACTGGTATCTAGCAGAAGTGAGTCAGATATTTATTATAACTGGCGCAACAGTTCTAGACACGTGAAAATCTTAATGACAGCTATGAAGCGAGTTACATACCAGATCAAGAGGTGACCGGTCGTCTGCATGCTGCAGGAGTGCGTGGGACAGTCATTGTCAAATATTCGCACACCGGTTATGCACTGCACTACACGATAAACTTATAGTTATATACAGTATATTTAAATCCACCGCTGTAAAATGCCCTTAATATAAAAACACTGTCAACCATCTGCCTCCAGTTCTTCCACACCCGAGCCCTTCCTCTTCTGCGGAATCACTCACGTCATTGCCACTGTCGCTGCTTTCTACACCATTATCCTGGATGATAATTTTTTGTATTTGATTTTCTGCAATTCCGTATTTTTTGAAATAATGATTCTCAGTTTATTCAACATGTCGATATACATTTTCCCATTCTGGCCTTCCAATTTCTGCAAATCGCTGGCGACATAACTGCTCCACATCTTTTAGTTTAAAAGTGATATTTCTGCAGGCCACCCAGTTTTTGACATCAGCCCAGATTAAATCGATTGGGTTTAGATCTGGGTGATACGGTTGCAGTCTAAGTACATCATGGCGATGTTGTATTAATATCTGGCCAAGTATTATGAGTTATGACTTCTGAAGGGATTTGTTGGCTTTAACTAAGTTATATTTATTTTACTCATGCTTTCATCAAAAACTATATTATGCCTAAGCAGCCAGGTTTTTATTTCTTCTTTCAAGGAATTTGAGGTAGGTTGTTTGTCAATTTGAGTGTTACCACATTGTGAAGCATTGTCGATAACCAGAATAGACCCAGCAGGCATATTAGGTCTCAACATGATGTTGATCCACTTCATGTAATTTTCTGTATTCATTTCTTGATGAAAATCTCCTGTTTTTTGTTGCGACTTGTAAAAGAAGGGCATTTGGAACGAACAGCATGAACGATAATAAGTATTTGCCCTTTGGCAACAGGTGCCTGAAAACCTAATTCGCTATCGTCACTTCAACTTTTAGATGTATGACTGCTGTGTATGTACGACTCATCTTCATAGACTATAGTTTGACCCTCTAATTTGTACCTCAGAGTAAGGTACTCTTGCAACTGAGATCGTATGCCGTGCTTTTCTATTAGAACTCTATTTGGTTCTTCCACTTAAACCCTAAATCTTTTATAATTTTTCTGAGATTTGTAGCAGCATCTTGAAAATTTATGCTGATATAAGTACATATAAAATTATAGTCATTTGGAAAGTTCGTATCAGACTGCAAAATTCAGTGCCATAGCCGGGATTTGAGACTTGTAGTACCACCTTGAACATTTATGACATCTTTCAGATTGATGAGCAATCTGCTTATTGTTGGCACAGTTTTTTCTTCCACATAGAAATTGTGAATCGTGCACCGAATGACACATTTGTCCAAATCGTCTATTTCTGTAATACGTTTAGGGACCTTATGTTTCTTCACAGGTGTGTCAAATGGTACTCTTTCATCCATTTGGTTTTTCTTATCTTTGAGAAATCTGGAAACAGAACTCAGTGAAACACCAGTTGCTTTGGCTACTCTTTCTTTCACTCTCTTAAGGCTTTTGTGGAACTTGGGTAATTTCTTCCCTGCTTCTTGCTTCATGAAGTCGAGGACATTTGCAATTATTTCCCTGCTTTGAATACATAATACCTTACCATTTAACTTTGAAAACGTAGGAGCCATGGTTATAAATATCACAAATATAAAATAAGCACTATTTACGTATTGATCTCTTTGAAATTACAAGATGCGGACACTTTCTATGCAGACTGTATGTGTTACGCGCTGTGAGTAAGCAAAGGTATTATATCGCTTTCGTTGATTAAGCTAAACATAAACCATTCCTAGGCTCGGCAGCTGGGTTGGCAATCAAGGTCACGATTCCAGAAGTTTTGCGCCAGTTATACCTTCAATCTCTAGCTGAGGATGGGGGCAAATGTTCTAGAAACTCATTCCGACGAATATAAAGTAAGTGAAGATAATGCACATTCAACCTTGATACCAAGCACATTTATCAATTTTCTTTCCGCCATTTTAAAAACAGATGAAAGTAGAAAACGGTGTGCAAAAAGGACAGCATTTGTATATATGGTTATCATGTTGGACTCTGTCAAGAAGGAACAAACTGGAAATCTGTACTGCTATGTACAGTGAATCTCAGTGTGACCCATAGATTCTAACATATAACTTGTGGTTTCCTAGCATATATCATTCTGTATTTATTCCATCTTCATCGGTTAAATTTAAAACCTCTTGTGACAGCTAGGCAGTTCTGGAAGTTGTGAAATTTTGAAAAACTTGAATTTAAATAAATAAATAAAGACATTACAGTAAATGCATTGTCATTAAGATACAAACTAACAATATTTTACCAGGACAACAGGGCATTCCTTCTTACATGCAAATAATGTTGTAGTCAAACTGTGATTGAGATGAAAAGATACATAATTAAATAGCCCATGGTGCTGATTTTCCCCAAGTCTATAACATGAATTCTGAATGACATTTAATGTAAAAAAAAAAAATCTCTACCCTGTATTGTGTATTAGTGACTATACAAACTATTCTTATTAAACCTTATTTTTATACCTACTTCATTTTAATCCAAATAAATTTTTGCAGAAATAGTATATTGCATATTTGGTTATAAGTACAAAGGGAAAAGCGATACCTAAATGTTAGAGAACTGGACACTATATGCTGGCCTTAAAATTCCATACTGTTTCAGTGGAATCGTGAGAAACAACTGAATGTTGACAGGACTTTAAAAGAATTGAACAGTTTGAATCTTAATAACAGAATCTCGGAAATAGCTGATGCTACAAAAAAAGTTATTTGAAATAAATTACTTATTTTAAAGAGATCTACATTTCTTGTGTAGTATGTTTTTGTCTATTGCTTAGCATTTACCAGTCATACAAGATTATACAAAATACCTTCCGAATGAAGAGGACTTCACAGATTATCCCTAGAAATTTCAAGATATACATTTCATTTGTCATGTAAATATCTTTAATATATCTATTTTAATCAAAATTGTTAAAATCATTTTCTAGAAAATAAAGAATTTTAAAAAAATGTTACATGTAAAGTATAGTTTGAGGTGGGGGAAGATTTCTTGAAAATTTTAGTGTCACATCATTTGAAGGTATTTATACCAAGTTTGGTATTTATTTGACTTCGTTTTGAGTCTCTCTCTCCCTCTCCCTCTCCCTCTCTCCCTCTCTCTCTCCTTTTTCTAAAAATGTTTTTTTGGATTCAGGGGTCCTCAGAAACATGTATTTCCGGTAAAATCTTGGTATAAAGAGAGTTGAAGGTTGTTCATTAGAATTAACCAGTCACCTTTCAGATATAAGTATATCACCCACAGACATGATGGTATCATTTGATGTCACTGCACTCTTCCCAAGCATACCAAAAGAAGAATTATTACCACTCCTAGAAAATTGAATATCAAACAATGGCACACCTAGAGCACAAACAGAAGATTACCTGAAACTAACAAAATTATGTCTGGACCAGAATTTCTTTTCATTCCATCACAAAATCTTTAAACAAACCTCAGGCCTAACTATGGGAAACCCCCTTTCACCATTTTTAGCAGAACTATATATGAGCCATTTTGAATCCCATATTACTAAATCTTTCCCACATATATTCAAAACCTGGTATAGGTATGTAGATGATATTTTTGCTATTGTTCCAAAAAAACTTTCAGAAGATGCTTTGAAATTATTAAATTTACAAAAAAGATCTATAAAATTCACAATAGAAAAACAAGAAAATGGCCAATTACCTTACCTAGACATTAGGATCATCAGAAAAATTATACACACAACAAACTAACATTCGGCATTTACAGAAAACTAACTCACACATAAAATTATATTAAAAACAATAGCTGCAATCCTACAAGCCACAAACATGCAATTTTAAATAGCATTACAAACAGGTTAGTACATATACAATGGAGAAAGAGGAATACCAGAAAGAATACCAACACATTATCCACATAGCCACCATAAATGGATACCAGAAAACAACAATAGATAAGAAGATAAAAAAGTTTGAAAGACAGAAATACATCCAACAAACAACTACTTTACTCAGACAACAAAAACCACAAGCATATAGGAAATTCACTCATCACCCTTGGACACATCATAAATTTCAAAGGATTTTCAAGAAATACAACACCACTCTATCTCCACAGAATAATCACAATATACAGAAACTACTATGTAACAGAACAAAAGACCCTATCCCCAATGATAAATCAGCTGGTATATATTAAATTGTAATGACTGTAACCTGGTATACATAGGAAGAACCCAAAGAAATCTTGAAATAAGACTTAAAGAGCATATGAGATTCATTTACCAAAAGCAGCCAGATAAATCAGCAGTAGCACATCATTTCTGGTCTTCAAACTATGATATCACTCCGAACATAAAACTCTTAAAACTTATCAACAGCAGCAATGAATTGGACATCTGGGGAAAAATACATATCGTCAAACACAGGAATCACTTAATGAATTTCGAACTGCTGCCACCCAACAGCCTTTGGAGGTTCATCATCCCAGCACCAGAGAACACCACTAGCCACACACATTCCCCAGACAACAACCGGCAAAATCAGTTGAAAACATGCTGACGATGGGAGCAAACCGTCTCCCTAAAACATTCAAGTAAGAACATTTTAGTGATGTAGTATAACAACCTTCAACTCTCTTTATTTTAAATAAAAAAAAAATAGTATATGTTCATCAATGATGTAGCTGGAAAAATAAGAAATATCTAAATTAGACATGTATTAGTGCAATAAAAGTTATCTTTAAAAACAAAAAGTAATGTATACAATGCTGGAAATTTGCTTCCTCATATTCCATTCCTAAAATATTAAGCCAGATTAAAAAAATTGCCTATTTTTAACATTTCAAAATGGTATCAATTACTGAATTGGTAATAATGCCCAAAGTTGATATTTTAAAAGAAATATTCCTTAAAAATAACTCCTCTATTACAAGATGCTGCTTGTGAATTTAATGAATTATTTATTTATGTTTTGTAAATGTATTTATTTTTACTAGGGGGATAGCTGAAGTTCCTGAGAACGTGAGTGACAATGGTTCAGTAGCAGAAATTGTTGGAGAGCAGGGTCCAGAAGTAAACGACCTCCCAAGTCCTGTTCTTGGACAGGTATGTCTCCTTAATACAATGTAAACTCTTGTTTGTGTAGCATTTTCTTAAAAACTCCAAATAAATGAGATATTTAGATTCCTGTTATGGTTTCCATCTGGTAGAAATACTTATGAACATTTGCTTTAACTGGTACATTCCAAGTATGAAATATAGTTGAAATATTTCAATAGTTTCCTTGTTATAAAGGTGTAAACAGATGAACAGACACAAAAATATTGTTTATTCACGCATTGGTAATTAAACATTAGAATGCATGAAAAACTATACAGTTTAATTTTTGATGCAGTAATTTGTACCACAAATTACCTAAATGTAAATAATGATTGTAATATGAATATGCATTTTTATGTGACATTGATTTCAGATGTTTATTGATTGTAAATATTGTTGGAAAGTAAATTTATAAGGCTTTACTGAAACTGTCAATAATAGCGCAATAATGCAGCGAGGGGGGTGAGCTGTTTATCATTATTGGAAACAAGGAAGTTACGTAATGTTGGCGCGTTTTCGGTAGAAACTTCTGGAATATTTTCTTCCTAAAAGCAATATGTATTCGTGGTTTTCATTGGATATTAAAATAGACGCTAATGTTGGCGCGTTTTCTTAGCCAATAGCAGCTCAGTTATAATTTTTAGGCATATCGTGGAGTGAGATTATAAATAGAGGCTAAGTTAGAGGTAAAGTCAGTCAGTCCTTCAGTTCGCCGAAAGCATTCATACATTACACGTCGTATTCAGGCCAGTTCATCAAAATTCTCAATACATTACACGTCGTCGTCAGTTTGTCAGTTCGTCACAAGTTACGCGCAGCGAATTATGAAAGATCTAAAATATGGTAAAGTTAATTATACAAAAGGTTGAAATACGTTGATTAAAAGTGATCAGTAAGAAGTATTATAACAGTTTCAGTTTGGCGAGTATCTAGATCAATATGTAAAAGTGATAGTGAACGTGTTCGAAAATAAAAATTAATAAACAAATTTCTTCATCAGTGTAATTTTTGGATAAAAGATTCCTTTCCGTTTCACAACCTGTATTGAGACACATGTTCGACCCAAGCCAACAGGATAATAGCTAGCCGGAGGACATTTGAAATGAATTATTTCAAAAACTGATACTAGGAAACGCAAATTGCTAACACCAGATGGAGCTACAAACCAAACAAATGAATGACGTCATAAGATGGCTTCAACACTGATGTAAACAAACATTTGTAAGTAATACCGTTACAAATTGGCTCCCATACGTGGGGCAATTAAAATTATGTAACCAAACAAAACAAAAGCAACACAACATAAGATCTTCAAGTTCTAATAATTTACGTAAAAACATATTACGTAAGCACAGATGTTACTACAAAGTGGCACCCAGAATGTGGGGCTCGAGTAACCAGGAAAGGAACACGATGACCAGGAAAGGATCAGAATTAACCAGGAAGAAGTGAGATGACCAAAGGGGCGAATGGAGAAGTGAACTGAACTACAAGACGCAGATTCCAGAAACAACAAAAGGAACGATAGACTACACGGATGATTGGACATCGTAATTCCGAGATTACAAGGCAACAGGGTAATTCAACTACAAAAACATCGAGACAACGTAGATTCATCATAACACAACGCAGAAGCGACATATAACCTAGGAGAGAGGGGCAGAAAAGCTGGACATCAATGTAACAGCAACAGACAGCATCACAAAGGTTAGAGTATCGTAATTTTTTTTTTAGAAAACAAAATTGTAACCTACAAATGTACCTTAGGAGCAGTAGGATAAAGAAAACAATGGCTACTAATAATACAGAAGAAATAATTATGGAGGGAGATAATGTAACAGTTAGCTGTAATTCAATACAGGTTATAGAAAATAGCCCAAACTTTTTAGGATTTGAGGATGAAAATGTTAGTGCAGAAAGTGAGAATAGAATAGCAGGAAATGTTAATCTTGATACTAGTATGATTATGGAAATGCTGAAGAATATGGAAAAGAATAATGAGAAATTAGGGAAGATATGCAAAAGAGTCATAGGGAATTAAGGGAAGATCTTAGTAAGAAAATAGATCAAAACAGGGAAGATAGTAGTAAGAATATTGAGAAATTAGAACAAAAATTAACTCAGAGTATAAGGGAAGAAATTTGTAAGAATAATGAGAAATTGAGAGAAGCTATAAACAAAGATCATAGCAAATTAATGGAAAAGATTGGTAGGAGGAATGAGAAATTAGAGCAAAAAGTAGATCAAAGTAGTGAAGAAATTGAAAAGAAAGTTATGAAGCTAGATAGTAGTATGCCAGAAATGAGAGATGAAAATGAGGAAGTAATAGTAAGTGAGAGAGGAGAAGTTTCAAAGGAAATGTTAGACATGAGCAGGGAAATAGGTAACAAAGAAAGTGAGGTTAATACTAAAAATGAACATGTTGATTTAGAATGTACAGAGTCAGATAGTAGAATGAGTAACATTGCAAGTGAGATAAGAGAGATAAAAGAGGTTAGGAATGTAGATGTAAATCAGGCGCCAGTTAATTTCAGAGGGGAAATATCAGAAATACAGAATGAGACAGTAATGCAAAGAAATAAATTGTACCAAGATGTTCAAAATGAAAACTCCAGTCCAGTACAGTTTAGTACAGATTTGTCAGAGTATTCTCAAGTTAAAAAGATAGTAGATGAATTGAAAATGAAAGTTGTTAAAAGATGTGTTGTTCAGGAAACTTTAGATTGTTTTCAAATGGTATCAAGGGACGAAATTTCATATGAATACAAGAGGTTATTCATGAACAAAAATTTGAAGGTTAGGATACGGCTACGAGTAATGTTTAGCCACACACAATTTGATCCAGGAGGGTAAATAGCAATGAGATGTAAAGTAAATGCTGGATAGTTAAAGATGACTTGCAGAGAAATGTATTGGAACGTAAGAGGGTTAACTATTTATATATGTCATTTGAAAAGAGAAATAAATTATACAAAAAAAAAAAAAAAAATTAAATTTTTAGTAACTGTAACAACATTTGAAAATTAAGAATGCAAAGATTGAAACTTAATATGATATTAATGTAAAAGTACGTAAATACAATTCCAAGAGTATTGTTAAAATAAAGTACAAAATAACAAAAATGGGTAAAAATAATTAAAAACAAATACTTATGTAGCAAACAGAAAAGGTGAAACATTGTCTAGATTTAAGAGATGTAAATATTTGTGTAGAGGGTGAATATTTTGGTAAATATGTGTAATAATTACAAAAATCTTAAATGTATAAATTTTTGTCAACAATGTAAGAAAGTAAACAATTTGGTAACAGTGATTAAATAATTTAGGGTAAAGTATTTGCTATAAAAAAATTTGTGATGTCAGATTAATATCTAAATTAATTAAACCAGAGCCAGTAAGTAGTGGCGAGATAAAAAAAAAAAATATATATGTCGTGTGTTAAATACGTGTGAAGTGTAAAGTGAAAGTGATAGCGTGTGTTCCAAGATTTAGGAGACTAAAAACCCAATTATAAAATTTCCAAACAAGTTTTAAATATTTATAATTATGTTTCTAGTGGGGCATATGATGCAGTAATTTGTATCACAAATTACCTAAATATAAATAATGATTGTAATATGAATATGCATTTTTATGTGACATTGATTTCAGATGTTTATTGATTGTAAATATTGTTGGAAAGTAAATTTATAAGGCTTTACTGAAACTGTCAATAATAGCGCAATAATGCAGCGAGGGGGGTGAGCTGTTTATCATTATTGGAAACAAGGAAGTTACGTAATGTTGGCGCGTTTTCGGTAGAAACTTCTGGAATATTTTCTTCCTAAAAGCAATATGTATTCGTGGTTTTCATTGGATATTAAAATAGACGCTAATGTTGGCGCGTTTTCTTAGCCAATAGCAGCTCAGTTATAATTTTTAGGCATATCGTGGAGTGGGATTATAAATAGAGGCTAAGTTAGAGGTAAAGTCAGTCAGTCCTTCAGTTCGCCGAAAGCATTCATACATTACACGTCGTATTCAGGCCAGTTCATCAAAATTCTCAATACATTACACGTCGTCGTCAGTTTGTCAGTTCGTCACAAGTTACGCGCAGCAGAATTATGAAAGATCTAAAATATGGTAAAGTTAATTATACAAAAGGTTGAAATACGTTGATTAAAAGTGATCAGTAAGAAGTATTATAACAGTTTCAGTTTGGCGAGTATCTAGATCAATATGTAAAAGTGATAGTGAACGTGTTCGAAAATAAAAATTAATAAACAAATTTCTTCATCAGTGTAATTTTTGGATAAAAGATTCCTTTCCGTTTCACAACCTGTATTGAGACACATGTTCGACCCAAGCCAACAGGATAATAGCTAGCCGGAGGACATTTGAAATGAATTATTTCAAAAACTGATACTAGGAAACGCAAATTGCTAACGCCAGATGGAGCTACAAACCAAACAAATGAATGATGTCATAAGATGGCTTCAACACTGATGTAAAGAAACATTTGTAAGTAATACCGTTACAAATTGGCTCCCATACGTGGGGCAATTAAAATTATGTAACCAAACAAAACAAAAGCAACACAACATAAGATCTTCAAGTTCTAATAATTTACGTAAAAACATATTACGTAATCATTATGTCTTCTCGCATTTTGCAAAAAAATAGACAAACTTTGAAATTCTATACATACAGATTGTTAAGGACCTCACTGACAAACCTTGAGGTATGACAAGTTATGTAAAAAGGATAATTTTTTATGAAGGAATATATACTCCCAAACATGTTCTCAAGGTTCTGACACTGAACAAATGCAATTGTACAACAACTACATTTTATTAATGGCATATTATAGCAATTTAAGTAAGTGTTGAGAAGTCTGCCCTGTGTCTCATTTACACACCTGATTCCTTCCCAGCAATGCATGTGCAATTCTGTCGAGCATGGCTGGATTCTTTTGATTTGGCGAAACAGTATTGATTTGAGAAATGAGCTTGACTCTGGCAGCATTTGTATTTTATTTCCATAATGCTATACAAAGTTCTTACAATTTTTAATACATTACTTTGAGTTGCTATTTTTGCTTTCTTTGATCCATCATGCATTTTAACACCGTGGTTATTTATGCATGGTGGGTCATAACAAATTCATATTGCTTTATTTTTCTAAACCATTTTTCTCTTACTCTCCCGATATATTCTCCTATTCTTTTTATATCCCTCTCCTTTTGTATTTTCATTATCCTAACTTTTAATACTTCTTTGTTAACATTCTCCCATTCTTTAGGTAAAAACTGATCTCTCCACAACTTAGTTTCTTTACATTCAATTATATAATGCAAATCATTATCTGCCTCGCCACAAAGAGGACACCTATCCAAATTCACACCCTTCCCATCTCCCCTTAGCCTATGTGCAGTTAATCTAGACCAGGCCCACCCTTCTCTCACTAACCTATTACCTACATCCACATACTTCTCCCTTCCCCAGTCCACCTTTAATTGTCTATATAGTTCCAAACCTTACTTTCCTTCCAGACTTTGAAATAATTCTTGTTTCTCTATATCTTCTACTCTGTTCCTCACTTCTTTCCAGAAACCTTTAACTAACCCCTCTCTCTCCTCCCATAAGTTACCCATTCCTATTTCCTGTAAAATTCTCCTTATTCCTTGAGCCCAGTTCATCCCATCATTGGCTTTTTCTTGTATTATTAAACATCGCTTCAAGATATTATGCTCGTCCAATGATTTCAATCTATGCCAATATTTAAGTATCCTTTCTACTATCATGCCCTTGCTACCTACTCTTCCCAACTCCAACATTGCTGCTTCATTAGGTGATGAAATAGATAAACCTAACATACATTTACAGAACGATCTATGTACTTTGTCAACCATCTCCCATCCTGTCACTTCCCCAAATCTCTGATCCATAGACCATTTTTGCTTCAACTACAGCTTTGTAAATCCTTTCCAATCATTTAATTTGTATATCTGGTATTTTCTTTAAGCATATTCCTATAGCAGTAATTGCTAATCTTCCCTTAGCTAAGGTACTTAACTTGTGATCATTCCATCTCCCATTACTACTTATTCTCACTCCCAAATAATCAAACTTGTTTACTATTTGCAACTCTTCCCCTTCCACATACCACTTTTCCTCTTTCTTTAATTTATAGTTCTTTTTAAATACCATTATCTTTGACTTTTTTAAATTTATTCTTAAACCGCATTTCTTACAAAATGAATATATGATATGTAACATTTTTGTTAGACCTCCTACTGAAATAGAACCTACCACTAAATCATCTGCAAAAAGTAATCCTGGAATTTCTCTATTATTTACTGTGGGTAAATATAAGTTATCCTTATTCGACTCTGGCAGCAAGTAATGTACACCATACTCTTGACAAAGGGAAAAATCAAGAGACATTACATCAAGTGAAACTGCTGGTTATGCAACAGGTCCTTCTTGTCCTATCCAATCAGTACTCAAGTGTGCAGGTGCTCCATCAAACTGCAAGTATAGTAAATTGTTTATCAGTTCCAGAAGTAAGCAAACTGCTCCTGTTAGCCTTTCTGGCAGAAGTACAGGTCCCGGCAAATAACTACCAATAATATCAACCCACATGTTCTTGGAAAACCTTTGTTGTTGTGTCCTAATAAAATGATATTTAGGTTCTCAAATTCCTAGATGTGACTATTTGTACTTTTGAAATAACTAGCACACTAAACAAGACCACATCTGTAAGGGAGGTAGGATGATTACTGCTATTTTGATGAAGAAACCACTGTACAAATTGCAAATGAAGTGAGAAATTGCATGGTACACAAGTGGCTTGTGCTAATGCAGTACTCTCCAAATAGATAGCTTGAGGTTGAAGGTAAATTGCTAAATCTTTGGACCATGTCATCTTCAAAATCTGGTGTCCTCACATTCCATCTTCCATCACCATTTTGAAGACAGAGATTCCCTCTTTCTTGAAGTTATCACATTGCAGTAAAGACACTATGGTTTGGATATCTCCTATTAGGGATGATGATAGATGTGATGAGCCTCTCTTCCTTTGTCACTGTAACATATAATTAGAGGCCGGATGTTAGGCACAAGCATTTTCAAAATAGGCAGCCATAAAGGCACTAAAAATCTTGAAAAAAGGCGCTTATTTTTAAATTCATTGTATCTTTTCAAGTAAGTACATAAATTCTACGACAGTATAGGCCTACAGATGCAATTTGTGTCAAATATGAACATAAGTTACATACTACTTGCTATCAAATTAAATAAACCTTTAAATCATGCTTCATTTAATAAATCAACAGATATATATTCCTCCTGGTTTTACAATGTACAAACATTTTTCTGGAACCCAACACTACAGCTTTTAACATCATCTTATTACTTTTCTCCATCATTGCCCCTCTAATTCCTTGAATCCACCGCTATGTGGTATTCCTTTTCTCCTCCTTCCTAGTGGTGTCCATTCCATTATTCTTTTGGTTAATCTTTCATCTTCTGTTCTTTTAGCATGCCCGTACCATTCTAATTGCTTCTGTTGAATAAAATCTAGAATTAAATTTTGAGAATTCATATTTTCTTTTATAATTGCATTTCTAAATTTTTCTCTTTTTAGATATCCTAGCAGATCTCCTCCAATAACCCATTTCTGTTGCCAATAATTGTCTTTTCAACCGATAGTTCAGAGTCCACATGTCAGAGACATAGGTTATAATACTTCTGTTGTTTTAAAAATTGTAGTTGTAGTTTCTTTTGAGACCTGTGTATCCCATAATATACCACTTCAACACCTATTTGTTTTATCGAGTTGTTCACATGCAAGGAGATATATTTTAGAGGGATGATCGTAGTCCATTGTTCCAATTACAACATTTGCAATGAACTGACCACGTGGATCTGTACTTTTGTTAACCGATATCCATATTTTCTTTCCTAATCTGATTAATTGTATCACTGTAACAAACATCTACATAGTTCTTATATAACATACTTTCACTTGGGACTTATTCTTTCGAGTACTTTTGCAAGAAATTCTTCAAAGTTGTATTTTCTACCACAAAGGAATACCCGTGTCAATATGTGCTTTGCAGAGATCTAGTGAAAACTGTGATTGGTGCTGGGAGATGGTGTATGAAGAGATCGGAGTTGCTTTTGGTTCCCTCCTTTTTACTTTCTCTACTACGTATAGTAAGTAGGGGAAGTATTGTATTCCACCCAAAAATTCGATACCGAGATTTCACCGGAAATATATGTTTTGAGACCCCCTGAATCCAAAAAAAGAATTTTTGGAAACATGTCCGTGTGTGTGTCTGTGTCTGTGAACAGCATAACTCAGAAACGAAGTCACATAAACACCAAACTTGGTATTTGGGTTCAGTATCTTCCAGAGATGCGACACGAAGGTTTTCAGGAAAATCCCCTCACCCCAGATTACCCTTTACATGGAACATTTTTCAAAAATTAATTTTCTCAAAAATGGCTCTAACGATTTTGATTAAAATATCATATGTTTAAGATATTTTCATGACAAATAAAATGTATATCTTGAATTTTCTGGGAATGTCTCCAAAAGTATTCTTCATTGTAAACGACTTTTGCATTACTGGTAAACCATAAGAGATAGACAAAATTTTACTACAAAAAAAAGTAGATCGCGTTAAAATACACAATTTATGTCATATACAATTTTTTTGTTGAGTGAACCATTTTCGAGATATTGCTTGTTATTCCCTTAAATTTTTCAATTCTTATTTTCTCAAATGGGAATTCGTTATTCATTTTTTTGTCTTGGATATGCAAAGAGTATTAATCTGTGGCAAAGAGAATGGTGCTGCACCTAGCAACCAGCTATTAAGAGATATGTCTATGCTTAAAGGCTACTGTATTTCTATATTGCCCTTGTAAATATATATTCCCCTTACATCTACAAGAAAATTAGCAATAAGATAGACTCTGCAGATGTTTATCTCGATTAACATGAAGTAGATGGAGAATAAGCGTTTGTAAAAATAGTTTGTACAAGAGTAGAGAAAGTCATGTGAGTGTAACACATCAGATTTTTTTTATAAGTTTAAAGGTTTCACAGTGATTGAAATCTAAACTCTGTATACAAAAGAACAAGGATCATCTTATGAATTTTAGTTTTCTAATAGACAGATCCCATTATATTACATCAAGCCACAAGCAACAAGACAGTTCATCAGTGGGTCTTAGCTGACGATGGAGACAAGGTGCATGCGAAATGTGTTAAAAAAAAACTGATGTGTTACACTCACATGACTTTCTCTACTCTTGTACAAACTATTTTTACAAACGCTTATTCTGCATATGCTTCATGTTAATCGAGATGTTAATCTTATCGCTAATTTTCTTGTAGGTGCAAGGGGAATATGGTAGGCTTTAAGCGATACTCAAATATTTTAAAAGCTGGTTGCTATGTGGAGCATTTTCCATTCTCTTTGTATGTCCAGGACATAATAACAATAATAAAAAAGAATTCCCATTGGAAAAAAAGTATAAGTATTGGAAAATTCAAACAAATAACAAGGAACATCTCGGAAATGGTTCAGTTGACAAAAACAATGTATGTGACATAAATTGTGTGTTTTAACAAGATCTACATTTTTTGTATGGTAATACTTTGTCTATCTCATGGTTTACCAGTTATGCAAAAGTCGTTCAGAATGAAGAGGTCTTTTGGGGACATTTCCAGAAAATACATTTCATTTGCTATAAAAATATCTTAAACATATGGTACTTTAATCAAAATTGTTACAGCCAGTTTTGAGAAATTCAAAATGTTTCGAAAATTGTTCTATGTAAAGGGTAGTTTGAAGTGGGGAGATTTTCTTGAAAATCTTTGTGTTGCATCTTTTAAAGATATTGAACCTAAATACGAAGTTGGGTTTGAAGATTGAAAAGCTAGTAACAGTGATGTGTCATAATTTAAAATAAAGAGAATGGGAGAGCTCATTGAATTGGAAACAAGCTGACTATGGGAGCAAACCATTTTTCCGAAACGTGTTCAAAGTAAGTACCTTTTAGTGATGTAGTGTAGCAACCTCCAACTCTCTTTAATTTAAACCAAGTTTGGTATTTATCCGACTTTTCGTTTTTTAGTTATTGTGTTCACAGGCACACGGACAGACACACACATGGATATGTTTCCAAAAATGCTTTATTTGGATATAGGGGACCTCAAAAGATGTATTTTTTGTGAAATCTTGGTATCGAATTTTTGGATGGAATGCAATACTGCCCTGGATGGAATGCAATACTGCCCTACTTACTTACATAGTAGAAGAAG
This sequence comes from Deroplatys truncata, assembly GCA_030765065.1. NCBI lineage: Eukaryota > Metazoa > Arthropoda > Insecta > Mantodea > Mantidae > Deroplatys > Deroplatys truncata. Next base: position 299,003,346 of record CM060975.1, on the reverse strand, counting down.
TAAAAATAGTGTAGTTATCAAGAAAGAGTGTGCCACATTGAAATAATTCTTGCAGTTATATTGTTTCACTGTGTTTTTGTGTATATTATTGGTATACCATGTAATTTGTTGTATTTTATTATCATTTTGCTATTAAATAATAGACAAAAATCTACAAAGCCTATTTTTAAAGTAATTAAATGAACCTGATCCAAATCATTAAAGTATATTGGAATTTTTCTTCATATTTTCATCTTTTTGCCAAATTTTTCATCATGTTTTGCCTGTCTCTACTCATATACAATGGGTCACACAAGGTATGTTCCTTAACAAAAAATGTTCCTCTTTATGTGACTCATTGTTCCTCAATATTAGTTGGCAAGATCCTGTAACACCAGGTGTATATATTGTATCCATGAAGTCACTTGTTAGTAATGTATGAGGTTCTGCCTTAGTCAAAGTAATAGTACAGTTGAGGCACGATGGTAGAACATTCACTAGTATCTTTCATCTGGAAGGACATGTATTCTATCATAAAGATATTTTTCAGGGATCTCTCGTAGAGAACGTACAAGCTCAAGCACTCTATCCTTGGAAAGCGAAGAAGGGCAATCATCTTTCATTCAACAAAGGCAACATTATTATTGTAAAGGAACAGCAAGAACTGTGGTGGTATGGAGAAGTTGCTGGTGCAGAAGGCTGGTTCCCCAAATCTTACGTTAAGGTTATTGGAGCTGCAGAGCCTGAAGAGCTACAGGGTTAGTATAAAAAACACATAATAGGACTTCATTTCACTATAATTACGAGGGCTGTCCCAGAAGTACCTGACCTAACAAAGAAAACAAACATTTTGGGAAAAGACATCTTTATTTCTCTACATAGTCTCCTTTCAGTTCGATACACTCTTCCCAGCGATGTTTAATAGCTTTGATACCCTGTTTATAGTGAGAACCGTCGAGTTCTGCAAAATAGCCATCAACTGCAGACTCCAGCTCTTCATTGTTGGCAAATCTTTTACCACCAAGCCATTTCTTCAACTTTGGAAACAGGAAATAAATCTGGCGAATAGGGTGCATGAGGAAGCAATTCAAACTTTAACCCATTGATTTTGGCCATGGCGATAATGAATGTGTGAACTGGTGCATTGTCTTGATGAAACAAAACTTTCTTTTTCACTAAATGCAACCGTTTTTGCTTGATTTCATTATTCAAACACTGCAATAAGTTTGCATAATACTCACCATTGATTGCTTTTCCTTTTTGAAGACAATCAATGAAAATTATCTCTTATGCATCCCAAAAAAACTGGCGCCATGACCTTGCCTGCAGATGGAACTGTATTTGCCTTCTTTGGTGCCGATTCTCCCCTTTCAATCCACTGTTTTGACTGTTCCTATTTATGTGACTCATAAATAAGGAGAGTGCATTGTAAACTGCTTGGCTTCCTTCAGAAGGGAAGTAAAGTCGGTGGTCCCGTGTCATAGATTTACAGACGTAAAAGAACCTCAAGCCTGATAAAGAGGCCTTTGAGCAAAATTACCAATCTTTCACGCTCAATATAGAATATGATGCTAAGGACCACAGCAGTTAAAGAGCATTCACAAACAAAAAAAAAAACAAAAAAACAAAAAAAAAAAAAAATCTGTTACAAACATATTGGTCCTCAATTTAAGTTGGATTTAAACTCGCAAGTTGATCTACATCCGTGAAAAGTAAGTACCTTGTGCTAGTGTGTTTACAGAAATGTGAAGATGCTATTACACAGTAGCTCAATTCTTGAGGTTATCTCTATTAAGCCAGAATTAATTTAACCATGATGATCTGAGACTTAGTTATTCTTGCATTGAAAAAAAATATTGGGGATTGTTAAAGGTTTTCAGAATTGTAAGCTGATAATTTGTATTAATACATCATTTAGGTTAACCATAGTAGCAGTGACAATAAACCTCAAAGATTTAGGATATGACAGGAACATAATTTTTCACAAATTATAAATAACTGATGGGAAAGCTCAGTGGAGTGAGTTGTAATAACCAGCAAAGGGCCAAGCAGTCTCCTTATTATGAGTTGCATAGAAATACAGGTTTCAGAATCTTTTCCATACACATTACTCAAACTTTGGTATAGATTATGTGGACAATATTTTTGCCATAGTCAGCAGGAACATGGTAGATGATTCTGTAAAATTATTAAATCTACAAGATAACTGTCAAATTCACCTTAGAGATTGAATTGGGTTTGAATGATTGTTAGATTGGTTTGTAACTTGAATTTCACTCACTTAAAATTTAGTTTTGGAACTTAAAATTGTTTCAGAAGCAATTGCTTTCATTTTCAGTCTAGGTCCAACTGGAGCAATTGCTTCTGAAATTTCTTCCAAAGTTGAATTTTAATAAAATGAAGCTAGTGTTCCAAACGAACTCAAAAATCTTTCAAGTTATTATGAGGGCAGTCCCAGAAGTGCCCGATCTGACGTATAGATAGTGGTTGTTGTTTCAAACAAATGACTATGGTACAAAATACCAACCTTATAAAGCTTAAGTTTGAAGTTTGACAATGCTATGTTGTTTATAATTGGTTGGCAGCCATTAATAGTGAACTCTCTCAGCGAATTTGTAAACATGGATAAAACTGGTCATCGTTATGTGATACAATACTTTCATTTGAAAGGTCTTAGTCCAGCTAATGTTAAAGCTGAGCTAGATTCTACTCTGGGTGAGTCTGCTCCTTCGTTTGCAACAGTAAAATATTGGGTGGCAGAGTTTAAGCTAGGCTGTACGAGCTACCAAGATGAACATTGCAGTGGTCGACCAAATGAGGTGACCATGCCAGAAATTGTGAAGAAAATCCATAAAATGGTATTGGATGACTGTCGACTGAAAGTGCACAAGCTAGCAGACATTGTAGGCATTTCAAAAAGTGCTGTACATCGCATACTAACTGAAAATTTAGACATGAGAAACTGCGTGCAGGACAATGGGACAAAAAAGCATCGCTGCAATAAAGCCAAGTTTTTGCGTCGATTCATAACCATGGATGAAACATATGTCCATCACTTTACACATGAGACGAAGGAATAGTCAAAACAGTGGACTGAAAGGGGAGAATCGGCTCCAAAGAAGGCAAAGACAGTTCCATTTGCAGGCAAGGTTATGGCGTCAGTTTTTTGGGATGTGCGTGGGATAATTTTCATTGATTATCTTCAAAAAGGAAAAGCAATCAATGGCGAGTATTATGCAAACTTATTGCAGTGTTTGAATGATGAAATCAAACAAAAAGGGCTGCATTTAGCGAAAAAGAAAGTTCTGTTTCATCAAGACAATGCACCAGTTCACACATCCAATCAATGAGTTAAAGTTCAAATTGCTTCCTCATGCACCCTATTCACAAGATTTAGCCTCCCCTCTGATTATTCTCTGTTTCCAAAGTTGAAGAAATGGCTTTGTGGTAACAGAATTGGTAAAAATGAAGAGGTGGCGTCTGCAGTTGATGGCTATTTTGCAGAACTCGACGGTTCTCACTATAAACAGGGTATTGAAGCTATTGAACATCACTGGGAAAAGTGTATCGAGCTGAAAGGAGACTATGTAGAGAAATAAAGATGTTTTTTCCCAACATTTTTGTGTTTTCTTTGTTAGGTCGAGTACTTCTGGGACAGCCCTCGTAATTCTATTTTCCAAATTAATTGAATTGGATAATGCACTTCAATTTTTGAACATAAAAGTAATTTGTAACAAAATAGAATTTGGTATTTACAAGAAAAATATGCATACAAGCAATTGCGTTGAGAACAATAATTCCAATCTAACACAACAGAAACAGAACACTTTAAATTCACTAGCATTCAGATTGGTAAATATCCCATTGAGAAAGAAAGCATATGAACAGGAATATCAAAGCATCATCATTGTAGCAGAAACAAATGGATTTATACCTGTAGTACACCTGGATATCTAATTGTTCTTTCATAATCATTAAATCTTATTTGTTTCACGTTAAGACACATCCATAGGGACTTTTATTCTGCTAGTGTGAAGTCAGGACCTCTTGCTGTGAAGGCAGTTACCTAAATATGCATTTTCCCTCCATTTAAAACATTTTTTGCTTTAACTGGATAAAAGAGGGATGAACTGTACAACAATGGCAAATGTGTGTTGTGATTGTTAACATGAAGTGTGAAATCTAGCGGTAATGCTTTGCTCACCTTAGGGACCATTCACAATGAAAATTTAGCAGTAACATAACATTGTAAAACTTAAATATAAACTTAATGTTGTATGTTGTCATTCACAACAACAAATGGAAGCATAAACAGCAGCAATCGCAAGAGAGCATGAAACAGCTCAGCTAATATGGTGGCTTGCAAACCTACCTTCAACAGTACTATCCACAAAAGAGATTATGTACATGCATCAAAATGAACAAGGACGTTAAACTCATAACAAATTATTACCTGTCATCATAATGTGTTTTGTTCAGATTTTTATACGTATCCCGGTGACTCATGGCCCATAATGTTACACACAAAGGCAGTTAACGTGTCTGCAATGGCAACGGAAAATCTGATGTGAGATGGCAGGGTGATCAAGTGATGAAGTGTATTGAAAATTGCTCTCTGATTGGCTAGTTTCTTGTGTTTGGAAACTTCTTGGAGCCTAAAAACCTCTGTGCTTATGTTATAAGCTTAGTCAACATCAGCCAATGTGAACGTGTGCATTAAGAGAGCAACTCTGTGCTTACATTATGCTTATGTCCAAGTTTATTGTGAATGGCACCTTAAACTCTCGCTTGCTCTTTCTGAAAATGCTTAAAATTTGATGTTTATGACAAATTGCTTCAACTGAAGCATTAATAGTTTTTTTTAACTTGTTTCATGTCATTGTCAGTTTGTGTCTGTTGATGTGATTAGATTAGATTAGATTGGATTGCATTCTGTGAGTTCACTAGCAGCCATAAAGGCTTGTGAACATAGAACATGTCAAGGAAATGTACAAAAATTACATATAGGCATAAATATTACACAGAATATAGAACATTTGAAATAAAATAGACACATACTATATGCGTGTCAAGGAAATGCACAGTAAAGTTACATATATACATAAATATTACATAGTATACAGAACATTTAAAGTAAAATAGAGACATATTATATACAAAATGAAACAAATCAAGTGTAATTTTTTACAGAGTCGAATACCTCCTTACTGTTATAAGGTTAACATACGTATAGGCAAGAACAGTTATTTTAACATTCACTAGGCTTGTACCTTTGTTCGTCTCATCTATTTGATTTGTAATGCATAGCATTTACTGTCAGTTCTTAATATACATACATTTAAATAGCTTCATTAATTCTAGAGCAGGCATCAAATATTACTGACAATTGTCATTAATATTTACTAATACTACTTACAGAGCTATATACGTATTATCAGGATAATTTGTCATTCAGATAATCTTGTACAGAATAATATGCTTTTGAGCATAGGTATTCTTTAACAGCAGTTTTAAAGACATTGAAATTGTCAACTTTTCTCTTAAGATCATTAGGGAGAGTATTAAATATTTTTATGGTCTCATAATATACACCTTTCTGGAAGCAAATAAGCAGAAAGCTTTGCACTGGGATGATGCTCCTAGGTGACCAGCTGCCAACTGCTGGAAACAAAAGTGATTTAGAGTAGAGTCAAAGATAACAGGAGAGAGCATATGAGCAAAATCCCAAGAACAGAAAGGAGTAGTTTGTCAGTCCATTGTCCATGTATTAGAAGTTTGAGGTTTTGTTACTGGTACATATGTGTGTTAAGCAATTATTGTATGTAATTCTTTTCTTTGGGGGGGGGGTCAAATTATAAGGTACTACAGATGAACTCAACCCACATGTCCTGGGTTTGACTTCCGGCTGGGGCAAGAGAATTTTTCTTCAACTAGAACCATTTCATATCCTCTGCAAGGTCTGGAGGTATGAATACAGTAGAATCTCGTTTGTACGTTTTTGCAGGGACCTAAGGATTTGGACGTCATAAGCGGGAAAACGTGTTAACAAAAATACAAAATCTGCAATTTAAGAACATAGTTATGTAATAAAAATCTAATAATTACTACGTCTCCATGGACAGTTGAAATAGTTTTCAAATATAATTTTATACTGAATACTAAATTCAATATGTATTCAAATGGATTTGGATACACAAAACCTGAGAATAAATAATTCAAGCTTTTATGTTGGTCAACTTGGATTTTTGAGGTTATATGAATGTTTTTGAGAAAATAGATTTGCGAATTATGGAAGCGACAATAGTGGCTTTGCTGTTTGTTTTATTACACATATGATAACAACTTCCGCTAAAAAAAGAAAACAAAATTATGTGCGTGGATCATGTTACGAGTACAATAGATGATAGTAACTTTGGCCTGTTCAATACGATTTGAATACAGTAGGTGTTTCCATGCAACAAATTTCGTTCTGATCCTATTTTCCAAGAGGAAAGTTTTGTTTTAGCATTTTTCCCTTCTTTAAAAGCAGTTTCAATCAATTTAGGTTTGCTAACAATTGTGTTTAAGGTTGACGGAGGAATGTTTAACTTCCGCATTATATCCACATGTTTCATATTTGGATTGTGGTATACTTCAAGGATTTTCAGTGTTGGTTATTTATTACACTTTCTTTTTTTCATTGCAAATGAAAAGTTAAAATACAATCTACATATGTTTGGTCAACACTCAACAGTAGTAACTATCGTTGGCGTTTACCATGCCAAGGTAAAGCATTCTCTATCCCGCCCACATAATTCGTGTCACACGAATATTTACATACATGCATGTGATTGGCTGCCAGTATCCACCCCGTGACCAAGGATTGACCAAAGTAGCAAATGGAGGACGTCAAACTTTGAACGTGTTAAGCGCTTACTCCCACTGGACTGGCCAAGGATTGGCTAAAATAGCGAATGAGGATGTCAAACTTCAAACGTAGTAAGCGGGATCGGGAAAATGCACTAAGCAAACATTATTTATTACACTTGGTGATTTGGTACCAGGACTTTTATAATTGAACGTAATACACGGGAAAACGTGTTAATGAGGAATGTGCTAACGGGATTCCACTGTATATGTGTGCATGCATGCGTGCGTGTTTTTTTTTTTAATAAAATTTAATAAAACATTTTCGGAGTCAAAGGTCCTGTAATGAGCAAAATAAAAGGGAACTATCTAAATGAAACAATGAATTAAAAAATAAATGAATGGAGTGAAGAACGTAGCACTATACTTTGATAACCTTTAATGTATAATAAAAGCTTGCTCCCTAATCTGATAGCCTGAAGGATTATACTTGTTTTGCTGTGTATTGAATGAGAGCATGTAAACAACATTAATACAACAATAACCATTGGTGACAAATCTAAAAAACTAAACAAAACTAAATGCTGTTTGAAAACCAGAGTAAAAGAACATTTTAGAAATTCTAAATACAAACATACTGATAAATCAGCTGTAGCAGAGCATTTTTGATCATTTAATCAATAAATAAATCCCAAAGTTAAATTATTAAAACATTTAAATGAACCCACAGATTTAATGGTATGGGAGAAAATATTTATTTTAAAGAATAAAGATCATGCAATGAACTTTGAAATTCTGCCAATTGATTCTGTTAAACTTGTTTTACTTCCAATAGATGGCATTACCATAGCTAGCAATCCATCACCACCTAGCGGCAGTAACTGCAACAACGTAAATAAACAACAAGAGAAAAAAAATGATGCTGATGATGAAATCAAGAGATTTTGAAACATGTCCTGCTATTGAATTATTGTACAAGATAAGTGAAGATTTGGCACCAATATTATTGTTACATTAATTTACATTTACTTCACTGTCAATAGCTGCATTTTTGCATTTTATGTAAACAACATGTTTATCAGTGCAACAAAGTATGCTAAGTTTTCCATTTAATTCCACAGAATATTATGTGGCTCTTTATCCATATCAATCAATGGAAACTGGTGACTTAAGTTTCCAACAAGGGGAAGTTGTACTTGTAGTGAAGAAGGAAGGTGATTGGTGGACTGGTATCATTGAAGATAGACAAGGTATCTTCCCGTCCAATTACGTCCAAAAGGCAGAACCTGAGGTAAGCATAAAAGTAATAACCACATTCTAGAATAATTTGCAGCTAATACGAGGGTGGTCTGAAAAGTTTCCGACCTCAACATGAAGATGGCAGTACTCGTAAATAAAAGCTAGTGAATTCCGTTGTTCATCTCTTGACAGTTACTCACCAAAGTTTCAGCCATTTTGGATGCTCAGCTGTTATGTAAGTGAGGTGATGTGAGTGTTTTTATGAAAGTGGACAAAATCGAGTATTGAGCTGTCATTAAATCTTTGGTTTAGAAAGGCAATACACCTACGCAATTCAAAGATGAGTTGGATTCTGTGTATGGGGACTCTGCACCATCATTTACCACAGTAAAATTTTGGGCAGTTGAATTTAAATGTGGCCGTAAGGGCTTGGAAGACAAGGGCTCGGGATGTCCAAACATTGCAACTACTGACGAAAACATTGCCAAAGTTCACCAAATGGTGCTAGACAACCGCCGAATTAAAGTGAGAGAGATAGCAGAGGCTATGAGCATGTCAAAAGAACGTGTTTGTCGCATATTAAATCAACATTTAAACATGAGAAAGCTGTCCGCGCGTTGGGTGCCGCATTTGCTCACGTTTGACAAAAACGTATTCGAATGAACATTTCCAACGCTCTGTTGGCACAGTTTAGGCGCAATAAATCCGAGTTTTGGTGCCGATTAATTACTGTAGATGAAACTTGGATACACCATTACACGCTCGAAACAAAAATACAGTCCAAACAGTGCACTGCAAAGGGGCAACTGGCTCCAAAAAAAGCAAAAACTGTTTTTTCGGCTGGGAAAGTGATGGCGACTGTTTTTTGGGATAGTCATGGAGTTATTTTAATCGATTATCTTCAAAAAGGAAAAACCATTACAGGAGCATGCTACGCATCATTACTTGACAAGCTGAAGGCAGAACTTGCAGAAAAACAGCCGCATTTGCAGAAAAAGAAAATCCTGTTTCACCAAGACAACACACTGTCTCACACCTCAGCGGTTGTAATGACGAAAATCCAAGAATTACGGTTTGAACTGCTTGACCATATGCTTTACTCACCAGATCTAGCCCCAAGCGACTTCTTTTTGTTCCCTCATATGAAAATTGCGCTCGGAGGACAGAGATTTTCGTCAAATGAAGAGGCAATCACCTTTGTGAACAATTATTTTGCAGAGAAAAACGCTGAGTACTATTTGGACGGGTTACAGAGATGGGAGCATCGCTGGGAGAAGTGTGTAGAGTTACAAGGAAGCTATGTTGAAAAATAAAAAAAAAAATTCTGAAAAAATGTTTTGTATCTTTATTAGGTCGGAAACTTTTCAGACCACCCTCGTACTACATTGTTAAACAAGATTTTTCACAAGAATAATACTAAATCAGCGCTTCTGATATCCCATTTGATTTTCATATGTCTATAGAAAAATCTAAATAGGAATAATTTATAGACTATTGTGTAATGGAAAATGCAGTTTTCCTTCCCTACTTGAAGTGCAACACCAATTGCATCAGCAAAATACTGAAAGAGCACAATATTGTTACTGTTTTTAAGTCAAAATATAAATGCTTCCCCCTGGTAAAGACCCCAGAACCTTACTGATGTTTGCAGGCATCTACTTTATTCTTGTGGGGCATCTTACATCACTGACCTGTTAGAAAGAGCACAAAGCAGATTGCTGATTGGACCTAACTAATAAATCTGCTGTTGAACATGCTATTGAAGTACAATGGTGAACACACTATACGAGATCTGTTCAAAAAGTTCCAAAACATTCGTAATTTAGTGCCAAGGGAGTGTTGGAGCGAAATGCTGTTGGCATCCCTGCACGTGCCTGTGTTTAATGTGTAACTGTCGGAAGTTTCATTAATGTATGTCTGTTAGTTATTGTTCAGTGCTGTATTGAGTAGAACATTGTGTTGCACAGTTTGTGAATTTTGAGATGGCAGAGTTAGAGGAGCAACGCATCTGCATTAAATTTTGCATGAAACTCAAGAAAACCTTTACAGACACACACCAAATGATGCAGGAAGCCTACGGTGATGAGTGCTTAAGCCGTACTCGGTGTTACGAATGGTTCACGTGGTTTAAAAATAGCCGGATGGAAGTTAAAGATGACCCTCGTTCAGGACGCCCTTCGACGACGCTCATGTCAGGAACGTCGCAATGCCTGCGAGAAAATGTGAGAAGGAAACACTCTGAAATGTGGCAAGACAATTCATGGCTCTTGCATCACAATAACGCACCCGCACATTCATCCCTGTTGGTGCATGACTATCGCACAAAAAACGATATCACTGTGCTGCCTCATCTTCCGTACTCTCCAGACCTGGCCCTGCGGAGTTTCTTTTATTTCCAAAGTTGAAAACCTCGTTGAAAGGATGAAGATTTGCAACGATAGACGAGATAAAAGAAAATTTGCAGATGGTGCTTCGTGCGATCCAGAAAGAGATATACCAAGGAAGTGGAAACAGCATTGGGAGCGGTGTATCAATTATGGAGGAGAGTATTTCAATGGAGACCATACACAATAAGTAAAAGCTAAGCATAGAAAAATGTTGTGGACAAAGTTCAGGAATTTTTTGAACAGACCTCGTGCAATATACAAGGGTTGTTTGATAAATCTAGTGAGTTCTGTGAAATGGAGAGAAATTTTGTTAAGCGGCACCGTTTTACTAAGAGTGGTTCCTCTGATAGTGACAAATTTTCAGTTAGATGAAATTCAGTTAATTGTTGAGAGCTACTGAAGTGATTAGTATCACATATGACATAGAAAAAAAAAGAACTTTCATGCTGTTGTTATACATTTCCATATAAAAGGATGGATTGCAAAACACATCAAAGCACAGTTGGTTGAAGTTCATGTAGATTCAGCATTAGTTCTAGAGGAATGAGTTTAAATGTGATGGAAGAAGCATCTCTGACCCCTAGGTCACCATAAAGGAAAGCATTGAAAAAAAATCTGATGCGTTACACTCACATGACTTTCTCTACTCTTGTACAAATGCTTATTCTCCATATGCTTCATGTTAATCGAGATGTTAATCTTATTGATAATTTTCTTGTAGATGCAAGGGGAATATGGTAGGTTTTAAGCGATAGTCAAATATTTTAAGAGCTGCTTGCTATGCGGAGTATTCCATTCTCTTTGTATTACCAGGACAAAAGAAATTGAGTAACGAATTTGAGAAAAAGTATAAGTATTGGAAACTTCAAGGGAATAACAAGCAATATCTCGAAAATGGTTCATAAATTGTGACATAAATTGTATATTTTAACGCGATCTACATTTTTTGTGTAGTAAAATTTTGTCTATCTCTTATGGTTTACCAGTTATACAAAAGTCGTTCACAATGAAGAATACTTTTGGAGACATTCCCAGAAAATTCGAGATGTACATTTCATTTGTCATGAAAATATCTTAAACATATGATATTTTAATCAAAATCGTTAGAGCCATTTTTGAGAAAATTAAAATTTTCGAAAAATGTTCAATGTAAAGGTTAATCTGGGGTGGGAGGATTTTCTTGAAAACCTTTGTGTCACATCTCTGGAAGACACTGAACCTAAATACCAAGTTTGGTGTTTATCCAACTGTTCGTTTCTGAGTTATGCTGTTCACAGACATACACATGGACATGGTTCCAAATATGCTTTTTTTGGATTCAGGGGGTCTCAAAACATGTATTTCCGGTGAAATCTTGGTATCAAATTTTTGGGTGGAATACAATACTTCCCCTACTTACTATACGTAGTAGAGAAAGTAAAAATTTGATATAATGCAGAAGCACAGAGTGAAACTGCATGAAATAGTTAAGACTGCAGGCAACTCATCTAAACAATTGCACATTATCCTGCACAAAATATTAGAAATGAGAAAGTTATGTGCAATTGCTGACTATTGATCAAAATGTCTGCAAAAGAATATTTCAACACAGCGTGTAGCACTATTTAATCACAATCTGCAGGACTTCTTGTGCTGATTTGTGTTTGTGAATAAAACTTGGGGTCATCATAACATCCAGAGACAAACAGTAGTCAAAACAATGGACAAAGGCTGGTGAGAGTGTGCCAAAGATGGGGAGGACTATTTTATCAATTGGAAAGGTGATGGCCACTGTTTTTTTTGGGATTCCCAGGGTATAATCCTGATAGTTTATCTAGGTACTTAGATAAAGGCGGAATCATTACTGGAGACTCTCCATCCTGTTCTCCAGAGTTAGCCCAAAGTAATGTTTCCTATTTGCAAATTTGAAAACCTGGCATGTTGGGAAGGAATTTTCATCAAATGCGGAAGTGATCATCATCATTGAGTATTTTGCGGGGTTTGACAGATCCTATTCCGATTAAATGAACTAGTTGGAAACTAGACATTTATAGAAATAAAATATGAAAAAATAATTTTTACTGCATATAAAATAACTTATGAAAGGACCCTCATAATGACACGAGGCACCTTCTTCTACTTTTCATTGCTAAGAACATTTTCATTGTTGTTGTTGTTCACCAATGGCACTGGGAATTAATTGATCTGCATCATTTTCCCTCTGGCTTCCCAATATAAAGTCTGTAAGTTTTCACTTTTAAGGCCTTTGCATTTGGCAAGATGTTGTTTGTTCAGGATGACATCTTCTTCACAGACAGTGCACTTGGGTATAGGTACAGTAGGAACGATGGTTCTGTGCCGGTGAAGGCTCGATGCGCACTGGTTATCTGGACAGTGAGCGAGCCCCCAATTCTCGGGCATGCGCAGTGAGTGCCATCGCTTCAGTCTAGCGGCAGCAATAGTTCGAGTAACATCTCTCTTGTCAGCCGTCTGTTGATGCTACCTTGAACGTTGCATTTATAAATAAAATTAGTTACTGTATGTTTCTGTAGGGGCGTCATTTCAGTTTCTGCATTGGGGGAGGGGGGCAAGATTGCTTGGAGCAGTTTCACAAATGTTCATGTGCATTGTAATAATATGTTTGGCCTAAAAGAAATTGTTTTATTCTTAAATGTCAAATATTGCTATTAATAGTACAGTTGTAATGTTTCATTTGGTAGAGCAATAATGTTGCTTGTAACCTAGGGGAGGGGGCCAATTGACCCTCTCCCCCCCTAAATGACACCCCTGTGTTTCTGTAATTAAACTTGGATTGCATATAGCTATTGCGTATTTTGATGTGTTTATTAGAGGTTCTTGCCTTCTGCGACGTTTTATGTAAAAATAACAAAGGTTAATATAACACAAAATGATGGAGATAAATACAAAGAAATCGCTAATGGAAAAACAAATTCCTATCTTGCCTCTCAGATCTGTCTTGGTGATGGTTAATGCACCGTACCATAGTGTGCAGTTGGAAAAGGCCCCATTGTCTCATACCAAAATACGATGCAGAACTTGCCCCATTCCATGAAAGGATGCCAAGTTTGGAGCTTTAAACCTAAGTAAGGGTCAAAGCCTATTCCGAAAATTTACGTTGATAGTTTGTAGGCCATGCACACAATGTTCTCCGATTACCGCCCTAGTTTTCGGGTCTTAATCTAATAGAACTCATCTGGGCTGATATAAAGCAATGGGTAGCCTGGTAGAACACCCTTTTAAACTAGATGATGTTATTGATTAAGCTTAGCTAACAACATGTTGAGAACATTAGCGTAGAAAAGTGGGAAAATGCCTCTCAACACATTAAGTAGGAAGACAAATACATTGAAGAACAACAAGGCCTGTTTGAAAATGTCTTAGAAGGTTCTGTAATCCAGGTTAGGAAATATAGTGACAGCAAACGAGAAGAAGACTGATGACGATGAAAGGGAAAGTCTTGCAGAAGAAAATGACGGTGGTGATATTTCTGGTGTAGAGTGTTTGTCACAATAATAAAGCCCCTGCTAGTTTACGACAATGCATTTACATGACAAGGTTTGTGTAAAATGTGTAAATATAAAAGAATGATTGAGCAATCTGACAATAGTGACAATAAACCAGTCATGCAGTGGGGTGGTGTTGCATGTTTATGTCGTATCAGCAAAGTCCCACGTCTTCCAGCAGGCAGGCGCACAGAGAGCTGCCTGGTGTTAGGCATAGACTCTCTTCAGTGTGCAAGGAAAGAAGGTCACCAGCACAGAACCATTGTCCCTACTGTAGGCATCGTATCTTGTAGAGATGTTCTGTGAGGCAATCGTGGCCAGTTGCCATCCTAAACAAGGCCACTGCAGTCTTCCTTGGCATTTTTTGTATATCAACTCTATCTTTAATATTCTTATAATCTTTATCCTTTAATTTTCTTCTTCAACAAGTCTCTGCTGTCTTTTGAAATGTTGTTTAATGTTATTTAATTGTTTATTTATTTCTATTTGTTCTACAGGTTTTATTTGTTGTATTGCACCTTTCTTTGCTAATTGATCCGCATGTTCATTGCCCAAAAGTCCAACATGAACTGGGATCCATTGTATCGTGACATGATTTCTAGTTTCAACTGCTTTAATTAGGCTTCTTATTGCTTTAATATTTCTTGTTTTATTATTGTTATATACTATTCCATCTATGGCTGATTTTGAGTCTGATAAAATGACTATTTTTTGTTGTATGTATGGTCTATATAAAATGTTCTGTTATGCTGCTTTTATAGGTGTTAATTCTCCATCATAGTGTGGTTTGACGTTTCATCTAATGTTAGATACTGTGCAAAATGTTTACAGTATACTCCTGCACCGTCATTTTTTTATTGATGAGGGATCCATCTTTATATATTCGTTGTTCCCCACACTTTCATTGTGAAAGCATCCAAAATGTACAACAAAATAGCAGTAGCTTTGAAACTCCACAAAACTTGGTATCTAGCACAGCAAAACACTTATCCCAAAACTTTGAGCCTCTCAGACCCCAAGGATCTTAAATACGAGGGCTGATCAACAAAGACTGAGACTGATTTTTTTTCACAGATGTTTATTACTCCAATTCAATGTCCCCTCCTACTTCAATGCACTTTTTATAGTGTCTCTGCCAGTCCTTGAACACGTGCTGCAGACTATTCTTTGTCAGGTCCTTGAGAATCACCTCACTTTTCTTGAGCACTGCTTCAGAGTTCTCAAATCGAATACCCCTAACCTTTGCCTTTAGTGATGGGAAGAAGAAAAAGTCACAGGGTGCAAGATCGGGGCTATAAGGTGGATGTGGTACACAGGTAATGTTGAATCGAGCCAGAAACTGCATGACTTGATTTGCGACGTGAGGCCGTGCATTGTCATGATGAAGTCGCCACCCAGTCCAAGAAAGCTCTGGTCGTTTCTTTGCAATGTGCTTCCTCAGTGTAGCCAATACTGACGTGTAGTATGCTGCTGTAACAGTAGTGTTAGGGGGAACTGCATGCTGGTAAATCATTCCATTACAGTCAAAAAATGTGATCACCATCACTTTCCCTGCAGATGGAACAACTTTTGCCTTTTTTGGTGTTGGAGAACCTGGCGATTTCCACACTGTGCTGGCTTGTTTTCCTTCAGGATCATAATGATGCAGCCATGGCTCATCACCGGTGATGATCGATTTAAAAAATGCATCACCTCCATTGTCTGGTATGCGAAATGCACGTATGGTCTACAAAATAGAGCATTACTACCAACCTACCAATACGAGAGTGCTGCCGCCTACCAACATTATACATAAAAACCCGCTCTTTTCAAATATTTATGTTACAGATACGAACTATCACGGAAGCTACAGGAAAAAATCAGTCTCAGTCTTTGTTGATCAGCCCTCATAGAAACTGTATATGTTTTACTGCGGGGATTATCCTTTGCATCGCAGTATGCTGCTAAGTAGCCAAAATAGAAACTTGTACAGAGGACACGTGTATTTTACAAGCAGGAAAAGGAGTGTGGTTACCCCTCTATTCCTGCTGACAAAGTTATTGAACAGATATCGAAAACTTGGGTGGAATATAAAGCCACATTATCAGCTTTTATGTATTGGCAACTGCAGCATAACCAACATGACACAAAGTGTCAAGTGCAACCTCATACCGACAGGAGGTATAGTGCCAGAAAACCAGTCATTGAAGTTTTACTTCTAAAGTGGTCACCTTCAGCAGCATGGTAATTGACTTGTGTAGAGTCTCAGCAACTACAGTATCTGGTGCTGCTTAGAATATGTAATGAAGAGGGTTGGTGTGCTAAGTAAATCAGTTGTGCACACTTCTGATTGGCTCAGCTGTGATTTGAACTGGGCTGCTGCTTTACTCAGACCAGCCCTCATGGAAATTAGAAGGGGCTTACAGTTCAGATCCTACTAGCTTCCCCTGTCAAAGAAAAAATTCCACAAGAACAAAAATTTGCTGTCTACCTAATTAACTGTGAAAATTGTGACTTGGTGTATATTGGCAAAACAAAAGAAATATTGAAACCAGAAGGAAAGAACACTTCAGATATATATTCAATAAACAGATGGACAAATCTGCCATAGCAAACCACTTTTGGACCACAAGCCATGACAACCCTGAAGTCAGACTCCTGAAATGTACCACCAATCCAACAGAACTAAAAGTTTGGGAAAACATACACATAATCAAACACATGAAAGCAGTAATGAACTTTGAAATCCCGCCACTCAACAATCTAAGCAGCTTCATCACGGACACTCCAGATGACACTATTTCCATGCCACCTACATCTACGGAAGTAAATTCCCGGCATGCTCAGTCAGATAAAAGCTGAAGATGAAAGCAAGCAGTGCGTTTGAAGCATGTTCGATTAATTTCAAGTAAGTGAAGTTTTAGTGTATCCACCAACTCAAGATTCAATTAATTTACTGTTTTGCTTCACTATCTCTAACTTCTGAATAACACTTTGAATGTCCTGTTGTTGGGTTGAAGACAACTGCTTCCACTCCTAAGTATACAAATACAATTCTCATAATTGCAATCCCAAAATGCTAAACCTTTCATCCAATAAATTCATCAAACACCTCTTTGGATACTTTGCTTTTTTTAATTTATATCAGTGTTTAAATTGAAGTCTTTATTTACCAATGTTTACAAAAGTTTCTTTGTTTTTAAATATTTTAAATTTTACAGCGATTATGTGACCAAATATTGTGGCATATCAGTAAGTGCATTGTCATTACCAGACGCATTATTGTGTTGCATTGTCGATAGCATTATTGCGTTCCTTTGATTATTTTTTTTGGCTTAACGATCCCTCCTTTGGTGCAGAACACGCCAGAGAGGGGGCTTTGATTGAAAACGGTCTGGTATGATGCCAACCCTGGCTGGCTTGATTAGACACGGTTGGAGGGTAGGGAAAGTAGTTAGTGTCACTTGAATGTGAGCAGTGGAAGCAGCAAGTCGCGTGTGTGGTCAGTCCTCAACTTCGGAGCATCTCCCCTCATCTGTTTTCCTAAGTGCATAATGTAGAGTTGCCAAACATTTGTCAAACTCCAGGTAATGTGTGTTATGTAACTTTTTGTATAATGTAAAACCTCATGCCTTCCTCTAAATCTAAACACAAAGGTCCCAGTCCTCCTGCCTTTAGCAAGTTACGCTCCCCCATATACGTATTGGGATGATTGAAATTTAATCATTTGCTAGAAATCTTTTGGCCCTCACACCAGCATGTAACATTATTTAGTTCTATTGGGTATACTGTTAAAAGCACTGCATTATATGCATTGTGAACTAATACTGTATCTGGCAAAACAAACAACACTGAAATGTTAGTTAATGACATTGGTACAAAATGTCTTCAAAATGTGTAGATCTGCCACACATTGTTCATAATATTTCTGAAAATTATTGACTATATTGATGAACAAAGTTGCTTTAAGACATAAAAAAAAACTTATCTTCTTGCGTAGTTCAGAATTATTTGTAGGTAGGTCATCTGTCGTGAAAATTTTATTCTTTCAATATGCCCTCTAATACAAATCCACCCAGTTCTTTTAACATCCACCAAACAGACCTGTCTCTCAAACCTAGTTGCAGGTTTGGCAACTTTAACACTTTTTGGAGAAGTAATTCCTGATTCTTGTTTGTGGTTACAGTTCTTGAGCATCCCATTGTCCCCTTTTGACATAGGGCTGATCCCAATGATAGTTAATATTGCTTTGTTATATGGTGCCTCCTCATTAAATCTCTCCTCATGCTGTTATTTAATGTGAAGCAAACTTGGTCCATTGTGACACCATACTCCATATGACTGGAAATAGTGTTCCACGATAAACCCTTCTCTTCTGTTGTGTGACCATAATTTCAGAAACCAACATAAAACTGAATTCACAATGTGTCAAACTATTATACCAGGTGTTTCAGAAATACTTTTACAAACTTCGGGTAGGTTCCTCACAGCAGAAGTTCATATGAACATATGTCCCATAACCCTTGGTTTTCACGTTATTCCTGTCACAATGCAAGTGTGAGTTCAACGGCCTTTGAGGTCCAACCTCAAAACTTCATTTCTCTATGCATTCATAGAAGGCGTTGACGCATTGTACTACATACAGTAGATGGCGAAGTGTTGCCATGGAGACTTGTTTACGTTTGTCATTTGTCATTAGTCTGTCTTCAACGTTTCAAGTGTGTACGTGTAGTGAGTTAATTGCACGTGTTTCGTTCCACCATTGCTGGATATTCATTTCCTGAACAGGCAGATATGATTTTTATGTATGGTCACGCGAATGGTAATGGACGCAAGACTGCACGGCTCTATCAGATGGAGTTTCCAGACCAAAGACAACCGAGTTATTCAAACTTTGTCGCTGTTTATCGTCGCCTTGCTGATAAATGTGATAAATGCCTGGCTCTGGCACATTTTAGTCGCATTGTTCGAGATGCACTGACTGGTATCTACCATGACCGATGGATAGGCAGAGGAGGACCAGTTCTATGGCCTGCATGTTCTCCCGACCTCAATCCTGTGGATTTTTACCTCTGGGGGCATCTTAAATCATAGGTTTATGGAGCAGCCATCCCGGATGCAGAAACACTTCATCGACATGTCATGGAAGCCTGCGAAACCATTCGACACCATCCCGGAGTTTTTGACAGGTTGTGACATTCCATGATTCGACGAGTACAGGGATGCATTGAAGCAAGAGGAGGACATTTCGAGCATTTATTATGAGTTTTGTGTGTTACAAGTGTACTACTGTGTTGAACACCTCCTCCTAACGAGAAAACAAAGGATTATGGGACATATGTTCATATGAACTTTTTTCCTTCTTGTGGTGTAAGGAACCCATACCCGAAGTTCGTAAAAGTATTTCTGAAACATTCTGTATACTATAAATACTTTATTGATTTGGTAACTTGGACAGCAAATCGATAATTTCAATGTCGTTTGTTTTGCCACATACTGTAGAAACATTTATGTGAACGTTTCCTCATCCAAAAACACGCTTGAATACTCTTCTGTAGTGTCTGAAGGTAACTAAACAAACAAACTTTAATTTCTGTTACTCAGTGGATACTCTGTTAAATTTTATAACCATGTGAAATTGTTTATTGTATGAGCTTCCAATGTTTGTTTAATTTGAGAAAGGTTTATTTGGTAAAGTTTGCAAATTTTTTTATTTCAGTCAATTGTAACAACTAGTATATCTGAATCAATGATTGAGAAACCAATAGAAGTAGTGTCAACAACAGCAACCACTGCAGCAACGCCTCCTGCTCAACCAGCAGCTCAGGTGAGTAGTTATACACCAGAGATGAAGTTGCCTTTCCCTCATTTTCCTTCTTTTGAAGATATCCTACAGTTGATTGAATATTGCTGTGCCTTTGGTGCTTTACATATTTTATAATTTAAAATTACAATATTTCACACCGAAATCCTTGAAGAAATGTCTCTGCCAAATCAATTCTTTGGTCTGCTGCAACAAATTAAGCGTCCATTGTTGACAGGGTTACCAACTTTTGTAGTTTACTGGACGAAGAAGCAGCAGTTCCTCCATATGTTGTCACTACACCACTACTTGAATGTTGGGTCATGTTTAACAAGTTTGAAAACTAATGTACCTGGTGGTTATAATAGCCATTTTATCACCTCTTCTCAGTTTTAACAAGTTCGATAACAAAGGCAGCTTTGGTTATAACACCATTTTATCATCTCTTCACTCTGTGGGTTTGCAAAATTGAATACTTTTCCGCTGGCCATGTCTGCGGTTTTCACATGAAAAGCATGTACAGAACACAGGTGGTTTTGAATCATGGACAATACATAAGGAATTATGTGAAACTGAAATTGGTAAAGAAAGCTGTGCAAGTGTGACACATTAGATTTTTTTTTATAATTTAATACAGTCAACAGATGATAAGAATGGCAGCAGCAGGCATGAGCTGTGTAAAGGTTTCCTACTCTGCAACCAAATTGTTTCATTCTGTGTTTTTTTTTCACATTTTTTATAGTTATTTCCATGCAAACAGATACACACAGTCAGGGTTGCCAACCAAATAATTCAAGAGTTCCACAGTTTACACAGTAGCAAACAAACTGTCAATATAAGCAGATAAATTTGTCTTGTGTTTGTTTGGCCAATCTGAATTCTGTTACAGTTAGCAACATGGCATGCAGTACCTAGTAAACGTCAAATGAGCAGATAAACTCTTCTGGCCCTCTCACTGCAAGGTAGCATTCTTCTCATCTGTTAAAGGCTGGTTCACAACCAATGAGAACGGTAACCAGAACGAGAATGAGAAAGTTGAAATATATGTATTCAAATGGGAATGTTCACAACCGACGGGAAGCCTTCCCGGGCCCTGGTAACGGGAAAAAAGAGTTGCCCAACTTTTAACTTTCTCGTTCTCATTCCCGGGCACGGCATATTAGATCCCTATTGTGCATATTAGACTCTTCACTCTAGAGGTTATTCTAAGCGGCCGTGACATGAAACAGCCACTAGTGCTCTCTATAGTCGCAAGCTGGAAACATGAAAATGGAAGGAATTAGTAGTAAATGTGCTTCCTAACCTCATTCCGACACCCGCAAATATAATCAGCGTTGCTTCATCTGGTGAAGGGATCATTTGTAGTTTGTTTATATGCAACTCAAAACTGGCTATTACCTAAAAAAACAATGGCAAAAGCTACAAAGAACAGCTAAAACCGGCGGAAATGAAAAAAGAACAATAAACAATTTTAATGTATACTATTAAATAAAGGAATGAAAGCTTGGAATAAGTAGAGGGATCGGAAATGTAATGTATATGCCTTAGATAATGTTTACTCTATTGAATTTGATGTTGGCATGGCTAAATTGGAAGTAGATGAAGAAATATTGAAATCCCAATGCGCAAAATCGACTTGCACTTTGTGATCGATATGCATTCCCGTTCTCGTTACCGGACTGTTGTGAACCAATATCTTGTATGCTGTATTGCTTCCTGTTCTTGTTTCCGTTCTGGTTACCGTTCTCGGGCGGTTGTGAACCAGCCTTAACTCAACTCTTCTTTTTGTTCTATGTTTTTATCATTGTACTAAAACGCATCTAAAATTTTGAACACATGCATAAAAAAAAAGAAAAGCTTGTTAATTGTACTGATTACAGTTTTTTTTCTTTTTTGTTTAATGTGGCTCAGTCTGGGGACAGATCCCCGGTTACTCCTGATTTTGCAGCTATGGCTGCAGAAGCTAAGGTAAGTACTCTTTTTGTAGCCACCATGTAGTAACGGTATTAAATACAGAATGCTCCTGTTTTCAAAACACTATCTTTAGAACCATATTAGTGGTGTTCTAAGTTTTTGTTGGCATTTTGTGTCTTTAAATATATGTGTAATTAACTGATAGCATAATATGTGTGTCTATATGTTAGTTTGAATGTAAGTATGAGTTTCATATGTTTTAAATTTCGTAATTTTAATTTATGCATCAAGTTGTGGTTTCATAGAGAGATTAACTGTCCTAATTGGTTATGTGTTGTTTTGTTTTGTTATTTTTGTTGTGATTCTTATCTGTTGAAATTTTATATTTTCTTTAGCTTGAAGAAGTAGGGGACGATAGTGACTCAAAGGTACAACATATGTTTCTTAACATTAATTAGTTTAATTGCTAGAAAGTATCTTGGAATGTAAATACTAGGTATGCATGCAAGTAACACTTTCAACCAATTGCAAGCAAGTCGTAATGATAACCTCTTGTTATAACAGTTCATACTAAACCCATCCGAGTTGTTGTAACCCTCTGCTAGCGCAGAATGGAATCGTTTTGAGTACATGTAGTTAGGAGATGATTGTCTAATGAATTTGATACCAGGAATTTTAGATTCTAAACTTCAAAACAAAATATTTCTAGATGTAATTTAGATGCAGCTTGGCTACAAATTTAATATACCCATTTTAGAACTAACTTCTCAAAATTCAAACAAATAGAGAACAACACGTATAAAGTAAGTGAAATGTGGACTTCAGATTTGTGGCAAATAAATAAGAACTAGATAAGTTTACAGTAGTGTGAATGGCTTACATAGTGTATGCTTATTGTTATGAAAAACTTGTAACTGTAATAGTTTACAGTGTGATCTTGGAAAAGGCATTTTTCTGGATGTAATTAAAAGTCAGTGTTAAAATGCATGAAGCACATGGGACAGAAAGTATCAGCATTTGTATATACTAGATGAAGAAAGTTACAAATGCACTTCGAGCATTTAACTTAGGAACTACACTTCACAATAGTAGAGAGTGTAATTGATAACTTAACTTTTGGTTGTGAAGCTATGCACATACAAATTAGGTGAAACCACAGAAATTTAAAAACAAACTGGAAGTATTCAATGGAGCTAAGAAAATTTTTGTTCACTAGTTTAGTTTATCGTACACATTCTAGCTACAATTTACAATATTTTGATGCATTTATAAATCATATTCCTACTTTAATGTGTACATGCCTGGTACCTTCCTTTGTGTTGCACAGCCAGTATGGCTCCCTGGCCTTCAGCACTACTATGTAACATTTACTTCCCTTTGCTGAAATCTCAGTATAATTCATTTTATTTTATCTCCCCTCTCTCTCCCTCTTCTTCTCCTTGACTTTCCTCATCCATTTTTCTTTCACTTTTATTAAGAAATCCCATACTTTCTTATTTCTTACTTCCTGCTTGCTTTTTAACATTTTCAGTGCAATTAAATTACCCTCCATATTGCTCCACTTCTTGTCCCAGATTTCTCTTTCCATTTTTTTAAATCTTCACGTTCAGTTAGATAATGTTCTATACTTTCCTTACCATCTCAAAATTCACACATTCCTGTATCATTACCTCTTAAGCCACTTAAGAATATTGCTCCCATTCTCATCCAAGCTAAACATACGTTTTATTTTTTATTACACTACTCCCAATGTGATTTCTACTTCGAAAGCAGTCTTAGCACATCTCTTTCTGGATCATGCGAAGCAGCGTCTGTGAATTTTCTTTTATCCCGTCTGTCATTGCAAATCTTTGTCCTTTCAACGGGGTTTCAATTTGGAAATAAAAATAGTCCGCAGGGGCCAGGTCTGAAGAGTACGGAGGAGGAGGCAGCACAGTGATATCGTTTTATGTGCAATAGTCACACACCAACAGGGATGAATGCGTGGGTGCGTTATTGTGATGCAACAGCCATGAATTGCCGCACCACATTTCAGGCCGTTTCCGTCTCACATTTTCTCGCAGGCATCGCAACACATCCCGATAGTCAATTGGCATGCACAATTTCGTTGACATTCCTGACATGAGCGTCGGTGGTAAACGTTGAAGGGCGTCCTGAACGAGAGTCTTCTTTAACTTTCATCCAGCCATTTTTAAACCACATGAACCATTCGTAACACTGGGTATGGCTTAAGCACTCATCACCATAGGCTTCCTGCATCATTTAGTGTGTCTCTGTAAAGGTTTTCTTGAGTTTCACGCAACATTTAATGCAGACGCATTGCTCCTCTTAACTCTGCCATCTCGAAATTTGCAAACTGTGCGACACAACATGAAGAATATTATTGTTTCACGTATGGAAAAGCCGATTTGAAGTAGGAGCATTGAAGGAGTTGTATTATATTTCAACTGTTAGGGAACCGAACTTGAAATTCGTTGCAATCACATGTATAGTACCCGCTTTCCGGTAGCCTTCGCCCTAAGTTTAAAAATAGTATTAATTTTGTAATTTTGACTGTTTCTTTAAATATTATATATTTATGTTTGCCTCGGTTGCATCAGTATTATTGTTAGAGACACATTTCTCTTAGCAGGGTTGTGATGCGACAAGAATGTAGGCTTACACAGATTATAATTTTACTTCACTCCTTTTATTAATACTTGATACAATTTAAATAATACTTCACTGATATAGAGAGCTGTGAGATTATTTTTTATTCATTAATTACACTTTTTAACACGTAAACTATTTTTGTCTCACACAAAATATGTATAAAATCTCTCGAGGATGCATCATGTATCCGGCTTCAATCACTGTGTGCAGGCAACTGAACTCTAAATTTGTAAAATTTTCTCCTTTTCAGTTTCTGATTGGCTATTTTATAAACTGTCACTAAAATTGCATTATTGTTACTCCAAGAATCACAAGTAGTACTGTTAAAATTTCTTACTCATTATTGACTCAAGGTTACCTCATTGTTAGCAACTTTTAACCTATTATTCTTACAGCTCCTATATTATTAAATTATGTAATACATTCACATAACATTATTACACATGGATACAAAAATATAAGCATATACAATGACTGTTACATACATTTTATATGCTATACTGTAAACATATTGCTTCAAGGCGGGCTGTTATTGAATTTATATATATTATGTAATTAGACTGAAATCATTTAAGTATTAAAAATACTGCCTCAAACATTCTACTCAATACAGCACTGAACAATAACTAACAGACATAGAATAATGAAACTTCCGGCAGTTACACATTAAACACAGGCGTGTGCAGGGATGCGAACAGCTTTTCACTCCAATACTCCATTGGCGTGAAATTATGAACGTTCCGGAATTTTTTGAACAGACCTCATATTGCTTCTCATTTTCAGGCATGCAGCATCATGTTGACAGCAGTAGTAACTTGTGAATTGCTTTTTCATTGGAGGTTCTGTTAATTTCCCTCTGTAATGAATGTCACATTCTTCTTTAAAAAACAAAAAAATGTTTTTTTTTTTTATATTTCACACTTACTAGTTTCATCCACTTCAAAATGGTTCCACATTTCTGATGTTATTTCATGTTGCTGCTTTACATAATTAAATACATTGAATGAAATAAACTGGTTCTTAATACCCAGCATGGGTTATGCTTACATGAGAGTATGCCAGAGTGCGATTTTGCAGCCACAAACTAACAGACTGAAGGAAATCAAATAGTTTATAAAATTAAATCTCATATCTGAAGTTCTGATTAGTTTCTACAGTCACTTGAATTCTCAGTAAGTAAATGTAAAGGTCACCAAGCCAGGCAAATGCAGAATCAGTGCAGTGTGGCGCATCGGTTAACTCAGTTAAAGCTCTGGATTGATCAACATTTTTCTGTTTGCAAATCTTGTCTTCTCTTTGCATAAGTATTCCTTTATAAAGTGAAATGACTTAAGCCTGAACATAAGCCCCTTTTGACATGCCACATTCACCAGTGCTCCATTAAGAAAAATGTGCTCCATCATCGCTTATTTAAGTCGTCCTCCGTGGTGTAGTGGTTACCATGCTAGCCTCTAGTTCCCGAAGTCGCGGGTTCAAATCCGGCTGAGGGCGATGGATTTTTTCAGGCGTAAAAATCTTAGCATGGCTTCCTTCAGAAGGGAAGTAAAGCCAGTGGTCCCGTGTCGTAGATTTATGGCATGTAAAAGAACCTCAAGCCTGATAAAGAGGTGTCTGAGCAAAATTACTGCCCTTTCACGCCCAACATTGAATGGGAACGCTAAGGACCACAGCAGTTAAAGGGCATCCATAAATTAAACTCAACTCAATTTAATTTAATTTAAGTTTTATCGCTTATTTAAAAATTAGCGCATGGATAAACTAGGCAGGTTTCCATTCTGAAAATAACAGGTATTTTCCTTGAACAAAGCTTTCATATAAAAATTATCCCACATGAGTGCTGTTTTGACACTCAGTGGCTAGGCGTGTCACGTCTGTCTGAGAACGTATTTCAACTTCGCTCTAATATTGTGTATAAAATATTTCCAGGATTTTCTATGAAGTAATATCATAGCCCTTTGGCTAATCAGGCATTGTATCAGGAAAATACATTCAGACTGACATGTTTAAAGCCTCTTGTACATGATCAATTGTTTTTCCAATTCAAGAGTTTACAAGAAAAATTGTGATGTTTTTCAATATTTGGCAACATTGGACAAGACTTGACAAGAACTGGCAAGACATGACAATGTCATAAATGTGTAGTTACATATTGTCTCTTTGCCAAACTTAACCTCTTCAGAACACACCGATAATTTATCAAGTGCAAAGTAAATTACTATTAGCATCACGATATAACAATCTGCAATGAAGTATTGTTCTCTACGTAATATTACATAGCACTTTCATGTATTATAGCTCATGAAATCAGATTATGGTTAAAGAATGCAATGGAAATAATATAACGATAGATTAACTACACTCTATAACATAGCATTAATGCATTATTGTACACTTCAGAAGTCTGCCCAGCAATTTCTTCATATGCTCTTGCTTTCATCTTGTGCTAATCCACGAAAAGCCCATGATGTATAGGCATGGCCAGTTTTCGTATAACATAGTCAGTTCACATATGCCATCCCTTGCCCAGGTAGCCATTGTTGTTTACTTTCTGCTTTCAGTCATGTTGCAGATTTCATGATGCACTGTAAATAGTCTCATTTCATTGGCCAAAGCCATCAAATCATTGTCAAACTTTGATCGTTTAGAACATGTCCTTTTTTGCTTTCAAGATTTTAAAAGTATTCGAAGCAATTTGCCAAGAAAAGTTGTGGAGTTTTACAACTCTTGGGGCCGGTTTCACCAACAGATGCCAAATTTTAACACAATGTTAAACTGATTTAACACTGAAGTTAACACAAATTCTGTTTCATCAAATGATGTTAACCTTAACAATATGTTAAAGTCGGTGTTAAGTTAACATCCCGATACCACTGTGTTAAGCCGTTTAACAAATGTTAGAAATTGAAAAATGGCTGCCGCAAACCAAGCTGTTGATGCGAGTTTTCTACAACTGGCATTTTTGAATGTCATTCTTAATAGAAGAGTAGTCGTATGTCATAATAAATTTGAAACCCTGCAAAAGAAGAAATTTTTAAAGCAATATAGACTGTCCAAGGGGTCATGAGCATGGTTTTATGGGAAATAAAAGAGGTTAGAATACTACCAACAGAAGCATGCATCTTTTTTCTAAGTGTTAATTAGGTACTTAGATTTTTTGCTACTAACATTTTTCATTTACTTGTGATAATGTTGGAATTTCTGAAACTACCGTTTGTGGTTTATCCGTATGGTTTCCAAAGCAATTGCTTCAAGAAGCAGACAGTATTTTTTTCGGGTCTGCTTGATTAATCAGTGATAACACATTTTTGCCCACTTTAATGTCAATGCAGTATCCAGCAGTTTTAAACCGTCTTAAACACTCTTCGCACCTAACGTTTGTGGTGCTGCACTTTGTTAGCATAAAATTGCCGCAGTTGCTTACTGGACTTAAGAGAAACATGTTCATTCTAATTAAATAACTCACAGATTTTGTCCCAGGCTGTGATCTTATCCTTTAATGTAAGAATGTCAGCTTTTTCGTACTTGACAATACGTCTATACTTATTAAACAGATGTTAATGCGTTTCAAACGTGAAACGTTTATTTCAGTTGACATCATGATTCTAACCTCAAACAGCCGGGAACATCACATGGCCATTGCCATGACTGTAAAATAGTTGTCGGCTACTGACACAGAGCGCGTGGCGATACGTAGACAAAAGTACATCGGAGTACGTTCAGAAGCAGTGTAGTTCGGCCACCGCCTTCTCAAAGTTAGCGTTCACAGTTATCTTTGACGTTAACAAAATGTTGGCTAACAATTTGCTGTAAAAGCTTGATGAAGCGCAAAAGTTTTAACCTTATGTTAAACTTTGAACACCGTGTTAACAAACTGTATTTTTAACATCGGTTGGTGAAACCGGCCCTTGGAAAATCTTATAAAGCATTGAATTTGATAAAAATTTGATCATGTATAAAGAGCTTAAGTTCAGTCATGATTTGTTTGTGATATTCTCCTTTAGTTCCTCCAGTATGTGAGTGTTTGTTTTATAAACTTTGTTCTTCAGGTAAACATCACATATGTTAAATCTGGTGAGTGAGAGGGCCATATACAGCACTAATCACTCTATCTTTAAACACTTACGTAATTTTATTCATGGACTCCATTGCTGTATGAGCAGAATCCTGTTGAAATCACCCATATGACTTCTCTTCTTTTGTAGGCTGTTGAAAAAATGAGGTCAAAATGTCTCTTCTGTACCTTTCTGTATTTACTGTCATCTCGTAAAAATTTGGACCTGTAATCTACCATACACTAACAGCACACCAAACTCCAACTTTCCTGTCATGAAGAAGTTGGTAGGTAGATGCTTTATGTTTAACTGTTTGGGAGCCAATTTGAAGAAGGAAATGTTCAACTGTTGTTTGGTTCACGTAATAAATTACGTAAATTACTTAATCTGCCCCGCAATTGGGAGCCAACTTGCAGTAGTTGTTTTCTTCTACTGTTGAAGTTTTACTGTTGTTAGCCATACGCTTGGAAGCCAACTTGAAGATGAATTTGCTGCTGTTGTTGCGTAATATATATACGTAAACTTGAAGAATTGTTATATGTAATAATAGTTGCTTTGAGCATCGGTTTGTATTTGATGCTTACATAATATTACTGTTTGATGAATTTGCCTCGGCTGCGTCAGTCTTACTTTAGAGTCATGTATCTTAGGTAAGGCGCGGTATGACAATTATTGTAGACATCGCAGAATTAAACTTTTAAATTAACTTCTTTTATTTAAATTCTTGCACATATTTATACAGCACTACACTTTTTAAAGAACTGTGAGAAACTTTTATACTTTCACTTAGCGCGTATATCTGTTTTTACTATTCACCCGTAGAGAACACATTTTTCCATCTGTACTCTATCAAGTCTCGCCAGCAACTGAGTAACCTCGACGGTCAAAACTCTTAAGCTTCGGTATTGCAAGTCTCTGATTGGCTAATTCTAGTCCAATAGAATTTCTGCATTTAACTTAAAACGTTTCTTTGCTGTTGATTGGCTAATTTTAAAACTGTTCCATCGTCGCTCTAATCATGACCAGTACATTTTTCAAACTCTAAACATATTTTTGCTACAAGTTTACCTCATTATTACTCATTGTTAGCAACCTAAAACTTATTATTCTCACAGTTCTTGCATTATTACGGTATGTAAAGTATTCACATAACATTATTAAAATATGTTTACAATAAAAATAAGCATTTGCAATGATGTTACACACAATTTAAAATAATTATTACATACATATTGTTTCAAGGCGGGCTGTTATTGAATTTACCTATTTTTATAAAATAATATTGAAATTATTCAGGTGTTAAAATACTGCCTCAGGCATAAAGGTGGGTTTCCTGTACTCAATATGCATTCTCAGTACACTAGTAATGCATGCTTTGGTTGTTCACACAGCCATTCAGTTGAAATCATTGTGTGAAAAGAGCAGCAGTGTTGGTTCCATTAAATCTTCATTCACACATGAAAAAAGAAACAAAAGAATACTTTGTTGCTTTATGTGCAGAACCCACTGAAACCTCCATTTGTTCTGCTGATTTCAAGAATGTTTTTGTGAGTGAATGTACAAGGTTTGCACCAATTTTGTCCAGGTCATCCTCTGTTAAAACTGTGCATATCTGTGTGTGTTTTTCTGTTTTGCATTGATCCAGTAGAATCAAATGTATTTGCAGTAACATGAATTGCTTTTCTGGAAGAAGGCAATTGACCAGGATGCTGGAAATGGAATTCTGCAAGCATGATGAGTTGACTCATATTGTGGTAACATTTACACATGCAAATGCACTGCTCTAGAGTCAACTGTCCCATCTTGGCGAAGCTCAAATGCTGCATTTCTTTGAGCGATATTCAAGGATAGGAGGGGAGACTTGTAGGGGAAAGAATGGGGAGTGCTGCTTGCAACCACTGAGAATAAAAATGCTGTGCATGCAGAATAGTTTTTACGTGATAGCTCTGAATTTGTTTTATCAAATCATATTTTTAATTGTGTCCTTTTATTCTCTCTTACTGGTTGTTCAAGTTGTGCTTCACTGTATTGTTTTTTGGTGTATGTCTGTTCTTTTATGTATTTTGTTTCTTCCTTATTCATTTACACTGATTGTAGTCTGGATTAAAATACATTGCAGAATTATTAACTTAATTTTGTTTGCTCCAGGGCTTCCAGTATAACCTCCAAAGTTGTAGAGCTCTGAAATAGGAAGTATGTTAATGGTATGCTATTGCCCAGAGTATGAGGGTGGTTTGATGCATAACTTGTTGATATTAAAGAGAAGTTTAATCCTGAGTGTAATTTATTTTTTGATATGGTTCCCTCATGGAAGTGACTGGCTGAGACCTTCAGAATACCTTATTTGCCTCCTGTATGCCTCTTCAACTGTCTTAAATTTGCGTGTAGCCACAAAGTTTTGAGTTTTGGGAACAGATGGTAATCCAGCAAGATCAGGTGAAGCATTCCAAATCGCATTTGGGTCTATTTGTCGTGAACAATAAGGCTTAAATGCACCGATACACATTATCATGGTGAAACACCCTTTTCTTGTTTTTCTTGCCTTCAGTCTCTCCAAAAATGATACATAGTATTCTCCATAAATGGTTTTCCCCTTCTCCAAGCAATCAATCAAGAGAACTCTCCTTTCACGTCGCAAAAAAACTGAAGTCGCCACCATTCCAACAGTTGAAATGCACTTTGCCATTTTCAGAGCAAGCTCACATTGTGTGGCCCACTGCTTACATTGTTATTTTGTTTCTGTTCCATAGTAATGAATCCAAAATTTGTCCATTGCCATAAAAAAAAACACTCAGATTCTTCTTGCATGTTTCCAAACAGTTGGCTCGTGTTTGCGATTTCGCCTTTGCTATGGAATGAACAAACATGATACCAATCTAGCACAAAGCTTTCTTATTGGTAATTCTCTATACAGAATAAAATGAAATCACTCAGTGGACTTTGTTACCTAGTGCAATTTTACTGGTGTATCAGCCAAACAATATCATGGACTTTCAATTATTTTCTGAAGCTGATTTTGGAGCTTCAGAATGTGGGCCATGCTTGAACTCATTTACCCAAACTAATAAGCCACCATACAGGTTGATGGCAGAGGTATCCAGTGAGTCCACAGGGGATATCAGCAACAAGTATCTGACAGCCAAAATATGCCTACATCATGTTCAGGTAATACATTGTTAATGAAGTAATTCAAGTGTCCATTTGACTCACATTGTAATTTAGTATTATCATTTACCCAAAATTTAACACTTTTGGAGGAAGAACATTGCATCATCCAATGTTGACAAAATCCACTCATGAATTACATTTGCTCTTTTCCCCTCTCAAGGAGAAGGAATTGATTCAGCTACAAATTACAATCATGTCGATCATAACTCTTGTGTTCAAACAACTGCCAAATAGTAAATCAATATCAAAATGACTTGTGGCTATAGAATGCTGCTTCTTTGTGATCTTGGTGTTGTAACTGTGTGCTATGATGAATTGTCCATGTGTGTGGATTTTCTTTGGATTACGAATTCAATCTTGACTACATTTTTCATTATTGTAAGGTCCAGGAATGTTATTAAGTTATTAGTTTCTGTGTCGACTGTGAGCTTAATTGATGGATCCTGTATGTTCATGTGCTTAAACACATCTTCTATGTGTTTGTTCTTGACAATGACAAATACATGATCTATACCCACGCCGCTGTATCTTTGCACTTGACAGTTCGTGTGGCTTCGCATAAGGTTGGCTACATTGTGGTTGCGACGTTGCCAGAGTGGCTAGTAAACAACAACAGCTGATTGTTCTCCTTTCTATCGTGTCTAAGCCATATACAAAAAGTGTACGTAAGTAACGAACGTCAATGAATAATAACTATTTCGTATTATTATTAATTGAAAATAACTCTGCATAAACATTGCAGCGTATGTAGAATAAATTATGCACTTTTGACAATATAGAAACAAAATAATACAAACTTCCTGCTACAATGAGGAGAAATAAAACAACGGAAGCATCATTGTCCGCATCATCATCATCATCATCATCATCATCATCACCACCACCACCACCAAGGCATATCATCAATGGTTCACAGTCACTAATAATTCCGTCTGTTTCTTGTGTTTTTCGTATTAGCTTATTCACATGATCTACTTTCCTCTTCCACGAAGCCGCGTCCACCGTAGTCTTGTGAATAACAGTTCTCGCGCTTAGTCCAAGAGCTGCTGCAGTTCGTTGTACGGATTTATCAGCAGAAATAGAGGGATGGCCATGAAGCTTCACGTACTCCTTTTCCTGTTCAAAGAATTCCCGGGTTCTCCTTAATAGTTCCAATGCCTGACTATTAAGTGGCACACCTTGGCGCAAAGGATTTTCACTTCGTGAATCATCACTCAGCGATCTATATATATGTATAAATGAAAAATAACAAAATTATCAAACAATAACCACAAATATAAATAACAATAAACAATATGTAGCTTGCAAAGAACAACTCGACGCTCGTGCTAGAGATTGACAAACTGAAGCACGTGGTTGGGAATAGTTACATCCGGCAACAGAGCTGATTCTAGTTCCGGTTCCGCTTTGTCATCAACCATCCGGAATGCTGCCTTGTGATTGGCTTAGGAAGTCAAACGGCTGAAGCTTTTCATCTGTTTTTTTGCGAGTGTACCAACTTAAACTCTAGCTGTCAAGTGCAACGTTACAGCGGTGGGGGTATACATATCTATACCAGACTTTAAACATGAAGGGAAGGCTTTGATGATGTTTGTTTCTAACTGAACAGATTTATCAGGAAAGGGGATACTGGGCTCCCCATTGCTAAATGTGTTTCTTGCTGTTAAAGTTTTCCTTTGAAAATAAAAAAAAGGAATAGTCTAAGCAGATTTGTAGGAGTTTTATGTATTCATCTCTGTCTTCTGTACAGAAGTTGATGGTTTGTCTTTGGGCATGCTTGGGAAGAGATTTTGACATAGAACAAAACAAATGCGACCATAGAGTTTGGTTTCACAGATTGTAGTTTCTCCACTAGCTCCAATGAATTCTTGATGTGACTTGTAAACTGTGATATTCCTTGAAACCTTTTGAGTAACCAGCTGTTAAGGTGGTAGAAAGGAGTATTGAAGGAGCTGACTATGTTTTTTTTGTGCGATACAGGAAACAAGGGTTATCTCAAAACTTAAGGATTAAACTGCATTACTAAATGCTCCTATCCTAATTTCACATAGCTTCATAATTTTTTGTCATAGTGTCGCAGTTCTCAATGGCTTGTGTTATCTTATTTGTTGAGCGCTTATTGTTTAATTATTTTTAAATTTGGGTTCTTTGTCCTCCGGCTAGCTATTATAACTCAGTCGAGCAAGTGTCTCTAAGCAGGGTGTGTAAACAGAAAGGAGTTGTTACTAAAAGATAACACTGATAAAAAAAATCTGAATCTAGACTTTTATTGCCGTCACAATTAATAATTGACATATTTAATCTTTATATACGCCTGACTGAAACTGTGATATTTCCGAATGTAACTACAGTCGTTTTAGTTGGCGCGCTAATTACTTTGCGTACTTTACATTTTTGTAAATAACTCTGCGACGTGCACCTCGTGAGAGATTCTTCAGAACTGTGCAACACTTGTTTATGGCTCGAGAATATATACTCCTTCGCCTCAAATTGCCTAAACATTATAATAGAACTGCTATTGGTTACCAAATTGCGCCCACTTTAGCATCTGTTTTGGTCAGCCAGTCACTACTACTAACATATATGCTCTAGGGAAGATATTCCCTCCATTTCTAAAAAAAAGGCACGCTACCCTGATGTCATTTGGTTTATTTCTTCTTAGTGATAAACAACTCACCCCCTCAGTTTATTGTTACCCAATTCTATTGTCAGTTTCAGTTAGGCCGTGTAAACTTATTTCCTAACAATACTTATGGCTAACAAACATCTAAAATCCCGTACACAATAACATTAATTTACACTACAATCACTCTGGCATTCACAGCATGTTATGATATAAAATATTCCTTCAGTAGATATCTCTGTTGATGCGGTATTAATGTTACAATGTGTTTAACATTATTATAGCACCACGTTTGGAAGCCAATTTGATGCGGTATTAAGGTTGTGTGACTTCATGTGTTGCCATCTTGTGACGTCACTCCTTGTTTGATTCGTAGCTCCCTCTGGCGTAGCAATTTGTATCAGTTTTGAAATAATTTATTTTAAATGTCCTCCGGCTAGCTGTTTAGGTCGACATTTATCTCTTGCAGGGTGTGAATCGGAAAGGAATCTTTTATCCAGAAATTATACTGACGAAGAAATTGGTTTTATAATTTTTATTGCCGAACACGTTCACAAACACTTTTACATATTAATCTGGATACTCGCCAAACTGAAACTGTTTGCAATAACTTCTTACTTATCACTTTTAACTCGAGTACTTCAACTTTATGTATTTTTTAACTGTATAATACTTTATAATAATTCTCGTAATTCTGCTGCGCGTAACTTGACGAAATGAAGGACTGACTGACGATGAACTGAGAGACCGACGTGTAGAGTATTGAGAATTCTGTTGAACTGGGGGGCACTCTACCTCGGACCTGGCTTATATACTCCCACTCCTCAACATGCCTAAAGATTATAAATGAACTGCTATTGGCTAATAAAACGCGCCAACATTAGCGTCTATTTTAATATCCAATGAAAACCACTAATACATATTGCTTTAGGAAATGTTCTAGAAGCTTCTACCGAAAAGGCGCGAAACATTACGTAACTTCCTGGTTCCCGGTAATGATAAACAACTCACCCCATCGCTGCATTATTGCGTTATTATTGACAGTTTCAGTAAAGCTGTATATTATTATTTACCAATAATAATTACAATTAATAAACCTCTGAAATCAATGTCACATAAAAATACATATTCATATTACAATCATTAATTACATCTGAGTAATTTGTGATACAAATTACCGTATCACTGTAGAGTCACTCTAGGCCTGCAACACAACTGGAAGGATTAAAATTATTTGTCCAATGAGTACATGTGAACAAAGCTAAAAATCTTTTAACTCCATAAAGATATAATATGAAGGTTTGCAGAAGACGTTATTGTATTATTCTGTTTTAGTGCTTAGCTTCACACAACATATTGTTAGTAGGTAGATGAAAGTTATGCAGCATGAACTTTTAAATTTGGAATAGTATGAATAGAAAGCAAGAAGCAAAATGGAATACAGCTAAAAATGTAAAATAGTACAGACTTTAGTTAGCCTGAAATTTGCATGTTTCATGAATAGAATTATGCCAGTTTAGGAATTAGAGTTTCCTTATCCCATGGTCACTGCTTAATGCAAACACTATTCTGGCTTAAAAGTGGTGTGCCCATTTATTAGTAGAAAATAATATAGTTGTATGAAAGAAAGCTTTCATAGTCTGAACCATATAATTTGTCATAGACTACAACATGCTTAACAAAAGAAGTAAAAATATCAGACTTAATGAAACCTTCTATTGATTATTTTGAATATCAAACAGAACACTAAAATTATTCTTTCATTGCTAGAAATCTCCCTCCATATTCTTTACTGTATGCTATGCTACAGAAGAAATGCAACACAATATTTTATCATTTTCCATGTAAGCAAATATGGTGAGGTGTAAAGTTTTTTAAAGATCAGTTCTTAAAAGCATATAAATGCAACACATTCACTTAATTATTTAATGTAAAACTGTTTTAAATTATTTATTTAATTTTATTCTACAACAATAATAACAATACTATGTGAAAATTGTGAAACTCTGGTTTATATGGTATTCCACAACCTTTTTTATTATCCATGGATGATGTTATTGTTACAGTTGACACATCTGGCCAGTTACCTTTCATATTGTCATAACAAAAATGTATCAATTTTAGCTTTTTTAAAAAGGATTACCTCTGTTGCTGCTGCTTCTGCAGATGTGTTTTTCTTTGGATGTCTTGTATAAGGTCTTCTTCCCTTTGATCTTGGAAACATCTTATTGAATGTTTTACAATCTTCACATCTCTCTGGATGATATTTGTTATATTATTTATAAGAATGCCTCCTTCCTACACTCCTATAATATGTCACTTCTGATATATAAGGCATAGGTTTTCCAAATGTTATAGTTTATTCACACATTATTGAATACCTATGCTAACAAGCTGAATTATGTGATAACAGAATAATAACAAGGTTTATATGCAAGGTCTTCTATATATGATGAAATTTCTTTCCTGAGTGAAGTCCTTCCAAAACCATAATATTTCAAATTCATAGCAACTTCGACTCAGCATTTGCTCTGCCAAAGTTCTTCTACGAGGGTGGTCTGAAAAGTTTCCGACCTCAACATGAAGATGGCAGCACTCGTAAATAAAAGCTAGTGAATTTCGTTATTCATCTGTTGACAGTTACTCACCAAAGTTTCAGCCATTTTGGATGCTCAGTTGTTATGTAACAGTCGTTTGAGTCAGGTGATGTGAGTGTTTTTATGAAAATGGACAAAATTGAGTATCGAGCTGTCATTAAATATTTGTTTTTGAAAGGCAATATGCCTACGCAAATCAAAGATGAGTTGGATTCTGTGTGTGGGGACTCTGCACCATCATTTACCACAGTGAAATTTTGGGCAGCTGAATTTAAACGTGGCCGTAAGAGCTTGGGAGATGATGAACGTTCGGGATACCAAAAATTGCAACTACTGACGAAAACATCGTCAAAGTTCACCAAATGGTGCTAGACGACCGCCAAATTAAAGTGAGAGAGATAGCAGAGGTTATGAACATGTCAAAAGAATGTGTTTGTCACATTAAATCAACATTTAGACATGAGAAAGCTGTCTGCGCGTTGGGTGCCGTGTATGCTCACGTTTGACCAAAAACATGTTCGAATGAACATTTCCAACGCTCTGTTGGCACAGTTTAGGCACAATAAATCAGAGTTTTGGCGCTGATTAATTACTGTAGATGAAACTTGGATACATCATTATACGCCTGAAACAAAAATACAGTCCAAACAGTGGACTGCAAAGGGGGAACTGGTTCCAAAAAAAGCAAAAACTGTTTTTTCGGCTGGGAAAGTGATGGCGACTGTTTTTTGGGATAGTCATGGAGTTATTTTAATCGATTATCTTCAAAAAGGAAAATCCATTACAGGAACATACTACACATCATTACTTGAAGAAAAACGTCCACATTTGCAGAAAAAGAAAATTCTGTTTCACCAAGACAACGCATCGTCTCACACCTCGTTGCAATGGCAAAAATCCACGAATTACAGTTTGAACTGCTTGACCATCCACCTTACTCCCCAGATCTAGCCCCAAGTGACTTCTTTTTGTTCCCTCATCTGAAAATTGCACTCGGAGGACAGAGATTTTTGTCAAATGAAGAGGCAATCACCTTCGTGAACAATTATTTTGCAGAGAAAAATGCTGAGTACTGTTTGGATGGGTTACAGAGATGGGAGCATCGCTGGGAGAATTGTGTAGAGTTACAAGAAGACTATGTTGAAAAATAAAAAAAAAAAAAAAAAAAATTCTGAAAAAATGTCTTGTATCTTTATTAGGTCGGAAACCTTTCAGACCACCCTCGTACAGTGATACAGAAGATTTATATTGAATATCTCCCCTTTGCCACTTATAACTGAATTCAAGTCCCTATGATAACCTAATAATGAACAAAAACCTTCTGATATTCATGGAAATGCATATGAAATATCACTGGATGTTATATTTCTAGTTTCCTTAGCACCCCCCTCCCCTGCAACAGTATTCCAAATTCTGGAAATGTTGTAACTTGTAAGTATCTTTCATCTGCACAAGAATTACCAGAATTATTTAATCACATAAAGCCCCACATCATAGATAAACTTCTGATAAGGGCAAATCCGGCGGAGGGCAGTGGATTTTTTCGGGTGTAAATATCCTTAGCATGGCTTCCTTCGGAAGGGAAGTAAACCCTGTGGTCCTGTGTCATAGATTTATGGCACGTAAAAGAATCTCAAGCCTGATAAAGAGGCCTCTGAGCAAAATTACCGGTCTTTCATGCCCAATATAGAATGGGATGCTAAGGACCACAGCAGTTAAAGAGCACCTATAAATAAATAAAATAATAATAATAATAAAATAAAAGGAATTGGAATTAGGTGCCTGATAGCCTTTCGGAAAGAACAGTGCTTTTCACTGGTGACTTATTAAAATTGGTTTAGTGGTTTCTGAGATTACCCTATATATACATACAAATTTTATCTCTTAAAGATATTAGTGTAGAACTATATTAGTAAATGAAGAAAAATTTTCAAACTTAAGACTTTAAATGAATTTACCTATGTTCTCTGTCATTTGATTAATCAACAGCTTTAAAAAGATGGATCACATATTCCTTCGTTTATCTTATATAGAAACAATCTTGGCACTTATAGCAAGAGTTTGCATATTCCTTCCCATATTTTATTGGCATACTAAAGATGGCTACAACCTCTTACGATAGGTGACTTAAAGGAAGTAAGAAATTATTTAGATAAAGTAAGAACTAAATGGCCCAGGAAAATTAGCAAGCAAGACCTTGAAGAAAGTAAAGAAAGACTATTAAATTTAAAGAGAAAGAACTGCCCAATAGCTAGACCCCTTGGGTTTTGATAAATTAAAAATTAAATTGAGTTATATTTATGGACACTCTCTAACTACTGTAGTTCTTAGCATCCCATTCCCTATTGGGAATGAAAGCCTGGAAATTTTGCTCAGAGGCCTCTTTATCGGGCTTGAGGTTCTTTTACCTGCCATAAATCTACAACATGGGACCAT
Source organism: Deroplatys truncata (assembly GCA_030765065.1). Classification (NCBI taxonomy): domain Eukaryota; kingdom Metazoa; phylum Arthropoda; class Insecta; order Mantodea; family Mantidae; genus Deroplatys; species Deroplatys truncata. The sequence continues at coordinate 298,964,168 of CM060975.1, read as the reverse complement.
AAAGGAAGCCATGCTAAGGATTTTTACACCCTAAAAATCCATAGTCATCCGCTGAGTTTGAACCTGCGATGTTGAGAACTAGAGGCTAGCATGATACCCCCTAGACCATGGAGGAGGACATTGGATTTTCATGGGAACTCAACAACTTAGTATACGAGGTGTGGCAATAAAGAAACCGGACTGATGCTCTAACTCTTCATTGAAAAAACTTACACAATTGAAATGCTGTCCCCTTCAATGTAGTCCCCTCCATGATCCCTGCACCGCTCCATGCAAATTTTCCACTGTTGGTAGCAGTGCTGCAAGTCTTTTTCTGTTATGCTGTTGAGGAGTCTTGTCGCTTTTTCCTTCACTGCATCCATGCACTTGAACCTGGTTCCATTGAGTGCAGACTCCACTTTTGGGAAGAGAAAAGTCACATGGTGCTAGGTCAGTCAAATACAATGGATGTTCTATCACTGGAATGTTGTTTTTCGGTAAAAACCTCTTCACAGGCATTGCATTATCCTGATGAAGAATCTAAGAGCGATTCTTCCACAGATCTGGTCTTCTTCGTCGCACATGTTCACGGAGAGTCTTCAGAACAGTTGTATAATAAACTTGATTGATAGTCTGGCCTTTAGGCACCGTACCTTCCTTGAACCTCTTAAACCACTCGAAAGCTTGCGTACGAAATTGACACTGATCACCATAAACTTGTTTCAACAAATTGTAAGTTTCTGTGGCGGGTTTTCCAAGTTTTGTGAGGAATTTGATGTTAACACGTTCTACTTTAGAGCATAGCATAATTCCGACGGAGCTCAGATACACGACCCATTTCTAAGAAGACTCACAGCCAGACTAACCACTACAGTGGCGTGAAATTTTGTACACGTATCAGGGAGAGTCCCAAGGCCAATCCCCCACTCTTCTCTTTATCATCAACGAAGCTGAAAATGTGCACAACAATCACTCAAGTTTCTGTATTGCCATACCTCATATGATTTGACTGAATAGGTGAATTATTATAAAAAATAGTTGAAGTATTTCAGTTAACATTGTAACTAATGTAACAATAAGTATAAATATTAATAGTGAAATAAATGTTCATGTTCATTCATACAATAGGTATAAGTCATCTTGTGTTAGAAAACTGAAGAAAGAATTGTGGTCCATTTATATAAACAGAGAAATGTTTTATTTCAGACAAAATAGTAACTAATCTAAAGCAGATGATTGAAAATGTTAAATATAGCAATACATGAGAGGGTCCTAAATAATAATGTATATACCCCCGCCGCTGTAACGTTGCACTTGACAGCTCGCGTTTAAGTTGGTACACTCGCAAAAAAACAGATGAAAAGCTTTCACCGTTTGACTTTCTAAGCCAATCACAAGGCAGCATTCCGGATGGTCGATGACAAAGCGGAAGCGGAACGGGAGCTGGAAGCGGCTCTGTTGCCGGATGTAGCTATCCCCAACCACGTGCTTCAGTTTGTGAATCTCTAGCACAAGTGTCGAGTTGCTCTTTGCAAGCTACATATTGTTCTTGTTATTTGTATTTGTGGTTATTGTTTTATAGTTTAGTTATTGTTTGTTTATACATATATATACATATATATTTATATATTTATCTGTTTTATATACATTTAAGTCATATTATTTATTTATACAAGATTTAAGTGCGACAATGTCTGAAAAACGACATCGATCGCCGAGTGATGATTCACGAAGTGTAAATCCTTTGCGCCACTTAATAGTCAGGCATTGGAACTATTAAGGAGCACCCGAGAATTCTTTGAACAGGAAAAGGAGTACGTGAAGCTTCACGGTCATCCCTCTATTCCTGCTGATAAAGCCGTACACTGTCACTTCAACCCTATCAAATTAGTGTGGAACGACATTAAGGTTTATGTGAGGGAGAACAATAAGTCATTTACCATTACCGAGGTGGAAAGGCTTTTGTGGGAAGGTGTGGCAACGGTGGACACGGCTTCATGGAAGAAGAAAGTAGATCATGTGAATAAGCTAAGACGAAAAACACAAGAAATAGACGGAATTATTAGTGAGTGTGAACCATTAATGATATGCCTTGGTGAAGATAATGATGATGGGGATTTGGATGAAATTGAGCCATTGCAGTTTTAAATCGTGAATGAAAATAACTTTTGTTATCGCGTGGTTATAATTTGTTTTATTTCTCCTCAATGTTGCAGGCAAGTTTGCATTGTTCTGTTTCTATATTGTCAAAAGTGCGTAATTTATTCTACATATGCTGCAATGTTTATGCAAAGTTATTTTCAATTAACAATAATAATACAAAATAGTTATTATACATTGACGTTCGCTACTACGTACACTTTTGTATGCGGCTTAAACACGATAGAAAGAACTATCAGCTGTTGTTTACTAGCCACTCTGGCAACGTTGCAACCACAATGTAGCCAACTTTACGCGAAGCCACATGAACTGTCAAGTGCAAAGATTCAGCGGCGGGGGTATAGGTAATCATAGCATTAGCATTAAGCAGTGACCAGAGGGTGTGTGAAAACTGTAGCATTGTTATGGATTGTCTTTTGATCCCTTGAATTTAAAATATGTGTTTACCCATACATCGTAGAGATGCATATGCTTAACTAAACGACTACCAAACATTTTGTATGGGAAATAAAACATAATAGAAAAGTTGCTGCTATAAATAATTGCTTTTCACATTTTTGTACTCAAAATGCCTTCCATGCTGCATATCTTAATAACATAGCAATGTACAATAAAATTGCACTTTTGTTAAGATTGAGTGCGCGCCTGGTGTATATATGTGATGTGTCGTACTAATGTGTGTTGCCTTCTGTCTGTCCATTTCTCTGTCCCCATCCTATGCTCATCTTCATATCTGGCTGCGGGAATAGCGGAAAACACCTGAGATCTATCACTCGCCTAAGGTACTCACATGTAAATGCTTAACATGTTCCTGCATGGCTCTCTTTCTGTGTTTGTCTCTCTCTCTTGGGATTGTAGCCATAAGAAATTAACAAATTTCAAGTTATTTGCAGTAATTAAGTACTTTACATAAATTTGTAAACTTACTAATAATTAGGGTGCATGGGTATAAAAAAAATTTAATAACAAACTGCTAACAGCCAATATTCCACTGCTTCGTCGTTAAATATTTTCATCAGCAGTAAATCCAAAGAACCTGCTGATATCAGTGCTCTTGTTTTCCATGTGAACTGCCTGGTGGCAAGTTCCTCACTCCCTACTAGTCTGGCCATAGCATGCTGAAGCCCTTCATGGTATACTGTTGTGGTCCACAGCAATAAAGACCAACAAATTTACCAGAGAAAAATGATTAGTGTGAAGTATTTGTACTATGACCTTAAACATCCACAAATTATTATTAATATTGTATTGATTTCATTGCTGATGTTTTGCTCTACTTGTGTGTAGCTTCTTCTGTAGAATGCTGCCATCATGTGTATGTGTTTAATGCAGTGTTTACCAGTAGGGAGGGATTATGGTGTAAAGTGAAACTAAGAAGAGATGATATTGAAAAACAGGAAAGATATAATAGCTTCAAAAATAATATTTCTTAAAAATATAAGAAGGAATACAGTAGAGAAAATGAGTGGATATTTGTGTAAAATTTGAAAGGAGGGTTTGCATGGGCAAAAACAGGAGCAATGGCCACTTGCATGGTGGGGGATAGTTCTGCCTCACATTTAAAAAATAAAAAATGTCCAGTAACTTTAAACTCTATGGACTGTGGGCTCATTTGAGTATAATTTTACCCATTTTATTCATTCAGTCATTGTGTGATATGACTTGCTGGGCATATTCAAACCCACTCGCGGCCTCTCTCTACTGTGCGGGACAGCCTGCAGTTGCCGGGGAAATTACGCTGGTAGAGGCAGACTAAAATCCTTGCCTTATAATATATGCTGGAAATGTTGACCTTCTGCTCTCAAACAGGCAGCATATCTTGTGTAAATATTCTCGCTCACTCTCCAAAGCTCAGCAGCAGGAATTCTTGTGATTTCTTACAAAATGTTTTCTCTAAGTTGCTGTAGTGTGCGAGGATTGGAGCGATACACTTTGTCTTTTAAAGAACCCCATAAATAAAAATCACAATGCGTTAGGTCAGGAGAACGAGGGGGCCACAAATCAACACTAATTATTCTGTCATCAAACACCTCTCTTATTGCATGTAATGTTTCGGCAGCCGTATGTGCTGTTGCAGAATCTTGCTGGAACCAACCATACGATTTCTCTTGTTCTGTCAAGCGATTGCAAAATGGCCTCAGAATTAACCTCTGATATCGCTCTGCATTTATTGTTTCATCAAAGAATGTGGGCCCTATTATTCTTCTAGCACTTATCGCACACCACACTCCAATTTTCTGATCATAATGAGGCGTTTCATCCGGTAGCATAGGTTCTTCTGAAGCCCAGTATCGACTGTTGTGATATTCACATGTCCACTTAGATGAAACCAAGATTCATCAGTGAAAAACAAAAGCTGTGGGTCAATGAAACCCCTTTCTACGGATTGGAAAAACCAGTTTAGCAGGATCATTCGGCTTTTAACACACTCGTGTGTAGTGATAGGGCTTCAGTTTCAACAGACGTGTAGCATTTCTCGCAGAAGATCGAGATACACCTGTTTGCTGCGCTAGTTTTTTCAGCGATTTTCGAGGCGAACACTCCAAAGCGGCCCCAATCACAAGAATTCCTGCTGCTGAGCTACGGAGAGTGAGCGAGAATATTTGCACGAGATATGCTGTCTGTTTGAGAGCAGAAGGCCAACATTTTCAGCATTTATTATAAGGTAAGGATTTTAGTCCACTTCTGCCAGCGAAATTTCCCCGGCGACTGCCGGCTGTCTCGTGTTCCATCTTGGAAGGTACTGAACATAAATACCAAGTTCCGTATTATCCCACTCTTCGTTTTGAGTTTTGCTGTTCACAGGCGCACACGCGCACGCACACACACACACACACACACACTTTTCTAAAAATGCTTTATTTGAATTAAAGGTGCCTCAAAACATGTACTTTGTGAAATGTCGGTCTCGAATTTTTTTTGGATTGAATGCAATACCTTCCCTACCTACTGTGTTCCTCTCACAAGAATGTGTCTATAAGGAATGTGTTGACATCAACAATTCTATCGCTATCTGAGGAAGATTACAGCTCTACTTTCAACATATCAAAAAGACTTAATGGCCTGTTGAATATATATTTGTCTTATTGAGTTTATTAAAAATAATTGGAATACACGTACATATTTATTTATTATTTAGGCCTTTTTAATTTTTTCCCCAGAGAGGCCGTGAGTGGGTTCGAATATAATTTAACTACTCTATACAGTAGAATCTCGTTAGTAAGTTTTTGCAGGGACCTAAGGATTTGGACGTCATAGGCGGGAAAACGTGTTAACGAAAATGCAAAATCTGCAATTTAAGAACATAGGTAATAAAAATCTAATAATTACTACGTCTCCATGGGCAATTTTAATCGATTTTGAGTACAATTTCATACCGAATACGATCCGCGTTTCCATGTTAAATTCAATATGTTTAAATGGATTTGGATACACAAAGCCTGAGAATAAATAATTCAAGCTTTTATTTTGGTCAACTTGGATTTTTTAGGTTATGAATGTTTTTGAGAAAATAAATTGCGAATTGTGGAAGCGGCAATAGTGGTTTTGCTGTGTGTTTTATTACACACATGATAACAATTTCTGCTAAAAAAGAAAAACTTATGAGCGTGCATCGTGTTACGAGTACAATAGACGATATTATCTTTGGTGTATACAAGACGATTTGAATACGTAGGTGTTTCCATGCAACAAATTTCGTTCCGGTCCTCTTCTGTTCCTATTTTCAAAGAGAAAAGTTTTGTTTTAGTAATTTTCCCTTCTTTAAAAGCAGTTTCAATCAATTTAGGTTTGCTAAAGGTTGACAGAGGAATGTTTAAGTTCCGCGCTATATCGACATGTTTTATATTTGGATTGTGATTACATCAAGGATTTTCAGTTTTTCACTGTTGGTTATTTACCTACTACACTTTCTTTTTTTCATTGTAAATGAAAAGTTAAAATACAATCTACGGTTGTTTGGTCATCACTCAACATTAGAAACTATCGTTAGCGTTTACCGCATTTACCACGCCAAGGTAAAGCATTCTCTATCCCACCCACAGAAATCGTGTCACACAAATATTTAAATGCATGTATGTGATTGGCTGCCGATATCCACCCCGTGACCAAGGATTGACCAAAGTAGCAAATGAGGACGTCAAACTATGAACGTGTTAAATGCCTACTCCCACTGTACCGATCAAGGATTGGCCAAAACAGCGAATGAGGACGTAAACATTCAAACGTAGTAAGCGGGACCGGGAAAATGCACTAAGCAAACATTATTTATTATATTTGGTGATTTGGTACCGGGACTTTTATAATTCAACGTAATACATGGGAAAATGTGTTAATGAGGAACGTGCTAACGAGATTCCACTGTATATGTTCCCTCATTCGAACAGGTGCACTAAGCGGTGTATGCTCTGCCGGTAGTTTTCTGAAGCCTTGGAGCCAATTCCAGATTGGCACCATCAATGCTCATAAGCACTGTTATAAGGCTAGGGTGTACGTTTCTACACAGTTCGTATGGCAGAGGTGGAGTCAAGATTGCTCTGACTCAGAGCTGACTTTTCATCTGCTAGAGTGCAGTAAAGCATAGAACCTAGCGACATTGGAACAATACATACTCCCAGTTCAACCTTCCTTTAAAACCTCATAATCACAAAGGCCCAATCTGGTATACTGATGGTTCTAGAACCAAATCAGGAACGGGGGCTGGGCTTTACGGTAATGGCACCAAGATTTCTTATAGTCTGGGTACCTTAGCTACAGTTTTCCAGGCTGAGGTTTATGCAATCCTAGCCAGTGTCATGGAAAGCATTAAAAAGAGATATAAGAATAGAAGTGTTCTTATCCTCTCAGACAGTCAAGCTGCTCTTTAAGCCCTTGAATCACCATCAATAAAATCAAAGTTCGTCTCAGAATTCCGGGAATCCTTAATGACACTGGCTGAACACAAGGTTCAACTTATGTGGGTGCCAGGACATACAGGTATACCAGACAATGAGAAAGCAGATGAAGCAGCCAAGATTGGAAGCGAAATCCCATTTTTGGGTCCAGAGCCTGTACTGGGGTTGTCCTACGGACTAGTGAAACAGGCTATTAAAGTACTGGGTTCAAGCAAAACACAAGAACTACTGGAACTCCATTGAGGGTTGCAGACATTCCAAGTTGTTTATTACAGACCTAAATAACAGCAGTGCAAAGTACTTGCGCGGTCTTAGTAAAAGAAGACTTGCATGGGCAACAGGATTCATTACAGGACACTGTGCCCTAAAGTTTAATCTATACAGAATGGGATTGTTTAACAACCCTATCTGTAGTAGATGCCTAGAAGGAGATGGGACTGTTACTCATCTGCTATGTGATTGCCCTGCTCTTGCGAATCAAAGAGCAAGTATTTTTGGCAATCATTTTCCAAAGATAGATGAACTATCGAAAGCCTCTGTTAGCAGTCTGGTTAAGTGCATAACGAGCAACAGACTACTTAACTGATGAAAGGGGGGATGCGCAATAGATCTTAAAGGTTGCAGTGCTTGGGCATAAAACCCACCCCTTTTCAAACTAGAACTAGAACCTTCCTTTAATGCAATCACCATTTGGAAACACAAATTAATGGTTAAATCGAATGCAGAAATAATACACCAAAATATCCTTATAAATAAAAATATATGGTTTTGAATATACTTATGTCATTAGGTTTTGAAACTAGGAGAAATTATTTAAATACTTGTATACTTCACAGCAGCAGGGTTATTGGTAATGTTTGAATACATAACATCTTATCCATCACAAAACAAAAAACTAACATATGTATTCACCATGTTGAGCACCTGATTTCAGAAGTATTTCTGTTTATCTTCATGTAGTAACAGTACAGTCCAAAAGGAGTTGTAGTTTACCATGAAGTCAGGTAACTAAAATAGTGTAGTGTGTGTAGAATGTTTTAAGTGAATATCTAGTTGTATTGAAAATTGCAAACATGAACAAAGTATTAATTATTAATTAATTTTAAATCGGAAGACATAGTGAAAAGATTAAGTATAATATATAGAAATGGTTGCAAATATACAATTTCCCTAAAATAGGTTCAATACCTCAGAACTAGTTTCGAGGAATCACTTCCTCATCGTCAGCTGATTGCAACTGGTAGGCTTTCCTCTGATGGTTATAAATGTCTCTTTGTCCCTCTAGTGGTGGTTCTACAAGTTCCGTAATCAAATATTTGTCCATAGGGATGTCAAAATTCATTAACCTTGGACGAAATTGACATGACATGAAATTGAGGACACAGTATCACTTATCAAGCAGGCACAAAAACCTACAGAATTAAACATTTGGGAGAAAATATTTCTTTGGAAGCAACTCGATACCGAAAGATCTTAGTTAATAATTCACATTTATGAGGTCAGACGGGGGACGCAGCTAAGAGAAATATGAAAAATATATCAGAATATACTTATTAATAGCACTATTACATGGCGTGGATGATGGAAGGGACTATCTACTATGATAATTTAAACATAAGGACGATGGATGGTAACTGGGTTTATTGATGTAAAGGGATACAGTACCTCCTTGTTTCCATATCTGTCGGTGAGGACGCCATACTTGGATGCATGGGTAGCGCGCACACACACACGTCTTGCCTTGAACAGTGACTAGCCTCGACTCTACTGAACCCCCACGCTCAACTCAGCGTGGTAACGCTAACTCGCTTATCCCCTCCACTATTGCGCAATACCCGATCCGGGCAGCCAGGTCATATACGCAACAATACTCGTATGTCACAGTATTGAACCTATTTTAGTGAAATTGTATATTTGCAACCATTTCTATATATTATGAACAAAGTAACTGAAATATTAAAATCTCCATTTAGCATCAATAAACCAAAATCAATGTTGAAAGTTCAATCTGGAAATTTACCAAAAGGGTAAATGGATTTATGGCTGTGAGGAAAAAGGTGCTCTTTTTTCGTTTCCGTACATGTTATTTGGGGCAGATGTCCATTGGTATAAGACCATAATAACTGATATTGGGCATATATGCTCTAAAATGAAAGTACATTCAATTCTTGTCGCTTGCTTAATATTTTTAATGCCACTGCACCAAGTTGGTAAACATATATTTGAGTTTTAACATAACAATTAATGGGAAACACAGTGAAGTACTTAAAATATTAATAAAATTCTAGTGGCAAGATGCTCTAACTTCACTCTTTCAAGATAATGACCTTCAACGCATTTCAAAGACACCTTGTCTTCATCAACTAAAAGCCACTAACGAGTTTGTCGGTTCCGGCGTAGAGGTCGCCGTTGGGTTCCTGACATTGACGTCATTTTCAGCTTGATGTATTTAAAGATGATATCCTTTTCTGGAGGGAAATTGAAATTCATTAAATGGCTTTTGTTTTTTTGTATGAGGAGTTTTTCCCATATCATCAATTCTATTGAATTTTGGATCGACTTGATTAGATTTATTTCATTATGGATGTTGTGGTTTGAATTCCAAAAATGATATGCGATGGCAAATTTTTCAGTTTCTTTGTGTCTTATATTTCTAAAATGTTCTTTCACTCTCACCCCTATGTTCCGTTTTGTTTTGCCTATATATTTAAGTTTGCAATCACTACAATTTATCTGGTAAATGCCTGGCATTTTAGTTCTAGGAATTTTATCTTCTGTGTTTGTTCTTAGTATGTTATTTAAACTATGTTTATTGATGGGTGCTAGTTTGATGTTCCACTGCTTGAATATCTTCTGGAATTTTTATGTGCCCAAGGGTGAAATGTGAACTTTTTAAAACTATTGTCTTCTGTTATTTTTTGTAGTGTGACAATTTCCTTTCTTTCTTTATCTTTTTATAAATTTTTGGATTTTCTTGCATACCAATTCTTTTGCAAAGCCATTTTTGTAGGCTACTTCTATGATGTTTTGGAGCTCTTTCTTATATTCCTCATCTTTTAAAGGTATGTTTACCAATCTGAAGACCAAACTGTTGAAAATTGCATGTTTATGTGGTCTTGGGTTATATCCTTTGTTCTTTATGTAATTATCTGTGTGTGTAGGTTTTCTAAAAATTCTGAATTCTAATTTATTGTTAGTTCTGATGATTATTATATCCAAGAAAGGGAGTTTGTTGTCTGATTCTATTTCCATTGTGAATTTTACCAAGCTGTCTATTAAATTAAGTAGCTTCAAGTGGGTCTTAGCTGATGATGAAGACAAGTGTCTTCGAAACGCGTTCAAGGTAATTATCTTAAAGAGCAAAGTTAGGGTGTGTTGCCACTAGAATTTTATTAATATATATTTTAGTGATTTATTTTCACATTTTTTTTTGGGGGGGGCACGTCAACAGAAGACCTCAGCGGCTGCCACTGATATAATGAAGAAGTAATAATTGTGGTGCTTTATGTTTATTTGACCCACGAATGGGAGCCAATTTGAAGAATTATTGTTCTTCAATTTTGTAGATTGTAGGTTACGTAATTGTTTGGAGGAGTTTGCCCCACAGTTGTATGCCAATTTGTGGTAGGTTTTTTGTTTACGTAAGGATACGTAAATGAAGATACACTTTGATGTTTGATTTTTAGGACGCCAAACCTTATAGTGAAGATGATGCTTGTTTTTACGTAATATTGTTAAAGTTATTTGCCTCGGCTGCTTTCAGCCGCACTATAGAAACACGAGTTCTTGCAGGGTTGTGATAAGACTCAAATTATAAGACGCCACATAATTTACTTTTTAATTTTTACTTCTTTTTATTTCACTTTAGATATGCACATTTTTATAAACACAACACAAATAAAACTGTGAGCACTTAATACATTTTTGGCGATGAACACAAATTTTATCATTTATACTTTACAACATTTTTACCCATGACTTTCACGTCCACTCTCTACAACTTCATGTCTGCGACTTTCACGTCTGCTGTTCACTACATCTTGCCTGCGAGTTTCACGTCTGCTCCATACTACATCTTGCCCGAGACTGACTAGATTCAACGGTAAAAACCTTTAGCTTGGGTAATGCCGTTCTCTTATTGGCTAAATCTAGTCCAATAGAATTTAAGTATTCAAACTAAAAATCTTTCTTTACTTTTGATTGGCTAATTCCAAACTGTAAGCGAAATTACGTTATTACCGATCTTTTTCATAACCAGTATTTTTAAAACTCCGGACACATTATTGTCACCAAAATTGCCTCATTATTAACATCCTAAAACATAGTATTCTCACAGTTTTTGTACTATTAGAGTATATAAACATTTGCATATTACTAATAAATACGTTTTACAATAAAAATAAGTATTTACAATGACTTTACATACAATTTATATAATAATTATATACATATTGTTTTCTAGGTGGGCAGTTATTAAATTTAATTAATAAAAAATACAATGGTATCATTTAGGCATTAAAATACTGCCTCAATAAAATATAGTAAATACACATACCACTCTATTTAAAAATAAGGGATAATGAAAAGCAGTGGAAATGTTGGTTAGCATGCAGTCTCATTACTGGAAAAACTTTGGTTTTTCTGAATGTTTAAAACATTAAATGTCAATTAAAGTATAAGAACTATGCCTTTTCACTCAGACTTTGTAGTGAAATTCTGAAGCAACCTGAAGTGAAATGCATGTAAACTTACTGAAACAGGACACACAGTTATTATAACATTATGTTAAAATTAAAACAGTTAATATATTTTAATATTTTATTATAATAGTCAGTTATGTTTAAACTGTAGTGAAGTCTCAAACTCATATTAACCAAAATAGATCTATGTAGTATAAGCAAATAGACTTAATTCTTCTGCAGTTGACAAGATTTCATCAACCTCTTGTAGAACTGTTTAAATGTAGATAACAATATTTAAATTTATTTGACCTATTGTTAATTAGCTTTTGAAACTATGTTTAGCACATTTAATTTGTTAAAAATTCTTTTTAAAATAGTTAAAAGTTATGAATAAATAATTTGAGCTTTTATAACCAAACTGCTGTGAAACCTTTTGCCTTGCTTATGTTATTTACTGTTAAAGCAGTGTTAAAAGTATTCCCTATTTTCCCTCAAATCTTTTTTCTTTTAGATCAGAGGTTCTCAAAGTCTTTACTTTCTCCACAACAGGTGGAGGAAGTATTGTGTTGCACTCAAAAACTCAATATGTAGATTTCAACGAAAATGCACATTTTAAGACTCTCTAAACCCCCAAAAAGTTTTGTTTGTGCATACATGTCGCGCAGCAGCATAACTCAAAATAAAAAGTTAGATAAATACTAAATCTCAGTTTGATTAATGTCGCCTGAGCATACAAGGTGAAGATTGTGAAGAAAATCCCCTCATTCCAAACTATTCTTAATATGGAAAAAATGTTAATTATTTTTAATTTTATCAAAAATGGCATAGCAAATTTTTATTAAAATACCACATGTTTAAGATATTTTCATGACTAATAAAAATTTATATCTTGAAGTTTCCGTGAATGGCCTGTAAAGTTCTGTGCATTCTGAATGAATTTTCTGTAATTTTTGAGACGGTAATTTGTATCACAAATTACTCAGATGTGGTTAACGATAATAATATGAATATGTATTTTTATGTAACATTGATTTCAGGGGTTTAATAATTGTAATTATTATTGGTAAATAATAATATATGGCTCTACTGAAACTGTTAACAATAACATAATACTTTAGCAAGGGGGTGAGTTGTTTATCGTTACCGGGAACCAGGAAGTTACGTCATGTTTCGCGCCTTTTCAGTAAAAAAGCTTCCAGAATATTCTATAAAAGTAATATGTATTAATGGTTTTCATTGGATAGTAAAATAGACGCTAATGTTGGCGCGTTTTGTTGGCCAATGGTAATTCATTTATAATCTTTAGGTGTAGCTTGGGGTAAGTCTATAAATAGTGTAGAATCAAAGAGAGCGTTCTCCAGTTCGGCAAGATTCTCGACATAGTACACATCGTCCTCCAGTTCGGCAAGATTCTCGACACAGTACACATCGTCCTCCAGTTCGGCAAGATTCACGAAGCACTACACATCGTCTCCCGCAGTTATACAAAATTCTCCGTACATTACACGTTGGCCGCTTAGTTCACCAAGTTACGCGCAGTGAAAATCATTAAAGATCTAAAATATTACAAAGTCACTTATATACAAAAATTGAAGTACGTGAGTTAAAAGTGAGAAGTTATTATAAACAGTTTCAGTATGGCGATTATCTAGACAAAATCTGTGAAAGTGTTAGTGCATGTGCTCGACAATAAAACATTATAAAATACATTTCTTCACTAGTAATTTTTGGATAAAAGATTCCTTTTCCGCTTCACACCCTGCAAGAATTAAATGCCTACCTAAATAGCTGGCCGGAAGACAATATACATAACCTTAAAACTAATTCATATAGATTGCTACGCCAGATGGAGTTAGCAGGCGACCGACGAATGACGTCACACAATATGGCTGCACGCGTGAGGTAAGCAACATTACGTGAGAAACATTATCCACCACGTGGGGACACAAATACACAAATACACACTATACTACCTCAAATTGGCGCCCAACGTGGGGCGACAACTAGGAAAGGAAGGCTAGACGACTAGGAAAGGAACAAGAATAACCAGAGAGGCGAAAGCAGCAGTGAAACGACCTATAGACGCAGATTCCGAGACAGAAGGGTAATTCAGCTACAAGAAAACATCGAAACGACGTAGATTCATCACGATACAACGCAGAAGCGACATACAAACCTAGGAGAAAGGGGCAGAACGCTGGACATCAAAGCTACATCAACAGGCAGCATAATAAAGGTCAGGTGATTGTAATTTTTTTAGAAAACAAAAACAATGGCTGCTAGTAATACAAAAAAAACAATGATGGAAGGGGATAGTGTAACAGTTAGCTGTAAGTCAATACAGGTTACAAAAAAAAGTTCAAACAATGTAATATTGGAGGGAGGAAATGTTAGTGCAGAAAGTAAGAATAGAATAGCAGGAAATATTAATTCTGATACTAGAATGATTATGGATATGATAAAAAAGATTCATGAGAAAATGAATAAGAATCATAGGGAATTGATAGAAGCTATAAGAAAAGATCGTAGGGAAATGTGCAAAGATATTGGTAAGAGTATTGTAGATCAATTTAGAGAAGATAGAAGTAAGAGTAATGAGAAATTAGAACAAAAACTAACTCAGAAAATGGAAATGAATAATAAAGAATTGAGGGAAGATATTAGTAAGTGTATTACAGATCAATTAAGGGAAGAAATTTGTAAGAATAATGAGAAATTAGAAAAGAAAATAGATCAAAACAGGGAAGATATGCAACAGAGTCATAGGGAGTTAAGAGAAGATATTCGTAGGAGCTTTGAACAAAACAGAAAAGATATTGGTAGGAGTAATGAGGTATTAGAGCAAAAAGTAGATCAAAGCAGTGAAGAAATTGAAGAGAAAGTTATGAAGCTAGATAGTAGTAGGCCAGAAATGAAAGATGAAAATGAGGAAGTAATAGTAAGTGAGATAGGAGAAATTTCAAAGAAAATGCTAGACATGAACATGGAAATAGATAACAAAGAAAGTGAGGTTAATACTAAAAGTGAGGTTAATGTAGAATGTACAGAGTTAGGAAGTCAAGTGAGTAATATTTCAAGTGAGCTAAGAGAGATAAAAGAGGTTAGGAATGTAGATGTAAATCAGGCGCAAGTCAATTTCAGAGCGGAGATATCAGAAATGCAAAGAAATAAATTGTACCAAGATGTTCAAAATGAAAACTCCAGTCCAGTACAGTTTAGTAAAGATTTGTCAGAGTATTTTCAAAGTAAAGAGATGGTAGAAGAATTGAAAATGAAAGTTGTTGAAAGATGTATTGTTCAAGAAACTGTATATTGTTTTCAAATGTTATCAGGAGATGAAACTTCATATGAATACATGAGGTTATTCATTAACAAAAATTTGAAGGTTAGGTTACGGCTACGAGTAATGTTTAGCCACACACAATTTGATCCAGGAGGGTAAATAGCAACGAGATGTAAACTAAATGCTGGATAGTTAAAGACGACTTGCAGAGAAATGTATTGGAACGTAAGAGGGTTAATTATTTGTATATGTCATGAGAAAAGAGAAATAAATTATAAAAAAAACAAAAAAAAATTTAGTAACTGTAACATTTGAAAATTAAGAATGCAAAGATTGAAACTTAAGATGTTATATTAAAGTAAAATACATAAATACAATTACAAGAGTATTGTTAAAATAAAATTCAGAATAACAAAAATTGGTAAAAAAATAATTCAAAACAAATACTTATGCAGCAAACAGAAAAGGTGAAACATTGTCAAGATTTAAGAGATGTAAATATATTTGCAAAGTACAAAATAACAAAAAAAAAAAATGGGTAAATATAATTAAAAATAATTGAAACAAATACTTAGGTAGCAAACAGAAAATGTGACACAGTGCCTAGATTTAAGAGATGTAAATATATGTAAAGGGTGAATATTTTGGTAAATATGTATGGTAATTACAAAAAAATTCTTGAATTGATAAATTTTTGGTAACAATATAAGAAAGTAAACCATTTTTTGTAACACTAGTTAAATAATTTAGGGTAAAGTATTTGCTATAAAAAAAAAATTTATTGTAACGACAGATTAATATCAAAACAAATTAAACCAAAGCCAGTAAGTAGTGGCGAGATAAAACATATGTCGTGTGTTAAACGCGTGTGAAGTGTTAAGTGAAAGTGAATAGCGTGTGTTACAAGATTTAGGAGACTAAAAACAAAATTATAAAATTTCCAAACAGGTTATAAATATTTATAATTATGTTTCTAGTGGGGCATATGAGACGGTAATTTGTATCACAAATTACTCAGATGTGGTTAACGATAATAATATGAATATGTATTTTTATGTAACATTGATTTCAGGGGTTTAATAATTGTAATTATTATTGGTAAATAATAATATATGGCTCTACTGAAACTGTTAACAATAACATAATACTTTAGCAAGGGGGTGAGTTGTTTATCGTTACCGGGAACCAGGAAGTTACGTCATGTTTCGCGCCTTTTCAGTAAAAAAGCTTCCAGAATATTCTATAAAAGTAATATGTATTAATGGTTTTCATTGGATAGTAAAATAGACGCTAATGTTGGCGCGTTTTGTTGGCCAATGGTAATTCATTTATAATCTTTAGGTGTAGCTTGGGGTAAGTCTATAAATAGTGTAGAATCAAAGAGAGCGTTCTCCAGTTCGGCAAGATTCTCGACATAGTACACATCGTCCTCCAGTTCGGCAAGATTCTCGACACAGTACACATCGTCCTCCAGTTCGGCAAGATTCACGAAGCACTACACATCGTCTCCCGCAGTTATACAAAATTCTCCGTACATTACACGTTGGCCGCTTAGTTCACCAAGTTACGCGCAGTGAAAATCATTAAAGATCTAAAATATTACAAAGTCACTTATATACAAAAATTGAAGTACGTGAGTTAAAAGTGAGAAGTTATTATAAACAGTTTCAGTATGGCGATTATCTAGACAAAATCTGTGAAAGTGTTAGTGCATGTGCTCGACAATAAAACATTATAAAATACATTTCTTCACTAGTAATTTTTGGATAAAAGATTCCTTTTCCGCTTCACACCCTGCAAGAATTAAATGCCTACCTAAATAGCTGGCCGGAAGACAATATACATAACCTTAAAACTAATTCATATAGATTGCTACGCCAGATGGAGTTAGCAGGCGACCGACGAATGACGTCACACAATATGGCTGCACGCGTGAGGTAAGCAACATTACGTGAGAAACATTATCCACCACGTGGGGACACAAATACACAAATACACACTATACTACCTCATTTTGTATAACTGGCAAACCAGAAATTGACAAGATCTGAATACACAAACAATGTATAGCTCATTGAAATGTGCAGTTTATAGCAAATAACTTTTTGTGTAGCATTAGCCTTTTTCGAAATATTTGTTGTTAGATTTTAAGTTTTGCCAGGTTGAACTGTCGTATTGCATCTGTAAAGTATCTTATGTGATTCTTATTTTTGCCTACATGGTTTCACTAGTAAGAGAAATTGACTTGCAATATGTAAGCAGTTGTGTTTCGTTTTCCATATCATGCATGTAACCAAATCCATATCACTTAATTTGAAATTGCTCCCAGTGAAATTTGTGTGACGGTTGTGATAGGACTAGAAGAATCACGTGAGACTTTTAGAAAAAAGAGGTTCTTTTTTTCTTTAATAGCCTTTCATGTAAGAATGGCCAAATGGATAATAATCAAACATGGTGCATAACATACGTTATGGACTATTACAAATTTTTTTTATATTTGATACGAATTGGATTGATTATTGTTAGGTCCCTGTGGACACTGATGGTACATGAAATGATAATTGGGAAAGGAAATTTGGGAAGAAAACATTCCAGGCTTAAATTTAGGGTACCTCCAGGCATTTGCCAGTTATGAGGACTGAGGAAAACCTGGAAAAGACCTCAGTTAGGGAGGACAGTCCTGGCAGGATTTAAACTGCTGATCTCCTGTTCACGAGTCCCCCCATAAGGCGGGGGGGGGGGGTTCAACCCCTTCAGCTGCCATGGTGTGGGCGCTGTGGACCCTGAGCACTCGTGGTACTTCTGACGTTACTAGAAGTACACTGGGCCAAACATTCGAGCCCCTCCTGATAGGGAGTTGTTCGGATTGGGTAGGACTCGGCAGGGCAGTGGTTCCTGATATCCCTGGGAGATTGGGTACGCCTGGCTGGTTTTCTGCCCGGGTGGGGTTGTGAGATGCCCAGATGTTCTCCGGCACCAACCATGAGCGAGAGCTGGTAGACAGTTGCTAGACTGCTGTCGGCCCCACCAAGGTTTCAGTAGTCTCCCTGATAGGTTTCCATATTGGGCTGACACGCGAAAGTGGCATATCCACTTCCGTCCCTTGTGGTAGGAGGCAAAGGGAGGGCCGGTGTCCTGCTCCAATCTCGGCCATGCAGGGGGGACAAAGTATAAAATAGATGCTCTCCTAATGGAAAAGTCCTACGAGCTTGTCTCCTGGGGTCCAAGGGTGCAGACTGAGTAGTCGGTCCAGATTCCGTTGGTATTTATATTTATGAGTCCATGCCTTAAGGACCTTGACCACCTATGTCGGTATTACTGGTTTTGAAAGCATAGGTTGCACAGAGAGGGTGAAGAGAGAAATAGAGAATAATTTCCACTTTTAATGCAATAATTTTAGTAGAGCTGTGAGTTGTGCTGGTGAAATAATAAATGATGTGAAGGACATAACATTTTAAAGTTGTTCTATTAGTCCTTTTTCATATCATTTTTCTATCAGAATATAAACCCCTCTAATACCGCAGCACATTCTTTGAGAACCGCTGCTCTAGATAATAACTGTAAAGTGGATATAATTTCTGCTATAAGAAATTTTTATCTTTAAACTTACATTCATACATGTTATTCTAATCATTTTAAGGTTATGGTTGCTAAATTTAGCTGCATTCATTTTGCCTGCTTAGTGCTTACGTGACATGATTTGGTCCATTTGCAAATCTTTGATTTGTTGTGTAAGTGATGTTTGTATATGTTGTTGCATTGTACACAGCTGATATTTGAGAATGTGATGTGCAAGCTGGTTTAATCACATGCATGTTTTGAATGTGAAATGGTCAGTACTTGGTACAGGTGAAGCAAAATCTTATCAGTTAACCAAAGCTTTTTCCTTTGATCCTGCACCAGATGATCCGTGATTTAAATTCTGGTTGTGAAACTGAATTTTTCAGTTATTGTTTAAGCTACATGGTTAGTGTGAGTAAGAACAATTTCTGTATATAAATAATTAATAGTGGTGTGGGCTAGAAGTCTGATAAAGGCACATGGAATAATGAGGTAGAATTTAAATCAGCTTGGAGGCTTGCCACAAAATGTATATGAATCAGATAAAAGGTGTTTCTGTTTGTGTACAAGAGCCATGGTAGCTCGTAAGGAATACTCCACTAGTTTGAAACTTAAGATTTTGTTCGGGTTGCAAGATTAGCTGGTGGAGGTGGTAAGCTTCTCAGAAACGCTTTTGACCCAAAGTAATATTTAGGATTGTGGTTGGGCATTAAATTCTTGTGTTTCTCACATCAAGCCTTTCACTCCAGGAGCTCTTCACAAGGCCGACTGCTCAAACTACCACTTAAAATGGCCCTAAAATGTACGTAAGGCCAAAATCATTACAATTTTTGAGAAGTAAACTATCTCAGCCACCCATTGGAAATCAGGTTTGAACGAGTGGAGTGTTCCTTGTCAGTGGAGACCATTGGCAGTGAAAGCTATAGAGCTGTGGTTAAAATTCCAGTTTTTACGTTAAATTTTTCAAATCTGATTCAATTTTACTTCATTAGCCTACATGCAGTGTAACAAGTTTATACCATTTCTTTGCAAAACTGTGTTTTTCTTCCCAGATTACATGTATATTGTTTGGACTTTGCCAAGGAAATAGCAAATGTGATATACCAGTAGTTCTGGCAATAAATTAAGTTTGTCTTGCAGGGCAAGGGAAAGAAGCCCGAAATTGCAACTGTAATTGCCCCATACCAGGCAACAAGCTCGGAGCAGCTGGATCTGCAGAGGGGACAGTTAATCATGATAAGAAAGAAAACAAGCACAGGATGGTGGGAAGGAGAGCTTCAGGCTAAAGGCAAGAAGCGGCAGATTGGCTGGTTCCCGGCATCTTATGTGAAGCTGCTAGGTACAGGTAGCAATCGCAGCACCCCAGTGTCGCACAAACACCAAGAGGAGCAGCAGCTTCAACAGGCAGCACCAGTGGCTGCAGAGCCAAATCTTGGTGAGTTAAAGATTGAAACTGAACATACTATATAACCCTGCCATTGAAACGTTGCGCTTGACAGCTAGCGATTAAGTTGGTACACTCGCAAAAAAAAAGAACAGATGAAAAGCTTTAACCGTTAGACTTCCTAAACCAATCACAAGGCAGCATTTCGGGCGATCTATAACAAAGGGGAACTGGAAGCGGCTCTGTTGCCGGATGTAGCTATTTCCAACCACGTGTTTCAGTTTGTGAATCTCTAGCATGTGCGTCGATTTGTTCTTTGCATGCTAATATTGTTTATTGTTATTTATATTTGTGGTTATTGTTGGTGTTCATTTATACATATATATTTCTTTCATATTATTTATAAAAGGTTTGAAGCGCGACTATGTCTCAAAATCCATGCCAATCACCGAGTGATGATTCATGAAGTGAAAATCCTTACTTAATAGGGATTGAAACTGTTAAGGACCTGGGAATTCTTTGAACAGGAGGAGTATGTGAAGATTCATGGGCATGCCTCTATTCCTGCTGATAAAGCCATGCAACGAACTGTTTTATTTCTCCTCGTTGCAGCAGGTCGTCCTCCGTGGACTAGTGGTACCGTGCTAGCCTCTAGTTTCCAAGTATGCGGGTTCAAACCCGGCAGAGGGCGATGGATTTTTTCGGGGGTAAAAATCCTTAGCATGACTTCCTTTGAAAGGGAAGTAAAGCCGGTGGTCCCGTGTTGTAGATTTACAGCACATAAAAGAACCTCAAGCCTGATAAAGAGTCCTCTGAGCAAAATTACTGATCTTTCACGCCCAATATAGAATGGGATGCTAAGGATCATAGTAGTTAAAGAACGTCCATAAATAAAACTCAATTTAATTTAATTTTTGTTGCAGCAGGCATGTTTGCATTATTTTGCTTCTATATTGTCAAAAGTGCTAATTTATTCTATATACATTGCAATGTTTATGCTGAGTTATTTTCAATTAACAATAATAATAATAATAATAATAATAATATGAAATTACGCGAAGCATCAAGTGCAAAGATTCAAAGGCGGGGGTATATTATTAGTTAAACCAAATATAAACTGGAATTTGTAAAATATGAACTTAACGTACAAAAATAATGTATAATTTATCTACATAAACTCCTGATGTTAAAACATACTTTCCCAATGAATTGGCAGTTTGTGTATTCCTTCCTTGAAAGAAATAGAGGGATGAGTGCACAGCCAGTTGCACACAGACTGCTCTACATTTGCGTCATTGTTGTCCTCCCAATGCCTCTTTAAGCAGTTCAAACAAATGTTAGTCACAACAGAGCGATAAATCTGGGCTACGGAGGGTGGCCCCCACTTAAGCTCGGACGTTTTTGCTTCTGTTTTTTCATGCCAATTTTCCCTTTCGCCACCACCTATTGTGTTCAATGTGTTTTTCATGGGTTTTAACTATGGTTCTGCAGCTCAATTTCCGTTGAAGTAGGCTGCGTCTAAGAACAGGAAGAGGGATGTCAACCCACTCCCCTTGGTAGGCTTTCCAGAGTCCTTCAGTTGTGGTGGGATGCCGAGAAGCAAGGCGCTGTTTCAGCAGATCAAATCCACAAAAATCCACTGGCGAGGCTTCTGATGGCTTCACAGGAATCCTTTTAAATAGTATCACATTGACACCCATTTCCATAGCTTTCCAGTGGTAGTAATGCTGGGAAGACCGAGAAGTGCTTTATCTATGTGGATCCAAAAATTTGGGGCATCCTCACTATACAACCGAGGAATCTCTTCAGCAAAAATTGGGTCCATAGCATTCCTTTGATAGTAGGCTGCATTAATTTTTACATTGTTGGCAACTCTGTGAATGCAAGTTTACCCCAAGAGCAATAACCTCAACCACCATGAATCCCTTGGAAAATTTTTCCTTGTTCTCCGGAATAAAGTTGGAGCGCCCCTTTTGGCCCACTTGATGGTAATAAATGACTTGGGGTTTTTTTGTGTCACCTAGATAAACCCATGCTTCATCCAAACAAGCCACCCATTGCCACTTTTCACCTACCAGGTGGTGTTCATAGAGTTTTCTTGCACTGGTGAAGCGTTCTCTGATGTGCCACTCTTTCAAGATGTGTCCACATGCTTTATGGCACCGTTCTAGACCCAAATTGCTGTGTATTGTCCGATAGTCACATTGGATATTCCAATGCGGCTGGAAATGCTTCTTTGGGTTGGTGGGTTTTCTTGAGTCACTGTTGCACTCACCTTGGCTACTACTTTTTTAGGTCATGTCGGTTGTGGCCTTTTTCTTGCTAGTTTTTTTGCACACTGAGCCTCAGGTGGGAATCCATTTTTATGCAGTTGTGTTATACGTCCCTCAAACGACTTACTTATGGTAAGACATTTTTGTTTGCGCCTTTCCACTATCATTGAAAGGCTGTAACCAGCCCAACAGTGTACCCCTGCCACAAGTAGCAATTGTTGAAGCCATTACGAGTAAACTTTTTCTCAGACTGGCCCAGCAGACAGCTGACACCTACAGTGAGCTGATGCAATAATAAACATAAGCAGTTTGACCAATGACAGAGTGGGAGGGTGATTCAAGTTCGTCCGAGCTTAAGTGGGGCAATCCTCCGTATAAGGAGTGTGGACACCAAGGGTCCACTGAAACTCTGCATCCCCCCAAAATAAATAAATAAATAAAAAACACATGCATGCACTTTACAGCTGACAAGCTTCTTTTGGCCCCGACGGTGCAGTTTCCTTTCTTCCGCCATTCCGCTGCTTTTGATTCAGAAATGTAGTTGTGCTCCCATGTTTTATTATAAGTCACAATACATGCAAAAAATGCTCCCCTTCCAGCTCATTATGAGCCAGGAACTTAGGCAAACTTCCAAACAAACTTGCTCTTGTTCCACATGGCAGTCACTTTCTGCTATTCAAGCCGTCATGAATGATGGAAATAGTCACTCCTATAGCTTATACCTACTGCTGCCGCCACTTTGGATGACCGTTGACTGAAAGTGCGTGAGCTAGCAGACATCATAGGCATTTCAAAAAGTGCTGTACATCGCACACTAACTGAAAATTTGGACATGAGAAAGCTGTGCGCAAGATGGGTGCCACGTTTACTCACAATGGAGCAAAAACAGCATCGTGAGGATGTTTCATTGGAGTGTTTGGTGATGTTTCGCTGCAAAACAGCCGAGTTTTTGTGTCAATTCATAACCATGGATGAAACATGGATCCATCACTTCACACCTGAGACGAAGGAACAGCCAAAATAGTGAATTGAAAGGGGAGAATCGGCTCCAAAGAAGGGGAAGACAGTTCCATCTGCAGGCAAGGTCATGGTGTCAGTTTTTTGGGATGCGCATGGGATAATTTTCATTGATTATCTTCAAAAAGGAAAAGTAATCATTGGCAAGTATTATGCAAACCTATTGCAACATTTGGATGATGAAATCAAGCAAAAATGGCTGCATTTAGCAAAAAAGAAACTTTTGTTTCATCAAGACAATGCAACAGTTCACACATCCATTATCGCCATTTTCCATAATCAATGAATTAAAGTTCGAATTGCTTCCTCATGCACCCTATTCGCCAGACTTAGCCCCCCTCTGATTATTTTCTGTTTCCAAAGTTGAAGAAATGGCTTGGTGGTAAAAGATTTGACAACAATGAAGAGGTGTAGTTTGCACTTGATGGCTATTTTGCAGAACTCAATGGCTCTCACTATAAACAGGGTATCGAAGCTATTGAACATCGCTGGGAAAAGTGCATCGAGCTGAAAGACTATGTAGAGAAATAAAGATGTTTTTTCCCAAAACTTTTGTGTTTTCTTTGTTAGGTGGCTACTTCTGGGACAGCCCTTGTAGTATGAAGTTATGTCTTAATTCATAGTTATAAAAAATATGACTTGGTTTACATCATTTTATATGATAATGGACTCCAATTCAATTCATTGTACTAAAATGAACATCTTTTTCATGCAGTTGTTACATTTTGTTGCTTTCATTTACAGAAAAAGTTGTAGCCCTGTATCCCTACAAGGCACTAAATGAAGATGAGCTTAGTTTTGAAAAGGATGACATCATCACAATTGTGGCTCGTGAAGAAGCTTCATGGTGGCGAGGAGAACTGAAGGGTGTATCTGGACTGTTCCCTAGCAACTATGTGGCCCCATTGTGTAAGTACTTGCTTCCTAAAATGTAAATAACTAACACGTTTCTTAAATAAGTCTAAGTGAGGAAGTAAAATGCTGTGGTTTGAAAGGAATCCCTTGGTAGTTTTATTCATATAGAATAGAAGCCAACAAGTCATTATTTACAGTACAGGGAAGGTGCTAGCTTAATCCAGCCTATTCTTGGAAAGTATCTGTGCAGAAGAGAAGGGATTGGGAAAGGATACTTCTCCTAATATGAGACAATGTTTTCTACTTTACTATTATAACTAGAGGAAGTATTACGTGGCATCCAAAAATTTGATACCAAAATTTCACAGGAAATACACATTTTGAGAGTTCCTGAAGCCAATAAAAGCATGCCCATGTGTGTGTATGCGCACAGACACATATTTTTATAAAAATGCCTTATTTAGGGATCTCAAAACATGTATATATGGTGAAATCTCAACATAAATTTTTTTTATGAAATGTAATACTTCCTTATATGTACTATAGGTAGGTTTCAGAAAAAGTAAAGGGTCATTGTAGTAGAAACCAAATGTATTTCTTCAGATTCACCTATAACTAACTGAACCATTACAGCGGGTTTTCAAGGCTATGGGCATGCTCTGTAGTTGGTTTCCAGATTCCAGCATAAGTCATCAGTTTACTGTTTGGTACAGGGAGAGCCAAAAGACTACGAACCAGCTGTGCAGTGTTTTTCCTGTTCGCATCCTTATCGCTTGTTGCCGTCTGCCGCTATCATAGAAAGGCGCGGATGAAATCATACAACATTTTTAAATCTACTTTTAAAGGATTTACGTAACAACTTTATGAAAGTGTGTTTGAGGACAGAATTATTAGTAGGGATTTGTGGCCCCCTCGTTCCCCTGACTAACCCCCTGCGATTTCTATCTCTGGGGTTACTTAAAACAAAGTGTACAAGACAAACCCACACACCCTGGAAGAATTAAAACAAAATATCCATCAGGAAATTGCCAGCATTTCTCAATGCGAACTACGGCGGGTGATGGATAGTTTCCTAAAGAGGTGTCAAAAATGTATGGACAACGACGGTGGCCAGTTTCAGCATTTCCTTTCATAAAGTCGGTAAGTAAAGCCTTTAAAAGTAGTTTTAAAAATGCTGTGTGGTTTCATCCGTGCCTTTCTATGATAGTGGCAGACGGCGAGCGTTGAGGACACGGACAGGAAAAACATTGCGAAGCCATTCGTAGTTTTTTGGCTCTCTCTGTATATGTGTTGTGAGAATATTACTTTTGGTTAATGAGAAAACAATCCTCCACCGCTGTGAAAAAACTTAAATGTGGAAAAAACATTAAAAAGTAAGAGAAAACAATTGCATTAAATGTGTTTGACAAATACTGTGAAAAATATTCTTTCATGATAGAAGATGTGATGAGATTGATTTCCGAATTCACAGTGTTTCTGTATATACTTCCAGCATCCTGCACTTTATATGTAAGTAATTTATAAATTAGCAGCATTCAAGAACTGTTTGTATTGCAGTAATTCAAGCTGCATATAAACCTCTGTAATCTCCAATTTAGAAAATATGCGGGCCATTCACCCTTTCAGTTGTAATCTGTTTAACAATCAAATTATGTATAACCTTAACAAAAAGTACCTTATCTTCGAAGTAAAATGCTAGCCACCACTGCTAGCATCTTTATCCATGTCCTGGAATGAGCCCCCTCCCCTTCCCCAATTAGGTATGCTTTTTGTAACACATATTTCTTTGCTGTTATTCATTGTATATAGCTTAAGTTTTTGTTGATCGCAAAATAAAACAAAAGTATTATTAAACAAGCTTTCCTGCAATATCTTTCATGGCATTAAAAGTCTTTGGGTGCAAATTTAAATTGCAAAATAAGACAATATTTTTTTTAAACATGCAAAATATAAAGATTTCACAAAATATTAACAGTTTTAAAATTATGTCTTGTGCATTTCGTGAATTTTACTGTCTGCCAATTTTTAATGCTTGGTAATGCACATTGAAGATGCAAAATTCTTTTATTTTTTAAAATGAAAGTAAAGAACTTAATAGTTTTATCACCACTTCTTTCTGATTATTCATTAATTAGTGATCTGATAATACTGACCAGAAATGATATTTAGAAGAGTTTTAATTTTGGTGGCTTTGTACGTTAGGCCCCATTTAGGCAAGAGTTCTTGTATCATGCAACAAAGAATGACGTGATATAGGAGAATTTTTAGTGGTCTATTTGTGCATGCGGTGTGGCTCATAGTCATGCTGAGTACTGTTGGGGATATCAGTTCTACCAGCCCATTTGCACATTGGCTTGGACAACTACTATTGATCCGTGAGTGTTATACTATTGCTACAAACTCTTTGACTGGAAAAAGACAGGCGAAAACGATGGAGTGTACATCGAATAAAAAGTTCAATGTTTATGAATATGAGTAGTAAGTAGTTCAGCTATAAATAGTTTGGTCTAGTGTGAATAGCGAAAGTGAGCAGTTGCATATACGAGCTGCTCCGTGACGAGAAGATTGGAAAAATGGGTGTAGATTTGGAATTGTATCAGGCCAGAATTGGGTGCTATACAAATGGGAAATTGAAAAAGGAAGAGAAAGGAAAACAAGTGACAAAGGTGTACTTGTGGTTGCTGGCGACACTGACTGTACCACTGATCATTGGAGGAGTAGAATTAAACCCGGAATCTGAAGATGTGACACATAATGACAATGCTAAAAATAATTTCAGAGGATATAGTGGACTTGAAGAAAATAGAAAAGAGAATAGAATTAAATATTGATAAAAAGACAGAATAAATGAAAGGAATATGTAAACTATGACTAAAGAATTGCATGAAGAACTGCACACCTGCAGAGAAAGATTGGATAAATTAGAAAAGAAAATGGAGACAAAGAAGACACAAATGTAGTGATATTTGGAGTAGAGGAAAATAAAGAAAAATGATTAGAGCATACAGTGAAAGAAATACTAGAAAAGTGCATGAATATAAAATTGGCAGGCTGAGAAATTATAACATGTTTTAGAATTGGAAGAAGGGGCAAAAGTCAGACCTATAGTCATAAAATTTGCTACCGACAAAATCAAATGGGCATTTTTGAACAATAGAAGGAAACTGATAGAAATGAGAATTTTTGAAGAATGGGACTATGGAAAAGATGAGGCAGAGATAAGATTCTTATTAGTGAAAATGAACCAAACTGGACAAAAAGGGAAAAAATCTTTTATAAGAGGCCTAGAATTATGGATAGATCGAAGGAAACAGGACGTGGGTCAGTGACAGATTTCAAATGAACGAACTAAAAGAAATGCAGATTCAGCAGAGAAAACTAATACAACTACAGAGACAGATGACAATAGAAACACAAGTTGGACACATGCATGGAGAGGAAACTGGAGGGGGAAGCAGCAACCAACATGACGTCACCAAGGAGATACATACAAGGTCTGTTTAAAAAATTCCAGAACTTTGTCCACAACATTTTTCTATGCTTAGCTTTTACTTATTGTGCATGGTCTCCTTTGAAATACTCTCCTCCACAATTGATACACCGTTCCAAACGCTGTTTCCATTTCTGGAAGTCCTGGTGCATCTCTTTCTGGATCGTGCAAAGCGCCATCTGTGAATTTTCTTTTATCTTGTCTATCGTTGCAAATCTTTGTCCTTTCAACGGGATTCTCAACTTTGGAAATAAAAAAACGTCCACAGGGGTCAGGTCTGGAGAGTACGGAGGATGAGGCAGCACAGTGATATCAATTTTTGTGCAATAGTCATGCACCAACAGGGATGAATGTGCGGGTGCATTATTGTGATGCAAGAGCCATGAATTGTCTTGCCACATTTCAGGCCGTTTCCTTCTCACATTTTCTCACAGGCATTGTAACACGCCCTGTAGTCAGTCTTCGATTGGCACACACAATTTCATTGACGTTCCTGACATGAGCATCGTCGGTAGACGTCGAAGGGCGTCCTGAATGAGGGTCATTTTAACTTGCATCTAGTCAGTTTTAAACTCTATGAACCATTCGTAACACCGAATACGGCTTAAGCATCGCCGTAGGCTTCCTGCATCATTTGATGTGTGTATGTAAAGGTTTTGTTGAGTTTCACGCAAAATTTAATGCAGATGTGTTGCGCCTCTAACACTACTATCTCAAAATTCGCAAACTGTGCGACACAACATTCTACTCAATAGAGCACTGAACAATAACTAACAGACATAGATGAAACTTCCGCCAGTTACACATTAAATACAGGCGTGTGCAGGGATGCCAACCACATTATGCTCCAACACTCCATTGGCATGAAATTACGAATGTTCTGGAATTTTTTGAACAGACCTCGTATACCAAACAAAGGTGAAAAGCAAGAGGCAACCTTTGCATCGGCTGAGCAGGAGAAATATGCTGGTGGGAGTGGACTCAAAGTGGTTAACCCCATAAGGAATAATTTTGGGATTGAAGGAGGAGAAAGAGGATGCAGCAATGCATGATAGGAGAACCAGATACAGAGCAAAGCTGGAGAAGTTCAAAGCATGAAGAAGTGATTCAAGATAGGGATTAGACTTGAAGGTGGTGTTATTTAATGTAGAAGGGTTAAGATTGAAAGTGCTAAATTGTGAAGTATTTGAAGTGCTAAAGCTAGGGAGCATGATAGCAATGCTGAAAACATCATGGTTGAAAAAAGTGAGTAGATAGACGTAGTAGGGTATGATTATATAGGTGATCATAGTAAAAGAAGGAGGGTCTGCGGTGGTATTAAGAGTACTTATTAGCAAGAGCAGTGGAGTAAATGTGTCTGAAGTGTTGAATATAGAAGGCCAAGTAATGTGGTTAAAGGTAAATAGTGTGAAAGGGGTGAAAGTTTGCATACGGTTAGCTATCGTTTGTAACCCATCAGAACCATCAGAGTTCTATAATGACAATTTGTATACAAAGCTAAATGATAGTTTGGAAGAACTAGGAAGGGAAAATCCTAATACAGTAGACCCTCGTTTAACGAAATTCCACGCGACCGAAAAACGAAGTTTGAATTAACAAGGTTTTGTAAAAATAGTCCCGTATTATCTGAAAT
Organism: Deroplatys truncata; assembly: GCA_030765065.1. Lineage (NCBI taxonomy): Eukaryota > Metazoa > Arthropoda > Insecta > Mantodea > Mantidae > Deroplatys > Deroplatys truncata. The sequence continues at coordinate 298,934,959 of CM060975.1, read as the reverse complement.
GGTAAAATACGACTGTTGAGTTCACTTTTTCTCTTGTTATGCGTACCAACGAATGAGGGTGTTCCACTTTCATGACCTCCAAGAAAAAGTAAAAATAACTGCTGTATACGGTATATCTTGCATTTGTTTAATTGAGAAAGTATACTGTCAAATGCTTGTCGTAATTTCTTTTTAAAACAGTACTATTTGGGAAAATATTGTACTCATTGAATTAGTGAGTCGTATAATACAACAAACAATAAGCTTAAGAAACACTTCAAATATACCGTTCTTTTAATACTGAAGGCTGGTTCACAGCTGCTCGAGAACGGAAACGAGAACGGGAAACAATGCACCATGCAAGATATTGGTTCACAACAACCTGGTAACGAGAACGGGAATGCATATCAATCACAAAGTGAAAGTCGATTTTGCGCATTGGGATTTCATTTGTTTTTAACTGACCAATGATATTTTTTCACCTACTTCCAATTTAGCCAAGCCAATGTCAAAATTTGATAGAGTAAACATTATCTAAATGTATATCTATTACATTTCCGATCCCTCTACTTATGCCAAGCTTTCATTCCTTTATTTAATGGCATACATTAAAATTGTTTATTGTTCTTTTTTCATTTCCACCAGTTTTAGCTGTTCTTTGTAGATTTTGCCATTGTTTTTTAGGCAATAGCCAGTTTTGAGTTGCATATAAACAAACTATGAATGATCCCTTCACCAGAAGAACCAACGCTGATTAGATTTGCGGGTGTCGGGATGAGGTTAGGAAGCACATTTACTACTAATTCCTTCCACTTTCATGTTTCCAGCTTGTGACTGTAGAGAGCACTAGTGGCTGTTTCGTGTCACAGCCGCCTAAAACAACCTTTAGAGTGAAGAGTCTAATATGCACAATAGGGATCTAATATGCCATGCCCGGGAACAAGAAAGAGAAAGAGAAAGAGAAAGTTAAAAGTTGGGCAACTCTTCTTTCCCATTCCCGGGGCCTGGGAAGGCTTCCTGTCGGTTGTGAACATTCCCATTTGAATACATGTATTTCAACTTTCTCATTCTCGTTCTGGTTACCGTTCTCGTTGATTGTGTCTCAGCCTTAAGTTTTAATCGGAACACATGTTTTAGTTACAACTCTTATCCATTACACATTTTAGTTCTAAAATTTGAAAAAAAACCATTCATTGTTGTTTGGCGAACCATAATATTATGGCATTCTCTGAAGATACCACATCCAGGGCAGCCTGAAATACCATGCAGACATCAGAAGTGGCAGCAAATCTCTCGAGAACAGAAATTGCACCAGCAACTTCAGCGCAGTGTTATATCTTATGTTCCACCTCAGAAGATGACAGTAAAGAATTATCATTCTCTTCTGCATCATCAGCAGATGTCTGGTTCTTCAGCAGCACAGATGTTGTCTGCCTACGTCCATTCTTCCATAATGATGGTACAAGAGGGCACAAGCATGTAGAAGAGCATTATCAGAATCCCAATTGTATCCACATTATAAGTTCAGATGTGGATCATTGGTTTCCTGTTCAGTTTCAGCAGCGTTATCAGTTGCTGTCCAGGCGTTCTTAAAACGGTGGTGTCTGTTGTAACTTCATCTCAAGCAGCAGATATGTTGCAGATAGCTTGCAGTACATTCCAATGTAGAACTGTTTCTTGTAGTTCTATTGCACTGATGGCAGGCTTAACCAGTCAGCATCTGTAATTATGCTTCATTGAGGCGATTATTCCTTGATGCAATAGTTGCAGACGGCTCGTGGTGTTAGCTAGTAAGAAGACGACTTCTATGTTCGGAAGTTCCAGGTAATCGAACTGATGTGCCATGCAGTGGTCCAAAGTTAGCAAAATGTTCCTCTTTCTCGCAGCCATTTGTTGTTGAATCTTCAAGAGATTTGCTCATTCAAGCTTTATTGTTATTCTCGTACTGACTTGGCAGATTGAATAAGTTGACATTTTTAGAACAACTTGGATTTTTGTATTTTCCAATCACTAATGGTTTGAGCTTCTCAGAACCATATGAATTACGTCATTCTCCCCTTGCTGCATTTTTTGCCCTTGGCACGTAGTGTTTTTTCAGACATCAAGTTATGAAAACGCCTGCTTCACCCATATTAAACACATTTCTTGGGTAATTCAAACTCCCACGTCCACTCATTAGCATCTTCGTTTGCCTCCCCACAGACACTGACAGCACTGATTTTATGCCTCTTCTGAAAATACTATAGCCATCCCTCAGAAGACACAAACCCAGAAATTCTTTCTTTCTTGGGGATTTCCCAAGCCTTTTTTTTGAAGCATGGGGCCGAACAGTTGAATTTGCTGTGAACGCATGTGTTGGAACCATAACAGCAAATCCTCCAACTCTTCATGTTTCGCTGGTCTCATGTGCTTGCTATTGCCACTAAATGAACAGCTTGTCAGACTTGCCTCTATTTTCTGTTTTGAACTTATAGTCGATGAGAGAGTAGACTTCGGAATCTGAAAGTGTTCTGCAACCTATGTTTTGGTCTTCTCTCCGCTATCGACCATATGCAAAGTTTGCTGTTTTTGTTTCAGCGTGAGAGCATTATGAGCACGTTTCTCCTTCGGCAGCATAGCGAGTGATGAGCTATGGGGGAGAAAAAGAAAAAAAAAAACATTCACTGTTCACAAGGAGAGACAAACAGCTCTCTGGATTGTTGCTACTTGCGCACCGTGTGCAGTCTGGTGACCAACCCCCTCTTTCCCTGCCCTTGCATGATATGCCGTGGAAGTGATACATAAACAGCAAGTAAGCAATCGGACCATTGTTGAGAAATTATGGTACAATATTGAGAAAAGTTATGTGAAATGCTTAACGGAAAATACCATAGTGCACATACATATTCAGTTTAAACGAAGAATAACATATGGAATATGTATTGAGGGGACCAAATTTTAGTTCGTAGTACAAATTATCCAAAATTCGGTTTAAGCGGTAGATTTTTCCATGTAATTTGGCAGGGACCGAGCAGCTACTACGGATTAACCAAGTTTTTGGTTTATCTGATTTCAAATTAGCAAGGGTCTACTGTATAGAGTTTATTGTAGCAGGGAATATATAAGAGGCATAAGTACAGAAAACGGATGTACTTAGGGAAGAAAATTATGAAAAGGTAAGGAAAAGCAGAGATAAAGCAATAAATACAGAAGGCAGGAAACTGATTGAATTTTGTGAATAGAAAAATTTAATAATATGTATTGGGACCATATGAGAGGATCAGTGGGGAGAGTTCACATTTGTAAATACGGCCAGTCAGAGTGAAATTGACTATATGTTATGCAGCACAGGGATCATTTTCCACTAAAAATGAAAATAAGATTAGGGCTAAGTTACAAAGAAGACAAAATAATAGTACTAAAACAAATCACAAGTTATAAATGGAAAGAGAACTAATTTGATCTCAAAATGGGAAACCAAGAAAATTCTGTATTTTGAAACATTACAGTCAGGTAGGATAGATGGAGCATTGGAAAGATTAGAATCAATGGTTTAGTAGGCAGAAGCAGGACAGAAGTGAATCTTAACGTAAATGAAAAACAGTATGGTTGGTGTGATGAAGAGTGTGTAAAGACTACTAAAGAAGTATTCAAATAATTGTGTAGATGAAGAAGGTCAGAAGAGGAGGATGATAGGCAAATCTTATTATTATATAAAAGCAGCTATAAATGCTTGCCAGACGAGAAAAAGAAGGAATGGCAGCAGAGAATAGAAGAAAGGATTAAGAAGATGATCAGAGGTAAAGGTAATAAATATATATGGTCAGTTGTTAAGGATGTTCTGCAAAGAAGCAGATAGATAATAAGATAGCACCAAGGGAATGGAAATTCTATTTTATAGGTCTATTGGGCGGAGGAAGAATTTTGGAAAGTGAAGCATATTTGGAAAATAATGTGAGTAGAACGGATTACTTAGACAAAGAGATTACAATAAGAGAGATAGAATACGAGATATAAAAGCTAAAACAGAAGAAGGCCACAGGGTTTGTTAGAATTCCAGGGGAATTTTGGAAAACATTTGGGGAAATAGGAAGAGGCATAAAGCTGTTGACAGAGCTATTAAACAGATTTGAAGAGAAGAAAGCAATACTTGAGAGTTGAAAGTGAGTGTTATTGTGGTGTATTATCTAGAAGATTATACGAGTGGGCAAATAACCAAGGTAAGCTATCAGAATACCAAGCAGGTTTTAGAAGAGGAAGAAAAACAACACATAATATAATGATAATTCACACTATAGTGAATAAGTACCTAAGAAATAAAAGGGGTAGGGTGTGTGTATATACGAGGGCTGATCAATAAAGACTGAGACTGATTTTTTTTTCACAATATTTATTACTCCATTTCAATGTTGACATGATCTTTTTCAAAGTAGTCCCCTCCTACTTGAATGCACTTTTTATAGCGTCTCTGCCAGTCCTCGAACACGTGGAGCAGGCCATTCTTTGTCAGGTCTTTGAGAATCACCTCACTTTTCTTCAGCACTGCTTCAGTGCTCTAAAATCGAATGCCCCGGAGCTTTGCCTTTAGTGATGGGGATAAAAAAGAAATCACAGAGGGCAAGATTGGGGTTATAAGGCAGATGCAGTACGCAGGTGATGTTGAATTCCTGGACTTGATTTGCGATGTGAGGCCATGCATTGTTGTGATGAAGTCGCCGCCCATTCTGATGAAGTTCTGGATGTTTCCTTGCAATGTGCTTCCTCGGTGTAGCCAATACTGGCATGTAGTACACTGCTGTAGCAGTAGTGTGAGGAAGAACAACAATCACAGCAGCTGTGTTGATGTTGACTTCAGTCATAGCAGAAGCCGAAGCACCAGACTCACCTTGCTTAGCACAGAGGACTCGCCCTTCTTTGAAGTCCTTGAACTACCTAAACACTGTTGCACGAGATAGTGCATCTTCATCGTATGCTTGCTTCAGAGGCTGTATGATTTAAACGAAAACAAAATTTTATTGCTCCTCTCGTGTCGAGTGGTATGCAAAATTCAAGTAGGGTCAACAATATACAGCATTACTACCAACCTACCTATACGAGAGTGCTGCGGCCTATAGACATTATACATGAAGCCCCACTCTTTTCAAATATTCATGATAGAAACAGGAAAAAATCAGTCTGTCTTTATTGATCAGCCCTCGTATATATATATATGTTGCCAACTTCAAGAAGGCTTTCGACACCATAAACAGGGATGTTTTGGCACACAAATTGAATAAAGGAATAAGTACTTCATTTATTGAGGCCATACAAAAACTGTACAAAGGAAATAAATTTTGTGTTAGATGCAAAAGAAGTATAACTACTGATTATATGCAGCAAAATTTAGGTGTGGTAACATTGTAAACTCAATACAGTATTATTCAATTTATTTATAGATTATATTTTAGATAGAATAATGAAAGCTAATAAACATTGTCCAGTTATAGGGAAGAAAAACATACCAGGACTACTATTTGCGGGTGATCCCATAGCAGGGGCAGTAACAGTGATAGGGTTACAGCATGGTATCAATAAAACTGTTAAATTCTGTACGGAGTGCGGTTTAAAGGTGAACACGAATAAGTCAAAGATAATAGTATTCAAGAAAGGTTCAAAATTAAAAAGAGATGAAAGATGGTTTATAAATGGAGAACCAATAGAAATGCTAAAAAAATTTGACTACCTGAGGATCAGATTCTCAAGCAACAGGAAATGGGAGGCACAATCTAAATATGCACAATTGAAAGGAAAAACTAGCTATGAAAACACCCACACGTCATGAATTGGCTGGAAAGGCTTTATGAAGCGGTAGTTGCTCTTGGGGAGTGACAAAGGGGTGGGTTAAGATTGATGTAGTCCATAGAATGCTTTGTAGAGAAGTTTCAGGTCCACCCAAGAGTTTTCACCAAGGGGCATGGCACTGGTAGAGTTAGGAAGGGCAGGGAGAAAAGGTATAATAGTGGAGAGAACTTTGTATTGGTACAGATATTTAAATTTAGATGACAGCAAGATAACAAAAGAATGCATACAGTTCCTAAAAGATGCTTTAGGAAGTTAGCTATTAAATAAAAACAATAACAGTGGACTTTGGAAAGAAGTGAGAATAAGAGTAGAAGACATAGAGAAACAAGAGATATGGGCTAGTTTGGAGGACTAAAGTTTGTTGACTTTGTATAAAGCTGCTAAAACAAATTGGGGGAGGGAAAATTACATAGACACATGCAATCAATTTGGGAGAATAGATCTTGCTTGGATGCAAACAGGAGAATTATTTTTAAAAAGGATAAGAAATAATTACTTGGGGAGATGTATTATGTGTGACAAATAGAATGTGAAAAGGTTTAAAAAGATGGAGAAATGATTTATGGAACAAAAAATGGGATAAGCAACAGTAGCAGTTGAAATGCTGGCAAGCCCAAACGCAGAAACAATTAAAATGGTGGAGACAGTTCTAGGATATGTAAGAGATGAGTGGATAAGCAGCCTACGAAAGGAGCAACAGAATGGTCTCAGCCTGGAGAGTGAAGAAATGGTAGGGTAGCTTTATCCCATACATGCAACCTGCAAGAGCTATTTTATAGATGCACTAGATTTTAAACGTTTTTTACTTTCTCTACTACGTATAGTAAGTAGGGGAAGTATTGCATTCCACCCAAAAATTCGATAACAAGATTTCACCGGAAATATATATTTTGAGGCCCCCTGAATCCAAAAAAAGTATTTTTGGAAACATGTCCTTGTGTGTGTCTGTCTGTGAACAGCATTACTCAGAAACGAACAGTCGGATAAACACCAAACTTGGTATTCAGGTTCAGTATCTTCCAGAGATGCGACACGAAGGTTTTCAAGAAAATCCCCCCACCCCAGATTACCATTTACATGGAACATTTTTCTAAAATTTTAATTTTCTCAAAAATGGCTCAAACAATTTTGACTAAAATATCATATGTATAAGATATTTTTCATGACAAATGAAATGTATATCTCGAATTTTCTGGGAATGTCTCCAAAAGTATTCTTCATTGTGAACGACTTTTGCATAACTGGTAAACCATAAGAGATAGACAAAATTTTACTACACAAAAAATGTAGATTGCATTAAAATACACAATTTATGTCATATACACTTTCGAGATATTGCTTGTTATTCCCTTAAATTTTTCAATACTTATTTTCTCAAATGGGAATTCGTTATTCATTTTTTTGTCTTGGATATGCAAAGAGTATTAATCTGTGGCAAAGAGAATGGTGCTGCACCTAGCAACCAGCTATTAAGAGATGTCTATGCTTAAAGGCTACTGTATTTCTATATTGCCCTTGCAAATACAAAACAAGGAGAACATAGTAGCAATAGTCAAATATTTTTTATGCTAAGAAATAAACGAACTGCTATGATTTTGTGAATTTTCTATCAGTTTTTGCTTCAAAGGAATGCTGATTTGAACCAATTTCGTAAGATCGTTTCATTTTATTAATTCATATCTTATTGTTCATTATAATAGCATTTTAAATGTTCCTATTTTAGCTTATATTTTTTGTTTCCACGGTTTAAGGGCTGTTTCATTTTATTCATTCATATATTATTTGTTATAGTACCATTTTCAGGCGTTTCTGTTCTTTGTTTACTGGTTTACATTTTAAGACTTTTCATAATGCCTAGTAAGAAACGAACTAGTTATAATTTTAATCTGAAGAAGTTGTTTTCCGTGAAAGCAGCCAAAGTGATTGCTGGCACCTTGAGCCAAAATAACGACATATTTGGTGAGGTTAAAAACACACAATGCACAAGCAACTCTGTGATGGCGTTATGTTTTTCAACTGTAATAAATATTGATGCTTGGAGTTCTGAAGTAATTGATAAAATTCTTCATTTAGGCAATGATTTGCACTTAAAATCAATTTCAAATTATGATGGTGTTATGCCATATCCGCCTTACTTGTGCGTTGATGAGGTTTGGCTGCAGGATATTGTAATTGATGATGTAAAAGTAATCTGCAATGCAGTAACAAATAATTTTGCATTACAAGGGATCATACCGAGGGATTTAGGCAGTGTGTTAAAAACATTTTTCCAGTGCTATCACTACGGTGTGTTTACTGCACAGTTAAAATCTATAGCTCTTTTTTTTTTTGGTCCTGGTAATGCAAAGAATGGAATACTCCACATAGCAACCAGCTCTTAAAATATTTGACTATCGTTTAAAGCCTACCAATTCCCCTTGCATGTACAAGAAAATTAGCAATAAGATGAATATCTCGATATCTCGATTAACATGAAGCATATGGAGAATAAGCATTTGTAAGAATAGTTTGTACAAGAGTAGAGAAAGTCATGTGAGTGTAACACATCAGATTTTTAGATGTAAGTTTCATTTGTAATGTATGAGGTCTGTTCAAAAACTTCCGGAACTTTGTCCACAACATTTTTCTACACTTAAGTTTTACTTATTGTGCATAGTCTCCTTCGAAATACTCTCCTCCACAATTGATACTCCGCTCCCAATGCCATTTCCACTTCCGCAAGCAGTCTTGGTGCATCTCTTTCTGGATCGTGTGAAGTGCCGTCTGCAAATTTTCTTTTATCTCGTCTATCGTTGCAAATCTTCGTCCTTTCAACGGGATTTTCAACTTTTGAAATAAAAAAAAGTCCTCAGGGAACAGGTGTGGAGAGTATGGAGGATGAGACAGCACAGTGATATCGTTTTTTGTGCAATAGTCGCACACCAACAGGGATGAATGTGCAGTTGCATTATCGTGATGCAAGAGCCATGAATTGTCTCGCCACATTTCAGGCTATTTCCTCGCAGGCGTCACAACATGTCCCGATAGTCAGTCTTTGATTGGCACGCACAATTTTTTTGATGTTCCTGACATGAGTGTCGTCGGTAGATGTCGAAGTGCGTCCTGAACGAGGTTCATCTTTAACTTCCATCTGGCCATTTTTAAACTGTGTGAACCATTCGTAACGCTGAGTACAGCTTAAGCAGTCATAACCGTAGGCTACCTGCATTATTTGGTATGTCTCTGTAAAGGTTTTCTTGAGTTTCATGCAAAATTTAATGCAGATGCATTAAATGCCATCTCGAAATCCACAAACTGTACGACATAATGTTCTACTCAATACAGCACTGAACAATAACTAACAGACATAGAATAATGAAACTTCTGGCAGTTACACATTAAACACAGGCATGTGCAGGGATGCGAGCCGATTTCGCTCCAACACTCCATTGGTGCGAAATTATGAATGTTCCGAAATTGTTTGAACAGACCTTGTATATAGTTTTGGATATTTAATACATACTTAGGCATAAAAGGGGGAATAAAGCCATGGAATGTTCCAAGTGATTAACCTTCTACATTGGCTTATTACGATTGATTTAAATTGCACACCCTCCATAGAAGCGCACCCAAACAATACTTATCCATAAAAGGTTCCATTTACTTTGACAGATAATATGTACACATAAAAATAATTTTTGCTGGACATCATAGGTTCCAAATCCAGTACAACATACAGCCATATTTGTTTTTCTTTGATCTCTATCTGCCAGATTGCTAGTTAAATGCTGCTCAATTGATTAGCATGAATGTGTGGAAGTCATAGTACAAATTTTCATTCCAACTTTCAAATAAACATGCAAACTGTTGTATAATTTTAAACATTGCAGTTGTTTGTCAATCATAGTACAGGCCCTTAATGTTTTTTATGATCTTGACGTTATTTTACATTTCATACTGCTTATGTATAAACTCCTGTTGTATGCCTCTTGCCAGCCACTAGGGGCTTTTGCCCTTTGCTGCCGTTATCAAATGGATGCATTCTCTTTTCATTACAACTTCACAGTGAAGTGGAATATTTGTTGGTAGTTGGAAGATGCTTCATGTTTATCTGCACCACGTATAGAAGCCAATTTGTCGCGGTCACTTCGTGTTATCTTTTGCTGGGCGCCTGTTATTGTATTACTACTTTGAATGTTGGGTTCATTGTCCTCCGGCTAGCTATTGTTTCTCGGTCAAGCACATCTCTTGGACAGGGTGTGTAAACGGAAAGGATTTGTTACTCAAAGATAACACTGATAAAAGAATTTGTTTTTACACTTTTATTACCGTCACAATTAATTAAGTTCACATATTGACTCTTGATACACGCCAGACTGAAACTGTTATATTTTCTAATATCACTATAATCACTTATTTACTGCACATTATTAATTCGCGTGTTTCACATTTATAACAAACTTTAAGACGCAAGAGATTCTGTAGAATTGCGTAACGTGTACTTTATGTATGCTTCCGTTGAAATACGCGACGTATAACTCACGAATACTTATGTTAAACTGATCGACGTATTACACGCGAATGCTTCTGTTGGACTGACAAAATCTGCCTCTGACTTTAGCTTTTTATACTCCCACACCCCGATATGCCTAAAGATTATAACCTAGCTGCTATTGGTTAATAAAACGCGTCAACATTAGCATCTATTTTTATATCCAATCAAAAATTACGAAAGCATATGCTCTAGGGAAGAAATTCCCTCCATTTCTACAGAAAAGCGCGCCAATCTGACGTCATTTGTTTGTCTCTTCTAATTAATATTCAACTCACCCCCTCGCTCATTGTTATCTGCTCCTATTGTCAGTTTCAGTGAGGCCGTGTAAACTTATTTCCTAACAATGCTTATAATTAACAAACATTTCAAATCAATGTCATACAATAATGCTTATTTACACTACAATCACTCTGCATTTACATTATTGTGATACAAATTACTGCCACAACAGCTGTTACATTATGACTGGTTCATTCAAATTGTTATTTAGGCAACAAGCATAGCAGTGTGTATCTGTCCATGGAATGTGTAGAGTGGAAGTATGATAATAGGTCTTCTGTGAAGCTACTCTCCTAACTGTGACGTGATCCAAAGTGGACTGTTCAGTTGCTCCTAGCAGTAGTGAATTGGGGTGGGTGAGACAAGAACTGTATGCATTCATCAAAGAAAAGTGTTGGGGGCAAAGGTTGCCAGTCTCCACCGCTAGACTCCATGCTCTTCCTGTGCCGTCATGCACAAGCTTGCTCTACAGATTCCATGGGCAAGGTTTAGTTACATAGAATAAACATTTTGTATGTTTGTTCTAAGTTGTGATGTGATTTATTTCTTTTTTTCTTTCAATTGTAGGAATGTGTGAGCACATCTTGCCTACTGGCTGTGGACCCACTTTCGACCACCCACCGAAAGATACGGACATTTGCAACCCAATAATTTGCTGATAAGAAGAGATTAGATACATTAGGAAAGCTATACAATTTCTCAGAACAGCTATAAAATTGTTGGCAATAGTTACAGCTATTAACTTATAAAACAAAAATGGGAAAAAAAAAACTTGTAATGGAGAAGAAAGTTGTTTACAAAATCATTGTTAGTTAAATGTTGATTGAAACAGAATTGTATGTAATCTGCTGTTATTTCCTCTAGATATGTTAAAGTTATGCCACTGTAAACTAACATACTAACTAGCTCCTGCCATGTGCTTATTTCCAGTGGTGCCATGCTTACAGCTGGTTCTCTCAAACATTCATATCTTTGTGTAGAAAGTACAAAACAAAATTGAAATGTATGCCATAATTCCGAACATAATTGGATGCACTGGTAGTTTCAAAACAGTGCAGTAATTCTTTTGTCGTTTTTTATGCCTGTTATTTAACCCTAGGCTCTGTTAGACCTGCTTCATGTACAACTGCTAATACGTAAACATTGCTATGGCTTTTATAAATAGCACAAGCAGTGGGGGCAGCATAGGTAATCAAAATACTTAAATCTACAGTGAAAGTCATGAGCAATTGTAAATAATATAAATTTATTGTTGACAAGACAAATACACCATATTTTTTTGAGTTTTACTTATTCTTCCATAGTCTCCATTTTTTATACATTTTTCCCACTTTTGTGGGAGCTTGAAAATTCCCTTATGATAAAATTTTGCTGCAGTACTGCAAAAATAATTAAGCACTACTTCTATCATTTCAGAGCATTGGTGTTGCACATTTCCTTCACAGCACCAAAAAGATCATAATTAGGAGGTACTAAAATAGGGCTGCATACTGGATGCAGAAGAACCTCCCATTCACAGTTACATATTAATCTTCTTTAATGATCTCATCCATTCTTTCATTATTGCATTCATTATAGGCCACCCATGGACAGCTGCTACACAGCTAATTAATGCATGTTTCTCCATCTTTAAAATTATTTACTCACAACTGGGACCCATTCACACGTCTCAATATGCACGTTGAAGTCTTTGGTGAATTTCTGCACCAGAGATCCCCTCTTTAGCTATTTACTGCCTGAATTAAGTACCATTGAAAGGAGCAAAGAGAAATCCAGATTGCGAACTTATTATTTGGAGGTTTTGACTAAACATATCATAACATCTGATTCGCAGAATTGAAACTGTTACATATAATTGATTTTTTTTAACCATTTCATTTCTAACTCGTTTTTGCTTTCAGACTATCTGCCCCTCAGTTTCTTTGTTCTATCCTTTTCTTGCATTTTCAGCAATAAATTTCTTCATGTGTGCAAAACATATATCAGTCTTTACTGAATTCCAAAGTGCAAATGCTTCCATAAAGAAATTAAACATTCATGACATTAGGCATCAAGGAGTAGAAACTGAATCACAGCAAACTGACAGAATTAAAAATAGCAATTGCAGCCATTTTGTGTTAACTAATACAAAATGGAAGCTAATGAACCCATGGCTTGCTCTATAATCTTATAAATTATGAAAAAGTGGTTGATTTTTCATTCTTCATATGCGGTGATTTATAAACAATTGTTGCTCATGACTTTCAGTACCTATATCATATCTGACAGGAAACCTCTTCTGTGAGTTCAGATCAAGATTACTTTCAAACTTGCACATCTATAGGTATAAAAGTAACTGTGACAGAGTAGTGAAAAGTTACCCAACTAGTCAAGTTGTAAAGTAAAGGAAAACAACTGAAGCCAATCTAAATTCCCCATTTGAAGAGAGAAATGAATGTAATGTATGAAAATTTAAATATTTACATGTTAGTGTACCATAGCATCTGAAATGAAATGCTCATTTGAGTGGATAGTTTCTTAATTAGCATTTTTATCATTGTCTTTGCTATAGTAATGTGACTGAGCTAAATAACAAACCAAGAAAATAAAATGTAATTAAGATAGTATAATCAGCATACTAAAATTTTTCTTCCTGTAATTAGTGTTGTAAGCTTTCATTCAAGGCTTAAAATCCTCGTAATTGAACAGGTGTGTATGGTTCAGAAAGCAGAATAGTTGCAGTTAGTTGCCTTTTATTAGTACTTGAGGATGATTACTTCCCCAAAACTAATTGTATTGTAGGTTGTCTGGATCATAAAAGATAAATTTAATAGTTTTGAGTGAACCAGCCAATGACACCACAGATCATTTGTTTGTCATGTTTTTTCAGCTTTTCCCTTGAACTAGTTTTTGTTGTCCCACTTAGTCTGGCATGAATCTTGAGCTGTAACACCTCTTTGTTTCAAGCACTCTGCTTTGTTTTTGTATCTTATTTGAAATTGTTTTATGATTGCATGTGGTAGTGGGTCCCTGCCTGTAGCCACAATGTGTTAACATGTTATTTATCTTGCTGATATTAGTATTTGCCTTCAAAATACCTCATGAAGGTAGTTTAAACTAGCACTTTGTACTTTAAATTATAGGTCACTCTGCATTACCAGTGTTATAACTATATAACTTTTGTTGAAATTTGAAAAATTTATTTTGCTTAATTCTTCAAGTAAATTGCTTCCATTAGATAATAAATCTCCTACTTATTGTTGCTTCTCTGATGTATGACTAAATAATTTTTCAGCCAATTTATACTTTGCTATATAGAATAATACTTTTTGAAACTTATTTTCTGTTTAGGAATTCATTGCAATGAAGTAGCATATTTCTTATGTAATACTCAATGTTGTACATTTTGTTTCTAGGTTATTTCACAAATTTTATGTATTACATGACTTAAATTTTAATGCAGTAGAACCTCAATGCATCATTCCTTTTATCATATTTGTTCTGCATTTACCCAGTATTTATGGTCCAAGAACTTTGCAACATAAAAATGTTGTTTTTCATATTTCCAAGTGTGGTCGGTAATATCCAAGCATTTGGGCATTAGATTACTACTACTGCATACAAGGGTTGTTTACTATATAAAGTCCCATTTTTTTTCTTGGAATATATCTTAAAAATTGTTGAAATTTGGTGAATTATAAATCAATGTTTCTTCTCCTTACACTATTTTTCCACAAAAAAAATAGTACAGTCTTACGTGAACATGAAGCAAGTTCATGTATTCATTGCTGTTACCAGCTCTCATCCATATAGCTAGTTCTTCATTGCAGTATCTACACTGTCATCCTCAAAATGATTCCCATGCAAAGTGTCTTTCAGAAAAGTAGTTGGAGGTCTGAGGGTGCCAGATCAGGGCTGTAGGGTGAATGGGGCAGAACCATCCCACCCAGTTTGGTGATGTATTCTTGGATGAGGGCATGCTTTGTCATGCTGGATAAATATCTCTACTGGATTCTTGTGAGGTCAAACTCACTGTAAAGTGTTTCTTGAGATTGTTCAGTCTTTATTGTTAGCTTTGGAGTTGGTCTAAGAATACACCACCAAATTGGGTAGAATAATGCTGCCCATCCACCCTACAACCTATATCTAGCGCTTTGAGAGGTCCAAAGTGGTGGATCTCGTTTTGAGAATAGCAGCAGCATGATTGAAGCAGTAAAGAGTGTCTATATGAGCAGGATAGGAGCCGATACCAGAAAGGAATATATTCTCTGTTTCATGCTGATTTAAGGCTGTACAAATTGATAGGTACTTTGTGAGGAAGATAGGTTGTGGACAAGAAACATTAATTTATACTGTCACCAAATTTCAGCAATATTTAATTATTGTGAGAAAAAATATATGGGGCATTACAGAAGGAACAACCTTTATACTTTGTTTGCAACAAATTTTGTTTTTTAATGTCTAAAATGTTCTCTTGGGAATGATTCAAACTATAACAGTGTTGCAAAGGGTATGCCATAGTTACAAACATAATGCCAATTTTTACAAATGCTTGAACATATGACTTGGATTATTGACTTAAGTTTTGCCAAAGAACAGTAATCAAAACACTCCTATTATTGAATCTTCTGTTTTAATTGGCTGCAAAAGCTGCTCCCATATTGCTCATATAGCTTCATGCATTCTAACTTCATCACCGTAATGGATTAGGTGATTGCCTTTACATACTTTTCTTTTGTATTATAATTCACGATAAGATGATTTTTTAATTGCTCATACAAACATTTAATTTTTATAATTTTTGGGTGTTATGCTTTTCCTGTATTTCATTTGATCTCTCTGCCTGCCCCCTCAAAAAAGAATGAAAAATAATGCATAGCGGTTTTACTGCATTTCAGTGATTTTGAAGTTGAAAGCAATTTTAAGCGTTAAAATGTATAGTCCATGACCTGTTGAGCAGGGTTTCATGTTAGGATAAGGATCTAATGACAGAAAGTTGTTTTACAATGGTACTAAAATAAAGGAAAATTATAGCTTAAAATGGTAAGGGTGCATAAACTTCACATGAAAGCAAAATCACTTGTGGCATAAAACTAATTAGATAAAGTACCCTCAAACTTTTGAATTATATCATAAACTTGGAATCTATTGTATATATTTTGTATTGTTTTTCATATTTGATGATTTTAGTGAAGGTATCACAGATTGAGCTTCAATGTTCGTAGATTTGTGCACAATCTAGCATTTCAAAGCACTCAAAGTGTCATGATTTTTGCATGCTCAGACATTAAAAGCCTAGTATATATCAAAATCAACTTTTAACTGCTCATGTACACAAAGCTGCAATCAGAATTTGATGATATTTATGCAGCATTAGGAATATTTTAAGCCATTAATCAGGGGAAAAAAATAATAAATAGCCTTATTTTGGGTTCTGGTGCTTGTAACTCAAATATAAAGTGTTTTAGGAACATCAGTGTTTCTTTTTTTTTTTTTTTTTTTTTTTTTTGAATTATTAAAATTTTTCCAAATTAAAATTAAAAATTTCTGTAAAAGTAATCATGAGTCTTAAATATACTGAAGTCTTATTTTAGATATACTCACTCAAGCTAAATCTCGGCTTTCTAACCGAAATAATTTGAAATAGTGCACTTAAATAAGAAAGAAAAAAAAGTATTACACTTTGAAAAATCCTGGTTGAACCACAAGCTTACTCTAAATAAATTAAAATATTGGGTTTTATAACTTAAAATATTTATGAAACATCCTTTATAATGCTGTATAAATACTTTCAAATTATGGTCAAAGCTTTGTATAGCGGAGGATATTTATTTTGCTACGTCTTCTATTATCATATATATTTTTTCACCATTTATTTTCATACAGAAATATTGGCACTAATCTGCTTAAAGCACTTGCTTCCATTTTGCATAATGCACTTAATCAGTTTTCATGGACTCGATTTCATAGAATGTCTTATGTACATTTAGAATATAGAATGATTTTTCTACATACATATACAAAGTATAATCGCTTTAACAAATTTAGGATCAAAATAACTTAAGAGCATAAATCTCAGATTTTTCATTGTGCTGTGTTATATTCTTGATGAATTTTTCGCAAAAGCGACATGATTTGTACATTTTCTTATTTATTAGGTTATAGCAGGTGATTATCAGTGTTGTTTTCTTGAGGTTCCATTAAGAACAAAGGTGCACTAACTACACTGACATACATGTATTCCTTGATGGTGATTACTGAAGCTATGTTTTCTGCTGTTAGTACTTGTAAAAACGTTTTAACTATCAAATTTTTGCCACAATTTAGCACTTTGTCACTGAATATATTGAGTATGGTAAGTTGTTAGATAAATATTTCAAAGAAAAATAGCTATAACTATTGAAATTTTACTTAGTTAAGCTTATGCCCATCACTGTTTCAATAGTGTTTAAAATAAATTCTAGTTTTTGTTGAATTTCAAAGGAGGTTAAGCTGTTAGCTGCTTTTTATCACAGTTAAAATTGTCATTATTGTACACAGTTTTAAATAATCTTACAGACAACTGCCCCAAAGTTGTTCCTCAACAGCTTGTGTTAATAATGGTGAAAGACAAAGTGATAATTATAGAGGCTTGATTGACTAGTGTTTGATTCAGTATTGTAAATTAAATTTTTGCAGTTACATACACTGTTAATATGTAAATCAACACTATATGGTCAAATCTAAGATTTTGATAACATTGTGTGTGACGCCTGATTAATTTGTTTCCCCCTTTTTACTTTGAGTTCACAGCAGTGGTCTTCTAAGCTCAAAGGTAGCCTGTATTCTTTGTTGCTATATGTACTTTGTCCCTTTTTTTTCAGTGTAAGTAAAAGGAAAAAGAAAGAAATGACTTGCTCAAGCAGATTGATTAAAATCAAACCTAAACTCTCCAAATAACAGGTAGACATGCTGTGCCACAAAGCTGATCTGTGTTGACATCAAATCCTACACACAGGCTGTGAGACAAAACATGACCAACATAGTTCCTCCTCCCCCTCTCCTTCAGAATGAATTTTATTTTTTGTATATTCTTTCAATTCTATTCAGTTTTCAATTCATTTCAAATTTAAATGTTTTTCTCATGAATTATTCAATTTCCATGGTTTTGATGATTAAAAGTATTTAAAATTTCTTTTTTTGGCAATAAAACTTGAGATATTTATATTTGGCTGCATTGGAAAGACTTTCTTTTAATTTAATATGCCATGATGCTTCCAAAACTAAGCTACAAGTTCAGTGAAAATGCTTATTCATAGTAAAGTGGCATTAAGGACACCCAGAAGTTATTTTCTTTCTTTTTCATGTTAAAAGTCAATAGTTTTCAAAAACTTTTACTTCTTCCTACATTAGCCTAATGAAACTTAATACCACTCATGTAACATGTATATAAAACTATCCCCTAGCAGTGCTTCATTTATCTTTTACAGAGTATTTGAATATAACAAATGAAAAAATATGATTCTGAAAAATTGTTGTTTGCTTCATCAAGGGAATTTTACATAATATTTGAGACAGCTGCTTTAACATCTTACCAGTCATAGTATTCACTTTCAAAATTCTCTTCTGTGTAATATTAAACCTGCAAGTTGCACCAATAACTCATCAGCTGTAAACACTGTATGAACCAAAAAGAATATTGTATCTTTAGTAGTCTTTTAGTGATGTCTACCTAAAGATTTAAATAAGAGTTTATGGGAAAGTTATATGAAATGCTGTAGGAACAGCAGTGTGTCCATGTTAAAATTTAATTGTTTAGCTATTAATGGCCAGCATGAAAAAAAAAAAATACCAAAACAGTTTTGTTAATTAAACCATCACAGATTTTTTAAAACCAAGAAACATTCATTTTTTCCAACATACATACTGGTATCCTTAAATTCGTCCTTTTTCTGCCATAATATCCCCAAAACCAGCCATTACCATGCATAGCCTGGGAAAACCAGAATATCTTACAAAAATTTGAGGTGATATAACATTTTAAATAAATAAAATTTAAACAGGTACCTCTTTTTTTGTATTCATCACCTCATAAAAGAAAAGAAAAACACAGACATGTATATTATTTGGCATAATCACAAATGATGATAAAAGCAGCTTTGACTATCGCTTGTTCATAGCACAGCAGTTGCATAAAATTATCACAAAGTTTTCTTTAGTGTCTATAAACTGTTATTCAAGTGGTTCACAATTTTTCAAAGTACCGGTACTTTGTTTATTTCTGGTAATTATAGTAAAATAAATCAATCTGTGATGCCTTTTATAAATAATAACCGCATAACAAAGTTTGATTATTTTAGGAAGAAAGTCACATTTCTTCCTTGGTAAATATGTCAATAATAATAATAATAATAATACATCTGTAATTATTTGTTGTTAGTTTTGTATAACATGTGATAATTTATAGTATTCCATTTTCTTGCCAGCTTTAATTGTCTATTATCTGTGGTATAATTTATTTTTCAGTAGCAGGTTTATTTATTAAGTTATTATGAAAAGTCCTGAATTGATGAAATTGCTTTTTATACATATTGTAAAATGTTTACATAAGTTCCAAAATCTTTTTTTTTATAACAATAATAAGGGTAACTACATGTAGTGGTAAAAATTATGAAATACAATAAATATATTTAATAGCAGTGACATTTCTTGTACCCAAGTAGCCAGTTAAAACGAGCAATGTGAGTTAAAATAACTTATATTCAAAACAAAGTTAATAAAAAAAAAGAAACAACAATCATGCATTCATTTCTGCAGTGTTGCTGTTATTGTTTGAATCAAAGTAGTGTACATGTATATTTTAGAAAAATAAGTGGGGTTCTGTTGCTATTGGATTAATATTTATCAATAATCCCTTGCACCCACCTCTGTAGTGTGGGTGTAGGATATCTGCCAGCCTAGAGGTTCGAAGTTTGTATCTTGGTTGGGGAGAGTTACCTGGATGAGGTAAATTTGAGGAAGTTTCATCTCAAGCAACCCAGGCTTATTTGAGCATCATTTGCCCGTGCCATTCACCTCCACAGTTTTGCATTGCTAAAAGGAATACTAAACACTTCCAAAAAGAAAGAAGGGGTAAAAAGAATATCCACTGTGCTTCATAGCTATCAGCTTCAGTTTTCACTAATGATAAGCTTTTGCTAGATTTCTTTGGAAATCCAAGAGATAGCTATTGTTCAAATGCTGATACATTTAATTAACATACAGAGTGGGCCAAAAGTCCTATAGCAATGAAAAATACAATACAATGGAATTGACACTTTATTGGAGCTACAGAATGATTATTTATAAAACTGTTTCTCAAATTGTTTTCCACCTCTGTTGATACATTTTTGCAGATGATCTGGAATGCTTCGGCATACTTTTTTGCACAAACATGTATTTGAATCAAGCTCTTCAAAAACTTTTTGAATAGCTTTTAAGTCCTCAGTGTTTGTATCATAGACTTCATCTTTAACATAGCCTCAAAAGAAATATTCCATTGGTGTAAGGTCTGAGGATCTAGGTGGAATTTCTATCGACACTTGCCTTCCAATAATTTACAATGAAAAAACTCAATGTAGTTTCACACAGGTAATTCATAATGTGGTGGAGCACCATCATGTAGAAAATACAATAAATAAATAAAATCTGAATATACTGGAAAATAGAAAATACAGTAAGTTGATTTAAAATAAAGAGAGTTGAAGGTTGTTACACTACATCACTAAAATGTTCTTACTTCAACGCGTTTCGGGAGACAGTTTGCTCCCATCATCAGCATGTCCTCAACTGATTTTGCCAGTCATTGTCTGGGGAATGTGTGTGTCTAGTGGTGTTCTCTGGTGCTGAGCTGATGAACCTCCAAAGGCTGCTGGGTGGCGGCAGTTCGAAATTTATTAGGTGATTCCTGTGTTTGACGATATGTATTTTTTCCCAGATGTCCAATTCATTGCTGCTGTTGATCGATTTTAAGAGTTTTATGTTTGGAGTGATATCATGGTTTGAAGACCAGAAATGATGTGCTACTGCTGAATTATCTGGTTGCTTTTGGCAAATGCATCTCATATGCTCTTTAAGTCTTATTTCAAGATTTCTTTTGGTTCTTCCTATGTATACCAGGTTACAGTCATTACAATCAATTTGATATATACCAGCTGATTTATCGTTGGGGATAGGATCTTTTGTTCTGTAGCAAAGTTTCTGTATATTGTGGTTATTCTGTGGAGACAGGATGATGTTATATTTCTTGTAATGACTGTAACCTGGTATACATAGGAAGAACCAAAAGAAATCTTGAAATAAGACTTAAAGAGCATATGAGATGCATTTACCAAAAGCAGCCAGATAATTCAGCAGTAGCACATCATTTCTGGTCTTCAAACCATGAAATCACTCCAATCATAAAACTCTTAAAACCGATCAACAACAGCAATGAATTGGACATCTGGGAAAAAATACATATCGTCAAACACAGGAATCGCCTAATGAATTTCGAACTGCCACCACCCAGCAGTCTTTTGAGGTTCATCAGCCCAGCATCAGAGAACACCACTAGCCACACACATTCCCCAGACAATGACCAGCAAAATCAGTTGAGGACATGCTGACGATGGGAGCAAACCGTCTCCTGAAATGCGTTCAAGTAAGAACATTTTAGTGATGATGTATAGCGACCTTCAACTCTCTTTATTTTAAATTATGACACATCACTGTTACTAGCTTCTAAATCTTCAAAATTAGACAGTAAGTTGAAGTTATTGTAATCCATTTGTAGCCTTGGAATGACATTCATAGCTAACATATCCAGATATTCCACTCCAATGACTGTGCCATAAAAAAGCAAGGCCCAATAACTCCATGACATAAGACTCCTGCTAAGCAGTACAGGTCTCGCCAGGATATTGGCATATGACCTTCAGTCAGCCAGCCCCCTGATGTTTCAACACCTCCCTTGCAAGTAGCACGTTGTTCCTTCTGTCCAGTTCCTTCCACTATATATAACTTCTGTCTCAACTTGCACCATTCTTTGAGCTGCAGGCCGATGTGTATCATACATCTATATGGTAAATGACTCGCATTATAGCTTTTCATTAAAATTTTCACATGCCAAAACCTGTGGCGCGACCTATTACACCAGGTTGATTCAACTGCATCTCAAAGACAATACTATGGTTTTTGGTATACCAGTAGATACAGTTGTGTGTTCATGTGGCCTTTAAGATACATGATCACTCCAAATTATCTTACAAAACAGCTTGTTATTAACCCTGATTTCATTTAACATAACCTTGAAAAATTTAATCCTACTATCAGGACTATCTTCAAATAGGCAATGTACAAGACAAGGTATGAAACACTTGAATTTGATCTCATGTAAAATTCTTTGAACAGAAGTTCTTAGAATATCCTGTTCACAAGGCAGCCTATAGTAGACTTTTTAGAATCTTCACAATCAGAATCAACAGTGGCCAATGATATTGGCTGTTTGATTGAACATCAATGCACTATGTATACATAAAACTATCAAATACAAACAAAAGATACATAAGACACTTTAAATTGATGGGAAGATCACAACCAAATGTATTTCTGGGTAGTGACTTTTGGCCCATCCTGTATTTAAAATGCCACTATCCAGGTTCATTTTTAACAAGTTTTCTACAATTTGTGTGACTCATGCTTAATATTTAGGCAATTATTTGAGCTCCTAGTTTGTGCTACTAAACTTTAAGAAGGTTTTGTAATGTATACAGAGTGGGTTAGAATAACACTGATTAAAGGTATTCAATAGCCTTGCCAAATTTGACTACGGATCTCTATGTGTACCTCAAAGTGATGTGCCTGCTTTCTTAAAGTTCAGTTTCTCAGTGTCTTTAATGCTTAGCAGTAAATGTGCTGTGGTGATTCAAATGTCTCCTTGTATAAAGCCCAGCATAAAGATCATGTAGCCTTCTAACCTTTTCTTCAAGAAGCAGCATAAATATGTGTGTCAGTTCTGTGAACAGTCAGAAATTATTGGAAGTCCTTCCAGCTAATGGAGCACTTTAGTATGACCTGATGCATGTTTTGGTTTGCCTACCTGGTCCTGTTGTAGGATTCATATGTTGCAGCATGTTGATGACAAGCAAAACAAGCTCTTTAGCAACTAAATGCACACAGTTTTTAAGTTAGTATGATGTAAACAATTGAAAAACACAAGTGCGACTCCAAAATGCAATAGAAAACAAAATTTAAGAGATATTCCTAAACCTTGGGTGAAGAAAAACAACTATTTTGATAACTTTAATCTCCTATCCCTGAATCGTGTCTGAAAATTTGTGGTGTTATTCTTACTTATGAAGTGTGTTTGTTAAGTACCATTTTGAAAGTAAAAACACAGATGTACTTTTTATCAATTTTATTACTTTCTCTACTACGTATAGTAAGTAGGGGAAGTATTGTATTCCACCCAAAAATTCGATACCGAGATTTCACCGGAAATACATGTTTTGAGACCCACTGAATCCAAAAAAAGTATTTTTGGAAACATGTCAGTGTGTGTGTCTGTGAACAGCATAACTCATAAACGAACAGTCGGATGAACACCAAACTTGGTATTTAGGTTCAGTATCTTCCAGAGATGCGACACAAAGGTTTTCAAGAAAATCCCCCCCATCCCAGATTACCCTTTACATGGAAGATTTTTCAAAAATTTTAATTTTCTCAAAAATGGCTCTAACGAATATCATATGTTTAAGATATTTTCATGACAAATAAAATGTATATCTTGAATTTTCTGGGAATGTCTCCAAAAGTATGCTTCATTGTGAACGACTTTTGCATAATTGGTAAACCATAAGAGATAGACAAAATGTTAGTACATAAAAAATGTAGATCGCATTAAAATACACAATTTATGTCATATACATTTTTTTTGTTGAGTGAACCATTTTCGAGATATTGCTTGTTATTTATTCCCTTAAATTTTTCAATACTTATTTTCTCAAATGGAAATTCGTTATTCATTTTTTTGTCTTGGATATGCAAAGAGTATTAATCTGTGGGAAAGGGAATGGTGCTGCACCTAGCAACCAGCTATTAAGAGATATGTCCATGCTTAAAGGCAGATAGAGTCTGCAAATGTTTATCTCGATTAACATGAAGTAGATGGAGAATAAGCATTTGTAAAAATAGTTTGTACAAGAGTAGAGAATGTCATGTGAGTGTAACACATTAGAAATTTTTTACATGAAACTCTGTACTTTAATCTACTTTTCAACGTAATTACCACCAATATTAAGGCGCTGTCCTATTGTACAACCAGCTTTTGAATTCCACACTCATAGAAATATGCCACCTGATTTGATAACTACTGCAACACGACTGTTTTGAGGTCATCTGTGACAATTTCATGAAGAACACTTCTTGAAACTTGAAACTCAAGAGATAAAGATGAAATCATAAAATGTCTGCTCTCTCAAACTTTTCCATCAAGTCTTCAGTAATCATCACAGAAGGCACCCACTTCATTCCTCATCATGCACGTTCATGCGGCCAGCTTTAAATGCTCTAACCCATTTTCTTAACCCTCTTTTGCTCATAATGTTTTCTCCATATACTTCACTGATCTACCCATGAGTTCCAGCTGCTTTTACATCTTTTGCATTAAGAAAACGAACAGTATATTTCACAGTCGGCAGGAGTTGGCTGAGGCATTTTAACGTACTCACAAACAGACATAAACACAGTCAAATTCTTCTGTAATGGTGTCTATGGCTAGCCAACAGATATAGGTACTGAATGCGCATGCGTGGAATGGCAGTGACAGTGCTGCAACAACCAAATTTCAAAACGATACTTAAAAAACACGCCTCATATTATACTCACAATGTGAAGGATGTAATCTTCCATTTTCTCAAGAGCAGCCTGCAATACAGAACAAACAATTTTGTTACTTGCAGAAATTATAAATGCACACCTTTTGAACTGCAATTGGTTTATTATATTAAATGAGCTCAACAAATTTATAACTCTTGGAAACATAGTAAAGGTACAAAGTTGACTGCAATGTTGAAATATAATGTCCATCTCTGCCTGCTAGAGAAGAGCTGCTTCCTGGTTATTCACATTGGGTAACAGAATGTTGTAATCTTTGTAATCATTATTTGTATTTTTTTATGGAATACTTAACATAATGGATTCATAACATTTCAAATTATTTTTTATTATTAAACCTCACAATCAATTAAGAGCTTGCATTTAATAGAATGATCTAGAACCCAGTTGAAGGATGTTTTTACTGTGGAAGAAATTCAGTAATCTAACTTTGTAGAAGAGGAGCAGCAGTAGTGGAAAGAAGATGGAGTGGGAGAATTCAGTTTGTTTTTAGTACATTATCTCAGTCTGCAAGATGAATTAAATGCAATTTAAATATTTATTCTAATACTTCTTCATAATTAAAGCAGGAACAATAATTGAAACAAGACAACATAGTTTTACTTTCTCAAGCACCCAGGATACTCAAAAGTTTGGTATCAAATTCCATCAGAAATGCATATTTTGAGATCCCTGAAGAAAAGAAAAAGAAGAGAAAAAAAATTCTAAAAAAATTGTGTATGCACATACGTGTACTTTTTTTGCAACTGGTTTAAAAGTTTCAGACTGTTTCTTTTTATGTATAGAGACACAGAAAATTAACTAAATGCTGTCTTTTAGTTTGTCATGCAGAAAGTATTTGCTGAAATAATGTAAAAGTCATGACCTTAATTTATGTTAAGTTAACTTTTCTTGTGATTCTTCATGTTTGTTAATCAAAGGTTGATTGTGGTTTGTCACCATAGACACATTATAAAGCTTGTAAATGTAGAGGTTGCTTGTTTAATAACAATGATGTCTTTTTTACTGTAGCTTCTGTGACACTGACGGAGACAGAAAGAAAGCGTCAGGATGCTATACAGGAGCTTATAATTACAGAGCAGGCTTATATAATTGACATGACAGCTGTTCATACTGTAAGTATACAGTCCATTATATCTCTTAATTTAATTTTAAAATATTCTTGGATTTGAAAACAATCACATAGCAACAAAGCAACATTTGGCATATTCAGGAAATCAACAAATACAGACAACTACATTAAGAATAGTAGTTACAACCCCACAACAAACAAATATGCCATAGATTGACACACAGACTAGTTTTCACACCATTAAATGATATACGACAATGAAAAATATAAAATTCAACATGAATATTGTCATGGCCATAGACTAATTGAAGGGATTCACTGTTTTTTTTATACTTGTGACCATGACAATTACAGAGACATAGCTAAAAACACCATCAGTAAGGATGCATAACTAAGTATTTCACCTTATAGGTCTACTGGAAAGTTAAGGAATATCCAAAAATAAGAAGTTATTTCAATTTTAACAAATCATTGGTTTAATAACAAAAAGATTGTTTACCTGAACATTACATCTTGAAATCAAATCATCCCAACCACATCCTCCCCCCAAGGCAGATGCCATGAGCACACTCTACACTCTTTACAGTATGAAGGTTAACTAGCTAAAGTGGCTGAATCATGCCATACCAGTTAACATCACTTACCCCTTCCTTTACTTCCTGCCAAATGCGTCCCCAACTACTCATAGGTTCTGAAAAGATCCAATCCCACCAGAGTTGAGTACACCCTTCCAGTCAGGGCTACCAGCCTATTCCAGGAGGGTCGCCCAAGTCAGGTCTACCAAACTAAATCCCCATGTGCTCATCACAGTATGTAATCCATGGATTTACAAACAGGCAGTACATAAAATAAAATTTAAAGAATTCAAATAACTTAACACAAAGCTCAGCATATATGAAACATATTGTGATGAAGCTATGGGCCTTAGTTATCGCATGAAAGATGCTACTCAGGTGAAGAGATAAGCCAATAGGACAGAGCTCTCACCGAGCATAAACACCAGGAGGATTGTTCTGAAGCCTGTAGCTGTATAAGCAAGCATGCTTGCAAGTATGAGTGAGTTGTTCTTGATGCAACATAAAGTATGTTCTCCAAGTGAGATTGTGAATAGAATGAGTGCTGCATCAAGAGAGAGAGATTTGGAAGGTCTTGTGTTCAACTCCCCAGCAAGTGAACCAGAAGGAAGAAGAGGCTCATTATGCTGCTACATTGCAAAGAAAAGTGAAGTGATTGGAAAAAATGAACTAGATCACATTAGTGAAGTGACAGTGAGAATTTAGTTAAGAGAGTGGAAACTGGACAAAGTCACAAAATACAGTTGTAGAAATTCATTTACCATTCAATGGCATATCATAAATTTAGTAAGTTTCAAGTAGTGGAAAATAACCAGCACCTCTCAAAGGTTACTATGTTCCACCAGAAGAAGACGTACTATGTGTAACATGGAAAAACAGAAAAGAGAGAGAGAGATTGTATGTAACAGTCATTGCATATGCTTATATTATTGTAAACATGTTCAATAATGTTATGTGAATGCATTACGTAATTTAATAATGTAGGAGCTGTGAGAAAAATAGGTTTAGTGTTGCTAACAATGAGGTGGTAATGAGTAAGGAAGTTTAAATGCTACTAGTCATTACTAGAGCAGCAATAATGTAAATTTTTGAGACAGTTTATAAAAAATAGCCAAACAGAGACTTGAAATACAGAAATCTACAAATTTAGGTGGTGGAAAACAGTTCAGTTGCTTCTAGACAGTGCTCATAACCAGACGCGAGATGTGTCCTCGAGAAATTAATTACATATTCGTGTGAGACGAAAATAGTATACATGTTAAAAAGTGCAAGTATTAAATAAAAGAATCTCACAGCTCTCGATATCAGTGAAGTGCTATTTAATTTGTGTCAAGGATTAATAAAAAGAAGTGAATTAAAACTTAAAATCTGCATAAGCCTACATTTCTCAGTCGCATCACGCCCTGCCAAGATATCCATGTCTCTAAAATAAATACTGATGCAACCGAGGCAAACATAAATATTAAATATTTAAAGAAACTGTTTAATTACAAAGTTAATATTTTTTTTAAACTTAGGGCAAAGGGGCGAAGGCTACCGGAAACCGGGTACCATACGTGCAGTTGCAAACAAACTACTACAAGTTCGGCTCCCCAACAGTTGAAATAACATAACAAACCAACATTTTTTCAAAATCCCACCAGGACTCTCCTTCCTGATTGGGGTTTCTTTTCCCAGTTTTTCCTTAGTCCTCATAATTGGCAAATGCTGGGAAGGTACCTAAACTTAGGCCTGGAATGTTTCTTTCTCAAAATTCCTTTCCCAATCATCATTTCATTTCATGTATCATGAGTGTCCATCACCTTTGGTGCTGTATGTAGTAAGAACAGGCGTTAAACACTACCACAAAAGCAAATATTGGAGTATTGGGGTCAGAAAATGTACTATCTGTTTTTGTATCCTTTGATCTATTTGAATTAAAAGATTGATAAATACTGTTGATATTAATTAATTTTGAAGCTTGAGAAGCTAGTGACAGTGATGTGTCATAATTTAAAATAAAGAGAGTTGGAGGTTGTTACACTACATCACTAAAAGTTTCTTACTTTGAACGCATTTTGGGAGAACAGTTTGCTCCCATCATCAGCATGTTTCCAACTGATTTTGCTGGTTATTGTCTGGGGAATGTGTGTGGTTAGTGGTGTTATTTGGTAGTGGGTTGATGAACCTCTTCATTCCCCAGACAATAACCGACAAAATCAGTTGGAAACATGCTGCCGATGGGAACAAACCGTTCTTCCGAAACACGTTCAAAGTAAGAACCTTTTAGTGATGTAGTGTAACAACCTCCAAATCTCTTTATTTTAAACTACTGTTGATATGTTTGACTTTCATTTATTATACCATTTCTGTAAGATGTAACTTAAGAAAATGAAGAAATACCCTTATGTGGTATTTCTGTTAATGAAGGATTTAAGAGGATTTGTAATTGAATCTGAATATTAAAGGCATAATAAGACTGGTATTAAAAAACTGCTGTTTAACTTTTATATTTATTCTATGTAGGTTTTTGAAAACCCCCTAATGAAGATTCTGAGCGCAGGAGATGTTCAGAAGATATTTGTTAACTGGAGGGAGATTATTGATTGTAATTACATGTTTCTCAGGTAAGCATCCCAGTATTTGTTATTCATATACTTTGCTAGGATATTAATAAATTAACATCATAAGCATTTGTAAACAGCCTAACTGAATAGTAATATAAAAATTGTTGTAATTTTCTAAGGTTATCGGCTTCTTTTACAAGTTGGATGCCTGAAATGATTATCCCTTGCTTCTCTGTTACATGCAGGGATGGGAATAATTGAGTAAAAGTAATCAAATTATTGTAATGATTACTCATAATCATTAATTTTTACTTTTTACTGTTTGCCTATAATAAATAGAGGAAGTATTGCATTCCACCCGAAAATTTGATACCAAGACTTCACCAGAAGTTCACATTTTGAGATTCCCTGGGGGGAGGGGGGAGATCTTTGTGAGAGCCACACACACACACACACACACACACACACACACACACACTGGATATTTCAGTTCATCTTCCAAGGTTGCAACACAAAGATTTTCAAGAAAATCTCAAACTACTCTTTATGCAAACAATTTTTAATATTTTTTATTTTCTTAAGAATGTCTAATGGTTTTGATTAAAGTACCATAAGTTTAATAAAAAATGTATGTGTTGAATTTTACGCAAATAGCTTGTGAAGTCCTTTTCATTCTGAATGACTTCAGTATAATTCATAAACCATAAGAGATACACAAAATCTTACTACTGAGGGAGTATTTTTAATACTTGAATAATTTCAATTAAATTATATAATATGTAAATTTAATAACAGCCCACCTTGAAGCAAGATGTATGTAATAATTTTTAAAAAAAATGTATGTAACAGTCATTGCATATGCTTATATTATGTAAACATGTTTAATAATGTTATGTGAATGCATTTATATAATTTAATAATGTAAGAGCTGTGAGAATAATAAGTTTAAAGTTGCTAACAATGAGGTAACCTTGAGGCAATAATGAGTTTGAGAGTTTAAATACTATTAAGTCATGATTAGAGCAACGATAATATAAATTTTGTGACAGTTTAAAATTAGCCAATCAACAGCCAGAAAAAGCTTTAATAAAATGCACTTATTCTATTGGACTAGGATTAGCCAATCAGAGACTTGAAATACAAAAGTTTACAGGTTTGAATGGTTGAAATCTTTCAGTTTCCTGTAGAACTTGGTAGTGACCGGATGGAAGATGTGTTCTCTAAAGAAATATTACGTATTCGTGTGAATCGTAAAATTAAATATACGCGTTAACAAAGCACAAGTTTTAAATTAAAGAATCTCACAGCTCTTAATATCAGTGTAGTGCTATTTAATTTGTGTCAAGGATTAATAAAAAGAAGTGAATTTAAACTTAAAATCTGTGTAAGCCCATATTCTTGTCGCACCATGCCCTGTCTAAGACATACGTGACTCTAAAACAATACTCACGCAGCCGAGGCAAACATAAACATAAATACTACCTATAGAAGCAGTTTAATAACAAAGTTAATATAATATTTTAAAACTTGGAGTGTAACAACAAAAATACATCTTCAAAAATCGGCTTCTCATACGTAGCAGCATATTACGTAATAAACAATCCACTTCAAAATTGACATCGATATGTGGAGATAAATAAACAAACTCCAAGACAATAACTACTTCAAGCTGGCTTCCCAAGCGTGAGGCTAATAACTTACGTAACAATAAATTACGTAAACAAAACACCTTCTCACTACACAAAAATGTAGATCTCATTGAAGCACACACTGGTCAAATTTTTTTGTGGCATTAACCATTTCTGAGATATTCTTTGTTGTTAGTTTGAATTTTCAAATACTTTGTTACAGGTAATTTTCTAAACTGCAGTTCACTACCCTTTCTTTTTTTCTTTTTCGTGTTCATGCAAAGAGAACAGATTTCAAATCCATCACATAGTAATCGACTTTGAAAAATGTATTGTTCTCATACTTAAAACAAAATGAGTAATCAAGTTTGTCTGTATTAACAAGAAGAGATAGAAGAATAAGCTTTTGTAAATATACTTTATAGAAGAGTGAGTAGAGAAAATGATGTGAATGCAACATATAAGATTTTTAACTTAGTACCTACACACAGCTTGTGTAAGAACAATTATTGAATATAAATTCATCCTTAAAGAGATTAACTATAAAGCCCGGAAATTAAAAGCGCATGAAACATTGCAATTCGTGTTTGAGGTGTGCTATCTTGAGTACATATTTGAGATCATCATGAAGGTTTACTGGGATACCAGAATTAAAAGAGAATTTTTATGCACATATGGGCATCTTGCCATGGTGGCTCAAGTTGTAAGAGTATCAGAACAGAGAGCTGAGGATCCGTGGTTGGTCTTTGAATTTTTCAAGTCTCAACTTTCTAAAAGTGGGTCTGTTTTCACACTGTTTAGTAATATGCTCTAAAGATTTAATAGTGTTTTTTTTTAGTGTGTTTTGTATAGTATGACCCACAGAAAAGCAGCTTGGCCCCAAATATGTGCATGTAGCTGTTGGACCACTTTCACATGATCTTAAAGACTTTGTTCACAGTGTTTGTGTACCTAAATATTTCTGTGACTGTTACAGAGCACTCCAAGTAAGAAGAGATATGAGTACAGAAGGAGTTATTCGCATGATAGGAGATATTCTCTGTGAAAGTGTAAGTTAACAGTAACTTACCCTTCTGCAACAGTAACTTTCAAGTGCAATTTTGAATAGATGTATGCAGATTCATATAGGATAAATTTCTGTTAGGTATTTATTTAATTTTTATAAATAAATCACATTTTCTAATGTTGAGGAAACAAAATACCTTCTGTTTTTAAAAAAGGCGAAGACTTTTTTATATATATGTAAATTTTTAGATGGTGATATTTTTTCTATTATTCTTGATTTTAATATGCTTTTACTTTCTCTACTACATATAGTAAGTAGGGAAAGTATTGTATTCCACCCAAAAATTTGATACCAAGATTTCACCGGAAATATATGTTTTGAGACCTCCTGAATCCAAAAAAAGCATTTTTGGAAACATGTCCGTGTGTGTGTCTGTGAACAGCACAACTCAGAAACGAACAGTCAGATAAACACCAAACTTGGTATTTAGGTTCAGTATCTTCCAGAGATGCGACACGAAGGTTTTCAAGAAAATCCCCCCAGCCCAGATTACCCTTTACATGGAACATTTTTCGAAAATTTTAATTTTCTCAAAAATGGCTCTTAATGATTTTGATTAAAGTATCATATGTTTAAGATATTTTTATGACAAATGAAATGTATATCTCGAATTTTCTGGGAAATGTCTCCAAAAGTATTCTTCATTGTGAACGACTTTTGCATAACTGGTAAACCATAAGAGATCAAAATTTTACTACACAAAAAATTTAGATCGCATTAAAATACAGAATTTATGTCATATACTTTTTTTTGGTTGAGTGAACTATTTTCGAGATATTCCTTGTTATTCCCTTAAATTTTCCAATACTTTTTCTCAATTGGGAATTCATTATTCATTTTTTTTATGTCCTGGACGTACAAAGAGAATGGAATGTGCCACATATCAACCAGCTCTTAAAGGATTCGACTATTGCTTATAACCTACCATATTCCCCTTGCATCTACAAGAAAATTAGCAATAAGATTAACATCTCGATTAACATGAAGCATATGGAGAATAAGCGTTTGTAAAAATAGTTTGTACAAGAGTAGAGAAAGTCACATGAGTGTAACACATCAGATTTTTTTATATTATACTTAATATATGGGGCTAGAACTACGTTGTAATTCCAGAAAATCCTTTGGCACATTTACAAGCCCAGGGGTGGTACGTAAATTTCCTGAATTTTTTATTTTCTGTTATGCATTTATATAGTTAATTTTTATATGTTTTGACTGAATGAGATATAAAATGAAAAATCAGTAATAATCTGCATTATTTAAAATATTAAGATAGTGAATTGAGCGTAATAATTTAAATTAACTGAAGTCTCTAATGACATTAAAGAAGAGCTAGCATTAGATAGTCAATACAAAAACAATAAAAAATATTGTTACAAAATTACTTTTTTTCAAGGCCATAAGTGAGACATAATAAACTATAGCACATTACAGGTTTCTGCTTAAGATGAGGTTTGTCTTATGAGATGGCAAATCAAGAAAAAAATTATTTTCCAGAAAAGCTGACAGCAAGTTTCTGAAATGAACAATTCAGTTCTGAATTATTATTGTTACTAATACGCCATTATGATTTAAATTAAATATATTTTTAAAATGCTTGCCTCTCACTTTAATGAAATTCTGTCTCGTATAACATGTTGCTTTGAATCCTTGAATGTTAATGTGTAATCAGCAGATTACTATCTGTTATGAAAACAGATTCTTATTATCTTAATAACACATCTGTTTGTTTTTAGCTCCCTTGCATGACGGCATACATACGGTTTTGCAGTCAGCAGCTTAGTGCAGCTAAGTTTCTTCAGCAGTTGATAGAAGAGTCTCCAGAGTTTTGTGCTGTTGTAAAAAAATGTCAAAGTGACCCTCAAATCCGAGGAATGCCTCTAAGCAGCTTTCTTATCAAGCCTATGCAACGGATAACAAAGTATCCACTTCTGATAAAGAAGGTGAGTGTTAAATAAAGATAAGAAAATCTGTTACAACAAAGTGATATTTTAATCTCTCCTTAGTACCACAGTTACACTCTCAAAACAGTTGGCAGCAAGCCTATCAAGGACATGCTGGTCGCTTTCCATACCCAAAGCACCATCCCTGTTGTAACAGCATTGTGAATGATGGTCACTGTCAGACTGTATTTGCCAGTGTGTGTATTTATGTAAGTTGAAAATGTTTTTAATTTAACAGTGTGTGTTTTTAGAGCTGTTAAATATAAAGAAAAAGTGAAACAAGAATTTACAGAGCAGTTACCAAATTCTAGATTACAATTCTGGGACTCTGCTTACGATTTAATAAATAGCTTTCATGAGACTGGTTCTGTTTATAATGCTGCAGAAAGTGGTAGACTTGATTATTTCTTTTAGGCTTTTGCAAAGTTAACAGTGCATAAAGATAATCTGAAAACAATAGATGAACTGAAAACTGGCAATAATAAATTACATTAATTCAGTGACAAAAGAAACTTTACTCAAAATGAATCTATGCCTTATGCAAGACATCTTCAATATATTCTGTGAATGGATGAGTTAATTATTTGTTTTCTCTTTCTACTGGTTTCTCCAAATTCATTCCAACCAGTCCACCACTATAGCATCACAAATACATGAAGTCAGGTTTACTACCACATTGCTATATCTCACTTATTCCACCACTGTGGTGGTACTTAAATATCACAGTATGTTCCCACAAATTATACTCTTCCTGGATGTACATACTGAGGCTTTCACGGCCGGCGTCATGACTAATAATTGAATTACTACTATCCCGGCTTGTAGACCATGATCTAGAAGGCATCGTAGATACCAACATTTCGCCAAGTACAGCGCTTGGCATCATCAGGGTCAATGATGCGTTGTCTGCGGTGGTCAGAGCCTGAATGCGGAGACATGAGGATGGTGCTCTTATATAGTGGGGGACGGTCTAGCGCGAGCAGCGGAAGCGAGCGGTCGCGTATACGTAGCGCTCCTGGAAAGATCGGAAAAAAGAAAAATGGGGGTAGATTTGGAAGTGTATAGGGCCAGAATTGGGTGCTTTACAAACGGTAAAAAGAATAAGGAAGAGAAAAGGAATCAACTATCAAAGGAATACCTATGGCTGTTTGTGATCCTGGCAGTATTATTGGTTATTGGAGGAGTAGAATTAAACCCAGGACCTGAAGGAATGACACAGATAATGACAATGTTAAAAATCATTTCAGAGGATATAGTGGATCTGAAGAAAATAGAAAAGAGAATAGAATTAAATATCGACATAAAGATAGAAGAATTGAAAGGAATGCTGTTCACTACAACGAAGGAAGTGCATGAAGAACTTTGCATCTGTAAAGAAAGATTGAACAAGATGGAACGGAATATGGAAATGGAGACAAGAAGACACAATATAGTGATATTCGGGGTGGAGGAAAACAGAGAGAAAAGTCTAGAGCAAGCAGTGGAGGAAATACTAGAAAGACGAATGGATATAAAGCTGGCAGGCTGGGAAATTATAACGTGTTTTAGAATCGGAAGAAGGGGCAACAGAGCCAGACCTATAGTAGTAAAATTTGCAACTAGTAAAATCAAATGGACAGTTTTGAATAACGGAAGAAAATTGAAAGGAACGAGAATTTTTGTTGAACGAGACTATGGAAAAGAAGTGAGAGAGATAAGAAGATTATTATTAGCGAAAATGAATCAAGCCAGGCAAGAAGGAAAAAAATCATTTGTAAGAGGACTAGAACTGTGGATAGACGGCAGGAAGCAGGATATGAGTCAGTGTTTGATTTCAGATCGAACAACAAGCAGAGCAAATTCAGCAGAGGAAGCGAATGCAGTGAAGCCGGCCGACGTAATCCAAGAACGAGAGGGACACGTGCGTAGAGGTGCAAGTGGAAGGGAGGAAACAGCTGGCGTGACGTCACCAAGGAGATGCGTCATACCCAGTGAACGAGAGAAGCAAGAGGCGATGACCCTGGTGGCAGCTGATCGAGAAAAACAGATGATCGCGAGTGGAAGCGGCCTCAAAGTGGTGTCAACCCCAGAAGGAAGTATCCTGGAATTAGAGGAGGAGAGAGAAGATCCGGCGGCGCAGGAGAGGATAACTAGATATAGGGCAAAGTTAGAAAAATACAGAGAGGGAAGAAGGGATTCAAGATAGGGTCTAGATTTGAAGGTGGTGTCATTTAATGTGGAAGGGCTAAAAGCGAAAGTGATAAATGGCGAAGTATTTGAAGTGCTAAAATTAGGTGAAATAATAGTAATGGTGGAAACTTGGTTGAATGAAAGTGAGAAGATAGATGTGGTAGGATATGACTATATAGGGGATCATGGTAAAAGGAAAAGCAAAAGAGGGAGGGCCTCCGGTGGTATTGGAGCGTTCATTAACAAGAGTAGTGGAATAAATGTGTGTGAAGTGTTGAGTATAGAGAAAGGCCAAATAATGTGGATAAAGATAAATAGGGCGAAGGGGATGGAAGTTTGTATAGGATTAGGCATAGTGTATAACCCACCAGAAGTCTCGGAATTTTATAAGGACAATTTATATATAAGACTGAATGATAGTATGGAAGAATTAAGAAGCAAAAATCCTAACATAGAGTTCATTGTAGTAGGGGATTTTAATGCAAGAGTAGGGGAATATAATCCAAGAAGTTTAAATGTAGAAAGTGAATGCATCTGGGAAAAAAATGAGGAAAAGGAGAGGAGAAGTAGAGATAAAGTGATAAATGCAGAAGGTAGAAAGTTAATAGAATTCTGCGAACAGAATAATTTAATAATATGTAATGGATACAAAGGAGAGGACCAGTGGGGAGAGTTTACATTTGTAAGTGTAATCGGCCAAAGTGTAATAGACTATATGATATGTAGTATAGGAGTCGAAGAGGTGATGGAAGAATTCAAGATTATGAACATAATAACAAATAGTAGTCATTTTCCATTAAAGATGAAAATAAGACTAGGGTTATGTTACAAGGAAGATGAAAAATTAGCATTAAAACAAATCAGAAGTTACAAATGGAAAGAGGAGAATGCAGAACAATTTAGGTGTAATTTAACTTCCAAGTGTGGTGAATTAAGGAAACTTGGTATTAGAGAAGTATTACAATGTGGGAGGATAGAGGGAGCACTGGAAAGGCTAGAATCAATGGTTAAGTGGGCAGGTAGCAGGATGGAAGTGAAGCCTAAAGTGAATGTAAATCAGTGTGGGTGGTATGATGAAGAGTGTGGAAAGGCTAAGAAAGAAGTGATGAAAGAAATGGATAGATGGAGGAGGTCAGAAGAGGAGGAAGATAGGCAAATTTTTTTAGCAAATAAAAGGGGTTATAAATGTCTACTAGATGAGAAAAAGCAGGATTGGCAGCAAAGAATGGGAGAAAAGATTAAGGAGGCGGTCAGAGGGAAAGAAAATAAATATATATGGTCAGTTGTTAAGGAAATGTACAGAAAGAAACAGGTAGTTAATAAGATAACACCAAGGGAATGGAAATATCATTTCGAAGGTTTATTGGGGGGAGGAAGAGCTCAAAAAAGTGAAGTATATTGGGGAAATTTTGAGAACAGAGTGGAGCACTTAGACAAAGAGATTACAACCATAGAGGTAGAGTATGAAATAAAAAAATTAAAACAGAAGAAGGCTACAGGGGTCGATGGAATTCCGGGGGAATTTTGGAAAAATTTTGGGGAGTTAGGAGAGGGTACAAAGTTGTTGACACAGCTATTTAACAGAATCAAAGAGAAGAAAATGATACCGGAAAGCTGGAAAGTGAGCATTATTACACCATTGTATAAAGGAAAGGGAGATACAAATAATCCAAGTAACTACAGAGGAATTAGTTTATTATCTATATTAGGCAAAATATACACTGGTATATTAGCTAGAAGATTATACGAGTGGGTAGAGAGGGAAGATAAGCTATCAGAATACCAAACAGGTTTTAGGAGAGGAAAAAGAACAATAGATAACATAATGATAATTCAAACTATAGTAAACAAATATTTAAGAAATAAAAGGGGTAGGGTATACATATTTTTTGCAGACTTCGAGAAGGCTTTTGATACTATAAACAGAGAGGCTTTGGTATATAAATTGAGGAACAAAGGAGTCAGCACTGCATTCATCGAGGGGGTTCAAAAATTGTATGAAGGAATTAAATTTTGTGTAAAATGTGGAAGAAATAGTACTACTGATTATATACAGCAAAATTTAGGTCTGAGGCAAGGTTGTAAACTCAGTCCAATATTATTTAACTTATTTATAGATGATATTTTAGATAGAATAATGAAAAGTAATAAACACTGTCCAGTTATAGGGAAAAAGGAAATACCAGGGTTATTATTTGCAGATGATCTAGTAGCTGGGGCAGTAACAGTGATAGGGTTGCAACATGCTATTAATGAAATTGCAAAATTTTGTATGGAATGGGGGCTAAAGGTGAATACAAAAAAGTCCAAGATAATAGTGTTCAAGAAAGGATCAAAATTGAAAAGAGAGGAAAGATGGTATATAAATGGAGAGCAAATAGAGGTGGTAAAAGAATTTGATTACTTGGGCATTAGATTCTCAAGCAACGGGAAGTGGGAAGCACAATCTAAATATGCACAATTGAAAGGAAAGCTAGCGATGAAAGCTGTTAGAGTTTGCTTGTGCAAAACACCCACGCTAACAATGAACTGGTTGGAAAGGCTATATGAAGCTGTAGTAGAATCAAAAATGTTATATGGAATAGAAATATGGGGGGTGGCAAAGGGATGGATTAAGATTGATATAGTCCATAGAATGTTTTGTAAAGAAGTTTTGGGTTTACCCAAGAGTTCACCAAGGGGCGTGGCACTGGCAGAGCTAGGAAGGGTAGGGAGAAAAGGTATAATATTGGAAAGAATATTGAAGTATTGGTATAGATGTTTAAATTTAGAAGATAATAATATATTAAAAGAATGTATACAGTTTCAAAAAGCTGTCCTAGGAGAAGAGTGTTGGTTAGGGGAGATGGGAAATGTCCTAAAAGAAATTGGCATGAGGAATATTCTCCTATTAGATAAATATAATAACAGTGGGTTTTGGAAAGAAGTGAGATTGAGGGTGGAAGATATCGAGAAACAAGAGATATGGGCTAGTTTTGAAGATAAAAGGTCATTGATCTTGTATAAATCAGTTAAAAGAGATTGGGGAAGGGAGAAGTATGTAGATATATGTAATCAATTTGGTAGAATAGGTCTTGCGTGGATGCGCACAGGAGTAATATTTTTAAAAAGGAATGGATATAATTGTTCGGGGAGATGTATTATGTGTCATGAATTGGGTAGTACTTTTCATTATCTAATAGAATGTGATAAGGTTAAAAGGTGGAGAGAGGTTATATGGAATA
Source organism: Deroplatys truncata (assembly GCA_030765065.1). Taxonomy (NCBI): domain Eukaryota; kingdom Metazoa; phylum Arthropoda; class Insecta; order Mantodea; family Mantidae; genus Deroplatys; species Deroplatys truncata. The sequence goes on along the minus strand of CM060975.1, from coordinate 298,896,252 downwards.
AAAAATGGGACAAGTTAAACAAAGAAGCAGTAGCATTAAGAATGTTGGGAAGCACAAAAGTAGAAATAATTAAAATGATGGGAACATTTTTAGGCAACACAAGGGATAACTGGATAAGGAGCTTAAGAAAGGTACAGCTGAACGAGCATAGTTTGTAAAGTGGAGAGATGGTATAGTAGCTTTATCCCAAAATATACAGCCTAGGGGCTAAATATGGGGGAGCTAGAAAACTGGTGCACTAGACATAAGTTTTAGATGTAAGCTTTATTTGTATTATTGTAATAATGATGAAATAAATATTACATTACATTACATTACATATAGTGGGGTGGGCAGGGCTTACTGTGAGGTCCTGTGCAGTGATTGGCTCGCATCTCTAGGAGTGGGTGGGTTTGGTGAAGTATTATTATGTCTGCTGTTTTTGTATAAGTGTTTCTCCAAGATAGGACATAAGCATAAAGCCTGGACACCTACCTTGGAGAAACACTTAGACAAAAACAGCAACTCCTAGAGATGCGAGCCAATCACTGCACAGGACCTCACAGTAACCCTGTACTTGGCAAAACATATAGTCATCCTCCGTGGACTAGTGGTACCGTGCTAGCCTCTAGTTCCCGAGGTCATGGGTTCAAACCTGGCGGAGGGCGATGGATTTTTTTCAGGCGTAAAAATCCTTAGCATAGGTATAGCTGGTGGTCCCGTGTCGTAGATTCACAGCATGTAAAAGAACCTCAAACCTGATAAGAGGCCTCTGAGCAAAATTTCCGGTCTTTCACACCCAATATAGAATGGGACGCTAAGAACCATAGTAGTTAAAGAGCATGCATAAATAAAAAAAAAGCTCAATTGGCAAAACATCGGTATCTACGATGCCTTCTAGACCACAGCCTACAAGCCCAGATAGTAGTAATTCAATTATTAGTCTTATGGATGTTTCATATTACATATTTCTGCATTGTTTTATCCTGTTATAAGTCCCATTGTAATGCATTTCTTCAGATCGGAAATGAGTAAAAATTCTATATGAAGCGTTTTAAATGGTGAAGAAATATGTCACTTTTACAGATTAATGGGAAATAAATCTTAACATTCACAGTTGTAGGAACTTGGATACCTCACTCCTCAGCTAAAATGATGACAAAGCTATGATATGACTCTTTATTCACCATTAAACTTACAAAAGCAATAGGTTTTATCAGTAGAGTAACCCTTTTTACTTTCTCTACTACATATAGTAAGTAGGGGAAGTATTGTATTCCACCCAAAAATTCGATACCGAGATTTCACCGGAAATACATGTTTTGAGACCCCCTGAATCCAAAAAAAGCATTTTTGGAAACATGTCCGTGTGTGTGTCTGTCTATCTGTCTGACAGAAACAGCAGATGTAATAATACCTCATCAAACCCACCCCTCCTAGAGATGCGAGCCAATCACTGCACACTGCCCACCCCCACCATATAAGAGCGCCAAACGCTGTACTTGGCAAAACATATGGTCATCCTCCATGGACTAGTGGTACCGTGCTAGCCTCTAGTTCCTGAGGTCACGGGTTCAAACCTGGCGGAGGGTGATGGATTTTTTTCGGGCGTAAAAATCCTTAGCATAAGTAAAGCCGGTGGTCAGAACTCGGAAACAAACAGTCAGATAAACACCAAACTTCGTATTTAGGTTCAGTATCTTCCAGAGATGCGACATGAAGTTTTTCAAGAAAATCCCCCCACCCCAGATTACCCCTTACATGGAACATTTTTCGAGAATTTTAATTTTCCCAAAAATGCCTCTAACAATTTTGAATAAAATACCATAATTTTAAGACATTTTTATGGCAAATGAAATGTATATCTTGAATTTTCTGGGAATGTCTCCAAAAGTATTCTTCATTGTGAACGACTTTTGCATAACTGGTAAACCATAAGAGATAGACAAAATTTTACTATACAAAAAATGTAGATCGCGTTAAAATACACAATTTATATCATATACATTTTTTTTGTTGAGTGAACCGTTTTCGAGATATTGCTTGTTATTCCCTTAAATTTTCCAATACTTATACTTTTTCTCAAATTCGTTATTCATTTTTTTTTTGACTATTGCTTAAAGCCTACCAATTCCCCTTGCATCTACAAGAAAATTAGCAATAAGATTAACATCTCGATATCTCCATTAACATGAAGCATATGGAGAATAAGTGTTTGTAAAAATAGTTTGTACAAGAGTAGAGAAAGTCATGTGAGTGTAACACATCAGATTTTTAATAATAGCAGTGCTATGCTATGTACAGAGATAACATTATTATCTGTATACATGAAAGGAACTGAGCACTTAAAAATATGCCTGTCAGTTTCCTGTTTTATTTTGTTTTTTTAACAGTGAAGTCTTATCACAATCATATCAGTTTAAAAACATCATAGTAACATTAAATTACAATGCAGTGCATCAAAAGACGTGTATATTTGAGTTACAAAGTTTGCCATATACAAGTTACAGGTTTCATTGCATATTGTTATATAAGTTTGTGTTATGTAGATAATGTAGTGTGTTTATAACCATACCAGGTTATTGAGAGTTCAGATAGATTGGTAATTCCAGCCTGTTATCTTCACTTGGTTTACAAATGACAGTCCAGTTGAATATATTTCACAGCATAGTAAGTGATATCTTTAAGATGATATAGAACAAGAGTGGTCCCTGAATAAGGAGATAGCATAGGCTAGTTTACAATGACCAGTTCTAAGCCAAGGAAGAACCCTTGGTTTCTTGGTCAAGAATGTCCAGACAGGTTTTAGATATTTGTGAAGCTGACATTATGGAGTTTACTGTCAGCTATTCTTTCTTCCATTTCTCAGTAGTACATTGTGTGATAAATGTTATAACTTGGGCTTGGATTTATATGCTCTATAAAGTATGAAAATATGCATAAAAAAAATCTTATGTGTTACACTCACATGACTTTCTCTACTCTTGTACAAACTATTTTTACAAACACTTATTCACCATATGCTTCATATTAATCGAGATATCGAGATGTTAATCTTATTGATAATTTTCTTGTAGATGCAAGGGGAATTAGTAGGCTTTAAGTGATAGTCAAATATTTTAAGAGCTGGTAGCTATGTGGAGTATTCCATTCTCTTTGCATTACCAGGACAAAAAAAAATATGAATAACGAATTTGAGAAAAAGTATAAGTATTGGAAAATTTGAGGGAATAACAAGCAATATCTCTAAAATGGTTCACTCAACAAAAAAGATGTATATGACATAATTTGTGTATTTTAACGCGATCTACATTTTTGGTGTAGTAAAATTTTGTCTATCTCTTATCGTTTACCAGTTATGCAAAAGTCGTTCTCAATGAACAATACTTTTGGAGACATTCCCAGAAAATTCCAGATATACATTTCATTTGTCATGAAAATTTCTTAAACATGTGATATTTTAATCAAAATTATTAGAGCCATTTTTGAGAAAATTAAAATTTTCAAAAAATTTTCCATGTAAAGGGTAATCTGGGGTGGGAGGTTTTTCTTGAAAACCTTCGTGTCGCATCTCTGGAAGATACTGAACCTAAATACCAAGTTTGGTGTTTATCCGACTGTTTGTTTCTGAGTTATGCTGTTCACACACACACACACACACACACACACACACACGTACATGTTTCCAAAAATGCTTTTTTTGGATTCAGGGGTCTCAAAACATGTATTTCCGGTGAAATCTCGGTATCAAATTTTTGTGTGGAATACAATACTTCCCCTACTTACTATACGTAGTAGGGAAAGTAAAAATAAAGTACATTATTTCAACTTTCTCACATTTATTAATCTTGATGAAGTAATCAAATTCTAAATTTACTCTTAAACTCAGCCATTAACAAAATTTATATTTATTAGCCTCTCTCTCTCAATCTGTTTTAGCATTAGTGTTTTTATAAACAATTAAATATTTTTCACAGTTTTCTAGAAGAAACTATTCCCTTCTGTCATTTAAAACTTTGTATATGAAGAGGAAGATTTCTCTACTTCACACAAAGTGACAGGGCAGTGCCGAAAAGAGGCTATGTCACTTACAGAATAAGCATTAAGCTCTTTTTCAAATTCTCCTTGTAGCACCTTATTCACATCCCGAAGAAACCTTAAACCTGGATTCCTTCTTTCAATTTTGTCACAAAGACACTTTCCTGTTTCTCCTGGTATGTCTCCAGTGACAGCTATTTCATATACCTGCAGGGCAGAAGATAGAGGCATCTCTTTTCCTTCCAAATGTGTGATTGCAGCTAGCAGTTTACTAAAGTAGGTCTTAATAAACATTAATTTTGCCTGGAGACTTTTCTTATTGCAAGCAATAACTGCAGCAGGGGTACTTGCTACTTCATTTTGTCCATCACGTCGAACACCTTTTCCACATCTTCCAACTGATCACTGTAATATAGAGCTGCTTCAATCCATGTTCCCCATCTCATGAGGATTGGCTCTGGGGCTAAACAAGTATCTTGCATCATATCAGTAAATAATTTGACTCTTGATGGCGCCTTCACAAACACTTTTTTCACAGAGGAAATTAAGGCATTTACTTCTGGAAAATTTGCTTAAATTTCCTCTGCCAACCGGTGAAGAGCATGTGCTAAACAAGTCATATGAACTGCCTTAGGATAAAATACATGCAAAGCTCTAACAGCCTTAAGCATGTGCTATTACATCTGTAACCATCACCAAGAGTTTTTCCTCATTTTTTTAGCAGGCCACAAAACGCGTAATGCACCACAAACAACCCTAGCAATCGTCGAATGGTCTGTTACTTCCAGTACCCTGGAGACAATGAGATGGGGTGTTCCTGGTTCAGATTCCGTCATTTTTCCCACAATGATGTTAGCAATAAATCCCCCAAATGAGTCTGTTGTTTCATCTACAGATAACCAGAAGTTTGAGTTGCCAATATTGTCTGTTATTTCTTGTATTACTTGAAAAGAATTATTTTATTAAAAATTAGTAAAGATCAGAAGTGTAATTTGGGGGTCGCACTTTTGGGGCGGAACAAGTTTAAAAAATTTATAAAAAATATGTTTCTTGAGCATAAACTAAACTAAATGAAGCTCCATAACACTACAGGCCGTACATTATTTTGTTTCCATTTGAAAATATTTAAAAGTTTTAAATAATTAACAAATTTTTATAAAGCTCAAAATATTGGGGAGAGGATTGGGGTAACAAATTAATTTCATTAAATAACTTTTTGAACTTACCTCTTCATAAACTTTGCCAAGGTAGTTTTTCCTTATTGTTGATTCATCAGGAACTTTTCATTGGGAATATTTTTCCAGGAAGGTTTGAAATTCTACATTAACTTATTCAAAGGGATGCTGGCTGAAACTTTGCAGATATCTTTCGAAAAATTATCATTTCCACTTCTACTTCCAGAAAATGCTGCTGGTAAGGTTGTTTGTATCTTGGAGACAATTTTATTAACAGGATACTGAAAACTAGTATATATGACTTTTTGTTGGAATAGAATTGTTTGTAGCAGCTGACAAACCTTTTTGTTTCAGATATTAGAGTATACACCTGAGACTCATCCAGATAGACAGAATCTGTATGAGGCCTTAGCAAAGGCTGAAGAATTTTGCACTCAGGTGAAAAGATCTTTATTTTTATTCCTTTCATTATAGGATGTTGTAGAAATCTGTGAAATACAGCAATGCAACTTTTATTGTTGTTGTTATAGTACATTATATATTAAAATGTTTCTCTCTCTCTCTTCCTCCCTCTCCCTCTCTCTCCCTCCCCCATTATAAATGCTCTATACCCCCGCCGCTATAACATTGCACTTGACAGCTAGCGTTTAAGTTGGTACACTCGCAAAAAAACAGATGAAAAGCTTCAACCGTTTGACTTCCTAAGCCAATCACAAGGCAGCATTCCGGATGGTCGATGACAAAGCGGAACCGGATCTAGAATCGGCTCTGTTGCCGGATGTAACTATTCCCAACCACGTGTTTCAGTTTGTGAATCTCTAGCAGAGCGTCGAGTTGTTCTTTGCAAGCTACATATTGTTCATTGTTATGTTATTTAGATTTGTGGTTATTGTTTGATAGTTTTGTTATTGTTCGTTTATACATTTATTTATTTATATTTATCTATTTTATATATATTTCATTCATATTATTTATTTAAACAAAACTTAAGTGCGACAATGTCGGAAAAACGACGCCGATCGCCGAGTGATGATTCACGAAGTGAAAATCCTTTGCGCCGAGGTGTGCCACTTAATAGTCAGGCATTGGAACTATTAAGGAGAACCCGGGAGTTCTTTGAACAGGAAAAGGAGTACGTGAAGCTTCACGGAAATCCCTCTATTCCTGCTGATAAGGCCGTACAACGAACTGCAGCAGCTCTTGATTTAAGCACGAGAACTGTTGTTAACAAAGGAGTGAAACTACAAGAGAAAGAGGACAAAATTCCTGAACCATCTGGAACACAACAGGTATTTCTATCAACTCCAGGGAAGAAAAAAAAGAAGCCTCGTCCAGTCACAAATATTGATGCTTTCCAATTAGACGCCATACGTAGACACATTTATGCCTATTATCATAGAAAGGAGTATCCGACCATACCAAAGCTGCTTATATCGCTTATTTTCAATTAACAATAATAATACGAAATAGTTATTATTCAGTGACGTTCGCTACTTACGTAAACTTTCTGTATGCGGCTTAGACACGATAGAAATGAGAACAATCAGCTGTTGTTTACTAGCCACTCTGGCAACGTCGCAACCACGATGTAGCCAACCTTACGCGAAGCCACACGAACTGTCAAGTGCAACGTTATAGCGGCAGGGGTATAGACCTAACAATTTTTCATTTTCTCTCAATTTCATTCTCTTGCAGTGGCAAAGCCTAAAGCTTTGAGAAATTCATGATAGCTGTATGTAATAAATTAAAATAAAAACTAAAGATGTACTATGTTTGTCCAAACACAAGATAATCCCAAATGCAAAACAATCCAAACTTGATATAAAAATTTAGCATGTTAACAACAAACAAATAAAAGAAAACAAGAGACAGTAGCACACTAAGTTATATGAAGTGATTATCAACAGTGAAACTATTTAATATAACTGTAAAACTGAATGTATTGATGACATTTTAGTTTGTTTTCACTCAGAGCATGTTTCAAGGACGTTTATCTCCATCATCAGCTGTATGTCCACTAGCATCTGGAAGGAGATCCCTAATACAATTCAGCATCAGTTGTACTGCCATCTAAACCTTTTTCACTATAAGCTGAAAGGAGAAGTAAATAAAACTTAAATGTATCACTCCACCGGGCACATGGCAGCACCACGCGGAGGATGACGGGAACTAAGATCCGTGAGAGGAAATTACTTCATACAGAATGCGAATACAGTATATTATGCAGCTTGGAAATCAATGGATTTTAAACGTTATATGTTTTATTCCTATATTTTGCCTTACATTCTAGACAAATAAAAGTTGTACCTGAACAGTTCGGCATCTGTGTTTAATGGTACTGGATTAAACTGTTCTTAACTTCAGGCTTTAGAAATCATTCATTTAATGACTAATATCAGTATACCACCTTTGCTTTAACCTTTTATGAGTCAACAAGTTAAATAACGATTAGCACTATAGGTTAAAACACCACAGAAAACAAACGCGACCCAAGGTATCCGAGCAACAATTTTGCATCACTAACAAAGAAGTTCAATTATTGCTAAACAATGGCCAATCATATTCATTGTCGATTAAACATGGGTACTTTTCACAGAATTTGTTAAAAGCATTTAACACAATTGTCTTCTTTCCATTTCCCTCGTTTATGTTTTCTACAGTGGCAGAAGATTCTCAGCCGGAAACTGGAAATGAACTGCAGCTCCTGTGCATAGCCTTTTAAACCCTCTGCTGTAACAGTTCATTTAGTTATAGGTGTATCTGAACAAACATATTTAGATTCATAAATTTAACTGTTACAATAATGAGTGTTTTAAATTTCTCTCACGAGAATAACCACAAAATGTTACGATATGAACCGAACTGTTTTTTGTAGAGGAAGAGACGACATGCTAAGCGGGAAAGGTTGTAATTTGTCCACCAGCCAATGAGGTGCTGTCTTGTCACATGATTTTGTTTACTTCTCCTTTCAGCTTATAGTGAAAAAGGTATAGCTGCGTAGTGGCGAACTTAACCATGTCACTAGCAGAGTTTCAAAATCCATTACTCTCTGTGCATTTTTGGTGATGTGAATTTTTTCCCATACTATGAGTTCTACTGATGTTTTGACATGTTTAAAACGCCACCAGCAAAACTCACAGTATGGAAAAAACCCACACCACCAAAAATGCACATGAAGTTTGAAATTTAGCTGGTAGGTGACATAGTGAAGTTTTCCACTAGACAGATAGATGGCAGTGCAGCCAATGCTGAATTAGGGTATGTTCTAGATGCCAGTGGATATACAGCTGACAGTGAAGACTAATTGTTTTCAAAACATGTTCTGAGTGAAAAGTTAATAAGTAAACCTAAAGTGTCACCAATCCTCTCACGGTTTGAATTAAGATATGATAAATTAATTTTTAAAGCAGAATTTAAAAGCCCACCTCTATGGTGTGCGGATAGCATGTCTGGTCCCAAGTTTGAAACTCGGTTAGGGCGAGTTACCTGGATAAGGGTTTTTCTGGAGTTTTTCCATATTCTGGGAAGATAAATGTCGGGTAACTCTTAAGCTCTAGGAACCCTGGGCCCATTTGAGCAACATTTCAACGATTTCATTCATCCAATTTGACCTATCCAGTTAAGACAGCATTGCACTTTATATATAAAAACTGAGACAAATTGAGATGGTGGTAGCTGTGCAACAATGGATCCTCCAGAAGTGGTCTTAGGTGCTACATCAGAATGCTTTGGCCAAGTCACATATTGAGCTCAAATCACACAGTTAGGATTGTTGTTTCACCATCATTTCAAGTCATTAGAGTCAGAAAACGACTGTAATGATGAATGTGAGTTTAAGAGCATTAAGAAACCAACAGGTATAAGAATTATGCACATACAGGAGGTTTGGCCCAACAATAGTCGCTGATAGTTTGAGCATGCACACTAAAGATGTGTGACTGATGCATTCCTACAAACTGACTGCATCTGTGTACTGCATTCAGGTATCCCAACAAACTTTTGACCCTATCAGAGACCAATAAAATCAGTACTTAGCAAATAGCTCACACTGATTCAGATCAGCAATCAATGCCAAGTGAGTGCATGTGGGTTAGGCACTTATGGATCATGCATGAACTGATCACAGACCATCAGAATAAACCTGTGTGTAATGCATTGTTGTGATGAATTTGTGGGGAAACATGAAGTGGGCAGGAAAGGATTACACAGCAGTATCTCTTTCTTTATAGGTATTGGCTGCCAAATTGCTATGCAATCTAATTTTTATTTTGAATAATTCATTCATTTATTCATTTATTATCTGCTTAAAGAATACAAACAATTCATAGCATCGTCAGGTTAAACAAATGATCAACATGCTCAAAAATATATACATAAACAATACCACAAATTAGAATATTCATAGACGGATTTTAAAATAACATATTTACAATGATTAATCACTTGCTACACTTTATACAACTATATTGTAATAATACTATTTACATAGACAATAATTATCCAAGATATTCATCTAGTGAATAATAACATCCTTCTAGACAAACTTCCTTTAATTCTTTCTTGAATATTTTAAAGTTATCAATATTTTTCAAATAGACAGGGATCTTATTCTACAGCTCATGAGCTGCAGCAGTAGGTTTAGTTTTGTACATTTCTAATCTGTGTGACTGAATATGAAAATCTGCATTTCCTCTAGTGTAGTGCTCATGTGTTTGGTTGTTAGTTTTACATCTTGCCTATTAAACAATTGTAATATTACTTCATATATGTATAGTGAATATAAAATGAAAATGTTTAGATCTTTAAAGGATTTTTAATATAGAGTCAACTGAAAATTCAAATCCCGGCTGTGACATTGAATTTTTCAGTTGATTCTGCATTGAAAACTTGCCAAGACCAGGCTAAGGTCTGTAAAAAGTATAATTAATTTCAATTAATTATATAGAATAACAATAACTTTAAATGCTTGTTTGCAAGAATCTGATTGTTTCATCCTTAAAATTAATCTTGATGCTCTTTTCTGAAGAAGGAATACTCAGTTGAAGTATTTGTTTAGCACAATGTCCCCACACAGTTATCCCACATGATAGATAGGAAAAATTAGTCGATACTAGAACACTTTTAATGTCTTAACTTCCACCAGACTTGTCATTTTTTTCATTACAAATAAACCAGAACTCATTTTATTACAAATATAATATATATGTTTATCCCACACTAGATTTTTATCAAAATTTCTCCTAAAAATTGCACTATCTACTTCATTTAATTCCCTGTTTTCTATAACTATCCTTGTATTTGTAGTAAACCTGTTCTGTAAGTTTTGAAACCAAATTTAGTTTGTCTTATTTTAGTTTATATGTAAATTATTACACTAGAGTATTGTATAATTTGTGCTGTATTACGTATTGTCATATTTTGTAATGCCTGTAGACTTAATCTTGTATTCATCATTGATGTATCATCAGCATACATAAATATTTTCCCATCAGAAATATTTGGCAGATCATTAACATATATTATAAAAAGCAAAGGTCCAAGAACAGAACCTTGAGGTACTCCATATGTAACTGATAAACTATTTGAGTAGTGTTTCATAATATGTTGATTCCTAAATTGAGTGATTTTTACTTGTTGGGAATGTTTGCTCAGATATGTCTTAATTAAACCATTAGGTATTCCACATATCCCATAGTGGTTTAGTTTACCTAGTAGAAGTTCATGTTCAATACAATTAAATGCTTTCAAAAGATTGAGAAGTATACAGCTGTTGTTTTCAGTAATATCCAACTATGATTTGATCTGCTATTATTCTTTCCATTAATTTGGAAAGTGATAAGATAAGCATTATTGGCAGATAAGTATTTATTTGATCCTTATGTCGCTTTTTATGTATGGGTATGACAATGGATTTCTTCAGTCAGTGAATTGTACCTGACGTTATAATAGAGTTTATTAAATTTGATAAGGGCTCTATCATATAGGGGGTGCATTTCTTTAATATACAGGGTTATTCAAAAAGAAGGAACATATTTTATATATTCATTTTTAATGAACGACAATAGATAGTGACATATATGACACGTCATTAAATAGAGGAAAGGTCAAAGTTTTAAGCCCAACCTATTAGTTCCATTCAGTGTCTACAGCAGCACTGTGTTTGTTTACGAGAAAATGGTGATGCCACAGGAAAAGACATTTTGTGTGCTACATTATGCAAAGACTGAATCCATTGTTTCATTGTAGCATGCATTTTATTGGAAGTTCAACAACGAGCTGCCTTGTCATGAAAAGTTTACAATTGATACAATAAATTTGTAGAAGATGGTTGCATATGCAAACAGAAAAGCACAAATGGTGCTCATTTTGAACACACAAAATAAAATGTTGAACTTTTCTCTATTCAGTGATGTATTGCATGTGTCACCATCTACTGTCATTCATTAGAAATAAATAATTAAAGTGTGTTCCTTTGTTTTGAACAACCCTGTATTATAAAGAAATGTGCCAAGGAATATTTATAACCTCAAATATTGTCTGAAATCCATTAGGTTCTGGAGCAGAAAAATGTGATGGAATAGTTTTATAAACCTTGTGATTGTGTAACGTATGATAACTGTACAGGAGGTATTTTGATTGTAGATGATAAATCTCTTAATGTACCAAAAATGAAACACACAGGAACTGGCTAATATGCTGTGATCCATATCGTAGCCTTCAGTATTTTCTATGTGCATCTTAGTCCCAACAATCAAAACCTGCGAGGTTTGAAGCTTCTTTTTTTTTTCTGCATTATATTTAGAGAGAGTATATCACAAATGCATGTGAATTCTTTGGGATAAAGCATAATGTTTTACGAAGTGTGATCAAAAAGTTTCCGGAATGACGTCATAAATACTACACAACAATTCGTTTTGTCTAATCTGCACTGTCACCCTCAAAGTAGTCTCCTTGGGAGTTGATACACTTGTCCCAGCGCTTCTGCCACTGCTGGAAGCACCTCTGGAAGTCCTCTTCTTTCAACATGTTCGGAACCTTCTGCGATTCGCAATGGATGACATCAATGTCCTCAAAATGGTGTCCTCGGAGCCGCATTTTAAGTCGCGAGAAAAGAAAAAAAGTCTGCTGGTGCCAAATCTGGAGAATAGGCGGGATGGGGAACAGTATTCATCCTATTTTTACTTTCTCTACTACGTATAGTAAGTAGGGGAAGTATTGCATTCCACCCAAAAATTCGATACCGAGATTTCACCGGAAATACATGTTTTGAGACCTCCTGAATCCAAAAAAGGCATTTTTGGAAACATGTCCGTGTGTGTGTGTGTGTGTGTCTGTGTCTGTGTGTGTGTGAACAGCATAACTCAAAAACGAACAGTTGGATAAGCACCAAAATTGGTATTTAGGTTCAGTATCTTCCAGAGATGCGACACGAAGATTTTCAAGAAAATCCCCCCACCCCAGACTACCCTTTACATGGAAGATTTTTCGAAAATTTTAATTTTCTCAAAAATGGCTCTAACGATTTTGATGAAAATATCATATGTTTAAGATAATGTCATGAGAAATGAAATGTATATCTCGAATTTTCTGGGAATGTCTCCAAAAGTATTCTTCATTGTGAACGACTTTTGCATAACTGGTAAACCATAAGAGACAGACAAAATTTTACTACACAAAAAATGTAGATTGTGTTAAAATACACAACTTATGTCATATACATTTCTTTTGTTGAGTGAACCGTTTTCGAGATATTGCTTGTTATTTCCTTAAATTTTCCAATACTTATACTTTTTCTCAAATTCGTTATTAATTTTTTTATGTCCTGGACATGCAAAGAGAATGGAATGCGCCACATAGCAACCAGCGTTAAAATATTTGACTATCGCTTAAAAGCTACCATATTCCCTTGCATCTACAAGAAAATTACCAATAAGATTAACATCTCGATATCTCGATTAACATGAAGCATATGGAGAATAGCCGTTTGTAAACTTAGATTGTACAAGAGTAGAGAAAGTCATGTGAGTGTAACACATCAGATTTTTATCCAAAAATTGGCAAACAGAAAGGGCTTTGTGCGCGGGCGCATTATCATGATGCAGGAACATGTCCAAATTGTCTTTCAAAATGCTTTGAACACTTCCAAAGGAGAGTCCTAATGAGTCAGAAAGTTCTCTTATTGTAATGCACCTATCATTTAACACCATTTCCCTCACCTGCTTTATATTTTCATCAGTTTTGCTGGAACAGGATCGCCCCAAGCGATCTGCATCTTTAACTGATGTCACCACTTTTAAATTTGTAAAACCACTTAAATGCTTGAGTTTTGCCCATAACTTCCTCCCCATCAGCTGTTCTTAACATTTTATAGGCTTCTGTTGCAGTTTTACCGGGTTTAAAGCAAAATTTGATGTTCGTTCTTTGTTCTTCGTAATCCGACATTTTTGCTACGCGGAAAAATTGCAGCACATGCAAAACACATGTTCACTTCAGAGCGTCTACCTCGTCACTGCATGGTCACAGGAAGTCACGTGACCTCTCATTTTTTTCGTGTAGGAATGCTGCATGTACAGTCTGGGTAAGAATAAAAGAAATCTCAGCATCAGCATTGTTGTGAAGCCATTCCGGAAATTTTTTGATCACACCTCGTATTCAGAGAAATGTGGTAAACTAAAATCCTTTATCCTTCATTCCATTTATATGATCAGCCTATATTTTCAGTAATCCTTTGGACTGTTACCGTGGTATATGAAATAAATCTGTTACTCAGAATGCATAAAGCAATGTGTGGTATAATGTCCATTTTGTGAAACTTCAGGTGAATGAAGGTGTTCGAGAGAAAGAAAACTCAGATCGTTTGGAGTGGCTTCAGAGATGTGTACAATGTGATGGGCTTGAAGAGGAATTGGTGTTTAATTCATTAACAAACTCTCTTGGTCCTCGAAAGTTTCTTCACTATGGAGTGCTGCGTAAGGTATGTGCATCATGACCATCATATCAGTGGTTGATAGACAGAACATCTTAAATGCCACCTTTTCTAAAATGTATTTTCTAACATGAACAGAAAGCCACCACCACGTATTGATTTTTGAGCTATAATGTTAATATTTGTGTTTCATTTTTATATTTCAGGCTAAAAGTGGTAAAGAACTAGTTGGTTACTTGTTGAACGACTTTATTCTTCTTGCTCAACCTTCAAAGCCAGTAGGCAATACATTTTCATTTGAGAAGTATGCAAATGCAACATTTAAACTGTACAAAAAGGTAGGTTCATGCACTTTGGTTTCTTTTATGTGTTCTTGCATGGTTTAATATCGTACCCAGTGCGAATATATCTGAAACTTTTTACTTTCTATACCTAGTCCCATGTACATAGTAAGGAGAGAAGGTATTGCAAATTCAATACTGAGATTTCACCAGAAATATATGTTTTGAAGCCCCCCTGAACCCAAAAAAAGGATTTTTAGAAAAAGGTCTGTGTATTTGCATGCGTGCATGTGTGTGTAAAATATCACCTGGCACCTTACAACAAATGCAGCATCAAGCATCTCATTAAATCAAGAAAATCTCATCCCATACTCCAGGAGAAAAAGTCAGAAATCTACTAGAGCCAATATAAAAATTGCATGAAGATTTCAAGAAAATCTCATCCCATACTCCAGCAGAAAAAGTCAGGAAGCTACCAGAGCCAATATAAAAATTGCATGAAAATTTCAAGAAAATCTCATCCCATACTCCAGCAGAAAAAGTCAGGAATCTACCAGAGCCAATATAAAAATTGCATGAAAATTTCAAGAAAGTATTATCCCATACTCCAGGAGAAAAAGTCAGGAAGCTACCAGAGCCAATATAAAAATTGCATGAAGATTTCAAGAAAATCTCATCCCATACTCCAGCAGAAAAAGTCAGGAAGCTACTAGAGCCAATATAAAAATTGCATGAAGATTTCAAGAAAATCTCATCCCATACTCCAGAAGAAAGTTAGGAATCTACTAGAGCCAATATAAAAACTGCATGAAGATTTCAAGAAAATCTCATCCGTACTCCAGGAAATAAAGTTAGGAAGCTACCAGAGGCAATATAAAAATTGCATGAAGATTTCAAGAAAATATCATTCATACTGCAGCAGAAAAAGTCAGGAAGCTACCAGAGCCAATATAAAAATTGCATGAAGATTTCAAGAAAATATCATCCCATACTCCAGCAGAAAAAGTCAGGAAGCTACCAGAGGCAATATCAAAATTGCATGAAGATTTCAAGAAAATATCATCCCATACTCCAGCAGAAAAAGTCAGGAAGCTACCAGAGGCAATATCCAAATTGCATGAAGATTTCAAGAAAATATCATCCCATACTCCAGCAGAAAAAGTCAGGAAGCTAGGCAATATCAAAATTGCATCAAGATTTCAAGAAAATATCATCCCATACTCCAGCAGAAAAAGTCAGGAAGCTAGGCAATATCAAAATTGCATGAAGATTTCAAGAAAATATCATCCCATACTCCAGCAGAAAAAGTCAGGAAGCTACCAGAGGCAATATCAAAATTGCATGAAGATTTCAAGAAAATATCATCCCATACTCCAGCAGAAAAAGTCAGGAAGCTACCAGAGGCAATATCCAAATTGCATGAAGATTTCAAGAAAATATCATCCCATACTCCAGCAGAAAAAGTCAGGAAGCTAGGCAATATCAAAATTGCATCAAGATTTCAAGAAAATATCATCCCATACTCCAGCAGAAAAAGTCAGGAAGCTAGGCAATATCAAAATTGCATGAAGATTTCAAGAAAATCTCATCCCATACTCCAGCAGAAAAAGTCAGGAATCTACCAGAGCCAATATAAAAATTGCATGAAAATTTCAAGAAAATCTCATCCCATACTCCAGCAGAAAAAGTCAGGAAGCTACCAGAGCCAATATAAAAATTGCATGAAAATTTCAAGAAAATCTCATCCCATACTCCAGCAGAAAAAGTCAGGAATCTACCAGAGCCAATATAAAAATTGCATGAAAATTTCAAGAAAGTATTATCCCATACTCCAGGAGAAAAAGTCAGGAAGCTACCAGAGCCAATATAAAAATTGCATGAAGATTTCAAGAAAATCTCATCCCATACTCCAGCAGAAAAAGTCAGGAAGCTACCAGAGCCAATATAAAAATTGTATGAAGACTTGCATGGCAAAAACTAAAAGGAAAATACACACCTGCTTAAAGGAACACTGGTGTTGCATCAAATTTAAACAGATCAAAAATTCAGCTGTTGCTTCACACTTCTGGATCTCAAAACCATGAAACAGGCACCAACATCAAGTTGCTGAAGCCAGCCTAGAAACCCAAAGAACTTGAAATATGGGAAAGATTTATGTAAAGAAATTTGAAAACCAGATCATGAACTTCGGTGTGCCAGAAGCAGACAACCCCTTATTTAGGTTCATCCACAGGCCACTAGAGGACACCCCAGCCTTTTAACAGAAGAACTTGGGAGTTGATGTGGCATCAACATGAAGAAGTTGGTTATTTGTTTTGTAGATGCTTTATATTTAACTGCCCCATGTATGGGAGGCAATTTGAAGATGGAATGTTCTTCAACTGTTATTTGGTTCACGTAATATATGTTTACGTAAACTTGAAGAATTGTTTTATGTAGTTTGTAACACACTTTGGGCGTCGGTTTGAATTTTGGTGCTTACGTAATATTGCTTATGTTTGAATTTGCCTCAGCTGCGTCAGTCTTACTTTAGAGTCATGTATCTTAGGCAGGGTGCGGTATGACAATTATTGTAGACATCACAGAATTAAACTTTTAAATTAACTCCTTTTATTTAAATTCTTGCGCATATTTATAGAGCACTACACTTTTTAAAGAACTGTGATAAACTTTTATACATTCACTTAGCGCGTATATCTGTTTTTACTATTCACCCGTAGAGAACACATTTTCCCTTCTGTACTCTATCAAGTCTCGCCAGCAACTGAGTAACCTCAACGGTCAAAATCCTTAAGCTTCGGTATTGCAAGTCTCTGATTGGCTAATTCTATTCCAATAGAATTTCTGCATTTAACTTAAAACTTTTCTTTGCTGTTGATTGGCTAATTTAAAACTGTTACAGAATTTACGTCATCGTCGTTCTAATCATGACCAGTATATTTCAAACTCCAAACACATTATTGCCACAAGGTTACCTCATTATTACTCATTGTTAGCAACTTAAAACTTATTATTCTCACAGTTCTTGCATTATTAGAGTATGTAATGTATTCACATAACATTATTAAAATATGTTCACAATAACAATAAGCATTTGCAATGACTGTTACATACAATTCAAATAATTATTACATACATATTGTTTCAAGGTGGGCTGTTATTGAATTTAGTTATTATAAATAAAAATTGAAATTATTCAGGTATTAAAATACTGCCTCAAATAGGCAGCTGCCGATGTGAGCTCATGCTGATGATATATGTTCTGCATAATAAATAGATGAGTGAAACTATTAAGAGTGTTCAAATTGACTCCACCTCTCATTAAGAGGATCGGTTTAGTTGAGCTTCAAAACAATATAGCCGCACGTGGCCCCCCCCCCACACACACACACACACACACACACACACACACACACACACACACACACACACACGCGCACGCACGCACGCACACACACACAAAATCCCATTTTTGGCTTTAAGGTAGTTCGTCATACATGTTACTGTAAATTATTCATCCAAAATTGAAAATATCCAAAACATTACAGTTCTGTTATATTATGGAATACTGCCATGCTGATTTTTGTATGGCAATTCATTCAATTCATAACATAAATAAATTGCTGCACTAAAAGTCATAAAGTGGGCTATTCAAAATAGATCTGAAGTTTGCTGATGAAAAGGAAGACGTCTAGTTTAGTATTAAAGCAAAAGAATATAGATACTTATTTAATGTTTTGTGTTTGTTTTTTAGCCAATGTTCCTAAATCAGTTCACCATTCTACAAGAAGGTGCTAAAGGTGAAGATGGTGGCAGCAGTGGATCTTCAGAATCTCCAGAAATCCAATGTCTGCTTCGCCTACAAGATAATAAAACCAAGAATAATTTGAATCTTCTAGCTCCTAGTACAAAAGAAAAAAATGTCTGGCTGAAGAGATTAGCACAGGCATGCAGTCAATTCTTGGAAAATGAAAAATGTCATCTTCAACGGCAGCAATCAAGTATGTCATTTGTCACATTTATTGTAATTCATTATTTAGTTGATGCACCTGTTTTTAGGCTTTTCCTTACATTCATAACTCAATTTTTCTACCCTATTAGAGTACTTGTAAACATAGTTTATGCGGCTGTGCTTATTTTTTATTCATTTCTTTTTTTTAATAGTGTTTAGTGCCCATTTTAACTGTAGATGGCACCACTGGCAGTGGACACTGATGATATGTGAAATGAAATGATTTCTGGGAAAGAAACTCGAGGTCTAAGTTTTGGGTATATCCCCAGCATTTGCCAGTTATGAGGACTGAGGAAAACCTGGAGAAAACCTTAGTCAGGAAGGACAGTCGTGTTAGGATTTGAACCGCAGGCCTCCCATTCTCGAGTGTGTGCCTTAATGACCTCAGCTGTATCAGTGCTGTGTATGTATTTGGACTTTGAAAGGGGGAGTGTTAGGTTAGACACCCTCACACACTTCCACCTTGTGAGGTGGATTCCCAGCTTCAGTCCAACATCAGTGCTCTTCCAGTTCTCTCAACAAATACAGTAGGTGATGTCATCTTTGATTGATTTTTACTAAATGGAGGTGAAGTCCTCTGGACTCCTTTGTGGGGGCAAAACCCTCTTGATGCCCAATTCCAACAGAAGGTTATGTAGGAGGCGAATCTAATATTCTATGGCCCGCACAAAGACTATTCATACACTAGATGTTATTCCCTCTCACAGTTAGGCGCTTACAAGTGATGGCATCTTTTTAATAACTTTCATACAAAATCCTAAGACAAAAATATTTTTCCCTCAACTATTCCTTATATCTCTCCAGCTATAGAGAACTCTTGTCTCGGGTGTCACAGACATTTAATGTATAAGACAGCCATTAAGGCGAGGAAACTATTGAATTATAACAAATGCTTTGTTTAACACACTTTGTATTTTACTTAATTACACACTGATAAATGAAATATGTTACACACCTCTAATCTTGTTGTTACATTATTTCCTTCAAAATATAAATATGTTAGATGTATATTATAGAGTCATAAACGAATTTGCTACACTGTCTGACCTCAGTGTCTTGAACTGGAGTGGTAGTATTAAGCCCCTTGTACACAATCAAACTTTTTTTTCAATTCAAGAGTTTACAAGAAAAATTGTGAAATATTTTTCAATATGTGACAAGATTGGAAAAGACTTGGCAAGACCTGGCAATATAAAAAATGTGTATTTACAAGTTGTCTCTTCGTCAAACTGAAACCCTTCAGAACACAATTGATAATTTATCACGCGCAAAGCAATTTAGTATTTGTGTCACAGTATAACAATTAGCAATGAAATATTGTTCTTTACTAATATTATGTAGCACTTGCACATATTATATCCAATGAAATCACATTACGAGTGTGGAATACAATGAAAATAACACCAACTGATAGGTTAACCACACTATATAACATTGCATTAATATATACTTAGTTCGGAAAACTGCCTGGCAATTATTTCTTCATAATCGTCTTCATCTGCTCCACCTTGTGGTAATCCACGGAGCTCTCGATGTACAGACATGGCCAGCTTATGTATAACCTAATCAGTTTGCATACGACATATCTTGGCCAGGTAGACATTTTTGTTTACTTTTCGCTTTCAGCCATGTTGCAGAGTTCATGACGCACTGTGAATACTCGCATTTCATTGGCCAAAGTCATCAAATCATTGTGAAATCTTCGACCGTTTAGAGCCTGTCATTTGCTTTCGAGACTTTCAAAGACTGTAAAAGTTTTGGAAGCAATTTGACAACAAAAGTTGTGAAGTTGTGACAACTCTTGAAAAGTCATGTAAAGTATTGAATTTGACAAAAATTTGATCGTGTACAAGCGGCTTTAGGATGCTATGAACCATTAGCATTGTGGGATGAAGCTCTATGATTGGATGGTTCACATTGAAGCTTCTGATTCTTTTTACTAATAACCAATAAATGTTTAGTGTTTAAATACGCTATTGCGTATCATTTATGTATGTTTGTGGAAACATCCAATTTTAACAAACTGGAAAATTAAATACAATTTTACAGACATTATAAAAGTATGCTAGTGAGCCCAATATCCTCATACATTAAATTAAATACTGAAATTAAAAAAAAAAAAAAAAACATTAAGGTTGGCTTATTCACATGAAAATAAAATAGGATACTGGTTAAATATTTAGAAATGACAAAAGTTTGTAACCTCCTATACAATGAAATATTGCCTCAGTTTTCTGTACCTAATGACTACAACAGCTCCCATAGGCGTAGACTTAAAAATTATTTTCAATCCAAAAGCAGGCATCATCAGCTGCCTGAAAGTTCAGTTTTGAGATTGGTGTTCACAGCCGCGCAGCAGTTAAACAAGTACATACATGAGTGCAGTTCCCTAATGCTGTGCATAGTGACATGTTGGCTGTGAGGAAGAATCCTTTTTAGTCAGAAGTGATATTGTGATAGAAAGAACGGTAGAGAAATACATCATCAGCATTTATGTCATTGTGCTTTAAAAAAAATTGTGTTTATTGCAACTTTTTGAGCGGAAAAATTATGTTATATTAGTGCACAAAAATCATGATCATTTCCAATTTGTCTTCATAGTTTACTAATTTGTTTTCTGCATTTTAATAATTGTTTTAATCAAATTTTGTCAAAGTAAACAATAATTATCTATTTAATGTACATATAATAAAAGACACCAAGAAAAGCAGGAGGAAGAGGAGATAAGGAGGAATGTTTATTTGGTGTACTCTTAGATGTAACATTTATCATTAATATAGGACATACTCTGACAAGCACCCCAAACGTTTCAAAGGATTTAAAATAGAGAGTTGAGGGTTGTTACACTACATCACTATGATATTCTTACTTGAACGCGTTTCGGGAGACGGCTTGTTCCCATCGTCAGCATTTTCTCTCAACTGATTTTTGCCGGTCATCGTCTGGGGGATGTGTGTGGTTTGTGGTGTTCTCTGGTGCTGGGCTGATGAACCTCCAAAGGCTGTTGGGTGGCGGCAGTTCGAAATTCATTAGGTGATTCCTGTGTTTGACAATATGTATTTTTTCCCAGATGTCCAATTCATTGCTGCTGTTGATCGGCTTTAAGAGTTTTATGTTTGGAGTGATATCATGGTTTGAAGACCAGAAATGATGTGCTACTGCTGATTTATCTTGCTGCTTTTGGTAAATGCATCTCATATGCTCTTTAGTCTTATTTCAAGATTTCTGTTTGTTCTTCCTATGTATACCAGGTTACATTCATTACAATCAATTTGATATATACCAGCTGATTTATCGTGGGGGATAGGATCTTTTGTTCTGTTGCATAGTAGTTTCTGTATATTGTGGTTATTCTGTGGAGACAGGGTGATGTTGTATTTTTTGAAAATCCTTTGAAATTTATGATGTGTCCAAGGGTGATAAGTGAATTTTCTATATGCATTTACAGAAAACCAACACACACAGAAAACTATATTAAAAACAATAGCTACAATCCTACAAGCCACAAACATGCAATTTTAAATAGTATTACAAACAGGTTAGTACATATACCAATGGAGAAAGAGGAATACCAGAAAGAATACCAACACATTATCAACATAGCCACTATGAATGGATACCAGAAAAAACAATAGATAAGAATATAAAAAGGTTTGAAAGACAGAAATACATCCAACAAATGACTACGTTACTCAGACAACAAAAACCACAAGCATATAGAAAATTCACTTATCACCCTTGGACACATCATAAATTTCAAAGGATTTTCAAAAAATACAACATCACCCTGTCTCCACAGAATAACCACAATATACAGAAACTACTATGCAACAGAACAAAAGATCCTATCCCCAACGATAAATCAGCTGGTATATATCAAATTGATTGTAATGAATATAACCTGTTATACATAGGAAGAACCAAAAGAAATCTTGAAATAAGACTAAAGAGCATATGAGATGCATTTACCAAAAGCAGCAAGATAAATCAGCAGTAGCACATCATTTCTGGTCTTCAAACCATGATATCACTCCAAACATAAAACTCTTAAAACCGATCAACAGCAGCAATGAATTGGACATCTGGGAAAAAATACATATTGTCAAACACAGGAATCACCTAATGAATTTTGAACTGCCGCCACCCAACAGCCTTTGGAGGTTCATCAGCCCAGCACCAGAGAACACCACAAACCACACACATCCCCCAGACCATGACCGGCAAAAATCAGTTGAGAGAAAATGCTGACAATGGGAACAAGCCGTCTCCCGAAACGCGTTCAAGTAAGAATATCATAGTGATGTAGTGTAACAACCCTCAACTCTCTATTTTAAATTATGACACATCACTGTTACTAGCTTCTAAATCTTCAAAATTAGTTTCAAAGGATGTTAACTGGCAGTCAAGCCTGCTGATTGCTAAATGTGACTTGTCTCTGGGCAGGTGGGTCATCTTGAAAGAAAGCATATTGTAAAGTGTACAGTACTTACCTCTTAAAGAGGTGGTGGAGGTGTTGTTCCTCAGCTTGTATATGTCATAGGTATTTGCTGAAATCTGTAGATCATGAAAAGCCAGCGTATAGTGTAACTTCATTCTATACACCATGTGATTGGGCCTTTAAAAGCCGACAGATAACTTAGCTTAGATTAATTTAGTTAAGTTTAGGTTAGTTAGAGGTTTGGTTATACACCTAACAAGCTCTGTCATTTCATGAAGAACTGGCAGAACATGTACGAGGGCTGTCCCAGAAGTACCCGACCTAACAAAGAAAACACAAAAACTTTGGGAAAAAACATCTTTATTTCTCCTTTCAGCTCGATACACTTTTCCCAGCAATGTTCAATAGCTTTGATACCCTGTTTTAGTGAGAACCGTCGAGTTCTGCAAAATGGCCATAAACTGCAAACTCCACCTCTTCATTGTTGGTAAATCTTTTACCACCGAGCCAATTCTTCAACTTTGGAAACAAAATAATCAGAAGGGGCTAAGTCTGGCAAATAGGGTGCATGAGGAAGTAATTTCAACTTTAACTCATTGATTTTGGTCAGGGTGATAATGGATGTGTGAACTGATGCATTGTCTTGATGAAACAGAACTTTCTTTTTCATTAAATGTGGCCGTTTTTGCTTGATTTCATCATTCAAACATTGCAATAAGTTCACATAATACACACCATTGATTGCTTTTCCTTTTTGAAGATAATCAATGAAAATTATCCCACGCGCATCCCAAAATACTGATGCCATGACCTTGCCTGCAGATGGAACTGTCTTTCCCTTCTTTGGAGCCAATTCTCCCCTTTCAGTCCACTGTTTTGACTGTTGCTTCGTCTCAGGTGTGAAGTGATGGACCCTTGTTTCATTCATGGTTATGAATTGACACAAAAACTTGGCTTTATTACAGCAAAACGTTGTCAAACATTCGACTGAAACATCTTCACGGCACTGCTTTTGTTCCATTGCGAGTAAACTCGGCACCCATCTTGTGCACAGCTTCCTTGTGTCCAAATTTTCAGTTAGTATGCAATGTACAGCACTTTTTGAAATGCCTACAATGTCTGCTAGCTTACGCACTTTCAGTCAACAGTCATCCAATACCATTTTGTGGATTTTCTTCACAATTTCTGTTGTGGTCACCTCATTTGGTCAACCACTGCGATGTTCGTCTTGGCAGCTCATACGGCCTTAATTAAACTCTGCCACCCAATATTTTACTGTTATAAACGAAGGACAGACTCCCCCAGAATAGAATCTAGCTCAGCTTTAATATTAGTTGGACTAAGACCTTTCAAATGAAAGTATTGTATCACATAACGAAGGCCAGTTTTATCTATGTTTACAAATTCATTGAGAGAGTTCACTATTAATGGCTGCCAAACAATTACTAAACAACGTAGCATCGTCATACTTCAAACTTAAGCTTTATAAGGGTGGTACTTTCTACCATAGTCATTTTTTTTAAACAACCGGTATATATACTTCAGATCAGGTACTTCTGGGACTACCCTCGTACTTTCACATTTTTTCAGCATATCTCAAGTTTTCATGATCTGCCTAGGATCTTTGCAAAATGATGGGTTTCAGTAAAAGCTGTTCTATACATGCTGACATCTGGAGATGAAATTTCCATTAATTTTGCCCAGTTCGTCTTGAAAAATTAACAAAATTCCATGACCTGCAACAGTTCAGTCTTCTACAGTTTTACCATTATCAGGATTGAAGTGTGCAACCTTGTGGTGACATTATGCAGTATGGCCATTTGCAAATGCAGTTACTTGATCGCAAGTCCTGCAATATTGTTCATCATTTTG
The DNA here is from genome assembly GCA_030765065.1 of Deroplatys truncata. Classification (NCBI taxonomy): domain Eukaryota; kingdom Metazoa; phylum Arthropoda; class Insecta; order Mantodea; family Mantidae; genus Deroplatys; species Deroplatys truncata. Next base: position 298,871,531 of record CM060975.1, on the reverse strand, counting down.
GTTATGGTAGCAATGTTTTTGCTTTAATGTCACGCTGTATGAAACTTGCTGTCTTAAACCACATCATTACTTCAAACCTTTGCATTCAAAAGTCTCAAAATAAATTAGTACCCTTTCATACTTGATTAAAATTCATACAAATATGAGGGTAAATTTGGAGGGTCTATTAAAAAGTTTGTATTTAATGTTATTGCCTATATCCATTTGCAAATTCTGCCACATTATTTGTACCGCAAAACAAACACACCTGAGATTGAATCCTTTATATACATTTAGATTTAGCTTGAAAGTTCCACTGTGCAAAATGTATATGGACATGAATGTGGGTGTTGCTATTTTAGAATGTAAGATGATAATTGTTTTAATGTCCACAGAGCAAGCCCAGTTTGGGGCATGTGGGAGAGTTCTGGTTGTTGTGATGGAGGGGGTAGGTCTGAAACCCCGCTCTTCCAGTGGTAAGCCACAATTGCATGGACCAGATAATTTGGTTAAACAGCTTGCATTGGCTTCCCTAAGCTTGTCCTGAATTCTCAGGTTGTTAGACAACAGATATTGTGATTATAACTGTTTATCTTTAGATAACCAGATGGCATTAAAGCTGTAAACTTATGGCAGGGAAAGTTGAATCAAGGAATATGTTAGGTTTTTTAAAACAATAGGCATTAAGGCTGTTTCCTTTTAGTTTTGAAAATATTATTGTTAAAATTCTGGAAGCAACAATTGCACCAAAATTGGCTTCAAGTTGGGTGGATATGCATATAATTTTTACACTAAACTAAGAAACTCAAGTCATTATTAGCTTTTTGGTTAGGATTTGAGTGATTATTTGTAGAAAACCATTAGCTGTGCAAAGAGGTTTGTTTCTTCATAAATTACATTACAGAGCTGTATTTGAAGTAGCTTGATACTAACTATAAACTATAAAGGATCCTTTATAACTGTCACCATTGTTGTTTGGTTATTTGTGTAAGCCACCTTTTTCTTACATGCTCTTGCTCACCGCTTATGGCATTGTACAGAGAGAGCCAAAATACTATGAACCAGCTGCGCAGTGTTTTTGCTGTCTGCGTCCTTGGCACTCGTTGCCTCTGCCGCTATCATAGAAAGGCGCAGATGAAACCATACAACATTTTTAAAACTACTTCTAAAGGCTTTACTGACCAAGTTTATGAAAGGAGATGCTGAAACTGGCCACCATCGTTGTCTATACATTTTTGGCACCTCTTTAGGAAACTATCCATCACTCACCATATTTCATGTTGAGAAATGCTGCCAATTTCCTGGCAGATATTTTGTTTTAATTCTTCCAGGGTGTGTGGGTTTGTCTTATACACTTTGTTTTAAGTTACCCCAGAGATATAAATCGCAGGGGGTTAGGTCTGGAGACCGAGGGGGCCACAAATCTCTACTAATAATTCTGTCCTCAAACGCACTTACAATTGTTCTCATCAAAATATTGGCCATGTAAGCGTTGCAGAGTCTTGCTGAAAAAAGGCAAAATCATGCTCCCTGGATATTAATTCTCTAAAAAAAAGGTGGGAGAGCAAAATTGTATTCACATATGTATGGGCGTCAACTGTTGACTCGTTTCAGCATCTCCTTTCATAAAGTTCGTAAGTAAAGCCTTAAAAAGTAGTTTTAAAAATGTTGTATGGTTTCATCCATGCCTTTCTATAATAGTGGCACACGGCAATGGGTGCCAAGGACATGAACGGAAAAACACAGCACAGCAAGTTCGTAGTTGTTTGGCTCTCCCTGTATATCACCTTATTGCAAGCAATTTTATGCTACCATCACTATTTTACTCTTGTTTTACTAGATGAAACGTCAAACCACTATGATGCAGAATTAACAGCTACAAAAGCAGCATTACAGAACATTTTATATAGACCATACATAAAACAAAAAATACTCATCTTATCAGACTCAAAATCAGCCATAGATGGAATAGTAAATTACAATAATAAAACAACAAGAAATATTAAAGAAATAAGAAGCCTAATTAAAGCAGTTGAAACTAGAAATCATGCCACCCTACAATGGATCCCAGCTCATGTCGGACTTTTGGGCAATGGACATACGGATCAATTAGCAAAGCAAGGTGTAATACAACAAATAAAACCTGTAGAACAAATAGAAATAAATAAACAATTAAATAACATTAAAGAACATTTCAAAAGACAGCAAAGACTTGATGAAGAAGATAAATTAAAACATAAAGATTATAAGAATATTAAAGATAGAGTTCATATACAAAAAATGCCAAGGAAGACTGCAGTGGCCTTATTTAGGATGGCAACTGGTCACAATTGCCTCGCAGAACACCGCTATAAGATACAATGCCTACCTACACCCAAGTGCACTCTCTGTGAAGATGTCATCCTCAACAAACAACATCTCGCCAAATGCAAAGGCTTTAAAAGTGATAACTTACAGACTTTATATTGGGAAGCCAGAGGGAAAATGGTGCAGATCAATTAATCCCCAGTGCCATTGGTGAACAACAACAACAACACTATTTTACTCTGTCGTTACTTATTGGTTTAACCACCAACCATGTCAATAAGTTCTCCCTTTCTCATGACTTCTCTGTGTATTGCCAAATCATTTCATAATTTTTTCCTACTCTTTTAAAAAAATTTTGAAACCAAAATTTCTTCTATACTTGTTATTCCTTACTTCTCCATGTTTTGTTTGCCAGACATTATGCTAACAGTGCAGATTTTTATCCATTTTAAAGCATAATAGCCACAGTTTCTTTAAGCACTTGTAACCCCCTGTTCTTATCAATGTAAATCCTTCCCTTTCAATTTGTCACAAATATCAACATAGTTCCATTCTATCTTAAATTTTGTAAACATTTAAAGCATCTATATTTACTATACGTTATTGTATGCAACTACTATGTGATCTTTAAAGTCCATCCACATGGTAGAATAAGCAAGAAATGGGAATGTGGTGGTAACCTTTGACGCTGCAATTGTGGACCAACCAGTTGGAATGAATTTGGAGAAATTAGTAAACAGAGAAAGCAAATAAAAATCACACTTACCAATTCACCTATGATATTGAAAATATTTCACATTCTGTTGAAGACATAGGTACACATGTTAATCACTTTGATTACATTTTATTTTGTCACTGAATTAGTCTAATTTAGTATTGCCAATTTCAGCTTTCAGATTATCATTATACACTGTTGACTTTGCAACACCCCGAAAGAAATTATCAGGGATTACTTACCACTTCTTGCAGCTTCATGAACATAACAGTCTCACAAGATTTATTTATTAAATCGTAAGCAGTATCCCAAAATGGCAATCTGGAATTTGGAAACTGCTCTGTAAAGTTTTCATTTCATGTTTTCTATATATTTACCACCTTCTCCAAAAACACATGCTATTCAATTGAAAACATTGTCAACTTAAATGAAAAAACACTTGCACACTGGCAGAGACAGTCTGACACTGATCACAACCCTTGTTACAGTACGGATAGTGCTTTGGGTACAGTATGTCCTTAACAGGCAATACACAATAGCTTGCTACCAACCGTTTTGGAGGCGTACTGTGGAGGGACTATAATATCACACTGACTACTGTTTTGTCAGCACTGTCAGTTTCTAGTTAGTCCACAATGCTTACCTTTTAATTATCTGCTCCGTATCTACATCACCAATTCCAAATTCTCGTACAAATCTTTCTCATCATTTTGCTCTCTGTTTTACTTGTAAACAATTTTCAGAACATTTACCATTCCCAATGCAGAAAACCTTTATCATATTTGTAAAGAATTCCTCTCGAGGATGTCTGAACAACTGAGAAATGTGTGTTAACACCAACATTTGTGTTTTATAAATGTATTAAACATGTATAATGTTTTATTGCGAAAAAAAAAGCACATAAGCCTCATAACACAACATTTAAACTAATTATTAAGAACATTGGAAAGTTGAATCAGACTTAAATTTCATTGTCACTGGCTTTCTGTGGCATGTTCCGCCACTGAACTACCATGGCGAGATGCCCATTTGTGTATTGAACTTTCTCATTTGTTTCCAGTAACCTAGGAAACCTTCTAGACGTTCTCAAATATTTTAGATATTGTACCTAGACAACAACAACAAATGTTGCAAGTACTTTGAATTTCTGGGCTGTATAATTAACCTCTCTTAGAGTTAATTTATGTTCAATAAACTTTCTTTCACTCTAACTACAGGGAATAAGTTGGATCAGTCTTGAAAAATTATGCCACATGGACTCTTTAACTACTGGTCTTCAGTTTCTGTGCCATTGCTGAACTAATGAACTACCTTGGCCTTTAAGCGGCCATTCCCAATGAAAATTAAGCATTGTCTTAACAACATAAAACTTAAGTATAAACTAATGCAATATGTTGTCATTCTTAACCACAAAATGAAACAGATAAACAGCAGTCAATATGCAGGAGAGTGTGAAACAGGTGAGCTAATACGGCAGTCTGTGAAGCAACCACCCACAGTACACATGACAATAGAGGTTATGTACATGTATCAAAATGAACAAGCTGGTTAAAGTACATTAAACTCACAAAAAAGCACCATCTAACATCACAATTTGCTTTGCTGAGATTTTTATAGATATCCCAGTGATTTCTAGTCTGTGATCTTACACACAAAAGCAGTTAATGAGTCAATGTATGGCTACGGAAAATCTGATGCGAGACAGAATAATCACATGATGAGAATTGCTCTGTGATTTACTAGTTTCTTATGTTTGACGTAGACAATAAATTTTAAAGATTGGACCTTGCAAGCTTTTAAGTTTGTTTAATTTAATGTTTATGTAATTCAGTTCCATTACAAAACCTATCATTTTTTCCATCACAATCACCTTTTAAGTTTACGTTATGCTTACGCTTGATTTTCATTATGAATGGGGCCTAACTCTATACACATCTGATTCAGTTTTGCAGCTTAGTAACTTCACATGGCTAATGTGGGAGAACGTTACTTTAGTCATGCTGACTTTTAGATTATGTATGTATTTATTTCCCTAATGCTATACAAAATTCTTACAATTTTTAATACATTACTTTGAGTTGCTTTTCTTTAGTCCATCATGCATTTTAACACCGTGGTTATTTATGCATGGTGAGTCATAACAAATTCATATTGCTTTATTTTTCTAAACCATTTTTCTCTTACTCTCCCCCATATATTCTCCTATTCTTTTTATATCTCTTCGTTTTGTATTTTCATTATCTTAACTTTTAATACTTCTTTGTTAACATTCTCCCATTCTTTAGGTTGAGGAAACCAATATTCAAATGAAATTTCAAACTAAATGCATTATAGGTGGCTAAAATTCAACAACATGATCCACAAAAGATGCTAATAATGACACTTTTTCCATGTCGTTTTTCATAAGGTTGGCCAGCAGCAGCCTCATTAAAGATGCAATGAGAAAAGAATGTTGAAACCCAAACCCATACACATTGTAGTCATGTATATGCTCTGAAATAATGCAAAATATGGGCTCAAGTATATCTGCACATGTGTTTCAGAAGTATAATTATATCGCATAAATTTGGCTAGCACTAGAACTTCAGTGTGTTAGGTGTAACTTAAATCCAAGATCTGTATTTCACAGTGTAACAAGAATTTGCTAAATTTCTTTTAAACTTTTATAAAACAAGTCTTATTAATTGCAGATGTTTTAAATCTCTGCATTGTCTAATGATTATATTTCTTGTGATTTTATTGACATTCCCACTTACCTGTTCCGTGTAGCAGTATCAACACTCAATATCTGTTGTCTAGCAAAGACAGATAGGTGTTTAAACATTACATTTACTTTAACAAACATGAGCTAATGTAGTGCATGTTGCATGTAACTTTTATAGTACGATGTCGGCCACCAAAAGGCTCTCTTCAATTGGTGATTTTTGGAGCATCCAGTCTTAGTATTTCAAAGCAAAGAGGTAACTTTATTGTAAAGCATTGCTTTAGCTGTAGATACAGGAAGTGTCTGCAAAATTCAGACAACATTCAATATGATTTAAACAGTAGGTTACTGTTGATGCTAAGGTGAGAGTTTGAAGAGACAAGTTTGAAATTTACTTCATCAGAGACCAACATTGATAGAAAATCTTCACACTAGAAGCTTTGTTGTGTATGCAAGAAGCACTGCATTTATTGTTAAATAATATATAGGTACTACTTCAGAAAAGTCCAAGCAGGCTTAGGCTAACCCAACAAGAAAAATATAATATATAAAACTCTTGATTTATTACTTTCACATTACTTTATCTTCCCACTATCATTTTTTTTATCTCTCTTCTGCAAACTATTCTTACAAAAGCTAATTTTTCCTATTCACTTAATGTTAATCAGGATAAATATTTGCAGAAGTGGTTTTATTACACGTTTTGTTGTATTTACAAGGGGGATACAGAAGACTGAAGCAGATCTTCAAAAATGGTTCACTATATGCTGGTTTTAAAACTCTGTGCTTATTGCATTACATCACAAGAAACAAAAGAATGAAGACTGAGTGTTTAAAAAATGTATTAAAAGTATTGGAAAATTCAAACCAATGGCAAAACATCTCAGAAATGGTTAAGACTACAAAAAAATTTGACATAAGTTATGTGCTTTTATGAGATTTAAATGTTTAGTGTAGTAACTTTTTGTGTATCTTGAATGGTTCACCACTACCAGTTATACAAAATTCATTCAAAATGAAGGGAACTTCACAGGATACTTGCAGAAAAGTCAAAACATACATTTATTAGTCAGCAAATAGCTTAAACATATAGTACAAGAGCGGATCAAAAAGTAACGCGCAATAATTTTTTTACAAAAAAGCTTAATATTTAAAAAACAAAAAAATCACAAATGAACTTAACACCTTTTACCTACTTTTCGACATAGTCATCAAATTTCTCAACACATTTCTCCCACCGTGATACCAGTTTCAATATGCCCTGTTTGTAGAAGTCCATTTCCTTGCAGTACTTCCATCTGCAGACTGCTGATTTCACTTCCGCATCTGTCGCAAAGCATTGGCCAGCCAGGAATTTCTTCATGGGACCAAACAGATGAAAGTTTGACAGTGCAATGTCCGGACTGTATGGTGGATGCTGGAGCACCTCCCAACCAAATTTGGCAATTTTCTGACAAACAGCAACATGGGGGCGAGCATTGTCATGAAGAATTTTGACATCATCAGAATTCATGTTGTGGCGTTTGTCACGAAGGGCCCGACGCAACTTCACCAAAGTTTTCATGTAGGCTGCAGCATTCACAGTGGTCCCGTGTTCAGCAAAGTCCACCAATACAACACCATGCATATCCCAGAATACCGTCACAAGCACTTTGAGTCACTTTGAATTTTTTCTTCACTGGGAAGCCAGCATGTTTCCACTCCATACTTGTCTGCTTAGTTTCGGGCATGTAGTGGTATGCCCACGACTCATCACCAGTGACGATTCCTTTCAGAAAGTCAAGCCCTTCTGCGGTGTACCACATGATCCAAGCTCGTTATTTGCTGGCCCTGTGGTTGTCTGTCAGGTTCTTAATCTGTATTCACTCTTAGGTTGATTCGCGGCAAAACAAACCCCGTGGTCAGTGCACCGTGGCGCAAGACAGTAGCAATGCGCACAGGAAAGTAGTCCAATGCTAATAATCTGAATTTTAGAATGAATTTATCCTTAAATAGTATAATATTCTATACAAATACCTAAGGTTTTATTTAACGCTGATTTATACGTAAAACAGAGTTACAAGTCTCATCATGCAATTCGTATGAGTCACCTGACATCCGGGTAGGCGCAGAATATTGTTTACAGCCGGAAACCAGCAGTTGTGTTTAGTAACATGGCGGACGATGAATTTGTTCGTGTTTTCGTCAAATTACATAAAGCATTAGCCGCGCAAACCATTGACTAGTGGTGAAAAAACAATAGTGTTGAATCTTTATTATAAGTTATGTGCGAAATATCCAACACTTTCCGTGAAAGAAATGATGAAATTAACTTCTGAGTTCACTGGTGTTTCGAGTACAAGTATAAACAGTGCTTGTGCAGAAAAATCTGAAACGGGAAAAGTGGTTACACCCGGAAAAAAAAAAGAAAGCATATGAAATATGCGATCCAAGAATGTAGTGATTTTGAGAAGAATGCAATTCGCGTAACAGTGCACAATTTCTTTTTTAAAATGAGTCGCCAACAGTTAATAAAGTGCCGCTTCCAGAGAGCGAATAAATTAGGTTATCGCATACCTGTTACTTTATTTTTTGCTCATTTATTTTAGAATTAACTATTATTATATGTGCAATTTTGTTGCAACTCTAAATCTTATCACCTTTAAGCCTTAATAGAATATGCTAGTCACCGTTTCAGTTGTCGAAATTACTCTGTTCTTTTTTTGCACAACATGCCGCTTGTACTGGCCACATGGTCTGAAAGTGTGACAGTATTTCTAGTGCGAATGGTGGAAGGATACATTATAGTGGTGCACTGGTCACCTGGGGTTTGTTTTCACGCAGATCAACCTAAGAGTGAATACAGAGTAGGCACCCAGCGAGCACTAACTTTACGTAATTTCAACGTGTCATGAACAATATCGTACACTGCACCATAGGAAATGTTGAACTGTTGCAATAAGTTTCGCAGTTGCACACACCGGTCGTTCAAAATTGCCGCCTCAATGCCTCTGACATTCTGCGGGGTTGCAGTTGTTACCGACCTCCCAGAATGGCGAATCACTAAGGTTACCACGGCCCTCTAGAAGAATGCACACCACCTGGAGACATTGCTACGGTCCATATAATCATTCCCATACATGCCATGCATGTCCCTGTGAATATCACTTGGTTTATGCCCTTTGGCCCACAAATATGGAACCACACCTCTCTGCTCTTCACACGTGGACGACAGTAACATGTGCGCCATCTTTGTTGCATAGTTCATGCTTCTTTCTCTAGAGCTGCACATGAAACAAAAAATACCCTCTGTAGTGAAAACTTCAAGCTATATCTGTATGAAATTGCAACATTCCAGCTGCAATACCAAGGCAAAAAAAAATTATTGTGCGTTACATTTCGATCCGTCCTCGTATTTTAATCAAAATCATTAAGAACCAGTTTTGAGAAAATAAAAAAAAATAAAATCCATGTAAATAGTAGCTTCAGATGGGGTGATTTTCTTGAAAATCTTTTGTGTTGCATCTTTGGAGAATAGTGAACTTAAATACAAAGTTTGATATTTATCCACTGTTTATTACTCTCACTGCTGCTTACTTATATTAAGTAGAGGAAGGATTGTATTCCATCCAATAATTTTAAATCAAGATTCCACTAAAAATATATTATTTGAGGCCCCTTAATCAAAAAGAAGCATTTTTTAGAAACAGATCTGCATGCGCGCGCGGGTGGGTGTGTGTGTGTGTGTGTGTGTGCGTGCGTGCGTGCGCGCGTGCGTGCAAATCTTTGATAAATACCAAACTTTTATTTAAGTGCAGGATCTTCCGCGGACGTGACACAAAGATTTCCAAGAAAATCTCCTCCTCCACAAACTACGTGGAAAAATGTTCTTTTTTGTTTTCTCAAAAATGATTTAACAATTTTGATTATAATGCCATACGTTTTAAGATATTTGCATGCCAAATAAAATGTATCTCTTGAATTTTCTGTGCAAATGGCCTGTGAAGTCTTCTTCATTCTGAATGACTTTTGTATAATTGGTAAACGATAAGAGATAGACAAAATCTTATTACACAATAGCTGTAGATGTTGTTAAATCATCCTATTTAAGTTAAATAAAATCTTTCTTTGCGTTAATCATTTCTGAGATTGTCTTTGTTATTGGTTTGAACTTTAAAAAAATATTCACTTTTTTCAAGTGATAAGTTGCTATTTGTTTTTTACTCTGGTTATACAAAGATCATGGAATTTCAAAGACATCACGTGGTGATCAGCTTAATAAAAAATCTTCACTTTAGCCTACTATTTTCTTCTTATATCTACAATGAAATGTGTAAATGTGTAATTAAAAGTATCTTGATTAACAAGTAGACAGAAGAATAAGCTCTTGTAAGAATAGTTTGTAGTAGGGGGAGTAAAGAAATCCATGTAAATGTCAACACATCAGTGTTTTTACTTTCTCTACTACGTATAGTAAGTAGGGAAAGTATTGTATTCCACCCAAAAATTCGATACCGAGATTTCACCGGAAATACATGTTTTGAGATCTCCTGAATCCAAAAAAAAGCATTTTTGGAAACATGTCTGTGTGTGTGTCTGTGAACAGCATAACTCAGAAACAAACAGTCGGATAAACACCAAACTGGGTATTTAGGTTCAATATCTTGTTATTCCCTTAAATTTTCCAATACTTATACTTTTTCTCAAATTCATTATTCATTTTTTTTGTCCTGGTAATGCAAAGAGAATGGAATACTCCACATAGCAACCAGCTCTTAAAATATTTGACTATCACTTAAAGCCTACCAATTCCCCCTTGCATCTACAAGAAAGTTAGGAATAAGATTAACATCTCGATTAACATGAAGCATATGGAGAATAAACGTTTGTAAAAATAGTTTGTACAACAGTAGAGAATGTCATGTGAGTGTAACACATCAGATTTTTTTTAATTTATGCTGTTTATACTGACATTTATTGATCTTTTTCTAAAATGCTATTTTAAGGTTCAGTATACCTCAAAACGTGTATTTTCAGAGAAATCTCAGTATTAAATTTTTTATTTGAATGGAACACTTCCTCTGCATACCATAGGTAAGTGTTAGAGAAAATAAAAATTGCACAATTTTCCATATTCCAACACCGTAACTTTTCGAAATTATTCACGAAAAATATTAATTTTCTGTTAATCAGTAATAAATATTTACAAAAAATAAATGGATATTGCTATAGTAATACATATTTTTGTTATACTCAGGAGGCCGTGAATATTTGTTATAATAAGATGTTTTGTCTACATTTTGCTGACACACACTGTAAATTGTATATAAAATTAATATTAGTTCTGTCATAAGCATAATACAGCATGCATTAACAATACATTAGTTTTAATGTATAGGGTTGTTAAAACAACTAGCGCCGGTAGAGTGCGGCTGGTTTTCTGTGAAATAATAAAATGTTGTCCACCAGTGGCAGGCATGCAGTTATCTAGTCAGTTGTAACACATGATTCTCAAGGATTGGCTGTGTTATATGCAGTTCTCTGTTTACATTGTGAATTGGTATGTGTTACCTAATGTTGTTATTGTTCTTTATTAATTCTTCATTTAAGTACAATAATTACGTGAAAACTGATTCTTGCAGAGAAATGATATTTACAAGAGAATCCCTATCAATGTTGAAATAGGATAATATTAACAGTGGGGAGTCAGTTGATAAAATAAATGAGTTGAAATGATATTAAAAGCCTTCACTTACATCATGATGGTAAAAGATGGATGATCGTGTCGAGGCTTCAAGGCCTCATCATCGGCAGGAGACGACTAAATCTTGCTCCAAAAGCACAAAATGTATCTACCCATGTGGACGAATATTCATTATTAAAAATAATTCACAAGTTTTAAACTTTGAAATTCCGCCATGACGTCACCCGCCTTCTGGTTCAACTTCAGAAGAAAACAGTCCAAGATGGAGCCCATCCTACTTCATGTTCCACCACACTACAAGAGATGTCGATACAGCAGCCTTTTGATTCACCTTCAGTAGTTATGAAAACTACCACCACATGGGTAGATATATTTTGTGCTTTTGGAGCAAGATTTAGTCATCTCCTACCGATGATGAGGCCTAGAAACGATCATCCATCTTTTACCATCATGATGTAAGTGAAGGCTTTTAATATCATTTTGACTCATCAAGAGAATCCCTGGTAATCATGTTCCATATGGAGAAACTGTTCGATGACTTGTTACAAAGTTCTGAGAGACAGGAATTGGGTTACAAGGCACTGTGTGCTTACTGAAGAGAAGTTAGATGCAATAGGGGAACGTCTCAAACATTCACCAAAAAAATCACTCGTCTTGCTGAGGAGATGGGTGTCAACATCCTCCGTCAGAAATACAACCAAATTACTTAAGTAAATTAAATGGATGTGAACAGGAATTTCATATACAGATGTCAATGACAATGATGTATTGGTGCTGAGGGACAACATTTTCAACATTGCTTATAATACAGGTTAGTATTCCATTATTATTATTATAGTTTTATGCATTTAGTAAACATTTTACACCTGACAATCGGTATCTTTCTCGCATAATCTACTGCACTCTGCCGGCCATTTGCCTGGCTGCTCCACAAGCCACTATAAGTTGCATTAACAACCCTGTAGTTAATATGTGCTGTTGTTGAACACATGTTAGTGCACCGAGCTTGTTGACTAACACTAAAGACCTGGTCAGCAGAATGTGGTATAATGTTAACAGAAGCTGGCTGATGCTCATTTGACTATAACATGCATTTTTACATTCTGAATGCACTCCATATAATATTTGGTTTTGTTCATATATATTGAAGAAAGAGTGAGTCAACTCAAGATACTCTTTGCTCCACTTACTACATATTACATGCAGGACATGTTTCGTAAGGCATTCCCCACATCTTCCGCTGCTATGCGTCGACTGACTTCAGAGTAGAATTCCAGTTCTGTGGTGCCATCTGTTGATGATTGATGAGATTTCTTCCCATTGGTATTTCAAAGTTCATCAGTTGCTCTTGGAACTTTTTGATGTATATTTTCTCCCACAAGCTTAATTCTAGCTGTTTCTTGACTTACAATAAACTCAACTTAGGAAAGATGTTAAAATCTAGCACTACTAATAGTATTCCACATGAAAAGAAACAAGGTATATATCAGATAAACTGCAAAGATTGTGACAAAATATACATAGGGAAGACCAAGAGGAACATTGGAACCAGGCTAAAGGAACATTACTGCAACATCAGATATAAACAGTTGGAAAGGTCTGCTGTAGCGAACCATTTTTGGAAAGAGAACCACACATTAGAAAAGGAAGCAAAATTAATAAAGTACGTCAAGAAACCGCTAGAATTAAGCTTGTGGGAGAAAATATACATCAAAAAGTTCCAAAAGCAACTGATGAACTTTGAAATACCACCGGGAAGAGATCTCATCACTAAGTTTAAGTTCATCAATCGGTCAACAGATGGTACCAGAGAACCGGAATCCTACTCCAAAGTCAGTTGATGCATAGCAGCGGAAGATGTGGGGAATGCCTCACGAATAATGTCTTGCATGTAATATGTAGTAAGTGGAGCAAAGAGTATCTAAGTAGACTCACTCTTGTTCATATATGCTTAGCATTTTTGTGGTTTTTAAATTGGGCATGAAGACTGCAAGGTTATATGCAGAAAAATTCTGGTGTGTTGCATTCACATGACTTTCTCTACCCATTATCATTTATTCGTATATACAAAGTATTCTATTCTTATGAAAGCTTATTTCTCCTATCTATTTCATGTTAATTGAGAAAAACCTTTGCAGAAATAGTTTCGTTACACCTTTCATTGTAGATACAAGGGGAATGAAGGAAACCAAATCAATAGTCGGACGTTTAAAAGTTAGAAGTTTATGCTGGCATTTAAATTTCACATTTGACATCACATAAAACAAGTGAACAGTGACAGCACCTTAAAAAATGACAAAGTATTGAAAAATTCAAAACAATAACAACGGCTATCTCGGAGATGGCTGATGCCACAAAAAAAGTTATATTAAATAAATTGTGTGTTTTAAAGAGATCTACATTTTTGTGTATCTCCTAATGTTTACCAGTTATAGAAAATTCTTTCCAAATGAAGGGAACTTCGCATGTCATTCTCAGGAAATTCAAGATATACCTACATTTTATTTGTGATGTAAATATCTTAAACAATGGTATTTTAATCAAAATTGTTACAGGCATTTTTGAGAAAATCAAAATACCAAGTTTGGTATTTATTTTTAGTTTTTGTATTTGAATTCTGCTGTTCACAGACACACACATACAGAGACCTTTTCCAAAAATGCCTTTTTTTTATTAGGGGGTTTCAAAAGTTGTATTTCCTATGAAATCTTGATATCAAATTTTTGGATGGAATGCAATACTTTCTCTACCAACTTGGTACATGTTAAAGAAAGTAAAAAAGAGTGATAAGGAGGAATCAGCATGAAACTAAATACTATAAAGCTTTTCATAGTATAATTAGATACCATATTTTCAGAAAGTATGTATTTGCAAATACAGACCATTAGCAGAGCTTTTTCCAAATAGAACTATTATGTGTGAAGTGATTCAAGAAGTAAATTGCATTTCATATGAATGTAAATATTAAGTCAATTTAAGGTGTTTGTGTATAGGAATAAATAAACTAAATCTTTTTGGTTCTTACATAAGCATATAGTTAGATTTTTGGCATAAAGTACATGTTGATAAAGGCAAACTTAAATGATTGGCATTGCTTCCTTGAATTGGTTAGATTAGAGTTATGTACCAATATCTATGCAGATGGGCAATGTTAGCCATTTTGTTTCCAATTTCTTTCCATAATAATAATAATAATAATAATAATAATAATAATAATAATAATAATAATAATAATAATAATAATGTGTTTATATTCTGTATAGTAAAATGGTGAAAAAATCACATTAAAATTGGTTTCTTGTATGTTTTTATTTTTAAATAACTGATTTTTACTTTCTATACTACGTATAGCAAGTAGGGGAAGTATTGTATTCCACCTAAAAATTCAATACTGAGATTTCAACGGAAATACATGTTTTGAGACCCCCTGAATCCAAAAAAAGCATTTTTGGAAACATGTCCGTCTGTGTGTCTGTCTGTGTGTGTGTCTGTGAACAGCATAACTCAGAAACAAACAGTTGCATACACACCAAACTTGGTATTTAGGTTCAGTATCTTCCAGAGATGCGACACGAAGGTTTTCAAGAAAAACCCCCCACCCCAGGATACCCTTTACATGGAACATTTTTCAAAAGTTTTAATTTTCTCAAAAATGGCTCTTAACGATTTTGATTAAAATATCATATGTTTAAGATATTTTCATGACAAATGAAATGTATATCTTGAATTTTCTGGGAATGTCTCCAAAAGTATTCTTCATTGTGAACGACTTTTGCATAACTGGTAAACCATAAGAGATAGACAAACTTTTACTACACAAAAAATGCAGATCGCATTAAAATACAGAGTTTATATTATATACATTTTTTTGTTGAGTGAACCATTTTCAGGATATTGCTTATTATTCCCTTAAATTTTCCAATACTTATACTTTTTCTCAAATGGAATTTTTTTTTTTGGGGGGGTGTCCTGGTAATGCAAAGAGAATGGAATACTCCACATAACACCCTGCTCTTAAAATATTTGACTATCGCTTAAAACCTGCCAATTCCCCTTGCATCTACAAGAAAATTAGCAATGAGATTAACATCTCGATTAACATGAAGCATATAGAGAATAAGCGTTTGTAAAAATAGTTTGTATAAGAGTAGAGAAAGTCATGTGAGTGTAACACATTGGATTGTTTTTTAAGGTTTAATGTCCCTTTTGTGTATGGAAGTTATGAATTAAATGGTGATGTATTAAATGAGCCTGGTACACAAATAGCTGAGAGTTACCAAATACTGATCTTCTCAAGATAAAGGAAAACTCTGAAAGAAAACTTTAACCAGGCAACCCACCTCTCCAGAGATTCAAATTTGAGCCCTGTGGTAGAACCACTGCCTATTATGATATGGAGATACACAGGAGCTTATTTATTGCTCTAGGATAATAAGTATTCCTTTAGGAAACATAGAATGTTCCTATAATCTGCTGGTAAAATTTGGATATAATAATAAAATTACTGAGTAAACATTTTAATTTATGTAATTCCAAAAATTTGTTTGGTACTTGCATACCTCACTTGAAATAAGTGTATAACTCTCATAACATAAGGTCTAAAAAATGAAAAGAAAAAGAACTCTAGTTGGTGCAGAAATTTGTAGAGTAGAAAGGTAGTACCAAAATAAGTATTTTGAAGATAGAAACAAGGAGTTGCAAAAGCTTTTTCAAACATAATTACAGTATACACAAACATTTGATTTTCTCCACTCAGCATTTTTAAGATGTGTTGTACGTTAAGTATAAGCACGTAATGGTTAGTTTCTCATTGTTTACCAGTGCTCATTAGTTGAGACAATACGTACACACTTGTCGTGTGAGTTACATTTCATTTTGACTGGCAAATGAAGATGTTTCATTAAGTCACATTTCAATTATGTTCATGCAGCACTCCTGTTACAATACTGCATCTGCGACTCCATGCTCCTAACCTCAAAATCCTAGTTTGCTACTGCCTTTCGACTTTGCAATTTTATGCACACCCTGTACTATATTATATAAATACATTTTTTTTTGTGTTGTCATTTGAAGGTAAATGTGGAGTGTTTTGTGAGGTTACAATGGGAGTTCAAAAGAACCGCACAGATGTGGTGATGGCTACGTCAGAGGCTCAGTGGAATGCAACCATGCAGTTCCTGGTGAAGGATTTACAGGAAGATGTTTTATGTCTTACAGTATTCGATCGTGGACATTTTTCTCCCAATGGTAAGTACATCTCCATGTACATAATTATTGTAAGCATCAGAACTCTTGGCTTAGTGCATAGGATTGTTATAGTTTTCCAGCATTGTTGCAGTGACAAGTGCTCTTCTCTGGATTATAAATTGCCTTTTTTTCTTTTATGTTACTTTGAACCCCCTTTAACTTCTATGGTCACATTCAGGGCTCTGCCATGAGAAACTATCCAGCTGTGGATTCTTTAATGATGATTTTTAATAAATTTTAATATTAAACACATATTCACTCCCACATCTATACTTCCAGACTCTATGGAGGGATGAAAAGATTGTAATTAAAGAAAACTTTTCTTGCCCCAGTCAGAAATTGAACCTAGGACCTCTATATGAAACTGTTGTAACCATTAATGGTCACTTATTTGCAAGAGAGAAGAGCATATTTCTTGTGGCACATGAACAAACAGTTAAGGGGGGATTAAATGGCAATATTGACATACTAAGTGCATTTTCTTCTTTTTAGTTTCTCTACCACATACATAGTAGGTAGAGAAGGTATTGAATCCACTCATAAATACGATACTGAGATTTCATCAGAAATATATGTTTTGAAGTCCTGAATCCAAAAAGGCATTTTTCGAAAAAGGTCCGCGGGTGTATGTGTGCATGTGAGTGTCATAACTCAAAAACAAAAAGTTGAAGCAACACTAAACTTGGTATTTAAGTTTAGTATCTTACAAGGATGTGACACGAAGATTTTTCAAGAAAATCCCCCTCCCCTCACTCTCTCTCTTTCCATACATCTCTTTCTCCCTTATTTCCATCTTTAGCTCTCCCTTTCTTTCCTCTTTCTCTCCCTCCCCCTCCTCTCCTCTCTGTACAACTTAAATAGTATGTTGTTTTGACATAATAAAACTGTTCCTATGGGGGCGGCCTATTAATGACCATTAAAAATAGAAAGAGGAGCAACTTTCTGTTCCGCTTAACTGTCAAGTACTTGAAATAGATACAGATAGCTTTGCTTTCAATCATTTTTAATGAAAATAAAAATTTAAGAGGAAGAAGAGTAATAATATATTCTTAAATTTTGTTTTATATGAGTTGGTACATATAATATACATGCATATACTAACCGACCAGTCAACTTGAATGTGAGAAACATTTGATGCGGTATTAATGTTATATTTATTTAACATTAATTGTAGCTCCGCGTTTGGAAGCCAATTTGCGAGAGCAAATATGTGTTTTTACTTCACGCGTTGCCATCTTGTGACGTCATTCGTTGGTTGGTTCGTAGCTCCCTCTGGCGTGGCAATTTGCATCAGTTTTGAAATAATTCACTTTAAATGTTCTCCGGCTAGCTATTTAGGTAGACATTTAACTCTTGCAGGGTGTGAATCGGAAAGGAATCTTTTATCCAGAAATGATACTGATGAAGAAATTGGTTTTATAATTTTTATTGCCAAACACGTTCACTAACACTTTTTACATATTGAATCTGGATACTCGCCAAACTGAAACTGTTTGTAATAACTTCTTACTTATCACTTTTAACTCGAGTACTTCAACTTTATGTAATTTTTTAACTGTATAATACTTTATAAGAATTCTTGTAATTCTGCTGCGCGTAACTTGACGAAATGAAGGACTGGCTGACGATGTGTAGTGTACACGAAATTTTATTGAACTGGACGACCGACCTGTAGAGTATTGAGACTTCTGTTGAACTGGGGAACACGCTACCTCGAACCTGGCTTATTTATACGCTTGCCTCAAGATACGCCTAAAGATTATAAATGAACTGCCATTGGCTAATAAAACGCGCCAACATTAGCGTCTATTTTACTATCCAATGAAAACCACTAATACATATTGCTTTAGGAAATGTTCTAGAAGCTTCTAAACGGAAAAAACGCGCGAAACATTACGTAACTTCCTGGTTCCCGGTAATGATAAACAACTCACCCCCTTGCTGCATTATTGCGTTATTGTTGACAGTTTCAGTAAAGCCGTATATTATTATTTACCAATAATAATTACAATTAATAAACCTCTGAAATCAATGTTACATAAAAATACATATTCATATTACTATCATTAATTACATCTGAGTAATTTGTGATACAAATTACCGTATCATATGCCCCACTAGAAACATAATTATAAATATTTATAACTTGTTTGGAAATTTTAAAATTGTGTTTTTAGTCTCCTAAATCTTGGAACACACGTTATCACTTTCACTTGACACTTCACACGCATTTAACACACGACATGTTTTTCCTCTATCTCGCCACTACTTACTGGCTCTGGTTTAATTAATTTAGATATTCATCTGACATCACAATTTTTTTTATAGCAAATACTTTACCCTAAATTATTTAATGACTGTTTCAAATTGTTTACTTTCTTAAGTTGTTGACAAAATTTTATACATTTGATTTTTATAATTATTACACATATTTACCACAATATTCACCCTCTACATATATTTACATCTCTTAAATCTAGGCAATGTTTCACCTTTTCTGTTTTCTACATAAATATTTGTTTTTAATTATATTTACCAATTTTTGTGATTTTGTACTTTATCTTAACCATACTCTTGGAATTGCATTTAAGTATCTTTACTTTAATATCATATTAAGTTTTAATCTTTGCATTCTTAATTTTCAAATGTCGTTACAGTTACTAAAATTTTTTTTTTTTTTAAACATTTCCTTTTTTTTTTTTTTTTTTTATTTCTCTTTTCACATGACATATAAATAATTAACCCTCTTACGTTCCAATACATTTCTCTGCAAGTCATCTTTAACTATCCAGCATTTACTTTACATCTCATTGTTATTTACCCTCCTGGATCAAATTGTGTGTGGCTAAACATTACTCGTAGCCGTATCCTAACCTTCAAATTTTTGTTCATGAATAACCTCTTGTATTCATATGACATTTCGTTCCCTGATAACATTTGAAAACAATCTACAGTTTCTTGAACAACACATCTTTTAACAACTTTCATTTTCAATTCTTTTACTATCTCTTTAATCTGAGAATACTCTGACAAATCTGTACTAAACTGTACTGGACTGGAGTTTTCATTTTGAACATCTTGGTACAATTTATTTCTTTGCATTTCTGATTCTTTTTGTATTTCTGATATCTCCGCTCTGAAATTAACTTGCGCCTCATTTACATCTACATTCATAACCTCTTTTATCTCTCTTAGCTCACTTGTAATACTACTCACTTGATTTCCTAACTCTGTGCATTCTACATTAACCTCACTTTTAGTATTAACCTCACCTTTTTTGTTACCTATTTCCTTGCTCATGTCTAGCATTTTCTTTGAAACTTCTCCTATCTCACTTGCTATTACTTCCTCATTTTCATCTCTCATTTCTGGCATACTACTATCTAGCTTCATAACTTTCTTTTCAGTTTCTTCCCTGCTTTGATCTACTTTTTGCTCTAATACATCATTACTCCTACCAATACTTTCTCTCCATTCCCTATGACTCCTGTCTATAGCTTCCCCTAATTTCTCAAAACTCTTTTGCATATCTTCCCTTAATTCTTCCCTCAATTCCCTATTATTCTTTTCCATATTCTCATTCATCTTTTTTATATCTTCTCTCAATTCCCTATGACTCTTCTGCATATCTTCCCTAATATTTCTCAAAATTTCCATCATTTCCATCATCATACCAGCATCAATATTAATATTTCCTGCTATTCTATTCTTAGTTTCTGCACTAATATTTCCTCCCTCAAAAACTACATTGTTTGAGCTTTTTTTTGTAACCTGTATTGACTTACAGCTAACTGTTACACTATCTCCTTCCATCATTGTTTCTTCAATATTATTAGTAGCCATTGTTTTTGTTTTCTAAAAAAAAATTACGATACCTTTGTGATGCTTTCTGTTGATGTAGCTTTGATGTCCAGCGTTCTGCCCCATTCTCCTAGATTTGTATGTCGCTTCTGCGTTGTGTTGTGATGAATCTACGTCATTTCGATGTTTTATTGTATCCACTTATCCGCGCCGTTTGTCGCTCCTCTAGTTGTTTCTTGAATCTGCGTCTTGTAGATCATTTCACTGCTGCATTCCTGGTTACTCTGCTTCATTCCTAGTCATCGTGTTCCTTTCCTGGTCACTTCGCCCCACGTCCTTTCCTGGTTATCGCGCCCCACGTTCTGGGTGCCAATTATGCGACGGAAATGTTATAATGTTTTGCCATTATTATAGCACCACGTTTGGATGCCAATATGATGCGGTATTAATGTTATATTTATTTAACATTAATTGTAGCTCCGCGTTTGGAAGCCAATTTGCGAGAGCAAATATGTGTTTTTACTTCACGCGTTGCCATCTTGTGACGTCATTCGTTGGTTGGTTCGTAGCTCCCTCTGGCGTGGCAATTTGCATCAGTTTTGAAATAATTCACTTTAAATGTTCTCCGGCTAGCTATTTAGGTAGACATTTAACTCTTGCAGGGTGTGAATCGGAAAGGAATCTTTTATCCAGAAATGATACTGATGAAGAAATTGGTTTTATAATTTTTATTGCCAAACACGTTCACTAACACTTTTTACATATTGAATCTGGATACTCGCCAAACTGAAACTGTTTGTAATAACTTCTTACTTATCACTTTTAACTCGAGTACTTCAACTTTGTGTATTTTTTTAACTGTATAATACTTTATAAGAATTCTTGTAATTCTGCTGCGCGTAACTTGACGAAATGAAGGACTGGCTGACGATGTGTAGTGTACACGAAATTTTATTGAACTGGACGACCGACCTGTAGAGTATTGAGACTTCTGTTGAACTGGGGAACACGCTACCTCGAACCTGGCTTATTTATACGCTTGCCTCAAGATACGCCTAAAGATTATAAATGAACTGCCATTGGCTAATAAAACGCGCCAACATTAGCGTCTATTTTACTATCCAATGAAAACCACTAATACATATTGCTTTAGGAAATGTTCTAGAAGCTTCTAAACGGAAAAAACGCGCGAAACATTACGTAACTTCCTGGTTCCCGGTAATGATAAACAACTCACCCCCTTGCTGCATTATTGCATTATTGTTGACAGTTTCAGTAAAGCCGTATATTATTATTTACCAATAATAATTACAATTAATAAACCTCTGAAATCAATGTTACATAAAAATACATATTCATATTACTATCATTAATTACATCTGAGTAATTTGTGATACAAATTACCGTATCACATTGTGTATATAAAACTTTGTAATATGAACAGTTAAGTATTGTTTTTGCATCTCACTTAAACCAAGATTGCACTCCTTAATTTTAATTTTGTCACGATTTACATATAAAGTGGATAGAAGAATGACTTATGTGTACAGGCAAAATTCTCCTTTGCAAGATGCAAATATAATCCCATTATGAAATTTGTGCATTATTATTATGAATTCTTTTTTTCTTTCTTTTCTTTTTCACTACAGAGTTTCTGGGCCGAACAGAAGTACGCATTGCAGACATTTTAAGGGCAACACAGAACTGTAATGGACCTATAATTAAAAGATTAAAACTTCATCTTGTAAAAACTGGAGAGGTAGTTCTAAAGCTGGATCTCCGATTATTCAACAAAGATACCTGATACGGGTATGTAGCAATGTATTACTTTTCTATCAATATCCAAATTAAGTTGGATATTCTTGGAAGCAAAAGACTTTTATTAATTTTTCCTTTTGCATGTGAAATTTGTGTTCAACCTCACACCACTAACAGTTTTCAGTCTCTGACATAAGAATTGCACTATATTTTTGTCATATGACATATGTTTAGGGTATTGTTATTACTAGAACTCAACGTTTTAGGCCCTTAAAACTTGTTTTTAGCCACATAAAATAGGCTCTAAAATAATAAAAAATAAACACTAAAGATATACTTTTAGGAACCTAAAAATATAGTTTCCACAAGCTAAACATTTGATTTTTTTTATCTAAAATATACTTCTACTTTCTAAAAGGTTTAAAAATGCAATTAATTAGCCAGCATCGAAAAATTACAAAGCAACAAAAACAGCAAATTTACTAAATTATTATGGCTTGAAAAGTTTTAAATTATGAATTTATGGTTCCTAATACATAATATGAGCTTGTAAATTTTAAAAAAGACACTTTCAAAACTTCTTGAATAGATCACAGTGGAAATACACCATACATTATATGGTGTGATATATGTATATATAAGGTGTGATCAAAAAATAACTAAATTTTTTTAATTTCACAAGTTTTAAACATCTGATGTTCAAAACTTTTGTTTTATCTTCTTAGTACACATGTTCCTGATGTATGTTTGCATTTTCAGCTGTTTTGAATATTTAGTTTATTGTTGACAGTCGAAAACATTATACATTATACATGTTTTCGATTGCTCTTCAAATTTTTACTTTCAAAAAAGATGAATCAAAGAATTTGCATTAAATTTTGCTTAAAAATAGAATAAAGTGCAGCACCACATTCAAAACGTTGATGTGGCTTTTGGCAAATCTACTACGACTAAGACAAAAGTTTACAAGTGGTGTAAACGTTTCAAAGAGGGTCGAGAAGACGAAGACGACAACTGCCCTGGATGCCCTAGCACATCAATTATTGACGACAATGTGGAGGAAGTAAAGAAATGGTTCTGGAAAATTGCCGAATCACCATCAGAGAGGTTGCTGATGATGTCGGCATATCCTTTGGCTCATGCCAAGCAATTTTTTCGGATGTTTTAGACATGAAATGTGTAGTAGCAAAGTTTGTTCCGAAATTGTTGAATTTCGGCCAAAAACGACATCACATAGACATTGCTTAGGATGAAGCCCAAGAATGATTCAGAACTTTTAAAGAAGGTTATAACAGATGATGAAACATGGGTATATGGGTATGACATCGAAATTAAGGTCTAATCGTCCCAATGGAAACTGCCTGAAGAGACGGACCAAAAAATATTTGATAAGTTCAATCACATGTGAAGGTTCTTCTCACTGTTTTCTTCGATTACAATGTGATGGTGCATCAGGAGTGCCTGCCTTATGGTCGTACGGTCAATAAGGAATACTACATGGAAGTTATACGCCATCTGTGCGAAGGAATCCCAAGAAAACGACCAGAATTGTGGCAAAACCACCCATGGAAATTGCATCATGATAATGTACCCGCCCACACCTCAATGCTTGTTTGTGACTTTTTGGAAAAAAAACAAAACTGTTATGCTGCCTCAGCCAATGTATTTGCCGGCGTGGCCCCCTGCGACTTCTTTCTATACCCGAGGCTGAAGAGAGCCATGAAAGGACGACATTTTGCCACCATTGAAGAGATAAAAACAGAATCACTGAAGGAGCTGAATACCATAACGAAAAGTGAGTTCCAGAACTGCTTCCAACATTGGAAAAAGTGCTGGGAGAAGTGTATTGTATCTGAGGGGGATTATTTGAAGGGGACAAAGTTGATGTTGATGATTAAATAAAAAATTCTTTAAGAAAAACAAAATTCCCATTACTTTTTGATCATACTTCGTTGATACGGTAATTTGTATCATAAATTACTCAAATGTAAATAATTATTTTAATATGAATATGTATTTTTATGTAACATTGATTTCAGAGGTTTAATAATTGTAATTATTATTGGTAAATAATAATATACGGCTTTACTGAAACTGTCAACAATAACGCAATAATGCAGAAAAGGGGTGAGTTGTTTATCGTTACCGGGAACCAGGAAGTTACGTAATGTTTCGCGCCTTTTCGGTAAAAAAGCTTCCAGAATGTTCTCTAAAAAGAAATATGTATTAGTGGTTTTCATTGGATAGTAAAATAGACGCTAATGTTGGCGCGTTTTATTAGCCAATGGCAGTTCATTTATAATCTTTAGGCGTATCTTGAGGTGAGCGCATAAATAGCCAGGCTCGAAGTCGGTCGCCCCGCAGTTCAACAAGATTCTCAGTACACTACACGTCGACCCCCAGTTCAACGGAATTCTCAGTACACTACATGTCGCCAATCAGTCCTTCATTTCGTCATAAGTTACACGCAGCAGAATTACAAGAATTCTTATAAAATATTATACAGTTAAATATACACAAAGTCGAAGTACGTGAGTTAAAAAGTGAGAAGTTATTACAAACAGTTTCAGTTTGGCAAGTATCCAGATAAATATGTAAAAAGTGTTAGTGAATGTGTTCTGCAATAAATGTTATAAAACCAATTTCTTCGTCAGTATAATTTCTGGATAAAAGATTCCTTTCCGATTCACACCCTGCATGAGAAACATAGCTAGCTGGATGATATTCAAAGTGAATTATTTCAAAACTGATACAAATTGCTACGCCAGAGGGCGCTACAAACAGAACAAATGAACCAACCAACGTATGATGTCACAAGAATGGCTTCCACCAACACCGAGGTAAACAAACATGGTAACTAATACCGTCGCAAATTGGCACCCAGAACGTGGGGCGAAGTGACCAGGAAAGGAAGGCAAAGTGACCAGGAAAGGAAAGATGACCAGGAAAGGAACAAGAATAACCAGGAAGTAGCAGAATTAACCAGGAAAGTAGCAGAATTAACCAGGAAAAGGCGAATGCAGCAGTGGAACGATCTACAAGACGCAGATTCCGAGACAACAGGGTAAATCAACTACAAAAACATCGAGACAATGTAGATTCATCATAAAACAACGCAGAAGCGACATATAAATCTAGGAGAATGGGGCAGAACGCTGGATATCAAAGTAACAGTAACGGAGAGCATCAGTAAGGTTAGAAGTGTGATTTTAATTCTAAAAAAAAAAAAAAAAAAAAAGTGTAAAACAAGAAACAATGATGAAGGGGGGATAGTGTAACAGTTAGCTGTAATTCAATACAGGTTACAAAAAAAAGCTTAAACAATGTAGTAGTTGAGGGAGGAAATGTTAGTAAACAAAGTCAGAATAGAATAACAGGATATATTACTATTGATGCTGGTACGATGAAGGAAATGATGGAAATGCTGAGAAATATGAGTAGGGAATTAGCAGATATAAAAAAGACTAATGAGAATATGGAAAAGAATAGTGAGAAATTTGAACAAAAACTAGATCAGAATAAGAGAGAATTAAGGGAAGATCTTAGTAAGAAAATAGATCAAAACAGGGAAGATATGCAAAAGAATAATGAGAAATTAGAAAAGAAAATAGATCAAAATAGGGAAGATATTAGTAAGAGTATTACAGATCAATTAAGGGAAGATATGCAAAAGAATAATAGGGAATTGAAGGAAGATATTGGTAAAAGCTTTGAACAAAACAGAAAAGATATTGGTAGGAGTAATGAGATATTAGAGCAAAAAGTAGATCAAAGCAGTGAAGAAATTGAAAAGAAAGTTACGAAGCTAGATAGTAGTATGCCAAAAATGAGAGATGAAAATGAGGAAGTAATAGCAAGTGAGATAGGAGAAATTTCAAAGAAAATGCTAGACATGAACAGGGAAATAGGTAACAAAGAAAATGAGGTTAATACTAAAAGTGAGGTTAATGTAGAAAGTACAAAGTTAGGAAGTAGAATGAGTAGTATTTCAAGTGAGTTAAGAGAGATAGAAGAGGTTATGAATGTAGATGTCAATGAGGCGCAAGTTAATTTCAGAGGGGAGATATCAGAAATACAGGAGTCAGTAATGCAAAGAAAGAAATGGTACCAAGATGTTCAAATTGAAAACTCCAGTCCAGTACAATTTAGTACAGATTTGTCTGAGTATTCTCAAATTAAAGAGATAGTAAAAGAATTGAAAATGAAAGTTGTTAAAAGATGTATTGTTCAAGAAACTGTAGATTGTTTTCAAATGTTATTAGGGAACGAAATGTCATATGAATACAAGAGGTTATTCATGAACAAAAATTTGAAGGTTAGGATACGGTTACGAGTAATGTTTAGCCACACACAATTTGATCCAGGAGGGTAAATAGCAATGAAATGTAAAGTAAATGCTGGATAGTTAAAGATGACTTGCAGAGAAATGTATTGGAACGTAAGAGGGTTAACTATTTATATATATATCATTTGAAAAGAGAAATAAATTATATAAAAAAAATAAAGAAAGAAATGTTTAAAAAAAAAAAAAAAAATAAATAAATAAATAAATAAAATTTTTAGTAACTGTAACAACATTTGAAAATTAAGAATGCAAAGATTAAAACTTAATATGATATGAAATTAAAAGTACGTAAATATAATTCCAAGATTTAAAAAAAAAAAAAAAAAAAAAAAAAAAAATTAAGAATGCAATGATTGAAATTTAATATGATATTAAAGTAAAGGTACGTAAATACAATTCCAAGAATATTGTTAAAATAAAGTACAAAATAACAAAAATGGTAAAAATAATTTGAAACAAATATTTATGCAGTAAATAGAACATGTGAAACAGTGCCTAGATTTAAGAGATGTAAATATTTGTGTAGAGGGTGAATATTTTGGTAAATATGTATAATAATTACAAAAATCTTAAATGTATAAATTTTTGTCAACAATGTAAGAGAGTAAACAATTTTGAAACAGTGATTAAATAATTTAGGGTAAAGTATTTGCTATAAAAAAAAAAAAAAAAAAAAAAAAAAATTTGTTATGTCAGATTAATATCTAAATTAATTAAACCAAAGCCAGTAAGTAGTGGCGAGATAAAACATGTTGTGTGTTAAATGCGTGTGAAGTGTTAAGTGAAAGTGATAGCGTGTGTTCCAAGATTTAGGAGACTAAAAACAAAATTATAAAATTTCCAAACAGGTTATAAATATTTATAATTATGTTTCTAGTGGGGCATATGATACGGTAATTTGTATCATAAATTACTCAAATGTAAATAATTATTTTAATATGAATATGTATTTTTATGTAACATTGATTTCAGAGGTTTAATAATTGTAATTATTATTGGTAAATAATAATATACGGCTTTACTGAAACTGTCAACAATAACGCAATAATGCAGAAAAGGGGTGAGTTGTTTATCGTTACCGGGAACCAGGAAGTTACGTAATGTTTCGCGCCTTTTCGGTAAAAAAGCTTCCAGAATGTTCTCTAAAAAGAAATATGTATTAGTGGTTTTCATTGGATAGTAAAATAGACGCTAATGTTGGCGCGTTTTATTAGCCAATGGCAGTTCATTTATAATCTTTAGGCGTATCTTGAGGTGAGCGCATAAATAGCCAGGCTCGAAGTCGGTCGCCCCGCAGTTCAACAAGATTCTCAGTACACTACACGTCGACCCCCAGTTCAACGGAATTCTCAGTACACTACATGTCGCCAATCAGTCCTTCAATTCGTCATAAGTTACGCGCAGCAGAATTACAAGAATTCTTATAAAATATTATACAGTTAAATATACACAAAGTCGAAGTACGTGAGTTAAAAAGTGAGAAGTTATTACAAACAGTTTCAGTTTGGCAAGTATCCAGATAAATATGTAAAAAGTGTTAGTGAATGTGTTCTGCAATAAATGTTATAAAACCAATTTCTTCGTCAGTATAATTTCTGGATAAAAGATTCCTTTCCGATTCACACCCTGCATGAGAAACATATTCGACCCAAAGAGCTAGCTGGATGATATTTAAAGTGAATTATTTCAAAACTGATACAAATTGCTACGCCAGAGGGAGCTACAAACAGAACAAATGAACCAACCAACGTATGACGTCACAAGAATGGCTTCCACCAACACCGAGGTAAACAAACATGGTAACTAATACCGTCGCATCCTATATCATTGTGACCTAAAGCTCTAGAGCTAATATGGAGCCACCCCCCCAAAAAAAATGTTGCTTGCAAAACACAATATATAATCCAGAGCAGCAAGGTAAAAGAAGTTTTTTAAATACATTTGAAAAAGCAATAGAGAAAATGTGGAGAAATCTTCCAAATGTGTGCATATTATCAACGGTTAATGAAGGGGACAAGGCATGTAAGTCAGGAAATGATGGAAAATCTGCCACTGGCCCTTCTTGCTCTTTGGAAGGGATTTCTGCCATACTGCAGTCACTGACTAATACCAAGGGATGACAAAGAGACCTTGAGGGGGCAAGTATTCTCTTTCTCTTTCTACAAAAGGAATGACTCTACCTGCTAAAAAGACCAGTCTTTTTCCTGGATTGTCTCATTTCCACAAACAAAGTATTAGCCCCCATTATATCAATTGCTGCATGAAAAAATAAAAAAAAAATAAAAAAAAAAAATAAGAAAGAACACAAATGTTACAATAGTCAGTCATTTTTAGTTCCGAAACCTTAAAATAGGGCTAAATGTTCAAAATAACATTTTAGTAATCACAAAGCCCCTTTAATACATGTATATAAAACATGAAGATATTCAACTAGTTTTAGTTTATTTGTACGCATAAAAATATGTATTTAATCTAGTACTTCAAGGGCTGCTACACATTCTCTTTTTAGATTAACTGTACAGTTTCGATATTTTTGAATTAATACAAAGAAATGGAAATGTAGTAATTGGATATGCAGACGACATGACAGTAGTAATTAAAGGTAAATCAGCTACTGAGGTAGAATTAAAAGCAAATGATTTAATGAAAAAAATTAAACAATATTATATAAATCTGTACATGATTTTAAATGCTAAAAAGACAGCCTGGATAAATTTTGAATTAAAAAATGTAATTTAAATAGTATACAACTGGAAATAGTGAAAAAATACCAGAGATTCAACACACAAATTTTTTAGGAGTTATAATAGACAAACAGCTAAATTGGAAGCCATATATAACTCATATAAAAAAGAAGATAAATACAGGTTTATATATAATGAGACAGGTGAGGAAAACCATGGATGATGAAACACTTAAACAGGTATACTATGCTTTTATTTATTCACACATAAAATATGGAATAATATGGTGGGGAAATATTACAACAGAAGTGCAAAAGGTATTTAAATTACAAAAAAAAGCAATTAGAATAATAGGTAATGTTAAAAATAGACACACATGTAAATCAATGTTTAAACAATATGGTATATTGACTGTTCCTTGTATATACATTTATGAGACGATAAAACATCTTTTGGAGGAAAATGATACAAAAAATGCTGGTATATACATGTATAACCTAAGAAACAATGATGATTATTTCAGAACAGTAATTAAAGACTCATTAAACAGACGTAGTATAAAAAATATAGGAAAAGAACTTTATAATAAGTTAACTGTAAAAATAAAATTGATAAAAAATGCTGATCAAACTGTGAAAGAAATAAAAAGGCACCTACTAGTAAATGCATTTTATAGTCTGGAGGAATTTAAGCGTGGGACTGGTAATCAGGAATTGAAATAAATTGTCTTTGTAAATATTGTAATTGTAAATAATTATTGTACTTGACGAATCCACAACATGTAGATGTTCTCATGGATGAAAATAAATTGAAATTGAAATA
Organism: Deroplatys truncata; assembly: GCA_030765065.1. Classification (NCBI taxonomy): domain Eukaryota; kingdom Metazoa; phylum Arthropoda; class Insecta; order Mantodea; family Mantidae; genus Deroplatys; species Deroplatys truncata. The sequence goes on along the minus strand of CM060975.1, from coordinate 298,841,486 downwards.
AATCTTTTATTACCCTCTGTTTTTGGAAAAGTAAAATCAACATAATTTAATTTCATTTTATTGTAATTTAATTGTATGTACTGTCTACATTTGAAATCATTGGCAGGAAATAGAAATATAAAAATCCACTCTCAAGCATATTTCATACATCAGAGGATTAAGGATTGAAATTCAACTAGGTGCATTTAACCCTCTGTAGGTCAGGTTGCTGATCCCAGTACTGTGTTGTTTGTCAGTTGTTTCAGGTGTTTTTGCACACAAAACTTCATCCAATGGACATGTTTCACCCATGGTGTTCTACCCATGGTTTAAAGCCCATATTTTCTTGCCCATAACATCTTTAGTTTAGAAATACACAGTCAGCAGTTATTTTGGTCAGAAAATGTTTTTGGCCATAACATTTGATTCATGGTTGTTTGTTGACTATGTAGTTAAGTTTGAAATTTGAAATAAACATTCTGAAATTCCAAATCAGTCAAACTACAAGTGGTAAGGATATATTGGAATATAATAGTTAACAGAAATACTGTCATGGTATAAACAAGAGAAATGCTGAAAATACTGGTCCTATATTAAGGGCCAGTTTCACGAAACAAGTAAAATTTTAACACAGTGTTAAAGTAATTTAACATTGAAGTCAATGGAAATTCTGTTTCATAGAACAATGCTAGCTGCAACATTGTGTTAAACTTTGTGTTTACAATCTTCAAGTTAACAATCTTCTTAACCTTGTGTTAAGGTGTTGAATCAACATTAAAATTTGGAAAATAGCTGCCACAAACCAAGCTATTGTCACTGAGTTGCTGTATTTGGAGTTTTTTAATGTTACTCCTAACTGGAAAAATTTGAAAACTTGCAAAATGAAGTGATACAAGCTGTTCAAAGCGGTTGCGAGTAGGATTATAGACAAAATACGAGAGGTTATGCTATCAACAGAAACATGCCTCTTTCTTGTGTTTGAGATTTTATGCTACTGCCACTTTTCATTTAATGATAGGTGATAGTACTGGCATTCCCAAAGCTCCCATTTGTGGGTTTATCCAGAACTTTTCCAAAACAACTGCTCCAAGAAGCTAACAGTATTGTTGTTGGAGTTTGATTCACAATCAGTGATAACACACTTTTATTTCAATGTAGTGTCCACCACCAGTTTCAAAACTTTCTAAATACTTTTCACACACCTGATGTTTTCAGTACTTGTTTTAAGTTAGCATAATATTGCCATGGTTGCTTACTGGACCTGGGAAAAACATGTGGATTGCAATTAAATTCCTCACTGATTTTCTCTCTGGTTACATTACTCTAATTGAAGTCTGTTGGCTTTCTTGCACTCAATAATTCCTCTATACATAGTAACCAATTCCATAATTAATACCTTTTCGAAAGGCAAAACATTAGTTCCTCTGCACCTAGACTTTTTAGTTAACATTGCGATTCTAACCTCAAATAACCAGGATAATCACATGGCAATGTCAATGAATGTAAGTAGTTGCCTGCCACTGATGTGCAGACAAAAGTGCATCGGAGGACATTCAGAAGCCATGTAGTTCGATCACTGCCTTCTTCAAAGCTGTTGTTCACAGTTTTCTGTGACATTAACATGATTTTAGATGATAATTTGCTGTAAAAGCTATGCATTTTTAATATTATGTTAAACTTTAAACAAGATGTTAGAATATTTTTAAAATCAGTTGGTGAAACTGGCCCTAAATGTGAAATATGTAACAAATGGTTTATAACAAACTTTGATATGATGAGACAAGTTAACATCATGTTGGATCCTGCATAGATAAAGTGTGCACATGATGGAGGTCCCACAGCAATTGCTGTGCAGGATATTGTGCGTGGAATTACATATAGGGCACGTAACAAACCTCCAGTTGCTAAATACAGACTTTTAATAACTTGGTAAAATATTTCTTAGATAACTAGTTTATCCAAAACAGCTGAGAATTCAATTACAAACAAGTGATAAGCAAACTGGAAATGGTACATAGTGAAGCGAAATGTCTTATTTAAGCAACACTGAATCAAAATTAACCCTTAATGCTTCACCAACTTTACTTACACCTAGAACATGTTTCACAGTCGTCTGCATCATCAGCCATATTTGATTCTTGTGAACTAGTTCCATGTGTTTTAGTTTTTGGACAAGTTCCACTGAGTTTTTTATGCACAGGTTATGTTTTGGGAAGCTATGGAGTTTCTTTGAAAGCCATTTTGCTAGTTTGTAAGACAGAGAGTTTATATTGTTTATGATTAAGCACATTTTTTTTTCCTGCTTTATGAATTTTGGGAAGTTAAACTGGGAATTGATGGGTTGTTTGGTTTCAGTTTTAAGTGATATCTTTTGGGATTATAGTGCCGCTGTTTATGATTTCATTTAGTACAATGTTTGGTTCGTTTACAGGGTTTGATTTAACTTCTGTATAATCATCATTGTTAAGCGTACTCTCAATGCTGTTTATATAATTTGTTTTTTCCATTACTATAAGTTTGTTACCCTTGTCTGCTTTTGTGTGGACCACATCTTTGTTGTTTAAAGTTGTTGTTGTTGTTCATCAATGGCACTGGGGATTAATTTATCTGCATCATTTTGAGACGGTAATTTGTATCACAAATTACTCAGAGGTAATTAACGATAATAATATGAATATGTATTTTTATGTAACATTGATTTCAGAGGTTTAATAATTGTAAATATTATTGGTAAATAATAATATACGGCTCTACTGAAACTGTCAACAATAACGCAATAATGCAATGAAGGGTTTGAGTTGTTTATCGTTACCGGGAACCAGGAAGTTACGTAATGTTTCGCGCCTTTTCGGTAAAAGCTTCTAGAATTTTCCCTAAAAAGTAATATGTATTAGTGGTTTTCATTGGATGTTAAAATAGACGCTAATGTTGGCGCGTTTTGTTAGCCAATAGCATTTCATTTATAATCTTAGGTGTATCTTGAGGCAAGCCTATAAATAGTGTAGATTTAAAGAGAGCGTCCCCCCAGTTCGGCAAGATTCTCAAAACATTACACATCGCCCCCAGTGTGCAACAAGATTCTCAACACATTACACGTCAGCCCACCAGTTCTACAAAATTCTCCGTTCAGTTATTTTATCAAGTTACGCGCAACAGAATTACAAGAACTATTCTAAAGTATTATACAGTTAAATATATAAAGTTGAAGTACGTGAGCTAAAAGTGAGAAGTTATTACAAACAGTTTCAGTATGGCGAGTATCTAGACAAATTTGTGAAAGTGTTCGTGAACGTGTTCTGCAATAAAGATTATAAAACCAGTTTCTTCATCAGTATCATTTATAGACAAAAGATTCCTTTCCGCTTCACACCCTGCAAGAATTAAATGCCTACCTAAATAGCTGGCCGGAGGACAATATACATAACCTTAAAACTAATTCATATAGATTGCTACGCCAGAAGGAATTAACAAACGACCAACGAATGACGTCACACAAGATGGTTCCACGCGTGAGGTAAACGACATTACGTGAGAAACATTATCCACCACGTGGTGCTCTGAAGCATATATACAAATTTGTGCTATACCTATCTCAAATTGGCGCCCAACGTGGGGCGACAACTAGGAAAGGAAGGCGAAGTGACTAGGAAAGGAAGGCGAAGTGACTAGGAAAGGAAGGCAAAGTAACCAGGAATACAGCGGTGAAATGGTCTACAAGACGCAGATTCCAGAGACGAAAGGGATGATTGACTTCGATCGTAATTCCGAGATTACGATACAACAAGGAATTCAACTACAAAACAACAAGACGACGTAGATTCATCACTAAACAACGCAGAAGCGACATACAAACATTGGAGAATGGGGCAGAACGCTGGACATCAAAGCTACATCAACAGGCAGCATCACAAAGGTCAGGTGTTTGAAATTTTTTTTTAGAAAACAAAAACAATGGCTGCTAGCAATACAGAAGAAACAATGATGGAAGGGGATAGTGTAACAGTTAGCTGTAATTCAATACTGGGTACAGAAAATAGCTCAAACAATGTATTTGATGGAGGAAATGTTAGTGCAGAAAGTAAGAATAGAATAGCAGGAAATATTACTATGGATGCTAGAATGATGATGGACATGATAAGAAATTCTTTTGAAACGTTAAGGGAAGATATAAACAAAGATTATAGGGAAATGTGGAAAGATTTTGGTAAGAGTATTGTAGATCAAGTAAGGGATGATATGCAAAAGAATAGTGAGAAATTAGAACAAAAACTAACTCAGAACATGGATAAGAGTTATAGGGAATTGAGGGAAGATATTCGTAGGAGCTTTGAACAAAACAGAAAAGATATTGGTAGGAGTAATGAGATATTAGAGCAAAAAGTAGATCAAAGCAGTGAAGAAATTGAAAAGAAAGTTATGAAGTTAGATAGTAGTATGCCAGAAATGAGAGATGAAAATGAGGAAGTAATAGCAAGTGAGACAGGAGAAATTTCAAAGAAAATGCTAGACATGAGCAAGGAAATAGGTAACAAAGAAAGTGAGGTTAATGTAGAATGCACAGAGTTAGGAAGTCAAATGAGTAGTATTCCAAGTGAGATAAGAGAGATAAATGAGGCGCAAGTTAATTTCAGAGGGGAAATATCAGAAATACAGAATGAGTCAGTAATGCAAAGAAATAAACGGTACCAAAATGTTCAAAATGAAAACTCCAGTCCAGTACAGTTTAGTACAGATTTGTCAGAGTATTCTCAAATTAAAGAGATAGTTGAAGAGTTGAAAATGAAAGTTGTTAAAAGATGTGTTGTTCAAGAAACTGTAGATTGTTTTCAAGTATTATCAGGGAACGAAATGTCATATGAATACAAGAGGTCATTCATGAATAAAAATTTGAAGGTTAGGTTACGGCTACGAGTAATGTTTAGCCACACACAATTTGATCCAGGAGGGTAAATAGTAACGAGATGTAAAGTAAATGATGGATAGTTAAAGACGACTTGCAGAGAAATGTATTGGAACGTAAGAGGGTTAACTATTTATATATATATCATTTGAAAAGAGAAATAAATTATAAAATAAAAAAAAAAAAAGAAAAAAAAGAGAAATGTTTAAAAAAATAAATAAATAAATTTTTAGTAACTGTAACAACATTTGAAAATTAAGAATGCAAAGATTGAAACTTAATATGATATTAAATTAAAAGTACGTAAATACAATTCAAAGAGTATTGTTAAAATAAAATTCAAAATAACAAAAATTGGTAAAAATAAATAAAACAAATACTTATGTAGCAAACAGAAAATGTGACACAGTGCCTAGATTTAAGAGATGTAAATATATGTAAAGGGTGAATATTTTGGTAAATATGTATGGTAATTACAAAAAAATTCTTGAATTGATAAATTTTTGGTAACAATATAAGAAAGTAAACCATTTTTTGTAACATTAGTTAAATAATTTAGGGCAAAGTATTTGCTATAAAAAAAAAAATTTGTGATGTCAGATTAATATCTAAATTAATTAAACCAGAGCCAGTAAGTAGTGGCGAGATAGGAGATAAAACATATGTCGTGTGTTAAATACGTGTGAAGTTTAAAGTGAAAGTGATAGCGTGTGTTCCAAGATCTAGGAGACTAAAAACACAATTTTAAAATTTCTAAACAAGTTATAAATATTTATAATTATGTTTCTAGTGGGGCATATGAGACGGTAATTTGTATCACAAATTACTCAGAGGTAATTAACGATAATAATATGAATATGTATTTTTATGTAACATTGATTTCAGAGGTTTAATAATTGTAAATATTATTGGTAAATAATAATATACGGCTCTACTGAAACTGTCAACAATAACGCAATAATGCAATGAAGGGTTTGAGTTGTTTATCGTTACCGGGAACCAGGAAGTTACGTAATGTTTCGCGCCTTTTCGGTAAAAGCTTCTAGAATTTTCCCTAAAAAGTAATATGTATTAGTGGTTTTCATTGGATGTTAAAATAGACGCTAATGTTGGCGCGTTTTGTTAGCCAATAGCATTTCATTTATAATCTTAGGTGTATCTTGAGGCAAGCCTATAAATAGTGTAGATTTAAAGAGAGCGTCCCCCCAGTTCGGCAAGATTCTCAAAACATTACACATCGCCCCCAGTGTGCAACAAGATTCTCAACACATTACACGTCAGCCCACCAGTTCTACAAAATTCTCCGTTCAGTTATTTTATCAAGTTACGCGCAACAGAATTACAAGAACTATTCTAAAGTATTATACAGTTAAATATATAAAGTTGAAGTACGTGAGCTAAAAGTGAGAAGTTATTACAAACAGTTTCAGTATGGCGAGTATCTAGACAAATTTGTGAAAGTGTTCGTGAACGTGTTCTGCAATAAAGATTATAAAACCAGTTTCTTCATCAGTATCATTTATAGACAAAAGATTCCTTTCCGCTTCACACCCTGCAAGAATTAAATGCCTACCTAAATAGCTGGCCGGAGGACAATATACATAACCTTAAAACTAATTCATATAGATTGCTACGCCAGAAGGAATTAACAAACGACCAACGAATGACGTCACACAAGATGGTTCCACGCGTGAGGTAAACGACATTACGTGAGAAACATTATCCACCACGTGGTGCTCTGAAGCATATATACAAATTTATGCTATACCTATCTCAATTTTCCCTCTGGCTTCCCAATATAAAGTCTGTAAGTTATCACTTTTAAGGCCTTTGCATTTGACGAGATGTTGTTTGTTCAGGATGACATCTTCACACTTGGGTGTAGGTAGGCATCCTATCTTGTAGAGGTGTTCTGTGAGACAATCGTGGCCAGTTGCCATCCTAAATAAGGCCACTGCAGTTTTCCTTGGCAGTTTTTGTATATCAACTCTATCTTTAATATTCTAATAATCTTTATCCTTTAATTTATGTTCTTCATCAAGTCTCTGCTGTCTTTTAAAATATTGTTTAATGTTATTTAATTTTTATTTATTTCTATTTGTCCTACAGGTTTTATTTGTATTGCACCTTTCTTTGCTAATTGATCTGCATGTTCATTGCCCAAAAGTCCGACATGAGCTGGGATCCATTGTAGAATGACATGATTTCTAGTTTCAACTGCTTTAATTAGGCTTCTTATTTCTTTAATATTTCTTGTTGTTTTATTATTTAATTTACTATTCCATCTATGGCTGATTTTGAGTCTGATAGATGACTATTTTTTGTTTTATGTATGGTCTATATAAAATGTTCTGTAATGCTGCTTTTAAAGCTGTTAATTCTCCATTATAGTGGTTTGATGTTTCATCTAATGTTAAATACTGTGCAAAGTGTTTACAGTATACTCCTGCACCGGTACTGTTGTTTAAAGTTCTATTTATGTTTCTGTATGGGTTTTTTCTGGGTTTTTCCAATTGTAGCTGATGATGCAGACAACATCTTTGAAACATGTGCTACGTGTAAGTAAAGTTAGTGAGGTATAAGTGTTGATTTCAACTCAATGTTACTTAAACTAGTCATGTGATAACATTATTTTCTTATGAGCTTAATGCTGAATGGAAACTGACCATTGAAAAAATATATTTATATGCATTAATAATTTATGTTTTGCTTTACATTCTTATTTATTTGCATAAATAAGAGCTCATTTCCTTTAAATAAAGTTAACATGAAAACAAACTTGTTGAACTGCACTCTGTGGCACTAACCATTATTTAGGAAGTTTTCCCTCCTTTTGCAGCTCTGTCCATCCCAGTTATTCACAAATGAAGGACCTGAAACACAGTGGTGCACAATGGTAATAATCTGGGACACATCACAAATTCATACAGGTGCTACATAGGGAGAAGAAATGGTTTAAACTGGTTTTTACAGACTTCTGCATATTAATTGGCTATAATAGCATACTGGCATGTTTTAATTGCTACAACAATTAATCACATTGTACAAAGCAAACACATTTCGGAAGCTTTACTGTAATGATCAGTATTTTCATAATTCTTGTTTTTAACAATGAAATTTGGAAGAATATAAAGATTATTTTTTTAAAGGTATAAAACTACACCTAACATAATAGTTTTGTGCAATATTCTAAGCCTGTTAGGTACTGTGATTGGTTACTTGAAATTAAATTAGCATTATTTTTGTTTAATTTTTCATATTTTGTATTTTAGCATTTAATTATGGTTTAGGAGCAAGTCAATCTGGTGTTACCTTTTTCATGTTTTTATGTTATCTTTCAATGGTCTAATGCTACCTCTCTATTTCTTTTTAACAACACATCACAGTATTCTTTAAAAGTATGTCTTCCTACCAACAAGGCATTTTATAGATATAAAATGTTGTATGCTATATATGTTGTGTAAATAGGTATTTCTTCCTGTAATGTTTTCTACAGATATTGCAAATCTGCGTCAAGTGAACCTGTTTTTAATAATGATTTATCTGTTATATTTACTCGAATCTAATGTGCATCAAACCTAGTATATGCTTGCATTAAGTAAATTTGCTGAACTGGGGTATACTGGTATACTGGATCCACTCTAAGAAACACACTTTTGTATTACTCCGTGCAACTCGTGCACAGCATATGGAATTGATATGAAGTAACTGTCTAGTTTCAATAAACTGTTTGGTTTCTATTTCCCAATAATAGTGAAAATATACGAGGGTGGTCTGAAAAGTTTCCGACCTAATAAAGATACAAGACATTTTTTCAGAATTATTTTTTTATTTTTCAACATAGTCTCCTTGTAACTCTACAAAATAATGCAAAAAAATCTCTGCAAAATAATTGTTCACGAAGGTGATTGCCTCTTCATTTGACGAAAATCTCTGTCCTCCGAGTGCAATTTTCAGATGAGGGAACAAAAAGAAGTCGCTTGGGACTAGATCTGGTGAGTAAGGTGGATGGTCAAGCAGTTCAAACCTTAATTTGTGGATTTTCGCCATTGCAACTGCTGAGGTGTGAGACGGCGCATTGTCTTGGTGAAACAGGATTTTCTTTTTCTGCAAATGTGGCCATTTTTCCACAAGTTCTGCCTTCAGCTTGTCAAGTAATGATGCATAGTATGCTCCTGTAATGGTTTTTCATTTTTGAAGATAATCGATTAAAATAACTCCATGACTATCCCAAAAAACAGTTGCCATTACTTTCCCAGCTGCAAAAACAGTTTTTGCTTTTTTTGGAGCCGGTTCCCCCTTTGCAGTCCACTGTTTGGACTGTATTTTTGTTCAGGCGTATAATGGTGTATCCAGGTTTCATCTACAGTAATTAATCGGCGCCAAAACTTGGATTTATTGCGCCTAAACTGCACCAACAGAGCATTGGAAATGTTCATTCGAACATGTTTTTGGTCAAACGTGAGCAAATGCAGCACCCAACGCGCGGACAGCTTTCTCATTTTTTAAAATAAAGAGAGTTGAGGGTTGTTACACTACATCACTATAATATTCTTACTTGAACGCGTTTCGGGAGACTGTTCCCATCGTCAGCATGTTCTCGACTGATATTGCCGGATATTATAGTGATGTAGTGTAACAACCTTCAACTCTCTTTATTTTAAATTATGACACATCACTGTTACTAGCTTCTAAATCTTCAAAAATTAGTCAAGCTTTCTCATGTCTAAATGTTGATTTAATATGTGACAAACACATTCTTTTGACATGTTCATAGCCTCTGCTATCTCTCTCACTTTAATTCGGCGGTCGTCTAGCACCATTTGGTGAACTTTGGCAATGTTTTCGTCAGTAGTTGCAATTTTTGGACATCCCGAACGTTCGTCTCCCAAGCTCTTACGGCCACGTTTAAATTCAGCTGCCCAAAATTTCACTGTGGTAAATGATGGTGCAGAGTCCCCATACACAGAATCTAACTCATCTTTGATTTGCATAGGCGTATTGCCTTTCAAAAACAAATATTTAATGACAACTTAATACTCGATTTTGTCCATTTTCATAAAAACACTCGCATCACCTCACTCAAACGACTGTTACATAACAACTGAGCATCCAAAATGGCTGAAACTTTGGTGAGTAACTGTCAACAGATGAACAACGAAATTCACTAGCTTTTGTTTACGAGTGCTGACATCTTCATGTTGAGGCCAGAAACTTTTCAGAGCACCCTCGTAGTATATCCAATAAAATCATTCAACCTATCCATTAACACATTTTAAAAGTAATAACATAAAGAAAAGATGGGATCTGTTTTCTACTCTTAGGCTGAGTATTGTGGTCAGGGGCCAATGACAGCATTCATTGTGGCCACATGCTTGGGCTGCCTCTCACCTGTTTACTTCAAGTGTGTTTCTTATTTTGGAAAAAGTACAAAAGTGTAATTTCAATACAGTGTTGGAGTCATAATACAGCATGATAAAGTCTTGAGTGCACATGCTATAAATAGTATACAGATTTTGCATTAAACTGCACCCAAGATTTGTTAGCATTTCCATCCATGATGCAAAGTTTCAATTACAAAAGATAATAGCAAAATTCTTATCTGTTAATAAAACTCTATGGTCTGTGATGGAAGCTAAAAACTGTATGTGGTATTTTGGTGCTGCTTTTAAAAACCATAAAAGAACAAAGAAAGTTGAAAATATAGGCTATAAACAAACTGAATATGTGCACCTTTCAAAATTATCTTATTGCATTATTTTCAAGATAGGTAGTCATATAATTAGAAATGTTCATATTTTTATGATCTGAATGAGTTTCACGAGAGAGAGTGTGTGTGTGAATATTTTCTGTGGCATTAATTGTTTCAAAATTTGAACTGCCATGCAGCATCTGCAAAGCATCTAAAGGAATTCTTTCTTTCCTGCAATGGCTTCAGTACAATGACTCTCTCTCAATGTATGAACAGTTGTGTTTTGTTTTGCATGCAACTAAGTACACATTGTTTCATTTGAGGTTATTTCTACTCAAAAATGTATTGTGAGTAACACAGTATGAATACAGGACTCAAGTTTATATGAATACTACAATTTACAAGGCATTATGTCAGTTTGTAATAAGTAGGCAAAGTTTTGTGAGGGTGACACATCAGATTTTTAGGAGAGTTTCTGCTGTGATCTTTATAAAGTATTTTAGTTAGTTCAATATTTAAATATCTGTCTATTATGTGACATAAGAAATCTTAAAATGATGAACAGTGTTTTCTATTTCTTTCTTTTTTAAAAGCATACTCATAAGTATAGGTTATCTCAACCTTAAAAGACAGCATGGAGGTAAATGGGATGTGTCTGTCCAATGCAGCATACATGTTACCATTAGCTTCATCCTTTTCTATTAATGCGCTGTCGTCAAGTTACTAATAACATGGTGTAAATATTCAGTTATAATTTTCAGCTTTGAACACATCTTACACAGAATATTTTTCTCTATTAGATTATATCATTTTTGGACCCTTTATAGATTTCTGTAGGCACAAATTTCTAAAAAAAAAAACAAGTTTTTCAGTAAAATTCTGATATTTGTTATTTCTATGCTTATCATGCAGTTATAATAAACTAAAAGATACAATGCAACAATATTTTTACTTTCTCTACTACGTATAATAAGTAGGGGAAGTATTGTATTCCACCCAAAAATTCCATACCGAGATTTCACCGAAAATATGTTTTGAGACCCCCTGAATCCAAAAAAAGCATGTTTGGAAACATGTCCATGTGTGTCTCTGTGTGTGTCTGTGAACAGCATAACTCAGAAACGAACAGTCGGATAAACACCAAACTTGGTATTTAGGTCCAGTATCTTCCAGAGATGCGACACGAAGGTTTTCAAGAAAATCCCCCCCACCCCAGATTACCCTTTACACGGAACATTTTTCGAAAATTGTAATTTTCTCAAAAATGGCTAACGATTTTGATTAAAATATCATGTGTTTAAGATATTTTCATGACAAATGAAATGTATATCTCGAATTTTCTGGGAATGTCTCCAAAAGTATTCTTCATTGTGAACGACTTTTGCATAACTGCTAAACCATAAGAGATAGACAAAAGTTTACTACACAAAAAATGTAGATCGGGTTAAAATACACAATTTATGTCATATACATTTTTTTTGTTGAGTGAACCATTTTCGAGATATTCCTTGTTATTCCCTTAAATTTTCCAATACTTATACTTTTTCTCAAATGGGAATTCGTCATTCATTTTCTTTTTGTCCTGGTAATGCAAAGAGAATGGAATACTCCACATAGCAACCAGCTCTTAAAATATTTGACTATCGCTTAAAGCCTACTAATTCCCCTTGCATCTACAAGAAAATTAGCAATAAGATTAACATCTCGATATCTCGATTAACATGAAGCATTTGGAGAATAAGCATTTGTAAAAATAGTTTGTACAAGAGCAGAGAAAGTCATGTAAGTGTAACACATCAGATTTTATTTCTTAGCTAGAGTAAACTAGAGTGCTGATCCTTGCCAAGTTTTGATTCTCTATCTTTAATAAGATGAGCATTATAATTTTTGAAATTAACTATTTTGAGAAAATTCTGTACCTATCTAGTAGAAAAGTTAGCCTGCAAGAAACATTTTTATTGTTGGATTTGGAAAGGGGACCAAGCAGAGAAAGTGTTGAGGATGGTTGGAGACAGTTTTTAAAAGAAGTCAGAATCCTGTAACTTCTTGCATTCATTGTGTATAGCAAGCAAAGTCATCCAGCTATTCAGCTAGCAGGTGCCAGGCACAAGACAAAAGGTAGTAAGGGAGTGTGGGGAATTCTGTGAAGTGCTATGTAGGTTAGTTATTTAACATTTTACCTAAATGTTGATAGTCATGGAGGTAGAAGTTAGGAAGAGATAAAGTGTTGGTAAACTAAGAAGAAATGTAAATTAATAGTGAATGTGTCGGATTATTCAAGTAAAATGAGTGTTAATAAGGCAGTAAAAGAAACAGTTAAGGCTACCGGATGTTCAGAAACAATAGTGTATAGAATAAACAAGGAACAAATGAAAGGATGTCAGAACAGAACGCAAAAAGGGTGAAGGAAACAAAAACATGCTAGGTTAATGCAATATGATGAAATACCACAAAGTGAAGTGCAGCACATTCTTAATTCTTTGCAGTTTGAAAACATTCCACCCACATTGAATCTAAAGTTGTAAAGGGTAAACAGTGATGATGCCTGTAAAATTGTATTTTGAAGTACTAAAAATACAAAGAAGAGAGATAAAGTGCAGGTGAAAATTAAATGTCTTACAACAGCCTTAAATAGGAGTGCAGATATTTCACTATTTGGTGATGTATCATTCACAAGATGACATTAAATTGGTAGAGCAATCGCAGTTGGGTACCAAATTTGAGAGTGTATCTATAATACATGTGGCAACAGTGCGCTCTGTTTAACCTGTACTGTCTTTTAAGCACGAGACACGGTATAGTTAAAATGTTTAATTCCAGCATTTTCAATTAAATAAATGTTGTATTTCACAATTAAGATTGTGGTTGAAGAGTGCCTTTTAGTAAAAGGTGACAAAGGAGCAACAAATGTCAGCAGTGAAATGTTTGACACATTTATTTGTTTATAAAACCACACATCAGAGAGGAACATAATACCAAGCTTTTGGTTCAGCTTAACATAAAGAATGCATAATTATATATGATCTAACAAGTCTCTCTTCTGGCTCTGACACCTGAAAACAGATGAAACATGTTTTACCTACTTATTTTGAGGGAACCGAGTCTCATGGGGATACTCTTTTGTATATCAAGTCAAAACATTAATCTCCACTGCCATCTAAAGTGGAAAAGTTCAATGTAACTTTTTTTAAACCATTGATGCCATATCTAAATACTCTCATTGCTACCTCATAAATCTGATTTAAATCCCTGTATAGGTGCATGAGTGTGTTTTAAGGTTTAAAAATGCATATAAAATCAACCAACAAATTTTTTCATAAAATTTTGTATGCATGATACTGAAAGCATTGACTCACAAATTTTTATGGCCTGATAGGATTATTGGGTGCGGTAGATCTCAAAACAGTTCTCCAAATGAAGGAAGAGACAACAATTTTTGCATTGGCAAGTATTTATGCTTCTTTTCCTCCTAGTGTATTGTACAATACATCTTTTCCTTGTCTGTGAATAGAATGTGCATGTTTTATCTTGCTGGAGTAGTGGAGTCTGGTGCTGACAGCGGTAGGAGAAGGTCGTGCGGAGCAAGAGCTGAAAAATTGACGGAGTGGAGGTAAAAACAGTAACGGAATCCAAGGAAAACTCAAGACGACTCGAAGAGGTTATGAAGAAGCAGAGAGAAGAGATGGTACAACAGATAATGGATTAGAAGAAAAAAATTGAAGATATAGAGAAAAGATTCAAAGCAGGACAGAGAAGAAAGAATTGCGTAATTTTCAGAGTGACAGAAGAATACGAAAACCTAGAAGAAGTAGTGTATGCGATCATGGAAGAAGGACTAGGTATAAGAACGTCTGGTTGGGGGATAGAGGACGTGCACCAAATTGGAAAAAGAGGAAGAAAATCTAGACCCATTTGTATAAGAATAACGACAATGGAAAAAAAGAAGGAAATTTTAAGGAACACCAGGAGGTTAAGAGGCTCAAAAATTTTTATAGAGCAGGACTATACGAGAGAGGAACAAATTCTGAAAAAAGAACTAATTGCCAGGATGAGAGAAGCAAGAGCAGCTGGAAAAAAAGGCATTTTTGAAAGGTTTAAAATTATTTGTGGAAGGAGAAGAGTGGAATATGAGTATACGGAGGAATGTACGAGAAAAAATGTGTGAATGTCAGCAGAAACAATGGCCCAGGACACATTCAAGTCAAAGAACCAAGAGGATAGCTGAGCCAGCAGTTTGGAGAAAGGAACAGAAAACAGCTGATCAAGTCACAAAATTGACAGATGTGAGAAACAACCATGAAAGGGAAACAGAAGAAAATGGAGAGGAAGATCCAATAGCCATGGAGGGGGAAGTGGAGCTAACATTGGTAGCAGCGGCAGGATGGGAAGAGATGCAAAGGAGGAGAAGTGGAGAGAAGCTGAGAGAACAGATGACTGCAGTAAGAAATGCATATGCGAAGGAGGGAAACAGCCATGAAAGGAGTACAGAAGAAAATGAGAAAGAAGCAGCAGATAGGGAGGAGGAGGAGCTAACAGTTGCAGAGGCAGGGCAAGAAGAAATGCAAAGAAGAAGAAGTGGGGAGAAGCCGAGAGAACAGACGATTAACAGTGCAGCAGGAAATATATTTGCGGAGGAGGGAGTGACATGAGTGAGAAGTGGGGAAGTAATGTCAGAATGGTCAGTGAAGCAGAAGAAATTGCAAGATGGGGGGGGGAGTATACAATAATAGATTTGAGAGAAGGGAGGGTAATGCTACAAGGGGAGGAAAGTGTAGACCCGGTATCCAGGCATACTAGACTCAGGAAAGCAATGGAGAAATTTACGTATCAGGACAAAACAAAGAACAAATAGGGAAAGGAAGTAAATTGATAAGCAAAAAAAGAATATAGGAGTAAGACAGGGATGTAAACTGAGTTCATATTAGTAACCTATTCATAGATGATATATTAAGAGTAAAAATAAGAAATTAACATTATCCAGTAATAAGAGATAAGGAGATTCTAGGTTCAGGTTCATTATACGCAGACGATTTTATGGTAGGCACCATATCCTTGATAGGGTTACAGAAGCAATAAATGAAATTCAAGAAAGTGTGAAAAATGGGGAATTGGGGTAAAAATCTAGAGATGACTGACTCTAAGAAACAAAACCAAGGACTGAGAGAATAATAAGGAAGCTAAAGGGAAGAAAATGGTATAGAAAAGTAAGAGAAGCAGGGACCACTCGTGAGCGAAAAGGTAGGGAGCCAAGCAATCTGAGTGGCCCAATAAGAAAACAAGCACCAGACAAATTGTACAATAGATGTAGGGGTATAAACGAATATACATTGTATGTATTGTAAACATGTAGAACAAATTGCACAATAAATCCATTCATTCATTCATCTTGCTGGAGTATCCCCAGCTGAAGGTTGACCTCGTAACATTGTACTCTGGCAGTGCTACACTTTGAGGCAGCTGATGAGCGACGTTGGTTCTAAAGGCTGTGTAATTGGTCTCTTTCTTAAGTCATCTTGTGAAAACAAAATTAAACAATTGAATTTGCATGTGTCTAAGAGTGAGTCACATTATACGTAACAAAGCTAAAACCTAATCTTGCAAATTAGCACCTTCCATTCCCTTTTGGAACTCACTGCGGTTTTGGTTTCTTCACCCTCCTCTCTGGGTGTCTCACTTTTCCTTCTTCTCAACTTGCCTGTTGCTGGAATGTCAGCAGTTTCATTTTTCTTTGATAGGAAATAAAAATCATTGTTATCCCTTCACTTCACATATGGCATATTCTTTGCAAACCATGTTTCATATATGCCACGTTTCAGTTTATTATGTGCGATATCAGGCAGCAAATCCTTCCTATTTGCTCGCACAGTACCAACAGCATTAGTTTTTCTGTCCATTAGTCTTCTAAAGAGATTTAGAGACCCTTTGAATGCTACCTATGTGTTGTAAATGAAAATATATGTAGTGTTATTGGTTATTGCATACTTGTGAGCCATGCTTGTCATATGTTTTAAACACCATTACAACCTTATGCGAGTACAGCAGAGACTAGTTCACAGAGAGCATCCTTTTCCTCTGCCACACTGCACCGAAATGCTGGAATGAAACAGAGGCACAGAAAATTTGGAGAATGAAAGAAACCGCTCCAGCATTTGCCTGGCAACCCAGGAAAATCCCAAAAAAAAACCTATGGGTCAATGTGGGCGGTCACCGGGGATCGAACCTGGGACCTCCCGAATGTGGGTCATAGACGTTACCGCTTGAGCCATCCCGCTCGGTTAGTCTCCCCTTAAGCAAACGGGCATCCTGTATCTTTGCATGGGGTACAGAGAGAGGGGCCCTCTGTGCCCAAGGAAACAGATCTCGAAAGGTTAGACCCTATATAGTTTTACTTCTAGACAGGTGATTGAATTTCTCCATTCAGTTCTTCTGCATTGGTTCCCCGGGGTGCCATTGTTTCCCCGTTTTACCTTACATGATATTCTGAAAGTGAAAGGGATGTTGCCTAGATACGGGCTTCTCACTCCCAGCTCGCCATAGAGTTCTGGGATCTACATTTCCTCTTGTTTGTTTATTAAACCTATTCCCATCAATGTTTTGAGAAACAAAGGAAGAGGCCGGCTGGCCGACAGTTCATATTGATTCTTTGTGTCGGGGATGGCAGCATCGCGAGCGTGTGTTTTAATGTTTAATTGTGACAAATGTTGGTACCACTGTCCCTTACACGCATCATGCAGCATTTCGGCAAATCAAATGGGTTAAGGTAAATACAAATGGAAAGGTATTCATTCTTAGCAGACACGAAAATGAATGAATAATGAGTTAAGTCCATGAAATATATTTCTAACACTGCAACATCAATACAATTATCAAAACAGTAGCGAAGTGGACAGTGAAGATGTTATGATGGCAAAGTTAGCATATTCACTTCAACGGTGTGTTTTGGTTACATTAGTGCCTCCACTTTGAAATGTAACTTCTGTTAAATTTTCCAAAAAGTTATCTCTCTAGTTTGATAGCAGCTCCTTGTGGTTGGTGTACAGATGCATATAATTGATGACAGTCCACTTGTGACTCCATTCGAGCAAAACTTACCACAATAAACACACATTGTTGCATAGTATACATCATTATAACCACAGACAGTGGTTATACATCATGCCAAATAATGTCAGATTGAACTGCAAATGCCATTACCTTCCATAGGTGCATGAGCTAGACCACCACAGACTGAGGTGTTAGAACCAGTGGCCACTAGTTGCATCATTCAAAATAAATCCAGTATAAAGCTGATTGCTGCATTTCATGCCATTCTTGACTTCCATAACGTAATTTTCAATGCCCTCATATGCATTTGCAAGTCATTATTACTTTCTTAAAATCTGAAGTCCGCAGAGACAACAAATGATGGGTCCAGAGTTACTCTACATTTGTCTTAAGGGAAGGTTAAAAGTCCTATCACACCAACGTTAAATCTACTAAATTCATTATCAATTATCTTAAAAACTATTTAAGATATCAGACTGAAATTTTTACCGGATGTAGATGCATGCCTTTTAAGATCACTGATCTACTTTTATCCAAAACTTATATCATCTTTAGACTAAAGTAAACCTTTTTAAAAAATAACCAACCACATTGTTAACATCAAAGCAGATCCACAATAGCACTTGACGTTGTTTTTATCACCCTAAAACGTAATTTGGTTATCTTCAATACCTTCTGAGAAAATGGGTGATTTAAACCAGAAAATATGACCAGAAAAAGCTGCTCAAGCATAAATGAGAAAACAAACTTGCATATATTTGCAAAGAAAGAAACCACATGACTTGAACACACAGAAGCAGCCACACTTTACAGTGGTACCAATTTGTAGAGCAAAATTTTCCCTTAAAGATGGGTTAAAGTTTATCACTTTACTTCAAATTGTGTGAGAGTTGAGACATTTTTCATGAAGTGGTAATTCAAAAATGGCAGATGCAATACCATTTTTTCTTTCTCTACTACATACAGTAAGTAGGGAAGTATTGCATTCCAGCCAAAAATTTTAATATTGAGATTTTACTGGAAATACATGTTTTGAGGCCTCCTGTATCCAAAACAAAAACATTTTTAAAAAAGATCCGTGTGTGTGTCTGTGAACAGCATAACTCAAAAACGAAAAGTCGGATAAACACCAGGTTAAGTATCTTTCAAACATGCAACACAATTTTCAAAAAAATCCCCCCACCACAGACTACCCTTTACATGGAACATTTTTTGAAAATTTTTGACTTTCTCAAAAATGACTCAAACGATTTTGATTAAAATATCATATGTTTAAGATACTTTCATGGCAGATGAAATGTATATCTTGATTTTCTGGGCATGTCCCCCAAAAAAATTCATTCTGAATGAATTTTGCATAACTGGTAAACCATAAGAGATAGACAAAATTTTACTACACAAAAAAATGTAATCTCATTAAAACACACAATTTATGTCATTACTTTTTTTTTTTTTTTTTTTGGTCGAGTGAACTATTTCTGATATATTTCTTGTTATTTGTTTGAATTTTCCAATACTTACTTTTTCTCAATTTTGTTTATTTATTTATTTACTTACTTATTTCTTAATGTCCTGGACATGCAAAGAGAATGGAATGCTGCATATAGCAACCAGCTCTTAAAACATTTGACTATCACTTAAAACCTACCATATTCCCCTTGCACCTATAAGAAAATTAGCAATACAATAGTTTCTGCATATTTTTATATCAATTAACATGAAGTAGATGGAGAATAAGCATTTGTAAAAATAATTTGTAGTACAAGAGTAGAGAAAGTCATGTGAGTAACAGTCAGATTTTTAATAAACATATATTTAAAATATAGGTACTCTACCTACAATAATAAAATATATTTACATGCATAAAATGGAGATTCTAATTACTTTAGCTTCACTTTCTACACCAGAACTTACTGAAATATGCTTTAGAGACATCTCCACCATCAACCAAGAATCACTGCCATACTTCCTCCTGTATCTTGTGGATAGCATTTTCTAGCTGGACAGTGACATCCTTTTCATATGGGATATCAAAGTTTAATAAATATGTTTATTTTTATGTATGAATGATTTTTCCCAAATAGAGAGTTCTGTCGGTTTCCTAAGGACCTTTAAAAGCTTAGGTTTCTTTTTCAGCTGATCTAATAAACAGCCTTACTTTCAGACTGGTAAACATACCCAAGAACACAGAAGAGTATAGCAAAGAATACAAAATGGTACATAAAAATGGCTTCACCAAAGAGATTGTGGACAGAAGATAAACACATTTTGAGAAAGGAGTATTTTAGGAGGAGTTGTATCCTATTTCAACAATTGGGGAGCCGAACTTGTAGTAGTTGCAACCGTACGTATAGTAAAAGGTTTCCGGTAGCCTTCGCCCCAAATGTACTTTCAGGTGGCCTTTGCCCCAAGTTTAAAAAAAATATTAACTTTGTAATTTAACTGTTTCTTTAAATATATTTATGTTTGCCTTGGCTGCATCAGTATTATTGTTAGAGACACGTTTCTCTTAGCAGGGTTGTGGTACGACTAAGAATGTAGGCTTACACAGATTATACAGATATTACTTCACTCCTTTTATTAATACTTGATACGATTTAAATAACACTTCACTGATATAGAGAGCTGTGAGATTCTTTAATTAATTACCTGCATTTTTTAGCACATAAAACTATTTTCGTCTCACATGAATACGTATTAAATTTCTTGAGGACATTTTTTGTGTCTGGTTAGTAATGCTGTCTGCAACCAACTGAACTGATTTCAACCAGCTAAACTTGTAAATTTCTGTATTTCAAGTCTCTGATTGGCTAATCCTAATCCAATAGAATACCTTCATTTAACTAAAGCTTTTTCTGGTCGTTGATTGGCTATTTTTAAACTGTCTCAAAATTTACATTATTGTTGCTCCAATAATGACTAGTAGCATTTAAACTTTCAAATTCATTATTACCTCAAGGTTACCTCATTGTTAGCAACTTTTAACTTATTATTCTCACAGCTCATACATTATTAAATTACGTAATATATTCACATAACATTATTGAACATGTATACAATAATATAAACATATACATTGACTGTAATATACACTTTTTATATATTGTTACATATACATATTGCTTTAAGGCGGGCTGTTATTGAATTTATATATTACATAATTAGACTGAAATCATTTAAGTGTTAAAAATACTGCCTAAAAAGAAGAAACAAATAAAGGAAATCACCCTGCTAAAAAACCAAAAAGTTCAAAAAATTCTCCTCCCACCCTTAGAAATTCAATAAAATATTCAAAGAGTAAGGTATAACTGAAGCCTGTTACAAGCATTGCTTAAAATACATACTCAGGACCAACACAAAGGACAAAATTTCTGGTATTAATGAAATTGGATGTAATTGCAAGAAAATATACATGAAAGACAAAAGGAACATAGACACAGGGTTTAAAAAACACATGAGAAACAAAATATAAACAAACTGAGAAATCAGCAGTTACAGGGCATTTTTGGTCCACAGATCAGCAGCTGAAAGAGAACCTAAGTTTTTAAAGGTCCTTAGAAAAATGGCATAACTCTCCATTTGGAAAAAAACTAGTCAAACATAAAAATAAACACACTTTATTAAACTTTTATGTCCCATATGAAAAGGATATTGCTGTCCAGGTAGAAAATGTCATCTACAAATCATAGGAGGAAGCACAGCAGGAGTGTGATGATGAAGACAACAGTCTTTGAAACATGTTTCAGTAAATTCTGGTATAGAAAGTGAAGCTAGAGTAATCAAAATCTCCATTTTTTGCATGTAAATGTCAGAAAAACCTTGTTGTGTTTTCCCAAAAAGAATTATAAACAATATATGTATAAAATTAAAGAGGAAATTCTAATTTATAATACTGCACAAAAAACTAAAAATGCCTATTTGGCAATTTTCACCATTTACTCTTGCCTTATTTGGGTAAAACATCAGAAGAAACTTCTACCAGGTAACTCATCCCAAATAAGATTCATTGGACACAGCAATTGACCTGTTACTACAAAAGAGTATTACTGAAGTCTGAAGCCTGCATGTATACTCCATTGGGTTCTGGAAATACATTTCTAATATATTAAACACTACAATAGTGGCATGATGACTTCTTCTGTGTCCAATAGCAATCCATGAATTAATCCACGATGTAAACTGTTTGTAGCAAAAAAATTTGCCAGGTCTTATTAGCAGTGGACAATTTCTTTTTAGCTCTGCTGTTTGTTAACACTAAATTATGCCTGACAAGGTTCAAATCATCATGATCTATAATTAATTCATTCATTCATTCATTCATTCATTCATTATCTGTTTACCCTCCTCTTATGTAGGACTTACACCCCCCAGGACTTACAAGCAGGCGCCTGGGGTCAGAGGCCCGTCGAGGAGCAGACACTCATGGATCAGACAGAGCATCCAGGATGGGTGATCAGCCCGATGCCTGGTATGGGATGAAGGAAGTAGATGAAATGAAATGTTGGTGAAATGGATGAAAGGAAAGGTGATGATGGAGCAGTTGGTGGAATGAATGGCGGGGGAAACCGGAGAACCTGGAGAAAACCCGCCCAGACGCCGCTTCATCCACCACAAATCCCACATGCAGGTCCCTGGGATTGAACCCTGGCCGCCTTGGTGGGAGGCGACCAGTCTAACCACTCGGCCACGGCGCCGCCCATGATCTATAATTAATTTATAAAAATTAAGAAGCTTTGTTATTCAAATAAAGTCATCCTTCACCAATTTTGTGTTTTCATATCTGAGCAACACATATTTTCTTCATCATTATTCATAGATACACATTCATTGCACTTACACCAATAGATGTAATCAGCACATTATTGGTATTCCCACTAACTGTCTCAAATTGCTGTCAGAATTCTTTTATATTGCACCTTTTAATTCAAACTGATAAGGCCAAATAAAAGTAGATGCTGGACTGATGCCTAGTATTAACTGGATTATGAGAAGTGATTGGTTAGATTTTTGGTCTGCTCTCTCTTCATAGAGATAAATTTGACTTCCTCTAGTTAAAAAAACCTGTAAACCTTGTTTGTGATTGAAAGTACCTCGTAATGCTATACCTGTTTATTGGCAGTTGAGTGATCTGATAACATCAAGCATGTATGGAGAAAAATCTGTAATACGATAACCATTGATCACAGAAAGGTGTGACTGCTGGTGTTGCTAATTATTCATGATAACAATGTGATGAATGGAATATTTGTTTTTGTATTTTGTTCCCCTTTAACTGTTTTACTGGCTTTTGCTTTCTAAAATTGTATTTGGTACATACTGCGTTTACTGACATACATCATACTAATGCTTACTACATGAGGAAACAATAAAATAATTTCAAACAGTAAAACAATGCCAATTACTGCAATAACTGCTGAGGTGTAAGTTGATAATACTGTCACTATATATTCTATTAGTGCAGTTCCAGATGTCCTGGTGCAGTCCAGTCAGAATACTTAGTGTGTCTTTTTTTTTTTAATCAAAGAAACTGAAATAAAATAAAAGGCAAATTTAAGATTTCAACCTCCTCCTTATACATTACTTCAGGGCTTCTCTATTTTGGTGAAACTATTTGCACAGTTGCCTGCCCAATGGTTGCAATGCACCACCACTTTCTATACTTCCTGGGCCACACACAGCTTTAAGCCACATCATGAGGCCGGGCAATTCTCCAGTTTAACTCACATTGGTAAGGAGTGCAAATAAGCATCAAATGCTCACTCTTTGGACTCAAAAGAGAGTGTAATACATGTTAGATTTAAATACAGACTGCCAGTTGTGACACTAACATTTCTCTTATACTGTATCTCATTATATCACTTTACAAGTTGAACATTGCAGGACATAGAATACATCAAATTCTGCTGAAATTGGGTTTATAATAACAATTAGCATATATAAAACATTTTGGAATATTTATATTTTATTGTGCAGGATATACACCAGACTAAATACCCTATACATTTAATTTTGATCACTATATACATAAACTTAGAATAATCTTTTTCAATGAATATTATTCTTCGTAAGTATTTAATGAGGAAAATACATTTATTTTATTTATAGCTCTATTTATAATTATAGACATTTCAGTATTTACAAGTAATTAACTGTTGGGTTGGTCATTATGTATTTCTATAAGCTAGTTAATAAATGTTTGTTAAGTTAATTTAATTACAGATTTTGAACAGGAGAGCATATTTATTGAGTTAGTGTCAATTGAATGCACACTATGCATATGAACTATAGTAATTAATGTTAGTTATATGTATGTGGATTAATTTTCTTAGCAAACCAATAAGTAGTCTCATTTGGAATCTAATTTGTAATTACTTTCTCCGTCAGGAACACAACAATCTCAGGGCAGTTTATCATTTCAAATAATACCTGCATTCATAAAAAGGGGCATCATGCAGTACAAATGTTGTAGTGTTGCAATTAATTTTTGGTTGACCACACTATAATATGCTGACACTGTGTGGCATAACTGAACTAGAATAGCATCCATCTTGCTTCAGCAACTCATTGTGATCTTACTCAGCTGCCGCACAGTTCACCCATACCTTTTATCACCTTCAAGGCAACAGTCCAATCGGATCCATTCCCCAGAAATATGTGTATTTAAAATAAAATAAATTCTGTTCATTGTAATTTTAATAGCTGATAAATTGAGTTCATTTCCTTTGCTTTAATATGTCTTGTTTCCATGTTATCTGCAAAACATCAATAAATACACCATGGACTCAATAATACTGCCATCAATAATAATGTCCAGGTCCTGAAAACATTTAATTACACATAATTAACAAGGTAAGATATTGTTGTAAAAACTCAAAAGTTTTGGAATTATAGTGGTATGCAACTTGACTATAATGGCAATTAAGATGTTCGTACGAAAATTATGAAACTGCTCATTTCATAAATATACTCACATCTTAATTACTACCATTATAGTCTTGTTGCATAATTTACCATTCTGTTTCTTGAACATTCTTCCATAAAGCACATTTTTCACCATTCTAATGGTTATCAACTGCTTATGCCCATGATGTCAGGAACAAGCGTGGTCCTCCTGTGTCTGACCCAATAAATAAAGATGCCCCTAACTACACTGGCCCCGTCCAGCAGAAGTGCATGCCATAGAATGCTTGAGACAAATTTTTAACTCCTCAACAATATTTTCATGCAACATATTAAAAGAATGGACATCAGATAGTACTTACTTCTAAGTTTATCCATAGATACCAGAAACTATATTGATCTCAAATTGACGCGAATAATTACAGAATGCTATTTTTGCCTGGCTGGGCCATCTGGTCACGAATTCTTGAATTTGAAAGATTTAATGTAGAATGATCCTTTTCTTTCTTTCTTTTTATAATCTGAGCTAAAAGTGGAACATCTATTATAAATTTTGTGTGATTAAATTTGAATTGTATGTAGCTCAGAAATGTTATGGCAAATAAGTGAAATTGCTTTTTGTGCATTAAATATTTCACATGAGCTGAACTAATATAAATAATGTCCCTTAAATGTTTGTACAGTGAAATGCAGAGAATAATAATGCCTGACCCTAACAACTAATTTAAGAGTACGACTAGAGTTGAGAAAAATGGTTATTTTTCAGTAATAGTTTTGACCGTTGTAGTTCCAAATAACTTTCCAAAATAACAATCTAGTATTTCCATGAGTATTTGCTTGTTTACAGTAAGATACTCTTGTCCATGGTATCTTGCCTGACTTTGGTTTTATGATTCTTTGCTCTATT
Organism: Deroplatys truncata; assembly: GCA_030765065.1. Lineage (NCBI taxonomy): Eukaryota > Metazoa > Arthropoda > Insecta > Mantodea > Mantidae > Deroplatys > Deroplatys truncata. The sequence continues at coordinate 298,816,064 of CM060975.1, read as the reverse complement.
ACAAGAACTGGAAGGCAATGCTCCCCTTCTTTCCTTTCTTCCTGCCTTCGATCTTACATTCAGCCATGCACCCAAACAGCAATACATATACTGTGTCATATCTAAATTACTTATTATAATTACTGCTCACTTAATTCATGTTAAAGGAATTCCAGTCAATCATCATCATAAATAATAATCTTATATCATTTTCCATGATGTTAATGATTATATGTTCTAAAATGACAACATGGGTAATGGCATTTTGAATATGTATCACAAGAGCTCAACACCATAATTAAATCTGATTCACCAGGCGATTTCTAACAGATATTACCCTCTATTGGAACTTGAAAGCAGCAACAGTTCCAAGGTCTTACACAATATACAAACTTGCAACTGTTTTATTGTACTGTCAACGACCTCCCCAGAGTAATAAATGAACATGCTTACCCAGTTCTCTTTGCTGATGATACAAGTATTATAATTAAAGAACACAACATCAGTCGCCTCTCAGAGTTATCCAGCGGTATTTTCAGTGTGGTTCGATAGTAACAAAATTCATATAAACTTTGAAAAAACTAAGTATATCAATTTTCGCACAAAAAATAAAAGCATTGCAGACATAAGAATTGAACATGAAGGCAACGAAATTGCTGAAACTTGTAGCATAAAATTTCTTGGTCTTATTATAGATCATAATATGAATTGGAAAGACCATATTGACTACATCCTACCAAAACTAAGGTTTGCATGTTTTGCAATTAGATCATTAATTCACTTTACAAATAAAAGCATCCTAAAAACAGTATATTATGCTTATTTTCATTCAATTATGACTTATGGAATAACATTTTGGGGAAATTCAATAGATGCAAAAAAAATATTTCTTTTACAAAAAAAGGTAATAAGAATAATGGCAGGTGTAAAGAAAACAACTCATTGTAAACCACTATTCAAAACATTTGGAATTCTACCATTAGCCTGTGAGTATATTTTAGCTGTACGTTTAACCGTGGTTGACCACCCAGAAGTGTTCATAAAAAATTCAAACATACACAGCAAACAAACCAGAAATGGGCAGGACTTAGGCCAAGCAATAACCTACAAATATTCCAAAAAGGGGCTTACTACAATGGTATAGTATTATTTAATTCACTTCCATCATATATTAAGGAACTGAAAACTAATAAAAATAAATTCAAGTTAGCATTAAAAAGATATCTCATCACTCACACCTTCTACACAGAGGATTTCTTTCATTCAAAAAAATAACTGACTATAAAATGTTACCAAATTTTATAACTACATTAAGTATAAATAATATTGTTTTAAAATTTTTTAGCTCTAACGTACTCTACATAAGAACTAAAATTTATTTACATACAAGTACACAATGTAATTATGTATTTATGACGTAATCTACATCCTAGAGTAGACTAGCTTTCTTTAAGCTGGTCTAGCTCACTATAGGGTCTATAGATTGAGATCTTATGTTATGTTATGTAATGCAATGCTTTCTCTATAATCAGAGCATTATTTTGAATCTGGTTATAAAAGTACTTGAATGATTATGTTAGTGCAAAATTGGAGGACTTATTTTGGAATTGTATAACTGGAGCTATGGTTATTTTTCTTCTACCTCTGAGTATGACTATGCTACTGCCATCTATCTTTCAGTTGCTGAAATATCAGATTAATTGGTGTTTATTAAAACTCTCAGTTTCCATTTGTAAAATTCTTCTGTACTAAAAAGAAAACATCCTCCTTGAAGAAATGGGATATCGCAGTTGTGTGAGCTTTTTGTTTTTGCCCACTAAGAGTGCATGACATTGTAATCAATGTGGTGATGTCCATTTCTGAGTGTGTTAATATTTCAGAAAACAGGAAAGTGAAAAAAAGAACAGATAAAGTTGTTTTTCCCAAAATGAACTTTGGCTCGGATTTGCCATTATTATTCCATGTACTTCAGAATTGCAGCATAATGTATGCATAAAGACCAAGAGGAGTCGCAGCCTTTGATTTTCAGAATCGGAGATCTCTATACTCACAATAAGAGCCTTCATGTGTATATGTAGCTGTAACACAGGAAATTTCTTGCTCTGCACTGTGCTGTTTCTAACCAGTTCTCTTCTCCCTCCACTTTCCCTCCTCTCCATGTACCAGCTAATCAGTTGATGTGAAGTCTGTGCTGTACAAAGGTTGATACATTGTGAGACTACATATTTCAGTGTTATAGTACACTATGTGATCAAAAGTATCCGGACACCTGGCTGAAAATGACGTACAAGTTCGTGGCGCCCTCCATCGGTAATGCTGGAAGTCAGTATGGTGTTGGTCCACCCTTAGCCTTGATGACAGTGTTCACTCTCGCAGGTATACTTACAATCAGGTGCTGGAAGGTTTCTTGGGGAATGACAGCTCATTCTTCATGAAGTGCGGAACTGAGGAGAGGTATCGATGTAGGTGGTGAGGCCTGGCACGAAGTCGGTGTTCCAAAACATCCCAAAGGTGTTCGATAGGATTCCAGTCAGGACTCTGTGCAGACCAGTCCATTACAGGGATGTTATTGTCTTGTAACCACTCTGCCACAGCCTGTGCAGTATGAACCGGTGCTCGATCATGTTGAAAGATGCAATCGAAATCCCTGAATTGCTCTTCAACAGTGAGAAGCAAGAAGGTGCTTAAAATATCAATGTAGTCTGCACTGTGATCGTGCCATGCAAAACAACAAGGGGTGCAAGCCCCCTCCAGGAAAAACATGACCACACCATAACACCACCACCTCCGAATTTCACTGTTGGCACTACACACGCTGGCAGATAACGTTCGTCGGGCATTCGCCATACCCACACCCTGCCATCGGATCGCCACATTGTGTACTGTGATTCGTCACTCCACACAATGTTTTGCCACTGTTCAATCGTGTAATGTTGACACTCCTTACACCAAGCGAGGCATCGTTTGGCATTTTGCTGGGTGATGTGTGGCTTATGAGCAGCCGCTCGACCATGAATCCACGGTTTCTCACCTCACGCCTAACTGTCATAGTACTTGGAGTGGATCCTGATGCAGTTTGGAATTCCTGTGTGATGGTCTGGATAGATGTCTGTCTATTACTCTTTATGACCTTGTTCAAATGTCGGCGGTCTCTGTCAGTCAACAGACGAGGTCGGCCTGTACACTTTTGTGCTGTACATGTCCCTTCACGTTTCCACTTCACTATCACATCAGAAACAGTGGACCTAGGGATGTTTAGGAGTGCGGAAGTCTCGCATACAGACTTCTGACATAAGTGACACCCAATCACCTGACCATGTTCGAAGTACATGAGTTCCATGGAGCATCGCATTCTGCTGTTTCACGATGTCTAATGACTACTGAGGTCGCAGATAATGAGTACCAGGCAGTAGGTGGCAGCACAATGCACCTAATATGAAAAACGTATGTTTTTGGGGATGTCCAGAAACTTTTGATCACATAGTGTATGTTAGTGCTATTAAAATGCCAAAAAGTCTGTATACTTTAGCACATTGAATCATCATGTATGATTCCTATGTGAGAACAAACTCTTGTAAAGAAGTGAAATGGCAGTTTATAGAAAGATTCTTTGCTGTTTTTGAACCTCATATGGCTAAATTTGGGGAAACAGGAGCTATTTGTTATAAGAAAATTGAAAGTAAATTGCAATATTGTTACAGAGGAAAAACTCAAAGACTTCAGAGGAAAGTTAGAACAAAATCCAAAGCAATCTTTGAGAAAGCTGTATATAAATCAGGAATTTTGCAAATCTTGGCTTGGAATGCCCCTAAACTTTTAAAATTAAAACCCTGCAACATACTGCAGTTCAGGAATTGCAACCATATGATGTGAGTAGAATTAATTTCTGCAATAATGTTAATGATCGCTTTATTGACCCACATTTAATCTTTTTTCATGGGCAATGGATGGTTCTATTTACATAGCCATGAAGAATTAATGAGTGTAAATGTAGTTTTCTTAAAAGCTGTGGGAAATGTGTATGGTGGCACAAAGATGTCATTTCCAGCATCTTCTATGACAAAGGTATGTAGTTATTGCAGTTATAATTTGCATGAGAAATCTATGCACTTGAATTTAAGCAGCTGTGAATATTTGACTCTGACGGCAAACAGTGTGCTTTGTCAACAGCATTGACCATGCAACCAAACGAAAGCTCTGTATATCAAAAGTGAGAGCCACTGCAGAACGAAAAGTGGTGATAAAGTAGTATTGAGTACAGTACTGGCCCTTGGTGAACAGGGTTTTCCAGTTTACATCCAGTTATTATAATTCTGAAATGTTAAGAGTAGCTCAGTTAGTGAAGCATATAGTATTTTAGCACTGAGAAAGTTAAACATAAGCATGGATAGCATGCATCTGTGCTATAGCAAATTGTCTCAGACTATATGTCTCTATATTCCTCATATTTCCTTCCTTCATATTACTTTCACTTATAATTTTCTGTCTTATGATAAATTCAGATGCACAAGATTAAGAAACTTCTAAATCCAGAAGCTTTAAATGAACCAAGCTGTGTTCATTGAGGTTAGATGCAGCAATAAGAAATGAGACTGATATTTTCTGATTGGCACATGTTAATGTTTACCTTATGTAGACACAAAAGCTAACAAAGGAAAGGTGCATTGCATTTGGGTAGATATTGCATCACATACTCAACAGTCAAATGCATTTGTAAGTTAAAATATTGTAGAGGATATAATTGAAATAAGGTTCCACTTTTAAACTGGTGAAACTAGACACCATTCTGAAGATGTTCTGTTAACAACAATTTCATCTATCCTTAAATGTTGTAAGACTGAGCAAAATTTTGGGTCAGTAGTACAGTACATCATAACATGCCATTCCAATCTCAAATGGTGGCTAAAGACCTTCTCATATTAATGATTAAAATGAATGGATTGCTTGAATTTGCTTATAGGATGCAGAGGTGCTGTTTTTAAAAGGTTGCAATTGCTTAGAATATTAGGATTTGCAAAAGCTATCTTAAAGTCATATAATTTAAGAAGTGCTCTGATTTTAAGATACTGCATCACCTATTGTTGCAGATCTTAACCTCAACCTGAATTAAACTGTTTACTTAGTGAACCACTCAATGCTATAGCCAGGATTTGAACACAATGGCAATTTATAAGACTTTAATTCACCATTTGGGGTATGTCATATCAAAATTAATTTGAGAAAATGTGACAGGGTGTCTGCTGCTTTGAAGGTTTAAAGTTCCAGTGTATTTTCAGTAGCAGTTTTGACAAAATTCCAGTACTGCATCAAGTCATATTGCAGTAAAAATGCAGCAGTATTCTAATTTATGTTGTGGTTATGTTAACTTAACGTCTTTAGTGTTTTTATTTGTCTCTGCAGCCGTAATATGAAGCTGTGTTTGTTACTAGCTGCCATACCGGATGTTGTACGTGTGGCTTTTTGAATCTTGAATGATAATTTAATTAAATTTACTCTGTGTGGTCGTTATGAAATCATTATACAATGATCCAGAAGATTTTTTATGCTGAATACTTTCCTTTACCACTTAGAACTAATTTCATAAAATTCCCATTGCATGCTATTCGTAATAATGGAGCAAAAATTCACTGATATTCAGAGAAATGGTAATGAAAATTTTGTATTTATAATCCTAGCCTCCCCTCCCCCATTTCCCTCACATCTTCTAAATTCTGGAAATGTATATACCCTGTAAAAAAAAAAAAAGTTAGAAGTGAAAGATTATCCAAATGTCTGAGTCAGTTTTATACAGGATAAAACATTATTAAAAAAATAAAACATCTTGCAAAACAATAACAAATACTTGTTGAAAATTCTATCTGAAATAACTCAATGTAATATGGACATTTCATCCAAGTTTTCCAGTATGTAATCACTAATTCCAGTATCAGTAGACACCTTGTGCAAGTCAATTAGGGAATTTAATGTTGATTAAATGTTGTTGTGATAGCTCAGTTGGTTATAGCAGCAGCACGGTAAGCTGAAAATCCATGGTTCATATCCTAGCTATGGCACTGAATTTCTCAGTTTAACTCTACCTTTCCAACTTTGGCCTAAACGCATGAGTGAAAGAACAATTAATTATCAATGATTTTGAAGTTTATGAGCAACTTAAGAAGGCATCAGATATTTATTAATGTCCTTTATCAGGTATTAGCAGTTATTTATATACAGGGTTATCCAAAAAGAAAGGAACAGATTTTAAATATTCATTTTTAATGAATGACAATAGATAGCGGCACATACAACACATCATTGAATAGAGGAAAGTTCAAAGTTTTAAGCTCCATCTATTAGTTCCATTCAGTGCCTACAGCGGCACTGTGTTTGTTTACGATAAAATGGCGACACAGCAGAAAAAGTCATTTTGTGTACTGCATTATACAAAGAGTGAATTTCATTGTTTCATTGCAGTGTGTATTTCGTTGTAAGTTTAATAACGATACGCCTCGCCTTAAAAAATTTAAATTTATACAATAAATTCGTAGAAGATGGTTGCGTGTACAAACGGAAAAGTACTGGTCGTCATCGCATAACAAATGGTGCTCATTTTGAACACATAAAATAAAACTTAGAACTTTCCTCTATTCGTGATGTATTGCATGTGTTGCCATCTATTGTCATTCATTAGAAATAAATATTTAAAGTCTGTTCCTTCTTTTTGAATAACCCTGTGGTTTGTGGTTTTTGTCTGCATTAAGATTTATAATACTTGTCTTAAAATTATACCATTGCAGTTTCATATTTAAGAGCAAATTAAGATGACATGTGTTTAGACACATAATTACAATTTTAAAGGTTATCTGTGACCTTAGATTTTTAAAAGTTGTCATAGTAATGGTTTAGCGTTTATTGGTAATCTGTGGATACTCAATGTGTTCCTTGCTTTTTGCTTGAATACAATCACACATATTAAGGTTGTATCATAGAGGAGAGTCAGTCGCCCTAGAGTCAATATTGTCCCTCCTGACCTAAGGAAAACCATTCATCAGGTCACAGATCTCTACTGGCACAAGTAGTTGCAGAGGACTAATGTATTGCTGCAGACCATTCAAAACATTAAACAAATATGTATTATTCATATTCTGTAAAACCAGAGAGAATAGACTGGTGTACTATGAGGCCAATTAAATCAGAATTATTTTCTCTGTCACCAGTGAAAAGTTGGAATGTTGTTTCAGTGGAACCTCATGTTATTGTGTATGAAATAAGCACACTAGGATGTTATTTTACTGTAAACTAGAAGATATATATTGTATAAATTATTTGTGTGTTTAAATTAATGTTATGTTTTACAGCTATTTTAGATAAAAGTATATTTTTCTAATCATGTGCTAAATACTTTACGTGCAAATATTAATAAGTAAATAAAGGAATTAGTTTCCTTAAGTATGGATGAGTTTTAAAATTTCTGTTTGATTTTTACACAAAAGAAAAAAAAAAGCTAGGGTAGTTAGAATATGTATTCTAGTTGTCTGTATTCTTTATAAAAATGTGTATGTAAGAGATCCTGTTGCGTAAGAGGCTGGATAACCTTAATAAGCTGACATTGTAAAGGAAACCCCTTCTACACAAACTTTATGTACTGTGTGTTCTAAAACTCTATAGCTTGAGCTAATATACATTTTTTGTTAACACATGTTTTATTTATTACAGGCCATATAAAAGTATAAATGAGTTCACCAAAATAATTAATTAATCGTTGTGAAGATAGTTAATTATCCCTGTATTTATACTTCCTTTTGTAATTTCTCGTAATAAACAGCTTTTATTTTTACATGGATATATTTAATTTTATAACATAGCTTGAGCCTGAGAAAGAAATTTTTACAATTTGATTCAAACAAAATGAATGAACAAATGACTAAGTGCATGGTGTATTGTTGACTGCTGCAACAAATAAATCACATTTTTACTTTCTCTAACACCTATTTAATAATAGGTAGGGGAAGTATTGCATTATACCCAAAAATTTGATATCACGATTTCACCAAAATACACATTTTGAGGTCCCTGAAAAACAAAACAGAATTTTTAATTTCTCTGCTACATACCTATAGTAAGCAGAGGAAGCATTGCATCCCACTCAAAGAGATTTCCCAGAAATACACGTTATGAGATTCTCTAAATCCAAAAAGGCATTTAGAAAATGTCTATCTGTTTTTGTGTATGTGAGCAGCATACATAACTCAAAAACCAAAAGTTGGTTAAATACCAAACTGGTATTTAAGCTCAGCATCTTCCAAAGATATGACACAAACATGTTCATGAAAATCCCTTTACCCCAAACTATATGGAACAATATTGTTATTACCAATTTTCTCAAAAATCACTATAACAATTTTTATTAAAATACCATATCAACGGTGCACATGCAATACCTCATAACCCCTAAATCTAAAATTTTATGGGAGGCATATAAAGCATTCCCTTTTCTGGCTTTTAAAACAAAACATTACATTTTTACAAAATGTAGAATTGTAGCATTTATGTTACACATCAAAAATTGAATCAATGGGGTTTTATCTTTTTTTAGGATATTTATGTAGCTTACAAGGTATTGGGCATAATATTTGGATAGCGATTTCTGGCTCACAAGGTTTTGCACTATTGTACAGTCCTACTTACTTGGTAATGCATTACAGTTCTGCTAATTACTTCTAGTAATCAGGTTAAAATGGCATTTGAGAGTATACTGGAATGCCACTTCTGGGCAATTATATTTTTTAATATAATTGTTTTATTAATGGTTTTCTATAACTACAATTTACTGAACCAAAATATTCAAATTCTTGCAACTAGTGCAGCCCTCTTTCATAGAACTACAAGATGGCAAACAAATCCATGTTTCAGTCCATTATTAAAGGTAACGTTATAGATTCGAAATGGAACACACTAATATTGTAGCGTATGTGTGTGCATTGTCATATCGGACGCATTATTGCTGTGTAGCAATGGCATTGTTGAACTAATCATTTAGATTGGGAGTTTGAATTTCCGTTCGATGTGGCATTTCCCTCCCCACCTCCTCAGTCTGGTGGCATCACTAGTAGCGTGAGTCTCGTGTGTGTCTTCAGAGTGTGGGGTTTGTGTGTGTGGAACATCTCCCTCCGTTTGTCTGTAACCTTTTTGTGTACAATGTAATGGCACCTTATCAATTTTAATAAATCACAGGTAATGTGTTAAACGTGTATTTTGTTATGAAAATCCCATGCTTGCTTTAGATTTGTGCAGCAAGTTCCTGGTATCTCTCGTTTGCCTCTGCAGCTACGTTATGCCGGGGTAACTAAATTTAATTTTTTAGCTGCAAAACCTTTTGGCCTCACCCCGGTATATAACAATGTCATTAAATCCTTTATAAGGGTTAAATAAGACAAAAATAAAGAAAGTTAGCTGACTTATTTAAGGTTTTTCCTACTTTCTAAAAACATAAATGTTTGTAATTAGTTTCAAAAGTTGCTCTAACACAGCTGCTTGAACACTTTTCTACTTTTATTCATGAGGAAGAGTATCATAGAAACTGCGGTAATCCTTTGATAACAAAGATTTTAGCTACTGTAAGTGCTGAAATCTTTCTTCTTTCTCTGTGAAGTAATGGTACACTTTACCTGCACCTCTCTCCTGTCTGTCAATAAAACAAAACTTGACTTACTTTTAAGGTTAATCAGTTGTCTATCTTTCAAAAAATACAGGATGTAACAAAAATGTATGGCAGAAATTGCAGGACACATTTATCACACATAGACGAAGAAATTATGTTATATGAACATGGGTCTGGAAACGCTTTGTTTCCATGTTACAACTCATTTTCTCCAACTTGTTAATCATGGGAAACACACACAAACAGAACATTAGAATCATGGGGAACATACACTCTTGGTTACATCTGGTTACGTTGTTATTATCGTAGGTGCATCACTAGTGTTTTGTTTTACATGTCCCTGTTGCCATGCGACTTACATCATTGCTTGTTTACAGGTAACATCAACTGTTCCAGTGAGCAGTATGACCTTGGCAAGCACATGGGTTACTACTAACTAGTAGAGTTTATCACAGACTTGGTTCGTGCAATGGCAGTGTACACAAATACAGAGGATGCAGATGCCCATTTGATATATGGATTAGCAGACGGCAATGGCGCTTGCGCTCAACATTTGTACCGGGAGAGATTTCCAGGACAAAGGTGCCCCGACAGGAAAACGTTTGAAGCCATTGATCGTCATCTTAGGGAACATGGGGCACTTCAGTCTGATACTCGCGACCGGGGAAGGCCTAGAAGGACGAGGACACCGCAACGAGAGGCGGCAATTCTTCAGGCAGTTGACGACGACCCTAGTGTCAGTATAAGACAAGTAGCTGCAACAATGAATGTTGACCACATGACTGTCTGACGAGTGCTACACGAGGTCCGGCTGTATCCATTTACAGCGTGTGCAGGTACTATCAGCAGCTGATTTTCCTGCACGGTACGCTTCTGCGAATGGTTTATACAGCAAAGTGTCAACCCTAATTTTAGTGCAACGGTGTTGTTCACAGATGAGGCGTCGTTTTAATGAGACAGATTGTAAATTATCATAATTGTCATGTATGGGCTGATGTCAATCCTCACACAACTGTTGAAGTAAGCCATCAACAAAGATTTTCTGTCAATGTTTGGGCCGGCATTGTTGGTTACTGTTTGGTAGGGCCTCACGTTCTTCCACTCAGGCTCAACAGACAAAGTTACCATAATTTTGTAGAGAATTTCTACCTGGTCTGTTAGCAGATGTGCCTTTAGCTGTGCGTCAAAAGATGTACTTTATGCACAATGGAGCACCTCCACATTTTAGTGTTAATGTCCATCGGCTTCTAAATAACAGATTCTGTGACAGATGGATAGGTAGAGGTGGACCAATTGCCTGACCTCCACGCTCCCCGGACCTAAACCCACTGGACTTTTACTTGTGGGGGCATTTGAAAGCTCTTGTGTATCGAACCCCAGTACCAGATGTTCAGAGTCTCCGTGCCCGTATTATGGAAGACTGCAAAACCATAGTCAATACTCCAGGGATATATCAGCGCATCCGGGATTCATGTATCCGGGCTGATGCATGTATCAATGCTCACGGAGGGCATATTGAACATCTCCTGTGAGAAAGAGTTGCATCTGGTATGCTGGTACGTTCTATTCTTGTGTGTTTCCCATGCTTAATGAGTTGTAACGTGGTAACAAAGCGTTTCCAGTCCCATGTTCATATAACACAATTTCTTCGTCTACGTGCGAGGAATGTGTCCTGCAATTAGTGCCGTACATTTTTGTTACACTCTGTATATTAATTATAGCACAGCAGCACACAATGGTGAGTGGTAAGAAGCACTACTTCCTTAAGAATGTTAAATCGCACGCGAAATAGAAGGAAGTAATTGATACTGTCTCTTCCCCGCGCCAATTTCTACCTGCAATGCATAGTAAACTAGGTTCAGCGGGTTACGAGGTATTAAACATTTCATCTTTAGTGTGGGATACATTACTAAGAAAGAAAGAAAAATAAGTTAGATGTTTTGCGGGTAATGAATTTTGCAGAATGGAGTAACAGCTTATAGAGCTGCTTTTGCAATCAAAATCCGAATTTCAAGTTTTCGGTGGGTTATGAGGTACTTACTGCACGTGCATCATCGATATGTGTAAGATATTTGCATGATAAACAAAATGTATATATTCATTTTTCTGCCAATAGCCTGTGAAGTCCTCTTTCTGAATGATTTTTGTGTAATTGCTAAACCATAAGAGTCAGACAGTATCTCACTACACAAAAAATGTAGATCTTGTTAAAGCATACAATTTACACAAAATAACATTTTTGTGGCGTTAACTATTTCTGAGATATTGGTCAAGATCGCGCACTACTATGTTTTGCATTTTCAAATGCTTATACTTTTTGATGTGGTAAGTCATTTGTTTTTTCGTGTGGTCATGCAAGGAGCATGGAATTTCAAAAGCATCACATAGCAATCTGTTTTTTAAAATCTGACACGCGTTACCTACTGTATCCTCAGGTATATTGTGATGCAGCGGCTATGGCTCAAGGTTATTAGAATGTCGGCGCCGGATAGTTCGGAGTAAACAACGATAAATAGTGTTCGCCAGGTAACCGGAAACTTCTGGATGTTTCTCCTCGAACGTTCGAGAACCCTGTGGAAAATTTCAATGGGCTATTAAGGGAGCGTTCTCGTGAGAGCGGTTGTTTTGAGTCAGTCGGTGAGTTAGTGGGACATCAAGAACGATTCTCCAAGCGAGTTAAGTGACGACTGCTGTAACGTGCAGTAAGTGCTGCTGCAGGAGAGAATGAACAAGTCTTGTGTTCGACTTCGCAGCGAGTGATCCGTCCAGAAGAAGTGAAGTGACGAGAAAGTTAAACTATTTTACATTAGTGAAGTTACAGTAAAAGTTTAACTATAGACAACTATAAACAGTGACATTGCGAACTTAGAGAGTTGACAGTTATAAAAAACATGACAAAGTCACACTGGTGTCAGGAGTGGATTTAAAAGCCAAGCTGAAGGAAATATTCAAAACAATTATTGGCCGGGTGGAGGAGAAAATTCTGACTGAACTGATGACCGAAATGGAATCCAGAATGGACAAGATAAGAACGGAAATGAACAGTGTTAAAGAAGAAATTAAGAAAAAGAGTTCCTAACTTGGCTTTGTCACTGACACTAAAATCTGAGATAAAGGCAATTTTTATACAGTTTTTATTTATGGACGCTCTTTAACTACTATGGTCCTTAGCGTCCCATTCTATATTGGGCGTGAAAGATCGGTAATTTTGCTCAGAGGCCTCTATCAGGCTTGAGGTTCTTTTACGTGCCGTAAATCAACAACACGGGACCACCGGCTTTACTTCCCTTCCGAAGGAAGCCATGCTAAGGATTTCTTCGGAAGGGAAAAAAAAGCCACAGGGAAGCCCTGAAGGACGACATTGCGGAAGAGTTCGAAAAAACTAAACATGGTATGGAAAATAAAAAATGCTGTAGAAGAGCCTATAGATCAATAAGAACGGCTAGGGGAGCAGACGAAAGGCAACAAGGTGATGTTAAGAGGCCGAAATTGACGAGCGTCAGGTCCAGCAGGTGACGGGGAGTGCTGCAGCCCTATCGCGGTTGCGGTGCAACCTGCAGTCGATTGGGACGAAGAGGCCTTGAGGAGGGAGCAGCTGGAGGATCGAGACATATGGCCGATCCTGAAGGATAAAGAATCTGAAGCACGACCCGCGTGGGCGGATGTTTCTCCTAGAGGCCCGAGCTATCAGAGCTGTTGGACGCGGTGGGACTCCCTGGTGATCAGAAACGTGTATTGAAGAGAGTGTGGGAGTTCGCAGCCAGAAGGACTAGAGTGGAACAGCTAGTGCTCCCGAAGAAAACGGTGAGGTAGTCCTCGAGGAAACCCAAGATGAACAAGACCTTGACGAAGCTAGTCGCCGATTCTATTGGTTGCATCTTCGAAGCGACATGCTGAGGTGGTGCAAGCAATGCGACATCCGTGCCACAGGTCCTGGGACCCCGTCAAAAACGAGGTAAGCTGATGGTAGTTCATTGAGATTGCTCTGCTACAGATAGTGGAGGAAGTTGTGTGACGCAGCGTCTATGGTTCAACGTTATCGGGAGGTAGGCGCCGTGCAGTCGGAGATAAACAACGATAAATAGCGTTCGTCAGCGTAAATACTGGAAGCACTATCGCTATATAAACAGAATCATCTGCATGTTTCTCCTTGAGTGTTCGAGAAAACCATTGAAAATTTCCGTTCTCCTGAGAGCAGTTAGTTGAGTTGAGTCAGTTAGCGAGTGCGTTTCTTCGAAAATAAAAAATTGACGACGGCTAGTGTTGTTGCTGCTGCAGGAAAGTTTGAAGAAGTCTTGTGGAATTGAAATTGAGTTTTATTTATGACGCTCTTTAACTACTATGGTTCTTAGCGTCCCATTCTATATTGGGCGTGAAAGATCGGAAATTTTGCTCAAGGACTGTTTATCAGGCTTGAGGTTATTTTATGTGCCGTAAATCTACGACACGGGACCACCGGCTTTACTTTCCTTTCGAAGGAAGCCATACCAAGGATTTTTACGCCCGAAACAATTCATCACCCACCGCCAGGTTTGAGCTCGGGAACTAGAGGCTACCATGGTACCCTAGACCACGGAGGACTACAGAAATCTTGTGCTCGAAACCCCAGTGAGTGACCCGTCCGGAAGAAGAGGCTACGTCACGAAGAAGTAAAGTGACGGAAGTTAAACTTTTACATTAGTGAAGTGATAGTGAAATTAGTTGAGTTCCAGTGAAAGTTGAACTAGAGAAAACTTAGAGAATTGACACTTCAAAAAAACTGGACAAGGTTACAATATATACAAAGAAATGTGTAATGAAAGTTTATATGTGTTAACAAGAAATAGATATAAGAATAAGCTCTGCAAGCATGGTTTGTAGAAGAGTGATAGAGAAAGTCATGTGAATGCAGCACATCAGGTTTTTTAGCTACTCTTTGTACATTTTTCACAATCATATATTGAACCTTTATCTATATTAGTTATCATTTTATCACTTTAATTTTATAAACTCTCATATACTATATTACTTATTTATATTATTCTGATATTTTATATATTCTGATTAATCATCATGCTTAATCAGAATTCAAAAACAGATGTGCTTTTCTAAAGGCTACAATGAGGAAACTATTTTACATTTGTATTACTTGCTTTTTATCCTTCAAAATAAGGATTTTGTTTTATAAAGCATTAAAAGTAATTAGATAATTTTATTAATTAAACACACCTTAGGACAGAAGGTTCCAAATTGGTATAGTGGTTAATTATGTTGCCTTGAGTATGTGCGTTGTCCTCCGTGGATTAGGGGTAACCATGCTAGCCTTTAGTTCCCAAGCTCACGGTTTCAAACCCGGTGGAGGGTGATGGACTTTTTTCAGGCGTAAAAATCCTTAGCATGGTTTTCTTTGGAAGGGAACTAAAGCCAGTGGTCCCGTGTCATAGATTTATGGCACATAAAAGAACCTCAAGCCTGAAAGAGGCTCTGAGCAAAATTTCCAGTCTTTCATGCCCAATATAGAATGGGACGCTAAGAACCATAATAGTTAAAGAGCGTCCATAAATAAAAGCTCAATTTTTTTCAGAGCATGTACCCAAATTTTCAGAGGTTTTGCATTTAAAGTTTAGAAGACAGAAATTTCAGTGATCCCTTGCCTCAAGTGGAAGCAGTTTCTAAACTGTTGTTATTAACAGAAAATAAATAATTTGAAATAATGAACAAAGTTACTAAAATACTTTTTTTTGTTTTTCATTATATGCATATAATATTAATGTGAATGCTTTGCCAAAACAGATAGCCTGAAGTACATGTTCTGTAATTTGTGGAAAAAAGCAACAATTAAGGTTTAATATCCAAAGCTATTTTACAATACAAGGCCTTAAATAATGTAAACATTGTTTGTAGAAGTTCAGCAAAAGCAGTAAATGCTTAAATTCCAAGCAGTTTGTTTTCAAAGAAGAAAAAAAAAGTAAGCATTTTAATACCTTTAATAATCTATAATTAAATTGTGTAAATATTTAAGATAGACAAAATTGTAAATCCAGAGTTTTATTATTTTAACAGCTTTAAGTTTCCAAGCTATATCTTTTAAAATTAATAATCTATTTTTTCTCTTGTTTCTTTGAATTAAATTTTAATAAATATATGTAGCACAGAGTGTGTCTTTCTGTTACTGCCTTCTGTAGGAGAGTTGGACAGCCCTAACAATGACAGTAATTCTAAGGAACATTAAAACACAGAAATGGACTTTGTCATGTTATTGCTATGACTTGATAAACTTTCTTGGAAAAACAGTTTTTGATAAGAAAACCAGTTCTGATTATTGTTTAGGGTCATGGAAGGGGATATGTGTATGTATGTGTGTGTGTGAGAGGAACTAAATATAGCAGAAGTCTGGCACAACTGCCTGAGCTCAGCAGTGAAGGGAGGTGTGTTGTAAAATCCACAGTTTTTCTCTACATGTGAAGAATGTGACAACAGGTGTATAGAAAAGTTATTTGTGTCATTCTCTCTGACGGTAAGTGCATTATTTATATTCAAGAATTGAAAACAAAAACATGTGTTAGATTCAGTCTCATTACTCTGTCTTTGCTCTTGGAGTGTAAACCATGTTTTGTTTTCATTTCACTAACAGCTGTTCATAGTGTTAAGGAGTTTAAGACATGGTTTTAAAGCAGACAGTTCTCCACATGCTTTGAAGTTGTACTGACAAATTAATGAAACATTTCCTCTATCAGTATTTTAAATTTGAAAACATATCATTTGGCACAAATCTTGCTTGTGAAGAGAGAAATGTACACAGTTCATTTTCTAGGAATATCATGATTCATTGCTGATCTTCACTGAAAGTCTGATGAAGAAAATGTTATAATTAGAGAATGGCAGATTACTAAATGTAGAATTGCTGTAGAAAATATGAAAGATGTTAAATTTATTGCAGCAAAATATAAGGTAGTATAATAAATATTTTCATGTAAACTATTTTATTAATCATTACCTCAGGATAGCCTAAGAAAACTATCTTTTAAATTACAAGGAAAGAAGAAAAAAAAATATAGAGTAAATGGCAGTTTATAAGTTAAATGTCTACAGTGAAAATAACAGTTAATAGACATGAAGTACCACTTATGTATTGTTAAATGAACAGCTGCAATATTTGTAGTAATTCTGCAGTATTTTCTGGCAGATTTTTCAGAAAGAAAGCAAAAATTATATACAAAGAAAAATTAAAATTGCTTTTATTTTATATTTTAAAATAATTTTGTAAACACTGCATCAAAGAGTGTTAGACCAAATGAAGTCCAGTCACTCCCAGGTGCCTACCACATGTGTAAGGGTTCCCCAAATGAAACTGATAATCAAGTTTGTTTCCTAAAAGATTTATTGTTTAGAATGTGCTACACATATAGCAATAAAGATTGTACATACTAAGGTTTTCTTTTACTTTCTCTACCATATACATAGTAGGCAGAGAAAGTATTGCATTCCACCCAAAAATTCGATACCAAGATTTCACCAGAAATACATGTTTTGAGGCAACATTAATCCAAATAAACTATTTTTGCAAACATGTCCAGGTGTGTGAACAACATCCCTCAAAAAACGAAAAGACGGATAAATACCAAACTTGGTATTTGAGTTAAGCATCTTCCAGGGAAGCAACATGAAGATTTTCAAGAAAATCCCCTTCCCAAACTACCTTTTACATGGAACATTTATCGAAATTTTTGTTTTTCTAAAAAATGGCTGTAACAATTGTGATTAAAATACCATATATTAAAGATATGTGCAAGACAAATAAAATGTATATCTTGAATTTGGAATAGCCTGTGAAGTCCTCTTCATTCGGAAGGAATTTTGTATAATCTTGTATAACTAGTGAACATTAAGCGATAGACAAAAATGTACTACACAAGAAATGTAGATCTCTTTAAAACACACAGTTTATTTCAAATAACGTTTTTTGTTGGATCAACCATTTCTGAGATATCCGTTATTAATGGTTCGAGTTATTCAATATTTAACCATTGTTTTAAAACAACATTGAGTTGTTTCTCATTATTGCATGAAAAGAGTATGGAATTTTAAGGCCAGCGTATATCGTCCAGCTCTTAAACATTTGACTATTGCTGTTCTCTTTGTATAACGAAATGTTTAATGTAGCTATTTCTGCAAAAGTTTATTTGGATTAAAATGAAGTAGATATAAAAATAAGCTTTAGTAAGACTAGTTTGTATACCCACTAATAAACCAGGGTAGAGAAAGTCAAGTGAATGTATCACTTCAGAAATTTGTTTTTCATTCTTTCTTGAATTTTAACATCCTTTAATCGGGTAGATCATACAGGATGATGAAATGAGTGAAATGATGCTCAAGTGAGCCCAAGATCAATAGACCTTAAAGTTGTTGAAGATTGATTGAGACCTTATGTTTTAGACAGGAAATATGATTACACTGAAGCACTGAACTATGTCAATTTTTTCACAGTAATCCCTCTGAACATCCAACACTTGTGCCATCATTTTGGAAGTTCTCTGAGTAAGAGAAGAAGTGGATTGGCATTGTAACCACTGCAAGACAGTGTTCTTGAGTTCCTCTGGAAGTGTCTGGCCGAAATGTTCTTTAAGAGGCCCAAACAAGTGGAAATCACTAGGGGCTAAATCTGGACTGTAAGGTTTGTGTGGTAAAACTCCATGCTGGTCAGTGTTGTTTAAGTCAAATGGGTGGTGTATGGCCTGGAATTGTTATGGAGATGAATGACATACTTGCACACATTTTGGCTTTTTTCTTCCAAATGAGCCCCTCATACAGCCCCATAAGCAGTTTTGAGTAATACTTGGCATTAATTGTGGCACCGTTCTCTAAAATATCCACATAGATAACTTGCACAAAACATGCAATCTTCATTGGAGTGACTACACTTGGGTGAAGGTGTTTGGGCGGTTCATCCGTTACCAACTCTGCCCTTCACTGAACTGTTGACAGGATTCATACACACTTGTCCATGTGAAGTGGAATATTTGTTAGTAGTTAGAAGATGCTTCATGTTTATCTGCACCACGTATGGAAGCCAATTTGTCGCGGTATCGTCGTGTTATCTTTTTGCTGAGCGCCTGTTATTGTATTACTGTTTTTAAATTTGGGTTCATTGTCCTCCGGCTAGCTATTATTTCTCGGTCGAGCACATCTCTTGAACAGGGTGTGTAATCGGAAAGGATTTGTTACTGAAAGATAACACTGATAAAAGAATTTGGTTTTACACTTTTATTGTCGTCAAACATTATTCAATTTCACATATTGATTCTTGATACACGCCAGACTGAAACTGTTATATTTTCTGTTATTATAATAACTTATTTACTGCACATTATTAATTCGCGTACTTCAACTTTTTTTGTAACTAACTTTATGACGCGAGAGATTTTGTAGAACTGTGCGACGTGTAACCCGCGAATGATTCTGATGCACTAAATGACATATTACCCGCGAATGCTTTTGTTGGACTCTGCAAAACCTGTTCCCTTGCTTCATGCTTTATACTCCCTCACCCGATATGCCTAAAGATTATAACCGAGCTGCTATTGGTTAATAAAATGCACCAACATTAGCATCTATATTTATATCCAATCAAAACAACAAAAACATATGCTCTAAGGAAGAAATTCCTGCCATTTCTAAGAAAAGCACGCCAATCTGACGTCATTTGCCTGTCTCTAATAATTGATAAACAACTCACCCCCTCGCTCATTGTTACCCGCTCTTATTGTCAGTTTCAGTGAGGCCGTGTAAACTTATTTCCTAACAATGCTTATAATTAACAAACACCTCAAATCAATGTCATACAATAATGCTTATTTACACTACAATCACTCTGGCATTTACAGTGTTGTGATATAAAATACTGCCACACATGATAGTGTTTGTTCATTATACTGTACTTCCAGTCTACCAAATTTCAGCCTCTCATTCACAAGAAATTTCATTATACGCCACTGTTCCACACCAATAGATATACTACTTGTTGCTTTGTTTACACTACTGTGCATACTGTTTTAAAGGATCATTGTTACTTGCAAGGAGTCATGGTCTGTCCTGCAGAAGTTATGCACTGCAATATTTAGTCATCCTGTCGGTTAACAGAGTGTCCTAGATAATGCATATTTTGAGCAGAAAACATCTATTATTGGTTACAGAACCATTCAACAAGTTCTTAGACCTCTTCTTTTGTCAGCTTTTTTAAATGACCATAAGGTATGATCAGGGCCAGAGGTTGCATGAGGAGGACTTCCCATCAGAAACCTTACAGCAAATTTTGGCATACTCTTGCCACATGCAGATGGGCATTCTAGTGAAACAGACTTTCCCATGTACAAACATCCTTCATACAGAGTTTAATGCCAACTCCATTAACAGTTTCTGACATAAAAAATCTGTTGTATTAGATTCACATGACTTTCCCTACCTATAATTTATTTTTATATAGCTTCTACAAACTATTCTTATGACAGCTTATTTTTCTATTTTGTAATCAAGATAAACCCAGAAATAGCTTCATTACACATTTCTTTGAAGATGCAAGGGGGATAGAGAAAACTGAATTGATAGTCAGATGTTTAAAAATCGGGTTGCTATATGCTTAATACTCTTTCCATGACATCACAAGAAACAACTAAAAAGCAACAGCACTTTTGAAAAATGACAAAGTATTGAAAGATTCAAACCAATTAAAATAGTTATCTTGGGAACAATGATGCCACAAAAAAAGTTATTGGAAATAAATTATATGTTTTAAAGAGATCTACATTTTTTGTGTAGTACATTTTTGTCTATCTCTTATGGTTTATCAGTTATACAAAATTATACAAAGTGCCTTCCAAATGAAGAAGGTTTCACAAACTGTTGCCACAAAATTCAACATATACATTTTGTCATTTAAATATCTTAAAATATGGTATTTTAATCTCACTTGTTAGAGCGATTTTTGAGAAAATAAAAAATTTGGAAAAATATTCCATGTAAAGGGTAGTTTAGATGTAGGAATTTTATTGAAAATCTTCATGTTGTATCATTAGAAGATACTGAATCTAAATACCAAGTTAGGTATTTATTGGAAAAGAAAAAACACACACATGTGCACATATCTTTTTTAATTTTGGAGGAGGGCGATTCAGTGGGCCTCGAAACATGTATTTTGAGTGAAATCTCAATACTGAATTTTTGTATGGAATGCAGTACATTCTCAACATATACATATGTAGTAGAGAAAGGAAGAATTGAACAACTGCCTAATAGATGAATGCATGGTACAACCATACTAAGTCTCCATGATTCTGCACGTGCTAGTAACACATTAACATTTTTCAAACAATGGCACTATTGCATAAGTCTGAGCTTCATTTGGGCAACTCTTTAACAATTACTGGTTTAATTATGTTATCAAATTTTAATTTTTTGTGTATGTCTTATTTTTTACATTTGACTCAAAGCTGGTATTACAAACTTCTACCAAATTGCATTTGCAGACAATGGATTTACACGTAAGAGAGAAGCGGCTGACTGTGCTCTATGCAGCTGGAGCATGTCTCTCATTGGTTACGGTGATCTGTACCTCTGTACCTTGGAATTACTGGCAAAAAGTACTGGATAGTTGTATAAGTGTGCAATGTGGGTGCATACTCTACGGCACTGACCAATACACGATGTTTAGCGGAGGTGGAAGTTCTCTGTGTTACTTCACAGCTCTGGCATCCCTTCCAGCATTTGTTATTGCTATCATCATGGCTTCATATCATGGATACAGAGTATTCCACGTCAAACGAAGAATACATCATCAAGGTGCAAGGCTTTCACCCAGGTATTTTTTGGACAGGATAATTACATTTGAGAAAAATCTGATGTGTTGTATTCACATGACTTTCCCTACTTACTCTTCTACAAACTATTCTTGCAAAAGCTTATTCTTCTATTGGCTTCTTATTAAGATAAACTTCCATTACACTTTTGCACATTTCACTGTAGGCATAAGAAGAATACAGTAAGCTAAAGTGATAGTCAGTTTTTTAAAAAGTGGATCACCATGCGAATCCCATGCTTTTGTATGACCACAAGAAAAACAAATAGCACCTTACCACTTGAGAAAAATTCAAACTAATTGAAAATTCAAACCAATAACCAAGAAAATAATTAGTGTCGCAAAGAATTTTGCATAATTATTATTATATATATAATTAATAGAAACTAATTATACTGTTTACAGATTAGCCTGGTCTTGGCAAGTTTTTAATATAGAGTCAACTGAAAAATTAAATGCCACAGCCGGGATTTGAACACAGTTCTCCCACTCTCCGTGCGGTTGCTCTAACCATTGAGCTACTGTGACAACATGCCAATGGGACATTGAATTCCCCAATTGACTCAAGTTTGGTTACCAGACATACCACCAAGGCATCTTACTCGAGATGACAATCTCAGTGGCGACCTGCAATCGCAAGTACTTCAGTGCTGGGTGTTTATGGGTTTCTTAAGGTTTTACTTTATTATTATATATATAGTTAATAGAAATTAATTATATATAATAATAATTCATAGAAATTAATAGAAATTCAAATTCCGGCTGTGGCATTGAGTGTTTCAGTTGACTCCATATTAAAAATTTGACATAAATTATATGCTTTAACACAATCTACATTTTTGTGTAGTAAAATGTTGTCCATCTCTTACAGTTTAACAATTATATAAAAGTCATCTAGAATCAGGGTTGCCAACCTTAAAATTTATCATACCATCACTTCAAAATTGTAAATTTTCACTTGAAATATCATACATTTTAAAGAAATCATTTTACTACTTATGGTACTATGTTAAGCTTTACAGATAGTGCTTGTCAAAGTTTAATGTTCTTCAGTGAAAATCACATGCATTTTGACAAGCTGTGTAAAATAATCTCTGAAACTAAAAGTCAAAACCACAAGTTAAAACTAATACAACCAAAATGCACTACCACATTTATTTACATCAGGCACAGTACAGTGGCGCAGTTATACAAAGCTGTTATTATCTGATTTTGCCTTAGGGGGAGAAATACCATAACAAATACACATCATACCTAAGAATGCATGCTTAATTAAGTGTACTGCCAACATTGAAATAATGTAATGATGCTGAATGATTATTAACAAATATTAATAGACTTACAATATTGTACAGTGTAATTTGTTTTAACACTAGAACTGTTTTATAGTCATTATATTCACAGTTTTAAAAATATTGTGCATTTTTCCAGTATTGTATGTCCTACCAACATTAAAATTATAATATGTCCCCATAATTTTCAAACAGTTCACAATAGTTCAAATGTTCACAATAGAGAAAACTTCACAGAATATTTGCAGAAAATTCAAAACATACATCTTATTTGTCATGCAAACATCTTAAACATATGTTATTTTAATCAGACTTGTTAAAACCTTTTTGAGAAAATAAAAAAATTTTGTCAAATTTTCTGTGTAAAGGGTAGTTTGGAATGAGAGAATTTTATTGAAAATCTTAGTGTCGCAACCTTGGAAGATGTTGAACTTAAACACCACGTTTCGTATTTAACCAACTTTTTGTTATTGAGCAATTCTGTTCACAGATACACACACACTCCATGGTCCTTTTTTTTAAAAATGATTTTCTTTTCTGACTCAGGCAACCTCAAAGTAGAGAAAGTAAAAAAAAACCTGATATCTTGCACTCGCATGACTTTCTCTACTCTTGTACAAACTATTTTTACAAACGCTTATTCTCCATCTACTTCATATTAATCGAGATAAACATCTGCAGAAACTATCAGAAATGAACAGCTGGTTATGAGCACAGGACCCGACTTCTGGTTCACATCTGATTCATCTTCGTCATGGTGTCAAAGTGCTTACCTCCAAGATGACCTTTGAGTCAGGGAAACATGTGAAAATCACTTGGGAAAAGAACTGGTGAATATGGAGGATGCAAAAAAACTTCCCAGTTGAATCTTCTGAGCTCCGCCTGGATCAAGATTCAACTTGGAGGTTTTCTCGTATTCTCTGTATTCACGGAGCTTGCCCCAAGTGATTTTTACATGTTTCTCCAACTCAAAGGTAAGCATTTTTAACACCGGTGATGAAGTTAAATCAGTAAACAGCTGGTTGTGAGCATAGGACCCAACCTGGTACAACACTGGCTTGGAAAATCTTGTATCACGTCCCCAAAAATACTTGGAAAAACATTTGGCTATATAGAAAAGTAACAGAAATATTGTACAATGTAAATAAAATTAATTCAACATGATCAATTGTGTGTAATGTTTTTTTATAAAATAGGGAAACTTACTTATTGGACGCCCTCATATATCACCAAACAAAAATTGCAATTAATGAACCTCAATGCCCCAATAGAAGAACATCCAAATTTCAAATTCATCAAATGCCCAGCAGATGTAAACAAGAAACCCAACCTACATATTTTGGGATCCCACAGCAGTTGCAATGGAGCTGAGAAAGTAAATGAAGGTTCACAAAACCCTTTATAATAAAATAGTAGCAAAAATATGTTTATTTATTTAGTAAGAAACCATTAACCTCAAAAAAGCCTCTGTCAGAAAATATGTACAAGAATATAATTATATATACAGTTTAGAATAATATACATACAAAACAACCAAATAATCATTATTGCATTTATAAATGTTTAAAATGATCATTCTATAGTTAACTTTGTCCTGTTGTTACAAAAAGCTTATTTACTTTTTTATTTTCTCTACCATGGAGAAATATAAGATTTCACCAGAAATACATATTTTGAGGTCCACTAAACATTTTGAGATTCTTAGAGGAACAGCCAAATGTGCCTTCTGCCCATCCACCTCTCTGGTCCCTGAGCAACATAACAAAAGAAAAGAAAAACAGCACATTGCAGATTTAAATCAGATGCTTTAAACATTATAGGCAAAGATTTAAATATATATATATATATATATATATATATATATATATATATATATATATCTACCCTCCTCAAATTACCCTTTATGTGCACAGAAAAGTTTTTGTTATATTATATTTTCTCAAAAAATGACAAACAATTTTGATTAAATGCCATATGTTTAAGACATTTGCATGACTAATAAAATGCACTTCTTGAATTTTCTGTGAATAGCCCATGAAGTGCTCTTCATTATTAATAATACTTGTAAAATTTTGTATAATTGTTACATTATAACAGAGACAAAAACTTACTCATAAAAACTACAAAGCTCATTAAAATATAAAGTTAATACTTTCCATAGCATTAACCATTTTTAAAACATTTCATGTTACCTACATCTTTTTCTTTTTCTCTGTATTATGGATGCAATCAAGTCAATACTGCTTAATTTGACATTTCTAGTGAAAAATTTATTGTAACAGAGCATTAACAGAAGAATGACTTTTATATGAATCTGCAGCATGTAAAGGATAATCAGAAGTTGCTTGTAATGGAAAGAGAAAGTCATATAATTGTTACACATCAGATATGTTTGACAATTTTTTAGTTTAAGTAACTGATGTTAAAGGGTTACATTAAAACCAAAAGGAGTGTTTAGAAAGGCTTTTTTGTTTATTTGTGCGTGCGTGCGTGCGTGCATGCGTGTCCCCTTTCTTTTGTATTTTTTTATGCAAGGATTGCTGAACCAACTATTTACTATGAAACTAATGTGGAATATAACATACTCAGGTACCACTAAGTGAATAGTCTATTTAGCATGCTGTCTGGGTTTAAAATAGGAGACTGTCAAAAAGTTTGATTCAAAAACTCACACGTCTCTACCCAACACAAATTCAGTTATGTCTGTTAAGTATTGCAGTATTAATATAAAAATCGGATGTGCTCCACTCATATGACTTTCTCTTTTCTCTATCGCTTATTAGTGGGTATACAAATTATTTTTATGAAAGTCTATTTTTCTACCTTACTTCATTGTAATCAACATAAACCTTTTCAGAAATAGCTGCACTGCACATTTTGTTATAGATACAAAGAAAACAGTGATAGTGAAATGTTTAAGAACTGGATGCTATATGTAGACCTTAAAATTCCATACTGTTTTCATGATATTGCAAGAAACAGCTGAAAATCGACAGGACTTGAAAGAATGACTTAAGTATTAAACAATTGGAACCATTAATAGCGGATAACTCAGAAATGGCTGATACCACAAAAAAAGTTATTCAAAATAAATTGTGTTTTAAAGAGATCTACATTTTTTTTATAGTATGTTTTCGTCTATTGCTCAATGACGAGCAAATTTCTGTCAGAATAAAGAGGATATCACAAGCTATTCCCAGAAAATTCAAAATATACATTTTATTTGTCATGTAAGCATCTTTATATGGTATTTTAATCAAAATTATTAGAGCTTTTTTTCAGAAAATAAAAAAATTAAAAAAAAATGTTCCATGTAAAAGATGGTTTGGGGTGGGGAAATTTTCTTGAAAATCTTTGTGTCACATCTTTGGAAGGTACTGAGCTTAAATACCAAGTTTGGTATTTACCTGACATTTTGTTTTTGAGTTATGCTGTTCACACACGCGCACAGATATATTTTTTTCAAAAATGGTTTTTTTTTATTGAGGGGACCTCAAAGCATATATTTCCAGTGAAATCTTCATATCGAATTTTTGGGTGGAATGCAATACCTTCTTTAACTACTAGGTATGTATGTGGTAAAGAAAGTTAAAACTGATTCTTCTGTATTACATTGTTTATGATATATTTTTGCCTACGAATGATTTCATTAAGCAAAAAGAGCATAGTTACATAAAATATGTAGAATTAGCATTCAAGCATTTAGCCATGTGTAACAGGACAGGCTTCGGCAAACAAAATCATAAACTTTCAAGCACGTTCATCAGATGATATATTTGTGAAAGTATAAATTTTCACATTGGAATATTTCAAAAACAGCTAGCTCTATGAAAAAATTTGGTACAAACTGTATATTTTAATGAGCTTTACATTTTTCTTGTAATAGTTTTAGCCTCTCTCTTATGATTTGCTAGTTACTTATACAAAATTAATTAATTGAAAAGGACTTCACAGGCTATTCAAGAAAATTCATATATACATTTTATTATTCATGCAAATATCTTAAATATATGGCACTTTAACCAAAATCATTATAACATTGTTCCATGTAAAGAGTAATTTGGGTACTAGAATTTTCTTCAGTCTTCCATGTCTCATCCTTGGAAGATGCAGTATTTCAATGCCAAATTTAGTATTTATCTAACTTTTCAGTTTTACTTTCTCTACTGCCTTACCTCTAGAAAAAGGTATGTGTGTGTGTGTGCGCGCGTGCATGCATGTAAAACATTTGGTATTGAAGTTCAGTATCTACCAAGGATGTGACACAGAAGCCTCTGAAGAAAATTCCAGCACCCCAAATGACATAGATTTCCAAGAAAATCATCTGCCCTATCTACAATTCAATTCTTTATTTAACCTATTGATCACATACATGACAGGCAAAGTCAGAAGTAAATGTTACAATTAAAACTATATACAGAAATAAATAAAATAGGCATATATAAGAATACAAAAGAAAAAATCTGATGTGTTACACTCACATGACTTTCTCTACTCTTGTACAAACTATTTTTACAAACTCTTATTCTCCATATGCTTCATGTTAATCGAGATAAACATTTGCAGAAACGATCTTTTGCTATGCAAAGAGAATTACATTTTACACATAGCAACCAGTTCTAAAAGTATTTGACTATCACTTAAGGCGTACTATGTTCCCCTAGTTTTGTATTTGCAAGGGCAATATAGAAATACAGTAGCCTTTAAGCATCAACATATCTCTTAATAGCTGGTTGCTAGGTGCAGTACCATTCTCTTTGCCACAGATTAATACTCTTTGCATATCCAAGACAAAAAAATGAATAACGAATTCCCATTTGAGAAAAGTATAGGAAAATTTAAGAGAATAACAAGCAATATCTAGAAAATGTTGCACTCAACACAAAAAAATGTATAGGACATAAATTGTGTATTTTAACACGCTCTACATTTTTTGTGTAGTAAAATTTTGTCTATCTCTTATGGTTTACCAGTTATGCAAAAGTCGTTCACAATCAAGAATACTTTTGGAGACATTCCCAGAAAATTCAAGGTGTACATTTTATTTGTCATAAAAGTATCTTAAACATATGATATTTTAATCAAAATCATTAGAGCCATTTTTGAGAAAATTAAAATTTTCGAAAAATGTTCCATGTAAAGGGTAATCTGGGATGGGGGGATTTTCTTGAAAACCTTCGTGTTGCATCTCTAGAAGATACAGAACCTAAATTCCAAGGTTGGTGTTTATCTGACTGTTCGTTTCTGAGTTATGCTGTTCACAGACACACACACGGACATGTTTCCAAAAATGTTTTTTTTTTGGATTCAGGGGGTCTCAAAACATGTATTTCCAGTGAAATCTCGGTATCAAATTTTTGGGTGGAATACAATACTTCCCCTACTTACTATATATAGTAGAGAAAGTAAAAATCATGATGGCAAGGGATAACTTAAACACTAAGGCAAAATTAACAATAACAGAATTTAAATTGAAAAACATATTCTTATATAAAGTTGACTTATTATTTAAATTAATAGTTAGTATTTAGTCATGTTTATATACTCATCCAATGCATAAAAGCTATCATTTATACAGAATTTCTTCAATTGTTTTTTTTTAAATCTATTTATTCTCTGTATTTCTTTTATTTCCTCAGGCAATT
This sequence comes from Deroplatys truncata, assembly GCA_030765065.1. Taxonomy (NCBI): domain Eukaryota; kingdom Metazoa; phylum Arthropoda; class Insecta; order Mantodea; family Mantidae; genus Deroplatys; species Deroplatys truncata. The sequence continues at coordinate 298,787,678 of CM060975.1, read as the reverse complement.
TATTATGTGGGTAACAAGCTGCATAACTTGGTTTAGTCTTATACAGTTCAATCCTGGGTGTACATGAGTGAAAATTATTATTAAATCTGGTTTCATAATTATGTATTTGATTGTTTGTTTTCAGATTAGTAATTTAATTCTTGCAAGCAATGTTACCTCAAATATATACAGCGAATGTAGAGTTAAGATTTTTAAACTTTTAAGTACTTCTCTACAGGAATCCATTTGCTTTAAGCCCAGCATAATCCTGATTGCTGTCTTATGTAAAATAAAAATCCTGTTTGTATATTTAGCGGGATTATGTCCCCAGATTGATATGCCATACACTTAACATGAAAAAGATTTTCATTATTTTTTATTTTCTCAAAAATGGCCCCAATTATTTTCACTAAAATACCATATTTTTAAGATATTTGCATGACAAATAAAATGTGCATCTTGAATTTTCTGTGAAGATCTCTTCATTTTGAATTACTTCTGTATAATCATTAAACTATAAGCAATAGACTCTATTACAGAAAAACGTGGATTTCATTAAAGCACACAATTTATGTTTAATAAAATAACATTTTTGTGGCATTAATGACTTTTGAGAAGGTTCTTAGTTATTGGTTTTCATTTTCAAATACTTATATTTTTTTTCAAGGGGTAAGTGACTATTTATTACTTTCTCTACTATGTATAGTAAGTAGGGGAAGTATTGCATTCCACCAAAAAATTCGATACTGAGATTTCAGCAGAAATACATGTTTTGAGACCCTCTGAATCCAAAAAAAAACATTTTTGGAAACATGTCTGTGTATGTGTCTGTGTGTGTGCCTGTGAACAGCATAACTCAGAAATGAACAGTCGGATATTTGATATTTAGGTTCAGTATCTTCCAGAGATGTGACACGAAGGTTTTCAAGAAAATCCCCCCACCCCAGATTACGCTTTACACGGAACATTTTTTGACAATTTTAATTTTCTCAAAAATGGCTCTAACGATTTTGATTAAAATATCATATGTTTAAAATATTTTCATGACAAATGAAATGTATATCTTGAATTTTCTGGGAATGTCTCCAAAAGCATTCTTCATTGTGAACGACTTTTGCATAACTGGTAAACCATAAGAGATAGACAAAATTTTACTACACAAAAATGTAGATCGCGTTAAAATACACAATTTATGTCATATACATTTTTTTTGTTGAGTGAACCATTTTCGAGATATTGCTTGTTATTCCCTTAAATTTTTCAATACTTATTTTCTCAAATGGGAATTCGTTATTCATTTTTTTGTTTTGGATATGCAAAGAGTATTAATCTGTGGCAAAGGGAATGGTGCTGCACCTAGCAACCAGCTATTAACAGATATGTATGTGCTTAAAGATTACTGTATTTCTATATTGCCCTTGTAAATATATATTCCCCTTACATCTACAAGAAAATTAGCAATAAGATAGAGTCTGCAAATGTTTATTAGTTTGTACAAGAGTAGAGGAAGTCATGTGAGTGTAACACATCAGATTTTTTTTTACTTTCTCTACTACGTATAGTAAGTAGGGGAAGTATTGTATTCCACCCAAAAATTCGATACCGAGATTTCACCGGAAATACATGTTTTGAGACCCCCTGAATCCAATAAAACATTTTTGGAAACATGTCCATGTATGTGTCTGTGAACAGCATAACTCAGAAATGAACAGTCGGATATTTGATATTTAGGTTCAGTATCTTCCAGAGATGTGACACAAAGGTTTTCAAGAAAATCCCCCCACCCCAGATTTCCCTTTACATGGAAGATTTTTTGAAAATTTTAATTTTCTCAAAAATGGCTCTAACGATTTTGATTAAAATATCATATGTTTAAGATATTTTCATGACAAACAAAATGTATGTCTTGAATTTTCTGGGAATGTCTCCAAAAGTATTCTTCATTGTGAACGACTTTTGCATAACTGGTAAACCATAAGAGATAGACAAAATTTTACTACACAAAAAATGTAGATTGCATTAAAATACACAATTTATATCATATACATTTTTTTTGGGTGTGTGAACCATTTTCGAGATATTGCTTGTTATTCCCTTAAATTTTTCAATACTTATTTTCTCAAATGGGAATTCGTTATTCATTTTTTTGTCTTGGATATGGAAAGAGTATTAAGCTGTGGGAAAGAGAATAGTGCTGCACCTAGCAACCAGCTATTAAGAGATATGTATGTGCTTAAAGGCTACTGTATTTCTATATTGCCCTTGTAAATATATATTCCCCTTACATCTACAAGAAAATTAGCAATAAGATAGAGTCTGCAAATGTTTATCTCGATTAACATGAAGTAGATGGAGAATAAGCGTTTGTAAAAATAGTTTGTACAAGAGTAGAGAATTTCATCTGAATGTAATACATCAGATTTTTATATAACCTTCTAAGAAACTATTCTTTTGAAAGCTTATTTTTTATCTGCTTCGTTATAATCAAGATAAACTTTTGCAGAAATAGTTTCATTACATATTTCATTGAAAGTACAAGGGGAATAAAGGAAACTGAATTGATAGATGTTTAAATACCGAATTGCTATATGCTGGCCTAAAAATTCAATACTCTTTCAATGAAATTGCAAGAAACAACTGAATAGAAACAATATTTTAAAAAATGACAAAGTATCGAAAAAATTCAAACTAATAACAATCTCTCTGAAAAGACTCATACCACAACAAAAAAAAAGTTATTCAAAATAAGAAATTTATGTTTTTATGTAGTCTATTTTTGTCTATCTCCAGTTATATAAAATTATACAAGATTCCTTCAGAATGAAGAGAACTTCATAGGCTATTCCCAGTAAATTCAAGATATACATTTTATTTGTCATATATCTTAAACATATGGTATTTTAATCAAAATCGGAACTATTTTTGAGAAAATCTAAATTTTCTAAAAATCTTCCATGTAAAGGATAGTTTGCAATGGGGGGATTTTCTTGAAAATTTTTCTGTCACATTTGTGTAAGATCACCTAAATACCAAGTTTGGTATTTAACCGACATTTTGTTTTAAGATTATGCTCTTCACAGACACACTCACTCACACACACACACACACACACACACACACACACACACGTTTAGAGGATGGACAGACCTTTTTCTAAAAGTGCCTCTTTTTGGGATCCTGGGGCCTCAAAATATGTATTTCTGGTGAAATCTTGATTTCAAATTTATGGGTGGAATACACTACTTCCTCTTACCTCCTAAAGGAGGTGGCAGAGAAAGTAAAAACCAGTTTTATTATAGTTTGAAAAATGTAACATATACCCCCTCAAGAAACTACTCGTATTCATCTGCACTTTAAAAAATTCTAGCAGCCAAATTAATGGACGGAAAAATCTAATTGTTTTGGGACATAAAGATCAAATGGTAATACAGTTTACATATTTTGGCCGATTTTCAGATTTTTCATTTTATCTTTCATGCATTGGGTAGAGCATTTTTTTGTGCATACATCCATAGACTTTAATCGACATGTGGCTTAAACTGGCTGAGAAATAAATTCGTGAAGTCATAAAAATGAGCCAAAAATGAGGAATTAAGGCAAAGACGATGAAAGTTCCCAACTTTGACATTTTACTCCTCCGTCAAATAAAACCCTATTTTCACCTTCATCAAATAAAATCGTATTAAATCAAGTAATACACACAACAACAAAAAATAGCTCTACTCAAGCATCAATAATTTTGAAAACAGCACATACAAAGGAGTTGCAATTTTGGCATATTTTTCAAAGATGTATAAAATTGATAGAATGATCAACCTGAAAAACCGCCAAAACATGTAAACTGTATTACCATTAGATTCTTATGTCCAAAAAAAATTTAATTTTTCCCTCCATTAATTTGGCTGCTAGAATTTTTTAAAGTGCAGACAAATACTTTCTTAAGAGGGTATATGAAAGAGAGAGAGAAGAACCTTTGCAGATAATACAATAATGCAAGCAAGCTGCAGATTCTAGTAGTTACATGTATAAGAGGAATTAATAAGCATTGTTTTGTTGTTTTTGGCAGGACTGGTGAAGTGATTTTAGTCAGTGAACAATTGAAGGAGAGAGTCAGTGATCCTGGCTGTGTGTGCTGGACAGCCATTAACATCTTAACTGTGGGACTCGGAATTCTTTTGTTTATAAATGCTATCATTCTGATGGATGGCTACTACAGCACATGTAACCAGTACAGAAAAACCCTCACACGGAACTTGGATGCATCTGATCAGATGTCAACAGTAATATACCATCGACTCCCATGTGGTGCAATTTATGACTTCATGGATCATCTGGAGCCCACAAAAAGACCTTTCTTAAAGAAGGACAATGTTGATTACAATTTCTCCCCTGAAAATACAAGCAATAGGGAAAGAGGACCCATTATCAACACAGGACTTTCCTTACAGATTGCAGTTATTTCTGCCTGGTTCAATTGCACTGTTTGGGTAGCCTTGTTTCTGTGTAACTGTTTATTACTTCGGTCCTATGGAAGAAATGATTTCTGTAGATATTAACCAAAATGTACTTTAGCTTAGTGTATGAAAATACATTTTTATATTTATATGTAGCATGCATTTTATTTTTCATTCAGTCATTTATTCATAGATTTAACTGTTACTAAAACGTATAACATAACAAGGCTAACAGCTAAATTTTGCTCTGGCTTCTCATTGGTTTAGAACTCCCACTACAAAACCATACAGTTTAAGACAAAGACTAATTATAATGCATTATCTGCCTCTCTTCATACAGTCCATTTTCAGTATTTGTTACACTTGCAAAGATTATAACTTACGAAAACTCATGTTCATTGTTTTGTTTCTCATCAGCCAACATAAAGAGTATGCAATATGAAGGCCAGCATACAGAGAACTACTTTTATTTTCTGCATCACTCACCTACAATAGGTACAGAAAGTATTATATTTCCACACAAAAACTTGATTCCAGGTTCAATTCCTGGCTGGAGGGTGGGAGTTTTTCTTTAGTCAGAATTTTTCCCCATCCTCCCTAGGGTCTGGAAGTATGAGTGATAGTGTAAATGTGTGGGTGAATTTAATGTTTAGAAAGAAAACCCAAGGTAAAAACCCAAAGATTAACACAATAGTTAATAAGTGAACATCACTGCCAACGGACAATTGCTCCAACGGCAAAGCCACCAATATGGCCTTAGATGTTAAGGTATCTAATAAATGGATAAAAAAAATTAAACAACAACTCTAATATCAAAATTTAACCAGAAATGCATATGCTGGAGCCTCTGAATCAAAAAAAAGGAAGAAAGAAAACAAACCAAAATCTGATGATACATTCACATGACTTTCTCCCCTCTATCTTTATTAGTGGTTATACAAACTGTTCTTACTAAAGCTTATTTTTCCTTTTACTATATTTTAATCCAAATAAACTTTTGCACAAATAGCTAAATTGTACACTTTGTTATAGATACAAAAAGAACAGCGACAGTCTACTATTTAAGAACTGGACACTTTATGCTGCCTTACAATTCCATACTGCTTCCATCTAATAGCAGGAAACAACTGAATGTTGACAGGACTTTAAAAGAATGACCAAGTAGTGAACAATTCAAACTATTAATAATGGATATTTGAGAAATGGCTTATGCCCAAAAAAAAAAAAAAAAAAAAAAAAACCTTAGGTTATCCTGTATATTTTGCAGCAGCCTGGACGTCGCCTAGACATTTGTTGCCATCAGTGCAAACGGAAAACACGCTGTAGACATAAAAGCTGCCAACCCAATCACACAATGTAGAGCGAGAAATTGTAGTATACATAGATGATATGTGTTATCATTATTATTATTATTATTATTATTATTATTATTATTATTATTATCATAATTATCGTTATATACAAAGAACAGCCGTTTTACCTGTTTTTATCTGTTGTGTGTGAGGAGTGAAATAAAGATAAGACTTCAAATACCTTACGTGATGTTCTTAAAATTTATAATTACTATTTTGAGAGGAAAGAAAACTTTTACAGCAAAATATTTTATTTTATTTCATGCAGAGCTTTTGAGATTGTCATTTAATTATAACGACAATATCCGTTTACTAGAAATTGATTAGTAAACATTGCAAACAAAACAAAATTAAAATTGGGTCTCTGACACATGACAGAGCCTCAGAGGATTTAATTCCCCTCTTACAGAATGATATTTTCAACAAGTCTCAAAGTGTAAATACTCAAAATTTCGTCCACAAGTGTTAATTTTTACTTTCCCTATTACGGTAGCAAGTAGGGGATGTACTGCCTTCCTCCACAAAATTTGATACTGAGAAAAATCTAATAGAATACAAGTTTTGAGGCCTGTGAATCCAAATAAAACATTTGTGGTAACATGCCCGTGTGTGTTTGTGAACACCATAACTCAAAAACGAAAAGTCGAAAAAATACCAAATTGATATTTAGGTTCAGTATCTTCCAAAGATGCGATGCAAATTTTTTCAACACAACCCCCCACTCCAAACTACCCTTTAGATGCAATATTTTTTGAAATTTTTTGGTTTATAAAAAATGGCTCTAATGATTTTTACTAAAATACCATATATTAAAGATATTTCCATTACAAATAAAATGCATATCTTGAATTCTCTGGAAATAGCCTGTGAAGTCCTCTGCATTCTGAAGGAGTTTTGTATAATCTTGTATAATTGGTAAACTTTAGCGATAGATGAAAACGTACGACACAAAAAATGTAGATCTCTTTAAAACACACAATTCACTTAAAATTTTTTCTGTGCCATAAGTCGTTTCTGAGATATCCATTATCAAAGGTTTGAATTGTTCAATACCTGTCATTCTTTTGAAGTCTCATCGATTTCAATTGTTTCTCATGATGTCATGGAAACAGTATGGAATTTTAAGGCAGCATATAGCATCCATTTCTTAAACATTTGACTATCGCTGTTCTCTTTGTATCTATAACGAAATATGTAATGCAGCTATTTTTGAAAAGGTTTATTTGGATTAAGATGTATAGATAGAAAAGTAAGCTTTAGTTACAATAGTTTGTATACCCATTAATAAAGATAGAGGGTAGAGAAAGTCATGTGAAAGTATCACATTAGATTTTTTTCTATCTACTACATTTTAATCGAGATAAACCTTTGCAGAAATAGCTACATTACACATTCTGTTATAGATACAGAGGGAACAGTGACAATCAAATGTTTAAGAACTGGATGCTATATGCTGACCTTAAAATGCCATACTGTTTCCATGCAATCGTGAGAAACAAATGAATGAGACAGCATTTCAAAAAATGAGAATATATTGAATAATTAAAAGAATAACAGCGGATACCTCTGAAATTGGTGATGCAACAAAAACGTTATTTGAAATAAATTGTAAGTTTAAAGACATCTACATTTGTTGTATCGTAAGATTTTGTCTATCTCTTATGGTTTACCAGTTACAATAAAATTATACAAAATTCTTTCCGAATGAAGAGGACTTTGCAAGCCATTCACAACAAATTCAGGATACGCATTTAATTTGTCATGTAAGTATCTGAAATATATCCTATTTTAACACAGTGTTAGAGCAATTTTTCAGAAAATAAAAAATAACAAAAAATGTTCCATTGAAATGGAGGATTATGGCGGGAGATATTCTTTAAATTCATGGCGTCTCATCTTTGGAAGATACCGAGCTTAAATACCAAGCCTGCAGTTTATCTTAGATTTTGTTTTTCAGTTATTTTGTAGGTACACACGGATTGGCATCTAATTTGTTAGTGAAATGCAATACTTCATCTACCTATTACAGATACTGCTAGAGAAAGTGAAATTAAATATTTAACTTACAAATCTGCCTTCCATGATGCACCTCTGAATTGCACTTTCAATCTTTTATTGTTTTCAGTAACTGTTTATTTATTTATTTCTTATTTGTTGGGAAAGGATTAGATTTTCCGACTATGAGGTTGGCATAAGCTTTCAAATTCATCATCATACATAAAACAGGCATTGCAACTTTCTCGGAAATTTAATGTCAGGTCCAAACTAAATGTATAATTTAGTAAAATTATGTCTTATGTGTTACATTCATGTGTATTTCTCTACCCATTATCGTTTATTCTTCTCATCTTGATATCAAATTTTTGGATGATATGCAATACTTTGCTTACAAGTAAGGTAAGCAATAGATAAAAAATTGATAAAAGATAAAGTTAAAGGACAGATTAACAAGTAAATAAATTAACATGTGTTTATATTCTAATTTATCATGACAGGGTGTTCTAGAGGGGGCAGATTTACTACCCCTCTTCACTCTTTTTCCAATGCTTTTGTTTGGGAAAGTCCACCTTAGATTGACAACCTTAAAACTTCATATTTCTCCCGCTTTCCTTTCGACAACTATCAACCCCTGCCAACTTCGACTTTTTGCTTTAAATTGACATCCATCCCTGGTAGTCAATTAGAAATTTAGGAATAGAAGCGGTTTACCCTTAATTTTACTTCTGCAGATGTTATTCACGTACTTGGAAGTTATTCTGAGAAGTGCAGACTCCCAGTTGTATTACTCTCTTGTTAACATGGCCCAACGTACTTAAGCAATTGTGCCTGAAGAAGAAATTCTTGACTGGGAAGCGGTGATTGACGAAGTCTGATTGTTGCCCATTCTGTCCGGCAGAATAGACGGGATACTGGTAGTTTTGCAATGGGTAGCCTGGAGGAGACTGCTTACGGAAGGAGGAAGTCCATCCGGGATGGATCATTCTTCTCCAGGAGCAAGCTGCAAGCTGATATTCCTGGTATACACCTGATCTTTCGAACTGCCGCAATGCATGATGAGCCGAGAAGCCTCAGTGGCCAATTACCATACCTCTGTGGACTGGTGAAACTTCCTCAGAGAAGAAACCGAGCTGTGGTTGGAAGAAAATCCGGACTTCATTGGTAGCCTAGACGAAAATAATGAGCCCATCAACATAGAAATAGATGAGTCAAAGTTCCTCTACCGCAAGTAACACAGAGGGATGTAACGTGAGGGCCATTGGGTGTTCAGCGGTATTGAGAGGGACTCGGGGAAAGGCTTCCTAGTGGAAGTGCCTGACAGGAGGGCAGAAACCCTGTAGGCCCTGATCATTGAGCATATTTTGCCTGGACGCTGCATCATCTCGGATGAATGAGCTTCTTACGCCAAGATTGGAAATCTAATTGACGGCGTGTATAATCACGATGTTATTATCCATGAGCAGAACTTTGTTGACTCCGAGGACAACGGCCCCAGGGGCCTACTACGGTATGTACCGGATTGGCGCTTCCGGGCTCCCGAGCCACGCTCTAGATTGGGTTCCTCTAAGAGTTGAGAGGGCTTGTGCCAAACGCCCAATGAACTTTGGTCCAAAGCGTGTTTGACCAACGACTAGTTACCTCCCTGAACACAGTCTGACGGATACCGCTGCCCCGGACGGAGGAGGGGAGTCGCAATGGGTGACTGAGTAATGCGTAACTCCCAGCCCCTGAGCATCATGTTGGACTCTGTTCGTATCCGCTGATAAAGGTCAGTTCCGGGAAGGGGCCATCACATGAGCCGTTATACTCCTGAAAGCGATTGGGTCCCTCTATCTGTGAATTGGGAGGTTGGACCTTAAGGTGAGCAAGGTCCAGGCCAGGAATCTCATCTGAGCTGCGGTGGCGCCCAGGATGTAAGCATGCCATCGGAGACATTTGTTATGGTGGAGGATTCAAGCGCTATGAATACCAAAAGATCAAAACTGAGGAAGGAAGTTCAGTATGGTTAGTCCATTCAATACCCAAAAGGGTCTGGTAAAATTGCTGGTGCAATAAAGTCCTGTATTAGAACTCGTAATGCCACGCTCCTGAATGAAGCAGATTTAACATCCCAGGCAGCTATTATACAGAAAGCAAACATGTTAGCTAGCTACTCCATATGGGTTGAGATGCACAAGAGCTTGAACTCCTCGCGGGGTGTTGTAAACACCCTTGCATTGGACCGTATGCTCAATAAGGAGATTCAAGAAAATCTTGAAAATCTGTATATCGGTTCAGCGGAGACAAGGAGGTGAATTTGTGCCTACTCGTACCCTGTCTCTTTTGTTCGGGTAGACCTACCTCAAAGAATTAAGGCAGAGTATGAAGCCATTGAAGTTGGGCCAGATATCCCCAAACCGCTGAGATTCTACAAGTGCCAGCGCTTTGGTCATACAAGTGATTTCTGTAACGGTGAAGCTACCTGTGGTAACTGTGGAGAATTCTCACTCGCAGGGCATGTAGATCAACTTCCACATGCGTTAACTGCAGTGGCGAACATTCATCTAGTTCCAGAGAATGCCCCGGTTTTACAGAGGAAAGGGCGATCCAGGAGATCTGGATTAGGGAGAAGGTTTCCTTCTCGGAAGCCCGGAAATTCCTACGCATCCACCAACCCTCTGTCCTGAAGTCCGGTATCTATAGCTCAGTTGCAGCTAAACCGGTAGCAAGTCGGGAAATCGCAACTCAAACCAGCAATATTAACGGGGCCACAATTTCAGAAAAGATTCTCGTAGCCAAATCACTTCCAAAACCCACGAAATCCACATCGACATCTGCAACAACACCTGCCAAGTCTGTTACTGACAAGATCACTTCAGTAAAGTCAACATCAAGACCATCGGCCTCAAGCAATAAGACTGGCAAGTCCGTAACAGATACCTTAAAGACCAGTTATAACCGAACTGACATCCGGAAAGAAAATGAAAAGTCTGTACCCGGAACATCCAAGGGAAAGAAAAGTCTACGAACACCTCTGAGGAATCATCTGGGAAGGACTCGGATCGGCGATCTACATCTTCGCCGATCTCTACTTCCAATCGGTAAGTGGTCCTCTCCCATGGAGGAGATGGAGCAGGAGGTTTCTGCCCGCATTGCCAGAACGAGTGAATAAGAGGCAATACCCTTCCTCTGCTAAAGGTGCTACCCGCCTCCGAAAAAGGGCAAATTGGTTCGACCATCGTCGTCCTCAATGTAGTGGACTCTTTGGAATTGAGAACTTATCTCCTTATGAATACCATGGCTATCCTTCAATGGAACATACGTGGAATTAAGACACATCTACCAGAGCTTGAACTTTTACTCAACGAGAACAATCCTTTGGTCATATGTTTGCAAGAGACTAAGCTCCGTCCGCAAGATTGCTTTCAAATCAGGCTGTATACGCCAGTACGGTGTGATCTTATACCCGAAGAAGGTATTCCTGCGCACGGGGGCACTATGATGCTCATAAGAGATTATATATTTATAGAATCTGTGATCATACAATCTGACATCCTGTCAGTGGCTATAAGGATTAAACTGCCATCCTTCGATTTACCGTTTGTAACATGTATCTGCCTCCATCCGATAACCTCTTGCTCACGGATTTAGAAGATCTAGTTTCCCAGTTACCAACACCTGTTCTGTTGGTGGGAGATGTTAATGTCCATCACTCTCTTTGGAGCTCATCTCGGGCTGTGCGAGAGGTAAATTAATTGCCGATTTTGTTGGATAATTATAACTTGTCTCTTCTGAACACCGGAGAGCCTACATTTCTCTCAGACTTCTTAAATACTTTTTCACACCTTGATATTGCAGTTTGTTCACCACAGTTAGCAGTTACCTTGCAGTGGCATGTCATCTCTGATTTACACTCTAGTGACCACTTTCCATGTTTTATAAGTCTCGTAACACAAGCTATATGTTCCACACGTGTGCCTATATGGCGCTTGGATCAGACCAACTGGAACCTTTCCTCCTAGTTGGCGTGTTGAATTACAATGAGCACGACTGTGTGGATATTTTGGTGGAATATCTCACAAAGACAAATCTTTCTGTTGCTGATCAATCTATTCCTCGGTCGATTTCCGATCCCTTGGTGGACTGATGAATGTCGAAAGGCCATTCGTGCTCTTAGGGTTTTCCAGCGTCGCCCTACACTGGATAACCAGATCCAGTAAAGAAAATGCGTGCCAAGTATGGACAAATCATTAACGATAGCAAAAAACACCGAGGCGCAAGTTTGCAGCTTCATTTAATCGTCATACAAATTCCTCTGTTGTTTGGGATAAGTTAAGACGTGTGGCCAAAAAATCTACCCACATGCCAATCGCTGGTCTTAAAACAACTGCATGAGCTGTTATTGATACATTTGACGTGGCAAACACATTTGGCCGTGCTTTCGCTCAAATGTCTAGTTTAGATAACTTTTGCAGGAGTTCCTTCCTGTTAAGAGTCAGGTGGAACCTAAAGGTTTTTTTTTTTGGTTTTGTTGTGGAAACCTTGAAAGATTACAATCACCTTTTCATTGTGGCAGAACATGCTCTTTCATCTTCGCGACTATCAGCACCAGGACCAGGTTGTATCCACGTAAAAATGTTGCAACAGCTTTCTCCTGAAGGTAAAGCTTTCCGACTCGAGGTCTATAATCTCTTTGGGTTGATGCCACTTTTCCAGGGGGCCACTACCATACCCATTTCGAAAGCTGGAAAGGACCATCAACTTCCGTCCAGCAACCGTCTTATTTCCCTCACCGGTTGCGTTTGCAAGGTGATCGAACCATGATCAATGGACGGTCGATATGGTGGTTGGAAACTCACAATCTTCTAACCAACACCCAGTGCGGTTTTCGAAGACGCCGTTCAACAATGGACCACCTTGTATTATTATCGACACAGTAATGAACGGATTCATGAAGAATTGTCAAAGCGTCGCGATATTTTTGGATCTCAAGAAGGCTTATGATACGTGTTGGCGAGCAGGCATGCCAAGTTTCCTACACGCTTGGAACATTCGTGGACGCTTACCACTGTTCATTCATGAGTTTATAAAGGACCGCGTTTTCCGAGTAAGGGTCGGCTCGATTTTTTCGAACCTTTTTGTCCAGAGAATAGAGTACCTCAGAGATCGGTACTAAGCGTTACATTGTTTGCTATAGCGATTGATTCTATCTCGAAATGTGTTCCTCCAGGAATATAGTCGTGCTTATTCGTAGATGACCTTGCCGTTTATTGTACTCCTCTGCGTACGCCGTTTTTGGAACGCCATATGCAGCAATGCTTAGATAATCAAGAATGGGGTTCTAAAAACGGCTTTCGTCTCTCAACTGAGAAGTCAATCTGCGTGAACTTCTGGCGCCGTAGGAGACGATTACCAACTTCGCTCCGATTCGGTCCAGATTTACTACCATTCGCAGATTCGATGAGATTCCTGGAGTTGACGTTTGATAGGAAATTTAGCTGGTCATCGCATATAGCACAGTTGAAAGCGCGATGTGACCGTTCTCTGAATATCTTGCGCATATTAAATGGCAAATCTTGGGGACCGGATCGAACAGTTTCGCTACGACTATATCGCGCACTGGTCCGATCAAAAATAGACCATACCTGTATTTAAACATCAGCACGACCATCTGTGCTGAGGAAATTAGGCTCAGACCATAATCGGGGCATTCGAGCGGATATTGGTGCTCTTCCCACTAGTCAAGTTATAAGTGTTTGCGCCGAATCGGTAGAACCTCCTCTGCGATATCGGCGTGATGTCATCTGTGCGCTTAAATGTATGCCAAACATCCAACCTTCGCTTCTTTTTTTCACACGCGCTGGACAAATGTTATAGGAAAATTAAATTGAGTTTTATTTATGGACGCTCTTTAACTACTGTAACCCTTAGGGTCGCATTCTATATTAAACGCGAAATACCCTTAATTCTGCTCAGAGTCTTGTTTATCAGACTTGAGGTTCTTTTACGTGCCGTAAATCTACAACACGGGACCACCGGCTTTACTTTTCTTCCGAAGGAAGCCATGCAAAGAAGTTTACACCCGAAAAAATTCATCGCCCTCCGCTGGGTTTGAACCCGCGACCTCGGGAACTAGAGGCTAGCATGGTAACGATTACACTACGGAAGACGACAGAACGTTATAGGAATACCTTCATTAATCCAAGACCTACAGGTGTTCGTTTCCGGGAGCTTCTTAGAAAGCACGACATTGAAATGCCTAGTATGTTTGCTAAGGGGGAGACCATGTTCCCTCCTTGGTTACGTGCGACATCTCTCGTAGGCCTTGGGATGACGGTATACTGGAAGGCTACGTGCGTTTAGTATTCGCACGTGTTTTTTTAGAATTTCTATGCGGTTACAGAGACCGAATTTTTATCTACACCGATGGATCTAAGTGCACCAACAGTGTTGGAGATGCTTAGTTCATGGAACCGAACTCTACATATTTCATGATAGCACATCCATTTATTTTGCAGAGCTGTATTCCATATGTATGTGCGCCGTCGAAAATTGGGAGACTGTCTCATTTTGAGTGATTCCCTTAGCCCACTTCAGAGTCTTCGTGAGCTGTACAACCACCACCGCATTGTTCAGCGAATCCAGGATGCCCTCCATGCTTTATAAGCTTCTGACGTTAATGTGGAGTGTGCTTGGATACCTGGTCACGTTGGCTTGCTGGGGAATGAACTTGTTGATTTGCCAGTTAAGGCGGCAACCACAGAACCCAGTGTTGCAATACCTCGAGTAACGTCGGAAGAATTTAGGTTTGTTGTGCGGAGAGCGGTGCTGTCGTGCTGGCGCGAGGATTGGTTAGCTCTCCGCGGAAATGAGCTTAGAGTAGTGAAGGACATTCCGATAAACTGGGTAATTTCCTCTCGCGTATCTCGTCGTGAGGAGGTGATTTTGGCTTGCATATTAGCGACTGCAATTTTACGCACAGTTATCTTTTTAAGGGTGATCCTGCGCGTACTCGTCCGCTTTGTAGCGACGATCTATCGTACGTCACGTGTTGATAGAGTCTTCGGGACACTCTGCAACTGCCGGCCAGTCTTGCAGAGGTCTTAGCGGATGATATGCAAGCGGTTGATAGGATATTTAATTTTGCGTCAAAGGTAAATTTCCAAATGCGGACTTAGTCTTCTTAATAGCAGGTGTTTCATTTGCTCAGTTTAGTTTTATATATTTATTTATGACTTGTGCTATGAGTTTTGTATTGATATTTATCTATGGCTTTAGCTAAGATGTTTATACTCATGTTTATCTCTAGCCTTTGCCATGATATTTTGTACTGATTTTTATCTCTGACCTTTGCCATGATCCGTTTTACAAGGGCACTAATGACCTAGCAGTTGACCGCCCTTAAACAAAACAAAACAAAACAAACCAAACCGAGAACGTGGAAAATATGTGGATGAGGATGAAGAGGAAACTTCGGCCAGCTTGGTACAAATGGCGCTCTCTTCACATCCTGTCTTCATGAATTCCTGTTCCAGAATCATTTTCGGGGACAAGACATGTTTGGTGTGTTACTGAATGTCATGGCGCATTACCCGATGTAATTTAACAAGGCGAAATTCAATCAAAGGTGCATACTTTTGTTTCTATTTTTTTAATGGCATCAGGTTTTTGTTATTGTGATGTACATTGCAGTAAACTAATACAACAATGTGTGTTTTGTGGCTCAAAGACAATGGCAACAATGCTGCTTCTGTGTTATAATGTATGCATCTGATAGTATTTCACCTAATTTACACGAGTTTATCAACATTTTCATTGCCAACTCATAGTAGTATATTAATACAACAATCTGTGTTTTGTGGCTCAGTGGCAATGATAACAATGCTGCCACTGCTACTGTGTAATAATGTGTGCACATTTTATTATATATGTGCAATAATGTGTTTTCTTTGAAATTAAAGCATTTTCACTGGGTACGAATCAACATGCAGACTTCAATGCAAAATAACCAACAACGAAAAAAATTCCTTAATCCGAACCTCCTGTTTTGCCTTTATAACCTGTGTGCTTCCTTTCCTTCTAGGTATTTAAAATAACTATTGCCTTAATGGCCATTCTGTCTAATTTCCTAACGCTTTTAATAGTATAAAATAACCAAAGGTTCAATATTAAAATCCTACTGCGCCTATATACAATTTTTAGTTTCCCTGAATAAAAAGACGACTTTTTTACAAGAGGAAATATACTCTTCTTATAGCAAGCCCATAACTAAAAGACAAAAAGTGCATAAACTCCAATGTGGTACAATACATTCATCCAAAAAAACTCCAAAAATGGGCAGATAAAGGGGGAAAAAACATGCATTTAACTATACTATCTCTCCCATGGAAAAATTGCGTCTTTTCAGGCCACACAAGCATTCGTTTGCCCCTAATTTAATGTTGATGTAAGACTATTTTAACTAGCGCTGCACCGCTAATTTAATGTTACAGTGTGGTTATATTTCGCGCGTTCATTTCCTACGGTTGGCAACGCTCGAACCTCTTAAGCCACGCCCAGGCCGCTGCACGCAGAAGACAGGCCGTTATTATACAGGATCTCTGCTGCAAATTCCTAAAATGTTTTAAAGTTTTGACATTTCAAATTTTCAAACTGCTTTCCCTTTTCGATATGCCAATGAAATAATTAACATAGAAACAACACTGCAGCAAATTCTGTTTAGAATCTGCAATGACCAAACCTACAGCTAAAAACTTCCCTACTCTTAATTGAAGCATTTGTATGTGTCAATTGGCCTAGACCAGTACTACCCGAAAAGAAAATAGCAGCTTCAAAAAAATTAATGGAAACTTCATAAAAGCATGGTTTTATCATAGAGAACTCATGTAGCGGCATCATATGCGAGAGGAAGATGATAAACCTTACTTTAGGCGGCTATTATGCATAATAGCGGCTGTGGCACTCTTGGGCGATTCCAAATACTTCTTGTAATAAAATACCATGACTTGCTTTATTCATACTATGTAGTATGTATCAAAAAATATTCAGTTCAGTAATGGGTATCTTTGCTTGTTTATTATAATAATGTTATGTCACCACTTTATTTCCACTTGATCCAACTCAAACATGAAGAGAGGCCATGATTACATGGCAGATGTAATGGAGCAAAAGTCCCTCCGTGTGTGCAGTATTTAAATGCGAGCGCAGATTTAACCACGAGTATACCGTAAAGGATAAAGAAAAATAATTATTAAGCAATTCACCAGTACCATTAAATAAGAAGATTATTAAATCATTTAGGCTTAACATAAAAAGTTATCTTTTCTTGTCAAACTTTTTTGTTTTCGCATTTAAAAATACAAAAAGCTTGCTTTTTTAATTTTCAGCATATTAATTGATGGTTTGCTTCTCTTGTCATAGATTTTCTTATTTTGCATGTCTTTTTCACGAATTTATACCTAATCTGCATTACTTATCGAGCATGTTCGCCATATTGGCGGGAAAACACCTTTTGCAACTAAAACATGAAAATTGATTATTTTTACATTAAGTAAAAGAAATCTGAGTAAGGAAACAATTGTATTAATTAAAAACACTTTCTTTAGTAAGTTTTTCAATGGTATGCGTAAAAGTGTGTTAAAATTTCAGTGAACGGTGGCTGCATAATATACCTACTACCCCTATTTTATTGCACTTGTGGTACATCCCAAAACGCGCGCCAACGGGTGACGCAAGCGCTTTGGCATCATTCGAAGCCAGAAGCCCGCCGAAATCAAAGGTGATAACTAACGCGGTAAGAATTCGGGAATTTTTTTGGTTTGGAATCTTTAACGTATTGTTATCTATTATTTTGGGCATCATACATTTTTTCCATTTATTTTTTTAATATTCGTCTTCATTCTAAATTTACTAATAAGTTTTATAAGGAATTAAGTTACAATTTTATTTATTTGCTTTGCTTGATACGGCGACCTAAATTCCAATATATTAACGTTTGAAAATTAATTACATTTAAACATCTATTAATTTGTGTGCTTATTGAAAAAGCCAAATTTTACTTGCTGCCATTTATAATTTTATTGACCTACAGAAGCTTTACAAATTTTATAAATTATTCTTATAAATTATCCTGGTGCACACTTCCAGGTATTACCTGGTTTATGTTACTGAATTTACAACATATTAGGTTACAACTTCTTTCCAGGCATAAGAAGTTCAGTTTCAAATTTTTAGGTATTCTCCAAGTGTTAGTAGACTGGTTTTGGTCATTGAAAATGCTAGCCCACAAAAGAATTAAGGTTTTCCTGATGTTACCTTATACATTGAATGTTGTTACATTCACATCTTATAGCTTCTAGGTACGGTGCATCATTGCACCAAATTGTTGCTCTATATTTCAGTATTTTTATTTGATTACTAACCTGATCTTCTAAAGTATGCCAAACAATAACTGCTTAGTGGCAGTAAAACTGTCTCACTTCACACTTGGCTGTTGCATCATTGTTGATGCACTCTACCTGCCTCTTGTTGCCTCCTTTATATAAATGCAAAGGTTGTAACATCAGAAAGTTCTAATTCAAAAGATTTGAAATCGGCCTTTTCTTCCAGAGATTTTTATAAACACTGGAGTCAATCTTCTAACAAACGATGACATAATTCTTTGTGCCAAAGCTGTTGATATTGTTTTAGGGACTAGGCTATCAAACTATCGTTTCTCATTAATGGGCTCTACAGCTTCTGCAGTACTTCATGACTGAGGCAGTCACATTTATTTGGAATGTTGTTTTCTATTTCTTTCTTCCACATAAATTTGTTCATTTTGATGCTGTTCAAAATTGTGTGATCTGTCTGTTAAGTTTTGTCAGTCGCATCTTTACTATCATGATAAGTGCTATTATATCTAAGAGATCACAAAGTTTTCTACATCTGCGAACACAGTTTGGATCCTGATACTTCTATGGTACAGAGTTGCTATTGCATTGCATTTTACTGATGCAATAACTTCAAAAATACATCATCCCATCACATTTTTGTTATGCCACAAATATGCATAACTGCAATGCACTGTTTTCTTATTTATTTATTTTGTAATTTTATTTAAGAGTCTTTTGTGTGTAGTTTCTGTATAGTAGTAGTATTAACTGTAGTGATAGTAGTGTTGTAGCAGTAGCAATAGTTGTAGCAGTAGTATCAGCATTAACAAGTAATATTAGAAGAAACACACACACAGACTCCCTTATTTACTTTAGTTTCTTTTTCATTTTTTCTTTCTTTGGCAGACATTGCAGTGATGTTCTTGTGGTATGCCAAGTTGCATATCAGGCAGCAGCTTTGAATTAAGTGATGCCTGTCTGGTTTTAGAGAAATATACTTCTTGGGTATATTTTGTCTTCTGTAATAAACAAACTGGGGACAGCATCTCAGAATTCAATAACAATAGTACAAGGTGTTTGTTCTCAAGAGACTAATTTTTTGGCATTGTTTATAGACTTTATCCTCTTATGTATTTCATCATATGATATTAGCTACATGATTTGTGATGAAGTGGGTTCATGAACATTGACTTGTACAGGTCTTATGGAATCTATGGATGATATTGGTTTTCTTAGGCCCAGACCTCCAATGCTTCTGATCCGTAACATTCTTATTCAGTCTCTCTTGAACAGAAACTCTGGATAATGTATTTTGCAGTTTATATGAAAACTGATGAACTGTGAGAGAGATATGATATGCTATATCATATACTTCAATATCAGAAAATATTTCGTAAAGTGATTTGCTTTTGTCATTAACTGATTGTCAGCTACTGCTGCAGGTCGAAACTATACTGCCATAATCCTATACAGGTTTTAAGGAAATGTCTCCAAGATATCTACAAATATATTGCTTTTTCTTCGAAATGGTCACCACAGTGTCTGCCTTTAAAACATTGTATCTCAAGATACCTTCGCTCATACTGCTTGTATTATATTTTGGAATCAGTCACTTGATTGTTCATTTCTACACACAACAGACCATGGCCAACCAAACCATCCATTAGCCTCATATGAGGGTGAATGATTGTCAAAATTATACCTTGAAACATGTTATATTACTTTGATAAGGTCACCCAGCCTTCTGTTTATAAACGGTTATATCTCAAAATGTCTTCAGGCATATATTTTGTTATTCTTTTGGAGATTCTCATCCTATCAGCTGTTTCTTTGTTTAAACATCAAGATGATTACAAACCTTGCTGTAGTAATTTCAATAAGTGCCAAGTGTGATTATATCCACGCTTCAGCTCTGTGGTCTTTGGTCTGAACTCAAATTGTCTGTTATCCAGAAAGTCTGAACCTGAATTTGCAGCATTTTTTGGTTTTTTTTTTGTTTGGTTTCCTTCTCTTGCTTTTCTAGGTGCAAGTATTCCATTGTTGTATTACATCTACTCAGTGTATCTGCCTCATTTGTATATTTCTTGTTTTCTTCTACTGCTTATCCATCTTTTCTTGCTGAAAACTGGTAAAATTGTGTTTTTTAAATTTTGAGAATTCTCTTTACTGCATATTTACCTTCTTATCAGTTCCATTAAAATTCCAATTTGCAAAAATGCATCAAATTGTTAGTAATTTTTCCTTCTGTATCCAAGCAGAAATGACAAGGTCACTTAAATTCACCAGTATAGTTAACTGCAATATTTCATGATATATTTAAATACAGCATTTGATATTTGATGAACTGGGTTGAAACATTATTTGTGACCAATTTGCAGCCCAAAGCTCTATATTAGTTCTCTTCTATTGTTTGTACCAATTTGTTACAAATATTAGATCTTTTCCTTTACCTCAGTTTTCATTTGTCCTGAGCACTGAAACTTGAACATTTTCCTGATGTATCTTTTTTCTACATATTATCTTTCATTTTTCAATGTCCTATAATAAATTTTTATTGCATCTCTCCAATTTTGTGCATCACCTGTTGTAATTCTTCATATAATAGAGTTACTTGACCACTGAATTTTCTCCAAATATGATTCTGCTTTCAAATGAAAGAGTATACAATGGCTGTAATTTCAATAGCACTTCAAAATTATATTTCAAATTTTCATACTAAGAATGAGTATTAGTATTTTAAGGATTCCAAGCCTCGTCGAGTGTTGTGTTTAATACAAACAGTGACAGAATTACTTCTGCAAGACAAATGGTGGAGAAGGATTCATCGCCACATCAGGAAGGTACAGAATACTTCACTTATTTATTTAATTATTTACTTATTATTTAACATTATGCATAATGGAATAGACACCAAAGTATTGAAGGTATAAAAGTACAGAAAATTAATAAAACTCAAAAGAATTATAAAATGGAAAGAAAACAGAGAAAGTAAGTTATATACCCATATGATTTGTTTACATGGTTACTGATGAAACATTATTTTATTACAGGTTCTCTCTGGGAGTTTCATTAGGACTTAAAGAATGACATCAAAAGGTAGAAGAAGAGTTGTCAGTTACTTAATGTATCATCATTGTATCATTGCTGGACCAACAGACAATCTGTGTTTTGTTACAGTTTCCTCTGCAGGTATTTCTCACCGGGGCTTGAAGACATCGAAAGGTAGGAGAAGAGTTGCCAGTTACTCGCATGTACTGTCGCTGTGTCATTAATCTGGCATCGCTGTAGGACCTCCACATGCCTGATGCGACCAAGTTTAAAGATGTACTTCACTTGAGTGATCTGTTTGTATTAGCAGACTTGCTCATAGGAATGCATCTGGGGTCCACAGGTGACTATCTCCCCGGGATCCTGCACCCGACTTGGGGGCTGTGGAGAGTATGTTAGGGAGTAGAGTAGACAGCCAATGGGGGCCTGCGGGGTGGGTACTGTCACTAACCCAATCCTCCCCTTTGCCATGGTTAGGTCGCGGTACTAACACTATTTTGTATGTACGCCAGGACGGGCGAAACCTGGAACCAGCTATCTCCGCGTCCCGCTTGATTCCTCTGTTGGCTGGGCGATGCCAGACACATGAACAAGGGCCATACATGCACTGAGAGAAATGTGCTGCCATCTTGTGTTGTTTTCTTCTGTTTCAGCTTTCAGGTTATAACAAGGTGAGGTATCTCATATATTGTATTTGTGTGTTTGTGGCATATTTCTCTCAGCAACTAACGCCAAAGTGAAATTGTATCTTTGACTGTACATGTTTTGTTTGAGCAATTAATTATCTTTCCAGACATGCTCTCCAGGAAGGCATGCTCTGATGACACCAGTACTGTATTGTTGGTTATGCGAGTATGGTATGAGACTCTAGGAGCAGTGTGAGGTTAGCTAACCATTAGGTAGGGTTTAGTTAGGCGATGAAAGTTAGGAGTAGCTCCAGAGCTCACATAGCATCAACATGACCAACAAAACCCCATTCTGTAAACTAATAAAGCTTTCTAAATTTTCCTGGAATGGAACAGAGTTCCCATTTTTTCCCCCTTCTTGCCTCTGTACCTCACCGTGGTTTGGGGGTGGCAACAAACAAACATTCACTTGTGTCCAATCTTTACAGAACAAAGACTATTAAGTTTATATGTGCGAATGTTCTACACTTTTGCTTGCTTCATACATACATAAAAAGGTTAGTATTAATATTTGAAAAAATTGTATTTTCATAGGATGAAAAGAAATAAAGCTAAACTGTTACTGGACTTTAGGCAGGGACATAGCAGGTAATAAACCACCCCCCCCCATCCCTCATATAGTCCTTTGGCATTTGTAGACAGCACTCAGTGATGCTTGATCGCTGTTTAAGTTCTTCGTATTGGCATATGGTTTGAGTATAGATAACTTGGAAGCCAACTGCTTAAGACTACCTGAAATATAATACTTAAATTAAAAAAAAAGACAATTAAAATTAAGATTCATAACAACTACAGGTGTACTACATTCAGCTATTTACATTATCAAATACAAATTAAACATCAAAAATATGTAGAGAAACTAAAAACTAATTACTTTAGTAATCATATCAATCATTACATATCATGATCTCTGCAACTGAGTAAAGTGAGTTAACCTATAAGAATGGCCTAAGCTTCATTTTCAACAATTAAAGCTCTTTTGTGTTTTTAATAGTCATAGGTAATTTGTTGCATTTACTCTGCCAACATCATGTGAAGTATCCCCAAGCCTCAACGTGCTTTGGAGCCCATGGTAAAAGCTGTAGGTCCTCTCATTTCACTGCCATCCTCATCATCACCTACCTTCGGAGGAACAGATTCCACCTGGATGCTTCTACCCCAGAAATGGGTCCAGTTATCACTTGGTGGAATGAGGTATCCCCTGAAGGTTATGGAGAGCATTAGAAATGATGACTTTACCAATGTTCAGAACAATCCCATCTATCTGGGCACCTAAAAAGTTTTCATTTGAATTTGCATCCACCACTTGTGATCATAGTTTTCCTTAAGCATTGAGAATGTGACTATTTTACATATTATCAAATTTTCTGAATCCCCTTCAATTTAATTGGGCCCGATTCCTAGCAAAGTTATTCTTCCAGAGCCAGAAATATTTTCTGGACAATTTCTTAGACAATTTTTATTAACACAGTTCAGTTCACTGTTTATTCTCCTAGTGTTAAGAGCACGTTTATGTAGAACACCACTTAGAATTATTTTTACATCAGACACCTGTGATCTAATGCAGCTTACTATGAGGGCTGATCAATAAAGACTGAGATTGATTTTTTTTCTGTAGTTTCCTTGATAGTTTTATGTCTCTACCACGAATACTTGAAAAGAGCAGGGTTTCGTGTATAATGTCCATAAGCGACAGCACTCTCATAATGCTAGGTTGGTAGTAATGCTGTATATTGTTGACCCTACTTGAATTTCGCATACCACAAAATGGAGGTGACACGAGAGGAGCAATAAAATTTTATTTTCATTTAAATCACACAGCCTTGAAACTTTCGAAAAGCTGAAGCAAGCATACGGTGAAGATGCACTACCTTGTGCAATGGTGTTTAGGTGGTTCAAGGACTTCAAAGAAGGACGAGTCCTCTGTGCTAAGCAAGGTGGGCCTGGTGTTTCGGAATGGAATGATTTACCAGCATGCATTTCCCCCCTCACACTACTGTTACAGCAGCTACTACACGCCAGTATTGGCTACACTGAGGAAGACATTACAAGGAAACGCCCAGAACATCATCGGAATGGGTGGCGACTTCATCACGACAAAGCGCAGCCTCACGTCGCAAATCAAGTCCAGGAATTTTTGGCTAAATTCAACATTACCTGCGTGCTGCATCCATCTTAAAGTGCCGGTCTTACCCCCTGTGATTTGTTTTTGTTCCCATTACTAAAGACAAAGCTCCGGGGCATTCGATTTGAGACCACTGAAACAGTGCTAAAGAAAAGAGAGGCGATTCTCAAAGACCTGACAAAGAATGGCCTGCACCATGTGTTCGAGGACTGGCAGAGACATTATAAAAAGTGCATTCAGTTAGGAGGGGACTACTTTGAAAAAGATCATGTCAACATTGAAATGGAGTAATAAATATCTGTGAAAAAAAATCAGTCTGCTTCTTTATTGATCAGCCCTCACATGTCCATAGTTTCCCCCATTATTTCCTCTGCCCTTACCCCAGCACTTATGTTGGTACCTGCATGAAACAACACTATCTTCAGGTTTTCTTCTTTTAAGACCATCCTTTCTACCTATTTGTTCTTGCATTTCCCGTGGCTTATGCCTGGGAAACAGTGTATCTAATAGCCTTTTTACCTGCATTCCTTACCTGCTAATTTTAAGATTGGGTTGCTCATTACAAGCACTTTCCTCTTCCTGTAGGGGAGGGGTTCCAATGCATTCAGAAGGCACAGGTGCTGCATACCTCTAGCACTCATGGTACTTCTGACTTTACTAGAAGCATGCTGGGCAATAATCTGAGCCTCTCTCGAAAGGGAGCTGTTTTCACATTTGGTTGGATAGTGGTTTCCGATACCCGTGGAAGATTGGATAAATCTGAATGTGATATCCAGTGGAGTTGAGACACCTTAATGTCCTCCAGTACCAGCCTGGAGAGCTGGGAGACAGCATGCTAGAATAGTTAGTCTACCAAAGAACCAAAAAAGACGTGCGTAAGTTATGTATCCATTTCCATTCCTGCTTGAAGGTGAGCTTTGGTTTTGGGTAGATCTTAAGCCCTGTCTACACTGGTTAACATTTAACAAAACTTGTCAAGTGCAACATGTTAGCAGTTTGCATGTTGGCCAAATTTCGATGGCAAAATTGACTTAACATGTTAACCGAAAGAGTTGTGCTTGACACTTTTAACATGTTGGATGTTTTCTACTTTTAATGGAAAACTTAAGTCAATTTGCTCTCTGTGTATGTGATTGGGTGAACTTCAGAAGTTTCCAGACTGTAACCATAGCAACAGTGTACTTCTGATTCCTTCAAGCTAGTGTGTTCAGTAGTTCCATGTTGACTCATTCTGTGCTCGTATCATTGATTTGGTTTGCTTCATGTGAAGTTATGGAATGGACAAAAGAAGACACCTTCATTACTAAAATCTTTGTTGAGGCTGTCATTATGGAACATTGTTATATATGTAATAAAATGTATGGACAATTATGCAAACTTATGTGCAGTTTATTGTTGTTCCAGAGGTATAATATCAGAAAAGAAAAATAGCTTAATTTTGTTAGAGAATTGCAAAAAAAGGCTCAAGTCTGACAGCTGGAATGACTGCTCTCAAATGTGTTCCTTTTTGTGAATTATAGGTTAGAAACCTTGCTCAAAGCTAAGTTGAAGTCACTTTGATTGTTCTCAAGAAATTGAAGTCAAACCTGCTCCGAATTTTAAACTCATTAAAAATATTTTCACTCCTGTGCCGACTAATAAGATAGAGCCTCATCACCTTCTACTTCTCAAGCACAGATACAAATAGCAATAGTCAAATCCTGATCACTGGAGTCCATTTTGCTTTTAGTGAGAGAGTTTGTTGCCCCAACAAATCAACTGGTGTGGATGGAACGTTAAAGGCATTTAACATGTTGAATGAAACATTTTGTTAATAGTTGAATGTTAACTGTTGAGATGTTGAACAGTGTGGACTCACCTTTACCTTAACTAACTGTCCACTTCCTCTTCCATGCTTTTTAGATTTGCATTTTCCATCTACAGCATTGTCTTCTACTTCTTTCAGGACACCAAAGACAGTTTTGCACTGGCATTGTGAACTTGCTACTGCTTCAGTGCAGATTCCAATAGTCCCTTTTTTGTCACCCTGGAGTACGTTGATTTCAGCCACACTTTACCTTCTTCCTGAAGTCTTCATTTTCCTTTTATAACTCACTGGCTTCACTCTGGGCTTTCAGTAAATCCCCATTTAGCAAATTTATCACCATATGTAATGATGCTATTGTTTCTGTGTCCTGCTGCAATGCATGTATATTTTCCAGATGAGAGATTGCCATATTCCCATTTTCAATCATGTTGCCTTTATTTCCACTTGAACATGCTATGGTTTTAAGTCCTGAGGAGACTTCTGAGACAGTTCCAATGTTAGCTGAATGAAAAATCTGCTTGCCTGAGTGCATCTGCACTCCTACTGCCATTGCTCATAAGCTCTCTGTGTGTGACATAAATAAAGCTGAGTTTCAATACTGTGGTTTTGTAAAGCAAGCTCAACAATGGAATTGTTTTTTATGGGTCAGCTGCACCACTGACCTGTAGAAAACAAAACAGTAAAGGTGCCTGGAGTTACATCTCGAGTAAACTAGGGACATTCTACTTCAGATATGCACAGTTCACTTGCTAAATTGCTTTAGTATAATTGATAATCTGTCTGCAGCTGTCACACTCTTCCTATAGGTTGCATTTTTCTCTTTCACTTCTATAAAACTAAAGAATGTCTTAATACAATTTGTCCAAAACTTGTAAATTACCTTAGCACTCAAACAGTGGAGAAAATACATATAACATTGGCATCCTCTTCAGAAGCACTGCCAATACAATATAGTGTACAATAAAACAAACTCTCTGTGACTGTGTGAAGCAAGAATACTTGAAAGTTTTGCATTGTTAATATATGCAGTGGACTCAAGTGAACATTTGTTTGGCGAAAGCAGAGGCACAAACATAATATATATTTCTCTGAGCTTGTTGCAGGAAAAGCAGAAATAAGCAAGACGATGAAGTTAAATTTGCAGAACAGGAAGAGAAAACTATACTAACCTCAATTTGCTTCTGCACATTCAGTCACTTCAGCAACTTCATGTAACTAACAGAGTATTTAGTAACTAGCATTAAATTAATGAAAAATCTGTGTTATTGTGAGAAACAACTGAATAGCAAATAATGTATTGAACAACTGAAAACAATATTAGCAGCTATCTTGGAAGTGGCTAATGCCACAGAAAGAAATTATTTGATATAAATTTTGTTTTAAAAAGATCTACATTTTTTGTGTAATCTATTTTTGTCTATCTCTTAACGTTTGTTAGCTAAAGAAAATTATACCTAATTCCTTTCAAATAAAGTGGACATCACAGAGTATTACCAGAAAATTTAACATATGTATTTTATTAGTCATGTAAATAACTTTAATATGCAGATGTTATTTTTATCAAAATTGTTAGAGAAAAAAATTTTCAAATCTTTGTTGTATCTTTGGGAGATATTGTACTTAAATGCCATGAATGTGCATACATGCACATGCACACACACACAAACACATATTTGGAAAACCCCTTTGTAACCATTACATAATTAATTGCAAGTTTAAAATGGGTTAGGATGTGAATTCACTGTATTCTGCATTATAGTGACCCAGTATATTGTAGCTTTAAAAAAACTAGAAATCATTAGTTATGAAAAATGAACCTATTGTAGTTTTCATTCATATTTCTATATCCACTTTTGCATTATATTTAAATTACATTAAGATTAAACTTTGATATGTGCATATGGTTGGGTTTTAATAAAATCTACATGACAATTTTGTGGGATTGTCGTCTCTCATACTGAGCAGTTGTTGGTTCACAGAGGTTCTGTAGAAAAGCCAAAAACTGAATATGTTAGAACTATCTGAAATTTACAAGCCCACAAGCTATAGTAAACAAGCAATGTAATTTCAGTCCCCATAGGTATATGATTTAATACCAAAATACGTATAACACACACTTTTCCATGTATTTTCACCATCTCACGCCATGTCAAAGAATACCAGAGACCTTAAGTCAAACTGGCAGTTGTTAAAGATGCAAGTATAAAGCCGCAAAAAGGCTATATCCGGTTATTACTATAGTAAAACTATACTGAGTAGAACTTAAATCTGAATGTTATTTATTTTAGAGCTTTTAATCAACTAATTTAAAAACTAGTTCTACAAAAAAAAATAGTTTCGTAGTATTTTGCATTAATTTTATGAATGATGTTATTGTTTCCTCTTTAAATATGATTAGCTGTAAACACCTACAATTTAAGAAAGCGTTAATTCAAATGTCTAATATACGAGGGCAGATTGATAAGTCAGGGACTTTTTAAAGAAAATAACAATTTTTTCCAAAAAATCAATTTTATATCTCAACATAGTGTCCTTTCAATTCAATACACGTTGCCCATATTTCTCCAATTTTTTAACCTTTCCAGAAACTATGATTTTTCAAAGTCTGTAAAATATGAGGTTGTTTCTGCCATGATGTGTTCACTGGGTGTGAATTTCTTCCCTGCAAGCCAATTTTTCAAGTTTGCAAAGAGGAAGAAGTCGTTCAGAGCCAAATCTGGAGAATATTTATTTTCAATCATACAATATACAAAGTAAAACAGTGTTATTGTATATCATGTCAAAGTCATGTCATTACAATAACACAGAATAATAATAATAATAATAATAATAATAATAATAATAATAATAATAATAATAATAATAATAATAATAATTATAATAAATAAATAAATAAATAATAATATATACAAGCTAATACCAGCCATTATAAGTTCAATGCCAATGGTAAAAATAAAGTATATATAAAGAATACTTATTACTTATACAATTTATAATTATTAACGCACAAGAATAACAAGAGCTATAGGATATAAATGAAACAAGTTAGTATATGAAAGAATATTTGTGCTGTGATTTAAAAACTCTTGCATGTTATAAATGCTTTATGAGTGTCTTTTTAAAATTATTTATATCATATATTCTCTTTAAATCCATTGGCAGTGAGTTAAAGAATTTAGAACCTGCATGGATGATATTTTTATTTCCAAAAGTATCCCTGTATGAATTCATAAAAATGTCATTTTGACTTCGAGTAAAATGTCTGTGCACATCTTTGTTTAATTAAGAGGTTTCACTAGAGTTTTCAGCATACATAATAAAATAATTTATATATATATATATATATGCAAAATAGTGGTAGAATTTAAACTGTTTAAAGTACGGTCTACAAGATTCATAACTATTTATTCTGACTAGAACTCTTACTGGTCTTTTCTGTAGTAGAAAGATCTGCATAAAGTATGTTTTTGATAAAAATCCCTGTTTTCTAAATGTGAATGAAATATTGCAAAGTACACTGTATGAACCATTTGTAGAGGTAACATGTTGATGAGTTGATGTAGCAAAAGTATGGCCTTATTAAGTTTAGAATGAATTATACTAATATGGTTTTGACATGAAAGATTATCTCAATATAAATGTCTAAAAACTTTGTTTTTGAACTCTGGATATAGTTTGACTACTATAAACCAGTTTTAGACCTTCATATGGTGGGTGAGGTAGCAGTTTGTAGCTGAAGTCCACAAATTTTGCGATGGCAATGGCTGACTTGTGTGCAGGTGCATTATCCTGGTGAAAGAGAACCTTTATCTTCACCAAATGGGGTCGTTTCTTTAACAATTCATTGTGAAACTGATCCAGCATTGCGGTATAATATGAACCTGTGATTGTTTTACCCTTTTCCAGGTTAGTCGATGTCTATCACCCCTTGTGAATCCCAAAAGACAGCTGCCAAGATTTTTCCTGCGATGGAATGTTTTTCGTTTTCTTTGGAGTAGGTTCTCCGAAGGAAATCCACTGCTTTGATTGTTGTTTGGTTTCAGGTTGATAGTAATGGATCCAAGTTTCATCAACCGTGATATAATGCCGCAAAAGCTCATTTGGGTTGCACTGGAACATCTTCAAACATCCCTTGTAAAATGGTCACACCATTCTGCTTGTTCTCAACTCTGAGCAGTTGCGGCATGCAGCTTGCTGACAGCTTTCTCATACCCAAAAATTCATGCAAAATGTTATACACCCATTCACTCAAGATGTTTATGGTCTTGGCTATCTCATGGATTTTCACTCAGCAGTCTTCCAACACAATATCGTGAACTTTGTTCTTCATTTCTTCTGTTGTGACCCCAATCGGCTGTCCTGTGCACATGGCATCTCTTGTGCTTGAATGGGCAGATCGAAATTCTGTGAACCACTTGTGAACCATGCCATGTGATGGAGCAGAGTCCCCATAATACTTGTTCAGCTTTTCTTCCATTTTCTTCACCGTCTTACTACGCAAAAAGTAGTACTTTATTAGAACACGAAATTCCATATTCTATGAAGCAATACACATCTGCTTATTTTAGATGCTCTCACCAATGTTCTAAGAAACAAATGATGATGAATTTCTGTGATTACATCCAAATAGATGCAAGACTTGGGTGCAAATAAGAAACCTGTGATTAGAACGCTATCTCTTACTAAAATCATGGAATTATCAATCCAAACCTTGTAAATATGCATATAAATTAATTTTTACTTTGTCACCTACCTTTAGCAGATAATACGAAGTATCGTATTCCACCCAAAAATTTGATGTCGAAATGCATGTTTTCAGACCCATGAAAAAATCTTTGATAGTTTTGACGTTTTAAAAAATGGTTCAAACGATTTTGATTAAAATTCCATGTATTTAAGGCATTTACATGACAAATAAAATGTATATGTTAAATTTACTGGGAACAGCCTGTTAAATCCTCTTCATTCAGAAAGAATTTTGTATAAGAAGTAAAACATAAGAGATAGGCAAAAATGTACAACACAAAAAAAATGTACTCTTTAAAACAATTTATTTCAAATAATTTTTTTTTTGTGTCAGCCACTTCCAAGATATTGATTTGAATTTTTCCATATTTTGAAATTTTTTTAAGTGGTGTTGCTATTCAGTTATTTCTTGCAAGAACATGGAAAGCATATTTTCAAATCATTTTTAAACATCTGACTATCGATTCACTTTCCTCTATCCCTCTTGTACCTTCAAAGGTTTATCTTGATTAACATGAAGCAGATAGAAAATGATACGGTAATTTGTATCACAAATTACTTAAAGGTAAATAATGATTGTAATATGAATATGTATTTTTATGTGACATTGATTTCAGATGTTTATTAATTGTGATTATTATTGGTAAATAATAATATACGGCTTTACTGAAACTGTCAATAATAGAGCAATAATGCAGCGAAGGGGTTAGCTGTTTATCATTACTGGGAACCAGGAAGTTACGTAATGTTTCGCGCGGTTTCGGTAGAAGCTTCTAGAATGTCTCCTAAAGTAATATGTATTCGTGGTTTTCATTTGATATTAAAATAGACGCTAATGTTGGCGCGTTTTATTAGCCAATAGCAGTTCATTTATAATCTTTAGGCATGTCGAGGAGTGGGAGTATATAAGCCAGGTTTGAGGTAGATCGCCCCACAGTTCAACAAAATTCTCAATACCTTACACGTCGGTCGCCCAGTTCATCAAAATTTCTAACACGCTGTCTTCAGTTCGTCATAAGTTACGCGCAGCAGAATTATGAGAATCTAAAGTATTATACAGTTAAATATATATAAAGTTGAAGTACGTGAGTTAAAAGTGATAAGACGTTATTACAAACAGTTTCAGTTTGGCGAGTATCCAGATCAATATGTAAAAGTGTTTGTGAACGTGTTCGGCAATAAAAGTTATAAAACCAATTTCTTCATTAAGTATAATTTCTGGATAAAAGATTCCTTTCCGATTCACACCCTGCAAGAGATAAATGTTCGACCTAAACAGCTAGCTGGAGGACACTTAAAATAAATTATTTCAAAACTGATACAAATTGCTACGCCAGATGGAGCTACAAACCAAAACAAGGAGTGACGTCACAAGATGGCAACGCGTGAAGTAAGCAACATATGATCTACAAGTTCTAATAACTTA
Organism: Deroplatys truncata; assembly: GCA_030765065.1. Lineage (NCBI taxonomy): Eukaryota > Metazoa > Arthropoda > Insecta > Mantodea > Mantidae > Deroplatys > Deroplatys truncata. Next base: position 298,755,705 of record CM060975.1, on the reverse strand, counting down.
CGCTATAAATATTACGTAAGTATGCATATATCCGTTGCAAAAAAATAAGCTTTCACAACAATAGTTTATAGGAGAGATATAAAAATAAATGATAGTTTATAGATAAAAGTCAAGTGAATGTAATACATCAGTATTTTATAAACACAATACATAAAAGTGCTGTAATTCTTTGAACATTCACAGAGAAGCAATAACATTTGAGTTCTGGTAAGTTACACTTGACTAAACTACTTTAGCTCTTTTTCATTGTTTTACAAATCCCAATTTTGTGCAATTTTTAGTGTAATAAGTATTACATTTAGAAACTGGATATGTTTAACATGCCATTTAATTCATTCAGCCACATTCTAAGCACAGAAACATTTGTAATACAGGTTGGGAGACAATGGGTTGTCAAGTTTTTAGAATATTTCATGGTGTTTCTACCAAGTCCAGCTTGAATTAAAATTATAATGTGTTTGAAAATTGCAATAAAACATTTCTACTGGTCCCTGCTTAAATTCAAAGTCTCATGTGTACAAATGGCATAACACCTTCTACCAGGTCTGTGCTCATACCTCAGTCACATTAAATCCAAGTTAGTCCGGTGTTAGCAGCGGTAGAGTGTGGAAGTGTTAATCGTTGTGCTCAGCAAGAGTATGAAGATGGGAGTGGAACTACAAGTTTACCACGTTAAAATAGGGAGCTTCAGGAGGATAAAAATACTGAGCAAAAAAGGCATGGTAATGGTTATAACAGAAATTTGGCTAACTTGATTGTGGCATCCTATTAATAATTGGAGGAGTTGAGTGGAATCAGGGACTGACAGAACTGGATCAAGTGTTGCAGATGCTAAAAGGTATAACAAACGAGTTATCTGAACTAAAGGCAGTTGAGAAACAGCTCGGTGTGAAAATGGACAATAATACAGAGCAGCTAAAAGCTGCACTGAAAATGCTAAAAGAGAGGTGGACCGAGAATTAGAAGAATGCACAAAGGGAATGAAGATAATGAAGAGAAATTGTGAAGCAGCAAGACAATGCAGATTACGGATTATTTTGGGGTTAACCTGTTCAGCACCAAGGGAAGTAACATTGATAGAATTAGGAAGAACAGGGAGGAAAAGAATAATTATGGAAAGAATTTTGAGATATTGGTACAGGTGCCTTCAAAGAGAAGAACAAGATATATTAAAAATTTGTGTGGATCAACGGAAGATAACTTCAAATAAGAATGGCTGGTGGGCAAGGATAAGAAGAGAGAGAAGATAGAAATTGGGGACATTTGGCAAATAGAAGAAGAAAAAAACAGATTTTGGAAAGTAGTCAGAAATAGGAAGAAGATATGGAGAAGCAACAAATCTGGGGAAGTTTTGAAAATAAAAAGACCCTAAGTTTATTTAGAACAATTAGGAGAGATTGGGGGAGAGAAGGTTATATTGACTTATATAGCAGACTGGAAAGGGAAAGTTTAGCATGGGTGAGAAAAGGGACTATGTTCCTTAGAGGGTTAAATGGGAGAGAATCGGGAACATGCACCATATGTGGAGAAAAGGAGAATAAGATACATTACTTTTGGGGGGGGGCTCTTAGCTGATGATGAAGACACGGTGTCTTCGATATGCGTTCAAGGTAATTATCTTGAAAGAGTGAAGTTAGAGTGTGTAGCCACTAGAATTTTATTAATATACATTACTTGGTTGAATGTAAACAGTTAGAGAAGTGGGGACAGGATGTTTGGGAACCAAAATGGGACAATATGAGCAAGGACATGATAGCTATAAAATATTAATGGTTAAGGGAGGAAAAAGAATAAAGGAAATGGGAGAGTTTTCAGGAAAATCAAGAAAAAATGGTTAAGGAAAATTAAAAAAAGCAAGGGGAAAGGAGCAGAAAGGGCAAGAGAGAGCAGAATAGTAGGAAAGTAGGAATCAGGGAGGTGGAAAGGGAAAGAAAAGAATAAGGGCTTACTGAAAGCCAAAGGGCCAGGGTGCCAGCCAAAAAGCAGCCCTTAAAAGGAAGGAAAATCAGACTAAATTTGTACTAGAATTTACGTAGTTTTAAGAAATTTAATAAAATGTATCTAACATTTTGTATGTTGTTCGGTACAAATAAATATACTTTTCTAAATCTAAGTTGTTTCATTTCCAAGGAACTCTTTGTCTTCAGGATACATTGATGGAAATGGAAGTCTGGATATCCATATTTATAGTGCGAGAGAAGTAATCTGAAGCAGAAATCTCATTGGTTCACATTATTTTTATATGATTGGTGCCTTTGTCATTTTGATGGAGATTTGGCCTTGAGATGGGCTGAGTTGTTGGCCCCAGTCACTTAGTGGTTATTTACATCTGGTTACGCTTCTGTGGGTCCCTGGGCATGCTGGTATTAATGGAAAAACCCACGGATTTTTCCCTGGGTCCCGAAGCAATGGGCTAAGTTGTCAGCCCCCGCTGTTTAGTGGTTATTTATGTCTGGTTAGTCTTCTAAGAGTTCCTGGGTATGCTAGTATAAGAGGATTCCTCTAATACCAGCATGCCCAGGAACCCACAGAAGAGTAACCGGATAGCTGGCACAGAGTGTATCCAACATCCTTGGCATTGCCACACCAATTTGGGTGTAGTTTCGAATGCTCTAACAGGTTTCAAAGCTGCCATGCTATTTGAGCAGATATACACGTCCATCTGCCTGGCAGGGTAAGTTTGCATATATTGTAGTGGCCCATCATAGAGTTCAAATCCTGGTCTGGGGATTGTGTTAAATTGCATGAAGTGTCAGAAGATGTGGTAATGTAGGAAGCACTGGATTGTAGGACACCGGGTTGCTTACTTGGCAGTTAACCCCAGAGGTTGCTTATAATGGGGGAAATAGATTTAGATGGTAGAGCAGGTCAATATTGGGGTGTGAAGGTCCATGGTAGGGTGTCAGGAGGAAGAGGCATTAAATAAATACTTAGAGTTGTATAAAAATGACTATATTCTGGGATACTTAAACATAGCGTTGTACATACAAGAACTTAGGCATAACCACACATCTCTTACCTGGAAACTTCTGGCCGGACTTGTTGTGACACTGGGGTAAATGTTAACTGATTAGGTTGGGGCATCAGAGCCCTGGCGATTGTAGGCTCTGCATCATAATGTGCAGAAGAAGAATCGAGGGCTTGACCCACATATATAGGCAATATATACCCTTCAGAAGTCAAGTAAGTGACCCAGTGTCCTGCAAGCCAGTGCTTCCTACATTACCACATCTTCTGACACTTAACACAATCTAATGCAATCCCCAGGCTGTGGTTCGAACTATATGTTGGGCCACTACAATATCTCGGCCTAAAAACAGTAGCAACATTTACAAAGGGAATGACAAGCCTGATCCTAGGGTCCATCTCCAGAAGTGGAAGCCATCTGTGAACCATGTGCTACTCCCAGCTTTTGGAGAGACCCAGTCTCTGGGTCCCACTACCCTTGGATGGTAGTACCACTGTAAAAGATGGACATAGCTAATAGGTAGAGGAAGTGCTGTATTCCACCCAAGGATTTGATATCGAGACTTCACCAGAAATACACTTTTAGTAGCCCTCTACATAAAAAAAATTAAGCATTTTTAGAAAAAGATTGGTGTATGTGCCCTTGAACAATATAACTCAAAAACAAAAAGTTAAATATCAAACTAAGTTCAGTATCTTCCAAACATGCAACATGATTTTCAAGAAAATTCCCCCATACCATACTAACCTTTACATGCAAACATTTTTTTGAAATGGGTTATTCTTCAAAAATGGCTCTGGGATTTTCATTAAAATAACATATATTATATTTACATGAAAACTAAAATGTATATCTTGAATTATTTTGGGAATAGCCTGTGAAGTCTTCTTCAGTTGAAGGAATTTTGTACTACCGGTAAACATTAAGCAATAGACCAAAACAAACTACACAAAAAATTTAAGTCTCTTTAAAACACACAATTTACTTCAATTAACTTTCTTTGTAGCATTAGTCATTTCCAAGATTAATGGTTTGGATTGTTCAGCTGTCATGATTTTAAAGTCAACATTTAGTTATTTCTCTCAAATGCATGGCAAGAGATTTTATGGATTTTTAAGGCCAGCATATAGCGTCCGGTTTTAAACCATTTGCTATTTCCTTTGCGTCTATAATGAAATGTGTAATGTACCTAATTCTGTGACGGTTTATCCTCATTGAAATGAAGTAGCTATATCTACACTGGTGTGCAAAACCTAAGGACGAAAGTAATCTTCGCATGCTGTGACACTGCCAAGTAACATAGCTCGAGAAACTTGAATCATACATAGAGGGAACTGCTACAGTAGGCAATTAAACGAAATATGCAATGAGACGAACAGAAATGCCACTTTTATTCATAGACCATAAGCTACACTAAAGTCAATACGACATATGATGGCTCTCTAGATTTACAGAAACAGATACATGGTGCTTAAAAGGGTGTATGATCACCACGGACAGCAATGCATGCTCTGCATCATGCTCCCATGCTGGCCACAAGGTTGGTAAGCAGTTCTTGTGGTAGGGCGTTCCATTCCTCCACCAGCGCTGTTGACAACTGTTGGATGGCCGTTGGTGCATGTGGATTTGCTGCAATGCGTCTCCCCAAAGCATCCCACACGTGTTCGATGGGACTTAAATCGGGGGAACGAGCAGGCTAGTCTTCGCCGAATATCCTCTCGTTCCAAGAGATCCTCGATGCGATCGCGCATTGTCATCCATAAAACTGCACCTGAAAAGACGCACATGGGGAAGGAGTACAGTATCACAATAACGTTGACCTGTCTAGATTCACCGCCCAGGTTTGCAAATAACAGGCAAGGAAAGCAATATAGGCAATTAGTCACCTTACAAGCACAAATCCATGCATTTTGGGCATATATATCCTACATGAATTCACTTTTAAAATCTCTGTTCTTTGATGTTGTTACCCGCACAATTCTAATCTGAGGAGTGGGCTTACCATCATGTTTTATTTCTGTCTTCTTAGTTAACGATAAATTAAAAAATATAGTTAACTAGCTAACTTTCATTTTAACTTCACGATATTCACTGCACTTGTTATTTTTCAGCAAATTCTTTACAGTTACAGACTAATTTTTCTTCACATTTGTCTTCCAGCATTTTATGAACAGCTGTTGTTCGAAGACTAATTATAACATACAACGCGGCACCCATCTTGCGCATAGCTTTCTCATGTCTAAATTTTCACTCAATATGCGATGTACAGCACTTTTTGAAATGCCTACGATGTCTGCTAGCACGCGCATTCAGTCAACGGTCATCCACACCATTTTGTGGATTTTTATCGCAATTTCTGGCTTGGTCACCTCATTTGGTCGAAAACTGCGATGTTCGTCTTGGCAGCTCGTACGGCCTGACTTAACCTCTGCCACCCAATATTTTACTGTTGTAAACGAAGGAGCAGACTCCCCCAGAGTAGAATATAACTCAGCTTTAATATTAGTTGGACTAAAACCTTTCAAATGAAAGTATTGTATCACTTAACGATGACCAGTTTTATCCATGTTTACAAATTTGCAGAGAGCGTTCACTATTGATGGCTGGCAAACAGTTACTAAACAACGTGGCATCATCAAACTTCAAACTTAAGCGTTATAAGGGTGGTACTTTCTACCACAGTCATTTTTTTAAACAATAACCACTATCTATACATCAGGTCGGGTACTTCTGGGGTGCCATAGTACTTCCAAGTACAAGTTTAGTTTCGTTTAAAAAATGCAGAGCCGATTTCCCTTCTATTTCGGACAACTTGAAATGGAATGTCCTCAAAATGAGCAACACATGTTCATCTGACGTGCATACATCAGGATGAAATAATTATGAGACAACCTACACAGTGGCAACAGACACGATTAATTTTTAATGTTATTTATGAAAACAATGAATAATTAAACAGTAATTGGTTTAAGGAATGCTGCAATTCGTTAAAATAAGGCATTGAAGAAAAAAAAACAATTGAGTACTTGGAGCCGGTCTTGCATGAGCTTAGCAGTGCCGAGAAAGGTTCAGATTATGATTAAGGCACGAAAAAGTGACCATAGGTAATATTAAATACGCGCCATCTTTGGTTTTTCATCTTGACCATGAATTAAATAATAGGGCATACAAATTGATGGGTAGGAGAAACCAAATAATTTTGGAGTACAGTTCTGCTACACGCCGCCATAGCTGGGTAACATCACGACCTCATTAGTCACTGTAAAACATTTTGAATTCAACAAGTATATTACTTGTAACTCTGATAGAGGAATCAATCTATTGAAAATACTTTTATTTGCTAATAAGTAAAAATACTAAATTACTTCGGACTTAAAAGATACTTTAATCTCGACATAAGTGTATTGTATAATATGCTAGCAACTCTATCTTATAGGGGAAAATTGCGCGTAGGCTCGTAATTGCACATGCGCTGTTTCTACGCTGAGTAATGCATGAAAGGTACAGGTAGTTTACCAATATAAGTCAGAGCTGAGTAATTGAATTTAACATGCATGATTTAGAAATATCCTCAACTCACCAAGCAAACCTGATGGTCTCAATTAGAATCGGCGAGATTCACGTGTAGGATGTGGGCTCGATCGACATCTTCGAGAAATAATTTTCACGGCCGCACAAATAACGCAACGCTGAACAAGAAGCTGTATAATAATTAACCAATAACAAATAACAGATACAAAAATAACTGAAAAGTAAGGTGACACCAAGGACGTATTGCGAATAGTAAATGCAAGCATGAACGACCACGTGGTAATTTGTGGTCAGTAATAACGGGCCTGCCGTGTTCACTTGTTTTCCCAACTGTAGCATTTAAGTTCGACCACGGCCAGAACTTACGAATAGGAGTAATGCTACTCTAAAATCTGCCAAAGAAAGAAAAGACATCACTATAGTATTTTTGGACATAAGAAAAGCCTTCGATAACATAGGTCATTTACATTTTTCAAAATACTGGATTCCATTGGAGTTCCTAGCAAATTATCACGTTTAATTATGAGTCTACAAGAAAATAACAGCACAATATTTGAAACCAATAGCAGTAAAACAAATCAGATAGAAATAAAAAGAGGCATATTACAGGGTTCCCCTACATCTCCTATTCTTTACAATTTAGCAACTGATTTCATTCTGGAGGAGCTCAGTGAGCCATCTTTGTCTGAAGAATATGGTTACTCGACCTCAAATTGTCAGAATTTAACAATTGTGAGTTTCGCAAATGATACCGTGATAATTGGGAAAAGTTTGGAAGCAGCAAAAGAATTAACTAAATAAGCAATACAACGTTTTCAAGAAATCGGCCTCGCCATCAATACATCAAAATCTGTTTTTTATCCATTAGGAATGGAAAATATTCTCCTAATAATATGATGATTTATGAAGATAATGAAATTCACTGTCAACACCCTGATGAGAAAATACATTACCTAGGCATCAACTTAAAAGATGAAATAATTTTTAATAGTCATCAAACTTTAGAAAAGTTACGTAAAAAAGCTGAAACTTTAGAAAGTTCACCCCTGTTACAAGCAGAGCCAGAAATGTATTATTCTAAACTTATCAATCTCAACGACATTAGTTTATCCGTTTCAAGTTATTCCAATGGATAAAATTCCACAAAAAATGTAATTTATGCTGACAAAATCTTAAAATGCAAAATGCACTTTAAAAAACATTCTACGGTTATCAACGAACGTTCCAGATTATATGGTTTACTCTGAAAGAAAATATAAAGGCCTTGGTCTATTCTGCGCCTCATGGAAAGTTCGACTCCACATATAAACATCTGCAAAGTTCTTAAATACTTCAACGACCCACTTGTTAGCACTGTAAGAGATTTTGATCAAGAAACTCAAGACTCCTCAACATCACTCAAAACGACATCAGAGATCCTGTAAGTCTTCTCCCAGATGCAAGGAAAGTAAGACAACATCTGAGACAAAAAGAATTCCAACTTTGGAGCGAATTACCACACAAAGGAAGAGGAGTTAAAATGTTCAGTGATTCTACGCCTGCTAATAAATGAATCCGAGATCATCGCTGACTTTCTTGCTCTGAATGGAGAGATGCCATCAAAATGACTGCTGGTGTTATTGCTGTACGCTCGTTAACAGGGAGGTCCCAGAACAATACCCTCTGTCCCCGTTGTGGCAGAGAGCACGAAACCCTTGCACACGTTCTGGGTGCTTGCCCATACGGAGAAGTGATGCGAAACAGCAGACATCACAAAATAAGAAGCATGATTGCAGCAGGTATGAAGGAAAAAGGTTTTCAGGTCCACGAGAGGGTATATGGATTATCAACAGTGGTAGTAGCAGGCGCATCGACCTCATCGCTTACAAGACATCATCTGACAGTAGCGGGTTAATAATTGATCCTACTGTGCGCTTTGAATCCCACTGTCAACAATCCGAAGAAGTAGACGCAGAAAAAAAGGCCAGCTATGAACCCACTATCTCCTATTACAAGGATAAATACAATTTAAATAAAATCTCAGTCACAGGATTGATGATAGGAGCTAGAGGGACAATACCCCCAAATCTACACAAGTTTGTGGTAGATTAAATGCCTAGATAAACGCCTACTTAATTAAATAGTAATCATGACTATTAGAGGATCAACTCTCATCCTCAGAAAAGATTTGTATTCAATATAATATTGATACGCCACTTTACAAATCATTGAAATTACACACACACACACACACACACACACACACACACACACACACACACACACACACACACACACACACACACACACACACACATATGTATATATATTAACTGCATAATAGGATTGTCTTATAGAAATTATCTGTTCCGATTTAAATTCATTTATATTTCTATTTTAAGTTGATTTTCATTATTTTGATATGTTAATTGTAAATCGTCATTATTGTTGTCAATTTAAATTTGTTAGTTGTACAAATATACTTTGTCTATATGGCAGCTCTTAATTGAGGGAAGTGGTAATAAATAAAATTGTTACAGAGAATATAGAGTATATAGTTTTGAGTGATTGCAACTTTGTAATATCAAAGGCGCTACACACAATCACATTTCAAGATACCCGCAGACATTGTTTACACTTTATTTTTAAATTGTTATATGCAGTAATTAAGTTTAATAATTATTTGGCTACTTACTGTTGTATTAATTTGAACAGATGAAAATATGAGGGCATATAACGCATAGAATTACTGAAACAGTGTTTAAATTAGCTGTGTACTAGGGAAAAAATAAAACTATTAGTAGAACAAAACTGATTTGACGAGCAGAAAACCTGAACCAGTAGTGTCTGTGTGTGTGTATAGATGTTCTATCATCTGTGGAGGAAGCTATTGGTTGTTTAACAGAAGCGGGTGAAACGAAGAAAAGAACAGTTTACAATTGCAAATAACCATAGCGAAGAGTTTGTTGTTTTGTGGGAGAAAAATACAATATTGGCACATAGTAATAGTGATTTAAATTTGAACTGCGATTGTTTGGCACCCGACATTTCAATAGAATGGGTCGTATTAAACATATACCCGAGAAAAAAGTTAATAGTCGGTAAGGTTGTTGGTTGCAGATGTCAGCATGCTAAACTGTCAATATGCAGCATATCCAGTATAGATACTAAGCTAAGTTTGATGTGAGAAATTCGCACATTCGTGCATATATGTTATTTTAATTGTGTATGGCATATTCCACAATAAAAAATGATTCTTGGCAGAATATAACCTCACTTAAGCTAACGTTTACAACATATAGCGGAAATACTTTGATGTATAGCAGCTTACCTACAACCGCCTACTGAATTACATTAATCATATTTTCAATAAAATACGGTTGATTAATTGATCAAGCACTATGTGTGTCTGCTGCTAAGTATACGTGCATCAAGGGCGTTTTAAACGTTTGTACAGTTCAACTAGAGGAGATGCATTATTTGACTTGGAAATATGTATAACAGCCACTATTATGCAATCATAATGTTTTATTAGACCGCAGAGTATGAAGCAAAGCATAGGTCAAAAATGCTGGTAAAGATTTGGATATTGTGCAGAAATTGTAAGGTCATTTCAGTCAACCAAAACTCTCTTTAGAATTTCAACTTATTTGATTCTAACAATATGATGATTAATTAAACATTGAAGAGACCATGTCCCTCATCAAATATGCTTTTTTGACAAAGTTTCACTGAAGCAGAGCAGGTCAGGGGCTGTTCTTGATCTTAGCAAATGCTAAACTAATTTTGGTAAGAAAACTTTAAAACATTCCAAATTAAGTAAAGAAAAACAAATGCATGTATGAGAGGTACAAACATCCTATGTGTTTTGTTTTGCAATAGCTTCTGGTTCGGAGACACTATCCTTAAGACGACTCGGCTTGTTTCTTGGTTCTGTCCATTAGATGCCACCATGAGCCATGCCCAGGAACATTGAACACGCCATACAGCACATATCCATCACTGATTTTCTAACACTTAACTAAAACAGTGTCTTTCATTGTAATGCATATGAAATATAAATACTAAGCAGTAATGTATTGTAAACTACCAGCAATTTCTCTAAATTAAATGGACATGTATTGTATGGAGTGTATTTAAAAATTATATTGTGTTTTTGCACAAAGAACTCTCCACCTGAAAAGAACTCTCCTCACATTCTGCCTTGCATTCAGAGTACGTAAAAAGAAAGTATGAATAAAGCCATGCAGTCTATTGGTAATGTGTTACATGCTTGTTAATCAGGTAGTGTCCATTTTTAACTTTTTCTTGTCTAAGGAACAGCACAAGCTCTGTTAAATTTGTATATATCCAGATAATTATAATCAATGGTTGGAAGATATGTGAATATGGGAATGATGGAACAAAGAATAATTATAGGCTATGTTAGTAAATTAATGTGAAATATGTTGCTCATTCTGTTAAAATTTTCTGTTGTACAGAACAAAGTTTCATTCTCCAGAAAAACAGAAGGATCCAAGCAGCATTAGTTTGAAGGAGAAAACATCACAGGCCAATCAGAGAAAAAAGGTAAACAAATGACATTCTGATGTATTCTTGATAAGCAGTATAATGCAACTGGAACTAACTTCTGCACATATCTCATCTAACAGAGCAAAAGTATTAATGTAGTTTGTTGTTAAAAGGTTGTTTCTACAAAAAATACAGAAAACTCAAGACCTTTACATGTCTCACCAAGTGCAAACAACAGATTTTCTCTACCTGTTGTAGTTTTAGCTTTTTTAGCGCTACACAAAACATTGTGAGATTGTTGAATTATTGAACAACTATCAACAATCGAATTAGAAAATACTTGGCCTGCACACCAGCTTTGAGGATGTGAAAAACGTGCGCTGTTCATCACACTGAAATTGATATTATGCTGGTTGTCAGTCTCGACCAATACAGCTTCATGCAAATGTAGGTCAAGGCAAAGGAGTTTGTTGCTACTAGAATGTATACTTATAAAGCGTTATGTTTTGAAATATCTTTTAAGTCTTGAGCCATTTAAATATCAGAAAAAAGTAAAAAGTTATTATTTCAACCAAAGAATCTGTTCTTGCAAACAGATTTGACACAATCACAGATGAGAGAGATCATTTTATGGCCTGGTCTGGATTGCATGTATTGCAATCTGCTTGCTGTCTTCTATACTGGGGGGGGGGGTGCTATTCTAAAACTCCTGCATTACATACTCATGAGTAATAGTAACAGGCACTATAATGAGTACTAACCTTGTTATAAGTGATGTCCATCTGCACTGAGTTATTCCACGCATTCTTTGTTGCCACGATGTTGTAATAGTCATCCTGTGTGGTTTCAGTTTTAAAAGTTTAGCAACTGTATAAGCAGAGGAATTTTGGAACACCCACTTGCTGTGTGTAACATGTCTTAGAGACTTCTTTGGACAGCATTTGATTGTTGTACCAATTTTGTCAATTTTTTTTCCCTCTGTTATGAAGTTTTATTTTTGTTGTAGGAGTTATCTGCCCCACGCTTTGGGAGCCAATTTGAAGAAGTTTTGTATTGTAGTTCAGCTGTTGGGGAGTCGAACTTAAAGTTGTTGCAACCGCACGTATGGTACAAAGTTCCGGTAGCCTTCACCTCAAGTTTAAAATTATTAACTTTGTAGTTTTTACTGTTTGTTTAAATATTATATATTTATGTTTGCCTCGGCTATGTCAGTATTTATTTTTAGAGACATGTTTCTCTTTGCAGGATTGTGGTGCGACTGAAGAATGTAGGCTTACACAGATTATAATTTTCCTTCACTCCTTTTATTAATGCTTGACATGATTTAAATTACACTTCACTGATTAGAGAGAGCTGTGAGATTCTTTTATTAATTACTTGCACTTTTTAACACGTAAACTATTTTTGTCTCACACAAAATACGTATTAAATTTCTCGAGGACACATCTCGCGTCTGATTAGTAACACTTGTCTACAACCAACGCGTCCAGTTATGAGCACTGTCTACAAGCAGCACGTCCAGTTATGAGCACCGTCTACAAGCAACTGACTTGATTTCTAGCACCTAAATTTGTAAATTTCTGTATTTCACGTCTCTGATTGGGTATTCCTAATCCAATAGAATACTTTTATTTAACTTAAGCTTTTTTATGGTTGTCAATTGGCTATTTTATAAACTGTCACAAAAATTACATTATTGTCGCTCCAAGAATGACTTAGTAGTATTATTAAACTTTCAAATTCATTATTGCCTCAAGGCTACCTCATTGTTAGCAACTTTTAACCTATTATTCTCACACCTCCTACATTATTAAATTACGTAATACATTCACATAACATTATTACACATGTATACAATAATATAAACATATGCAATGACTGTAATATACATTTTTTTATATATTGTTACATACACATATTGCTTTAAGGCGGGCTGTTATTGAATTTATATATTATATAATTTGACTGAAATCATTTAAGTGTTAAAAATACTGCCTCAGTTATAATATGTCTTTTTCGCTTCTTATATTTAGCAATCCTGTTGTCCTAAACTTATTAATCAGATGTCTAACAGTAACTCTATTGGGAACTGGAATACCAGGAAATGACTCCTGAAATTGTCTACATACCTTCTACATAATTTGGTTTTTACGTATAAAAATTCTTTGTTCAAGCATAAATTTTTTTGCTAGGCATTTCAGTGAACTAATAATAAGACAATATTTAACAGCAACAATAATAAGAACACTAAAGTAATTCATACTCAAGACAGATGTTTGTATAAGCTTTCACTTTTGAGATTCACAATGAACAAATTCTAGTCTTTACAGCACGAACAGAAGATAGCAACTGATAGTTGACATTCACAGCATATAACATGTAGTCTTGAATGGGTCATTCACTGCTAGTGAGCTAGCAGAACATACTAAGGTCACTGCAGTGCAAACGGATCATGGCTGGGTCACAAAACGACCGCTTTGTACCAACAATATGGAATTATTAACCCGTTCAATGCCAGAGCAGTTTACTTTAAATTTACTCTATTGTTATTAATTAGTCATGCCCTTTGGTTGAATACCGCTCCAATCAAACTGAAAAAGGGGGAAGCCTTTTCATCAAAGCATCTGTATTCCTTCATACTAGCCCTGTATATAAATACTAATTGTGACTATTAATTTATCCAAGATTAGTGTTTCTCAAAAGTATGAACAAGTTATGTAATCATCAGATGCAGTGCATTTAAGTGCTAATTTACTGAACCATGTTGTTGCATTTAATAACGCTTTAAGAACACATTTTTCAGACTAAGAAAAATTAATGTTTAATTTTTTAATTTTAAGAGCACTAATAATTATGCTTGACTATTAAATAATTACTTTTTAACCATAATTTGCTGGAGGAAATGTTATCTCCTTCAATCATATTGTCAATTATATCTGACATGATATCATCTTTTTCCCAGTATTCCCTTTCTACTTTTTGTACTTGCCTGAAGTATCTTTCCCAATTACTCAATGCCACATCCTTTGAGAGTAATATTTCCGGGTTTTTCAGCAGGGATAAATCTCCTGCCATGTTACCTTCTTGCACCACATGCTTTACTCTAGCCCAGGCTAATTGAATGGATCGCATGTCAGAAATATAAACAGAAAAATGCATTATTGTACTTATGTCCCAGAGATTCTAAATGCGAGTTGATTATATATACGAGGGCTGAGACTGATTTTTTTTCACAGATGTTTATTACTCCAATTCAATGTTTACATGATCTTTTTCAAAGTAGTCCCCTCCTACTTTAATGCACTTTTTATAGCGTCTCTGCCAGTCCTTGAACACGTGCTGCAGACCATTCTTTGTCAGGTCCTTGAGAATCGCCTCACTTTTCTTGAGCACTGCTTCAGAGTTCTCAAATCGAATATCCCTAAGCTTTGCCTTTAGTGATGGGAATAAAAAAATGTCACAGGGTGAAAGATCAGGGCTATAAGGTGGATGTGGTACACAGGTAATGTTGAATCGAGCCAGAAACTGCATGACTTGATTTGCGACGTGAGGCCGTGCATTGTCATGATAAAGTCGCCACCCAGTCCGAGAAAGCTCTGGTCGTTTCTTTGCAATGTGCTTCCTCAGTGTAGCCAATACTGACGTGTAGTATGCTTCTGTAACAGTAGTGTGAGGGGGAACTGCATGCTGGTAAATCATTCTATTACAGTCAAAAAATGTGATCACCATCACTTTCCCTGCAGATGGAACAACTTTTGCCATTTTTGGTGTTGGAGAACCTGGCGATTTCCACACTGTGCTGGCTTGTTTTCCTTCAGGATCATAATGATGCAGCCATGACTCATCACCGGTGATAATCAATTTAAAAAATGCATCCCCTCTGTCAGCAAAGAGACGCAGCACCCCACGGCTTGTCTCCATTCGCACAGCCTTTTGTTGGGGAGTCAACAAACGTGGCACCCAACGAGCACAAACTCGGGTCATATGGAGATGGTCGTGCATAATTGTAAACACACTGCCATATGAAATTCTCAACACTTCACTGAGGTTATGTAATGTTATACGCCGATCCTCTCGGACAATCACAGCAGCTGTGTTGATGTTGACTTCAATCACAGCAGAAGCCAAAACACCAGGCCCACCTTGCTTAACACTGACAAGTCGGCCTTCTTTGAAGTCCTTGAACCACCTAAACACTGTTGCACGAGGTAGTGCATCTTCACTGTACGCTTGCTTCAGCTTTTCATAAGTTTCGGTGGCTGTATGGTTTAAACGAAAACAGAATTCGATTGTGCTGTACTGCTCCTCTCGCATCACCTCCATTGTCTGGTATGCGAAATGCACGTAGGGTCTACAAAATAGAGCATTACTACCAACCTACCAACATTATACATAAAAATCCGCTCTTTTCAAATATTTATGTTACAGATACGAAACTATCACGGAAGCTACAGGAAAAAATCAGTCTCAGTCTTTGTTGATCAGCCATTGTATTTTATTTTTAGAATTAACTGGATGCACCAATTTTGAAAGACCCTCCATCCTCATAGATTAATCACAGGTAACTAACTGCCAGCTTTCTTAACCATGACATAATACCTGATTTTACGGAGTACTTTGTTGGTGGTTTGTTATTTGCATGCATTGATTTGGTACAGTATCCAACACTACGACAGAAGGGAGATTAGGTGCAAGTTTATCATTGAGTTGTTAAAATTAACATGTTCATCTGTGCATGGTAATCATCGCTGATTGTTCCGGCTTTATAGACAAGAGCATTCTATAAAAGCACAATTTTTCCTTTGTGTTAACCATTATGAGTCTTGCCTGAATTCACATTAGTATGTACGCTGAATACTTCTTCACTTTGCCAGCATGTTCCAAAAGTTAAATTGCTATTGAATCAAGTCTCATCAAGCTGGAAGATCTGTCATGCATTCTGTCTAAGTTGGTTGATTCTAAGCAAATAATCAGGTTACCATGTGAGGTCTTTCAGTAAGTATTTTCCTTCAATTTTGGGATTTTTTTCCACTTTAAACTTAGTTCCTTTATTACCTTTCGCAATGATATGTGCGATCAAGGAAATTTTATTTTTTGCTTTCACAATAAGTAATAATTTTCTGATGGTAGCAACAATGTTGTCATTCGCATAAAAATTGTGAATTGTCCTGTGATTTACACATTTGTCAAAGTCATTTATATGCACAATTGTGTTTGCCGATATAGTAGTTATTCATATTTTAGCTGGAGTCACAAGACACTGCCTTCCCTCTTCATTTCCTTTAATAAACGACTTGGATACCTGGGTGCAATAAGCAGCTCTTTGCTTAGCTTGGTTTATTTTGAAAGCCAAGTGTTTGTTTCTAGCTTCTTCATCACACTTATAGACGTTATTTATTATTTCATGGCCTTCAGATTGCACCACTTGTATTTCTTCCGAATAGACATATTAGCAGTGTGTACATGATGTAATTGAAAGGTTAAAACTTTGGTACAGCAGCTTGACAATTCAAATATCAGTGGTGACACATCCCCTCCAGAGCTGGCGTGCAGGCAGTAATGCATCACTAGGCTTATTGCATCAGATTCATTGCCATAAGTAATGATATAATTTCATCTTTGAATTTTTCCTGAAAAGTTCAAGAATTCAATACAAAAAAATCTGATGTGTTACACTCACATGACTTTCTCTACTCTTGTACAAACTATTTTTACAAACGCTTATTCCCCATATGTTTCATGTTAATCGAGATATTGCGATGTTAATCTTATTGCTAATTTTCTTGTAGATGCAAGGGAATTGCTAGGCTTTAAGCTATAGTCAAATATTTTAAGAGCTGGTTGCTATGTGGAGTATTCCATTCTCTTTGCATTACCAGGACAAAAAAAATGAATAACGAATTTGAGAAAAAGTATAAGTTTTGCAAAATTTAAGGGAATAACAAGCAATATCTCGAAAGTGGTTCACTCAACAAAAAAAAATGTATATGTCATAAGTTGAGTATTTTAATGCGATCTACATTTTTTATGTAGTAAAATTTTGTCTATCTCTTATGGTTTACCAGTTATACAAAAGTCGTTCACAATGAAGAATATTTTTGGAGACATTCCCAGAAAATTCGAGATATACATTTTATTTGTCATGAAAATATCTTAAACATATGATATTTTAATCAAAATTGTTAGAGCCATTTTTGAGAAAATAAAAATTTTCGAAAAATGTTCCATGTAAAGGGTAATCTGGGGTGGAGGGGCATTTTCTTGAAAGCCTTTGTGTCGCATCTCTGGAAGATACTGAACCTAAATACCAAGTTTGGTGTTTATCCGACTTCGTTTCTGAGTTATGCTTTTCACAGACACACACACACACACACACACACACACACACACACACACACACACACACACACACACACACACACATGGACATGTTTCCAAAAATGCTTTTTTTGGATTCAGGGGGTCTCAAAACATATATTTCCGGTGAAATCTTGGTATCGAATTTTTGGGTGGAATACAATACTTCTCCTACTTACTATACGTAGTAGGGAAAGTAAAAAAGAATATGAAGAATTATGTACTGGTGTACAGGAAAAGAAAGTCTGAAGCAGTTAATTTTGCTTATTTTGGTGAAAATTGTAAAATGTATTAATCTTAAGCTCTCAAAATATGTTGTTCATCAATGGCACTGGGGATTAATTGTTCTGCATAATTTTCCCTCTGCTTCCCAATATAAAGTCTGTAAGCTATCACTTTTAAGGACTTTACATTTGGCGATACGTTGTTTGTTCAGAATGACATCTTCTTCACAGAGAGTGCACTTGGGTGTAGGTACGCATCCTATCTTGTAGAGATGTTCTGCGAGGCAATCGTGGCCAGTTGCCATCTTAAATAAAGTCACTGCAGTCTTCCTTGGCATTTTTTGTATATCAGCTCTATCTTTAATATTCTTATAATCTTTATCCTTTAATTTATCTTCTTCATCAAGTCTCTGCTGTCTTTTGAAATGTTGTTTAATGTTATTTAATTGTTTATTTATTTCTATTTGTCCTACAGGTTTTATTTGTTGTATTTCACCGTTCTTTGCTAATTGATCCGCATGTTCATTGCCCAAAAGTCCGACGTGAGCTGGGATCCATTGTAGAGTGACATGATTTCTAGTTTCAACTGCTTTAATTAGGCTTCTTATTTCTTTAATATTTCTTGTTGTTTTATAAAATGTTCTGTAATGCTGCTTTTATAACTGTTAATTCTCCATCATAGTGGTTTGACGTTTCATCTAATGTTAGATACTGTGCAAAATGTTTACAATACACTCCTGCACCGGCATTTTTTTATTGATGACGTATCCATCTGTGTATATTCGGAGCCATTCTTTTTCTGGATATCTTGCTATTGCTATGGCTCTCATTTCATCTGGTATATTCATATATCAGGTCATTCTGATATTGTATATCAATATATTCTATTGGGCTTATTACCTCTGTTGCAATTAATTTGTTGTAATTATATTCTTGTAGTTTAAGTTATTAATATATGTTCTGAAGCTTATATGAGTTTTAAATTACTTATAGTATCTGCTGTGTGGTACCACTTGTATCTGTTTCTTTTGACTTGCAGTTTTTGTGCTAGAGTAATTGCTTTCAACTCATTTTCCAATTCTCCTGGGAAGCATGCCTGTGTTGTAGTCCATTTAGCGTTACCCAGGGAACACCACGTGGAGGCAGACTTCGTTGTTCCCCGCTCTCAAAATATTCCAGAAAACATTATGCTGTTGAATACTTTATTTATAACTATTTCTGTGTTAGAAAGAATTCATGGTGTTGCATTTTCTTTCGAATAGTGTTTGAGGTGTAGTTAAATTTTTATAACAGTTTGCATAAAATTGTTTTGCACAGTGTGTAAAAGTGATAAGCTTCAGTCACTTGAAGCAATTAAACAATGGCATACTTTTAGGCTGCATAATTTTATAATAATATAAAAATTATGATTTTTGTTTGCCAGAAAATATTGCACTGTAACAGATCCTCGGAAGTGTGTGCTATGATGTGGCTTCCTCATTCTGAACCATTTATACTGTAGCTTTTTGAACTAAAGCTCAAAGTGTATGTGCAATGCATCTTTCACCTCTTTCATTATTAGCCATATAAACTTGCATTATAGTGATATGTTTCTCAGGGTCAGCAGGAATTTATGGAGGTCTATGAAAGTAGTTATTTTTCAAGATATTTAATTGAAATAAGGCCATATAACAACAAACTATAATTGTTTAGAAACGTAAATACTGCATAATTACTGTAGTTTTAATTACTCATTTTAATTCACTCTTTCATGGAATATAACCAATAAGATGCTTAAAAAGCTATTTGATTACTTTTACTACCTCTTCAGGGACTCTATGCTGCAGAAGTTAGATGGAAATGGAAACTTGGCTGTTTATATCTGGTGATAGTTGAATGGATGCTTATGCAGTGAATATTCACAGAGATATCTACGAGGGCAGTCCCAGAAGTACCCGACCTTATGTATATATAGCGGTTGTTGTTTCAAACAAATGACTATGGTAGAAAGTACTGGCCTTAAGTTTGAAGTTTGACGATGCTACGTTGTTTAGTAATTGTTACGCAGCCATTAATAGTGAACGCTCTCAGCAAATTTGTAAACATGGATAAAACTGCCCATTGTTACGTGATACAATACTTTCATTTGAAAGGTCTTAGTCCAACTAATATTAAAGCTGAGCTAGATTCTACTCTGGGGGAGTCTGCTCCTTTGTTTACAACAGTAAAATATTGGGTGGCAGAGTTTAAGCGAGGCCGTATGAGCTGCCAAGACGAATATCGCAGTGGTCAACCAAATGAGGTGACCACACCAGAAATTGTGAAGAAAATCCACAAAATGGTATTGGATGACCATCGACTGAAAGTGCGCAAGCTAGCAGACATCGTAGGCATTTCAAAAAGTGCTGTACATCGCACACTAACTGGAAATTTAGACATGAGAAGGCTGTGTGCAAGATGGGTGCCGCGTTTACTCACAATGGAACAAAGCAGTGACGTGAGGATGTTTCAGTCGAGTGTTTGGTGATGTTTCACTGCAATAAAGCCAAGTTTTTGCGTCAATTCATAAACATGGGTTCAACACTTCACACCGGAGACGAAGGAACAATCCAAACAGTCAATTGAAAGGGGAGAATCGGCTCCAAAGAAAGCAAAGACAGTTCCATCTACAGGCAAGGTCATGGCATCAGGTGTTTTGGGATGCGCGTGGGATAATTTTCATTGATTATCTTCGAAAAGGAAAAGCAATCAATGGTGAGTATTATGCAAGCATGTTGCAGCATTTGAATGATAAAATAAAAAAAAAACGGCTGCATTTAGCAAAAAACAAAGTTCTGTTTCATCAAGACAGTGCACCAGTTTACACATCTATTATTGCCATGGCCAAAATCAATGAGTTAAAGTTTGAATTGCTTCCTCATGCACCCTATTTGCCAGATTTAGCCCCCTCTGATTATTGGCTGTTTCCAAAGTTGAAGAAATGTCTTGGTGGTAAAAGATTTGCCAACAATGAAGAGGTGGAGTTTGCAGTTGATGGCTATTTTGCAGAACTCGATGGTTCTCCCTATAAACAGGGTATCAAAGCTATTGAACATCATTGGGGAAAATGTATCGAGCTGAAAGGAGACTATGTAGAGAAAAAAGATGTTTTTTCCCAAAGTGTTTGTGTTTTCTTTATTAGGTTGGGTACTTCTGGGACAGCCCTCATAGTTTTTACAAATGATAAGATTCATGATATGTGCTTGTTGGCCTAAAGCAAGTAATTTTTATTTCAAGCTTACTGGTTGGAAATGTTATCATTTTATGCTCGCAAAATTATGTGAATTTTCATGATTTATGTAAAAAATTATGCATTTGACACAACATTTTTGTTTTTCTGAGAAAGTTTCAAAATTTTACTTAAACATTTCTGTGCCAAATGACAGGGATATCAAAGTTGATACTTTAACAAGGGGACTGCTGCATTGTTGCATCCACTGTTGTGACAACCAGTTAGCTTAGCAGGAGGAATGCCATCTACAGCTATGAGGGTAGCGGCTCAAATGATGGCCAAAATGTTCCAGACTTTCTGGACACAGAAGCCTTTGTGTAAAAGGGAATTGTTACGTAGCAAGTTTTTGTGCAACACATTGTGATGAGCCAAGCTAGAGTTGCTAGTATATAGATGAGATGACTTTATGCACTGGTACTGCTTCACTTAAAATTTTGAGGACATGTTTCACAATTGTTCTCTGCATCATCAGCTACCTACATTGGATAACTTTTACTTTATCTACCATGTACATAATAGGTAGAGAAAGTATTGCATTTCACCTGAAATACATGTTTTAAGCCTCCCGAATAAAAGAAACAGCTTTTTTAGAAAACAAGAGAGTGTCAGTGTGTGTGTGAGAGAGAGAGAGAGAGAGAGAGAGGGAGAGAGAGAGAGAGAGAGAGAGAGAGAGAGAGAGCGCAGCAACCTCAAAAATAAAGCATATAAACACCGAACTTGGTATTTAAGTGCATTATCTTCCAAAGATGTGACACAAAGTTTTTTAAGAAAATCCCCCCCACCCATAACTACGCTTTATATTCAACATTTTTAGAAATTTTTTATTTTCTCAAAAATGGCTCCAACAATTTTGATTAAAATACCATATATTAAGATGGCATGATGCATGACAAAATGTATAGCTTTAATTTTCTGGGAATACCTGTGAAGTCCATTTCATTCAGAAGGAATTTTGTCTTATCTTGTATAACGGTAAATGTTAAGGATAGACAAAAATGCACTGTACAAAAAATTTAGATCCCTTTAAAACACACAATTTATTATAAATAATGTTTTATGTGGTATAAGCCATTTCTAAGATATCTATTATTAAGAATTCAAATTGTTCAATACTTTGTGATCCTTTAAGGTCTTGTCAGTTTTCAGTTGTTTCCCACAATGGCATGGAAAGAGCATGTAATTTTAAGGCCAGCATATAGTTTGCAGCTCTTAAACATTTGATTTTCGCTGTTCTCTGTGTATCTATGATGATATGTATAAGTAGCTATTTCTACAATGGTTTTTTCAATTAACATGAAATACATAGAAAAATAAACTTTCATAAGAATAATTTGTATACCCACTAATAAACAATAGAGGTTAGAGAAAGTCATGTGAATGTAACATAAGATTTTTTGTTTTGGTACAGGAACTCCTGAGTGCTGCTGTGGAGACTTGAACTTGAAAATCACATTCTCCTCAGGGATGTCAAAGTTCATGAGGTGGTCATTGAAATCTGCTGATGATGCAGACAATGGTCTTTAAGTCATCTCATCTATTTTGTATTAATGTATTAGGCTTAACTGTGTTTAGTTCCTTCATCTTATTTAGAGTTGCAAGCTTTGTTATGGTGTTTAACCATTATTGCAGTGTTTTCCTTAGTTCAAGCCCCACAACTGTATCAAAAGGACAAGTTAACTACAGTGGTGCTATGGAAGACACAAAAATAGACAGACTCGAAAAGTTCCCAAACCGAAAACTGCATTTGTTTACACTATTATGGCTAATTGTTACAGCTCAATTTCTAACCCAGCTAATAAGTACCTGGGCTTTATTTTGATTTCTCATTAAGGATTATACATTCTTAATGTTTAGGTTGACTGCATAGCTTTTTCATTCCTGCAGCCGAGTACAAAAATATAACACGTGATCTTAATCTGTGTAATCTTTGCCATTTTTATTTCACAAATCTGCTTTAAATTTCAGAGATATCAATAATGCACCATAAGGCAGTACCTCTTTTATTTTATGAAATTATGCTGAATTTATAGGTATTTATGTGAAATATCACCAAATTTAATCTCACTTTTATACCAAAATTTAAGATTTTTATTCACCATAAAATAACAGTCCTAGTTATTCATATAAACTTGTATAAGGTATTTGAATCCACCAGAAGTGATCCTTCACAGAAGTTTAAATTAAGGAAGTAATAGATAGCTCTTCTCTGTACACTAATGATTGTTTTCATCCCAAGGCCCAAGAGCGCCTTCTCCATAAGCTGCAACTCCGTGGACTAGTGGTACCATGCTAGCCTCTGGTTCCCAAGGTTGCGGGTTCAAACCGGTGGAGGGTGATGGATTTTTTCAGGCGTAAAAGTCCTTAGCATGGCTTCCTTTGGAAGGGAAGTAAAGCTAGTGGTCCCGAGTCATAGATTTACGGCACATAAAGGAATCTCAAGCCTGATAAAGAGGCCTCTGAGCAAAATTACTGGTCTTGCACGCCCAATATAGAATGGGACGCTAAGAACCATAGCAGTTAAAGAGTGTCCATAAATTTAAAAAAAAAGGAAAAAAAATGAGAGGAGTGTAGCTTACAAATGATATACTACAGTTTTACGTTCTCTACTATGTATAGTAAGTAGGGAAGTATTGCATTCCACTCAAAAATTCGATACCAAGATTTCAACGGAAATACATGTTTTGAGGCCTCCTGAATCCAAAAAAAGTATTTTTGGAAACATGTCCGTGTGTGTATCTGTGAACAGCATAACTCAGAAACGAACAGTCGGATAAACACCAAACTTGGTATTTAGGTTCAGTATCTTCCAGAGATGCGACACGAAGGTTTTGAAGATCACCCACCCCAGATTACCCTTTACATGGAACATTTTTCAAAAATTTTTATTTTCTCAAAAACGGCTCTAATGATTTTGATTAAAGTATCATATGTTTAAGACATTTTTATGGCAAATAAAATGTATATCTCGAATTTTCTGGGAATGTCTCCAAAAGTATTCTTGATTGTGAACGACTTTTGCATAACTGGTAAACCATAAGAGATAGACAAAATTTTACTACACGAGAAATGTAGATGGCTTTAAAATACGCAATTTATGTTATATACATTTTTTTTGTTGAGTGAACCATTTTCGAGATATTGCTTGTTATTCCCTTAAATTTTTCAATACTTATATTTTTTCTCAAATTGGAATTCGTTATTCATTTTTTTGTCTTGGATATGCAAAGAGTATTAATCTGTGGCAAAGGGAATGGTGCTGCACCTAGCAACCAGCTATTAAGAGATATGTATGTGCTTAAAGGCTACTGTATTTCTATATTGCCCTTGTAAATATAAAACAAGGGGAACATAGCACGCCTTAAGCGATATTAAAATATTTTTAGAACTGGTCGCTATGTGTAAAATGTAATTCTCTTTGCATGTCAAAAGTTCATTTCTGCAAATGTTTATCTCGATTAATATGAAATAGATGGAGAATAAGAGTTTGTATAAGAGTAGAGAAAGTCATGTGAGTGTAATACATTAGAAATTTTTTTTTTCAGGGAGTGTCTTTAAATGGCAGTCAGAGTAAATCACGAAGAAGGCATCGGCCTGGGCAGTTGGCATTAAAAGAAATAAGACGTTATCAGAAATCTGTTGGTTTTCTGATACCAAAGCATCCATTTTCAAGAGTAGTAAGGGATATAATTCAACGCTTATTTGGAAATAGAGTAGCCGATTTCAGGTAGCAAACAAGATGGAGTTGATCAATAGGTGTTATAAATTTCCTTCTCTGCTTGTTCTAATATCTTTGTATCTTTTGTAGGATACAGCGACTTGCATTAGAGGCACTACAAGAGGCCACTGAAGCATTCCTGGTGCACTTTTTTGAAGATTGTTTATTGTGCAGCCTACATGCAAAACGTGTGACAATTCTTCCACGGGACTTACAATTGGCACGGCGCATCAGAGGACGCTTTATGCCGACGTGAATCATGTTAACTAATAAGCATGTAAAGGCTGATCACCTCTTGAACATGCATATTCTTGCTTTGTTAGATACTTTTAATTACAAAGTTAATTGTATCAGAGCTACTGTTCTTAAGTTTTTAAACATATATTTATTATACAGCCATTTTACTGATTTTTTTATATTCTAAATTGCATGAAATGCACCCTTAGGAGCCTGTAAAATTAACTGATATGCCCTTTAAAATGTGCTAGCCATGTGAACAGATTTTTAAGAGAGAAATTTTGTTTGAAAAGCATAGTGCCTTAATGTATACTTCTGGGACTTTATGTAATTGTAAATTTATAATGATAGGAATCATTGAAGTGGACTATGAGATTAAGATGTGCTCTGAATTGTTGTTTGCATGTTGATATTTGTAATTTCTTTTTATACAATTATTTTATGCTCTTAGGAAAAAGAAAAAAAGGTAATATAAAAGGATCTCTTGTTTATATTTGTAGGGTTTTTTTAGTCTTAATTGGGAAGTTAAAATCCACAATTTGTTGACTTACTAGTTTGTAGATAAGTTAGATATGCTCTAAAAGCTGTATAAAGTTATGGATGATCATGAAGTGCCACTTATCATGATAAATTTAATAATAATATTAATAATTCAAATAATTTCCTGATGAATGAAAAAAAAATCACTGAATTCACTACAAAGCTTTTAGCATTTAAATAAGAAAAGCTAAATTGGAACTTATAAATTCATTTGCAGGGTCAGTATTTGAACCATGCAGCTTCAGTTCACTATTGCAATCAATAAACTGCTAATAAATACACTGAAATGTGCCATTTGTATTCAAGTCATAGATTTCATGTTTTTAAAATCATATCAAATAATCTCCCATAGACTTTGCGCATGGTTCCTATATCGCATCTTGTCATCCTCCGTGGTGTAGTGGTTACCATGATAGCCTCTAGTTCCTGAGGTCGTGGGTTCAAACCTGGGTGTAAAAATCCTTAGCATGGCTTCCTTTGGAAGGGAAGTAAAGCTGGTGGTCCCGTGTCATAGATTTACGGCACGTAAAAGAACCTCAAGCCTGATAAAGAGGCGTCTGAGTAAAATTTCCAGTCTTTCACGCCCCGTATAGAATGGGACACTAAGGACCCAGCAGTTAAAGAACGTCCATAAATAAAACTCAATTTAATTTAATTTTATATCGTATCTCACACTTAAAAGACAGTACAACCACATAATATAGAATGTACAGAAAGGAAAGCAGAGAGCAGCTCTTTTAATTTGTATGAAGTCAAGTGTTGCGCTCGATGCTATATTGAAACTTGAGTCAATACGAAACGATAACTGCTTGCTACATACAATTTTAAACCAATTAAAACATTTAAATTAATAAAACATAAATATGTATTATTAGAATAAGAATAAAAAAAACACAAGAAGGTTTGCTCTATGCACAGTTTTGTCAGATTAATGAGTTCTTCAATTTCTGTTGGGTTTCTTTAGCTTTGAAGGAAAATATTTTTAACAACACACAGGCCTAGCCATGGGAAATCCAATGTCGCCCTTTCTGGCTGATTTATTTAGTCTTGAGACAAGACTAGTAAAAGCCTTTCCTTGGTTATTTAAAACTTGGGTCAGATATGTCGACGACGTATTCACAATAGTTAACAAAAAGCACGAAGATGCTCTTAAATTATTGAATTTGCAAGACAATAATATTAAATTTACCATGGAAACTGAATTGGATAACCAGCTCCCCTACCTGGACCTAAAAATGCTGAAGAAGAACAATAGATTAACTTTTGGAATATACAGAAAAAACACCTATACGGATAACTATAAAAAAAAACAATAATTACAACCCCCATCACACAAAGTTGCAGTTTTTAGCAGTTTGACCCATAGATTAGTGAACATCCCCCTCAATGAAAAGGAATATAACTTGGAATACCAAGAAATCTTAGAAAACAGCTAGAAAAAATGGCTACAAAACAGATATGATGGATAGGTTAATCAAAAATTTCAAGCAACAAAAAATGATAAAAGAAAATACAACCCTACCACACAAACAAAATCCGACATACAAAAAAGTCACATTTCACCCATGGGCACATAACAAGAAAATTTTCAATGATAGTAATGTGGCACTCATCCCTGAAAATAAATTCAGCATAAAATTCCTCATAAATGCAAACCAAAAAAAAAAAATGCCAGCTCATAAAAAATCCGGGATTTATAGAATAGATTGCAAGGATTGTGAACAAATCTATATTGGTCAAACTAAGCGTAACATAGAAACGAGGCTTAAGGAACATTTTCGAAACATCAAATCCAGGGAAGAAGAAAAATCAGCAGTTGCAGCACATTTTTGGATACAGGGACATGAAATTGAGGACACAGTATCACTTATCAAGCAGGGAAAAAACAACCTACAGAATTAAACATTTGGGAGAAAATATTTCTTTGGAAATTTCGTCCAAGGTTAATGAATTTTGACATCCCTATGGACAAAAATTTGATTACTAAACTTGTAGAACTACCACTAGAGGGACAAAGAGACATCTGTAACCATCAGAGGAACGCCAACCAGTTGCAATCAGCTGACGATGAGAAAGTGATTCCTCGAAACTAGTTCTGAGGTATTGAACCTATTTTAGTGAAATTGTATATTTGCAACCACTTCTATATATTATAAAATTATTATTTGTTTTAATTTTCAAGGGGTTTTAATCCATTTCTGTTTGAATATGTAGGTAATGTGAAACTTTGTAGTTTATCATTTGCACCAAGTGTTTCAGTTATATTAAAGGAAAACAGTGTTTATATATCAATTTGTGTAGCAACTACAAGATGAGTCACATTTATTAATTTGTAATTTTGTTTTAGTTTTCTTTTTTAAACTATTCATGAGCTTCAAGAAGTAAAAATTTCTCACCCTGACAAAAGGTTTTATTAAGTAATGTAGAAATCCTTGCATGGATGACTGAACTGCACATTCTTCATTAAATTAATCAGTTTATTTCCAACATTATTTGTTGTCATTACCCTGAGAAAGTTGTCTGTGAAAGTGTTCTCTAGATGTTCAGTGTAGGTTATAAAGGTAGAACTTGGACATTTTAGGTTTCCAAAGATATCCATATTCTTATTCTCATATGATTTAAAATGAAAATACAGATTGATGTAATCAAAATTATATGCTGCTTGTGAATATGCCAAGCGTGTACTGCATAAGGTACTTTTAATTAAGTACCCACAAATATACTGTATTGCTGAAGTTAAATGCTTTGAACGAATATGTTTTGCTTAAGCTCAATTTTTGAAGATTTAGAAGCTTGTAACAGTGATGTGTCATAATTTAAAATAGAGAGTTGAGGGTTGTTACACTACATCACTATGATAATCTTACTTCCATAATGAAATAAATCTAATCAAGTTGATCCAAAATCCAATAGAATTGACGATATGGGAAAAACTCCTCATACAAAAAACCAAAAGCCATCTAATGAATTTCAGTTTCCCTTCAGAAAAGGATCTCATCTTTAAATACATCAAGCCGAATATGACGTCAACATCAGGAAGCCCAATGGCGACCTCTACACCGGAACCGACAGACTCATTAGTGGCTCTTAGCTCATGATGAAGACAAGGTGTCTTCGAAACGCGTACAAGATAATTATCTTGAAAGCGTGAAGTTAGAGTGTGTTGCCACTGGAACTTTTATTAATTTGTTAATGCTTAAAGGTTTATGCTTTATATGAGCAGTAGTAAGAGAAAAGCAGGCAGTGGTGCTCAGCACCTAACTGTTTACTTGGTTTCAATATGGCAGACTTTGCACAATAAATTTTGGTGCATGGATTAGAGCTGAGTTTCCTTTCTGTATACACACTATTCTGTGGTACAGATTAAACAGGATGCACTGTTGCTACATGTACTCTACGTATGCTCTCAACCTTGGCGCCCGGCTGTGATCAGTCTACCAATTTAATGTCATCTTGTAAATAATACATCACCAAATAGTGAAATATCTGCACTGCTATTTAAGGCAATTGAAAAAAAATTTAATTTTAACTTGTACTTTATGTCTCTCTGTATTTTTAGTACTTTGAAACACAATGTTACAGGCATAAAAATATATAATTTGGTAAGGTATCATCACTGTTTATCCTTGACAAAATCACATTCAACGTGGATGGAATGTTTTCAAATAGCAAATGAGTGATGCACTACACTCTACATTGTGCTATTCCATTACATTGCATTGCATTAACCTAGCATGTTTTTGTTTCTCCTGTCCTTTTTTTTTATTCTTTTTGTTGGGGCTTTTCATTTGTTCCTTTTTTATCTTATACACTACTGTTTCTGAACACCCAGGTAGCCTTAGCTGTTTCTTTTATGTCATTACTGAAACTTCACATTCGTTATTACTTTGCATTTTTTCTTAGTTTACCAATGTTTCATCTCTTCCTAGCTTCTCCCTGTATAACCATAAATATTTATGCAAAATTTTAAATAAGTAACCTACATAACACTTCACAGTGTTACTCACTATAAATGTAGATGCTTCTATACAACTGATGTTAACCTACACTGCCTTCTGCATCGCATCTGGTCTATTAGCTGAAACATGGATGACTTTTCTTTCTCATACACAATGCATGCAAGAAGTTACAGGATTCAATTTTTTTTACTTTCTCTACTACGTATAGTAAGTAGGGGAAGTATTGTATTTCACCCAAACATTCGATACCGAGATTTCACCGGAAATACATGTTTTGAGACCACCTGAATCCAAAAAAAAAAGCATTTTTGGAAACGTGTGTGTGTGTCTGTCTGTGAACAGCATAACTCAGAAACGAACAGTCGGATAAACACCAAACTTGGTATTTAGGTTCAGTATCTTCCAGAGATGTGACACAAAGGTTTTCAAGATGATCCCCCCACCCCAGATTACCCTTTACATGGAACATTTTTTGAAAATTTCGATTTTCTCAAAAATGGCTCTAACGATTTTGATTAAAATATCATATGTTTAAGATATTTTCATGACAAATGAAATGTATATCTCGAATTTTCTGGGAATGTCTCCAAAAATTATTCTTCATTGTGAATGACTTTTGCATAACTGGTAAACCATAAGAGATAGACAAAATTTTACTACACAAAAAATGTAGATCGCGTTAAAATACACAATTTATGTCATATACATTTTTTTTGTTGAGTGAACCATTTTCGAGATATTGCTTGTTATTCCCTTAAATTTTCCAATACTTATACTTTTTCTCAAATTTGTTATTCATTTTTTACTTTCTCTACTACGCATAGTACGTAGGGGAAGTATTGTATTCCACCCAAAAATTCGATACCGAGATTTCACTGGAAATACATGTTTTGAGATCCCCTGAATCCAAAAAAAGCATTTTTGGAAACATGTCCATCTGTGTGTCTGTGAACAGCATAACTCAGAAATGAACAGTCGGATAAGTACCAAACTTGGTATTTAGGTTCAGTATCTTCCAAGGGTGCGACACAAAGGTTTTCAAGAAAATCCCCACCCCAAATTACCCTTTACATGGAAGATTTTTCGAAAATTTTAATTTTCTCAAAAACAACTAACGATTTTGATTAAAATATCATATGTTTAAGATATTTTTATGACAAATAAAATGTATATCTCGAATTTTCTGGGAATGTCTCCAAAAGTATTCTTCATTGTGAACGACTTTTGCATAACTGGTAAACTATAAGAGATAGACAAAATTTTACTATACAAAAAATGTAGATCGCGTTAAAATACACAATTTATGTCATATACATTGTTTTGTTGAGTGAACCATTTTCGAGATATTGCTTGTTATTCCCTTAAATTTTTCAATACTTATTTTCTCAAATGGGAATTCGTTATTCATTTTTTTGTGTTGGATATGCAAAGAGTATTAATCTGTGGCAAAGGGAATGGTGCTGCACCTAGCAACCAGCTATTAAGAGATATGTATGTGCTTAAAAGCTACTGTATTTCTATATTGCCCTTGTAAATATATATATTCCCCTTACATCTACAAGAAAATTAGCAATAAGATAGACTGTGCAAATATTTATCTCGATTAAGGTGAAGTAGATGGAGAATAAGCGTTTGTAAAAGAGTAGAGAAAGCCATGTGAGTGTAACACATCAGATTTTTTTTTTCCTGGTAATGCAAAGAGAATGGAATACTCCACATAGCAATCAGCTCTTAAAATATTTGACTATCGCTTAAAGCCTACCAATTCCCGCATCTACAAGAAAATTAGCAATAAGATTAACATCCCGATTAACATGAAGCATATGGAGAATAAGCGTTTGTAAAAATAGTTTGTACAAGAGTAGAGAAAGTCATGTGAGTATACACATATTTTTTAAAAAACTGTCCCCAACCCTCAACATTTTGTCTCACTTGGTCCCCATTGTAAACCCAATA
The DNA here is from genome assembly GCA_030765065.1 of Deroplatys truncata. Taxonomy (NCBI): domain Eukaryota; kingdom Metazoa; phylum Arthropoda; class Insecta; order Mantodea; family Mantidae; genus Deroplatys; species Deroplatys truncata. The sequence goes on along the minus strand of CM060975.1, from coordinate 298,724,477 downwards.
ACAAAAATGTTTCTTGTTGCTGACTTCTCTACTGCTTAGTTGTGGAATTTTCTGAAAATATTTAATTTAAAAAATTATATTGCTCATCTTATTAAAGGTAGAGAATTCAAAACAGGCAGGTATATGCACACTAGTTTACTATAACTAATATCGTCCTCTGTGGTCTAGGGGTACCATGCTAGCCTCTAGTTCCCGAGTTCACAGGTTCAAACCTGACAGAGGACAGTGGGTTTTCTCAGGAGTAAAAATCCTTAGCATGGCTTCCTTCGGAAGGGAAGTAAAGCCAGTGGTCCCATGTCGTAGATTTATGGCGAGCCTGATATAGGGCCTCTGAGCAAAATTTCCAGTCTTTCATGCCCAATATAGAATGGGACGTTTAGTTTATTAATAACTGCATGATAAGCATAGAAACAGCAGATATTGGACTTTACTGAAAAACTCCTTTCTTTAGAAATTTGTGCCCACAGAAATCTATAAAGACTCTAAAAAATGATATAATCTCATAGAAATATTTTGCATAGAATGTGTTCAAAGCTGAAATTTATAACAACTGAATATTTACACCATATTATTACTTATTTTCAACTTCGCAACAATGTGAGAGTAGAAAAGGACGAAACTAATGGCAACATGTATACTTAAGCAGAGACAGAAATATCCCATTTATCTCAATACTGTCTTATAAGGTTGAGACAAACTATAAAACAGCTTATTGAACTATCAATAGGTACAACTTTGTCTGCACTGGCTTGTTTGAGTTCTTGGATGGTCATGACATCCTCAGAACACAGTATTTTACATATTCCCACAGGAAGAACTCTGGAACTAGAAGAGCAGTGGATGACCGAGCAGGCTCCCAAGCAATTGGATAAAATATATCTATTACTGAAACCACTGACTTTGTAATGATCAGGTTCTCACAATTAGTATAAAAATAATCCCTTACCTTTTCACAACAGATTTTAGAAATGCCCTTCCTGCATCCACACATCTCTGGCACCTTTTAAAGAAATTGCCTTTCATGCACTGAATCTCAGCTTCAGAAATAGAACTAATTTTTCTGCTTATATTTTCTTTCAGTTCCTATAAAATGTGGATATTTGAGTACGTATTTTATTTTTAAATTTTCCCCAAAATGAAAATAGCGTGATGTGAAATCCAGGGACCATGTAACCCATTATTGCTTTGTAATAACCTATCTTTTATATACAGTTACTGAAATTTATAATGTTAACTATCAAAAGATATGGGAACCTCTTAATGTGCAAAGTGATTAGCTAAAACGAATAAAATAAAATACCATATTTACACGAATCTAATGCGACTCCATATTTGAAACTTAAAATTATGAAAAAAAAAGGGTTTTATTGAATGTAAAGCGCATCAATGACAGGAAATAGGTATTTTATTTAAATTTATTTAATACAACAATGGATTTATTATATATATATATATATATATATATATATATATAAAAACCATCAGATTATAGAATTCAAAGTGCCCATTTGTTAGGTGACACATTGTTAAAGAACAAAATTAGTGTTACACGCTGGTTTTTGCTCCCTATTGTATTGATGGTAACTTCCTTTGTCCCCTTCTCAGTAATAGTGTAGTTCCACGGCATATCAAACCAAATTGGTGTCTCATCAGCGTTGCCTATTTGCCCCATGCAAATTTTTTTTCTTCTTCTGAAGTGAAATGATATACTGCTGAAACGTTTGTAGTTTGTCCTTAAAATCTGCAGAAAGCTTCTGGCGCATTGTTGTACGGTGTCTTAGAGATAAACCCGTCCGGTGCATGAAACCATCCACGGCTAGCCTTAAACTCTTGTTTTGGAATACCAAGAACTTCAGCCTCCTCTTTAGCTTTCTTTCGTATAGTGTCACTAGTCACAGGTTGCCCCTCCTTTCACGCACAAATTCCAACACTTTTTCTTCAACTTCAGAATGTCTTCCTTTGCGAGGACCCGTAAATTTCTTCCTACTAGCTTTAGTAGCAAATAATCACAATTTCTGTTTTTCCACAAGCGAACTTTGCTCTCTGATACATTGAACTTCCTTCCTGCCTTTCTATTACCATTTTTTTTTCAACTTAAAGGATTACTTTATGCTTTAAAAAAAGTATCATAAGATGTTCTCTGTTTGCCCTTGCCCTCCATATCATAACTAAAAACGCTCTATAATAGGCCAATGATAAATGAGCAACTAGCTTGTCACGAGTTTCTGGATGCATGTCAACTCCAGCAATCCATTGTGACGTAATAAATGAAAAATTTGAATGAAGTTACTGGTGTTCTATGGAACAGATTTGCACTTGAAACTAGTGCGCCAGTGAATCTAATGCGCACCACGATTTTGAGTACTACATTTGGTCAAAAAAGTTGTGCATTAGATTCACGTAAATACGGTAATTGGTACACTATTTTGATAAAATTAGAACATTATTATTATTATTATTATTATTATTATTATTATTATTATTATTATTATTATTATTGTGTGCTATTGTGCCAAATATCAGAAAGAGAAACACCCCAATGATAAACAAGCCTACCAACAGTTAAAAGAAACCTACAAACTAGAACTAAAGCAGCAAACAGTAACTATATAAAAATATCCCCCCCAAAAAAAAGACACAACCTAATGCAGCACAGAATATTATAAAAATTTGATGTGATACATTTACATGACTTTCTCTACCCTGTATCATTTATTAGTGGGTATAAAAACTATTTTTACTAAAGTTATTTTTCTATCAACTACATTTTAATCCAAATAAACATTTGCAGAAATAGCTGCATTATACATTTTGTTACAGATTCAAAGGGAACATTGATAGACAAATGCTTAAGAACTGGACACTATACACTGACCTCAAAATTCCATACTGTTTCCATGCAATCACAAGAAACAACTGAATTCTGAAAGGACTTTAAAGAATGACCAAGTAATGAACAATTTAAAATTTTAATAATGGATAGCTCAGAAATGGCTTATGCTACAAAAAACTTTATTTGAAGTAAATTGTGTGTTGTGTTTTAAAGAAATCTACATTTTTTGTGCAGTACGTTTTTGTCTATCATTTAACTTTTAGCAGTGTACAAGATTATACAAAATTTCTCCCAACTGAAGTGGACTTCACAGGCTATCCTCAGAAAATTCAAGATATAAATTTTATTTGTCATGTAAATATCTTTAATATATTGTATTTTAATAAATATTGTTTGAGCCATTTTTTAGAAAATATTTTGAAAAATGTTCCATATAAAGGGTAGTTTAGGTTGGGGGGATTTTCTTGAAAATTTTCATGTCGCATCCTTGGAAGGTACTGGACCTAAATACCAAGTTTGGTATTTATCCAACTTTTTATCTTTGAGTTATGCTGTTCACAGACATATACACATGGATCTTTTTCCAAAAATGCTTTTTTTTTTTGGATTCAGGGGGCCTCAGAAACATGTACTTCTGTTGAAATCTCGGTATTGAATTTTTTGGGTGGAAAACAATACCTACCCTACATACTATACGTAGTAGAGAAAGTAAATTATCAATAATACCCATCATAGATAGATTAAACTCAACTTTGTTAATGTTGTTAGGAAATAACTCGCTTGAAGAAAATGAAAGCTCAGAAGCTATTACAAAATACAATTATTGCAAGAAGCAGCAAATTTTATTGGTCATATGTAGAGGGTTGATTTATATGTACTAAAAATCATGAATATCTGCATGCATTTTTGCAGCAAAAAAGGTGGAAACATGCTCTAAAAGTGCAAAAATATACACCAAAAATATTCAATAATGTAATGAATTACACAATTTTCTTATATAACTTTATTGGTTGTCAGTAGCAATGGTGTAGTGATACTTAATATTTCATTGGTTATTAAAAGTAGTAATTATGACTTCTTATACACTATGTGATCAAAAGTATCCGGACACTCCCACAAACATACGTTTTTCATCTGTGGTGCATTGTGCTGACACCTACTGCTTGGTACTCATTATCCGCGACCTCAGTAGTCATTAGACATCGTGAAACAGCAGAATGGGATGCTCCGTGGAACTTACGGACTTCGAACGTGGTCAGGTGATTGGGTGTCACTTGTGTCAGAAGTCTGTACGCGAGATTTCCACACTCCTAAACATCCCTAGGTCCACTGTTTCTGATGTGATAGTGAAGTGGAAACGTGAAGGGACATGTACAGCACAAAAACGTACAGGCCGACCTCGTCTGTTGGCTGACAGAGACCGTCGACATTTGAAGAGGGTCGTAAAGAGTAATAGGCAGACATATATCCAGACCACCACACAGAAATTCCAAACTGCATCAGGATCCACTCCAAGTACTATGACAATCAGGCGTGAGGTGAGAAACCTTGGATTCCATGTTCGAGCGGCTGCTCATAAGCCACACATCACGCAGGAAAATGCCAAACGACGCCTTGCTTGGTGTAAGGAGTGTCAACATTACACGATTGAACAGTGGCAAAACGTTGTGTGGAGTGAGGAATCACAGTACACATGTGGCGATCCGATGGCAGGGTGTGGGTATGGTGAATGCCCAGTGAATGTCATCTGCCAGCGTGTGTAGTGCCAACAGTCAAATTCGGAGGTGGTGGTGTTATGGTGTGGTCGTGTTTTTCCTGGCACGATCACAGCGTAGACCTACATTGATATTTTAAGCACCTTCTTGCTTCCCACTATTAAAGAGCAATTCGGGGATGGCAATTGCATCTTTCAACACGATCGAGCACCTGTTCATACTGCACGGGCTGTGGCGGAGTGGATACACGACAATAACATCCCTGTAATGGACTGGCCTGCACAGAGTCCTGACTTGAATCCTATAGAACACCTTTGAGATGTTTTGGAACACCGACTTCGTGCTAGGCCTCACCGACCTACATCGATACCTCTCCTCAGTTCCACACCCCGTGAAGAATGATCTGCCATTCCCCAAGAAACCTTCCAGCACCCGATTGAAAGTATGCCTGCGAGAGTGAACGCTGTCATCAAGGCTAAGGGTGGGCCAATACCATATTGACTTCCAGCATTACCGATGGAGGGCGCCACAAACTTGTACGTTATTTTCAGCCAGGTGTCCAGATACTTTTGATCACGTAATGTATTATTTAACAGTTAATGTAGCACGAAATATTACTCAGTCTTTAACAATCATTTATGATAGTTTGCCAGACTTGACAGAGGATGATTCTTTAACCTGAAATTAAGTTAATGCAAGATTCCCATCAATCTACTGATGAGGTAAAGATGCTCTACTAGATGTTTCTTTCGGCATTGAAACACACTTGTCATTGTCCACTCACCCTTGCTAAATGACAGTGATCAGGATACTGCCAGAATTTAAACAACATAATAGAGAAGAGCAATATTTAACTACAAAGGGGAATCCCAAGTTCTCTCTTATCAACAATAAGCTGTCCATTGTTGGTGAGCACATTTTTTATACTCTCCAGGTGGCATAGTTTTGCTTAGTTTGCATTGTTGCCTTGTAAAGATTTCCCATATAGCATTGTCATTATGGATTGAAAAGGAAAATATTTTATACAAATAGGAATGCCAGTTGCACTGTATGAAAACATTATTGCCCTCTTCTGCAAAACATAGCAATAAAGCGGAAGCTCACTGTTTTATGCAAACCAAATTAATATTTCAATAACAAGTAAAGAAAAAATAATATACGCATCCATATCCAAATATTAGTGAACCATGCACTAACCCCTTGAATATGCATTTATATCCACTATAAAACCTCTCCAGTAGATTCCTCACATCACAAAACATCTCCCCCTTGCATACGTTAACTTTCAAGGAAAAAAAATATGCAAGAATCGGTCTGTTAGTCATATATAACTAGGCCCAGACTTTTAGGCTTTGACCTATATTTTTCCTCGCTATTTAATTAACACATTCAAGATATATACTCGTTTCACACCTCCTGGAGCAGAATATGTGAATTTCATTAGACCTAAAAAAACCTAAATGAGGGTTTGACACCTAAAATAACCTAAATAGCTGTTTTTCCTTTTTTGAAATGAATGTTATTTTCGATTGAAACTCATTGCAAAATTATTTCCACCGCTTTTAGCCAGTAGATAGTTCAAGTTACTACAGTTAAACGCAGCACATGTGATGTGGTGACATCTGGATGCAGCTGACAAGTCAGAACTTGGCTGTCTGCTGCCATTTACTATGCCGAGCACTTAAAAGACGTTAAAAATATTGCCAATGAATTGGATGAAACAAGCTTCCTGCATTGCCAAGGCTAAGAAATCGCTCAAGTGCCCCCACTCTTGCCACTTCCTTTGCATACATTAAGACACATTTTTGTTTTATACCAGAAGCTACAACTTTGCCACTGAAAGATGCTCTAGATATCATTGGCAATGTTTCCAGTACCAGTGGGAGTTGAGTGTTCTTTGAAGTTGCAGAAGATTCTTCAACGAACTCCAGCTTTTGAAGATATGAAAATCATCAATTCAGTATTGCAGGGAGAAAAGTATACAGGAGAACTACCCCTAGAACCTGTTGCACTGACATCTATGTTCTACACTTCAATGACGTCATGTTCCGTTGAAAGAACCTTTTCTTCATACAAGAATGTGTTATGTTATAATAGGAAATTGTTTACACCAGAAAATTTCAGAATGTATGTATCTACTGCAATGTCAAAAAATAAATTTTACAACTAAGTACCAGAAAAGCAAAATTATTGATACCTGTATTGATCCACGAAGCAAAACATAAAACAGAACTATTTTAATGAAGAAAAACCTATTTTAAGCATATAAGAAACCTAAAATGAAAGTTCATTCCACCTAAAAATCCAGGCCCTATATATAACACACGAAAACATTACCAGAGCAATCTAATAGCTAAGTATTTCAGAAGTAGAAGATTAGTGCCTTTGGGTTCTGAAATTATGAAACCAAACTCCTGGTTGCTGAAATTGTCTGGCCACCCACATCTGAAAATGTCAAACCTGGACACAACTTCAGCCCGCCTGTACAGTAACTATGAGAACATCTCCAGTTTCATGCATAAGCACACCCACTGCATGCCACACCGGACACCATCACCAGAGCAGCAAAATGCAACCAATCAGCAACACCATATGTACAGGATTTCTCCAGAAAAACAACACACTCTTCAGAAATGTCACAAATTAACCTGATGCCAGTTCTTTCCAGTTCCTATCCATTGTCATCCTTTAGCCCTGGGCTGCAGTCATGGCTGCAACCTAGTGTTTATCATTCACCCCTCTTGTCCTTTGGAAGACAGTGTTCCATCTTTCTCTTACTAACACAGACTTCAAACCGGCTGCTTCACAATTTCACAATCCTGGGCTGTACCATCTTTTAGAGAAAGACAGAAATGTTAAAGGATAAATATTCAAACGTAGAAATTATAATAATGGCGATTTCAACGTAAGAATAGGGGAAGGTGATAAGCAGAGAAATCAAAACTATTAGAGAAAATAATGTGAGCAAAATATGGAAGGGTATAAAATCAAAGTACAAAAAATATGAACGTAAATCTAATGTAGATCAAAAGGACGGGGGAAGAGAAGATATACAACATATATTTAAATGCAAAGAAACAGAGATTAGGAGAAAAGAAAGTTTAGGATATGGAATGAATAGGAATAAAGAGATATATACAATTCTAGACAAGAACTATGAAAATATGGGTAAATACTTAGAGAAAGTAAAAAAAAAAAAAAAAATGGATATGGATGGTTAAAAGAGGAAAAATAATGTAAATATAAATAAACATAAGAATTACTAATTGTATTAGCATGAATTGTAATTTACATGACTGCCCATCTTAATGGCCAGGGCCAAATAGTCTAACATGTAATAACTTAATTTTCATAAATTAATATATTATTATTATTACTATTACAACCAAAGGAGGGGAGATGACTATAAAATGGCCAGGGCCAGAAGCAGTCACTCCCAATACGATTGCAATTATCTTGGCACTCAATAAACATTACATTACTAACACGGGTGCTATAGCTTGACTGGACTATTGCACTAATTTTCTTGGACTAATAATTGATAAACATTTAAATTGGCAATCTCATGTAGCATCAATTAGAAAAAAGATAAATAAGGGCATTTATGTAATGAGACAATTAACTAAAATAATGGACATTAAAACAATGAAACAGGTCTATTATGCTTTTATATATTTGCATGTAAGATACGGAATTACATTATGGGGAAATATTACAGCAAGGGAAATGGATCAAGTCTTTAAACTGCAAAAAAAGCCATTAGAATAATAAGCAAAATGGAAAACAAACAAACTTGCAGGGGGATGTTTAAGAATCAAAACTTGTTAACAGTGCCATGTACATATGAATGCATAAAAACTGTGATAAATATAAATATGCAAAAAAATTCCAGTGTATATAACCATAATTTAAGAAACAATGACTATTATAGAATAATATTAAGGGGGACCCTAATTAATCGTGCCATAGAAGTTAGAGGAAGAGAATTATTCAATAAATTACCTAGAGAAATAAAGAACATAAATCAGCCAAATGTAATGATGAAGAAATACTTAATAGAAAATGAATTTTATAGTATAGATGAATTTAGACATGGTAAAGCAATGTAAAGTGAAAATTATATTTAAGGTAAACTCAATGTAAAAGAAGTAATGTAAAATTATAAGCTGTACTTGTTAAATTATTTTATATTTGTAATTGGACATATCCATTAAATGTATAAAAAGATGATAATAAACAAGCTTCTCACTAATTACAAAAAAAAAAAAAAAAAAAAAACTCATCACCTCTGATTCTCTTCCATGTTTTCCATTTGTTTCTTCATTCTGTACCATACCTAAATTTTCTTGTCATGTAATGGGGTTTCCTGCACTGAGTTGGATTTCCCTGAACTCCACTATCAGTTATTCTGCATTGAAACATAGCTATGAAAATGGAATTGTGTTTCGTCAGGGAAGATTATTAAATTAGGATTGGTTACTGCATCATTAACTTTCCTCACCATCCAGTCACAGAAATGTAGCTGACTTACTGCGTGGTTGCATTTCAGGTACAGCAGTGTTCTTGTGTGGTTTCAATTTTAAGAGCTTAGTAACTCACCGTGCTGAGTCCATTGAAATTGCAAGAGAATGTTGTAATTGTTTCCAAACTTTATCCAATTTTCCCTCAATAAGCATGCACGGCTTTACCCCTTAAGAATCATACCCATTATCCTAAATTTATTTACAATTTTTCTCTGCTTAGAGGAGTATACTTGCGAATTCTAATACAAATTGTCTTCTTAATATCCTTGAAAGATTATGTAATTATACTAATCGTACATTAAAATTTGCTGCTATAATGCTTATTTATCTTGTGGCATTATTACAACAAAATTAAAAACACTTGTAAGGCACTAAATTGATACGGTAATTTGTATCACAAATTACTCAAATGTAAATAATGATAGTAATATGAATATGTATTTTTATGTGACATTGATTTCAGAGGTTTATTAATTGTAATTATTATTGGTAAATAATAATATACGGCTTTACTGAAACTGTCAACAATAACGCAATAATGCAGCAAGGGGGTGAGTTGTTTGTCATTACCGGGAACCAGGAAGTTACGTAATGTTTCGCGCCTTTTCGGTAAAAGCTTCTAGAATGTTCCCTAAAAGAAATATGTATTAGTGGTTTTCATTGGATAGTAAAATAGACGCTAATGTTGGCGCGTTTTATTAGCCAATAGCAGTTCATTTATAATCTTTAGGCGTATCTTGAGGCAAGCCTATAAATAGTGTAGGTTCAAGGGAGCGTTCACCCAGTTCAACGGAATTCTCAGTACACTACATACCGCCAGTCAGTCCTTCATTTCGTCATAAGTTACGCGCAGCAGAATTATGAGAATATAAAATATTATACAGTTAAATATACACAAAGTCGAAGTACGTGAGTTAAAAGTGAGAAGTTATTACAAACAGTTTCAGTTTGGCGAGTATCCAGATTAATTTGTAAAAATGTTTGTGAATGTGTTCAGCAATAAAAGTTATAAAACCAATTTCTTCGTCAGTATAATTTCTGGATAAAAGATTCCTTTCCGATTCACACCCTGCAAGAGATACAAGTTCTACCAAGAAAAGATGATAGCTAGCCGGAGGACAATATACATAACTTTAAATTCTTTCAGAAACTAATTGATACAAATTGCTAACGTCAGAGGGAGCTACGAACCAAACATGGAGTGACGTCACAAGGAGGCTTCAACACACGTGATGTAAACAACATTACGTAAAGCAGCAACCGTCGCATATTGGCTTCCAAACGCGGAGCTACAATAATGTTACAATAAATACAATTTGTTCTCTCGCAAATTGGCCCACAACGTGGGGCTCGACAACAAAAAAAAGACATTATGTAAAGCAAGTGCTATCGCAAATTGGCACCCAGGACGTGGGGCGAAGTGACCAGGAAAGGAAGGCAAAGTGACCAGGAAAGGAACTCGAGTAACCAGGAAAGGAAAGATGACCAGGAAAGGAACAAGAATAACCAGGAAGTAGCAGAATTAACCAGGAAAAGGCGAATGCAGCAGTGGAACGATCTACAAGACGCAGATTCCGAGACAACAGGGTAAATCAACTACAAAAACATCGAGACAACGTAGATTCATCACAACACAACGCAGAAGCGACATACAAATCTAGGAGAATGGGGCAGAACGCTGGACATCAAAGCTACAGCAACATACAGCATCAAAAAGGTATCGTAATTTTTTTTTAGAAAACAAAAACAATGGCTGCAAGTAATACAGAAGAAACAATGATGGAAGGGGATAGTATAACAGTTAGCTGTAATTCAATACAGGTTACAAAAAAAAGCTCAAACAATGTAATATTTGAAGGAGAAAATGTTAGTGCAGAAAGTAAGAATAGAATAGCAGGAAATATTAATTCTGATACTAGAATGATTATTGATATGATAAAAAAGATGAATGAGAATATAGTTCAATTTAGGAAAGATATGCAAAAGAGTTATAGGGAATTAAGGGAAGATCTTAGTAAGAAATTAGATCAAGAAAGGGAAGAGATAAAAAAAAGCAGGGAAATATTGGAAGATATGGAAAAGAGTCATAGGGAATTAAGTGAAGATATTATTAAGAGTGTAGAACAAAAAGTAGATCAGAGTTTTGAGGAATTGAGAGAAGATATAAAAAGGGATCATAGGAAATCAATTGAAGATATTGGTAGGAGTAATGAGGTATTAGAGCAAAAGGTAGATCAAAGCAGTAAAGAAATTGAAAAGAAAGTTACGAAGCTAGATAGTTGTATGCCAAAAATGAGAGATAAAAATGAGGAAGTAATAGCAAGTGAGATAGGAGAAGTTTCAAAGAAAATGCTAGACATGAGTAGGGAAAGAGATAACAAAGAAAGTGAGGTTAATACTAAAAGTGAGGTTAATGTAGAATGCATAGAGTTAGGAAGTCAAATGAGTAGTATTTCAAGTGAGCCAAGAGAGATAAAAGAGGTTAGGAATGTAGATGTAAATGAGGCGCAGGTTAATTTCAGAGGGGAGATATCAGAAATACAAAAAGAATCAGAAATGCAAAGAAATAAATTGTACCAATATGTTCAAAATGAAAACTCCAGTCCAGTACAATTTAGTACAGATTTGTCAGAGTACTCTCAAGTTAAAAAGATAGCAGATGAATTGAAAATGAAAGTTGTTAAAAGATGTATTGTTCAAGAAACTGTAGATTGTTTTCAAATGTTATCATGGAACGAAATGTCATATGAATACGAGAGGTTATTCATGAACAAAAATTTGAAGGTTAGGTTACGGCTACGAGTAATGTTTAGCCACACACAATTTGATCCAGGAGGGTAAATAGCAATGTGATGTAAAGTAAATGCTGGATAGTTAAAGACGACTTGCAGAGAAATGTATTGGAACGTAAGAGGGTTAACTATTTATATATGTCATTTGAAAAGAAAAATAAATTATAAAGAAAAAAAAGAGAAATGTTTTAAAAAAAAAAAATAAATAAATAAATAAAATAAATTTTTAGTAACTGTAACAACATTTGAAAATTAAGAATGCAAAGATTGAAACTTAATATGATATTAAATTAAAAGTACGTAAATACAACTCAAAGAGTATTGTTAAAATAAAATTCAGAACAAAAAAGGAATTGGGTAAAAATAATAAAAAAATAAATAAAACAAATACTTATGTAGCAAACAGAAAAGGTGAAACATTGTCAAGATTTAAGAGATGTAAATATATTTGTAAAGTACAAAAGAACAAAAATGGGTAAAAATAATAAAAAAAAAAACAAATACTTATGTAGCAAACAGAAAAGGTGAAACATTGTCTAGATTTAAGAGATGTAAATATTTGTGTAGAGGGTAAATATTTTGGTAAATATGTGTAATAATTACAAAATTTCTTGAACGCATAAATTTTAGTCAACAATATAAGAGTGTAAACAATTTGGTAGCAGTGATTAAATAATTTAGGGTAAAGTATTTGCTATACAAAAATTTGTGATGTCAGATTAATATCTAAATTAATTAAACCAGAGCCAGTAAGTAGTGGCGAGATAGGGGAAAAACATGTCGTGTGTTAAATGCGTGTGAAGTGTTAAGTGAAAGTGATAACGTGTGTTCCAAGATTAAGGAGACTAAAAACACAATTTTAAAATTTCTAAAACAAGTTATAAATATTTATAATTATGTTTCTAGTGGGGCATATGATACGGTAATTTGTATCACAAATTACTCAAATGTAAATAATGATAGTAATATGAATATGTATTTTTATGTGACATTGATTTCAGAGGTTTATTAATTGTAATTATTATTGGTAAATAATAATATACGGCTTTACTGAAACTGTCAACAATAACGCAATAATGCAGCAAGGGGTTGAGTTGTTTGTCATTACCGGGAACCAGGAAGTTACGTAATGTTTCGCGCCTTTTCGGTAAAAGCTTCTAGAATGTTCCCTAAAAGAAATATGTATTAGTGGTTTTCATTGGATAGTAAAATAGACGCTAATGTTGGCGCGTTTTATTAGCCAATAGCAGTTCATTTATAATCTTTAGGCGTATCTTGAGGCAAGCCTATAAATAGTGTAGGTTCAAGGGAGCGTTCACCCAGTTCAACGGAATTCTCAGTACACTACATACCGCCAGTCAGTCCTTCATTTCGTCATAAGTTACGCGCAGCAGAATTATGAGAATATAAAATATTATACAGTTAAATATACACAAAGTCGAAGTACGTGAGTTAAAAGTGAGAAGTTATTACAAACAGTTTCAGTTTGGCGAGTATCCAGATTAATTTGTAAAAGTGTTTGTGAATGTGTTCAGCAATAAAAGTTATAAAACCAATTTCTTCGTCAGTATAATTTCTGGATAAAAGATTCCTTTCCGATTCACACCCTGCAAGAGATACAAGTTCTACCAAGAAAAGATGATAGCTAGCCGGAGGACAATATACATAACTTTAAATTCTTTCAGAAACTAATTGATACAAATTGCTAACGTCAGAGGGAGCTACGAACCAAACATGGAGTGACGTCACAAGGAGGCTTCAACACACGTGATGTAAACAACATTACGTAAAGCAGCAACCGTCGCATATTGGCTTCCAAACGCGGAGCTACAATAATGTTACAATAAATACAATTTGTTCTCTCGCAAATTGGCCCACAACGTGGGGCTCGACAACAAAAAAAAGACATTATGTAAAGCAAGTTCTCTCGCAAAATTCACTTCCAAACTACACACTGCTTGTTGAGACAGATTCTAACGAAAACTAAGGTCACAAGATATGTGGAGTTACTAATCCAACTAACACTTTCTTGTGGTGTGTCAACTGCCAACTTGTATGTGAAAAGAAGCATGTCATTGTATACACTCAACCACTTAAATACTTATTAACAATAAATTCTTGAGATATCAGCCAAGCTTTCAACAACCCACTCTGTTGCCATCTTCAGCGAAACTAGAGGCAGTTATTTTTTGGGGGGAAAAAAAGAAGGTTGAGTAAGGATAAGGGAAGTTAGGGTTGGGAAGGTTCTTGTACTGTGGTGATGCTATTTATTGTGGGGAAGTTGTGTCTGGTACTGGATTAAGCACCCTGAGATTGAGTGGCATTTTTTAATTGAACGGTTGAAGCCATACAAGGTTGTTGGAGGTCTAATATTGTCACGTTAAGTTTACTATGTGACTAGGGGTGTAGCTTAGAAATAAATTGAAAGACAGTAGAGCAATTTTCAAGCAATTTGGATGACCCATTTATTTAGGGTGTTTGCAATGTTATAATAAATCTGACATCCCCAACTGATTTAGCAGCTTGCATATTTCTATGACAATACATTTAGTACTGAAAGTACTTTAAATTTATAACTAACATTTTATAGAAAACAGTTTCCCTTGCAGGCTTACCGTGGAGATACATCACGCACCTGTAGAGGAGCGTTGAGCGTGTACAGGCCTGACAACAAGATAACAACAACACAACTGTGTTCAGGGACCCTTTAAATAGATAATCCCCTGCTTAGGGGGATCTTTACAATCATGCTGTGAGCTTTTCCAAATATGGTGAACCCACGCCCTAGGCGGGAATTGTAACGCTAATGGCAAAAGAGTATTTTAAAGTGTTCTAGAACATTTCTATGATGCGTGACAGCTCAAGGCGCAGCTGAGCCGTGCAAATCTGCATGTAGTTCTGCGGAAGCTGATGTCACAGTAAAATCCCTTGAGATTAACATAGGAAGTGGTTACTCTTGCTTTCCTGCTTTATATTAAAAGCTGTTAAAATCCACAAGTCAAAAAAGACTATGAAAGTATATACTTTATATAAGCATGTTTGATTTTGTCCAAAATATATGAAAATATTCAGTCAATAAAATATTTAAATTACAATTTTTTTACACTCCTCAACAGCTGAAGTAGGATGTGCCCCACGTATGGATGTCAACTTGAAGTAGTATTAGTTGCTTTAGTTTAACTGCCCCACGTATGGGAGCCAACTTGAAGATGTGTTGTTTATGTAATTTATTATGCTTCATGCATTGGAAGCCTAACTTGAAGTATTGTTCTTGGAGTTATTTTGTTTAAGAAGTTTGCAACATGCTTTCGGTGTCGGTTTGAATTTGTTGATTACGTAATAGTTGCTGTTGTTACGCAATATGCTGCTATGTATGAGAAGCTGATTTAAAGATGTGTTTTTGTTGTTACACTCCAAGTTTTACACTATAATATTTATGTTTGAATTTGCCTTGGCTGCGTCAGTAATGTTTGTAGAGTCCCGTATTTCTTAGGCAGGGCATGGTGCAACAAGAATGGAGACTTACACAGATTTTTAAGTTTTTAAAACTCATTTCTTTTATCCTTTGCGCAATTTAATAAAGCACTACACTTTTTAAGAGCTGTGAGATTCTTTAATACTTTCACTTAGCGCGTATACATATTTTACGATTCACACGTAATATTTCTGTAGAGAACACATCTTCCATCTGTTCACTACCAAGGTTTGCCAGCAACTGGACATGTTTCAACCGTTAAACCTGTAAGCTTCAGTATTTCAAATCTCTGATTGGCTAATACTAGTCCAATAGAATATCTGCATTTTACTTAAAGCTTTTTCTTTGCTGTTGATTGGCTAATTTTAAACTGTTACTGAAATTACATTATCGTTGCTCTAATCATGACTAGTAACTTTCAAACTCTCAAACTTATTATTGCTACAAGGTTACCTCATTATTACCTCATTGTTAGCAACTTAAAACTTATTATTCTCACAGCTCTTACATTATTAGACTATGTAATGTATTCACATAGCATTATTAAAACATGTTTACAATAAAAATAAGCATTTTGCAATGACTGTTACATACAATTTAAATGATTATTACATACATATTGTTTCAAGGTGGGCTGTTATTGAATTTACTTATTATAAAATACAATTGAAATTATTCAGGTATTAAAATACTGCCTCACAGCACATGTGACAATATCATGGTCAGGGATCCTGACAACCTGCTGTGATCTTGATGTTCAAGTCTGTTGGAGTGATTGGTGTGTGTGGTGAGGATATAAGTGTTTGTGATGAGTGGATGTATAGTAGGTGTTGCTCTATGAAGTTCCTTATCTGTGTGTTGCCTTCATAGAGGAAAGTGTGGTGTCTGAAGTTCTTGTAGCCTGCTGGTGATGTCTGGAGGTTGCATAAGGCAATGACTAAAGGTCTCAAGGTTTCTCAGTTTGTTGAGATTGTCATTAGACTCACATTCGTAGGAGAGGTATCACTCGACATAATACAGCTGGTGTTGTGTAAAGTGGCAAAGGCCACTGGTGCTGGTCCTTTGGCATTCCAATGACAACCGCATTATGGCATCATCAGAGCTTCAGTGCTGCTGCAGTGAGTCGTAATGACTGCTTCTCCCGATCTAGACAGCGGCGCTAGGTGGAGCTGGCTTGTTGATCCTGCACAATAGACTGACTCAACTTCGACTGTAGGCATAGCTGCAGTGGCTAGGGTGGGATGGCGGCTACAGCAGAGTTAGAAGGCGGAGCTATAACTTGGTTGCCCAGACACTTCAGCCCATTTAGCTGCAGCAAGTTCTTTTTATTCTTAGTCATGTCAAAATGTTGCTTCAAAGTCCAGCGCAGAAGTACTGCTAAGAGATGATATTTATAGCTGTCCAGCAAAAGACAGAGAGACCATTTTGGACACCTCTATTGGCTGGCGCTGGCCAATCAGGTGCAAGGAAGGAGGGGCTGGCACTTTCGACTGGCAACCAATTCTTGCTTATTTGGAGACTTTCGTCTTTGTCAAAATTGCTTTTGTTTTAATGTATATTAGCTTCTTTGATTAGACTGTCATTAATTCTTAGACTTACCTAAGATTTCTGCGAACAAGAACTTGATTTTGTGGCCAGTATGAAAAGCGCTGTGCCAGTGCAGACTTTTCAGAGTAACTTAATCTCGTGCAGTATTGGTACTCTTTGATCCATTCTTCTACTGCCTTGCCAGTCTTTAATGCATTCAGAAGGAATTTTATGGATGCCTGTAATGCAGAGACCCAAGTTATCTTTAATCGAACACAAGGATTGTTTTATTTTGGCAGGAGAACTTAAGACCATTCTGATGTTATATTTGGACAGTGTTCTTGCTAGTTTTTGAGATACAGAACCAACAAATGGAATGACAGCTGTACTAGCAAATTCGTTTTTCTTCTCTTCTTCTATGATGCATTTATAGCGAAGACTTTTTTAATTTCTTGGGTGGTTTAATGATTCTGCCTGAAGACTATGTGTAAGTGCTCCATATATAAGTGTTGAAAGCACTGTACTTTCCTATACAGGGTAGTGCTAGCTTGTACTGTTGAGATGCAGATTGGTATGTGTGGGTTTTTTGTAAACCCTATGACCTAAGGAGCCATCGTCCTTTTTATAGACTAAATCTAAGAAGAACAAGCATTATTCTGTACAATCTCCATTGTGACTTTGATGTTGCGTTAGGGTGAATGTTGTTCAGAAAGCAGTAGAAGGCTGTTAGTATGAGGGCTATTTTTTTCAGTTGCAAAACCAAAACCTCAGTGACAATCAGTTGAAGGTTTGCGCATATGTGTTGTGCAGTGTTTCTAGTATGCCTGTTGATCATGTCATGTTTCACTTGTCAGTTCTGAGCGCTCAGTGAGCATGTAAACATGCCTAAAACAACATTTTACACTCACATGATTTTCTCTACTCTTGTACAAATTATTTTTACAAAAGCTTATTCCCCACATGCTTCATGTTAATCGAGATGTTAATCTTATTGCTAATTTTCTTGTAGATGCAAGGGGAATATGGTAGACTTTAAGCGATAGTCAAATGTTTTAAGAGCTGGTTGCTATGTGGAGTATTCCATTCTCTTTGCATTACCGGGACAAAAAAAATGAATAACGAATTTGAGAAAAAGTATAAGCATTGGAAAATTTAAGGGAATAACAAGCAATATCTCAAAAATGGTTCATACAAAAAAAATGTATATGACATAAATTGTATATTTTAATGCGATCTACATTTTTTGTGTAGTAAAATTTTGTCTATCGCTTATGGTTTACCAGTTATGCAAAAGTCATTCATAATGAAGAATACTTTTGGAGACATTCCCAGAAAATTCGAGATATACATTTCATTTGTCATAAAAATATCTTAAACATATGATATTTTAATCAAAATCGTTAGAGCCATTTTTGAGAAAACTAAAATCTTCGAAAAATGTTCCATGTAAAGGGTAATCTGGGATGGGGGGATTTTCTTGAAAACCTTTGTGTTGCATCTCTGGAAGATACTGAACCTAAGTTTATCCAACTGTCTGTTTCTGAGTTATGCTGTTCACAGACACACACACGGACATGTTTCCAAAAATGCTTTTTTTTGGATTCAGGGGGTTTCAAAACATATATTTCCAGTGAAATCTCGGTATCAAATTTTTGGGTGGAATACAATACTTCCCCTACTTACTATACGTAGTAGAGAAAGTAAAAAAGCATGAATCAGCTATATGTACAAATGTACATTTAGGAAGTACAAGGTCTTCAATTGTGAAATGCCCCCAGGTGATTTTTTTCAAGTTCTTGAAGACTTCATTATAGCAAAGCTTGATGGAACATAAGCAACAGAGAGGAACATTCCAAATAATAGCAATTATCACAATTTCTAATTGTGTTTACCAAGACTGAACAATACAGATATGTAGAAAACATTAGCTTAGTGGTAACAGTGAAATGCTAAAAATGCTAGTTTGTATGTGAAAATGTTATAAGCACATAAACATATATGTAATATCTCCTGACAAGCTCTACAAAAGAAGATGATGGAAGACAGCAGAATAGTCTTTAAATTGAATGAGATACTGGTCGCTCATTATATATATGAAACAGACTTGGTAAGGTTTATTAAGAGGGCACTTCTTAGGATATAAGACAATTTACATGCCAACTCAAAATTTCATATAGTGTATCTTTTTACCCTGAAACTCTTAATGCTGATTGCTTGCATTAGGTTAAATTGTTATTGTTGTGAACTGTTTTATTTTTATTTTCTCCACTGCTTACCCATTGTAAGTAAAGGAAATACTGCATTCCACCCAAAACTTTTATATGAAAATTTCACCAGAAATGCATGTTTTGAGACTCTGTGAATTCAAAAAAAGCGGTTTAAGAAACGATCTGCGTGTGTCTGTGAAGAGCACAACTCAAAAATGAAAAGTCAGTTAAATACCAAAGTTGATATTTAAGTTGAGTATCTTCTGAATATGCGACACAAGGATTTTCAACAAAATCTCCCAACCCCAAACTACCCTATACGTAAAGGATTTTTTGGAATGTTCAATTTTCTCAAAAATGACTAATGATTTTGATTAAAATACCACATATTAAAGATATTTACACCACAAATAAAATGTATGTCTTGAATTTTCTGAGAATAGTCTGTGAAATCCTCTTCATTCAGAAGGAATTTTGTATAAACTTGACAAACTAAGTATCAAAAATCTGATGTGTTACACTCACATGACTTTCTCTACTCTTGTACAAACTATTTTTACAAACTCTTATTCTCCATCTATTTCATATTAATTGACATAAATATTTGCAGAAACGATCTTTTGACATGTAAAGAAAATTACATTTTAAACATGGTGACTAGTTCTAAGAATATCTGACTATGACTTAAGGCCTACTAAGTTCTCCTTGTTTTGTATTTGCAAGGGCAATACATAAATACAGTAGCCTTTAAGGATCGACATATATCTTAATAGCTGGTTGCTAGGTGCAGCACCATTCCCTTTGCCACAGATTAATACTCTTTGCATATACAAGACAAAAAATGAATAACGAATTCCCATTTCAGAAAATAAGTATTGAAAAATTTAAGGGAATAACAAGCAATATCTTGAAAATGGTTCACTCAACAAAAAAAATGTATATGACATAAATTGTATATTTTAATGCGATCTACATTTTTTGTATAGTAAAAGTTTGTCTATCTCTCATGGTTTACCAGTTATGCAAAAGTCGTTCAGAATGAAGAGTACTTTTGGAGACATTCCCAGAAAATTCAAGATATGCATTTTATTTGTCATGAAAGTATCTTAAACATATGATATTTTAATCAAAATCATTAGAGCCATTTTTGAGAAAATTAAAATTTTCGAAAAATATTCCATGTAAAGGGTAGTCTGGGGTGGGGGGATTTTCTTGAAAACCTTCGTGTCGCATCTCTGAAAGATACTGAACCTAAATACCAAGTTTGGTGTTTATCCGACTGTTCGTTTCTGAGTTATGCTGTTCACAGACACACACACGGACATGTTTCCAAAAATGCTTTTTTTGGATTCAGGGGATCTCAAAACATATATTTCCGGTGAAATCCTGTATCAAATTTTTGGGTGGAATACAATACTTCCCCTACTTACTATACGTAGTAGAGAAAGTAAAAATATACTACACAAAAAATGTAGTTCTCTTTCAAAAAAATAATTTATTTCAAATAACTTTTTTTTGGCATAAGCTATTTCCAAGATATCCATTATTAATGGTTTCAATTGTTAATAATTTGTCATCCTCTTAATGTCCTGTTGATTTTGTCGTGGAAAGAGTACAGAATCATCGAGTTCTTAAACATTTGACTATTGCTGTTTGCTTTCTATCTATAACAAAATGTGTAATGTAGCTGTTTCTGCACAGATTTGTCTCGATTAAAATGAAGTAGATAGAAAATTAAACTTTTATAAGAATAGTTTGTATACTCACTAATAAACTATAGAGGGCAGACAAAGTCATGTGATTGTAACACATCAGACATTTTAGCATATAGAGATGGGGAGTTAGGAATGCCTCCATTTATATTTCTAAATTGTGCTCATGTGGCATTCAGAGCCTGAATAGAAAAGAAGCATTGTTGGCAGCAATATTATTGGGCTGTACAAATAGAGAGATTGACATGAATAATAAAATGTATGTTTAAATTTTCAATAAATAGCCTGTGAAGGCTTTTCATTCTTATGAACTTGTTTAACTGAAAATCTTGAGAGAGATTTGCAGCAGGAAAATTGTAGAGCTTATCAAGATATTATGCATGAGAAATATCCTGAAATGGACAATAATGAATAACAAAACTGAAAAAACATACTTGTTTTAAATTCCTAAAATTTTCTTACTTTGAATACATTTGCTCTGGTAACGCTGTGCTTGAAAATCATTATTATAAGCTCTGTTAATTTTAAAAATTAAGAGGCGCCAGTTGTTTTAGCTATACTAGCATTATAAAATACAATTTGTTGTTTTTTAATTGTAGATCGTTACTTTAACTTGGTCATACTGCAATGGTTACTGGAGTTTGTTACCTCACCTGATTCAGCATCTGCCAGACAGATGATCTCAGTTGCATACTTACTGCACCATCTATTTTGTTGCAATTAACTTTATGCAGAATGTGGACCATGGGATCATAGAGCTGGTGTTCTTTGGGTGTACATATCATTGCAATGCTGGTCAATGACCTTAGTTGCATTATCACCATCCTGTACCATCTATTTTTATTCCTATTTCTTTTGTACTGTAGGTGGAACTTTGAGTCATGGTTTTTGAATATCCAATCCAGTATTTAAGTGGCAACTGAGGGAAACCATGTAAAAAAAATCATCAGATTGGCCAATACATAGGATTTGACCCTCACCTCTTGAACGTGAACCAATTTAGACGTTTGTTTGTGTTTGTATAGGATAATCTTAAAAATCAATGAACACATGTTTATAGGTCTTTCACCATCTTCTGGATGGACATAGGTTATAAAATATTTCCAAAAATGTTAAAATTGAGGAGGTTTAAGGAAGTTTCATATTCATGTCACCCAATTCTATTCCATTTCCTTGAATATGACTTCCAGTCCAAAAGGGTGAACATGCATCTTAAATCTTTTAAAATTGAATTATTGGAGAGGGGGAGAAGTTGCATTATAGTGATCATGTCAACAAATTTTCCTCTGATTTCACAGAACTTTGTTATTAAGGAGTATTTTTGGCATGATTTTGACAAAGCATGATACACCTAGTTTTTAGAATCTGGAAAAAATAAAAAGCTACCTTATAACTCTCAAAAACCTCCACCATCCTTATTTTCAACCCCTACATACAGAGTGAGCCAAAAGACTCCAAAACGCCTGCGCGGTGTTTTTCCTGTCCGTCCGCGTCCTCAGCACTCGTTGCCGTCTGGTGCTATCGTAGAAAGCTGCGGATGAAACCATACAACATTTTTAAAACTACTTTTAAAGGCTTTACTTACCAACTTTATGAAAGGAGATGCTGAAATTGGCCACTGTCGTTGTCCATACATTTTTGGCACCTCTTTAGGAAACTTTCGTCATAGTTTACGTTGAGAAATTTCCTGGCAGATATTTTGTTTTAATTCTTCCAGGGTGTGTGGGTTTGTCTTGTACACTTTATGTTTTAAGTTACCCCGGAGGGGTATTTTATCAACAATATTACCGGCTGCACTGTATTTTTCCACTGGGTGTGTGGAAATGTGATAAAAACATGATAATGCACTGCTGCTATAAACAAAGTCACACTGCTGTGCAGTGTGAAGTGCAGTATTGAGTTGATGTGATGTAGTTCAGTTATTACGAGTTATTTATTATTTTGTCCTGTACTTAGCCACAAAGTATATTATGTGCTTTCTACTGCATGGTGTGTATTTATTTATGATTCGTATGTGTTAACTTGGTCAGCTTGCCAAGTGAAAGTACGATTTGCAGAAAGATTTCCAGGTGTAAAAGTTCCAGGCCATACAACAATCCATGAACTTTACACTAAATTTCAGGCCACTGGAAGAGTTCAGGCTAAGAAATCTAAAAGACGGCGTTCGGTTCTTACCGAAGAAACATTAGACGATATCGGCCATGATGGATAGTTTCCTAAGGAGGTACCAAAAATGTATGGACAACGATGGTAGCCAGTTTCAGCATCTCCTTTCATAAAGTTTGTAAGTAAAGCCTTTAAAAGTTGTTTTATAAATGTTGTATGGTTTCATCCACACTTTTCTATGATAGCAGCAGATGGCAACGAATGCCGAGAACGTGGACAGGAAAAACACAGCACAGGCGGTTCGGATTCTTTTGGCTCACCCTGTACAAATCATTACCCTTTGGCTTATCTAGACAAAACTTTTGCATGCTTATACCATAGAACCCAATGAAAATACAGGATACCTTCAACTCTGAAAACTATCCTTACCATATTTTCAGTCCCTTATGTAGAAATCTGAACTGTGGACCTGATGAAGGTATGCGGTTACTGTAGTTATAATTTGCATGAGAGAACTATGCACTTGAATTTAAGGGGCTATTAATATCCCATTCTGCTGGAGTATGGGCTGCTTCCCGGTGCCAAGAAAATTCTCATCAGGCAAATGAAGGTTCTGTATTAACAGTGTAGGCATACTATGCTACTAAAAATACCACTCCACTTTGTCCCAAGAATCCCCAATCAACAGTAACTGGAACAGGATTACATTTAGGTATAGGCAGTGTGCATCAAAAGATAAACAAGGCAATTAAGATACATCAGGCTAATGCCTGACTTTCTTGTTTTACTGATACGTATTTGTCTCATTTCTAAATTAACCTAGGTCTTGTAATGCTCTCAATGCACATTACCTTTTAAGGAAAACAAGAACATATAACCGTGCTTTTGTGATGTATTGCTGTTATGTATCAAGATAAAAT
This sequence comes from Deroplatys truncata, assembly GCA_030765065.1. NCBI lineage: Eukaryota > Metazoa > Arthropoda > Insecta > Mantodea > Mantidae > Deroplatys > Deroplatys truncata. The sequence goes on along the minus strand of CM060975.1, from coordinate 298,700,667 downwards.
TGTAACAAAGAAGTCATATTAAAATCTGTTAGCAACAACAAATTAAACAAGGAAAATGGGTATGCATTTATATTTGGTTTATCACAAATGTTAATTTCAGCCACTTGAAATTGAAAAGCCTATAATTAATGTGGACAATGAATGTTTAGCTAAATAAAAACTGTTTTCCTCTCTTTTTTTGTTAATGTATGTTCTTTCTTTTCTTTATTTTAAATCTACCATGGGGATGAAAACTCAATGCACTATAAATAGAAATTTTTTCTTTTCAGAACAGTAAATTTTCAAGAATAAATCAAGTAATTTAATTAGAACGCGTGTCTCCCATTTAGATTTTGTTAATCCAGCAAATTTAAATTTCAAAGCCTCCCAGTAATCTATAATTTTTGCCCTAAAATATAGCATACATATGTATTCTTCTTACTTTCAATTGGATTTAATACAAGTATATGGCGTGACAAAGCAGGCTGAAATTAAGCTTTGTGAGAAAAAATATTGCACGAGAAGAGCAAGACTCTTACAAAGTTCAGCTGAAGAAATCATTCATTGCTAAAGAAGTGATTTGAAAGAGTTATGTTAAAAGAAAATGGAAAAGAACAAGAAAAGGTTTGATGATTAATAATTCTGATCAATTATATCACAATGAGTACCTGTCTTTTTCCTTCTAAGCACTATCACCATTTTCAGTATGCTCTTTTAAATTCTTTTATTTCAATCCTTTGCTTCCCCAGAAAATGGGTTTTATGAAACTCTTGACAAACTAAAATAATCAACAATATTCAACAAGTGATGTGAATATACATCTTTAAACATACAATTCATTTTTTTTCTTTCGTTTTCTCTTCTTTTCTTCTCACATTCTCTTAACCATTTCAAAGACCAACATTGTATATTATTTTGCCTCTCCTTGCAATCCTTGACTTCCACAGGAGTCGTGTATACTTTACTGCAGTCAGAAAGAACAAGCTGGTGCAAAGACAAGGAATCGCACATTGAGTTCTGTACCAGGAATTAGTTAACTATGAATTGCCAAGAATATGAGTTAGAATTCCTTGTCTGGGCACCACAGTAAATACTGCAAACAACCACTACTAATAACCAACAATCATCAAACTCATCTCTGTTCAAACATGATGTGAAGGTTTTTGTTTCCATTTTAAAGCTGAGAAGAAAACTGAGGGACATCTTTGCAGTAAGCAGCCAGCATTAATGCAACTGTTAACTTTAGACAACAGCATGTGATTCATATTAGGGTGAATTTGGATTATTCCAGATATTAAAGTATTTTAATGCAGTTCAAATAACTTGCCATGTTATAAGATACTGTGGATATTGCAATACTGAAATTCCTAATAGATGCTATATAAAATTATGACTGTTGATTATAGTTAAATTAAGTTATAATTTTCCTATACATGTTTATAAACATTTACTACTGAAAAAGTTAATTATTTTTACTGGCTTCAGAATGCAAAGACGGCCCTCAGTAGTTCATTGTAACAGAATGCTTGTATAGTCTTCAGAGTATTTTAGCAATTGCACTACTGTTAAATGATTGATACAAATTTGCTTATTACCATTTTAGACCAGTAGAACTGTTTAACAATTATGAGTATTCACATTACTCCAATAACAAATATTCTGAGCTTTCTTTGCACAAAAATATACAAAACAATTATCATTATATTATTTATATTTTTTGTCTTTTATAATTTCAATGAATGCGCAGTAATTCATAATTCATAATAATAAAAATGATTTGCGATCGAGCAACCTTATCGATAAATTGAACAAGACACACAGGTGAAAAAAATTGTTTAATAGTTTTTTGCACATCATAGCGCAAGAAACATGGTTGATGAAAAAGTTCCTTCCTCAACTTAGAGATAGCTTTTTCACTGCCTTGCACTCTTGCATAGTCACAAGCAGACATCTTGAAACATCCAGTACTGTGAAATCCAACAGTGACAAATAACACGCAAAATTATGTTAAGAGATTGAGGCTCCACAAAGTGTGGCACTGTGGACATGAGAAGCCATGTTCTATAAAGACGGGATGGTCAGCTAGTTTGGCTAGCCATTCACAGAAAACAAATATTTGTAAGACTCTAAGAAACAAAACAAATATAACAAACCAAAATGCTAAATACTAATCTTTGCATGGCCCTAGTGAATAGGAACAAAATACCAAAACAAAGGAAGGATAAAGTGTCGTTCCAAAGCTTAGTGGTAAATATTTTAGAAGAAAACTACTACTGGACCTTTCATTAAATTTAAGAAGAGGAAAAGAGGTAATAAATTTGAATATAAACCCATTCTTTCTTGCGCACTTACACAATCACTTGCAGACACATTCATCTCAGTGTGGCAATAGGAAACAAGAGCACAACAATAGTATTATGAATATTGATGCAGCCAAAAAATGAAATATTAGAAATGATAATAATAATCATAATAAAAAAAGGAGTTTTAGTTCTTGTCTTTCAAAAGATTCAACATGATTGTAATAACACATCAAGTTACTGCCTCCTTTCTGCAGTGGTCCAGCCACTTCGCAAGTTCCATGGCAAAAGTGAACGTGAATGATTTCACTGGCACTGGCTTCTGTTGCAGTAACCAAAATGCTCCACCACTTACCACTGCCTCCCATTATATGGTTCACTTGCAGTATATTATACACCTACCATGTTCATTGTTTCATGTAGCGGAGGGGAGAAAATTTTATGAATCACAATGTTTCTAGCACCACAAAAAATTAGAATGGAAAGAATGGAGAGCCATGATGACTCTTAAGCACTGTAGTAGCTTCGTCATCTTATTAAGTCTCTTCCAGTCTCAACCAAACTAATAAGAAGCAATCATCTTCATTTCATATTCCATTTGGACTGTTAAGATGGAAGGAAATATTCATATTTTTTCATATCATAAAAGTTCAAGGTCTTTAGATGCATTTTGTATAAAAATTGTCTAATTTTCTTAAGTCCTTAGCTGTGGAATAGTTTATAAAGATGTTTTTAGTTTGTAGCAACCCCCAGATATATGCTTGATGTTTAAAGAGGACTTCTTGGTGCACTGCTACCATGGAGCCTCTTTTTCCACATAGGCCTTTACTCCTAATGATGGAAAAAGCAATTCCTGCCCTCCAGTAATCAGCCACTTTTTCTCAACTTAGGTGACCACTTTCTAATTGCATAATTCTAGGAACTGCAAATTCTCTCCTCCATCTGTTCATATTAGGTTCTTTAATTAAATGGAATATTAATGATCTTGTATCACAAACTCTCCCTCTGTGGTTACTCAGGTTTTTACCAACAGAAATATGGTTTTTCCTCCAAATCCAAGTGTGCAAGTTTTAAAATTATAGGAACCAAATAAGTAAATGTTTACTTGAATTTAGAGCAATCCAGCAGTGTTGGTTGCTAGGCCCATTGCACTCGTATAACAACAAAAGCAATGTTTAAAAAAGCTCCTCTGGTTTCAATACACTATTTCTTGTTTCTTCACCCATGTTTTCTTCAGATCATAACGTTTTTATAACTCCTTTCTTCATAACATGAACAGATCATTGTTTCCATTTAAGTGGTAGGCTGAAGATGGGGGCAGGAGTTCATGCTTTGAGCAGGCGGCCTAGATGTAGGAGTAAGGCCCGTCAGTGAGGGCGCTACAGAGCAATAGTCAGGAGTTGTCGTCTTTGCCTCTTGTCCCTCGGTTTGGTTTGTACTCAAGTCCGGGATCAAACTGCATCAGGACAAAAACCTGGAACAATTAGAATATCACCTGTAATAATTTTATAACTAATGTAGATGCATAAATAGGACAAAAGGATATATATAGTTCCTAACATCAATATTACCGTTAACACAAGAACAGATGCACTGGGGAATAAAGTGCTCCCTGTTTAGCTTTTAGCATGTAGTAACACTATAACCTTAGCTGGTTTTCAAACAGTGGTTACTCCTCTAGTGTTAGGTACTCTATTGTTGAGTGATACTCTCAAAATTTCAATCTCATCAAGTTTGCCTAAGGTATTTTCATATAAATACAGGGTAATTGCTTTTTAGAACATACAATATCCCACATTCTTGGATATCGAATTAAACAATATAAGGATGTTTTATTTTCAAAATAAGTATCTTTATAAACTTGATAAATAGATAACCAATAAACACGTTATATTTACATGACATTCTCTACCTGTTATTTATTTTCATATACCTTGTACACACTGATCTTATGAAAGCTTAATTTCTTTGTGTACTTCATGTTAATCAGTATAAACCCTTGCAGAAATAGTTTCATTATACAAGGGGACTAGAGGAAACTGAATCGACAGACCACATTTAAAAGTAGAACACCATATGCCACCTTAAAATTCCATACTCTTTCCATAATATAGCTAGAAACAGCTGAATACTGGCAGCACTTTAAAAAATAATGAAGTATTGAAAATTTCAAACCAGTAATAACAGATATAAAATGGCTGATGCCACAAAAAATTTTATTTGAAATAAGTTGTGTGCTTTAAAGGAAACTAAATTCTTTTGTAGTATGTTTTTGTGTGTATCTTATGGTTTACCCATTGTACAAAATTATACCAAATTCCTTCTAAATGAAGAGGACTTCAAAGTATTCCAAGCAAATTCAAGATATACATTTTATTTGCCAAGTAAATAGCTTAAATATATGATAGTTTAATCAAAATTGTTAGAACCATTTTTTGGGAAAATAAAAATTATTGAAAATTTTTCCATGTGAACAGTAACTTCTGAAAGTAATGAACTTAGCTACCAAGTTTGGTATTTATGAAATATTTTGTTTTTGAGTTATGCTATTCTCTCTCACATGCACACACCCACTCACCTCTTTCTAAAAATAGTGTTTTTGGAATCAGGAGGTCTCAGTACATTCTAGTGAAACCTCAACATCAAATTTTTGGGTGGAATACAATACTACTTCTACTCTTCTGGTCAAACTATTAGACTAAACCTGGTAAATCACTATCCATTCCATTAGTTAGTACCTTTTAAAATGAATCATACTCATTGTTGCATGTGTAAACATTTAATCTTTTTACCCTTTTGTATAACATGTATGCAGTAGCAACAACAAAATCACTTATTATTTAAGGCCATATTATACAGGGATGATTTTACAAATTTTTTACATGATTCTTTCACCAAAACCTTAATGGACAGAAAACAATTATTAAAATTTACATGTATGCAAACACTGCATTATAGACATATTATAAAAAAAGGTTCAGCAGAGATACAATGCAGCTCAGTAATTTTGCAAAACATTTATCCGAAATATACCACAAAGCTAAAAGTTACTTTTCAAGCTAAAAGCAATTTGTACTAAACTCTAAGAGTTAATCATAGTTATTCATATTTAATGAGGTCTTAACTATAATAATTAAATAATTTATGCTACATAAATAACTTCCATTTATATGCTGCCTTTAACATCTAAGGCCACGTTGGCAGCTTTTAACCTTTGGAACAATTGCTCATCAGCAACGATGTTCACTCGCTTGCAGTGGTGTTAATCTTTGGGTTGGTATTACTTTTGGTTATTACATTAAATTCACACATACATTCACACTCTCATTCATACTTCCAGACTCTGGGGAGGTTGGAGAATAATCCTGGATAAAGAAAAACTCCCACCCTCCAGCCCGGGAATCAAACTTGGGACCTCTGGATTTGGAGGCTAGCATCCTAACCAGCAGATCACAGAGGCAGTCTAGATTGAAATTCTCTTATCAGTTTACAGTAAGAGTCAAAATGCAAGAGTACTTATTACTTGAAAATAATTTATTTTCTAAATACTGCTGCCACATTGAAAATTAATTGAAATTTAGCTTTAGATTATTTTGAAAATTCTTATCATAAGGAAAAACAAAAAGTTGTTTTCATAAATTAACATGAAATAATGTACATTTATTTATGCTTTACCTATACAATTTTCACAAAATAAGAAAAGAAAAGACCACCCTTTAATCTGGGTGGACAAAAATATAAGAGTCAGAGGGGTAAACACTGAAAATTTCTGTATAAATAATTGAAAACTGATGCAGTAATTTGTATCACAAATTACTTAAATGTAAATAATGATTGTAATATGAATATGCATTTTTATGTGACATTGATTTCAGATGTTTATTAATTGTAATTATTATTGGGAAATAAGTTTATACGGCTTTACTGAAACTTTCAATAATAGCGCAATAATGCAGCGAGGGGGTGAGCTGTTTATCATTATTGGAAACAAGGAAGTTACGTAATGTTGGCGCGTTTTCGGTAGAAACTTCTGGAATGTTTCCTCCCTAAAAGCAATATGTATTCGTGGTTTTCATTGGATATTAAAATAGACGCTAATGTTGGCGCGTTTTATTAGCCAATTGCAGTTCAGTTATAATCTTTAGGCGTATCTGAATGAAGGCGTATAAATAAGCCATGTCAGAGGTAGATCGCCCCGCAGTTCATCAAAAATCTGTGTACACTACACGTCGTCTTCAGTCGGTCAGTTCGACGAAAGTATTAGTTCGTCATACATTGGATATAGATTCACAAGTTACGCGCAGCAGAATTATGAAAGATCTAAAGTATGGTAAAGTTAAATATACAAAAGATTGAAGTACGTGAATTAAAAGTGATCAGTAAGAAGTATTATAACAGTTTCAGTTTGGTGAGTGTTAAGATCAATGTAAAAGTGATAGTGAACGTGTTCGACAATAAAAATTATAAAACAAATTTCTTCATCAGTGTAATTTTTGGATAAAAGATTCCTTTCCGCTTCACAACCTGTATAGAGACACATGTTCGACCCAAGATAAGATAATAGCTAGCCGGAGGACAGTGAAACAGAACTGAATAGAAATTAAAAGTTAAATTCTTTCAAACACAAAACTAGGAACCGCAAATTGCTAACACCAGATGGAGCTACGAACCTAACAAGGAATGACGTCGCAAGATGGCTTCAACACTGATGTAAACAAACATTATAAGTAATACCGTCACAAATTGGCTCCCATACGTGGGGCAGTTAAAATTATGTAACCAAACAAAACAAAAGCAACACAACATAAGATCTTCAAGTTCTAATAATTTACGTAAAACATATTATATAAGTAAATACCGTCGCAAATTGTCTACCACAACGTGGGGTACAACAACAAAATAAACATACACAATAATGTTACTTCAAATTGGCGCCCAACGTGGGGCACGATAACCAGGAAAGGAACACGATGACCAGGAAAGGATCAGCATAACCAGGAAGGGGCAGAATTAACCAGGAAGAAGTGAGATGACCAAAGGGGCGAATGGAGAAGTGAACTGAACTACAAGACGCAGATTCCAGAAACAACAAAAGGGACGACAGACTACATGGATGATTGGACATCGTAATTCCGAGATTACAAGGCAACAGGGTAATTCAACTACAAAAACATCGAGACAACGTGGACTCATCATAACACAATGCAGAAGCGACATATAACCTAGGAGAGAGGGGCAGGAAACTGGACATCAAAGTAACAGCAACAGACAGCATCACAAAGGTTAGAGTATCGTAATTTTTTTTTAGAAAACAAAATTGTAACCTACAGATGTACTTAAGGAGTGGTAGGATAAAGAAAACAATGGCTACTAATAATACAGAAGAAATAATTATCGAGGGAGATAATGTAACAGTTAGCTGTAATTCAATACAGGTTACAGAAAATAGCCCAAACGTTTTAGGATTTGAGGATGAAAATGTTAGTGCAGAAAGTGAGAATAGAATAGCAGGAAATGTTAATTTTGATGCTAGTATGATGATGGAAATGCTGAAAGATATTTTTAAGAGTATGAGGGAAGATATTGTTAAGACTAATGAGAAATTAGAACAAAACAGGGAAGATATGCAAAAGAGTTATAGGGAATTAAGGGAACATATTCGTAGGAGCTTTGAACAAAACAGGGAAGATATTGGTAGGAAAAATGAGATATTAGAGCAAAAAGTAGATAAAAGCAGGGAAGAAATTGAAAAGAAAGTTACGAAGCTAGATAGTAGTATGCCAAAAATGAGAGATGAAAATGAGGAAGTAATAGCAAGTGAGATAGGAGAAGTTTCAAAGAAAATGCTAGACATGAGCAGGGAAAGAGATAACAAAGAAAGTGAGGGTAATACTAAAAATGAACATGTTGATGTAGAATGTACAGAGTCAGGTAGTAGAATGAGTAATATTTCAAGTGAGATAAGAGAGATAAAAGAGGTTATGAATGTAGATGTGAATCAGGCGCAAGTTAATTTCAGAGGGGAGATATCAGAAATACAGAAAGAATCAGAAATGCAAAGAAATAAATTGTACCAAGATGTTCAAAATGAAAACTCCAGTCCAGTACAGTTTAGTACAGATTTGTCAGAGTATTCTCAGATTAAAAAGATAGCAGAAGAATTGAAAATGAAAGTTGTCAAAAGATGTATTGTTCAGGAAGCTTTAGATTGTTTTCAAATGTTATCATGGGACGAAATTTCATATGAATACAAGAGGTTATTCATGAACAAAAATTTGAAGGTTAGGATACGGCTACGAGTAATGTTTAGCCACACACAATTTGATCCAGGAGGGTAAATAGCAATGAGATGTAAAGTAAATGCTGGATAGTTAAAGATGACTTGCAGAGAAATGTATTGGAACGTAAGAGGGTTAACTATTTATATATGTCATTTGAAAAGAGAAATAAATTATACAAAAAAAAAGGAGAAATGTTTAAAAAAAAAAAAAAAATTAAATTTTTAGTAACTGTAACAACATTTGAAAATTAAGAATGCAAAGATTGAAACTTAATATGATATTAAATTAAAATTACGTAAATACAATTCCAAGAGTATTGTTAAAATAAAGTACAAAATAACAAAAATGGGTAAAAATAATTAAAAACAAATACTTATGTAGCAAACAGAAAAGGTGAAACATTTTCTAGATTTAAGAGATGTAAATATATTTATGTAAAGGTTGAATATTTTTGGTAAATATGTTTAATAATTACAAAAAAAATTCTTGAATTGATAAATTTGTGTTAACAATATAAGAAAGTAAACCATTTTTTGTAACAGTAATTTAATAATTCAGGGTACAGTATTTGCTATAAAAAAAATTGTAATGTCAGATTAATGTCTAAGCAAATTCAACCAGAGCCAGTAAGTAGTGGCGAGATATAAAAAAAAAAAATAAAAAAAAAATAAATAAAAAAAAAAAACATATGTCGTGTGTTAAATGCGTGTTAAGTGTTAAGTGAAAGTGATAGCGTGTGTTCCAAGATTTAGGAGACTAAAAACCCAATTATAAAATTTCCAAACAAGTTGTAAATGTTTATAATTATGTTTCTAGTGGGGCATATGATGCAGTAATTTGTATCACAAATTACTTAAATGTAAATAATGATTGTAATATGAATATGCATTTTTATGTGACATTGATTTCAGATGTTTATTAATTGTAATTATTATTGGGAAATAAGTTTATACGGCTTTACTGAAACTGTCAATAATAGCGCAATAATGCAGCGAGGGGGTGAGCTGTTTATCATTATTGGAAACAAGGAAGTTACGTAATGTTGGCGCGTTTTCGGTAGAAACTTCTGGAATGTTTCCTCCCTAAAAGCAATATGTATTCATGGTTTTCATTGGATATTAAAATAGACGCTAATGTTGGCGCGTTTTATTAGCCAATTGCAGTTCAGTTATAATCTTTAGGCGTATCTGAATGAAGGCATATAAATAAGCCATGTCAGAGGTAGATCGCCCCGCAGTTCATCAAAAATCTGTGTACACTACACGTCGTCTTCAGTCAGTCAGTTCGTCGAAAGTATTAGTTCGTCATACATCGGATATAGATTCACAAGTTACGCGCAGCAGAATTATGAAAGATCTAAAGTATGGTAAAATTAAATATACAAAAGATTGAAGTACGTGAATTAAAAGTGATCAGTAAGAAGTATTATAACAGTTTCAGTTTGGTGAGTGTTAAGATCAATGTAAAAGTGATAGTGAACGTGTTCGACAATAAAAATTATAAAACAAATTTCTTCATCAGTGTAATTTTTGGATAAAAGATTCCTTTCCGCTTCACAACCTGTATAGAGACACATGTTCGACCCAAGATAAGATAATAGCTAGCCGGACGACAGTGAAACAGAACTGAATAGAAATTAAAAGTTAAATTCTTTCAAACACAAAACTAGGAACCGCAAATTGCTAACACCAGATGGAGCTACGAACCTAACAAGGAATGACGTCGCAAGATGGCTTCAACACTGATGTAAACAAACATTATAAGTAATACCGTCACAAATTGGCTCCCATACGTGGGGCAGTTAAAATTATGTAACCAAACAAAACAAAAGCAACACAACATAAGATCTTCAAGTTCTAATAATTTACGTAAAACATATTATATAAGTAAATACCGTCGCAAATTGTCTACCACAACGTGGGGCTACAACAACAAAATAAACATACACAATAATGTTACTTCAAAACATGGATATAGGGTAGCTTTTGAAAGTTGCAAAGTAACTTATAATTTTCATTGGCTCCTATACTGCAAGTTTACACACAGCTTTCTCCAGGTATATAAGTATTGATTTGTATGTAAATGTTTGAAAATAAGGGTGGAGAAAGTTTTAAAAATTGTAGGGCATTCTGCCAGTTCTACTGGGTTCTGAAAATCAAATTTTCACAGTTTTATCCAAATCATACCAAAAATATTCCTTAATATCAATGCTCCATAAAATCAGAAGGAAATCTGGTGATATAAACATAACAGATCCCACCCTAAAAAATCCATAACTTTAAACAGTGCAGTGCTATAATAATTAACCACAGCTGCAACAAAGGGTTAAAAACATCATCTAATGAAACAAAAATGAAAATTGATGATGTAAATATGAAATATCTAAATCTTCATTAACTCCACTCTCTTTTGTTTTTTTCTTTTCTTTCTTTCAAATGTCTTACAGCCTAATGCACAATTGGAAAAGAGCACTTTTCAATGGTGAAAGAATTTTCCTCTCTCTCTTATCAGTATCAATCCATATGAAAACATTTGCTTTAATGAAGTAGTAATTCAGTAATAAATGTTGCACATCAAGTGGATGGCTGCATCAGAAAGAAGAGGGAGAATCTGTAACTCTGTTTTTCTGGTGTGACATTCTTATCTTTTCTACCATGTGCATAGTAGGTAGAGAATTGCATTCCACTAAAAAATTCAATATCAGGATTTCACCGGAAATACAAGGGAATACCGAAAATTCTTAGATGCCAGTTTCTAAAAAAAAATAGAAATTGATATTTTATAGCTGCTTTCTAATTTTTTGCGAGTTGATTGCTGCATAGTTTGTGGAGTTGCTCTAATAGTTTGTTAATTATCATCATTTAAAGATTTTATGTTCACCCAAAAATGTATTTGACTGGAGAACATTTCCAGGCTATGATTTTTTATGATTTCAAATGTCATTAATGCCTACACAATGTGAAGATCAGCTTAGAAATGCATTTAGTAAGAAACCCCATCTAAGGCAATGATTTACAATTAGTACAGTGAATTCAAAGGAGATCAGTTTTTTCTTGGTGATGTATTTTGTGAGGGTTGTCCAAGAACTGTTGTTACTGATGAAAATATTGCTGCTGTTCGAGCAATGCTTAAAGAAGATTAATGGACATCTTATGAATTTATTTGGGGGACATTATTAAGCCTATTTTTTTTAATGGGTCATATTGCTACTATAGCATTAGAAGATACACATACCATTACTGCCAACTGGTAAACAAATGTCTGTTTACCGCAAATGTTTGAAAAAGTGTGAAAAACGCCAAAAGAAAAAATATTACATTATGACGATGCATCGTTGCATACAGCAAAACTAACAACTAAGTATCTGGATGCCATAAAGGTCAGCACCATGTACCCTTCACCATACAGCCCTGACCTAGCACCTTATGATCTCTTTTTGTTTCCAAAAATTAAAGGTAAAATGCATGGAATAACTTATCACCGTTATCAGATGAAGCAGTGAACCATATAAAAACCTACTTTCTGAGGTGCCTCAGTAAGAGTTGCATCACTGCTTTAAGGACTGTTCCATTGAATGCAAAAATGTATTAATGTAAAAGGGGAATATTTTAAAAAACAACAAAATCATTTAAATTTTTTAAACCTAATCCTTGTTTGATTTTCTAAAACTTTTCAGTGTCATCTTCATATATGTTTTGATGTCCCAGAAAAGCATTTTTAGAAAAGGGTCCATATGTCTGTCTGTGTGCGTGTGTGTGTGTGTGTTTGTGAACATATAACTCAAAAATGAAAGGTCAGATAAATACCAAACTTGGTAGTGGGATAAATAATTGAGTTTTATTTATGGATGTTCTTTAACTCCTGTGGTTTTTAGCATTCCATTCTATATGTTAGGGTGAAAGACTGGAAATTTTGCTCAGAGGCCTCTTTATTAGGCTTGAGATTCTTTAACGTGCCGTAAATCTATGACATGGGACCACCGGCTTTACTTCCTTTTCGAGGAGATCCATGCTAAGGATTTTTACACCTCAAAACTTTCATCACCCTCTGCTGGGTTTGAATCCATGACCTCTATTTAGGTTCAGTACCTTCCAAAGATGCAACATGAAGATTTTCAAGAAAATCCCCCCCCACCTCAAACTACCCTTTAGATGGGACATTTTTCCAAATTATTTTCTAAAAATTGCTCTAACAATTTTGAATCAAATACCGTATATTAAAGATATTTACATGACAAATAAAATGTATATCTTGAATTTTCTGGAAATAGCCTTGAAGTCCTCTTCATTCGGAAGGAATTTTGTATAATCTTATATGACTGGTAAATGTTAAGCAGTAGATGAAAACATACAAGAAATATAGATCTCTCTAAAACACACAAATTATTATAGAATAATTTACGTACTTACTAATAAGTGCTAGGGGGTAGAGAAGGTCATGTAAATATAACACATCGAATTTGTTTTCTTTGTAGTGCTGGATGGTGGGTGCATAATTATTAGTTTTGTCCAGTTTGACATCACAGGGTTGATCACTGTAAAACTCCATCCTAATTTTTGGATCTATTATGGTGCCAATTCTGGTAGTGTGATTAATGGTGATCATATTAATTATTTTGGTACTGTCAGTTTCAGAGACACCATGAGAGATTTTTCTTTTGTAATTCTTTGGCTATCAAAGATCTTATTCTATGATGTCTAGAATTGTGCAACAGTTCACCATATGGAGAGGATCCCAAAAGGTGTCCAAGGATTTCATACTCACACAGGCAATGCTGTAGTGGTTGACATTTTGGAACCTACCAGGGATGGTTCTTACAGCACAAACATTGGCAGCCATTTTAATTGCCTCCTTCAATTCTTCACTTGTTAGGCCTTCAGGTTTACTGACTCAAGAGTTAGCAGGTATATACCCTTTGAATAAGATGACACCTTTGCCATTCTGAGATAGAGTACACCAACTTAGAATCTCCTTCTCCTGGAGAGCCTTTCTACCCAAGGCACATTTATGTGGCTGTCTTCAGGAGATATATATTCAAAGTCTTCTAGATTTAATTTCTTCAAACATTCCAAAGATTCACCTACAAGCTCTCTAGTAAGCTGAATATGTATGTTGTTAGCAATGTGTTGCAGGAAAGCTTCCCATCACATTCTAAACAATCCCAGACCTTTTAAAGTTTTGGCAGAGTATACCATGGCATCTGGAATATCCTTTGAGAGCTGCAATATTTCCTTTAAGACACTCTTTATCATTATATCAGAGTCTGATAAAAACTTAATTGTTTGAGGGGTGTGGTTAGGAGTGGATAAATAAAAGATAAAGGTGTTTAAGACTGTATTTCTTGATATGACTGTAACAGAGGATTAGCAGTCAGCAAATCCAGCTTTTTCTGAAACTTGTTAATCAAGTGTCAAATACTATTCTGATAAAACTTATTTATCAGCATCATTAAATTTTGTTATTTGCATCGCAGGTAAATAAGACTTCAGATATAAATATCTTAATGTTTTATTTACAAATAAAGTATTCTAAAGGTCGCGCCACGGATTTTAGCATGTGGAAATTTTAATGGAAAGCTATAATGCGAGTCATTTATGGTATAGATGTATGACACATACGGGGCTGCAACTCAAAGAATGGTGAAAGTTGAGACGGGAGTTGTATACAGCAGAAGGAACTGGACAGAAAGAACAATATGCTACTTGCAAGGGAGGTATTGAAACATCAGGGGGCTGGCTGACTGGACTAGCCCTGAAGGTCATATGCCAATTTCCCTGCTGAGACCTTTACAAGTTTAATCAGTACCGAATCTGAACAAAGAAGTATGAAATCCTTTATGCTGAAACCTATCTTGAAATTTTGGTGACAGAACAATTTATCATAAAAATCTGATGTGTTACACTCATATGACTTTCTGTACTCTTGTACAAACAATTTTTACAAACGCTTATTTTCCATCTACATGTTAATCGAGATAAACATTTGCATGGTTTACCAGTTATGCAAAAGTCGTTCACAATGGAGAATACTTTTGGAGACATTCCCAGAAAATTCAAGATATACGTTTTATTTGTCATGAAAGTATCTTAAACCTATGATATTTTAATCAAAATCGTTAGAGCCATTTTTGAGAAAATTAAACTTTTTGAAAAATCTTCCATGTAAAGGGTAATCTGGGGTAGGGGGATTTTCTTGAAAACCTTCATGTCACATCTCTGGAAGATACTGAACCTAAATACCAAGTTTGGTGTTTATCCGACTGTTCGTTTCTGAGTTATGCTGTTCACAGACAGACAGACACACACACGGACATGTTTCCAAAAATGCTTTTTTTGGATTCAGAGGGTCTCAAAACATGTATTTCTGGTGAAATCTTGTTATTGAATTTTTGGGTGGAATACAATACTTCCCCTACTTACTGTACGTAGTAGAGAAAGTAAAAAGGCTGCATGCAAAATTATAGCTGCCAGTGTTTACTGTAAGGCTTAGAAATACAGCAACACATCGGCCATTTATAACATAGGGAAGCAACACCTACATTAACAGACTGAAATGGACTGCCTTTGCAAGCGAGAGAGGGGAGTGATTCATGCGACAAGATAACTGCTCTAAACTTCAAGCAGGCATTTCATCTGTCATACAATGTACTGTCATTGCAAGATTCTAGCTTCAACCTTGCGGTTGAAACTGGCACCTAATTTTTGGATTATTGCCTTCTTATTCTACATGACTTATCTTACAGAAATTGCAATTAGGCTTTGGCACGAAGGGTTTGATACCTCCCTTTTAAGTGAGTAATGACCACCGTTTCTTCTACCTGCAGTTGGCAGTAATCGTTTATGTTATAATGACATGATTTATTCATTAAATTCACTAAATGTGAAGAAAGTAATTTTCATCGTTGACTCTAGCTGTGAGATGTTATAAAACGTAGGTAATTCATTTTAGACTGCCTCTGTGATTAGCATATTAGCTTCCAAATCCAGTTGTCCCGGATTTGATTCCTGGCCATAGTATTGGAATTTTACTTTAGCCGGGATTATTCCCCGTCCTCCCTAGAGTGTGGAAGTACCTATGAGTGAGAGTGTAAATGTTATGTGAATATAATGTTTATACAGAAAACCCTACATAAAAAAAACCCAATGACAGAATAGTAAACAAGTGAACATCATTGCCAATGAGCAATTGTTCCAAAGACAAAGCCATCAATGTGATGTATATTAAAGGTGGTATGTAAATGGAACACCCCTAAAAATAAATTAATTTTAAATATGTAAAGCTTAAAAAGACTTAAAAAAATATAAAATCTGTGACAACTGGAATGGCGGCACTACTTTCAAATTCAAAGTAAAAGCCAAGGTCTAATGATAAGCCCTATGCTATAGTACAGGGAAACGCTAATGAGTATTTTCATACTATTATCATCAATGTCACTATTTTCACATTTTACTTTCTGTTGGAATTACCTAGCTTGCTACAAACTATCTAAAACACTTACTCTCTGATGTAAAAGCTATAATACGCATCTAGTTGTGGGTTTGTCTTAGCACTTATATAATTTTTATAGAAGCTAATCTTGCACATTGTTTTCTCAAATTCTAATAAGAAGTAGTCACATACTAACTGGCAGAATGCTTTACTTTTACCTTCCATGCCTGAAATGTATATAATGCATAGTATAGGGTATGTAATGTGTAGCTGGATTATTAATACTGTAAACCTATTATTATTATTTTCATGACAAATGAAATGTATATCTCAAATTTTCTGGGAATGTATCCAAAAGTATTCTTCATTGTGAATGACTTTTGCATAACTGGTAAACCATAAGAGATGGACAAAATTTTACTACACAAAAAATGTAGATCGCATTAAAATACACAATTTATGTCATATACATTTTTTTTGTTGAGTGAACCATTTTTGAAATATTGTTTGTTATTCCCTTAAATTTTCCAATACTTATACTTTTTCTCAAATGGGAATTCGTTATTCAATTTTTTTTTATGTCCTGGACATACAAAGAGAATGGAATGTGCCACATAGCAACCAGTGCTTAAAATATTTGACTATCGCTTAAAGCCTACCATATTCCCCTTGCATCTACAAGAAAATTAGCAATAAGATTAACATCTTGATTAACATGAAGCATATGGAGAATAAGCATTTGTAAAAATAGTTTGTACAAGAGTAGAGAAAGTCATGCGAGTGTAACACATCAGATTTTTGAGATTATTACCACACATACACAAATTTTGTCTCCTTATAATATTAATGATATAGTAGACACTAACATGTAAGATGGACTACCTTGAGGCAAAATGTATTTGTGTGTATGTGTGTGCGTGCGTGCATGTGTATGGTTTCTTTTTTTAGTCTTTTCACACAAATGCTGAAACAGATTACAGTAGACCCTTGTTTAACCAAATTCCAAGGGACCAAAAAATAGCCAATTTGGTTTAACAAAGTTTGAATTAACAAGGTTTTGTAAAAATAGTCTCGTATTATGTGAAATGGCAAAATACGACTGTTGAGTTCACTTTCTCTCTTGAGGGTGTTTCACTTTCATGACCTCTAAGAAAAAGTAAAAAATAACTACTGTAAATGGCATATTTGTCATTTGTTTATCTGAGAAAGTATACTGTCAAATGTCGTAATTTGTTTTTAAAACAGTACTATTTGGAACAATATTGTACTCATGAATTAGTGAGTCATGTGATACAACAAACAATAACCTTAAGAAACACTTTAAATATACTGTTCTTTTAACACTAAGTTTTAGCCGGAACGTATGTTTTAGTTACAACTCTCATTCATTACATATTTTAGTTCTATAATTTGAAAAAATCACTAATTGTTGTTTGGCGGACCGTTGGTCGTAATATTATAGCACTCTCTGAATATACCACATCCAGGACAGCCTGAAATGCCATGGAGACATCACAAGTGGCAGCAAATCTCTCAAGAACAGACATTGCATCAGCAACTTCAGCACGAGGTTACGGTGTCATATCTTATGTTCCATCTCAGAAGATGACAGTAAAGAACCATCATTCTCTTCTGCATCATCAGCAGCACAGATGTTGTCTGCCTATGTCCATTCTTCCATATTGACGGTACAAGAGGGCACCAACCGGGTATAAGCGTGTAGAAGAACATTATCAGAATCCCAATTGTATCCACATTATTAGTTCAGATGTGGATCATCAGTTTCCTGTTCAGTTTCAGCAGCGTTATCAGTTGCTGTCCAGGCCTTCTTAAAACAGTTAGTTATGGTGTCTGTTGTAACTTCATCCCAAACAGTAGATATGTTGTGGATAGCTTGCAGTACATTCCAATGTGGAACTGTTTCTTGTAGTTCTATTGCACTGATGGCAGCCTCAACCAGCCTCTGTAATTACGCTTCATTGAGGCAACTATTCCTTCATCCAATGGTTGCAGATGGCTCGTGGTGTTAGCTAGTAAGAAGACAACTTCTATGTTTGGAAGTTCCAGGTCATCGAACTGGTGTGCCGAGCAGTGGCCCAAAGTTAGCAAAATGTTCCTCTTTCTCGCAGGCATTTGTTGTTGAATCTTCAAGAGATTTGGTCATTCAAGCTTTATTGTTATTCTCGTACTGACTTGACAGATTGAATAGGTTGACATTTTTAAAACAACGTGGAATTTTTGTATTTTCCAATCACTAATGGTTTGAGCTTCTCAGAACCATCTGAATTACAACACAAGACCACCATCAGTCTCTCCTTGCTGCGTTTTCCTCCATGACATTTTCTGCCCTTGGCACGTAGTGTTTTTTCAGGCATCAAGTTATAGAAAATGCCTGCTTCACCCATATTAAACACATTTCTTGGGTGATGATGAGAACACTTAGATTGAAACTCCCATGCCCACTTATTGGCATCTTCCTCATTTATTCTGTGTGCCTCCCCACGGACACTGACAGCACTGACTTTATGCCTCTTCTGAAAACGCCATAGCCATCCCTCAGAAGACACAGACCAAGACATTCCTTCTTTCTTGGGGATTTCCCAAGCCTTTTTTTGAAGCATGGAACTGGACAGTGTAATTTGCTGTGAACGTATGTGTTGGAACCATTCTAACAGCGAATCCTACAACTCTTCATGTTTCGCTGGTCTCATGCACTTGCTATTGCCACTAAATGAATAGCTTGTCAGACTTGCCTCTATTTTCTGTTTGGAACTTATAGTCGATGAGAGAGTACACTTCAGAATCTGTTCTGCAACCTGTTTTGGTCTTCTCTCCACTATCGACCATATGCAAAGTTTGCTGTTTTTGTTTCAGCATGAGAGCATTATGAGCATGTTTCTCTTTTGATGGCATAGCAAATGATGGAGCGAAAGGGGGAGAAAAAATATTTCACTGTTCACAAGCCGAGACAAACAGCTCTCTGGATTGCTGCGAGTCGCATGCTGTGTGCGATCTGCTGACAAACCCCCTCTTTCCCTGCCCTTGCATCATAAACAGAAAGTAAGCAATCGGACCATTGTTGAGAAATTACAGTACAGTATTGAGAAAAGTTATGTGAAATGCGTAATGGAAAATACTGTAGTGCACAGTACAACATACATATTCGGTTTAAACAAAGAATAATGTATGGAATATGTAATGAAGAGACCAAATTTAAGTTCGTAGTACGAATTATCCGAAATTTGGTTTAAGTGGTAGATTTTTCCATGTAATTCGGCAGGGACCGAGCAGCTACTACGGGTTAACCGGGTTTTCGGTTTATCCGATTTCAAATTAGCGAGGGTCTACTGTATTATGGAATTCGGTATACAACATGCCTCAGGTCCCACTTAGGAAATAGGCTGTATAGCATCTTGATTATTTGTCCTAATGAGAGGAGGTCTGTTGTAATGCAAAATCAGAAAACCAAAATATGAGGGTCACTGAAAGTTTTGAGAATGAATGCAATAAAATTTGGAAAATTTAGGTCTGATCATTGAATCTTTTCAAAGTATTTTCCATTGCATTCTATACAACGTCTGTCTCGTCTGCTTTCAAACTGTTTTGCAAATGCTGAACACCATTCTTCTTTGGATAGAGTGCAAATGCATTCGTTGTATGCGGCTACTGCAGCTTCATGTGATTGAAATCATTGACCACAAATTGTTTCTTTTATTTTGGGGAAGAGAAAAGGGTAACATGGGGCCAGATCTGGACTGTAGAGAGGGTGGGACAAATATATGATAACAAGATTCCAGACAGATTAGTAATAGAATGTAGTTCTCATTTCGTGAGGACTCTTGGAAGACATTTAATGGTGTACCATCTGGCAGTGGCCGTATTTTTTCACTCAAGCGGAATTGTCACAATGTGACCATTAGCTGAGAAGAATGGACAGATCATCTTCTTGCCAACACTTCTTGCTTGCCTTGCTTTTGTTGGGGACTCTGACTTGGGAAGACCTAGACCAATGACTGACACTTACTTTGTGGATCATATTGGATATCCACAGCTTTTGTCACCTCCCATTTCCCAGCATCAATACACATTTTTTCTTCTGCTCATTTTTGAGATAGTGAGGGATTCAATACTGCAGAGCTTCCTGATGTGAAGTTTTTCTTTGAGGATTATTCTCACTGCTGTCAATCCAATATATTAATATGTGTAACAATGACCTTTCTGCAACATGTGCTCCACTTTCATCACATTTTCATTCATTGTTTCTGTAGCTGGCCATCTTGTTTGGTGTAAATCTTTGAGGGAATTCCTTCCTCTTTTAAAATCTACAAACCATTGATAAATGGTGGATTTCAAAGGATCTTCAAATGCATGATTCAGTGCTACAAGGCATCCTAAACTGATTTTAAAGTCATAGAAAATCATAGCATGGAAATGCTCATGTTTGAGATCCATCATAACATATGGCATAGCAACGTCTGCTTGACATACACTGAAGCAATGACACTACACATTTGTTAGAGCAAGCCCAGGCTTACACATTGTTGCTATTTGATTGTCAATCTAAAGCTAGAAAATCCTGCATTGGCTTATCATTATTCATTGTTGTCCATTCTTGAAACTTTGAGAGTGACCCTTGTATTCTCTTATTATTCATTTTTACGTTATTTACCACCTACCTATAGTAGGTAGGGGAAGTATTGTATTCCACCCAAAAATTCAATATAGAGATTTCACTAGAAATGCATGTTTTGTGCTGCACTGAATACATAAAAAAGAGCATACATAAAAAAGGTATGCATGTATGTGCACTTGTGTGTGTGAATAGCATAATTTAGCAATGGATAGTCAGCTAGATACCAAACTTGGTTCAATATCTTCCAAGAGTATGATACTAAGTTTTTCAAGAAAAAATATCTCCACCCCCAGCTACCATTTATATGGAAAAATGTTTGTTATTTCTTATTTTCTCTTTGTATCATCATGAGAAAAAACAAATAATGACTTACCACTTGAGTATTTGAAAATTAAAACCAATAACAAAAAATATCTCAAAAATGCTTAATGCTAAAACAAATTTTATTTGGTATAAATTGTGAGTTTTAACAAGATCTACATTTTTTGTATAGTAAGATTTTGTCTATCTCTTATGGTTTTGTTATACAGATATCTTAAACATATGGTATTTCAATTAAAATAATTAGGGCGTTTTTGGGAAAATAAAAACTAATGATAATTCTTCCATTTGAAGGGTAGTTTGGGGTGGGAGGACTTTCCTGAAAATCTTCTGGTTGCATCCTTGTAAGAAACTGATGGGAATCTTTAGAGAGGAACCAGTATGCAGGCTTGTAACAAAGAGGGTGAAACTGCCTCTCATATAAATCTCAAATGTGAAGCATTGGGTAGGAAAAAATATGAACTTTTGGGTCTGATAAACCCAAATGATGATTTTCCTAAAGAAAACTTGGTTAATAAATTACTGCCCCTAATTAACGGGACAGAAAGGTTTAACTAAAACAATAGTGTTAGGAGATAATACAACAAAGCCTTAGGTTTCAACAACTCCAAGATAGTCAACTCAAGCCAAGTCAAGATACTGAAATTAAATAGCAAATTTGGTATTTAACTGATTTTGTTTTTGAGTTATGCACACATGTACATGCACACACACTAAATCTTTTCTAAAGAGTCTTTGGGGAGGAGGGAGCAAGTCCAGGGGACCTCAAAACATATATTTCAATGAATCTCAGCATCAAATTTTTGGGTGGAATACAATGCTTCCTCTACTTGCTATAATAAGTAAAAACTCTTAAATACCTTACTTAGTATTCAGTTCTGTGGAAATTGTTATACAAAAGTTTAAAAACATGTTTTTCTAACCAGTATACAAGGTGTTCCTATTATTGAGGTATACAAACAATTGTTTTATTAATTCTGCTGTTTTCAGTTACTATGGTAAACAGTGTAGTTACAAATGTCTAACAGGCATACAGTTACTGACTCACTCTGTTCACCCAGGTTTTAATCTGATTGGATAAATTTACCTAGTGGAGATTTCTAGGGTATTTTCTTCAGTCCTTAAAATGAAAGTCTGGTATTTAGTGCTTTAGATCCCTAAATTCATTCCCAGCTTGTTATTACCTAAGTAAAATTTGTGTATAACTTCCTTAATAAATGAACTATTCTCTGTGATTCATAATATTATTCTTTCTCAGTAAACTTTACTGGATACCTACTGAAATCAAATATATTTTCTTTTTTGATAGTATGTCAGAAATGCAGAATTTTAGTAATTTCAGAAGTACTTCAATAGACAAGATGAAAAAGAGGTAAAAGATGGCAAGAGAAACCTAAGCATATAGTGCAATATGTAAGCACAGTTGCATAATCAACTAATAAAGGATAAATCAAGTAGCATAATGCAGTATGTTCAATTTATTCAAATGATATTAGATTCTAATTCAGTAAATGTTATAAATTAATTACTTCTTATATTACTGAATAGTTTGCAAAATCTTATTTCTTAAAAGGCAATCTTTCAGTACTCGTGATTTAAGGAATGTTTGTTTATATTATACACATTCTCACCTGTAGAGGCTCTTGGAGAATATTAGTACAACAAAAGCTTGAAAACTCATAATACAGAACCCTTGGTTAAGATTTGAATGTTGAAACATACTAGTAAAAATTCATTCTAATAAAAACTGAATGTGTTCCACATTTTATAATACTTTTCAGAAAAAAAAAGAAGGAAAAAAAGAAGCTCTTATTCAGGCAGAATATTTATCTATTTTAAATAAGAACTGAAAAATAAAGTTAAAAAATAAAAAGGAATAATTCTTTATTAGAAAGTTGAAAAATTCAGTGCTGTAGCTGGGAATAGAACCATGTACCTTTAGCTTTCTTTGACAAGGCAAGGCATTAAACTTTCTCATCTGATTCAATTATCCTGATAAACCTTCAAGGTAACAAAGCTGCAAGTGCTTTTGATTTCTTGGCTCTATAGTTAATTACTGTTATGGATTATTAATCACAATGATGTGTTGACTTACCTGATCTGTAGGCAGCAATTGGAAGTCATCAGGAGGATTTGTAATGACGTAGCGCTTCGACGATGCATCACACGAGGAACTCGTGTCCCGAAACCTAAGCCAATATATGGCAGACACGATAAGTATGAAAAGACTACTGATAAGATACAACACCAAGGATGCAGCATAAGCCATCACAAGATGCAATGGCAATGTACATGAAAAACATAAAAATGTCATTAGGCATTTCATGTTTCTTCATTGCCTCAGCTTTCATGCACTTGCAATTTCTGCTTAACTCTTTTAATGTCAGTTACACCTATAGAGCTTAGAATCAAACAAATGTGAATATTGCAATATGACTGTATGTTTAAAGCAAGAAATGAATAGATTCTGGATGAAACTTAAGCCAAAAATTAAAATTACACTCATGATTGATATACAAGTATGGAATACTGGGCACTCTAATAGTACTTCACATTTCCTCTTTACATCATTTTGCTATGATATCACACAGATACATCTGACCAAGTTCTTATACATATTTTCTTCCTTTATACTTATGAGTACACACTGGTATATATAGAATATACTGTTATTTTTGGCCAAATTCAAGGCTAGTAATTATCAAAATACAGGTGAGGCAAATGGACTCTCCTTTAAAAATTGCACAATCTGAGCTTTCCTCATACGTTTTTAAGACTAAATGCTCCTTGTTTCTGGCTGCAGCAATAACATTTGTATTCATTGCATTATTACTTAAGTGCGCACTAACTGGTAGTGAAGTCTTTTGTATGCACTGATACATCCTTTAGGATACAGTATTTAGGGTTATCAAATTTCATTAAAAATAGTACAGGCAGATTATATAGACTTGAAACTACAAATTATTAACTGAAATTTAATAATATACAGCCTTCAAATTTCCTTAAAAGGTGTGAGTGATATGTGGCAGCACAAGGACATTTCTAACATCATGTATGACAAAGATATGCAGTTATGGTCATTATAATTTGCATGAAAAATCCATGCACTTGAGTGTTTCCTGGTACCAAAAAATTTCCATTAGGCCAGTCATAAATCTAAATGAAGGCTCTGTATTAAATATATTATAAAACTTATTTTGCAGCAGAAAGTGTTCCTGTTGTCATTTTTAGTCAGCAGAGGCTTTCTTTCCTTGGGTGTATGTACAGGGAGAGCCTAAAAACTACGAACCACCTGTGCAGTGTTTTTCCTGTCCGCGTCCTCGGTGCTCATTGCGGTCTGCTGCTATCATAGAAAAGCGCGGATGAAACCATACAACATTTTTAAAACTACTTTTAAAGGCTTTACTTGCCAACTTTATGAAAGGAAATGCTGAAACTGGCCACCATCGTTGTCCATACATTTTTGGCACCTCTTTAGGAAACTATCCATCACTCGCCGTAATTCACATTGAGAAATGCTGGCAATTTCCTGGCAGATATTTTGTTTTAATTCTTCCAGGGTGTGTGGGTTTGTCTTGTGCACTTTGTTTTAATTACCCCAGAGATAGAAATTGCAGGGGGTTAGGTTGGGGGATTGAGGGGACCACAAATCTCTACTAATAATTCTGTCCTCAAACACACTTTCAATTGTTGTCATTGAAATATTGGCCGTATAAGGTGTTGCAGAGTCTTGCTGAAAAAAAGGCAAAATCACACTCCCTGTCTGTTAATTCTCTAAAAACAGGGTACAAATTTGTATTTACGTATGCATGAGCTTCAACTATTGCCCCCCCCCTGTAACCCCCTGCGATTTCTATCTCTGGGGTAACTTAAAACAAAGTGTACAAGACAAACCCACACACCCTGAAAGAATTAAAACAAAATATCCGCCAGGAAATTGCCAGCATTTCTCAACGTGAACTACAGCGAGTGATGGATAGTTTCCTAAAGAGGTGCCAAAAATGTATGGATGATGACGGTGGCAGTTTCAGCATCTCCTTTCATAAAGTTTGTAAGTAAAGCCTTTAAAAGTAGTTTTAAAAAAAGGTTGTATGGTTTCATCCACGCCTTTCTATGATAGTGGCAGATGGCAATGAGCGCCGAGGACGCAGACAGGAAAAACACCGCGCAGCTGGTTCATAGTTCTTTGCCTCTCTCTCTGTAGGAAGAGAAGGTCTGTTATTGTCATTATAAAATTTAATTTAATTTGTTTTTCTGCCACTTCAGTAACAATTATTAATGCAAAGAAGCCAATTAGATAATGTTTTGAAACTTCTTTATTGTTTACGGCAGTTGTTCAGTGCAACAATATTAATGAAAGGTAGTACGAGAAGTTGGAGCAACTACAGCAGTTAACTCTGCAAGAGAGACTGCCACCATTCCAGACCTACTGCAGGCAAGTATGTCTATTTGCAATACATTACTATTTATTAAATCGTAGTATGCGTTTTCATTGTAATTTTCAGATAAAAGTGCAAACTGTAGGATAATTTTAAATGTTGTACTTATCTGGCCATTGTTGTACAGGTGTTTTTGCTTTAGTATGTTATCTTCTTGTGATTAAATTCCCCTCTCTTTTGATTGTTATACTTGCATTTATTTTATTGTTTTCAACTTTTTAAATGATAGGCACAATATTATACTTACATTAGATATGTTTTTTTTGGGGGGGGTTGTTTTTCTCGATAGTGAAACCTTACAGCTAAAATGGTACTTCCATCTTATTCTTGTATAGAACCCATGGCTATTAGATAACTGTTTTTATCACATATTGTATAGCAAACTTGCTCTAGGCCTACAACTATAACCTAGACCCCCAAAATATCTGAATTGCTGAGCAATTTTTCAACATTATATTTTAGAATAAGCTGATAAAATACAAGTGCCAACGCAAAATGTGTTTTTTCTACAATTACAACATGCATACATACGCATGTATAACATAAGCTAAGAGGAATAAAATCATATGATTTTCTATCTCTAGCCTTTAACTTAATTAATAGTTATTCATACGGTAATTTATATATCACATTACTAATCTGTAACTTTGTGCCCCATTTGATTGTAAGGTAAACCAGATGATGACATTAATATTAACTATTTATGAAAATTTGTTTCTTCTGTGGTAGTTCAATGAATTATACAAAGGGTAATGGGATTTCTAAATGTTCCTATTAATGATATTTTAATTACTTTTCATTAATTTTCCTTTGCTATTAGGTATTGTCCTGATTTGAGAAATGTGATATTCTGCCAAAGATGCAGTTGTTTAAACAAACACATCATTTCATTAACATCTTTCACAATATGTTTATTGTGTGCAACAATCTCAAGAAAGTCTACATATTTTACATGCGCAATTGTGTTTGCTTTATACAAGTTGCAGATTGAGTATGCTACTGACATGGGTGTCAACAATATGTTTCATTCTTTATGCAAGTGCCCAGTGAATAATACATACATCACAGGCTGTAAATGCATTAGTTTAAACAATGAAAAACATATTAATTTGTTAAAATTAATTACCAAAGGAGGTCCATATTTGTATCATACATAATTGAACCCTAACTAAAATTTTCTAAGGTTTTTTTTAGTTGAATGAATGCTACAATATTTGATACATAAGTATAGGTTATGTTGCACCTTGCTATACTGCATGAATCTATTTCAATTATTGAGCATTTTTTGTAAAATGCTGCACAACAAAATATATAAGCATAATATTTCTGATATGTTTTGTAGTTAACAGAAATTTTGATAGGATGGATACACCAGTTCTTTATTAGGTATGCAAAGGTAAATCTGTTACTATGCATAATAGTAGTTTTACTGTTTTAGTCATATTATGATTCATAGGAGACAAACATAAGTTTGTCTACTGTTAAACCTTTTTCTTAGGCATTATGATTTTTAGCACCCCAGAAATACTCAGTTTTATTACTGGTTTTTAAAATATCACATAATGTATACTGCACAGAGAGGGAGAATAGAATCTGTGCAACAAATGTAATAACACGGGTAAAATTGCATGTTGTGGTAGTTCATAATAAAACTAACATGAGTTTACACACATGTATATGCTGAATTTTAAAAACCACTCAAGTGTTACTTTTCACATGTATGCAATATGATGGTCACTAGATGATTATTGAGGCAACACTTGTAGAAATATTCTGTTTATCCCAGTTTCTCAAAGTAATATCCCTGGCACTTTATACAGTGTTCCATTCTTTGGAACCACTTGGATCTACATCAATCAGTTTCTGGCACTGCAGATAAGTTTTCTTCAAATGCTGCAACTGTTTTTCTTTTTTGGGGGCTGGGAAATTGGTGACCTCGAAGTCAGTTCCTCACAATAAGTAACAGAAATAAATCACAAGGTACCAGGTTTGGACTATAGGATATGCGAGTCAATAATTTTGCTTCAGTTCTTTGCAGAAACTCCATTGTTACACTAGCAGTATGAGCTGATGTACTGTCATGGTGCAACAAAATGCCCCTTAGTCCTGTCTTTGGATGCTGTTCTTGGATTTTCTGAAACATTTTCAAAAGGTAAATTTCTGTGCACCATTTTACAGTAACAGTTGTTTGATTCTAGAGCACAATGGTTGCCAGTGACCATTTGTGGAGAGAAAAGTGGCAAATTTTCTTTCCTGCACTCCTTGGACTCTTGACCTGATGGTTGACTATCAAGGAAAACCTAAATTGAGGACTGGCATTTTGTTTCTGGATCAAACTGATACATCCATGCTTTTTTCATTCATAACAATAGAATGGCAAGACTTTCCACAGTTAAATCTTTGCAGCATTTCTTGGCCCCATTCCATCCTGTGGAGCTTCCATGCTTCAGACAAATTATGGCCATCTTGAAGGCCTTTTTTTAGATGAAGATGCTTTTGAAGGATGGCAAAACACTTTGCAAACTAATTGGTAATGCTAGTACAATTGTAGGTTAGTCTTTAATCTTCCCTGATCATTTTCTCCACAGAGGTGATGTGTTTTTCAGTTACTTCTGTTGTTTGGTCTACCACTCTTCTCTTAACCTTTAAGAGATGCCTTCCTCTCTTAAATTCTCCAAACCAGTAGAACATAGTAGTACATGAAGGAGAAAAGTCCCTAAAAGCCCCCCTAAAATACTCAAGTAACAAAATTCATTTAAACCACGTTTGAAGTTATACAAGTTTATCACATGAAAATGCTCTCTCTGAATCTCCATTGCACTTGCAAGGACGTTCACACTTTCCAGACTTAAAACATAAAATACAGGAAAATGAATGCCACACCAGAGCTCTGCCTACTACCGTGGCAAAATGAACTGGTTGGAAAGGCTATACGAAGCTGTAGTAGAGTAAAAAAATGTTATATGGAATAGAAATATGGGGGGTGGCAAAGGGATGGATTAAGATTGATATAGTCCATAGAATGTTTTGTAGAGAAGTTCTGGGTTTATCCAAGAGTTCACCAAGGGGCGTGGCACTGGCAGAGCTAGGAAGGGTAGGAAGAAAAGGTATAACAGTGGAAAGAATTTTGAAGTATTGGTATAGATGTTTAAATTTAGAAGATAGTAATATATTAAAAGAATGAATACAGTTCCAAAAAGGTGTCTTAGGAGAAGAGTGTTGGATTGGGGAAATGGGAAATGTGCTAAAAGAAATTGGCATGAGGAATATTTTCCTATTAGATAAAGATAATAATTGTGGGTTTTGGAAAGAAGTGAGATTGAGGGTAGATGACATCAAGAAACAAGAGATATGGGCTAGTTTTGAGGATAAAAGGTCACTGATCTTGTATAAATCGGTTAAAAGAAATTGCGGAAGGGAGAAGTATATAGATATATGCAATCAATTTGGTAGAATAGGTCTTGCATGGATGTGCACAGGAGTAATATTTTTAAAAAGGAATGGATATAATTGTTCAGGGAGATGTATTATGTGTGATGAATCAGGTAATAATTTTCATCGGCTAATAGAATGTGATAAGGTTAAAAGGTGGAGAGAGGTTATATGGAATAAAAAATGGGACAAGCTAAACAAAGAAGCAGTAGCATTAAGAATATGTGAGAGCTAGAAAACTGAAGCACTAGATTTAAGTTTTAGATGTAAGTTTTATTTGTATTATTGTAATAATGATGAAATAAATATTACATTACATTACTACCGTGGCAACATCAACGACTCAGCAATTTCAACCCAGCAACAATGCTTTATTTAGGGATAGCCAATGTTCTGTGGCCCAACGCTTATCTAGTGACCCTTGTACAGTGGCTTTGTTTTATGCCAAGGCATATGCTCTGCACACAGCCTCCTACACTGTAGGGTTTTCCGTTCCATAACCACAATGTTACTCATTCACAAGTGTTAGTAACAGATATGTAATGAGTACTAACCTTGTTATAAGTGTTGTTGAAAGTGGTGTCCATCTGCGCAAAGACATTTTTGACAATATCGGATGAAATTACTATTCACACGTATAAATTCTTCTTGCATAATGTTCATAATTTCTGCTTTTATATTGTCCTTAAGTTCGTCTATGGTGTGGGGATTGTTCCTATAAACTTTATTTTTTAGCGTTTAGCAATTCCATTGCTCTAAATTTATTGACCAAACATCCCACAGTGTCTCTACCTGGAAGTGGATGACCAGGAAATTGGTGCTGAAATTGTCTATACACCTGTCTATATGATTCAGTTTTCACATATGTATCATACATAAAAATAGCTGTTCAAGCATGAATTTGTTGGCAGGCATTTCCATGGACTAATAAGAGAATAACATTCCTAAGGAAGTCACACACAATATACATATTGTCGAAACACTTCACAACACGAAGACAAAGTAACAATTGTGAGAGCTCACAACTGATAAATGCACCCTTGACATGTCCTGTGCTGCTTCTGTGCTGTGGCATAATACCAAGGTCACTGCCATCTTGGCCAATATGCATATAAGGCGGTTATGGCCTTGGCATAAAATGAAGGCACTGTATAACTGACATTGACATACAATTTGATGTGTATGATGTACATGTCCCTGAAAAGGACAGAATTCTTTTACACTGGCAGGGAACACAACGATCCCCATCTCATGTTTCAAAGCCATGTGGGTAAGGTTGGCAACACTGTAATGCTCCATGTATAACCTAGCAGCAACAACCATCCCAGGTGCATGTCACAGTCGCAGCACTCTCTTTTAGCTGCACTGCTAAACCATAGCTGGTTTGTCATCAAGTACTGTATTGTAAGTTCTTTGTGTAGTTTTAGAATATCATATTTGCCAAATTCCTGGAATTGAAACCCGGAAAACTTTCTCTTGTTCAGCAAATCATAATAATTTTGGAAAAGTTAAATTTAGAATAGATGAAATGTTCAGTACAGTAAATGCACAAAAATTACATGTAAAATAAAAAGGGAATTCCGTTTTATAGAATCCTTGAAGACCTGGTAATACTGTTTCTTTCTGTCATGAAATTCTTCCTGGTACCACAATAAACACTATTAAGACAGAGAACACCATTTCCTAGGTTATACAATCTAATCTACATTTCTGGTCCATATTTTATGCATCAAAGCATGAACTATAAACTATCACAAAAAATGGGAAACTTATATCCTGCAGCCAGAGAATGTGAATAAAATAAACAATTTACACGAGAAAGTTGGCTTAACAATTCATGTCATCCATATTTGTGCCCAATTACTGTTGGTTACTAAGAGGTCTCCAGTGGTGCAATCAAATGTTAAATCTGCACACTATGCATTTTGTTGCAGCCCAATGAAGGAGAACCATGATCTTGATGAAGGATAGACAAACAGATAAGCGCTGGGCCACCATAGCACTGTATACCAATTAGTACAGTACATTCAGTCTGTTCTGTAACACATTGAATCTGTTGACAGAGCTGTAAAATGCTTTATTTGCTGTAAAGTCATGAAAAGGCCCCTGCTCCCATTCATTTTATGGGCAAACTGTAAGGTTGGTAAACGTGGAATATGTACTCTGTTTTGAATTGCGAGATAATGTAACCACATCATGATGGTAGATGGTTTATATAACTTTTAATTAGTGAAGCTGAGTGTAAAAAAGTGTGACTCAATCTATCATCATGATGAATACTTCACTGTTAATAATGCTTCTGTTTTTAATCTTTAACCACATCATGTTTACATTACATACATCAAGCATGTGGTGGTTTACCAAGTGGGCTGTATAACCCACCCTTTGTTATGGTGAACTTTGATCCCTGTGAAAGCAGTCCTTGGAGAGAGACAAAAGAGCAATTTGCAAGGATATGGAGAACTGCAGTCTGAACTTAAATCTCTGCAAGAGAGAGTATTGGTTCCAATTTTAAGTATGCATTTTCTGATTTGTCAACTATGTCATGGTCTTCAAAGCTGGCATTTAGTATTTCATTCTGTATATATATTCACTAAGACTAATAAATTTTCATTATTTAAGTAATGTATACTCCAAGTACATTTTGCTACCTTGGGAACAGAAACAGTTATGTTAGTGCCCAGGGAATTTAGAAAACTCAAAGCATATGGAACTACCTCATATGTATAGAATGTCTATCACTTGGCTTTTAGGCCTCATGTGACTTTAATGCTTCAAAGGGGTAGGTAAAACTTGAAGCATTTCAAAAAAACTAATATTTTTAAAAGTATTATTGGGATAGGAACCATTAAAATGTGTTTTGGAAAAACATTTGCATAAATATATACAATTAGTTTCAAAATTATGACTTAAAATTCAGATACTGCATCTAGACGTAATAACAGTCAGCGAGTACCATGCCCACGTTTCAGGCCCTCCCAACTTTTTAAATGGCAACTAACCATTAATAAGGCCATTGTAATTCAGAGAAGTATTATATCCATGTGTTTTATTTACTTCAACAATGCTTTTAGTTTTGTAGCACTTGTCCTCCCACAAAACAAAAACAAATCTTATGGTTTCAATGGTTCAGGAACACCTAAGGTAACATGTTCCATTTTAGCTTATTTTGAATTGAATATTTATTTATAGGTAGCATGTAGTAATTTGGAGTTTAAATTCTTCATACCTCAACAATATTTAATTTTTTCATTTTTTAAGCCCATTTGCTATCTGCAAAGTTTTTATCTTAATGGTTAAAAAAGCTACTAAACAGATTTTAATGAACATTTTGTGCATATTATTACCTAGAAAAAAAATTACTATTAAGGATAAATTCATAATGCTGTTTATGCACACAGAAGTCTGATTTTGGTAATTTCTCTACAACTTAAGCTTTCAAAATAAGGAAGATAAAATAAATAAATAAATATGTTTGTTTAGAATTAGTCCTCTCTTTTCACAGAAAAAAAACCCCTCAATTTTAACAAAGTGAGAGGCTTGTAATTTTGAATACTTAAATTAAGCATTTAACTGAATTTGAGTAATTTAAATTAGATTTGCCATCCTTGAGAAAAGAGATTTTGGATAACTT
This sequence comes from Deroplatys truncata, assembly GCA_030765065.1. Lineage (NCBI taxonomy): Eukaryota > Metazoa > Arthropoda > Insecta > Mantodea > Mantidae > Deroplatys > Deroplatys truncata. The sequence goes on along the minus strand of CM060975.1, from coordinate 298,668,220 downwards.
AAATAGCAATTTAATAATGTCTACATACCGAGCCCCCCGCCCAAAAAAAAAGTATTTTAAATCTATCCGATTAAATTATTGTACTCCTCAAATTATTTAGGTTATCATTATAATTTGGTATATGTGCTAAGAGTAAATAGAGCATGAATTAGACAGCTATGAACTGTTCTGCTGAAAAACAAGGTATACTTTCAATTAAGAATAGGACCTATCCAGGGTCCTTCACTGGAGTATCTATTTTAAACTTATACTGTCACATGGAAATGAATGACAGCATTCATTGCTTTCCTTCCTCAGAAAACTGTCTGAAAAGAGATTACCCAACTGCTCTGTTCAGCATAAGAATTGCTGGCATTCTGGAAATTTTTCCCATAAGAGTTTTTGATATTACAATAATTCTACTGTTACTTCAAGCACAATTGTATGCCATCAACTTTGAATGAAAATGAACTGCAATCTTGAGCAGAGAAAGCTTGAGCTCAACAACTGCAGATATTATGCCTTATGTTAGACAGATTTCTCTCTTACACTAGCTTTTAGCTTGAAGGAAACCAAATCAGTATCTTCATGCAGTTTTTTATAAAAATGTACTTTCTTCCTTTCTCATATCATTTATTTTTTTGTAATGCTGAACAGTGAGGATGCTCTGTGAATACAAAACTATTTGCTGATATTTCCAGAAGTTTTATTCTTGCTCCTACAATGAGTGAGTGTCTGAATTTTCATTCTTCCTTATCATCAAGGTGATTATGTTCCAATACATGCTAACCTTCATTAAAATATGTTTGTTTTTCTGCACTATGGAGATAAACTAGTAGTTGGTTCTTTATTTTGTTTATTTGATATCTATCTAATTGCTAGGTGGTACACACAGTCAGTAAAAAGCCAGATAGATGACTTTAGTTGTACAGTTACCTTGCTGTATCATCTGTTGAAATAATTTGCTGATAGTTATTCTTAGTCCTGTAAATACCTTCTTGTAATGCTATATATAGAGCCTTTGTTTGGATGCATGGCCATATTATGGGAATTGCTTGCCCTGCACTATACTGTACCTAACTGGCTCGGTTCCCTCTCTGTGTGCCATTTAATCAGTTGACACAAAGTTGAGGCAGTATTTTTAACACTTGAGTAATTTCAATTAAATTATATAATATGTAGATTCAGTAACAGCCCGCCTTGAAGCAATATGTACGTAATAATTTATAAAAATGTATGTAACAGTCATTGCATATGCTTATATTATTGTAAACATGTTTAATAATGTTATGTGAATGCATTACTTAATTTAATAATGTAAGAGCTGTGAGAATAATAAGTTTAAAGTTGCTAACAATGAGATAACCTTGAGGCAATAATGAGTTTGAGAGTTTAAATATTAGTAGTCATGATTAGAGCAACGATAATGTAAATTTTGTGATAGTTTAAAAATAGCCAATCAACAGCCAGAAAAAGCTTTAATTAAATGCAGGTATTCTATTGGACTAGAATTAGCCAATCAGAGACTTGAAATACAAAAGTTTACGGGTTTGGACAGTTGAAATATGTTCAGTTGTCTGCAGACCTTGGTAGTGACAGGATGGAAGATGTGTTCTCTAAAGAAATATTACGTATTCGTGTGAAACGAAAATTATGTATATGCATTAACAAAGTGCAAGTATTAAATAAAAGAATCCCACAGCTCGTGATATCAGTGTAGTGCTATTTAATTTGTGTCAAGGATTAATAAAAAGAAGTGAATTAAAACTTAAAATCTGTGTAAGCCTACATTGTCACACCACGCCCTGATTAAGAGAAACGTGTCTCTAAAGCAATACTGACACAGCCGAGGCAAACATAAACATAAATACTATCTATAGAAGCAGTTTAATAACAAAGCTAAAATATATTTTTTAAACTTGGAGCGTAACAACAAAAATACATCTTCAAATCGGCTTCTCATACGTAGCAGCATATTACGTAACAAACAATCCACTTCAAATTAATGCCCAAAGCATGGTGCAAAACTCAAACAACAAACTCCTAAAGACAATAACTTCAAGTTGGCTCCCATACATGGGGCAGTTAAACGTAAAGCAACCTACTTCTTCAAAGTCTGTGCTGTACATAGGTTGATATTGTAAGATCACATGTTGCAGTGTTATAGTGTATTAGTACTGTTATAATGCTAAAAAGTCTGTATATTTTAGCACACAGAATCATGTAAAATTCCTATGTGACAACAAACTCTTGTACAGAAGTGAGACAGCAATTTATAGACAGGTTTCCTGCTGTTCATGTGCCTCACAGAGAAATGGTTTGTAATCTTGCGAACAATTTTAGGGAAATGCCATCTATTCTTGATAAGAAATCAAAATTAATCATCTATTCTTACAGAGGTAAAAGAAAAGTTACAATGAAGTCCAAAGAAATCTCTGAGAAAGCTTGCAGGGGAATCAAGAATTTTACAAACCTTGGCTTGGAGTGCCATTAAACTTTAAAATTAAAACCCTATAAGATAACTGTAGTTCAGGAATTGCAACCATGCAATAATGTGAGTAGAGTTAATTTATGCAATTAGGTATTGGATCATGTTAATGGTTGCTGCATTGACCCAATTAATTTTTTTTTTTTGCGGATAAAATGTGGTTTTATTTACATGGCCTGAAGAATTAACGAGTATTAATGCAAATTTTGTTAAAAAATGTGAGAGATATGTGACGATACAAGGGCATAATTTTCAACAACTTCTATGATGAAGGTATGCGGTTATTGTAGTTATAATTTGCATGAGAAATTGATGCACTTAAATTTAAAGAATTATGATTATCTGACTGCTGCCAAACACTTGCTTCCTGGTGACAAGAAAATTCCCATTAGGCCAGCCATGCATATAAACTAAGGCTCTGTATGTGATTTATTTGTACTTTACCGACTTAATATTTATTACAAGAATTCTAATATCATCTTTCTCTGTTTTTTTCGCCTGTGTGTACATGCGTTCAACAATGTAACTTAAAACCATTTTGAAAGATTCTATTATAATACTCTAGGATCTAGATTACATTATGCTAATTTATAAAAAAAAATTAGAACACTGCACCTCTAAATACCTTGGTACTGACATTAAAAGAGCAAGATCAGTTTTGAAAGATGTCTACAGAAACACCAGTGCATTTAAGGATAAATAGCAGTTGTCATTCATTTAATTTGGGCAATCATATCAGATTCATATGCATACATGTGCATAATTTTCAAATTGCAATAATGAAATGATGCAGCAAATTCATGCATTCTTAACTTCCCATTACAAATTTATTTTGATTTTACCATTACATGACAGTATTTAATAAAGATAGCCCACATGAAGTGTTGCAAGGTAATATTTCTTAAATGAATGAATAAATTAAATGCTGATGTTATTTTCAGAACCAATTAAAGGCAGTGACCATTAAACAGTATCACAAACATCATTTTGTCAGTCAGAGAGGTAACTGATAAACTTTGATACGCTGATTCATCTATATAGTGAAGCAAATTTAAAAGAAACAACTTATTATAAAATAAAATATTACCAAATTTAGTGTTCCCTTTTAGGAATTTAGAAATAATATGTGTATTTAATTTAAAGTCTTGAAACATTAGATTCACATTGGATATTAAAAATGGCAGTGTGTTTACTACACATGACAGCTTGCTTTTTAAGAGATCGTGCATAGCATATTCAAAATTATATGGAACATGCTTTGGAAGCATAGTGCTTCCATTTTTAACTGAGATCTTCCAGCAATCCAGCAATCCAGCAATCGAGAACAGGTCGCCCAGGTTCACCTGGGCGGAATATAATCGCCACAGTACCTAGCCGCGTATGCGGCTTTACCTGTGCGATATAGTAGGATAAAAAGAATGTACACAAGCTTTTGATTTATGTGTCTTGGGCGGAGTTTAGCTTGCTGCGCTACCATTGGCTGGGTCTCGGTGTCCCCTCATGGGCGGACTAGCGACCACGTGGTGACCAAGCCCAATGCTGCTTAACTTGGGCGACCGCTTGTGTGGTCGTCAAGTTAAGCAGGCCGGCATGGCAGCTAAGCAAGATGGGAATACAGGTAAAGGGATGGGGGTACTCAAGTTGGCGGCAGGGCGGGTTGCTGGTAGATGGTCACTCATTCAGCCAGCGACCGGGCCCAATGCTGCTTAACTTGGGGTAGTTGGTGAGATAAGGGATTGGTAGACCTCAGCCTCGGGGGCCCAAGCCGTCTTTCGGCAGCCGGTAGCTCTTCCTCCGCCGTGGCGCGTTGTGGTCATAGCGGCCCAAAGAGTTAACCAGCTGGTTGGTATGGTATGTGAGTTTCGTGTACATGGTGCGGGTTCTGTCCCGCACCACGTCCACGATGTATGGGAGACCGGAGTGGGTATGTAGGATATGTGATGGGAATCTACGCCCGGTATCATAGATCATCCGAAGCGCCCTGTTCTGGACGGTTTGCAGTCTGCGGAGGGTGGTCGCTGCCGCCGATCCCCAGACCTCGCAGCCGTAAAGAATCAGGGGCGGGATAATCGCCTGATATAGGCGTAGTTTGAGGCGTATGGGCATTGTGGAGCGGAATACAGGGTACAGCTGCCTCAGCGCGGAGTGGCCGAGGCCGACCTTTGCCCTGACATGTGGCGCGAAAGTGAGGCCGCGGTCGAGCGTGACTCCGAGGTATTTGGCTGAGGTAACTCTTGAAGCAGTTCTATTTTAAAATGTCTGTCAGAATTTTAAAAAGGTGATGTAAGTTTTCTCTGACCATATTTAATAATGTTGGTTAACAATGCTCCCCATATGGTTAATGACCTCTGAGGAAACCTCATTCCACCAAGAGATGTATGGACCCCATTTATTAACTGGAGGTACCTAGAGGGTAGAGTCCACTACTTCTGATGGGGGGTGATAATAATAAATTGTGATGTAATAAGAGAACCTACAGCTTTTACGATGGACCTTGGGGATACTTTGCATGAGCAAGTCGGAGGTGAAGGCTTGGATAGGGCCGTCATCTTCAGTGGTGTAGTGGTTACCATGCTAGCCTCTAATTCCCGAGGTTGTGGTTTCAAACCCAGTGGGGAGAGATGGATTTTTATCAGGCATAAAAATCCTTAGCATAGCTTCCTTTGGAAGGGAAGTAAAGCTGGTGGTCTCGTGTTGTAGATTTATGGCATGTAAAAGAACTTCAAGCCTGATTTTCATGCCCAATATAGAATGGGATGCTAAGGGCCACAGCAGTTAAAGAGTATCCATACATAAAACTCAATTTAATTTAATTTTGGATAGAGCCGACTTAAAATTGCCACCACAGAGCCAGGAATGAACAATGGACCCTCAGCATGACAGCTACAAATGATACCATTGAGTGAAACCTAGTGCCCATATTTAACAATGTAAATTAGTGACATTTACCACTTACGTATACTTAGAATTTTAAGAGGCATTGACTGGCTTAAAGATATTTAGATGAGGCATAAAAGCTCTGAAACTTCTTCAAGGTTTCATTCAAGGGAGATGATTGTTTAAAATGAAAGTTGTTTAAGTTGTTAAGAAAAATGAACATTAAAGGAAATGTGTTATTATTCAACTAATCAGGATGGCTCAAGTGGTAATTTCTGTAGCCTATATAAAGGAGGTTTTGGGTCCAAACCTCAGGGCTGACAATCTGGCTGGTTTTACTCTGTCACTAGGTGAATGCTGGGTTGGATAATTTGATCCACGAATTTTCCTATCATCCCTTCCATCACTACATTTCATTTTCTACTTCTTCACCACCATACCAAGCATTGGGCTGATCACCCATCCTGGGTATAACATGTTCCAGAGTTTGCTTGCTGCTCGACAGACTACTGACCCAAGCATTGTCTTATAAGTCCTACAAAGAGGAGGGTAATCCATTAAAGAAGAAGAAGTGTCATTATTCTTATCCAACATTTGAATTTAACCCCTTCCCACCATGCCTAATGAGCCTGGTAACATGTGGTCAACGAGTCTATTTCTTTTTCTGAGATTTGAGAAAATCAGCATTTAATTTTATCGATTCATTTAGGATTTATTACATTGTAAAATTCTGTGGAGTAAAATCAGATTAAAATGCTCTTAACATGCTAGAGTATCATATTATTTTCAGTAGCTGGCTTCATGCATAGCTATACCCAGAGAGAACTTAAAAGTGAGAGCCAATAAATAAAGTTTGGCAGTTCCAAATAATTGTGAAGCATAGATTACAGTCTCAAGAAAATTTTGTTTATTGCTAAGCTGGTTATAATGAGAGAAATTATAGATCCTTACAGGGTGATCCAAAATTAACATAACTTTTAATATCTTAAATGGAGTAAAATTATATCAGATAAAAGAAAAATACAAGTTAATATGATAAATTACTACAAAAGACCTTAGAATATTGTGTTATTGTTCAAAATTAATGTTACTATTGTGGCATTTCATAACAGTGTTAATATATTCATTTAATATACTATTAATATAACAGAAAGTTATTCTCAAACTGCTAATATTAAAATCTAAATAGAGTTGGAAAACTAACAACTACAACATTTGTAACATGCATATACTAACACAGCACCATGTTTTAAAGGAATAAAGTAATTGTAACTTTTAGTTATTCTAAGAGAAACTTACATGCATGTTTATAATAAAGTTTTGTACAGTGATACATGCAATGTAATTCTCTCAAGTGTGATGCATATGTAAAGAATATTTGTATAGTATCTAATTACCAACAATCCTTTGTGCCAACTATACGTTTGGAATAACACATTGAGGGTAAGGAAAGATGGTCTTTCTACTATAAGGGGACAGAGGAATTCATGCTTCAGTATTAGAAAAACATTTGAGGTCAGTGTCAGCCAAATAAATCTTTTGAAGTCAGTGTCAACCAAATGAATCCTTTGTGATGTCAGCGAGCAAATGTATTCTTGCTTCCAGCCCTTAGTTAGAAAATCCTTGAAAAGTTTAAGCAGGTGAGACAAAAGGGACGTTACTGTTAGGGAAAGACTAGCAGGATAAGGGGAATGTAATCCTCAAAATGGTCTTATGTCATAGGCTGTAGTATGTCACACAACTGTAATATGTCACAATCAAGTTGGCTGACTCTGCCTTAGATTACGGTTTGAACAGGGTTCTTGAACTTGAATATTGTGTATTAGTTAATAATATTTATCGCAGTGAGTGGGAATGGTACCTATTTTTAACCTCTCCACATTATAAAGAATATCATTTCATAAATCATTTTTCAGAAATAAAGCCATTTCACTGTAACAAATGGACAATAACTTATAATTTAATTGAAAGAAGGTTGAGACAGTGAAGCAGGAACAAATCAGAATTATGAGTTGGTGTAATGACATAATTACTTCACTTGTTTTAAAAACAGGGTGTGTTTCAAAAGCTTTGGCATTCATCTTCAGCTGTGGTTCAACTGGCATTGCTGCTGTTGTCTTCATGTGCATAGCTAGTAAATGGCATGAATATGTTTGGTGATGGAACTTTAAAATTCAAGGCTCTGTGTTTATTCTTGTGGATAAAAATATATTCCCGTATAGAGAGTTCTGTAGGGTGACTCATTTGTTTCAGTAACTCTATGTTTGTGTTAATTTCATGTTTGGAATTCAAGAAGTGAGCTTGCTGCAAATGCAGACTTGTCTGTTTGTGTACATTTCATATTGTACACATGTTCTTTTGTCCAGATTTTGATATTTCTTATGGTTTTATGTATATTTTGTTGCAATGCTTGCAGTGTATCCTATATAGTAAAACTAAAAGAAACATCAACATCTGAACAAAAGAACACATTTGCAACATGAAATACAAACAAACATACAAGTTTGCAGTTGCAGAAGCATACTTCCTGAATTCCAATCACAAAATTAACACAAATACAGAGTTACTAAAACAGATGAGTCACCCTATAGAACTTTCCTTATGGGAAAATATTTTTATCAACAAGAACACACACAGTCATGAATTTTGAAGTTCTGCCACCAGATATATTTACCAAGTTTATCAAGCCTTTTACTAAACCTTTTTCACCATAAGCTGAAAGGAGAAGTAAACAAAACCACGTGATAAGATAGCACCTCATTGGCTGGTGGACAAACTACAATCTTTCCCGCTTAGCATGTTGTTTCTTCCTCTATACAAAAAACAGTTCGGTTTAGATCTTAACATTTTGTGGTTATTCTCGTGCAGAGAAATTTAAAAAAACTCATTATTGTAACAGTTCAATTTATGAAACTAAATATGTTTGTTCATATTCACCTATAACTAAATGAACCGTTATAGCAGAGGGTTTAAGAGGCTATGTGCAGGCGCTGCAGTTCGTTTCCGGTTTTCGGCTGAAAATATTCTGTTACTGTGGAAAACATAAACACAGGAAATGGATAGAAGACAATTGTGTTAAATGCTTTTAACAAATTCTGTGAAAAGTACCCACCTTTAATCAACAATGAATATGGTTGGCCATTATTTAGCGATAATTAAACTTCTTTGTTAGTGATGCAGAATTGTTGCTTGGATAGCTTGAGTCGCGTTTGTTTTCTGTTGTGTTTTAACCTATATGCTAATCGTTATTTAACTTGTTGACTCATAAAAGATTAAAGCAAAAGTGGTATATTGATATTAGTCATTAAATGAATGATTTCTAAAGCCTGAAGTTAAGAACAGTTTAATCCAGTACCTTTAAACACAGAAGCCGAACTGTTCAGGTACAACATTTATTTGTCTACTCTTAGTATTATGTGTTACAATAAGGCAAACTATTAAGAATAAGACATACAATGTTTAAAAGCTAATGATCCCCAAGCTGCACATTCTATCTGAAGCAATTTCCTCCCACGGGTACTTAGTTCCCGTCATCCTCCACGTGGTGCTGCCATGTGCTCAGCAGAGTGATACATATAAGTTTTGTTTACTTCTCCTTTCAGCTTATAGTGAAAAAGGTATAGCTATACACATGAAGACAACAACAACAACAATACTTGTGGAACTACAGCTGAAAGTGAAAAAAAAAAAACTTTTGAAATATGTCCTATTTTTTAAACAAGTGAAGTAATTATGCCATTACACTGATTCATAGTTCCAACAATTTATAAATCTGCAGGCATAGTCTTGTGAATTCTAGGCGAGCAGATTCACAGCATAATAAACTATAACTTAAACACAGAAGCAGGGCCACCAATAGCAGGATCAGGTGGTGGAGGCATATGCTGAGGGGCCTGGAATTTTGGGAAGCCCAGAAGGACTCTGGTATTACAATTATCAGAATAATGAATATGTCATTTTGCCATGATATCTCATTTTATACTATTCTTTTATATACATACTCCACTTCTTTCCTGCTATTTATTTTATAAATTATTTGGAACCAAATAATTTGACATGGTAAAAAACAAAACCGTAAATGCAAATATTATGGAAAAGCTTTTACTGCATTTATTTAAAAGTTCTGAACTCATATACTCTTCAGTCAAATCTCTCGCCTAGAAACTAAGGTGTCAAGTTTCTGCATTATACAAATGCAAAGTAGTAATAATGATTAAAAACCTCTTATATTTATTTTAAACTGTACTAAAAACATGTAAACCACCAGTGCTGTGAACATAATTGTTCAAGTTTTTCAACAATATGAAAGTGATATGTATCCCAGATATCCCATTTTACCCAGAACAGTCTTATTTTTCAACACTGCATCATAATGTTCTGACAAGTCAAGCTGGGGTACTAAATGTCCAATTTTTCATTGAAGATACTGATAACATCTTGTGTGTTGCATTCACACAACTTTCTCTAACCACTATTGTTTACTTTGATATATTCTATAAACCATTCTTACAAAAGCTTATTTTTCTATCTACTTATATTAATTGAGCCAAATCATTCTAGAAATACTTTTATTACACGTGTATGTAAAATGGTAGAGGAAACTGAATTGATAGTCAGATGTTTAAAAGTGGGTTGCTATATGCTACCCTTAAAAATTTCATACTCATTCTATGACATCACAAGAAACCACCAAATAGCAGTAACACTTTAAAAAATCAGGAATTACTGAAAAATTCAAACCAATAATAATGGATATCTTGGAAATGGCTGATGCCATAAAAAGGTTATTTGAAATAAATTGTGTGTTTTAAAGAGATCTACATTTTTTGTGCAGTTCATTTTTGTCTATCTCATAACGTTTACCAGTAATACAAAATTATACAAAATTCCTTCTGAATGAAGAGGACTTCACAGACTATTCCCAGAAAATTCAAAGTATATGTTTTATTTTTCATGTAAATATCTTAAATACGTGCTATTTTAATCAAAATCATTAGAGCCATGTTTGAGAAAATATAAAATTTCAAAACCTTTTCTATGCAAAGATAGTTTGGGAAGGGGGATTTTCTTGAAAATATTTGTTTTGCATCTTTGGAACTTATTGAACTTAATAATAACAAGTTTGGTATTTATTACAGTTTTTGTTTTTGAGTTATACTGTTCACCCATCCACCTACTCTCATCTTCCATGATCTAGGGGTACCATGCTAGTCTCTAGTTTGCAAGGTCACGGGTTCAAACCCTGCAGAGGGCCATGGATTTTATCGGATGTAAAAATCCTTAACATGGAAGGGAAGTAAAGCCGGTGGTCCCGTGTTGTAGATTTATGGCAAGTAAAAGAACCTTAAGCCTGATAAAGAGGTCTCTGAGCAAAATTTCTGGTCTTTCACGCCCAATATAGAATGGGATGCTAAGGATCATAGTAGTTAAAGAGTGTCCATTAAAATTTTTTTTTTGAAAAAATCCACCTACCCACCCATGCATGCAGGCACATACATTTTTCAAAAAATGTCTCTTTTGGATTCAGGGGGCATGAAAATATGTATTTTCACAGAAATCTTGATAGTGAATTTTTGGGTGGAATACAATATCTTCCCCATCTACTAGTTACATGGAAGAGAAAGTAAAACTGTGTATGTTTAAAGGTTCTCTCCCCTCTTTATGCTATACTTTAGACCTTCATAGACTGGTGATACCGATTTCCTCTCCCTCTGATGAACTCACTGTAGCTGCAATGGCTGGGAGTACTACTTTAAGTCATTTTAGACTGTTAGCAAAAGTTATTCATGCACACGTAGAGTATGCAAAGCAGTTGCTGTCAGCATTTTAACATGACATACCTCAACTAGACAATACTCATTTCTAGCTCTGCCTAATAGATTCAGCTGATATACTGATCTCCAATAATCAAACTTAACTGAATTCTACCTGCATTACTTGTTAAGATCTTAAATTCTTGGATTTGTCTGTTAGATAAAATGCTTTTAAATGATATATCATCTTATATTGTGAAACTCTTAGCTTGAACTTGGGATACAATATCACAATGCTTGTGAGATTAGATTTTAATATCAATTTACTTGACAGGAATTAGAAGTCATAAAGATTAAAACTTTGCAGGAATGAGCAAATTATTTTTCTTGTAGAAAACATTTCACACGAGCACAACCCATACATAAAGTCCCTTAAAATCTCAAGTCGTGTGTCTATGCAAATACAGCCCCTGGTGAGTAATCATGTAAAGACAACAAAATATCAGTGTTTTTTGTTTCCGGTAAGTGAGGATGCAAAAGATTGCTGACTCAGTTGTGTTTATGATATAAGTGAATGAATTCTCATCACATAGGGTTTCTAAAGCCTCTAAATACTGCGTTTTCCTTGAGTGAAGTGACTGGCAGCCTGCTATTCCACAGCACTGCTATATGAGTATGCCCATCTCTGTGATGTGGGGGTAGCTTGTCTGCCTCACATTCAAGGGGTTCTGAGTTTTAATCTCTGTTAGGGTGAGTTACCTGGTAAGGTTTATCCTGAAAATATGAATGCTGGCTAACTTTAAGTTCTGTGAACCCCGGGCTCATTTCACCTATTTCATTCATTCATCATCTGAAGACGACCTACTTGATCAAAGGGCGTTAAGCTATTAAAAATATATACATGAATACCTTTCATTATAAAAGATATTCAAAAAGATGTTCCTCTGTGTCTGTAGTAGCTTGGCAGCTGTTGAACACATTATTGAACACTCATGAACTTTTACAGCCAAAATATTTGGAAACACACCCCAGATATTGCCTTTTACTTTGTCAAGCATTGAGAATTTGTTGCATAAACTTCATCTTGAAGTATTCCCCACAGATAATGATTACATTGATTTATATCTGGAGAATGAGACAGTTGATCTGTTACTCTGTCATCAAAAGCATGTTGTAATGTGAGGCAGCAACTTTCTTAAACTTCCATCTCATCTAATTTTTGCTTGTTTAGAACTGCTAGCTGCCAATGTTTCTTTTTGTCTAACATGGAAACCATCCATTTAAATTTACGTAACAACCTGTAAATTGTAGATTTGTTAAGAAACAAGACACCAGGGAATTTGCATATAAATTAAGCTGCTGACAGTTCACACCTGAATCCAATCATGCAAAGCTTAACACAATAAACACACACAGTTTTGTGCTACCTATACATCATAACTACAGCCAATCAACAAACAGCTTCACATAATTTTATTCCTATTATGCACCATGGCAAACAACATTGGACTGAACAGCATGGGATATCATCCTCTGTAGGCATGTGAGCTAGGCTACTGAGGAGTGAGGTCATTTAACGTGATACCTGTCATGAGTCAGACCTGGCAGCTACCAATAAATGCTTGAAAAATTAAACCAATTATAATTACAGTTCTGTTTTATTATAATTTGTATATAATTACCTTAGGTATTATGTGTAATGCAATGTAAAGGTATTCTTTTAATGTTCTTATTTGAATAGAGTTTCTCTAAACTGTTTGTAGTATATAAAATATGTGAGTGAATTTCTTATAAATGTAGTGTTATTATTTAATCATTATAGATGCTGACCATGTTTAAAACATGTAATATGCAAGTCTACAGTAATAAAATATTATAATTATCATTATTATTACTATCAGCATCATCATTCAAGAAAAACCCAGTATTTAAAAAACCCACAATTGTGCTCCTAGCTAGTTTCTACACTATTATGCTGCAATACATGTTAATAATAATTAGGTAAAATGATTTAAGCAAAGACTTAACATGCAGTTTTTATCCTGAACTGGAAAAATAATTCTGATGATAATTTACTATGGAGTGAGAAAAAGTACCTAATAGTTGGTTAAGAGATAGTCATTGCAAGAAATATGTAGGTTAAATAATTAAATTATATTAAAAGGAGGTATTTTAATATTTCAGAGCTTATTTTGTAGTGAACTTTTAAAAGAAATATCAAAATAAAAGAATGCTATCACTTACTGCTAAGACTAGAGGTTCAAGTAACAGTAATATTTAACTCAAAGTTTCTATCACTACTGCCTTCCCTTTCCAGTCCCTAAACATATGCGAAAGCATCTCTATTATAAAAGACAAGGTACACCGAGGTTCTCTGTGAATCCTGCTATTATATTTAAAGTCACATTGGTAATGCTGTGTTTGTAAGGATCAAGGCTGGATACACACACAAGGGTGAATGCTGAGAAAACACAGTTCACATTTAAAGAAACAACATGATAACTACTCAATATGAATAGAGAAAAGTTGAAAGCACATGCAATTTATGGAATTATTCAGAAAAATTTTGAAATTTTATTAACAAAATACATGCATGAAGCAGTCCTCTATTTTACAAGCAGTAGATACTGAAAATTAAATTCTCAGGTTAGTACACAGATAACACATTTGAGTTAAATACTTGAAAATAAGCTTTCTTCTTATCTTATGTAGAACAAAGGAAAGGTTTTCTACTTTAAATTTATCATTTAAAACTCTGCTGTATACACATTTAATATCAAGAGCTTCCATTTAATGACAGTTTATTGATTTATACAGAATAGCATCATAATAAGCTTTACTTTATAAAATGTTAGACAGTAAATTCTGAAGTTTGGACATGCTTTAATCTAATTTCATGAAAAACAAGATCATGAAGTGAATCATTCCAACTGCTTTACAAAAATCTCAATATATTTTACTTTCTGAAAAATTACTATAATTATTAAGTGAATCACCCTGTGCATATTAAATTCACATAGAAGCCAAAACGGATGCATCTCTTAAATGGTCAACAAATGCCAGAGTTAACTGCAGAATGTGAAAATCCTGCTTGTTCCTGCTGGCACTTTTTGTTGATTTCTGCTTGAAGCCAGAATCTGAGAATTAAGGCAGATAAGATATTTACCTATAAAGCCCTATACAAAGCATTCCATAGGACTTCAGAGCAGCAACAAACAGGTCTCCATACTTTCCAGCTTCGCCATACTGTGCCAGTGGACCATCATATAGTGAGATCTGTCCCACTCTACATCTGTCACGGTTTGACAAACTATCGGCCGTGCTGTTAACAGAGATCATTGTGCTTATTGTGTTTACTTTATAAGATAGTCAAACAGCTTGTGAGAGGGCAAAAGTTCATAAAAATACTTCCTCTACTTACTATAGATAAGTAGTAGAGACAGTAAAAATAGAATGGTTTCTCAAACTTTTTATGTAGGTTACCTTAGAAAATATTTCAGAGGTATGTTGCCTACTTCATTAGGTGTGATCCATTGAAAGCCTTCCTCGATGTGGACAAGATGATGCGTTTAGTTGGATGTATTTAGAAATGAGATTATCATCATATTTATCCTCTTATCCATTTCTTATATTTTTTCTATTGAGAGTTTCTCACAAATGTTTAACTCTTATTGAGACTTTGGATTGCTTTTATTAATTTTGTCTCATTTGTTACTGGCTTGCATACAATTGTTGGTGCTACTATGATGTTTTATATATTAGTGAGTAATATTTCTTTGCTACATTTTAAGCCTCAGGTGAATTTTCTATTTGTTTTTCCAATGTAACAGTCGCTGCAATTTATTATGTAAATGTCTGAGTTTATAATGTCCCAGTTTATAATGGCACAAATGTCACAAAATGGATGTTATACACAGAAAATATGATAAAACATTTACTATAACTATAACATTCAGGGAATTCACTTAAGAAATTTAAAATGAAGTAAGCTATATATATATATACCAGGTGTTTCAGAAATACTTTTACAAACTTCGGGTATGGGTTCCTCACACCAAAAGAAGGAAAAAAGTTCATATGAACATATGTCCCATAATCCTTGGTTTTCGCGTTATTACTGTCACAATGAAAGTGCGAGTTCAATGGCCTTCTGGGTCCAACCTCAAAACTTCATTTCTCTATGCATTCATAGAAGGCGTTGACCCATTGTACTACATACGGTAGATGGCGAAGTGTTGCCATGGAGACTTGTTTACGTTTGTCATTTGTCATTAGTCTGTCTTCAACGTTTCAATTGTGTACATGTAGTGAGTTAACTGAACATGTTTCATTCCACCATTGCTGGATATTCATTTCATGAACAGGCAGACATGATTTTTATGTATGATCACGCGAATGGTAATGGACGCAAGGCTGCACAGAGTTTCCAGACCAAAGACAACCGAGTCATCCAACCTTTGTCGCTGTTTATCGTCGCCTTGCTGATAAATGTGATAAATGCCTGGCTCCAGCACATTTTAATTGCATTGTTCGAGATGCACTGACTGGTATCTACCATGACCAATGGATAGGCAGAGGAGGACCAGTTCCATGGCCTGCATGTTCTCTCGACCTCAATCCTGTGGATTTTTACCTCTGGGGGCATCTTAAATCATTGGTTTATGGAGCAGCCATCCCAGATGCAGAAACGCTTCATCGATGTGTCATGGAAGCCTGCAAAACTATTTGACACCATCCCGGAGTTTTTGACAGGGTGCGACATTCCATGATTCGACGAGTACAGGCATGCATAGAAGCAACAGGAGGACATTTCGAGCATTTATTATGAGTTTTGTGTGTTATAAGTGTACCACTGTGTTGAACACCTAACGAGAAAACAAAGGATTATGGGACATATGTTCATATGAACGTTTTTCCTTCTTGTGGTGTAAGGGACCCATACCCGAAGTTTGTAAAAGTATTTCTGAAACATTCTGTATATATATAAATAAACTCAGTGTATGCGAGCATGTGCCTTATAGAGTTCTAACCCTTGCACCAATTTGGACCAAATTTAGCAGGAATATTCTTTAGGCAAAAAGTAAAAATATTAAAGGGATAGTATCACAAAAAAACCAACCTCAATGGAAGGGGGTTGGAAAATGTTCGGCAGGTGGCAATTTTGAGGATTCTCAGCATGAATGGGCCTGTTTACTCAATACTTTTAAATAAAAAGAAAAGTCTGGTGTTACAGTCACATAATTTTCTCTTCGCTATATCTCTTATTAGTAAACATACAAATTATTCTTATGGAAGTTTATTTTCCTATCTACTTAATTTTAACCCATATAAACCTTTGTAGAAATAGCTGCATTACACTTTTCATTATAGATACAAAGAGAACAGTTTTAGTCAAATATTTAAGAACTGGACATTATATGCTAGTCTTAAAATTCCATACTGTTTCCATGCAATCACGAAAAACAACCGAATATTGACAGTATTTTAAGAGAATGACCAAGAAATGAACAATTCAAGTCTTTAATAATGGATATCTCAGAAATGGCTTATGCCACAAAAATACTTCTTTAAAATAAATTGTGTGTTTTAAAGAGATCTACATTTTTTGTGTAGTTCATCTATTGCATGTTTATCAGTTAAACAAAATTATTCAAAATTCCTTTCAAATAAAGAGGACGTTACAGGCTATTCCCAGAAAATTCAAGAAATACATTTTATTTCTCATATAAATATCTTTAATATGTGGTATTTTAATCAAAATCGTTAGAGATTTTTTAGAAAAATCAAAAATTTCAAAAAATGTTCCATGTAAAGGGAAATTTGGGGTGGGGGATTTTCTTGAAATCTTTGTGTGGCATCTTTGGAAGATACTGTACCTAAATAAAGTCGTTTTTTAGTTTCTCTCTCTCTCTTGCACACACACAATATCTATGCAATCACAATAATTCTCCCAGAAATGGGGAAATGGTACTTAGGCATGTACTGCGTGGTACTGCAATTAAAAATAACAGAAGGTTGCAGATTGAATGTTAACAACTGAAAAATGACTAAAAAATTCTTAATCACTACAACATCATTATAGAATAGGATAGAATATTTATTTATCAACAATTACATACATTTCTTGTATTTGAGACTGACACACTTTCCTACAGGTCCAGCATACTGGGACTCCCAGGTTGTTGGCATGCATTTGGGCCCTAATTTGATTCCCTCCCATCTTTTTCTCTTTTTACTTTTCTAATCCATTAACTCTTTACTCTTCCTAAATATTCACCCATTCTCTGTCAACACTTTTATTGCCATTGTAATATTTTCTTATTTATCCCATTTTTTATCCCAAATACCCTCCTTCCACTTACTTGTTTCTTTACACTGCATCAAACAATGGAGTGTTTGACAACATAACACACACTCCCATGTTACTGTTCCTCAAATCTTTGGTATACAATGCCCCTGATCGCATCCATGCAAATACTTCTCTTCCTTGCTTGTCACAACATCCCCAAACAAATTTCCAAAATATTTCAACCATTCCTTAGGTGTGATTGTATTCTCCCTTTCTCTTTTCTTATTAATATGTTTCAGGATTCCCCAGACTTTTTTTACTATCTTTCCCCTTATCGCATGCCTTATTTGTTTCCCCATTTTATCTTGCCATTCCTTTCTTTTTGATTCCAACAAACATTTGTATCCCCATTTGCTTATAAGAAAATTGAACATCATTATAAATAGTTATGAAAAATTTTGCAACTGTGGTTAATAAACCTCAGGAGATAGGAGGTATTTGCAGTTATACCGACATCTCACCTTATAGCTCGTGCAAAACTAAGATGTATGTCATAAATCAAGCACATTATCAACATTACCTGTAGCCCCCTCGGAGACCAGCTCCTTCAGCTAATATCAGTTCTAACTCTGGAGTAGCTCCACCAGTAATTAAGGAACGTATTAGCGTAAGAGCATTCTGGTTGAAGTATGTCTGAAAACAAATTAAACAAACTTATCTTATCATTATGCTCTTAATGTAAAATTTATAGCTCCTTTCTCTGTAATATGAAATCATAAAAAGAGTGTACCTAACATCAACTGAGTCACCACTTTTGAAAATTTGTTAAATCCATTCAAAATAAAAGCTTGGTTACAGGGAGATATGCCTAGAAATATTTTTCCAACATTCTTAAATGACATTGGAATATGAAATGTGGTGTTTATCCTACTTTTTATTTTTGAGTTATGCTCTCTCTTGCTCTCCCCCTTCCCTCCTCCTTCCTCTCTCTCTCTCTCTCTCTCTCTCTCTGCCTCCACACACACTCCTATACTTCTTTTTATTTAGAAGACTTCTAAACATATACAGTAGGGATGATGGTTCTGTGCCTGTGAAGCCTGGATGCGCACTGCTTATCTGGACAGTAAGCGAGCCCCAATTCTCGGGCATGCACAGTGAGTGCAATCAGTTCAGTCTAGCAGCAGCAGTAGTTCGAGTAACATCTCTCTTGCCAGCTGTCTGTTTATCACTTTATGCTACCTTAAACTTTGTGTTTGTAAATCAGTTACTATATGTTTCTGTAAGAGCGTCATTTTGGTTTCTGCATTGGGGGGGGGGGCAAGATTGCTTGGAGCAGTTTCCCGAATTTTCATGTGGATTTTAACGATATATTTGGCCTAAAAGAAAATAATCTTTTATTTCTGAAATGTGAAATATTTGTATTAAAAGTACAGATGTCATAATTTTTCTTTTGTTAGAGCAATAATGTAACCTAATTATTTCTTGTAACTTAGAGGGAGGGGACAATTGACCCCCTGCCCCCTAAATTATGCTCCGTGTTTCTGTAATTAAGCTTGGATTGCATATATTGTGTATTTTGGTGTGTTTATTGTAGGTTGTTGCCTTCTGCAAATTTTTATGTAAAAATAAAAAAAGTTAATATACCATAAAATGATGGGAAAAATTAAAAAAATGGCTAATGGAAAAACTAATTCCTAACTTGCCTCCCAGATCTGTTTTGGTGATTGATAATGCACCATACCATAGTGTGCAGTTGGAATAGGCCCCATCGTCTCGTACCAAAATAAGATGCAGGACTTGACCCATTCCATGAAAGGATGCTAAGTTTGGAACTTTACAACTTAAGTAAGGGTCAAAGCCTGTTCTGAAAATTTACGTTGACAGTTTGCAGGTCATGCAGACAATGTTCTCTGATTACCGCCCTATTTATCAGGTCTTAACTGAGTAGAACTCATCTGAGCTGATATAAAGCAATTGGTAGCTTGGTAGAACACCCTTTTAAATTAGATGATATTTATGAAGCTTAGCTAACGTGTTGATGACATTAGCATGGAAAAATGGGAAAATGCCTGTCAACACGTTATTAAGTAGGAAGACAAATATATTGAAGAACAACAACAAGGCCTGTTTGAAAATGTCATAGAAGGTTTTGTAATCCAAGTTAGGGAATATAGTGACAGCAAAAGAGAAGAAGACTGAAGACAATGAAAGGGAAATATGTGAAGAAGATGAAAGGGAAAGTCTTGCAGAAGAAAACGACGATGGTGATATTTCTGGTGTAGAGTGTGTATCACACTAATAAAGCCCCTGCTAGTTTAAGACAATGCATTCGAGTGACAAGGTTTGTGTATACTGTGTATATATATATATATATATATATATATATATATATATATATATATATAAAAGAATGATAGAGCAATCTGAACACAGTGAGAATAAACCAGTCATGTGGTGTGGTGTGTGTTTATGTCATATCAGCGAAGTCCCATGTCTTCCAGCAGACAGCTGCCTGTAGGAGAGTAACTGGAGTTAGTAATAGACTCTCTTCAGTGCGCAAGGAAAATAGCTCACTGGCACAGAACTACTGTCCCTACTGTATGTCTGGTAATCTTTATATTGCAGTTTTGGCTGAAATATATAATTTTCTCTGCCTACCACAGGTAAATAGTACAGAAAGTAAAAATTCTCTTGCCAATAAACTCTGCAACAGTACCAAGCACAGATACAGGCATAAAAAGCATTGCAATGATTGTTTTAATTTGATTTACATATTATCATAGGTAATATGAGGTTATGGGTTTATGACAATTATTAAAATGATAGAATATTTCCAAAAATGTGCCAGATTTTAGCAATGATTAAGTTTAAATATGTATACTTATATGACTTATTCAAACCTGTAAAATGGTTGCAATTTTATCAATAGATTCTCAAGTGTGAAGCACAAACAAATTTATCTGGTGAAACTCAAAGAGATTTATTAAGACTATCCCATGAATAAAATGTAACAGATTACATAAGCAATAATTACCTACTTTCTTACTTGTATTTTTTAAAATCAATTCACCATTGTGTCAGGTGTCACAGCATATTAAATGAATGAATAATTGAATGTTTATGGAATATTAACCAATGCTACCAACAGTGGGAATGAGAAAATCATTAACCTCAAAATTGAGTTAAACTAAAATCATGACACAACAGATATATTTTTAAAAAACATAATTTAATTGGAAATTGACACTATTTGAATGTTCATTGATGTAGCCTATTAATCACTGCATACTGATATTATTATGATTAAGTAATGAGCTGACATTTTATCCCATAAAATGGTATCCTTGCAAGCATCTTATGAGAATGGCTGATATTTTTTAAACGTTATTCGTCAATATTAAAAAATATGCATATGCATGGAATGACATTAAATTCTAGGTCTATGAATATAAGATTAGCAGCTCTTCTGAGTAAAACAGTCAGACAAGTAATAAAAGATAAGTATGAACGAGGTCATTTGACTTTCTTCATAAAGATAATGAAACTACCACAAGGAAAGAAGAGGTGGACGCAGGCATGCACATGCACACATACACTATGTGATCAAAAGTATCCAGACACCCCCACAAACATATGTTTTTCATCTTAGGTGCATTGTGCTGCCACCTACTGCCTGGTAGTCATTTTCTGCAACCTCAGTAGTCATTAGACATCGTGAAACAGTAGAATGGGATGCTCTGTGGAACTCGTGGACTTCGAACGTGGTCAGGTGATTGGGTGTCACTTGTGTCAGAAGTGTGTACGCAAGATTTCCACACTCCTAAACATCCCTAGGTCCACTGTTTCTGATGTGTTAGTGAAGTGGAAATGTGAAGGGATATGTACAGCACAAAAGCGTACAGGCCGACCTCATCTGTTGGCTGACAGAGACCGCTGATATTTGAAGAGGGTCGTAAAGAGTAATAGGCAGACATCTATCCAGACCATCAATGCAGGAATTCCAAACTGCATCAGGATCCACTCCAAGTACTATGACAGTTAGGCATGAGGTGAGAAACCTTGGATTCCATGGTCGAGCAGCTGCTCATAAGCCACACATCAGGCAGGAAAATGCCAAACGATGCCTTGCTTGGTGTAAAGAGCGTCAACATTACACGATTGAACAGTGGCAAAACGTTGTATGGAATGATGAATCATGGTACACAATGTGGCGATCCGATGGCAGGATGTGGGTAGGTGAATGCCCGTGAACGTCATCTGCCAGCGTGTGTAGTGCCAAAGGTGAAATTCGGAGGTGGTGGTGTTATGGTGTGGTCGTATTTTTCCAGGAGGGGGCTTGCACCCCTTGTTGTTTTGTGTGGCATGATCACAGCGCAGACCTACATTGATATTTTAAGCACCTTCTTGCTTCCCACTGTTGAAGAGCAATTCGGGAATGGCGATTGCATCTTTCAACACGATCGAGCACCTATTCATACTGCACGGACTGTGGCGGAGTGGTTGCATGGCAATAACTCCCTGTAATAGACTGGCCTGCGCAGAGTTCTGACTTGAATCCTATAGAACACCTTTGGGATGTTTTGGAACACCGACTTCGTGCCAGGCCTCACCGACCTACATCGATACCTCTCCTCAGTTCCGCACTCCGTGAAGAATGGGCTGCCATTCCCCAAGAAACCTTCCAGCACCTGATTGAAAGTATGCCTGCGAGAGTGAATGCTATCATCAAGACTAAGGGTGAGCCAACACCATATTGACTTCCAGCATTACCGATGGAGGGCGCCACGAACTTGTATGTCATTTTCAGCCAGGTGTCCGGATACTTTTGATCATGTAGATACACACACATGATATGGAAAATAATGTGCAGAAAATTGTAGAATAGAAAGACAGTAACTTACCGTGGACATGAGTGAATCTAAGACACTAACAGCAAATGCTGTCCCGCAGGCAAATGGTTGAGTTAGGTACAGCTCTGTATCTGGGTCGTCGTCATCATCTTGATCCAGAAACTGAACATTGCTATCATTAACCAACTCTGGAACACAAAACCAAATCAAAGATCCAGTGAGATGTTTTGCTTTCATATAATATACATTATTTAACTTTATCTGAATGCATTTCATTGCTCAAAACATGCATGTACTAGAATGCTTTTGAAACTATACGTAAAAAATCATCACATGACTTTCTCTACTCACTATTCTACAAAGTATTTTTATAAATGCTTGTTTTCTATCTATTTCTTGTTAATCAAGATAACAAAAAAGACCCCGGAAAGTGTTAAAGCCACACAAAACTTTGACAAAAATTGCAAGCTTTAATGAGCTCTACATTTTTGTATAGTAAGATTTTGTTGATCTCTTACATTTGCCAGTTATACAAAAGCATTCAGAAGGAAGAGGATTTAACAGGCTATTCTAAAAAATTCAAGATATACATTTTATTTGTCATGCAAATATCTTAAAACAATGGTATTTTACTCAAAATCAAATTTAATCAAGTTTGGTATTCTTGAGTCTCCCTGTCTCTGTCTCTTTTGCACATGCATGTGTGCACACATGCACACATTTTTAAAAAAAATGTTTTCTTTATTTTGGATTCAGAGAGTGTGTGTTTCTGGTGAAATCTCAGTATCAAATTTTTGAGCAATGCAATATTTCCTCTACCTTCTATAGGTAAGTAGTAGAGTATGAGGGCGGATTGAGAAGTCCATGACTTTGACGACAGATAGCATTCTAATCTCAGGTTTCTTGTTTGCACCCAAGTTTTACATTTATTCTGGGTATAAACACAATATTCATCATCATAAGTTTCTTAGAACATTGTTGAGAGCATCTAAAAGAAGCACATGTATGTTGCTTCATAGAAAATAGAAAAAAGTGAATTTTGTGTTCTGATAAAGCACTATTTTTTGCGTGGTAAGATGGTGAAGGAAACGGAAGAAAAGCTGAACAATTATTATGAGGACTCTGCTCCGTCACATGGCATGGTTCACAAGTGGTTGACAGAATTTCGATGTGGCCGTTCGAGCACAAGAGATGCCATGCGCACAGGACAGCTGGTTGAGGTCACAACAGAAGAAATGGTGAACAAAGTTCATGATATTGTGTTGGAATACCGCTGAGTGAAAATCCGTGAATGTTTGGGTATGAGAAAGCTGTCAGCAAGATGGGTGCCGCAACTGCTCACAGTTAAGAACAAGTGGAATCATGTGACCATTTCACAGGGATGTTTGAACATGTTCCAGCGCAACCCATATGCATTTTTGCAGGTTATATCATGGTTGAAACTTGGATCCATTACTATCAACCTGAAACCAAACAACAACCAAAGCAGTGCATTTCCTTGGGTGAACCAGCTCCAAAGAAAGCGAAAACCATTGCTTCAGCAGTAAAAATCATGGCAGCTATCTTTTGGGATGCACAAGGGGTGATAGACATCCACTACCTGGAAAAGGGTAAAACGATCACAGGTTCATATTATGCCATAATGCTGGATCAGTTTTGCAAGGAATTGTTAAGGAAACGAACCCATTTGGTGAAGAAAAAGGTTCTCTTTCACCAGGATAATGCACCCGCACATAAGTCAGCCACAGCCGTAAAATTGTGGATTTGGGCTATGAGCTGCTACCTCAGCCACCATATTCTCCAGATTTGGCTCCGAGTGACTTCTTCCTCTTTGCAAACATGAAAAATTGACTTGCTGGGAAGAAATTCATGTCCAGTGAACACATCATGGCAGAATCCACCTCATATTTTGCAGACTTTGAAGAACCATATTTTTTGGAAGGGTTAAACAAATTGGAGAAATGTTGGACAACATGTATTCAATTGAGAGGAGACTATGTTGAGAAATAAAATTGATTTTTTAGAAAAAATTATTATTTTCTTTAAAAGCCGCTGACTTATCAAACCGCCCTCGTAAGTAAAAAAGTTTATACTAATGTTGATATGATATACAATATGACACTTTTATAATCTGAAGTTTTCTGGAGGATTGAAGATAAATTGTTGAAGTTATGTCTTCACACAAGCCATATGTAGGACAAAGTTGGAAAGGTAGAATCAAGCTGAAAAATTCAATGCCACAGCTGGGATTTGAAACCATGAATCTTCCAGTTTCTGTCTGGAAATTGAATTGAATTTTCCAATCTAATTCTACCTTTCCAACGTTGTCCTCCATGTGGCTTGTGTGAAAGAACAATTAATTACAATTGATTGACCTAACGGCTGGTTTAACTATTCTGGAACTTAAAAGTACTTATGACATTGTAAGTCACCATTGGAGTGCATCTTCTGAAAAATGAATCTGAGATTTCCGTGTGGTTACTGGGAAAACTGCGAGTCATTTGGGGGAATTTAATGTTGTGTTGGCATGATGCCAAGGTAGCTCAGTTGGTTAGAGCAACTGAATGGAAACCGAAAGATCCGTGGTTAAAATCCTGGCTAAGGCATTGAATTTTATTTATGGATGCTCTTTAACTGCCGTTGTCCTTAGCGTCCCATTCTATATTGGGCGTGAAAGACTGGTAATTTGCTCAGGGGCCTCTTTATCAGCCTTGAGGTTCTTTTATGTGCCGTAAATCTACCACATGGGACCACCAGCTTTACTGCACTTCTGAAGGAAGCCATGCTAAGGATTTTTACGCTCGAAAAGCTCCATCGCCTTCCACCGGGTTTGAACCCATGACCTTGGGAATTAGAGGCTAGCATGGTAACCACTACACCATGGAGGATGACTTTTTCAGTCTGATCCTACCTTTCCAACTAAATTTTCAAATGTTTTTTTTGTCCATTTAATTTAAAATTTATAGGCTAAATATAGAACCGTATCAGAAAATAATTAACATAGTGTTAATTTTTATCCATGATTTCCTGCACACAAAATGAAGACATCACTGCCATTGATGGTGAGGTAACTTTATTCCTGTCCCCCTAGTGGCAGGAGTTCATATTTGATGTGATGCTATAGATGATGAATCGAGGTTAATTCTAACCATCTTGCAGCAGGAGTTCATATCTTGATGACATCAGAGTGATGTCTCATATTAGAATGAAGCCCAGAGAAATCTTGTACAGGAATCGGGAATGTTGCAAACCTTGGCTCTAAATGCCACTAAACTTTTAAAATTAAAACCGTATAAGAGAAGTGTAATACAGAATAAGAATATTTTACTTGTTAACAACACTGTCATTTGCCAGGATCATGTGAGATAGTCAGTGTGCTGGAATTTTGTCCTGCAGAAGTTCTTTTACGTGCTTGTAAATCTACTGATATGGGGATGTTGTGATACGGTAATTTGTATCACAAATTACTTAAATGTAAATAATGATTGTAATATGAATATGTATTTTTATGTGACATTGATTTCAGAGGTTTATTAATTGTAATTATTATTGGTAAATAATAATTTACGGCTTTACTGAAACTGTCAATAATAACGCAATAATGCAGCGATGGGGTGAGTTGTTTATCATTACCGGGAACAAGGAAGTTACGTAATGTTTCGCGCGGTTTCGGTAGAAGCTTCTAGAACATTTCCTAAAGCATATGTATTCGTGGTTTTCATTGGATATTAAAATAGACGCTAATGTTGGCGCGTTTTATTAGCCAATAGCAGTTCATTTATAATCTTTAGGTGTATCTTGATGCAGGCCTATAAATAGTGTAGGTTCGAGGTAGCTTGTTCCCAGTTCAACAGAATTCTCAATACTCTACACGTCGGTCTCTCAGTTCATCGTCAGTCAGTCCTTCATTTCGTCCAGTTACATGCAGCAGAATTACGAGAATTATTATAAAGTATTATACAGTTAAAAAAATACACAAAGTTGAAGTACTCGAGTTAAAAGTGATAAGTAAGAAGTTATTACAAACAGTTTCAGTTTGGCGAGTATCCAGATTAATATGTAAAAAGTGTTAGTGAACGTGTTCGACAATAAAAGTTATAAAACCAATTTCTTCATCAGTATCATTTCTGGATAAAAGATTCCTTTCCGATTCACACCCTGCAAGAGATACATTCTCGACCCAAATAGCTAGCTGGAGAACATTTAAAGTGAATTATTTCAAAACTGATGCAAATTGCTACGCCAGATGGAGCTACGAACCAAACCAATGAATGACGTCACAAGATGGCAACACATGAAGTAACACAACCTTAATACCGCATCAAATTGGCTTCCAAACGTGGTGCTACAATTAATGTTAAATAAATACAACATTAATACTACTTCAGTTGCTTTTAAGCACACTTAAAAACCATTGGTCTGGGCCAGGTTTGAACCCACCTTGGAATTAGAACTGTAGTTCAGGAATTGCAACTATATGATAATGCAAGTAAAGTTATAATCTTCAATTGAGTGTTAGATAATGTTAATGATCACTCTATTGAACTAAGTGTAATTTTTTTATGGACAAAACATGGTTTTATCTGCATGACCATGAAGAATTAGTGAATGTTAATGAAAATTTTCTTAAAACGTGGGAGAGATGTGTGGCAGCACAAGGATATAATTTCCCAAATCTTCTATGATGTAGGTAGTTATAATTTGCATGAGAAATCTATGTGCTTGAATTTAAGGGACTATGAATAGCTGACTCCACCTGCAAACAGCATGCTTCCCAGTGCAAAGAAAATTGTCATTAGATCAGGTATATATCCAAATGAAAGCTCTGTACTTAAATAAAATATTTGTTTTATATGAATGAAATACTCTTGATAGTGTAAGGACATATTTAATACTATTTCTCTTTCTAATAATGCAGTTTCTGATACCTGTTATCATAGGCACATTAGCTCCATACACAGATCCTCTCCGTTGTAGTACAATCGGACTACCAACAGGCGTCAAGTTATCTTGTTCACCAGCTGCAGCTAGAACAGCAGAATTAAGTGTTTGCTTTTACTATTTAGTAATGTAGTTACAAGTTTCACTGAAAACATTTTGCTTAACATTTAATAAATGGTGAATATTTATTTAGCATATAAATTCATCAGAATGTTGACAGCGAACTGATGTAAACTAAGACAAGTCACCTTATTGACACAACTTTACTTGCTAGTTTTTGAACATATCAGGCATATATAAAATCATTTCTTCCAACTGTGACCAGATTTATTTTAGAAAAACTAAATTAATTTGGAAATTAAGAAAATAGAACACTTCAGAAATATCAAATATAAACATGTTGAAAAATCAGCTGTGGCAGCACATTTTTGGAGTAAAACCTACACAACAGAACAGAACACACAAAAAATGCAACAGAACAATATCAGAAAGAATATTTATACTGTAAAATAAAAACCGCATGAGCTTTGACTTCCCTCCTTATTAGGTCATCACAGAATCAACAGAGGGCATAGAGAGCCTAACACCCACAAAACATGGCAGTCATCCTAACATTGAAGATGGGAAAAGTTCTCCTACAATTTTTTTTTAAAAAAAAAAACGAGTGAAATTATATGAATAAGGCGACTTGTTTTAAATAATCTGTTACTGGTTACGATAAATAATCTATTATTGGTTCTGATAACAAGACATCTTACTCTGACTGAGAACTCCTATTGTATCATCAAAGGTCATTGCCTTGATGTTGAGTGAAGCCAATATGGCTTCCTTGTCTGCTAACGTTGGGTCATCATTACTTGGGACTTTGGCCGAAAGAATAACACACATGTCACAGAGATTCACGTTCACAGCCCGTAAATCAGCTCTGCTTAATGGAGAGCCCTAATAAAAGGAAAATATTGACATTAAGAGCACATAAAATAAATATTATTCAACAACAAAAATTTAAAATTAATATTCATGCAAAGGCTTCTATATAGTTTTCTGCTTTCCTTTAGTGAATAACAAATGCTTATGTGCACTGCTCTGATTGAGTGACCAATAATTAATAAAATAAGCATTTCCGTTAAAAATGAACTTGATTTTTGGTTTTTAACATTCTTCAGCATCTTTATGCATAGTCTATTGCTGTTAATATTATATAGGGTATTAAGAATTCAAATAACAAACTTCAGGTGTTCAGAGGTATGGTATAGTAACACCTTATTTAGGACACTCTATGTTCTATGACAACAAACTTTGAAGTTATGCAATAATTTTTCATTTGAATATTTGGACTGATAACTGTAAATAAATAAAGACATAATATAAATGCAATACTGATTAATTAATTTCTCTTCCACAAGCATGAAAATAGTTGCTATTGTGGTATTTTCAAAATTATGAGCTTTGCTTTTTCTGAAGAAAGAAAAAAATATGCAAAAAAAAATCTGATGTGTTACACTCACATGACTTTCTCTACTCTTGTACAAACTATTTTTACAAACGCTTATTCTCCATCTACTTCATGTTAATCGAGATAAACATTTGCAGACTCTATCTTATTGCTAATTTTGTTGTAGATGTATGGGGAATATATATTTACAAGGGCAATATAGAAATACAGTAGCCTTTAAACACATACATATCTCTTAATAGCTGGTTGCTAGGTGCAGCACCATTCCCTTTGCCACAGATTAATACTCATTGCATATCCAAGACAAAAAAATTAATAACGAATTCCCATTTGAGAAAAGTATTGAAAAATTTAAGGGAATAACAAGCAATATCTCGAAAATAGTTCACTCAACAAAAAAAAATGTATATGTCATTAATTGTGTATTATAACGCGATCTACATTTTTTGTGTGTAAAACTTTGTCTATCTCTTATGGTTTACCAGTTATGCAAAAGTCGTTCAAAATGAAGAATACTTTTGGAGACATTTCCAGAAAATTCAAGATATAAATTTCATTTGTCATGACAATATCTTAAACATATGATATTTTAATCAAAATCGTTAGAGCCATTTTTGAGAAAATTAAAATTTTCGAAAAATGTTCCATGTAAAGGGTAGTCTGGGGTGGGGGGATTTTCTTGAAAACCTTTGTGTCGCATCTCTGGAAGATACTGAACCTAAATACCAAGTTTGGTGTTTATCCGACTGTTCGTTTCTGAGTTATGCTGTTCACAGACACACACAGGGACATGTTTCCAAAAAGGCTTTTTTTGGATTCAGGGAGTCTCAAAACATGTATTTCCGGTGAAATCTCGGTATAAAATTTTTGGGTGGAATGCAATACTTCCCCTACTTACTATACGTAGTAGAGGAAGTAAAAATGCAAAAAAAAATCTCAGCAAGAATCAATGCTCCAATGATGCTTCCACTTTCACACGGAGAATCATACATATGAGAGAGACAAACAACAGTTAACTGTAGTAATGTACAGTCATCAGCATGCTTGGCTGTCAGTTTGGTGGTCCTGGGTCCAAGCCCCATACAAGCAGTTAAATCATCTTCTTTTTCTAACAGATGTATGTTTGGAGTTAACCCAATTTTAATTTCTTGCATTTCTTTCAAGTCCAAGTACATGTTACAGAGGTATTCGCATGGAATGTTTGAACATAGTATGGTCACGATTACCTGCAAGGAGCAACAACTCAGGAAAGTTTTATCAGTGGAGTACTGGTTTGTTATTGCAAACAATCGTGAACTCAAATACCATAAGTACCCTATATCAAAGTGCTCACCTAACACTCCTCTGTAACCCCTAAAAGTTTGTTGGTTGAATTATGGTTAACATTTTTTAAAATTTATTTATTTACCCTTTAGATCAGATCATATGATATGGGCATAAAATGATGATGTACAATATACATGAATAGTTAATTAGTTTTGAAGATTGAGAAGGTAGTAACAGTGATGTGTCATAATTTAAACTAGAGAGAGTTGGAGGTTGTTACACTACATCACTAAAATGTTCTTACTTGAATGCGTTTTGGGAGAACAGTTTGCTCCCATCGTCAACATGTTTCCAACTGATTTTATTGGTTATTGTCTGGGGAATGTGTGTGGCTAGTGGTGTTGTCTGGTGCTGGACTGATGAACCTCCAAAGGCTGCTGGATGGCGGTAGTTCGAAATTCATTAGGTGATTGCTGTGTTTGACGATATGTATTTTAAGTTCAAGTATGTATGTGTTCAATGTATTTTAAGCATGTTCAAGTAAGAACATTTTAGTGATGTAGTGTAACAACCTCCAACTCTCTCTATTTTAAAATACATGAATAGTCTTACCAATATACATTATTACACCTATACAATCATATATTCCCCTACTGAATCTTGCATACATACAGGTTTTATGCATATTTCTTATGTATTTAAGTTTTATTATTTTATTTAAGATAAAGGGAATAATAGTGAAAAACTGGCTGAATTTTACTTCTAAGTTTAATTTCATCTAAGTTACTTTTAAACAATTATTACATTAAACAATGATGATCTTTAAATTTTGAAGCTTCTTGATTGCCTATTTAAATGTCTAGATGCTTGGAAAAAAGAGGGAATTGATTTAATTTCACGTCTTTCTGCATTTAAAATTTGTTGCATTTGGCATTTATGAAGTACTATCAAGATAAACATTGCAAAGCACTTGACTTCAAATATAACTTATATTCTTGAATGTGTAATGAAAAAGTGACATGTACATTTTTATATATTCTTTATAAATATATCACACTCACCTATAGAAAACTTAAAGTGAAAAAGTTTAATAAAAGTACATGCAACACAATCAATAAATGTTTTTCTTTGAAAGTGAGCAAACAGGATTTTAAAAGCATGTCAGTTTTGAGGCAGTATTTTATATCATAACATGTTGTGAATGACAGAGTGATTGTAGTGTAGATTAATATTATTGTATGTACAGGATTTTAGATGTTTGTTAGCCATAAGAATTGTTAGGAAATAAGTTTACATGGCCTCACTGAAACTGACAATGGAAGTGGGTAACAATAAACCGAGGGGGTAAGTTGTTTACCACTGAGAAGAGACAAACAAATGACGTCAGGGTAGCGTGCCTTTCTTTAGAAATGGAGGGACTATCTTCCCTAGAGCATATATGTTAGTAGTAGTGATTGGTTGACAAAACAGACGCTAATGTTGGCGCGATTTGGTAACCAATAGCAACTCTATTATAATGTTTAGGCATTTCGATGTGAGGGAGTATATATTCTTGAGCCATAAGCAAGTTTCATGCAGTCTTGAAGAATCATTTGCGAGGTACATGTCATGCAGTCTTGAAAAGTCATTCGCAAGGTACACATCGCAGTTAGTTACAAAATGTGAAGTATGCGAAGTAATTAGTGCGCGGCAAATAAGTGATTGTAGTTACATTCATAAATATTACAGTTTCAGTCAGGCGTGTATAATGATTAAATATGTGAATTATCAAATTAAGTGTGACAGCAATAAAAGTGTAGAAAAAAATTATTTTATCAGAGTTATCTTTTAGCAACAACTATTTCCGTTTACACGCCCTGCTCAGAGACACTTGCTTGACTGAGTAGTAATAGCTAGCCGGAGGACAAAGAACCCAAATTTTAAAATGATAAAATAACAGGAGCCCAGCAAATAAGATAACATGAGAGATTAGCGACAATTTTTAGAAGCTGTTGCATTTCTGTTTTTTAATCTTCAGTAACTACTGTAATTATTTAAAAATGTTCAAATTAATGAGTGAGCTAGTAATATTTTAAAATTATATATTGTAGAAAATTTTAAACTGGAACAACAGCTAGTTACATAGTGCAGAGTATGTTATAAAATATTTCAAGAATTTTGGTTAAAAATTATGGAAGATAGAAATTATGACATTCACTTGCCTCAGAGTGTTTCCCCCCCTCTCTCTTTATATCTTATAACTCACTGTTTTAATTCAAGTTTGCCCACCTATTTTCTTAGGCTTGTAAAACGAGTGCAGCATTGATACTTACATTAAGGACAGAAATTTTGGGAAGGTTTTGAAGCATTTTCCACTCTCTTCGGATATAATCCACAGAGCCTACAATAACTACATGCTTTAGCTCATGATAGTGGAAATTGGAGGCACGCAGTGGCATCACTAGGTTACGCAGTCCTATGAGGGGTGAATCTGGATCCGCAAAGAGACAGACCACCACATGACCATTCAGTACTGTCATGGCTGCTTGGTTTCGATCCTGAAACATGAACATAATGAAAATAGTAGTTAATTTTTATTTATTTTCTCTAGAGTTGAAGAGAAAAGATCAGTAACTGATCTTTCATTTATCAGTTAAGCATAGTATGTAGTTTCATCAATCTTTACTTGTATACTTCTTTCATAATCTAATGGTATTGCTTTCTAATTGCAGTGGTAGCAGCAAAACTTCCAACCTGGGAAGAGGGGGCCTCAGGGGTAGGCACAGAGAAAATAAAGGGAAAATGTTAAGAGACAGACTTTAACTATAATTTAATTTTTGCACGAAAGACATTCAGTCATTTTTCCCTTAAGGGGGTAAATGGGTGAAAATGTAACCAAAAATGACAATATTTCACATTTTGTTTTTTTTTATAGAAAAAATACTAGGTGGTTTGAAGTGCATATATGCAACATTTTAAAGCACTACAGTGCCCGGAAGTTATTCTAATTACAACATATTTAAAGCTCTGTAATGTTCCTGAGGAGGCAGGTGATAAAATCGCTGCATGAACCAAAAAATCCAATTTTTTTACTGTTTTTTGTGTTTTTTTTTTCTGTGAAGCTCACTTTCTGGTTTTTCACTGAGCCACCATGATTGGTATAACATAGTAACATCAGCCCTGCTGGTAGATGTCGTGTAACATCAAATTATATGTTGTTTCATATTAATGAGTCAGAAACAAGTGTAAATAATGTAATATCAGTGATAAAAGGTTAGATGAGCAAGAATGTGGTGTACAAAAGAAAAATTTAAGGCAGAAACAGCTGAAGATAATTGTGAACATGAACCTTCTGTAAATAATTAAGAGTGTAAATATATGTATTGGTGGATACCAGTTTACTGTCATCTTTGGTGAATGACCACAATCAAAAGTGTTTGTATATAGGACTTGGCACTGAAAGGCTTGGCTTATGCCATAAATTAGAACTGATTTGCAATGCTTGTAATGAAAAGATAATACAACTTGCATTCTAAGTTGGACACTTCTAGAAAGGTCTGTAAGTCATTATTTCTGCTTAACTGCACACAAACTTTTAAACTGATTTTTCCTCACTTTAATTTTTGCTACACTTTTATTCATTCAAAACAAAATTACATCCACAAATTAGGTAATAGAGGGCTGAAATTTTTACTGTACATTCTATAAAGCATATTAAAAATCCGATGCATGGGATTTAGGATTAACTTAGTACTTTTTGAGCTGAAAAATAAAATGTGTCTAGCAATTGCAAAAATGTTGAAATTTTGCTATGCAAGTCATAGTTTTTTTTTTAAATTTCCCTTACAGTTAAGATACTACAAAACCCATGTGTCAAGTTTTTCTAAATGAGTTTCTGGTTTTATAAAAAAAATCGAAGTTTTTTCAAAAAATTGTTAAATTTGCAAATTTTTTGAAAGAAAATGTTCAATAATTCAAAAAGTAATTGACATACAAAAATGAAACTCTGCCAAATAGTTCCACATAACACCCCAAATATGTGTACAAAAATTAAGTACCTATGTAGCTTTAGAATTGTGCAAAATAGAAATTTCACCTATCACTCCCCCCCCCCCTTAAAAACAAGCAATCATATCATATTATTGCATAAATAATCTTCTGATTTTGTGGCACTTTAGCTTTGCATGAAATAAATGCAACTGGTATACTTATATATTATAGTGCAGATTTTATGAGTGAATTTCTGTTGTAAATAATTACTGATATAGTGTTGTCCTACCAAACTAACATTTGAGTGTACTGTATTAGAATGCTATAGCACAAGGTAATTAAAAACATTGCCTCAGTAAAATTTAATTTATTATAAATGTGGTATGGGTCAAAGTAGTCTATGATAGCCTCATATGTATTCCCATTGGTGAACCTTTTGGTTAACCCAGAACTTCCCTACAAACATTTTATATACAGGATGGCTGCAAAGTCCTGTTGCCCACAGAAAATGACAGAAAATCACATTTTTGTTTCTATTTCAGATCAGATGAAGTAATACATTTTTGATACACCCATTTACATTATTTAACATTTTATTGCAAGTTTTTGGGTGAATGAAAGAAATCAAAGCAGCAAGACTACTGTAGAGGTGCATCCTGATTTTCTGATATGATTTCAAATGGGGTCCTTCTCTGAAATAAACACTTTTGAGATGGGAACATAAACTCTACTCCAAAGATGATGTAAAGAATAAGAAAAGAAGTGTTAGACTTCACCAAAGGATAAACATGCAAAGTTGTTGAGAAGTCCACCAAGAGATTGCTGTAAAAGTCAATGTATAAACAATCTGCAGAATTGGATATATACCACAGTCAACAATCAGAGGCATATGAAACAAGACTCACATGTGTACCTATCCATATTCATCAGATTCTGACATGTATCGGAGGAAGGAAGTGTAACACTGCTACAGATGTTTGACATGATACCAAAATGAGTGTGCTTATGTAGGAGTTCTTGATCGTGAAATGTGGTCTTTTGGTCCAACAAAAATCCAAACTTTGGAAAAACAACCCTCCACATGTAATGATATATGCTTGAACAGCAGATGCCTATTTGAGCCATTTTTCTGAGTGGTGGTGGTAATCAACATCAATGGCTGGACACTTTGAGGAGATGGTTTGTTCTCCTCTTGAATGAGCATGGAATTAAAGCCATATTGGTTTCACTTGCCCATTACACCATCATACTATGCGAATATCTTAATGAGGCATTTCCTGGGCACTGAATGGCCATAAGTCACTTGTGTTGCCAGCATCACTCTGATCACTCCCAACCCCAGACCTCACCACATGTGATAATTTTCTATGGAAATTCATAAAGAGTAAATGCTATGGTACCACTGAAAGATATTGTGTTGCACAAAATCTGGTGGCATACTATCCTATACCATGGGAATTAAGGTGCACAGACTTATTCTTTGGATAAAAACTATTTACATTCATGGGAGTTATCATAAATTCATAGTCAAGTTCTTAATAAAAGCTATGATATATTACTGGAAATTGTGAGACATAATAATTGTGCACCAGCTATCAATGATATCCAAATTCCAGGAGTGCTGTTTGCAGATGATCTGGTGGTAGGATCAATCACAGTAAGTGGCTTAAAACAATCATTGCAAGGAATTGAAAAATATTGTAAAGAATGGAGATTAAATGTAAACCAACAGAAGACACAGATTACGGTATTTAAAAAGGGAGGAAAATTAAGTAAATAGAAGAAATGGAAGGGAGAAAGCAAAGACTATAGGGTAGTATGAGACTGTATTTATTTACGAGTAAAAATAGATGGAGGAGGTAAATGGGAGAAGCAAAAGAAGTTTGCACTGGCTAAAGGTAAAGGGGTTATGTCAGCAATTAGAAGGTGCATATATAGAGCACCTGGCATTAATATTAAATGGATGGAGAAAGTATACAGTTTGGTGGTAGAGGCAAAAATGATGCACGGTATTGAAATATGGGGATTAGATGGAGGATGCAAAAGTATAGATGAGTGTATAGGATTTTTTGTAGAGAAATGCTAGGGCTACCAAAAGCAGTTGCAAGAACGTAGCTCAAATAGAAATGGGTAGGGTGGCAAGCAAGGGAAAGATAATGGAAAGAGCATTGAAATATTGGTTTAGGATCTTAAATTTTGATAAAGGAAATGTGTTAAGACAATGCTTAGAATACCAAGAAAAAAATTTAGGGTATAGCGGATGGATAAATAGTATGAGGTACAATTTGGAGAGCAACGAGTTAGGAGAGATATAGGGAAGTAGGGAAAATAATGTGAATAATTTTTGGAAATTGGTAAGAAAGAGATTAGATGATATAAAAATCAGAACATATTTAGCATGATAGCCGAAAGAGATCCTTAATTTTTTTATAAAAAACACATGGGGAAAAGAAAAATATGTAGATAATGCAAATAAGGACGAGCGAGAAAGCATTGCATGGGTAAGAACAGGGGTATGGAGGCTAAGAGGTTTAAGGAAGGGTATACATCAAAACCAATGTCCCATATGTGGTGGAAATGAAGATGTTGAACATATAATATTTGGAAAAAAGAATTTATTAAAAAGAAATGGTTTAAGGTAGACAGAAATATTGCTATAATTGAAATGATTCAAAAAGATAGTAAGAGTATAGGGCAATACTTGAGTAAAATTAAAAACAAATGGATTTGGTCAGCGAACAGATCAGCAAATATGGTTAAATAGGATTAGGGAAATGGGAAGTAAAGTAAGTAGATAAAAGGAAGTATTGTAACATGAAAATGACTGCTAAAGAGCCAGGGCTGAATACTAGTCATATTACTTGTATTTTACTTGTACATGGCTTAGTACAATAAAGATTATTATATTAATAAAAGTTGCTCTAAATAACTGTTGTTCATTTTTTTTTATGTATTATATGGGTAACAGGACTTTGTGGGCACTCCATGTCATTGCCTAACCACCCCTTTGACACTCCCCAATTTCTATTCTGTGCAACTTCTTTGACTCAATTTACTCTTTCATACAGTCTTCCCAGGCATTTCATTGGCTATGTGGGAGTTTAATGTGAACATATGGTAATGAACCTTTGTGGGTTTCAATCCACAACCTGGAAGTTGCATAGTGGTGTAATGTGGACAACACTTTGTTGATCTGTCTTTCCGAAGAGTATTTACTGTCCACATAAGTGGGTCAGGGTGTTCAACCTCTTGATCATCTCATTGCCACAGAGAAGCCATGCATTATGCTAAATTTGCATCTTGAACCCCAACATAACATGGTATATTTTTATACGTGAGTCAAGTCCTGCCAGATCCGTGTCCAGGTAAGTCTTGGTGATGGATATTTAAGTTCTTGCACCTCAGGCTGTGTTAGAGGGTCCAAAATTCTTAAATTGATTAATTAAATCACCTAGTAGATAAGTGTCCTTATTTCACACCTTTAGCTTTCCCCTGGCGTCCGTCTATCCCAGCACTGACTGCTCCTTACCTCTGAAACTACTACCTTTGGTGTTTCCAACCCCAAAGGTTGCTACAATATTCTGACAGCTTTCACAGCATTTACCTTTCATTTGTACATTGTTCAAAAGTCTTGCCTCCAAATTATCAAACTCTTTCAATTTGATCTCCATTTACCACTTCTCATATTTTCTTAACTCACCTTGTTTTGAACACAATTACCTTACCTTAAACTCATTCTGCACAAAATCTTAACAATTTCATTACTGACATGCTGTAACCTTATAACAATTGCTCCCCTTGTTATGAGATAAAAAAAATAAATTATGGTATCTCCTTCCCAATAAATGTGGAATGTGTTGACGAGTTTTCTTCAAACTATAATAAATTAAATTCATAACTTATTTCATACATATACATTAATGGATATATGGAACAAGTGATTCTATTAGGTGCTCTGAAGTAGCAAATACACCTAAAATAAAAGAAGATCGATGATGATGTAATTCTTTAATTGAAAGAATGAGATAAGCTTTGACAATTAAAATGCAGTTCTTTTGGAAAATGCAGTTTTTATACCATTTTAATTATATGAAGGGCTTCTAAAAGTTCTCAGCTGACACAAAGATGTCCTGGAAATGGCCAAATTACGTGACAGTTGTTAAGTATTATCATTTAGATGGCGCAGTGTAAAGTTTTAGATGTGTAACTATAGTCACTTGTTTGTGATAACTGTGTAAACAAACTATTGTTAACATTTTCTATAAAATGGATAAAACAGAATACAAGCTGTAATAAAGTATTTTGTTTTGAACGGTTCACCCCAACAGAAATCAAAAGGAGTTAGATTTTTCATTAAAGTAATGTTGCCCTTTATTTTTGACAGTTAAAAAGTGGGCTGCTAAGTTTAAGTGTGGTTGTACATTCCTCCAAGATGAGCATTCAGGGTGTCTATGACCGACAGGATTGTGACAAAAATTCGTATTTCTGCACTCAGTGATCGCCAATTGAAGGTACACAAGCCAGCTGACATTGCAAACATCTCAACAGTCCATGTCCAATACTTTTCTTTAAGTTTTGGGCATGAGAAAACCTTCTTTTCAACAAGTGTCACATTTGTTAACAATGGGCCAAAAACATGTTCAAATGAACAATTCTCAAGAGTATTCAGACTTGCTTAATCACAATTACAGTGAGTTCCTCCAACATTTCATAACAGAAGATGAAGCATGGATTTATCACTATATGCCAGAGATGAAGGAACAGTCCAAACAGTAAGTGGCAAAATGTTAAAGTGCACCAAAAAAAGCAAAAATGTTTTCATATGCAGGAAAAGCTGTGGCTGCAATTTACTGGGATTCTCATGGTGTGGTGCTCATAAACACTTCCAGAAAGCTGGAACAATCACCAAGGAGTATTATGCTTCACTACTGGACCAATTGAAGGATGCTATTCAGACTGAACATTCACACCTTGTGGAAAAGAAGGTTCTCTTTAATCATGATAATGTACCTCCACACCCATCCGTGATTATTGCTACAAAATTATATGACATTTGCTTCCACATCCACCATATTTAACAGGTTTGGATGAATTGATGAGGTTGAGGCTGAGACAGATGCTTATTTTGCACACTTAGAACAAATTTCATTTCACCGAGGGTATTAAAAAGTTGTAAAGTCATTGGACTAAATGTATTGATTTACAAGGTGACTGTGTTGGAAAGAAAAAAGCATTACTCTTATATAGGTACCTACTGTTTTTCTTGATCAGGCCAAAAACTTTTAGAACACCCCTCACAATCCTCTTAAACAAAGTAATAAATAGCAAGAAGAATGTAAATCAGTCTCACTTTTTTTACCATCTCCATTTACTCAGCAGAACAGAAAAGTTGGCAGAGCACAAACAGTCAAAGAAAATTGGCAAGATTAAGAAGTTAAATCAGATTTGAAAACTTCAGTGCCATGGCTGAAACTCAAACAATGGATGTTCATTTTTCTGTTGTTCAAGTTCTGGCTGTAGCACTTAAATTTTTAAATTTAAGTCAGGTTGAACTTTTCAACCTTAGCCTACTCTCTTCATGCAAGTACGGAAGAGCAATTAACAGAATTAAAACCACTGAAATGACAATGTGAATATCCTGATAGCAATGGCAGTGACTTCCTTACCAATATACACTCCTCAAGGCTTCTGGCGGGCCCCCAGTGAAACATTCCTGTTGAGTCGTATTTCATTTCTGTTTTCTCAAAATCAAAATCCTTGGCTTGATCATCAGCTATACCTACTTGCAGTCCGCCATTGTTATTCATATTATTCCCTCCTGAAGCTCGTGATGTTGGCCTGCAACAGATGAAAGTTGCTTTATAACAAATGTCCAATAGGGAATTATAGTGGCAAGTTGACAGATAACATCCACATTTACAGCTATTATGCCACCATCGTTCTATCAACAAGTTAAGAAGAGCTTTAGCAAAAGCTTAATTGATGGTGGTGACAAAATAATGCTTCTAATTATTACATTATCATATTCATGTAAAGAAATTTGAAGAAAAATACTGACGCTAATTTAGATATTCACAGCAGTGAAAAAGCAATAGCTATAAAAATAACACAAGCATTTTATGCTGCAGTTAATAATACAGAGGCTATTTTTATCTTATTATGTCAAAAGTAATGTAATTTAAAATTTGGAATTCTGCTAATGCTGAGTTTTATAGTACACAAATATTTTCTGTGTGGATGTACTGGAAACTTACCAACACTTGAAATAAAAATATTCCTCTTTTTTTGGTTGTCGTTTTCATTTGATCATTTTACAGCAAAAGCATTTATTCTACAGTATATTACTTGATTTTATTTTTTAAATCATTAATGTTCTTCAGTATGATACAAGCACTTGTATAAGTTATAGCAAAAACAATAAGCCATCTAACATCAATTCAGTTTCATTTTCTAACTAGTTACTTGGAACTGATCCATCAATAAATTTTTAAATGATGAAGTAGAAAAATGCTATCCAGAGTATTAAAAAGGAAAAAGTTATAAGTACAGTATGTGTTGCCAATCTGAAATACGGTTAAGGTATCTTTCTTTCTTCTGGAACTATCCAAATAAAAAATAGGCAAATTTGTTTTTGACTTAGAAGTTTGTTCTCCGCTAGAAATGAAAGTGGTTCTACATATGGAAGGAAACTGAACTGAAGTTGGAAAAGTTAATACTCTTTAAGCTCCCATGAAGCAAATTTCAAGCAGGTTTGCATGTTACCAATAAAAGCCCTGCTTTATTATCTCTAAAAAGTTATAAAAAATCTCTATGATCTACCACCAACTGTCAACTAGTAGTTCTTGTACATTTAAAATAAACTGCAAATTATCTATAACAAGCTACTTTTAACAAACTATGTAGGTATTACAAATGTGTTTGCAGTTAGTAAATACTTTCTACTCTTTAACCTCAAGTATATACTACAGAATGTGCTGATTAAAATCAATCCTTATTTACTATGGTCAATAGCTTTTATTCTTTGAACTAGTTTTTCATATTGATATATTATGGTTATGGGGATGTTTTCATGCATCTAAAAACAGATACATAAACATTTATTCTAATATACTAAAAATAGTTTAAAGAATGAACCACTTGTTTATTGGCAAGCCTAAACTACAGATGAATTTGTTTTGAAATGCTAAAGAAATTTAGCAACCCACTGTAAGGGAGCCAACATCATAATTTTCATGCTACATAAAACATTACAGTACATTCATTAAAATGCCAAATTAATTAAATACATTCCGAATGCTGAGAATTTTTTTTAACATTCTGTGCTTTCAAACAAGTGAATTTAGAATCTTGCTTAAAACGTCCGTAACCATATCCAAGTAAAAACACTGTGGGTACAACAGAACAACAAGCTGGAAGAACAAAGAGGAATTATGTGCCTGAGCATGTGATCACTCTATAATAATTAAAGTAAACTGATATGTGGCAGATATAATTATTTAACATTCATTCTCTTTAAAAACAATTCAGGTATATAAAATCAAAACCTTTTGCTTTAATTAAAATATATAATCCTTTTCTTTCTGTCTAGAATAACATCATACATAAGTTTGCAAATTGCATTATTATATTTGTTTATTTTGTTAATGTAAGAATACAGCATTTGTATTCCTTTGTTTCTGATCAATTTCTATATTGAAAATGCTGTTTTGGGCATACAACTTTAAATAAATAATACGTGTAAAATAAAAACCTACTCCTATAAAGCATTTATAAAATTAATTGTATGCTTAAAGTTTTGCCAAGCTTTTTATTATGGCCATGCAGAACTGTAAAAAATTGTATCCCACAACAGAAACCAGTTCGTATCATCTTCCTTCCCAAATGTCAAGGTGAGGAGTGTGTCATTCACAGCATTTGTAATTTTCCACTTGTTTATTTATGAAAGATAAAGTTGTCAAAGCTTATACACAGACTGTGGAAGAAGAATCTGCAACTTCACCTCTCTTCCACCAGATCTTTCCTAGTTCTGCACTCCTGCTCTGTTAGTTTACAGAAATATTTTATTACTATAAACAAGAATTTATAGGATAATAGCAAGTTATGCACAGCACATACATTTTCCTAATAACTTCTGATTTATATTAAACATGTGCCTCAACTATCTCTGATCTTTAACAATAATAAAGTCACTAAACTATAAGTGCTGCTGTAATATAGAGTGAGCCAAAAGACTCCGAACCACCTGCACGATGTTTTTCCTGTCTGTGTCCTCGGCGCTCGTTGCCATCTGCCGCTATCAATGAAAGGCGCAGATGAAACCATACAACATTTTTAAAACTACTTTTAAAGGCTTTACTTACCAACTTTACGAAAGGAGATGCTGAAACTGGCCACCGTCGTCCATACATTCTTGGAAGACATATGTCTTTAGGAAACTATCCATCACTCACCGTAGTTCACATTGAGAAATTTCCTGGTGGATATATTGTTTTAATTCTTCCAGGGTGAGTGTGTTTGTCTTGTACACTGTATGTTTTAAGTTACCCCGGAGGGGTATTTTATGAACAATATTACCGGCTGCGCGGTGTTTTTCCACTGGGCGTGTGGAAATATGATAAAAACATGATAACGCACTGCTGCTATAAACAAAGTCACGCTGTTGTGGTTTTGCTTTGCACTGTGAAGTGCAGTTTTGAGTTGATGGTGATGCAGTTATTATGAGTTATTTATTATTTTGTCCTGTACTTAGTCACAAAGTATATTATGGCTCAGTATATGTTTTCTACTGCACGGTGTGTATTTATTTATGATTCGTATGTGTTAACTTGGTCAGCTCGCCAAGTGAAAGTACGATTTGCAGAAAGATTTCCAGGTGTAAAAGCTCCAGGCCGTACAACAATCCATGAACTTTACAGTAAATTTCAGGGCACAGGAAGTGTTCAGGCTAAGAAATCTAAAAGACGCGTTTGGTTCTTACCGAAGAAACATTAGACCACATCGGTCATCGTTTGGAAAATTCCTCCCAAAAATTCCATGATGGATAGTTTCCTAAAGAGGTGCCAAAAATGTATGGACAACCACAGTGGCCAGTTTCAGCATTTCCTTTCATAAAGTTGGTAAATAAAGCCTTTAAAAGTAGTTTTAAAAATGTTGTATGGTTTCATCCGTGCCATTCTATGATAGCTAGACGGCAACGAGCACCGAGGACGCGGACAGGAAAAACACTGTGCAGGCGGTTCGGAGTCTTTTGGCTCACTC
This sequence comes from Deroplatys truncata, assembly GCA_030765065.1. Taxonomy (NCBI): domain Eukaryota; kingdom Metazoa; phylum Arthropoda; class Insecta; order Mantodea; family Mantidae; genus Deroplatys; species Deroplatys truncata. The sequence continues at coordinate 298,625,094 of CM060975.1, read as the reverse complement.
TGTACCAGATAACTTGGAAATATTTTTAGTATGTTATAATACTTCCATCATTTAAAATACTCTTTTCTCAAAATATATAAAGGTAAGTAAACAAAGATTTTATAGCTTATACTCATTGTAATCACGAGCATTTGTAAAGTTTAATGCTCTTCTGCCAGATAAGTGATGTAAGAGATAGGATACAGGGTATGCAGCAGAGGAGGACATCTTGCACACTAGTGCAGCTACCACCTCTCCAGGAGGAAGGGATGAAGTGAAGGAACCACAGGAGGCTACAGGATATAGACACTCAGGCACACAGAAATGCGCAAGCTCCTGGCTCGAAGACCCACCCCACCACTCAGAGAGAGTGATAACAATCCATCAACCAAACAGCCCTCTACTATTACCTTTGAGCAAGCATCTGTGCTGACTGTCTGGCACCACCATATGATATGAAACCTACATGCACACAGCTCAACATGAGAAGGAAAAATGGAATTTAAGGAAAATGTTGGAAAGAAAATCACGGTAGATGAGAAGCCAGCATTTGCCTATCAACCAATAAAACCATAACAAGCCCAAGGTCAGGGAGATCAGTCGACAGGAATCAAATCCAGAACCTTCCAAATGCAGCCTTACACATTACCACAGAGCTACATTTCTCAATATAAGATGATAGTTGAAAGCATGAAATGAATACACAAATGAGCTCAGACACCTAAAGTACCAAGATACCCAATATTTATTATAGGAACAAATAAAAATGTCAGCTGGGCAGCTTGATTCAGTCCTGGGCCCACAGCACCAGAGTCCTACACTCTCATGGCAGATATGCATAACATTTTATTAATCTCTAAGATCTCTGAGATGGGAACAGATAATTGAAATTAAAGCAGATGAAAGTGGATAGGACCATGTCATAGTAGTAATTGTTTCTTAGGATAATGAAAGACTCCAGAAACATTCCCAGTAACCCACGGTTCATAGAAACAAACATTTTGATCAATTTTCTGACAAATTAGTGTCCCTCAGCTCTATGAATGTATGTATGGGTAAATAAAAAGGAAGCCTTTAGTTTTTATAACTCATCAATAACTGCTAATATTGGTGCCAATTGGTGAATATTCTTAAAGCACTGTATTTTGAGAACACCTTCTGTGTAAGGGTGGAGACAGGCTGTGTAACAAGAGAAATTCAACAAAAGAAAGGCCTCAGGCAAGGATGTAAGTTAAGCCCAGTTTTATTAATATTTTATTAATTTATACATAGATGATGTCTTACTAGAAATTGGAAGGAATAATTAACCAGTGCACCAGTAATTAACAATATCCAAATCCCAGGACTTCTTTTTGCAGATGACCTAGTGGTAGGATCTATTACAGTAAGTGGTTTAAAACAATCATTACAAGCAATTGATGTGTATTGTAAAGAATGAAGGTTAAAAGTGAATCAAGAGAAAACACAGATTGTGGTATTCAAAAAGGGGGGAAAATTAAGCAAATATGAAAAGTGGAAGGGAGAGAATAAAGCTTACAGGGTGGTGCGTGACTGTATTTATTTAGGATAGATGGAGGTAATAAATGGGAGAAACAAAAGAAGTTTGCATTGGCAAAGGGTAAAGGGGCGATGGCAGCAATTAGAAGCTGCAAATATAGAGTACCTAATATATATGTTAAATGGCTGGAAAAATTTTATGAGATGGTTGTGGAGGCAAAAATGATCTATGGTATAGAAATATGGGGATTAGATAGAGGATGGGAAAGTATAGATGAGGTGCACAGGATGTTTTGTAGAGAAATACTAGAGTTACTGAAGGCAATTGTAAGACAGATAGCGCAATTACAGATGGGCAGGGTGGCGACTAAGGGGAAGATAATGGAAAGAGCTTTGAGATTTTGGTTCAGAACTTTAAATCTAGAAAAAAGTAATATGTTAAGACAATGTAAAGAATACCAACAGAATAGCTTAATGAATAATGGATGGGTAAGTTTATTTACGGAACATTTTGGAGAAAAATGGGTTACGAGACATGTGGAGAAGGAGAGAAAATAACGTGAAAAATTTTTGGAAAAAGGCAAGGAAAAGACTGGAAGATATAGAAATATAAATCATGTTCAGTGAGATTGCCGAAAAGAGCTCATTAGTTTGTTATAGGCCAATGAAAAATACATGGGGTAGGGAAAAATATATAGACATAGTAAATAAACAAGAGAGAGAATCTATTGCATGGGTAAGAACTGGAGGATGGAGCCTAAGAGGGTTAAGACAGGGTATTCCTCAGAACCAATGTCCGATATGTGGTGGTAATGAAGACATTGAACACATAGTATTTAAGTGCCAAGGAACAGAAAATTGGAGAAAAGAATTTTTTAATAAGAAGTGGTTGAAAGGGGATAGAAATACACTTATAATCGAAATGAAGTGCAAGGGCACTAGGAGCATAGGACAGTTTTTGTGTAAAGTCAAAAATAAATGGCTTTGCACAGTGGAAAGAGAAAAGTAGAGGTAGTGTATCTTACTTTGAATGGTAAACTATAGTGAATGTGTGATGGTTAAGTAATCAATAAGTGAAAAGTGAAAAACAAGTGCAAATGGGACGTTAAAAAAGTGAAAAAACGAGAAAATTTATTGACGAGAAAATGTAAATAATCTATAGTGATTGTCTACAGAATGCGTTGACGGGAAATTGTAAAATGTAAATAAACTGTAGTGATTGTCTACTGAATCAAGTATATATCAAGGAAAAAATACCAGAAGAGATCCACCATGAAAAGACTTAGCTGATGTGACTCCTCTCTCTGCATTAAGTTCCATCACACACTATGGTACTACACTGCTGATAATTGTGAATGCATATAATAGAAGAAAGAAAGAAATACAGACATTTCAATGCTTTTAAAAACTTACTTTTATATCTGCTGTAGTAGCAAAAGTAATTTGGGATACCATAGCTCTTTATTGCACTAAGTTTCATCATAATTTTTTACTCAAATTTTATATCCCAAAGACTTACTATCATTTTTTTACCAGCAGAAAAAGTAAACTTAATACTACATACATCAGTAGTATCCATTAATAAGATAACTCTTTTTATTTACCATAAAAGTCTTATAAATAGTGATGAATAGAGACTAATTAAATCGGTTAGGCTTTTGGAATATTACTCTCATTTTGAATTTAGTGTGGCAGTGTTTGAACAACCATTTAAATTAAAAATGATAGTGATTTTTTAAAAGGCTTTACTCATTTAATATGAAGATAAACCTTATTTTACCAGAAATGAAAAAAATAAGAGTTATACTTAAGCAAATAGGTGTTCAGGATGTAGAGAACTGTTATGGTTAAAGACAACAGTGCTACCTGTAGAGGGCTGTTTTAGTTTGCATATGATTAATGCACACAGCTACAATAGCCTTGAACAATAATTAATGAATTAAACTGTATCTCATATCACAGTCAAAAATTATCCAGAGTACTGCTATTAGAAAGCAAGAAAGTGAATGAGTCAAAAAGAAAGTATTGCTAATTTTTAACCTCTCAACTGTGTCTTAAATTGAGGGTTGAGTGCAGAGATAGTTTATTTATTGCTTATGAAACAAACAAGAAATGATCATTCGTCAAGCTGTTGAAGATATTACTTTCTGATAAAAACTGTACCAGCGTGAACCATACTGACAAGTACAGAGGATGAAAAGGATGTACGCAGATGGACAAAGGCATAAGCAGAAAACTTTTTCAGTTTTCACACTATAATGGTTGTTCTAAAAATCTCAACGACCTAGGTAACTCTTTAAGAATATAAGCGCTGAAAAATATTTTGTGTTATGCAATTAAAAGCATTAAAAGTTAATTCTCCTAGTTTCCAGTGATTGAATGTTCTGTTTTGATTTAATAATGTATTATTTTTCACATCCTTAAAGGCATTTTAGCATATTAACAGCTTTGTCTAATGTCTTTAATGTAAACAAGTATTTGTTTTTCATTTCTACAGATAAATGTATCAACATATTTCCATTGTGTATGGAGGTGTTAGACAAAACATTTGAGAGAGAGAACCTAGAATTACAGATAAATATTGTTTAGTATAATCCCATTAATGTGCTCTTAAAAGATCTGTAACCTAAATATACAGGATGTTTCAGAAATACTTTTACAAACTTCAGGTATGGGTTCCTCACACCAAAAGAAGGAAAAAAGTTCATATGAACATATGTCCCATAATCCTTGGTTTTCGCGTTATTACTGTCACAATGAAAGTGTGAGTTCAATGGCCTTCGAGGTCCAACCTCAAAACTTCATTTCTCTATGCATTCATAGAAGGCATTGACCCACTGTACTACATACGGTAGATTGCGAAGTGTTGTCATGGAGACTTGTTTACGTTTGTCATTTGTCATTAGTCTGTCTTCAATGCTTCAATTGTGTACATGTAGTGAGTTAACTGCACGTGTTTCATTCCACCATTGCTGGATATTCATTTCCTGAACAGGCAGACATGATTTTTATGTATGGTCACGCGAATGGTAATGGACGGCTCTATCAGATGGAGTTTCCAGACCGAAGACAGCCGAGTCATCCAACCTTTGTCGCTGATTATCATCGCCTTGCTGAGACAGGAACTGTTGCACCACGGACTATTGATAGAGGAAGACCTAGAGTTGTTTCTACGCTGGAACGCGAAGAACAGATGTTAAAGCGTGTCGAAGACGATCCAGGTATCAGTACAAGACAATTAGCTATGGCATCTGGTACATCACACGTGACAGCATGGAGGGTACTTCAGAGCAGCTCCTGTATCCATATCATATTCAACGTTTGCAGGGCCTTTCGCCTGCCGATTATCCACCACGGGATAACTTTTGCCAATGGTTTGTAGCACAAACAGCCAATCCATTGTTTGTCTCATTGGTTTTGTTTACAGACAAGGCAATGTTTGGGAGAGATGGAGTTACTAATTTCCACAACATACACATATGGGCAGATCGTAATCCTCATGCTGTACTTCAGGCTAGACATCAGCAACAGTTTAGTCTGAATATGTGGGCTGGCATTGTAGGTGACTGTCTGATAGGTCCATACGTTTTACCAGCACGTCTTACTGGTGCTGTCTACAGGGACTTTATCCAGCTACACTCTTCCCGACTTACTTCACATAGATGTGCCCCTGCAAATAAGAAAATACAGTGGTTTATGCATGATGGAGCTCCGGCACATTTTAGTCACATTGTTCGAGATGCACTGACTGGTATCTACCACGACCGATGGATAGGCAGACGAGGACCAGTTCCATGGCCTGCACATTCTCCCGACCTCAATCCTGTGGATTTTTACCTCTGGGGCCATTTTAAATCATTGGTTTATGGAGCAGCCATCCCGGATGCAGAAACACTTTATCGACGTGTCATGGAAGCCTGCGAAACCATTCGACACCATCCCAGAGTTTTTGACACGGTGCGGCATTCCATGATTCGATGAGTACAGGAATGCATAGAAGCAAGAGGAGGACATTTCGAGCATTTATTATGAGTTTTGTGTGTTATAAGTGCACCACTGTGTTGAATACCTCCTAACGAGAAAACAAAGGATTATGGGACATATGTTCATATGAACTTTTTTCCTTCTTGTGGTGTAAGGAACCCATACCCGAAGTTTGTAAAAGTATTTCTGAAACAGGCTGTATAAATAGAACAATGAATGTATGGAAAATTATTTATCAATTGGGGAAAACAACATTGGCAACGTTTTATAAAAAAGCAGATTTCATTGTTAAACAGCTAGTCACTGTGAAAAATATAAATGCTTGCTTACCTCACCAGAATTATGTGAAATTTCTAATTTTTCCCTCACAGAAAGAGTTTTGTTTTGCTATTTTGTGCCAACTCAACTCAACTTACAAAGTGCAGAATTTAAAGAAAGACTGAAGTTCTGAAAGAGCAGTAAACTGACAAAGAAATCTTCCTAAGGGATTAAGTTCAGATTCTTACCAGTAATAGGGATTAATTAGCTTTAGGGGCAGAATTGCTAACACAAAAAAGAGAAAAATACAAAACAGAGCTCTACAATCAAAGATCTAAAGAGGGTTATAATAGGATAAAAAAATAGAAATAGGATATGCCCCACTTTCCGCAAAAATTACCGGTTTTATTAATTGCTTTCTGTAATCCCACAACTGTTATCACACCTACCATTAGGTCATCAGCATAAAGTAATGCTGGTATCTCTTTGGTTCCTATCACTGGACTCTGTGGATTATGATGAAATTATACATATATGAAATGTCCAGGGACTGTATATAAATGTATGTAGGAATGGATAACAAGGTTACAGGAGCAGATGCTTAACAGGAGTATATATGGTATATTTTACTGCAATTGCAATTTGAAATCAATGATGATGTTAATATTGATAATGATGATGATAACCACAACAACTTATTGCCTACAGGTTTGTTTGTAGAAATTTCAAACAAAAATTTGTTCCAGTGAAAAATGGGCTTCACACCACCTTAGTAATCAAACTATATTGAAGTATTATATCACATAAAAATCTAAAAGTCTTGCTTTTGTATGCGAGACTTTTTTTATGTTTATGGCACTGTTACTATGTTGCTCTCTTGTGGTTACACGTAAAAAATACTAAGACAGAGTCAAATTAAAACTCCACTTAAAACATGAATAAGTTATAATTCATTTAATATGTTAATAAACTAAACTTATTAATATGTATCAGAAGACCAGAAACAGTGATGAAAGAATTGTCCCCCCCACAATTCCATCATTAAATTGATGTGGTGCAGCTATTAATAGTAATACATAGTATGATGATGAATGAAAGGAAGGGCCACTTCCAAGTGCAGTGGTCAACATGGTGAGATAATTGACTGTAAAGGTATATATTCTCCTTGCTATATCAGTTGCCTCTTTCAACTTTCCTATTTACGCTTTCTTAACTACAGTCTCATTTTCTTTTGACCCTGATGATATTACAGCACTTGAGGCCTTGGATATCCTTTCATATCCTTTCCTATCTCCACTTTATTCTAATAAATGTAAGGCAAAGTTGTTGATGCCCACAGAACTCCTTAATTTACATGTGCGTTTGAGTGGTACAAAATGAGCAACACATTAGCCCAATAAAATAATGTGACTTCACTTCTCTTTGCAAATAATTCTGGAGGTAAAACTGTCCCCTCAGATCTCTGGATGGAGAACAGAAGCATAACTAAAGAAATTGCTGCCCTACAACAAAATACAGTAGGCATGTTCCAAGCAAAGAAAACTGAACTAATTAAATGAATCAAAAGCTAATATATTCTGTATTGTAGAAACTAATAATTCTCAAGAAAACCTAAAATACACTATGTGATCAAAAGTATCTGGACACCCCCACAAACATATGTTTTTCATCTTAGGTGTATTGTGCTGCCACCTACTACCTGGTACTCATTATCTGCAACCTCAGTAGTTATTAGACATCGTGAAACAGCAGAATGGGATGCTCCTTGGAACTCACGGACTTCGAACGTGGTCAAGTGATTGAGTGTCCCTTGTGTCAGAAGTCTGTACGTGAGATTTCCACACTCGTAAATATCCCTAGGTCCACTGTTTCTGATGTGATAGCGAAGTGGAAACATGAAGGGACATATACAGCACAAAAGTGTACAGGTCAACCTCATCTGCTGACCGACAGAGACCACCGACATTTGAAGAGTAATAGGCAGACATCTATCCAGACCATCACACAGGAATTCCAAACTGCATCAGGATCCACTTCGAGCACTATGACAGTTAGATGTAAGGTGAGAAACCTTGGACTCCATGGTCGAGCGGCTGCTCATAAGCATACATCATGCAGGAAAATGCCAAACGACGCCTTGCTTGGTGTAAGGAGCGTCAACATTACACTATTGAACAGTGGCAAAACATTGTGTGGAGTGACAAATCATGGTACACAATGTGGCGATCCGATGGCAGGGTGTGGGTATGGCGAATGCCCGGTGAACGTCATCTGCCAGCGTGTGTAGTGCCAACAGTGAAATTTGGAGGTGGTGATGGTGGTGTTATGGTGTGGTCGTGTTTTTCCTGGAGGGGGCTTGCACCCCTCGTTGTTTTGCATGGCACGATCACAGTGCAGACCTACATTGATATTTTAAGCACCTTCTTGCTTCCCACTGTTGAAGAGCAATTCGGGATGGCGATTGCATCCTTCAACACGATCGAGCACCTGTTCATACTAAGCTTAACACCCTTTAACCAGAAGTCATTTGGGCAGTAAATGAATGAAATGCTTCAAATGGACCCAGGATCCCTAGAGCTTCGAGTTACCTGACATTCTTCATCTCAAAATAAGGGAAAATCCTGGAAAAAACTTTATCCAGGTAACTCACCCTAATCAAGATTCGAGCTTGGGACCTCTTGAATGAGAGGCACACTACCCTGACACCACAGAGTATTCATCACAAACGCTGCCAAATTGCTAATGGAATTACAATTGGTAGTCATAAAGATATAAAGCATCAATTTAAAGGGGTTAAAGAGGTGAATGTTTGACATAAACATAAAACTGATCAAAATTGATATATGGAAATATGATACTCATTATAAGACTTTATGTATGTACAACCCTCCAGGCAATAACTCAAATCTTGGATTAATGGATATCTAGATAAAACTTTGCTTTTTGGTGACTATAATGCTCACTTTAAAGAAATTGGTTACAAAGATAACAAAGCTGTTGGTAAAACTATAAAAGACTTCATTGCCGCAAATGCCATAGACTTGTATAAAAAAGATGACCCAACAACATCTCTGCATTAAAATGGGAATACAAAACACACTGATTTAACTCTTGCTGCTTCTAAAAAATCCTACCTACTATTGAAGAAAAGTTTTGAATGACATAAGAACAAGTCACAAAATGGTATCCACTATCACTTTAAGAAATACATTTAATTCTTCAGTAACAATTCAAATGTTCCTGTAGCTTCAAACAAGAGAAATGGAACGAATTCCAAAACCAAATTGAAAATAATCTTTCAACACTGGATTTCAAAGAAGCGGTCCCTGAGAAGAACTGTAAGAAAATGTGATATAATTCTGAATTCTGCCATGAAACTTATTCCTAGTGCAAAGTTGTATAAATGCGAACTGTTCTGGACAAGTGAACTTACTAAATTAAAGGAAGAAAGAGATAATGCAAGAACTAAATACATAAAACAAATATTAGATGTACAAATATGGAGAAGAAAAACAGCCCTAATAAAAACAGCTTATAAATGAAAGAATAAAAAACAACACATCTAAAAATTTGTAGAAAATCTGAACTACAGAAGCAATAGCACAAAAATTCCTAACAATGTACAATCTTGAATAACACTGTTAGATTACAAAAATGAGAACCCCTAAAACCGTCTAATAAACCTTTATTTAATGTTCTCAAAGTAAGTAATGCCTTTAACAAACATTATACTAAAATATCAACAAAATTAAAAAGCATATACATGAAGAAAAAAGAATTAGACAAAAATTTAAACATTATACCAAAGTCATAAACAAAGGCAGCCTATTCAATTCAGATTTCAGTATACAAGAACTGAAACAATGTATAGCTAAGTTAAAATCAAAAAATAACTAGGACTTCAAACAAAACAGGTTCTAAAACTAGTCAAGAGATCAACGTTGACAGCTGCAGCAGTCTTTATAGACTTTGAAGATGGTTTTGGGTCAGTTTGGAAAATGAAACTTATGTATAAAATCAAGAAACTAAATATAAATAGTAAAATACTGTGGTGGATTCACAGCTTCATTTGATTTGAACAGCCTTGTGGGTTTAAACCTGTCAGAGGCAATGGAATTTTTTTGGGCGTAAAAATCCTTAAAATGACTTCCTTCAGAAGGGAAGTAAAGCTGGTGATCCTGTGTCATAGATTTATGGCACGTAAAAGAACCTCAAGCTGATAGAGAGACCTCTGGGCAACATTTCTGGTCTTTCACACTCAATATAGAATGGCATGCTAAGAACCATAGTAGTTAAAGAACATCCATAAATTAAGTAAATAAATAAAGAAAGAAAGAATATGAAGAGAAAGAAGAAAAAAAATGAACAACAGGTTCATTAATCAAAAACTTTTTGTGACAAAATGTGCTATCAAAGTGCAACAAATGAAAATAGAGCTTCCTCAAGGTTCAGTACTTATCCCTACACTTTTTGATATTATGATAAAATTACCTACTTGTACATTTTATACTAATGATTTAACAATTTGGACATCTACATCTCAAAATCATCAACATAAGCTAACTCCACTAATAAACAGCACCATTAATTCACTGGAGTATTAGTACAATGACAACTTCATGAATATGAATAGTAATAAAAAAGTGTTGTAAGTTATTTTCTCTAACACATACATTACCTGAGTTCCATCTGAAAATTAATGATCAAACCATTCAACACCATGATTATATTAAATACCCAGGTGTACAATTTGATAAAAATTAACCTGAGCTCATCATGTCAAAACTGCAACCGAGAAAGCAATAGAAGTTGTAATATTCTAAACAGACTAGAAAGAACAAAATGGGGATGCTCAAAATCAGTATTAAATAATACCTATGGCATTTGTTAAACTTATACCATTATATGGAAGTGAAACCTTGTTCATACTAATCCTAGATACCCTAAATAAACTAGAAGGAATGAAGAATAACTCTATAACAACAGGTGCACCAAATCTACTCCTGTAACGGCAATGCAGATCCTACTGGAAATAAGCCAATAAGCCATCAGATCAGTAAAGAACTCCTACTACAATTCAATAAGATACCACATGGTAATTATTGGTTAAATTATCAAGATAAAGAAAAAAGCCTTAACACTCTACATGACTTCATAGAGATAGCAATCAAACTGTAAGAACAACATAACCTAAATAAAAAACCAGAAAAGCTTTTCTTTACCAATATCTTCTATGGAAGATAGAATATGGTGTATAATGCAAATTTAATTGAACATAAATCAATGAGATGAGTCTTATTTAAGGATGCTCTTTAACTGCTATGGTTCTTAGTGTGCCATTCTATACTGGGTGTGAAAGATTGGAAACATTGCTCAGAGGCCTCTTTATCAGGCTTGAGGTTCTTTTATGTGCCGTAAATCTATGACACGGGACCACCGGCTTTACTTCCCTTCCAAAGGAAGCCATGCTAAGGATTTCCCTCCACTGGGTTTGAACCCACAACCCTGGGAACTAAAAATTAAGACTCCTACTGAAATAACACAATTGGAAACAATTCCAAATCTATATTCTGTACTTCAAAGGTTTCCTATTTATACAGATGGATTCATAATGGAAACTGAAGTAGCTGGATCTCTTTGTTCAACTTGTATGTTGCAGTAGGGAAAAACTCTACCCACTTTGATGGAGAAATTCAGGCAATAGAGATAGCACTCTCTCCTCTACAGAATAAATTCTTTCAGTGCACAGTTGTGAATCAACTTCAGCTATACAAGCAATAGCAACAAAACAATCCCCAGCAGAGTGTTAGAAATAAAAGCTTATTAGATTATGAGGCAATATTTTATATCATAACATGCTGTGAATGCCAGTAATTGTAGTGTAAATTAATATTATTGTATGTACAGGATTTTAGATGTTTGTTAGCCATAAGTATTGTTAGGAAATAAGTTTGCACGGCCTAACTGAAACTGACAATAGAAGTGGGTAACAATAAACCGAGGGGGTGAGTTGTTTATCACTAAGAAGAGATAAACAAATGACATCAGGCTAGCGTGCCTTTTTTTAAAAATGGAGGGAAATCTTCCCTAAAGCCTATACGTTAGTAGTAGTGATTGGCTGACCAAAACAGATGCTAAAGTGGGCGCAATTTGGTAACCAATAGGAGCTCTATTATAATGTTTAGGCAATTCGAGGTGAAGGAGTATATATTCTCGAGCCATAAGCAAATGTCACACAGTTCTGAAGAATCTCTCATGAAGTGCACGTCGCAGTGTTAGTTACAAAAATGTAAAGTACGCGAAGTAACTGGTGCACGGCAACTAAAATGACTGTAGTTTATTCATAAATATCACAGTTTCACTCAGGCGTGTATAAATATTAAATATGTCAATTATTAATTAAGTATGACGGCAATAAAAGTCTAGATCAATTTTTTTTTTATCAGTGTTATCTTTAGCAACAACTCCTTTCCGTTTACACACCCTGCTTAGAGACACATGCTCAACTGAGTTATAATAGCTAGCCGGAGGACAAAGAACCCAAATTAAAAAATAATTAAACAATAAGTGCCCAATAAATAAGATAACACAAGCCATCGAGAACTGTGACAAACAAAATAAAACTATCATCTCTAAAGGATACCCTCTCATTGCAGAATCCATTGCAATGAAATTGCTGATTCTTTGCCAAAGAAGGGGGCCAAAATTTTATAGAAATAAATTCAAACTTCTTTACCCTATCATTCTACAAAAATTATGATTAAAAGAAATTTCCAGGAAAAAACTGATGGAACACTTAAAAATTCAAAATAATGGTAAACCTTGGGCAACTATACTGTAAAATAAAAACTTAATACCTGAACTTCCAGGACATGAAGCTGTAGTAGCATTTAGATTATTAACAGGCCATGATTATTTGGCTAAACAGCTTTATAAAGTTGGAATCTTCAACTTTCCCAATTATATCCTGCATCAAAATAAGAACTGAACAATGAATAAAGTTCAGCTGTCTAACTTTGTGGCTCTCAAGATGTCACCTACAAGAACAATGACTGGTCTTTATTGGGAAGCAAGAAAGTAAATGGAATATATCCCAACATTTGGTCATTAGAGTACTACCATTACTACTTTTGCTATAATTTAAGCTAAATAATCCATAAAATTTCAGCTTACACTATGGTTTGATTTACTGACAAGAGCTCAGTTGGAAAGGTAGAATCAGACGAAAAATATAGTGCCATAACGAGAATACAAATCAAGAGTTTTTGGCTTACTTTGCTGCTGCTCTAACTAACTGAGCTGCTATGGCAACATACTGACACAACTGTAAAATCCCTAACTGACTTACATTCTTTCTGGTAAACCACAAGCATTCTCAAATTAATTTTTGAGATAACATACTCCAATGGCAACTTACAATCCTGTAAGCGCTTTAAGTCCCGGGCTTAATAGTTAACCACTATCCCGTCAATTAATTTTAAATCATTGTTCTTTCATACATGACGTGTGAGACTAAGGTTGGGAAGGTAGAATTATGCTGAAAAATTCAATACCATAGCAGGATTTGAAACATAGATCTTCGGCTTTTTGTGCCGCTGCTTTAACTAATTGATACCATGGCAACATGCCGGCATCACAATTGTTAGAAACAAAGGTGCAATTTTGCCTTTTTACAGCCTAGCTGTGAGCTTTGTAAAACATCTGTCAGCAATGTAAATACATGCACTAACCTTATACCCTCAGTTCCCAATCTCAAATTACATTCAATACTCATGAAGTCTGGATAAATTATATAGAAAGACTATGCACATGTTTGTTTTTTGCTCTCTGCTATTTTATTATGATACAGAGCATTTAATCTGTCTGAACATGTAAACTTTAGTTCCTTACGTCTTAAACAAGAAACTTATTGCTTATCTGTGGCTTACTATTGACTCTTATCATGGACGACTTTAAAATGTTTATGTACTCATGAAGAAATTAATGAAACACAACATTCTTTTAACACTATGTTACCTCTGCTAATGTGCAATTGCAGAATTTTCTTAAATGCTATATAACGACAATCATAAAAATAAAAGCATCAGCTGTTTAACTATAAATATTGAATTTATGCCTTATTAAATGTAAAAGATGACAGTGGTATGTTCTATTCACTGATAAAATGCTTTTAGAAAAATTATGCTAATGGTATAAAGAAACAAATAGCTGATAGCAGTATTGTTAACTTAAGCTAACCCATTGTAAAATGCCTGTAATTTGGAAATCAATTCCAAGTTAAAATAAAATCCTGCACACATTTTAAATTAACGGCTAAGCAAAATTAATATGTTGAATGATCTCCCATCACAGTCTTGCTGAACAGTTTATTTCATTAATTGTGATACAGTTACACACACTTTAGCTGCTTAGTTATTTAAAATTGGCTATTCAATCAAATTGAGCTCTCCATTACATTTAATGAGGTGAGACAGAATTAGAAACAAATCATTTTCAGTTGCCATCAAGGCCTTTGGCTTTAATATTTTTGAAGTCTCAGCTCAATCCAATTTGAGCTCTCTATAATGTTTATTTACAGGTGTTGACAGAAAAATAATGAAACAAAACTGGAAGGAGACATTAACATTCAAAGTAAGTAATTTATAGATTTTATTTTCAGAGCATAAACACTTATATGGAGATTGCTGATAAAGTCCTGATTATTAATAATTAATCAGCTAAGCTTTTCAAAAAGTATATACTAGATATCATTTATACAATGTAGGTATTATAACAAAATTTAAGACTAAGAAAACTATCTGTGCACCTAACACTTCAAAATGACAAAAGTAAATATGTTAATACCTCTATCTGATTGTTACTGGTTGTAGGAATTTATTGAATTTCAGAAACATACATCCACTAAGCTGCTTTTGGGTTAACTTTACTTCCTTTTGTATATTCTGCTACAAAAACATTCCATGAAGCATACTGCTGCATCAGTTTTGGCCTTGCTGTTTTACAAGCAGCTTCCTGCTCAAGCCCTCTTAATTGATTTTTTTATTTATTTCTCTTCATTTTGTTATTGTCAGCTCATCATTATACAAATTTCCTTTTATTTGAGGTTTATGGCTTGTAAGCTTTCTCATTTTTGTCTCTTATACATTGCTTTTCTTTTGGTAGATCTTGAAATGTCCTTTCTTTAGTTTTTATAGTCCCTAAAGAGCGAAGTCCTTCACAAATTTAATTGATACATGCCAATCTTTGTAGATATACTTAATTTAATTTTCTGAGTAATGCTTATGGTATCTCACTTTTGAATCTGATTTATGGAAGATTTCAACCCTTTTCATTTCTGATGTATAAATGTTCTAAAAATAACACATTTCTTACCTGTGTGCTTTTTTTTTAAAACACTCATATGAATCAAATCTTGATAGTGAAGTCAGTTTTCCATAATATGTTGAGCGAATCAATAGCATTCAAGTATATTTATTTATTTTCCTTTTTTTAAATTTCTTTCTTTATTTCTTTTTTTTTTCCCCCCTATATTAAGCACTGCTGATTACTGCATATCTTTTAGTTTCATTTTTTGCATTTACTCCTTCTATTCATGCTTTTGATGCTATTTTCCTTCTTCTTTTATACGAATTTGGTGTAAATCACCTTTTTACATTAACTTTTTGAGAGCAACATATATTTCATAATGTTGGTCTCCTCTGTTCTTATAACCAGGGCTCTTTTTCTGGGGGAACAGCAGGGAACACACACCCTTGAACATTTAGAAACACAAAGAGGGAAAACATATTATACTCCTTTGACAATTAGGAAATGTTTTGAGTTCTATTGCCCTCGTCATAGGTCGTAGACCGACAAGTAGGAACTGTTTCAGCTGCTTCCTGTTTGTATTTGGAGATATCTGGTCGTTGATGAATCTGCTGAGGTTGCTCAAAGCCAGAACAACAAAATTCATGAACTTCTTGTTTTATTTCATGATTGTATATCCAAAAATGTATGGCAACCATTGATTTTTTCTAACTGTTTTAGTCTTATGTTTCAGAAATGTTCTTTGTTATCATCTCCAAATTTCTTTTGATTTTTCCAATATATATTTGGTCACAATATAAGCAATTAGTTTTATAGATGCTGGATTCTTTAAGTTGTGGTATTTTGTCCTTTGAAGATGCATTCAGCAGAACTTTTTAAATTGTACTTGTTATGTAGAACGAGAATTGTGGTATTATCCTTAAATATTTTACTGAATCTATTGTGTATCCATGGATAATATGTGAATTTACTAAACGTTCTTTTTCCTTAGATAATTTCATATAGATGTCTCCAAACAGAAAAGGGAACTGGCTGAAACAGTTCCTGCAGTTGGTATACAGCTGATGATGAGGGCAATAGCATGCCCTAATCCTCAAACAAATAAGTGAAGTTGGTGTCACAAATAAATTTCAAATTAATTTGTTATCCACTCCTTCACTGTTACTAGCTTCTATAATGAAATTTTATGATGAATAAACTATGTAATACAATACAAAATGTGAATCATTATATTAAACTCTCCACATATTTTGTTGTAAATTTATTATCCTGTAGCTGGGGGCTAAATTGGATAGGGAATGAATGAAACAAGTGAAATGATGATCAAATGAGTCCACAGTTACCTATCATTCATCTTCTGGGGAAAATAAAATATCTTATGCCGGTAACTAATCCCAAGGGAGATTTAAACTTGGGACTTCTGGAATATGAGACATACATGCTGCCCTGACTCCACCTTGGTTGCCACTAAAGTCTCTTGCTTAAATATTAATTGGAATCTCTTGTTTTTGACACCAATTAATAGTATTACTCAAATGGTTCTTCATATTATTGATATCAGCATTTTTATGCTTTCGTAAAGTTTGCTTCCTGACTTGTGGCTTTTGTTAGAGTGGTTGGGCAGAAAGCTATGTTCATTTACCAATTTGTATCTCTATAGGTGTAAAGCTTTTGGCAACAAATACCACATTTAGACATGCAGTGATTATGCTACATACATGTTCTTTTTAGGTTCAGAAGTGGTGATTCACAAAGTGTTGGTTTTGTATGTTTCTCCACATCTAATACATTAAAACTGGAGAATGTGGAAATCAGGAGACAACACTGAAATTTGTGGATAATGATGAAACTATGAACTCATATGCAGGCCCACAAAAACAGTAAGTGAACATATATGTGATGAAAAACTAAATTATTTACATGATAATTGAATTTTAGATCCAAATCTTATATTGCCACAACTTTATTCTGTCTTAGGAGGGAACTTAAAAATTATGGTTATCCATTAGGAAGGATCCAGATGGGAGTATCTCTAAACTTCTAGTTTTAGAAAAAGAGCCCTACTTATAACCAATACTTCCATGTTTATATTAATATAAATGCTTTACAAAACTGCATTTCAGCATAATGTGTAACAAGAAATTTTTGCAAAACAAAAACGTGCCTATAATATGTTGTATTCAAATTTGAATGCTTAGTAATAGCAATACTAATGATGCTAGCATTAAATTAGGCAATTTATGAAGATTGTAATTAATAGAAGTTGATGGCCTTCCTTTTCTTTTCCATTTCCTCTGTTACTCTAAAACATGATACTGTTCTCTAAGCTCCTAACACTGAATTACTTTTATTTAAGATAATCTTTAGAAATAATGCTTGAATATCAGCTATCTCCATTCCTGAAGTGAATTAGAGTGCGTTTCTGTGCAAAAGCATAAAACTGAAAAAAAAAATTAATAGAGAGGCAAAAGTGTGTGAAAGAAACTGTGAATTATGATCAGCAAACAACAAAGAATAGCAAGTGATTGTTAGGCTGTACAGAAGTGAAGGTTCAGTGCATCAGGTGTGCAAAAAGCCACTGCACATTACAACAGTAGAATTTCACATGCAGTTTTTCATATGTACTTTAAATTACATATATTTTTGTTACAATATATAAGTATTTAAAATGTTTTAGACAAAAACATTAACTTTGTTGATATATTCCATTTTTCTTAAATAGAAACAATAATGATGCTTAATTTGTACATATAAAAAAAAGGATTATACTAATTTTTTTTTATCCAATCAAGTAATAAATTAAGATGGCTATAAAACATAACAAGTGCTAAAATAAACCTTATTTTATTACATGACACCTTCACAAGTACTGCATGTTTGAGGACAATACACTTTATCAATCAAGTTCATTATTTTTAAAGTGTGCCTACATATTAAAACAAAAAATGAAGAAGCTAAGCCCATTCATAGCAAAGTATACACAACAGAGCATTGACGTTATGTTCACACAACTCTCATGCATAATTATGTACCCAAGATATATTAAAATTATGCAACAGCATATGTGGTGAATTTTTAATTTTTGAATTGCTATTCAGTAATTTACTTCATTCTCTTAATGTGTCTTTTTTTTCTGAATTATATATTATTCTGTCATCAGGATAGCAATATGAGTAGTTTAATAACAAACAATGACATTTGAGAATTAGCATCCTTATTTTAGCTATTGTCTCAACAAGTGCATCTCAGCTTTGAAAAGTGTAAAGACTAAAGACTAAGACTAATTTTGGCAAGAAAAACTTGTGTCACAATGGGACATGGCTGTGTAAGTAGTTAGAAGGGGAATGCTCAATTAAAGTATTAATTAAGGAATACAATTGATCAGCAAAACAATTGCTTGCTCTATGATTTTACAGAGCCCTCATCAGTAACCAACTATGCAATGTAATGTGGTACCTCTGAAGGAAACAAATCTATTGCTTCTACCACAGTCTAAGATATTTATCCATCTTAAAGGACCAAGACCAACATTTAAGATGTTCTGTTGATGCTTTCAATACTATTTTTAACATTATGCACACAGTGTCCTTTAAAGTGGCATATAATAGCATATCTATTCATGAATTTAATAGGATTATGTAGACAATATTTTTCCTTTTATTTATTTTATTATTATGATTATTGTTGTTGTTGTTTTTTAAGGTTACAGATTGCACTGTTTGGTGTAGTTACAGAATGATGGAAGCACCAAGGTTAAGTTCACTCTTACAAGCAGCAGAAGAAGGCATAGTTAGGTTAAGTAAGGAGATAGTGTGGCACTTCATTCTACATGTTTGTTGGTTACATTTGTGCTATGAGCATATTTTGCCATCGCGTGTCACTATGGTAAAGAGGCAGTGGATCCAAGTCTTGACATGAATGCCATGCAATACTAAAGCTTCCAAATGTACACAAGGCTATATCAAATAAACATTTTCATTCATTTGTTTCTTGGTTATTTACAAACAAGGATCAAGTTTAGTGTTGGCATGCACATACTCACTGGGTAGTCTATAATTAATGCAGGTTGTTATACCAAACAAAGTTATTATTTTCAATAGGGATGGGATCTTTATACCATAAATAACTCAATACTTGATGGTGTACAAGTGTTATACTTTAAGACAAATCTTCGATGCTTCTAAATCTTTAATATTTGCATTTCTGTTCCAGACATTATTATTAGCATTTGGCTTGCCACCGAAGTATTGCTGGATTCATCATTCTTGGCCCCTGTCTACGACTGCATCTTCTATAAGTGAATCAAATCAGCAGCATTCCATTAACTTGTATCTAAATGAAAATGTAAAACATGCAAAACAATGGCAGAAGAGTGAAAGGTATTCTGTAACCTGCAGTTAACTGAGTTTTGAATGAAGACAATTTACTATACAGAAAACTGTATTTAATAGACATTGCACTGTTTCTGCAGTTTCCTAATTTGGTAAGTGACTTGCTCTCAGCTTTTACATTTGCTTGCTCTGTTAATCAAAATTGTTGAAACCAGAAACAAACCAAAACTTCAGATGTGAGATAATTGAATGCTTGAAAATATCAGTTTTTTTTTCAATCTGTTTGTTTGTGGATATGCAGTCACACTTGTTGATACGAGTAATCTAAGTCATTAAGGCATGGACTTGTGAATGGGAGGTCTGCAGTTCAAATCGTGCCAGGAGTATTCTCCCTGACTTAGGCTTTTTCCACGTTTTCCTCAGTCCTCATAACTGACAATTGCCGGGGAGACACCCTAAGCTTAGGCCTGAAATGTTTCCTTCGTAAAAATCCTTTCCAATTATCATTTCACTTCATACATCATCAGTGTACACCTCACTCTACCACATGTAGTAAGAACAGGCATTAAACACTTCTTATGCAGTCACTTTCTCTGGTTTGATATCATAACTTTGTGGTAACTTACTTACAGAACCTTAATTGAAAGAGCAACACATGAGTTTCCTGCTGCTATCAGAACCTGACAACAAGGTGCAATGCAATAATCTGTCTATATACAGCTCTGTAGCTCTTCAATATCAGCCACATCAGGTAAAGGGGTAAAAAGTAGTAACATTCAGTTCAGAACATAATTACACAGCTTTGAAAATAAGGAATGTGCATAATCAATAATAAAATGGATAAAAATAAATTGTTGCCAATTGGAGAATGCAAAATTAGCGAGTCACAGAATTAGCATATACTCCCAAATTGGTTATACATGCTTATACAATGAAAACTAAAAATAATCACTTAATAATTCAGTGAAAAAGACATTTTTATGAGAGTATCAAGTATTGGTGCTCAGAAATCAGTATTGGTATAGAGTATCCAGAAATAGTGGTATCATCCCATCCCTAATTTTCATATAAATGAATCTAAAAGAAATACCTACTTGCCAACTTCATGAAATTGAAATCCATAAAATTTTCCCTAATCCTGCAAAGCACAATAATTTTGTGAAGACATGTAATTAGAGTACGTAAAATGTTCAGTGCAGCAAATGTACAAAAATTGCATGTAAAATAAATGGGAATTCTGTTTTATAAGAATCCTTGAAGACCTAGTTGTACTCTTTCTTTGCTGAAATTCTTCCTCGTACCACAAAATAAGTATAAATGCAAAGAATGCCATTTCCTAGGCACTACACAGATTTCTAGTCCATATTTTATGCTTCATAACATGAACTATAAACAAAGCTGTTATAACCTAAAACATTTAGATGAGAGGGTTGACTTTATAATTCACATCATCCATTACTGAATGTTTGCGCCCATTTATTGCTTATCGGCTATTAGCAGTTATTAGTACTACAATCACATTTTAAACCTGCATGCTATGCATTTTGTTGCAGCCCAGTGAAGGGGGATCATGATAATAATGAAGGACAGACACACAAATAAGCTCTGGCCTATTATAGCACTGTATACCAATTAGTCTGTAATCTTGAGTTACAACATAATGCAATAGAATTTAATGCTTTATCATGCCCGAGATGAAAATTTGTAACACTTTCAATCTGCCCACAAATTCATCTCCTTTGCCATAAAGCTGTAAAAAGCCCTCCATTCCTGTACATTTTATAGACAAACCATAAAATTTGGCAAATATGAAAATAAGATTCCTGTTTCCCTTGTGTTTGGAATGTACTAAATTAAATTTATTGATACTAGCAATGATATTTTTGCACATGAAGAGCTTATTAACTGCAGAATATTTAAACACTGTAATGAATGAATGGTCAAGGATAAGATAAGCATAACTTTAATTTAATACCGGAGATTTTGTGTGTTTAGTGGATTATTACAAGCAAAAGCACTTTCTTAGGAAAATATTATGTGTCAGAAAAAATGGGCAATTCTTATAATATTAGTGAAGAAGCAAAAGCCAATCTCAAATTGGACAAGCAAGAGTCTCAGTGGATATGAAACAGAGAAATAGCTTGGTAGAATTACTGATCTTTGCCATTTCTCATTTCTCAGAATAAGTACATAAAAATGTTAGTAACATTTTAAAATCATTTAAATAATAGAGAAAAATAACAGCTGTAAATAAGACTAAGTTAAAGGAAAGAACTTCCTTTAGAATCTTTTTGAAGCTGAAACTAGGATAGTGTTCCAAAGGCATGAAAACTTCTTTTTCTACAACTAAGACCTTCACTATTGCCAATGTTCTATATTTAAGCTTAGGGCATTAAAGTAAAAATAACCTAAGGGAAATACTAATGGATTATAAACATGACATTATATGTCAATTTTATATCAAGAGTAAAGAACTGAGAGAATGTTGTGAAGGTGTTTTTTCAAATAGTTATATTATGCGGCCTGCTATATTTTGATCAAGAACTGTAATAATGTTAGAAGGCTTTTTCATTAGAAAAACAATCAGTAAATGCCACATGCAGTACCCATCTTCTTTTTACATCAGACATTTAAGAGTTAATGCGTTAGTATATGGGTCAGTGACATTCACTCAGTTTTGTTGGTACTTTCTGCTGCTTGAATCAAATCACTGTATCCTCTGAAAAGCAATAAGGGGAAATTTTGCTTTCATATTTACATCAGATGAAGGAGATACATTTTATTCCATTTATTATGGTACCTTAAACCATTGCACAGTTTAAAGAAATTAAATTCACCTTTGTATTTGTAAAGAAAACATACTGTTCCACAGTAGAGAATTCTCCAGTATGGTTTGTTTAGTACCACCATACTATCTTGCTTTTAAAAGCATTCTGTAATTCAGAAATCTGAATTTTGCTTCACTTGTAAAATAAACCCTTTTCTGTCTCTACCACCATGCTACATTACCAAGTGATAAATTAAAAAATTAAATTGAATTTTATTTATGGACGCTCTTTAACTGCTGTGGTCCTTAGCATCCCATTCTATATTGGGAGAGAAAAACTGGTAATTTTTCTCAGAGGCCTTTTTATCAGGCTTGAGGTTCTTTTGCATGCCGTAAGACTATGACACGGGATCACCAGCCTTCCTTCTCTTCCGAAGGAAGCCATGCTAAGGATTTTTATGCCCAAAAAATCCAACACCCTAAGCTGGGTTTGAACCTGCAACCTCGGGAACTAGAGGCTAGCATGGTAACCACCGAGGACAACACCAAGTGATATGGCTCTATGTGAATGTATGAGGCTTGCATTCAGGAGGTCCTGGGTTCGATTCCCTTTGGGCCAGCTATTCTGACCTTGGATTTTTTCATGGTTTTCCTAGTTGGTAGGCGAATGCTGGGGTGGATTGTCACAAATTTTCCTGTCCCCCACTTTCTGTTATTTCACTTCCTTAACATGTTTCAGAGTCAAAGGGTCAGACTAGTGGATGGTGGCCGAGTTGTATGGAGGCGAGTTTGCTTTGTGGAACTGTCTGTCCTGGTATTTGGTATGTGAGGGACTCTCAGTGAGACCTCTCTGTGGGGAGAGGTAGACATGTGGGGGTCTCACCAGCATCAGGATGAAATATCTGGAAACGTTAGGTACCCCACCTTGTTTGAGCTTGCCTCCCTGGATCTGGTTGCCCTTTGTGCCCTTCACTTCATCCCTTTCTTGTGGAGGTTTTCAGAAACACAACATGTGATTGCGCACTTAAGTGCAGAAAGTCTCCTCTGCTTCCTGATAACCATAACCAGTGACTGCATGAAGCACTAGTAATGCTAATAATATCTTACCTCACTAGGAACATCAAATGCATTTCTAACCATACCCAAAAGATTGGGAGTCAAATTTCCTTATGGTGTTTTCAAATGCCACGTATGATGATCTTTTTCCACTGAACTGAAGGTTGTAGAGAGACATAGACAAGAGTACCCTAATCCAAACTTTAGTCGATTTGTCGACTCAAGTATTCACTAACAGAGGCAGAGCAAACACCCTTCACTTATTTATTCTCTTCTGGACAGTAGCATAGCCAGAAAATTATTAAGGAGGGTTTATGTATAGGGATCCATTTTTTAAATGATTTGTACCAATTCAAATGATAAATATGAATTCATTCCGAGTTGAAATATTAAAATAAATACATTTTATATTCACAGATTAAGGTGTAGCAATTGGAATTAAAATTAGGATAGGATGTTTTATCTATTCTAAGCGGCAAACATGTTGTAACATGAGAATTAATGACCGCTGTGAAGCATTTTATATTACCACTGCGGGCCATTTCATTTCACTACAAAAGAAGGTTTCTAGTTATGCTTTTTTCTAAAATGGGAGATATTGCACTTATTTGGAAACCACTCAAATTTAGCACCAGAATGAAAACATGCCCCTGATAATTTAACATAGTTGTACAGTGCCATCTAAAGCACAATTTCTATTGCTATCACCTTTGGTCATATTGTCCAAGACATGTAGCGCTATTACTGATACGATTAGAAAGTATCTCATTCCTGCCAACCTAGAAAGGTGCTATTATTATTTTAATGGAGCTATTTTTGCTATTAATGTTTAGATTTGTTTAGCAAGGGGAAGGGCACTCCAACACCCCTCCCTCCCCCACCGGTTATGCCTCTGCTTTTGGCAGTACTGTTTAAGTATGTGTTTCAATAAATTGTTAGGAATAGCTTATGAAATCACATATATTTAATATTATAGCGTAGTTTGTATTTTAAAAGGCAATGTTAGATCAATTATTATTAAATACATATTTTTACAATGAAAAAAATGGTTCAAGCTCTGTTGTATAAAATATTTCAAGAAAATCATTAACAGGAAAACAATAAAATGATAATAAACACAGAAATATAGAAAGGGTCATGAAATGCTTCTATCAAATAGTGACTGATTGTTCATTTGCATTTTTCATTTGAATTTTTTCTTTTTTAACTTCAAGAAAATCTCTTTTACAGATTTCAGTGCTTAATGGAAACTTATGCAAACTAATGTGTTGCTGAAGAATGTAATGGTGGTGTGACGATGACGATGATGATGATGATGATGATGACTATGATTTAAATATTGACGTGTCCCTTTAATTGTACTTAAAAGGATGAAAATAAAAGAAAGAAAGAAAGAAAGAAATGATGACAATATTTTCTATCTGACTATTGTACTCTTTAGCAACAAGCTGTTTTTGTTTGCTGCTTTACCTGCAGTTTTACTACACCACAGGTTTTGCCATTGTTATCCCATTGAAGAAAGAAAAAAAAAGAGAAGATAATGATAAAAATAAAATAAAAATGAAGTGCGCTTTGCTGCTACATAACATATATAAGTAATGTAATTGCTTATATATTAATGTGATTACCTCTCTGCTACTTTATAGAACACATATCAGTGAAAATTACACACGAGCACCTCTCAGCCAATGTACAGGCTCAGTGATCCCTTATTCACCAATCAGAATCAAATTTAATCATTAGTTCTAAAGCATGGTGCTTGAAAATTGATAGTTTTCTTCTCCTACATTCATTATATTATACCTATAATCTCTGCTTTGATTCAACTAGGATTCTAGGAAGCCTATTCTCATGCATTTTCCAATTCACTTTTGGCGGTTGGTACAAATTGTAAAAATGGTGAGATTTGGTCACCTGCAAATTAAAAATATAAAAGAGGCAGTACAAGATCTAGTACTTCATAATACAAGATGAAACAATGTCACTTCAGTGATTATACTAAAAGTGCAAAATATGCCATTGTTCTCACACCGTAATTATATTACTGAATCCCCATCTTGTTTATAATCCTTTTTAGATAATTTAGTTGAGTTTTCAAACTCATGCTTGCTCTCATTACTGCAACAAAGCACAAAAAATGGCATTGTTCTTGTATAGTAATTATCTTACCAAATTCTACTTATAATCTTTTTTGGTTAATTTAATTGAGCTTTCAGACTCATGGTTGTTGTCATTACACAATTATTTGTTAATCTTCAGTTCTCAAAATAATTATCATGACAACAAGAATTCATTAACCTCAATTAAATTATAGACAAACTATCAGCACTCGTGGTGTTATTGAAAATAATTGCTTGAGCTTGATACTTTCAGTATTTGGAAGTCAAAAGATTATTTACTGTATGAGTTATGAAGTACTAGTGAATTTAACCTAACCTAAAAGTCCTGTCCTTTCAAATAGCAGAAATAGGTCAAACAGAAATACACTAAATCAAACAATGTTTGCATATGTAAGATACAAATGCCTCCTTCAGCTTTCCTGAGCTGAAGTTCAAAGCAATGCATTGCAATTTGAAAACCATCCAATTGATGTCTAACACCTATTTAAAATACAGAAACATGTTTAAAAATAATTTATGCTCGAGGTAAAGTTTTCAATTGAAAGTTCTTCTGCCTCTTCATTCCTTTTCTCTTTATCCTTTAGAGGAATATAATGTTGAAAGAATAGTAGGAAAGATTCCCGAATTCTATGGACAATACCTGAGATGTAATGTAAAAACAACTTTAGGGAATTGCATTATAACAAAATAAAGTAAAGCTTGAAATAACTTAAGACCTTGTAGTGGTTTCTCACTGATTTTTGCTTATTCCTAATCATAGGATTTTATCACCTTTAGCTTTCTTCCCTGTTTTACTTCTTATCAGTTACAATCACTGAATAAGTAAACATGGGTGTGTCTCTGAAAAATTATTGCAGATAAAAGGTACTGTAGCATGTATTAAAAATTATTACATATTGTATTTTGCAAATGTATAAATCAAACAGAATTTTATTTATATTGCCAGTAAACACGTCATGCATATTCCTTAAAGGTACACACCAATGTTCTTCTAGAAACACAAATATGTATGTATACATATATACACATACACACAGAGTTTCTCAAATATACACAGATGCAATAATACAGCCAAGCTGACAATTGATTAATGCAATTAGAGCGTTAATTAGCTTAGATTTTATTTTTTAAAAGTAAAGTACCTAATCAGTTTGATAATTAAGTCCAATACAAAACCGGGATTAAGCAATTTGTTAAAATAAGACCATATCAGATGATTGAAAACAACTTAAATAACAACACGATATAATGTAAATAGGAGGAATGAAAAGAGAATAGACAGTATAACAATTGACAAACAAAGATCTTTCAAGCTGAAACATGAACAGCCTCAAATAAGACTGTAAATAATGCAGTTACAGAACATCTTGCCCATACCCAACCACTGGAACAAACAACTGCAAGGCCTGTACATCAAATAGTTATGCTTGCTTCTCAGTTACTACATTGGTCAAAAGGGTTTTTTGCTTATGAAGGGAGAGAAAGGTTTGTGAGTGTATGCGTTTTTTGTGTAAGTTAGAGCTTACTGTATGTTATCAGTGAAATCTGTTGTTTAAATGTGGTATATAGAAGAAGCGTAAACAAGAAATATTACAAACTTATGAGAATAAAACAGAGGAGAAAAAGTTCAAAGTTCTGAAAGAATCATAAAGAAATTGCTAAATGTTCAAAAAAGAATGGGAAAAGCAATAGGTAAACTAAGCCAAGCATTTAAAATAATTTTGGCACAGGTAAGGAAACACAAAGCTGAGAGAACTTCATTTAGCATGCCCGGAAAACACTGGAATGGGCTTAGCATCATGGACATTGATGACAGATAAATGCATTATTCAGCACATTATTCACAAATTTTAAATTGAGAGAGAGAGAGGGAGAGGGAGAGGGAGAGGGAGGGAGAGAGAGAGAGGGAGAGAGAGAGAGAGAGAGTCCTCAGAAAGTTAGACCACAATTTCTATACAGAGAAATACTTCATCATTTGACTAATTTTGAAGATTTAGAAGCTAGTAACAGTGATGTGTCATAATTTAAAATAAAATTCACTTATCACCCTTGGACACATCATAAATTTCAAAGGATTTTCAAGAAATACATCACCCTGTCTCCACAGAATAACCACAATATACAGAAACTACTATGCAACAGAACAAAAGATCCTATCCCCAACATAAATCAGCTGGTATATATCAAATTGTTTGTAATGACTGTAACCTGGTATACATAGGAAGCACCAAAAGAAATCTTGAAATAAGACTTAAAGAGCATATGAGATGCATTTACCAAAAACAGCCAGATAAATCAGCAGAAGCACATCATTTCTGGTCTTCAAACCATGATATCACTCTAAACATAAAACTCTTAAAACCGATCAAGAACAGCAATGAATTGGAC
This sequence comes from Deroplatys truncata, assembly GCA_030765065.1. Taxonomy (NCBI): domain Eukaryota; kingdom Metazoa; phylum Arthropoda; class Insecta; order Mantodea; family Mantidae; genus Deroplatys; species Deroplatys truncata. Next base: position 298,597,408 of record CM060975.1, on the reverse strand, counting down.
ATCTGGGAAAAAATACATACTGTCAAAAACAGGAATCACCTAATGAATTTCGAACTGCCGCCACACAGTAGCCTTTGGAGGTTCATCAGCCCAGCACCAGAGAACACCACTAGCCACACACATTCCCCAGACAATGACCGGCAAAATCAGTTGAGGACATGCTGACAATGGGAGCAAACCGTCTCCCGAAACGCGTTCAAGTAAGAACATTTTAGTGATGTAGTGTAACAACCTTCAACTCTATTTGTTTTAAATAAAATACTTCATCATTTTACCGAATTAATCAGTTACTTTTAAGTCCCAGTGAAAAGCTTTCCCATTATGATAGTCCATTTAACCAAGCCAGCAGTGAAAATCTGTTGGCTAAAACAAGGTATAATCCCAAAAAATAGGGCCAGTACATCATAACATTCAGAGAAACAAGGTCTTGACAGCAAAGTCAAATAAAGAGATAATGAAAGACTGAGTTCACAAACATTCCATTCAGTAATATTTTGTAGAAATTGCAGCCACCAGCTAGCATAGTAGATGAAATAATTTCAGAATGTTGAACACTATCATGTGAAAATTAAATTATGTGGGAACTTTCACATAAAAAATCTATTTAGATTCTTGATATTGCTATTGAGTTGCAACTATACTTCACCTGCTTTACTGCCATCCTCCATGGTCTAGGGGTACCATGCTGACCTCCAAATGGTTGTAGGTTCAAATCTGGTGGAGGGTGATGGATTTTTTTGGGCATAAAAATCCTTAGCATGGTTTCCTTTGAAAGGGAAGTAAAGCTGGTGGTTCCATGTTGTAGATTTACGGTGAGTAAAAGAACTGATAAAGAGGTCCTTGAGCAAAATTTCTGGTTTTTCACACCCAATATAGAATGGGATGCTAAGAACCATAGTAGTTAAAGAGCGTCCATAAATAAAAATTCAATTTATGACTTGCTTTGCTTATAGCTCTGGTGCTAGTTTTAGGAACATGAAGGTTGAAATATCTTCTGGGACATTATGTATTAACTGGAGCCAAAACAATGTTATAATCTGGAAAGATTTTTTTAAATTTAGAGTAGTGTTTGGATGTGTAAATTTTTTGAAAGTTGGTTTTGTTTTTTCTAGACTGAATGTAGTGATTTGCCTGATTTGTTTCCATCTTTTAGCACGTTGAATTTTCTTCATCACTAGTTCTTTTTGGAATCCAATGTCTGTAGCCAGTTTTACCATGTAGGTATGAAATTTCTTTTTCATGTTCCATGTCACTTAATAGTAGGCTTTTCAGTCTATATGCCAAACCTCCTAGGGTTAAGACCGTCTCCTTTAATGTAATGGTCAGTATGAGTGCTGTTTAATATGTGCCAAATTCCGATCTATTTCCTTTCCTGAAGAAATCCAAGTCTAGAAATAAGAGCATGTTGTTGGTTTCTTTCTCCAAAAAGAATTATGTTACTAATATGAATATTCAACAGATTTAGCATGTTTCAAATGCCTGTGTTTTACTCTGGTAAATATGCCATCCACATAACGCTATCAAACTTTGAAAAAATGAGGAAAATACTTTGTAATATGTATTACAAAGGAGCTGATGATAGCTGGATAGCTCTTCGGATCCAGCAGTGGATGCTAGCTGGCAACGGCTTGTGAAATATGTCTTAGTTAAAACTAGGTAAACAAAACAATTGAAGTATAGTTGAAAGTCAGTAGTAATATTGAAAACTAAGAACCAGCATGTGATTTTAATCTTACCAAACTAAAGTTGGCCATTGCAAAGTGTAAGAAAGAGTATTGCAGGATACACTGATGGCAGTAGGGGGAGTAAAAAGAAATGATGCTGGAATTTTGAGCACAGAACCATTAGAAGATTGTTGATAGCAGTGATAGCTAACTGGTATTCAAGATGAACCAACTGAGCCAGAGTGTGTGTTGGTCATCTCCCTTTTTCTTCTTCATTTCTTGTACAGTAGCTCAGTCTTCTCTACTATGGATGTTCTTCTACAGCAGAAACCAGTCACAACCCAAACAACTAAGTTAGAAGGTTGACAGGAGACAACAGAATCAGGTTAGAGGCTTTCTCTATCACATACTTAGTACCTAGATGGAGAAGGCATTGTATTTCACCCAAAAATGTGAGAACAGTATTTCACCAGAAATACATATTTTGAGGACCCCTGAACTCAGAAAAAGCAGTTTTAGAAAATGGTCCATATGTGTGCCTGTGTGTATTCCTGTGAACAGCATAACTCAAAAATGAGAAGTTTGATAAATACCAAACTTGCTAATGAAGTTCAGTATCTTTCAAGGATGCAACACAAAGATTTTCAAGAAAATCCTCCAACCTCAAACTACCCTCTACATAGAAAAGTTTACAAAAGCTTTTATTTTCTCAAATTTGATAACTGGTTAACGTAAACATACAATGCTGTTTATTTAAAATACATTTTTTTATAACATCAGCCATTTCTGAGATATTTGTTATTATTGGCTTGAATTTTTCAATATGTTTGTCATTTTTACTTTCTCTACTACGTATAGTAAGTAGGGGAACTATTGTATTCCACCCAAAAATTCCATACTGAGATTTCACCAAAAATACATGTTTTGAGACCCCCTGAATCCAAAAAAAGAATTTTTGGAAATATGTCTGTGTGTGTGTGTGTGTGTGTGTGTGTGTGTGTGTGTGTGTGTGTGTGTGTGTGTGTGTGTGTCTGTGAACAGCATAACTCAGAAACGAAAGTCGGATAAACACTAAACTTGGTATTTAGGTTCAGTATCTTCCAGAGATGCGACACAAAGGTTTTCAAGAAAATCCCCCCATCCCAGAATACCCTTTACATGGAACATTTTTCGAAAATTTAAATTTCCTCAAAAATGGCTATAACGATTTTGATTAAAATATCATATGTTTAAGGTATTTTCATGACAAATGAAATGTATATGTCGAATTTTCTGGGAATGTATCCAAAAGTGTTCTTCATTCTGAAAGACTTTTGTATAACTGGTAAACCATAAGAGATAGACAAAATTTTACTGCACAAAAAATGTAGATCATGTTAAAATACACAATTTATGTCATATACATTTTGTTTGTTGAGTGAACCGTTTTCGAGATATTGCTTGTTATTCCCTTAAATTTTCCAATACTTATACTTTTTCTCAAATTCGTTATTCATTTTTTTTATGTCCTGGACATGCAAAGAGAATGGAATGCGCCACATAGCAACCAGCGCTTAAAAGATTTGACTATCGCTTAAAACCTACCATATTCCCCTTGCATCTACAAGAAAATTAGCAATAAGATTAACATCTCGATATCTCGATTAACATGAAGCATATGGAGAATAAGCGTTTGTAAAAATAGTTTGTACAAGAGTAGAGAAAGTCATGTGAGTGTAACACATCAAAATTTTTAAAGTGCTGTCACTATTCAGTTGTTTCTCATGATGTCATGGAAAGAGTATGGAATTACAAGGTCAGCATATAGCCACTCACTTTTAAACATCTACCTATCGATTCAGTTTCCTCTCTCTCCCTTGTGTCTACAACAAAATATGTAATGAAATTATTTCTGCAAAGTTTTATCTCAAAACACATGAAGTAGATACAAAAATAAGCTTTCACAAGAACAGTTTGTAGAAGCTATATAAAAATAAACAATAGTGATAGTATGTGAATGTAACACATCTGATTTTTATAAATGGACATCTCATTTTTATCTCATTTTTATAAATGGACCTGGTTCTTCATTTTGACAGTGAGAGCCTCCAATGTGTGCATGACATTATGACAGGTGATGAAAGCTGGATATACTGGTATAACCCAGATCAAAAAGGCAACTGTTGATCTGCTCTTCCCAAATGATGAAGAGATGCTGGTATGTAAACTGAAAAACAGTTGCCAAAGTTTTCCCAGGGAAGTGACCATATTGCAGCCATTTTTAAACAAGAACAAAAGACTGTCACTGCTAACTGGTATATTGCAGTCTGCATTCCTGATCCTTCTGAACAATGAATGGGAGAAAATTACATTGCTTCACAATGACAATGACTCTGCACACACTGCATTGTAAACCATGAATTTTCTACAAGAATCCTGAGTGAAATTGGTCAACCATTTGCCATACATCTGACCCCATGTGATTTTTCCCTGTTTTCAATAATTAAGGAAAAGTTGAGGGACCTTCATTCATGAGTGCCAAAGAGTCTGTTGCAACTGATGAAGAAGAAGTTGCTAACATCTCCAAATAAGCATGATGAGGCTACTTTCATGATTGGTTCTGGAGGATGCAACTTTGTATCGACAGTGGAGCAGAGTGCTTTGAAAAGAAATAGGTATTGGTGATATCACAGCTTTTAGTTTAGCAGAATCTGAATAATTAAATATTGGCCCTTGCATGTCTAGGTAAATAAGAATCACATAATGTTCATCAAAGTCACCAGAACATTGATACAGCATAATATTTGTAAAAAATTAAACAAAACAGAATAGTGCTCTAAAGGTTGTAAATGTTTTTACATACTATGAGAGCTTTTTCTACCAGATAGCTATAGTTTCTGCAATTACAATGTAAGATAATCGATCAACGGATCACTGAATTCTGTTGAGGAGTACCTGCAGGTATAGTAATTCAGGAATCCCTCTCTAATAAATTTTTAGGTATGTAGATATAGTAATTTCCCTGACAGAGCTTCAAAAACTAATAATGAATAAATGGATTTATTTCTTCACATAAAACATAGGCTAAAGTTGGAAAGATAGAATCAAACTGAAAAATTCAAGGCAATAGCTGGGATTTGAACCACAGATGATCTGCTTTCTGTGCTAATTGTTCCCACCAACTGAGCTGCCATGGCAACATCCAGCATGACATTAAATCCCCCAAATGATTCACATTTTTCCCAGTAATCCACAAGGAGTTCTCAAATTTATGAAGCAAGACCACCACCAGCATTAAAAATCTGAATAAGTAAATACTTTATGCAGTATGCTTTTTCATTAATGAAATGCATTCAGATAATGATGATGATAACAACAATTGCTATGATTGTTAAATCTGAAAATATTTTACTGTTGTTGACAATGAGGTCATTGGCCTTCTCTTGATGGGATAATCTGATCCTGAACCCAATGCACCTTTATTTTCAAGACTACTGAGGAGAAGTTGATGAAGAGAATATGTCAATGTGATTTACATGCTTGGCCGAAAAATAATGAATGCCCTGTGACGATCAAAGATGCTATAATGAAACTCTTAATTTTTTTTTTTTTAACTTTAAGAGATAAAGACCTTGTAAATTACAATTTTGCCATAAAATGATGTCATGCTTTTGAAGACAATTTCTTTGTTTCACATTACACAATTCATAATTATCTACATTGTGAAATACCATGATGTACAGGATATGGAAAAGATGTTATGGCTCTAATTGCTGATTCAAATAGCAAAGAATAACAGCAGATTGTACATTGTATTATAGGAAAGGTACCTTTAACTTCCCTACCAAAATACAAAGATTTAAAAATTAGAAGTGCAGCATCAGAAGCCACTTGGTTTTGGCAGTAGGAATCCATCAATGAAAATCTGGAACCATTCTTGATAAGGGAAGCTAATATCAGCAGTTTCTAAATTAAATCTTCTAATTGCATTCTTGAAGTTTCTAACTCCAAGATATATGCTAAATTAAACTGAAAAATGTTCTTAAGAAACAGGAAGACATGACATTTTAACATTGATAATTTTCCAGCAAAACCTTGTACTCCAATTTTCAGGAGAGCAAATAAAAGTTGTTATAAATTATTAATCATCACAATAGATGATTTAAGAAAAGTTTTAATACAATAATTAATGTGATATATAATTACTGAAAAAATACTTTGCACTAAAATATAGTTGCAAATGTGTAACATGTGAAGCTTTTCTCCTACAATGATCAAGCAAAACAGTTATTAAGAGGAGACCATCAACTTTTGTCTGATGCTCTTACAAAACTATTCAATAGCTCATCTTCATCTCTTACACTCATAAATAGAACATCTGGTACTGTATCACTGGAAGAATTCCACCTCAATGATGTGGGGATAATATGTCAACCTCCTAATACAAGGGTGCACAAACTAAAATTAAAATTGGGACGAGTTGTCTTCGTAAGGTTATTTAAGGACTTTACTGCATTCTAGAAGGTAAAATCAAGCAACTTTCAAGTTTATGGAGTCCAGGCTCATGTGAGCATTCATTTCAGTCACCAGCTCTAACCTGAGTTGGTATAAAGGATGTTACCTAATATTTAAAAAAAAGAAGAGTCAATGGAAGATAAACTTAATTTAAAGAACTGTGAATCTGTTGTTACTTGTGCCATATAAGCTTGTCAGTTCATGCTGATGATGGAAATCAATAGAAGAATAAAAAAAACCTTTATAGCAAAGGTGTTTTACAAACTTTTGCAACAATACCATTGATTAGGATTGGGGAAGGGGAAACAATAAATTGGAAAGGGAAGGGTGGGCATGGTTTTTAGATCTAGAGCAATGAAATTAAGGGGAATGGATCCACAGAAGTGTGTATTATGTGGAGAAATGGAGAATGACCTACATTTTATTTTAGATTGTAATGAGACTAAACTATGGAGAGATCAATGGGTACCAGTTAGATGGTTGAAATTACCCAGACCAATAATCAAAATGAGAATTGGAAAGCTTAAGAATATAGAAGAGCTTATAAAGTGGGGTAAACTATTTGGAAAGACTAAAGAAAAATATAAGAGAGGAATTTCAAAATTATAAATCTGTATATTTTGCAAGGATGCCTATCAAGTAAATTGGTATATTTAATTAATAAGTGTCTATTACAAGTAGGTAGTTAGTAAACCTGGTGTATAGTGTATTAATAGCCACAGTGTTTACTAATTTACACCAGGTGCAACTCAAGTATATATATTTTGTATATTAGAAAGGAAGAGTTGGTATATGTAATAGAGATAGTTCTAGAGAGTTAATAGCTCATGTATAATGGAAGTTAAATAAATTCATTCATTCATTCATACTGATTAGGAAATTTCAGCAAGAATTTTAAGGAAATTACGGTATCTTCATCTGGTAAGTGCGGAATGAAATTCTAACCAATTTCATAGCGGTAGTTAATCTCTGCATGTGCAATAGCATTTACATTAGCCATAACTGTACAAACCAGTCTTCATTTATTCATCTGTATAGGCCCTTAAATAATGAGCCAGATTGGAAACATTCAGAAGGGATTCTAACTCTTTATTTTTGACTTGGTCTTGAAGTCAAACTTATTCATACATACTGGAAGAAACACAAGTCACAGATAAGCAAAGATATGGGAGTAAACACAGTCTTCTATATATAAACGATATCAGTAACCTGTCTGAAGCTACATTTTTTTATCAATGAACTTTCCATGAAGAACTATAAAAGACATATTACAAAATTCACAACAAAACAACAATAATTTCAACAGTTCCACAAAGGCAAAAGAATGATAAATCATACCATCAGAGTACTCTTAAACAAGCTGTGCTAAAATTTTATGTTAATTTAGCAGTATTTATACTAATGAAAAAATCTTCAGATAGATAAAGAAGCTCATTGCTCTAGCCACAAAAGCAAAATCACAAAAGATAATAAGCACAAATGATGAACAACTGATTGTATACTTCAACTCCTTTATATTATAACACATCAGTAGTAAGTATGCCTGATGTCCAGCTAAATGCAAACAGCCTTCTGCTCTTAAAGTTAACAGCAAAGCTATTTTATAAATCTTAAGTCAACTATATCAGCTTTAGCAGGTAGAAAATATCTGTATAATATTTCACAAACATTTTCATTCTTATAGCAATTATTGCAATTTGTTTTAATCCATTCAACTGAACAACAATAATATACATATGTCCTGGGTGAAAGAAACCTATTCTTTTCATTTCAAAAATACAGAAAGTGAAAGTGTTAATAATCTGCAGTATATTCCATTATATTTCAGAATCACAACACCCAGTTCTCTTTCCAATCCTATATTTACATATTTCTGAATTTGTACTCATACTGTTGTTAAAGTGGACATTAGAAAAATAGAGTAATAAGACCATGGTTCGGTACAGGACATTTGGCTAATGAAATGAGGTAATGATGCTACTGCATATTAACTGTATTCACAATTACACATTTCGGGTAGAGTTTTGAGCTCCCAAAGGCCTTATTATCCACTGTTTGTAATGAATTTTGCAAAAAAAAATAATTACTTTCCTTAATAGGTAAGAGTAACAATATTATTAAATCAATTAGGTTATATTTTTCAAATGCATTCATTATAATAGCCTTAGCATTAGGTATTCATTAGTATTTTAATATTCTTGTTTAATATTGTGGGAATACTTAAGGAAATTAGTTAATAAGTCAGTAAAAAAATTAATGTATTTGCCTTTTAGATTCCATTAATTTAGGAAGCAAAAACATTTTTTTGAACCTCTCTGTGATCAAGTGGTCAGCATTCTGGCCTCTCAAGCCAGAGGTCCCAAGTTTGATGCCTGGTGAGGCAGGGGAATTTTTCTTTCATTACAATCATTCCCTATCCTTCACAGAGTCTAAAAGTATGAATGTAGAATTGAATTTGTATGTGTTTCCTAATGAAAATGAATAAAATAAAAATAAATAAATACAGACAGTCAACAAGTTAGTAATACCATCAGTTGTTTCTAAAGTCAAAGCCCCCAATATGACCACAGAATTTAAAGCGGGCTGTACAAATGAAAAAAGAAACATATTTTAGTGTGTAAATAGATGCTTATGCACACTCCCAAATAATCAAAGGTTGTTTGTAGAAGCCAAACAGCTAGTTTCAAGTTCCAAAATTTTGCTGCTAATGATGTACAGAATTTTACAAAATCTGGCATTTTTTTCAGCAGCCACTGATTAGTTGATTAGTTGCATAGTTCATTACTGTCAATGAGGCTGCTGCAGTCTACCTGAACAACTGAATTTTATATACCAAATTCTAAGATCATGTTTCCAGTTACAGCATTTTTCAATTTGGCTATTAGTTAGAAGAAAAATAAGAATGGATAAAAACACATTTAAATGACTGCTGACATTTATTATTGTCCATCATAGACTTCTTTATCCACAACACCAAAGCAAAAGCTTAGTATGTTGTTTTTTAACCCAGTATATTCTATTAACTCCAATATTTATTATTCTAACAATATCCTTTTTACAGAGCGTAAGGCTTGGAATACAATGACACCTTCACACAAAGGCTAAGTGAAGTGACTGAAGAATCTTCATTGTACACTGCTATGCAATCTCCCCATCTGTACAAATATGAATTTTCCTTGATACAGATTTTTTTCAGTTTCAGCAAAGTTGGAACTAATTGTTTTGGCTACTGCAAGTCCCTCAACAGTGGTGGAGTAAGCAAGATATGGGAATGTCATGTTAACCCTAGCTATGTATTTGTCAGTGACAATGGTGAACTGGTTGGAATGAATTTAGAGAAAACAGTAGACAGAGAAAATAAATAAATAAAAATCATACCCATTCACAGATGTTGAAATTGGCTCCCTTTTGGTTGAAGGCACAGACTCATACATTTAATTTTATTAATAAAAGTTTGTTTTGAGTAAATCACTTTGGTTAAAGTTTCTTTTGTCACTGAATTAATATACTTTATTATTGCCAATTTCAGTTCATGTATTGTTCTTGGATTATGTTTACACGAGTTGACTTTGCAGCACCAAAAATAAATAATCAGGGTCTACCACTTCTTGCAGCATCATAAACAAAAACAGTCTCATGAAATTTATTTCTTAAACTGTATAAAGATCCTGAAACAATAATCTGGAATTTCGAAACTGCTGTGTAGATTTTTGTTTCACTTTTTCTGTATATTTATCACTTTCTCTAAAAAACATTCTCCACTTAAAACACATGCTGTTGTTCATTGAAAACATTTTCAACATAAATGAAAACACACTTGCACACTGGTAGAGACAGTCTGATGCTGACCATCATATCCTTGACAAGCACTAAATAACAGCTTACTACCAACCATTTTGTGAGTGTACTGAAGGCTATTGACCTGCAGTACTGTGGAGGGACTATACAATCACATTATATAAATGTATCACTGTGTCAGTTTTCATTTTGCCTGGTTTATATATACAGGATGTTTCAGAATTTGACAGCGCAAATTTAAAGGGATGCAAGGGATAGTAAACAATAATTTTGAGATAGGTAACTTATAGTCTGCAGGCTTAAATTTCCCTACAATGAAGTCAAATCTAAAATGGGATAGCATACCACTGATTTGGTGGCCACTTGGTTTCAAGATTCAAAGTGGCCAAGCAGTTAAAACATGCTTGCTGTTGCTCTGTAGCACAGTGCCTAGACTGCAGAGCTGAAAATAAAAACAAGATGAACGACAAGGGTTCAGATCTTGATGAGTGCACTGTGTTTTTTTAACTTTCTCTACTATGTATAGTAAGTAGGGGAAGTATTGCATTCCACCCAAAAATTCGATACCGAGATTTCACCGGAAATACAAGTTTTGAGACCTCCTGAATCCAAAAAAAGAATTTTTGGAACCATGTCTGTGTGTGTATCTGTGTGTGTGTCTGTCTGTGTGTGTGTGTGTGTGTGTGTGTGTGTGTGTGTGTGTGAACAGCATAACTCAGAAACGAACAATCGGATAAACACCAAACTTGATATTTAGGTTCAGTATCTTTCAGAGATGTGACACGAAGATTTTCAAGAAAATCCCCCCACCCCAGATTGCCCTTTACATGGAATATTTTTCGAAAATTTTAATTTTCTCAAAAAATAGCTCTAATGATTTTGATTAAAATATCATATGTTTAAGATATTTTCATGAAAAATGAAATGTATATCTCGGATTTTCTGGAAATGTCTCCAAAAGTATTCTTCATTGTGAACGACTTATGCATAACTGGTAAACCATAAGAGATAGACAAAATTTTACTACACAAAAAATGTAGATCGCGTTAAAATACACAATTTATGTCATATACGTTTTTTTTGTTGACTGAACCATTTTCGAGATATTGCTTGTTATTCCCTTAAATTTTCCAATACTTATACTTTTTTTCAAATTCGTTATTCATTTTTTTTTGTCCTGGTAATGCAAAGAAAATGGAATATTCCACATAGCAACCAGCTCTTAAAATATTTGACTATCGCTTAAAGCCTAGCAATTCCCCTTGCATCTACAAGAAAATTAGCAATAAGATTAACATCTCGATTAACACGAAGCATATGGAGAATAAGCTTTGTAAAAATAGTTTGTACAAGAGTAGAGAAAGTCATGTGAGTGTAACACATCAGATATTTTTTATTTCTTTTCTTTTTCAATAATGCAGCTCTGGTTTAGTAATATTGTGAAATACAGAACAGTGCAACTACACCACATTGTAAGATTTTTGCTTTTTCAGAAATTGTTTTTGTTAATTTGTTTGCCAGCAATGTGAAGGACTTGCAAATGTTTCAAAGGAAGAATTAAATAAAGTAAAAATTCACAATTATTGAAAATAAATTGTCCTCTTCAGAAAAGATAAAAAATGGACATACAGTATGTTGAAAAAGACGACAATGTTTGCTTTTATGTTTAGTAAAGATGTTGGAAGTGAATAAATGATAATAAATAAACAGGTTTTATGCTTTACATTTTGTAATGAAAATAACTTCTCCACTTTTGAATGGATAAATTATGGGAAATGAAGCATGAAGAGAGAAATGAAGACATTGTAGTTTGGTTTTAGGTTTAGCAAAGATGTTAGAAATTATGAAACAGTAACTTATAAACACATTTTATGCTTCTTCGTTGTATGAGTAAGAAAATCAATATCATGAAAAGAATCTGTGTTCTTAAACTATTATGATGGTACAGCAACAATCGTCCTTGTTCTCGGGGTTTTGTTTTGATTATGAAAACATTACATGAATTGTTGGAAATGGAGACTGCCAACATCTCTGTAGAGATTGCATTGGCAGATAAATGAGTTCTACACTCTTTAAAGAATTCCTGATGTGCCACAAATTTCGTCAGAGGCAGCCAATATCCTTGCCAGCAATTTTTCATCAGAGCCAATTGGTGTTTTATATACTAGATTCTTCAGGTGTCCCCATAAAAAGAAATCTATTGCGGGTTGGTCAACATATTAGGGAGGCTAGGCACTATGTTCCTATCAAAATGGGGAGGAGCCCAATCATACTGAAAACAATTTTATGTTGAATGTCCAAAGGGACATCTTTCAGGAATACAGGCAGTACATTAATAAAAAACTGAAGGTACACCTGCTCATTTAACCATAGAGGTATAGTATATGGACAAATTAAATGGTCACCAGCTCACATGCTCACACTGAACCTGTGCTGACAACATGTCTCCATGATGTAGTCCCATGTGCGGCTGTTCCTGTGGTTGAGTACATGACCATCTCTGGTGAAAGTGGCTTCCATCAGTAAACAGCACTGAGGATAAAAAGTTTGCATTTCTTCATGCTGCTCCAATGCCCAGTTGCAAAACTGTAACCAGGGAGTGAAGCACACTGGTCCTAAGGTCTACATTTTTAGGAGGTGATATGGATGGAGGCATTCCTCCTGCAGGAGTCGCCAAACATTACTGCTGCTTGTATTCATGGTTCATGCACTTTCACAAGTACTTGTTGAAGGTTAAGTTTGTGCCTGTTAAGCACTTCTTCTTCAAAGTATGGAGTGTGTCAGGTTTGATTTGCACCAGCATCCATTCTATGAACTGACAGGGATCCAGTCTCTTGTAGATGCCAACGGATAGATTCAATGGTGGTACGATGAGGATGTCATCTATCGGATATCTTTCCCTGTACAGCTGCGCAGCTACATATGTCCTCTTGCTTCACCACACATTAAATGCATGTCTACCAGATCTATAAATTAATAATTGTTATTCATGATTTGCTTTGGAGATGGTGAACAGCTCACTTGTACCGAAAATGCTCTGTGTGCTCTATGTAGACATACCATAGTGAACACCCCTGTAGCAAGCATACAGTGAAATGGCTAACTAGTTAGTGAAGCTTTGCTGTCTCCTTTTAACCTGTTTCTTCCACAACTAAGGCTTTTTTGGATTATCACTGCCACTTGTTTGCTAGTTCTCCATAGGTTGTGCTAATGTATTTAGTATTTATTTATTGTGCTAAGAGATTTACAAATTGGTTGTCTACTGAACTTTGACCCTGACTACTCATTCTGTAGACAATCACTACAGTTTATCTACATTTTACAATTTCCAGCCAATAAATTATCTTGCTTCAGTTTTTCACTTGTCACTTATTGATTCTTAACCATCACACATTCACCATAGTTTTCCATTCAAAGTAAGACACACTACCTCTTACTTTTCTCTATCCACTGTCCAAAGCCATTTATTTTTGACTTTACACAAAAATTGCCCAATGCTCCTAGCGTCCTTGCACATCATTTCGATTATAAGTGTATTTTTATCCCCCTTCAACCACTTCTTTTTAAAAAATTCTCTTCTCCAATTTTCTGTTGCTTGGCACTTAAATACTATGTGTTCAATGTCTTCATTACCACCACATATCGGACATTGGTTTTGAGGAATACCCTGTCTTAACCCTTTTAGCCTCCATGCTCCGGTTCTTACCCATGCAATAGATTCTCTCTCTTTATTTACTATGTCTATATATTTTTCCCTACCCCATGTATTTTTCATTGGCATATAACAAACCAATGAGCTCTTTTCGGCAATCTCACTGAACATGTTTTGTATTTCTATATCTCCCAGTCTTTTCCTTGCCTTTTTCCAAAAATTTTTCACGTTATTTTCTCTCCTTCTCCACATGTCTCGTAACCCATTTTTCTCAAAAATGTTCCATAAATTACTTACCCATTTATCATTCATTAAAATATTCTCTTGGTATTCTATACATTGTCTTAACACATTACTTTTTCCTAGATTTAAAGTTTTGAACCAAAATTTCAAAGCTGTTTCCATTATCTTCTCCTTAGTCGCCATCCTGCCCATCTGTAATTGCACTACCTGTCCTACAATTGCCTGCAGTAACCCTAGTATTTCTCTACAAAACATCCTGTGCACCTCATCTATACTTTCCCATCCTCTATCTAATCCCCATATTTCTATACCATACATAATTTAGAAGCTGCATAGGTGGCAACTTTCAACAATTTCTGTAATGCTTTCATAACCGAAACAAAACCCTGAAAACAATGACAAGTGTTGCTATACCAACATTCTAGTTCATGAACAAGATTTTCTTCATGATATTGATTTTATTTTTCATATAATGAAGAAGCTTGAAATGCCTTTGTGTTATTATTCCTTCATTTCTAACATCTTTGCTAAATCTAAAACCTAACTGTAATGTCTTGGCTTTTTCATCATACTTCATTTCCCATCATATACCCTTTCAGAAGTGGGGAAGTTATTCTCATTTTGAAGTGCAAAGCGCCAAGTCTGCTTATCTTATTATCATTTATTCACTTTGAAATGTTTATTAAGCCTAAAAGCAAACATTGTCATCTTTTTCTTTATTATACTGTATTACCATTCTTTACCCTTTCAGAAGCGGCCAATTTATTTTCAATAATTGTACATTTTTGCTTTGTTTAATTTCTCCTTTCAAACATTTGCAAGCCCTTCACATTGCTGGCAAACAAATGAATGAAAACAATTTCAATAAAAAAAAAACTTTACAGTTGCATCATGGGGTGCAGTTCTACTGTTCTGTATTTCATAATATTACTAAACCAGAACCACATTATTGCCTTTTACAATAATGAAAAAGAAAAGTGGAAAAAAAAACAAACCACAATGCACTCGTCAAGACCTGAAGCCTTTTCATTCATCTTGTGCCCATTTCCAGCTCTGCAGTGTAGGCACTGAGCTATGTAGCAACAATGAGTGTTTTAACTGCTTTCTTGCTTTGATCTTGAAATTGAATGATTGCCCAAAAATAAGTGGCAGCTACCCCATTTTAGATTTGACTTCATTGCCTGCAGACTAAAAGTTACCAATCTCAAAATCACTGTTTACAAACCCTCTGCATTCCTTTAAATTTATGAGGTTGAATCCTGAAACTCCTTATATTTATACATACGAGGCACTATTCAATCTAAATAATTGAATAAAATTGTCTGCTTCTATTTCTGTGTATCTTGCTGTCCTTGCCCTGCTATTGTACCTTGGATATTAAATGACATTTCCACCAAATCCAAGGTCTTTAACATATCCTCATTCCTAAACTTTTCATATTTTTAATACTAGCAAAATATAAATAAGAAAAAATGTTGTATGCCCAAATAGTATGCATAGTTCTATGTCTTTGTCTTGAGGAATCTCATTTTTCTGGCTATATGTGATAACTTCAGTGCTCTGATTTAAAAAATAAAACTGTTAAAATAAAAAGCAAACATTTTACATACTTATTAACACATTTTTTGCTTTCATTTTATTACACTTTATCCTTTGTTAAATGATTATTAAGTCATAAAACTGCTATCTTGTGAACACAAGGATTTTAGCTCAAGGAAAAAGTAACTTAAAATAAAATCTGTTTGAGAAAACTTCTCATAAATTGCAATTTTTATAAAATGTAATCATATGCATTATTTATAAGCAAGGCAAATTATATGCATGAATACTATTTAACTTGTAGAGCTTTCAGTATAAACTTATGTCATAAACAAGAGCTCCATAACTAATCTATTATGCACTCTTTATTATCTGTATGATGATTCAGCAGGATAAAACAATTTGTTTAATAAAGTCTACATTTATTACTGTTACTGATGATATATACAGTTAACAGTTATCTTAGGTAATTCAAGAAGTATTTTGTATCAGAAGAATCAAAGTATAGAACATTATTAATTTTAATAATGAATTTGTTATCATAGTAAGGTAAAACATACATTACTTAATGCAAGATTACTAGTTAACAACATTGGTGGTTATTAAGAAAGCTGGTAATTTTTTATCCATGTAATACCTAACTCTATATCATTTTCTCGTCATTTAGAACCTGCGGTTGTTACACACTTTGTTATTCCATCTTTATATTATCTATTAAGATGGGACAGCAAAGTGAATAAAACAAAGTTCTAATTGCAGGAATATAATATTTTACACAAAGCAACATAGACCAAAAAAAAAAGGGAGGGATAACACCGACAACCAACCATGTATTCTACATGCACATTCACTATCAATGGCTACATAAACTGCCCACACCAATTAACAAGAATAAGCATCTAGTGGTAAAGTTCTACTATCAAAAGATAAGACAGTGATAGGCTGACAGATACACATAATGCTACACACAGAAAGAGACAGATTCTTCAGCTAACAGATCACTAAAAGAAGTATGTTATTTAATAGAGAGCTCCTTTGGAAAGCATACATGAGTTTTTTGACTTCATAGGCAAGGTGATACCCAGCATATGTAGAGTCCTCTTGAGTCCTGTAATGATATTAAACATTTACAGCTTTTCCTTCAGTTTTTACGCAGGCACCTACTTCTTTCTGATAATCTCTTTCCTTCCTTTCTAAACTGTTATGCCTCCTAATTCTTTTGGTTAACAGTATAAAGACAAATAAATATTTTTTTTAAAAAAAAAATTGATCTCCAATGTGTGGTCAAGGGTCAGAAACACTGTTATGAAACCTTTTTGAGCCTTTTTTCCTCTATTTTTTTTCCCAGGATTCTTCATACTGTCTATTATTGCATAAAGAGTAAATTGCTTTCATTTTTAAATTCCTTAATAATCTTTTTAGTTGAACAGCTGCCCAAACTTTTTAATCTCATCCGCCCTCAAAATCTGAATTTTACATGAAAGGGATAATAAGCACATGGCATATGACAGACACATTAGAACCACTGTACATGTTTTTATTGTTCTTAGCTTTGATACAAATACCTCTGTTCTATGCCACATGCTTTTAGGAGCCAACTTATGAAACATTAAGGATTCAAACCTTTAAACTTCCAGCCAGTTATTATATTAATAAAAGTATTATGTTTATTACTTTTTTGCATATATTTCAATGATTGCTCTATTGTAGTTTGAACAGAGCATTCAATAGGAGTACTTGCTTTTCTCTAGATTTTGCAATAAACACATTTTGGAGGCTTTATACTTTATCAAGGTAACTAGGATTTTTCTATTTAGTCATTTTGTATGCCTTAGAGACAAGCTTTGTTTATGTTTCTTAAAGTAGATCAATTCAGAGTGTATTTATTTAACCTTCCCAACTTAGTAAGAGATATTACATCTTTTCATTAGACATGGCATTGCTTCTTTTACTCCGTAAACATTAATTCCAAATTGCATTTTAAAATAAAGATGCTTCACTTATATGCAAATGTTTTATCACTGTCTGGACTACATGTTTCTTCTTTTTTCGGTTTTCCCTAAAGTTCAATATTTTTGTATATGTATTGCATTATGTATGTATGATATATATCACATATTGATGTTAGCAAAATTTCATTTTACTAATTTTAAATTAGAAGAAAAAGATGCATGTGTGTGAACAGCATAGCTCAAAAACAAAATGTTGGATAAATGCAAAACTTGTATTTAAATTCAGTACCTTCCAAGGATGTGACAAAGATTTTTAATAAGCTCCTCCTACCCCAAACTACCCTCTACATAGAAACTTTTCTATTATTTTTTATTTTCTTAAAAATGACTAATCACTTTGATTAAAATGGCATATTTTAAGATATATGCATGACTAACCTAACACATATCTTGAATTTCCTGCAAATAGTCTGTGAAGTACTCTTCATTGTTTAATGAATTTTGAATAAATGGTAAACCATAAGGGATATACAAAAACTTATGACACAAAAAATGTAGATGTTGTTAAAACACGCAATTTATTTGAAATAAATATTTTTGTTGTATTAACCATTTTCAAGATATTTGCTGCTATTGGTTTGTGTGTTCCAATACTTTGTCACACATTTTTGAAGTGCTGTGTCAATTCTTTTGTTTCTTGTGATGTCATGCAAATATGAGGGGCATTCAAATGAAACCTGGTCAGTGTGTCTAACTTTGCACTACACATAAGGTGGCACCATGTAACTGCATGTATGGTGGCACCATCTATTGGTAGAGCGACTACAGCGTGTGCAACATTCGACGTTGCATAGCGACAGTGTGGTTTCACGCCAAAGAGAAGGTGGTCACACAAGTTATCATCCACTACTGAACATGAAGGCAAGTAAGCAGGAACAACGACGAGTAAGTCAGAGCAAGCAGTGGAAACATGAGACTTCACCACCTCCAAAGAAATCAAAGGCCGTGCACACCAGCTCTGGTAAGGTCATGATGTCCTTTTTTGACCACAAGGGCCCACTGCTTGTCGAGTTCCTGGAATGGGGAACCACCATCAATGCCCAGTGTTATCAAGCCACTTTACAGAACCTTAGATGAGCCATCAAGTCGAAACGCTCAGGCATGTTGTCCAATGGCATTATTCTCCTGCATGATAATGCCCACCCACACACTGCCAATGCGGTGAAGATGACATTGCAGCAGTTTCGATGGGAAATGCTGGAAGATCCACCTTACAGTCCAGACCTTTCACCGTGTGACTTTCATGTTTATGGACCTGTAAAACAAGCTATTCGCGGACATCGATTCACAACGGACGACGAAGTGTGTGAATGGGTCCAGACCTGGATCTGACAGCAGCCCACTAGCTTCTTCAAAGATGAAGTCGACCGGCTAGTGTCACAATGGGATAAATGTGCCAACAGTTTTGGCGACTATTTTTGAGTTAATAAAATCATTACCGTTACTTTACACAAGTGACTGGGTTTCATTTGAATGACCCTTATAGTATGGAATATCCAAGCCAGAATATAGCAAGCCTCTTTTATAAAGATTTGACTACCACTTCAGCCTTCCGTATTCCCTTTCACCTACAAATAATGATTAATGAAACTACTTCTGCAAATATTTATGTCTTTCTTAATATAAAGTGGACAGAAAAAAAAATCTGATGTGATGTGATGCATTCACATCACTTTCTCGACAACCTATCATTTATTAGTAGGTATACAAACTATTCTTACTAAAGCTTATTTTTCTATCCACTACATTTTAATCCAAGTAAACCTTTGCAGAAATAGCTACATTACACATTTTGTTACAGATACAGAGAGAACAGCGATAGTCAAATGTGTAAGAACTGGACGCTATATGCCGGCCTTAAAATTCCATACTGTTTCCATGTCATTGCGAGAAACAACTGAATGTTGACAGGGCTTCAAGAGAATAAACAAGTAAGGAACAATTCGAATCATTAATAACAGATATCTCAGAAATAATTTGCGTTGCGAGTTTTAAAGAGATCTACATTTTTGAGTAGTACGTTTTTGTCTATTGCCTAACATTTACCAGTACACAAATATAAAATTCCTTCCTAATGAAGAGGACATCACAGATTATTCCCAGAAAATTAAACATATACATTTTATTTGTCATGTTAATATGTTTATTATATAATATTTTGAACAAAATCGTTAGAGCATTTTTTAGAAAATAAAAAATTTTGAAAAATGTTCCATTTAAAGAGCAGTTTGGTGTGGGGAGGATTTTCTTCAAAATTGGGTTGCATTTTTGGAAGGTACTAAACCTAAATACTAAATTTGATATTTATCCAACCTTTTGTTTTTGAGTTGTGCTGTTCAGACTCACAGTCATGGACATTTTTCTAAAAGTGTTTTTTTTGGATTCAGGGACCTCAAAACATGCATTTCTAGTGAAATATTGATATCAAATTTTTGGATGGTACATGGTAGAGTAATAAAGTTTTATAATGTTATTTTGTAGAAGTGATATAAAAATAGTGGTTATGGAAAATTATGTGAGTGTAAAAAGTAAGATTTTGTACATAGTAATTACATTAAGCAAAGAGAAAAGTGATTTTGTTCATAGGAAAAGTAGGATATCTTTGTTTACATCAATTACACTAGCACTTCTGGGTATTAATTTGACCTATACCTTTGAGCTGACTGATGGCCATACACTGAAACTTCTGGCCTTCAGAGTTATGATGGTGTTTGGACAGTTAACTATTTAAAATCAGCTTTCACCACTTAAAATTTATTTGAGTTAGTACAGTGTTGAACTCAGAACATGTATTTATAAATTCACAGTTACAGAATCATGACCAGTTTCACCAACAAGTGTTATTGCTCTAACATCTCCTTAAGTAAATTTAATATTAATTAATCTTCTCTATACACTAATGCATCTTTAAATGCACTGCTAACTTAAAGGTATGATTTCCAGGCAAACTGCTTAAAAATTGCTTTAGCTGATGAAAAATATGACAAGAGTTTTATATAGAAATGCTGTACCTATTTAAAATAAGTTCAATAATAGGACATTATAATGATAACTCTGTTTGACATAACAGATACTTTAAAGAACTGGATGACTGCAAATTTCATGAATACAGGAATTATTACACATGTTTAGTAATATCTCTCCTGTCTGTTAAGTCTTTGTAAATACAGGATGTATCTTTATTGGTGTCATATATTTGGGGGACGTGTTCCCAACATCAAAACAGTAAAACAAGTTCATATGTACATGGGTCTGAAAATCAACCGTTTCATTGTTGTAGATCAAAGAACACGTATTCCATGAGTGAACAGATGGATATGCACTGCACATATAGCCGTGCAGACGGCAATGCAGCATGAGCACGTGAACTTTATGCAGAAGGGTACCCTGACAGGCTGTTACTGTGTGCAAGAACATTCGCACGAATTCACCAACGCTTGAGAGAGAATGGTGCATTTGAGAGGAGTACTAGGGATGTTGGGAGACCAAGAGCGGTACAAGGCATTTAGCTTGAAGAACGAGTTCTTTGTGCTGTGGATGCAGACCCATCACAAAGCACAAGACTATGCCTGTAAGCAAAAGAGTTAGTCATATGACTATCTGGAGAATTCTGCATGAAAATCTTCTGTACCCGTATCACCTTCAATGTGTGCAAGGATTAAATCAGGTAGACTTTGAGCCAAGAAGACATTTCTGTCAATGCATGTTACAGCAGTGCGCTGTGTTCATCAATTTCCTAGCCTGTATCTTATTCACGGATGAGGGCGGTTTTACTTGCGACAGCATCTTCAATTTTGGTAACACTCGTAACCTGTCATTTGAAAATCCTAATGAAGCACGACAGGACAACCATCAACAGAGGTTTTCTCTCAATGTTTGGGGTGGAATCATTCATGATCACCTTATTGGTCCCTACTTCTTCTCTCCGCATCTGAATGGACAAACCTATCTCCAGTTTCTCAGAAATGAGTTGCATCACTTAACTGATAATGTGCCTCTGGACATCATCCAACGAATGTGGTTTTTACACGATGGTGCTCCAACTCATTTCAGTATGATAGTTCGTAAGTTTTTGAATGATCGATTTCCGCAAAGATGGATTGGTTGAGGGGAACCCATTGCATGGCCTGCTCGATTGCCTGATTTGAATCCAATGGATTTCTTTGTCTGGGGAGGTTTGAAGTCCTTGGTTTATGCGATTCCTGTACCTGATGCTGAAATTTTGAGAGGACATATACAAACTGGATTTGACCAAATATGAAACACACCAGGAATTTTCAACAGAGTATGCCAGAGAATGGAACGCAGGCTTACTGCATGCATCGAAGCAAGAGGAAGCCACTTCGAGCAATTTTTGTAACTTTCGATTTTGTGTTGTAACTCTGAAATAAATGATTTTCAGACCCACGTTCATATGAACGTTTTTTACTGTTTTGATGTCAGGAACACGTCCCCCCAAATATATGACACCAATAAAGATACACCCTGTATATATTTTATGTTCTGTATGTTTTGTTGATGAATCTGTAACTTTTTTTCCATGGTGAATAAATCTGAATCTGAATGACAGCTTACAATAACTAGCAAAACAGTATGCAGATTTTACTACAAAATGAAGAGAGGCTGTAACACACAAAAGACAGAAAGGATTCATACATGTGTTGAGTGATTATGTTTGTAATGACGTGTCAGTATGACGATTTATCACAGCTTGGAATAATCTAATACAACCTGCTTTCTATTTTTCTAAAATAGTATTATTAGAACTGTATTTTAAGGCAAATACCCATTACGTTTCTTTAGAGAGAGATGGGAAATAATTGCAAATTATGCAAAATAAGACTGGCTGTACTTTAAACTACTTAAAATGTCCTAAAAGCATAGTTTGTACTTATTTTAATATAATTTTACTTCTTCTGTCACCAACCTATATAGTAGGTAAGAAGAACTATTGTATTCCACCAAAAATTTGACATCTCGATTCTGAGATTTCATACATGTTTTTAGAAGCCCTGAATTAAAAAAAGGTATTTTTAAAAAAAGATCTGTGCGTATAAACAGCGTAACTCTAAAACAAAATGTTTGATAAATGCCAAACTTGATAATTAAATTCAACATTTTCCAAAGATGTGACAAGAAGATTTTCAAGAAAATCCCTGCCACAAACTACCCTTTATGTGGAAAAATTGTCAATGTTTTCGATTTTGATTAAAATACCACATATTCAGATATTTATATGATAAATAAAGTGTATATTTCTGGGAATAGTGATTAAGTTCTCTTCATTCAGTCTAATTTTGTATAATGGTAAACCGTAAGAGATAGACAAAGATGTATTACACAAAAAATGTAGAACTCTTGAAAACACACAATTTATTTCAAATAACTTTTTTTTTTGCGCTATCAGCCATTTCGGAGATATCCATTGTTATTGGTCTGAATTTTTCAATGTTTTGTAATTTTTTAATCTGCTGCTGCTGTTCAGCTGTTTCGCATGATGTTATGGAAAAAGTTTGGAATTTCAAGGCCAGCATACGAATACTTGCTTTTAAACATCTGACTGTCAATTTGGTTTCCTCTATTACCCTTGTACTTACAACAAAATCTATGATGAAGCTATTTCTGCAGAGGTTTGTCTCAATGAAAATGAAGTACCTAGATAGAAAAATAAGGCTTTCAATACAATACTTTGCAGAAGTTATATAAAGATAAACCTTGTATTGTGGGTAGAGAAAGATATGTAAAAGTTACACATCATATTTATTTCTCTAAGATGTATGTATATAGGTTATTATTAGAACTTGATTTTAAGGCAAATACCCATTAAGTTTCTTTAGACAGAGATGAAAAATATCACGGAGAATTACAAATTAAGAAAAAGAATCCTAATGAGTGCACTTTTAGCTGTCTAAAATAGCCTAAAACGGTGGTTTATACTTATTTTAGTGCAACTGCTTTCCTAGAGCTGTTTAAAGTAGTAATTAAAATGCCTAAAATGTTTCAAAAGTGTGTTTGCAGTCCATTTTAAACGTTCTTTCTTTCCTTTATTTATTACAATTTTGGCCTGGAATGACCTGAAAGAAACAATTTTTAAAAGTTGTTGTTTTAGTTTAAATTTCTGTCACCAAAAGAAGGCACCAAAACTTAACATACCTCTTGTCAAAGCTTGAATGTGGCATTGATAGTGTGCAATCTTTATTTTAAATTTCACGTCTTGTCTCTGTTTGTGGTTTGGTACTCATATTTTATATTGAGTTTAGCATACTTTTATGAAAAGAAACAATGCCAAGTTTTCAAATGGTACTTTAATTTATTATTAGCTGGTGGTTTATAAATTACGTATTTCAAGACAGGAACATAATATTTCTGCCATCTGTGAAAAAAATGGGTAGTAATTAAAAATGCTCTTTCCTATGGTAGCAGTAACTAATTTTTAAGTATATTAAAATAACAATTCCAAGTATATTCTTCCTGATGTTTGTTTTAAAATGAATTTCAGATTCTAGATTTCAAAAAATGCCTTAATTATTTTCCCTCCAACTGTTGAGAGGTCTTTGATTGGACAATTAGAGGTCTAAGTATGGAAGTAAACCTCCAAAAGCAGCAATGAAAAATGCAAGTAAACTTAGTTTACATTTACAATATTACTGTTCCTTTAAGCCTTTACAAATTTTAGTAGAGAAAGGCATTTTAAGTGTAGAGAAGTTTTAAAGAATCTTGGTAACCTATTGTATTTCTAATTGTGAGTAACATGTTATGCTTGTAAGGGTCATACCCAAATGTAAAAATATGTTAACAGTAATGTTGCGACTTACTTTAAATGCTTAAAATATCACTTCTCTTTACCTAAAATATCAAGGTCTAGTTATTACTTAGTTAAATGGTCAAATAAATCCATGATCATAAATAAGTTTCTATACGGGATTCTTATCTATATTCTGTTGCAAAATAATAGAGTCTATTATACAGTGATTAATTAATTCTCTTCAAATTATAAAAGAATTTCAATTCTTTTCAAATTCTAAAAGAATTTCAAAATTAATGCCACTGCTCAGATAAGTTTACAATCCCTGCAATTGGATATATTATTGGTTTATTTTTGTTTTATTTTTTAATTTGTCATTTGCACAGAAATGTACACACATGGAATCTTTAGCACATTTAGAAAAACATATGTTCTTAAATGTGTCATAAAACAAAATGTATCTTGAATACTTGTTACCTGGAGAGTAATCTCCATAATTGCTAATGTATTTACCGCAGTGGAAGATAAGACAGTCAGTTCCATTCTTGTAGAAGCTTCTAGGTAGCTAGCACATTCAAAATCTGATCTACTCATGTGTGATCTCAATTGGTTCAAACCAATGTCTAGGAATGCTTCTCTTTGTAAGAAAATTATACTGCAAAAGCTTTGGCCTTACAAATTATTTTATTTTTACTTTCTCTACCATATATCTAGTAGGTAGAGAAGGTATTGCATTCCACCCAAAAATTTGATACCGAGATTTCACTGGAAATACATGTTTTGAAGCCCCTTGAATCCAAATAAGACATTTTTTGATAATTGTGCGTGTGTGAACACCATAATTAAAAAATAAAAAGTAATATAAATGCCAAACTTGGTATTTAAGTTCAGTATCTTCTAAAGATGTGACACAAAGATTTTAAAGAAAATCCCCCACTCCCAACAACCCTTTACATAAATTTTTTTTCAAAATTTTTGATTTTCTAAAAAATGGCTCTAATGATTTTTATTAAAATACCATATATTTAAGATATTTACATGACGAATAAAATATATATCTTGCATTTTATGGGAATAGCCATTGAAGTCCTCTTCATTCAGAAGTAATTTTGTATAATCTTGTACAACTGGTAAACGTTAAGCAATAGATGAAAACATACTACACAAGAAATGTAAATCTCTTTAAAATACACAACTTGTTTCAAATAACTTTTTATGTGACATAAGCCATTTCTGACATATCCGTTATTTAAAGGTTTGAATTGTTTAATATTTAGCCGTTCTTTTAAAGTCTTGCCAATTTTGAATTGTTTTTCACAATGTCATGGAAACAGTATGGAATTTTAAGGCTAGCTTATAGCGCCCGGTTCTTAAACATTTTATTATCACTATTCCCTTTGTATCTACAATGAAATGTGTAATGCAGCTATTTCTAGAAAAGTTTATCTCGATTAAAATGAATTCGATAGGAAAATTAACCTTCATAAGAATAATTTGTATAATATCACTAATAAGCAATAGAGGGTAGGAAAAGTTATGTGAATGTGTCACATCAGGTTTGTTTAATGGTGTTTAACATCTTTCTTACTACCCATGGCACCACAGACGATGAACACTGGTGCTACATCAGATAAAATGATAATTGAGAAAGGAAATTTGGAAAGGAAACGTTCCGGGCCTAAGTTTAGGGTACATCCCTGGCATTTGCCACTTATGAGGACTGAGGAAAACCTAGAAAAGACCTCAGTCAGGATTTCAACAGCAGACCTCCCAATAATGAGTCTGTGCTTAACAACTTCATCTATTCGTGCTGATAAAATTTTCATGTTTCTCAGCCGAACCCATAATCAACTATGGTCCTCTCGTTGAAAAAAATTTGCTAGCTTTGGAACTTTGTAGTTGATGATGATCATCATCACTGTCATCACCACCATCTTGCCTTTGTCAATACCTGTTTATATGGCTTTGAAGTTTGTACTCTCAGGGATAATTCATGTGATTCCTGATGGCTTTGCTGTTGCAATTTTTATATTTGTATTCATATGAAAAATGACATTCATGGACATTGGTTTCATGAAGAAATTTGCGTTACCATAAAATTCTGGATTTATTAATCTTTTGTTAAAATGAAACTGACCACTTTTTTCTGTCATTGAGATAAAGCATTAGCAATAATGGGAATTACTTTTTAAATAATAATGATTTAGTGATGCACTTTGATACTTTATTGATTTTATTTGTCTATCCTTTGCAGTATACCTTGAAATCTAATAAATATTATGATAAATCTGAATGACATGGTCTAATAGACTAAAGGAGGCTTTTACTTGTGAAAATAGAATACTGATAAACTGTGATTTCCTTACTTTATTTATTTCACCTAAGAATGATGGAACAATGAAAATTGCTCCCTCATAAATTAATTTATTGCAATATTAAAATTAACAAATAAGCTTTCCTCTTCAAAATAAGCTATTTTATTTTGCAAAGAGGCAAGATTTTGGTGCTTAGTTTTACTAAAATGTTTGCTGTGTTATTGACCCAATTACCAGCATAACAAAAATATCTCGCACTCTTAAATCCAGAGTGTCTGCATTGTCTTTAATGAATATATTGGTCTTAAGAAATAAATAGAGAAAAAGGCTCTCAAAATGGATTGTGGTGATGTTTTTATATTTCATATTCAAATTTATAAGTGCTGTAAAAGTAATAAACAAATTTTTAAACTTTTGTTGTCTAAATGTTGCAGCTCAAGGGTTTTTTACTCTTCTGTTTTGTTAGTAACTGAACAAGACAAGGCTGTTATTCAAATTTTCTTTTGAATAAAAATGAAGAACATTTTTTTCTCATGAAAAAAAAGAAAAAGAGATATAATTTTCTAAAATTACATTACAAAGGATGAACACAGAGGATGTTACTATTAGCTTGCACATTTATGCTAGCATACTCTGCATTCAGGAGGTCTGTAATCCTTTGTTTTTATAAATACTGAGGTAAGAAATGAAAAGTTCATTATCAGCTATTTTGAACTAGTCAATTGTTTATGTAAATAAACATTTCTTATCACAATAGAATAAATTATTCTTTAAAATATGAAGTTCAAATACATAATAAGGGACTGATAAATAGTTACATCTTGAGTTTAGGGATATGCTAGGACTTGGGTTCTATAAATTCAAGCAATATGTAGTAACATTGGAATCATCTTTTTATCTTGTGAAGTTCAGTTATTTTGAATAAAAGCTGCTAGGGGAAACATATTGATTGCTTAGAAGGAAAGGAAATTATACATAATGTGCTCAAGAAGTTAGATATACAGTGCTCTGAATAGAAGGAAACTATTGAAAGCGAGAAGAAGCAGCAAGAATTATTGCATCAACCCAAGTCACAAACCAAGGGCCTAGCCACCTGTGACCCTGGCTTGTCATATACATATTACCTTTGTTCTTATAGTCATGGTATTTTGGAGTAAATTATTATTTCTTTTCTTACCTGTATACTGCATAGATTGCAGGAAATATATCCATAACACTCTAATTATATCATCAATGAGGTGTCAGAACTGCAAGCTTACATTCTCTTCATATACTATTGGTGGTTAAGTCCTTACATGTAACAGGGCTAACGTTCTCAAGAAAATATTTTAGATACATTAGAGATGCTAGCAAAATAACTCAAAGAATGAATAAAATCAGCAATAATAGACAGTGGAGTAATATTAATAGTAAAAATAATAATTTTAATACTTGAAGAAAAAATGAGAAGTAACTAAATCTGATGCCTTATGTGAAACACAGCGTGCAAGTCAGTTGTCGGCTTGCTGATGAAAGAAAGAGAACAAGTTCCACTGAATCCAGGTGTAATAGTGTGTTACTAAAAAGTGCCTTTGTTAGAGTTAAGAAATAACTTTCCTGTGAAGATTCTATCTAGTTATTAACTCTGGGCAAAATTAACTGGTATTTTTGCATTCATAATGTTTTTGCTGCCAACACTGTATTTATAAATTTTCATTGCAGATAGGTACCAAAATAACTTGGACTTATGTTATAAAACTTTACAGTTCATTGCAATGTTTCACATCTCTGCCATTATGCATGCCACAGTTAGTAGGACTTTATGAAACCATTCGTTGTTCACATTATGGCCATATACACTCATCTTTTAAGATAGTTAAACAGTAATGTTTAACAATAGGAATATGTATTTGGTGCATTTGGAATCTGAGAAATTCATTAATCTGATGCCCACTTTTAGAACCACAATTCATGATATTGCAAAAGAAAAATCATAAACGCTTGACACTAAAGTTTACAATACTTATACATACTTTCTTGCTTCCTTTGCTGGTTTTTCTAGGGGATGTTTCATGTGTGTTTGCTTGCATTGTCAGCTACTTGGAGACTTCAAGAAAAATTCCTGTTATAGTCGGAGGTGTCTGGTGCTTTTTACTTTCTCTACTACGTATAGTAAGTAGGGGAAGCATTGTATTCCACCCAAAAATTTGTTACCGAGATTTCACTGGAAATATATGTTTTGAGACCCCCTGAATCCAAAAAAATCATTTTTGGAAACATGTCCGTGTGTGTGTGTGTGTGTGTGTGTGTGTGTGTGTGTGTGTGTGTGTGTGTGTGTGTGTCTGTGAACAGCATAACTCAGAAACGAAGTCAGATAAACACCAAACTTGGTATTTAGGTTTAGTATCTTCCAGAGATGTGACACAAAGTTTTCAAGAAAATCCCCCCACCCCAGATTACCCTTTACATGGAACATTTTTCGAAAATTTTAATTTTCTCAAAAATGGCTCTAACAATTTTGATTAAAATATCATATGTTTAAAATATTTTCATGACAAATGAAATGTATATCTCGAATTTTCTGGGAATGTCTCCAAAAGTATTCTTCATTGTGAACGACTTTTGCATAACTGGTGAACCATAAGAGATAGACAAAATTTTACTACACAAAAAATGTAGACTGTGTTAAAATATACAATTTATGTCATATACATTTTTTTTGTTGAGTGAACCATTTTCAGAATTGCTTGTTATTCCTTTAAATTTTCCAATACTTATACTTTTTTTCTCAAATGGAAATTCGTTATTCATTTTTTTTTTGTCCTGGTAATGCAAAGGGAATGGAATACTCCACATAGCAACCAGCTCTTAAAATATTTGACTATAGCTTAAAGTCTACCAATTCCCCTTGCATCTACAAGAAAACTAGCAATAAGATTAACATCTCGATATCTCGATTAACATGAAGCATATGGAGAATAAGCGTTTGTAAAAATAGTTTGTAAAAGAGTAGAGAAAGTCATGTGAGTGTAACACATCAGATTGTTTTATTTATTACCTTAAAGTGGTATTTGAGTTTTATTTATGGATGCCTTTTAACTACCGTGGTTCTTAGTGTTCCGTTTCATATTGGGTGCAGAAGGCTGGAAAGTTTGCCCAGAGGCCTCTTTATCAGGCTTGAGGTTCCTCTACATGCCTAAATGTAGGCATGGATCCATCAGCTTTATTTGCCTTCCAAAGGAAGTATACTAAGGATTTTTATGCTAAAACAAAATCTATTGCCCTCCGGTTTGAACCCACAACCTTGAGAACTAGAGGCTAGCAAGGTATCCTAGACCATGGAGGACGATCTTGAAGAGAGAATTAAAAGTTTCTGGACTGTTGAAATTCACTAAGTATGATTCATGTTTCCTGGTATAGATTTTTCCTGAAATGTGTAGTTCTTTCAGATTTTGAACAGCTTTTAATAATTAGAGTTTAGTCTTGATGTTGTGGTTCTTTTCTCAGAAATGTGCTGTCACTACAGATTTTTCTATTTATTTGTATGTTATGTTCCTTCAGTATTGTTTGAGTTGGATGCCTATATTTCTTTCTGTTTTTGCTACATATTTTTAATAACAAATAGAAAAATTTATCTATTAGATCACTGATATTTTCTCTGGCAGTGTGTGATCTATTTTCTTTGATCTATGAAGTTTTTTATGTAATTGTTATATGATGCCAAAGTGATGTTGATATTTTTTAATATGTTTGTTTGTTTTGTTATTTGCTCTATGCATTCCATATTTTCTTATCTACTGTCTCTTTGTTGACTCCATTTCTTTCTGCAGATTTTACTTTTTCTATGTATTCTTTGTTGTACTCAGTTCTGTTTATGTGATATGTTTAAGTCTGTATGTCATACTACTGAATGCTACTTCCTTGAATGCCCTGGAGAACCACAGTTTAGGAGTTTAAACATTCCAAAAGCTTTCAGTTTCCTCTTCAAAGTCTAAAAAAGCTACCAGAGACCTTTAACTATAACAGGAATTTTCCAGAAGTTTCCAAGAGTCAAAGAGTAGCTAATAATGTGGACAAATAAATGTGAAACATGTCCTAAAAAAACTGGTAAGAGTACAAGAAAGAGTGTATATTCCTAATGTAAGATTTAGTGATTTACATGTGCTTCTTTGTGTTTGATTCCATATTGAAAATTTACAAATGTGTATATTTCTCTTAGAGTACAGGCTTACTCTCTGAACTAACACAAGAAGGGGTGTTCTCTATGCATAAAGCAACAAGAGTATTAAACACAAGTTTACAAGAGTCCTTTGTTTACTGTCAATCCAGAAGCCAAGTTTGTGAATGATTTACCTAACTGGTAGTAAAGGTTTAAGTAACCAGCATTTTGTGTTCTTTTTGAAGCTTCCTGGTTTCAACCTAACAGTCATATAAATATTTAAAATGCTTGATAATGGTGTTAAAGACAAAGCATTTATGGTCATCTCTTCTTGTGGGATAGTCTGAAGAATATACAGGATGTTTTCGTGATGATACAAACTTTCAGGGAAGATTAAGGAGTTGCAATGGAGTTGTTTCCAGGCCGGGGTTCCTTATATCAAATTCATGCATTTGTCCTTCTTAATCTTCCCTGAAGATTTGTATCATCATCACGGAAACATCCTGTGTATTCTTCAGACTATCACA
Source organism: Deroplatys truncata (assembly GCA_030765065.1). NCBI lineage: Eukaryota > Metazoa > Arthropoda > Insecta > Mantodea > Mantidae > Deroplatys > Deroplatys truncata. Next base: position 298,566,281 of record CM060975.1, on the reverse strand, counting down.
TATTGGAAAAACTAAAGGTAAACAGAATAGTACAAAATGGTGTTTACAAGAAAATGTTTCCCTTGTACAGTGCATACTTAGCAAATGTAGGATGACATGCGTGTTAACTGAGATGTAAAATCCCATGTGAACAGCCAAGTTTTTTGTGGCAGAAATTTCTATTAAAAGGAGTGATACAAACAATACGAATATTCTATATTTGGCCATTTGATGAACTTGGAGAATTATTATACTGTGTACATTGTATGCCATTTGATCTGTCAATGACCACAAAATTAACACTTTTAGGATGCACCTTAAGGCAACAACGATACAAAAAAATTAGGAAATAAGATTCATTTATTTCAAATTGAAAAGATGTGTATGTAAAGCAACCAAACCAGCCTTTGAATCAAGGCTGCTTATTCATTGCTGTACTATATGTCTATAAAGGTTCATTTACCACCACAGTCTTTTAAACAAGATAATAAAAATGAAGGCTTCATGTGCTTAGTTTTTTAAAAATAAAACGACTATTCATCAGAGTTGTTAATTTCATCAAAAATAATTTAACAAGCTATACTTGGATATTATAAACTATTACATTTTTTGCATACTTAGATATGTAATCTGAAGTACTCCACTTCAGTAAAATGGAGCACTGAATCAACATTTTGAAAAGGAGACAAATAAACTAAAACTAGCTCATTCCTTAAAGACTGTCTGTTGGTCATTTAAGTACCTAATGCATGCTGCCAGTGCCCGAGATATTTGAATTGACTATTATATACAGAGTATGTGAAATTCTGCACATAATATCATACACAAAGAAACAAATGTGTTGCTGGAATGTTTTACTCTGAATGGTGTGTCATTTTTCAGGAGCAAAAACAAATGAGTAATAAAAAAAAAAAAAGAAGAAGAAGAGAGAGAGATAATTTTGTTACACCCTTCATGATGGAATCTTGTTCATCTTTTAGCTTTCACCATCTAAAACCTACATTCATTCTCATTTTTAAACTTTATCTTCATTTAACTAAAAATGGTATTACTGCTTATTGTTTTAGATGTATGCACATTGGCACTTACTGCAGTAGGCCAAGAGTTAATGTATATTAAAGCTTTAAAAACTGTTTACATATCTTTAAACCACACATAAAACATGCCTATATTGGAACAAGAGACAAGCTGCATGTTAAACTCGGCAATAACAACAATGATTGTTCTCGTCTTTACACATAAAAGGTTAGTTCAGTAACATTCCTCTTTAAAGCTTTGTTGTAGTTTTTGAGGGAGTCAGATTCACTCAAGTGCAGATATATTTATTTATTTCTAAAAATAATATTTGTGCATCCTTTAAGAGCATGCAATAGTATTACTACATAAGTTTCTAATAAGAAAACCCTTTAAATGTACCCATACAATTTAGTGCAACATATTACCTGTTTCATTTACTATGGGATCTATCTTTTTATGGATGCATCAGAAACAGTGAATATAAACTGAAGCCAGTTTCAGTTTTTTCCAAATGTTAAATATAAACTATAATATTAGTACATATTCCAAATATATACATACATTATTTAAGTTAATGTTTTCTAAGATATATTACTCTGAAGCCTTGTCTGTGTAGAGTTACTTGAATTTTAAATCTTCAGATTTACTATGAGGTAAAATCCAAAAAATTTTATAAGTTTACCTCAAACCTTTTTATCTGAACAATTTTGTACTATTAAATTATTTAACCTTGTATATATATTCAGGTGCTTGAAATGAGCTAATTAAATTTTGAATAAATTCTTTTAAAAGGAAATTTGGAGGATGAGAAATTGAGTCAGATAGGTTTTGTCTCGAGAAAAACTCATTTTGATATATTTTTTAAATACAGTAGGAAACAATTTACACCAAAGTCAAAGCTGGTGATCTGACCTTAGATGTTAAAGGTGGTAGCATATAAATGAAACAATAAAGGAAAAATTAAAGTTAAAACAATACTTATGATGCAAAAAGCAAATATATTAATGAATTAATATACTGTAGATTAAAAATTATTTTTATAATGATTTTATAAATCTGTAATAATTTAAATACAGTTTGAATGTAGGTAGATACTCCATCAAATATTGTTTATCCTACACTATTAAATAATTCAACTCTATATATAGAATCTAGGGTGATGAATCAAGGAGGTCATGTCAATCATTGGTTAAGCTTCAAGATCATCCTAAAAATGTAATTTGTTACAAGTAATCTTCTTTATAATCAACTGTAGCTTATAATACCATTGCATTTGTGATAATCTTTGCCATAATCAGGGTTAGGATTTTTAGGTGCACATCTTTTTTCTTAGGGTAAGTTAATGCTGTGCGGAAAGATATCACAGTGTGAAATTTGGTTTCTAGTTGCGAAAAGAGGCATTTTTTCTCTCACCTTTTTCCCTTTTATGGGACCTTTACCCCTTTTTGGCACCTTTATCCCATTTTCCCCCAACCATGCCCATAATCCCCTTTTACCCCCTCTTTTCTTTTAAGTTTCATTCCAATTTATTCTTTAACTTTCAATTAATGTCTCCTCAGCTTGCTATGTACGTGCGAATAGTAAGCCTACCTCTTTCAGTAAACGCTGCGCAGGGATTGAAAGCATGCCCGCAACAATGGAAAATAATTGTGTGTTCGACAAAAACCTTTTCTCTTGCTTTACTGCTATAAAGTAGACCAGAATAATGCAATTGACAATGAGTGATTCTATCCCACCAGAATCAGTAGCCTGCTGTTCGTGAATGTGAGTTTGTTACTGTGAGAGACGTCATCTGTTTGCATGAAGGTGAAAGCTGAGCATGCAGAGATGGCAATAACCTCACCCGCACAGTTCCAAGAATTTTTAAGACTGGGTTCTGCTCGAAACTACTAGAAATCACTGAGACTGAAGTTCCAGCATGAATGAGAACACTCTGGTAATTGACGTGGTGTTATAAGAGAATGTGGACAGTGAATGGGCGCAAGAGTGAGTTGTGTGACAGTCACATTGTGTTAGCAAGTAAACTAGTGTTAGCTCTATGTTACATTACCAAACGAGTGTACTAGTACTAGATTTTACCATGCTAAAAGTGTCCAGTGCTCGATTTATTGTTCTGGTTGAGGAATTCAAACAAGATTTCATAGACACGGATGGAACTGTTATGCGATGTACTATTTCTGATTCAGGAAGTTTGTTAGATGAAAAACACCAGCGAGATCGCATCAAATGAACACGACTCTTCAAGCAAACAGCAACCTCTATTACGAAATGCATTTCAACAGAGTTCTTCAAAAAGCCAAAATTGATGGAATTAAACATTGATTTATGTGCAGCTCTTACACAAGCAGGAATTCCACTCACTAAGGTGAACCATCCAGCCTTCAAGGGATTTCTTGAAAAATACACAATGATGTCAATGCCCGATGAAAGTACTTTAAGAAAAAACTACATGGAGCCTGTTTACCAAGAAACCATAGAAAGAATCAAGGAGAAAGTGTTTGATTGCGATGTGGGAATCATTGTGGATGAAACCATAGACTCAATGGAATGATATGTTTTGAACATTTTAGTTTTTCCCCTTAGCAGGGGAGAAAATTAAGCCCATGTTGTTAAAAATGTACAAGCTGCAGAAAGCCAATGCCAGTACAGTAATACAATCCATTATGGACTTCTGCCAAAAACTCTGGCCTACAGGTATCGAGTTTGAAAAACTTCTTCTTGTGGTTACGGACCAGGCTCCATACACGGTTTCAGCTGTTAACCAATTGAAACATTTATTTCCTAACTTGAATCATGTAACATGCTTGGCTCATGCCCTTCACAGGGTTTGTGAATCCATAAGGAATGAATATGACATCGCAAATCAATTCATCTCTGCCCTGAAGAAGATTCTACTGAAAGCTCTGAGCTGGCCTGCCCCTTCCAAATTTCCCAGTCATTACTCACTGGGGATCTTGGATTGAGTGTGCTGCTATGTTGTGTGAGGATTTTGACAAAATTAAAGAGTTTGTGCTTTCTTTGGATCCATCCAACACAGGTACAATTTCCAAGCCACAGCAACTTCTGTTACCGGAGAAAATATATAATTTGCAGACAGAACTATATTTTGTCCATAGTTATAAGTACCTGCCTGCAGCTATTATATGATTGGAAGAACAAGATCTGGAAAAGGAAAAACAATGGGATATTTTTACTTCCATAAGGGTGCAGTTAGATGGCTTTGCCAAAGACAAACTTGAATCTAGTCTTCAAAAGAATCCAGACATTGAGGAATTCGCCACATCTGTAGAGTTACCATTCCGAGTGAGTACAAGGTTTACCCCACTGGTTTCTGTGGATGTTGAAAGAAGCTTTAGCATCTACAAAGACATTCTATCTCCTAATAGAAACAGACTTATTTTTAAAAATGTGGAGATGCTCAATGTCTTGAAGTACAACAACTTCATGTTTTTTCCTTCTTTTGAGTAATAATTTGATGTACGTGTTTGTAGTTCAATAAATTAGAACAGAGGAAAGAGAAATCGTTGAATTAGTTAAGGGACGGCACAACTGAAATTAACCAAAAATCTTAAAAAATCTAAAAAGTAAAAAAATTATGTTCCCAAAAAATTCTCCATTGCTTGTAGTTTTAGAATTCACTTTTATTTTTGACCTAGCAAATGCTTCAGGATCGTTACGAGACTTTTTAAATACCCTTGCGCATTTGGTTGCTAGCTGTTTATATTTTTAAAGCTTCATTTTAAGGCGTTTCTTATTTTCAGTATTTCTACATATTCAAAATCTTCCACACGATGTAGTTTTCATCCATTCATATTGACATTTTGTATGCTTATTTAAAAACCCAAATAAATGAAACTGTCATACAATTTTTCTGTGTAATGAATAGTTTTTGCACTACTAATTTTTGAAGATAACAATGTATACAAAAAAAAAGTAAATGCAAATACAAAACTGCAAAACCTTTTTTTCTCTTAAACTAAGAATGGTAAAAAAAAATTATATGACAAATTTATAGTTCCTTGACATAGAAGCAACATTAATTTTGTTTTTGTTGTTGTTGTTGTTGTTGTTGAAAAATACATCATGTATTGCATTTTGCATATAACCATAATTTTATACTTTGAAAATTAATAACTTGAAAACTGATTAAGGTTTTGGATTGAAATTCACAAAACAATTATATCTAAAGAAGATTGACATGTGGTTAAAATTTCAGCCCAATTGAATGGATAGTTTACAAAAAAGAGCAATTTCAGTTTTGCATCCCCTTAAATAAACCAGCACCTTATTGTACCTTTTTTCACCTCATTTGAACAGCTTTTACCTTTCTTTTTTCATCTTAAATTTGCACCTAAAAATCCTAACCCTGGTCATAATTAACATTGGCTTTATGGATTCTTTTTTAGACTTGCACAGAACACTTTACATTTAATCAGCGCAAGACCTTGGCTTTTCAAATGCTTGCTTTATTAATCTATTTGTATAATGAACACAACAAGCCAAGACTTGAATTCTCACACATATGCATCAATTCTAAGATGTGTCCTTTAGGAAACACTGTAGCACCATCCTCGATGAAAGAATGCTACTCAAGCAAGTAAGCCTGCTCTTAGCCCATCACAATTGCATTGATACCATGCGGTGTGTGATTCAGCAACCATGGAAACCTAATATGCCAACACAACCATAAAGTATGCATATGTTCACTGAACTCGGTATGTTCCTAGAATATCTACTATTAAAAGGATATGAATAACAGCAGTGATCAGGAGAGTTTGTTTACAATTCAGATTTTAATTTAAACTTTAATTTTAACTGATTTAATAAATTCTATTTTAATTTGCTTCAATTAATAACAAATATCAGCAGACAATTACACACAAAACTTTTTGTGCCTTTTTAAATTCCAATAATATATGCATTTATTAAGAAAAACATAAGTTATACTGAGCTCAATTTTGATTTAGTATAATTACCAAACTATAGGTATCTATACCCATTCTTGACAGCTGCTAATGCTTTTTACTTAATTAATAGCAGAGAAAAGTCAATCATATACGTTTTCAAACTTCTGTGAAAAACTGCGACATCACTAAGCAAAGCTTGGCCACCCAGGTACTATTAATTTTTATAAGAAAATACAGCTTTGCTTTACTGTGGCTTTAACCATTTTAATGTTAATGTACCTACCTAGTTGCATGGAGCCTTTGCACTTCCTATTAACAATTATTGCTATACTGGTTGCTAGGCCATCATTGCTAATTATCTGTTTGTCCCACCATGCATTCACAGAAAGCCAATAAAAGTCATCTTAATGTTCAATAGAGTTAGCAAGCTTATAGGCAACAGCAAATGAGATAAGTAATAAGAAGCCTCAAATTGTGCACTTTATAGAGATAACTCAGCATAGTATGAATAAGGTTAATGCAGCAGAGTTAGTTCCTGGTAGCACAATATATGTACTAAGCTTCCAATGGTTTACATTATGACATCAGAATCATAAAATGAAAGAAAAGTCCTGTTGGAATATTTTCTGAAATTAAACTCAAAGGAAACGTTCATGAGGTATGAGTAAATATGGGAGATTTTGCTAATTTTTAAACAATCCATGTTATAGTTGTTTCCAATTGTTCTAAGCCATGATTAAGACATTTAATATATTCAGAGAGAGAGAGAGAGGGGGGAGGGAAATGGAGAGGGAGAGAGAGACAGACAGAGAGAGAGACTCTGGAAGATGTGTTCATGTTGGTCTTATTTTCCGTTTCTTCTATCTTTCTTTTTCTTTTTTTGTTTTTGTTTTGTTTTGTTTGCCAAGCAAACTCAAGTACCATCAACGAGGGAAAATAATTTAAGATGCCAGGTAGTGACCTATCTGTTGAAACTTTTGTTTGCTAAGTGTGATGTGTTGTTAATTTAAATATGGTTTAACAAGGCATTAGAAGAATGCTAATCATTCTACTCAATGGGAAAACCCTTAAATTTTGAATTAAGTTGATTGGATTGTTAATTACGAGAGCTATTAAAATAATGAGTACCACTACCAAGTTATATCAATTTATTGCCAAATATCAAAAGTGCACGACATTAAAGTTAATGTTCTACATTCTGAATGTATTTAATATGTTGCTTAGCATGCTATGATCAATGCTTTTGACAAAGATATGAATATTATGCCCACAAGTTTCAAAATATGTATTTTAAAATGCATAACTATAAAAGCTGTATAAAAGGATGAATTATTGCTATATTTCCCAGATTTTCCCACTATTAGAAATAGATTAATGCTCAGTAAAATCCAACTTTTAAGAAGTAATGCAGCAGTTATAAGAACATATGTGAGAAAAGCTACTAATATGAGGGCAGTCCAGAAAGTTCCAAATGTTTTGGCCCATCGTGACGATGAGTATGGCTAGAGCCACCATCTTGGTGTCAGAACATTCCTACATTCAGTACGCATCCAGCTGTGGTAGTGTGAGTAATTAAAATGGGCACTACAATAGAAAATCCTGCCACTTGTGAAGTGTGGTTGGCTAAAAAGAACAAACCAATTGAAATTTATTGTCAACTTTGTGATGTTTACGGGCAGGGAATAATGAGTGAAAGCCGAGTCAGGCAATGATGCATTGATTTTAAAAATGGCCGTACCAATGTTCACGACATGGATATCAGTGGTAAGCCTAGCCTTATGACTGATGAACTGTCAATGCAAATCAATGACAAAATTCGTGAAAATCATCGTTTCACGATTAAAGAACTTTCGGAACATTTTCCCCCAAATTTCACAGAGTTTGGTGCATCAAATTGGTGCTTTGATACTGATGCTGAACTGCATGGCGGTGTAAACCAGTGGTTGAAGTCACAGGCGGCAGATTTCTACAGAGAGGGTATTGAAAAACACAATAAGATAAATGCCTCAATTTGAATGGCGATTATGTATAAAAATAGCTTAAGAGTGTACCTTTCAAATGTAGATAATAAATGTTGATATTTGCATTTTGTTAATTGTTTATTTCAAAATGTCTGGGACTTTCTGGATTACCCTCGTATTAAGCATTTCCCTTAGTTTTCCTCCTGTGGAATGGCTCCAAATACTGTGGCACATAGGGCCCTTGGGGCAGTTGTATCACTTTATTGTTATCATTGATAACAAGTGTGTGGTAAAGATGGTTATAAATGACCACTAAACAATCAACAGTGCAGTCTCAAAACTTCATGAGGCATAGATGCTCTTCTCTGTGCATGCATGGGGTTGCTAGGGGCTTTGTTTGCTAACAATTTTCTCAGGTCAGTCGAGCAGGAACTGCACTGTGAAGTGGACCATGTGGCTACATCTCTCTGACAGTACTCTACAAGAGTGTACGGGTCCATATTTAATAAAATGGTGATTGCATTTGAAGTTTTGCCAGATTTGCTCTCCTGTCCCTTGGGCTCCACAAAAGCATTTATTTGGGGAGTTATGTAATAAGTAGCTCAGCTCCAATATTACGATCTAGGAGCTGCTAGTCATAGTCCGTATAAAATGTGATATTCCCCTGGGATCATCACAGTATCACCACAGTCTACTATGATACAGTCATAAAGCGTGCAGTATTCTTATGCAGCTGGTTGCACTACAGCACTCCTAGAGGCCAGCTAGTAGTAGAATGATTTTAACCAAAGAGCTGTATTAATTTGTTGTATGAGAGAGAAAGACATATTTTTATGTAAAATGTTGGTTAAGAATAATAATAGGTACAAGGCGGAGATGTAGTGCTATAAATTGTATTAAAACAGCAAAGGAAAAGATGCCAGATTTATCTGTCTTCCAATTTCTGAAAGCTCCAGTATGACGATTTCATAAGACATTCTACCTACATTAAAATGTAAAAATATAAATATTAATGACCCAGTTGTGATTGTCACAATATATGAATGAAAACAGCCTTTCATTGTTACAGTAAATGTCCTTATGCCTACACACATTGAAAACAACGATTATTTCCTGTGTTTTCATATTTATGGCAGAATGTATTACATTTCATTAAAATATTAAATTAAATATCATCTAAAATGTGTAAATAAGGGTCAAATCTGTTTATTTTTCCAAAAGAACATGATAATAGAGGTATATTTTGTTGTCTGCTGAGATGACACAGTAGCTAGCCGCCAGGAGCACCAGTACCAAACCAATGTATTTTCTCTACATATGGAGCTTCATGACTGTATAAGTAGATATGGTATACACAACAGCTGCAGTCCTATAAACATCTTGGTTTTCTGATACTATGCTACCGTCAATAATAAAATTATTATATTCTGGTTTCCTGAATTGGTGGATCCCTTATTTGTACTCTTCAAACCTTTTTTTGAAGTAAAGGGAGTTGGAGGTTGTTACACTGCATCACTAAAAGACTACTTTGAACACATTTCGGAAGAATGGTTTGCTCCCATTGTCAGCTTGTTTCCAAATGATTTTGCTGATTACTGTCTGGGGGATGTGTGTGGTTAGTGGTGTTCTTTGGTGCCAGGTTGATGAACCTCCAAAGGCAGGTGGTGGTAGTTCAAAATTCATTAGGTGATTCCTGTGTTTGACAATATGCATTTTTTCCCAGATGTCCAATTCATAGCTGTTCTTGATCGGTTTTAAGAGTTTTATGTTTGGAATGATTTCATGGTTTGAAGATCAGAAATGATGTGCTACTGCTGATTTATCCATCTGTTTTTTGGTAAATGAATCTCATATGCTCTTTAAGTCTTATTTCCAGATTTATTTTGTTTCTTCCTATGTATACCAGGTTACGTCATTACAAACTATTTGATATATACCAGCTGACTTATCATTGGGAATAGGGTCTTTTGTTCTGTTGCATAGTAGTTTCTGTATATTGTGGCCATTCTGTGGAGTCGTGGTGATGTATTTCCTGAAAATCCTTTGAAATTTATGATATGTCCAAGGGTGGTAAGTGAACTTTCTGTATGTTTGTGTGGTTTTTGTTGTCAGAGTAAAGTCATCATTTGTTGGATGTATTTCTGTCTTTCAAACTTTTTTATCTTCTTATCTATTGTCATTTTCTGGTATTCATTCTTGGTGGATAATGTGATGGTATTCCTCTTTCTCCAATGGTATATGTACTAACCTGTATGTAATGCTATTTAAAATTGCATGTTTGTTGCTTGTAGGATTGTAGCTATTGTTTTTAATATAATTTTCTGTGTGCTTTGGTTTTCTGTAAATGCTGAACGTTAGTTTGTTGTGTGTTTTATTTCTTTTCAAAGACAGAAAAACATCCAACAAATGACGTCTTTACTCAGACACAACAGAGAAATACATCACCATCCTGACTCCACAGAATGGCCACAATATACAGAAACTACTATGCAACAGAACAAAAGACTCTATTCCCAATGATAAGTCAGCTGGTATATATCAAATAGTTTGTAATGACTGTAAACTGGTATACATAGGAAGAACCAAAAGAAATCTTGAAATAAGACTTAAAGAGCATATGAGATGCATTTACCAAAAAACAGATGGATAAATCAGCAGTAGCACATCATTTCTGGTCTTCAAACCATGAAATCACTCCAAACATAAAACTCTTAAAACCGATCAAGAACAGCTATGAATTGGACATCTGGGAAAAAATACATATTGTCAAACACAGGAATCACCTAATGAATTTCAAACTCTTACCACCCAGTAGCCTTTGGAGGTTCATCAACCTGGCACCAAAGAACACCACTAACCACACACATCCCCCAGACAGTAATCAGCAAAATCAGTTGGAAACAAGCTGAGGATGGGAGCTAACCGTTCTCCTGAAACATGTTCAAAGTAACTACCTTTTACTGATGTAGTGTAACAACCTCCAACTCTTTATTTTAAATTATGACACATCACTGTTACTAGCTTCTCAATCTTCAAACTAACTCTTCAAACTGTTTCATCCTGATTGTCCATTTAAGCTAATGGGTACCTTAATCATGACTAAGCACTTTCCTTCCAGTCACTTCATTTCATACAACATCACATTCAGAATCAATGGTGCCCGAGTTAATTAAATCTGTGGCACTGCAACCCTGGTGGGCCTTGATCTGCCAATCTGGCTGCCGACCTCATGGCCACTTATGCAAGGTAGAGGTGGATAATCATCCATTAAATACAAGAAAATGATGTGGTCAGTGCCACGTTTACCCAACTTCTGTAGGCTTTTGTGACCTACAGATCACCACCTATTGTAGCTTCTCAAATGAATTGTGATGCCAAGTGGGTACCATGTCTGGGAATCAAAGCACTGCACTCTTACCAATTATACCATGGTGCAGGATGATAACTCAGCAGTTAAATAAATTTTAAAAGTGGAACAATATTTGTTTTTACTTGAAGCATTGTGTTAGAATTTATTCTTGGCTTCATAATGTTAAACAATATTTTTTTTAGGTATATTTTTCTGCAAAGTACACTATTTCCAGGTTCATGAAGTATATATGGACAAATAACATAAATGTATAAAATATCTGTTTCTGACTTCAGTTTATATTACTTTTATTGTAAACAAGTGCCTCAAGCAGACATTTATTTTCAGAGCCTCAGGTTTTAGTTAAATGAATGTATCTAAAACAAACTGAAATATTTGTATGTGTAGTAATATTTTAAAATAAGTTTTGTGCAAGATGCACTCAACTTTAAAGTAGAATGTTTAGGACAGAGACAATATGGTGGGTGACTTAAACAAACTTGCTGCATAGGAAGATTAGATAGTAAGTCAAATATGTACAGATATGAGTACCTACTATAAACATATCTTTTATAATAAAATTTAACAATAGATATTTACATTTCTAGTGATACAGATTTCTCCCTTTTTTGTTTAGTATTGTCATGCTAGTAAAACCTGAGCTTATAGTTGGTGAGCTTTAACACTGATGGTGCTTATAAAACCTAATAGGAACTCTGCAAAGATGCGCTGCACAGAACCTCGGATTTACTAGCACAGATTTGACTATCCACAATGCTCACATTTGACCACAAAATAAATAAACTATGCATTTTTAGAATAAAAAAGTCACATAGATAGACCTCACTGTTGCTTATTTTATTATGTTCTTAACTCCAGTCCATAAACTCACTTATGTTAACATGTTAACTCATAATTAATGTTGCTTGTTCTTATTGCAATAATATCAAAGGTTGTAATTTTGGTGAAATAATGCAGCTCCCAGCTTTGTGATTTTCTTACTGTTTATGGACAAATAAAATATTTATCACACATGCATACACCCACGCACACATACACACACAGACATACAGCTTTTACAGATGTCATGACATCTGTATCACGCTTCACTTACCTGTTGTAACCACCACCTGGTTGTTGATTTGGTGAAACAGCCATGTTGTCAGGAGTTGAGCGATTTACTGTGGGTTTCACTTTGTTTACTTGCTTGCTGCTGCTCATTGAATTCACCATTGCTGTTGGCGTACTTCTGTGGTTTCGCATCACTGTACAATAAAACATTATATATTTAACACTTTATGTTCCACTATTACATAGAAGTACACTTTTGGCTCAGTTGTAATGTATTTCATTGCAGGTATATGTACACATGAGGTGTGCAATAAAGAAACAGCATTCATGCTCTAACACTTTATTGAAGAAAAAAAAAAAAATCAATGGGAATGTTATCCTCTTCGTGTAGTCCCCTTCCTGGTTCCTATACCACTACGTGCAAATTTTTCATTGTTGAAAATAGTGCTGCAGGGCATCTTGTGTTATGCTGTTCAACAGTTGCATCGCTTTTCCTTTTGCTGCATCCATGGACTTGAACCTGATTCCTTGGAACACAACTTGACTTTCAGGAAGAGAAAAAAATTTGCACAGTGCTAGGCCTGGCAAATAGAGTGGATGATCCATCATTATGTTTTGCCAAATAACTAATAATAATAATAATGATGATGAGGAGGAGGAGGAAATTTATTTCCACTTCAATAAGAATACATGTTAGGTCATTAGTTACACTATAAATTAGAATACTTACATTTGATATGCTATAATAGTCCTCCTAATAACCTAATTTATAAAACACTACATTAAGTTGCTGGATTCCCTAGGGCATATAGGCTAAAACCCTGAAGTTGCTGAGCTGTTGAGCCCTATTTACTACTTATTTATATCACCTACTAATATCTAACTTCCTTCATTTTCCTCCTTTCTGATATTCACAGCCATTTAGTCCTCACAACACCCAAATAGTTTCCTATTTCCACTATGTTTGCCCTCATTTTTGCATTTATCATCTTTTTACCTCCAATTTCTCTCAGTAGATCTGTCCACTTCTTCTTTCCAAATTTGTTTCTAAGAATCTTGGTTTCCTCACAGTCTAGAATTATATGCCAGTTATCATATTGGTTAGAAAATGGGCATTTTCTTATATCACCCTTTGCTCTTAATCCCTTTTAATTTCAGCAGCGCTGTTCTACCCCATGTAAAGCCTTCCCAATCCATTTTCAGTTTTATATATATATATATATATATCCACTATATAACCAACGATGATTTGGAATTAAAAATTCCCTACAGTATCTTCAATTCTAGATTTAATTTCTTTCTAGAAACCTTTTCCTAGTGTTTGCCTATCTCTCCAAATATCCCCAATTACAATTTTATACATAGTTTCCCTTATGCTAGTAGCGCAAGTATCTACTGTTTTAGCTTTTCCGGAAAAGATAAGTGCCTTAGCTAAGGGAAGATTAGCAATGACTGCTATAAGAATAAGCTTAAAGAAAATACCAGATATGCAAACTAAATGATTGGAAAGGGTTTACAAAGCTGTAGTTGAAGCAAAAATGGTCTATGGATCAGAGATTTGGGGAAGTGACAAAGAATGGGAGATGACTGATATAGTGCATAGATTGTTCTGTAAATGTATATTAGGTTTATCTATTTCATCACCTAATGGAGCACAATGTTGGAGTTGGGAAGAGTAGGTAGCAAGGGCATGATAGTATAAAGGATACTTAAATATTGGCATAGATTGAAATCATTGGATGAGCATAATATTTGAGGCAATGTTTAATAATACAAGAAAAATCCAGTGCTGGAATGAACTAGGCTCAAGAAATAAGAAGTATTCTACAGGAAATAGGAATGGGTAACGTATGGGAGGAGAGAGAGGAGTTAGTTAAACGTTTCTGGAAAGAAGTGAGGAACAAAGTGGAAGATATAGAGAAACAAGAATTATTTCAAAGTCTGGAAGGAAAGTAAGGTTTGGAACTATATAGACAATTAAAGGTGGACTGGGGAAGGGAGAAGTATGTGGATGTAGGTAATAGGTTAGTGAGAGAAGGGTGGGCCTGGTCTAGATTAAGTGCACATAGGTTAAGGGGAGATAGGAAGGGAGCGAATTTGAATAGGTGTCCTCTTCGTAGAGAGGCAGATAATGATTTGCATTATATAATTGAATATGCAGAAACTAAGTTATGGAGAGATCAGTTTTTACCTAAAGAATGGGAGAATGTTAACAAAGAAGTATTAAAAGTTAGGATAATGAAAATACAAAAGGAGAGGGATATAAAAAGAATAGGAGAATATATGGGGAGAGTACGAGAAAAATGGTTTAGAAAAATAAAGCAATATGAATTTGTTATGACCCACCATGCATAAATAACCTTGTTGTTAAAATGCATGATGGACTAAAGAAAGAAAGGAAAAAAAAAATAGCAACTCAAAGTAATGTATTAAAAATTGTAAGATTCTTGTATAACATAATGGAAATAAATACATACATACTAGTTCTTTAATGCTCTTTCCAAAATGTTTCCTTTGCTACCAACCCTTCCTAATTCCACTTGAGCAACACCACTGGGTGAAGCTCTTGGCAATCCCAGGATCAATTTACAGAAGTTTCTATGGATCATATTTACATTTGCCCACCCTTCCTCCAAACCCCAAATCTCCATTCCATATAACATTTCAGCCTCCACTATTGTCTCATAGATTCTCTCCAACCATTTTATTTGCATTCCTGGTGTTTGTATAAACATGCTCTAATAACCTTCAGAGCCAGCTTTTCTTTTGCTATAATCAGTTTCCTTTGCTCACTCCATCCACTATTAATTTAGACTTACTGCTAAGTGGTCAATAACACTTCATATATAGTGTGTTGTGGGCTGGGGCATTGTCCTGGTGTAAGATCCATGAGGCATTCTTCCACAAGTCTGGTCTCCTTCATCGCATGCATTCGTGGGGAGTCTTTAAAGTGTTTTTATAATAAACCTGGTTGACAGTCTGAGCTGCAAGCATCCAGTCAATCTAGATAACCACCACATATTAAAAAAAGCAAACAAACAATCATTACTGCTTTGAATTTTGTTTTGTTCATGCACACTTTCTTCTTCCTGGGGATTGGAACTCTTCCAATGCAGGAATTGTCACTTAGTCTCTGGATTAAATTGGAAAATCCAAGTTTCATTATGTTGCATGTAATTATGTTTTTGAAGAAATCAGGATTATTTTCAAAGTTTTCTAGAATGATGTTGCTTTCGCTCAGGTGTGAGGATTTTAGGCACCATTTTAGCACACACTTTTTTCCTGCCCAAATCGTCATGCAAAATCGTATAACACTTTCCTTATTGATGTTGGCAAGTTCAGCAACTGCTCAAATGCTCAATTGGCAGTCTCCTTGATTAATTTTAGTGACTTTCTCCACATTATCTTCAGTTTTTGTAGTGGAAGGATGGCCCAATTTTGGACCATCCCCAACATCTTCCCTACCTGCCTTAAATTTCTTAAACTGTTCAAAAAGTTGTGTATGAGACAGACACTGATCAGCATCAACTTGTCAACAAAGTTTAAGTTTCTGTGCTGACTTTCCAAGTTTTGTGAGGAATCTGATGTTAGCACCTTGTTCTACTTTAGCACTCAGCTTTATTCTGATGGAGCTCAGACACACATTTCATTTCTAACACAAGTCACAGCAGTCTAACTGCTGCTCATATATGGAACCTCATGTGATAAATGAGTAAAAAGTTATTTCTTATTTCTTGGTTTACCCTCTCCATTTGGAGGACTTACAAGCCAATGATGGGGTCAGACATCTGTTGGGGAGCAAATAGACTTTGGGATAAGATTGAAGAACCAAGATGGGTGATAAGCCCAAAGTCTGGTGTGAGAATGAGGAAGGAGATGATATGAAATTACAGTGAAATGGATGAAAGGAAAGGTGATGATGGAACAGTTGGTGGAGTGAATGGCAGCTGGGGTAAACTAGAGAAAACCCACCCAAATGCACTTTGTCCACCACAAATCCCACATAGATCCCTGGGATTGAACCCGGGCTGCCTTTGGGAGGTGAGAAGTACAACCACTCAGCCACGGCACTAAAAATTAGGTCCAATTTCTTTCATCCCACGTCTCATAGTACAGACCGTCAAAAATCTTCTGTCCAATGTAGGGAAATGCTTGTTTCACCAGCAAATCATTGGCACACATTTCCCTAGTCCTTAAGTCCAAGTTAACAGCAAACCCAGTCAATATTGGAAAAGAAGATCAAGTCAAGTCAGGTAATAAATTGGATCTAATACTTACTTAAGGGGGGATTAAAAGACTATTCTGCCAATGTTAAATCTACTAAATTCATAACCAATTATCTCAGAAACTATTTAACATATCAGACTAATACTTTTACAGGATATGGATAAATGGTATCTCCTAAAATATAATTTAGCCATCTTCAGCAGTTTCTGATAAAATAGGTAATTAATACTGCAAAATGTCACTTGCAGAAAAAGATCTGCAAAGTAAAGATTCAGAAAACCAACTTGCATATATTTGCAAAGAAAGAAGCCACAAGGCTTGAGCATACAGAAGCTGCAATACTTAACAAAAGTATGAATTTGTAGAGCAAAACTTCCCCTAAAACATGGGCTAGTTCATCACTCTACTCCAAAGTGTGTAGGAGTGGCAGAATTCACAGTACAAAATGGCAAATGCAATACCATTTTTAAAAATATAAGTATTTGCCTAAAATGATAAAATAAATATGAGATTGAAGAGGAAATTCCAATTAATAAGACTGCATGAAAAACTAAAAACATAATTTTTTTGGAAATTACCATTTAGCCTTCCCTTAATGTAAATACACGATAAAGTAAACAAGCTGACATTCTGACAAACAGCATGAGCTCATTAAGCCCTTATAATTATATAATTGTTTAATGACTGGTATTATGTTATAATAAATTAAACTTAATTATATTCAGTTTTATTTGTTTTATCAATAGACACTTTAGTTTCTGTGATATGGTGTGGGTATAGTATTGGTGTGTATTTGTGTATTTGTAGCCCCACGTTGTGGATAATGTTTCTTACGTAATGTTGTTTACCTCACTAGTGCAGCCATCTCGTGTGACGTCATTCGTTGGTCTGGCTCGTAGTTCCCTCTGACGTAGCAATCTATATGAATTAGTTTTAAGGTTATGTATATTGTCTTCCGGCCAGCTATTTAGGTAGGCATTTAATTCTTGCAGGGTGTGAAGCGGAAAAGGAATCTTTTATCCAAAAAATTACTAGTGAAGAAATGTGTTTTATAATGTTTTATTGTCGAACACGTGCACTAACACTTTCACAAATTTATCTTGATAATCGCCATACTGAAACTGTTTCTAATAACTTCTCACTTTTAACTCACGTACTTCAATTTTTGTATATAAGTGACTTTGTAATATTTTAGATCTTTAATGATTTTCACTGCGTGTAATATAACGAACTGAAGGACCGATAGACGACATGTAGTCACGTATTGTACACGAATCTTTGATGAACTGAGCGGGAGACGATGTGTAATGCTTCGTGAATCTTGACGAACTGGGTGACGATGTGTAGTGTGTCGTGAATCTTGCCGAACTGGGGGAACGCTTGACTTCGAGCATGGCTATTTATAGGCTTGCCCCAAGATACACCTAAAGATTATAAATGAATTACCATTGGCTAATAAAACGCGCCAACATTAGCGTCTATTTTACTATCCAATGAAAACCACTAATACATATTACTTTTATAGAATGTTCTGGAAGCTTTTTTACTGAAAAGGCGCGAAACATGACGTAACTTCCTGGTTCCCGGTAACGATAAACAACTCAAACCCTTCATTGCAGTATTGTTATTGTTAACAGTTTCAGTAGAGCCTAATATTATTATTTACCACCAATAATTACAATTATCAAACCTCCGAAATCAATGCTACACAAAAATACATATTCATATGTAAATAATCATTTACATTAAAGTAATTTGTGATACAAATTACCGTCTCATATGCCCCACTAGAAATATAATTATAAACATTTATAACCTGTTTGGAAATTTTATAATTTTGTTTTTAGTCTCCTAAATCTTGTAACACACGCTATTCACTTTCACTTAACACTTCACACGTATTTAACACACGACATATGTTTTATCTCGCCACTACTTACTGGCTTTGGTTTAATTAATTTAGATATCAATCTGACACAAATTTTTTTTTTATAGCAAATATTTTACCCTAAATTATTTAACTAGTGTTACAAAAAATGGTTTACTTTCTTATATTGTTACCAAAAATCTATCATTCAAGAATTTTTGTAATTTTAAACATTTACCAAAAATATTTACCCTGTACACAAATATTTACATCTCTTAAATCTAGACAATGTTTCACATGTTCTATTTACTACATAAGTATTTGTTTCAATTACTTTTAATTATATTTACCAATTTTTTTGTTATTTTGTACTTTGCAAATATATTTACATCTCTTAAATCTTGACAATGTTTCACCTTTTCTGTTTGCTACATAAATATTTGTTTTGAATTATTTTTACCATTTTTTTTTGTTATTTTGAATTTTATTTTAATAATACTCTTTGAATTGTATTTAATTTAATATCATATTAAATTTCAATCTTTGCATTCTTAATTTTTAAATCTTGGAATTGTATTTACGTACTTTTAATTTAGTATCATATTAAATTTCAATCTTTGCATTTTTAATTTTTAAATCTTGGAATTGTATTTACGTACTTTTAATTTAATATCATCTTAAGTTTCAATCTTTGCATTCTTAATTTTCAAATGTTGTTACAGTTACTAAAAATTGTTATATTTTTTTTTTTTTTTTTTTTTAAATAATTTATTTCTCTTTCCAAATGATATATATAAATAGTTAACCCTCTTACGTTCCAATACATTTCTCTGCAAATCGTCTTTAACTATCCAGCATTTACTTTACATCTCATTGCTATTTACCCTCCTGGATCAAATTGTGTGTGGCTAAACATTACTCGTAACCGTAACCTAACCTTCAAATTGTTGTTCATGAATAACCTCTTGTATTCATTTGAAATTTCCTCACATGATAACATCTGAAAACAATCTACAGTTTCCTGAACAATAAATCCTTTAACAACTGTCATTTTCAATTCTTCTACTATCTCTTTACTTTGAAAGTACTCTGACAAATCTGTACTAAACTGTACTGGACTGGAGTTTTCATTTTGAACATCTTGGTACAATTTATTTCTTTGCATTACCGATTCATTCTGTATTTCTGATATTTCCCCACTGAAATTAACTTGCGGCTCATTTACATCTACATTCATAACCTCATTTATCTCTCTTAGCTCACTTGAAATACTACTCATTTGACTTCCTAACTCTGTACATTCTACATTAACCTCACTTTTAGTATTAACCTCACTTTCTTTGTTACATATTTCCCTGCTCATGTCTAGCATTTTCTTTGAGATTTCTCCTGTCTCACTTGCTACTACTTCCTTTTCATCACTCATTTTTGGCATACTACTATCTAGCTTAATAACTTTCTTTTCCGTTTCTTCACTGCTTTGATCTACTTTTTGCTCTAATACCTCATTACTCCTACCAATATTTTCAATTGATTTCCTGTTTTGTTCTAAGCTTTTACCAATATCTTCTCTTAATTCCCTATGACTCTTTTGCATATCTTCCCTGTTTTGATCTATTTTCTTTTCTAATTTCTCATTATTCATTTCCATGTTCTGAGTTAGTTTTTGTTCTAATTTTTCATTATTCTTACAAAGTTCTTCCCTCATTTTTTCTAATTTCTCATTATTCTTTTGCATATCTTCCCTCAATTCCCTATGCATATTTCTCATCATTTCCATCATTATCATACTATTATCAAGATTAACATTTCCTGCTATCCTATTCTCACTTTCTACACTAACATTTTCATCTTCAAATCCCAAAAAATCTGGGCTATTCCCTGTACTTTGTATTGGATCACAGCTAACTGTTACACTATCTCCCTCCATAATTATTTCTTCTGTATTATTGGTAGCCATTGTTTTTATTATCCTACCACTTCTCAGTCTCATTTAATTACCTTTTTGATGCTGTCTGATGCTGCAGTTTTGATGTCCAGCGTTCTGCCCCATTCTCCTAGGTTTGTATGTCGCTTCTGCGTTGTATCGTGATGAATCTACGTCGTTTCGATGTTTTCTTGTAGCTGAATTACCCTTCTGTCTCGGAATCTGCGTCTTGTAGGTCGTTTCACTGCTTCTTTCGCCTGTTTCTGGTTATTCTTGTTCCTTTCCTAGTCGTCTAGCCTTCCTTTCCTAGTTGTCGCTCCACGTTGATGCGCCAATTTGGTGTGGTTAAAACAAATTGTATATTTACTTCACTTTAACTGCCCCACGTTGGGCGCCAATTTGGTGTGGGTATAGTATTGGTGTGTATTTGTGTATTTGTAGCCCCACGTTGTGGATAATGTTTCTTACGTAATGTTGTTTACCTCACTAGTGCAGCCATCTCGTGTGACGTCATTCGTTGGTCTGGCTCGTAGTTCCCTCTGACGTAGCAATCTATATGAATTAGTTTTAAGGTTATGTATATTGTCTTCCGGCCAGCTATTTAGGTAGGCATTTAATTCTTGCAGGGTGTGAAGCGGAAAAGGAATCTTTTATCCAAAAAATTACTAGTGAAGAAATGTGTTTTATAATGTTTTATTGTCGAACACGTGCACTAACACTTTCACAAATTTATCTTGATAATCGCCATACTGAAACTGTTTCTAATAACTTCTCACTTTTAACTCACGTACTTCAATTTTTGTATATAAGTGACTTTGTAATATTTTAGATCTTTAATGATTTTCACTGCGTGTAATATAACGAACTGAAGGACCGATAGACGACATGTAGTCACGTATTGTACACGAATCTTTGATGAACTGAGCGGGAGACGATGTGTAATGCTTCGTGAATCTTGACGAACTGGGTGACGATGTGTAGTGTGTCGTGAATCTTGCCGAACTGGGGGAACGCTTGACTTCGAGCATGGCTATTTATAGGCTTGCCCCAAGATACACCTAAAGATTATAAATGAATTACCATTGGCTAATAAAACGCGCCAACATTAGCGTCTATTTTACTATCCAATGAAAACCACTAATACATATTACTTTTATAGAATGTTCTGGAAGCTTTTTTACTGAAAAGGCGCGAAACATGACGTAACTTCCTGGTTCCCGGTAACGATAAACAACTCAAACCCTTCATTGCAGTATTGTTATTGTTAACAGTTTCAGTAGAGCCTAATATTATTATTTACCACCAATAATTACAATTATCAAACCTCCGAAATCAATGCTACACAAAAATACATATTCATATGTAAATAATCATTTACATTAAAGTAATTTGTGATACAAATTACCGTCTCAGATATGAGATAACTTACCCATGATTGATCTCTAAAATGAATAACCTTTGTATATTTTTTTCATGAAACTACATCCCAAGCCTCCTGTACCATTTCCCAGAACTACTCTGATATACAGGATGAGCCAAAAAACTACGAACTGACTGTGTGGCGTTTTTCCTGTTCATGTCCTCGGCACTCGTTGCTGTCTGCAGCTATCATAGACAGGTGCGGATGAAACCATATAACATTTTTAAAACTACTTTTAAAGGCTTTACTTACCAGCTTTATGAAAAGAGATGCTGAAACTGGCCACCGTCGTTGTCCATACATTTTTGGCACCTCTTTAGGAAACTATACAATCACTCGCTGTAGCTCACGTTGAGAAATGCTGGCAATTTCTTGGCAGCAGATATTTTCTTTTAATTCTTCCAGGGTGTGTGGGTTTGTCTTTGCACTTTGTTTTAACTTACCCCAGAGATAGAAATCACAGGGAGTTAGGTCAGGGGACTGAGAGGGCCACAAATCTCTACTAATAGTTCTGTCCTCAAATGCACTTCTATTTTTCTCATCAAAATATTGGCCATATAAGCTGTTGCAAAGTCTTGTTGAAAAAAGGCTACTAATTCTCTAAAAAAAGGGGGCAAAATTGTATTCACATATGTACAGGCTTCAACTGTTGACTCGAAAAAAATTGGCAAGTGATAGATAGTTTCCTAAAGAGGTGCCAAAAATATATGGATGACGACGGTGGTTAGTTTCAGCATCTCCTTTCATAAAGTTGGTAAGTAAAGCCTTTAAAAGTAGTTTTAAAAATGTTGTATGGTTTCATCCGTGCTTTTCTATGATAGTGGCAGACGGCAACAAGCGCCGAGGATGTGGACAGGAAAAACACTGGTTCGTAGTTTTTTGGCTCACTCTGTATATATAAGATCATCTGCTATCCAGGGCACCATTCATTATTCACTACACTTCAGCTCAGCTCGGATGGGGCTGAGATCTGGGCTCTTAGGAACCCAAAGGAAGACTGAAACATTAACTTGATGAGCCTAAAGTCACATCTGGCTTAGGTGAGTTATAAAGATGGAGGAAAGAGATCGTGCATTAAAACAAGTGAATAATAATTTAAGTTTATGTAATATTTAAGTAATTAAGACATAGAAATTCATTTAATTTTGAATGTAAATAAAGTGTGTAAACAAATCCTTTCCTGTGGCTGCAGTATATGCTCCCTAGGTAGCAAGGATGAAATTGAAATTGTTTTTTATTTATGGATGCTCTTTTAACTATTATGGTTCTTAGCATCATTCTATACTGGGCATGAAAGACTGGAAATTTTGCTTAGAGCCTTTTTATCAGGCTTGAGGTTCTTTACATGCTGTAAATCTACAACAAGGGACCAAGGGTTTTACTTCCCTTCTAAAGGAAGCCATTCTAAGGATTTTTATGCCCCAAAAAATCCATTGCCCTCCACCAGGTTTGAACACATGACCTTGGGGACTAGAGAGGTAGCAAGGATGTTAAGACGTAGTTGGGAAGTCAAGTTTTCCCTCTATTTGTCATACAAAATCTCATACTACTCTAGAAATTCACCCCCAACAGTAACAGATATAACCATAATTTGTTTATATTTGACAGCTACTTTTGAATGTTTTGTGAGTTGATTGCCCATGTAGTTTGTTAATTATAATTATTTTAAAGAGTTTGTGTTCACTCAAAAATGAATTTGACGGAAAACATTTCCAGGATATGATTTTTTACAATTTTAAATATCATCAATGCCTAAGCAATGTGAAGTTCAGCTTAGAATTGCATTTGGCAATTCAAAAGAGATGACTTTTTGTCTTTTTTTTTTTAATAATGAATTTTGTGAAGGATGCCCAAGAACTGCTGTTACTGTTGAAAATATTGTTGCTGTTCGAGCAATGCTTGAAGAAGATTAGCATACTTCTTATGAATTTATTCAGGCAAAATTGGGCATTGGTACGAGTTAAATTCAAAACATTTTACATCAACAATTAGACGTGAGAAAACTTTGTTGTTGAAGGGCTCCGCATAAACTGGCTCCCGATAAAAAACAATGTATTGATTGGTGCAGAAAAACTCTGAAAAAATTCCAAGGTGATGCGGTATTACTTATAATGTTTGTTTACATCGGTGTTGAAGCCTATTTGTAGCGGTTTATTGTTTACGTAATATGTTTTACGTAATTTATTAGAACTTGAAGATCTTATATTGTGTTTACTTCATGTGAGTGGAAGCCATCTTGTGACGTCATTCATTTGTTTGGTTTGTAGCTCCATCTGGCATTAGCAATTTGCGGTTCCTAGTATCAGTTTTTGAAATAATTCATTTCAAATGTCCTCCGGCTAGCTATTATCTTATCTTGGGTTGAACATGTGTCTCTATACAGGTTGTGAAACGGAAAGGAATCTTTTATCCAAAAATTACACTGATGAAGAAATTTGTTTTATAATTTTTATTGTCGAACACGTTCACTATCACTTTTACATATTGATCTGGATACTCGCCAAACTGAAACTGTTATAATACTTCTTACTGATCACTTTTAATTCACGTACTTCAACTTTGTGTATAATTAACTTTATAATACTTTAGATTTTCGTAACTTGTGAATCTATAGCCGACGTATCTCATACAAATATTTTGACGAACTGACGAACTTAAGACGACGTGTATTGCACAAAGAATTTTGATGAACTGCCTAAATACGACGTGTAATGTATGAATGCTTTCGGCGAACTGAAGGACTGACGGACGTTACCTCTAACCTAGCCTATTTATACGCCTGCATCAAGATACGCCTAAAGATTATAAATGAATTACTATTGGCTAATAAAACGCGCCAACATTAGCGTCTATTTTAATATCCAATGAAAACCACGAATACATATTGCTTTTAGGGAGAAAATATTCCAGAAGTTTCTACCGAAAACGCGCCAACATTACGTAACTTCCTCGTTTCCAATAATGATAAACAGCTCACCCCCCCTCGCTGCATTATTGCTATTATTGACAGTTTCAGTAAAGCCGTATAAACTTATTTCCCAACAATATTTACAATCAATAAACATCTGAAATCAATGTCACATAAAAATGCATATTCATATTACAATCATTATTTACATTTAAGTAATTTGTGATACAAATTACTGCATCAAAGGTGGCACTTCAGATTTGGTTTGGAATACTGTTACTGGTGATGAATCTTGAATTTATTGTTATGATCCTAAAAAGAAAAGTCAGTTGGCTCATTGGGTCTTTTGAACAGAACCTAAGCCAACAAAAGTCCAACAAATCCACAATGCTGGTAAGAAGATGGTTGGTAGTTTTTTTGCTACTATAGCATTAGAAGATAGAAATGCTGTTACTGCCGATTGGTGCACAAATGTCTGTTAACTGCAAATTTTTTAAAAAGTTCGTGAAAAATGCCCAAAAGGAAAAATAATGTTATATCATGACAACACATTGTCGCATACAGCAAAATTAACAACTGAGTATCTGCAGGTCAGCATCATGGACCTTCCACCATACAGTCCTGACCTAGCACCTTTGTGATTTCTTTTTGTTTCCAAAAATTAAAGATAAAATACGTGGGATCATTTTTTCGTCATCAGATGAAGCAGTGGAACATTATAAAAACCTGGTTTCTGAAGTGCCTCAGGAAGAGTGACATCATATGCAAAAATGTATTGATGTTAAAGGGGAATATTTTAAAAAACAATAAGATCATTTAAATTTTTTAAACCTAATACTTGTTTGATTTTCTAAAAATTGTCAGTGTTACCCTCATATGCCTGATAAACAGAGAGTAGTTGGTTGAAACTGTATGAGTTGGAAGTACCTAAGTCAAAAGAAATTCAAATTCCTTCATTTTAGCTTGGAAAATGTTAGATGTAGCATACCTCAAGGCTCATCTTTAGTTCCTTACTGTTTTTAGTTGATTTTAAATAAAAGTGATCATGCTAATACTAGATTTTCTTTTTTCACATATACACGTCTGGAAAGACTAAACAAGAACTTAAAACTAATATACATTATGCTATGATAAATGTATAATTATGTGGTATAAATGAAATAAACTAACCATAAAAAAATGAGTGTAGGATTCCATAATACAGATATTAAAAACATTCGTTTTTTCAGATGTTTGTTAGACATTGAATTAGTATTACCTAATATAAGATATATTAGGACAGTGATTCTGATTGGAGAATGCTTATTGATATTATGTGTTAGAAATGATGACCAATATACTTTGCTTAAAGTAGCATCATTTGCATATCTCTACCTTGCAGTATAATATTCTGTGATACGTCTAGTTATAATATGCAAGATTTTTAAAATTTAAAAGAAAGCAGTAAGATTTATATTAAACCATTGGATCAGTAAAAGCTGCAGACCATCTATGAAGCTTTAAATGCTTACATGTATATACCAGTTTTTACATGACTGCAGCATTACAAATAAATTAAAGCTGCATATACATGGTGGACCATTTAAGTTGAGAATGTACAATATCTCCAAGAGTAAGCGTTGTAGAAAGAAATGTCTTGAATAAAAGTTGCTTGATATTATGGGATAAAGTAAATGCCATTAGTCGTGTTTTATTTGGAGGATGTGATGGTCATTTTGGGGTGAATTTAATTTTTTTAACTGGGAACCTATGTCTTTTTATGTTGTATTTTCACTCCTCATAAAAAGCTAAACATCATTTGTATAAAGTACTTTGCAATTCTTCTTACACCAACATAAATAAATGACAATTCTAAAATGCTGTGTAGAAGAGCGCAATGAATGGTTGGACCATCCATGGTGGTCATTTAAGGGGTCAAGTTACATTTCGTAATTGGGAACCAAAATTTTTTATTTAGTTTCCTTATTCCTCATCACAAAATAAACAGCTTTTTATAAACCATTTTATAATGAGAAAACAACATACAAAAAGTAGGTTCCCATTTAAAAAAATTAAATTGACCCTAAAATGACCATCATAACATCCTCCAAACAAAACACAACTAAAGGTATTTACTTTCCCTCATAATATTAAGCAACTTTTATTAAATACATTTCTTTCTACAAGCTTAGTTTTGCAGATACTGTACATCTCAATTTAAATGGTCCACTCTGTATATTATTGGGAACAAAAGGACTCTTTTTTAAAAAGTTTTTATTACAATAATATATGTACATCTGCACGATCAACACCCATAATTTGCTGAGATATTAAAAACCACAGAAATGTTTTAAAAAAACTCAAGAAATTTGTGATGGAAAGAATTTTTTGCTTCAACTGATAAATAATCTTCAAATTGTTTGGCTGATGTCTTAAATTAATAAAGGATTTATCATTATTTGTTTGTATATTTAAGTAGCCAACATATCTGCACTGAAATCTTATGATGAATAAAAATTATACATGATGCAGTACATCTTCAAGGCTAGGTTTCTTTGGGCAATTTTAAGCAGCATATAAGCTGCAGAAGAAGATTAGACTTAAATGAGACTTAGTTTCACTTCATGAGGAATGTAAATTCTAACACTAAATTTTAGTGAGACTTAAGATGGTAGATCTTGTGCAAACTAATATTAGTATTTGAGTTTAAAATGCATCAATGCAAGTATTTAGTATGTCCGAGGGGCACTATTTATATTTTGAGCCTAATAATTAAAACAAAGTATTTTCTGATTGAAAACTGCTTTATTGTTTTCAAAATATTCTCCTTTATGATCAATACACTTTTGCGCCTGTTTGAACCATTTGTCAAAGCATATATTCCAGTCTTCTTGAGACACCTCCAAAACATGGTTTTTGAAGACATCAATGGCTTCTTCTGCCAACAAAAATCGTTGTCCATGCAATTTATTCTTGATGTCCACGTTGAAAGAAGTCATTGGGTGACAAATCAGGACTGTATGGTGGATGACCCATCAATTTGATTTTTCGAGCCTTCAAATACTCTGTTGTTAGACGAGATGTGTATGCGCTTGCATTGTCTTGATGAAGAACGATCCTACGGTTCTTGTTGGTTTTCCAAAATTGTGTACCATTCGGCATTGACTGTTTTACGTTCCTCTAAAGGCACTGTTGCCACATGACCAGTTTTGCTGAAAAAGCAGGCGACCATTTGCTTCGAAGTGCTTCGAGTGCGAACAACTTTTGTTGGATTTGCTTCATCTTGAAACACCCATACAGTCGACTGCTGTTTACATTCCGGCTCATACGCATAGATCCATGATTCATCACCTGTTACAATCTTATATACGTCTTTTGAGGCACCGTATTTCTTGAGTATTTTTGTACACCAATCGACGCGAGCATCTTTTTGAGATTGCATAAAATGATGTGGGAACCAACGAGAGCAAACCTTTTTCACGGCTAAATAATCATGCAATATTTTATATATGCTGGTGGAACTAATGCCTAGGGTTGCCTCAATCTCACAATATGTCGCATGACGATCTTTCATTATTAGTGTTTGCACAGCATCAATGTTTTGTGGCTGATTTTGGACGACCTTCATGAACTTCATCATTGAGCGAACGGCAGCCACAATTAAATTCGTTATACCAGCGTTTCACAGTGGCAAAGGATGGAGCTTCGTCGCCAAATGTGGAAGTTACTTGATCGATGCACTCTTGACTTGATAATCCATGTCAAAAGTCGTAATAAATCATTGCACAAACATTTTCACAAGTTTATTCCATGTTTTTGTTGACACACAATTTCCAAGTTAGTGTAAGCAAAACAAAGGACGCTCTATTGACAAAATGTTTGCAGTAGATTATGGTAAAAAATGTCAAACTTTCCATTAGAAATGTCAGATGGCACCTACAACATTCAGGGTTGCCAAGGCTCAAAATATAAATAGTGCCCCTCATACTTATCTTTAGTGGATAAATTAATAGCACACAAAAGGAAAAACGCCAATCTCAGTTCAAACTCATTATGCTCAGCAAATAGCATATTTCTTTGTCTATATCAGTATAGTAAACATCAAAACTCACTTGAATTTTTCACAAAAGATGTTAAAAATGTTGCAAATATGTCAGTTTATAGATAGCTTAAAATTTAATACTGATTATCTTAAACACTGTAAGTACTGTTGTTTAAACACTTTGCTTCCATAAGTAACTAATGGAAGCTCTTTTAAAATATCATAATAAAGACTTCAGAATCAGAATTCTATGCACAGGCTTTATCTTGCAGTAATATTTCAGCAGCATTGGCTGATAACTTTTAATATCTCATGACCATTATATTAAGGCTATTTCTCTGCCAAGATCAGATACAGTGGTTTAAAATGGAGAGGTTTTTGTATTTTATTTGCTCAACATGTTGAGAGTCAACATTTTACAGCCCTCTGGATTATACCAATTTTTTGTATTAATCCCCGAGAAAGAATGTGTAACTGAAGGAGCATAAAAAAATATGCACATTAAATATATTGTTTTGAGTATAAGTTATTAGCAGCTTACATGACCAACCATGATTCTGTAAAATAAAACTTTTAATTGGGCCAATGAATTTAAGTGACAATCCAAGAAAATTTACTCAGAGTTGTTTGCTGTTTTGTTCAGGCCATTTGTGCCCTGCATATGATATCGTACATTTTGAGTTTAAAAAACTCTGATGTGGTACATTTACATGACTTTCTTTACCAATAACAAATTTGCATATTTACATTATAACTCTGATGTGATTGATACATTCCATCAAATAAGGAAATTTCATAAGCTATTCACAGAAAATCAAGATATACGTTTTATCTCTGTCAATATATTAACATACGACATTTTTATCAAAATCGTTAAGAGCCATTTTTGGGAAAATAAAAAATCTGATGTGTTACACTCACATGACTTTCTCTACTCTTGTACAAACTATTTTTATAAACTCTTATTCTCCATCTATTTCATATTAATCGAGATAAACATTTGCAGAAATGATCTTTTGACATGCAAAGAGAATTACATTTTACACATAGCGACCAGTTCTAAAAATATTTGACTATCGCTTAAGGTGTACTATGTTCCTCTTGTTTTGTATTTGCAAGGGCAATATAGAAATACAGTAGCATTTAAGCATAGACATATCTCTTAATAGCTGGTTGCTAGGTGCGGCACCATTCACTTTGCCACAGATTAATACTCTTGCATATCCAAGACAAAAAAATGAATAATGAATTCCCATTTGAGAAAATAAGTATTGAAAAATTTAAGGGAATAACAAGCAATATCTCGAAAACGGTTCACTCAACAAAAAAAAAAAATGTATATGACATAAATTGTGTATTTTAATGTGATCTACATTTTTTGTGTAGTAAAATTTTGTCTATCTCTAATGTTTTACCAGTTATGCAAAAGTCATTCACAATGAAGAATACTTTTGGAGACATTCCCAGAAAATACAAGATATACATTTTATTTGTCATGAAAATATCTTAAACATATGATATTTTAATCAAAATCATTATAGCCATTTTTGAGAAAATTAAAATCTTCCATGTAAAGGGTAATCTGGGAGGGGGATTTTCTTGAAAACCATAGCATCTCTGGAAGATATTGAACCTAAATACCAAGTTTCGTGTTTATCCAACTGTATTTCTGAGTTATGCTGTTCACAGTCACACACACGGATATGTTTCCAAAAAATGCTTTTTTTTTAATTCAGGGAGTCTCAAAACATATATTTCCAGTGAAATCTTGGTATCAAATTTTTGGGTGGAATACAATACTTCCCCTACTTACTATACGTAGTAGAGAAAGTAAATATATCTAAATTTTTCAATGTAATAGGTACATGGTTTGGGGTGAGGTGGTTTTCTTGAAATCTTGGTATTGCATCCTTAGAAGATGCTGAACTTAAATACTAAGTTTGGTATTTAATTGTCTTTTTATTTTTGAATTATGTTATTCACAGATAGACAGACATATAGACAAGACAGACAGAAAGACAGTGATATACAGACTGATTTTCTGGATTCAGGGGACCTCAAAATGTATATTTCCAGTGAAATCTCAACATCAAATTTTTGAGTGAAATGCATTATTTTCTCTGCCTATGATAGGTGACAGAGAATGCATTTATTTTAAACAAATGCTATATTTTTAGGGAATTCCCATTTCAAACTACAAAGATTTATTGATGGGAAATTGTAAAATGTAGATAAACTGTACTGATTGTCTACAGAATGAGTGGCCAGGGTCAAAGTTCAGTAGACAATCACATTGTAAATCTCTTAGTACAATAAATAAATAAAAAAAATAAATAAAAAGGAGAAAAGGTAACATTTTGAACAGGAAACCATATCCAGAAATGTAACTATTGTTTTCATACCAGAGTTGCAATAATTTTAAAGCAAGTGCTTAAATCTCCTGCTTTTGCTTGATGAAGTGAGAGGAACTGAATTAATTATGACTCAGTTTATTACATTTCTTAGAAGTCATCATTTGGCAGTAGTGTTCATTGTGAAAGAAAACAGAAAACTTATTCATTTTGCAGCATTGATGATTTTTCTGATGATGTGTCAACAAAACTGTTTTTCACTTCTTTAAATGATGGTTGACATATCTGTTTTATAGTAACATGGTTTGATATAGTAACCCACAGTTGGTTACACACATTGTAAGTAGGTATACCTATTGATTCTGGTACATTCATTCACACTACTGTATCTCTTGCACAGTGACCAGAACTGCCACAAGCAGATTTTCCTCTGTTGCTGCAGGGATTTCAGAAATTAGACTCCTACACATTCCAATAGGATAAATGAAATGAAATTGAGTTTTATTTATGGACGCTCTTTAACTGCTGTGGCTCTTAGTGTCCCATTCTATATTGGGCATGAAAGACTGGTAATTTTGCTCAGAGGCCTCTTTATCAGGCTTGAGGTTCTTTTATGTGCCATAAATCTACGACATGGGACCACCCCCTTTACTTCCCTTCCGAAGGAAGCCATGCTAAGGATTTTTACGCCCAAAAAAATCCATCGCCCTCCGCTGGGTTTGAACCCGCGACCTTGGGAACTAGAGGCTAGCACGGTACCACTAGTCCACGGAGGACGACCCAATAGGATAGGGTTAAGCATAGCCATTAAACTGCTTTGGCCAGAAAGGGGTTACAATGAAGTGGTCTCACTTAGCTTTGCCATCAGTTTATTGTGCAAACAGGTGTTCAACCATGTTTATCAAAGACAAGTGAATGAGGCATATTTCATGCAGTGCAGAGAGGTTGAAGAGACTTGAGATCAAGTGATTATCATACTGTAATAATGCAGTCTAACCACCTTGCACTTTATCAGACCTGAGATATAAATATTTGCTGTTTCATTAAGATGAAACTATAAGAAATGTTTGTACCACTACACAAACTGTACATTTCCAGAGAGATGTTCTTATTCAAAATGCCACTCAGTCCAATCTAGGCACTGACCCTAGAAGTAGTAATGGGAATTTTGTAACATCATGTGTATAATATAGTAAGTAGAAAAACAATGAAACTATTAACACTGACAGAAATTCTGCATATATGTAGTCTGTATTATCAATAACTCTCTAGCTTCACTTTACATTTTTAATGACAATCAAATTGAGGAAATGTTTTGCTATTAATCAACATCATCAGCCCTTATTATTTCTTGTTTGTTTCCTTTTGATTTCATATTTTTACTTTTTCTACTATGTACCTAGTAGGAGATATTTCATTTTACCCAAAAATATGATACCAAAATTTCACTGGAAACGCATTTTTTGAGGTCCTTGAATCCAAAAAAGCACTAGAAAAAAGGTCCATGTGTCTGTGAACAGCATAACTCAAAAACAAAAACTAGAGAAATATTAAATTTGGTATTTAGGTTTACTTCCTTCCAAAGATGTGACACAAAGATATTCAAGAAAATTCCTCCACTCCAAATACCCTTTATATGGAACATTTATCGAAATGTTTTATTTTTTAACCGATGATTTTAATTAAAGTGCCTATATTAAAGATATATACATTACCAATAAAACGTATATCTTGAATTTTCTAGGAATAGCCCTTGAAGTCCT
Organism: Deroplatys truncata; assembly: GCA_030765065.1. Classification (NCBI taxonomy): domain Eukaryota; kingdom Metazoa; phylum Arthropoda; class Insecta; order Mantodea; family Mantidae; genus Deroplatys; species Deroplatys truncata. The sequence continues at coordinate 298,533,513 of CM060975.1, read as the reverse complement.
CTTCATCACAAGGAGTTTTGTATAATCTTGTACAGGGAGAGCCAAAGGACTACAAACTGGCTGCGCAATGTTTTTCGTGACCGCGTCCTCGGCGCTCGTTGCTGTCTGCCGCTATCATAGAAAGGTGCAAATGAAACCATACAACATTTTTAAAACCACTTTTAAAGGCTTTACTTAACAACTTTATGAAAGTGTGTTTGAGGACAGAATTATTAGTAGAGATTTGTGGCCCCTCAGTCCCCCGACCTAACCCCCTGCGATTTATATCTCTGAGTTAACTTAAAACAAAGTTTACAAGACAAACTGACACACCCTGGAAGAATTAAAACAAAATATCCGCCAGAAAATTACCAGCATTTCTCAACATGAACTATGGTGAGTGATGGATAGTTTCCTAAAGAGGTGCCAAAAATGTATGGACAACCACGGTGGCCAGTTTCAGCATCTCCTTTCATAAAGTTCGTAAATAAAGCCTTTAAAAGTAGTTTTAAAAATGTTGTATGGCTTCATCCGCACTTTTCTATGATAGGGGCAGACGGCAACAAGCGCTGAGAACACGGAGAGGAAAAACAATGCGCAGCCGCTTCAAAGTTTTTGGCTCTCTCTGTATAACTAGTAAACGTTAAGTGATAGACAAAAACGTACTACACAAAAATTGTAGCTCTCTTTTAAATGCACTATTTGTTTCAAATAACTTTTTTGTGGCATCAGCCATTTCCGAGATATACATTATTAATGATTTCAATTGTTCAATATGTCTGTCATTCTTTTGAAGTCCTTTCAATGTTTCATGCAATTGCATGCAAACAGCATGGAGTTTTAAGGCCAATGCATAGTGTTCAGTTCTTAAATATATGACTATCAATATTCCCTTTAGATCTATAACAAAATGTACAATGCAGCTATTTCTGGATAGTTTTATCTCAATTAAAATGAAGAAGACAGGAAAATAAACCCTTGTAAGAATAATTTATATACCTGCTAATAAATGTTAGAGGGTAAAGAAATTCTTGTGAATGTAACACATCTGATTTTATTAAATCTACTGCTACTAGATTTTTTTATTGCTTGCTATTAATTGTTAACTCTGGAAATAAAGCTTATTTACAGCATCAATCAGCTGTAGTTCAAATTCCATTGTGTATAATATTGATTCTCTCCCAAGTCACTAATCTTAGGTCCATTTAACAATAATAGTTATTCAAAAGCATAAAAATTCCTAGGAAAAAAGAATCAATTTTGGAAAATAAAAATATCTGGCACTTATAAAATAAATTGTATGAATTGTAATCACATTTACAACAGGAAAACTAAGTGTAAATATAGAGCAGTTTAGAATCTAATCAGTAAATTAGCTATAACATGTCAATTTTAGTCCTTTAACATAAATAAATCCTGAATATAAATGATTAAAACAATTAATTAAACCTAGAGTTAATGAGTTGGTATAACATCTTTAACATAAGGAATAAAAGTGCAGTAATAAATTTTTAAATACTGCCAGCTAATTCCATAAATAAATTTGTTTCACTTTCAATAGTTGGCAATACCAAAACAAACCAACCATTATCCAGAAAATAAACAATTAATAGGAAGAGCTAATGATACTATTTAATAATAGTGAAACATTTCCTCAAATAAACCATCATTAAAATAATAAGTAAAGCTATACAGTTATTAACCTATATTAACCTAATTCAGTGTTAGAAGATAAAACAAAATATAGGATTACAATGAACCAAAGCTTTGAACTTTATTCCACAGATATGAAAATTTCATAGGAACCATAGTAGCCATAGTATTTTGCAGTTAGATAACTATGCAAAGAAAAAAGAAGTATAAATCCTGAATGAAAACTATATAAAAGCAAAGGATTCTAATATAGCAGATCAACTGATCATATTTTGTAGGAAATTGTAACAACTCTCTTGAAATAAAGCCATGTAATATAATTATATTTTGATTCTTTAGAAACTCATTTTAGTGTTTATACTTACACAAGTCTTCCTTCTCTCTGCCAGCTTCACCTGCAAAACAGTTAATGCATATGTAAGATACATAATATTATATATCTCTATAATATAAATATCTAGTCTGGCACTCACGTGGGCTTCCTAATGTCAAGAGACTATTGATTAACTTCCCACATCTCTTTGTGTCTGAACTTCCTTTTAAGGGTGGGAAATTCTAATGTGGCCCATCAAAAACCAAGTAGCACTTCAATTTTAATTCAGTAAGTATCAAAATATTTTTGTTTCCTAAATATGAACATTCAGGATAAAATCTATAGTACAGAAATCTTTCATTATCACAATTCTATCTATTGTTTCAAGAACATCTGATTTTGTGTTCATGCCTAAACTGAAAACTGTAAGTATTATGTTTTGTACTGCCTTATAAAGAAATGTTATCAGATTTTCTTTGATGAATCTTAATAACAGGGACAAGAAAGCCACCAATGACATTGCTGTGCACCTTTAACATACTTCTATAATTGAACGCAGTGACAGAACCCTAATATCTATTTCACATCTTCATAATTATAGATACATAAAATGTCCACCAACAATATATTTTTGGTAGAAATACAAAATTATAAGACATCAGAGGGGAAGAGTCTTTTACTGTATATGTTTACTAGATTTACATTCAATGAGCCAAGGAAATTATGCTAGTAGCTCTCATTTTAATTCTGAACATTTATGACAAACTCTTTCATCATGCATATTTCAGCTGTAAATCAATACAAATACTTTCATAATGAATTTGAATATTTTTTTAAATTTCTCTATGCATAACATATATTTACAATTGTATAGCTTTCAAACAATTCTTGCCTTTTTGTTTAAAATGAAGTTAAATTTTGCAATTATGTTTAGGGCTTTACTCTGTGATCTGTCAGTCTTAAAAATGAATATTTTTTTTTTTTTTAGAACCAGCTATGCTGCTCTTTTTGCCTGGCACCCTGGCCTTCTGGCTCCTCTAAACATTCCTTACTACCTTTTATCCATATTTGCCCATCTTCTCCTTCCTCCATTTGCCTTTCTACCTTTCTTATCTCTCTTACTTTTCTACTCCATTTCTCTTTTACTTTCTTTAAGAACTCCCCCATATTCCTAATTTGCTTTTCTTCTTTTCTCGTTAGCATTTTAATTGCTACTATTTTCCTATCCATTTTTTCCCATTTTTCTTCCCATACTTCTTGTCTCCATTCTACTAATTCTTTGCATTCTGACATACAATGCTCTGTACTTTCGCTATCGTCGCATAATTCACAAATTCCATTTTTTTTTTCCTCTTAACCCTCTCAAATACATTGCTCCTGTTCTCATCCATGCAAACGCTTCTTTTCCTGCTCTATTACAATAATCTACATACCCTTCTCTTCCCCATTTCCTTTTTACTAATCTATAGAACCCTAGTGACTTTTTATTTTCTAAGCTTCCCCAAATCTCTTGTCTTTCTATATCCTCCACTCTGTTTCTTACTGCTATCCAAAAACCATCGCTATTTCTTTCTCCTATTCTCCAAATATCTCCCATTCCTATCTTCTCCATAATTTTTTCTACCCCTGTCCACCAGCTATTTTTATTTTTCATACTCTTTTGTTGTTCCATGCATATCTTTAAAATTTCCTCTTTATCTTTTCTCAAGCACCTAAACCAAAATTTTAATATCCTTTCCAGTATCACTCCCTTTCTTCTTGTTCTTCCTAATTCCACTAATGCTACTTCCCCTGGTGCTGATCTTGTTAGCCCCAATAGCTCTTTACAGAACATTCCATAGCTCTGGTCTATTTTCCTGCTTAATTCAGATCCTCCCCAATGAATACAGAAGTATACAGTTTCAAGATTGCATTCTAATACCTGAAGATGTACCTAATTCTTATAGTACCAATGTGGTTTACAATAGTAACATGATTAAAAGCCCATGCGTGTATTAACATAAAACTTTGAAAAGAATCATTTTAGAGAAAAATAATGATAAAGAGCCTAATGACTGGTTTCACCTACTTATTTAAACGAGACTAAATTTGAGTTTATAAATACATATTTAATTTATGCTTGTTTCAGAAAAACATCCCCCCCCCCTGCATTAGGAATGAAAATATTTGCTGGAAAATAATTTTCATTGAGATGTGGTTGGCTCTTAAATTGTTTGTTACAACATAACTGGAAAACTGAAATATCACTGATCAGGCGAGTAACAAGCTGGCACATGTTAGTAAAATGGGACCTCACAAAACAGGATGCAGAACTAATTTATGACAAAAAGACGGAGGTATTGTAGTTGATTAATTTCTCAAGTACATAAACAAAATAGAAAAAAGAACTAAAGGGTGTGGGCACAATCTAGTGCCAGCAGCATCAGGAAAATCAGTCTTGTCATACGTAATACTGCAGGTGGCATTTGCTAAGGCTATTTTCTGAATAAAATGTCTAATAAATAGTATTAATAAACTGAATATAACAAATATTTTATATAACATTATTTGAGTGAGTTTACTGCATACTATCATAACATAACATGGCCTTCTATGTTCTTTAAGAAACTTTCCTTCATTTCTTTAGCTTATAAACCATTTCATCAGCTGCGAAAATTTCTGAACAATTGTGAATCAGGTACAACAAACTCATTTTGACAAGATTTTAGGGATAGCCTACCATGATAAGTTCAAACTGACATGGACTTGAATTGGATTGGCCAGTATTGAATGCGTGGCCTATGTAAGCAAACAGTAATAGAAATAGTCTTTACCTGACTGCCCATAGAACAATTTATCCACGTATTTTAAGCATAAATACATAAAATAACAGCTGAAAATTAAAGATAATTTTTTTTGATACTTAGCAATAGTTATGTTTGTTATACTATGCCATGTACAAAAACTATGGAACTTGATTTGAGGCACTTGTGTAATGGAAGTCATGAGGTAGAATAGTTTCTTAATTTATTTACTGAAACACATGCAAGATACTGATGCACTGGCACTGAGGGGGAAGGACTGTAGTGACAAAAACTGAAACCTAATCTATGGAATAAAGATGAGGATTTCGCTAAATATGCCATTAAGCTCAAGTCACTAAAAGTTTGTGTACACTGCTTCCATCTGTGGCATTTTCTGGTCTCTCTAATTTCTTTCAAAATCAATTATACTACCTTGTTATCAATCCTATACCTTAGATAAGGTTTATGGTCATTTGCTTTCAAAATGATTTTTGAAAAAAGTATTGTTGCCAATACAATGTAGATCAGGTCTTTATTACTTTGTTTTTTCTTCATGGAATGGTAGTTTTTTTATTTCTTGTAGACTTGTAATTTATAGAAAATATACATCTCATTTAATGTGATTTAATTGAAGGTTACTACTAAAATATCCAATTGTAATATTAAAATAAGATGTAGATAAGAATTTGGCATTGTACAAAGTGCTACCTATTTATCCACGCGATGAAACTGTAGTAAAAATCTTTCTATAGCTTTCAATTTTGCATGTATAATAGCATATTTAATGATGTTTGATGAAACACAAAATATAACTTGCGTTAAAAGCAGTAAAAAGAATTGGTTAAATCTGCTGCAAATTTAAGGATAACAAGCATTTAATTTCTAAAGTGAGTTAATTATGACATGTCATTGGAAATCTCTGCAGATTCTATGTGTAGACATTCTGGGCAGATTTTATACCCATGGAAAACTTAAATTACATTTATGCTTGAAGAATATGCACTCTTTTTTTTTGTAAATTTAGCAACACTGTGCTGGTGGATCCATATATTGAATATCCTGCTTTTTGCAATGAAAAGTTATAGTATGTACACATTTCTAGATCATTGGTTCTGTTTACATTGGAATTATTTTATACATTATAAATTGCTTTTGCCATACCACCGTGTTCATAAATTTTTAGGAACTTGCTGCTTCTTGTCATTCTAAGGCAATATATATGGCTACACTTAAACTTAAGGCACCTATGTTTCACTGCAATAGGCATACTGCTCCTAGACAGTCAAAAAGGTGGAATCATTTTAAAAGATTACAAACCATCAATGGTGCCAACATTGAGAATTGCTTCAGTGTGCTACAAAATATTAGACGTACGTACATTCAAAAACATGCATAATAAAATGCATATAAAGTGAACATAACACTCAGTGCTATTATTCTCTTGTAATCTGCATTACAAATAAATGTAACTTTGGTCAATCATTTTGTTTTTATAAATTCTGGTTAGGAAAAAAAAACAGTATGTTTAATTTTATGCACAATATTGAGCTATTTAGGAAAATTAATTTAATTTTACAATTTTGTGCATACATTCAGCTTATGGACATCAGCTTTGACACTAACCTTGGGAAGTTAATCAAGAAATAACATATCCCTTGTCAACAGTCGATTGTCATTGACCTCATATTTAGTTCAGAGTTTACATGGAATCAACTCAGAGAACTTAAAATCCCATTTAATATAATAATGGATTCTGTTGTTAACATATTTAAAGGCTCTCTAAAATTTTTCTAAATTGCCTAAATTTCAACAATTTGATTTCTATTTAAATAATTTCTTTATTTCACTTTTAATATTTATAAATGATTTCTTCTTATACACATATTTATAAAATTATTAGCAGAATGCTTTACCTTTAGTCATTGATTATTTAGATAGTTATGTGTTACCTGTTAAAATTATTAATGCTACTTTTTTATAAAGTTTCACTGTTACATATTCATGTACTTTTATTTCAGGGCCCCTGTAGTTGTTTACAGATTTGTGAACACTAGATTTTAACCATAATTAACTTCAAATTAAAGTGGTGGTTGTTGTCACTGATGTTATGTATAATATTTCTCAACAACTGAGAGATTACAAACAAAACAGTTGGAATAATACTCAAATATGCCTAGGGTCCATTGAGGTGAGTTACACAGTATTTTTCTTGCAAAGAAAAAGAATCTTATCCAGGCAACTTACCACAACAATGATTCAAGATTAAAATTTCTGGAATATTAGGCAAATGCGCTACTTCATCCCATGTAAGGGCACAAATGTAAAGTTGGCTGCTGTCTATTTATAAGGAATTCAGGACCATATAAAGAGATGACAAATGAATAGTTTGATGAAATGAATATACATATATGGAATGCTGAAAGCCCTTTAGTATTCATGTTTTGAGGATATGGGGAAACAGAAATTACCTACCAAGGAAATATGATCTTTAGTGAAATGTTTCTTTAGGCAATGAGGCAAATGCACTCATTCACAAATTAGGAAGTCTGTCATTTTTTGTGGACTTTGGTCCTTTATCCCATAACTACTGAACCAATGCTTTTCTTTTTTTCCAACAGTTACCTTAAATGTACCTTGTTTATATACAGGATGAGTCACCTAAAACTATCGCAAATATCTCTGAAACAAAAATAGGAATTGAAAAGCTACTTTCACAGTCATGAAGGTAGGGGATGGAATCATTAAAGTATATGACATGGCCCAATCAAAAACATAAGAAAATATGATTTTTAACATAAGCTTACATTTTTTAAACTCTGTATTGTTTTTATGCAATTGATAACATAAAAAGTATGGCTTTTTTATCATAATAGGTCAATTATATCCTGATAAATTGTAACACAAAGTTGATACTTGAGATATAATAAAAGAGGTAATTTATTTTCCTTTTTTTTTAAATGTAAACCCTGTGTTATTTTCAGTGAAATTGATAATGTGAAAACAGCATCAAGAATGGCTTCTGTTGCACTGCAATACATCTATCATGTTGTAATTAATAACAACATGAATTTCGTGCTTGAGACACGATGATGTGGTTGAACCTCAGGATGCGCAACTGAAGTGCATTTCATTGTATCTCAGATGTCAACTACACATTATAATTTCACAAGACATAATCGACCTATTGTATTGCAACAAAATGCCAATCTTAATGTTATTATCCAGGTTATCAATTGCACCAAAAATAATACAGGTTTCCATTTAAAAAAATATAAGTTTATATTAAAAATCACATTTGCTTACTTTTTGAATGGTCTATATTATCTACTTTAATGAGCCCCTTCCCTGCCTCATGCTTGTAAAAGCTGTTTTTCAATGCCTATTTTTGTTTCAGAGATGTCTGCGGTGGTAGTTTTAGGCGACTCACCCGATATGTATTATGAAAGCATTATTCGTCCATTTGATTTTAATTGTAACTATAAAACGTATTTGCCTGCCCACCCCATTTTTCAAGCTGTGCTTGTAAACAATCATATTTTCATCCAAGTTACCCTATAGTCGAGTTCCCCGACCTGTGCTCTGCAGAGGCCTAAAGACTCTGTGTGCCTCTCCCAGGAACTCTGTAGCCCACTCAAGAAAATAAATTAAATTAAAGACTAAAAAAAACAAAAAGTAGAATTTCTCTGCTTCACAGTTCACTCCTTCATCCCACCCAGTAGGGACTAAGGGACTCTGTCATATGAACTGATTCCAATAAGGGCAAATCCAAAACATTTGAAATGCCTGGTCTACAGTACTTTCATTGGTGTATTTCTTGAGATTAAAATTAAGATAGAATTGTGTGAAGACAAGATACTCTTACAGGTTTCCATCAGAATAGAGCTACTCAGTATGTGATGGGCATTCTATGAAAATTACAAAGGACTTGCTTTCATCTATAAAACTCCAAAGAGAAACATTACATATCTAGTATTTATACTATTAAAAATAACAAGAGACAACATATCAGTGATGCTACCACAGAATATGTTTGTATTAATTTCTTTATGTATTTTTGCAAGAGATATTACTTGGAAATATAAAAATAACACAGCAGGAGCATGTAACAAATCTGCATGGTTCTTTAAGGAATTTTTCATAATTTATATTACCTGTAACTATGATAAAGGTCAACAAGTAACTATTTAAAGTAGAAAATGCTTATATTTCTTCTAAGTTTATTGCAGTATGTTGTCTCTCAACTACCCAGATATCTACAAAAGGTCCCTGCTAGGCCTTTATTATATTTTACAGTTATTAAATACCAGGAACCTTAGCTCTAGATTGCTTGTTTCAAACACTTGAATTATGTGTCAGTTTGTTTTCAAGATTAAAATCAATTATTCTTATTAGCTTATGAATCTCTCAGAAAGTATTTTCATGATAAACTATTATTCTTCTCTTACCTTAAACAAGAGACTTATTATATACAAATTTAAATGTTACATTAAAAGAGCTATTAAAGTACAATGACAAAAATGTTGATGTTATACAGTAAATTTATGCATTTATTAATACATTAATGTCATATATTTTAATACTTCTTCAATACAGTCAATTTCATTAGGGCCAAGAACTCTGAATACTGTTAACCCTCTGCAATTAGTGTTACCTTTTAATAATCTGTAGTATCTACTATTGCATATATGTCTATAAGCACTATTGACCTTGATCCTTTTTCCACTTTCCTGTGCTTCCATCTGTTTGCAGTTCATTGTTTCCTCTCTTCATTTAAACATTTCAGATAAAATTTATGCTAAAAGGCACCAAATCTGAGAATAGTCGTTTTCTAGTATTTAAATAGGTGAATGTACACAAATGGCGTAAAAAAGGCTATTAAAAGAGATTACTTTCTCATGCGTTTTCTCTTTCACTCTCTTTTCCTTTTTTCATTCATTGTACTGCAGTCTAAGAATATAGGATAACAGGATTTAAAATATGATCATTTTAAGAGTGTAAAACATCTAGAGGAATAAATATATTAATCTAAATGTTGTTGTATTTTTTATGATTTAATGTTTTAAGTTTAGAATTTCACACAGAGAAAATTCAGCACCTGCAACCTGCAGCATATCCATATATTGTAAGAATAGGATTCCACCCAATATTGCCAACAACACTCACAAGTAAGTGGAAGTATTTTGAGAAGAATTACATTTTTATTAATGACTTTTACGATAAAACACTTTCTGAAATAAAAAATGTAAAATCTTCCCAAAACTTCAAGAAATATTTACAAAATGTATTAATGAGTAATTGCTATTATTCAGTTTAGGTTTTGCATTAGACTGTCACTGGGCTATTTTCTCTACTAACATACTTTTCACTTAAAAAAATATTATTTATAAAACATATAGAAAAATATACCTATTAATCCATAGGATGTAGAATCATGTGTGTTACAAGGATTGGTGGTGGATAGTGTACCATGTGATCATATTTTGTTTATAAATTCATATTCAGAAACTCTTGTATATGCGCTAGTGCCTCTGCAATGGGAAAGGGGATGACTGTAGCTAAACAAACCATAGATTCCATGGCAAGCAGTAGATATTCTATTCATTAGTTAGAGTTGTTTATCAATGGTACTTCATTAGCTGTTACGTGATGCACAGCAGTCCATCATAACCAATAGTAGTGTTTATGGTGTTTTTCTGTTTAATAGTTTCATACTTTACAGTATTCATTTGTATGGCTATCATTAAGTGGGATGGTGGTCTTGTACATAAATGCAGGGGGCACTGAGATGCTTCTCATCTTCCAGGAAGGCAAGAGAAGGTAGCCAGCTCTATCAACAGCATTCTCCCAACAGGCATCACTCAGCCCACACTATGTTTCTAAGATTGGAGAGGCATTTAATTGAACCAGGCAGTTTACATCCTAACAAGCACCCCTGTGGAGTTTGTAGACAAGCTAAATACCAGAGTTTGAACACTTTCGAAAAGTTTAACGTCACATAACCAGGTGATGCACAAAACATTTCAAAATTGGCAGCAGCCATTTTGAGCACCATCAGTAGTTGATTAAAATGTTATTTGTTTTCTTACAGTATTTCAATTTTCTTTTTTGTCACTTTCCTATTGTTTGTGATTCACACTGTTCATATTCTCCTCCATATTTCAGACACACTAGAAGGTAAACAAAGAGTTTCTGGACATGGGTTTATTAATAAAATATGATCATTGGTATCCATCTATCTACCACCAAGTCTTGTAACATATTTATTTACATCTTGTATACAAAAGTTTTAATCTAGTGCATGCACATATTTTCTTTCATTATAAATATTAATTATGTTAGTGAATTTACTTATTATATCTACCATTGTTAATTACCATAGCTATTTTTTAATAAAGTTATATAAGGAATACTTCAGCATGGGAACACTGTGGCATGTTCTTGAATATTTCCTCAATTATTCTTTTTAGTGATAAATGCAAAGAAATGTATGTTTATTTTAGTTATATTACTTCTGTTTATACGGTGTTTATATAAATACACACATGAAATTATTTATGGAATTGCATGACAGTACCAGAAGAGTATAAAAATAAAATGAGCTCAGTCTGTCCACTTTAAAGTGATTTCTGAATGGCTTCCACCCTGTTTTGACATTATTGGATCAATTTGTGTAATCCATTTGTTTCAAAAAACACTCCTTCATATCTCAAAAGGGCTTTGAAATTAAACACTTTGTTTATAAAGCACAGAGTCTACCAATATGAATGAAATAAAATATGCTCTTAGCATAGAATATGCCTATATGGCACTTTGTATACATGTACTGGTAGTTATGTTTGTGTTCAGCGAAATTGGTTAACACTAGGATGCCTGATTTTTCCTATATACTAGAACACCTGAAGGGGATAAATTTAACCTCTAGCAACAAAATAGTGTTTGAATGTTATATTTTATTCTAAGAAAATTAGAATCAAGAACATTCATTAGTTCTGCAAGTATTTCATCTTCTTGTTAGGGACACCTATTATCTTAATTTTTTATCTTACAAGACTTTTGGAATGTCTGGTGAAAGGGTATTGTTGTTATGATTTGTAATTGTTGGTATAAATTTACTTGTCATTGATATCACATGAAACGTATTTAGGTTGTCAAGTGTAAAAAAAATCTGATGTGATGCATTCATAAAACTTTCTCTAACCTCTATCGTTTATTAGTGGGTATACAAACTGGTTCTACTAAAGACCATGTCTACTTTATTTTAATCCAAATAAACTTTTGCAGAAATAGCTACATCGCACATTTTGTTAAGGATACAAAGGGAACAGCGATAGTCAAATGTTTAAGAACTAGACCCGATACACTGGCCTTAAAATTCCATACTGTTTCAATGGAATCACCAGAAACAACTGAATGTTGACAGGACTTTAAAAGAATGGCTAAGTATTGAACAAATTGAACCATTAATAATGGATATCTTGGAAATGGCTAATGCCACAAAAAAGTTATTTGAAATAAATTGTATGTTTTAAAGAGATCTACATTTCCTGTGTAGTATGTTTTTGATCTATCGCTTAACGTTTAACAGTTACACAAGATTATACAAAATTCCTTCCAAATGAAGAGAACTTCAAAAACTATTCCCAGAAAATTCAAGATATTCATTTTATTTGTCATATAAATAGTTTTAATATATGGTATTTTAATAAAAATCATTAGCCATTTTTTAAAAAATCAAAAATGTTGAAAAATTTTCCATGTATCAGGGCTAAGGGTATTTTCTTGAAAATCTTTATGTCGTATCTTTGGAAGGTACTGAACTTAAATACCAAGTTTGGTGTCTATCCAACTTTTTTTTTTGGGGGGGGGGAGTTATGCTGTTCACAGATTACACAGACACACACCATGTACCTTTTTCTAAAAATGCTTTTTTTTTTGTATTCAGGGGGCTTCAAGACATGTATTTCCGGTGAAATATTGGTATTAAATTTTGGGGTGGAATGCAATACCTTCTCTACCTACTATGTACATGGTAGAGAAAGTAAAAAGAATAGTTTTGTATGAAGGAGTCAATATGACACAGTTTAGGTAAACGACAGCATCGTGCACAACTGACTTTCAGGAAAGAATTCATTTTTGGCGAACAAAAACGAATGTCACTAGAGGAAATTGTGTTGAATTAATTTTTTCTATCAAAAGTAGAGATTAGATTCTATTTAGGGGTCAAATTCAACCCTCCTAGTTTTCTAGTACTTTAACATACATGTGTTGCTGCCAAACATCAGGTACCTGTTTTCACCATTGTTGGTAATATTACATCATGCTGAATGAATTAAAATAATAAATTATGCAGTTGGAGAGCTGAGATATAAACTTATTCTATGGAAAACTAACAGACTGACTCAATTATTACACACGGAAAAGGAAATACCTATTACAGGTAACAACAGTATGATGAGAAAGAGAATCAAAATATAGAAAATGAAGAGAAGTAAAACACTACACCTAAGGTAAATTAGTCTACATTATATCCTTTAAATTCATTCTCATGTTACTCTGATGAAAACAGGTTAAGTGGTATGCCTGCAGAGATCAGTGAGATGGTTGTGTTTTTCCTTTTGTGTTATTTTAGCAACAACATTGAAATACAATATGATCTTTTAGTCCCTCCACAGTACCGCAGGTACACTCAGCAGTGCTATGGTTGGTAGCAAGCTATTGTTTATGCCTGTCAACAACATGACAGTATCATTCTGTGCCCAAAGCACCATCCCTGTTGTAAAAAGGGTTGTAAATGAGAGTCAGTGTCAGACTGTCTCTGCTGTGTGCAAGTATGCTTTCATTTAAGTTGAAAATGCTTTCAATTGTACAGCTTGTGTTTTTGGTGGAGAATGTTTTTAGAGAAGGTGCTAATTACACAGAAAAAGTGAAACAAAAATTTATAGAGCAGGTTCGAAACTCCAGATTACCCTTTCTACTGTTAATGATTTAATAAATAAATTTTGTGAGTCTGGTTCTGTTCATGATGTTGCAAGAAGTGGTACATCTGATTATTTCTTTTGAGATGCTGCAAAGCCAAGAGTGTATAAACATAAGCGGAAAACAATACAGGAACTGAAATTGGCAATGATAAATAATGCTAACTCAGTGACAAAAGAAAATTAAATGTGCAAATTTGTGCCTATAACAGAATGGGGGCATTTTCAACATCTGTGAATAGGTAAGTTAATTGTGATTTTTATTACTTTTTTTTTCTCTTTCTACTGATTTCTTCAAATTCATTCCAACCAGTCCACTGCCGTAGCACCACAAATGCATAATCATGGTTACCATTACATATCTTGCTTATTCTACCACTGTGGTGGGAGTCATCCTCTGTGGTGTAGTGGTTATCATGCTAGCCTCTAGTTCCCGAGGTTGTGGATTCAAACCCGGCAGAGGGTGATGGATTTTTTCGGGCATACAAATCCTTAACATGGCTTCCTTTGGAAGGGAAGTAAAGCTGGTGATCCGATTTTGTAGATTTATGAAGAACGTCATGCCTGATAAAGAGGCCTCTGAGCAAAATTACCAATCTTTCAAGCCCAATATAAAATGGGATACTAAGGACCATAGCAGTTAAAGAGTGTCCATAAATAAAAAAATAAATAAAATAAATATAAAAAAAACACTTAAAACTGTGGTGGGACTTATAGTTCACACTGCATTACAACATGAATGACAATTGAAAGTTCACCTTTTTTTCCCCTTTTTATTTTTTTGGAATAAAATGTAAAGCTCATGTAAAGCTAAGTACTGTAAAATGGAGGAAATTTAGAAATAAAATATGATCAAGCACAATTCTTTTGTTGAAAATATACACACATATATTTTTCAAGTATGGACTGAGTGCATTTTATTCATTCTCCATGCTTGTATTTTATAGGAATACATGTAGGTTATGTTTATCACACCTCCACATAGGTTCCTTTAAAATTGATCCTGTTATGTTTCATTAATATAATGCCAATGACCTGGAAATAGATTCTGTTGTATTATTAAACTTTTCATTTTATCAGCTTGTGTTTCTATTACATCTAGACAACTTGCTTCTTATTTTTTACTTTTGCATATTTCTTTGTTTAGATTCTGGATACACATTCAAGGAATTTGACTTATCATCTTGTTTATTCTGGTTCATGGAGGATGTGCATTTGTCTTCCAAAGTGAATTTCCATATTAATGCATCACATTGACATTAAGTTAAACCTTTAATATTAGAGGTTAAGAGTAAGAATATTTTCTTTCATTATTTTTTGGCACAAAAAATAAAATATTTATTAGGTTATCTGCTGACAAAATTAGTGTCCATATTATAGATAAGCACACTAGAAAGCAAGAGATGTAGCTGTATTTCATGTTTTAAGTATGAGATGTTCCTTCTTGTTGTTGCATGTACATGTATTATTTTATAATTTACTCATCTTTCAGCAGAGAGATTTTAAAAATGTAATGAAACATACAATATGTAACATCTCACCCCTTAAAAAATCTGCTATTTAAGCTACAGGGTTACAAAAATGTTCAGTATCTAATTACACTTTAGGGCAATAGAAGTGTATTTGTAGGACTAATTAACAAATTGTAAATCTAAATTTGGATGCCCCTGCATCATTTTAGCACAAAAAGTTTAAAATAGGTTGACAAAGAAAGGAAAATGTTACTGAATAAACTAGTTTACCATATAAACTACTTAAAAATTAATTATTTTGCCTAAATTTGCAAAGAGAAAAGATTCCAAATATTAATGAAAGAAATCTGACACATCTTTTCTTCACGCAGCCTTCCTTTACAGTTGTTTGAAACAAGCATTTATACAGAGAAAAGAAACATTTCACATGCTACATTTACTATTACTAAACATGGAAATTAACACAGAAATAATGCAATAACAACAATATATGGCAATCAGGAAGAAAAAAATAAGTGAAGTTCACACTCTCACACACTCGCCCAAACACACTACAAAATTAAAACAAACACCTGTGACAACATTCTCAATGCTTTTAAACATTTTAGTTTTTGAATTAACAAAATGCAGCAAACAGCAGTAAACAAAATTTGCATGTGTCACTAAAGATTAAAACAATTTTGAGCAGGGTAATAAAAGATATTCCCACTACATGCCTTAACACTAACCCACACCAATAAATTTTCAAAACAAGCTACAAATACTGAAAAAACATAATTCTAAGCAAAACAACAACAGAAACATGACTAACACAGAATAATAATAGAAAAGAAGTGTGAAGAAGCAAGAAGTTTTAATAAAAATAGGTTGTTTTAATGTTATCAGTCTTTCATTTAAGTGTTAACTCATACTTTGTATGAATTCCATATACCTAAGATGAAGCTGCTGTGTCAGAAAGTTAAACCTCCACATTCTCTTATAATTGTTTTAAATATTTACACATATAAAAGTCAATTTATGTATGTATGCGAGTATAAGTTCCTTATAGGCTCCTACACCCTTGCGTGGATGCAAATTTGGCACATATATTTTTCAGGACAAGAATAAAAATACTGTGGGATTGGCATCAAAGGAAGAGGGAGTGGAACATATTTAGCATTATAATTTTGCTAAATAAAAAGAAAAATGTTGCTCCCTTTATTCTTTTAGAAGCAGTATTGTAAAATGCTATCCCTAATGGGAGATGGGGTTGAAAATTGTTCAATGGGAGGCATGCCTGTACCCAGAAAAAAATTTCGGGGAGGGTTTTCCACAAGTAGATCTAAACTTAACAGTACCCCACACAGTTACCATGTACCTACTCCATAGTATATAGACGTTACGTGGATAATAAAATTGCTTGGAGACATTATATAGACAAGAAAAACTCACCAGAATGAGGATATACCACCTTACAGCACAAAACATAGAGACTGCTTTGAAAACCAAAGTGTATGGTCACCTTACCTATGTAAGGCGACATATTAAGTTTCCCTTTTTCTTGTAAATGTGCTACTAGCAATAGACCTATTGTTATCTAACGACATTTTCCCATATTGGTTTGCTATGAATTTAAATAAATAAAACTGTCAGAAGTTTCGGGGGGGGGGGGTTGAACCCTAGAAACCCCCCCTCTAAATATGGCCCTGCTGGGAGGGGTGCAATCATAAAAAAACTACACTTAATGGAAGAGGAGGTGGAAAGTCTTTGGTGAGAAGCAATTTTAAGGTTTTTCAGCACAAACATGCCCATTTTCTCAATACTTTTGTGAAATAAAAATAAAAATTATGTTTACTGCCTTCTTTTAAGGGTGGTATAATAAAAATTACAATAAAAATAATAAAATGAAAGAGGGTGTAAAATATTCAACGGTGGAAATTTTGAGGATATTCGGCACAAATGGGCCTGTTTTAACAATAAAAGGATAAATGTTGCTCTGTTCATTTCTTTTTAGTGCTGGTAATGCTAAAAACCACCCCTAAAGAGTGTGGTTGAAAAATATTGGATGGGAGGAAGTTTGGAGGATTTTCAGTATGAATAGAAAATTTGGCACAATGAAAGCGAGGTGATCAAATTAAAAGGAATTGAATACTAGCAATATTGTAATTGCTTCAGTTCATTTAAGTGTAAATAAACAAGTATTTGGAAAACTGATGGTGTACAAGACCCATCCAAGACACAGGCAATGCAAACTATTTCTGCTAGTATGAAATAATTGTCTGGAAGACCTTCATAACCATCATCATATAACCCACATGGGTAGCCAAGGTCGTTAAGGCATGGAGTCGTAAACAGCAACTCTGCAGTTCAAATCCCACTAGGACCGTCCTTCCTGGCTGGAAATTTTTCCAGGTTATTCTCAGCCCTCATAACTGGGAGGTAACCTAAACTTAGGCCTGGAATGTTTCCTTCCCAAATTTTCTTTCTCAATTATCATTTCATGAATCATCAGTGTCCACCACCTGTGGTGCTGTAGCAGAAAGAGCAGGCATTAAACACTAAAAAAAACATCATCATCAACATTGCTCATGTTGAAATATGTATTAGATGGCATAAGTCTCATCAGGAGTTACATTGTCTTAACTTCATTATCTTATAGAATTTCAGAAATTTGGAAATCAGGAACCTCTTCAAAACTTATCATGCAAAATTTTCTGTCAGTGTTATGAAGTCTGGGGTAAATAATGCAGCAGCATACATTAACTTTAGGCCCGTTATTGTTCATCATATAGGTTAATGATATCACTCAACCATTAAATACATCAATTGTTACCTATGCTGATGATACAACTGCCGTCTACTGGAGTGAAAACATAGAAAGATTGAATATAACTATGAACAATTCTGCCTCCTTGATATTAAAATATTTTGATGCCCTCAATCTTAAATGCAATATGGGAAAAACAAAAATGATGCAATTCAATACCATAAACAAACATATTTCTAATAGGAGCTTGCAAATCCAGGGTAATACTATAGAAGAAGTAAAGTCACATAAAGTTTTAGGCATAGTTGTGGATAATCATCTGAAATGGGTAGAACACATTAACCGTACCTGCAGTGCCATCAGCAAATCAGTTTTTTCTATTAAGGTATTTTCAGATGTATGGGGATTTTCATATTTTAAAACTGATTTATTTTGGTTGTATTTATTCACACTTAGTGTATGGAATAGAAATTTGGGGCTGTTCTGCAAAAACACACATGGATAAAATATTTATTCTTCAAAAACAGTGCATCCGACTTATATTTAAATTAAAACCAAGAGACCCGTGCAGGGAGATGTTTATCAATAATAAAATATTTACCATTTATTCTCTGTATGTTTATAGGTTTATACTGTATATAGTTGATAAACAGAACTTAACAAGAAATTATCAACTACATGAATATAACGCAAGGAGCAACTCTGATTTCCACAGGCATAATTTAAACAGAGGTATTACTGAGAAAGATGTTAGCTTAAGAGGAATAAAGCTTTTTAATAGATTACCATGACGATTAAAAACTGTTGTAAATACTTATACAATTTCAATGTAAATTAAAAGAGTATCTAATAAATAAGGGTCTGTATGATTTAAATGAGCTACGAATGTATAAATAGTAGAAATCTGTAATTGTAAATAATTTAGAAATAAGACTGACTTGTCCAAAATCGATGTAAAGTTGATAACTGGATGCAAATAAATTACATTACATTACATATGTAGTAAGGGAGAATGGGTCAGTTGCAAATATGCAAGCAGTATGAAACACCATCTTTAAAACATTATAGGTGATAGGGTGTCCTGAGTTATTCTCGTCTTATGAATTTCCTAGTAATTTCTTGCAGGTAAACATTATGATTTTGAATATATTTTTCATTATTAGCAGTCATTTTAATGATTTCTGTTGTTTTATAGATTTTTCTATAAAGTATATACAAAATTCATTTAAGCACTTTTAGGCATACTTGGTGCTGAATAGCACTACATGTAAAGATATAGATTTATTTCAAGAGATTTTTTTCTGGTTTCTTTAACAAAACTCTTATATTTCATTGCAAGGCAATGAAGAGCACCACACAGTATGAAGTTCTTACTTCTCACAAAATTTAGGCTTAAAAGAAAGAAGAAATTAGAAAGACATGAAAGCAAATAGAATGAAAATTAATGATAAAAACTGTTATTATGCCATTCTCCCCTACTTCATTAATTGCTGCGACAATGTATTGAATACCAAGAGAATAGCTTAATGAATGATGGATGGGTAAGTAAATTACGGAACATTCTGGAGAAAAATGGGTTAGGAGACATGTGGAGAAGGAGAGAAAATAACATGAAAAAGTTTTGGAAAAAGGCGAGGAAAAGACTGGAGGATATAGAAATACAAATCATGTTCAGTGAAATTGCCGAAAAGAGCTCATTAGTTTGTTATAGGCCAATGAAAAATACATGGGGTAGGGAAAAATATATAGACATAGTAAATAAAGAAGAGAGAGAATCTATTGCATGGGTAAGAACCGGAGCATGGAGGCTAAGAGGGTTAAGACAGGGTATTCCTCAAAACCAATGTCCGATATGTGGTGGTAATGAAGACATTGAACACACAGTATTTAAGTGCCAAGGAACAGAAAATTGGAGAAAAGAATTTTTTAATAAGAAGTGGTTGAAGGGGGATAGAAATACACTTATAATCGAAATGATGTGCAAGGATGCTAGGAGCATTGGACAGTTTTTGTGTAAAGTCAAAAATAAATGCCTTTGGACAGTGGATAGAGAAAAGTAAGAGGTAGTGTATCTTACTTTGAATGGAAAACTATGGTGAATGTGTGATGATAAAGTAATCAATAAGTGACAAGTGAAAAACAAGTGGAAGTGGGAAATGAAAAACTGAAATAAGATAATTTATTGACGGGAAATCGTAAAATGTAGATAAACTGTAGTGATTGTCTACAGAATGAGTGGCCAGGGTCAAAGTTCAGTAGACAATCAAATTGTAAATCTCTTAGCACAATAAAACAATACAATACAACCAAAATATTGGCTTTTTATGGTAAAATCCCAGGACTCAGCCTGAAGTTGATAACCAAACAATCCTACCAATAAACACATAAGATGAATTTAAATTTCCAATCTATTTTAAGAGAACCAAATGAAATAAATGAAGTGAAGAATTCAAAGTGATGCTTAAGTTATCCCAGGGCTCAAAATGGAATAGAAAAACTTTTCTGGTTCACTCTATATTTTAAAGGAAATGACTTTTGACCATTGCAGTTTGTTTTAATTGTCTACAAGTAATATATTCTACTATGTGCTTCATTAGGCTAAATTGAATTATATTATTAATTATTTTATATGACTTAATTACTTATTTTTAAATGACAATGCCAGTTTTGTATTTTATACCATTAACAATGCTTGGCAGGGAAAGCTATTTCAACAAACAGTACAGATGCAAAGTAATAGGAACTCAAAAAGTGTAACAACAGTGACCCATATGGAGCTGAAAATTAGATATTGTCACCATATTTATTTAGGTATATCTATATGAGATTAAAAGGTTCCATTCTAAGCTCTGAGCAGCAACAATTCTGTAACCTGTGAGGCCTTGGACAAATCTGAAAGACAACTGCTACAAATGACAGAAGTTATGTTAATTTCATATTCATCAACTATGGTTCCTTTGCACTGCTGCAGATTGCTTGTTTCATTATGCAGGCATCATTTTATTTGAAAGAGTGGAAACTTAAATAACTATAATTGATAAGCAAATTAATTTAAATTATCTTAATTATGATGAATACAATTATTTCCATTTTAATAAATATTTGTATTATTAGAAACAAAGAAAAACATAAAAAGTGGCACAAAGTAACTTTCTGAAGGTATTCTTTGATTATAGCAAGCAAAATGTATGTGTAGCAACCCTCCTCAGGTAATTGTAGGCCATGCAAAAATTATTGTGGCATTTTCAGAATTAACATACAGCAAAGTGCATCTGTAAGTGAAACTATGAGGTTCAGTCCATCTGTATATGAAATAACATCAAAACAGCACCTGTCAATGGCTTTAGTCCACAAATGATAGACAAAAAGACAATATTCAGATGAAAGAAGAAAATAAACAGTACCCTAATACCTTGGAAGACATACAGAAAATCACAAAATTCACTTACCATCCATCTAAACAACAAATTCCAAAAAGCCTTCTCAAAATACAACATTAAGTTAGGCACCAGAGTACATACAGTCTGAAAGATTTGCGAAGAGCACCACCAAAGGAACTGATACCACATACATATCTCCTAAACAGAAATATATAGAATCAACTGCAAAGAGTGCAATAAAATATGCACAGGCAAAACTATCAGAAACATAAAACACCTGCACCAGTGAACACGTCTGCAATTAGAATACAAACAAATAGATGAATCAGCAGTTACAGCACATTTTGGAAATGCCAGCATAAAATGGATGCAAACATGGAGCTGTTAAAACAACCCATTAGAACTCGCTGTATGGGAAAAGATTTTCCTCCAATAAAACAAGTACAAAGTTATGTGCTGCCCTCAGACATCTTGACCAGGTTCATCACACCATCTACCAACCACAAAAATGAGAGCAATACACCACAGTCTACAGCTGAGGATGGAGGTGATAGTTTTTGACACATGTTCTATGATAAACAGTAGTAAGTGAAACCATTATGTCACTATATTCCAATATATAGACATGTTATGTTTTATGTCTGGAACTTAGAAACTGATGTGCCATAGTTTTATCATGATATTTCAGCTTAGAAATTACTGTCAGCCTGGCTTTCAATGTGCAGTGGAATACATGGAATTGTGGTGATTTAATGTGTAGTGGTCTATGTTGGTAAAGAAATACAATTAAACCATCTCTGCCATCCATAGTCCCCACCCTTTACCTGGTTCTAGCACTTCACTTAATGTTTGTCTTACTTCCCTATTTTCTTTTGCTCCTGAACCTGAAACAGACCTGTGTTCATAGGTTAATGCTTTGAGTGCCTAACTTCTGACATCAGCAGACACTGAGAAGAATTACACAGTATAAAAAATGTGATGTGTTACACTCACATGACTTTCTCTACTCTTGTACAAACTATTTTTTACAAACGCTTATTCCGCATATGCTTCATGTTAATCGAGATATCGAGATGTAAACCTTATTGCTAATTTTCTTGTAGATGCAAGGGGAATTGGTAGGCTTTAAGCTATAGTCAAATATATTAAGAGCTGGTTGCTATGTGGAGTATTCCATTCTCTTTGCATTACCAGGACAAAACAAATGAATAACGAATTTGAGAAAAAGTATAAGTATTGGAAAATTTAAGGGAATAACAAGCGATATCTCGAAAATGGTTCACTCAACAAAAAAATATGTATATGACATAAATTGTGTATTTTAACGCGATCTACATTTTTTGTGTAGTAAAATTATGTCTATCTCTTATGGTTTACCGGTTATGCAAAAGTCGTTCACAATGAAGAATACTTTTGGAGACATTTCCAGAAAATTCGAGATATACATTTCATTTGTCATGAAAATATCTTAAACATATGATATTTTAATCAAAATCGTTAGAGCCGTTTTTGAGGAAATTAAAATTTTCAAAAAATGTTCCATGTAAAGGGTAATCTGGGGTGGGGGGAATTTCTTGAAAACCTTCGTGTTGCATCTTCAGTACTTATCCCACTATTAATAACATTTTCTGTATCTACACAGTGAGTTACATGATTTGTGGTTGGACACTGTGTTGATAACAATACAACACAAATGTTAGTATCCAAACAACAGTGGGAAAACCTTCGTGTTGCATCTCTGGAAGTTACTGAACCTAAATACCAAGTTTAGTGTTTATCCATCTGTTCATTTCTGAGTTATGCTGTTCACAGACACACACAAAGACATGTTTCCAAAAAGACCTTTTTTGGATTCAGGGGGGTCTTAAAATATATATTTCCAGTTAAATCTCAATATCGAATTTTTGGGCGGAAATCAATACTTCCCCTACTTACTATACATAGTAGAGAAAGTAAAAAAGTGAGGTAGACAGTTACATACCATGTGTATCTATAAAGAGTCTCATGTTTATGCCAAATTGAAATAATAAAAGGGCGTTTTCCAACTTAATTAGATTCTTTATTATTATTAATTATAATTATAGTTCATTACCACTTGTAGATGGTCAAGAAAGGTGACTCCTATAGAACTGTCATATGTCATAGTAATTAAACATGATACTACATTTCTTGGTATCACAACAAAGTTAAGAAAATAGCTTCACTTATTAAAACAATCTTAAAATATGTGGAGGTTTAACTGATTATAAAAATGTGTAAAAAGACAGACAGAGAAAGACAAAGGAGAGAAGAGAAGAAGGATAACTGTCTAGAAGCAGCAGTAACATAACTAAAACACTGATAGCATTGAATGAGAAATAACAGCATACAGAGGAAGTTCAGTACGGCTCAGTGAACACAGAGGAGCCCAGACCTAGCACATCAAGTGATTCCAAGATCTCAATGTGGTTTTACCTTTACAGTTAGTCAATAACTTTTAATGGCGCATTTGGTTTCAAGAAGTTCTAAAAACTAATGTGATTCTGAACCAGGCATGTCATGCGACATCTGCCATTCTTGAAATGGTAAGAGAAGTTAGTTTTCTGCAAAGGAACTTACCAAAATTGTAGCCCTATTAGAGAATTAACTGTCTGAAATGTGGCTAACTATTTATTTAATTGTTTATTAAATTTTTTAGTGTATGTTTGTGAGTATATGTGCTGTTAATAAAGTCTATTGCATAGTATATAGTTGCAGATGTGATCATTCCATATACAAGTACTTAAAATTAGAAACACAGTCAGTGTTCTGAGACCCAGTAAGCCAAAAATATTTGTTATTTAATGTAATGACTAGAGACACTTAAATTTCTTAACAATAAAACTGTTGTACATTTAAAAAAAATAATGCAATATGTGATTTTTTTTAATTCAACCGTTTTCATGCATTATTTGTGGATTTTTTTTTCAGTTCTGCTTCTATATATGAATTTCTACATTTACCTGGAAAGTGTAATGCTATCTAATGCAAGATTCACAAATTTCAGGCATTATCTGTCTCTTTTATGTTTTCCTTTCCAGGCCCATGTCATGAATTAAGTTTACTAATGTAGTTGTTAAAGTACAAACTGATGTAATGAAGATATGTGAGAGCAACTGAACATGGGATCATGGACAATTAATATAGTGTAGTGATATAAAAAATGTATACAAAAACCTTCAACTGACACTATATATGAATGTAACACTTACCAGTGCTGAATATGTAAACAAATACAGGATGAAAGGGATATAGATGTCCACCTTTAAGCTACAAATAGAAGGAACTGAAAAGAGCAAAAGTCTTCAACATCTTTGCATTTACAAATCTAATAGCAGAGCACCACTGAATCATGTAACACACTGCCTGCTGTAACAGGACAGGTATTGTAGAAGTTAACACTCATGCTCAGAGTTTCTTTTAAACACACCTGCACCGATATTTAATTATAACGACTGAAAAAGTTATACGCCAAATGTATGCTGTAAAGCAAAGTAAATGTTAAATATTAACAAGCACTTTACATTGGCAAAACATTCTGAAAATGCACTTTGCCTTAGTCACGAAAATTCTCATCTGTATACATTGGATAGCTGTGAAAATTGTAAACACCATAATTTCCACATAAAGCTTTGTTCATAAGATATAAGTGGCTTCATCTGTCACATATCTTCTGAAAGAATTCTCAGTCATTAACAGATCCTATCAATAGCTAAGAACTCTTATCATTGGGATATGGCACACATTGATGAAGTTCCATTTAAATAATATGGCACTTGTGACATTTGCTGGAGGGGTGCATTTCCATGGCAACCAAGTTCCATTTAAACAATACCTATGGCACTTGTGACATTTGCTGGAGGAGTGCATTTCCATGGCAACCTACCCTGCGCTGTTTTTCTAATCACTAAGGTGCTATAGAAATCACCCCAATTCCATCCCAAGGTGCTACAAAGCAAATGGAACGCTTTGAAACCTGACCACAAACCTATCTGTAAATGATTAGTAGTCTTCTCACTTCTTAACCATAGCCAGCGTTCTTGTCATTATATGCCACCAAAGTCAAGAGCTTTGCAATGTCATTTTGTTTCTTCAAGAGTTTACATTTTAGTATCTGTAATGGTGCACACATGCTTTCTTTTTCCATCTTATAGTTAAACTTATATTTGAATATCTGTATGATGAATCTGAAAAAAAACTATCATCTGTAAAGAATGGTTTAAAATCCTGCCACTGTCTTTATATACATTTATGAAATTATTATTCAAATACAAAAAAACACAGAAAATGTTAATAAAAGCTCTGAAATTCATATTCATAATACCAGAAAAAGATCACACTTTCATGTTACCTTTCATGGAAAAGAGTTATATGAGAGCAGTTTCAAGTATAACGGTTCAAATATATAACAAACTTCCCTCAGAAATAAAACATATCACATCATTTTGAAAGTTTAAAAGAAAGCTAAAAATCTATTTGCTAAACAAATGATATTACTCCATTAAGGAGTACTTAGATAATAAAAATGTATAAATTATTTGTTATTATTAAAACATTAACTCTCTGTGTGTATATATGCTACGTGATCAAAAGTATCCGGACACCTGGCTGAACATGACGTACAAGTTCGTGGCGCCCTCCATCAGTAAATGCTGGAAGTCAATATGGTGTTGGCCCACACTTAGCCTTGATGACAGCATTCACTCTCGCAGGCATACTTTCAATCAGGTGCTGGAAGGTTTCTTGGGGAATGGCAGCCCATTCTTCACGGAGTGCAGAACTGAGGAGAGGTATTGAGTAGGTCGGTGAGGCCTGGCACGAAGTCGGCTTTCCAAAACATCCCAAAGGTGTTCTATAGGATTCAAGTCAGGACTCTGTGCAGGCCAGTCCATTTCAGGGATGTTATTGTCGTGTAACCACTCCGCCACAGCCCGTGCAGTATGAACAGTGCTCAGTCGTGTTGAAAGATGCAATCACCATCCCCGAATTGCTCCTCAACAGAGGGAAACAAGAAGGTGCTTAAAATATCAATGTAGGTCTGCGCTGTGATTGTGCTACTCAAAACAACAAGGGGTGCAAGCCCCCTCCAGGAAAAAAACAACCACACCATTACACCACCACCTCTGAATTTCACTGTTGGCACTACACACGCTGGCAGATGACATTCACTGGGCATTCACCATACCCACACCCTGCCATTGGATCGCCACATTGTGTACCGTGATTCATCACTCCACACAATGTTTTGCCACTGTTCAATCGTGTAATGTTGACACTCCTTACACCAAGTGAGGCGTCATTTGGCATTTACCTGCGTGATGTGTGGCTTATGAGCAGCCACTCGACCATGGAATCCAAGTTTTCTCAGCACACGCCTAACTGTCATAGTACTTGGAGTGGATCCTGATGCAGTTAGGAATTCCTGTGTGATGGTCTGGTTAGATGTCTGCCTATTACTCTTTACGACCCTCTTCAAATGTTGGCGGCCTCTGTCAGTCAACAGATGAGGTCAGCCTGTACGCTTTTGTGCTGTACATGTCCCTTCACGTTTCCACTTCACTATCTCATCAGAAACAGTGGACCTAGGGATGTTTAGGAGTGTGGAAATCTCGCATACAGACTTCTGACACAAGTGACACCCAACGTTCGAAGTCTGTGAGTTCCACGAAGCATCCCATTCTGCCGTTTCACGATGTCTAATGACTACTGAGGTGGCAGATAATGAGTACCAGGCAGTAGGTGGCAACACAATGCACCTAAGATGAAAAACTTATGTTTGTGGGGTGTCCAGATACTTTTGATCACATAGTGTATGTGTGCGTGCATGCATGCATGTGTGGATTTGCATGTGTGTGTATGTGCATATGGGGGGGTTAGTAAATTGTATATAGTAGAAAAGAGGATTAATCCAAAATTAAGTTTTTTACGTGCAATTATATTGACACATCTAATATCGTGTAGGTACATTATGTAATCAGACAAGAAATACATTGAATTAATAGAAGTTACTTAGTATAGTTTTGTAAGTTTAGCAGTGTTTAAAGCTATTAGCGTTTAGTACTTGCATAGTTTAATTAAGATATGGGGTTTGGGAAACAAACCAAATTGGTGTAAAAATCTTAGCAATATAAAAACCTATAATTTAAGCACATGGGAATTGCTTTAAGTAAACATTTTAAACAATACATAATTGCTTTTTATATTCACTTTATATTAACATTTTTGTGAACCAAGTTCATTATCTTTTCAAATTTATGAACAAAGCGGCTGTCTCCCAAGAGCGATACAAAAAATTGCATTTGTCTTACTTTTTTCACTTGTTTTTCTTCTTTTTTAACTTTTGACATGTTTCCTACTTTTATTTACATCCTCTGGAACTTAATTTAGCTACTTCCTCTGCTTGCCGGAAAAACAAAATGCAGAATGTTTTCATGATAGCTCCATGGAAAATTACAGTTAGTAAAACTACAAACATGCAACCTTTGTTTAAAACAATTAACTGTCAGAGTAAATAACATAACAATAGTAGTTAACACTTTTATTTTAAGTAATTTTCCTTTCAAAGTAAAGCCATATTAATATATTTTAATACTTTTAAATATTTAATGATAGTCGCCCAGCAATTTACACTTTATTCAGGATGTGTTTGTAAGATTCCCTTGGATATGTTAACACTTATTTCCATTCTTGTAGAGTAATATATTAGTTTTTAATTCTTCCTCGGCTGTGTTCTAATGCATTTGAAACATATGTAATTATTATGCAATAAACAGTTATTTATTTCAATTGTTTTAAGTTAACTAAGTAAGTAAGGTAAGCAAACAGCATGATTGTATTTTTTATATGTGGAAATTAACTTCGAGGTTTTGTTTTCAAATGTTATTTTAAATGTGGCATTAACGTGCATGTGCTTTCCTCAAGATGTTCATGTACGGTGTGGTTAGGTGAGGTAAGGAACTAGTATTTGGCTACTGTACAGAGACCTGGGGATGGAATGAGCACTATTTCTATACCACCCTTCTTTCCCTTTGCCTACAAGCTGAACTTTAAGGGGTAGCAGTAGTAGTGGTAGTGGGGTTTTAGGGCACACGACTGCTATGGTCATTAGTGCCCAGGCAAAGTTAAAACAAGATGCAAAGACACAGTAAGAACCCTGTGGTTTAAAAAGAAACAAGTAAAACTTCACTAATATAGTGCCAGCAACTGCGAAATGGAGAGCAAATAGGTAAAGGAATAAAAGACAAAATGCAGCAGCAGTAAAACTTATGAATAAAACAGAAGGATAAAATTAGGTTATCAAACCCGGCTGCCCATAGCGCTATGACGAATAAAATGCAATACATGATCTGCAGCACTGGGAGCGACCACCAACACCTCAGAGAGGGTTGCTGGCAAGCCCAAGGACGCGCGTAACTGAGCTAAAAAATGGCATCGTAGTAAAATATGTCGAACCGACAGTGGCTCAGGGCAATGAACACAGTCCGGGGCAGGGTCTGAGGACAAAAGATGACCATGAGTAAAATGACAGTGCCCGATGCGCAATCTGGCTAAAATGACTTTCTCGCGACGAGAGACACGCGAGGAAGTACTCCATGTGTTAGGGAGGGGCTTTACCTCCCAAAGTTTGTTGCCCTGAAGACCAGTCCAGGTAGCCCTCCAGCGTGAAAGTATGGAACCATGTAAAAATGAGCTAAAATCATCAGAAGGTACACAAGAGCTAAAACAACTGGGAGAGAAAAGGGCGGCCTTTGCAGCAGCATCAGCAGCTTCATTGCCCTGTAGGCCCATGTGACCAGGAACCCATAAAAAGGACACATTAACTCCAACATTGGCGAGCAAGTGGAGGCAAACCTGGACACACAGGGGTAGCAGGTTGCCATGTTATACTACATTGTACCATGTGCTTTCCTATTGTTTACTTTGTTCATTTATATTATCCTTATTGTCTTTATTTACAGATTGTTGAGTGGTCGTGAGCAGAGAGTTATTGTTCATGCTGGGACTTCTTGTGGCAGTGATAGCAGTAGTGGTGGTGGTACCTTTCCGATTTAAGATTATTTTATTTATAAAAAAGAGAAGTACTGATAGCCATGTCCATATTATAGTTCACTGTAACTCGAAAGTAACTTGAGCTACATCAAGCTTGCAGATTATGAAAGTTAATTATTTTCTACATATTTTGTAGGCTCCCTATCCATATGTATACTGCGCAAATTAGGAGTGAGAGAGATGTCAAGTGCAAAATGTGGGAAACTGCTAAGAATAAAATTAGCTTCTTTATGCGCTATATAAGCTGCGTTTTAATGTATGATCCTAGCTCTAACCATTATGGACTTACTAAATGCTAAAGCTATGTAAGTGGTTTGATATTCAGCATGCTCCTAAACCATTGACAGATGCTCTATTATAACATGGCAATGCCACTCTCCCACTTCTCCCCTTTGAGTGAACTGTCACAAGTCACATTATTTAAATGGCACTGTAATGTTAACTGCTCTTGTTTCCATCACATGATGTAACTGTAAAACATTTCAGTAAGGAACTTCAATTATCCAAGCTATTATTTATTTCCATATTTTATTCATTCGCATTTTTCTGCATTAAGAATACTGAGTGGTGTTTGCAGTCCTGGCTTCTGCTGCAATATCTCATATATCTGATTTCATCACAAAGAAATCACCTGGAGAACTTTCTGGTAGACAACTTTAGTTAAAATTTCTGTTCTATAAAAGTTTCCAAGTATTATAAATATGTTAGAAACTTCCAAGTTGAAATTTTTATGCCGCACTCTGGCCTAGTTTCACTCCAGTGCAAAGTGCAACTGCTGATATGCATTGGAACACAAACACCAGTAGGTCAGGATTAAGTTGCCTATGACAGATGCGCTTCTTTTAACATTGAATATGGTACACCGTGAAGCTTCTATGAGGAAACTTCAATGACAAATTGTACAAAAAATGTTGGTTCTATAAAAGACTGTAGAGGAGAAATTTTAAGTTCAATTTCTTTTGAACTGTGTATAGATTTTAGCACATCACAGAGTAATGTCTTAATAAATATCTTACAGAAAACAATTTTTCATGGAAAATCTAGTGATCAAAGAAAAAAAAAAGGTTAAGGCTGGTTCACAACCAACGAGAACGTTAACCAGAACGAGAACGGGAAAGTTGAAATACATGTATTCAAATGGGAGTGTCCACAACTGACGGGAAGCCTTCCCGCGCCCCATGAAACAGCCACTAGTGCTCTCTATAGTCGCAAGCTGGAAACATGAAACTGGAAGGAATTAGTAGTAAATGTGCTTCCTAACCTCATCCCGACACCCGCAAATCTAATCAATGTTGGTTCCTCTGGTGAAGGGATCATTTGTAGTTTGTTTATATGCAACTCAAAACTGGTTATTAGCTAAACAAACAATGGCAAAAGCTACAAAGAACAGCTAAATCCGGTGGAAATTAAAAAAGAATAAACAATTTTAATGTATGCCATTAAATAAAGGAATGAAAGTTTAGCATAAGTAGAGGGATCGGAAATGTAATGAATATGCATTTAGATAATGTTTACTCTATCGAATTTTGACGTTGGCTTGGCCAAATTGGAAGTAGGTGAAAAAAAGTCATTGGTCAGTTAAAAACAAATGAAATCCCAATGCGCAAAATCGACTTTCACTTTGTGATCAATATGCATTCCCGTTCTCGTTACCAGGTTGTTGTGAATAAAAATTTCTTGCTTCCCGTTCTCGTTTCCGTTCTGGTTACCGTTATCGGGTGGTTGTGAACCAGCCTTTACTCTAAATCCAATGTAACAATTACAATCGCCAGCTAAGCTACAGACATCTATACTCCTTCCACTCTGTGTGCAAGAACCCATATTGCACTTAGCACTGCAGATTGTGAAATTAATATATACCATAGAATACAAAACTTGAAGAAAACCAGTTCTACAGGTCAAATTTGGAAGTGTTTATAAATTTTGTGAGCATTCAAATCAAATGCTGGACAAGGAACAGATGTTCATCTTATCCATTCCAGCAAAAAAGGATAAAGAGAAGATTTATATTTGTGAAATATTTCAGAAATGTCATTCATCATACCACCAGAAGTAATTTTAGATGAGTGAGTGAAACAGTCCTATTGAGATTTAACAAAATGTTCTGGAGATGTGATGCTGTGCAGTTTCTGCAATGAGCCCTCTTCGTAGGAAACTTCAGATGGAATAAAGAAAGCATGTTGCATGCAGATGTAAATTATATTATCATCGTGTTGTATTTAAAGTGTCAATATCTGAAAAACCTACCTCTCTGTTTAGGTCAAGCTGATCCGAAGTACTGACACAAGTAACCGAGGCTGTTAAAGCATGCACTACTGATTGGGAGGTCTGTGGTTCAAATCCCATCAGAACCATCCTCTCTCAATGAGGTTTTATTCCAGATTTTCACAGTCTTCATAAGTGCCGGGGAAGTACCCTAAACTTAGGCCTGGAAATTTTCTTCCCAAATTCCTTTCTCAATTATTTCATATATCACCATGTCCATCACTGTGGTGCTGTATATAGCAAGAATGGACATTAAACCTACAGAAAACAAAAAGATCTAAAATATCCCAAAATTTTCCTTTCTCATCTAAGAATTTTACTGGTTTGTTCAAGAATTTTTATCTTTATTATCCAAGAAATTAAAATAATTTTGTTCAAGAAATTTGAGTGTCCCTGGAATGATCACAATGCTTACCATTGAGCACGTTAGTGAGTAAAGTATTCAACTACCAATGATGATTATTACTATTTTCATTTTTTTCCTTATATTTTTTATCAAAAAGCTGCTAGCATAAGGTGATGTCTGTAAAAAACCAAGCACGCTGATAAGCAGGTTAAATGCAATGGTTTTGAAAATTTGGGCACACCCCTATACTTTCTATATTTTGAGCATTAATGCAGCTCATTTAAAAATATGTCTTTTAGTTAATGAGATGTATTACAAAGTATAAAATAAGAGATACAGATTTAATGTAAATGAGCAGAAGCAATTGGCACGTAACAAAGGTAGTAGAAGTGCATAACAACAGTCTGGACTGCTCTGATGGTCTAGCCCACGTGTGTATTCGTGTGTTTGAGATTGTACAAAACAATAAAAAAGTAAAAAGTTCTGAAATGAAATCAGAAATAGAAACATTTTTTTCCTCCCAAAGCTTTAAACAATTTTTCTTCCTTTCTTAATATTTCTTTAAAGTCTCTGTCATTTAGGAAATACCTCGTACGTGCACCTTCTTGGGTAGTTCTGGTGGCGTGAACGTAGGGGGAGGGTGGTGATCATCTGCAAGAACAAAACCACCCTCAAAACACGACACGTCAACCTGATTTGTTCACACTACATACCCTTTTAAAAAGGGACAGTTAAGATTTATTGAGAGATAGTTACATTTTACAAGGAAAGTCCAATGCTTAGCTGATACTGCCTATGCAACCCATTAAGCAATATGCTTGTCAAAGCAAACATGTGATCAAAAATACCTACTGCTATATCATATGTCATATTTTAATATTTAAGAGCCCAAAATATGGAAACAAATTAAAAAATAATTCCCTTTCTAAAATACTGTTTTATGAACAGCTGTCATTATTGCACATCCTATTTTGATTTCATTAAAACTACAATAGGATATGCAGGTTTGCACACAAAGGATATTTACAGCTATGTGAAGGGCGTTCCTTGAAAATGATCATGCAAATCTGTATGCTACCATATAATTATAGTTAGCTTCTTAATTGCGTTACAAAATATTCTTTACTAGTTTAAAAACATTTCTATTCTCTACACTAAGAACACTGATTCATTAATAATATTGTATGATCTTTAGTTAGTACTAGTATTATTTTCAAAGCAAAATTATGCCTTGTTGTGTCACTGAACATGGTGGGAATTTATCATTAATATTTATTTCAAAACAGACATATCTGCAGTTATCATTCCTTACCAATCTGTAAACTCCAAATATAACCTATAAATGTAGAAAATAAAGTGCACTTCTATAGAAACATCTTAAGGTTAGTTGAGAAGCTATGCCATGGACAATATTTCTCTTTCCTTGTAAATTTTAATATCTATTAACATGCATTCCTTGAGAAGAATGGGAAATATGTTCTAGCACCTTCACAACTGAGCAAATATGTTTCTGTAGTAAGTGCTGGGTTAATTTTCTACTTGCTAAGACTACTGGTATGTAACAAAACACAATAAATGAACACAGATGAGTAAATGTACACAATCCAAAGAACACTACATATTGTTATCATTGCCATACGTAATATATAACATAGCTGTGAGCTGCAAAAAGTAAAACTAATAATCAGTGATAATGCACAAAATGGAATCATTCCCCACATCACCATGACAGTACAACTGCACCTCCTACAAATCATTGTTACTGCTTTCTCTCCGCAAAATAAGTACTTTAGTTGCACCAAGTTTTGTATATTTTTATAAGATTTGGTACAGGAATGCAGTAGACAGTCATGGCCTAAGCATGCATGTGACTACCATGAATATAATTTTCCCTGTGAATTGTAAAACCTGGTTTATTAACTTGAATTCTGCCCATTAGAAGGGGTATTAGCTGTTAAGATTCAAATTATTAAATGTAAGGATGATGGTCCGTGCTGAGAATTGTTGAAAACTTTTTGGAATATTGAGGCCTGAGAATTAAAGTCAGTGCTATTTAATGGCATGAGTAGAAAGCTAATGAATGAGCGCTGCTGGGTTAAAATGTCATTACTCATAATAAAGCAATGGAGTCAACTAGCAATAGATACACTTTCTGTTTATTAAAGAATACTGCAAAAGAATTCAAGCAACAGGTTCCAAAATTCATTGAGGAAAATTATAAAATAAAGTGGGTTTTGGAGCTAATTTATGCAGAAGAATCAAAAGCATGACATCTACAACTAACGGCATGCCATATTAGCTACTCAGCTCTGCCACATCATGGAAATATGGATGGATCAGGAATTAGGAGTTCATGCCCTGTTCAAAGGCAGCAAATGTCAACACTCTAATAAACAATGTCAGTAAATAGAAAGAATATCAAACAAGCTATTTAAAATTAACAAACACAAATAGAAACTTGAAATGGCAGAGGATAAAAAAATAACAGGTAAATCAGTTTGAAAATGCACTTAAAGTTAGAATAGCATGTGCCATGTTCAAATATGACCCTTTACCATTGAGAGCTCCTTTTTTTAAAACAATATCAGGCACAACACAATAAATTTATGTTTTCCAAATGTTGTGAATTAAAACTGAAAACACTGTTCCATAAGCATGTTGCAGGAAAGCAGAAATTCAGATTAAAATGATGTTATTAAACAATTTTTAAATTAACTTTCTACATGTGAAGCTAAAGATGGGATTTTATCATTCTTCAATCATTATTCTCCCAAAAATCCATATAAGGTTGCTTACTGATAAATAAGCACAACACAGTTATGTTATGCAACGACTTTAGTTTTTGTAACGGATGTACAAAAACTGATCAATAGAGAAACAATAGATCATTAAATTTAGAATTAATTTGAATTTACGTTCCTATTATTGTTGCTTTTTCTTCCTCTGTTCATGCAACGCAATGAAGCAAAAAATGCACCATTTTAAGTTATTCAAAATGAACACCATTAATTCTTTATGAACAACAGAAACCCATGCTGACTAAAACAAATCAGTTGCCTCTGTTTACTAGCTATGCAAAGCCATTTACAACAACTTCTGGTGTTCTGTACCAGAGCAGGGCAAATAAGTGCACTAGTGCAGGATCCACTCTCACATGGCGCTCAAACCCAGTGTAAGGCCAATTCACACATGGCACCAACAGTGTATGTGAGTGAAGGACAGAAGAGAGTAAGAATTGGACAAGTGATTCAATAAGTGAGTGAAACAAGATTCAAGACTTGGTAAAAGTTGTGTGCACCCAGAAAAGAGATAAAAGAGAAAGAGAAATATAGGGAAAAAAATCCATATCCTCAATGAGCTAGCGAGTTAGCTGATGGCCTAACTTACTTGCATATAGGTAGTCCTCGTCAGCTATCAGCCAATAACAGAACAGGAGAGATTGAGATAAAAAAAAAAGAACAAAGAGAAAAAATAATGAGGGAGTTGAAGTGACTTTTTCAAAACTAAGAAATAGAAAACATAAAATACATAGTTTGTTCTTACATTAAGAGAGAGTTAGTAGTAATAACAGTAATAACAGAGAAAAATAATCTATTTAGAGTGTTCCAGATGAGATGTTACTAAAACCTATATCCAAAGCACATACATCTAGTCTGGCTTAAAACACTCTTTCCAATAATAAGAGGCAATTTTTGGAGCCATATAATAAATAACAATAAAATATCCATGAACACATTGCTTGACTATAAACTTTCTCTATTAATAATAGTAATAATAGTAGTAGTGATTTGAGTGCAAAAAACTCACATTATTCTGCAACAGCTAGACTGCAGTATACACTGCTTAGCATAAATTATAAACTATTTCTAATATTTTTTTTATCATATTTATAGTGCTCAATGTAAAGTATGCTAACTTTTAATGAGTATTACAGACTGGCATGTTGCAGATAATGATGAACCAACACTCACCATCTAGTGGCTAGAAGATAGGAAAGGAAACAAAAGGAAGAAGACTCAGGCAATTGTCGCCTCATGCGCAGTAATGACAACCGAGAAAGACAGGTGAATACAAGTACAGCACGACAATTAACCACTGCTGAAGAGGATAAAAGGGTCAGGGAACACAAATAACAGCAAGGAATGTCTAGAACAATGGCTACAACACTCACACACCATGTCAACTTGTGTTCTGTCATGTCGTGTACTGTGTCACTATTGTCTTAACCTGCACTGATGTTTACGTTTGCTTTATGTGACATAAATAAATGAATGCTTGGTTTATATATTTACTTCTTACCATAACAACTTAGCTATGACATTAAATAAAATGCAAACTGAATGACTTACTCATACATATATGTACATTAAAAGTGCTTAAATATTACATCATTAAAATATTTACACATTTAAATAAAAAATTATGATAAATAAAGTTTTTAGCAGAATTAAAATGCATGTTTATCCTCTTATACCATCAATTACTTTTGTGGGTATTATTTTCATCCAATTGTCACAAACAGCAGTATATCATCTAAAAGTCTAGTCCAAAACCAGAATGTAAAGCAGCATACTTAAATTTACATTGCTAAGATTTTATAAATAAACAAGTGGATTTATTCTTTTAAAGACTGACTTATGGACCTATTTTAAACACACTGAAAAATTCCCAGATAAAAAGTAAAGTAACGTAACTATTATGTGTTAAGTAGTATTTTGTATATTGCCAAGAAACTTGGCCAGACATAGCGAACAGCCTTAAAAACCACAACAATGGTGCTGTCCTAAAAATCAGCTTCTTTAAATATATACATTAGCTTTTTTTGTATTAATTGTGGATACATTGCTAGCAAAAATGTTAAGTAATGGAAGCATGATCATTATCATCACCAACATGGGTAGCCAAGTTTGCTAAGGCATGGAATTATGAACAGGAAGTCCATGGCTCAAATCCTCCCTGACTAAGGTTTCCTTCAGGATTTTCTTAGTCTTCATAACTGACAAATGCTGGGGAGGTACCCTAAACTAGGCCTGGAATGTTCCCTTCCCAAATTTCCTTTCCCAATCATCAATTCATTTCATGTATCTTTAGTGTCACTGCCTGAGATACCATATGAAGTTAGAGCAGGCGTTAAACACTATTAAAAATCCTTATTATCAACACATAAAAGGAAAAAAAAATATAAAACCAGAATGCCTCCCTTTAACCTTCCATATTCAGATGTATTACTTAACCTAGAAGAAAAGGATACATGAATTATACATCAGTTTAATGAAACAATTACTGCTATGGCTTTACATCATGGTATAGAGAAATTAAAACTTTGTATCTGTCATGCTGTTCACTATCTATAAATATATATAAATATTCTAAAAAGAGCTAAAAGATTATCTGTGACAAGAGTATAATGTAGTTCTACTCTAACCAAGTATTAATGCTGGGTCCACTACAAGTATATGTCAGTCTGAGAAAATGTCATGTCTTATGTATATACGTATGTGTTTATGTACAATATGAACTAGTGAATTGGTGTGTGTGTGTGAGCAGGCTGAATACATACTTGCTCTGCCCACCATCTGCACTGCTCGTACTCCTTTCCGGAACGTAGCCACTGTGTGTTTCAGTCCATGCGTGTCAGAGAGAGACAAGTTATGTGTTAGTCCAGATTGTTAGCAGGCATAACACACTTATCAAGTTTGACAGGGTTCATTGAAAAGGTATACCACAAGTTGCAATATGTTGCAATGAAGTAGGGTGATGCTTGGTATTATTTCGCTTTGAAAATGAATCTCTTGTCATCACAGTAATGATGAATTCTCCTGGAGATCAAAGGAAGCTAAAACAACATACCAACCTTAGGAGACCCCCAATGCTAGAACGTGAGGCTAACAAAAAAATATAATGGAGAATACAAATTGGAAAATGGACTGCCCTGAGTTTACAGATCCAATATTTTTTTTATATTATGCAGTGGTTACAATCAATCAATATGGTTGAAAAAAATCAATAAATTATAGGAAATAATAGTCATTTAAATGAATTACAAAAAAAAAGAAGAAAAAAAGACAGTGCAAATTTGAAGTAAGGGCAGATGAAAATATACACTTGGCTGCCAATTGTTTTAAACTTGATAGGTTATGTGTAATAAAACCTCATTCATAAAATCCAGAGTGATATTCCTGATTAAGTGCTAAGTTAAAGTAATGTGTAGATTATGAAGGCAAGTAAAACATAGGAGGAGGACTGATGCAAGATAAAACAAGAAAGTAGCTTCTTTACTATGACAGTCTTAGAAAAAAACAGAAACAGGAGCAAATAATCTAACTAAGGAAGTGTTTCAGATTAACACTCCATCAAATGCACATTTTTTAACTAATGCATCAGATTGTTACTCATTTACTAAGTTTTCCACACTCCACTATGCAAAGTTTCAGCAGAAAGTGAAAGAAACACATTTTTACATCTCAGAAAATAACTTTTTTTTTAACTGTTAATATATTGTGTTGACATCCTTAAGACAATAAAATTAATTATGAAAATGCTCATAAATCAAGGGATCCTAAGCATTTAAGCTTCTATTATCTATCCTTAGAATAAAAATTTATGAAAGTATGATTTAAACTGCAGGAGCAAACTGGTGTCCTTTGTAACACAAGAGGCTGATGGAAGAGGCTGTATTACATCATCCATCTTTGGTGATATTTTTAGCAAATTAATGAATAACTCAAATAGATGCAAGAATTATCAATGGGGAGTCAGTTTTACCCAACTGCTAACAGCATCAGTTTAACTTTTAATGCAATCTTGTTTTCACCTAATCATAAGCAATAAACGCATAAAAATAAATTAACTTCCATTAATGTGCATCCTTTATGAAGCTTGGCAATTTAAAAAAGAAGATGCCCAAGATTGGCCTTGGCAATAGCAAAAGATGAGGGAAAACAAGAAGTGCCAAGATGAATTCACAACATAAAAAATAACTGTGTGCAAGTTTATAAAAGACCATCACTAAAGCAACTTTCATTTTCACTTTCAGTGAATATCACAGAGTGAATGGTGCTTTAAATTTTGAATTTCTAAATATCAGGGAGTTTGGCTTATTGCTGAGTATTTTCAAGCAATATCGTAACATTTCTCATGGCAGTCTAATGTATATACTCTTTTTTTTTAGGAAGAACAGGTCACTGGAGACAGTAGTAGACAGGGGTGTGGAAGAGGAAACAGAGCAATGCTGTTATATGCAAAATGACATAAACAAATAATAAAGGAGATCAAGAGGTGTTTCACAAGCTGCAGTATTTTTCCAAGGAGCTAACTTCCTTTGGCTATCAACTCCAGCAATGGTTTCTTGCTTTAAATATTGATTCTCTCTTTGTTTATAAAAATATTTAATTAATTACCGTTTCTTTAGCTAGATTGCTGATGTACAAAAATACAATAAATATTTCAATAATAATTTCTAACTGTATAATCTAAGAACTGGAATAAATATCAGTATAATCTGTCATAAGCTCAGCTCTGTTTTCATTTTACTTCAGAGGTGATAGCTTCTGGAAGTTGAACCTCCCCATTTATAATCATAACTCGTTGTCAGCTACAATGCAAAGTACTGTGAAGGGCATAGACTACAAACCTCACCTAAAAGAGAAGAATATACTAATTTACTGCATTAAAGTGGTTACAACATCAACATCAAAATAGCAGCAACAGCAGCAGCAGCGGCGGCGGCAGCAGTAGCAGCAGCATGTGACCAACACAAGCACGACCTAGTACAACACACCTTGCTCCACACTGCCTCTGTTTTGATAATACAGGTGGGGGAGAATGTGTGCACATACAAGGACCTCCCTTTAAACTTGCTACACATCTATGTACAGTGTATATTTACATGGAAAATAGTGTCTTGTATATACTTACATTGAATATATACAATTTTGAATACTGCTAAGAACATTGTATGAAATGCAATCGTGATTTCCTATTTAAAAATGCAGCAATAAATGTGCTCAAGTTTATTAAAAGAAAAAAAGTAGTTAAATCTTACCAAGTACATCTTTGAGAACCACATACACAGTTTCATGAAACTTTGCAAAACAAAAATTGGAAGCATATTTTATCTAAGTATTTTTTTTTTTAACATGCTTAATGCTATATATTTGTTTCATTTTATATGTTTAATTTACTTGTTGAAATAATTTAGGAATAGCATACTGTGTTATTATACACATGCAAATGGTCTATACAGTGCATGTTTTAATACATCTGATAACAGTTAGCAAGGCAATGCATTTTGTTGATGTTAAGGGGTAGGTATTCATGCTCATACGCTGATGGGGTCTATCCTCTGCCATTTCTATTCAAACATTCTTGCTTTTACATTAGATAGGTACACTAATGCATATATGCAAAAATAAACCAAGATGCAATGCACCACAAATTTTGTCGTTTAGCTCCATAAAGAATACTATCATACTGAATTTGTTTAAAATAATGTCTTCAGAAAACTGCAGGTGCTATGCTATAGCTCAATAAGTTTTGTAGTTTCAGGAAATAAGCTTTGCTACTCACTTATGCACCAGCATGTTTTATGTTACCCTTCCCCTCAGGCTAACTTACGTTGCAATTGATTTAATGATAAATTTTATAATAAAGATAAACATAAAAGGCTTAACTCTTGGTCCATGATGTAGATCACCCTCAGCAGGCTTGATAGTCGTAACTGTGACCTCCAATTTATTCAGGAGGAATCAAATAGCTACATGTCTTATTTTTATAGTGCAAATGCAAAACTTTAATTTGTATATCTGAGCAAATTTAAGAGTAATGACTCTAAATCTGCATTGCATGTTTTCGTTCATCAGTTTCACTTAGCATTCAGGATAGATTACCATTGCTGATGACCAGAGGCAGTCCAAGATTCCTTTAGGGAGGGGCTAACACATTTTGAAAATACCTTATCAGTGAGCAAAATGCAGTCAATAACAGAGCATTTCATCT
This sequence comes from Deroplatys truncata, assembly GCA_030765065.1. NCBI lineage: Eukaryota > Metazoa > Arthropoda > Insecta > Mantodea > Mantidae > Deroplatys > Deroplatys truncata. Next base: position 298,492,537 of record CM060975.1, on the reverse strand, counting down.
TTCTAGATTTTAAAAAATCGTTTAAGTGGTCCATGTTTCATCGTTTGCATGCATTAATTTAAACATTAAGAAAACTTAATGTTTAAGTTGTTGGATGCTCAGCTTTACTTATTTAGTTTTTGCTCGACCTACTTCTTATTCTTATTCATAAGTTATTTACTAATAAATGTAAAGCATACTTGATTCGGCCTGTTTTATTTTTCTTCTTGACTTAGTAAAATATCTTTTGAGATATAGCCCATGGCTACAATAAATTCACTCACTGACTGGCAAATAAGTGCTCATCTGGTTTAAGTAAATGATAGGAATAAAAGTGTTTGTTTTGATTTTATTAATCAAAATAACACCATAACTGTGAACATAAAAATTATCATATATTTTCTATAATTAAGGGAGACGGCTATAGCCCCTCTCAGGGTCTGGACACATCTTCATTTCTTTGAAAGTTAAATCAATTTGAAAAATTCAAGGCCAAGGCCAGAACTAAAACCGTAAACCTTGAATTAATTGGGCTGACAAGCCATGGTCATGAATTTTTAAAGCTAATTCAACAGTCTAACCTCCAGCTTACACATGCCCAGTGAGAGAAAACAACATGATATATCCATCTTTCTTTTTTCTCCCTCTCTTTATCTGTTTCTTTTGGTTTCATATGTCATTGCTCTATACAGATTAGATTAAAGTTTAAGGTATAATATTAATGATGATCTGAGGTCTACATGTTGCAGATGTGGTTATCCACTAGCAGGTAACACTGAAGCCTACTAGTTGATTTATTTTGGGACACATTAAAAAGCTTTAGCCTTGTTCAAGCACTGTACCACAGCTCTTAATTTGAGAAAATTTAAAGGTAAATTAATGTATGACATACTTTGGTACATGTGACATGTGGTTCTGTATTAAAAAAAACGGTAATATATAGATTTATTCTCAAATGAGTGCATAAGAAAAACACCCAAAACAAAAAGTCATTAATTATTGAATAATTATGCAGCATGAAACATTACAAGGGGTCATGCTTTTGGACACATTCTCCCTCACACTACATAGCATACAGTTCCTGCAACAAAACTGAAGCCAAGCGCTCAACATTCTTCTGCAGGGGAAAAATGCTAGCAAGACAATCGACAAATAGATATACATATCCTGTGAACTCAGTTTCTATGGAAGATCAATGGGACAGTAGGTATTCATAAAATAAATTGTTCCAAAATTATAAATTCTCTTGTTAATTTCTAAATTGCAGGGGAAAGAAATAAATGTACACGTATGCAGGTACATGGATTAATATCTTCACGCAAAGTTAATGTTACAGCTGCTATGAACAATCTGATCCCGAGTTTCTTTACTTGAATAAAACTAAGAGCAATTTTTGAGCTTTAGGAAAAGGAAGAAGCACAGGAATGCTAGGCGAAACTAGATACTGGTAGTGTTGAAGGAATAAGTGATATGATAGTACAGTAGATTACCAGGTTGCCTTTTCATGAGTTTGCCTTTAAGATACGGAAAAATTTGGAAAGAATCCAGGCAAAATATTGAATCTGAAAACTCTGAACAAAAGGCACACAATCTTATATATGCGACTGTGATGGTGATTGTGGTTACTCGGAGATTGTGATGGTATCTGCTGAATAAGCAGATACTTAGTTAAATTGCATGCCTATTGCTAAATTTTATAAGCATTTTGGTAAGTAATGAATGGTATATCTTTTTATCATCAAACACAGTTTTTGAAAAAACATTCATTCATTTTTTCAGTTTTTTCCTTAAGTCCACCTGATTCAAATTCTGTTAATGAACATATTTAAATAACCACAAATGTTTTTTATCATCATTTACAGTTATTTTACAAACTATTTTCAGCTCAAAATCACATAGAGCATAGTAACTAGTTCACAGGAGAGATGTAAAAGACAGAAGACAGGCAAAGAAATATGGTAACAAGAGAAGAATGTGAATGTGTGAGTGAGTTAAGTGAGAAAGCTCTTCAACCAGATGTTGAATGAGCCAGATAGTGAGAGATGGCAACCCTAACAGAAAACTTGGTAGGTCAGTCGAGGCCTACCCTCCAGATAGCTCTGGTAGGAGGTAGCAGTAGTGTTACTCAAACCACCTTTCACCATTCCTGTCTGCATCATCATCATCCCCACATCTGTAACAGCAAGGATAACGCAAACAAAACAAGAAAAAGTAAATAAGTAAATAAATCATTCATAGTTCACCCCTAGAAATCATAGGAGCACTTCTTTACAGTTTCTGAATTTTCAGTCACATACAAGGAAAACATTTAATTAAACTCCGAAAGTCTCAGATAAAAAGTTTTTACATTGCTGGAATTCTGCCCGATTTGTTAGAAACTAAATATCTATTAAAACATAAACATACGAGAGTGATTTGCTAAGATGATGGTTACTACATTCATAGCTATTTCCTAATGATAAACCATAGAAACAATAATTTAATTAACTTTTCACAATAACTCTGTCATCTTACTTAATATACTTCAAAGGCTCTGAATTTACTTTGAACATGATGATCCTCAAGTTGTAGCAGATAAACGAGTATAAAACAGATGTAACGGTGATAAAAATAATCTACGATTTAATTAAAAATAAAATCTTAGAAGCCTACAATATACAAACCACCTATTCCTCCTTAAAAAACGTATACCCTTATTTATGAGCCTGCTATGAAAAGTATCAATGTAGCAATGGTTTATGTCCTGTAAGATTCAATTTGGGCTCCTCGGCAAGTCACTGTATCACAGTATATGTAATTATATGCATGGTAGCAACAGTGTCAAATACAGCTTTATACTTTTTATAAAATTTCTTTTACTCTCTTTAACACATTCAGACAACAAGTGAATTAAGTTATTTAAGTTAGGCACACATTGCAGATCTTATATCAGTAAATTTGTTAAAACTGGCAAAATTGCTAAACAGCTTGTTCCGTTGCTTCTGCTTATACAGTAAGTTTAAAAAATCTGATGTGTTGCATTCACATGACGTTATCTGCTCGCTCTTCTACAGACTATTCTTACAAAAGATTAAATATTCTTCTGTCTACTACTTATCAATCAAGGTAAGCTTTCATTACACATTTACACATTTTGTTGAAGGTATAAGAAGGATACAGTAAGCTAAAACAAGTCACACTTTTATAAATCAAATCGCTATGTGATGGCTTTGAAATTCCATGCTCTTTGTACAACCATGAGAAAAAACTGATAGTGGCTAACCACTTTAAGAAAAGTATAAGTATTAACAATTCAAACTAATGAAGAATATCTTGGAGATGGTTAATACCACAAAAAGTTTTATTTCACATAAATTGTGTGCTTTAAGGACATATAAATTTTTTGTGCAATAAGATTTTGTCTATCTCTTACAATTTATGTTATACAAGAGTCATTCAGAATGAGGAGGACTTCACAGACTATTCACAGAAAATTCAAGATATGCATTTTGTCATGCAAATATCTTAAACATATGGAATATTAATAAAATTGTTGGAGCCATTTTTGAAACAATAAAAGCAACAAACATTTTCCATGTGAAGGGTAGTTTGGAGAGAGGGAGTTTTTTTTAAAATCTTTGTGTCACATCCTTGGAGGATGCTGAACTTAAATACCAAGTTTGGTCTTTAACCAGCTTTTCCTTTTAGAGTTATGCCATTCTCATACACACACGTATGCATGCATGCAAAAATGTATTGACAAAGACGGTGGCCAGTTTCAGCATCTCCTTTCATAAAGTTGGTAAGTAAAGCCTTTAAAAGTAGAATGTTGTATGGTTTTATCAGCACCTTTCTATGATAGCGGCAGATGGCAACGAGCGCCGTGGATGCAGACAGGAAAAACACTGCGCAGCCGGTTCGTAGTTTTTGGCTCACTCTGTATATAAGAATTGCTTGTTGAGCTTATCTTTTTTATGTGAAAATATTTATATATGTTATTAGTTCTTATTGCAATATTGTATGTTAAATTTAGATAGGGCTGTTTACCCACCATTATTTCATTTGTATTGTTCCCAATTTATGAGTTCTGATTCAGGGAATCTCGCGCCTCCCCCAAGAAAAAACAGTTTGAAAAAGCAGTCTTTTCTGCAGAAGGTGTGTGAATTAATAATTGAACTCTTATAGCTTATTCTGGGCCTAACATTTCTTAGATTATAAACATTTACCATGTCTTCATCACTGTTTGAGTCAGAATTACACATTATACTGATTCTGTGAGTATTATTGTGCAAACATACACCAACAACTAATAAAATTATTATTAGTGTGAACTTACTTATAAAATTGAGCCTAATAAAATTAGCTGATTTTATTATCCTTGCTCTTTTATGAAAAGGTTTACTGATATTATTAGTAATAGGTGCTAATATTATTAGGCAATGCACTAATAACTAATAGGACTTCTTTTTGCAGATGACCTAGTGGTAGGATCTATTACAGTAAGTGATTTAAAACAATCATTACAAGCAATTGATGTGTATTGTAAAGAATGGAGGTTGAAAGTAAATCAAGAGAAAATACAGATTTTGGTATTCAAAAAGGGGGGAAAATTAAGCAAATATGAAAAGTGGAAGGGAGAGAATAAAGATTACAGGGTGGTATGTGACTGAATTTATTTAGGAGTAAAAATAGATGGAGGTAATAAATGGGAGAAACAAAAGAAGTTTGCATTGGCAAAAGGTAAAGGGGTGATGGCAGCAATCAAAAGCTGCAAATATAGAGTATCTAATATAAATGTTAAATGGCTGGAAAAAGTTTATGAGATGGTTGTGGAGGCAAAAATGATCTATGGTATAGAAATATGGGGATTAGATAGAGGATGGGAAAATATAGATGAGGTGCACAGGATGTTTTGTAGAGAAATACTAGGGTTACCGAAGGCAATTGTAAGACAGGTAGCGCAATTACAGATGGGCAGGGTGGCAACTAAGGGGAAGATAATGGAAAGAGCTTTGAAATTTTGGTTCAGAACTTTAAATCTAGGAAAAAGTAATGTTAAGACAATGTATAGAATACCAAGAGAATGGTTTAATGAATGATGGATGGGTAAGTAAATTATGGAACATTTTGGAGAAAAATGGGTTAGGAGACATGTGGAGAAGGAGAGAAAATAACGTGGAAAATTTTTGGAAAAAGGCAAGGAAAAGACTGGAAGATATAAAAATACAAAACATGTTCAGTGAAATTGCCGAAAAGAGCTCATTGGTTTGTTATAGGCCAATGAAAAATACATGGGGTAGGGAAAAATATATAGACATAGTAAATAAAGAAGAGAGAGAATCTATTGCATGGTTAAGAACCGGAGCATGGAGGCTAAGAGGGTTAAGACAGGGTATTCCTCAGAAGCAATGTCCGATATGTGGTGGTAATGAAGACAAAGAACACATAGTATTTAAGTGGCAAGGAACAGAAAATTGGAGAAGAGAATTTATTAAAAAGAAGTGGTTGAAGGGGGATATAAATATGCTTATAATCGAAATGATGTGCAAAGACGCTAGGAGCATTGGACAGTTTTTGTGTAAAGTCAAAAATAAATGGCTTTGGACAGTGGATAGAGAAAAGTAGACGTAGTGTGTCTTATTTTTAATGGAAAACTATAGTGAATGTGTGATGGTTAAGTAATCAATAAGTGACAAGTGGAAATGGGACATGAAAAACTGAAGCAAGATAATTTATTGACGGGAAATTGTAAAATGTAGATTAAAATGTAGTGATTGTCTACAGAATGAGTGGCCAGGGTCAAAGTTCAGTAGACAATCAAATTGTAAATCCCTTAGCACAATAAAAAATATTATTACTTTCTTACTAATAATATCAGTGTAAAAGCTTTATGAAACAGGTTCCTGAAGTCCTAGTGATTAAGAACTGACAAGAAATAGTATACTGGGACTTTTCATCCATACTGTACAATTACAAGTCTTACAAGTTTATTTTATTTCAGATGCTGATTAACTTTGTCTTTGAAATTACCTGTACAACAAAAATCTGTTTGTATCTTATATAAAAATTATCTGTTGGTAGATTTAAAGAAGCATAATGGGTCACAAGAATATCCACATGGGTGAAATGGCAGGTAAAGGTTAGTTATGTGCAGAAAATTTTAGAATAGAAAGGCAGTACCAAAATAAGCATTTTGAGGGTAGGAACAAGGAGTCGCAGAAACTTTTTACTGAGCTACATGTGTTAGCATTTATCTGTCATGTTCTAGTCTCTGATTGAGAAACCTGTTTGTTCATGTCAGATGTAAACAAAGCACACTCTTGTACAGTTCTAGTCATTGTTCCTATGTATGTCTGATGTGGTCTACTGGATGATATGGTAATACTGAATACTCGTCAACAAAGAGTGCAGTACAGCATGGGCATGTAATGGTTAGTTTATCATCATGCTCAGGTATATACTCATTAGTCAAGATATTACATATACACTTGTGTGAGCTGCATTTCATTCTATTGTAAAGGGCCTTTCAACAAGAGTGTCCTATCTTTAACATGTGATAGCTGCCATTGTTATTGAGTTACAGCAGTCATTTTTCTTCATGTGGTTATAGTTGTTATTGACAAATAGCCATGGAACATTACAGCATTTAGCAACGCGTAGAAATTGTGAACATTTATTATCAAAATGGATCATCTGTTGGCCAAACCTTCCGTGTATTGCGTGAAGTTTACGGTGTGCATAATCGTCCCTGCGAGAGAACTATTCGGCGTTTGATGGATAAATTTGAAAGAAGTGATTCTGTCAACGATCAAAGAATGCCTGTACGTAACCGACGTAAGTGCTCCAATGAAAACATAGGCGCCGTTCGTGATAGTGTATGCGAGAAAGGAAACAAATCAATTGTTCGTCGAGCGCAACAATTGGGGCTTTCGCCGACCACAACTTGGCGAATTCTGCATCTGGACTTGGAAGTTTCACGCGTACAAAATGATGTTAACTCAAGAACTAAAGCCCAACGACCATAGGTTGTGCCATGTATTCGTTGAGTGAGCTATGGAGCAATTGAAGCTGACCTGGATTTTTATCGAAAAATCATCTTCAGCGACAAAGCCCACTTTTGGATGGATGCTTGTGTTAACAAACAAAATTGCCGCTATTGGAGCAATCACAATCCAATGCAGATTCAAGAACGACCACTTCATCCCCAAAAGGTTACTGTGTGGTGTGGATTTTGGTATAGTGGAACCATTGGTCCATATTTTTTCCAAGATGAAGATGGAGAAGCTCTAACTGTCAATGGAGAAAGATACCGCGCTCTTATAAGGGACTATTTTTGGCCTCAATTGGATGGTATGGATCGTAAGAAATATCTGGTTCCAGCAATGGTGCCACATGTCATACTACTCTCGAAACAATCGATCTTTTGAAGGAGAAGTTCAGAGGTTTCATCATTTCCTGTGGTGGTGATGTTAACTGGCCCCCGAGGTCATGTGATTTAATGCCATTGGATTACTTCTTGTGGGGTTATGTTAAATCTTGAGTTTATGTCAACAAGCCAGAAACAGTAAATGAGTTTATGAATAACATCACGCGTGTTATTCGTGAAGTTGGACCTAATTTACGTTCTTCTGTCATTGAAAATTGGGTCAACCATATACGCGCAACTCAACGAAGTCGCGGCAGTCACTCAAGTGATGTTCTCTTCCACACGTAATGACATTAATTATGTTCCAAAATAAAAAAAGAAATAAACCTCTATCATTTATAGAACATGTTTTATTTAAGTTCAAAGATAGGACACTCTTGTTGAAAGACCCTATATATTAAAGATTCACCAGCTTATCTTCAACCCAGTAGGTAATACTGTATTGCATGCTGATGACACTTCCATTGATATTTTAGGTACTAATAAAGAAGAAATGGAATCTTAACATAACACTTACAGAGCAAAAAATGTAGGAATGATTTCTACAAAATAAATTAATTATAAATAAAGAAAAGTCCTTTGGTATTTCTTTTTGTCACAGTCAAAACCCTAAAGATTATAAACAACAAATAAAAATATACAATCAATAAGTACAGGGAGAGCCAAAAGACTACCAACCGGCTGCGCAGTATTTTTTCTGTCTATGTCCTCAGCGCTTGTTGCCATCTACCATTATCATAGAAAGGCATAAATGAAAGCACACAACATTTTTAAAACTACTTTTAAAGGCTTTACTTAACAGCTTTATAAAAGTGTGTTTGAGGACCGAATTATTAGTAGAGATTTGTGGCCCCCTCGGTCTCCCGACCTAACCTCCTGCAATTTCTATCTCTGGGGTAACTTAAAACAAAGTGTACAAGACAAACCCACACACCCGGAAGAATTAAAACAAAATATCTGCCAGGGAATTGCCAGCATTTCTCAACGAGAACTACGGCGAGTGATGGATAGTTTCCTAAAGAGGTGCCAAAAATGTATGGACAACAAAGGTGGCCAGTTTCAGCATCTCCTTTCATAAAGTTGGTAAGTAAAGCCTTTAAAAGTAGTTTTAAAAATGTTGTATGGTTCATCCATACCTTTCTATGATAGCAGCAGATGGCAATGAGCACTGAGGACGCAGACAGGAAAAACACAGCACAGCCAGTTTGTAGTGTTTTGGCTCTCTCTGTACAATATAAATTGTCTAAAAAGTTACTGGGTATATGGATCAATGCATTTCTAAAGCAAAACACACATGTTGAAAAGGTGGCATCCAATTTAAATCAATTTAATTTTGTATTTAGGACTATAAATAAAGTAGTAAATTTAAGCACTTTAAAGAATTTGTACTTTGTATACGCTAATAGTTTATTGAAATTTGGTGTAATATTTTGTGGAAATTCTGACAGAGGAAAAATTATCTTTAAATCACTATAGTGACACTGAAAATTTTTAGAAAATCAAACAAAGACTAGTTTTAAAAAATTTACATGATTTTATTGTTTTTCAAAATAATCCCCTTTAACATCAATGCATTTTTACATTTGATGAAACCAGTCCTGAAAGCAATGATGCCACTCTTCCTGAGGCACTTCAGGAACAAGCGTTTTATAATGTTCCATTGCTTCTTCCGATGAGGAAAAAGTAATTCCACTCATTTTATCTTTAATATTTGGAAATAAAAAGAAATCACAAGGTGCTAGCTCAGGGATGCATGGTGGAGGGTCCAAGGTGCTGACCTTTAGGGCATCCAGATACTCAGTTTTTAGTTTTGCATATGCAATGGTGCACTGTCATGATGTAACATTACTTTTCCTTTTAGATGTTTTTCACAAACTTTTTCAAAAACTTACAGTAAACACACATTTGTGTACCAATTGGTAGTAACAGTATGGTAAATTGAGTTTAATTTATGGATGCTCTTTAACTACTATGGTTCTTAGCGTCCCATTTTATATTGGGTGTGAAAGACCAGACGTTTTGCTCAGGGGCCTCTTTATCAGACTTGAGGTGTTGTTACATACATAAACCTATAACACGGGACCACTAACTTTACTTCCCTTCTGTAGGAAGCCATGCTAAGTACTTTTATACCCAAAAAAAGCCATTGCCCTCCGCCAGATTTGAACCCACAACCTCAGGAACTATAGGCTAGTATGGTACCCCTAGACCACAAGGATGGCAGTGGTGATGGTGTGTCTACCTTCTAATGCTATAGTAGCAATATGGCCCAATTTAGAAAACAAACTAGCAACCATCTTGACAGCACTGTGAGTTTTTTCAGACTTTTGTAGGCTTAGGCTCTGTTCAAAAGACCCATTGAGCCAACTTTTCTTTTCAGGATCATAATAATAAATCACCAGTAAAGATATTCCAAGCCAAATTTGAAGTTCTGCCTTGGAATTTTTCCAGAGTTTTTCTACATCAATCAATGCATTGTTTTTTTTGATCAGGAGTCAGTTTATGCGGAATCCACCAACAACAAAGTTTTCTCACATCTATCTGCTGATGTAAAGTGTTTTGAATTTGACTTATACCAGTGCCCAATGTTGCCTGAATAAATTCATAAACTGTCCATTGATCTTCCAGCAATGCTCAAACAGTGGCAATATTATCATCAGTAACAGTAGTTCTTGGGCATCCTTCACAAAATTCATTACTAAGAAAAAAAACAATGTCTTTTGAATTTGCCTTACCAGTTATAAATTGTCTTAGATGGGGCTTCTTCACCAAATGCATTTCTAAGTCAACATTCACATTGTTTAGGCGTTAATGATGATTTAAAATTGTAAAAGATCATAGCCCAGAAATGTTCTCTAGTCAAATTCATTTTTGGGCGAACACAAAATCTTTAAATAATGATAACTAACAAACTATTAGAGCAAACTGAACAAATTACATGGCAATCAGCTTGCAAAACATTACCAAGTAGCTGTCAAATATAAACAAATTTCATTTGTTTTTAGAAACATGGCATTCTAAAAGTTTTCAGTATCACCCTTGTAGAATAAAGTAATTAGGTTAATGATGGGATTAAACAAAGCTCATTCATGTAAAATAGTATATTATGCAACGAGACTATGAGATAATGGTAGTAATTAAAATGCGAGTATTGTTATTATTAACTGCGCGAGCGAAGCAAAGCGAGGTTAATAATTATCATACGAGCATTTTAATCACCATTATAGTCAAGTTTCATATGACTGTTTATGCTCAACCATGTATCTAAATTAAAGGTTTCATAAGTATTCGTTTCTGGTTTGAGTGATGTGTTACAATCATTATTCCTTTATCTATGGTTACAATACAATGACCTTGTAGCACCTGTGTCAAACAAAGTTGATAGCGTTGTGAGACGTACTACGCAGAATAATCGATACTTGCGCTTTCACAATGTTACGTGGCCACTTCTGATTGGTCGTATATCAATACTTTAATGAGGCCCATTAAAATATTGCTACCAGGTGTATAAATACTACATTTTGGCATGGTCGAGCATAAATGTATTTAAGTTACTATCAATATTGCCTTTTCCTGTGTATATACAGAAGTAGTGATTTATGTTAGAAATTGGAAGAATTGTTAATTTTGAAAAATATAAATAAGGCACCAGGAGTAAACAGTAGTTAAGTGTCATCAGTCATAACACAAACTTGTTCAGTAAAAGAACCAAGTACCCTGATATTAAATTATATAATAAATTGCCAGAAAAACTCAAACTTGCCACGTCATAGGCTATATTTAAGGGAAAGATGAGACGCTTCTTATTGCAGCATAAGTTTTATTCTATAGATTAATTCTTGTTATTTTAAAATGTAACGTATTCTTGTACTACTTATCATCTTTCTATTATAATTAGTATAATTCCCATGGTTGAAATAAAATGAAATGTTTCATGAAGTCCCATTATACTGCATCTGTGATTCTTGCTCCTAACCTCAAAATGCTTACTTTAATACTACCTTTCTACTGTACAATTTTCTGCACATTGTTTTTTTTTTTGGAGCTAATATACTTTTTTGTAAAATTTATGTTACTTAATAATGGCAAAAGATTTATCTAAATTGTGTTTTGAGAATTTTAAAACCAAAATATTAAATTGCTTAATATTTATATAATGAGTTTTTATATTGATAAAATAAAAGCAAGATTAGATAAAGCTATTGAAAATACTTATACAGGGAAATACATTGTATTAGATACCCATAAACTGAGGAAGTTTAATAATCACTCTTGCATAGTAAGGAATTCATAAATATTTTCAAAGAGCATGGCATAATGGTAGTCCCTCAGAATAATATAATATTAAAGCGTTATAAATAACATCTACCAAAGAATAAACTTAAAAAATCAAAATATATAGAACAAATTACACAATTGTGATCAGAGACATACTTAAATAAAACCAAATATAATTTGGAATCAAGGGTTAAAAAGCATTTTTAAAAAAAACTATCTGACATTTTGCTCATATGACTTCCTCTACACACTCTTCTACAAACTATTCTTATAAAAACTTATTCTTATAGCTATTTCTTGTTAATCCAGATAAACTTTCAATTCACATTTACAGGTTTTGTTGTACAATAGGTAGATAAAACAATCATCAGATTTTTAAAGAACATGTTGCTATGTGATGGTTTTGAAATTTCATGCTCTTTGCATGACCATGAGAATAAATTGAATGAATTCCCATTTGAGAAAAGTAAAAGTATTTGAAAATTCAAACAAATAACAAGGAATACCTTGGAAATGGTTAACTCTACCATAAAAACAAAAAGTAAAATAGATTTTACATAAATTGTGTGCTTTAACAAGGTCTACATTTTTTATGTAATAAAAAACTGGTTTACCAGTTATTTAAATGTTCAGAGGCTATTTCCAGAAAATTCCAGATTTACAGCTTATTAAAGCTTCATTAAAATATCTCTATTGTATTTTAATCAAGTTCGTTGGAGCCTTTTTTGAGAAAATCAAAATTTTCTGAACATTTTTCATGAAGAGGGTAATTTGGGATAGGAGGATTTTCTTAAAAATCTTTCAGTCACACCCTTGGAAACCATTGAACTTAAGATACCAAGTTTGGTATTTAGCCAACTTTTCATTTTTGAGTTATGCTGTTCACAGACACAGTCAGTCAGACAGACACATACACACACAAACACACATATGGATCTTTTTCTAAAAATGCTTTTTTTTTATTAGAAGTCTCAAAATGTGTATTTCTGGTGAAAGCTTGACATAACATTTTTAGATGGAATAGGTAAGCAGCAGAGAATATAATAAGCTCTTTTTTTTCCCCCAAAGCTTGTCAAAATCATTTTATAAAATTTTTCAGATAACAGTTTTATGAACACTGTTAATTTACATATTTATACAAAATATATTTTCACTTATCTCATAGCATTTGTGCAAATCACAAGTTTCAAGAGTATTGTGATGGCTACGCTTTTATTTTACAAGAATGTGATAAATATAATTTTATAAAGTCTGTGATATTCAGGATAAACCCTGTTTAAGTAAATCCATGAAATTGGCTTTAGAATTCTTGTGAGTAATTTCCTGGATGCTTATGCAAGCAGGGGTTTGGTGGTATGATTTTTAGGGGAATGATCGCCTCAGGTTCGACACGGGATGGATTATGCAAATCATGCTAACACCCACTTATATCAGTGCTAGCTAAAGTACTAGTCACCATACTCCTTGGGTATTTCTGATGGCTGGGCTCTGCCTATCACTTGCCTAGCAGGACTTGGTAAGCTCTTTAAATTTACTTTTTACTAGTTACAACTTCAATGCAGCTCTAGGCACAATGACGATGGAATGCCAAACTTCTTCTGTCAACGAGGTAAAACCAAAAGCTAAATATCGTAATTTTTCTTCTAAATCTTCCATGTTTTTATTCCTATTATTAGGAATTACAGGTGTTACAATGCTACCTATAATTTACCTGTTTATCTGGATATTTTATATTAATATAAAATTCTTTTTTGTATTTCATTTTCATCAGACACACTAAGAAGAAAACTTAAAACAAATTTGAACCAACAAGTTGTACTATATTAATATAAAGTTTCCAGATGCAAACCAAAGAAAATCATTTTAAATTAATAAATACACTGCACAATACATCAATAAAAATGGAACACAGTGTTTACATAAAGCAATAAATTGTCTTCAGCTGTAACAAATGTGCATATACTAATGAACCCAATGCTGTACCCCTCTGTTACTCCATTTCAAATGTTAAAAGGAGTATTGTGGTTTTCAAAAACCTTGCAGTTTTTCTTTTTTTCAGTAATATATGTGAGGGGGTTCTAAAAGTTCTCTGTCTGACCAAGAAAACACAAAATATAAGGGACCCCCCCAACATAGTCACTTTATAAATCAATACATTTAGTCCAATGACTTTCCAACTTTCAATAAAATAAGATTTGTCCAACTGTACAAAATAAATGTGCATCTCAGCTTCAACCTCATAAAATGTGAAGCTTCATACACCAGCTATGGGAACAAAAACCAATTGCTGGAAGCCAAATCCAGCAAATATGGCAAATGTAGAACCAATTGGAAGTGAAGGTCATACAATTCTGCAGCAAAAATCCCAATATGTGTGAGGTCAAATTATCATGATGAAGGATAACTTTCTGTTTAACAAGGTGTGGATGATAGTCCAAATAGCATCCTTTAATTCATGGAGTATTGAAACATAATACTCCTTAGTGATGGTTCTACCCTTCTGGATATAGTCTATTAGTACCACCATGAGAATTCCAGAAAACTATAGGTATGACTTTTCTGTATATGGAACTGTTTTTGTTTTCTTAAGTGCATTTTCATTTGTTGCCACCCACTTTTTGGACTGCTCCTTCATCTGACATGTAGTGATGAATCCATACTTCATCTGTTATGAAACTTTTAAGAAATTCACTGGATTTTCATTTAAACAAGTCTTAACATTCCAAATGCATTCTTCGTTCCATTATTAAACGCAGCACTCATAGAGCGGAAAGTTTTCTCATACCCAAAACTTAGTGAAAATGTAGTGGATACAGCATATCAAGGTCTTTGCAATGTCAGACAACATGCATACCTTCAATTGCTGATCATTCAGTACAAACTCGTCAGTTGTAGCAGTTTTGGGATGCCCTGAGTGCTTATCATATTGAATACCATGCTTAAATTCGGCAGCTTAACTTTTTTAATCATTGAAAACTAAGGGGAAGAATCCTTTATTGTCAGATCTAACTCTTTTTGTGTTTCTATTGGGGATAAAGCATTAAAACGATCTACTTTTTCACAGCTCGTATTTCAGTTTTATCCTTCTTGTAGAAAAAGTTAACGCTAGTTTGTTTACACAGTTGTTATAAACAAGTGACTACACATATGCATCTGAAACTTTACAGCACGCCATCTTAAGAATGGCATGTATCAGTAACTTGACCATCTTCACGGCATCTCTGAATCAGGTCGAGTACTTTTAGAACGCCCTTTGTACTGCATTAATGAGTAACACTTATTTAAACACACAGCATAAAATAATTACAAATGTTAAAATATATCATAATATTATAGTTATTGTATATTAGTTATTTATAATATCAAAAACAATATGCAAAAGGTTAAGAGCAAAAAACCACTTGTAATAGATACTATACTATTCTACTGAAGAAATGTAATTTATTAAAACTGTTAAGCAAAATTAAGAAAATTCAAATTTTAAGCAAACCTTGAATACAAATACAACATTTTTTTCCTTCTGAAGGAAAAGAGGAGAAAATAGGAAAAAAAAAATTGTTAAATGATTGGCTTGAGTTAAATAACTGGCTGTTATTTGTCTCCTAATTTATGCTTCCATCCAATTAGAATAAAGAGGCATACAAACACGCCATTAGCATATGGCTTGTGTTAGGTTTTTAATGAATAAATAATGTAAGGGGAAAGTTGGACAAAACAGGATAATTGGTCAAAATGCAATAATTCCTAATTTTCACAAAGGCTACTTCTATATTTAGAAGCATTAGATTAATGCTATGGTTAGTCATCTGTTAATACACTTCTATTTCTTGTTCTCCTCATTAACAAAATATTTTAAGCAAAAAAATTAAAGAATTATTGTGAAAATATTTAAGAAAAGTATGTGGATTAATTCTACAGCTATTTATGCATAGTTTAACAATTTTATTGACGTATTTGTAAGCTCAAGGGCATTATATAGAATCTGGTGAAACAAAGTATTTGGATTAAATGGCACATTTTCAAAATATACATACTAACCTGCCCAAATATATTCAACTTATCAGTTTTGCTAGTTTTAAATGTTTTTATTTACATTTGAAGTTATATCACCACAATAACCTAAATAAACAGATAAACCTGATAGTATTCCTGTATAATGTGGTTCTTTTGTCCACAGAAATATTCAATAGTTTTTATTTTTCACATGTCTCCTTAATTCTTCTTCTGATTCACTTACTTTACCACAAATAAAACACTTGTGTTCATGTAGTATGTATTGTTGATCAAACATCTAGGTATTTCAGTGAAGCCATTAGTCTTTATGTACTCCAATATCTTTGAGTAATACATTCTCCTTTTTGTAAGATTCTACATATTTTTAAATGTTCTAAGCTATGAATTCACTTCAAATGCAAACATGAATAGGATAATTCAACATTCTAATCAAAAATTCATGGCCAGTAATTAATCAACAGATTTTTGTGGTAATTTAGGAACAAATCTAGGATGAGATAGAAGTTAATATTATACGTTTAAGTTAACCAAATGACTGAATAGGTACATTAGAAGAAATGTGGGGTTTTTATTTACAATTTGTGCTTGTGGTTAACTTCTATTGCAAATGCTACTTGAGTGCTATGCACAGAAGCTGTGCAATATGGCCAAGGAAGATGATAATACCTATGATATTTGGTGACAAATGAATGTCTTAAACTCTATTTTGTTTCTTGTTCAATGTGTAACATCTGTACTCCTGTAACTGCTCTTATCCAAAACATATGCTGGCAAACATAAAAATTTATATTCTTTTTTGTTAATACATAAAACTTTAATACCTAATTTGCTCATACAGATGACTAGCCATTTTATTATGCTGATTGAACAAAAGTAAATTTGCCTTTTTATGAAAATTGGTTACACACAAAAGCACAATTAAGGCTTTGCTAGGTGTATTGCACAAAAATTAGTAAGAAGTGTCACTAACTAGCCCTACAATAATTTGCATTTTGCAAAAGTTTGACCAAATTCTGAACCCCCTGTTTTTTCCAGCTTCCCTGTATCCTTTCTGTCCTGAGACCAGCTGCTGTTAGGTCTGTAGTTACAAGTAGCTGCAACAAAGCATAAGTAGACCTTAAGGCAGTTTGCAATAATGGCTCTCAGGACTGAAGAGGCTGAAGTAAACTGAGAAAATTATAACCAAAATCTGAGTTAGATAAAGCTAGCCTTAAGGTAATAATTAGAACCATTATGCAGGAGAGTAAAGGACACAGAATGAATAAAAAGGGGTATGAGGTAAATAGAAGAAAGAAAAGATGATTAAAAAAAAAAACAACAGTAGTGGAGAAATTCAGCCATAGCTGACCAATGCAATAGAACAACTCATTTCAGAAAAAAACAGATAAAAGTAGCACTTTGCCATTTAAAACATTTCAGTTTATATGTAAGTATGCATGAGATAAATATTTTAACACTGCAAGCTAGAAAAAATTATTAGCTGCTTAAATATATAAGATAATTAGAATGTTCGTAATTTGCATTAAAATGGAAGATATATTATTGCAAGATTAGCATAAATAGAGCGGAACAGATTATAAGTGTTAGTATTTAGCAATGTATGCTGTCAAATGGGATAAGAAAAGATATTATTACTCACAGTTTTTACATTTGCACTTCTTTATTAATGTTTCATCCTTGATGTCTTCATGACATGCCTTACAGTAGAACCATGCCCTATAAGAAAAAGTTTTTATTAACTTACTTAATTGGACCATTGATACTGTAGGAACTATTGTACAAGAATTCATTCATTCATTCATTATCTGTTTACCCTCCTTTTATGTAGGACTTACACCCCCCAGGACTTACATGTGGGTGCCTGGGGTCAGAGGCCCGTCGAGGAGCAGACACTCATGGATCAGACAGAACATCCAGGATGGGTGATCAGCCCGATGCCTGGTATGCGAGGAAGGAAGTAGATGAAACGAAATGTGGGTGAAATGGATGAAAGGAAAGGTGATGATGGAGCAGTTGGTGGAATGAATGGCGGGGGAAACCGGAGAACCCGGAGAAAACCCGCCCAGATGCCGCTTTGTCCACCACAAATCCCACATGCAGGTCTCCGGGATTGAACCCGGGCCGCCTCGGTGGGAGGCGAGCGGTCTAACCACTCGGCCACAGCGCCGCCCTACAAGAATTCATATGATGTTAAACTTCACACAGGTACAGCAACCATAGACTGAAGGAGAAATTTGTAACTACAGAGGTAATACTAATGGGAGACTTTAATATTAGGATTGGGGAAAGCGATACATATGTTGGAAATGATTAGATGAGTGATGAAATGGTGTTTAAAAGTGAGAAATTTAGGCAAAGGACAAATTTGTTGATAAAGAGTGTGAAACATTTATTAATTTTTGTGAGTTGAATGCCTTAGAAATTTTGAATGGAAAATATGGGGAAGATGAACAAGGAGAATTTACCTTTGTTAGCAATAATGGGCAGAGTGTAATAGATTGTGTTGCAGCCTGTTAATTTAGGGCATATTTTAAGAAATTTTAAGGTATTAAATTTAAGTTCAACCAGTGGGCATTATCCACTGATTGTGGATTTTATGATGCACACAGCACAAGTAATACACAATCCAAGAGTGGAAAGGTATTGTAAAAAAGAGTATACTAGTTATAAATGGAAAGAAGAATTTTGTGACACATTTAAACAGACTCTAGACTCAAATTATGGAAAGATATGTCTATGTGGAGTAACATTCATGGTTAAGAATAATCAAATAGAGAATGTAATGGATATCCTTAATACAGTTATGTAAAGGGTGGGAGAGGAAATGAAAACAAAAAAGAGGGTTTACATAAATGATAAGGAGTGGTTTGACGAACAATGTAGGGTATCAAAAAGACAAGTAAAACAACTATTGGTTAGGGGAGGGAATTAGGTGATAGAAATTCTAGGGACAATTATATGCAACGGAGGAACTCGCATAATTTACTGTTTGAACAAAAGAAAAGGGACTGGAGTGAAAGTAATGAAAGGAATTTGATAAAGTGTCTAAATGAAAATAATGTTAATAAGGTATGACAGGCTCTCAAGTGGACCTATAATAAATGTACAACTAAACTCAATATTGAGCCAGGACAATAGATGGAGTATTTTAAAACATTATATGGGGAAGACAGGAGTATAGTTACTTGCCTTTGGCTTAAGAATTTATACTCCCTCACCCCGATATGCCTAAACATTATAATAGAGCTGCTATTGGTTAATAAATCGCACCAACATTAGCGCCTATTTCGTCAGCCAATCATAATTACTAAAACATATGCTCTAGGGAAAATATTCCCTCCATTTCTAAAGAAAGACGTGCTATCCTGTTTGTCTCTTCTAATTGATAAACAACTCACCCCATTGCTTCATTGTTAATTGCTCCTATTGTCAGTTTCGGTGAGGCCCTGTAAACTTATTTCCTAACAATGCTTATAGTTAACAAACATCTAAAATCATTGTCATACAATAATGTTAATTTACAATACAATCACTCTGGCATTCACAGTGCTGTGATATAAAATACTGCCTCAGTTATTATTGGTTTGAAATTTTCAATACTTATATTATTTTTTTTAAAGTGCTGTCACTATTCAGTTGTTTATCACGACCATAATGGAAAGAGTATGGACTTTTAAGACCAGCATAGAAAGACTCGCATTTAAACATTTAACTATGGATTTGGATTCCTCTATCCTCTTATACCTACAACAAAATGTGTAATGTAACCATTCCTGCAAAGGTTTATCTTGATTAACATGAAATAGATAAAAAATAAGCTTTCATAAGAATAGTGGTTAGAGGTAGAATAAATAATAGTGGGTAGAGAAAGTCATGTGAATATGACACTTAAGATTTTTTAGTATACTCCACTTTTCACATCTATGAAACTTGACTGGAGATCGTTGAAGGTGGGAAGTTCATGCTGAACTTCCTACTTCATCTTTAAGTTTAAAAAACCATTAAACCCATTGGCAAAATGTATTTGTGTCTGCAAGCAATTTAGAAAAAACTTATATTTTATTAAAAACAGGTAAATAAGTGAAATAAATAAATACATTAATGATGATGATGATGATGATGATGATGATGGTTCAAGAACCTAATATTGTAGGAAATGGTGGATATAGGAAGCTGAAGTAAGTGAAATCTTTGAAAAGCTGGTTACTGAATGTTAGTTTTAAAATTCCACACTCCTTGCATAACATCATGAGAAACAAAGGAATGTGACTTGATTTCAAAAATAAAATTTCATTTAAATGAAAATTTATAAAATATCAAAACAGTGAAATTAATACCAACGAATATCTCAGAAATAATTAATGACACAAAAGTTTTACATAAACTATGTGTTTTAACGAGATCTGCACTTTTTGTGCAGTAAGTTTTTATCTAACTCTTGCAGTTCTCAAGCTATACCAAATTATACAAAATTCATTCAGAATGAACAGGACTTCCTAGGCTATTTGCAGCAATTTTAAGATAGATGTTTTATTAGTCATCAAATATGTGTGGTATTTTAGTAAATATTTTCACGCATTGGGTTTATTTTTAGTTATTCATAGAATTTATTATATGTTTCCGTAAATGGTGGGATTAAAGGTTTCACATGTTAAGACGAGAGTTCAGAAACCCCACTGTAGCTGAACACGGAAGTTACCATGTCAGAGAACATTTACCCCTTGGCAATGCCCGTGGTTTCTGCAGACTTGCTTGAGGTCATTTCCCCTGGCAGTGACATTTTACTGATGCACGGTAGAGATTTACTTAAATAGTCCGAGTTTTAGGACTCATGGTCAATTCTTTGGCAGATGCTACTAGAACCCTTGTTGGTCACTATTTCGAAAGTCCATGTGTAAAAAGTAATATTTTAAAGTGAATCACCATGCACTGTCCAGCATTATCTGTGGTTCACGTATGCTTTCCAACTACATAATTACTTGTATCTCCAGCCTGGAAAAGGAATTTGCAATGCTATATTAAATTTTGTTAACTTAATCAGGTTTATTACGCTAGTGTTTAGGACTACCCTGGTCATATCCGCACCCCCCTCTTGCATGCCTTGCAAAGCTTAGAGCTCCCAGAACCTTCACCTATCTTGATTTTGCTAGTTGTGCAAACTGCCCTATGTTAGAGGCAAGTTTGTGCCTAGGGAATAGTTGAGACCTCTGATTAAGATATAGGTCCTTGAGTCCCCCCTGTGGCGAGTGCATCGTGGCACTGGTATCTAGAAGCAGAAGCAGTGATGCCATGACAATATCATTAGAACCACTTTTGAGAAAAGAAAAAGGTAACAAAATTTGGTATGTAAATGGTATTTTAGGATTGGGAAATTTTCTTAATAATATCTGTATTGTATCCTTGGAAGATACTGAACTTAAAATATCAATAAAACATGTAGATTTAAAACGACAGAGTCGGTATGAGAAAGTAGGTCTTCCGGCCTCTATAACCATGGTCAAGTGTAAAACTTCCTTCTTCCAGACATTCCATCTGCAATTACGGCAGACATCTTCAGTTGGGAACCTAAGTCTCACAGTGTAGATTTCCACGGCTTCTCTCCTCTGTACCACAGTATCATGAATGTTTGTAGTGAGAGGCCATAGAAATTCACTTACATACGGATAATTTCAATAGAAAGAGGGATTACAAATTAGCAAGACTTAGTTTCTAGCACTACAAAGTGCCATCTGCAAACTGACTCATGAACCAAATGAAGCAGATACAGTGTTCTGCAAATTTAATCCTGCTACTGTAGTCATTCAATATAGACCTCAAACAATGCCAGCCCACTTCTTTATCTGGACCAGTCAGGAAGCAGCAAGCACTGAAGCAACTAAATCAAAAGTAGGCACCCTCCCAGAACCGCTATTAAAAGCCAGAAGCTGCCAGACATTGTATCAGAAGCCACCAAAATCCATACTACGAGACTTAAGCCCTGCCACTGAAGATGTCTACTGCAGCTGCAGACAAAATGTCTGGAAGAAGGAACTTTTCTGCTCAACTCAGCCACACAGCCCAGAAGACCTGCTTTCTTAAAATATCAAGTTTAGCATTCATACAACATTTTGTTTTTGGGTTAATATCTCACTCTCACTCTCTCTCCACATACATTTTTCAAATTTTGTGTGCGTGTGCGTGTGTGTCTTCAAGGGAGATTTATTTCCAGTGAAATCTTTGTATCAAATTTTTGGATGAAATAAAAACTGTTCTTCTACCTATAGTATACCACAAAGAATAATGTTGATAATCTCCTCATTATGGAGCGATCAATGAAATAGTAAGCAGCTAAAATTCTAAATGTTATTTGCATCTAGGTAAATTTTTCACCCAAGATGCCTGAAGCATGAAGCTTTAACTTTGAGCATTGGAAACTGCTTATTTTCAGTTATAAAACACAGATTTGTCAATCTAGTTGCCTTTTCTTAGGGCTTTTTAGCAATTATATCAAGTTCGGAAGACTTTCTGTATGCAAACTTTTAACAATTTTTAAAACTAAAGGCTATAGCCATAACTTTTTTCTACAAATTCTTTTGAGTTAGTAAATGGAAACTGAGAATTGCCTGTCTGGATAACTATCAGTTTTTCCGTATTTCTAAAACTTTTTTAAAACAAATGGACAATGTCCCTTTTGTATCTCCACATCATATATAGGAAACAGACCCACCTTTTCACTTCATCAGCAGACTGAGCAATGAAGAAACCTTGCGTGTTGGCCTGAATCTTTGCTCCTCGAGGATTGATGGATATCTTGCTGTCACTACCATCTTCTCCCTTGATCTCAATGGCGAGTAGCAGTAACTTCAGTTTTGTGAAACACAGCCTGACGAAATTCATATTAATGAATAACAAACAGCTTAATTTCTCATTACATGTGTACACCTATGACTAATTTATTTATCATTTTGTATAATTGTCCAAACAAATGCCAGATAACCCACATCAGAGTTTCTCTATGGTCTTATGGTCAGTACGACTAGTTGCAAATCCAATGCCTTGGATTCATATCCCAACATTTGAATTCTTGTCACCCTACAAACATACAGGCTAAAGTTAAGTGTTTCACCCTGAAGCAGGAATTTATTAATGGAATAAGATTATGCTAGAATGTTCAAAGGAGTTACTGTTGTAAGAAATCAAAATTATTATGAATGTGTGTAATTTTTGACCATTTGGTTCAAAGAATACTTTAAAACATTTAGAAGCTTTTACTTGGAAATATTGTGACTTATTAGGACATATAAAGAAAGTAGGATGTAGGTATAAATTTACGTAATATGTAAACAGTAATGTTACCCAATATTGAATGTTCCAGCTCGTTTTGGTAGGAAACTTGCATAAGTTCTAGTACAAATGAAATATATGATTCAGAAACATTAGAGCCAGCCTTGATTACAAAAGGTGAAGCATATTACTTTTTAAGATAAGATATCAATCTTTAAGCTCATTGACAAAGGCATATATGAAACACTCATCTTTAGACTTAAGTCAGAATGCATGTCTCTGGGATCACAGACAATGTGTTGTACTCGTATCTGATTGCAGATATTAAACTGAGTGCGGCTATCAATTCAAAGATGTTTAAATAAACACCTAATTATAAATTGTTAAGAATATATTAAATTAATTTAAAAGGAATAAAATAAATAAGTTATAAAATACTAAAGTATTCATTTTATAAAGGCATCATTAGCAATATGTTGCATATAATTGAATTTTAATAAATTGTTGTATTGTTTGTCATATAGGAGTGGATTATTATTTAATTTATTATAATGGTTGAGATAGGGAAAGAGGAATATTAATTTGGATTTGATAATTGCCACATGAATCACATAAACGCAGTAGATTATTGAATCTTTGGTGAATCTTCTTTCATTGAAAGAAATAGAATAACTTTTGTGCAACATTAAAATATGCAATCAATTCTGTTCTGAATTTTCTTTTACTATGAAAGTTTATTTTTATGATAATACAGATAATCTATTGAATAAACATCATCATTGAAAAACTGAAATTGAATGGATTCTAATTATTTATTTGAACAACTTTTCCTTTCATGAATATCAACACTGAGAGTAACTCACTGCTTGCTACTGAACTTATGCATATAATAATTACTGCATCAATATCCTCTGGATTCATTTACACTTTCATTTCATCAAAATGCATGATTCCTTGCTAAGTCCTTAACTTACACCAAGGATGTCAGACAGAACTTCCTCAGTAGAGGATGCTGTATGTCACTGTCTCACTGCGCTAATAACCCTAGCAGTTGATCGCCCTTAAACCCCATCACTGTCTCTCTCTCTGGTTATGCATGCATGGTTTTTGTGAATAAGAGTCAGTACCTACTTCTCATAACAGGTATCATCAACCAGTTTTGCTTTGTGCCACTTTATTTACTTGTTCATTTTTGTGATAAGAGAAGGCTGCCTAAACGTTTGTTAAATATGTTATATAAACATAAACTGATCATCACAAATTCAGTTACAAATCCACCTTGCTAGATACAAATTTTGAAAATGCTACTAAAATATGCTCTCGCTCTGGCCTTATCTTACCTGAGAAAAGTAACTTTTATTTTCTTCTTTGTCTCTGATAAGACAGATTGCCTATAATAATTAACTTCAAAGCATTTATACATAATTAATAATGATCTTTTAATATTATATGCTTATCAGTCATTTCAAATAAATCTTAACACATTTTCAAATAAAACAAAGTCTGCATAATGGCACAAAGTAACCATTTGATGGTAGCTGCTTTCCAGTACCTCATGAACTTAATTTTACAATCTCCAACCTTTTAGCATAAACAAATTCAAGACGGTATGGTGATAAAAATCCAGGCACCTGCTCTGAGCAATAATGGTACTGCATCAGCACATAGACAGTCAATTTCTCCATCAACTTATTGCTAGTAATTGTTCATTAAATTCACGATAAATCCGGCTCTGCACAGTGGGAGTTGCATCATGACTTTCATTGATTGCCAACAATTAGTTGGAGAGGGAGAGGGGTGCTCTCCCTGGCATAAATACCAGGAATACCTTTGAGATGCAAGCAGATAATTGAGGATGCTTCTTTCCCCCCCCCCCCCACTTTCTGCAAACATTCTGGAACTCTCCAACAGTTATACATAAGTGAACATGGTTGCAAGGGAGTGAGTTAGAGTGTTCATGTTCCAAATTGTGACACACAGTGAGAGCTGCTACTGCGAGAGATTAGAGAGGTCTTTGTTTGATACACCAATAAGTGAAGTGGAAGAAAGAAAGAAAGAAAGAAAGAAAGAAAGAAAGAAAGAAAGAAAGAAAGAAAGAAAGAAAGAAAGAAAGAAAGAAAGAAAGAAAGAAAGAAAGAAAGAAAAATAAATAAAGAAGAGGCTCTTCATGCATGATTCATTTCACTACTACACGTAAACAGAAGTAAAGTGTAATTGAAAACTGTATAAAATCACAATATCAAAGAAGAGGGAACTTTTAATGAATGGCATGATTTGATTCTATGCAGCCTCTATGTTAGGATTTCTATCAGTGAATACAAAAAGATTTACCTTACTATATGGTACATTTTAAGAAATTTCAGTTAGTTATAATGACAGTTTGCTGTGAAAAAGCCTGATAGATTGATCAGAAGATTACACAGTAAGGCAATGGAAGATCTCCTTACCACTGTTGCTTCTTTGCACACAGTCCCTTGTGCCAACGAGCTAAATAAGATCAATGATAAATTGTATTTAGAGGTGTGGAAAGGTTGTAAATATCAGCAGCAGGCTGAGAGATGCCTCAGAGGTAACTGCAATGAGATTAGTTCCCTCCGATTGGTTAACCTTTTAAGTTAAAACTCCAGAACTACTGCACTTCAAGATTACATATGGAATACTTCAATACAATTATTTTGATAAAGTTTACTGACATATGTCTTTCAACTGTAATATGTCCGTACCTAAATAAACCTGGACTTTATCCACATATGAAAAGAATTATCTAAGGCTTCCATTCCAATCATGATTTTGGAAGCCAGGAGGCGTAGAATGTAGCTAAAGAATAATCTGTTTAACTCATAACAGTAGTTTTTATTTTAGGTAAAATTTAAAATAAGATCATTCAAAAACAGTGTTTTTGTAATCATGTGTCCATTTTCTTCAAATATATAAAAGCACAGAGCTGAGATTTTCCAATTTAAATCCTGAAATGCTACCACAGTTCATGGGTGAAATTGAATGTCTTAACATGCAGTAAAATTCCCAACTCTTTGCTATAAGCGTTTTACAACAAAAAGGTCCTAAACTGCCAGTATTTCTGGCATTTTTTCTGAATATTTTTTAAGAGATTAATATTTTTCAGGCTATCATATACATAAACATGAAACTTCAGAGAGAGACAGCTGCATATGTATTGACCATAGAATACCATCATATCAATCTTCAATTATACTCAGAAATATTCATGCTTCCCTAGTTCAGTGCTCACCCAATCAAATCATACACTTCCTCACTCTCTTAAAATGAATGATTGAGACCACAATGATAGTATTCATGATCTTAATGTTTGAGATTAACAATACTAGAATAACTCTTTGCAGATAAATGTTTCAATGTTAACATATGCTGCAATTATGCTGTTATCAATGATGATGATTATTCTTATTATTTCCCTACTTAGTAGTAAGTGATGAATAATCTTAAAAATAATAGAAATGATAATACAGTATGTGGGAAAACAAACAACAATGAAATTATCAATCATTTGCTGTCAAGGTTTCCATAGCAATGAAGTGTTTGGCATATTGTGAATTCAGTTTTGTGTTGATTTCTGCAATGATGGTTCTTACAACAGAAGAAAAGGTGTTTATTGTGGAACATTATTTTTAGTCATATGGAGTAGCATGTCAGAATGGGCCAAGTTTGCTCCATGTTGAAGAACAGTATGAGGATTTAATAAGGAGACACTAAATAACAAAATAATGTTAGCTGCCATTATCAATTGTTGTCACATGGGATTAGTCCTATGTCAGTGAAAGGAGACAACAGGTCACCCAAGATTCATCACTACAAATAATAATCAGGGACTGCTTCTTCAACAGGTTTTAAGAGTCACCAAAGTGTAGTCTATGACAAACATCCCTGAAACTTGGTTTGAGAGATAGGTCTGTTGTGTGGATAATAGATACAAGTTGGTCGGCATCCAACAGGAAGGGATGAGTGAACAACAGCCCACATTAGGGGGAGTCACTTACCCTTCTGTAATAACACTTTGAAGATCACCTAATTTCTGTGGAATTCCATTCCTGTATGCTGTCCTGTGTATATACTGAGGCAGTATTTTTAACACTTACATGATTTTAGTCAAATTATATAACAAACAAAAATATAATAACAGACCTCCTTAAAGCAATATGTATATGTAACAATATATAAAAATTGTATATCACAGTCATTGTACATGTTTATATTATTGTATACATGTAATAATGTTATCTGAATGTATTATGTAATTTAATAATGTAGGAGCTGTGAGAATAATAGGTTAAAAGTTCCTAACAATGAGGTAACGTTGAGGCAATAATGAGTAAGAAAGTGTAATAATGCTACTAGTCATTCTTGGAGCAACAATAATGTAATTTTTATGACAGTTTATAAAATAGTCAATCAACAACCAAAAAAGCTTTAGTTAAATAAAGCTTTTCTATTGGACTGGGATTAGCCAATCAGAGACTTGAAATACAGAAACTTACAAATTTAGGTGTTAGAAATCCAGTCAGTGGCTTGTAGACAGTGCTCATAACTGGACGTGTTGGTTGCAGACAGTGTTCCTGCATCCTCAAGAAATTTAATACGTTTTCATATGAGACGAAAATAGTTTACGTGTTAAAAAGTGCATGTAATTAACTAAAGTATCTCACAGCTCTCTATATCAGTGAAGTGTTATTTAAATCATGTCAAGCATTAATAAAAGGAGTGAAGTAAAATTATAATCTGTGTAAGCCTACATGCTTCAGTCGCACCACAGCCCTGCAAAGAGAAACGTCTCTAACAATAATACTGATGCAGCTGAGGCAAACATAAATATAATATTTAAAGAAACAGTCAAATTACAAATTTAATATTTTTAAATTTGGGATGAAAGCTACCGGGTACCATACGTGCGGTTGTAACTACTACAAGTTCAGCTCCCCAACAGTTAAAATATAATACAACTCATCCTTCAATAAAGACAATAACGTTTCCTCAATACATATACACACATACATATGGGGCATGTTAGAAGAATCAGTTTTCAAGACAGATGACCCACCTACAAATATTCCCAAACTATGCGCAAAGATAATGTTGCTTTTTGTGTCCTTATAGCAGTCTTTGTTCATCAATATGTTCAATAATCTTCAGAAACATTATGAACAATGTGTGACACATGATGGCACATTTTGAACACATTCTGTATGATTTCAACTAACATTTCAGCGCTGTTTGTTTGGCCACATACTGTATTTAGTTCTTAGTCTCTCTCTCTCTCTTTCTCTCTCATCCACAATACCACAAAGTGAAAAATAATTGTTTCCACTTTAAAAATAATATGAATATTTGGTTCAAGTAAAAGCACAAACATATATCAGCAATACTTTACTACACAAAAGGAAAACTACTTACATACTGCACTATGCATGCTTTCAGTGCTTAAAGATGAAGCTAGGTATAGTTAGTAAGTTAGTAATCAGCTGTTTAAATACATCTTACAAACAATGCATTCATTTCACACTAGGCACAACACTGCTGTCTACTCCAGATTTTCGTCAAGCAAATGTATATATTACTATACTGATGCAGGTGTGACAGTGGACCAGTTATACTACAAAAGAAGTTAATTTTAATTCACAAAAGTATTTTACATAGAGGGTTTAGAATAAAATACAGTTGACAAAAATGAAGTTTCATATGTATTTAGAAGTGGTTTTTATTAATAAAATCTGATATTGCGATTGAATGTCTCCTGTTGCACAAACATCATCTGCTGTGCCATATTCATTGCTTCAAGTTATGGGAGAGATGTGGTGAAAAACTGCAATTTTTGGTTAAAATGAACGTTTTATTATTTTTATGTTCAAAAATGTCTTGAACTCAAAGAAATAAATTCCATGGAACTTCTGAAATTTAAACATAAGCTTTAGACACCATTAAACCTTTGGGTAATGTTGCTCCAGAGGTCGACGTGTCATGGCGGGTGCCGCGCAACGTCAGGCAGGCTACCCTATAGAAAAAAAATCGCTAAAATTCCGCGAATGTGTGGCATTTGGCTTTTTTAATGCCCCAAAGTTGTTTAATCACTACGGTTATGTATTCTGTCGCGATTTATTGAATTGGTTATGTATTATGGCGTGATTTTGTCAACAGTCAACATGGAAGAATTACGCATCGTTGCGGAGAATTAGATCTTAAATAATGACACTGTCCTAATGGAAAATTGGGACATAGAACAACTTGCAAAAGAGCTACCAAGCTTAGGAGGTAGTTCGGCACTTCTCGGGAGCTCTTCAACTCATACTTGCATGAGTTCATGTACAGGAACAGCTGTCCCATTCGGAGAGTGTTTCAGAATTTTCTTGTGACACTCTCCGAGAATTATCCTATAACATAACATCTTCGCGGCTCTCTTTTGGTTCGTATTCTCCCTCAGAACTTCCTTTTCATCTTTCTTTTCTTCCAAAATTTTATGTTTCTTCATTGTCTTATATGCATCGATGCAAAACAGCCTTTATTAAGGCTAACAATTGCATCGTGAAAGAGCAGATATGTCCTTGGGCATAATTATAGTAGCATTCATTATTATTTAGTTGTATTATATTTGTCTATTGCGTCGTGGTAGTTATTTAGTTCTGTTACATTGTTTACTGCTTCGCGATAATTATTTAGTTCTGTTACATTTGTTTACTGCTACGCGATAATTATTTAGTTCTATTACATTCGTTTACTGCTCGCGGTAATTATTTAGTTCTGTTATATTTGTTTACTGCTACGCGATAATTATTTAGTTCTATTACATTCGTTTACTGCGTCGCGGTAATTATTTAATTCTGTTACATTTGTTTACTGCTACGCGGTAATTATTTAGTTATATTACATTTGCTTACTGTTGCACGGTAATTATTCAGTTGAAACATTAAATTGAATTTTATTTATGGACGCTCTTTAACTGCTGTGGCCCTTAGCGTCCCATTCTATATCGGGCGTGAAAGACAGGTATTCTGCTCAGAGAATAGAGGTTCTTTACATTTATTTAGTACTGCACGAGCGCCAATGCTCATTACTAAACGCCACGCATTAAACAATAACAATAATATTTTTATTGTTTCGCGGTTATTATTAAATTTAACTGTATTTATTTACTGTTTCGCGGTTAATATTCAGTTTTATTGCATTTATTCACTATTTCGCACTTTTCTATTACGACAGCGTATAACAGTTCACAATACCAAACTATTTCCGGTTTTACTAACGCGACAGCGTTTTTTCCGTGTAACAGTTGGTCCCTGACATTGCGCATTTACATCGTCCGCCATGACACGTCGACCTCTGGAGCAACATTACCAACCTTTGTTATTGGTTTTAACCTTCAAATTGGGAAGTACCGCCTCAGCCCAAAATTTCACAATAATATGAAGTTTTCTTTGTATCACTATGTTATCAGTATATATCATTGAAATACTATAAGCAGTTATTGAACATATGGTATCACTCATGAATCTTATTTGAAACACATTTCCACACTAAGAAATTATGTATTCTAAAGTATATTTTGAAGGTGCATGCAGTAAACAAGTTCCACAGGTTTTTGAAACAGAAATGTTTGTGTAACAACAATGTAACTAGTTGAAAAGTTATTTACTCACTAATATTTTGTCTTTGCAAACTTTAATGAGTTAAACTGAAACTGAAAAATTAAACTTTCTCAAAACTGATTTTTGTATACCTTGCATATTTAGAAATAATAAGAGTATTTCTCAACATTCCCTTAACAGGGAATGAAATTTGTTACTTATCGTTTGTACTATTATGTTTTTATGTACCCAGATATTTATTTTTGGTAGAATGATTTTATATAGTTTTAAACAATTAAAAAAATTGTTTTTCTCTTGAAAATGTTATGATTAAACTTGTTTTTATCAAGAGATAAGAAACCTATGATGATAAAAAAACTGAGTTTTATTTAAGGATGCTCTTTAACTACCATGAGTCTTAGCATCCCATTATATATTGGGCAGAAAGACCAGAAATTTTGCTCAGACCTCAGAGGCCTCTTTATCAGGCTTTGAGGTTCTTTTACGTGCCATAAATCTATGACAGGGGACCACCAGCTTTACTTCCCTTCCGAAGGAAGCCATGCTAAGGATTTTTACACTCAAAAAAATCCATTGCCCTCCACTAGGTTTGAATCTGGACCTTGGGAACTAGAGGCTAGCATGACACAATGATGATGATGATGATGATGATAATAATGATAATAATAAGCATGTATTTTAATGCTAAGCCTTTATTTTTAGTTTATAGTTTTTAGTTTAGTTTATAATATTTTACGTTTATAACAAACAGTTATATATTATATTACTTTTATTCTGTTAAATGTTAATACACATGCATGCAAGTTTCAGAAAGTTCCTGGAATATATTAATAGCACAAAAATAAATGACTCTAAATTCATATGCACATCATTTACCTGAAGAATACTTCTTCTGCAATTATGCAGTTTTTTTAATATGTATAAGGTGTTTAAAGCAGAGGTGTCAGAACATGGGGGACTGTGGCTCTTTCACCCCCTCCAGATATTCAGGAAAGGGCTGAGCTCCCTCATTTGATTTGTTCTTGTTTTATAGTTTTATTATTTTTACTGCACTGTTACAAACCAGAGAGTAAAAATACATATATATATATATATATATATATATATATATATATATATATATATATATATATATATATACTTTCTGGTGCATACAGGATAATTGTGTTTTAAGAATGTAATTAACTTGTTTCAGTCTTGATCAGTCTACTAATGCAGCATGGATGCAGTTAAAATATATAATATGTATGCCTACATGTAACATATAAGTGTTAAATGTTAACTGTCAAAACACTTAATATCCCAAATAATAACATTAATTCTAATTTCAATCTTTAGATGTTAAGTAATGCATAATAATTTTTTAAAAAACCTAATATTTTTAATTATCTTATACAATATATTAAGCCTAATGTGTTTTCACATATAAATATAATAATAATTTTGTGATCTCAATTCTCTGTTATTGAGCCCCACAATAGTTTCTTCATTCTGACACCTCTGCTATGTATGCGTTTGGACAACTTGTCCAGCATTCATAGATCATATATTTTATACACAATCTTTGCAAAAATATTTATCTGGGCAATCAACCTACAAGGGCGGATTGATAAGTTCATGACTTTGATGAAAGATAGCGTTTTAATCACAGGTTTCTTGTTTGCACCCAAGTCTTATATCTATTCTGGGTATAATCACAGAAATTCATCATCATTTGTTTCTTAGAACATTGTTGAGAGCGTCTTAACATAAGCAGATATGTGTTGCTTCGTAGAAAATGGAGAAAAGTGAATTTTGTGTTCTGATAAAGCACTACTTTTTGCATGGTAAGATGGTGAAGGAAACAGAAGAAAAGCTGAACAAGTATTATGGGGACTCTGCTCCATCACATGGCATGGTTCACAAAATTTCAATGTGGCCGTTTGAGCACAAGAGGTGCTGTGTGCACAGGATGGCTGGTTGAGGTCACAACAGAAGAAATGGTGAACAAAATTCATGATATTGTGTTGGAAGATTGCCGAGTGAAAATCTGTGAAATACCAAGACTGTAAACATCTTGAGTGAACAGGTGTATAACATTCTGCACAAATTTTTGGGTATGAGAAAGTTGTCAGAAAGATGGGTGCTGTGACTGCTCACAGTTGGGAACAAGCGGAATCGTGCGACCATTTCACAGGGATGTTTGAACATGTTCCAGTGCAACCCAAATGAGTTTTTGCAGCGTTATATCACAGTTGATGAAACTTGGATCCATTACTATCAACCTGAAACCAAACAACAATCAAAGCAGTGGATTTCCTTTAGCAAACCTGCTCCAAAGAATACGAAAATCATTCCATCGGCAGGAAAAATCATGGCAGCTGTCTTTTGGGATTCACAAGGAGTGGTAGACATCCACTACCTGGAAAAGGGTAAAACAATCATCACAGGTTCATATTATGCCACAATGCTGGAATCAGTTTCACAAAGAATTGTTGAAGAAATGACCCCATTTGGTGAAGAAAAAGGTTCTCTTTCAACAGGATAATCAGCAACACACAAGTCAGCCATTGCTCTCACAAAATTTGTGGAATTGGGCTACAAACTGCTACCTCACCTACCATATTCTCCAGATTTGGCTCCGAGCGACTTCTTTCTCTTCACAAACCTGAAAAATTGGCTCGCTGGGAAGAAATTCACATCCAGTTAACACATCATGGCAGAAACAACCTCATATTTTGCAGACTTTGAAAAATCATATTTTTTTGGAATGGTTAAAAAAATTAGAGAAACGTTAGACAACATATATTGAATTGAAAGGAGATTATGTTAAGAAATAAAATTGTTATTTTCTTTAAAAAGCCACTGACTTATCAATCCGCCCTCATATATTGTTTTTGCTTATGATTCACCATACACTTTTTGAAGCACAATCCATATCACTAAAGAAGATGTAACAAAACATAATTCTTGTTCACTTACTGTTATGTGACCAATATTCTCAAGGAACAAACGACATACATGACAGTTGTTGCCTTGCAAAGACTAAAATGGTTATAATCATGTATTCTGTCAGGTACTAATATGAACATATTCTGCTTGATAACTTTACTGATAAAAATGTATTCGGAAAGCTTTTTAAGCTCATAATATTGATTAGAAACAAGCCATTTATATTTCATGCCACTGTACTGTATTAAAACAAAAAATAAAAATAATAGCATAAAAATACCAACATTAGAAAATTCACCACATCCTCCTTTTATACTAAAACTGGTTATACTCTCTGGTAGAGGGGGCAACTTATTTTTTTATAAGGGTTATTCCATATGCTACATAAGGTCAGCAAAAATATAAATGTAAGAATAAAGGTAAAACATGTTTTAATTTAAACAAAAAGTAATAAATCCAACATTAAATGACATATGGAAGTTATGGACAGCAAATGTTTCAAAAGTTAAAGTTGCAGTAATAGCCATACCATTAAACATGGTTTATACAAATAAAATAATTAAAAGATCAGGAAAAAATTTGATAAATATGTTTGCTAAAGATCTACATTTTAGAGAGTTCATATAAACTGAATTTATTTACAGTAGAGTTAAAAAACTAAGTTTTGTTTTTTTGTATGATAACAAGAATTATTAATTGAAATTAATCCTAATATGAATCTAATTACTAAAAGCTCAAGCCAATGATGTTTTTAAGTTTTCTGTTGCAGTATGATTTTTAAGAAGAAACAAGCATAAGATTTATGCATACTTTTCAGGTATGTTCAGAAATTATAGCATAAATTATTAAATGGGGGTATAATAGAGTAATTCTTGGATGTTAACCTTAAGGTAGCTATTGATTCTTAATCCTTGCTTAGTGCCCTTTCCCATGATTTACTAATCAAGAAATTTTGCCTATCAATGTTAGTCTGGCTTCTTAAGTAGCTTGGTACACTATTAAATGGATTAACTTATTTTTTTTAAGATTTTTGTGCAAGAAAGAATGTTGATGAAATTTCTCATACATCATACTCTAAATGTCATTAGCTCTGGTACCATGCTGTTAAATGTAACATTTTTAGCCACATGCTGAGTAACACTCTGGGTATTAAAAAGCCTTATTTGTTTGCGCATATTCTCTCTTGTCATAGTAACCTTTCACTGCAGTATATTAAATGCTTTAACATTTTTCCCTTCAAAATACAAGAAAGGTAAAGCAAAATTTAGAGTACTATCTTACATATCATTGCATATTTTTATATTGGATGTTTCAAAAAGAGGAGTATCTTCTATTATAGCTTACATTCATGTTAAACATTTTCTCATTTCTCAGAAGGTATTAATTTTAGTACCCATATCTACAGAACTCTTTTTTCCCTTAATTTGATGCACAATGAGCTGTATGCATAAAATGTAGTAAATTCCTTTCCTATGGTATTGGTAGGAAATGCTATGATCAGCATGCATAAAAAGCTTAGTATATGCTTTTCCTCTTAGCATATCATCAATCTAGTAGGTTATGCTTCTACCCTTAGAATACACTATGATTGTCATGCATAAAGTATAAGAAAAGAATTTGTGTTGTAGGCAATAATAAGAAAAATCATAGCATGCCTTTCCCCAGGCTTTGCTTGTTTAGCAAAAGTACATAATAAAGTAAAATGGTTGCATTTCTTCAAGTTTGGGCTAGAAAGACATTTAAAGAAAGGAAACAGCCTAGAAATTCTGACTTCAAGCAACTATACCAATTCAATAAACGAATGTGGAGTGGTTAAGTGATTATATTATTGACAACATTGTCATCTTTAATTTCTACTGCTGAAGCTTTCTTATTTCTCACTGTAGGACTTTGTGATCTGTTCATTAGCACTAAACATTCCTTTAGCAAATTTACGAACTATATTTGTTCTCCTTCTTCTCCTCATTTCTCATATTCTTCAGACATTTTAGATGTTTTACATATATAGGTTATGTTGATACTAGATTTTCCAATTGTTGAAGTTTGCAGTCTTAGTTAATCCATTGTATTAAGTTTTTAAATGAGTATGACCATGATAAGAATGACCAAATAGATGTGGAAGTGCTTAATTAATAGGAAATTCATTATTATTGCAAGGTAAAACTGGGCATGAAAATGTAAACTTCTTAGTATTAGGTTACCATTTATGCATACAGATTTAAGTATATGCTATTCCTTCCAAGTTTTTCCTATAGGTAAAACAAAAGGTAATACTACATTTTATGCATATAGCTCACTATCTCCTACCCAGCATACAAACAAACACTTCTTGAAAAAAGTCTGCAATACATGGCAATTAAAGTATTCAACAAACTACCCCAAAAATTTAAAGAAATAAAAAATATCAATCAATTTTTCCAGGTAAGCAAAAACTCTACTTACAGGGAAAGTATATTACTTGATACGAGAATACATGGTGAATGAGTTTTTAAATTACCTAATTAAGTAGTTACATGGGGGATGTGTTTTATAATTTAAGTTGTTTATATGCATGACATATATTTACTTATTCATATTAATAAATTGTATTTACGCAATTCAATTTTTACGCTTTATGTTGCAACTGTTACTTGATGAGTCACCTGCTTATGATTAGTTGCTCATTATTGTAAATGTAGTATGACAATAAAACTCCTATTCTATTCTTTTCTGTTCTCTCTAAATGTTGGAAACTGAAACCTTTTTCAAACATACTCTGTATAGTTATAGAATTTTGTGTTTTTGTCCTAAAATGTTATCACTGTTCAACTGGATCTAGAAAAAATGGAATTTTCTAGAGTTTATTAGACAATCAAGTTGAAAGACTACAATGGACACCTAATATGGACTTGGTTCTAAAGTCATAAGTATGCTGCATTTTGTACACATTCATGTAATTAATGATTTATAACACTTTAATTTCTACTCTTTGGAACTCTGTTAACATTAATAGAGAAAGGATTTTGCTATAATAAATTACAGGAATAACAAAAAAGAAAGAATACGTGCCATACTTATCATGTCATTCATTTTATTAAAATTATTAGCAAATAAAAATTCCAGCAGTATTGAAACATACACAGCTTTGTAAGTAAGATACATGTTAGCTAAAGGACATCTGTCAAACTTACATAATTTTAATTATGCAATATTACTTTTCTTTATTCAACTGTTTTTATCCTTATTTATCTCTCTTTCTTCTCAAGTAAAAAAAATTGTTAGTGATTGCTGTTTTTATACTATATATGGCAGCATCACCAAATAGAAATTCATAAATGCATTAAGTCATAATAGTATTAAATTTTGTAGTATGTTGTGTCATGAATATTTAGTTGATGTTTCAAGAAATGCTCCTAAATTAGTTTTTAGTAATTTCAAACTTTTGAGCAAGTATCTATAAATATTTTAAAATATCCATGAGTATAATATAGCTATTTGAATGTATGCACTGGAAAAGTTTTTAATGTTATCAATACTCAACCCAGTCATTAGCAGCAACATACATGCATACACACTTAATGGTGTTCACTATTACTACATATTTTGTCTTGATACCTCACAAACTGAGAATTAACTGCAAGCCTAAGCAAAAAATTTAAATATCATTGAATAATTTATACCAATGTTCCTATCAGGAAACAGTTGACAATTTTATTAGTTTCTTACAAGAACTTATATAAATGTTTAACATTTATGAACAAAAATATGGATGCACTACTTCCCCTTACTTTGCAGCGTTTCAGATTACTATAACTACAGAAATTTTTCTAGGTGGCTTTACCATTTTTGTAATGTGAAGGAAATAGTATCTATACATAATCAACTGCATCTATAAAACATTTTCACTAACAATGCTATTTAGTAGGTTATTTTGAAACAGCCTGGGAAGCCTGCGGGGGAAAATCAATTTGCCTGCAACTTACTCGCTGGCTTGCGGAAACGTCATCCCAGTGAAAGAGGGGGATAAAGTTTCTGTATACATCTCACAGCCAGTTCCTTGGAGGTAATCGTTCTGCCAGGCCTGAGTGTCTGGGGACTGAAAAAATCAACAATAGGATGGGTGACTCATTCCCAGGGGATATGGGGTAAAAGAGGAAGATGGTATTAACAATAAGAAAATAGCAGCAGTTGAGAAGGAAGCCCAAGTAAGATCACTAAGAAAGGAAACATAGATAAGAAACACATATTCATATATTTGTACAATACAAGCAAAAACAACAACATACAAAAAGATGAAGAATGGTAGTAGCCAACAGACAGCAGTGTGTTATAGTTTTAATAGCAATTCAAATGTCGCTGTTGAATAATACACCTTTAAGAACTGAAATTTCATATGGTTTTTAGCTTTATATATAATTAAACTGTAAATGAAATGTTCTGTTAATTTTTAATTTTGGGTGAATAATTAACACTAATGTGTACAATGAACTACCTTGAAGCCAAAAATTGTATTTTTTTGAAATTTTGATTTGTGTGTGTGTGTGTGTGTGTGTGTGTGTGTGTGTGTGTGTGTGTGTGTGTGTGTGTGTGTGTGTGTTTTATCTTCCATGCAAGAACGACTGAACTAATTGTTATGAAATTTGGTAAATAATGTACCTCAGGTCCGTTTTAGAAAATAGGCTATGTTATCTTAATTATGTTACAAAAAGGGACAGTTTCTAATGTGAAACAACATCAAAAAATCTAAATATCTTACTTATTATTCAAATTATTTTTGTTGTTTGTTTGGTTTTATGTTACACAATCAACATTTTAAGCATAACATTTCTAACAGTTTTGTTACATACATAACTTTAGGATGAATATTTAAGGATTATACTGTTTCTTTTTTCACTATAATTTTATTGTAGGAAAACCACTTAGCTATATAGTTTTGATTGCATTGCAAACATAAGGAAGAGACACAAGTTTATGTACTGGTTTTCAAAATGCCACATGACTTACATTGCCTAGAAAGAGAGAGATATGGAGAGAAGGAAACACAGGGGAAGAGTGAGAATACATAGAAAGAGAGGGAGAAAAACACAGGAGTGAAAGAGGGGAGAGAGGGAGAGAAAGATGGAAGGAGAGAGGAGGGATAGAAAGAAGAAGAGAAAGAGGAAGCAAGACAGTGAGAAATTGAAAGATAGTGTGACACAAGAGTAGAATCTCCAAAATTAATGCAAAAATGCCAGCAGAGCTGCAGTTATGCTAGTATATATACGTTGCAAGCTTTTTCTAAAATCTCATAATTTCATGAAGATTCTAGGCAGATTACGAAAAGCTGGTGTAATTTCATTCTATACACCACCTGACAAGGTCTTTAAAATGGCATATAGTAAAAGGTTAGTTCAGGTTAGGCACCGTATGCCTAACAAACTCCATCTTTCCACGAAGAACCATGACAAAATGCATACTTTCATATGTTTCAGCATAAGCTGGCTTTTCATGATGTGCTTAAGATCTTTGTGAAATGATGGGTTTTAGCAAAGGCCTACAACATATATAAAGCTGCTAGTTCTCTTTTCAGTGTTACATGAGTGCATTTTTATGGGTATTTTCAGTAAGTGGATGCATCTACAGCAATATTTCTCAGACGAGAATTCGCTCAGTCGTTTATCATAATGTACAGTATAAGTTTACTGGTTTATACACTGAAACAAAAATTTCTTACACAAGCTAGTTTCATATTTCTATGAATTAATGAACACTTTTTAATGATAATCTTTTATGATTATTCTGAAATAGAGATCTACAGCTGCTGAAAAACATTTAGAGGGGGAAGGAGGGAGAGAGGGAGGAAGGGGGGAAATGAACAAAAACTTATGACAATTTATAATAGGCTGAGTTGAGTTTAAGTGATTAGGTTGGTTATTCAGCACATGCTTACACTGCCTGATTTAAATGCTGATAATGATATACTCTTCAGCAATATTTGCACTAGCAAGAAGGTAAAATTATAATTCCAGAGTTTGGAATGGCAGTTCAATTGAAATTAAATACAAATACCTAAGAAGGTTTCAGATTTTTAATAAAACATGGTTACTCACTCCATTTGGCAAAATGATCCTAAGAATAAAATGAACGTACTATTCAAATTGAATATGGGATGCCCAAGACAAAAACTGTCAGTAAAAAGGCTTAATAACTCACTGAATAATATAAGTTTAAAAAAGTAATTGCAGTAAATGACAGAGAAACCTGTAAGTTTATAATTTATTCAAAGACATGTAGATAATGATAAGTATTTCTGCAGAAGGTAGTTTTTAGCCACGAGTCCACCATTCATATCTCTGGGGTCATTAACAGACATAAATACTACATATAAGACACTAATACCAGGACTCCAGTGATGGATTTTCAGGTTTATATAATGGTTCTTTCTGTAACTTTTGCTCATGTAAAAGCTATAAAATACACTGAGACAAGCTGAGTATCTTCTGGATGCCTGATATATTACATCAGATGCACACAGAGGGGTTTATCAATAGCCATTTGGAACTTCAAACGTTTCTGTCATTTGTTGCAACAGGAAACGTTCATACTTGTATTATTCTGTGAGTTATTTAACTTTCTGGTAGCTTTTGTCTCTAATATAGATTTCATATGTTTTAGACATTTACATAAATAACATGAAACAATATTTTTATCCATAGATTTTATTTGTTTCTATGTATTTACAATTATATATGTGTTAAGACAATGTATAGAATACCAAGAGAATAGTTTAATGAATGATGGGTAAGTACTTTACGGAATATTTTGGAGGAAAATAAGTTAGGAGACATGTGGAAAAGGAGAGAAAATAACGTGAGAATTTTTTGGAAAAAGGCAAGGAAAAGACTGGAAGATATAGAAATACAAAACATGTTCAGTGAGATTGCCAAAAAGAGCTCATTGGTTTGTTATAGGCCAATAAAAAATACATGGGGCAGGGAAAAATATATAGACATAGTAAATAAAGAAGAGAGAGAATCTATTGCATGGGTACGAACCGGGGCATGGAGGCTAAGAGGGTATTCCTTAGAACCAATGTCCGATATGTGGTGGTAATGAAGACATTGAACACAGTATTTAAGTGCCAAGAAGCAGAAAATTGGAGAAGAGAATTTATTAAAAAGAAGTGGTTGAAGGGGGATAGAAATACACTTATAATCGAAATGATGTGCAAGGACGCTAGGAGCATTGGGCAGTTTTTGTGTAAAGTAAAAAATAAATCGCTTTGGACAGTGGATAGAGAAAAGTAAGAGGTAGTGTATCTTACTTTGAATGGAAAACTATGGTGAATGTGTGATGGTAAAGTAATCAATAAGTGACAAGTGAAAAACAAGTGGAATTGGTACATGAAAAAACTGAAGCAAGATAACTTATTGACTGGAAACTGTAAATGTAGAAAATATGTAGAGATTGTCTACAGAATGAGTAATCAGGGTTAAAGTTCAGTAGAAAATCAAATTGTAAATCCCTTAGCACAATAAATAAATAAATAAATAAAATGTAGTGTAGCTATGGTGAACAAATTTTTAGTCTTTGTATCTGATCAATCATTAAAACTTAATTTAGAATGCATGCAGTAATACATTTACAGTATTAATATGATATTGAAATAAAAATTCCATTTTGTTCTATTCCTTGCCATTGACATTAACACATCTGCTGTCTGTGCAATTTGAGAGTAGCACTTGAACAAACATAAATATATTAAAACTCTTTGAAGAGGGCTGGATCACAACACTGGATAGATGACCGCTCTCACTTACTCTGTGGCTTGAGCAAATGGCATGCCTATAAATGTTGGGCTCAGAGTTTCTGTGTACATTTCCATTCCTGTCCCACGTAAATAGTCATTCTGCCAGGACTGCATATCTGGAGACTGTGTACAACACACAACATACTACAATACTACATATCACACTACTCATCTGCAACTAAAACATACTATACAAATTCCTTCAATTAAGATATTTATTAGTCATAAGAATTATAGAGTAACTTATCTTGTTAATACGGTTATGTTACTACACAAACACCCTGATGCAGTACAGAGCCTTCATTTTGATGCTTGGCTGTATATGGGGAATTGCTTGTTCTGCACTGCACTGCTTCTAACTGTTTCTGTTCCCCCTCCACTTTTCCTCCACTCCATGTGCCAGCTATAATTGCTGTATTATAACTTGTACCTTGAGAAAGTTCTGCTACTATGTGGAGTGAATGAAGAGGTGGGGAGCTACATTGCAATCTTTTGCACGTTGGGGAACAGGAGGGCCAAATGCTACCTGACAGGCTCAGTTGACAATGCTAACAGTTGATTCATTATTGTTCATACATGACTAAATAAATCGTCTTTCTCACGCTGTTAATGAACGAATAAATTATACGTTAACATTTCTAGTTATTGGGAAACTACTAATACTATTATCAAAAGCCATATTAATTGCTGCCGTTATAACAGAAAGAAATAATGCTATAAAGGAAGTACTATAAAACACAACAAAAGTATCAGCACAGTTATTTTGTATGAAGACGCTCTGTGTTGTTTATATTGCACTCAAATTATTAACCATTTGCAACAATACATACAATAAAACTATTACCACGAGGTAAAAAACTTTTATTCTTGTGTACTGGCTTCATGTGCTTTGTCCGGTGAGATAGTGGGAAGGGGGAAGACTGTATGTTATTTGTGAGAAGCATCTGATAACAAAATCAAATCAATGCATAAGAAACATCGCAATGAGTCATATATAAAATGCACTCCATAATAATTTAATTTTCATGTAGTAAGGGATAAATGTATTTGTAAACTCTGTGCAATATATACCACATGCTATATTCTCTAAGTGCTCAAAAACAGTGATAAAACTCAGTGCTGAAAACTAAACCTTTGTTTCATCCCTGCACACTTGTGCATATTTCACTTTATTTTTATTTTTCTAATAATGCCTGACTGCTGTTTATTATATATTATGTCAAGACCTTGTCTATATTTTATATGTGCACGCATCATTCCTTCCAGGGTTCACAACACCAAAACACATATGTATTTCCACGTGCCAGTAGTATAAATAAATTGAGTCAACACGGAAGTGGAAATGTTACGTTATGCTGGAGGTTTTAGGCAGAGGGTTTGAAGGGATGTTGGGTGGTATTGGCAAAATTGGCTGTCACATACATAGCTGCAGTGACATGGTCCATCACTGAGCTGTCACAAGGAACAAGTTATAATACGGCGATTTTAATCACTTGATACAAAGTCTTTATAATGCCAATAAGTATGTGTGCTTTAGCATACAGAATCTTCATGTACATTTACTGTGACAACTCTTGTAGAGAAGTGAGATGCTGATTTATAGACAGATTCCCTGATGTTCATATGCCTCATAAATAGTTCATAATCGTTTGAATAGGCTTAGGGAAGCTGTATATATTCTTGATAAGAAACCTAAATAAATTGTTGTATTCTTACAAAGAGAAGACTCTTTAACATCAGTGAAGAGTTAGAATGAAGGTCCAAAGAAATCTCTGAGAAAGCTTGCACAGGAATCAGGAATTTTGCAAACCTCAACTTGGGATGCCACTAAACTTTTAAAATTAAAACCCTATAACATAACAGTAGTTCAGGAATTGTGACCACGTAATAATGTGAGTAAAGTTAATTTATGAAATTGGGTATTGGATAATGTTAATGGTCGCTCTATTGATCCACATTTAAGTTTTTTATTTTACGGGCAAATCATGGTTATATTTTGCATGGCTACGAAGAATTAATGACTGTTTATGCAAATTTTCTTAGAAGGTGCAAGAGATGTATGGTAGTACTAGGAGACCGTTTCAAACATCTTCTATGATAAAACCATGTGGTTATTGTGGTTATAATTTACATCAGAAATCTATACATTTGAATTTAAGGGAACATGAATATCCAACTCTGGTGACAAAGAGCATGCTTTCATGCCAAGAACATTCCCATTAGACTGGCCAGACATCCAAATGAAGGCTTCTGTAAGATGCTTGGCCTCAGACCAATTTGTAGACAAAAGAATGGCGATGAATGATGTGACAATAATGATCATTGGAATGATGGTGATTTTTACTCCTAGCTATGGTGTACCAATAGGGATTTATCCATCTCATTCCAC
This sequence comes from Deroplatys truncata, assembly GCA_030765065.1. NCBI lineage: Eukaryota > Metazoa > Arthropoda > Insecta > Mantodea > Mantidae > Deroplatys > Deroplatys truncata. The sequence continues at coordinate 298,448,897 of CM060975.1, read as the reverse complement.
ACTTAGGTCAGTAAAACAGACCCTGGTTGGCCTGATTGCTTGCAAAGCAATTTTATAAAACTCCTATGGTGTTGCCATTTCAATACTGCGCAATTTATGCAAGTTGAAAATGAATAGCAAGAGTTTAACTGTTTAAAATATTTGTAAATGTTAGTTTTCATTGAACAAACATATGTGTGCGTAGATATTCTTACCAATAATGTGGACTGATGAAAAGAAACTACATGCATATTTTTAGCAACTTTATATATTACAGTATTGTTGCTATGGACATCAGAAACTTGCCCATGATCATGAAGTATTTCCTTCAGATCACCAAAATTGTACCTCATTTTACCTTTGTGTGTGATGAAAATTACCAAGAGGGTTTCTGAAATTAGTCCTTCAAGAGAACTATAGCATAGTTTCTTGACCTCTAGGATCATTGTCAGGGATGATAGTTTGTGCAAAAGGATTAGTATTCCTCAACGTACCACATCATGTTACAGGTGCTGCAGTTGAAAGAAAATTACTCATCTTGTGTTGCACCAATAAATGTTAGCTCACACTTCAAAGCTGTAGCTGATAGTGGTGGCTGCACAGGCAGTGGGGCTGGTAGTGATGGTGATGCTGACTGTTTAAGCTTATTTAATATTGTTAGTCACCATCACAAATGCAGGGTTGTTGCACACTATAAAACTCTGTGAAGTCAAGTCACATGATTCATTCAGCAATAGTCTTTTTTAGAGAGTGTTTATGTGAATTTGCATCCCATTTAATATGACTTTGATAACTCCAAGCTGTAAATCAACTCCGGTGTATGGACCTATCATAGTCAACCTTTGGGATTTGGGCTCTGAAGGAGAATCCAACAATGAAGAATATAGTAAGATAGGTAATCATGCATCAAATTAACATTTAACAACAAAATAAGGTGTTGTTCCAGCTTGCCACAAGCTTGCAGCCACTCCCCTTTCCACTCTATGTTTCCCCTGAAACTGCCTCCACTGTCATTCATGGCAGAGGCTATTGTATGAGGGCTGTCCCGGAAGTACCCGACCTAACAAAGAAAACACAAAAATTTTGGGAAAAAACATCTTTATTTCTCTACATAGTCTCCTTTAAACATGATACACATTTCCCAGTGATGTTCAATCGTTCCGATACCCAGCTTATAGTGAGAACAGCCGAGTTCTGCAAAATAGCATCAACTGCAGACTCCATCTCTTCATCGTTGGCAAATCGTTTACCACCAAGCCATTTCTTCAACTTTGGAAACAGAAAAGAATCAAGAGGGGCTAAATCTGGCGAATAGGGTGCATGAAGAAGCAATTCAAACTTTAACTCATTGATTTTGGCCATGGCGAAAATGGATGTGTGAACTGGTGCATTGTTTTGATGAAACAGAACTTTCTTTTTCCTAAATGTGGCCGTTTTTGCTTGATTTCATCATTCAAACACTGCAATAAGTTTGCATAATACTCGCCATTGATTGCTTTTCCTTTTTGAAAATTATCCCACACGCATCCCAAAAAACTGACGTCATGACCTTGCCTGCAGCTGGAACGGTCTTTGCCTTCTTTGGAGCTGGTTCTCCCCTTTCAATCCACTGTTTTGACTGTTCCTTCATCTCAGATGTGAAGTGATGGACTCATGTTTCATCCATGGTTATGAATCAACACAAAAACTCGGCTTTATTGCACTGAAACATCGCCAAACACTCGACTGAAGCATCCTTACGATGCTGTTTTTGTTCCATTGTGAGTAAACACTGCACCAATCTTTTGCACAGCTTTCTCATGTCCAAATTTTCAGTCAGATGCGATGTGCAGCACTTTATGAAATGCCTATGATGTCTGCTAGCTCGCGCACTTTCAATCAATGGTCATCCAATACCATTTTGTGGATTTTCTTCACAATTTCTGGCATGGTCACCTCATTTGGTTGACCATTGCTATGTTCGTCTTGGCAACTCATACGGCCTCGCTTAAACTCTGCCACCCAATATTTTATTGTTGTAAATGAAGGAGCAGACTCCCCCAGAGTAGAATCTAGCTCAGCTTTAATATTGGTTGGACTAAAACCTTTCAAATGAAGGTACTGCATCACATAATGATGACCAGTTTTATCCATGTTTACAAATTTGCTGAGAGTGTTCACTATTGATGGCTGCCAAACAATTACTAAACAATGTAGCATTGTCAAACTTCAAACTTAAGCTTTATAAGGTTGGTACTTTCTACCATAGTCATTTGTGTGAAACAACAGCCACTCTCTATATGTCAGGTCAGGTACTTCTGGGACTGCCCTCATAGCTGCCAGTATATCAGTGTTGCCTATGTTCCTTAGCAATTCTTTTTGCATGCCAGCAAGTCTACTGATATGTAACTGTCACATTAAAACACAGTTAAGTGCTACTATCCTTGATGGGTATTAAACCCACAACCTTGGACACTGAAATCCAGCATGTGACCAATTGCATCATCTAAGTAGACACTGCATTCTGGTCACTTAGCTTGGTATAATGACTGCAGCATTACTTATTTAATAGCGGAGTAACTGTGAACTTGACTATCTGAAGCATTGAAAAATAAATATTGCCAGAGAAAAATAATACATCTCAGAATGCAATACATCTGAGCTTGCAAGTCGCTTGTGAAGAGTGATAGGGTTGTTTTAGAAGTACACAAAACAGAAGAGCCATATCAGAATCATGGGGGGGGGGGGGGAAGTCACAATATTTTATTTTCTTTATTCCTTGTTGGCTACAAGTTATAATCTATATGAATATGATTGACTGATGCAAACCTGTTCCATTTTGTTACTGAAGTTTCCAATTAATGGAAACATTAAAAGTTGGGGGGATAACAATCTGAAATTCTAAAAACACTTTCTATTTCATAACAAAATTTCTGCTCATTAAATAAACACATCAGTCAAACTGATTACAAACAAAGCTTACTATTGTCTTATTAAAAAAAACAAAGACAAAAGAGAAAGTTTAGGAAAACTAATATCAAAGTTTTACATTGTTACAGGTTAAAGCATTGAGTTTTATTTATGGATGTTCTTTAATTGCTCTGATTCTTAGCATCCCATTCTGTATTGGGCATGAAAGACCAGAATTTTGCTCAGAGGCCTCTTTATAAGGCTGGAGGTATTTTTACATGCCGTAACTCTATGACACAGGACCACCACCGGCCTTCAATATGACCACAGAAATTAAAAGGGAGGATAAAAAACAAATCTTCCCATTTATGGAGATTTTTGGGCCACAATATGCATGCTCCTTAGTATTATTACATATATTGTCAGGGAGAATCTGAGGAGGTTTTTTCAGTATCATTAAATTCTTATGAACAAGAAAACAAATTGTTTCACACTTGGAAAACAAAAGCAATAAGAACCTCAGCTATTAAAATTCTGCCCTAATCCCTTGCATTATCACTATATAAAATTAATAATACACAGTACTACATAATTTTCTGTGCAAATATCCATAAACTCATACACAAGGTGAAAGTGATGGGTATTGGAAACCTGAGAAGGAGATTCATTTTGTAAGAATACAAGTAAGTTACTTTTATACAAAATTGGTTGCTTTGTGCAACAACTATGAACAATGACTGAATGTCAAATGTGATCACATTATTTTCCATACTATGGAAGATGGAGGCAAAAAGCCGAGAATCATGTTAAGCAAAATAGATAAGGGTGAAATTATAGTGGACGATGAATGAAGATTAACAGTGGTGGCTCACAATAAAGGGCTCAAGGGCACATGCCTTCCCATTAATTTTGAACCATAAATACCTTTAAATAATTTATGCGTAAATTGTCAACTCAAAAAACGATTATAGAATTTTTATATGCACACCCTCAATGTTTCAGCACCTGTATTCTACAGGGTGATTTATGAAGAACTGACACATTTCTTTCTTTAATTATTTTGTGTGAAATTCACTTAATGCCCCAATTTTAGCACCAAATTAATCAGAATGTTCTGGAGTCTTGATTGCCTGTCACTAGATGCGCAAATTATGTTTATACATAATTGTTAGTTTTATTGTCAGCAACTGTTTTTGGGATTTTGTTCTAGTCAAAGTGGAAATGGAGTACACATTAAATGAATGACTCTTCCTTGTAAAGCAATACTGGATTATGAATTCAATTACAGCTACTCAAAGGGCATACCAGAGACAATTTGGTGTTCAGGAGCCTCTCCAAAGAAACACAATACTGGGACTGGTAAACAAATTGGAAACAGCTAGATATCTGGTGAGTGAAAAAGGCAAAACTCGTTCATCTGGGCTTCCCACAGTTGTTATTGATGTAAGAGCACGACTGGATCAGTCACCCAAAAAATTATTAAGACATTTGTCGCAGGAGACAGGGTACAGCTACATGTGTCAGTGAGCTGTGAAAAGTTCAGGCCTAAAGCCGTCTAGGATTACAGTTGACCATTGGTTACAGGAACCAGATAAGGATAGACGACTGAATTATTGTCGTTGGTTTCAGGCATTCATTGTGCAAAACCCTGCCATATTGTCCATCAATGGTTCACAGATGAAGCATGGTTCCATTTATCCAGCTATGTAAACTCAAATAACTCACGTTATTGGGCCAGTGAAAATCCACATGTTATTCTTGAAGCACCTATGCACCCGGTTAAAATCCGAGTTTGCTGTGCAATATCTGCACAGGGAATAGTGGGATCAACTTTTTTTTAAAACAATGTGAACCCTGCAGAGTACCGATGGATTTTCATGGAGTTTGCTGAGCAACTAGACGATGTAGAGCTGAGTCAGGACAGCGCTACATGCCATACATCTAATGAATTCATGGCACAATTGCAAGTTTCTTTGACGACTGGATAATTTCCAAGTACTAGTGGCCACTGAGATCTCCAGATTTGACATTACCGGACTTCTTTCTATGGGGTTACTTAAAACACAGGATTTATGCCATACGTCCCCAGACATTGGAAGATCTGAAGCACAACATTACACAGGAGATTCAAACTATTGACAACAGAGTCCTCCAACAAGCGACCAGTAACATGGAACGTGATGAGTTGCATAACTTGTTTTGAAACAATTAAAGAAATAAATTTGTCAGTTCTTCATAAATCACCTTGTAGTATACAAGAGAAGTGCAATTCTCAGGTGAATACAGACGAGAGAGACTGTGTGTGTGTGTATGTGTGTGTGTGTGTGTGCGCGCGTACATGCATGCACGTGCATGTGTGGTCCAGGGCACATTCTCCTTGTGTCCAACCTTAGCAGGGCTGAATTATTTGGTTAAAGGGAGTTGTTATGATGGACAAGGAGATGATAGGGGTGTCACAGGGAGTCTTCATAAAGGGCATGTAGAATCTATGGACTTTCCCTGCACATACACACTGAGCCTGTACTGCCTATTGGAGCACCTGTAAGAGGAGTTTTTCTACACCATTTGTCATGAGGTCATTGTTATTACATCCCATCAGTTGTTTGCTCTTTCATGCCAATAGCTTATGGGGAATTTCGAGCATAAGAAACTCTTCCACTATAAAAGCAATCAACTAACGTATCTTAAATAACATTACATTTTATAAAGAGTGAATTTAAATGGCTAGTGAGAGGAGGATTGCAGAATGTACTTCATCCATAAATAGAGAGGTTATTATTTATTGTACCCTTTAACGTTACAGTTTACTATCGTTTTTAATACACTTTAAAACCATAACCCCCACCAAAATAAAAAAACAGTGATGTCAGAGACATCCTATTTATTAATTTTGTATTAAGATAACAAAAGTATTAACTGAGGCAGTGTTTTTAACACTTAAATGATTTGTCAAATTACATAATATATAAATTCAATAACAGCCTGTCTTAAAGCAATATGTGTATGTAACAATATATAAAAAAGTTTATATTACAGTCATTGTATATGTTTATATTATTGTATCCATGTGTAATAATGTTATGTGAATGTGATGTGGCATGTGCACAGATTATAACTTTAGTTGCGCTCTCTGGTTACCCAAGGGAAGGTTGGCAGTTTATCCGAGGAGGGGCGTTTGAGGGGAAATAGTCTTATTGGAAGGGATATGGCGTTAGGACGCCAAGCTTAACGAGTTTTTTCAAGGAGAGTCAGTGTCTAGGCTTCGTGTTGTTCAGATGTAAGGATAGCTGCGCAACGATATGGCGTTCTCGTCCCGGCAGACACATGGGTAAGTTTATTATAATAAATCTTCTAATTAATCTTCTTCCTTGACTTTTTAATTATGGTAGTATAGAATCCTTGCCTCTCCCTTCAGCCAGGAATTATGTCAGTGTAAGAATATTTGTGAATTTAACTTTAGCTGCGTCCCTTTTGTCGGTGCCTCTTAAATTAGTTTCCTTTGTCTGAATAACGATCCCTCTCGCAGCGAGAGCTCTCCCCTGAAAGTTAAATAATAAATTACAAATTATGGCTAAATTGTCATACTGTTTCCCCGCATTTATACGTGAAGTAAACTGAGGATTCACGAAAGTAATTACCTTACTTATGGAAGTAGTTGTACATGAAGTCGGTGGTGCATAAATCTAAGGTTGGAACGCGAATTGTTTGTGCATCACTGAAATGGTGTAATTAGCAAAGTTACTAGAGTAAACGCGGTCATCTTCACGGTAAGACTGCTGCAGATTCGGAAGTGCCAACTGCAGTACGAATTAGGTAATCCGCTAAGTGAAGAAGGTGTTGGTATGCTGGTTGTTGTTGTTAATTTCACAGCCGCTTAAAATAAGAGCGCGAATGATTCAGAGTCACCTGAGAATACAGAAGAGAAGAAAATGGCTTGCAGAGGGTGTCAAATATGCAAGCGGAATTGGTAGGCTTTTAATTGTTCAACAAAATGTTCCGTGCAAGGGGTAATCTTGCGTGGGAGGATTTCATTGAAAACCTTTGTGTCGCATCTCTGGGAGATACATAACCAAAATACCAAGTTTCGTGTTTATCGGACTGTTCGTTTCCGAGTTATGCTGTTCACAGATGGACATGTTTCCCATTTTTTTCTTTTGAATGTTTAACAAAATGTTCAGTGCAAAGGGTAATCTGGGGTGGGAGGATGTCATTGAAAACCTTTGTGTCGCATCTCTGGGAGATACATAACCAAAATACCAAGTTTCGTGTTTATCCGACTTCGTTTCCGAGTTATGCTGCTCACAGATGGACATGTTTCCCAAGATAAATGGCTGACGTTTACGTTCCGTGAATTCAGATACGTAAGGTTATACACCAAAAAACCCCAAAGGGAATAAGTTGGGGATGTATCTGTGCGATTGGCGGCATTAATTTTTCTGATGTTGGATGCATTGCGTTGAAGTCAGAGAATGACAGACAGTGCCATCTGTATGAGACACAGTGCCATCTGTTGTATTTTTAAGATACAACCGCAGTCGCTAATGCGGGCAAAAGTGACACAAACGAGGGAAACAGTATGACAATTTACCCCAAATTATTAAGGTACGCGACAAATTGGTGGAGGCCGGGCAATTGGTTTGATTTGTTTTGAGATTTTAAGTGCAAAATTTTTTTTTTCCCTCCAAATTTAACGGTTTGTCCTCCACGTGATCGTGAAAAATGTAAAGTTCTTTCTGGCTAAAGGGTAAGGATTTTTATACTTTTATTTGTGGTTCTCTTCTTCTAAATTTTGTTTCCATCATTTCTGAAAGTTTGGTATCGAAATTTCAATGTTGAGTTCATTTTTGCATATTTCTTCATTGTCTGCCGGGTGACGCTAAAACTTCTGACTCCATTTTCCCCTTGTTTTGACTTCACTTCCTTTAAATTATATCACTGTGTTCCGTTCTTTGTGCTGGTTATTTTAAAAAAAAAAAAAAGAAAAAATGTTTTTGTGAAATTTGAGAAGAAACGAGCGAGATAGTTGTTTCAAAATGTGCTCGTCACGTGTTGGCTATCCGTTTGCAAATCTTGTCTTCTGTGCATATTCGCAGTGGTTTGGAAATGTATAACTTTATATTCCAGTGTTTGTGATTTCTAGCTATTTACTGCACTTTTCTGGGTCATTTTTCGAGTAACTTTTATGTACGCACGTGTGTTGTGTAATTCTCGCGTGTCGTGCATTTCAGCAACAATTTTTAGCTTGTGAAACCAGTCTTCCTCAGCACGTGTTTTGGCGCGTTTCTTTGCGTGTGCATATCAGATTATATACATTTGATTTTAGAAGAAAAAAAAGAGAAGTTTTGTGTGCTAGTTTAGATTACAAGTCTGTATTCTGCTCCTTTTGAGAATATTAGCGGTGGTCACAGTAAGTGTGACGTAGTTTTTTTTAAGTTCCAGTTCGAGGTTTCTCACTGCAGCTAGCATTTTGTTTTCTCCCATATGTTCATTCTGCTTAAGAATCTTGGTATTGTGTCCAAGTGGCTTGTGTAGCCGTGTGTTAGTTTAATTTTCTGATATTTCGCCGCGGGCGCCTTAATTGTGTTCTTTCTGCAACTGTTTTATTTGGCAATGTTCTGATCTTGCTACTTACATTCATGTGATGCTATAAGTGTTTAGTGTGGTGTAATCTGAATTGCTTGGTTCTACTGTTTGTTTATTGGTTGCGTTATCTTTTGTGCTACAATCATGCCTAAACGACGTACTGCACAGAAATCTGATATAGCAATTGTTCCAGTTAGCGAGCACAGTGAGATGGAATCTCTGTCCAGTGTTAGTACGCCTGTTGTTACGCAGTTGTCAGTGATGCCTACTCCGTCTGTCGTGGCACCTGTCCCGCCACCAGCTGCCTGCCGTCCGGTCATTGACCCCTCGTACTTTGAGAATTCTAGTAGGATGTCGGCACATGAATTTCTGCAGAACTTTGAAATGGTCGCTGCTGCTAATGGCTGGTCAGAGGAAATTAAATTGAAATGCTTTCCATGCTATTTACGAGATACTGCTGCATCATGGTTTCAAACTTTTCGCCATCGGCACCCTCACCATGATTGGATTTTCTTGTCCACACAATTTTTGAATGCATTTCAGATAACAAACCAGAGTGATATTCTGGAAATGAAACTCAGACAGCGGGTACAGTTGGATGATGAACCTGTTATTAGTTACATCTATGACGTACTATCTTTATGTGACCAAGTTAATCCAGCTATGTTGCAGTTGGAACAAATTAAACATTTGCTTAAAGGTCTTAGACCTCTGTATGTACAAGCTTTATTGCCATTAAATCCTCAAACTGTTGATGAGGTGATTCAAATCATTCGACGAGTGGACAAAGCTCAGTTTTACATGCAGAACCGTGAACATCTAGTGTCTGCTCAATCTCAGGCTGCAGTGGTTACGCCACCCTCTGTTCTATTTAATACTGCATCTGTTCCTGCTATTACTTTACCAGCTTCTCCTCAGCCTTCTCAGGCTTCTTCTCTTGTGGGCGCACCTATCGATCCTATGCATCAGCTGATTGATCGTGTGGAACAGTTATGTAACAGAGTTAACCAGTTTCAGTTACCATCTGCGGAGAGAACTTCCCAGCATTCACAGCTTCCACGGTCAGCTGACTTCAACCGGAGGGACCCACCCGTCACCTGCTATAGATGCAACAGGCAGGGCCACCTGGCTCGCTTTTGCCGGAGCCGCCTCCCGCAGTCAAAAAACGACTGGCGCCGAGCCTCGCGCGACGAGACGTAGCAGCACCACCACCCACCAGCATGGCTGCACCTCAACGGGACATGGCTACACCTCAACGGGATGTGTCTGCAGTATCAGGTCAGATATTGCAAGTTCCTGGTCGTATTGCCCAGACAGAGCTCTCCATCTTGCTCGATACAGGAAGCGCAGTGAGTATTGTGAATGCTGCACATGTTATTGATCATTCTACACTAAAACCTATAGAGATGATGCTCCGCACTGCAGGAAACAAGTTACTTGATGCACCTTACCACACTGTGTTAGATTTCCATATTAATGATGTTCTTTTTCAGGAGGATGTACTAGTTGTGAAAGAGTTGTCCCATGATTTGATTTTAGGTAATGACTTTTTGCAAACCCATGATGTTATAATTGATTATGCACAAAATCTGATAACCTTGAAATCTTCTAAGAATGATGCATTCAGTATACCCATAACTCTCACACAAGGACCTTTTGTTGATATGGCAGTAAACCCTCTCCAAGATAATGATTGTACAGATTCTGGTGTTAAAATGGCAGTTATGCATGATGTTAAAATTCCACCTCTGTCTACATGCTATATATCAGTTAAGCCTTTGTCAACCATTAGTAATGAGGTTATGTTTGAACCTGCTCTCAACATAATGCAAAAGAAGAATCTTTCTATTCTACCGTTATTGTGTCATTCTACCTCTGAACTTAGTATTCCAGTGCATAATAATACTTCAGTTCCACAAACATTGTTTGCAAATACAGTCTTAGCTAAAGCGTATGATGTTGCACTTGTTCAGAGTAATTCTGTTTTGTCATCCGATGTTACTCCTCTGCCAGCTCCAAATTGTAATTTTAATGTTAATGGTAAACTCTTGGAAACACAAAGGGCTGACTTACATGCTTTGTTATTGAAATATAGTGATCTTTTTGCCACAACATTACAAGAACTTGGTACTACAGATGTTGCAGAATTTGATATCAAAGTAAATGATCCTAAACCAATTAAGCAAAGACCATATAGAGTTCCCCATAAACAAAAAGAAATTATTGCTGAGCAAGTTAAAGAGATGCAAGACGCTGGCATTATCAAGGAATCACAGTCCTCCTGGGCTTCTCCTGTAGTACTTGTCAAAAAGAAAGATGGCTCCATGAGATTTTGTGTCGACTATAGAAAATTGAATGCTGTTACAGAGACCACCTCTTTCCCTTTACCATTGATAGATGATTTGTTAAGTTACTTGGGGGAGGCTAAATGGTTTGTCTCATTAGATTTACTGTCAGCATACTTTCAGGTACCTATTGCAGAGGATAGCCAGAAGTACACTTCTTTTGTCACTTTTCAGGGTCAATATCAATTTACACGCTTGAGTTTTGGGTTGGCAAATGCCCCTAGGTTCTTCAGTTACATCGCAGACAAGTTGTTAGGCGATTTGAATTTTAAAAAGGCTATTGCATATCTGGATGACATTGTTGTTTTTGCTAAAACCTTTGAGGAGTTGTTGCAAAATCTTGAGGCTGTTTTTCAACGTCTGGATCACCACAAGTTTAAACTTAAACCAGAAAAATGTTTCTTCGCCATGCAAAAGATCAAACTCTTAGGTTTTGAAGTTTCTAAAGATGGTATTTCACCTGATTCTGACAAAGTTGTTTCCATTCAAAATTTGCCTCGTCCTAAGAATGTTCGAGATGTCAGAAAAGTTTTAGGATTGTTTAATTTTTACAGGAAATTCATCAAGGACTATGCTAATATTGCTCAACCTCTAATTCAGTTGACTAGGAAGAATCAAAGTTTTATTTGGGGATCTGATCAGCAAACTGCATTTCAAAATTTGAAAGACTTATTAGTTTCGGCCCCTGTCTTAGCTCACTATACTCCTGGTGCTTATACAGAACTACACTCTGATGCCAGTGGATTAGGGGTTGCCTCAGTGTTGTATCAGAAGATTGATAATGTGTTGAAACCAGTGGGCTATGCTTCGAGGACACTATCTAAATGTGAACGTAATTACAGTGTTCCTGAGTTGGAATTGTTGGCCATCTTGTTTGGACTTACCCACTTCCGCAGTTTTGTTTATGGCTACAAGGTTCATATTGTATCTGATCATCACTCTCTTTGTTATCTAAATAATTTGAAAGATTTGACTGGGCGTTTGGCACGATGGAGTTTGAAATTGCAAGAGTTTGATTATACCATTTCTTATAAGTCTGGCAAGAAACATCATGATGCTGATACTCTATCGAGATTTCCTGTGTTACAACCTACAGAAGGTGATCTTGATCAGCTTGATGAACTCCCCACATGTTTGCTGTCATCAGTTGAAGTTGCTGACCATCAGAAGAAAGATACTGGGTTACTGGAGCTTATTAATGCTCTCCATGATCCTCCGTCGGCCCCTGCTAAGCTTCAGAGACAAGTTTCCAACTACACACTCAAATCAGGTGTTCTTTATCGTAAAAATGCTGGCTCTACTGGCCCCCTCCATCTACTGGTTATTCCAGAAGCTCTAAAACATGAAATTCTTTCTTCATGTCATGATGATCCTCTTTCAGGCCACTTAGGTTTCTCGAAAACATTTGCCAAAATTCACTCCAGGTATTACTGGGTTGGTATGAAGAAAGATATTGAACATTTTGTCCGAACCTGTCCCAGCTGTCAAACAAGAAAGGGACCGAAGAATCAGAAACCAGCAGGCTTATTACAACCAATTCCGGTTACATCTGTAGGCGAGCGGTGGGGTATTGATTTGCTTGGGCCTCTCCCACGCTCCAATTCTGGACACAAGTATGTTGTCGTTGCGACCGAGTATGCTTCTCGCTGGGTCGAGTCTGCGTCGCTTTCTTCAGCAACAATTCCTCAAGTTGCTAAATTTATTTTGCACAACATCATCTGTAAGCATGGAGCCCCTGCTGCCTTGTTATCTGATCGTGGCTCAGTTTTCTTGAGTGAGGTGACACAAGAATTGTTGAGATCTTTATCAGTGTCTTCCAATTTCACCAGTGCTTATCATCCAGCTTGCAACGGACTTACTGAAAGATTTAACCAAACCCTCTTAAATATGCTCAGCCATTTTGTGGATAATAATCAGAAGAATTGGGACTCAATTTTGCCCTATGTCATCTTTTCATATAACTCGAGTGTTCAAGAGTCTACTAAATTTTCACCCTTTTTCTTGATATATGGTCGAGAACCTTCATTACCTAACCAGGTTCAGCTACAAGCTACGTCTAATGACCTTTTTGTGAGACAGACATTGCAAGAGATTCAAAAGGCACGAGAGGTTGCTGTTGCTAATATTACAAAGCAGCAGGTGAAGCAAAAAGAAGCATTTGATGCTAAACATCGAGATGTGATTTATAATGTGGGTCAATTAGTTAAAGTTTTCACTCCCATTAGGAAGAAAGGTAAATGTACAAAGTTGTTACATAGATATTTTGGTCCTTTTGAAATTATCCGACAGATCACTCCTGTTACCTACCTTGTTGGTCGACCTCATGCTCCCCGTACCAAACATCAGAGTGTTCATGTGTCACGTCTTTACCCTTACTATGATCCTGTGGGTCCTTATAGGCTGTAAAGTCTGAGTTTTTGATGCTTAATTAAGCTTTGTTTTTCAGGAATAGGTGATATGAATGTCTCTACTAAATTATAAGTATATTATTATTTTGGGTGTAACTTAAATTTTGAATTATGTTTTGGTAACTGCAAATCATTTGTTTTTTTTGTTGTATTATGCTGCAGGAATGTGTTTTAGGTGTACTATATGCTTAATTGAGCTTTCATTTTCAGGAATGTTGTGTGACAATATTGTTTTGAGTAATGATGTGATGTTGTTTTGTTGCATTCGATTTGATTTGATATGACATGATTTGATTTTGACTATTTGATTTCCATAATGATGCTGTGATCTTTATTTGCAGAAAATTTGTTGCATGAATAGTGTTTGTATGTATGTGTGTATTTGAGGTTATGTGATATAGTTGAGATTTGCCTCGGTGGATGTGCGTAAGAGTAACCCCGACGGTGTTGATGAGAGATGAGAAGAGATGAGATGTCAGCTTCGGTGGAGGTGCCACAGTGTAACCCCGATAGTTGAAGTGTATGAATGTGTTGATTTTTCAGGAGGGCTACATGTACCTGGAAAGTTGATGTGATGATTGTACTGATTTTGCTTATTGGTGTTGCTGTAACGTGCCCAGTATAGCGTGTGTGATGAATTCACACGAGAGATTACATAGATGGAAGTGAATGTAATGAAAATAATTTTTTTTTCTCTGTTTATGCAACAAGTTTATTACCATCTTAGATACCAAATTTTAATACCACCTGTTTTCCAGCTTAAATTTCTTGATTTTGAGGATGTAGATGCAACATTATAATGTCATGTTATTTGTGTAATTCCTGAATTACTGTGATTTCTTGAAGGTTATGCCTATGTCAAATGTTTTGAATTTACAGCATGTTAAATGAGACACGTAAGTGCAGATGTTTTGTTTTGGAGAGAAAATTGAAAGATGATGATGATTGAAGTAATGATCGAGATTGCACTATTACTGCTACTGCTAATGATTATGAAAGATGATGGTTAAACTGCGACGAGAAAGATAGTGATGTGAATAAGAAGTTATATTGATGACAAGAGTAGGACACTAGTAGTTGAAAGCATGTCACGTGGCGTAGTTTAGAAATGTATTGTGGATGTAGCTTGTAGTGATGTATACACTAGTTTGAGTAGATAGTTAAGTCGCTGTTGTGTGTAATTTGGGGCCATGGTCAGTGTGAATGAGTTCATTTCATCGTCATGTGTGACTGTCTTGTAAGTGCACTTACTTTCTTTTGTTTGTGATACCAGCTGGTTATTGAGATGTAATATTGGGATCCCAAGATAAGGTTATGTTTCATTTCTGTCATGTTTATGTACTTTGAGTCTGTTTTACTGTTTTTTTGGATTATGAAGCATTGTAAGTTCAATTTTGGATGGCAACTCTGTAAAATTTCTTTTTATGCCAATTTGTTCTAATTTTCTTTTCTCTTTACTTGCCCATGTCAAAAGAATTTTTAGTGTACACTTTTCATACTTTAAAATCTTTATTTGTAAAGGACATACCCTTCTTTTCTGTGTGATTCTTTGTGGGAGCATCCTGTTTATTGTGTCGTGGTTTTGTTTTAGAATTGTGCTGTGGCAGAGAGCGAGAAAATCCAAGAGCATCCCCGGGGCACACCAGAAGTCAAGAAACACCACAGGGAAGCTGTCGGGCAGCCACTACACTGCCGTGGCATAAGGAGCCACCATGTCGGGGGGCAGTCCAAGCCAGCGACTGCCCACCCTGTTGTCTTCACCAGAGACCTGCGGTGCTAATCCTACACCAGGACAAATCGTCGTTGTGGGCACTGTCTCAACCACCCACAAACAGTTACGGCAGTTCATCACCCTTTTTGCGCAGTGTAGTGTGCCTGTGAACTAAGGCAGCGTGGTGTGTGCGTGTGCGGGATGCCAAAGCTAGTGCATTAACAGTATTTCGTCGACTGCACTTACACCGCTCCTCTCTTGCCTCATCGCCCAGCACCATTGTCTTCGGCTGGGTGCAACCACATATATGTATTGTTCTTTTATTTTACATCACACATTTCTATGTTACTTTTTTTTAGTATGTCTTTCTTTTCTTTTTCCTGTATTTATTGTATTTATATTCTTTCTGTCGACGAGGACGTTGACTTGGGTGGCCAGGGGGAGATGTGGCATGTGCACAGATTATAACTTTAGTTGCGCTCTCTGGTTACCCAAGGGAAGGTTGGCAGTTTATCCGAGGAGGGGCGTTTGAGGGGAAATAGTCTTATTGGAAGGGATATGGCGTTAGGACGCCAAGCTTAACGAGTTTTTTCAAGGAGAGTCAGTGTCTAGGCTTCGTGTTGTTCAGATGTAAGGATAGCTGCGCAACGATATGGCGTTCTCGTCCCGGCAGACACATGGGTAAGTTTATTATAATAAATCTTCTAATTAATCTTCTTCCTTGACTTTTTAATTATGGTAGTATAGAATCCTTGCCTCTCCCTTCAGCCAGGAATTATGTCAGTGTAAGAATATTTGTGAATTTAACTTTAGCTGCGTCCCTTTTGTCGGTGCCTCTTAAATTAGTTTCCTTTGTCTGAATAACGATCCCTCTCGCAGCGAGAGCTCTCCCCTGAAAGTTAAATAATAAATTACAAATTATTAAGGTACGCGACAGTATTACGCAATTTAATAATGTAGGAGCTGTGAGAAATAGGTTAAAAATTGCTAACAATGAGGTAACTTTGAGGCAATAATGAGTAAGAATGTTTAATAATGCTACTTGTCATTATTGGAGCAACAATAACGTAAATTTTGAGACAGTTTAAAAATAGCCAATCAACAACCAGAAAGAGCTTAGTTAAATGAAGGTATTCTATTGGAGTAGGATTAGCCAATGAGAGACTTGAAATACAGAAATTTACAAGTACGGTTGAAATCAATTCAGTTGGTTGCAGACAGCGTTCCTAACCAGACGCAAAAAGTGTCCTCAAGAAATTTAATACGTATTCGTGTGAGACAAAAAATAAGTTTACTTGTTAAAAAGTGTAACTAATTAATAAAAAAGAATCTCACAGCTCTCTACATCACTGAAGCATTATTTAAATTGTGTCAAGGATTAATAAAAGGAGTAAAGTAAAATTATAATCTGTGTAAGCCTACATTCTTGTCGCATCACAACCCTGCTAAGAGAAACATGTCTCTAATAATAATACTGACGCAGCCGAGGCAAACATAAATATAATATTTAAAGAAACAGTCAAATTACAAAGTTAATATTCTTTTAAACTTGGGACAAAGGCCACCTTAAAGTACATTTGGGGCGAAGGCAACTACTACAAGTTTGGCTCCCCAAAAGTTGAAATATAATACAACTCCTCCAATACAAACGACTTCAAATTGATGCCCAAAACGTGGGGCTAATAAAGAACATTCTCATAACAAAGACCTGAAACCCATTAGAAACTTAAGCGGAGATGAATTATTAATTTTAGTAAACATGTAGTGTATAGTGAATATTTTGTCAAATAAAAATTGAATACTGATACTTAAAATTACCTTTGACTAATATTTTGAGGAAAAATGAGTGTGTCCTTTTGTTCAAAAACATAAATTCATGTTTGTGGATTCTATGCAATGTTATTTTTATACATGTAGTGTCTCACCAACTAAAATGTGCACAAGGCCACCATTGAAAATCACCTTCAAGGATCAAAGATGTACAGTCACTTTCAACCTATCATCTATGAACCAAATGAACTTTAGAATTGACATAATTATCAACTTAGCATTAGTAAGCAAGTAAAAGCAAATATAGTAATCTAAATGAGCAGAATCCTGTATACCAGTAGTTGGATCACCTAAGAAATGTTGCATTGTTAAGTCATCACTTATGATGGTGCATAAAGAAACAATTTACATTAATAAGAATTTAACAAAGTACCAGTCTCTGTTGGTTGCATAGGTGGAAGCTCACAAAATGTGAATATATATTAGGTATTTTGTATGAAGGATTATTGTTTATAAATCAATATAACAGAACAGTGTAACATTAGAAGGGAGGAATGTAAATTTCAGGGGATTTTTTCTGTCTTTTAGGTCATATTGAGCAGTGAATTGTATGTTCAAACGAGCCTGGAGACCTGTAAGGTAAGGGTTACTGAATATTTGTCTACTCAGGATAAAACGTATCCAGTAACTCCTCATCCATTTGAACCTAGGCCCTCCAGAATATGAGCAAAACATACTACCTGAGACGGTAATTTGTATCACAAATTACGTTAATATAAATAATTATTTTAATATGAATATGTATTTTTATGTAACATTGATTTCAGAGGTTTAATAATTGTAATTATTAATGGTAAATAATAATTTTCGGCTCTACTGAAACTGTTAACAATAACACAATACTTTAGCAAGGGAGTGAGTTGTTTATCGTTACCGGGAACCAGGAAGTTACGTCATGTTTCGCGCCTTTTCAGTAAAAAAGCTTCCAGAACATTCTATAAAAGTAATATGTATTAGTGGTTTTCATTGGATAGTAAAATAGACGCTAATGTTGGCGCGTTTTATTAGCCAATGGTAATTCATTTATAATCTTTAGGTGTATCTTGAGGTAAGCCTATAAATAGTGTAGATTCAAAGAGAGCGTCCTCCAGTTCGGCAAGATTCTCGACACAGTACACATCGTCCTCCAGTTCGGCAAGATTCTCGACACAGTACACATCGTCCTCCAGTTCGGCAAGATTCACGAAGCACTACACATCGTCTCCCGCAGTTATACAAAATTCTCCGTACATTACACGTTGGCCGTTCAGTTCACCAAGTTACGCGCAGTGAAAATCATTAAAGATCTAAAATATTACAAAGTCACTTATATACAAAAATTGAAGTACGTGAGTTAAAAGTGAGAAGTTATTACAAACAGTTTCAGTATGGCGATTATCTAGACAAATCTGTGTTAGTGCACGTGTTCGACAATAAAACAGTATAAAAAAAACATTTCTTCACTAGTAATTTTTGGATAAAAGATTCCTTTTCCGCTTCACACCCTGCAAGAATTAAATGCCTACCTAAATAGCTGGCCGGAAGACAATATACATAACCTTAAAACTAATTCATATAGATTGCTACGCCAGATGGAGTTAGCAGGCGACCGACGAATAACGTCACACAATATGGCTGCACGCGTGAGGTAAACAACATTACGTGAGAAACATTATCCACCACGTGGGGACACAAATACACACTAATACCACTTCAAATTGGCGCCCAACGTGGGGCGACAACTAGGAAAGGAAGGCTAGACGACTAGGAAAGGAACAAGAATAACCAGAGAGGCGAAAGCAGCAGTGAAACGACCTATAGACGTAGATTCCGGGACAGAAGGGTAATTCAGCTACAAGAAAACATCGAAACGACGTAGATTCATCACGATACAACGCAGAAGCGACATACAAACCTAGGAGAATGGGGCAGAACGCTGGACATCAAAACTGCAGCATCAGACAGCATCAAAAAGGTAATTAAATGAGACTGAGAAGTGGTAGGATAATAAAAACAATGGCTACCAATAATACGGAGGAAATAATTATGGAGGGAGATAGTGTAATAGTTAGCTGTGATCCAATACAAAGTACAGGGAATAGCCCAGATTTTTTGGGATTTGAAGA
The DNA here is from genome assembly GCA_030765065.1 of Deroplatys truncata. Taxonomy (NCBI): domain Eukaryota; kingdom Metazoa; phylum Arthropoda; class Insecta; order Mantodea; family Mantidae; genus Deroplatys; species Deroplatys truncata. The sequence goes on along the minus strand of CM060975.1, from coordinate 298,430,047 downwards.
TGAAAATGTTAGTGTAGAAAGTGAGAGTAGAATAGCAGGAAATATTCACTCTGATAATAGTATGATTAAGGAAATGTTGAGAAAATTTGGTGAAAAATTAGATCAAAACAGGGAAGATCTTAGTAAGAAAATAGATCAAAACAGGGAAGATCTTAGTAAGAAAATAGATCAAAACAGGGAAGATATGCAAAAGAATAATAGGGAATTAAGAGAACATATTGATAGGAGTTTAGAACAAAAACTAGATCAGAATAAGAGAGAATTGAGGGAAGATATTGGTAAAAGCTTTGAACAAAACAGGAAATCAATTGAAAGTATTGGTAGGAGGAATGAGAAAGTAGAGCAAACAGTAGATCAAAGCAGTGAAGAAATTGAAAAGAAAGTTATGAAGTTAGATAGTTGTATGCCAGAAATGAGAGATAAAAATGAGGAAGTAATAGTAAGTGAGATAGGAGAAATTTCAAAGAAAATGCTAGACATGAGCAAGGAAATAAGTAACGAAGAAAGTGAGGTTAATGTAGAATGTACAGAGTTAGGAAGTCAAATGAGTAGTATTACAAGTGAGCTAAGAGAGATAAAAGAGGTTAGGAATGTAAATGTAAATGAGGCGCAAGTTAATTTCAGAGGGGAGATATCAGAAATACAGAATGAATCAGAAATGCAAAGAAAGAAATTGTACCCAGATGTTCAAAATGAAAACTCCAGTCCAGTACAGTTTAGTACAGATTTGTCAGAGTATTCTCAAGTTATAAAGATAGTTGAAGAGTTGAAAATGAAAGTTGTTAAAAGATGTGTAGTTCAAGAAACTGTAGATTGTTTTCAAATGTTATCATGGAACGAAATGTCAAATGAATACAAGAGGTTATTCATGAACAATTTGGAGGTTAGGTTACAGCTACGAGTAATGTTTAGCCACACACAATTTGATCCAGGAGGGTAAATAGCAATGTGATGTAAAATAAATGCTGGATAGTTAAAGACGACTTGCAGAGAAATGTATTGGAACGTAAGAGGGTTAATTATTTATATGTCATTTGAAAAGAGAAATAAATATATATATAAAAAAAAATTGAATTTTTAGTATCTGTAACAATATTTGAAAATTAAGAATGCAATGATTGAAACTTAATATGATATGAAAGTAAAAGTACGTAAATACCATTCCAAGATTTGAAAATTGAGAATGCAAAGATTAAACTTCATATGATATTAAATCAAAAGTACGTAAATACAATTCAAAGAGTATTGTTAAAATAAAATTCAGAATAACAAAAATTGGTAAAAACAATTAAAAATAATTGAAACAAATACTTATGTAGCAAACATAGAATGTGAAACATTGTCTAGATTTAAGAGATGTAAATATTTGTGTTGAGGGTGAATATTTTGGTACATATGTATAATAATTACAAAAATCTTAAATGTATAAATTTTGTCAATAGCTTAAAGTAAACAATTTGGTAGTAGTAAATAAATAGTTTAGGGTATAGTATTTGCTATAATAAAAAATTTTGTGATATCAGATTAATATCTAAATTAATTAAATCAGAGCCAGTAAGTAGTGGCAAGATAAAACATATGTCGTGTGTTAAACGCGTGTGAAGTGTTAAGTGAAAGTGAATAGCGTGTGTTACAAGATTTAGGAGACTAAAAACAAAATTATAAAATTTCCAAACAGGTTATAAATGTTTATAATTATATTTCTAGTGGGGCATATGAGACGGTAATTTGTATCACAAATTACGTTAATATAAATAATTATTTTAATATGAATATGTATTTTTATGTAACATTGATTTCAGAGGTTTAATAATTGTAATTATTAATGGTAAATAATAATTTTCGGCTCTACTGAAACTGTTAACAATAACACAATACTTTAGCAAGGGAGTGAGTTGTTTATCGTTACCGGGAACCAGGAAGTTACGTCATGTTTCGCGCCTTTTCAGTAAAAAAGCTTCCAGAACATTCTATAAAAGTAATATGTATTAGTGGTTTTCATTGGATAGTAAAATAGACGCTAATGTTGGCGCGTTTTATTAGCCAATGGTAATTCATTTATAATCTTTAGGTGTATCTTGAGGTAAGCCTATAAATAGTGTAGATTCAAAGAGAGCGTCCTCCAGTTCGGCAAGATTCTCGACACAGTACACATCGTCCTCCAGTTCGGCAAGATTCTCGACACAGTACACATCGTCCTCCAGTTCGGCAAGATTCACGAAGCACTACACATCGTCTCCCGCAGTTATACAAAATTCTCCGTACATTACACGTTGGCCGTTCAGTTCACCAAGTTACGCGCAGTGAAAATCATTAAAGATCTAAAATATTACAAAGTCACTTATATACAAAAATTGAAGTACGTGAGTTAAAAGTGAGAAGTTATTACAAACAGTTTCAGTATGGCGATTATCTAGACAAATCTGTGAAAGTGTTAGTGCACGTGTTCGACAATAAAACAGTATAAAAAAAACATTTCTTCACTAGTAATTTTTGGATAAAAGATTCCTTTTCCGCTTCACACCCTGCAAGAATTAAATGCCTACCTAAATAGCTGGCCGGAAGACAATATACATAACCTTAAAACTAATTCATATAGATTGCTACGCCAGATGGAGTTAGCAGGCGACCGACGAATAACGTCACACAATATGGCTGCACGCGTGAGGTAAACAACATTACGTGAGAAACATTATCCACCACGTGGGGACACAAATACACACTAATACCACTTCATACCCAACACCATGGAAATGGGTAGATTTTTTATTACAACCTGCAAAGTCAAGTTCTTCACATGGATGTTGAAAAACATGCACAAAAACTAATTAAAGTGTAAAAATAATTTCAGTTATATTCAATATTCACCAACAACAATTTCTGGATTACATTTTACTATGATGTTACTCAGTAATTTAGTATTAGTTTAGAATAATTATATTATACAGCAGTAAAATTGCATTTGCTGAAAGCTGAAACACACATGTCACTTTTTAAACTTACAAAGACATATTTTAAGCACTCTTGTTTAATTATTGTAGTCTTAAGTTTTGCTTTGTGTATAACATTACAGAACTTCAAGTGACATTTTCATATGTAAAACAAATTCATGGTAGAAATGTTATTCTATTATAATCCTCTTACATGTTCAAAATGTTAATAACAATTCATTATTTATATTATCAAGTCATTCTAACAAACAGGAGTGCTAATGAAATGTGTAATATGTTTCTTTTAAAAGGAATTTACTAGTGGTAAATTTGCTGATGCTGTCCATAAAGGACATCATGGGTAAACTGCAATTGTGGTGGTGTTATGTAATGCATGCCAAGTATTCCCTATCAACTTATGTTGCAGATAGCAATGCTACCACATTTCTATTTGAACAATTTATCAATATTTATTGACTTTTAACTACTGCCAGTTTTATAATCACTGATAGATGTATATACATAAAACTAAGCTTACCGTCTTGAAGGACCGCATAGCAAATAGATTGGCCATCATGGTGGAGAATCCTGGTGCAAGGCAACTTTGTGCTATAAACCCCAATTTTAACTCTGCGAGACAGATTACATCATCTCCTTGCTTCCAGTCCCACGATGGAATATTCAGCAGATAGGCCTGTCGAGATTAGCAAATGCCTTGCTGCTTAACATTAGTAATAAATTTATATCTGTGAAATCTTAAAATATAAATGTACAATAGGATCTTTTGACATTCATTATGCCACACAAACTTCTCACTGTTAAATAATTATTGTAAGTTTGCAATCATTATTAATGTAAGTAAAGTGCTCTGTTTATTTCAAAAGCATATTAAAATCATGCATATTAATTTGAAATATCTTGCACAATAACAATAAATTTGAAATTCATGCAACTGAAGACTACAGGAGAAAACTGTGGCAAATCCATCTTGTAGCCCATAAATGGCACTACCTTCCTATTAAAAGCTGTGCACATACTTCATCCTTGGCCCAGAGATAAAGTGCTTTGGAATAACAGCTTACAGCATTTACATGCCTTAGTTTTGAGATTTAAAAAGCCATTGATGTAAAATTCTTCTTCATGGACATACATCTTTCTTTTCCTATAGTCTTCATTTCTTAATTCTTACTTAATTTCATTCACAATGCATGGCTGATTGATTAAAAAAAGATAAATGCACATGTATAAAAATTATTAAATATATAAGTTTGATTTTATTAAAAATGCAGCCTTAAATTTGGTGATTAAGTATTAATAGAGACTGCTTCATTTTCAGTGAACAAGTACTTTCCCAATTTTATGAGAATGAATATAACTCATAAGTGAAACACAACAGAGATTGCCCTATTTTTAAAAATAGCTATGCACAACTTTTAAAGTACTTTAAGTTCCTTGAAATTTATATTTTTACAGTAGAACCCTCTTTAAATAATTGCTCCTTAGTTGTAGAATTTAGACTTAATAAACTTATTATTCATTATATAGCTTAATCAGTGATGCTTACTGCTGAAAATATAATGAACTGTCAATTATGAAACCTTTACCACTAAAAATTGCTGAAGTTTCCCGAATGTAGAGCCCTAAACATTGTGACAGGAGAAAGAAGGAACCAAATATGTTCTAGAAGCTGTAGCAAATTGGTAGTAAGGAAATGAACTGCTGAGATTGTGGCTACCCTAAAAGCGATTAATACATTTCTATGCTGAAGAAAGATATTCTGATTAGCTTTAGTATGACTGTAAGCTGGATAAAATTATTTGAAGTGCTCATGCAACAGGTATTTTGGAGACACAACCAGAAGTATGTCCTTCCATGGATTCTTTTCCCTATTTGTAAAAATTATAAATAATCTGTATAAGTAATCAGACATACAGAATGAAAGAAACCTGCTTCCATAATTTTATGGTATGCATTTCTTACACCATTTTTGGCCTTGATGTTATTTTCCACTGATTTTAATATCTTGTAATAGCAAGCATTCAGATTCTTACAATCTGACTATGATGAATAAACGATATATAACACAATACCTTTGAAATGTTTTCCTTAAATTTAATGCCTTTTAGACAGAGATATCATTTTGTGTATATTCATTCATTTTCTGATAGGAGTACTCAAATGAACATAGTATCTATTGTATAGAGAGTTGCCTGATGCCTGTCCTTTCAGGTTATGGCAAAATCCTAGGGGGGATACCCAGGCAACTCAGCTTAATATTTTGAACTTGGACCCTCTGGATTATTAGACAGACTTGCTACCCCAATACCATTGAAGAGTTTCAAATATATATTCAGTTGAAAAGTTCATAAAAATTATTAGCAGAATTAGCAGCTATGCTTGCCTTATCCAATTATCCACTAAAGGCTTTCTGTGTCTCTTTTGCATCATAGTTAAAATCATATTTAAAAATTGTGTAATAGTTATAAAATAAAAAACAAGCTGCACTGTAAAATGTGGTATTAACTTTAGTAAAAATATAGTGAGTAGAATACAAACATGACACCACTCACTTGTTGGTTAAAATTCAGAACATTTTCGATGATGTTCACCATCAATCTCAACAGTGCTCCTGTTTCTCTAGGTCAGCAAAAAATTAAAATTATAATTGATTAGATATATATGTTAATGCTCAGTAATGTAACAGTGAAAGGAGAAAAATATCACGAACCATGCAGAATAGTTCAAGTTGTTTCCAATGCTCTCTATGCAGTCTTTGACATTTGGAGGAACCTTGTTCCACCAAGTGATGACTGGACCCATATTTTAATTGGAGGCATAATGCTGGTAGTGTTCATTACATACTTGCCAACTTCTTGAAATTGAACTTAATACCCTCTCTTGTCCAGCAAAGCATAATAATTTTTATGATATGAAATTTAAAATAGGTAAAATGTTCAGTGAAGTAAATGTATAAAAATAATGTGTAAAATAAACAGGAATTCTGTTTAATAAGTATCCTTGAAAGTCTGGTATACCATTTCTTTCTGTCTCATTTGCTGAAATTCTTCCTGGTACCACAATAAACATATATTAAAACAAAGAGCACCACTTCCTAGGTTATACACAGATTTCTGCATATTTTATATTTCATCCATAGAACACAAACAAGATTAACTTACATGAGGAAATTGACTTTACAATTCACATAATTCATTAGTGAATGTCCATGCCCATTTACTGCTAGTTACTGGAGGTCACTAGGGTGCAATCAAATTTTAAATGTGCGCATTATGTATTTTATGGGGACCATAATCATCATGAAGGACGACACACAGATAAACTCTGGCATATCATACCACTCTATACCAATTAGCTTGGCATATGAGTCTGTAATCTTAAGTTACAGTATAATGCAATAGAGTTTCTCATGATGGACATGACAGAGCATAGATCTTTAACACTTTGAATCTGCCCACAAAGCCATAAAAACACCTCTTTGCTGTATAGTCATAAAATGGCCTCCACTACCTTAAATTTAATGGGCAAACTGTAAAAGTTGGCAAGTATGCTTACCTTTAATGGTAGGATAATTGGGCCTTGTATGAATTAGTGAAGAGGTGAAGACCTGGAGAGAAGTGATTTAAAAATCACCATCCTAAAATGGCAAAATGAACCATAGATCCTCTACTTTAATTTTATAATTTATAAAATTCTAACATGTAAACAGTTGGTTTTGCAAATAGGCCATTCACACAATATTTACTATTAATAGTAACCAATTGAAGTCTTGCATACATTGAAACTATTATCATTTCTAACTAGGCACACATATTGTTGTTTTGATTAGCTGATGATGAAAGTGGTAGTCTGTAGAAAATATTCTAGTCAATATTTGAGTTAAGTAGACAAGTGAAATGTTTAATAGATAGATATTTTACACCAAATGAATTACAAAAATTCAAGGGCTTTGTCAAGCACAAATTACAATCTTTTACATAGGTATAAACATATAACAGCTTACTAGGTTAACATCAATTTACAAATAACAACATTACAAAATAATCATGTTTATGAAGGCATTAGCTCATGTAACTCAAGAACTCATTTATGTTGTAGAACAGGGCTACAAAACTTGGGTAAGTCCAAGAGCGCAGCTGTTCTGACCATACGCTCTGTCGTGTATCACCTGCTTTCACTATGTAAACAACCAGTGATAGATGTATCACTTGCCTTCCACTATGTAAGCAACAAGTGACAGATTGTATCATTCACCTTCCACTATGTAAACAACCAGTGACAGATGTATCACTTGCCTTCCACTATGTAAACAACCAGTGACAGATTCTATCATTCACCTTCCACTATGTAAACAACCAGTGACAGATTCTGTCATTCACCTTCTACTATGTAAACAACCAGTGACAGATTGTATCATTCACCTTCCACTATGTAAACAACCAGTGATAGATTGTATCATTCACCTTCCACAATTTAAACAACCAGTGACAGATTTTATCACTTATCTTCTATGTAAACAACCAATGACAGATTGTATTGCTTGCTTTCCATTATGTAAAAAATCAGTGACAGAATCATTTGTCTTCCACTATGTAAACAACCAGTGACAGATTGTATCACTTGTCTTCCATTATGTAAACAACCAGTGACAGAATCATTTGCCTTCCACTATGTAAACAACTAGTGACAGATTGTATTGCTTGCTTTCCATTATGTATAAAATCAGTGACAGATTTTATCACTTATCTTCTATGTAAACAACCAGTGACAGATTGTATTGCTTGCTTTCCATTATGTAAACAACCAGTGACAGATTTTATCACTTATCTTCTATGTAAACAACAACAAAAACCTTTTAAATGGAAAGTACTGTGTTTTTAGTTCTTTACTGTGTTTAGTGGTGATCGAGGCATTCTCAGGGCAATAACATAGATGCAGAGTCTCATCTCAAACAAAAGGTTGCTCCTGAAACTTGACGACTCTTGTTATTTACAATTTCATCCAGAGCAGGCTCACTCTTAGAACCAGTTAAATGTAATATTGAAATCAAATGCTCACCACTAATGTTGATATGAAACCAAGAATTTTTTAATTTGAGATCAAGCTCTTCAGCAGCCATTACTAAACAGTCTTTTACATACTCACTGTCTGAAAAAGGTTTAGATAGCTAAGCAATGCAATGAGTAATTCTGTTACTAGCACAAACAACACATGGCTGGCGAACTTCAATGGTGACACATTCAATATTTTTCACTAATTTACATTTGAAATGTTGTAACACTTTTTTCTCTAGACGCCCCTGATAGTTTCTCCTTCCTATATTCTTCACTGTGCATTGTGGTAAAATGTCATTTTATATTGTAATGACATATCTATTTATTGTTTCACACACTAGACATTTTTATCCTCTGACCCAAAAAATAGTTTTCTTCACATTCCAAGTTAAACACTTGTGCAACATAAGGACTTATTTTGAGAAGGTATGTCACTGACTGGTATGTAAATGTAAGCAGGTGGTCTGATAGCAACTTTCATGCTGCAACAATGAGCAACAGGAGCAAGACACTGAGCATGGTAAGGCAGTTTTGCAGCCCTGTTGTAGAACACATGAGTTATAAGATGGTGTTAATTTTATGCTTGAATTGTTTCTGTTTTAAGAGTTTCCAGTTTATAGGTACTTTATTGTAGATTGATAATCCTCAGTGAAATATGCTTTGAAGACAAATGTTACTGTGTTGATGATTTAGATATAAGTTATACAATCCTCTGGTGTTATAGGAATGGTAATTGGTATTTTTGTTAATATATAGGTTTTTATGAATAAATAGAACAGTCTCAAGAATGTAAATACATGGCAATGGTTATGTATTCAATTCTTTGAATACTGGTTTATTGATGAGTTAATAGGAACATGTATCATGATTTTGACAATATGTCTTTGCAATATGAACAAAACTGAGAGTTTAATGGAGGATCCCAGAAAAGCATGCTATAAGAAATTGCAGAATATCCATATCCAAAATATACAGCCCCTAAAACTTCAATAAAATATATATATTTTGTAGGGAAATACTAGGGTTACCAAAGGCAATTGTAAGACAGGTAGCACAATTAGAGATGGGGAGGGTGGCGACTAAGGGGAAGATAATGGAAAGAGCTTTGAAATTTTTATTCAGAACTTTAAATTCAGGAAAAAGTAATGTATTAAGACAATGTATAGAATACCAAGAGAATAGTTTAAATGAATGATGGATGGCTAAGTAATTTATGAAACATTTTGGAGAAAAATGGGTTGGGAGACATGTGGAGAAGGAGAGAAAATAATGTAAAAAAGTTTTAGAAAAAGACTGGAAGATATAGAAATACAAAACATGTTCAGTGAGATTGCCGAAAAGAGCTCATTAGTTTATTATAGGCCAATGAAAAATGCATGGGGTAGGGAAAAACATATAGACATAGTAAATAAAGAAGAGAGAGAATCTATTGCATGGGTAAGAACCGGAGCATGGAGGCTAAGAGGGTTAAGACAGGGTATTCCCCAAAAACAATGTCTGATTTGTGGTGGTAATGAAGACATTGAACACATAGTATTTAAAGTGCCAAGGAACAGAAAATTGGAGAAGAGAATTTATTAAAAAGAAGTGGTTGTAGGGGCATAGAAATACGCTTATAATCGAAATGATGTGCAAGGGCGCTAGGAGCATTGGACAGTTTTTTTGTAAAGCCAAAAATAAATGGCCTTGGACAGTGAATAGAGAAACGTATGAGGTAGTGTATCTTACTTTGAATGGAAAACTATGGTGAATGTGTGGTGGTAAAGTGACAAGTGAAAAACAAGTGGAAATAGGACATGAAAAACTGAAGCAAGATAATTTATTGATGGGAAATTGTAAATTGTAGATAAACTGTAGCAATTGTCTACAGAATGAGTGCCCAGGGTCAAAGTTCAGTAGACAATCAAATTGTAAATCTCTTAGCACAATAAATAAAATAGTATATACATTGCATAACATATAAACTCAAAGAACCATTAGTTAGAATATGTTTACTGACTTGTAAAATAATTTTTACTTCTTAAAGTACCTAGTTGTATTATTTATGAGTTTTATTCATTCTCAAAATGGCAAACATTTAAAATGATTAAAAATCACTTGTGGATAATACAATAAAAATAATCATACCTTATTGTGATACTGCATAAGCTGGATGATCACCCGAATGTCGTCTGAGTAGTTCTTGATTGAGATGACCCTCATAATGTTGGCTGCGTCCTCAGCATCCGGGTCTTGGCAGTACTTATTGGCCAGCACCAGGCACGCATCTGCCTCATGCACCTGTGCCAGAGTCAAGAGTGCCACCATCAAACCCGTCGCATTTGGGACAAGGACGTAGCCACCACAGTTGCCCAATATTTGTAAAATGCTCACAATGCTTTTTTTCAGATTATATTTGTTCGGTGCAGCAGAGAAGAAAATTATACCAAGTCCCAGCCCTTCCCAGACCAGAGCCATCAGTTTAAGAGTGGTGTAAGAGAGAGCAGCAGCACAATGCCATCTTCACGATTTCAAGCTTTTGTAATTTTAAGACTGTTGTTGATGGTATTAATATTTTCCTATATAATTCTCAAAATTCATTTATAACACACATGGCTATTAATATTCTCACTATAATGGAGGGAAGAAACATCTTATTTTGTAATACCCGAGGTTTTTTAAAGGTAGAAGTTGTGCTAAGTAAGAAAGGTGGATTGCTTATGCTTATTCTACAGTTAAAATTTATAAGAAATTTCACATTTTTCCCCGTCAAGTAAGCAGAAAAATAGTAGTATATATTTTCACTTTTAACAAATAAGAATACAATGGATAGGAACAATTTGCATTTCATACAATTTTGGTGAGTTTTTGCGCAATTTTGTATAACTGCTAAACCGAAAGAGATCAACAAAAACTTTCCACACAAATATGTAAATCTCTTTAAAAAAAATTGTTTGTGGCATCCGTCATTTCAGTTATATAAGTTGTTATTGTTTTTCAATACTTTTGTAATCTTTTGAAGTAGTGTCCCATTCAGTTGTTCCTTGCTATGTCACGCAAAGAGTATGGAATTTTAAGGCCAGCATACAGTGACTGATTTAAACACTTTACTATTCTGGATGCCCCTTGTACCAACAAATAAATGAGTAATGAAACCATTTCTGCAAATATTTATCTCAAATAATGTGAAGTAGATAAAAAAAATAACGTTTTGGAGGAATAGTTTGTAGAAGCTATAAAAAAATAAATAATGCTGCATAGATCTTGATTAAAGTGCCATATATCATTTAAGAATATTTGCATGACAAATAAAATGTATATCCCGAATTTTCTGGCAATATCCTGAAAAGTTCTCTTCATTTGAATGAGTTTTGTACTATTTTGTACAACTTGTAAACCATAAGAGATGGACAAAATCTTATTACACAGAAAATGTAGATCTTATTAAAATGCACAATTTATGCCAAGCACATTTTTTGTGGCCTGTTGTTTGTGATTGCTTGAATTTTCAAATGGTGTTATTTCTCAAGTACTAAGTTGTTATTTTTTTTTTTTTTTTTTACTTTCTCTACCATGTAGTACCTAATAGGCAGAGGAAGACTGTATTCCTGTAAAAAATGTTATATAGAGATTTCAACGAAAATAAATGCTTTAGGCCTTTGGTCCAAAAAAATATTTTTTAGTTAATTTTCCTATGTATGGTGAGTATGTGCATGTGCGAGTGTGTGTGAACCACATTACCCAACAACAATAACAAGTTGGATATATACCAAACTTGGTATTTAAGTTTGGTATCTTCCAAAGATGTAACAAAGATTTTCAAGAGAATCCCCCAAACCCCCACCTCAAACTACCCTATACATGAAACATTTATTTTTGATTTTCTCAAAAATGGTTCTAATAATTTTGATTGAAATATGACATACCTAGTTAAGAAATTTACATGACAAATAAAGTGTATATCTTGAATTTTCTGGGAATAGCCTTCAAAGTCCTCTTTATTAGGAAGTAATTTTGTATATTTGCATACAACTGGTAAACCATGAGAGATAGACAAAAAGCTCACTACATTAAAGATGTAGATTTCTTTAAAATGCACAAAGTTTATTTCAAATAACTACTTTCTGGAATCAAACATTTCCAAGATATCCAACGTTGAGTGTTTGAATTCTTCCATACTTTGTTACTTTTTGAAGTGCTGCTGCCAATCAGTTGTTTCTCACGATGTCATGGAAAAACTGTGCAATTTCTAGGCCAGCATATAGCAGCCCACTTTTAAATATTTGACTATCACTTCTGTCTGCAGTATCCACCTTTTACCTAGAAGGAGATGTGTAATTAAACTGTTTCTGCGACCTTATATCTAGATTAATGTGAAGTACATAGATAAGTAAGCTTTTGTAAGAATAGTTTGTGGAAGCTATATAAAAAAAATCTGATGTGTTCCACTCACATGACTTTCTCTACTCTTGTACAATCTATTTTTACAAACGCCTATTCTCCATATGCTTCATGTTAATCGAGATATCGAGATGTCAATCTTATTGCTAATTTTCTTGTAGATGCAAGGGGAACATGGTAGGTTATAAGCGATAGTCAAATCTTTTAAGTGCTGGTTGCTATGTGGCACATTCTATTCTGTTTACATATCCAGGACATAAAAAATTGAATAACGAATTTGAGAAAAAGTATAAGTATTGGAAAATTTAAGGAAATAACAAGCAATATCTCGAAAATGGTTCACTCAACTAAAAAAATGTATATGACATAAATTGTGTATTTTAACGCGATCTACATTTGTTGTGTAGTAAAATTTTGTCTATCTCTTATGGTTTACCAGTTATGCAAAAGTCGTTCACAATAAAGAATACTTTTGGAGACATTCCCAGGAAATTCAAGATATACATTTTATTTGTCATAAAAATATCTTAAACATATGATATTTTAATCAAAATTGTTAGAGCCATTTTTGAGAAAATTAAAATTTTCGAAAAATCTTCCATGTAAAGGGTACTCTGGGGTGGAGGGATTTTCTTGAAAACCTTCGTGTCGCATCCTTGGAAGATACTGAACCCAAATACCAAGTTTGGTGTTTATCCGACTGTTTGTTTCTGAGTTATGCTGTTCACAGACACACACACACACAGACAGACAGACACACACACGGACATGTTTCCAAAAATGCTTTTTTTGGATTCAGGGGGTCTCAAAACATGTATTTCCGGTGAAATCTCGATATCGAAATTTTGGGTGGAATACAATACTTCCCCTACTTACTATACGTAGTAGAGAAAGTAATAAACAACAGTGGGTAGAGAAAGTAATGTGAATGTAACAGATTTTTTTTTCCTGTTGTGAAATATCTTCTGCAACAAAGTGTCATGTAAAATTCTGAGTTTAATAATTCTGTACGCTGACAGAAAAAATGTTACACAAATTAGGGATACTTCAAATTTGAATATTTGCAATCAAAGTCATTATTTTCATGTTGAGTGGCAATTACAGATATGAGCAACTTTAATGCAACAGATTTCCTTTTTGAGTTCTACTGTGAAACAAAACACCCTTATGTAGATACTATTGTCACAGTTTAAATGAAAATGAATGCAGCTGTAAGAGTGTAATACCCTGTCATAAAATAATCACAATTTTACTGAATTCCAATTTACAATACTGCCTTACTTAGAACTGCCTCTAAATCCATTTAAATAAACTTCATTTCCTAAATACTATAAATCACAGAATTTTCTATAGAGAAAGATGTGCTTTTATGAAAAAAATCTGATATTCTGCATTCACATGACCTTTTCTACTCACTCTTCACAAAGTATTCATACAAAGGCTTGTTCTTCTATCTACTTTCGTTAATCAAGATAAACATTTGCAGAAATGTGTAATACAGTAGGTTTAAGTGACAGTCAAATCTTTTAAAAGCAATTTGCTAGCCATTTTGACAATTCAAACCTATAATAAAGAACATCTTGGAAATGGTTAATGCCAGAAAAAGGTTTATTGACACAAACATGCATGCATGTATGCAGTATTGTAGCTAGAAATACCTTAAGGGAGATTATGTATAGGGGCCCATTTTTACTTTCTCTACTACGTATAGTAAGTAGGGGAAGTATTGCATTCCACCCAAAAATTCGATACCGAGATTTCACCGGAAATATATGTTTTGAGATCTCCTGAATCCAAAAAAAGCATTTTTGGAAACATGTCCGTGTGTGTGTGTGTGTGTGTGTGTGTGTGTGTGTGTCTGTGAACAGCATAACTCAAAAACGAACAGTCGGATAAGCACCAAACTTGGTATTTAGGTTCAGTATCTTCCAGAGATGCGACACGAAGGTTTTCAAGAAAATCCCCCCACTCCAGACTACCCTTTACATGGAAAATTTTTCGAAAATTTTAATTTTCTCAAAAATGGCTCTAACGATTTTGATGAAAATATCATATGTTTAAGATAATGTCATGAGAAATGAAATGTATATCTCGAATTTTCTGGGAATGTCTCCAAAAGTATTCTTCATTGTGAACGCCTTTTGCATAACTGGTAAACCATAAGAGATAGACAAAATTTTACTACACAAAAAATGTAGATCGCGTTAAAATACACAACTTCTGTCATATACATTTCTTTTGTTGAGTGAACCGTTTTCGAGATATTGCATGTTATTTCCTTAAATTTTCCAATACTTATACTTTTTCTCAAATACGTTATTCATGTTTTTATGTCCTGACATGCAAAGAGAATGGAATGCGCCACATAGCAACCAGCGTTAAAATATTTGACTATCGCTTAAAAGCTACCATATTCCCCTTGCATCTACAAGAAAATTACCAATAAGATTGACATCTCGATATCTGGATTAACATGAAGCATATGGAGAATAGGCGTTTGTAAAAATAGATTGTACAAGAGTAGAGAAAGTCATGTGAGTGTAACACATCAGATTTTTTAAACTATTTTTATCAGTTCAAATGATTAATATGAATTAATCCTGAGTTGAAATATTTAAATAAATTGATTTTATATTCACAAATTAAGGTGCAACAATTGGAATTAAAATTGTGATAGGATGTGGCAAATGTGTTGTGACATGAGAATTAATGACCGCTGTGAAGAATTTTATATTGCCACTACAGGTTATTTTGTTTCACTACAAAATTGGGTTTCTAGTTTTGTTTTAAACTGGGAGATATTACACACATTTGGAAACCACTCAAATTTAGCACCAAAGTGAAAATATACCACGGAAATCAATGTACCAATGCTATCTAAAGTAGTTTATGTTCCTGTCACCTTTGGCAATATTGTCTAAGACATGTGTCATAAATACAGTGCTACTGGTGATATGATTAGGAGGTAGCTCATTGCCGCCAGCCTAGCCAGATGCTGTAATTTTAATGAAGCTATTTTTGCTATTAATTTTTACATTTTTTTAGGAAGGGGAGTTGTAACCCTCAAAACACCTCCCTACCCATTGTTCAAGTTGCTAGAAATCCCTATGGTTGTGAATTTATATACGAGGGCTGATCAACAAAGACTGAGACTGTTTTTTTCCTGTAGCTTCCGTGATAGTTTCGTATCTGTAACCTAAATATTTGAAAAGAGCGGGTTTTTATGTATAATGTTGGTAGGCGGCAGCACTCTCATATTGGTAGGTTGGTAGTAATGCTCTATTTTGTAGACCCTACATGCATTTCGCATACCAGACAATGGAGGTGACGTGAGAGGAGCAGTACAGCGCAATCAAATTCTGTTTTCATTTAAACCATACAGCCACCGAAACTTATGAAAAGCTGAAGCAAGCGTACAGTGAAGATGCACTACCTCATGCAAGTGTTTAGGTGGTTCAAGGACTTCAAAGAAGGCTGACTTGTCAGTGTTAAGCAAGGTGGGCCTGGTGTTTCGGCTTCTGCTGTGACTGAAGTCAACATCAACACAGCTGTTGTGACTGTCCAAGAGGATCGGCGTATAATATTACGTAACCTCAGTGAAGTTTGAGAATTTTATATGGCAGTGTGTTTACAATTATGCATGACTATCTCCATATGACCCGAGTTTGTACTTGTTGGGTGCCACGTCTGTTGACTCCCAAACAAAAGGCTGTGCGAATAGAGACAAGCTGTGAGGTGCTGCATCTCTTTGCTGATGGAGGGGATGCATTTTTTAAATTGATTATCACCGGTGATGAGTCATGGCTGCATCATTATGATCCTGAAGGAAAACAAGCCAGCACAGTGTGGAAATCGCCAGCAGGTTCTCCAACACCAAAAAAGGCAAAAGTTGTTTCATCTGCAGGGAAAGTGATGGTGATCATATTTTTTGACTGTAATGGAATGATTTACCAGCATGCAGTTTCCCCTCACACTACTGTTACAGCAGCATACTACACGTCAGTATTGGCTACACTGAGGAAGCACATTGCAAAGAAACGACCAGAGCTTTCTCGGACTGGGTGGCGACTTCATCATGACAATGCACAGCCTCACGTCACAAATCATGTCATGCAGTTTCTGGCTCGATTCAACATTACCTGTGTACCACATCCTCCTTATAGCCCCAATCTTGCACCCTGTGACGTTTTTTATTCCCATCACTAAAGGCAAAGCTTAGGGGTATTCGATTTGAGAACTCTGAAGCAGTGCTCAAGAAAAGTGAGGCGATTCTCAAGGACCTGACAAAGACTGGTCTGCAGCACGTGTTCAAGGACTGGCTGAGACACTATGAAAAGTGCATTGAAGTAGGAGGGGGCTACGTTGAAAAAATCGTGTAAACATTGAATTGGAGTAATAAACATCTGTGAAAAAAAATCAGTCTCAGTCTTTGTTGATCAGCCGTCGTATTTATGATGTTTTGGTGCATGTAAACGAAAATCTACATACCTATGATATAAGAAGTGATATACATACATATAATACATGTAGTAGGAATAAGGTAGATATGCCGTACCATAGACTAAAGAAGACCTCAGAGCATCACAAAGTAATAGGCATAACATTTTTCAATTTACTTCCCCCAAAAATAGCAAATGCGAATATTCGAGTTTTCAAAGATAAAGTGTACAAATGGCTAATAAAATATCCTTTGTACACTGTACAGGAATTTGAGATAGCAAGTAAAAGTGAAATGTAAAATTGTATTCTTTATAATGTAACAAATACTGTATAGATTTTTATGCTACTCTTTTATCTGATGAATTAATTATTGTAATTACTAAATGGCAATAAAATTATTACTATTATTATTATTGTTGTTTTTATTATTCATCTGCATGTATGAATGCACACAAGCTCAGAATTTTTTCTAAGATTTTTTTACTTAGGGGTCTTTTAAACATCTTTCTGAGTAAATCTCAGCATCTCTACCTACTTGGTATGTGTTAGAGAAAGTAAAAGGCCAGTGACTGTATATAAAGGATAGATTTATTGTGCATCATACAACAAAAGAAAACCAGTAATGAATTGAAACCTAAGGAAATGCAGGGTATATGGTTAAACATGGATTTAAGTTATTATATTAGGACAATAGATAAGTTTTGTTACAAAGAAGAAGGCAAGTCATATTTGAATCTCTTAACCTTTCTGATGACATTGGTCAGGGAGAGACCAAGTCTCTGTGTAATTCTTTCTGTGCTCACTGATAGCATTCCAACAAGCAAAGTAAATGAATTAAAATCTCAAGCCAGATCAGGGCTTCATAACATGCAATTCCTTCATGGACCAAGTGTTCATACCAAACAATCTGAGGCAATGTTATGCAAGTGCTGTTTTGTTATTGAGCTACAACTGCCATTTGTTGAAGTGGCATGTTTGAATAGGAAACCTCCTTCACAAAGCAGTAGCAAAACAAGAGCGATACTTAATGAATTAAACAATGTTAATACGACCTGAATACATGGTAAAAAATATTATGTATGTTAATTCACAAAACAAAAGTTTGCTGCTGAGCTGGCAAATTAAAATATCTTATATTAAATTGAAATTACTATTTGCTCAATGGACAATGTAAGGACAATAACAAATATGTGGTACCTTTAAGGAGCATCTAAATCACTGGAGTAAGTTTAATATTTCTTTTTAAAATGCCTGACAGTGAGAGAATATTAAAGTGGGAGCCCCCTAAGGTATTAAATCTGTCAAGGGATAACCAATATGGTATTAAATTTATCAGCAATACATACATGGGCAGAGACAACCACACATAGTTAGATCTTAAGCATTTCAGTTTTTAACACATCAGAACAATGGATAAGTCATAGATAACTTTGGGTGTTTTTCTGCTACCATATCAACATGGGCAGCTGAGGATGTTAAGGCATGGACTTGAGAAAATGGGAGGGCTGCGGTTCAAATCCAGCAAGGACCATTCTCCCTGACTGAGGTTTCTTTCCAGGTTTTCCTCAGTCTTCATAACTGGCAAATGCCAGGCCTTAGGCCTGGAACATTTGCTTCCCAAATTTCCTTTCCCAATTATCATTACATGTATCGTCAGTAGGGCCCGGATTTTTAGGTTTTAACCTATATTTTTCCTCTGTATTTAATTAACACACTTCAAGATATATACTCGTTTCACACTTCCTGGAGCAGAATATGCGAATTTCATTACACCTAAGAAAACCTAAATGAGGGGTTGGCACCTAAAATAGCCTAAATGGCTGTTTTTCCTATTTTCCAAATGAAGAATGTTATTTTCAGATTGAAACTCATTGTAAAATTATTTCCACCACTTATAGTCACTAGATAGTTCAAGTTACTACAGTTAAACGCAGTACATGTGACGTGGTGATACCTGGATGCAACTGATAGAAGGTCAGGAGGAGCGTACTTGGCTGTCTGCTGCCATTTACTATGGCGAGCACTTAAAAGACGTAAACAATGTTGTCAACGAATTGGATGAAACAAAAACTTCCTACATTGCCAAGGCTAAGAAATCACTCGAGTGCCTCAATCTTGCCACTTCCCTTGCATACATTAAGACACATTTTTGTTTTATACCAGAAGCTACAACTTTGCCACTGAAGGATGCTTATATATAATTCGCAATGTTTCCAGTAAAGAAATACCTGGACCAGTGGGAGTTGCATGTTCTCCAAAGTTGCAAAAGATTCTTCTGCTTTTGAAGATATGAAAATAATTAATTCATTATTGCAGGGCGAAAAGTATACAGGAGAACTACCCCTAAAACCTGCTGCACTAGCATCTATGTTCTATGGTCCAATGACGTCAATCTTTCATACAAGAATGTGTAGCGTGATAATAGGAAATCGTTTACGCCAGAAAATTTCAGAATGTATGTATATACTGCAATGCCAAAAAAATAAATCTTACAACTAAGTACCATAAAAGCAAAATTATTGATACCTTTATTGACCCACAAAGCAAAATATAAAAAAAATCTATTTTAATCAAGAAAAACCTAAAAAAGCCTATTTTAAGCATATAAGAAACCTAAAATGAAGGTTTATTCCACCTAAAAATCAGGGCCCTAATCATCAGTAATCACCACCTGTGATGCCGTATGCAGTAAGAATGGGCATTCAACAGTACTAAGAAGAATCCCCCAGCCACTGCCAATGCCATCATGTTATTGTACAAATTATGTGGGACTTAGTTAAAAATAGGGGTCCCACCTCTGTAACTTTAAGGAGTCCCAGAATTTATGAAGGCAGTACTGACTATGAAACATGTTCGGTGTAGCAAATCCATTACTGCTCAAAGTTTGTTGTTCCATTTACTGCACAGAATTGATCCTTAAAAGACACCCAATTAATTTTTTGTGTAGGCTAGTAACTTGAAAGTTCCCTCCCATGATGACCCATGTATGTAAGGATTAGTTAATTCAGATTTGTTGTATTTAAACGTATAAGTCTCTAAGTTTATTTAAACAATTACAAACAGAAATGCCATTAATTTCCCATTTTGAATAATTCAAATGAAGCAAATGTTATTCTTATAGTCCAAAGGTACCACAGGTTAAACTATTCTATTGTTGTACTGTCAAAACACATAACAGAAAATTATGCATTTTGAAAGATGAATCAAAGTAAAGTAATTTAGTGTATAGCTGATTATTCCCAAATGTCTCACATTATGCTTTGTGTGTCTACATCTCATATTGATACCTACAAAGCATTACTTGGAATAACAAAACACAACCCTTTAAATATTTAAAAACAACATTTTTGGATCACATGAACATGGTTAAATACAAAAGTAACAATTATATTGGCATCTATTTATTTCACTGCTCTATTAAAAATTTTAATATTTTCATTGTGGTGCCCTTTTTTCCTTCCTTGATCATCTGAAGACATTGTTATATTAGAAAGAAGTGTGTTTTAAAAATATAATTTAGGACACTTAATTAAAAATCAGATATTTCAGGCATAAGATGAACAACTGAACGCTACTTAAGGGGAGACTAAATGGTGAAAATTGCCAAAAATGACATTTTCAGTTCTATCGTGTAATTTGATTAATTGTAGTTTCCTCTTTCATTTTTAATATACGTGTTATCATTGTAGACATAATAGTTATATTTTAGATATATTTTTAGAAATGGCTCTGTAACTGCCATTTTGTATTGTGAATCCTGCACCATTTTATAGAAAATAACAAAGAAGAAAAAAGCATTAACTCTTATGCACTTTGGAGTAGAGAGGTAAAATTTACACTATCTTTTAGGGGAAGTTTTGCTCTATACATTGGTACCACTGTTAAGTATGACAGCTTCTGTGAGCTCAAGCAGGGCTCAAGTCATGTAGTTTTCTTTCTTTGCAAATATATTCTAGTTTGTTTCCTCCATTTTTCCTTTCAACAGTTTTTTCTGTGAATGAAATTTTCTGGTATAAATGACCAGTTTTCTCAGAAACTATTGAGGACAATTACATTTTAGAAGGATAAGAACAATCCTTAAGTGCTGTTGTGGATCTGCTCTGGTGTTAATAAGTTCTTATTTTTTAAATAATTGTTGATAAACTTTAACCTAGCCATGTTATTGTTTATCTTTTGTATAATCCTGTATATTTATACTGTGACTCATTATTGTTATTGCTTCTGTGCAGTGTACTTGTATGGTCATGATAAGACTTGTTAACGCAACCTAAAATAATTAAATTAAAAAATGTGGTATAACTAAGAAAGAATTCCTTTATTCAATAAGTTTGTTTATTAAATGCAAAAAAGCATATCAGTTAACTTTAAGGGATAAATTGTCATACTTGCACCGACCTATATTAGGTATAAGGAAGTGAATAAATTACCTTAGGAGTGAGTTTAGAACATGATGTGGTCTCTTCTATATCTGGTGACCACCTGTTTGAGGTGCTTTACTTATATAGGCAAATCGCGTCAAAAACACAAGAAACGTAGCCACTTTTCCGATAAATCACATGCAAAGTGGATACTGCCAACCTAAACCTGCTCCTCTCCTTCTAAAAAACATCCCTCGGCTACGCTTTGAGGTTGAGGGCCCTCAATCTCTCGGCTACGCCTTGAGGCTGAGTATCTTACCGGCTTCGGTGGCATTATTCATATGTTGCCAGCATTGCGTTAAAGTCAGAGAAAGACATCTAAGACCACTTCGATCGCTAATTCCGGTGCAAGTAAGGCAATTTACCCACTGTAAGATATACTTCTACATCCTATATAAATTTCAGTCTGATATCTTGAGTAGTTTCTGAGATAATGGGTCATGAATTTTAACAGATTTAACATTGGTAGGATAGGGCTTTTAATCTCCCCTTAAACAGATAGTCATGAAGCATTTAATGTTGTTTGATTTTTCTTTTACTTTCTTCTTATATTTATGTTAATCTTCCCATTAGGTTGTGAATTAACAAAAGTCTGCAACATTTATTGTACTTTTATAATATCAAATGGCAACATTACAGTCACCATAACTGGCACAGCAACACTCCTGGCTGTTGCAATCAGGATTTTTAGATTACAAGTTTTTATTCACCCCCATTCAGTTATGCTCATATCCCTGCTTCAGATATTCAATTTCAGAAATACCTAATAAAGATATTCTGATCCTTTTGCAGTGTTAACCATAAGTTCAAGAAAGTAGTTACTAATGATGTGTGGCATGTCAAACCAAATTAAGGTTAAATTAAGACGATGACGATGATGATGATCAAGAAGTTGTCACAGACAATGTCTTGTTATGAATTCAGTAAATGTGTAGGTTAGCCAATTTTTGTCTTTTAATTAAGGTGGCAGTAAAAGGTGAGCCTCAGAGACTACCTATTGTTAACAATGACTTTCCAAACTAAAACTCAAATAGATATTCAAAGTCTACTAGACGTATTTTCACTTTTTAATCATTAAAAAAATGTATCTTAACCTTCATTGTTTGCTTAAGGGGAGATTGAATGGTAAAAACTGCCCAAAAATGACATTTTTAATTATTTGTGCAGTTTTGTTAGTTGGAATTCTTTTTTAATTTGATATGTATTTTATCAATGTAGTCACAATAATCACATTTAAATAGGTATATTTTTAAAAATGGTACTGAAGCTGCCATTTTGTACTGTGAATTCTACACTTCACAAAAAAAAAAAGTTTTGCTCTAAAAATTTATACTACTTTTAGTATGGCAGCTTCTGTATACTCCGGCAATGTAGTTTCTTTCTTTGAAAATATATGGGAGCTTGTTTTCTTCATTTTTGCTGTAAACAACTTTTTCTGTGAATGACCCATTTTCTCAGAAACTACTGAAGATAATTAAATTTTATAATGACAAAAACAACCCCTAAGTGCTATTGTAGATTTGCTTTGGTGTAAATTGGTTGGCAAGTTTTTTAAAACATAAGATGGTATAATTAAGAAATTTTTTCCGTATTAAATAAATTTATTGTATAAAAGTAGATCAGTAAACCTACAAAGCATGTTTCTACATCCTATATAAATTTCAGTCTGATATCTTCAGTAGTTTCTGAGATTGGGTCATGAATTTAACAGACTTAACATTGGTGGAGCAGGACCTTTAATCTCTCCTTAGATGATGAATAGTTGATTCACTGATCTCAAGACAATTCTGGAAAACTACATCATTATTATAGCTCTTTATATGTTTTAACTATTTGTGACTATACTAGAATGTTTGCAAAAATAATGCTTTAATGAGTGTTTGGGATACTGAATATGTTACAAGAAATGCATGGGAGCCCAATGTATTTATAACAAATCCCTACTCAAAGTATGTAAAATCAGGAACTGTCAATGCAAAAATCAGTAGCTCTCTCATGCCCTAGAGTAAACGACAAAGTGAAACTAAATTTATATTGGCTTTATAACAGAATTTAGCATCTTCATAGGAAAAAATTAATTTTCAAATACAAAATGGTTCATTCAGTCATGAATTATGACTATGTCATACTCTGAACAAACTGACGTAATACACTAAGTTGCTGGAAAAGATGTAAATCTGAAATGTTTAATTTGTTCCCCTACAACATGTTTTAGCAATTTAAAATAAACGTGTTTGAGGTGTGAATAGAAGTAATTTAAATTCAGTAATTGGCAGGCAATGCTTTCTAAGAGTTGTAAAATTAACGAATCATATTATATGTAGGTGGATAGGTACTTATTTATTTAGTGTTTGAAACATGACCCTTTGGAGAATATTTGAATAACAAGATTAACTGATAGAGCTATTCTAGAATCAAACATAATATTGTATGTTTTCATTACCCAGCATTTATGCAAAAATATAAACATTTCAATAATTTCACATATAAATTAATTAATTTTTTTAACTTAATAGTGCATGCAACTGCAGTTACAGCAAAAAACAAAGAAACAAAAGCAGATTCTGAATAGGTATTAATTAATCTTGTTATAAATATTTAAGCATTCTATATTTGGATTATTTAAAGGAATGACTAGCTTAGAAAAGAAGATCAATTTTATTTGCAGTTTCTCTTACTTTTCTGAAGAGATTTTTTTAGCCTTTATCAAATTCAACTCCACATTCGATTACAAGTGCTGTTGAATTTTTTAAAAGCTAGATACATGCTAAAAAACAAAAAGAAAAAAAGGTGATCTTTAATCACCAGTAGCTTTATTTGAAATAAATCTCTACAGGCATAAATGCCTCTTCTTGTTTTAAAAACATGCCTTAATATATTCTCAAAATGCAGGTAGTGCACACAAACCTTCTAAATAAAAGAGGATTGCTAAGGAATGCAAAACTCTAATGATATGAGATAAATAGATGCTCTACATTACCATGTAAATTAGGTACCAATTAAAAAAAAATAGTTTCCTTTTCTTTCTTTTTCATTAAAAACGTGGTATAATAAACATCAGAGAAACTGTTCCCTTGATTTTTCAAATAGAATTTTGGGTGCATCTATGGATTTAATTGCCTTCAGAATTAATAAACTGTTTTATAAAACTCAGTTGTTTAGTTGTGCAACAGTATATATTAACCATAGTTCATGATGATTCATAAACTTCACTGAATCCCTGATCTAGAAAGAGCAAAGTACTTATTACGAATGGTGGCTAGGCCCAAGTTTCTTTAAGATACAAGTTACTCCTTTCAATAATTAAGCTTAAAATGAACACTGAAATATATTAAAAGTATAAAGTGCCATATTTTCATTTAAACATTTAAACTATGTTTAGACAGAGCAATGATCTCTACTTTTCATGTTTATAAATATTATTTTTAATTATTTATTTAAAATATGTGCATAAAGTTATGCCTACAGGAAATTCCTATCCTATGAACTACAATGAAAGCTTTTATGACTATTAAAGCACTGTAGACTTCCTTCCCTAATGGAGGAGATTACAGATCCATCAGTTACTCAAAACTAAGAAATTAGACTTAATGTGCTATTTGAGATATTTAATTATTGACACAATATAACATGAACTTTCTATGTGAAATCCAAGTA
This sequence comes from Deroplatys truncata, assembly GCA_030765065.1. Taxonomy (NCBI): domain Eukaryota; kingdom Metazoa; phylum Arthropoda; class Insecta; order Mantodea; family Mantidae; genus Deroplatys; species Deroplatys truncata. Next base: position 298,405,150 of record CM060975.1, on the reverse strand, counting down.
TGATTCACTAAAAGCTATGTATACTGTCCCTTGCTAAGTTGCAAAAGGAAATGTTTTCACATTCCCAAAGCTCAACTAATCTAATGACATTTACTGAAGAGCATAATAATTGTTCCACCATTTTACAAATAAAGCTTGCCAACAGAAATTCACAACTCTGAACTTTGCTTTCATATCACTGATTGAACCAGTTACATTACACTATATATAGGTACTTTTGTTGGTACATTTTGCACATTAAATGTTTATTTTGTTCTAGATTTTACGTTGCTCACTGGGTGTAACAGTTTTGTTAAATCTTAAAGATTTAAAGTATATAAAAACAAAAGTATGTTATGAATTTTACTGTCAGCTGTTTATTTTAAGATGGTTTCAATCACAACACAAGTGCACAATCACTGCCTAGCACAGTTTTAGTGAGCTTCATGAACATGCAACACAGACTTCCAACTAACATGCTCATGAGCATGAAAGACAGACAACAGGAGAGCTGGTAAGAGAGAAGTAATACCACTTACCATGGCAAATCAGGGGAACCAACACATTGGTATGCAGCCTAGGTCAGCAATTTGAGGATGAACACTTATGCTTTAAATCCATTGACTTCCTCAATTCTTTCACCCATTCATTCAGCCATTCACCCACACTTAAAACATTCTAAGGCTCCTTATCTCTGTCAGGAATTTCTCAAGTTACTTTAAAACATGGTGCAAAAGTTTTCAGCTTCAATTACATTATTATCAGTATCTATGCACACATTTTTCTTAAACTTATAACTTTGTTTTCTTAATTTATATCTGAAACTTACATCAAGAGACTCATTTTTGAAGCTACAAGCACATGGAAATTTAAAAGAAAATGAGAGAAAAACTGATCTCTCTGTCAAGGTTTATGGATAAATTGTTATATCAGAACTAGGTTAGCAACTTAAACGTACAGTATCTCAGATAAGTATATTTATATGTGAAAGATAAGCAACAGAAGTTTGTGCTTCCCCCTACTCCAACAACACAATTTGTGTTTAACTTGTATTTCATCTGCATTTCATGTGCAACGTAATACAACTCATTGTAGCTATACGCTGATTATGCATTGGAGAAACTACTTAGCAGCATTGTTTATTTATGTAGCTTTCCTTTTAATTTTTTTTAATTAACTAAATCTAAACTAGGCTACACCAGTGAACATGAAACAGCATGTATTTTTGGTATACCTAAGTTTAGATAAGTCATGTATTGATTTTTAATGCAGAAAGTGACTTTTTTTTTAAATCCACCTAATGTTAGACCTAATTCAAATGGATGCTATAAGTTTTTAAATGCCAAGCTCTGCCATAGAGAGGAGATTATACACAACAAACAGTTCTGATGGAATGGATGAATTTTCAGCAATCTGCTGCATAAGTAAAGCAATTTTAGTAGTGGTTTAAAGTTACATAAACCCTTTTAATCAGCAAAAATGGGAGTTTACTAAAGGATACTAGATTCTACTAGATAATAAAATATATATTTTGATAACTAACCTGTTTTATGATGCAATCTATATAAACTGTAGCATATAAAAGTTTACTGGTAGTATTTTTTGACCTGGCCATTTTTTTAACAAAGAATATAAAAAAAAAAATCACAGTTTTTTTTTTAAAATTACAATTAATCTTTCAGTTTTATAGTCCTCTAATTTCACCCTCCAGCGCCTTCATTTATTCAGCAATTTGAGTTTTAGCTTAAGAGTGAGAACATTCCCCTCTGTTCTGTGGAAGTAGTCATACTGAAACCACATGGAATTGCAATTTGTTCATAGACAAACTGATGTATATCTGGCTGTGCTCTATATAGGGTATTTAATTAATATGGTAACTATTGCTCAAATATCTGCACACTAGAACTGATTCATCATGGAAATGATGCCGGGAGAGTTGCAACTAAAATACTTAAATGCTGGAAACTTGGCTTTCTGCTCCCAAATAAGTAACATGTCTCATAAATATGTTCTCTCTCAGCAACAAAAGTTATTGTAATTTCTTGCTCAGTATTATCATTAACTTTCTAGTGTACCTGAGGTTAAGAGTGAAGCCTTTTGTCTTTACTTTTATCTAAAAGTAATTTCTTACACAAATAAGAAAAATTAAATGCAGTAACCTGCAGGGATCACCTTTTTTCCAAGCTTGCATTTATGTATAGCAATAGGATTTTAACATTAATGGAAGTGTGGAATTTCTTATAGAAAATACACATACATTTATTTGTAGGTTAATTTCTTTAGAGATTTTTGAGAAAATCACTCTAAACTGGAAATAGTTTTATCAGTTTAACTTCTCATTGAATGTGTGTCTAAAGCAAACCTGGAACTTTATCTTCATGGATATATGTATGATTTTTCTTGAAGAGAGTATTTTTGGGAAAGTTTTCAACAAATTCCTACGCACATGACAAGCACATTCATGTTCAAAATGAGCCATAAATAAACACATGTTATTCCACAATCTTATTAACTTGAGCAATAGAGGCACTTAATTAAAGGGACCTTGAGCTAGCAACAACACTATCCAACAAGGGAAAAGTGCAAGGGGAGAGGATCCATATTATTGCTGCAAGAATGCAGTCACAAATTACAACTTTTGAAAATGCCATTGCTTTGGTATTGCAAGTGACTTGAATGTTAGTTATGAGGCATTCTAATGCATGTTTGTGGTAACATATATGACTGAAAGCAATTTCTCAGTGTTGTAAAGCATCCCTGAGTGTATTTTTCCCTGTTTGTTTGTCCAAGTGCTGTAAAAACCTGCATATTGGCTGGCTGTTCTATCAAAATGCTGATTGTAACTTTATAGCTGATCAATCATATAAACTGCTCGTGAAGCTAATCTCTAAAAGATTTTTAATCCTTTTTATTGTGTTAATGCAATATTATTTTATCAATTTACTTTAGTGATTAGACAAAGACATTACCAATTTCATATGAGTGCTCTATTCCACAAGGAAAACATAACACAAAATTTATATTATAACTTTTTAATATATTTACCAACCTAGAAATAATTTTTACTTTTATGTGGTTCAGTTGATATGCAAAGTTACTAGCACAAATGCAGTCTTCAGTTTTATTTCAGCTTTAAGGAGGGTCTCAACGTCGTATAGTGATGATACCTGTATCTTGATGACTCTTATTATTCTACATATTTATCATTGTAATCTTTTAGTTGTATCTATTATAATGACATGATTCAGTTGTGTATCCACCACATTGAATCGCAATAAACTGAAATTAAAATTATATTTATCTTCAGAATTTTTTATTCTGCTAATTATGCTGACCATTCAGTCCTTCTTGCATTCTCAAAAAAAAACTACAGAGGCAGCAGAATATGAAAATAATTACTATTATGCTTACACAGAAGATTTCTCTTGCACTGACATGAGAGTATTTCACGTTCAATAATAGTACTCACATGAGTGGTAAACAAATGTGTTTACTTTTAAAAAGTGCTTATTCTCTATTATATATAGAGAATAAATGCACAAATAGTGTACAAATTACAGTATTTCTGTTTATGTACCTGCTTTAAAGTAATACACACCATTAATTGTATTGCTGCACATCTGCATGAAATAAAATAATTAGGGTAAAAGGCAAGAAAATGAATAAAAGGTTTGTTTTAAAATCTTTACGCATGTGTGCTTGATAAAACTTCTTTTGAAAGTGCATTAACCTCAAAGAAAATAAAGTTTTATCATACTAATCTGGGAGTATGTTTGAAGTAGCCTTAGAATGTACATTTCATGAGCATTTTACTGAAATTTCTATGGGTAATACTGCAGGTATAATGAATTACCTTCAAGAGAACTTCTGTTGCAGTTTTGGAAATTTTTCTATTCCTAAGTTGCTCATGTTGCATTGAAAATAGGTATGTTTTACTTTTATTTAATACTAAAAAATTGAAATCTATCTTTTTAATCCTGACAGGTTTGTTCATCTAGATTAATCAATTTGTATTTCAGTGCTGACTAAGATGTGTGCAAATGTTGGTATATTCGCTGTATAAAATTGGACACACACAATGTGACATGAATTTGTTGCTAAAATACTAACAAAATTAGTATAATAAAAAGGAATAAAAAGAAATATTCTCATCACATAATTTGAGTATAAAGTGAAAACAGAACTGTTATGATAAACTATTTTAATCATTTATTTGTTTTTTTGGAAAACTAATTCTAACCTGATTTTATTAATACCTTAATTTTAACAAAGTTTTATAAACATTTGTTAATTATTTTGGTACTGTTGGTAGCTGTAAAAGTTAATGACAATGCTACCACATGAAAATCAATAAAATCAAAAACTTTATTTTGACACAACTGCAGGAGTAGCTGTAGTCTCATTTAAGCTTATTTTAAGAACACCTTCCTGAAGAAGTCTTCTTTTGATGCTAGCTTTGTTGCTGCTTTATAATAAGTGATGTTTGCACTGCAAGATGCTATGAGGTCAGTCCCAGAAGTACTTGCCCTGATGTATAGATAGTGGTTGTTGTTTCAAACAAATGGCTGTGGTAGAAAGTACCAACATTATAAAGCTTAAGTTTGAAGTTTGACGATGTTACGTTGTTTAGTAATTGTTTGGCAGCATTAATAGCGAACTCTCTCAGCAAATTTGTAAACATGGATAAAATTGGTCATCGTTATGTGATATAATACTTTCATTTGAAAGGTCTTAGTCCAACTAATATTAAAGCTGAGCTAGATTCTACTCTGGAGGAGTCTGCTCCTTCGTTTACAGCAGTAAAATATTGGGTGGCAGAGTTTAAGCGAGGCCGTAGGAGCTGCCAAAACAAACATCGCAGTGGTCGACCAAATGAGGTGACCATGCCAGAAATTATGAGGAAAATCCACAAAATGGTATTGGATGACCATCAGCCAAGTGCACGAGCTAGCAGACATTGTAGGCATTTCAAAAATTGCTGTACATTGCATACTGACTGAAATGTAGACATGAGAAAGCTATGCACATGATGGGTGCTGCGTTTACTTACAATGGAACAAAAGCAGCCATCGTGAAGATGTTTAAGTCAAGTGGTTGGTGAATTTTTGCTGCAATAGAGCCAAGTTTTTGTGTTGATTCTTTATCATGGATGAAACATGAGTCCATCACTTCACACCTGAGATGAAGGGATAGCCAAAACAGTGGATTGAAATGAAAGAGGAGAATCTGCTCCAAAGAAGGTGAGACAGTTCCGTTTGCAGACAAGGTCATGGCATAAGTTTTTTGGAATGTATGTGGAATAATTTTTGTTAACTTCAAAAAGGAAAAGCAATCAATGGCGATTACTATGCAAACTTATTGCAGCATTTGAATGATGAAATCAAGCAAAAACGGTCACATTTAGTGAAAAAGAAAGTTATATTTCATCAAGACAATGCACCAGTTCACACATCCATTATCCTATGGCCAAAATCAATGAGTTAAAGTTCGAATTGCTTTCTCATGGACCCTATTTGCCAGATTTAGCCCCTCTAATTATTTTCTATTTCCAAAGTTGAAGAAATAGCTTGGTGCTAAAAGATTTGCCAACAGTGAAGAGCTGGAGTCTGCAGTTGATGGCTATTTTGCAGAACTCGATGGTTCTCAGTATAAACAGGGTATCGAAGCTATTCAACACTTCCAGGAAAAGTGTATCGAGCTGAAAGAAGACTATGTAGAGAAATAAAGATGTTTTTTCCCAAAATGTTTGTGTTTTCTTTGTTAGGTCGGGTACTTCTGGGAGAGCCCTTGTAAATTTACATGAGAAATCTCTGTTCATTTAACAATTTTGATTATCTACATATTCACTGTTTTTTGAATAATGCTTTAAATAATGATAATGCCGTACAACTAAAGCGATGTCAATAATTTATTTATAATGAATTCACAAGTCAAAAAGAAGTTTAAAACATGGCAGCAATTCAATTTGTAATTTTGCTAAGTAAACTAAAACCATGTTGTTTTAACAATGTAAACCAATGTTATGACATAAAAAACAGAAATAACTCACAAAATAAGAAAAAAAAATTTGCTATAGTTGCATTACACAAAACTCCTGAAATCTATGTGCTATTTAATCATGCTTGTAAAAAGCATTTGCCATTGCACAGGGAAGATATTTTGCTTGTCATTGCTTTATATTGAAATTACAGGACAATTAACCACTAAAATCATTAATAAGTCTCTTTGAAAACACACGAAAAATTAAATAGGAATGGTTATAAGTGTTAAGACATAGGTAACTTATTAAGTCTGGAAAAATATTATAAAAATTGCATTATGGATGGCCTTTTAGAATGGAAAATATAAAAGCTATAAACATTACAGCAATTGGTTAAATTCAGTATCATTCAATCAAGGTCAGAAAGAAATAATATTTATTTTGATTGTGGAAATAAATGAATAAAATCAATAGAAACAACTACAGATACATTACTGAGAAAATTATCTGTTACCATTGTAATAATACACAGCGCAATAAATAGCTGGAGTAATAGTAAAAAATGTTTTCTTAGCAACAAATTCATGGCTTGCTTACCAATGAGTTAACTAAAAGAAAGAAAGAAACCAGAGTATATTCCTAGAAAAATGTTACATTATTTTTCTTCATCATGCAGCAGTTTTATTGCATGTAAACTGTTTTTGTGTGTCTTGATCACTTTTTAAATTTGTATAAGGTAATACTTATATTCCTAGACTAACCCTAAGTTTAATTACATCTATAAGTGTTTGAAACAGTTCTCTATGAACCTGTAACATCTATGCAAATTAGTGTTTTCAACTACTGTAACAGTACAAAGCAATGTACTATCAACGCTGAAACTATGTAGGTACTAACTACTTCATATCTCTCAAGCTGTTTGCTGAAATGTAAGACACAGCTTGAATGGTTGATAAACCTCTTATGTGGGAAAGTCAAATTAAAACATTTACTGTATAATATTTAACTGAAATGTTTCTCTCCCCCACCTTTTTTGTGAACTTGTGATGCACAGAATTTAATTAAATAATATTGAAGCCCTATTTTGGTTATGTCAGATGACAACAATACGAAACAAGACAGAAGGTGATGTTGCATATACAAGTAACAAGCAACAAAGACTAGTAAGATGCAACTGAAATTTTTTTTCTCTAGTAAATTAAATTAAGTTTTATTTATGGACGCTCTTTAACTATGGTGATTCTTAGCATCCCATTCTATGCTGGGTGGTGAAAGACCAGAAATTTTGCTCAGAGGCCTCTTTATCCAGCTTAAGGTTCTTTTATGTGCCATAAATCCATGACACGGGACCACTGGCTTTACTTCCCTTCCAAAGGAAACCATGCTAAGGATTTTTATGCCTGAAAAAAATCCCTCATCCTCCACCGGGTTTGAACCCGCGACCTTGGTAACTAGATACCCCTAGACCACGGAGGACAACAGTCTCCAGTCATTACATTTGCAAGTTTCATCTGCATATGAAACTGTAGAAAGGTAAAAAAAAAAAAAAGAGTATTCTTTTTAATTTGTGACACTCCTGTGTAAAAATTGTTGGCTGTTAATGCCAAAAAGATTAGAAATAGAATTATTCATGCAAAGTTTATATGAATACAAACATTTTCAAAATGTTTCCATACTAGATATTATTTTAGAGTAATCTTTTATTAGAATAGAGCTTGCTTCTATATCCAACAGCAAAGCTGCAGCACCATGAAGGGCTCTCAAGGAAAAACATTCCAAGGGATTCCATGTGTCAGTAAAATAAAAAAGTTGACACTAAAATTGACTTAGGAGCATAATAGTGAATTTTGCAGTCTTAAAAAAGATTGAAAACTACATAAAGAAATTTAACTAGAGATGGTGAACTAAGCTTAAGAAAAGGTTTGAACTTCATAGACCAAAGTGTTACAAAAGAGTTCAACATTAAAAACTTAGAAGACAAAGTCAATATAAAAAATTTATGTATCACTTTTGGGCAGAAAATAAATTTAAAATCTCAGGATCTGGTAGAAATTTCCAGAGAGTGTGGAATTTTTCTTCAAAACAATAATTCCCTTGTCAGAATTTGAGAACTATGGAGATGAAAATGATTGTGACAGCATTTCAAAAGCAGGTAATTAGAGGGATCACAATCTTATATCCCTTGCACCGCTTCACCTCTCTACAGCTCATATGTAAGTTAAGATAACATGGAAAAAATTGCCTCAGAGGTGCATAAAATACAAACAACTAGCTTTTATGATTCTGGTCTGTTGGTCAGAGATGAAACCAGTGACTGAAATTTTAAACCTAGGTGTAATCTATATGTTTTAATTAGCAAACATCTGTATTTCAAAGAACAAAACTCAGGCTGACTACCAATGAAATGAAGACCTGAGTTATCTCTACAAACTTATTTATTTTGTCTTTTAAAGTTCTTCCTTATTCTGCTTTTGTTGCATTTAATTATAGCATAAAAGTAAACTCATTCTTTTACATACAACTCAAATGTTTTCATTTGACTGACCAGTATTTTCTCTGAAAACAGAGATGATGTAATAGGGGTAGAATATATTTCAGTGGAGCACCAGTTAAGCTCTGATTCTGGTCACTATGGTGATGAAGTAATAATTGTAGAGCTAACCTCTATATCTAAACAAAAACCTGCAGTTAGAAAAGGTCTTCTAAAAACAGAAAACTGAAGGAGTATCATTAAAAGAACAAAGAAGAATGACTTAATACAAAGAGCAGGTTTACTCAAATAAGGTTTGGTTTTAGCAGTGTGAAGGATCATTACATATCATATCACACATACTGACAAAATTGTTAACATTGATGTCTCAGACTTCAACTTCTTTGTTCCTCAGTTGTACCTATAAAACTAAGCAACAAATTTCAAATGTTAGATTTTTTTTCAGTGGTAGTTTTCTTTGAATCAATACACAAAAACTATTTTTAAAAATTATCATTATTGATTATAAATTCAAGGACAACCTTTTTATAAGATCAATGACAAGAAAACCATTAATGAAAAAATATCCAACATTCTAAATTCTTATTAATTATATATTAGAACTTAATACATTGAAATGTGACACATCAAGGTCCAGAACTTGGGTGATTTGACAAGGAATGATCCCCTGATGAACTAGAATAGTACATCAAAAAATTTAAAAGTAAGGAAAGGCAAGATTTATAAGGTGCAGCAATGTTTAATGATGACATAATGAGAAACAAACAAGCATTAGCTATGTTATTTACCAAATTTTGGTTGTTATGACTGTATGACCTTGGTTGATAATTGAAGTAATGCTGGTTGATTTCTCATTAAATCATTAACAACTGACACCAAGCAAAATTTACACATTTAAACAATTATGTTTACAAATGATTCAGAAATGATGTATCATGCCAGTATTCCAAAACTGCCTGCTAACTAAGAAATCTGTAGTTGAAATATTTTAGAGCCTGAAGTCTTGTTGCAAGGTTTTTGTGCTTACAGATTTTTGCAGTTTCTGTGTTAAACAGTTAAAATACGCACCCTTTTTAAATGGAAGATACAAGTCTATTCCAAAGAACTCTTCTTAAAGAATTCAGTAAGCTTGTTCCATAGTCACGTTAGTTTCTTTGCAATATAATGCTTGCTTAATGATATGACTATGCCCACAGAAACAATTTATTTACTGCTTAGCATATGTTATTAATTACATGAAGTAATGACAAGGCAATTTGGTTGATGGAAGATGAGTGTTAGGTTTTAAAGGTTTTATGGAAGAGTGGTAGGTTTTAAGGCAATGCACCTATAAAAAACTGAAGTCCACAATTGTCTTTTGATTAACTTGAAGCTTTAGCATGTTTTCAGAAAATAAAACCAATTATACACACAATATTTTAATAAGCAATGTTTAACTGTAGTTTTGAGATTATTTTTCTTTATTTGTAGTTTTGATGTGGTAATACAAAATACTGAGTGATGAAATTTATTCATAACCTAGTGCCACTGAATTTATATGTATGCTGTAATTGCTAATCATTAAACTTGCTTTGTAGTGCTCTTGTGAGGAGCAGAAAAAACATCTGCAAGAGCATATCACAACTGCATGATCTAGTAACTATCTCAAGAGAGCTAAGTCTCGGAAACAAGCAAAAGACTTTGATATTGAGTAAATCTAAGGAACTATCAGGTGATTAAATTGATGGTATTCAGCATGGCACAGCATGGACTGTAATTATTGTAGGAGTGTGAAACCTTGTAGATAGTGTGATCACTGCGCAAAGTTGCCAGCAGGCTGCACCAGTATGAGAAGATGCCAGCCCCTTTACCTGACCGCCTGGATTTTAGCAGCAGCTCTGCACAATAATGGTATTTAGAGCAAATAGCCTGCACAATTATGGCCCAAGCAACAAACCCTTTGTGTGTGCCACTAGCCTTTCTGGAAATTTCCTTGGCAGCATGTCTGAGAAGTTGGTCCATAAGAAGCTGTTCCATAGAGAACATCCCATTTTGTTGCAGAGCTATATAAGGGGACCGCTAGCATGGAGTTGTCATTGTGTTGAATCAGAGAGACAGTCAAGTGCAGTCAACAGCTGAGAGCAATGAAGAAGTTGGGCTATCCTGAGCATCTAAATGAATGAATAAAGTTGTTCCAGCAAATGGAGTTGCCATTTGTTACAATATGCTAATTAAGCAGTGCAATTGGGAATTATTCAAAGTTTTGCCACCAGGTGTAAGTATGGCACTGTAAGCCATCAGAATGTTCAATTTTGTGTGGCTCTGATATCGGTATGTTTTTCTAGTGTCACTATGTTGTGCCAGTTCCTTGGTTTGATGACATATGCTTATGATTCCTTTTGTGAAGTAAATCTTCATTGAAAATGAAGGTTGAACATTTTTGGCTGTTGAGAAGAGGGACTTTGCACTGAAGTGAAGTTGTTTTACTAGAATGGCATGAACATCATTACAGAGGTGACAGAGAAACTGGGTTGTTGTGTGGCAGTGAAGAAACTAATAACATTTTATCAATGAAAAATAATATCTCTTTGCCAACTTCAAGAAAATGATTTGCCAGACCATACAAATTTCAAGTCATAATGTTTGAATTGATGGCTCTCTCTTCCCCTCTTCTCTCATTCTCCAAGATACTCTCTGTTGCTCTCCATTTCAGTTCCTATGGGCCAAGTTTTTTACTACACCAGCAGTTCTCAAACTTTCATATTTCATATCACCCTATTTTACTTTCTCTACTGCTTACCTATAGCAAGTAGAGTAAGTACGAGGGGCACTATTTATATTTTGAGCCTAATAATTAACAAAAAGTAATTTCTGGTTGAAAACTGGTTTATTGTTTTTAAAATATTCTCCTTTATGATCAATACACTTTTGCATCCGTTTGAAGCTTTTGTCAAAGCATTTATTCCAGTCTTCTTGAGACACCTCTAAAACATGTTTTTGAAGGCATCAATGGCTTCTTCTGCCAACGAAAATCATTGTCCACGCAATTTGTTCTTGATGTTCAGGAACAAAAAGTCATCATTTGGTGCCAAATCAGGACTGTATGGTGGATGACCCAACAATTCGATTTTTTGAGCCTTCAAATACTCTGTTGTTAGACAAGATGTGTGTGTGCTTGCATTGTTTTGATGAAGAACGATCCTATGGTTCTTGTTGGTTTTCTTTACTTCACTGAGGACTTCCGGCAAACAAATGGTTGTGTACCATTCGGCATTGACCGTTTTACATTCCTCTAAAGGCACTGTTACCTCATGCCCAGTTTTGCTGAAAAACAGGCGACCATTTGCGTCGAGTGCGAACAACTTTTGTTGGATTTGCTTCATCTTGAAACACCCATACAGTCGACTGCTGTTTACATTCCGGCTCATACGCATAGATCCATGATTCGTCCCCTGTTACAATCTTATATACGTCTTTTGAGGCACTGCCATTGTATTTCTTGAGCATTTTTGTACACCAATCAACACGAGCATCTTTTTGAGATTGCATCAAATTATGTGGGATCCAACGAAAGCAAACCTTTTTCACAGGTAAATAATCATGCAATATTTTATATATTGCTGGTGGAACTAATGCCTAGGGTTGCCTCAATCTCGCAATATGTCGCATGACGATCTTTCATTATTAGTTTTTGCACAGCATCAATGTTTTCTGGCACAACAACTGATTTTGGACGACCTTCACGAACTTTATCATTGAGCGAAAAGCAGCCACGATTAAATTCATTATACCAGTGTTTCACAGTCAAAGGATGGAGTTTCGTCGCCAAATGTGGAAGTTAGTTGATCGATGCACTCTTGTCTTGATAATCCATGTCCAAAGTCGTAATAAATCATTGCACGAACATTTTTACGAGTTAATTCCATGTTTTTGTTGACACACAATTTTCAAGTTAGTGTAAACAAAACAAATGATCCTCTATTGACAAAATGTTTGAAGTAGATTATGGTAAAAAATGTCAAACTTTCCATTGGAAATGTCAGATAGCATCTACAATATTCAGAGTTGCCAAGGCTCAAAATATAAATAGTGCCCCTTGTATTGCATTCCACGCAAACATTTGATATGAAAATTTCACTGGAAACACACATTTTGATATCCCCTGAATCCAAAAGAACATTTTTATGGAAATTTGTGTGTGCATGTGTGTGCAGCACACTCTTAAAAATGAAAAGTAAGTGAAATGCCAAACTTAGTGTTGAAGTTCAGCATCTTACAACGATGCAACAAACATTTTCATGAAAACCCTCCCACCCCAAACTACCCTTCATATGGAAACTCTTTCCTTATTTTCCAGTTTCTCAAAAATGGCTCTAATGATTTTGATCAAAATATCATATGTTTAAGATATTTTCATGACAAATGAATGCACATCTAATTTTTGTGTCTAGCCTGTGAAGTTCTGTTCATTCTGAATGACTTCTGTATAATTGGTAAACTGTAAGAGATAGACAAGATCTTACTACATAAAAATTGCAGATGTTGTTAAAGCACACAATTTATGTAAAATAAAATTTGTGTGCCATTAACCATTTCCAAGACAATGTTTGTTATTGGTTTGAAGTTTCAAATACTTAAAGGGCATGGAATTTCAAAGCCCTAAATTAGCGATCTGCTTTTTAAAAAACTACTATATCCTCCTTATATCTGCAACGAAATGTGTAACTGTATAATGAAGGTTTATCTGGGTTACCAAGAGGCAGATAGAACAAACTTTTATAAGAATAGTTTGTAGTAGGAGTGAGTAGAGAAAGTCATGTGGATGCAATACATCAGATTTTTACCCAGGATAATAATTCTACACGCCTTATGTAATATAAAGGTTAAAAATAGGATGATAATAGCCCAATATGCAGGAATGTAAACTTGATTTGGCAAAAACTTTTCTGATGCCTTTACTTGTCCATTTATTCAATGCCACCCCTGTCAAGCTATGGTGCCCTGCAAGTGTTCCTCACAGTTTGAGAACTAATGGACTACACTGTGTTACATTCTCTCTTACATAATGACAGCATTAAATCGAAACGTCTAGCAGGATTTCTGAATAAACCTAATCACCCAGTACTAATCACTGTCCCAAATTTTTATTCTCAACTTAAAAAACTAATACATATAAAGAAATTGTGCAGCCATTGATTAGTTTCAATTAGTGTACAAGAATTTTTTTTTTATATATTGTGTTGTTAATGAATTTCTCAATTTAACAATTATGAATTATAGAAAATATTGAAGTGCAAATAAATTATTTAATTTATTGTAATAACTGCAAAGCAGTTTTTAAATTCTTCATACCTTAAAACTTTCCTGGAAGTTTCTTTCATACAAATGAAAAAATTGATGTGTTGCACTCAAATGACTTTCTCTTCTCTTGTACAAACTATTTTTACAAACTCTTATTCTCCATCTACTTCATGTCAATCCAGATAAACATTTGCAGAAACTATCATATTTTCTTGTAGGTGCAAGGGGAATATGGTAGGCTTTAAGCGATAGTCAAATCTTTTAAGGGCTGGTTGCTATGTGGGGCATGTCCAGGAAATAGGGAATGAATTCCAATGAATTGGAAAATTCAAACAAATAACAAGGAATATCTCGGAAATGGTTCATTTGACAAAAACATGTATAGGATATAAATTGTGTGTTTTAATGAGATCTACATTTTTTGTGTAGTAAAATTTTGTCTATCTCTTACGGTTTACCAGTTATGCAAAAGTCATTCAGAATGAAGAGGACTTTTGGGGACATTCCCAGAAAATTCATTTGCTGCAAAAGTATCTTAAACAAATTATATTTTAATCAAAATTGTTAAGAACCATTTTTGAGAAAATCAAAATTTTTGAAAAATGTTCCATGTAAAGGGTAGTCTGGGGTGGGGGAATTTTCTTGAAAATCTTTGTGTTGCATCCTTGGAAGATCTAACCTTGAATACCAAGTTTGTGAACAGCATAACTCAAAAACAAACAGTCAGATAAATTCCAGACACATACAAACATGTTTTTCTAAAAATGCGTTATTTGGATTCAGGGCATCTCAAAACATGTATTCCCAGTGAAATCTGAGCATTGGAATTTTTGGCGGAATGCAATACTTCTCCTACTTACTATATGTGTGGAGAAAGTAAAATAAAAGTGGTATAATAGAGCATTTTGAATTGCGAAAAATGCTGGAAAAATGAAAAGCTAGTAAAACTGAACTTGAAATATAACTGCACTTTAACTAAATGGCATGGATGTCATTTAAATGTTCCTTTGGAGCTTCAAAAATATACAATTTAAGAAAACAATGTTGTAGCACTAAAGTTCAAACTATACAAATAATAAAAAAGTATTGGTACATTTGTTTTTGTCAAACTTCACTAATGCATTGCCTAAAAGAATTATAGCTATGTTAGAACAATGCTGTTTTAAATTAATTTAATTGAAATAAGCCTGTAACAGGGTAGAGGGGAATAATTAGAAATTTAGCAGTCATTGTAGTGACACACTTCCTTCACTTACTGTTGCTAAGCGCAGCAGTTGAGGAAACAATGGCTTCCAAAACATTAAGCAAATATATGACTGTATCAATTTAAAAAATTCTAATTAAATGCTGCTTAATGATATACAACTATGTGCTATATATAATATATTTTATCCACGTTTTCTTTCTGTTACAATGGCTTTAATGATGGAGTACAAATTTAATTCATTAGGTGCCTTTCTTTCACACTGTGACCACCACACGGTGGCTTGCACGCCAGCTGCCATAGCTCAGGCTCCTGCAAAACAGTTGTAATATCCCCACAACCGCCTTATGTTCTCATAGTTACAGTTACAATTACAATGATAAGAAGCATATTCCTTATCATAAGAGATGTTGAAAATGTTGTCCCTCTCTATGCACACATTTTTGGCATCTTCTCAGGAAAGTATATTTATACTTGAGAGTTCAATATCTGAAACTAATGTTTTCCTTTAGTTCTTGCAATATATGGGGGTGTGTTTCATACACTTTTAGTTTTCAAGTTCCCCCATTGATGAGAATTCCACACAGTTAAATCAAGGGATCTTGAGGGCTACAATCCTTTACTAATTACCCTATCTTCAAACATTTCTGGAATAAATTTAATAAGAATAATCAAATAGAGAGTGCAATAGATATCCTTAATTCTGTTATGCAAAGGGTGAAAGAGGAAATGAAAACAAAAAAGAGGGTTTACATAAATGATAAGGGCTGGTTTGATGAAGAATGTAGGGCATCAAAAAGACAAGTAAATCAACTGCTGGTTAGCTGGAGGGAATTAGGTGTTAGAAAATCTAGGGACGATTATATGCAAGGGAGGAACTCGCATAATTTATTGTTTAGAACAAAAGATAAGGGACTGGAGGGAAAGTAATGAAAGGAATTTGATAAAGTATGTAAATGAAAATAATGTTAATAAGGTATGACAGGTTCTCAAGTGGACCTATAATAAATGTGTAACTAAACCCAATATTGAGCCAGGACAATGGATGGAGTATTTTAAAACATTATATGGGGAAGACAGGAGTATAGGAATTACGGGATTTCTGGAAATAGGGAATGTTTTTGTAGAGATATTGGATGGTGAAATTAGGAATGAGGAAATAATAAAACAAGTTAAGTTACTGAAGAAAAATAAAGCTACTGGAATTGATGGCATCCCAGCAGAATTTCTTAAGGAGTGTTGTACTGAAACAGGAGGAGTGAACATTTTATTAGATTTATTTAATGTAATTATTAGAAAGGGTTATGTACCTAAACGATGGAGGGAAGCTATCATTCATCCTATATATAAAGGCAAGGGTAATGTCAATAAACCTAATAACTACAGAGGTATTGCATTACTATCTAATATAGGAAAACTTTTTGCGGGCAGTTTGACGGCTAGACTACAAATTTGTGTTGAAGAATATAATATCCTTTCAGAATTCCAGATGGGCTTTTGCAAGGGAAGGAGAACAATTGATAATTTATTTATTATAAAGACATTAGCAGACAAATATTTAAAAGAAAAAAGGGATAAATCGTATATGGCTTTTGTAGACTTAGAGAAAGCTTATGACCGAATTGAGTTACAACTTCTGTGGCACAAATTAGTGTACAAGGGAGTAAGCCAGCAATTGGTGAAAATTCTTAAAGCATTGTATTTTGAGAACACCTTCTGTGTAAGGGTGGAGACAGGCTGTGTAACAAGAGAAATTAAACAAAAGAACGCCTCAGGCAGGGATGCAAGCTAAGCCCAGTTTTATTTAATTTACACATAGATGATGTCTTACTAGAAATTGGAAGGAATAATAACTGTGCACCAGTAATTAACAACATCCAAATCCCAGGACTTCTTTTTGCAGATGACCTAGTGGTAGGATCTATTACAGTAAGTGGTTTAAAACAGTCATTACAAGCAATTGAATATATATTGTAAAGAATGGAGGTTAAAAGTGAATCAAGAGAAAACACAGATTGTGGTTTTCAAAAATGGGGGAAAATTAAGCAAATATGAAAATTGGAAGGGAGAGAATAAAGATTACAGGGTGGTGCATGACTGTATCTATTTAGGAGTAAAAATAGATGGAGGTAATAAATGGGAGAAACAAAAGAAGTTTGCATTGGCAAAAGGTAAAGGGGCGATGGCAGCAATTACAAGCTGCAAATATAAAGTACCTAATATAAATGTTAAATGGCTGGAAAAAGTTTATGAGATGGTTGTGGAGGCAAAAATGATGTATGGTATAGAAATATGGGGATTAGATAGAGGATGGGAATGTATAGATGTGGTGCACAGGATGTTTTGTAGAGAAATACCAGGGCTACCAAAGTCAATTGTAAGACAGGTAGTGCAATTACAGATGGGCAGGGTGGCGACTAAGGGGAAGATAATGGAAAGAACTTTGAAATTTTGGTTCAGAACTTTAAATCTAGAAAAAAGTAATGTGTTAAGACAGTGTATAGAATACCAAGAGAATAGTTTAATGAATGATGGATGGATAAGTAATTTACAGAACGTTTTGGAGAAAAATAGGTTAGGAGACATGTGGAGAAGGAGAGAAAATAACGTGAAAAATTTTTGGAAAAAGGCGAGGAAAAGACTGGAAGATATAGAAATACAAAACATGTTCAGTGAGATTGCCGAAAAGAGCTCATTGGTTTGTTATAGGCCAATGAAAACTACATGGGGTAGGGAAAAATATATAGACATAGTAAATAAAGAAGAGAGAGAATCTATTGCAGGGGTAACAACCGGAGCATGGAGGCTAAGAGGGTTTAGACAGGGTATTCCTCAAAAGCAATGTCCGATATGTGGTGGTAATGAAGACATTGAACACACAGTATTTAAGTGCCAAGGAGCAGAAAATTGGAGAAGAGAATTTATTAAAAAGAAGTGGTTGAAGGGGGATAGAAATACACTTATAATCAAAATGATGTGCAAGGACGCTAGGAGCATTGGACAGTTTTTGTGTAAAGTCAAAAATAAACGGCTTTGGACAGTGGATAGAGAAAAGTAAGAGGTAGTGTACCTTACATTGAATGGAAAACTATAGTGAATATGTGATGGTTAAGTAACCAATAAGTGAAAAATGAAAAACAAGTGGAAATAGGACATGAAAAACTAAAACAAGATAATTTATTGATGAAAAATTGTAAAATGTAAATAAACTGTAATGATTGTGTACAGAGTGAGTGGCCAGGGTCAAAGTTCAGTAGACAATCAAATTGTAAATCTCTTAGCACAATAAAACAATACAACAACAATAATGATTTCATCAGCAGTATGTGTGGTAGCAGAGTCTTGTTGGAAAAACCCAGTTTTTATAGTTCTAAATTTAATGATTTTTTTGTTGTTTAGTGAATTAAAAGCCTGAGTAATAACTGACATTCAGTAATGCTCAGCTGTTGAGAAAATGGGTGTAGTCACTCCTGTACCCCTCTGCCTTTATTGTTTGTTCAGAAAATATAGGTCCTATACTTCTGTATCCATTTACTGTATACAGTAGACCCTCATTTAGCTGAATTCCAAGGGACCGAAAAATAGCCAATTCAGTTTAACAAAGTTTGAATTAATATGGTTTTGTAAAAATAGTCCTGTATTATCTGAAATGGTAAAATACGACTGTTGACTTCCCTTTCTCTCTTGTTATGCGTACCAACAAACTAGGGTGTTCCACTTCTAAGAAAAAGTAAAAATAACTGCTGTATATGACATATCTGACAATTTGTTTAATTGAGAAAGTATACCCTCAAGTGCTTGTTGTAATTTTTTTTAAACAGTGCTATCTGGAACAATATTGTACTCATTGAATTGGTGAGTCATATAATGCAACAAACAATAACCTTAAGAAACACTTTAAATATACTGTTCTTTTAACACTAAGTTTTAATCGGAACACATGTTTTAGTTACAACTCTTATCCTTTACACATTTTAGTTCTATAATTTGAAAAAATCATTCATTGTTGTTTGGCGGGCTGTTGGTTGTAATATTATGGTGCTCTCTGAAGATACCACATCCAGGGCAGCCTGAAATGCCATGGAGACATCAGAAGTGGCAGCAAATCTCTCGAGAACAGAAATTGCATCTCCAACTTCAGCGCAGTGTTATATCTTCATGTTCCTCCTCAGAAGATGACAGTAAAGAATTATCATTCTCTTCTGCATCATCAGCAGATGACTGGTTCTTCAGCAGTACAGATGTTGTCTGCCTACGTCCATTCTTGCATAATGAAGGTTCAAGAGAGCACCAACCAGGTGTAAGCATGTAGAAGAGCATTATCAGAATCCCAATTGTATCCACATTATTAGTTCAGATGTGGATCATCGGTTTCCTGTTCAGTTTCAGCAGCATTATCAGTTGCTGTTCAGGCCTTCTTAAAACAGTTAGTTATGGTGTCTATTGTAGCTTCATCCCAAGCAGCAGTTATGTTACAGATAGCTTGCATTACATTCCAATGTGGAACTGTTTCTTGTAGTTCTATTGCACTGATGGCAGCCTTAACCAGTCGGCATCTGTAATTACGCTTCTTTGAGGTGATTATTCTTTGATCCAATGGTTTCAGACAGTTCATAATGTTAGCTAGTAAGAAGACAACTTCTATGTTCGGAAGTTCCAGGTCATTGAACTGATGTGCCGAGCAGTGGTCCAAAGTTAGCAAAATGTTCCTCTTTTTTGCAGCTATTTGTTGTTGAATCTTCAAAAGATTTGGTCATTCAAGCTTTATTGTTATTCTCGTACTGACTTGGCAGATTTAATAGGTTGACCGTTTTAAAACAACGTAGATTTTTGTATTTTCCAATCACTAATGGTTTGAGTTTCTCAGAACCATCTGAATTACAACACAAGACCACCGTCAGTCTCTCCTTGCTGAATTTTCCTCCAAGGCATTTTCCACCCTTGGCATGTAGTGTGTTTTCAGGCATCAAGTTGTATTGTATTGTATTGTATTTATTGTGCTAAGAGTTTTACAAATTAGATTGTCTACTGCATTTTGACCCTGGAGAAAATGCCTGCTTCACCCATATTAAACACATTTCTTCGGTGATGATGAGAGAGCTTAGATTGAAACTCCCACACCCGCTCATTGGCATCTTCCTCGTTTATTCTATGTGCCTCTCCACAGACACTGATAGCACTGATTTTATGCCTCTTCTGAAAACATCATAGCCATCCCTCAGAAGACACAAATGCAGAAATTACTTCTTTCTTGGGGATTTCCTGAGCCTTTTTTTGAAGCATGGAGCTGGACAGTGAAAAAGAAAATTGATAAAAATTATGTGCAAAACGTAATGGAAAATATTATAGTGCACAGCACAACATACATATTCAGTTTAGACGAAGAATAATTTATGAAATATGTAATGAGGGGACCAAATTTTAGTTCGTAGTACGAATTATCCGAAATTCAGTTTAAGCGGTAGATTTTTCCATATAATTCGGCAGGGACTGAGCAGCTACTACGGTTTAACTGAGTTTTCGGTTTATCCGATTTTGAATTAGTGAGGGTTTATGTACTATACACCAATTTTCACATCATTCAAGGGAATCTCACGTATAAAATTGGATTTCTCTGTGCTTCAGGATGTGTTATTCTACAATGGAACATAACTATGTAAATGGAACCATGCTTCGTCAGAGAAGAATACTAAGCATGGATCAATTACACTATCATTGACATTTCGGAAAATCTGTAACGGTATTAAGGTTACATATTGTATGTTGCAAATAAATGTTTGTTTACATAACTTTAACTGCCCCACGTTGGGCGCCAATTTGTAATGGTATTAAGGTTACATATTGTATGTTGCAAATAAATGTTTGTTTACATAACTTTAACTGCCCCACGTTGGGCGCCAATTTGTAACGGTATTAAGGTTACATATTGTATGTTGCAAATAAATGTTTGTTTACATAACTTTAACTGCCCCACGTATGGGAGCCAATTTGCGAGAGCAAGTTTTTGTTTTTTACTTCACGCGTTGCCATCTTGTGACGTCATTCCTTTATCTGGTTCATAGCTCCCTCTGGCGTAGCAATTTGCATCAGTTTTGAAATAATTCACTTTAAATGTTCTCCGGCTAGCTGTTTAGGTCGACATTTAACTCTTGCAGGGTGTGAATCGGAAAGGAATCTTTTATCCAGAAATTATACTGACGAAGAAATTGGTTTTATAACTTTTATTGCCGAACACGTTCACAAAAACATTTACATATTAATCTGGATACTCGCCAAACTGAAACTGTTTGTAATAACTTCTTATTTATCACTTTTAACTCGCATACTTCAACTTTATGTAATTTTTTAAATGTATAATACTTTATAATAATTCTCGTAATTCTGCTGCTTGTAACTTGGCGAAATAAATGAACTGAGAGACCGACGTGTAGAGTACTGAGAATTCTGTTGAACTGGGGGACAAGCTACCTCGAACCTACACTATTTATAGGCCTGCATCAAGATACGCCTAAAGATTATAAATGAACTGCTATTGGCTAATAAAACGCGCCAACATTAGCGTCTATTTTAATATCCAATGAAAACTACGAATACATATTGCTTTAGGAAATGTTCTAGAAGCTTCTATCAAAACCGCGCGAAATATTACGCAACTTCCTTGTTCCCGGTAATGATAAACAACTCACCCCATCGCTGCATTATTGCGTTATTGTTGACAGTTTCAGTAAAGCCGTATATTATTATTATTTACCAATAATAATTACAATTAATAAACCTCTGAAATCAATGTCACATAAAAATACATATTCATATTACAATCATTAATTACATTTAAGTAATTTGTGATACAAATTACCGTATCAAATCTAATTACAGAAGTTTACCCGCTCTGATGATCATGTGAAAAATAAAGTGCCTCCAACAAACTCTCATACACTGGAAGAAGTAAAAGAAAACATAAGGCGAGAAATTCACTCAATTTTAGATACTGAACTCTCGAGAGTAAATGAAAATTTTCCATGAAGATGCCAGAAATGTGTGAATAGAGAAGGACAACATTTCCAACTCTCTTATGATAAGGTATGTGCTTATTATTGTGATTGTAGCTGTAACTATGAGAATGTGAGGCAGCTGTGTGGATATTATAACTGTTTCGGCAGGAGTTCGAGCTGTAGCAGCCAGCATGCGAGTCACTGTACAGTGGCCACAGTGTAAAAGAAAAGCACTGTATTTGATGGGAAGTGAGCATTTATTATATTACATTTCAAACTATATATTTTATTCAAGCAAACCAAATTCTATAGCAAAACTTTGAAATGAATCGACTTGACATTATATTAGCTTCTTCATATTAACAAGGCATGCAATTTGATCCATTTTCAATTTGTAGTCAAGTAAAACATGATTTATAAATCACTCAATCCATTTTTTTGCAGACAAATTGCACAGCAGCGAAAAGACATCAGCCCACATTTGACTCGATGCAGTAACCTTTCCGCAAACTTCTTGTACAACTATCTAGTGCTGCAGCATCTCTATGTCATCTGCTACCCAGTTCGCAGCTGAATTTTTTTTCTTTTTCTGTAATTTAACATCCTTTGGCCAGGTAGGTCATGTTAGATTGATGAATAAAATAAATGAAATGATCAAAGTAGCACAGGCTCCATATAACTTACAAGGGAACTGCTCCAACTGGACAGGTCTGATTTCTTTCTAAATCCTTGTATAGGTAGATATTTGGTTGATAAAAATGTAGTAAAAGTCATTCTGCTAGCTTTCGCATCTGTTGTGAGGTATCGTGATTTGAAACTTGTACTTATTCTAGTATTGCACTAACATGCAAGGTACAGAATAGGGGTGAAT
This sequence comes from Deroplatys truncata, assembly GCA_030765065.1. Taxonomy (NCBI): domain Eukaryota; kingdom Metazoa; phylum Arthropoda; class Insecta; order Mantodea; family Mantidae; genus Deroplatys; species Deroplatys truncata. The sequence continues at coordinate 298,382,353 of CM060975.1, read as the reverse complement.
TGTCTGATGTTACAAACGACACATTGCTCCTTTCAGATTCTTGAAGTGGACAAATTGATAATGCCATCTTTAATGATGTAATTTATCTAGACTGAATCTGTTTTGTGGAGCTATACAGATGTTGTGCTTTTTGAATATGTAAATTCCATTACTACGGAATTCTAGCTCCATAAAACAGATTCAGTCTAGATAAATTACTCTGCAACAAATCAAAGGACCAAACATAGGTAAAATAAAAATAAATTTAGAGACCAGATTAAAGGAGCATATGAGACACATCAAATGCAAACAAATGAAAAAAATCTGTAGTTGCACATCACTTTTGGACCATGAATCATAAAATCACACCAAATATAACACTCTTAAAACCAGTAAAATACACAGCAGAGTTGGATACTTGGGAAAAGTTATTAATCACAAAACATAAACACCACGTAATGAATTTTGAATTGCTGTCACCAAACCCACCATGAAAATTCATCACTGCCCACCAGATGTCAGCATACACAAACACACCAGACAATACCACGAGGAACCAGTCAGCCACTTGAGAATGGGAGCAATTAGCTCTTGAAACAGGTCAAGATGAAAAACGTGTAACTAATGTTAAGTGTTTCAACTCTGACTGAAATTTTCTAAAGAATTTCAAATTCACATTACTGTTACTAGCTTATCCATGTATTATAGATAATTAAAGAATGTGTCAAATATTTCCTCTGGTTTTTAAGTAGTCCTCTATAATATTTTTTTTCCTTATTGGGATCCACTGATATCTTAGTTCCAGGAGCAAGCAACTACAGCCAGCAACGATCTGTATGCATGTGTGGCAATGTGTGCTTGGGAGCAAAAACAAATGGCACATCTCTCTAGATTGCAATGGTCTCTTACCTTTTGTATGAATTTCCACATTTACTTAACTAAGCATTTAACTTCAGCTTGTATCCCTCTTTCTTTGAATGGCATGAGACAAACTCCAAGAAACATACATGGACCTATGAGCAATATTATGTGAGGCAGTGTTTTTAACACTTAAATGATTTCAGTCAGATTATATAATAAGTAAATTCAATAACAGCCCGCCTTGAAGCAATATGTAACAATTTGTAAAATGTATGTAACAGTCATTGCATATGCTTATATTATTGTATCCATGTGTAATAATGTTATGTGAATATATTACGTAATTTAATAATGTAGGAGCTGTGAGAATAATAAGTTAAAAGTTGCTAACAATGAGGTAACCTTGAGGCAATAATGAGTAAGATAGTTTAATAATGCTATTAGTCATTATTAGAGCAGCAATAATGTAAATTTTTGAGACAGTTTAAAAAAATAGCCAATCAACAACCAGAAAAAGCTTTAGTTAAATGAAGGAATTCTATTGGACGAGGATTAGCCAATCACAGACTTGAAATACAGAAATTTACAAATTTAAGAGGTGGAAAACAGTTCAGCTGCCTCCAAACAGTGCTCATAACCAGACGTGTTGCTTCTAGACAGTGCTCATAACCAGACGCGAGATGTGTCCTCGAGAAATTAAATACGTATTCGTGTGAGACGAAAATATTTGTGTGTTATAAAGTGCAAGTATTAGATAAAATAATCTCACATCTATCGATATCAGTGAAGTGCTATTTAATTTGTGTCAAGGATTAATAAAAAGGAGTGAATTAAAACTAAAAATCTGTGTAAGCCTACATTCTTGTCGCACCTAAACCCTGCTAAGAGAAACGTGTCTCTAACAAATACTGACACAGCCGAGGCAAACATAAATATATAATATTTAAAGAAACAGTTAAATTACAAAGCTAGTATTTTTAAACTTGGGGCGAAGGCTACCAGAAACTGTTTACTATACATGCGGTTGCAACTACTACAAGTGTTCAGCTCCCCAACAGTTGAACTATAATACTTCTTCAAATTGACTTCCATTTATGGGGCAGAAATATAACCTTCCTCATATGTTTGGTATGAAATGTAGGGGCGGGTCAGAAATAACCTCTCTTAATGAATCTACTCCGATTGGTTAAATGGGCTAGCTCAATGTAACATACAGTGTGTTCAAAAAAAGACCAAACTTTTGAAATAGTGTATCAACCAGCACAGGCAGCATGGTGTGGCCACTGAGAAAACCTAGTGGTAGGTTTAGACAACAAACTACTGTTTGCTTCTTTTCACTATGATTGTTAGTTGCCAAGTTACAGCTGCTGAAGTGAGCATGTGCACAAGCTGTTCGTCGGATTAGAGACAATAAAAGAGCATGAAGAACAATGTGCATGTGAAATTTTGTTACAATGAGCCACACAAGGTGTAATGAGTGGTTTAAGCATTTTGAACATTGCAGAATGTCGGTCGGTGAGGATTCCAGGCCTGGACAACCTTCCATATCAACAAATGATGACCATGTCGAGATTGTCCATCAAGAATTTGTGCCACATGGTCAGATGGTAAACAAGGAAGTGTGTCAGGGAATTTTAGTTGATGCAGTAATTTGTATCACAAATTACTTAAATGTAAATAATGATTGTAATATGAATATGCATTTTTATGTGACATTGATTTGAGATGTTTCTTGACTGTAATTATTGTTGATAAGTAAGTTTATACGACCTTACTGAAACTGTCAATAATAGCGCAATAATGCAGCAAGGGGGTGAGCTGTTTATCATTATTGGAAACAAGGAAGTTACGTAATGTTCGCGCGTTTTTTTTCCGTTGAGAACCTTCTGGAATGTTTTCTCCTAAAGCATATGTATTCATAATTTTCATTGGATATTAAAATAGACGCTAATGTTGGCGCGTTTTATTAGCCAATAGCAGTTCAGTTATAATCTTTAGGCGTATCTGGATGAAGGCGTATAAATAAGCCAAGTTAGAGGTAAAGTCAGAGCCCTCGAAGTCCTTGCTCTCCGAGTCAAGGCGGCCCCCGGGGACTGAGGGATCCCCCGCGAGTGGCACTGGCTCGCACCTGCATTTTCAGGCAGGCAGCCCGCCGTGTGCGCACTCTATACGACCAGGCTAGGATTATGGATAATGAAACAGTGTATTAGAGATAAGGACGATGCCAAACGGCTGTAAAACAAGTACTCACAATTAATATAACAAACACAAAATAATCATAAGAAAATGACGACGCCACTAGGCGGAGCTAAACACCCTTAAGACACAAATTAGCATTAACTATACATGATAAAGAAACGAAGCCATAAGGTGGAGTCAACTTCCAGATTAGAGCTAATCGTCAAATAAATTCATTCTATACAACTAACGACTAGTACAAATAAGTGTAAATATATGCATTGTGCATGCCTAGAATGATTTGTTTCAGGGACACAGCCTCCGGCTCAAGATCCGACTCGCACACAAGGGTGCACCTGTGATGCTCAACACCTACAATATAACAAGACGACACGCCTCGGCGTGAACAAGGAATGACATATCACCAAACTTCCAAATTCGCCAGGGCGTAAGCAGGGCTTCGGTCATGGTTACGTCCGGCCTCCTCTCCTTGCCCAGGCTCAAGCCCTGAGGGCTGGCCAATATACCTACACCTCAAATCCGTGGATTAAAAGAATTATCAGTAAGAAGTTATTATAACAGTTTCAGTTTGGCGAGTGTTAAGATCAATGTATAAATGTGATAGTTAACGTGTTCGACAATAAATGTGTAAAACAAATTTCTTCATCAGTGTAATTTTTGGATAAAAGATTCCTTTCCGTTTCACAACCTGTATAGAGATACGTGCCCAAGCCAACAGGATAATAGCTAGCCGGAGGACATTTGAAATGAAATCAAACAAAGCTAACACTGATGCAAATTGCTAACACAAGATGGAGCTACAAACCGAACAAATGAATGACGTCACAAGATGGCAACGCGTGAAGTAAACACACATACACAAACATCACAAGCATCAACATTATAACTAATACCGTTACAAAGTGGCTCCCATACGTGGGGCAGTTAAAATTATGTAACCAAACAAAACAAAAGCAGCACAATATAAGATCTTCAAGTTCTAATAATTTACGTAAAAACATATTACGTAAGCACTTAAACACTCGCATAGTGCATTTGAGGGATACTGTGTGCAGGAAGAGGCCTGAGTTGTGGAAAAACCAGATTTGGATGTTGCATTACACAGTGACCCCATGCGTCACCTCTGGTCTGCAGCTATCTGACAAACCATAAGACTCATTATTCTCCGAACCTAGCCTCAGCAGACTTTTTCCTATTTCTCAAACTTAAAACCACATTGCAAGGGCATTGTTTCCAAACCATCGAGGTGATTCAGGACAATGTGACAAGAAACCTGCATGCCATCCCAAAAGTGCATTCCAGGAGGCTTTCCAAAAACAGAAGAAACATTGGGAACGATGTATTGCCAGTAGAAGGGGCTGCTTTGAGGGAGACAGTGCTTAAAATGTTGTACAATGAGAAATAAAGATGTTATAGGAAAAGTTCAGGTCACTTGATCTTGTAGAGGGAAGGGTGGATGAGAAATGATATACTTGTAGCATTAACATGCACAACAGCCATAATATTTTGTGTCAACTTCCAAAGTTGGCATATAAACAAAGTGTAACATTATTACCACCATAGAATAACAATGTACTGCTGCAAGCACGGCTGAAGTGTGTAACATACAACAAAGAACCTGGTCTTATTGGTAGAATAATTTTCGGTAAAGAGGTTACTATTTCAATGTATTTGTGAATTTCAATAACCACTTTGCTACATAAGCATTAATTACAACAACAACGACGACGACGATGATGGCGGCAATGATGATGATGATGATGAATATTATTTTCTCTTTTTGTGTGTATGTGTTTAATGCCCATTCTTACTGCACATGAGACCACAGGCATTGGACACTGAAGATACATGAAATTAAATGATAACTGGGGAGGCCAATTTGGCAAGGAAATATTTTAGGCTAATATTTAGGGTACCTCCTCTGCATTTCCAGTTATGAGGACTGAAGAAAACACGGAAAAAAGCCTTGGTCAGATAGGATGGCCCTGGCAAGATTTGAACTGCAGACCTCCAGTTCATGATTCCATGCTTTTATAACCTTAGGTATCCGTGTCGGGATGATGATAATGATATATGTAATGTAATATTTATTTCATCATTATTACAATAATACAAATAAAGCTTCCATCTAAAACTTATGTCTAGTGCACCAGTTTTCTAGCTCCCCCATATTTAGCCCCTAGGCTGTATATATTGGGATAAAGCTACTATACCATCTCTCCACTTTACAAACTATGCCTGTTCAGCTGTACCTTTCTTAAGCTCCTTATCCACTTATCTCTTGTGTTGCCTAAAAATATCCCCATCATTTTAATTGTTTCTGCTTTTGTGCTTCCCAACATTCTTAATGCTACTGCTACTTTGTTTAGCTTGTCCCATTTTTTATTCCATATAACCTCTCTCCACTTTTAACCTTATCACATTCTATTAGGCAATGAAAAGTACTACCCGATTCATGACACATAATACATCTCCCCGAACAATTATATCCATTCCTTTTTAAAAATATTACTCCTGTGCGCATCCATGCAAGACCTATTCTACCAAATTGATTACATATAACTACATACTTCTCTCTTCCCCAATTTCTTTTAACTGATTTATACAAGATCAATGAACTTTTATCCTCAAAACTACCCCATATCTCTTGTTTCTCGATATCTTCCACCCTGAATCTCACTTCTTTCCAAAACCCACTGTTATTATATTTATCTAATAGGAAAATATTCCTCATGCCAATTTCTTTTAGAACATTTCCCATTTCCCGAATCCAACACTCTTCTCCTAAGACAGCTTTTTGGAACTGTATACATTCTTTTAATATATTACTATCTTCTAAATTTAAACATCTATACCAATACTTCAAAATTCTTTCCACTATTATACCTTTTCTCCCTACCCTTCCTAGCTCTGCCAGTGCCACGCCCCTTGATGAACTCTTGGGTAAACCCAGAACTTCTCTACAAAACATTATATGGACTATATCAATCTTGATATATGTATATGGTTTATAATATTTCAATTAAAACATGTAAATAATAATGATGACTGCTGTTGTTGTTAATGATATTGATGTGACTGGTAGTCAAAAAGCATTGCTTAAAAATGGACAGTAATTATTGCCATCCTTACTGATATTATTAATAGTACTCAGATTATAAGAAACACAGACAACTCATTAAGCTTTGGTACATCTTTAGGGATGATGTAAGAAACTTATCAAGTGGCTAGATTATGCAAGAGGAGAGGTAGAAAGATGTGGTTTTACAAATTTCATTACCAATTTAAACATCCCATTCCTATATGAGCCACCTTTTTGCACCTAAGTATACTTTACGACATTCACAGGGCAGCTGCTCAGTTTTGTGCCCATTTTATCATTTTAAGGCTACTAATTTATACTTCAATAATTATGAAGTGTAAATAGCTTCAGTTTTATTGCAGTAATTTAAATTGTTCTAGTTGTATGAAGCTTCTGTGTTTGATTATAGAATTCCCAATGAATAAAGAAGTAATATCCTTCTTTTATTTAAAGGTGAGTCGGAATTGTTACACTAACATCACTTAAGTTTACTCACTTAAGTTACACTTAAGTTTAAGTTTGTGAGTAAACTTAAGTGATGTTAGTGTAACAATTCCGACTCACCTTTAAATAAATTCAATACACATCACTGTTTCTAGCTTCTTTTCATTACAATATATACGTAATATCCTTCGTTTCATAAATATCATAGAGGAATTATTCTAACAGTTTTAAACTATATACAGGTTGAACCATTTAAGTTGAGACTGTACAGTATCTCCAAAACTAAGCATTTCAGAAATTAAGAATTTTCGTTGTCATTTACATTGGTGTAAGAACAGCTGCAAAGCACTTTATACAAATTCTGTTTAGTTTATTATGAGGAGTGAGAAAACAACATAAAAAATCTGATGTGTTACACTCACATGACTTTCTCTACTCCTGTAAAAACTATTTTTACAAACGCTTATTCTCATATACCTCATGTTAATCGAGATGTTAATCTTATTGCTAATTTTCTTGTAGATGCAAGGGGAATAATGGTAGGCTTTAAGCGTTAGTCAAATATTTTAAGAGCTGGTTGCTATGTGGAGTATCCCATTCTCTTTGCATTACCAGGAAAAAAAAAATCTGATGTGTTACACTCGCATGACTTTCTCTACTCTTGTACAAACTATTTTTACAAACTCCTATTCTCCATCTATTTCATATTAATCGATATAAACATTTGCAGAAACGATCTTTTGACATGCAAAGAGAATTACATTTTACACATAGCGACCAGTTCTAAAAATATTTGACTATCGCTTAAGGCCTACTCTGTTCCCCTTGTTTTGTAATTGCAAGGGCAATATAGAAATACAGTAGCCTAACATTGACATATATCTTAATAGCTGGTTGCTATTCTCTTTGCCACAGATTAATACTCTTTGCATATCCAAGACAAAAAATGAATAACGAATTTCCATTTGAGAAAATAAGTATTGAAAAATTTAAGGGAATAACAAGAAATATCTCAAAAATGGTTCACTCAACAAAAAAAAAAAAAAAAAAAATGTATATGACCAGTTATGCAAAAGTCGTTCACAATGAAGAATACTTTTGGAGACATTCCCAGAAAATTCAAGATATACATTTTATTTGTCATGAAAATATCTTAAACATATGATATTTTAATCAAAATCGTTAGAGCCATTTTTGAGAAAATTAAAATTTTCAAAAAATGTTCCATATAAAGGGTAATCTGGAGTGGGGGGGATTTTCTTGAAAACTTTCATGTCGCATCTCTGGAAGATACTGAACCTAAATACCAAGTTTGGTGTTTATCCGACTGTTCGTTTCTGAGTTATGCTGTTCACAGACAGACACACACACAGACATGTTTCCAAAAATGCTTTTTTTGGATTCAGGGGGTCTCAAAACATGTATTTCCGGTGAAATCTCAGTATCGAATATTTGGGTGGAATGCAATACTTCCCCAACTTACTATACGTAGTAGAGAAAGTAAAAATTAAATTGACCCTAAAATGACCATCACAACGTCCTCCAAATAAAACACAACTAATGACACTTACTTTCCCCCATAATGTCAAATAATTTTTATTCAAGACATTTCTTTCTACAACATTTAGTTTTTGGGGATATTGTGCTGTCTCAACTTAAATGGTCCACCCTGTATAACCAAAGCACTGATTGGGAGGCAAATGAAAAAGGCTGTATGTTAAAGATCATCCAAAAATGAATATCTGTTGGTATGGGGGGGAGGATGCAATTATCTTAAAAGGAATTTAATGAAAGTAGCAGTGAGAAATGTGGACTTAGTACTGTCAACAATACTGGACAAAGATTCCCATGCAGCTGTAGTTATGAACATTATACATGGGTTTCACACACGCAGAGAGTAGCTAGCTCAGGTGATGGTGGAGACAGTGCTGTGGTTAACCCAATGGTGTAGCATTTAAACACCCTCATGGCTACCTTGGAAATATGATTTAAATCACTGTACAGCTGCACGAGTATGTCGCAGTTTAAAAATTAATATAAAATCAACCAATATAATTCTTTACCCAAAATGTTTCGTGCATGGTACTGGAAGCATTGACTTACCAATTTTGATGGCCTTATATTACTGTTGGGAATGGTAAATCTCAAAACAGTTCTCCAAATGAAGGACAACACAAGCTCTTTCACTATTTTTCCATCTACTATAGCATACAATGCAACCTTTTGTTCCTCTTTTTTTCTTTTTCTTTGGGTGATAAAATTTGTGTAGTTGGTCTTTATCTTACTAGACATCTTGTAAAACTCAATGAAACAATTGAATATGCACATATCTTGCAGATGCAAAAAATATTTTCCTTTAACCTTTAGCTGTGTTTCACAGAATAAAAAAAGCTGTCACTTGATTTTATAAACTGAAACTTCCATTTTCTTCTGATACTCAATGGCACACTTTGGTTTATTTACCTACTCTGCCTGTTTCTGACCTTTCCTTCTATTCAGCTTGCCTAATGCTGTAATTTCATTGATAGGAAATAAACACCTTTGTTATCCTTCCATTCATACACAAGCATATTCTTCGCAGACCATGATTCATCCTTGCCACGTTTCAGTTTATTATGAGAAATATCAGTCAGCATATCTTTTCTATTTCTCTCATGGTGCCAACAGCATTAGTTTTAGTGTCTATTAGACTTCTAAAGAAATCTGGAGAACCATTGAATGCTAACCTGCGAGTTAAAAATGCAAATACACATGGTTTCATTGGCCAGCACATATTTGCAAGCTGTACTTATCATGCAATTTAAACACTGTTGGCGCCACATACTTGCTTGTCATACAATTTCAATTCCGTTATGTCTTATGTGAGTACGACTCATCAAATGATTTAAATGGATTAATCTCCTGTATTAATATAAAACATACATGCTGTCACCAGGAACTCCCTCAAATTTGCGTACTCTCCATCAGGTTTGGGTACTGTTTTTGATGTTGCTTACAATCCATCCTTTTCTTTTCTCTCCCCATATTGCTTTATATCAATAATATTTGTTATCTATTTTCCTCTTCCTTTTTTCAAGAGTGGATGCTTCTATAGTTATCATTACTTATCAAGTCATATTTATCATTTAACAACCAACACAATGGTTAAAAATTAGTTATGAAGTGTTCTGTACTTTCAGTTACCTGTTGAATTACTGATTTCCATATTTTTATGGAAACCTGACATTCTTTATTTCCATTGTTTAAAATAATACTATTGCAACTAAAATGTTTTACATATACAGGGTGCACTATTTAAGTTGAGACTGTACAATATCTCCAAAACTAAGCATTGTAGAAAGAAATGTCTTGAATAAAAGTTGCTTGATATTATGAGCGAAAGCGCTTTATTTCGAGGATGTTATGATCATCATTTTAGGGTCAATTTAATTTTTACTTTCTCTACTACGTATGGTAAGTAGAGGAAGTATTGTATTCCACCCAAAAATTCAATACCGAGATTTCACCGGAAATATGTTTTGAGGTCCCCTGAATCCAAAAAAAAGCATTTTTGGAAACATGTCTGTGTGTGTGTCTGTGAACAGCATAACTCAGAAACGAACAGTCGGATAAACACCAAACTTGGTATTTAGGTTCAGTATCTTCCAGAGATGCGACATGAAGGTTTTCAAGAAAATCCCCCCACCCCAGATTATCCTTAACATGGAACATTTTTCGAAAATTTTAATTTTCTCAAAAATGGCTCTAATGATTTTGATTAAAATATCATATGTTTAAGATATTTTCATGACAAATGAAATGTATATCACAAATTTTCTGGGAATGTCTCCAAAAGTATTCTTCATTGTAAACGAAGACAAAATTTTACTACACAAAAAATGTAGATCGCATTAAAATACACAATTTATGTCATATACATTTTTTTTTTGTTGAGTGAACCATTTTTGAGATATTGCTTGTTATTCCCTTAAATTTTCCAACACTTATACTCTTTCTCAAATGGGAATTCCTTATTTATTTTTTTTATCCTGGTAATGCAAAGAGAATGGAATACTCCACATAGCAACCAGCTCTTAAAATGTTTGACTATCGCTTAGAGCCTACCAATTCCCCTTAGCAATTAATTAGCAATAAGATTAACATCTCAATATCTTGATTAACATGAAGCATATGGAGAATAAGCATTTGTAAAAACATTTTGTACAAGAGTAGAGAAAGTCATGTGAATGTAACACATCAGATTTTGTATGTTGTTTTCTCACTCCTCATAAAAAACTAAACAACATTTGTATAAAGCAATTTGCAATTGTTCTTACACCAACATAAATAACAACAAAAATTCTGAATTGCTGTGTACGAAGAGCGCATTGAATTGGTTGGACCATCCATGGATGGCCATTTGATCAAGTTACATTTCATAATAGGGAACCAACTATTTTTATTTTGTTTCCTTATTCCTCATCACAAAATAACAGCATTTTATAAACCATTTTCTAATGAGAAAACAACATAAAAAAAATTAAATTGACTCTAAAATGATCATCATAACATCCTCCAAACAAAACACGACTAATGACATTTACTTTCTCCCATAATATCAAGAACTTTTATTAAAGATATTTCTTTCTACAAAGAGTTTTGGAGATATTGTACAGTATCAACTTAAATGGTACACCTTGTATACACCCTATAAAGAGATTTAACATTCCAAATTTAAAAGAAAAAGGAGAAAGATTACTAAGTAGATTTCAGCATGGCATCTCATACAGGAAATACTAATAACTATAAATCTCCATGATGATCTTTGTTAAGCACTGAAAATCTTCATTTGTCATGCTGTAAAATTATTACCCTAAATCACAATTGGTATACTCATTCATTCACATTCATAGACACTGTAAAAAAAATCTCCCTTTTTGTGCCAGTGCCCTTATTTTCTCTTGTAGCTCTTACTGTTTTGACATCCTGAATGTTTTTAAAATACTGAACAAAATGGGTGGAAAGGGTATAGAGATCTTGCACTTAGGAAGTGATTCTATGCACCAAAAAATTAAATACTACAGCGTTGTTTTAATCTTTTAACATTTTTTAAGCAGAAATAAATGCAGCGGCATTAGAATTCACATATGAAATTGTTAAAACAAATCTGAATTAAGTATATTATGACACAACAATAGCTACTCTACATTGTTTTATCTTCACATTTTCCTTGAGTGTTTCATTTTGTCATAATTAAGTGCTTTTATTTCATGTATATTGTAATTTAAGCTGGAGAAATTGCAACAGTGGCCTGAAAAATTGATGTCACACACCTCAGACAGCTGCAGTCGCTTGGTACTAATGTCCTGGTACCATGCTATAAAAACATTATCATTACTGCTTGTCATTTTTATTTGATTTCATTTTATGTTCAAACAAAAATAACAATTTATTTCCATCTCATTTACTACATTTTTAAATAAAATACCTTATTTTATTGCACTTCTTTGAATTGTTAAATAAAAATACTGAGTTTACTTTTTTAATAGTGGTTCATTTGTGTAGCCCCCTTTAACTTCTATGCTCATACTGGGGGCTTTGACTTGGGAAACAACTTGATGTAGGTACTTTTTAATGCTGGATTTTAATCATTTCTAGTATGAAACATACTCACTTTCACTGTCAATTACCTATTTCCAGACTGTGGAGGGTAGGAAAATATTTTAATTAAAGAAAAACTCCACCACACCAGCCAGGAATCAAACCCAGGACCTGTGGATTAATAAGGCAGTCAAGTTTACTTTAGCTTTCATTGAACCCTTAAGTAAACATTTTGATCTGATAGTTATAAATTATTACAGCTATTTAATGTGTGTAAAAATAAATGTTTTATCTAGGTATTTAATTTATTTCATTCTATGATTCCAAGTTAAAACAAGTATGTTTTGAGTTTAGTTACTTTCATTAAACATTAAAGACTTTGCTGGAAATGCAGGAAAGAATTGTCTTAGGAATTAAAATCTCTTGCAATAGTTAATGCAGAAACTCGGCATACATTTGTTTTGGGGCTGTATGACCTTCATCATGTGTGATTTATTCCAAGGGAAAGTGTACAGTTGCCAAACATTTTTTTTTTTTGGTTGCCTAGAACTAAGTGTTCATAAGATTTCTGGTTTAAAGATGACAACCATACCCCTTCCACTATATACAGGGTGTCCCATAAAGAGCACAATATTTAATTTTGCAACAAAAATAACTAAGATTTGTTTTACTTTAGCACAAGGTGTTAGGGAGTTAAAAGTGGAATATATTTCAGATAAATGACCTTAGACACATGTTACATGGAAATGTTTATCAGAGCAAACTAGTTGTTTTGTTTGCAGTGTGACGGTTGTACCGTCATGCTGGAAACACATGTCTTCAAGATCCATACCATCTAGAAGTTGCCATATGCCCCAAAAAATTGCAACTGTCCCAATTATGTGTGCCAAAAAAAGTGTCCAGCCAGAATTCTGTACGAGTGATAATAATCTTGATTTTATAATTTATGATGAATTATGAATAGTCAAGACAAACATAATAGTAAATTTGATAATTTATCGTTTATTATCACACCACAAAAACTTGCTATGGCATAATAATTGCCTCTTTTGAGTAAGTTATGAAGATATTGTTTGAGTCTTTCCATATGTTGTTTTAAATGGATGGTTTTCGACAAGATCCCTCAATAGGAAAACGTAGAAATGTCTGAATTATATTTGTAGCACAGGACATAAGTTAAACGATTCTTTGTTATTTGACCACTCAGCATGCTTGAGACAATTAGATGGGGAGGAATTTGACAGATTCAAAACTAAACAGACTGATGTAAAGTGGGCATCATTTTCTCATCATGTAAATCTCCAGAGCAGATTTCTGAACTGCTGTAAATAACTGAGTTTTCTTTTAGCATCCATTATGCCAATGCTGAGAGGATATTTTCCCTGATAAACACTCAGTGATCTAGTGAGCATAATAGATTAAAGATATCATCAATTACAGAAATCTTATTACAGAATAACATGAAAAATTTCACTTCATTAGATTTTATGACTGTTTTAAAAAATAACAGCTGCTAAAAATAGTATGTATTCCTGCCATCAATGTCCAACATGATTCCCAAAGAAGTTGTCCTGATTTCACTTGTATATATACGGCAGAGCTAATACCATCCAAATGAGGGTGCAAGAAAGTCCATTGCATTGTAGCAATGTTCACCATTCATTATTACTACAGAGAGAGCCAAAAAACTATGAACTGGCTATGCGTGTTTTTCCGTCTGCGTCCTCGGCACTTGTTACCATCTGCCGCTATCATAGAAAGATGAGGATGAAACCATACAACATTTTTAAAACTATTTTAAAGGCTTTACTTACCACTTTATGAAAGGAGATGCTGAAACCGGCCACTGTCGTTGTCCATACATTTTTGGCACCTCTTTAGGAAACTATCCATCACTCGCTGTAGTTCACATTGAGAAATGCTGGCAATTTCCAGGCAGATATTTAGTTTTAATTCTTCCAGGGTGTGTGGGTTTGTCTTATACACTTTATGTTTTAAGTTACCCCAGAGATAGAAATCGCAGGGGGTTAGGTCAGAGGACCGAGGGGGCACAAATCTCTACTAATAATTCTGTCCTCAAACACACTTTAAATTGCTCTCATAAAAATATTTGCCATATGAGCTGTTGCAGAGTCTTGTTGAAAAAAGGCAAAATCACGCTCCCTGTCTGTTAATTCTTTAAAAACACGGGGCAAAATTGTATTCATATTTGCACAGGCTTCAACTATTGACTTGAAAACAAATTGGCCCTATAACTCTTTCACCGTCTTTTAGATTTCTTAGCCTGAACACTTCCTGTGGCCTGAAATTTATTGTAAAGTTCATGAATTGTTGTACAGCCTGGAACTTTTACACCTGAAAATCATATTTTCACTTGGCGAGCTGACTGAGTTAACACATACGAATCATAAATAAATACACACTATGCAGTAGAAAACATATACTGAGCCATAATATACTTTGTGACTAAGTACAGGACAAAATAATAAATAACTCGCAATAACTGAACTACATTACATCACTGTCAACTCAATACTGCACTTTATACTGCAGAGCAAAACCATGTCAACAGCGTGACCTTGTTTATAGCAACAGTGTGTTATCATGTTTCCACATGTCCAGTGGAAAAACACTGGTGTATGGTGCTCCATGAGTGGAGAAAGAGTTATAGGCCAATTTTTTTCAAGTCAACTGTTGATGCCCATACATATGTGAATACAATTTTACAACTTTTTTTTTTAGAGAATTAACAGACAGGGAGCATGATTTTGCCTTTTTTCAACATGACTCTGCAGCAGCTTATACTGCCAATATTTTGATGAGAACAATTGAAAGTGCGTTTGAGGACAGAATTATTAGTAGTCCCCCAACCTAACCCCCTGCAATTTCTATCTCTGGGGTAACTTAAAACAAAGTGTATAAGATAAACCCACACACCCTGGAAGAATTAAAACAAAATATCCACCAGGAAATTGCCAGCATTTCTCAACGTGAACTACGGCGAGTGATGAATAGTTTCCTAAAGAGGTGCCAAAAATGTATGGACAACAATGGTGGCCAGTTTCAGCATCACCTTTCATAAAGTTGGTAAGTAAAGCCTTTAAAAGCAGTTTTAAAAATGTTGTATGATTTCATCTGTACCTTTCTATGATAGCGGCAGACGGCAACAAGCGCCAAGGATATGGACAGGAAAAATACTGTGCAGCCGGTTCGTCATTTTTGGCTCTCTTTGTATATTTCTGTTTTGCAACAGCATATGCAGTGCTGGCCAAGTTTGGCAACAACAGCACTGATGGGCAGTTTTCAGTGTTTAACATTAGTGATGCCTTGGCCTAGAAGCGGGTATATAATGGACACTGGTGAAGTAAGAGCCTGCACATCCTCCACAAGAGTGAGGCTTGTTTACTAGACATCAACAACAAGTCCCAATTCACTACGTGGAGTGCATTACAACTGTGAAGGCAGGACTATTAAATTTGTAGGTATTTGAAGAGAATATTCCTTTTATTATCTTTCATGTCCTTCATTATGTCTTTATTATGCCTTCCATGAGCTATTAATTCATGTTTGGGGTAAATGTTTCAGTAAGAATTCTAAGTTCTGAATTGAAAAGCTTAAGCAAAAATAACTACTCATAGACTCAAATATATTGATTTAGTAGTAAGGGCCTAATGCAAGCCTATGATTGTTAAAAGAAAATGTTCACTGTTTTAGTTAAAGTTTAAAGCTTGTGAGTAAAGTTGAAGCCTTGATTAGGAAAGCACAGATGTAATAAGTGAATTTAATTTAATTGAATTGAATAAGCTGCAAATGTGTTTATGTAATGGTAAAAAGAGCATTTGCTAAAGCAGTGTGACAAACTTTGAGGTTAAGTATGATTATGTGATATAGCTTGTAATGATTTGTTAGCAGAAATTGAAAGATGCAGCAGTATTGCTGGCTAAAGGAAAATTGATCTGTTATGTGCATCATATTTTAAAATTACAGCTATTCATTTGTGGTAAAAGTAAATTGTATATAATTTATTATTTATATTATTCTTGTTAATAAATTAAATTTGTTATTATAATTAGCTGATAAAGTAGCTCATATATCTCTTAATGATCCATATCCTCATCTGTATCATGTACACCATTAAGACAATATGATATAAGGATATGGACCCCAGGATTGAAGCATAATCTGCAAAAACGTACCCTTGCAGAGCAAAACTCCGCTGTAGTAGAAGAGAAGGAAAAGTCTTGCAGTTTCCCTTATAGGTCTATAAACTGTTGATAGATAGGCATATTGCTTCAATACATTTTTACAAAGTCCCTTAACTACCTTTGCATAACATTCTTCATGTTTGCAATGTATTTTCACAATTATGCATTAGTCCTATGTGCAGTGCTCCATAACCTTGTCTGTTGTGTTTTCACAATTTTAGGAATTGGAATTTATATTGTTTTCACCATAATATTCTATTACAAATATTTCCAACAAAAACAAACTAATAAAACTGCAATAAGTGCACTTTAGACTGAAATGAAAAACTCTGTAATTTTGTAATAAACAGTTATTTTTATTGGCAACTTAAACAATGCATTCTTTATGCACTAACCTATAGTGTCTTCATTTTGATGCATGGCTGGTCTAACGGGAATTTTCTTGACACCAAGAAGTACAATATTTGCTGGTGAAGTCAGATATTCATAGCCCTTTAAAGCTCATAGACTTCTCATGAAAATTATAATTACCATAACCACACTCTTTATCATAGAAGATGTTACAAATGATGCCCATACATCACTCACACCTTATATGAAAATTTATATTAACACTCATTAATTCTTCATGACTATATAAATAAAATTATAGTTTGTCCATAAAAACAATTAGATGTAGGTCAATAGAGCAATTATTAACATTATCAAACAACCAATAGCAGAAATTAACTCTAATCATATCATCACGTGGTTGCATATCTTGAACTAGTTATCTTATAGGGTTTTACTTTTAAAAGTTTAGTGGCATATCAAGGCAAGGTTTATGAAATTCTTGATCCCTGTGCAAACTTTCTCAAAAATTTCTTTGTACTTCATTCTAACTTTTCTCCAGTGATTTATTTTCGGTTTCTTATCAAGAATAGATCCCATTTCCTTAAATCTCTTCACAAGATTATGGATTGTGTCTCTGAAAGCACTCAAACAGCAGGGAATCTGTCCAATAAATTGCCGTCTTACTTCTCCACAAGTGTTTGTTGCCACATAGGTATCATACAAGAAGATACTTTGTGCTTAAGTGTACAGCCCTTTTGGCATTATAACAGCATTAACACACTGTAACTCTGAAACATGCGGTCTTACAACGTATCAACAACTTTACAGCACAGACTTTGCATTCAACTGATTAGCTGGTACACAGAGAGTAGGGAAGTAGAGGAGAAGCAGAACTGGTTAGAAAAAGCGTAGTGTAGGGCAAGCAATTCCCCGTAATATGGACATGCATCAAATGAAGGCTCCATATAAAAGATTATGCACTTGTTGCATTTCTTGCTTTCAGGGTACTGAGCAGGAATTGATGATTCTAGTGACATTACTGCCTCAGAAGCCAAGAGTTATAACAGTTGAGCTCAAGTTTTTATCCATTATAGCAAGCTGCAGTTTGCTTAATATTTTTCTGATAAAATGCTATAAAATAATAAATATTAAAACAAATATGCATTCCTAAATGAAAAAGTGCTTTTAACTATTAGGATAGGATAGGACTAGAAGTGGAGGGGGACTTGGCACCTCGACCTACACAGATCTTTTGTGCCTAGGCTCCTGACAGGGAGCCCCCAGGAGGGAGGGGTGAGGTGAGAAGAGACAGGGCAGCTGCATCAGGAGGTATGACAGGCAGAGGGCAGAGCCCCTACCATTTACAGATTTGAGCTCCCTGGGTGCTGGCTGGTGCAGCTGGCCCTCTTCCCCCTGTGGGTTTACAGATCCCCTGGGGGGCCCAGGACCCAGAGACTGCTTGCAGTCTGGGGGACAAAGGCTTCCTTAGAGCATCCTTTTCCCCTGCCATGCACATGCCAAGATCTCCCACTGACACTTGCAACCCTGAAAGAGACCAAGCAGATGAGAGGTAAAGTGAAATGAGAATGTAGATGAAATGGAGGGACAGGAAATTTGGGGGATGTAATGGTCCTTACCAGCATTCACCTGATGACCCGAGGAAACTGCCGGAAAAATCCATGAGTCGGGAAGATTGGCCACAGGAATCGAACCCATGACCTCCCGAGTGCGGGCCATAGACATTATGCCTGAGCCATCCCACTCGGTTTTAACTATTAAGATTTCATTAAATTTAAGAATTATGATCTATGGAACATAGCATTTCAAAGTAAAAAGTTAATATAGGTACCAAAGTTTTCCTTGTCCTAGATAGCTTCTATGACTGCCAATTGTGATATTGGTTGCTCTTTTTTCAGTGAATCATTAGGCATCTCAGTTTCTTCACCATGTGCATTATTTTTGAGAATCTTCTGTTAGTTTTCTACAAGACCTTTGCAACCACAACAGCCACCACCACCACATCATTTCCACTGTTTCTTTACACTCTCTGACCTTCTACTCAAAATTTCAATTACATGTCCTGCATGTTAAGTGAGAGTCATCAATTTTCTCTTCAAACATATCCCCCTTGTTTATATACAGAATCTTTACAAATGGTTATTCATTCTAAAATCATGTGTGGCCTGAAGCTGTAAAGGTGAATTAGGCTTCAAAAATATAATGCTACAGCCAAGATTCAAAACATGGACCTTTGGCTCCTCATACCAATGCTTACTCCATCTGAGCTACTACTTCAACCACCAATTTAGCAGTGAACTTCTCTTCCGTTAGGCTAACTTGATTATACAAAGAGTATAACCTCAAAGTTGGCTTGCTATTGCAAGTATTTTAAAGGTATCATACTTATAGCTGTATGCAGCCATTAGTTTATTATCCAATACTATTTTAGTTTTAGCACTTTAGTGTTGCTATTCATTTTTACTCTTTGTTTTATTTTTATGACTTTAGTATTGCTATTTTTTCTCCATTTTTATATCCTGAATACATTAGTACCCTCATATATTCATAGGCTAGGAGTGTACAGCATGGGATACCATTTATAATGAGTTCCAAAATGATGAACAGGATTTTATTTTTCATTCTTTCTTTCTTTTCTGTTAACTTTAAGACAAAGTGGACATTACCTTTGGCTCTACAAAAATTAAGTCTGTAGGTTAACGTTTTGGTGTAGGGGAAAAATCTAGAGAAAACTGTACTCCATTCACGAAAAATTACACCAACCAGGAATTAAAATTAAACTTCATGTTTACTTAAGAGTACTGTATATAATATTAGGTACTAGTCCTGATAATATATAAAACAAAATTAAACAAAACAAAATTAAAGGTGGAAGCTGTTTTAGATATCAGAAACTCAATTCCATACTGGAATTTAAAGAAAATTAATTTATCTTTCATTTTCACATAATACTTAATTACACTGAAAAAAACTAGGGAATTTTTAGGTTATTAGAATGAATGCAAATAATGGAGACACATGCTGTCTTTCCAGAAACATTTACTGTGTATAATTTTACCAATATTTATAAGCCCTGAAATTTCAGACTTGATAAGTGGATCTCATAAAAATATAACTTTTGTAAGAGATATTGTTGCTCTGTAAATAACAATTTTATCCATTAATGCTTAGGTGTTCTTGTCTCATTTCCAAAAAGGAAGAAATTAGTGAATCTCCTTAGTATACTGTTGCAGTTTGAAGTAATAAATGTCTTTATTGCAAAGGCTAGTGTCCATTTGAGAGAAGAGAGTATGAGAAACTCGAGATAATCATCTCGCTAGTGGACGCAGCATTAAGAGAGCTATCTAATAGGTGCCATCAGTAACCAGAGAGAGTTTGGTGTTCTCTGGTGGATGTGGGTGAGTCTTTTCTCTGTGATAGCAACTTGCTCACTTCCAACACTGTTGGTGTAGCTTGAAAGTATGTGTGAGTTATTTTGCATATCCAGTTTTATGTATGGAATGCAAATAGTGGACAGATGAAGAAACATAAAATTTGATAACCTTACATAAAGAGAAAAAGCCTTTGTGGTAAACATAAATGAATATTAAGAAACAGGAATGAGGGGCAAGCAGGATATCTGCCGAATTAGTGCATGAGTGAATTTCAAGGTGATTGTAAACTTAAACTTTACACCTGTATGCAGCATTCTTTTTCTTCCAAAAATGTAACCTTTGAATTTCCACAAGGAAAATGCTCTGAGAATGATTTATGGGAAAATAGTAGCAGCTATTGTAGCGATATAATGAGGAAAATTCACATACAAGAAACCTAACCTAACAAATTTCTTTACCTGGTCAAAGTGCTGCTTAATCTAGACCTAACCTCAAGGGTGAATGCTTAACAGTTGTGTTAATTTAGAGTAACTTCATTCATGTAGTGGATATTTCTGTCTATATTGCAGTACCTACATGTCATTTTATAAAAGCATAATTAGACTGCAAGAACTTTTGTTTACTGCTAAAAAGCATAATATCATCATTTAGCCCTTTTTAGGAACTGTGGCTTGCACTTTGCTATTTTTGTAGCAATTGGGGCCAGTAATGCTTATTAAATATCCAAATTGCTCAGTTTAAATTCTTAAAAATATTTGTATTATGTACTTAGGATCTTCAATAGGCAGTTCATTAGTTAGTGCAGAACATATTTTCATGATATTTATACATTCTACCCATTCTAAACCCAGCAGTTCCTCTTATTTTGACTCTGTTTTTGTCTTAAAAGTGAAAACATTACAATTATAGCTTCACTCTGTTTGTCCATTTTGTTTACAGAAGTGCACATTTACACACAGCCTAATGGACACAGTTCTGAGAGTAGCTATCACAAACCTACTATCAAAGAGTTCTCTCTAAATAAAAGATACTCTCAAATGGACAAACATTCTGCAAAAACTGTTGCCAAGTCACTTTTGCACTCAGTTCTCAAATGGACATGTACCTTAACAGGAGGTATAACAGACTTAGGATGTTTATAAGCTAGAAGCTCAATTCTTCAGAAGCCTATTGATTGCACAATTAGTCTAGTAATCCATGACGGACTGTACAGCAGTTATGTATATACAACATGTGCATAAAGACAGAGGTGTCATTTCTGAAACATGCCTTGTAAACCTACTTTCTGACAGACCATTTCCTGAAGCAGTACATCCACACACAACAGTAACACTGCATCACATATTATGAGCATAACTACAAAGGACAAAACAAAGTCATCATTCAGTACACATAAATTCATTGCCCACACAAGGTAAGAGGGTGGTGAAAATGTTTCATATTCAGAAAGGCACTCATTCATTAAACAACATAGAATATGTTTTTGTCAACAAAGCTTGAAAAACAGACTCGTTTAATATTTTACATATCACAGAGAGGAATTTCCAATCAATGATAATTAAAAAGCTTGAGCATATGTAATACCATACTAAAATATGTTATCAATGTAATGTGCCACAGTATTCAGAACAAATACTGCTCGTTATAAACAAGCTACTTTTTTCAAGCTCTGTTTCCAGGAAGGATGGATTATAGAGCAGAAAGAAAGTTTTTCCCAGTCCAATATCTTTTAGGAAATTAAAGTGATAAACAAATTTGTGCTTGTATGACTGGACTGTTTTCCAGTTTACTTGCACAAATAAATATTAAATGTACTGATAATAAGAAAATCATATTAATCTGCACTGACCACCCAACACCATCCTGCAGAATTTCATTAACAGTGTCATCTTTAAGTAACTGAAGCATTCTGAAGCATGTAGGTACAGAAAAAGTAATATTATACATTTGTTATGAAACATAACTTATAACAAACATAAACAAAATGAAGTATAAGAATTTTCCTCAAGAACGGCCACAGATGGAAATAGAGTATGCACAAGAATAGTTTCACACCTGAAGAAAGATAGTTAAGGACAAAAGAGAACAGTCACATTAACAGCAGCAGGCATCTCAACATAAAACACATTTCAATTTTTCTTCCATCTTCAGAAGACAGAACAGATCTCCCACATCTGGAAAACAGTTATGTTATGTCACCATGTTATGCCATATGCACACTCGCCACATACACACACACACATACACACATATTCACCACATCACCACTAGCTTACCTTCACCCTCTGCAAATCGATGGGGTTCATGATAGACCCCTGGAAGAACTCAACTGTGGTAAAATGCCTCTTGAACAGGCCTTCCAGCTCCAGGTCCGGGGGTTTTCTGCCAATCAACGTAACCCAACCAGCGAATCACAGTACACCACCGACCAATAACACAAACAACGGGAAAAAAAATTAATGTGAGCTACAAACCAAGAGACCAAAGGAAATGGTAACTGTTCACGGTTATGCAAAATAAATATTCTGCATATTCTGAACAGTTGCTAGGAACATGACAAACTTACCACCTCTGAGAGCGAGAAGAGAAAAGCACCTACAATTATAGAAGTGCTCCTTGTTTTGATGAGAAAGATCCCTTAATTTAAGTAGTATGCAGAATTGCTTGATACATCAGAGAGATTTTCAGAATCTGAGTGCAATGTCTGTAAGGTGATAAGGTAGTCTATAGCATGTCAAAACAAATATGTGCATTCCTAAATTGCACTACAAATAATAATTCATGATTCCTTAAATCTTCATGAGTTTCTCAAGCTACTGCCTTACTCAATATACAAGATCAGTTTCTCATCATGAGCATTTCTATGAGGACAGAAAATAATCTTGCTAACAAAAATAAATTATCTAAGATCTTTCACATGCAGGGACTGCAAAAATTAAAAGGTCCTTAAAATGCTTATTCCAGCATGAACCTTGATTTAACAAAAAACATAAGTATTTTTCTGAGAAAAAATCATGTATAAGAAATGATACAAATCCAACAATCATTGGAGACTATTTAATGTAGCAGCTTCTGTTTGAAAGGTTTGTTTTAGCAGGCAGAAGGTTCTGAAGTATATTAAGTCTGTTGGAAATGGAAATAATTATGCCGGTTTGGCTTGTTTACATATTTGATCAAGTGCATGATAATTTTTCTCAGAAAATATTTTAAATCACTGACTTACATCAAATGATTCACATTTGTAAGACAAACAAGGAGCTAATAATGCAAGCAATATCCATTTTCCTAATAGAGATGCTAAGTCTAGATAATAATGGTCATCTGATGCAGACCCAACATTCCAGCTAGCCATTAATAATAAAAATGAGGCAGCCAACAAAAAAATAAAAACGTTGAGATGGGGGCAAGGGAAAGACAGGGCCTACAGCCCCAACGCACGATGCCATCATGGTCCCAGAAGTGCCAGCAGCACGCATGAGCGAGCGAGCGAATGGTGAGTGTGTGTTAGGTTAGGTTAGGTTTACCTTCACTCTCTCTAAGTCTACAGCATTCATCATTGTTCCCTGAAAAAACTCCACAGTTGTGTAGTGACGCTTGAGCAGCCCTTCCAGCTCCAGGTCAGGCTCTTTCCTGCAATACAAGGTGAGGGTCATCCACCCTAGCAGTGCACCAAGTGTGCACTGCAACCCACCCCACCTCCCTACCTCCCGCCTCAAAATTTTTGAGAAAATGTAAATGTGCAGTGCTATACACAGATGCCTCTTAAATATCATGCACATTTATACAGAGATGCTTTGTAATCGAGTCTCACATAGGTCTCAGTTCTACGAGTCCAAGTGAAAACCAATTCAAAAACTTTCTCTTGCATAAGAGAGTGCAGATGTTACAAGCCATCTGTGATTAAAACTGCTACATTTCTACATTAAAGGTGGTAACAATATCTGAAACATTTGCTTAACTTGCTAAATGAAGAACATAGCATCTATTTGAAATTGAAGCTGAAATATAGCTGATAAGTCATTCCTTAGATTCTTTCAGTAATTAGAAACTTTTGCAATTGTTTTGTTTATTGGCTTTCTCCTAAGTTTTACATACACATAATAAATAAAATAAAAATAAAAGTTGAAATATACAAATTTATCAATCTGCAAGTCAAACACACAAAAACTGTTACCAGCTTTAATGCTAACCCCAATAAAATTAAACAGCCAAAGTTTTATATTTAATCTTATTCAAAGACTTTTTTCAATAACAAATTTGGATTTAATTACGTTTAGCAGTATAATTTGTTACAAAATTTACTAGAATAATAGCCATTCATTCTTTTTGAAGATTTCTATTAAAACATAGCAAAAAATATATGTATAATGTTTTTTAACAATTTCAATTGTGTGCAGATATGCAAAATTGCTTATAGGTATACAAATTACGGATACAACAAATTTAATTGATTTATGTGCCCATAGGCAATTTGAGAAAATTTAAAAAAGCAGATTTTGATTAATAGTTAACCTTATGAAATACACAACTACTATGTGAAATAAGTCAATCTTCCAACTAAGGGAGTATGAAATTAGCTTATATAGTAGGAAATTTCTGATACTACTGTAAAAATTATGGTTATGTTTCAACACACTAAATATTTTGTTCAAACAAGGACCAACTTTCTAATAACTAAAATGTATTACACCGGTTAGTGAATATTTATTGAATGTTTATGAAAGTTATGATTATGGATGCATTTTAATTTAGAAAAGTTAAATAGCTTTAATTTCTTTATCTTATTTAATTGGTTTTGTAAATGCAATCATGTAATTAGATATTATACATGTGTCATAGGAATTAATGTCAGAGTTACCTCAGTAGCATTCTGTTGTCTGGCTAGCTGGGAATCTCTTCAAGTTTGCTCTTGAAACTGATTGAATATAGTTCTTCTCACAGATATGTTAAAATGGTCAAGGAGACCAAACCATTTAGAAATAAAGAAGTATGCCAAAAAAAGGAAAAGAAAAAGAAAACAAACTTAAAATCATTTTAAGTACTATCTTGATTAAAAAAAAAGTCCCCCGTGATATGTATGCAGATTATTTTTGGAAGTTTTAGACCCTCAAAACAGAATAGTATTGTGACAAATAAAGGACTGTAACTGACTGCTCTCCATTTAGCAATGAAACTTTCTTTTTCATGTTAATTTATTACTCTCATTGCCAGTTTTATATAAAGGGAATTTTAAATTGAATATTGTCTGCTCAAATAAGGTAATTAACGTCTAGTATCTCCAACTTAATGCACACAAAAATATAAAGAAAGGAACTGATGCGTTATTGATCACTGGCAGCTAGAATAATAAATATACTACTAATGAAAGCACTGCCTTTTGGGAGAGACAGATCTCTGTCCTTGGGAACAAAAGATTATAAAAGGGGACCAAGAAGAAGATGAAATTATCCTCTTCCACATCAAATAGGGCTATGAGCTGACATGTGCATGGATAGAACCACTAGCACACCTGCAGAATTCTTCCTTGCAGTTAGTGTGGGCCGGTTGGTGCCAGGAGAAAAGCATGGATACTTGGAACTATCATTTGTAATGTCATTAGATACAAATAATCTGAGATGATGAAGTATTACAGCAATTAAAGCCTTGCATCCATTTTCCTTCTGGCTGCGTGGTATTTTACTACCACATAGCAAATACTATTAAAAGGACCAGCACTGACTGCAAGTACCTGAATGCAGCATATGATCACTTTCAGCGAGACAACTCTCTGGTCCAGGATTACAGCTGCATCTTGTTTCAACTTCATTTGCAAAGACAATCCATCTATCTAAGACTTATACATACATATAACTAATTCTCTTTGCTGTTTTTCAATATGCTAAAAAAATTAGCACACCAATGATAAAAAATATCACAAAATAAGCTGTTTTATTATACTTTGAACAATAATGCTTAAGCCTTTCCTAAAAGCAGCACTACGTATTGAGAATGCATATGTTGGCATGATACTTCTCATTATTGATGTGTATATTTTTCTAACATATTGTATGTAACCTAACATTTATTGCGAGAAGTAGTGTGTACTGCTCCTGGACCAGCAACATGCATGTCTCAACTGTGGACAATGCAAGGAGTTTGTAACCTAGCTTGCAGCATCTTTCTTTTACTGATATTTTTTACAAGCAAGTATTCTTAGTTCAAGTTATGATAACAGTAAATTATACAAGCCATTTGGGTAAGAAGCTCTGCATAGCTTTGAACGTAACAATCATACCTGTGTAGGAATACCACCTCGACATCCACATCTTCCCTATCTTCATGAAGGAAATCCTTGAGGAAGTGCGACACTGATTCATACGTGATGTGACCACATACGACGATATGCCTGTGGTAATCACACACACACAAAAACAAACACAAGCTACAGTTCAAGGCACTTTTCTATAACCTTCCAACATTAAAGATTACTGTAAATTTGTCAAAGGATAATGGCCCCAGGTCAAAGTATTCTTCATTGGGTTGGCAACACCAATAATATAAGAATCAGAACAGTCTTAAAAAATGCTGGTTATGCTTCCTATCAAGTTTTGGTTTAAGGACAACTAAATGTAATAATTCTGAGAGTTGTGGTTAAGTTTATCCTTATGTGTCATTTATGAGCATGAAAACATATCAGCAAGAACTGTATTCAGTTGCAAGGCTGTTAGAGACAGTCAGTACATAGTTGGCAGAATTAGGAATGACAATCAATACAAATAAAACAGAATGGATGCAAATATATATAAATAATAAAACTCAAAGTAGCATCAAAGTAGTTTATAAACAAAAACTTAGCAAATTAGACAAGTTATGCAAACAAACTTTTTAGGACACACAAATCATGGATGAAGGTGGCACAGCACAAGTATATTACACATTTATACACTCACATTTGAGTTATGGGATTATTTTATTGGTGATCAGCAGGGAAGAAATGTGTATTACAAATTATTCAGGTTACAGAAAAGAGCAATAAGTAATATTCAAAAAATCTAAAGAGTAAATAGCTGCAGAAAGGCTTTTAAAAATCTCAGTGTATTAACATTACCTTGCATATATAGGGTAGTTAAATTATATTCAAACCCACTCACGGCCTCTCTCTACTGCGCGAGACAGCCGGCAGTCACCGGGGAAATTACGTCGGCAGAGGCTGACTGAAAACCTTACCTTGTAATAGATGCTGGAAATGTTGACCTTCTGCTCTCAAACAGGCAGCATATCTCGTGCAAATATTCTCGCTCACTCTCTGAAGCTCAGCAGCAGGAATTCTTGTGATTTCTTGCACAATGTTTTCTCTAAGTTCCTGCAGTGTGCGAGGATTGGAACGATTCACTTTGTCTTTTAAAGAACCCCATAAATAAAAATCACAACTCGTTAGGTCAGGAGAACGAGGGGGCCACAAATCAACACTAATTTTTCTGTCATCAAACACCTCTCTTATTGCATGTAATGATTTGGCAGCCGTATGTGCTGTTGCAGAATCTTTCTGGAACCAACCATACGATTTCTCTTCATCTGTCAAGCGATTGCAAAATGGCCTCACTATTAACCTCTGATATCATTCTGCATTTATTGTTTCATCAAAGAATGTGGGCCCTATTATTCTTCTAGCACTTATCGCACACCACACTCCAATTTTCTGATCATAATGAGGCGTTTCATCACAAGAATTCCTGCTGCTGAGAGTGAGCGAGAATATTTACACAAGATATGCTGTCTGTTTGAGAACAGAAAGTCAACATTTCCAGCATCTATTATAAGGTAAGGATTTTAGTCTGCCTCTGCCAGTGTAATTTCCCTGGCGACTGCCTCGCGCAGTAGAGATAGGCCACAAGTGGGTTCCAATATAATTTAACTACCCTACATATGCCTAAATATTATTTTAGCCATATATAAATATATGCCTAAAATATATTGCAAAACCCCATAAAGAAAGCAAAAATATGAATATTCATAAACATAACACTCAGAAAACAAACTACTTTAGAAAGGCTCTCTAAAACTAAATTTATTCAAAGCAAGGCAAAAGATTTATACAATCATTTACCTCACTAGATTAAAAATAAAAGAGGAAGCAACAAAAATAAACGGAATTAAGTCTTATCTTGTTAAGAATATCTTCTATGCAGTAGAAAAATAGAAAAGCAAATAGTGATTTGCCTAATAAAATTGTATATAAAGATAGCATTAGCTCTTCTCATATTTATGGTTAAATTGTAACTTGTATGCTTTATTTCATATAGTGAAATCTTGTAAAATTATTACAACTGGTAAATAAATCTGAATCTGATTTTTTTTAAATTTGAATTATATCTGCAAATCCTGTGGAAAAATTAGAATCAGCTCATCTCAATTGGTAGTCTGTCTGTGTCACATTCAAGATATCTTGAGTTTAAATCCTGCTTAAGGTGAGTTACCTGGAACTGTTTCCCCCACCTCCCCCAGGGTTTTGCCTTATCCTCAGTACATGAATCTTGAACAACTCTTAACTCTTTAGACCCTATATTTATTTGAAAATTTTACTCATTTTGTTCATTCCCTGTCTGATATAATTTACCCAATTAAATAATGTTAAACCCACCCTGCCTCACCTAAGAATAAAATTCTCTAGTGACTAATTAATTTTTTTTTTTTTTTGAAGATTGAAAAGTTAATAACAGTGATGTGTCATAATTTAAAACAAAAAGAGTTGGAGGTTGTTACACTACATCACTAAAAGGTTGCGACGGTATTACTTATAAATGTTTGTTTACATCAGTGTTGAAGCCATCTTGTGACGTCATTCATTTGTTTGGTTTGTAGCTCCATCTGGCATTAGCAATTTGCGGTTCTTAGTATCAGTTTTTGAAATAATTCATTTTAAATGTCCTCCGGCTAGCTATTATCTTATCTTGGGTCGAACATGTGTCTCTATACAGGTTGTGAAACGGAAAGGAATCTTTTATCCAAAAATTACACTGATGAAGAAATTTGTTTTATAATTTTTATTGTCGAACACGTTCACTATCACTTTTACATATTGATCTGGATACTCGCCAAACTGAAACTGTTATAATAACTTCATACTTATCACTTTTAATTCACGTATTTCAACTTTGTGTATAATTAACTTTATAATACTTTAGATTTTCGTAACTTGTGAATCTATAGCCGACGTATCTCATACAAATATTTTGACGAACTGACAAACTTAAGACAACGTGTATTGCACTAAGAATTTTGATGAACTGCACGCAAGCTACCTCGAACCTACCCTATTTATATGCCTGCATCAAGATACGCCTAAAGATTATAAATGAATTACTATTGGCTAATAAAACGCGCCAACATTAGCATCTATTTTAATATCCAATGAAAACCACGAATACATATTGCTTTAGGGAGAACACATTCCAGAAGTTTCTACCGAAAACGCGCCAACATTACGTAACTTCCTCGTTCCCAATAATGATAAACAGCTCACCCCCCTCGCTGCATTATTGCGCTATTATTGACAGTTTCAGTAAAGCCGTATAAACTTATTTCCCAATAATAATTACAATTAATAAACATCTGAAATCAATGTCACATAAAAATGCATATTCATATTACAATCATTATTTACATTTAAGTAATTTGTGATACAAATTACTGCATCAAGGTGCTTACTTTGAACGTGTTCCAACTCAGTTGGAAACTGCTGATGATGGGAGCAAACTGTTCTCCCAAAATGTGTTCAAAGTAAGCACCTTTTAGTGATGTAGTGTAACAACTTCCAATTCTCTAGTGAGTATAACTGCTCTTATGTTATGGCACAAATACTATCTCACTTTTGCACCCAGGACTTCTTAGTCTACTTCTGATACTTACTTCCAGGACTGAAACTCGCTGCTCTTCCCTACCCACCGTACAGATCCTCAAGCTGTCATACTCATCAATGCCAATGAGGGTATTTCAGTAGGGAAGGAAGACAGGTATGCTAATGTTAAAACAATTAGCTGGCCTGGATAGTAGGATACAAAGTCCCTGGGGCAACTGTGTGATGATATTTGCACTATCTAACTGGTTACTACTTTATAGTCACAACATGAGAAATAGCTTTTAAGCTACAGTTTTTAGAAGATAACACTCTTTGGTCTCTGAATTTTCTGAAAAATATTATTCTTGAGAAATGCTGCACAAATTCTTGGATGTAGTTTAGAACTAGAAAGTTGTACTATTTAATTACATAATCTAATATTTTTGCCTCTTTCCTTTCTTTTTTTCACAAATATAAATATAAGTCAAAATAAAGAAACAATAAACACAACAATGAACAAACAACTGTGTTAAGTGCTTAGAAAAGACAATGCATTTTTGGTCGTGAAAAAATGAGAAAGAAAAGTAGCCAAGTTTCCAGAGAACTATAAAAAAAGTGACTGATGCAGTTTGATTATAAACCAATAATTATAATCGATAAGTATTGGGAAGAGACTAATTTATGTTTAGATAATGTAATTCCACTACTACCTAATTTTTTCTGCAAATCTGAAAATAGGATTAATTATCGTTAATTCAATAATTCCACGCACATATCTTTTAGAAAATGAATTAATTTTCTACTACTCCACAGACCAATGAGAAATTAATCAATCTGGTAATGACATGATGCCCAAAAACTAATAAACGGTACTTCTTACTCTTCCTTTCATGTGTTTATCCCTCTGTTCTCACGCAGTTTAACTCTTTATAATACAATTATAGCTGAAGATTGGAGATAATGGTTTACACTGGCTGAATATGTATTATGTATTCTGAATATAGTTTGCAAAGGCCAATATAGTTTATCTTGAATTTGAATGCACGATTTCTGTAGATAATTTATGATCATTTGATATTGAATAATTGTACAAAAATCAAATATTTTTAAGATAAATTGAATTACTGGAAAAGACTGCTGCTGTGGCTTCTAAATCCAGGATTAGTTACTCTCTTATAGGGGGGATGTTTCTTTGATTAGGATTATTCTCTTCCACAAGAGTGAGTTTTAGTGTGATTTAGTGTTTAACAATGAAAAATACTCATTGAAATCCAAACACTTGAACAAGTTACAAATACCATTAGTTGTTCTTCAGTTCAAAATAACCAATACTAGAAGAGGCAGCTATGCAAATAAACCACGTAAATAAATTAGAAGATTATCAGCTTTTGTTGTATTAACAGAGTATTGATGATAATTGTACAACAAACCAAAATCAAGTAGAGAAAATTATAAAAAGGAGGAAAGAAAAATAATGAAGAAAGAAAGAAAAAAAAAAGAAGGGGATATAACAGGCATTATCTTTCCTTTCACACTTATTAAACTGCTGCAGACTTAATGTATAAAAGTTTACATTTTTTTTTCAAAGTATCTATATTCTTTATAGTAATAATGATGGATATGACAATTAAGTATGATAAAAACTATTCTATTATTCTGATCATTCCTAATATTCTGTTTATGTACATATATTTGATAGCTGAAATACTTCTACTTGTCCTTTCTCCAACAAATACCTTTGGCAACAGATATTGCAAAATGTCCATGTTATACTAAAAGGCACCTTTCATTTAAAAAAGCACAATAATATTTTTAAGTGGGCCATTTCCATTAACAAAATCAACAGTAATCTCACACTTAAAAAGTAAAGTTTTTCATGTCATCAAAGAAATTAAATACAGAGGAAATGTGATTTTTCCAGACAGAGACATGCACCAAAACTAATTCAAGAAGTATTTGGCATTAAATAAAACTTAATTAAAGTATTTATTTTACTTTTCTAATTTGTACCTAACTTTCTGTCTGCTGCCCTTTCTCAAAGAAATTAAAAGGAGTTCAATTTAAAATTATTTGAGTATACCAAAGCAAGTGACACATGTAATTTAAAAACATGAAAATGAGCGAGTTAAGTGGAATACATAGATACAAAATCAGTAAGTATTTAAAATAAGTGAAATATAACAAATTCAATAAATAGATCTATAAGAATTTTAATAATCTGGCATTTTTATTAAAGATTAAGGTAGTTTTATTTCAGATTTCTGTTCAAAGTTGTACCCATGTATAAGTCCACAGCTCACAGTCACTTACCTATCATATAGCAACATAACACATAATTCACATTGTGAATACAAAAGTCAATTACTGCCTACTTTCACACTAAGGAATTCTGACAAAGGGTTATACGAACAAACTAACCACAAAAGCATTCAGGTTAAAAGACTCATTAGTAAACACACCTTAGTCTATCTTCAAATGGATGTCTCTAGAGGCTTACCCTAATACTAAATACTTCTTACTAAGCTTATGTTAACTGTGCTGGAACAGATTAAATTCAATTGAATGATGATGATAATTAAGCATGCTTGCATCTCTTTGCTTGGAGGCTCACAAATTGGGCATGCATTTTTCACCTTTCCAGCACAGTTCTATATTACTGTCTAACACTAGTTTTTAAACAAGCAGGTAGTGACTTTTCATCATGCATGCTATTCCCTCTTGAATAAGCTTAGTGCAGCCCATTTACAATGACTCTTCATACAAAGCAGGAGACACAGAAGCTGAGGTTATAGGAAGGATTGGTTTCTTAAACAAACCTGGCACAAAGCATATGAATCTCGTTTTAAACAATGCTATATCTAATCAATAATTATTAGCTCATAAACTGCCTTTCTTATTGAAAATTGTCAATAAAATTGGCCATTCTAAACTGCTAAGTGTTTAAACCATAATTATTTGTAAAAAAATTTCAATTTTTAGCACTTTAAATTTAATTTACTCCTAAGAGATTTTGGTAGTTTCCCATAAGGTCAAACAGAATATTCCTTATTACACATCTGTAATTCATGTAACAAAGCCTGTGTTTTACTGGGGAGATATAATTTGAGGTGAAAAATATGAAATTTGCAATCAAAGCAAGTTTCTGGTCAATTTTGAAATACTGTGAAGTGTTTCTTTGTTTCAATTAGTGGCTACTATTTTGAGAAAGGTGCTTTTAAAAGGTCATTCTTCCAGGCTTTTAGCTGATACATCTAGGCATTCATTATTTCTTTGCTAAAAGTATGACTAAAGACAAATTGAAAACTCATTGTAAGTGGGCTGTACCACAATGCTATTGGTGCTGCTGTGACAAATGCTAGCTAGCATACCAGCAAGGATAATGTGTGTTAAGATTTCTCTACTAAAAGAATGAAAGAACTAGTTTTGCTAAATCAAAACTTGCACAGCTGCAGCAGATGCCTTTCTTTCTTTCTTCTTCTTTTTTTTCTATTAAATTTTTTGGTCCTATTAATCTTGAATTGTAGTTTTTGTGGGAGTGAGGAAAGCAATTGTTAAAATATAGAATGTAGCAGCAACAGCAGCAGAAGTGTTCTTTGTTGTAGCAAAATATTTTGTGGCAGTGGTGAAGGTGACAGTGTTTGTGAAATTGTTTGTTCCAGCATGGCAACAAACCAATGGAGACATTTCAAAACAAATGTTGTCACTCTTTACACACTCTCCCGAGAAAGTTTGTTGGTTTTGTGCATAGACACCATTACCTATAGTTGCATAGTTTTTGCCCTTCCAATTTCCATCAAGAATACTAGCACTTGCTCTATATGCTTAATCCCAATAGTATAAGTTGCACCATTCTAATACTATCATGATGTCCAATAAAAATAAATTAAAACATTTCCTAAAGACACTGCAACTCCATTTATTCCCTAATAATACAGGAATGCAATTACACTCACAGAAAAAGCAAAATTTAGAAACATATGAACACTTCTCATTGACTATTTATGTTATAACTATAATTTTTCTAAGAGTTAGCTGATAAGAGTTAAAGTCATGTTTTACCAGCCAGGTCTAATTATTTTACATTTTAAATCAGTTACAGTCTAGAAGATATTTATTAAGTTAGTTAACCTTCAGTATGGTCTGAGAATAATGCTGAAATGTAAAATCAAACTGGTACACCAAATATGAAAAATCTAATGTGTTTCATTCACATGTCTCTCTCTTCTACATACTATTCTTATAAAAGATCATTCTTCAATCTCCTTTTTGTTAATGAGATACACTTTCATTACACATTTCATTGTAATTATAAGAAGAATACAGTAGGCCAAGGTGATAGTCAGGATTCACTTTTTAAAAATCTATGTGATGGCTTTGAAATACCATGCTCTTTGCATGATCATGAGGAAAAACAAATAGTGACTTATACAGTTGAAAAAGTATAAGTATTGGAAAATTCATACCAATAATGAAGAATGTGTTGGAAATGGTTAACACCACAAAAAAGGTTAGGTATTATTTAACATAAGATATGTTTTAACAAGTTCTACATTTATTTTATAGTATGATTTTGTCTATCCCTTAAGATATGGATTAAATTGAAGAACATTTATAAAAGCAATAATAATAAATTTTGTATTAAGATAAATGGAAATGAAATATCATAAAAGATTGTAAATAATGTAGGATTAAGATAAGGCTATAAACTCAGCCCTATATTATTCAATATATTCATTGATGATATATTGGATGACCTGGACAATGACAATTTATATTTGCCTAAGTAAATAACATAGAAATTCCAGGATTATTGCTTTTTTCTGATGATCTGGTGGTATGCACTGTTTCAAGCAGAGCTTTATCAAGAGTTTTCCACATCATAAATGTATCCAAAAATAAATACATATTGTAAGAAATAGGGCCTAAGAATGAACTATAAAAATTGAAGATAGTACTTAAAAAGGGCTATAAATTAAAGAAAGATGGCATACAGAAGGGGAAGATACAAAAGGTAAGAAAATTTGATTATTTAGGGATGAGACTGAGCAGTAATGGGAGATGGAGCATGTCTTAGCCAAGAGAAAATTAGGGACATCATCATCTTACAGTGTGCCCCACGGCGATGAATATGATGTGTTATATTGTCCAACAGATGTCACACTATGCCATGCACTAGCTCAACACATGTCACGTATGTCATATGTTTATGCTGCCAACATATAACAAATTAATGCCGCCAGAACGAAAATTAATGCCGCCGGAACGAAAATTAATGCCACGAATGCGGAAACGACCACAGAGTGTAGCCCAGGGATCTTAGACAACCTGTGCTTTATGAATTAACAGAAGGTTACGCTTACGTTAGATTTTTTATTTATGTAAGCTTTCGAAAGGTTAGGTTTAGGTTAGTTTTTTTATATAAGCTTACATTTCTGAATTCACGAAAGGTTAGGTTTAGGTTAGTTTTTTTATATAAGCTTACGTTTCTGAATTCACGAAAGGTTAGGTTAGTTTTTTTTATATAAGCTTACGTTTCTGACTTCACGAAAGGTTAGGTTTAGGTTAGTTTTTTTATATAAGCTTACGTTTCTGAATTCACGAAAGGTTAGGTTTAGGTTAGTTTTTTTTATATAAGCTTACGTTTCTGAATTCACGAAAGGTTAGGTTAGTTTTTTTTATATAAGCTTACGTTTCTGACTTCACGAAAGGTTAGGTTTAGGTTAGTTTTTTTATATAAGCTTACGTTTCTGAATTCACGAAAGGTTAGGTTTAGGTTAGTTTTTTTTATATAAGCTTACGTTTCTGAATTCACGAAAGGTTAGGTTTAGGTTAGTTTTTTTTATATAACCATAGGTTTCTGAATTACTTTTATATATATCCTTGTTTTAATTTGTTACCACTGTTTACATCAAAGCACGCGAGCGAAGCGAGCGTGCGTTCCTAAACTTACGTTTCTGATTCACGGGAGGTTAGGTTAGGTTTAGTTTTTTTTATATAAACTTACGTTTCTGAATTCACGAAAGGTTACGTTTAGGTTAGTTTTTTTTATATAACCATAGGCTTCTGAATTACCTTTATATATATCCTTGTTTTAATTTTTTACCACTGTTTACATCAAAGCACGCGAGCGTGCGTTCCTAAACTTACGTTTCTGATTCACGGGAGGTTAGGTAAGGTTAGGTTTAGTTTTTTTTATATCAGCTTACGTTAATGGATTCACGGAAGGTTAGGTTTAGGTTAGTTTTTTTTTATATAAGCTTACGTTTGAATTCACTAAAGGTTGGTTTTTTTATATAAGCTTACGTTTCTGAATTCATGAAAGGTTAGGTTTAGGTTAGTTTTTTTTATATAAGCTTACATTTATGGATTCACGGAAGGTTAGGTTTAGGTTAGTTTTTTTTTATATAAGCTTACGTTTCTGAATTCACGAAAGGTTAGATTTAGGTTAGTTTTTTTTATATAAGCTTACGTTTCTCAATTCACGAAAAGTTAGGTTTAGGTTAGTTTTTTTTTATATAAGCATAGCACGTGTTGAGTTAGAATGCTAAAGACAGTATTCTCACAACCCGTGCAAACCATTTTGCTTTATATTAAATACGCACTGTTAATTTGCACGCGTTGCGTTTCAACAAAATCGCAGAACAACAACAACAACAAATAGCGGTAACAACGGCGCATCGCATTTTTAGCCGATTTCACATTTTTATTTACGTTGGCAGTACCCAATTTGCATGTAAGTTTTTGCAAAATGGCTACGTTTGTTTACTTCCTGACGCGATTTTCCTATATAACTAAAATACCTTGAACGGGCAGGCAGGTGGGCACCAGCTATAGACGAGACCACATCGTGTTCTAAGCTCACTCTTAAGGTAATTTATTCGCTTTCCTTTTGATTTTATAAGCATTTTCTACGGGCACACTATAAGATAATATTAGCCAAATTCTCTATAGATCTGGGGTTTGGGGAAGTGAAGAAGGATAGCAAAATGTGGATATACTACATAGAACATTCTGTGAATGTTGGGTTTACCCAAAACTTTTCCTAAAGGAGCAGCAATGTTGGAAACAGGAAGAGTGGGCTGCAAGGATATGATAGTAGAAAGGCTATTGAAATACTGGCATATACTCATAATGAGACCACTGGATGAACATAACATTCTGAAGCAATACTTAATTATGCAGGAGAGTACCAGTGATAGCATGAAGTGGGTGTAGAGCTTATGAAAAATTTTACAAGAAAGTGGAATGTGTAATATATGGATAGAGAGAGATGAGCGAGTTGCAGATTTTTGGAAACAAGCGAGGATTAAGGTAGAGCATATGGAAATATTTCAGTCTCATATATAAAAAAAAGATTGACTGTATAGACAAAGAATATCTGGGGCAGAGAGAAGTAACATGTTACGGAGAGAAGGATGGGCTTGGACTACACTAACTATGTATAGGTAACGAAGAGACAGGAAGGAAATAAACATAAATTATATGTTCTTTATGTAGAGAAGTAGTGAATGATTTACATTATATATTAGAATGCAAAACACTAGGATTTGGAGAAAACAGTTTGTACTGAAGAAATGGCAAAATATCAGCATGATATGTTTTAAAAATTAAGGTAATGGAGTTAAAAAATGAAAAGGAGATAAAGTTGTTGGGAGAATTTATGGGAAGAACAAGGAAAAATAAATAAACCAGAAAATGAAAGTGAGGCTCATAATTAACCAAACCACCACGGCGTTAAAGTATATTCTGGACTAAGGTATGATCGAGCAACTCGTATAGAAAATGTATAAGAAAATTGTAAGAATTTATTTTATATTACTGAGACAAATAAATACTCTCTCTTAAGGTTTATGAGTTATACAGAAGTCCTTATAAATAAAGAGGACTTCACAAGCTATTACCAGAAAATTCAATATATATATATATCTTTTATTTGTCATGCAATATCTTAAACTTATGGTATTTTAATAAAAATCTGATGTGTTACATTCACATGACTTTCTCTACACTTGTACAAACTATTTTTACAAACGCTTATTCTCCATATGCTTCATGTTAATTGAGATGCTAATCTTATTGCTAATTTTGTTGTAGGTGCAAGGGGAATATGCTAGGCTTTAAGCGATAGTCAAATATTTTAAGAGCTGGTTGCTATGTGGAGTAATCCATTCTCTTTGCATGTCCAGGACGTGAAAAAAATGAATAACGAATTTGAGAAAAAGTATAAGTATTGAAAAATTTAAGAGAATAACAAACAATATCTCGAAAATGGTTCACTCGACAAAAAAATGTATATGACATAAATTGTGTATTTTAACGCGATCTACATTTTTTGTGTAGTAAAATTTTGTCTATCTCTTATGGTTTACCAGTTATACAAAAATCGTTCACAATGAAGAATACTTTTGGGGACATTCCCAGAAGATTCGAGATATGCATTTCATTTGTCATGAAAATATCTTAAACATATGATATTTTAATCAAAATCATAAGCCTTTGAGATAACACACTGACATAATTCCAATAATTTCAGGAGGTAATTTAATTTGTTTTGATTGGCGGTAAATCAAAACAAGAAAACATAATTGTTTTAAAAAATAGTTATTTGTTAATTTTGAGTAATGAAAGGCTAGGTAAAAATTAAAAGCTTTAATGTTTTGTTTATTAGGAAGCAAAATGGTGTACTATTGGGAGCTGTGAGAAGCATAAACCATTTGAAATAAATAAATGGAAATTTGTGAAGAAATACCTCCCAAAATGTATATTAGATGTATGGATAATACATATTTTAGCTCATGGCCATAACTTTTGGGGAGGAGCAGAAAGATTTTTTTTCTATAGGCTCACAATTAACTATGAATTTTACTAGAAAAATATATTTCTATTACCTTTACCTCTATTTTTCTAAGTACTCAGCCATTAAATCAATAAGCCTAATCATAGCTTTATCCACAAAAGATTCTAATATTACTTTTAATAGTTACCATATTATGGTGATACCCAAGTCATATAAAAACTGTACTAAATGACATGAATACTGAACTATGCATTCTACATAAAACATTGGCCTATGCTGATATAAACTGAAAATAGGTTCCTCCTATTGCATATATTTAAATAAAATTCTCTTAAAATTAATTTAATTAATTCAAAATGCTTTAAAACTTTCCTAAAGGACACATACCATTGTAACCTGAAGAAGAATACCTTGGTGAAGTAATTAGTGCATTATTTTAGCATACTCACTGAATTAACATTTGGGGAACCAATGGAAACGAATACTTTTGGAGCAATGTTTTGTTAAGAGATACTAAAGAGTTAGATCCAAGTGCGACTATGACAGTTATGGAGAAAAATCTATAATAATAATAATAATAATAATAATAATAATAATAATAATAATAATAATAATAATAATAATAATAATAATAATAATAATAATAATAATAATCAAACAGTCATATTAATACAAGTGTTTAAAAGTACAGAAAATAATGGGAAGATGAATAAAATTGGATAAAACTTAAGGGAGAGATAAAGATGAAATTTGTGATATAAGGCTAGTAGGCAAGATTTCTAGGGTTTCCTAGAACAAGACCCTGCAACAATAAAAATTATCATAACTAGTTAAGAAGAATAGGTTTTTTTATTTCCCTTGGATATTGCGAAGAAATTAAGACAGACTCAGGGAAGAAAATTGTTTCAACTAAACTATATGCAAAAACGGGGAGGGAAATTTCCTATGCTTGCAGTCGTGGATATTAGGCATATTGTTAAGTAACTTGGAATATACTGTATCTCTCAGAGATCTGTAATGATAAAGGGGATTGTTATCTGAAGTACTAAAATGTAGGAAAGTAATAATGAATAAAAAATTTATGAAAAAAATGCTAATAGAAAAAGAATTTGCCAACTCTTTATATTAATAACTTTTGTTTTAAGTAGGTGGTTATTATTTAAATTTCCCTAGTATTTGTTGATATCAGAACTCATTCAGAACCTGGCAAAGGGATAATATGACTACTGAATAACTGTGCACTATAAGCATATAAATGTATTCATCTGATAGATTAACTAAAATATATAGATACGTGTAATAAAACATTAAAAAGATTTATGTGGTAATTACTTCCCCAAAGAAACATCTTACTTTTGTGAAAAAGCTGGTAAGCATTTATAGGTATAACTTTTCTTATAATTTTTTACTATTTATACAGTTTATATATGATAAATATTTAAGGATTTGTATTAATTCTTATTTATTACTTACAATATATGTTTATTTATGGTAGCCACAGAAAATACAGTAGTTCTGAATGTAAAATAGAAGACAATTTTACGTGATTATTAAAAAACTGAGTGTTGCATTCGCATGATTTTTTCTACTCTTATTTCTACAAACTATTCTTACAAGAGTTTATTCTTCTATCTACTTGTTGTTAATCAACATAAGCTTTCATTACAAATTTACATACTTCCTTGTAGGTAAAAGGAGGATACAGTAGATTAAAGTGATAGTGAGATTTCTAAAAAGTGGTTACAATGTGATTGTTTTTTACATAACCACAAGAAAAACAGAGCAGTGACTTACACTTAAAGAAAGTATATATATTTGAAAATTCAAACTAATAACAAAGAATATCTTGGAAATGCTTAATGTCAAAAAAGTTTATCTAACCTATATAATATTGTTGTTTTAATGAGATCTACATTTTTTGTCTATCTCTTACAGTTTACCAACTATAAATAAGACTTTCACAATGAAGAGGACTTCACAGAGTATTCACAGAAAATTTGATACACCTATTCATTTAATTTGTCATGTAAATATCTTAAAATTTGTATTTTAATCAAAACTGTTAAGAGCCATTTTTAAGAAAATCAAAACTAGTGAAAATTTTTGGATGTAACACTGGACTTAAATACCAACTTTGGTATTTAACTTTAACTTTTCATTTTAGAGTTATGCGTGTTCTCTCTCTCTCATGCAGAGTTTTTCTATTTTTTTATTTACTTTTTTCAGGGGGGAGGGGACTCGGGGAGTCTCAAAATACTAAATTTGATATTTAAGTTCAGCATCTTCCAAGGATGCAACATGAAGACTTTCAAGAAAATTCCCCAAAATCCCCAACTTAATGGAAAGTGTTTCATTATTTTTTATTTTCTTCTAAAGGCCTTAGTGAGTTTGATTAAAACACCATATGTCTAAGATGTTTAGATGACTAATGAACTGTATATCTTGAATTATCTGTGAATAGTCCATGATGTCCATTTCATTTGAATGACTTTTGTGTAATTTTGTATAGCTGGTGAACTGTAAGAGATAGACCATAACTTACCTACTACACGAGTATTGTAGATCTTTTCAAAACTCACAATTTATTTCATATAATTTTGTGTGTGCCATCAACCATTTCCAAGATACTTGTTATTGGTTTAAATTTGTCAATACTTCATCATTTTTAAGCACTGTTGCCATTCAGTTGTTCCTCTTGATATTATGCAAATAGTATGGAATTTCAAAGCCAGCATACACCGACCCACTTAT
Organism: Deroplatys truncata; assembly: GCA_030765065.1. Taxonomy (NCBI): domain Eukaryota; kingdom Metazoa; phylum Arthropoda; class Insecta; order Mantodea; family Mantidae; genus Deroplatys; species Deroplatys truncata. The sequence continues at coordinate 298,340,913 of CM060975.1, read as the reverse complement.
TAGAGTTTTGACAATTGCTGGAGCTTATTATGTTACCAATGTACCCACCATGAAATGTGCAACAAAACCTATTGTACAAAATATGCATAACTAGATTAATATGAAGTAGATAAAAGGAGAAGCTTTTCTAAGCCTAGTTTGTAAGAGGTACATAAAATTAGTGGCGACAGTGGCTAGAGAAAGTAATGAAGCTAAGGAAGTGATACTGAATGAGGTGGTGCCACAGTAATGCATGTGACTCACATTCAAGAGGACCTGGGTTCGATCCTCAGTGATCGCCCACTCTGACATTTTTTTTGGGGGTTTTCCCAGGTCGTCAAGCAAATACTGGAGTGGATTCTTTCAGTTCTGAATTTCCTGTTCCTCCATTTCGCTCCATTCATCATTTCATTCATCCTTCACCCCATTAGGTCTGTTTCAGGGTTGGAAGTGTTGGTAATAGTGTTTTGGTGTGGCATGACAGGAAAAAGGATGCAATGTGTGTAACTTTCTCTGTCTCTCGGCTTTCGGCTGGTTGCTGGGGTATATGAACTGCCCTAGAAGTGGCATTGCACCCTCTGTATGGTACAGGATCCCTGGTCTGCCTGTTCGACTGTCAGAGTGTCTTAATCTGTAAAACTGTAGGGACCATCTCATTGCTGTGCCATCACTTCTGGTTCCGACCACCTGGTGTCTCCTCTCACTACCTCCTCCTCCTTCCGAGGGCGCCCCCTTGTGGGGCATAGGTACAATATCCTCTCTGGATAGGTGCCAAGTCACCCCCCCTGATAATAAGAGTAAGGAAGTGATGTGTTATACGAAATGTAAGACATCAGATATTTTTTAACCATTCAGAAAGAATTTGCTGTCAGTTACTGCATTGCTCTTAGGTGTTAACCTTTAGTTGATATTGTAATGAAAAGAAGCTAGAAACAGTGATGTGTCGAATTAACCTTCTGAGGATGGGAACAACGGTTTCCCGAAACATGTTAAGTGAGTAAACTTAAGTGATGTTAGTGTAACAATTCCGACTCACCTTTAAATAAATTTAACCTTTAGTGTTATTTTTTGCTATCTGCTTTAGGGATCATGGATGAAATTACTACGTTCCACATTTTATAGGCTAGGAGCTTAAGGTTTTCTGCAAAGTAATCTCTTGTTATTGATATTAACACCCTTAAGTTTCACTGGTATCAGTTTAATGCTTTTTTAATTATTAGAAGCTTTTTTGTAAATAAAAGTTGATTTTTTTTCATAATGTACCAATCTACTTTCATAAAATATAGACTACATGTTTTAAAAATTGTATAGCATTTTTGATATAATTTAACAGCAAAGCCATATTTTTAGTTTTGAAAATATGAAAGATGTGCAAGAATGTTAAACCAATATAATTAAAAAAGGCATTGATTGTTAGCATTTTTTAATTCTGAAAATGTTTACTTCATCCAAAACAGAGCTCTGTAACTGTAGCTTTTAGAATGTACAGTAAAAATTTCAGTTTCCTATCATGTAAATTGTAGCATCCTTTACTATTTTAACACAAGGAAACATAGTAAGAATAAAAATACAGAAAAATGACTTTAAAAAATTACGCAGACATTTAAATGTGACAATTGTGGGTGTTCCCAAGTGTAAAATGGCTCTAAAATCTGTCCAGCATTTACAGCTAATGTTATAAATCATGATTTTACAAAAAGCTGAAAATGGCCAAAACTTTACCCATGACTCCCTTTAAACACATTTGTAACAACTATTTTACTTGGTACTCTAAATCTTCAGGGGACTGTATTAAACAAAAACCCAATATTGAACACTAATGTTTTGGATTGCTTTTAATGTTTCTTTTGTCTGTATTCTGTGCAGCAAACTTCATACTACTCTTTGTGTTCAATGGGGTTTCCTGGTTTGTTTTATATATTTAATCAGTACTACATATACAAAAATATCTGATGTGTTGCATTCATATTACTTTCTCTACTCCTCTTCTACAGATTATGCTTATAAAAAGCTTATTATTACATCTGCTTCTTCTTAATCCAGATGAATTATTTATTCTTTACAAACTTCATTGTAGGATACAATATGTGAAGCAATAGTCAGGTTTTTTAAAGAAGGTGTCAGTAAGTGAAGGCTTTGAAATTCCATGCTCTTTGCAAGACCTTGAGAAAAAAAGAATAGCAACTTATCAGTTGAGAAACAAGTATTTAAAAATTCACAGCAATAACAGGGAATACCTCAGAACTGGTTAACTCCACAAACAATTGTCGCTTTAACAAGATCTACGTTTTTTTGTATAATAAGATTTTGTCTGTCTCTTATGGTTTACCAGTTATATAAAAGTCTTTTACATTGAAAAGGATGTATTGTATTCACAGAAAATTTTATATATCTATACATTTAACTTGTGTGTAATATCTTAAACATAGAGTATCTTAATAAAAATTGTCATTTTTGAGAAAATCAAAATTAACAAAATTTTTCCATCTAAAGAGTAGTTTGGGGTGAGGGGATTTTCTTAAAAACCTGTGTGTTGCATCCTTGGAAGATGCTGAACTTAAATAACAAGTTTAGTGTCTAACTTTTCATTTTTGAGTTATGCTGTTCACACACATATGAACATAAAACTTTTTCTAAAATTTTTTTTTGTTTTTTGTTTTTTTGGATGAAGGAATTCAGAGAGTCTCAAGATAAGTATTGCTGGTGAAATCTTGGAATTGAATTTCTCCACGGAATGCAACATTTCCTCTAGGTACCTCAAACCTGATAAAGAGACCCCTTAGCAAAATTTCTGGTCTCTCACACCCAATATATAGGGTAGTTAAATTATATTCAAACCCACTCGTGGCCTCTCTCTACTGCGCGAGTGTTGCCGTGGACATTACGCTGGCAGAGGCGGACTAAAATCCTTACCTTGTAATAGATGCTGGAAATGTTGACCTTCTGCTCTCAAACAGGCAGCATATCTCATGTAAATATTCTCACTCATTCTCCGAAGCTCAGCAGCAGGAATTCTTGTGATTTCTTGCACAATGGTTTCTCTAAGTTCCTGTAGTGTACGAGGATTGGAACGATACACTTTGTCTTTTAACGAACCCCATAAATAAAAATCACAACTGGTTAGGTCAGGAGAACGAGGGGGCCACAAATCAACACTAATTATTCTGTCATCAAACACCTCTCTTATTGCATGTAATGATTCGGCAGTCGTATGTGCTGTTGCAGAATCTTGCTGGAACCAACCATACGATTTCTCTTGTTCTGTCAAGCGATTGCAAAATAGCCTCAGAATTAACCTCTGATATCGCTCTGCATTTATTGTTTCATCAAAGAATATGGGCCCTATTATTCTTCTAGCACTTATTGCACACCTCTCCAATTTTCTGATCATAATGAGGCGTTTCATCCAGTAGCACAGGTTTTTCTGAAGCCCAGTATCAACTGTTGTGAGTATTCACACATTCACTTAGATGAAACCAAGATTCATCAGTGAAAAACAAAAGCTGTGGGTCAATGTAACCCCTTTCTATGGATTGGAAAAACCACTTACAATAATTCACATGTTTAGCAGGAGTAATATCAGAAGTTAATTCTGAGGCCATTTTGCAATCGCTTGACAGAAGAAGAGAAATCATATGGTTGGTTCCAGCAAGATTCTGCAACAGCACACACGGCTGCTGAATCATTACATGCAATAAGAGAGGTGTTTAATAACAGAATAATTAGTGTTGATTTGTGGCCCCCTCGTTCTCCTGACCTAATGAGTTGTGCTTTATATTTATGGAGTTCCATAAATCGTTCCAATCCTCGCACGTTACAGGAACTTAGAGAAAACATTGCACATGAAATCACAAGAATTCCTGCTGCTGAGCTTCAGAGAGTGAGCGAGAATATTTACACGAGATATTCTACCTGTTTGAGAGCAGAAGGTCAACGTTTCCAGCATCTATTATAAGGTAAGGATTTTAGTTCGCCTCTGCAGGTGTCTCACGCAGTAGAGAGTGGCTGCGAATGGGTTTGAATATAATTTAACTACCCCTAAGAACCATAGTGGTTAAAGAGTGTCCAGAAATAAAATTCAATTTTTCTAGGTATTTACTATAGATGCGTAGTAGACAAAGTAAAAATATTTTTTTATTTACACCATTTTCCTAGAAAAGCAGTTCTGTTGCTTGTTTTGGAAATATCACACACAGATACGACAGAGAGAGGGAGACAGAAGATAGGGAGGGAGAGAGAAGGAAAGGGGAGAGGAGAGGGGTTAATGTGAGAGTGAAACTTTATGTTCTAATGCAACCAAAATTATAATATACCTACAGTTATAACATTTCATACTGAAGTTGATTCAGCACAAAGTTTTCACACCAGAAACAATTACTTAGCGTATTGCATTCATGTTCAGCTGTAAGTGAAAAACTAATGGATTAATGCAAATTATTTTTAAACCAGGATTTTACCTTAATGGTTCACCACTTTGCATACTTGTGCCTGAATTAATTCTCTCTTATGTAAAGCACAATATAAATAATATACATGTTTGAATATCAATTTATGCAAGCAAAAACAAACATTATACCAAGCCAATGAGAAGTGTCTACATATGCTAGTGTTCTACTTCACCATATTATATACTATGAAAACGCTAAGCTGCATAAACATAAAACTTTATCTTTCAAAGATACGTTTCTCTTACATCTAACAAAAATGGACATAGCTACAGAATACCACACAAAACAAATTATAGACAAACACAAAAGTAGACATCTTCCAATAATTGTTCCAATTTTGGTTTCTGTTTTTTAAAATTCAGTAAGGTAAAAGCTTCAATTTATAGGCCTTGAAACTCATACTCGTAAAGAACTAATCAAAAATATCTGATGTGACAAAAATTACTATTTTCTTTTTCTAATACCTATTGTAAATATGTTAAACTTGAAAACTATTTACTTAACTAGTCTTAGACTAGCAAAATATTATTTTCTTAGGTCTTAAATCCAACATTTAATTTTAAATGGAGAAAGTAGAATTGATCAAGAACTTAGTTCATTGCTGCAGTGTTTGAATAAGCATTTTTATTAATATTTTTATAATTATATTCCTATTTTCAAAATAATCTATCAACTCAAGGAAGTGACAGCTATTATGTGGAACTACATAAGAGGAATTTCTTTCTTGGAAGTGAGCCAATCTCTCTTTACGATTATCCTTCTCTGATACTAGTGCAAATACATTGGTTTGTTCCTCTGCTTACTTAATGAGAAGCACTTACATCTAGGGATCAGTCCATTCCTGCAAAGAGAAAGTACTCCACCAAGAACCCTGTCTTGACACAGTCTCGTACATCAAGAGTCTGTGTAAATATCTATTTGGGTATTGTACACACAAAAGGATTTAGCATAAGAGTAAGATTTAGTCATAGTAAATACGGGTAAAATAATTAAAAGGTTATAATGAACATAAGCATGAAGACAGCATCATGGCACAACATAACCCATTTTATTAACAGTGGTGTAGAGAAATGAATAAATTCTCAGTTTCCTCAGCTATAACCTTTCAAGAGTAGATGTTGAATGTTCTACAGATAGGTCCAGTATGACCAAGAGCTCAGAATATCAGAGAAGGGTGCAAGTAGACTTGTTCTGATAGGGAACTGGTTTAAAGTGTGTGTGTTTAACATGTAAAGAGTAACAATGATTGTAGCTCTCATCCTGGCCTTATCAACTAAACACTTGGTCAATCTAAACCATTCTGTCACCAAGTAATAAGTTTGTTTGAAACATAAGACTTCACTATGTATGCTCAATGATAGTTTTAGAACAACCTAAAGGTATGTACAGTGAAAGCTTATAATTTCAAACATGCAGAAAGATTACTTCCAGATGTGTATGTATGTTTCCGAATAACAGCATATCCTTATTTTAATTACTACAGATATATTTACCTGAAACCAATTATACCCTATTTAAGAGTAACCATTGACAGCAAGCTCTTACAAGAAATTTTCCATAACAAAGTTGCCTTATAATGATTTGTTTCAAAATAAAAGATCAAGCTAGCTCAAAATCCAGAAGAATGTCAAAAAATGAACAATTCAGTGCTATACACTTATAAAAAATGAAGGTTTGTTGTACATACATAATTCTGAAATATTAATATGAGATGTGCAAATGACATTTACTAAACAGTGTCACAATAAATAAAATATACAAGAAAGAAAAATCGAAGTAAATCTGTACCAGCTTCTGAAGTTAAAGAGTCCCAGATTCATCTCTTGGTTGAGGTGTTCTGTGAATGTTCTGTGAATAGAATCATTATCCCTGATCTTCATAGTATGGAAACTATGCCTTCTGGACTAAATATCAGAATATTTTTATATTTAAGAAGTAATAAATGCACTGTTCTGCTAAAGATTTCTACATTATGATGTCTGAGAATGAAAGGATTAAAACTCAGAACCACAGATGTTTAAGAGAAGGGATTAAAGTTTTAGTGCTACAGATTACTGTCTCTCAAAACTATATTGTCAGAGATGGTTTTATCCCAGGTAAATTCATTCAAAATTCAATCCTTTCAAATTGTCAAACTGCTTGAAAACCATTAGAACTATTTCCTGATGCTAATACATTACAGATTGTAGAATTAAAAATAATTTATATAAAGAATGTTGTCTAAAAAAATTTACTTATTTGGTCATAACCCTTTCATTCCCAATCATCAACTAACAGCTACTTATTTCTAAAGCTTAAATCACAGGTTGCCTTAAAGTGTAAAGAAGAAGAAAAACGAGAGAAAGAGAAATATTTACAATAGATATTTACAGTAGATGGGAAAGGGAGGGGGGAGAAGCAACTGTATATCTGGTTTAATAAAGATTTACAAGGTCATTTTAGTATCAACCCAGTTCTTCAAAATGGAACCTCCAGCTTATTAGCTGGTTTTATTACCCTATAAGAAGCACACAACTTTGATTTGAATTTTGTTTTATCAAACCATTATTTCTGCACATTGTTTTAAGGAGTCTGAAAAATGATAATACACAGTAATACTTTCCAAGAGTAAATTTTGGCAAACGCCGGGGAGGTAGCCCTAACCTATGCCTGGAACATTTCCTTCCCAATCACCATTTCATTTTGTGTACCGTCAGTGTTCTCTGCCCTGTGGTGCCATATGCAGTAAGAACAGGCATTAAACCCTGTTCAAAATAAAAACTTTGAACAACTCCTTCAAAGTGTTATTGTGATTAATACCTTTCAACTGCATTACAGAAATATGTTACGATAGGTGAGACAGAATTTGTTTTCTTATGTAGAATCAAAAACTGCTAAAAAGTGCTGCAGCTTCTGTTAACAACCACCCCACAAAACTAAAAAAAGGAAAAGAAAAAATTAAAGCTCTAGTTGATCTGAATTTATCTTCAAAACTTCCAGGAATTCAAACATAGGTGTTATTATGTTTATTCCCATTTAATTGAACAGATTCTTACTGTAAACTGCTTTTTGAAGAAGAAAAAAAACTGTTGTTTTTAAGACAAGGAAAAGAGGGGAGGGAGGGAGCAAGAGAAAGAGAGAGCAAACTAGAACTGTGTGTAAACACATATTAAAAATTAATATTACCTCTAATGCATTCTCTAATAAATGCATGCCTAAGCTTCCTGATCAGCCAAAACGTGGGGCAGGGTAGAAGAGGAATCATTCTCATATGACCAATCCTTAACTAATCTATTATAATTATATTTTTCTTTTCCCTCTCGTAAGAGAATACTTTGAATTACAAGAGAAAAGAAAATGGCAATCCCATAAGAGAACAGTCTATAATTATTGTTTGTTTCCAGCTATACTAGATCATTACAAACTTACACTGTACATACAAATACACTTATTAATGCTGTCTATAAATAACGTAAGTAGAATAAAAATGAAGGTTAAGAGGAAACTGAGTAATTTTATTTGACCAAGTTTGAGGTAGTGTAAACATTAAAGTTTTAGCATTCCCCATCTATTAAGTCTTACGATGACACAATTTCAGTCTTACATTAACATCTGTTTGGTGTGGGAGATATTTTTCACTTAGTTCCTAGTTGTTTTGGAGAAAAAGTTTATATATGTAGAAAATGGTTGGTGGTTGTGATTGTGTATGTTAAAGGCATAAACAACTAGGGAGGAATTCCATGTTGTTTTGGGGTCAGATCTCACCTTCTGCCACGCTCGTTCTTGAGGGTTCCTCCATACTTGGGCCTAGTCCCGATCAGATCAATAATCTCGGGAATACAACTCGCGAAAATGGCCTACACACACAAGAAGAGAAGACACGAACCGTGGATGACGAAGAAGAAGAAGGCACGGACAAGCAGAGCAGCATGATGAATGATGATTGAGGGAAACGAGAAAAAACAGAGATACAAGAAAACACTTACTCATATTCAAACCTCCTGGTTCAGTGTCCTGGAAATGACAAGGAGTGGAAAAGACAGGAACAGCAGCCTGAAAGCATTTTGCATGTGTTGTGTCTTTTCAGATAACTAGTTTTTGTAATGACACTCTTTTGCTCACTTTTGACTCACACTGTGGTTAACCATACTACAAATCCCGATTTGCTACTGTAAGATTTATTGTAACTTTTGAATTTATAATGAATATCCTTTTTCCAGTTCTGAAAAATTTAAAACAGGTGACATAATTCCAGATCAAAACAAGGCACAGATAAATAAAACTTAAGTTATATGCCTTTGTCTGGCATATTTAAACAGGACGATAATTAATACATACTTTGTCTACCATTTAACTACATCATTGTTTTACTCCTCTTTGGGATTAACTGTGCATGTTAAATAGTAAATATTTTTAATAAGTTCTTGTTATAGTTTATATAATCAACTCTGAAACACCAAAAATATCATGGAAATCCTTGATAATTTTTAGTATGGTTAATTAGTTTTTTGGAAATAAATTCCTATGAGACTTAAGTAATGGAATTACCTAGAAAAAATATTATTAACCATTAAAGCATGTACACTTTATATGTTTCAATGATTCTTGAAACTGAAAAAATAAACATTATCTCATACTGGTAGCAGCTATTACATTGATAACTATGTACTTTAATTCTTCCCCTTTCCTAACTCGGAGAACATAACCTTATGTGCAGTATGTATCTTTTTTTCAAATTTATTAAAAAAATGCAATGCTGAGTATAATAGCTTAATTTACTTTCATTCTTTCATATATAGGTATATATAACCAAATAATTAAAGCTAGGTATCATTAGTTTTATGCTGTATTCAGGTATATTTTTTATCATTTGGTTATAAACAGCAACCCAGAAAATTCTTCAGTTATATTTCTTAAGTAAAATTGAAAAATTTGTGAATAAAATCAAAAAATTCTGGATAAAATGCTTTAATCAGTTCAGTTTAATATTGATAAAGCTATTGGCTATAGCTACTGTGAGATATAAGCTACATTAATGTAATTCATTATATTCTTCAGTAGTTGATATTACTAGTATTCAGGTTTGTTAAGGGGAATGGAATGTTTTATCTTGACAAAAGTAAATGATAACCTATTGCAAAAAGGGAATGGCAGGATTGTTTGAGTCCACTGTTGTGGTTTATATAGAGGGAGATCTGAAGCTACAGGAACTAAAGAAGCTACCTAGAAGTGTAAGCTTCCAGAAAACACTAGAACTCTCTGGAAAGAGAAACTTCTTTAGCCTGAGGCAGCTACGAGGGCTGATCAATAAAGACTGAGACTGATTTTTTTTTTCACAGATATTTATTACTCCATTTCAATGTTCCGCTATTTTTCAAAGTAGTCCCCTTCTACTTGAATGCACTTTTTACAGCATCTCTGCCAGTCCTCGAACACATGGTGCAGGCCATTCTTTGTCAGGTCTTTGAGAATCGCCTCACTTTTCTTTAGCACTGCTTCAGTGCTCTCAAATTGAATGCCCCGGAGCTTTGCCTTTAGTGATGGGAATAAAAATAAATCACAGGTGACAAGATCTGGGCTATAAGGCGGATGCGTACACAGGTAATGTTGAATTTAGCCAAAAATGCCTGGATTTGATTGGCGACGTGAGGCAGTGCGTTGTTGTGATGAAGTTGCCACCCATTCTGATGAAATTCTGGACGTTTCCTTACAATGTGCTTCCTCAGTGTAGCCAATACTGACGTGTAATCTGCTGCTGTAATAGTAGCGAAAGGAGGAACAACAATCACAGCAGCTGTATTGATGTTGACTTCAGTCATAACGGAAGCTGAAACACCAGGCCCACCATGTTTAGCCCAGAAGACTCGCCCTTCTTTGAAGTCCTTGAACCACCTAAACACTGTTGCATGATGTATGCATCTTCACCGTATGCTTGCTTCAGCTTTTCGAAAGTTTCAGATGCTGTATGATTTAAACGAAAGCGCTGTATTGCTCCTCTCGTGTCACCTCCATTTTGTGGTATGCGAAATTCAAGTAGGGTCAACAATATACAGCATTATTACCAACCTACCAATACGAGAGTGCTGCCGCCTATGGACATTATACATGAAACCCCGCTCTTTTCAAATATTTATAGTAGGGGCAGGAAACTATCAAGAACACTTCAGGAAAAAATCAGTCTCAGTCTTTATTGATCAGCCCTCATATATAAGTACACAACTAGTGGTGGTTGCTTTGGAACTGACATGCCATAGATGAGTGGCATTACTATTGTTAGGTGTGGTATGAATTGAAGGGAGCCAAATACTGGCAATGTTCCTCATTGCCTAATTGTAATAATGTGGATACTTATTGATAGCGTTGTCAGATCCTGTACATATAAAATCACTAAGTAGCACAGCAAATGCCACAAAGTTAATGCTGATTTGTACTTAACACTTTGGAGAGCAGTGGGGTAATACAAAATTGTTTCAAGCATTTTCAATTTGTTTTCCTTTTTTTTTTTTTTTTCTTTCTTTCTTTTCTTTGGTGGATGCAAATAAAGATAAAACATTTACAAATGAAATAAAATTTAAAGTAATTTGGAGAAAAACCTAAACATAACTTGTGTACTATTCCCTGCAAAATACATACTTGCCAACGTGCTGAAATTGAAACCTGAAAATCTCTCTCTCTTTCAGCAAAGCATACTAATTTTGCAATGACATGAAATTTAGAATGCGTAAAATGTGAAGTTCAGTAAATGTACAAATGCTACATGTAATTTAAATGGGAATTCCATTTTATAAGAATCCTTGAAGACCTGGTAGTACTGCTTCTTTCTGTCACACATGCTGAAATTCTTCCTGCTACCACAATAAACACGTATTAAAGCAAAGAACACTACTTTATAGATTATGAGACTTCTAGCCCATAATTTATGCCTCATAAGATGAACTATAAACAAAAACTGTCTTAAAAAACAGAGAACTAATAACCCCAGATATATGATATGATTAAAACAAATGCTGTACATTTTGTTGCAGCCCAATGTAGAGAACCATGATTGTGATAAAGAATGGACATACGAATAAGCTCTAATCTGTCATAGCACTGTACTCCAATTAGCACTGTACATTCAATCTGTAATCTTAAGTTACAAGATAATCCAATAAAATTTAGTGGTTTCACATCATGGTGAAAATCTGTAACAGTTTGAATCTACCCACAAAGCTTTAAAAATGCATCCTTTGCCATAAAGACATAAAAAGGGCTTCTACTCTCATACACTTTATCGACAAACTGTAAAAGTTGGCAAGTATGAGAATAAAATGTTTCATGAATTTGAAACTTCCAAATTTTCTGGGTCTTTTTATGATAAATTAGCAAGGTTAAGAATTGGCATTTTGTTTAATTGAAGTTGGTTCTGTGAGAAAAAAACTATCGACTTGTTATAGAAATTTCACAATGTTATTTTACACATCTGTATTTTTTTGTACTGTTCAAATTCTTGTGGAAAATGCTGGAGATAATACATTTTTTTTTATCTTCATCTCTGACAGAACTCTATCTCCTCTCATCATCATAAACAAACCTTTTGAGCTAACCATTCACAATATTTGGCACCACACAATCCTATCCCATGGAGTAAAAAATAAAATAATTAGCATTTCGTTGCCACTGATTTATGTGTGTCAGAAATCAGTTGGCCACTTAGTTTTTAATACATGCTTAAATACAATGAAATGTTGCAGGTACATTTTCCAAGAGAAACAGGTAATGTAGTGTATAAATGAAAAAAAAAAGTGCAAATATTAAAAAGCTGTAAAATAATAGTTGACCTACTTCTTCTGGAACTTTACTTATCAATGTTTAATGGTAGAGTCAAAATCAAGGAAGTGGATAAATCCCTCTAAAATAAACATCTGATGTGTGGAGCTTCATGAATGGAGGATTCATCATTAAGAACTATTTTATTATTCTTGCCAAAGGAATATTTTTTTCTTGTGTTTCAAACTCAAATGCCCATGCATACCAACCTAGCTGCCACCAGATAAGATCTTGCAAGTTTATAAATGTGCAAGTGCAAGTTTTTACATAAAGTATCCCTTATAAAGTTTTAATTTACTTAAATATAAGATCAGTATATGATTCGTTTAACTATTTGCATGATATATTGTGAAATATTCAAAGCACAGCTCTCCCTAAAGTTCAATTATTTGATAAATTGATAATTTCTTTTATTGATGAAAACATGTGTAGGCACTACCAAATAATAAAACATGCAACAACTAAATTTTATAAAGAATAGAGGGTTGTCTGACATTTATTGGCACTACGAATATTCTGATTAGTGTTTATATTAAGCCAACTCTTTTAATGACTTTGTCAGTAAACATGTGCTTGTCTCATCTCTACCTAAAACAATTCTTAATGAAATACCATGAGACACTTTTGTTAGTAATTACTTAGGCTAACGCTGTGCTAGATTGCTACACCCACAGTGCAACTCATGCTTTCAGGGTAAAGACAATATGTCAAATATGATTTTCATTTTTGCACAGAACTTAGGTTTAGGGCATAATCAAGTGTAAAGTTATGTGCTGTGGCATTTTAGGACAGATCTATAGGAAGGATAAGGAATACAGGTAACTCCTTCTACCCATTTAAACCCCCTGCATAAATAAATTTAAAAAAAAAGAAAATAGAATCTTAATTTAACATGTTTTATTTCCATTCCCAGTAAAAGAAAGAAGAAATATATGTTAATGAAATGCAGAATATGAGGCACACACACAGAGAAACCCTGGCTTGTTAGATTCCTGGCACAAAAAGTTGACAAGTTTTAGTTTGTTAATTCACATATCACAAACCAAGCTTTCAGATTCAGTTATTAGTTATGCTAGGCTAACCAATCAATTCACCGTAACTACCCCAATACAAAATATTTGTATTTTTTTTCTTTCTTTCCTTCTTTCATTTGCCTTGATGCAGTTGAGACCATTTTATGGCATTTTCAAATTATTTAATAATAATGATGATGATACATTGAATCAGCCTTTATATATTATGGCTGCAATATCATCTTCACAATGTAAAATGAAAAGCTGCATAGTTATTAGTTTTAATCATAATTTTGAAGTTTATCATAACAAAATGGGTAGTGTTACTATTCGGGTAACTACGGTGAGCTTATTTAAATGACATTCAACATCCACCAACCAACGAGCCAATGTTTCTTGGTGTATAGCCGACGTGCATTACATTCCCTCCAAGCAACCAACAAAATAACAGCCAGCAGCTGGCCCAAAGCTCAAACTGAACAAAATGTTCCTTAAATAACTCCAGCCAGGAATGGAGCAAGATGATAATAAAGGAAAAAAGCTTCTATTTAAGATTTTCTCTTTAAACCCATGGAATTTATATCTCTCAGGCTATAATTCATCTCTCCTGTAAAGTCTCAAGTGCAATAAAACAAAGATGAACTAAACCAAAGAGTCAGCATGTCCTTTCTCGGAATAGCGTGCACCGCCACTCATTTAAGTGCAAATATAACTTGTGAGTGTTGGGGCAAAGGGAGGGAGATTTTCTTTTTCTTTTTTTTTTTCTTTCCCCCCCTTTTTTGTTTTTGTTTAAGATTCTAAAGCAGTCAAATCAAAAGGCATGTGAAGTGCATTTCTACTACAAAGGTTATAGGGTAAAGGTTCCCATGTCATGTCAGCCAGTGGATTAAACTAGCATGAATATAATTATATATAAAACTCTACTCTATAGAAGTAGCATATCCGAGCAGAGCTTCTGTCAATTAGAGAAGTATATAGAAAAGCCTAATTAAGACATTCTGTTTATATATATATATCAATCAATAAAGGCATGCCACCAAGAAATCTAATGGCATTGGCTACAGTGGTAGATGGACATTCTCATACGTACTTTTTACCCAACAATTTAAAAAAAAATAAAGAAATAAAATAAAAACCTAGCCTAAAACATAATCACTCTGGAAACAACCTTTTCTACAAAAGGCAATTTAGTTGCTTGTAAAACTGGTAACATTCAGTTTATGACACCATTCTACTAGCTTAAAAGATAATACAACATTGCACAACAAACCCAACCTAACCTACAAATCTACTTTGCTAGTCAGACCAACCATACGTGATTGATGGTGGTGTAATGGTGTCATAAACTCAACCAATCTACCATTCTTGGTAACTAGCATAGGCGGAGCTATTGGGGGTGCCTGAACACCCTCTAATGAACCAGTCAATCCCTAAAAAAAAACAGATCAGAAGAAACACTTCCGAGAATTCTAAGGCTAAATAAAAAAAAAAGGGGGAAAAAATATATGCATAAACTTTTGTTATAAACAGACTATATTATGGCTGGAATAAGAGCTGATGAGCATTAGGATCTGAGTACTTTCATTGTTGTCCATCAGTACAGATGATGAATTAAGTACACATTTTCCTTTCCATAGACACATTTTTTTTAGGTGCATTCACTTGCTAATGCAGAAAGCATCTATTATCACTGCTTTGTCCATCTGTCTATACTACCAGGTGAGTCAACTAAACTCCCATTGCAACCATCTCTGAAACAAAAATATTAATTGGAAAACAACTTTCACAGGTATGAAGACAGGGAAGGGGATCATTAAAGTAGATGATATAAGCCATTAAAAAATGTAAGCAAATATGATTTTTAACATAAACTTTTTTAAATGGAAACCCTATATTTTTTATGGAACTAATAACATGAAAAATAATATTAAGAATGGCTTTTGCTGCATCACAATAGCTCAATTACATCCTGAGAAATTGTAATGTGAAGTTGATGTTTGAGACAGAATGAAATTCACATCAGTTGCACAACCAGAGGTTCAACCATGTCATTGAGTCTCCAGCCTAATGTCATGTTGTGTTTAATTGTGATGTGAGACATACTACAATCCAACAATAGCTGTTCTTAAAGTTATTTTCACTGTGATCAATTGTGCTAGGTTTAATACAGGGTTTCCAGTCAACACCCCCCCAAAAATAAATAAATAAAAGTTTATTTCTTTCATTGTATCTCAAGCACCAACTTTATATTACAGTTTTTCAGAATGTAATTGACCTATTTCAGTGCATAATATGCTATTCCTAATTTTAATTTCCATGTTATCAATTGCATCAAAAATAAAATGAGATTTCTATTCAAAAAAACATAAGTTTATGTTGAAAATCATATTTGCTTACATTTTTGAATGGCCTATTCCATCTGCCTTAATGAACCCCTCTCCTACTTTCAGCCCACGAAAGTCATTTTTCAATTCCTAGTTTTGTTTCAGAGATATTTGTAATCCAGAGTTTAGGTGACTCACCCTGCATATACATATCCATGAACTGCTACAATGATTTATATTTTATTCATAAGAATTTAAGAAAGATGTTATCTATTGCTTTCAAATTTAGTGGAAATTGGTACAAAATTCATACTAGTTTCTGTGGAAAGCCTTCTTAATTTTATGATTTTTTTCAAATATCTGTAACAATAAATTTTATGAAATACCATATTATTTCCACTAAAGATTAATGCAGCTGAAATTTAGAGCTATACTATATTTATAATACACCATTATGTAGCTTGACCAAATGGGCTGTAAAAGTATCAAGGTTTTTTATTTTAGTTAATATTCTTTTAGTTTATTATTCTGAGTAACAAGATCTACTTAATTTATTTATATCAAGAGGTTGAAGTAATAAATGCTCTATGTTAGAAAGTGTATGTTCTAATGCATAAACTGAAAAGCTAGAAAAATTATACATATTTCTTTCTAACTTGGATGAACAACTAAATGCTCATGACATTTTTAAATTGTAGTATTACCTTGGCAATATTGTGCCGTGTCATAAATTGAGGATACTTTATGATAAATAGTGGTAACACCAAACAAGTATAGCTAACATTTTTTTTATATAAGAGGAAGTAAATGATATTCACTAGTACTGAAATTTTAACAATTTTAACAAAGTTAATCCTTAGTGATGAAAGAAGCCTAAATTTACCATGTTGCAACTAGAGTGTAGGCACCTCCCTTAGAGAATATCTAGCTCCGCCTATGTAACTAGTTGCATGGCTGAATGCAATGTGGCACCAATTCATGTATCAGAAAAAGTACGAAATTCATTCTCAAAATGCTCAAGCAATGCACAGCGCTAAGTAAAGAAACATTTGGTTTCATAAAGTTAAACCGGCAAAATGCTTAGCTGCATTATATTAGCAAACAATAGAAATGTGTCAGCATATTTGTGGTTTTCGTCCACATTCTGAGCATGTATTAGTTGCCCTTCAGCATATCAACCGCATTCCAACTAGCCAACAATGTGGGAACTATGTTGTTAATAACAAAAATCCCATACTGAAAGACTGGGAGAGTTACATCAGCTGCAAAAATGTAACAGTAGTAATAACAGTAAACAAATGCTATATGTTATTACTTGAGCCACCACATTGTGAGATAAGACAGATAGAGAGAAAGAGAGAGAAAGAGAAAGAGAAAGAGAGAGGTCAGATTGACCAGCAATCATAGCGAGCAGCATCGTCATCATCATCGACCATTCGTGTACCTCCGTCCACGTTCCCGCTTGTATTTCCCACCATATTTGCACCGGTTTCCTGCGAGCTCGGTTATCTCTGGGATCCAGCTGGCAAACACCGCCTATATAGGGTACAAGAACCAGCAAACCACCAACCAGATACTTAATGTTAAAATAAAACTAATGACATCGTTGAGCTACTCGTCACATCCATCATCAACCTAACAAGTATGCAATGCTAAAGCCTTGTTTTTACAGTTTTGTAGCAAAGCTGGACATCAACTGAAATTAAGTTACTTTAAATTTAGTGAAAGAAAACCATTATATAGCAGTGATAAATATTTTACACACTGTGCAGTGGAGCTGTGTAACAATGCACTCAGTGATTAGTACCAACACTGTCCAGTTTTGTTTAATCAAAGAAAAACTAGGCTATTTCTATTAGTACATCATAAAGAAAATACCATATAACTAATAAAATATGAGCTGCTAACTAACATGAGTAACCTCACAGCTGAAAGTTAAATTACTTCAACATAATGTTATGCTCTGAACAGCCACATTTATTTTATGTTAATATTTATCTCTACAACAAGAATAAGTATTTCTGTGAAGGAAAGCACTGGTATATTATTTAAAATACTTATTTAAATTTATGAGAATTTTATTTGCTAACGTATAAAAGGAATGAGTGAATCTGAAAAGCAGATACTCAAAGCTTGTATTAATGCATAAAACATAAAATTAAGTACTGTGCATTTCATTACATAACCAACAAAAGTAATACTATTATTAACTGTGTTTCTGACTGCACTCATCAGAGCTCAGGATGCTTTCATTTTTCTTAAAAAAAAAATTAAAAGGAATAAAGTAAGTGTGTACATTCTTAAAATACCACACAAGTGATTACCCACTGGCCACACAAAAATTATCAGTGACAAATGATTAGTTTGATAAAACAGTCGTCTTCTTGTATCTTTCTCTTGGAAGGCATGAAAATTGCACTAAGATGTATTAGGGAAGCAGTGCCCTTCTAGTAAATGCTAAGTTATGATTTTAATGTAAGAAGAGCAGTTACCACATTTGATGTCTTAACGAGATTGGGAATAATGGGTTACATTCTAAAAATCAGGCATTTTAGTTTATTTACTATTTAGCATAAAGCAAGGCAATTAAACAAAATGTATACCTAAATTTTTCTAGTAATTTTCTATTTTGGGTGAATAATTGATACTAACATGTATTTTAAAGCCAAAAATAAAATGTTTAGAATTTATATGTGTATGTGTTTTTTATCTCTTCAATGCAAAAATAACCAAACTCATTGTTATGGTACCTGGTGTGTGACATACCTTAGGTAACACTGAGAAAATAGGATATATAACTCTAGGGACAGCAGTTTTTGACAAGCACAAAAACAAAAAATCTGATATGTTGCCTTCATAAGACCCTCTCTATTCACTCTTCAACAAACTATTCCTACAAAAGCTTATTCTTCTATCTGCTTCAGGTTAACCAAGATAAGCATTTGCAGAAATGGTTTTACTACATATTTCCTTGTAGATACAAGGGGATTAGGGGAATTACAGGCTTAAGCAATAGTCAATTTTTTTTAAATGAGTCGCTATGTAATGGCTTTGAAATCCCATGCTCATAGCATGACCAAAGAAGAAAACAAATAACTTTCCATTTGAGAAAAGTATTAAATATTTGAAAATTTAAACCAACCAATAACAAAGAATATCGGGAAATGGTTAACTACAACGAAAGAAAAAGAAAAAAGAAAGAGAAAAAAACTCTTACATAAGTTGTATGCTTTAACAAGCTCTAGATTATTTGTGTAGTAAGAGTTTGTCTATCTCTTGTTGTTTACTAGTTATGCAAAATTCATTAAGATTGAAGAGGACTTTGGAGGCTATTCTCAGAAAATACAAAATATACATTTTATTTGTCTTCAAAATTTCTTAAACATACAGTATTTTAATCAAAATAATTAAGAGCAATTATTGAGAAAATCAAAATTTTCCATGTAACATGAGTTTGTGGTGGGAGAATTTTGTTGAAAATCTATGTATTGCATCCTTGGGAGATGCTGAACTTAAATACAAAGCTTGGTATTTAACCTTTTTTTCATTTTTGAGTTATATTGTTCACAGACTCACACACAAATGCATCTTTTTGTTTTCAGGGGGCCTCAAAACATTAATTTTTGGTGAAATATTTTGCATTAAATTTTTGGGTGGAATACAGTACTTCCTTTATGTACTGTAAGTACATGATAGAAAAAGCAATTAATCCAAGGAATTGAATCTAACATAAAGGCACAAATGTGAACAGTTAAAAGGTATGAAACAATTCCTGAAGTACATGCTACAGATTTTGGAGATACAGAGGCACAAATGAAAAGCATATCAATTGCTCAGTTTTGATGCAATGCATGGAGAATAATATTTCTGATGAACAAGCCCAAAGGAAAGACAATTTATCTTGCACCAACTAAATTTGTGGTATACAATATATTTTATATCTGGGATATTTGAAAGCTGGTAAAGAGGAACAGCAGACGTTGCCCCTCAGGAAATAGTGCTCTTACTTTATAAAGCACCATGTGATATATGAAATGAAATTATAACTGGGAAAGGAAAATTGGGAGGGAAACATTCCAGGCCTAAGTTTAGCATACCTCCCTGGCATTTTCCATTTATGAAGTCTGAGGAAAACCTGAAGATTGGAGAAAATCTCAATCAGGAAGAATGGTCCTGGTGGGATCTGAATCGCAGACCTCTCATTCATGAGTCCATGCCTTAACGACCTCGGCTACCCGTGATGGTTCCCTCAGATAGTGGTAGATTTGGTTAGTATTCTGACAATAACGTTTCTGCTGCAGATACAGTTTTAAATTGTCATCACATGTTGGCTGTCTGTGTCAGTCACTGTGGGACAGGAAAGCATAATTGTTCATAAGAGAGAGCACTCAAAGGCCTCTCGGCCTTCTAGGCCGAAGCTGACCTCTTCTGCAACACAGACCGCCGCCGTCTCGGCTCCTCTAAGGGAGTCGAGCACACAGACGTCGCCAGCCGCTGGCCCGGTCTCTCCAAAGGAAGCAGAGTCAACCAACGCCGCCAGCCTCCTGTCCAGCGCCTCCAATGGAGCTGGGACCTCAACCGACGCCGTCGCATGCTCAGATGGGCGCCATAGGGCCGAGATCTTCCGCCACGCTTCGTGCTGGAAGCTGCACGACAACACTGGCGCTCAGCAATACGGGATTCACGCATCATTTCTCCAAGAGGCCCAACGTTGCTGGTGCGCCTGCACCTGGGCGACACATCGGACGTCACAATGACCATAACCTCAGGCCTGCCTCTGCTTGGGTAGAGCCTAGGGTAGAGGCCAGAAGGAGAGAACGCCCGGTGCCTTGCCGTCGCTGCTGTGCCTTGGGTCACTCAGCGGAGGCTTGCAGCGCAGAGCCCAGATGTCACTACTGTGGGTCAGGCTCCCTCACGGCGGTCTGCACCCAACATGACCTCAGCCGACGCCGCCGTTCTGCGCCACCTGTTCTGGGAACACACACTTTACAGGACACGCGCAATGTCCCCAGTATCTCCGGAGCAGACAACAGCAATCACGACTTACGACGACACCGGCTACTACAGACAGTAACCCGACGCAGCCCTCAGGAAGGGCTCAGCACACGAACAGTGGCATCACCGATACAGCCCACCACGGACTTCAAGGCCTCCTGTCAAACCATAGAGGTAGGAATAAAGGGCCTCTCTTCACAACTGGCTGAGCTGCGCCGCGCAACCTTCACACGTCTCTCGGCTGTGGAGGCCAAGCAGCGAACCTCGGCCAGAGTAATCAACGTACTCTCCAACCGGATCTCCGAGCTACAGGACGACGACGACGACGGGGTGCTCGTGTCTGCCCAGAGTAAGCTGGAACATATCGAGTCCCACCTCGTCGAACCTTACACCGATGTCAGCGACGACCGACCCACGCGACTGGGCGCCCTTGGGGCCTCAGTTGTGGGGATTCGAGAGCTCCAAACAACCACCAACAACTCCATCAATCAGAACTTCAGAAACCTCACCGACACTTCAACCACCTACAGGAAGGCTACACCCTCATCCGAAACTTCCTAGAATCATACATAATGCCACACCCCTCTCAATCCTCTTCCTGTGTACCTAACTCCAACCGAAAATCCAAGCGCCACTAATCCTTTACACTACCGCAGGAATTCTTTTTACCCACACCGTAACTCCACTGAGGGGGCAGACTGGGCCCTGGTCAAGTCTGTCTCACAGCAATCAATCCTTATTTCCCTGGTGACTGCACTGCAGTCCAGTCACACCGTCACCTGAATGCACTGGTGCTTTAGGTGGTACCGCTGCAAACCTTCTCCTTTCCTACTCCAGTGGAGGAGTTTGGAGTTTTTAGTGGGTATGCCATTCATTGGTGAGTCCCATGCTCCCAGTTCCGACTCCCATCGGGGCTGGGGTTAGTGATTAAATCATTTTCTACTCCACTCAGAGGGAAAAAAAAGCACTCAAGGTAATTAATTACATGTGTAACCATGAGATACCTTTACTCATCTCTCGATTAGACAGGATCATTTCTTTTTCTGTCTGCAGAAGCTAGCAGCCATGTTGCTCTCAAAACAGTTCCAATTATTACAAGGTACTATCCTTAACCATTAGATTGTTAAACAACCAGTTGGTTGAATTTGTTTTAAAGCAATATGCAAACTTATTAGCAGGATTGTGAGCTAGATGTAGAATAAGATGCATCACAATGTTTATAAAGTCAAGTTGAACATTTATTTCTCTCTTAAGAATTTAATGTATACTAATACAAAGAAGGAATGTTAAACTTTTGTTTGAAGCTATTTCTTTATTTTAACATTCTTCAATGTTGGATAGAGTGACCAATGTGCAAAGTTGTCAGCAGGCCAGGCCAGTGTGAGAGCATGCCAGCCTCTATACCTAGCAGCTTGGATTGTAAGCAACCGACGGCTGGCCCCTTTAGGACAAATGGTCCCACAATAATGGCCCAAGCAACAAACACTTTATGTGTGCTACCCGCCTTTCTGGAAATTTCCTTGGCAGCAGGTTTGAGAAGCCACCTCATAGAGAACATCCCACTTTATTGCAGGACTGCTGGAGTTGTTGAGTTTAGTCAGAGAGACAGACAGTTGGACGCAATCGACAACTGAGAACATTGAAGCAGTTGGGCTATGCTGAACAAGTTGTTTGGCAGCAATTGGATCATTTGTTACAATAGCTTAAACCCTTTTGTTTGACATAGGCTATCACTTTGCAAAAATATGTTATTATCTATATTAATATTATAAAGAGAGAAAAAAACTGTGTATGGATGTATGTATGTAGGGTAATCTCAAAAACCATTAAATAGATTTTGATAATTGTTTCAATATTGAAAAGTCCTATTCTTTCTCATATACATGGCCTGTAAAACCCTTCTAATTTCATTTCATAAATTATTAACAGATTAAAACAATTTACAAAGCCTCTTGTACTTGAATACAAATACAATGGAGTTATAAAACCACATGTTTGCAAAGAAAGCTTTGACTTTGGCCATGGAGTAGAAGATAGTTGTGACTCCACAGAAAATGCATGTAAAATAAAACAAATGGTATAGATATTTCCTTCCAAGCAACATATATGTAGATGGTCATGATTTAGCAAAACAAAAGAAACTTGAATGTGTTTATAATGATATGACATGCATGTGATACCAATGCTAACATATTCTAATAACCCTTAAGTAAGAAAATTTTGTTCTATTTCCTTTGTATGTTATAATCAACATCATTATAAGGGTTTGTTAAATAATTGCATAAAGAGAGAAAGTTGTGTCCAGCTAAAATTAGAAGTCAGTAAACCGATATTTTATAATTAACAACTCAGAAAATTATTTTTCTCATTGGTCACTATGCATCTTTTTCAATGGTTAACTTGGTGACTTGGGAGTGGGGGATCTTCATATTCACCAGCTTCACTTCTATTTCATTGTATATGTTAAGGATTTATGCTCTATATGAAAACTGAGTAGTTTTTATGTTATTAAATAACTATGGAATCAAGGAGAAGGTACAAAGGTTTAAAAAGTTATCTCCATTGTGATTATCTAAAAGGATACTTTTAGGTTATACACCGCTTACAAAACTTGGAAGACTGTTGGGAGGAGGTTAAGGGAGCTAGATGTTCCACTGATGTTTCACATTCTTTTAAATGAATATTAGGAGATTTTTCGTCCATTACTAGTAAAAGCCAAGGCTGCACAAAATAGGAATTATAAGGGCTAAAGGGGAGGGTTCACCATAAAAATCTTCTAGATCATTGTACAGTAACCTAAAAAAGAATGGGAGAGACAAATTAAATTAATTAAATTGCCATTTAAATTTAAAATACTACCTGTGCAACATGGGGCAGCCAGCTAGTTTACAAAGAAAATTCAATATTATAATAATATTTTTCAGGCATGGCCATCTGTATACTAATTCTGAAGTTTCCATAGTCATCTTGGTTTTTCTGAGCTGCGCTCCAGTCTTATTAATCTGTATTACTTGAGGTAAATTGGTGGCCATTTGATGTAACCATGGCAGCAATGTAAACAAACAAGTTTGACTATTAAATATTCTTCTACAGGGTGAGCCAAAAAACTACGAACCGGCTGCGCAATATTTTTCCTGTCCACATCCTCGGCGCTTGCTGCCATCTGCCGCTATCATAGAAAGGTGCAGATGAAAGATACACCATTTTTAAAACTACTTTTAAAGGCTTCACTTACCAACTTTATGAAAGGAGATGCTGAAACTGATCACCATCGTTGTGCATACATCTTTGGCACCTCTTTAGGAAACTATCCATCACTCGCTGTAGTTCACGTTGAGAAATGCTGGCAATTTCCTGATGGATATTTTGTTTTAATTCTTCCAAGGTGTGTGGGTTTGTCTTGTATACTTTGTTTTAAGTTACCCCAGAGATAGAAATCGCAGGGGGTTAGGTCGTGGGACTGAGCGTGCCACAAATCTGTAATAATAATTCTGTCCTCAAACACACACTCAATTTTGCTCATCAAAATAGTGGATGTATAAGCGGTGGCAGAGTCTTATTGAAAAAAGGCAAAATCACGCTCCCTGGCTGTTAATTCTCTAAAAAAGGGGGCAAAATTGTATTCACATATGTACGGGCTTCAACTGCTGACTCGAAAAAAATTGGCGAGTGATGAATAGTTTCCTAAAGAGGTGCCAAAAATGTATGGACAACGATGGTGGCCAGTTTCAGCATCTCATTTCATAAAGTTGGTAAGTAAAGCCTTTAAAAGTAGTTTTAAAAATGTTGTATGGTTTCATCCGTGCTTTTCTATGATAGTAGCAGATGGCAACAAGCGCCGAGGACATGGACAGGAGAAACACTGCACAGGCGGTTCATAGTTTTTTGGCTCTCCCTGTATTTCCTTATCTCGAGTTACTTTCCCTCTTTTATATGCATGGCAGATACAAAGAGTTATCAGCTTACTATTACAAAGAGTTTCTGTATCACAACTTTAAGGACACAGCTATTTATGTACTACTAATTTTGAGCTCTCATATTTCAAGAATGCTCATCTTGATCTTATAACCATTTTATTAGCATTATAGGTACTTGGCACCTAATACTAAAGCAGAATCACAATCTCTCAGCAATATGTGGAACTGAAGAGTCTAGCTCTAGAAATGTTCCAACATTAGGCATACTTGAGAAAATATCAGGCAGATAGAACTACATTATAGAAGTGATAAAATCACAAATGAAACAGCTTCTAAGGGAGAACACTTCTTCTTCTTTATCTGTTTAAGCTCCTCTTATGTAGGACTTACACCCCCCCAGGACTTACAGGCGGGTGCCTGGGGTCAGAGGCCCGTTGAGGAGCAGACGCTCGTGGATCAGACAGAATATCCAGGATGGGTGATCAGCCTGATGCCTGGTGTGGGAGGAAGTAAGTAGATGAAACGAAATGATGGTGAAATGGATGAAAGGAAAGGTGACGATGGAGCAGTTGGTGGAATGAATGGCAGGGGAAACCGGAGAACCTGGAGAAAACCCGCCCAGATGCCGCTTTGTCCACCAATAATCCCACATGCGGGTCCCTGGGATTGAACCCGGGCCGCCTCAGTGGGAGGCGAGCGCTCTAAACACTCGGCCTGACACCGCCAAGGGAGAACATAAGTTGCAGAATAGGAGTTCACTTCATAGCAACAGTCCAGATATTGATCATGCCAATCAGGGTAGTGAACACATTGGCCCTAATAATAAAATGTGTCCAAAATCTGATACGAAAAAAAAACAATTGATATGTTACATTCACGTGACCTTCTCTACCCTCTACAGTTTATTAGTGGGTATACAAGTTATTCTTATGAAAGTTTATTTACCTATCTACTTCATTTTAATCCAGATAAACATTTCTGGAAATAGCTACATTACGCATTTCATTGTATATATACAAAGGGAATGGTCAAATGTTTTAGGGTTGGACACTATACACTGGCCTTAAAATTCAATACTCCTTCAATGACATCATGAGAAACAGCTGCATGTTGACAGGACTTTAAAATAATAGGTAAGTATTGAACAATTTGAACCATTAACAACATAGATCTCTGAAACGACTAATGCCACAAAAAAAAAAAAAAGTTATTTGAAATAAATTGTATGTTTTAAAGAGATCTAAATTTTTTGTGTAGTACATTTTTTCCTATCTTTTATGGTTCACCAGTTATACAAGATTATATGATATTCTTTCCAAATGACGAGGACTTCACAGGCTATTTCCAGAAAATTCAGATATATATGAATCATTCCATGTCAAGTCACACAAATTTTCACAAACTCTGACCATCATGTCTCCAATTCACTTCAAATTTTTTCCATGGATTACGAAAATAAAGTGAATTATGTTTTAAATTCTTATTTTATTTTAATCAATATTTTTTAAAATATTGTACAACCCAACTTGTGAAAAGCAGCACACCTCTCTATCTTTAAATTAGAATATCTCACAGGCAATAAGTGATAAAAGTATGTTATAAAGTGCAATGCAAAGCTTAATATGTAATATTTTACTTAATATTTATTATAATTAATATAATTAACTATTTACATAAATTTTAAAATGCAAACATTTAAAAACTATGTATCCGTATTAACCCCCAAGTTTAAATTTCTATAAAAATTATAAATAAATTCCTTGTAGCTTTTTGTATACATTTACATAAAACAAAGATGGGATCCTATATAGTTAATTTTAACTAAGTGGTGCATAGCAGGATTCTAGCGCAGTGCCGCTGGAGAGTAGCAGCAGCAGTCTGTCATTGGATGCCTTGTCAACTGTTCACAGCAGTTTAGTTGTAATAGTTTATTCACATGTAATTTAATTTCACATACAGTTGAGTAACATTCAAACTTTCAATTTTATCCTATGAGAGGCAATGTAACTACAATTTAAATGTGCACTTTTTCCCCTTCAGGCTCAAGTGAATACCATCTGGTTATTATTGCAGCATTGGTTGATGGAATAAATGAAGTTAGCTCTAAGGTACCAGGGATATCTTTCACATTGCTGTTATCTTGCCTTAAAATGGTCACTATGTTCAAAACCAGTTGTGAATTATTCATGGCATTGGCACTTTTAGCACATAATCACTGTTATCAGTGGGTGGTGTTTTGTTTTGTTTTGTTTTTTTCAATGTGCATCACATAGTTTTAGGTTGGTGACAAAGTTAAGTTCTCCATTTTTAAGTTTATAAGCATATTATGGGTAACTAAGCTTAAAGATTTGCCTTGTGTTATGCTTGGAATCATTAAATGGATTGAAGCAATAGTCATAGCTACATTTCTTCAGTTTACTCAGTATTCACTTTCAGAAACCACAGAGCTAAGAATGAACTCCTAACGCAAAAAGCTGAACACAAAGTAACATTTAAAATGAAACAACAGAGAGAGGCTTTATATAATATCAGATTCCAGTTGCTAAGTTACACTGAACACCGGAAGTGATAGTATATCACGTTCGTACTGCATAACGCATCAGACAGCGCGGCATGGTGCTGCAGTGCAAAGCTCTCCGTCAGTAGTCTAATGTTCTATAACTTTACGTGCTAACACAAATAAACTGTTTAATAGCACACTTTTAAGGAAGATCCCATCCTGAAATGAATAGATTTGAAACAAAATATATAATAGATTCCTCCTATATGTTTTCCAGATTTTAATGTTAGGGGGTTAAATATGATATTGCAGTTTAAAATATTTATACTTAAAAAAGTTATTTTTTTTCTATTCCGAAAAAATAGTAATTTATATAAGGAAAACCACAATGTTTTTATCTACAGAACAACATACTGTTCTTATCCCTGACCATTCTGCATTCCAAAAATAAATTACTTTTATGTAACGTTGTAAGCGTAAATGTTAAATATGCTGCAAATCCTAAAATAATCTGATTTTCCACACAATATCAAATACTGTCAATTTATTTTATGTGTGGAACACGTAAACTAAAATTCAGAAAAAATGATGTTTTATGTGTGTTCAGTTTGATGCAGAATGACTCATATATGCTATTTTAATCAAAATCTATAGAGCCATTTTTGAGAACATTTCTAAAAAATCTTTCATGTAAAGGGCAGTTTGGGGTGGGGGGAGTTTCTTGAAAATCTTCATGTCGCATCTTTGGAAGATGCTGAATCTAAATACCAATTTTGGTATTTATCGCACATTTCACTTTTAGGTTATGCTGTAGACACATACTCGTGCGTGCAGAGCTTTTTTTTTATTTAGGGTGCTTCAAAGCATTTATTTTTGGTGAAATCTTGATATAAAAATTTTGGGTGGAATGTAATACCTTCCCTAGCCACTAGGTATATGTTACAGAAAGTAAAAATGAATCACAGCAGGCACACACATTCAGAGGCAAAGCCATGAGTGAAAACTAATGGAATATAAGTTAAGTTATTAATAAAAATAGAGAGTACTTTTTCCTGTAGAAAATGCTTCATCCAAGCCCAAAAATACAAATAATGTCTGTTAAAACCTCAAACTTAGTTTCAGGTTTAAGCAATTGCAGCCCATAGAGATTCTTCTATTTTCAAAATGTAAATAGAACACCTGACAACATTTAGGAAAAAAAATATAAATCTATACAGCATGCCATATGTTCCTTCTCACATTAAAACAGTTCTTTTACATAGAAAAATATGCATATGCTTTCATATATTCTCACACAGACAAAAACCATATTTAATTCCATGTTGAAGTACTTCTAGCAAACTCAATGTATTGCTCAAATTAATTTGTGAGAATTCCAGAAAACCTGCATACTAGCTGGATTACAGTATATTGCTGGCTTATCACAATAAGTGATAATGAAATAGGTACCTATATCTTTGACTGCAAATAAGAATGGCCAAGTTTCACTTACATATCACTTGTGTGGTTTTAAAGAATGTCAACATTATTGAGCTTCTAAAGTATTTCTCAGTAACTAAATAAATAAATGTTTACACTGCGCACAGAGCCCAGCTGGAAGACTGCCCATTTCTGTCTTACTTCTTTAAGGGGAAGAATGGTGAAATTTACAAATTCTGGTGTAAAAATGAAGAAAGAGTAAAACAATTCAAAGAAGAGAATTTTACACAGCAATGAACCCAAATAAGTTTCATAGCTGTGCAGCATTCCAGCTACTATGGGAGCCAGATTTTAAATATCTGCATTCTCTCTCAAATAGAATCAAAATTATATACTAATTTTTCCCCTTATTGGTTTCTTCATATAAATGTCTTTATTAGAATTGACTTTTCTCCCCAGTTTCTAAATTTTAAACACATCTTTTTCAATGACGAGCAAAATTTAGTAAACTTACTTTGAGATATGAAGCTTAGAAACAATTTTATAATATTCTGAATTTAATTATGCATATATTGCCCTCAAAAATTAAAATTTCATTAATAAAAAAACTGTGTTTGGCAAAGACAGTTTTAAAAGCATGCTTAATCATGTATTTTAGTAATATTATGACACTTTGAATATTGCGTCTTAAAATAGAGATTACAACAAAAATTCTAGTCAACTCTCCTAATTTATTTCAAGAAGTTTTAGAAGTGTTTTCTTTAATTTCAGGAAATACTTATGATGATGTTAATGCTGATAAACAACTAAAATGATACATGCAGTTACTTTTGATTAAAATTTCACCATTCCCCTTAAACATTAGGTTAAGGATAAGGTATGGGGAATGCTAATGGAAAACGAAAGAGGTTTTCAATCTATACTCACTTTAACCTAACTGCATATGGATGTCACAGCTAAATCTAGTAATTATTATAAACACATGAACTTGATTTATAGGAAGTACAATGTAGTAGCTAAAGGTTCTTAAACTTATTTTCATACGTAACTAAATCTGATTAAAATGCAAAAAGGTATTGTAAATCATAATAATTTCCTAATGCATACTTAATCTTCAAAAAGTTAACAGTTATTCAGATATGCCTGAGGTGATGGTGAATCTCTAAACTAATGCATTCAAAGCATCAAAGTCTATATAGCTAAATAGTATTCTTTAAGTACTGCATTTTGAACATATATCTTACAACTACTGCTTAACTAATAGAAATCTCTGAAATGTTTACCAGAAAATAACAGTCATCAATAATAAATCATTATTCAGAATTAAATTAGAATTCTTTTATATGATTATAGGCAATTTTTTAATTTTATTTACATAAATTAATTTAAATTTAATTAACATGGAAATTAATTTTAAGCAGCATTAATTTACATACAAAACGAGGCATGTAATTATAGTATGCTCAGAGATAACTTCAAACAAAGCCACATTTGATTTGAAGGATTTCTACAGGCTTTTGAACGCCTTAAATCAACATCATAGTTGTGTTAAGTGCTACTTAGTATTAAATATAAACAAAACAAGACATTTCAATGAAGTGCTTCTATACAAATAAATATGCTTTTGTTAGAGACAAATATCCATTAATGCACTACATACTTCATTTAGCATGCACATGGAAGATTAATGTACCTTTTCTAATATTAAGTCCCAAAAATGGAAGAGATTAAATGCGCATATATTGACCTAAGTTAAGTTTAACAAAACATTTACTGAATTTATTAATACTTTATTTTGTTTAGTGACATGTTTGATGCTCTTACATTGCAAACTCTGAAAAGGTATATTGACTGATGGCACTAGATTTGCTTGCTAAGTTTTCACTCAATACATGTTTCAAACATATGTGTCTCAGTCGTCAGCTATGTGTCCATTGGCATCTGGAAGTGGAGCTCCTACTTTAGTGTCAGCTGTAGTGCCATCTAGCTGTTTAGTGGAGAACTTCACTATTTTGTCAACTGATAGAATTTCAAAATTCATTACTCTATGTGCATTTTTGATGGTCTGAATTTTTTTTCCGTTCTGGAGTTCAGCTGATGTTTTGACATGTTTTAAAAGTTTTATTTCCCATTTAATGTTGTGTTCTGTTGAACCAAAAATGGTGAGCTATTTGCTTAAAAATCCACATCACCAAAAATGCATCCAAAATAATGAATTTTGAAATTTCACCAGTTGATAACATAAAGAAGTTCTGCACTAGACAGCTAGATGGCAGTAAAACCAACACTGAAGTAGAGGATTCTCTTCCAGATGCCAGTAGACATACAGCTGACAATGGAGATGAACGTCTTCAAAACATGTTCTAGTGAAAACTTAGAAGTGAAACTAAAGTTCACAATTTCAATATGTCATAAAGTTTCACTGTTTATAATCACTTCATACAACTTAGCGGATGAAAAGATAATTTTCCTACATAGGCTAGAAGCAACAATTAGCCACTTTTCCAATCTATGGCTCAAATACCAGAACAAACATACATTTTTAAAAAGACAAGGTTAATTCATTTAACATACCAAATAAGCAAGTAAGCCTGAAGTTCAATCGTGACAAATTGAAAACACAAGTTCCTCTACTCACCTCCAGTTGAGATCCTGGTGTATTATAAATGAAAAATGCTTACCAAATACAAGCTAATTAATTTTTCATAAATGTTAATATGTTAATAAATATATGAAGTACTCAAAAGTAGCATTTCATTAAGGAATGAGTTTTAGAGAAATAAGCTAAAGGGAAGGTGAAAGTTGAGAGAAAAGAGCAGCTGACAGTCTTTTGATTACCCAGGAGCCAACACAGTACTAATAAACGCTTTAAACAATTAAATCATGAAGCTTTGTTCAGGTGGCTAAGATTATATTTTAAAAAGTTCAATAGTTATGAATAAAACAAATAGTATGCCTTTTGCAATAATGCATGTTCGAATAACAATGTTATTACAATTTTTATTTTTAATCACTTTTTTTGCCCCCCCCCTCTTTCTTTTTAATTTAAACATATATTTATATGTACCTATTTTTATACATAAATTATTTGACTCAAAAAAAGGAGCTAGACAGGAAAAGTTATATGGGAACCATGACTGCTTACACTTTAAAATAAAATATGTGTATAAGAATCTAAGTAAAACAAAAGGATAATTCATTCTTACGTGGGGAAAGTGCAAGTTTTAATCACTAAAACCTAGCCTTTTTGATTAAAAACAAATATATAAATAAAAAAGCACAACATACCATTATCATTCAAAATCACATCAGAAGTGATAAAATCTTTTGAGATTTTCATTGATGCTGTAACTCATTATATTACTGTGTTACAACTGAACATCAGCCAAAGCCAAAAGAATCTAAGTCAATGTTTAGGTTTCTCAGCAATAAAAGAAAATGCCATTGCTAAGATTAATGTATGATTTTGTATAGCAAAATCTTCTTGTGTACAGGACTAACCTGCATGGAAATGTTCAAACGTAGTATATACGTAGCCTCATTACCATCCATAAAGACATTTGATACCTCACGCCACGCTTCTCTCAGTGTTTCTTATAAAACTATGTGCAATGATGAGAAAGGAGGTGTATGTACCCACCAGAAATACATGTTTTGAGGCCCCCTGAACCCAAAAAAGCAGTGTGTGAAAAGTTAGTTAAATACCAAATTTGGTATTTAAGTTGAGCATCTTCCAAGGATGTGACATGAAGATTTTAAAGAAAATCCTCCATCTCAAACTACCCTTTATACGAAACATTTTTCAAAAATTTGTATTTTCTCAAAATGGTTCTAAGAATTTTGATTAAAATACCATATGTTTAAGATATTTTCATGACAAATGAAACGTATATCTTGAATTTTCTGGGTACAGCCTCTGAAGTTCTCTTCATTCCGAATGACTTTTGCATAATTGGTAAACCGTAAGAGATAAGACAAAATCTTAATACACAAAAATTGTAGATCTCGTTAAAGTACACATTTATGTCTCATAAACATGTTTGTAGCATTAACCATTTCTTTGTTATTGGTTTAATTTTCAAATACGTATACTTCAGTCCAGAGGAAAATCGTTGTTCATTGTTTTCTCTTGGCCATGCAAAAAGGACAGAATTTCAAAGCCATCACACAACGGCCAGCTCTTAAAAGATTTGACCTTCCCTTAAGCCTACTGTATGTCCTAATCAAGAAGATATGCAATGATACAATTTCTGCAAATGTTTATCTTGATTAACATGAAGTAGATAGAAGAAGCTTTTGTAATAATAGTTTGTTGAAGAATGGTAGATAAAGTCATGTGAATGTAACACAGATTTATTATTATTATTATTATTATTATTATTATTATTATTATTATTATTATTATTATTATTATTATTATTATTATTATTATTATTATTATTATTATTATTAACTGGCAAGTGGCAGGAATTGAGCTCATATTAGTAAACAGTTTGAGTCTGAGGTTTATTTATTCAATTTTCTTTCTTTGGGAATGCTATGCGGGCGCTGCGGACCCTTAGTACTCGTGGTACTTCTGACGTTACTAGAAGTACGTCAGGCCGAACATTCGAGCCCCTCCCATTGGGGAGCTGTTCGGATTGGGTTGGTCTCGACGGGGAAGTGGTTCCCGATACCCATGGGAGATTGGGTACGTCTGTATGGCTTTCCATACCGGCGGGGTTGTGAGATGCCTCAATGTCCTCCGGTACCGCCCTAGATAGCCGGTAGATGGCTTGCAAGAAAGCTGTCGGCCCTACCAAGGTTATCGGTAGTCGCCCTTTTGGGACGACGTGCGTAAGTGGCGTATTCACTTCCATCTCCGCGTAAGCGGGGGGGCCGTTTTAGGAAACCAGGTATTGGCCTCATGGGGAAACCCCAGTTAGAGAGCCACTCGGATAGTGCTAACCTGGTAGAGAAGGGGGGCTTTGCCCCGGGTAGACTTTCGCACTCAACAACTGTCTGAATATATATCAGTTTGTGTTACCAGTAATTATATACTGGGTGGGATGGGTATAGATGTCATCCTCTTATGAGATGATTCTATTTGCAAAAATGAATGAAAAGCAGTCTGATAAGTTGCATTTACATTACTTTCTCTACTCACTCTTCTACAAACTATTCTTAGAAACGTTTAATCTTCTGTCTACTTATTGTTAAGAGATTAAGAATACAATAGGCTGAAGCAATAATCAGATTTTTAAAAAGTGGATCACTCTGTCATGGCTTTGATATTCCATGTTCTTTGCATGAGCAGAAATAGTGACTTGCCACTTGAAAAAAGTAAAAGTATTTGAAAATTCAAACAACAAAGAATATCTCAGAAATGCTTAATCCCACAAAAAATTTGTTTGACAAATTTTACAAGATCCATATTTTTTCGTGTAGTAAAATTTTGTGTCCTTTACAGTTTAGAAATTATTCAAAAGTCGTTCAGAACAAAGAGAACTTCAGAGGCTATTCCCAGAAAATTCAGAATATACATTTTATTTCTATACAAATATCTTAGACACATAGTTTTTTAACCAAAGTCCTTAGAGCCATTTTTGAGAAATTAAAAAAAATGAAATATTTTCTATGTAAGGAGTAGTTAAGGTGAAAATCTTCATGTTGCATTTTTGGAAGATGCTAAACTTAAATACCTAGTTTAGTATTTAACCAACTATTTGTTTTTGAGCTATGCTGTTCTCTCACACA
This sequence comes from Deroplatys truncata, assembly GCA_030765065.1. NCBI lineage: Eukaryota > Metazoa > Arthropoda > Insecta > Mantodea > Mantidae > Deroplatys > Deroplatys truncata. The sequence goes on along the minus strand of CM060975.1, from coordinate 298,306,794 downwards.
TTGTTTGGTATAATAGCAAATCAAAGTGTTAAACAGTATAATACATGGTATCACTGATAAAGTTATTTGGATTGGTAACATGAATGTTTGTAAGGAATATGAACATTTTTTGTTTTTAAAACTGATCTGAACTTCATCGTGCCAATAGTACAGGGTGATTTATGAAGAACTTACAAATTTCTTTCTTTAATTATCCTGTTCGAACTCACTCAATGCCCCAATTTTAGCACCAAATTAAGCAGAATTCCTGGAGTTTCGATTGCCTATCACTAGATGCGCAGATGTTTATGTTTTATTCGTAACTGTTAGTTTTATTGTTGGCAATTGTTTTTGAGATTTTGTTGTAGTCAACATGAAAACAGAGTACACATTAAATGAACGACTCTTCCTTGTAAAGCAATACTGGATTACAAACTTAATTACAGCTACTCAAAGGGCATACCAGAGAGAATTTGGTGTTTGGAATCCTCACCAAACACAGTATCTCCTTATGGTTTACCAGAAAAAATGTGTGTTAGAGAATTTAATGACATACTGGCATGTTGCCATAGTAACTCAGTTGGATAGAGCAACTGAACAGAGACTGGTTCAAATCTCATCTATGGCATTGAATTTTTCGGTCGTCTGGTTCTACGTTTCATATATAATTATTATTTGTTGCTAAATTAAATATAGAAGTAGCAGTATTAATAAAACAAAAATTAAAATAAAATGAGTATTTCAACATTTTGCATAACACTGACTTGGCTTATACTTTAATGAAAAAAATCTGATGTGTTACACTCACATGACTTTCTCTACTCTTGTACAATCTAATTTTACAAACGCCTATTCTCCATATGCTTCATGTTAAACGAGATATCGAGATGTCAAACTTATTGCTAATTTTCTTGTAGATGCAAGGGGAATATGCTAGCTTTTAAGCGATAGTCAAATATTTTAACGCTGGTTGCTATGTGGCGCATTCCATTCTCTTTGCATGTCCAGGACATAAAAAAAATGAATAACAAATTTGAGAAAAAGTATAAGTATTGGAAAATTTACGGAAATAACAAGCAATATCTCGAAAACGGTTCACTCAACAAAAGAAATGTATATGACATAAGTTGTGTATTTTAACGCGATCTACATTTTTTGTGTAGTAAAATTTTGTCTATCTCTTATGGTTTACCAGTTATGCAAAAGTCGTTCACAATGAAGAATACTTTTGGAGACATTCCCAGAAAATTGGAGATATACATTTCATTTCTCATGACATTATCTTAAACATATGATATTTTCATCAAAATCGTTAGAGCCATTTTTGAGAAAATTAAAATTTTCGAAAAATCTTCCATGTAAAGGGTAGTCTGGGGTGGGGGGATTTTCTTGAAAACCTTCGTGTCGCATCTCTGGAAGATACTGAACCTAAATACCAAGTTTGGTGCTTATCCGACTGTTCGTTTTTGAGTTATGCTGTTCACAGACACACACACACACACAGACACACACACACAGACACACACACACACACACACAGACACACACACGGACATGTTTCCAAAAATGCTTTTTTTGGATTCAGGAGGTCTCAAAACATGTATTTCCGGTGAAATCTCGGTATCGAATTTTTGGGTGGAATGCAATACTTCCCCTACTTACTATACGTAGTAGAGAAAGTAAAAATTTCATGTTTTGCACTCACATGACTTTTTCTGATCTTGTACAAACTAGTTTTACAAATGCTTATCTCCAACTACTTCATGTTAATCGAGAATAACATTTGCAGAAACTGCCTTATTGCTAATTTACTTGTAGGTGCAAGGGGAATATGGTAGCCTTTAAGCTATAATAAAATCTTTTAAGAACTGGTTGCTAAGTGGAGCATTCCATTCTCTTTGCATGTCCAGGACATAAAAAAAAAAATGAATAATGAATTCGCATTTGAGAAAAAGTATAAGTATTGGAAAATTCAAATAAATAAGAAGGAATATGTTGGAAATGGTTCACTTGACCAAAAAAAATTATGTCATAAATTGTGTGTTTTAACGAGATCTACATTTTTTTGTGTAGTAAGATTTTGTCTATCTCTTATGGTTTACTACCAGTTATGCAAAATTCATTCAGAAAGAAGAGGACTTTGGGGACCATTCCCAGAAAATTCAAGATATACATTTAATTTGCCGTAAAAATATTTTAAATATATGATATTTTAATTGAAATCATTAGAGCCGTTTTTGAGAAAAACAAATTTTTTGGAAAATGTTCCATGTAAACGGTAGTCTGAGGTGGGGGATTTTCTTGAAAATCTTCATGCCGCATCCTTGGAAGATACTAAATCAAATACCAAGTTTGGTATTTATCTGACTTTTCGTTTTTGAGTTATGATGTTCACACACACACACGCACGCACGCACGCACGCACGCACGCACGCACGCACACACACACACACGGACATGTTTTCAAAAATGCTTTATTTGGATTCAGGGCACCTCAAAACATGTATTTCTGGTGAAATCTCGGTATCGAATTTTTGGTTAGAATGCAATACTTCCCCTAGTTACTACACTTAGTAGAGAAAGTACAAAACACAGAAAGCAAAACCAGAATATTTTCTGCCAGAATTGTAATATTTTATTAAGAGCTGCAGCAACCTCCAAGATTAATCAACCTCTTCATTAAACAAGAATTGCAGTAGCTAATTCTCAACTGGTTTTGATAAATTTGCATGGTCATCCCTGTATCGAAGATTCCATCATACCAAATCCAGCTTTTCAGTTGTTGAGAGAAAGTCTGCTCTTGCTTTTGTGTGGAGTTGCCTAATGGGCAGACCACTTGCACTCACTTGTGGCTGATGATGGTGGTACTTTCAGAAGTTTACATACCAGCAAACTTATCAGCTGTTTGCCACACCATCCTCTCTACCAGGTAGAAGTTGTATGTTGAGCAGCAGTCTCAAGAAAACTTGCCATCATTAGCTTTAAATTTGGAAGTTAGCCATAATTATTCCACTCTCATCCCCTTGCATATTGCTTAAAGATAAATGCAAGTCATCTGGTGGTTAAGCACAATGGCATTTTTTGCAGTAGTGAATGTTGCATGTATTATAAGTATTTTTACAACTCTAGTTGCAACCATGTGCCAAAATCTTGTGCTGTCATGATGTAACACTCAATCTAGAAACTTCTGTCACTCTCTCCAGAAGACATTAATACTTAACATCTCATCTTTGTTGTTTTGTTTCATTGCAGGTTTAAATACATTAATATTTTCTGTTAAATATTTAAATATAATATTAATTTTTGTTTTTGCTATATGTAAATTGTAATAAAAAAATGCCAATTTTGCTATTATTTGTTTTGTTGAATGCTCAGGCAAACATTTTTAACCTTTTTGTATCTGACAGTTAAAAACTACTGTACCTGTGTCACTGTTGTAGTAGATTAAACTAAGCAATGGAGAAGTAACAAACTTCATGAATTATGTGATTAGTAATAAATACCACAAATTAAGATTTAAAAAGAATAGCATATTTTGACTTAGTGCCCCTAACCCTGGATGACTCAGTTTTTCATTATTAAACTTGCATCAATAGTACTGTACACCTTTCAGGGTTTTCTGCATGAGAAAAATGCAAGCTCTCTGAACATTTGAAAAATAATAAAGTACAACATTATAATGATGCTTCAAATGCATATTGTAGCTAACACTTTGAGAATAAAACTGAACATATAATTGGTAATCCAAACATTGCAGAGTAAAGTGTATTTTAACATGGTATCATGTACCATTCATGCCAATCACACCACCTTGAACAATACCAACACCATCAACATTAATATTACATTATTCTTTCCTGTTTCTTGGGTGGATAAAATAGTTTTGCCTATTTGGCAATTGAAGCAAAAACAAAGAAATATAATAAAATAATTTATAACATATGATTCCAGAATACTATTTGATATAAGAAGGAAGCTGAAATAAAACTAATTTGATGATGCTGTATAATATGAGCACCACTGCTACGCTTTTAGATTAGCATCTTATCGTCTTTCAATATGGTTATACTTTTGGTCTTAGACTAACACACAAGAGGTGTCTATTTTTAAATAAACCAAACTAATAAAACTTGTGATTACCTTAAGCAAGATAATTTCTACACTTTGATATTCCAGACTTATTTAAGATGCAAATGGGATTTTGTAATTTATTTTTAAATATGATTTATTGCTTACTGCTAAAGCTAATCCTCACCAGCTAACAAGTTCCACAGTATGTTGAATTACTCTAAGGGCATGGCACAATTAGCATAGATGTAGGGTTGCCTTGTTTGAGCTTGAGCAAGTTTGATTCATTCCTCTGCTAAAACTGTTTTTAGCATGCACATGCATTCTTATGACAGTTTCTATTCACACTCAAATACCTAAAGGCAAAAGCTGATGAAATATGAGGGCAGTCCCAGAGGTACCCAACCTGACGTATATATAGCAGTTGTTGTTTCAAAAAAATGACTGTGGTAGAAAGTACACCCTTATAAAGCTTAAGTTTGAAGTTTGACAATGCTACGTTGTTTAGTAATTGTTTGGCAGCCATCAATAGTGCACGCTCTCAGCGAATTTGTAAACATGGATAAAACTGGCCATCGTTATGTGATACAATACTTTCATTTGAAAGGTCTTAGTCCAACTAATATTAAAGCTGAGCTAGATTCTACTCTGGGGGACTCTGCTCCTTCGTTTACAACAGTAAAATATTGGGTGGCAGAGTTTAAGCGAGGCCGTACGAGCTGCCAAGACGAACATCGCAGTGGTCGACCAAATGAGGTGACCATGCCAGAAATTGTGAAGAAAATCCACAAAATGGTATTGGATGACTGTCAACTGAAAGTGCGTGAGCTAGCAGACATCGTAGGCATTTAAAAAAGTGCTGTACATTGCACACTAACTGAATGTTTAGACATAAGAAAGCTGTGCTTAAGATGGGTGCCGCGTTTACTCACAATGGAACAAAAGCAGCATCGTGAGGATGTTTCAGTCGAGTGTTTGGCAATGTTTCGCTGCAATAAAGCCGAGTTTTTGTATAAATTCATAACCATGGATGAAACATGGGTCCATCACTTCACACCTGAGATGAAGGAACAGTCAAAACAGTGGATTGAAAGGGGAGAATCAGCTTTAAAGAAGGCGAAGATAGTTCCATCTGCAGGCAAGGATATGGCATCAGTTTTTTGGGATGCGCGTGGGATAATTTTCATTGATTATCTCCAAAAAGGAAAAACAATCAATGGTGAGTATTATGCAAACTTATTGCAGCATTTTAATCATGAAATCAAGCAAAAACGGCCGCGTTTAGCGAAAAAGAAACTTTTGTTTCACCAAGACAGTGAACCAGTTCACACATTAATTATCGCTATGATTCACACATCCATTATCGCTATGACCAAAATCAATGAGTTATAGTTTGAATTGCTTCCTCATGCACCCTTTCACCAGACTTCACCTCCTTTGATTATTTTCTGTTTCCAAAGTTGAAGAAATGTCTTGGAGGTAAAACATTTGCCAACAATGAAGAGGTGGAGTTTGCAGTTGATGGCTATTTTGCAGAAGTCGATGGTTCTTATTATAAACTGGGTATTGAAGCTATTGAACATCGCTGGGAAAAGTGTATCGAGCTGAAAGGAGACTATGTAGAGAAACTAAGATGTTTTTTCCCAAAATATTTGTGTTTTCTTTGTTAGGTTGGGTACTTCTGGGACAGCCCTTATATGACATAAGAAATCATGGACCTGTTGCAAGGGTATATTAATGGAATTTTCAATGTAGATCTTTAGCCTGGCAATAATTGCAATACACTGCGAAGAGAAGGCTCTGAGCATTAGCAAGTAATGTGTTGGTTGCTTCACTCAACTGTATTCCCACCTGTAGCTAAAGGGTAAAAATTCTTATGTGTTGCATTCACACAACTATCTCTACTCACTCTTCTACAAATTATTCTTACAACATTTTATTTTTCATCTGCTTCTTGTTAATCGAGATAAACTTTCATTACACATTTACACATTCACTGTAGGTATACAAAGAATAAGATAGGCAAAACAATTATTGTCAGATTAAAAGGGGATCTCTATGTGAAGACTTCAAAATTTAATGCCCTTTGCATGACCATGAGAAAAAATGAATAGTAACTTGCTACTTGTTAAAAGTAAAAGTATTTCAAAATTCAAACCAACAACAAAGAATATCTTAGAGATGGTTAACACCACAAAAAATTTTATTTCACATAAATTGTGTTCTTTAAGATCTACATTTTTTGTGTAGTAACATTTTGTCTATCTATTACTGTTTACCAATTATACAAGTCACTCAGAATAAAGAGAACTCTGAAGGCTATTCTAGAAAATTCAAGGTATACATTTTATTTGTCATGCAAATATCTTAAAACATATGGCATTTTAATCAAAATTATTAGAGTCGTTTTTGAGAAAATCAAACATAATAAAAAAGTTCCACGTAAAGGGTAGTTTGGGATGGGTGGATTTTCTTGAAAATCTTTGTGTTACATCCTTGGAAGATGCTGAACTTAAATACAAAGTTTGGTATTTAACTAACTTCATTTTTGCATTATGCTGTTCGCAGACACAGCGACACTCAAACACATGTATCTTTTCAAAAAAAGCATTATTTGGATTTAAGAGACCTCAAAATCTTGATATTGAACTTTTGAACAGAATGCAATACTTCCCCTACTTATTTGAGGTAAGTAAAGAGAAAGTAAAAATAATTAAAAAAAAAAGGAGCAACATGTTGAAACAAATTGCAATAGTGGTAGTCCACATCGAGAAAGCAATAATCTGAGAAAATCTGCCAACACAAAGAAGCACACATTGGCATTCAAAGTATAATTTATGACAATTTGAAACCAGAATGATACCAGAAGCAGCAGATCAATATACAATTCATTAATAACAAAAATAACATTAATGGTACCTAAAGGGGAAATTTCTCTGCATGTAGTCTATGTATATTTGGATGAACCTAATCAACAGTGTGTCATTTCCATTATCCAGTAGGCAAAAAGGGACATTCAAACTTAACCCGAGAAAATAAAGAACAGTTTCCTGAGATAGTCGTCCTTCATGGTCTAGGGGTACCATCTAGTACCACCTCTAGTTCCAGAGGCCACGGGTTCAAACTCAGTGGAGGGCAATGGATGGTTTTGGAGAGTAAAAATCCTTAGCATGGCTTCCTTTAGAAGGAAACTAAAGCTGGTGGTCCCATGTTGTAGATTTATAGCATGTAAGAGAACCTCAAGCCTAATAAAGAGGCCTCTGAGTAAATTTTCTGGTCTTTCACACCCAGTATAGAATGGGATGCTAAGAACCATAGTAGTTAAAGAGAATCCATAAACAAGAACATTTCTGAGGTAGTTACAGATTATTTCATTTGTAGTTAATTCAGAATTCACAGTCAACAAAAATACTTACATAAATTCAGCCTACTTCTAGAAGAGAAATGTGAATCCTATTTTCTGTACACATACTCTTTGGTTGTATGGAACTGATATCTCAAATTCTGGATCATTAGTGGGCTAAAGGCAGCATTGGAACATCTAATATGTAATGTATCCTTGCAACAGATCCTCAATTTAAGTCATTTTTCATAAATTCTTGCATACCAAGAGCTACTTCAGAGTAATACTAACAATGTCACAAGTTGCATGTGTATGTTAAAAATGCCCTTGGCAGGTGAATTATTCAAGATCATCCAAGATTAAGGGGGCATCCCTCTACATAAAATGTACTTTTGAAGTGAAGCAAGAAGCTTTTGGTTGGCAAAAGACAAATGTACATACTAGAGGCAGATCCAGAATTCCTTAAACCAGTATCATAGAATAAAAATAACAAACAACTGGGACATTTTACCTCCGTAGTGATGAAACTGCTCAAGTTTATATTAAGCAAACTGTTATAGTACAATAATTGCTGATTAAGCTATAATGTATTATTATTTATTTTACCACTAGTAAACATAGTCCCTATTTTGATTGGCCTACCTGTTTTCCTGTAACATTCAACATCAATTGAGATAGTACAAATGTTAGTTAATTCCACTGAAGCACTAGGAACACTTATCTTTATTTCCTCATCTGCAGATTCTTTTTCTTTTTTAGTAGTAATCATGTTAATGCCACTAGAAGAAACTTCATCTGCAGAATTTACATGTTTCATCTTCTACTTCATTTTTTGACTTTTTAAAAAATTATAAAATTGAAACACTAGAAAATTTTACATTTGTTACTCATTGCATAGAAAATAGTAAACTTTCAGCTAGTATTTCAAATATTATTTGTGAAGTAAAACTACTTTTAAAATTGAAAGACATTCACTTTCAGTGTTAATGCACTGTAATCCGCAAGCTTGTCATAACTTATTGTGAAGCACTCACTGGATTTGTATGGTCACTGAATAAAAGGCACATACCAACATCTGTTTTTGCCAGTTCTCTGGCCACTGCTAGGACAAGTCCATTATTACTATTCAAGGGGAGTAGGCTCATCCCTAGTGAACACTTTGGTGACATACATATATAAGGCAGAAATAAAACTGTTACGTTAAATTTCATTAAACGAAAAAAAAAAACTTTATAAACTTAGGTATAACTAGGAGAGGGGGCTAAAGTCTCCCTTAGCCCTTCCCTGCATCTGCCTCTGGTACCTACTGGATTAAATGAATCTTACATTAATTATTAGGAAGGATCATTATCACTCTGTGGTTTTATTATTATTATTATTATTATGAACTTCAAGCAAGCAGCAGCTATAAAAATGATTTCAGTGCTTTTCAAATAACTTAGAGATACTTGATTATTTGATAAAAATCATTAATGTTAAAATTGTGTTTAATAAACCAATAAACTGAATAAAGTATTAGTCAAGTGAGAATTTAAATGCAACAATTTATATGACAATGTGTTTCATTGGACAATATTCTGCATAGGTTTAGATAATAGCTTTAATGTAAATAATAATAATAATAATAATAATAATAATAATAATAATAATAATTTGTTTGAAAATCTGGTAAAGCAGAAACTTCGGATTAGTTCTATTATATGTTTTTGCCACCAAAAGCTTCTGAATACAAGAATAACAGTTTTGTGCCTCTACCTCTGTCCATTTTGATTATTTTTCTGTAAGATCTTGGGGTCTGGTGCCAACTCATACACCTATTACACAATGAAAGAAATTCAAGAAAACATCTTTATTTTAACCAACAAAATCTAGTTTTTACTACACATGTGAGCCAAGGTGGTGAGATGTGATGTTTGAGCAAAAGAGTTTCAGATAGAGAATGAATGGCAGTTGTAGAAAAAATTAATTTTTTTCCCCTAAGAAATAAGAGCATTAAACAAGAAATTATTTTCTTGGATTTGTGTTACAGATTTTGGTTTAGAAGCAAGTCATGGTTTTATAACCAATATACAAAACAAATGGCTCCAATACTAATTATAAATTTTGACTTCAATTTGGCGCCTTCAAAGTAAGTCTATAATTTCTACAGAAAAGAGGGTTAAAAGAATATGCATAAGAAATTAACTAATTAAACCTTTCTCATATTTTACATTCCATTATTTGTTCCAAGTATCATAAAGCAAACAAAATAAAATAAAACTTTACATATATTTAATTTTTCCAACATTATTTAAATGTTGGCATTGTTCAGATAATATAATATTTGAAGCAAATGCCCTGGTTTTGCACCCACAATAATATTTCATTGCCTTCCTTGCTTAAATCAAATTGTTGATCTTCTGTATGATGGAAGATATGCACAGCATTACTTGTCAAAAACAAACAACATTCTAACTTTGTCTTTTGTTTTAGTTGTCACACAGGAGCACACATTTTCTTTATAACTGGCTTTTCTATCAATTTTAAAAAAATTATGAGTTGATGATGATGATGATACCAATAAGGAAAAATTTGCAAAGGTTATTAAAATACAAAAATCAAAACATCTTTCTAGCAGCACTTCACTTATTAACAGTCCTAATTTTAAGCCTAAAAAGACCCATGCAAGCATATTTTATACGTATGTCAAAGTCAGCCAAAACTTCATACATCTACAAGCAAGAGCGAAAAAATGCGTGCATCTAAATTTTTATAATGAATCCTTATTACAATTGTCACATGAGTAAGTTTTTAATTGAAATGTTGACAAACAGTAACACAAATGATTAGTACCTACTTAATGCTTTAGACATTACTTTTCCTGATCAAAAAGAAAACTGCCGAGGACTGAAACGGAATCTATAACTTATTTCACTTTTTAATAATGCACAACTTTTATATTCAGTTTGATGAATCTAGTTTAATGTATCTTTTCTGTTAAGAATTTTTGTATGTTAGTTATTCTATGTCTTATGGCAAAACCATTTTGTGTCAGATTGTTAAATAATACAAAAATAATTTCTGATGTGATACATCCACATTCCTCTATCTTCATTAGTGGATACACAAGCTAGTCTTACTAAAGCTTATTTTTATATTTACTACATTTTAATCCAAATAAACCTTTGGAAAAGTAGCTATATTACACATTTCGTTATAGATACAAAGGGAGCAGCAATAGTCAAATGTTTAAGAACTGTGTGCTATATGCTGGCCTTAAAATTCCATATGTTTCCATGACATTGCGAGAAACAGCTGAATTTAGACAGGACTTTAAGAGAATGACCAAGTAATGAACAATTTGAGTCATTAATAACAGATATCTCAGAAATGGCTTATGCCACAAAAAATTTACTTGAAACAAATTGTGTGTTTGAAAGAGATCTACATTTTTTTGTGCAGTACATTTTCGTCTATCACTTAATGTTTACCATTTATAAAGATTGTACAAAACTTCTTCCAAATGAAGAGGACTTCACAGCTATTCCCAGAAAATTCAAAATATACATTTTAATTGTCATGTAAATATCTTTCATATATGGTATTTTAATCAAAATCATTAGAGCCAATTTTTAGAAAGTAAAAATTTGAGAAATGTTCCATGTAAAGGCCAGTTGGGGTGGGGGATTCTTATGTCACATCCTTGGAAGATACTGAACTTGAATACCAAGTTTGGCACTTATCCAACTTTTCATTTTTGAGTTATGCTGTTCTCTCTCTTTCTAAAAGTGACTTTTTTTGGATTCAGGGGGCATCAAAACGTGTATTTCCAGTGAAACCTCAATGTTTAATTTTTGGGTGGAATGCAACTCCTTCTGTTATGGTAAAGAAAGTAAATAATTACTTAAAATAGAAATAGAGCTAAAACGATCCCTAATGTGTATTTCCAAAGAGGTAAAAACAAGTTTTCTGTCACTGCCTCTGTAGTTAAGAGGTCAGCATGCTTACTTTTTGACTCAGAGGTTTTAGTTTTGATTCCTGGATTTGATTGGATGGGGAATCTTTCCAGAATCATTTTCAACCCTCTGCAGAGGCTGAAAGTATGAATAAAAAGTGGATGGTGTGTGTTTCAAAGAAATAAAATGGAAATATCAACATCAGCAGGTTAACTTGAAGCACTGTTTCTAAAGCTAAATCCACAATATGAATAGGGTTGTTAAAGGAGAATAAATCAAGCAATTATAAAAATATTTTAAATACACCATAGGGCGGGTACATCAAGGACAGCAAACAGCTGGATGTAAATCTTACTTCTGATTTAACCTAGTAAAAAATTTATTTCAGTGCATAGTTTTTAAGCAAGGAGCAAAATACTACTATTTTTTTTTTTTAAAGAATGAATTGATTAATTTATTTCTTCTATACTAAGTAAATATTTATAGATTTTGGCCAGCCATAAATATTTCAGTATACAAACACAAATGTTAACATATTATATAGATGTCCTTTGTCAACTAAAACTTAATTTAAATTTTCATGTTTTACAACTGAACATTTCCATTTCATCTTCTCTTTCCAGGAAAGCTCTCCTAGTTTGGGAATCTGCTTCTGGTCTTCAAAAATCTTTATAAGTGCAATTTCTTATATTCTCAGTAATCATTTCTTACTTATTAGACTTACTCTCCAGTCATTAATAGCTTTACATTGAAAGATAATGCGAATTTCATCTTCCCTCTCCTCACATAGAGAGCACATTCCAGTGATAACCTCTCCCCTCACTCCCCTTAGTTTCCAAACCCCTAATCAAAAACAGGCTAACCCTCCTCTTTCATTCTTTTTGCAAATTAAAATGTACTTCTCCTTTTCTGGGCTATATTTCCATTCCTTGTAGTAAGTCAGTGAGCTTTTCTCCCTAACCTGGGCAAATAAAATTTGTCTATCCATGTCTTCCATTCTAGATCTCACTTCCTTCCAAAAGCCTCTTTCAAAGTGTCCAATTTTAACCCAAAAGTTTCCTAACCCAGTTTTAAATAACTGTTCTTTAATTTTTCTCAACCATACATTTGATATAATACCCAAATTTTCTTCTTGATATATCAAGTATATTTTCACTATCAGTATCAGGTAACTCTTGGATCTGAAATAAATATTTCAGTACTCCTCTAATAATTAATACAGATAGGCCAATTCTTGATATGTAAATTTCTATAGCAATTCCCATTTTTTGTTACTCATGACACTTTTCCCCTTCTTTTTGCAGCTCTTAACAAACACAACCTCTCTCCTCCATCTCTAGCTTAGTGCTCCATGGTTCTTTGTATGGAATAGAACCAACAAAATGAATTTCCACATCCTAACTGTGCCCAGTCCCTTGCTCATCTCTTAGGCTCCTTATCTACTTATTCTAAAAATGCTCCTATTGTATTCATTTTCTCTTCTCTTGTTTCTACAAGTATTATAATTTCAACTATTTCATCCTGTAGATTATTCCAAATTTCACCCCATATACTAATCCCTTCATCGTTTAATGATTTCACACTCTAGTAAACAATGGAACATGTCACCCAATTTCTCGCATATGGTGAAACTTTCTTTATACAGCATGTATCTTTATTGGTGTCATATATTTGGGGGACGTGTTTCTAACATCAAAACAGTAAAACAAGTTCATACATACATGGGTCTGAAAATCAACCGTTTCGTTGTTATAGGTCAACCATGAGTGAACAGACGGATATGCACTACACTATGGCTGTGCAGACGGCAATGCAGCATGAGCACGTGAACTTTATGCAGAAATGTACCCTGACAGGCCGCTACCGTGTGCAGGAACATTCACACGAATTCACCAACGCTTGAGAGAGAATGGCGCATTTAAGAGGAGTACTAGGGATATTGAGAGATCAAGAGCGCTACTATGCATTGAGCTTGAAGAACGAGTTCTTCGTGCTGTGGATGCATACCCATCACAAAGCACAAGACGTATGGCTGTAAGGGAAAGAGTTAGTCATATAACTATCTGGAGAATTCTGCATGAATATCTTCTGTACCTGTATCACCTTCAACTTGTGCAAGGATTAAATGAGGCGGACTTTGAGCCAAGAAGAGGTTTCTGTCAATGCATGTTATAGCAGTGCGCTGTGTTCATCAATTTCCTAGCCTGTATCTTATTCACGGATGATGCTGGATTTACTTGCGACGGCATCTTCAATTTTCATAACACTCATAACTGGGCATTTGAAAATCCTAATGAAATATGACAGGACAACTGTCAACAGAGGTTCTCTCTCAACATTTGAGGTGGAATCATTCATGATCACCTTATTGGTCCCTACTTGTCATTTGAATATCTTAAATATATGGTATTTTAGTTAAAATCAAGAGCTATTTTTGAAAAAAACAAAATACAATGAAAAATGCTCCATGTAACAGTAGTTTGGGGTGGGGAGATTTTCTTTAAAATCTTCATGTTACATACTTGGAAAATACTGAATTTAAAACTGTCTAACTTTAAACGTCTAATTTGGCTAGACGCTGACCTTTTGATTCTCAGGTCATAAATTCAAACCTGGCCCAGACCGATGGTTTCTGAGTGTGCTTAAAAGCAACAGCCCATGTCAGTAGACTTACTAGCATGTAAAAGAATCCTGTGGAATGAAATTCTGGCACCGATATGATCCTGGCAATTGACAGCATCAATTTTTTTTTCTGAACTTAAATACCAAGTTTAATACTGAACCAACTTTTGCCTAGTGATGCTGCATGCATGCAAGCATGCACACGCACTCATATACACTCACACCTTATGTTTCTTTATTCAGAGGACCTCAAAATGTGTATTTCCAGTGAAATCTTGATTTTGAAGTTTTGGATCGAATACAGTACTTCTACCAACTGCAGTACAAAAGTAAAACAAAAAAAAAAAAAAAAATCCAGAGCACTGATATATAACAGAACAAATTTGGGTATTGTATCACATCCAGCTTAAAGACATTTCACTGTATTACAAACATGTGCATTTGTTTCTTGAATTTTATGTTATGAGCCAGTCCTAATAAATATACTTATATGTTTATTACTGTTTGAGTTACGTAACTGCCTTTTAAGCAGATCATATGAGAGATTTGCCTTTGGAAACATTTCCTGAATACTTTGGCACATTGGTGTTGTTTTTTTAGCACTAGGTTTTAACTTTGAAACACACACACCTTAATTCCCATAATCACACTTCCATGGAATGAATCTAATGAAACAAAAATTCCCATACCTCAGCAGGGATCCAACTTCTGGATGAGAAGTCAGCATGCTGGCTACTCCATCACAAAAGTAGTCACAAATAAATATCTTGAGAAATACTTTCTACAAATAACTCTCTTTTAAAAAATGGAGAATATTAAGAAAAATAAAAAACATGTGCTCCTGAAAACTGTAGTTCTCTCTCACTGCGTTTTCTTGCAATAAAAAGAAATGTCACAACTGAAAGAACATACTGAAATATTGTGAGTGCAAATTAATGGCATTTTGTGTAATAGAGCAATGAAGCATCACAAGATAGCTATACCTCTTTCCATGCTCACGTCTGTATTCGCCACCATACTTGGATCTAGTGCCTACCAGCTCTATTATCTCAGGGATGCTACTGGCAAAAATTGCCTAGAATAAAAGGTAATAATAGCAGGGACACAACAATAGTTATACAAACATAAAATTCCAGCAAACTGAATCAACTTTATACAATTTATCTGATTGTGCAGCATCCATTATAAATATTTTTTGATTACTTGTTTGTAGTGCTACAGGTTCTATAAGAAAAGAGAATATGGAAAATGCAGAAATGCAGTTCCTTTATTTTTCTTACAAAATGCCTTTACTGAATGCTACTAGTCCAAGAGCACAGTTTTGTAATAGCCATAAGAAAATCTTATTGCATCAAATATCACAGTACCACAAAATTTGAATTTTTGACATACATTCCAGCCCTGTGCATACAAACAATGAATTAAACATGGCTAAACTAGCCTATTAGATCCACATTTTTGATTGCTACAACTTTTCTATCCTCTCATCTTTACATTTCAGTCCCAGGAAGTCTTCTACATACATCGTATGACTTCTAATTCAAAGGAACAATTTTATTTAAATCCCTAATGTTGTAGGCTTTTGCTGAAATCCACAGTTTTTCGAAGATCCTATGCACATCATGGAAAGTTGACATATGCTGTATCTTCATTCTATACATCATCTAATGGGGCTTTTAAAAGCTGGCATATAGCAAAAGGTTAGGTTAGGTTAGGTTAGGTTAAGTTAGGTTAAGTTAGGTTAGCTTAGGTTAAGTTATGCTATATGCCTTACAAGCTCGTTCATTTCATGAGGTACCACAGCAGAACATGTACTTTCACACTTTTTAGCACATGCTGGTTCTATATGACCTGCCTAAGATCTTTGCAAAACAACAGGTTTCAGCAAAAGCCCGCAACATATATTTATGAAAGACTTTAAAATGAACTGTTATTAATATAAGTTAATTTTAATGTTGGTTTCTATGGTGTTCTGTGATCAGATTTCTTCTTTGTCCTAAGCAATTAGAGATGAAACTATGAAGATATTTTAATGACAATAATTATATTGCCAGTATAAATGTCTACTCTGTATTATTATTCAGTATAACTTCATACAGAATAATGGCATTTCTTTCATTTTAGTTTGGTTACTAGCTAAAAAGCTGAAAATCAGATGCAACAAGATATAGACACAGATCATAAGATGCAGTTATCCCACTCTTAATAATTTTACAGTAGGTAAGTAATTCACAATTGTAACTGCTTAAAATGGTAGCCATTTATAGACTGAACTTCAAATGCCTGGCATACGATTGGGATAGTCATCATAATCTTGTCAAGTTTAGCTTTTTATTAATTCAACTTTTTCTTAATCTCCAGGATATAAATCAATAAGATATCAAACAATCAATGAATAAAACTGCCTGTTTTATGCATTTGTTACCTTACTGTTAAAATTAAGTATATCAATTTTCAGTTCAAATATAAAAAAATTTTGGTTGCATTCACATGACTTTTGCTACTTACTCTTCTACAAACTATTCTTACACAAGCTTTTTCTTGTACTTGCTTCTTGTTAATTGAGGTAAATTTTCATTCCACATTTACACATTTTAGAGATTTATATATTTTGTGTAAGTAGTAAGATTTAGTCTATCTCCTATGGTTTTCAGAATGAAGAGCAATTCACAGACTATTCCCAGTAAATTCAAGATATACATTTCATTTGTCATGCAAATATCTTAAAACACATGGTATGTTAATCAAACTCATTAGGAGCTGTTTTGTGAAATACCTAATCAAAAATAATGTAAATTGTTCCATGTAAAGGGCAGTTTGCGGTAATACCAAGTTTGGTTAATTTATTTAGAAGCTTTTTAACAGTGAAGGTAAGGTTAAATACATTTAGCATTAGGACTCGAATTTGGGACATGCTTGCTTTACTTACTTCCCTTCCATCACACCAAGTTTGGTATCTAACCAATTTTTCATTTTTTAGTTATGCTGTTCGCAGACACACATACACATACCTAACCTTTTTCTAATTTTCTAAAAATGCTTTTTGTGGGGGGGGGGATTCAGGGGATCTCAAAATGTGTATTTCCAGTGAAATCTCTATATGGTTGGAATACAATAATTCTAGTATAGATCAGCAACAGAGATAGTAAAAATACCATACACGAGACAGATCCATACACTTTGGAGCAGCCGAAACAAAATATCTGCAGGGATTAACAGTATTAATCACTGTAAACTACAGCAACTGATGTAAATTAACAGCTCCTTTCATAATTTTGATAAATGAAACCTTTTAAAGTAGTTAAGTAAACTGCTGCATAAGCTATGCCAGCACCACTCCACAATATATCTGCAGACAGCAATGAGCTTTGTTCTCACCAAAAGGTAAAAAAGAATTATGGTTTGTTCACAGTTTATTGGGCCTCTCTCTATTCTGATACTTTTATCTCCAATGCTCTTATTGAATGTATTCATCACAATTTATGTTAAAAGGCTTTTCCAAATATAGCATATCTGTCCTCTTAATTTTTAGCCAACAAAGTGAACATTTAGTTTCACTTCTTACGATGCCAATACTGCAATCTACAACATTGTAAAATGTTGTACTCCATGCTCATTAGTGATTAATTAACAAAATATTTCCTAACTCTGAAAACTAGTTATACATACTTCATATAAAGGTATAGTATTTCTTGGTGTGTGCCTGTGGTACAAAGAAAGAAAAATTTGGTAATCGAGTTGTTATATTAGCTATTTTTATGTTATTTTTCACAGTAAACTAATTCATTTCTTCTGGTCCTTTATGCAGATTTCTTCCAATAATTTTTAGTATGTTTATTAGTGGTCCATTTTGTATCACTGTTTACGCTGTAATAAATTTAATTGTCTGTCTGTTCATGTTTCTGGAACTAATTAGCTTTTTATTTTGTTTTAAGTATTTAATGCTTGATTTTACTGCATATGACACCACAAATGAAATGAAATGGTCCTTAGGAAGGCCTAACTTTAAGGTTCCTCCTGGAGTTTGCTGGTAATAAGGGCTGAAAAACTCTGGAGAAAACCTCAGTCAGGAGGACGGTCCTGGTAGATTTGAACCGCAGACCTTATGTTCATGAGTCTGTGTCTTAACTACCTTGGCTACCTATGTCAGTGGAATAGTTGATGTGAATTAGTTCAGTTTAATTTGAATTTCAACTGTATTACTGACACTTTTTTCACAATGATTAATGACTTACCATAGAATGGGGATACTTGCATGACTGGTCTAATTTAGATAAAAAATTAGGAACAATTTAACAGCTGTACACAGTAGTTTTTGAACTAATAGATATCTAAGATGTTTGCTTAAATTATCAAAATACAATCCTGGAGATCTATTACAAATGTTGAATAGAGATGTTTTAAAGTTTTTCATAACTTTTTATCATAACCAACTATTTAAAGTATCTTTTTTTTTTCTTTTCTTTTTTAATAAGTGATATGAACACTTTCTTGGAGCAATATCATTTTATTTTTATAGCAATATTTTCAAAATGTAGAGCAATTAATTTTCTTCCCTGAAAACATAAATTGCATAATGTTCCCAATGTGATTTATTGCAATTATACTTTAAAAAATAATATAATCAAATAAATTATAAACTTGTTAGAAGTTCAAACTATATTAGCTAATTGTATACCTGTACTCAGGAGAAACAATTTGTTTTCTCAATTAACATTTTTGTAAACCAACGTC
This sequence comes from Deroplatys truncata, assembly GCA_030765065.1. Lineage (NCBI taxonomy): Eukaryota > Metazoa > Arthropoda > Insecta > Mantodea > Mantidae > Deroplatys > Deroplatys truncata. Next base: position 298,288,113 of record CM060975.1, on the reverse strand, counting down.
AGTCTGAAGAATGCTTGCTTTTGCTAAAATATGAGATCTGTAGGCACTTCTGGACTAGTAGGAATATCAGCAGGTGTTTAATATTACGTAAAAATTTTCAAATCAAGTTTGCAGCTGGATCATATTGTACTACTTAACTTTGGTAACAATCAGATTTCTGTTGACTCAGATTGCTGAATATAACACATGAAAACAAACAAAACTTATCAGAATAACAGTATGCAAGTATTTTAGGATTTGTGTGAAGTATTAAGAAGTTAAAAGGCATTGCAGAATTAATAAGAAAGCAATAATTTCTATGTGTGGTTAGTTATAAGATTACAATTATAGTGCAAATACTAAGAGATACTCTTTGATGTCTAAATGTAAAATGAATGAATACAGCAACATAATTGGTAGATTGCACCACACAAAACCTGTTCAAAGCATTTTACTAACTAAATATTTTATTTAATAATTGGCTCAATATAAATTGGATAATTTGTATAGTGTGTTAAGAGCATATTTTATGCTAATTTGAGAAGTGAAAAAATATATATATATATTACCCATTTTTATTTTTATTAATTACTATTTCAATAAAATTATTGTAGCAACTGGAATTACAATGTACTCAGGAGACAGTTATTTACTTCCTGCTAGAGAAATGAATATGGTGTATTATGAAGTAAGTATACAAATTATTACAAACTCAATTCCTGTACTTTTAGGGATAGTATAATAGCTTGAGATTACTGCCTTTTATTTTTCTTTCCTCCCCCCTTTATTTAATTATGGTACATCTGAAAAAAAAACCACTGAATGAATAAGAATTTTTTCAAGATGATAACAAACAACAATAACAATGACAACAAATTATTCACCCTGGTGGCATAGTGTTATTATTTTAAACTTTAAAGACTGCCACTACCTGCCAATGGATTTCTACCTCAATTGATTGAAGTATTGAACATCACCACCCAGGTTTTCTTTGTTGGAGGTTACTTAAGATTTGAATCCTTGTTATGGTACTACCAAGACTGTGGTGAAGTACAGGGTTTATGTGAAACACAAATAGTGACTGACTGCATGGTTATTGAAGGGATTTCAACATCATTGAGATAAAGCACTTGCTTTGCATGTAAACTAAAAAATCTGATGTTAATCGAGATATCCAGATGTCAATCTTATTGCTAATTTTCTTGTAGATGCAAGAGGAATATGGTAGGTTTTAAGTGATAGTCAAATCTTTTAAGCGCTGGTTGCTATGTGGCGCATTCCATTCTCTTTGCATGTCCAGGATATAAAAAAAATGAATAACGAATTTGAGAAAAAGAATGAGTATTGGAAAATTTAAGGGAATAACAAGCAATATCTCAAAAATAGTTCACTCAACAAAAAAAATGTATATGACATAAATTGTGTATTTTAACGCAATCTACATTTTTTGTGTAGTAAAATTTTGTCTATCTCTTATGGTTTACCAGTTATGCAAAAGTCGTTCACAATAAAGAATACTTATAGAGACATTCCCAGAAAATTTGAGATATACATTTCATTTGTCATAAAAATATCTTAAACATATGATATTTTAATCAAAATCGTTAGAGCCATTTTTGAGAAAATTAAAATTTTTGAAAAATGTTCCATGTAAAGGGTAATCTGGGGTGGGTGGATTTTCTTGAAAACCTTTGTTTTGCATCTCTGGAAGATACTGAACCTAAATACCAAGTTTGGTGTTTATCCGACTGTTTGTTTCTGAGTTATGCTGTTCACAGACACACACACACACGGACATGATTCTAAAAATGCTTTTTTTGGATTCAGGGGGTCTCAAAACATGTATTTCCGGTGAAATCTCGGTATCGAATTTTTGGGTGGAATACAATACTTCCCCTACTTACTATACGTGGTAGAGAAAGTAAAAAGAATACAAATGCTATTTATACTTATTTATTTAGTTTAGTACCTAATGAGGATAATCAGGTTGTTCTGCCCTTAAGCCAAACCTTGGATGTGTACTACGTCCTGCACATGGATATACTAGCAGTGGTTTGCAATTTACTTTTGTAGAAGGCGAATTAATGAAGTGACATCACACACATCCAGTCTTGAACCCAGTCTCATGGAATGTTACCTATGATGGTTGATCATCATGCCTGATATATTTTCTTGTTTTAATTATTAACCCACAAATTTAACGAATTCTGCTGTAAGTTGTAGGATTAAAGGTAGAGAATTATCCAAGTTGAGAGTTATTTGCAACTGCATTCTGTTTTCAGAAAAACCCAAAACAAAACCTTATCCAATTAACTGACTCCAACTGAAGCTTGAACTCTGGGTCTCCAGAATATGAACCAGAAATACTACCTTCACAACACTGAGGTGAGCCTTGAAATTGATTAGAATGCCCATTATAACAGAGATGGAGACTGAAAGGATTAACTGAATAAAATTTGCCTTGGCATATATACCATTTATGCCATGGCAGACATACTGTAAATGCGTGTTTTAACTTTCAATGATGCTCACAGTATTTGAGTGGAAGATTTTATTTAACTGGATAGTGTGCAAGCATACAATCACTAAAAGACTGGGAGTAGTTCAACAAAGGAAGGAGACAGTCACAAATTCTTATCCCCAAATCTTTCATATAGATTGGAAAAGTTAAAAGTTCCCATTTGTACATTAAAGAAATCAAATGTTGAATAGAAAAAAAAATCAATATCACGTATTATTTTCTTCTATGCCATTTTTATTCGTAGATACCAGAAGCGCTGAACGAAATACATGATTAATGATGGCACAGATGAGCCCATTGTCCCGGCCATCGAAGTTATGATATACAGGATATTTCAAAAAGATGGACACACTTTCAATCTGCTATATTTCCTGCACTATACATTGTACTTGAATGCTACCAAGTATATTTGAAAGTGGATGTTGTAAAGTTGCAAATACTTCCACTAGAGTGCTCCAGCACTGCACTGTAGCATCAGCTGTTCCGTATATGCACTGCACCAGTTATAAGTGAAATAGCTACTATGCAACACAAGATTTTCTGCATTCAGAGTTCAGTAAAAGTGAATCTGCAACTTGGTGCAGCATGCATTTTGGCATAAGTTTAACGTTGAACCTCCAATGAGGAAGGTCATTTATCGTTGGAATAAACAAATTGACAAAACAGGCTCTCTTTGATGAACAGACGGTTACTGGAGGAACATATCTTAGCATGCTGCAAAACTGGCTTGTTCCTCAAATGAATGAATATTCAAGAGATTACATTTTCCAGCAGGATGGAGCTCCACCCCATTGGCATTGTTCGACATTTCCTGAATGAATGTCTACCTTAATGATAGAAGGCCGCATGGGGAAGGAAGACTTCGCACTTCAGTTCTGGCCACCATGGTCTCCTGATCTCACACCCTCCAATTTCTTCTTATAGAGGTTCATAAAAGATGCAGTTTACATAACACCTCTTCCTATGAATTTGAATGATCTAAGAAACTGTATCACAGCTGCGGTGAACTCAGGAAATCAAATATAATTTACAGAATTAAAATACAACATATAGTACAGGAAATACAGCCAACTGAAACTGTGTCCATCTTTTTGAATCACCTTGTGCATATTTTTCATGGCATGGTAAAACTTCAAAAACTGAATGGAATGTCTTAGGCAGTAATATCTGCAGCTTGCAATCAGGAGGTCCTGAGTTCAATCCTTGGTACCATCCAACCTGGTTTGAGAGTTTTTAGTTAGCTTTTCTCCAAGTGAATACTGCATTGGAATTTTCAAAATTTCCAATCTCTTTCTTACCCTTCCTGTTGTTTCATCCTTTCCATAGCACTAGTCTCTCATGGGCATATGATTAGTTGTATCTTCCCTGACTTAATCTCTCCTGGGAACACACTGTCCATTGTCAGGGGGACTTGTGCATGGGGCAGATCTTTGAGACTGTAGGGACATGTTACTTAAACTATGGTTGCAAAGTCTCTGTGTAGCTCCTGCCATTCATCTCTCCCTCCTGGAGGTTAAGTAACTACAAAATGCCTAAGAGGTGGGGAAATCTTCATCTGTATAAACCCTTCTAATCTATAAAACTCCAAATAAAAACCATGCTGTTATCTTTACCAGCAAAATAATATGACTAGAAGGCAAATATGCTACACTCACTGTAGTCAACAATATGATGAAAATTTTCACAAACTACAACTCTTGAGAATGGGTAACATATATATAATATATTTGTATCCAAAGCCTTATTTTTATTCCATAAGTGTTTAGTACTCATTAAACATTTAGACATCTGGCCAAATTATAAAATATTAGTATGTGATTTAAAATAAACATTACTGTCTACAAGTTGTCAAATACAACTAGAGAAAACAAAGGTTATTTAAAAAGCAATTAATAAAAAACTGAATAATACTCTTGCCACATAGTATTAATTACTTTGCTTCAACCAGAGATGTAACATTTTTTATTCCTGTTTCTCTGTTTGTTTAATTTTGAACTACAGTTTGCCAAGTTTCCAACAGAGCTAATTCTCTGGCAGTTGCATGTGTGAACAAGATATATGAACACAAAACATTAAAACTACTATTGTATAAAATAAAAGAAAAATACCTTTACCTTATAAGAAGGCATATAAGCATAGCTATTCATTATTTAGGTAGAGTCTAATAATGCATTACCAGATACCAGCAAATATTCCAAGTGCAAAGCTTTAACATTATATATGCTCTACATTGTAATTATAATAAAGTTAAAAGTGCAATAGCTTTTCATTTCTCATTCTTCCTTTAAGGTATTATTAATTCTTGCAAACTGTAACAATCTGTATGATTTAAAATTTGGGTAATTGAATAGTACTGGTGGTATAGAAGCTAGTTCATTAGTGAACATAGTAATACTTTTTTGTGATTTTAAGCTAAGTGCTTAATTATAATTTAAATAAGACAGTATATTTAATGCAAGAGCCAAAACTAAATTACCATGATGAAATTTAATGTGAGAGGCTTTCACCTCATTTAATTTACATGGAAATATTCAGTATATTTGTTACTAGGTATCACTCAAAGAGTAAAAAATCATAAAATGAAGATCTGAAGTAAAAAAAGGATGTTTAAACATGTTTTTCATACTTTGTATGATCAATATTTTTCTTCATTTTCACCAATTTACAGTTTGTATTAGGTGTCTAACTGCACAGTTCACTTAGGTCTATTGAGCAATAATATAAATTATATATTCGCAAAATATATTGCATGATTGCTAGCTTCATTTGTCATAAAGTAAGATCTGAAGCTTTCCTGGTGACATACATACTCAGGATGTTCTTGGACCATTCTCAGGATGCTGAACAAGCACCCAAAATGTCTGTCTTCAACCAACAATTCACTTGGCTTTAAGCCCAAGACCATTAATGTTAATTTGCCATGTTTTTGCTTCCTTTTGCTCTAAAGCACTGGAAAATTTCTATATTATCTAAGAATATTCTAATTGAAGTATGAATAATATACAAGTTGAATTGAAATAAGATTCATCATTTAAACCAAGCTTTTGTAAATAACACTCTTTCAGGTTGAATAGTAAACTAAATAAGTCACTTCATGGGTAGCAATTGTCTTAGACATGTTAACTTGCGATCATGTAATCAAGCATGCAGCGCATGGTATCTGAGACATAAAGCACAACATAAACAATCCAAAAGATTGTGAATTCTTATTTACATGATGATCTAATGTAAGGTAACAAGCTGGAGACAATGAAAAGTTGTAGAATTTCTTACACTGGGCCTATTATTCAACCTTGCGATTTTATTGCTGTAACATAAAATTTAAATGTAAATGGAATGTTATTAACAAAACTTAAAATGGAACCTAGTGCCATCAGTTTAAATGATGAACCTTATTTCAGTCACATCCTGTACAATATTTTCAAACTTTTGTAAGTATGAATGCATGGAATATTAACATAGGAAGCAGTGCCTTTTGACTAATTGAGTTTCTGCTTTTCTCTTTAAATATTGCTGAAAATGCAGTTTTAAGCCATTTAAAGCTTGATGATCTTGCTCAGTGGTATTAAGCTTTGTTTTGAATGGCAAGCTTTGATGGAAATTCCCATTCTATTGATGTTTAAACAAGGGACTCTTATCTTTATTTTCTTCTGACAACTTGAAGCTGTAGATTAGCCATAGAATTTAGATTTGATATTTCATTTCTTTCTTATTTACAATTAGTCAATGAAATTTTAATGCAAATGTCAGTGTAACCATTAGCAAACGTACTTCAAGTATTTCAGTTATGTTGTACATACACTATGTTATAAAAGTATCCGGACACCCCCACAGACATACGTTTTTCATCTTAGGTGCATTGTGCTGCCACCTACTGCCTGGTACTCATTATCCGCGACCTCAGTAATTTTAGACATCATGAAACAGCAGAATGGGATGCTCCGTGGAACTCACGGACTTCGAACATGGTCAGGTGATTGGGTGTCACTTGTATCAGAAGTCTGTACGCGAGATTTCCACACTCCTAAACATCCCTAAGTCCACTGTTTCTGATGTGATAGTGAAGTGGAAATGTGAAGGGACATGTACAGCACAAAAGCATACAGGCCGACCTCGTCTGTTGACTGACAGAGACCGCCGACATTTGAAGAGGGTCGTAAAGAGTAATAGGCAGACATCTATCCAGACCAGCACACAGAAATTCCAAACTGCATCAGGATCCATTCCAAGTACTATGGCAGTTAGGCGTGAGGTGAGAAACCTTGGATTACATGGTCGAGCAGCTGCTCATAAGCCACACATCACACAGGAAAATGCCAAACAATGCCTTGCTTGGTGTAAGGAGTGTCAATATTACACGATTGAACAGTGGCAAAACATTGTGTGGAGTGACGCATCACGGTACACAATGTGGCGATCCGATGGCAGGGTGTGGGTATGGTGAATGCCCAGTGAATGTCATCTGCCAGCGTGTGTAGTGCCAACAGGGAAATTCGGAGGTGGTGATGTTATGGTGTTTTTCCTGGAGGGGGTTTGCACCCCTTGTTGTTTTGCATAGCACGATCACAGCGCAGACCTACATTGATACTTTAAGCAATTTCTTGCTTCCCACTGTTGAAGAGCAATTCGGGGATGGCGAATGCATCTTTCAACACGATCGAGCACCTGTTCATACTGCACGGGCTGTGGCGGAGTGGTTACATGACAATAACATCCCTGTAATGGACTGGCCTGCACAGAGTCCTGACTTGAATCCTATGAACACGTTTGGGATGTTTTGGAACGCCGACTTCGTGCCAGGCTTCACCAACCTACATCGATACCTCTCCTCAGTTCCACACTCTGTGAAGAATGGGCTGTCGTTCCCCAAGAAACCTTCCAGCACCTGATTGAAAGTATGCCTGCGAGAGTGAATGCTGTCATCAAGGCTAAGGGTGGGCCAACAGCATATTGACTTCCAGCATTACCGATGTAGGGCACCACGAACTTGTACGTCATTTTCAGCCAGGTGTCCGGATACTTTAGATCACGTAGTGTAGAAGTTTCTTAGTAGCTGGCGGAAACGGAAAAACTTATTATCTCCCATGAATGTTACAATGTCTCACAGCTTAAGTCACAGATTTTTAAGTTTGCCTGGCACTTAGATAAACTATTGAAGTTCTGGCACCTCTATAACCTGGCATTTGTGTACATTAATAAAACCATTATAGAACATGCTGAACATCAGTAATTACTAGCGTAGGACTAGTTGATAATGAACTATAACCATCATCGTGCAATTTAAAAAAAGGGGGAGGGCACTTACATCCTTTTTTAACTTCATACTTCAGAAAATAAAAAAGTATCTACATCATTAAATAATTTTTTTTCTATGTTCACTGTATTCATAATGATAAGAATGGGCATATAATTATTTTCTCTCAAGTAAAGGTTATATCTATTTTACAATTGTATTACTGTTTGCAAGAAATAACTAATTTTTCTAGAACAAAACAGGTGCTTAAGCAGAATAAGCTGTGTGGCTTTATATGATAGCTTGGTGTGTAGTGATTATAAAGTCAAATAGCATTGCTCTCGCCATTATCTCATCAATATGAATAGGAATTTCAGAAGGTAAGACCTCCCATTTTTGAATGAATCTCAAATTAACACACTCAAAAGCAGAGTAATGCCATTTGATAGTACAAAATATATTTCAATCTGTGATTTGTAACAAGTATTTTATATTAATATTAAATTAGACATATTAACATGTATTAATATTTTAAACTATATTAAACTAAGCACTAAAACAATACAAAATATTATATAAAGGAAACATTTTCTGACTCTTTACATGCCATTGCAAGCTAAAGCAAAAGAGTAATTGTGTAAAACAGACTTGAGTCTTTTGTTGTGTACAAAATATCTAGAACTTTTGATGGTCAGTAGCCTTAATGGTAGTAATAAAAGACGAAGAAAAATTATTAAGAAAAAACAAAATCTGATGTATTGAATTTGCATGACTTTCTCCATTCGCTCTTCTACAAACTATTCTTACAAAAGATTATTCTTCTATCTACTTCTTGCTAATATGGATAAATCTTCATTACAAAAGCTAAAGTAGTAGAATCTTTTCATAGCTGGTCACTATGTGATGGCTTTCAATTCTGTTCTCTTTACATGAACATGAAAAAGAAAGAATGAAAAAAAAAAAGAAAATGAATTGTGATTTGCAGTTGAGAAAAGTATGAAGTGTTTAAAAATTCAAATCAATAACAAAAACTACCTGATTATTTAACGCCATAACAATTTTTATTTGACATAAATTGTGTACTTTTTCATGCTACATTTTTTGTGCAGTAGGACTTTATTTATCTCTTATGGTTTACCAATTATTCAAAAATCAGGCAAAATAAAGAGAACTTCACAGGCAATTCCCAGAAAATTCAAAATATACATTTTATTTACCTTGCAAATATCTTAAACATATGGTGTCTTAATCAAAACTACTAGAACCATTTTAGAGAAAATCAAAATTTTAGAAAAATTTTCCATATAAAGGATATTTTGGGATAGGCAGATTTTCTTGAAAAATTTTGTGTCATATACTTGGAAGATGCTGATCTTAAATAACCAACTTTGGTATTTAACCAACTTTTCGGTTTTGAATTATACACTTCACTAACACACATGCATGCATGCTCATGTAAACACGCACGCACACAGACCTTTTTCTAAAAACACTTTTCTTTTTTATTCAGGTAGTCTTAAAACATGCATTTCCGGTGAAATCTTAGTGTCAAATTTTTGAGGTGAAATGCAATACTTCCCTTAGTTACTATATGTAAGTAGTAGAGAAAGTAAAAACATATCAAACAGGTCTATGGCATGTGTGTGTTACAGTGTAAACGCAGTATAGAATTAATTATTCATAATTTTAAGAAATGAAGTCTTAAAACTCAGAGGACAAATTTTATTTATAAGATTGTCACCATTAACAGAAAGAAGCTTGAGAAGCAGCTCACAGGTATAAAGAAACGTTTCCATCCAGCTAGGCTGATTAAACCTTTCCATAAACCTCACATGACATTGTCTGCTAAATCTCAGACCCCAGCATACACAGCAGCAGTGTACAGAGATAGGTGTTACCAGTGACATCTGGCAGGAACAATGCACTTTATTTATTTTCTGAACAATATGAGAAAAGTCCCAATATATCCATTTCTTATCCACTTTTTCCTTTCTTACAACACAAACTTGAATGGAAAAGCTCCCATTATACATCTAAGACACCAGAATGCATTCATGATCTCTGAAGAGACAAATTCAGCATTGTTCTTGTATGCATTTTTCACAGCATTGTTAATAGCAACTTTAAAATCATCCGAAACTGCCAAATTTTTATGTTGTATTCCCATGATTTTCTCTACTTGCTCTTCTACAAATCAATTTTACAAATGCTTATTCTTCTATCTAGCTCTTGTTAATAGAGATAAACTTTCATTACGCATTTATATGTTTCATTATAGGTATAAGAGGAATGCAGTAGGCTAAGGAAATATTCAGATTGTTTAAAAAAAGGATCACTATGTGATGACTTTGAAATTCCATGCTCCTTGCATGGCAATGAGAACAAACGAACAGCAACTTAGCACCTGAAAGTAGAGCAAGTATTTGAAAATTGGAAATAATACAAAGAATATCTCACAAATGGTTAAAGCCACAAAAAAAATTATTTCTCCTAACTGTGTGCTTTAACAAGTTCTACATTTTTTTTGTATAGAAAGATTTTGTTTATCTCTAACAGTTTACCAATTATACAAAGGAGGAGGCTATTTCCAGAAATCCCAAGATACACATTTTATTTGTCATGCAAGTATCTTACAATATTATATTTTAATCAGAGCTGTTAGAGCAATTTCTAAGGAAATAGAAATAACAAAAACGTTTTCATGTAAAGGGTAGTCTGATGTAGGAGGCTTTTTCTTGAAAATCTTTTATGTTGCATCCTTTGAAGACTTATACCAAGTTTAGTTTTTTTTTATGGACGCTCTTTAACTACTATGGTTCTTAGTGTCCCATTCTATATTGGGCGTGAAAGACTGGTAATTTTGCTCAAAGGCCTCTTTATAAGGCTTGAGGTTCTTTTATGTGCCATAAATCTACGACACGGGCCCACCAACTTTACTTCCCTTCTGAAGGATGCCATGCTAAGGACTTTTAGCCTGGAAAAATCTATCACCTTCCACCGGGTTTGAACCCACAACCTTGGGAACTAGAGGCTAGCATGGTAACCACTACACCATGGAGGATGACAAGTTTAGTATTTAACCAACATTTTCATTCTGAGTTATGCTGTTCAGATGTATGGACCATTTTACTAAGATGTTTTTTTTTTTATTTAAGGGACCTGAAAACATATAATTCTGGTGAAATCTCAATATATATGCAATATATCCTCTACTTACCATGGGTAGGTAGCAGAGAAAGTAGAAATAAATGTACTGAGACATTTTACCCATACTGTACAATATTCTTGCTTGTTTTTGTGTGTGTAAAGTGCAGAAAGTTTCATGTGTACATAAGCAATGGCATCCTTTTGATAGATGAAAATCCATTGTTCCACATAAACAAACATCTTGTTGAAATATTTTCAACCAATCTTTCGATACAATTTCATTTGCGGATAAAACAATATTGTAATGAATGACAGAGTCAGTTTATCAAGCTTGATAATAAGGTATCTGATGGTTCTTGGTATACAGACTCAGTGCATGTGCAAGATTGAATAAACTTTTCTCCTAGCCATGTCATTTTCAAATCAAAGTGCATTATGTAACAAAAAAAAAAATTCTGATGTGTTACACTCACATGACTTTCTCTACTCTTGTACAAACTATTTTTACAAACTCTTATTCTCCATCTATTTCATATTAATCGAGATAAACATTTGTGGAAACGATCTTTTGACATACAAAGAGAATTACATTTTACACATAGCGACCAGTTCTAAAAATATTTGACTATCGCTTAAGGCGTACTATGTTCCCCTTGTTTTGTATTTGCAAGGGCAATGTAGAAATACAGTAGCCTTTAAGCACATACATATCTCTTAATAGCTGGTTGCTAGGTGCAGCAAATTCTCTTTGCCACAGATTAATACTCTTTGCATATCCAAGACAAAAAAATGAATAACGAATTCCCATTTGAGAAAATAAGTATTGAAAAATTTAAGGGAATAACAAGCAATATCTCGAAAATGGTTCACTCAACAACAAAAAATGTATATGACAAATTGTGTATTTTAATGTGATCTACATTTTTGTGTAGTAAAATTTTGTCTATCTCTTATGGTTTAGCAGTTATGCAAAAGTCGTTCACAATGAAGAATACTTTTGGAGACATCCCCAGAATATTCAAGATATACATTTTATTTGTCATGAAAATATCTTAAACATATGATATTTTAATCAAAATCATTAGAGCCATTTTTGTGAAGATTAAAATTTTCGAAAAATGTTCCATGTAAAGGGTAATGTGGGGTGGGGGAATTTTCTTGAAAACCTTTGTGTCGCATTTCTGGAAGATACTGAACCTAAATACCAAGTTTGGTGTTTATCCGACTGTTCGTTTCTGAGTTATGCTGTTCACAGACACACACACACACACACACACACACACACACGGACATGTTTACAAAAATGCTTTTTTTGGATTCAGGGGGTCTCAAAACATATATTTCCGGTGAAATCTCGGTATCGAATTTTTGGGTGGAATACCATACTTCCCCTACTTACTATATGTAGTAGAGAAAGTAATTATTCTGCAATTATGAACCCTTTTGGAATCCTCCACTGACTATGCAAATTTTTTTAAACAGTAATAAACAAATTAATTCATTCATTAATAATAACAATAATCATCATCTTTATGAACTTGCTGTAATGTTTTACAGAAAATGAAACCTCCAAATAACCTGATAAATAATGTTATTTCAAATATGTTTCTTGTACAGATGTGATAAACATTTTTGTTATGAACTCTGAAAATATCATCAATCATTCATAAACAATTAATTTTTTTTCTTGGGTACCAAGCTACTAAAAGACTCAAGCCTGTTTCTACTTGCTTAAATTCTATGACATATCACTAAAGCATTCTATTGTCACTAGTGTGCATAAAGCAATCTAAACAGATGTGAAACAATAGGTAGAGAAAGCTAATACAGTGGCTTAAAGCATGTGACTGTATTACTGTTGCAGATCACTTTACAGAAAGTTTGATGATAATAAATGGCATACAAATGCATCTCCATACTCTCCGTACTACAGTGCTGGATAAGAAACAGCAGCATTTCTTATTACACTAACCTGTAAGTACACTTTGGTTTTAGCTTTTTGAAAATATACACTCAAACTCAGGAGACATTAAAAAAGCTGTTTTAATAAACAGGAACTTAAGTTTAAATTTCTTGAGCAATTTGAACTGGTTTGCTAAAGCATCTGGTTGGCAGTGCTTAGAAGCAGACTGGCTGCAACAGGTTACCCTTTACTTCTAAAATGCGCAGATCTTTGTACAAATAACATGTGAGAGAGCTAAGGATATTTTGTCATGCACAGTAAAAAGCATTTTATACAGAGATAAGATAAAGATAAGATGAAGTTTTAATAAGATATACTAATTTTTCAGTATAAACATATTTAACATCAATTTCTGCACTAAAAGGATGTTTGAAATATAGCATAAAAATGGAGTTATTAGATTTGTGATTCAGAACATCAAGAAAAGAAGCTTATTTTTATATTTATTTAAATAACTGAGCAAATTTCTTCTTTTTAGGAGATTAAGGAAAATGGTGTGTTTAATATTTGTGGAAGAATTTGAGTCAATTAGTGACCTATATAATGCATTTACACTCAGAAAATAATTCACTTTAATTATTTTGGCTGTAATATCCCCATTTATCATGATTAAATTGTAGATTTTTGCCATAAATTTAAAGCTGCTTACAAGTAGCCTAAATGTCTGATTTTCAGTTGCTGATTTCAAGTGTTTATTCTCCAGTATTAGGCATTTAAGAAATTTACAAGATTAAAATATTTTTCTAAATATTTTAACTATGTTCAGAACAACTTATCATCTCTCCACGAAGGTTGCTCTTCTGACATATTTTTAATGATTTTTTAGATGAAGCTTATTTACAGAACTTCATTAATTGCTATTATTGGTCAAGAGAGAGTATAGTTCTACCTCAATGAACTGTAGCTTAGAGATTAAACTTGGTTAAGTGTTATTTTACTTGCATTTGGATATCAGATAAACTCAAATGGTTATACAGATATTATTACAATTATTACATCTGATGCTGTTTTAGAAGTGTTTTATATACTTTGTATTTTATTTTGTAAGTTTAAAATTACAGCATTTAGAAATGTTAAATTAAAAATTGTTAAAAGCTTATGCCGTGCATATTTTTTTCTACCCTTGGGAAAGTGATGCTTTATCACACATGCCACAAAGAAGTAATCAGTATGTTCGTGCATTTTTTAAACCTAATCCTTAAGTAAAATGAAAATTCTGATGTGCAATACTTGCTGAACTTTCTCTATCAATTATAAATCAATATATGTGTTCCATGTATATTATACAATTTGTATTAAAATGATTCTTCTATCAACTTTATATTATTTAAGATTCATGCACAATGTGAAAACTAAATATAACTGTTTATATCATAAGTAAAATTTTATTATTAATGAGCCCTTAAATAAAAAAGAAGGTCACATACTTTCAAAGTTGCTTCATAGAATCAGCAGAAAATGTAAAATATGCAACAACAAACATTAGAAATGGCTAATGTTATGAAGTGATTTCACACAAATTTTGTATTTTAATGTGCTTAATGTTTTTAAACAAGATTTTGTCTATCTCTTATGGTTTCCAAGTTATATAAAATTCAGTTAGAATAAAGATAGCTTCACAGGTTATTCATAGGAAATTCAAGATGCACATTTTATTTATTACTAAATATCTCCAATATACTGTTACTGCAATGTGCATGCAATTAAGCTGTCAATCGTTATGTTGATGTTGTATGTTATTGCAACCACATTTCTGTCGATTCCTGGTATAAACAGTTACATACATATGTTACTAGCAGCAACCAGAGCAAATTTAATTGCTTTTCCTATTTTCCATAACATATAATAGTATTCAACAAAAGTTGAGTGTATTGTCCATGCTACATAGTGAGCTATGTTTGAAATTTTCCATTTTTAGTCAACTTGGAATCAGTGGTATTTAATACTATTAACTCATGATGCTGGAAATTTCACCTTTTGAAAATTTGCAGAAATGTTATGCATTCTGTATAGCACACATTTGGCCTAATCCACAACCCTCATAATATTAGCTTTGGTCAATTGTGAGATTTTTTGTATTGTAGACAAAGGTTGTCTTAATCAATTAAAATCTTATGCTGAAAATTTGCTGGGTCTTTTGTTTTAAAATCTTCCTTCATAAACGTGAACACCCTTCAATCATTTTATTTTCTATAGAGGTAAAAGCAGTGTTTTATTCCACTCAAAATTTTGATAGTAAGACCACCAGAAATACATGTTTTGAGGTCAATCAAGTATTCTGTGTATGTGAAAACCATAACTCAAAACAGAAAGTCAGATAAATGCCTAATTTGGTATTTAAGTTCAGCATCTTTCAAGGATCAAAAGTCTTTCAAGAAAATCTTCTGATTTAAACTGTCCTTACATGGAAAACATTTCATTATTTTTCATTCCTTCAAAAATAGCTCTAATGATTTTGATTAAAACACTTTAGTTTGAGAGACTTTGTACAAGTGGGGAATCATAAGAGATAGACAAGAGTCCATCCCATTACCATGGTTAAACATGTGAATGCTACTTCCGCCTATTTTATCTAACTAAGCACTTATTACCTAATCTGAATTCCTACCCAGGCAAAAATGTATTATGAATACTCTAATGTGGATAGAAGCATCAATTTAATATGAATACTATGATTTATACAGGATACACAGAGGCAGACAGAAAAATGTACATGAATGCTGTGAATGGATACACTTTTATAAATTGGCATAGTGGCCATAATTGGATAATTATAATAAACTGCCTAGTATTTGCTCTCATGCTGTGCCCTACACTGTGACAGTATCTCCTTATACTAAAGGGCTGTGAGAGGCTTCCTGGCACAACTACCTCACCAAAGAGATGGGCAGGTTGGCTACTAAGGGGAAGATAATGGAAAGAGCTTTGAAATTTTGGTTCAGAACTTTAAATCTAGGAAAAAGTAATGTGTTAAGACAATGTATAGAATACCAAGAGAATAGCTTAATGAATAATGGATGGGTAAGTAATTTATGGAACATTTTTGAGAAAAATGGGTTAGGAGACATGTGAAGAAGGAGAGAAAATAACGTGAAAAATTTTTGGAAAAAGGTGAGGCAAAGATTGGAAGATATAGAAATACAAATCATGTTCAGTGAGACTGCCGAAAAGAGCTCATTAGTTTGTTACGGGCCAATGAAAAGTACATGGGGTAGGGAAAAATATATAGACATAGTAAATAAAGAAGAGAGAGAATCTATTGCATGGGTAACAACCGGAGCATGGAGGCTAAGAGGGTTAAGACAGGGTATTCCTCAGAACCAATGTCCGTTGTGTGGTGGTAATGAAGACATTGAACACATAGTATTTAAGTGCCAAGGAACAGAAAATTGGAGAAAAGAATTTTTTAATAAGAAGTGGTTAAAGGGGGATAGATACGCTTATGATCAAAATGATGTGCAAGGACGCTAGGAGCATTGGACAGTTTTTGTGTAAAGTCAAAAATAAATGGCTTTGGACAGTGGATAGAGAAAAGTAAGAGGTAGTGAATCTTACTTTGAATGGAAATCTATGGTGAATGTGTGATGGTTAAGTAACCAATAAGTGAAAAATGAAAAACAAGTGGAAATGGACATGAAAAACTGAAAAAGCAAGATAATTTATTGATGAGAAATTGTAAAATGTAAATAATCTGTAGTGATTGTCTACTGAGTGACCAGGGTCAAAGTGCAGTAGACAATCAAATTGTAAAACTCTTAGCACAGTTAGCACAATAAGTATTTGTAAATACGCTATGCAGAAGGAAAACACCTGATAAACAGCATGCTTTGTGTATTTATCATGTTTAGTTGTTTTCTCCTGTGTGTGGTCAAAGGATCAGTGTTCAAAACCTCTGGTTTACTTAGATGTTTCCTACCAAGATTAAACATGGATCACAAAGCAAAGGAAACCACTGTTGAGGAACAACAAATTATAATACATCTACACAGAAGGAAAAACCTTTGCAGAGATAGGAAGAATGGTGAATAGAAGTCATTCAATCATTTGTAGTGTAGTTCAGCAATTTACCCAGAACTGGAAGACCACCAAAGTTGAATAGCAGGGACAGAGGGGCTGTGATTAATATGGCCAATAAAACTCCAAGAATTGCAGCACCTGAAATTGCAGCTGTAGGAATCGACTGGTAAAGAAGTTCATCCACATACAAGCACCAGAGTATTGAGAAGGTAAAGTTGCCAAGGAAGAAGCCATAAGCAAGCTAAATCAGAAAAAAAGGAAAGAATTTATCAAAATGTGTGTGTTACAAAATATAGAATTCTGGGATAATATTCTGTGGTCTAATGAGAGTAAACTTAATATTTAACACAGTGATGGGAAAAGCCTTAGTCTGAAGGAAACCAATACTGAATGGGAACCAAAGAATATGGTGGGTACAGTAAAACATGGTGGATGCAGTGTAATGGTGTGGGAGGTGCATGGCATCTGCAGGTGTAGGGGATCTTATTTTTATAGAAGATATCATTGATAATTATGTTTATTTGTGCATACTTAAAGAACATTTGAGAAACACTACTCAGAAATTAGGATTGCAGGGAAACCTTTTTTTCCAGCATGATAATGATCCCAAATACCCTACAGCAGTAGTTTGATTATGGCTTCTGTACTATGTTCCACATCTTCTGAAAACACTACCACAATCTCCAGACCTGAATCCAATTGAAAATATCTGGAATGATCTAGAAGAACGAGTACTAAAAAGACATTACAAGCAAAACTTAAGTGAAGGAAATACTTTTAGAGGAGTGGAACAACATCAGGCCAGATATGACAACAAAGCATGTGTGTTCAGTGCCTAAAAGGCTATCGTTTGTTCTCTTGCAGAAAGCGATGACAGAGTATTAAAATCCAAATACTTTTTGTCCAGTTCAAGTAACATATTTTTCTGTTTATTTCTTTAGAGTGCATAATTATGTTTATTCTTCATGTATTTCTAAATGTATTAATAAATGTACTACTTAAATTCATAGTTTAGTAAGTGTTGTTAATGTTCATTGTAATCATATTCTTAATACTGAAAACTGCATCTGAATACTTATGTCTGTCTCTGTGTGTGAATTTATCATGAATGGAGAAAATCATGGAAACGTCACCTCCAATTCTTTAACAAAAACATAGAAATATGGACAAACTTATGTTAAAGTGCAAAGTAAATATAAATCTTCTTCTTCTTTCTCTGTTAAACCTCCTCTTATGTAGGACTTACACCCCCCAGGACTTACAGGTGGGTGCCTGGGGTCAGAGGCCATCGAGGAGCAGACACTCATGGATCAGACAGAATATCCAGGATGGGTGATCAGCCCGATGCCTGGTATGGGAGGGAGGAAGGAAGTAGATGAAACGAAATGATGAAATGGATGAAAGGAAAGGTGACGATGGAGCAGTTGGTGGAATGAATGGCGGGGGAAACCGGAGAACCCAAAGAAAACCCACCAGATGCCGCTTTGTCCACCACAAATCCCACATGCGGGTCCCTAGGATTGAACCTGGGCCGCCTCGGTGAGAGGCGAGCGATCTAACCACTCGGCCATGGTGCCGCCCCAAAATAAATATAAATCATGAGAATAAAGAATGGTATAATGTATGATTGCTACAATAAACATCTTGATTACTTTCCCCCCCTTCTACAAAATTAACAAAAGCACATTTGCTGATTAATGGAATAAAATGATCTTTCATCTTCTTAAGCAATTGCTGCACTAATTTAAGCTTGAATGCTTTCTCTCATAGAATGTATGTGGTTAAAGTTACTAACTAGAGGTCTTGTTGCTTTTGATGGGACTTAATGGCAACAAATTTACCTATATCTGTGTCTTGTCTACCATTTTATTTGTTGCACTCTACAGGATGAGTTTTGTCCACCAACAATTGCAGGGGGTGATTCCTGACTGGGAATGGAACACAAAACTTCATATCACCTTGTGTTTGGAAATGTATAGTTTCCATGGCACTGACGACATTCTCTCATAATTTGCAGTGTGCATTTTGTGTGTTGGAGATAGTGTAATTTAAGCAACGTAAAAGCACAATGGTCCAGTATTCATTCCAGGAACAAGCCGAGATGATGTTTGTGTATGGCAAGCAGGTGGAAATGGTTGAGAAGCAGCAGCCACATACCCTGACAGACAGCACCACCCACATCACACAACATTTGGAGCCATTTTTTGGCATTTGTGTGAGCATGAGTCCTTTGAGACAGATGAACATTCAGGGTGGCTGCAGGCTGTGAGCACACCAGATGTGGAGATGCAAGTTCTCCATGATAGTGAGAAAGATCCTGGTATAAGCTCCAGGCAATTGGCCCACCAATACGGTGTAAGCCAAAGGACAGCTATCTGTTTCCTACATGACAACTGCTATGATCCCTATCACCTACAACATGTGCAGTATTATCATCAGTGGATTTTCTTCCTTAGGAAAGATTCTGTTCCTGGTTTGTGCAACAGACCATCACCATTATGAGTCATCCTCCATGGACTAGTGGTAACATGCTAGCCTCTAGTTCCCAAGGTCTGGGTTCAAACCCGGTGAAGGGCAGTGGATTTTTTCCAGTGTGAAAATCCATAGCATGGCTTCCTTCGGAAGGGAAGTAAAGCCGGTGGTCCCGTGTCGTAGATTTACGGCACGTAAAAGAACCTCAAGCCTGATAAAGAGGCCTCTGAGCAAAATTACCAGTCTTTCATGCCCAATATAGAATGCTAAGGACCACAGCAATTAAAAGAGCATCCATAAATAAAACTCAATTTAATTTAATTTGAAGTGACCTTTGGTAGAAATGGCATCATTAACCTGCATAATCGTCATCTGTAAGCTACAGAAAATCCTCACAGAATGATTGAAGCACGGGGGTTTGGCATCAATGTTTGGGCAGGGATTATTGGCGACCGCCTACTTGGACCAATTCTTCAACAACGCCTGAATGGAGAAACGTAACTGGCAATGTGCCTTTGGCAATACAACAGGCAATGTGGCTAGAGCACAATGAAGCACCAGCCCACTTCCGCATTAATGTTCGCTTCCCCAGACATTGGATAGGACGTGGAGGCCCTGTTGCATGGCCTGCTCAATCACTGGACTTAAACACCCTGGATTTTTACTTGTAGGGGAGACATCTGAAAAGCACTGTATATAATGAGCCTATTCCTGATGTTCAGACCCTTCAACAGCATGTCTGTGTCCACATAGCTTGTGACGATATTCAAACACAGCCCAGACCATTCAAATGAGTGAAGCAATCCATGATGTGATGTGTGAATGCATGCATTGTATACCATAAAGGCCACTTTGAACATCTGTTGTGACATGGATGGCATTCAGGCCATGTGTTGTGTACCAGGGCTCTTTGATGTCATTCTTCTTGCCAACTGCATTTCCAGACACAAGGGATATGAACTTTTGTGCTCCATTCCCTGTCAGGAACCATCCCCTGAAGTTTGTCAGTCGACTTCGAACTCACTCTCTATATACATACACCTTTAAAAGTGTGCTGATTCAGTATTTCATTACTGTAACAACTTAATTTATACATAGATGATGTCTTACTAGAAATTGGAAGGAATAATAACTGTGCACCAGTAATTAACAACATCCAAATTCCAGGACTTCTTTTTGCAGATGACCTAGTGGTAGGATCTATTACAGTAAGTGGTTTAAAACAATCATTACAAGCAATTGATGTATATTGTAAAGAATGGAGGTTAAAAGTGAATCAAGAGAAAACACAGATTGTGGTTTTCAAAAAGGGGGGAAAATTAGGCAAATATAAAAAGTGGAAGGGAGAGAATAAAGATTACAGGGTAGTGCGTGACTGTATCTATTTAGGAGTAAAAATCTGATGTGTTACACTCACATGACTTTCTCTACTCTTGTACAATCTAATTTTACAAACGCTTATTCTCCATATGGTTCATGTTAATCGAGATATCGAGATGTCAATCTTATTGGTAATTTTCTTGTAGATGCAAGGGAAATATGGTAGCTTTTAAGCGATAGTCAAATATTTTAACGCTGGTTGCTATGTGGCGCATTCCATTCTCTTTGCATGTCCAGGACATAAAAAAAATGAATAACGAATGTGAGAAAAAGTATAAGTATTGGAAAATTTAAGGGAATAACAAGCAATATCTCGAAAACGGTTCACTCAACAAAAGAAATGTATATGACATAAGTTGTGTATTTTAACGCGATCTACACTTTTTGTGTAGTAAAATTTTGTCTATCTCTTATGGTTTACCAGTTATGCAAAAGTCGTTCACAATGAAGAATACTTTTGGAGACATTCCCAGAAAATTCGAGATATACATTTCATTTCTCATGACATTATCTTAAACATATGATATTTTCATCAAAATCGTTAGAGCCATTTTTGAGAAAATTAAAATTTTCGAAAAATCTTCCATGTAAAGGGTAGTCTGGGGTGGGGGGATTTTCTTGAAAACCTTCGTGTCGCATCTCTGGAAGATACTGAACCTAAATACCAAGTTTGGTGCTTATCCGACTGTTCGTTTTTGAGTTATGCTGTTCACAGACACACACACACACACACAGACACACACACACACACAGACACACACACAGACACACACACGGACATGTTTCCAAAAATGCTTTTTTTGGATTCAGGAGGTCTCAAAACATGTATTTCCGGTGAAATCTCGGTATCGAATTTTTGGGTGGAATGCAATACTTCCCCTACTTACTATACGTAGTAGAGAAAGTAAAAATAGATGGAGGTAATAAATGGGAGAAACAAAAGAAGTTTGCATTGGCAAAAGGTAAAGGGGCGATGGCAGCAATTAGAAGCTGCAAATATAAAGTACCTAATATAAATGTTAAATGGCTGGAAAAAGTTTATGAGATGGTTGTGGAGGCAAAAATGATGTATGGTATAGAAATATGGGGATTAGATAGAGGATGGGAATGTATAGATGTGGTGCACAGGATGTTTTGCAGAGAAATACTAGGGCTACCGAAGTCAATTGTAAGACAGGTAGCACAATTAAAGATGGGCAGGGTGCCAACTAAGGGGAAGATAATGGAAAAAGCTTTGAAATTTTGGTTCAGAAGTTTAAATCTAGGAAAAAGTAATGTGTTAAGACAATGTATAGAATACCAAGAGAATAGCTTAATGAATGATGGATGGGTAAGTAAATTACGGAATATTTTGGAGAAAAATGGGTTAGGAGATATATGGAGAAGGAGAGAAAATAACGTAAAACATTTTTGGAAAAAGGCAAGGAAAAGACTGGAAGATATAGAAATACAAATCATGTTCAGTGAGATTGCCGAAAAGAGCTCATTAGTTTATTATAGGCCAATGAAAAATACATGGGGTAGGGAAAAATATATAGACATAGTAAATAAAGAAGAGAGAGAATCTATTGCATGGTTAAGAACCGGAGCATGGAGGCTAAAAGGGCTAAGACAGGGTACTCCTCAGAACCAATGTCCAATATGTGGTGGTAATGAAGACATTGAACACACAGTATTTAAGTGCCAAGGAACAGAAAATTGGAGAAAAGAATTTTTTAATAAGAAGTGGTTGAAGGGGGATAGAAATACACTTATAATTGAAATGATATGCAAGGACGCTAGAAGCACTGGACAGTTTTTGAGTAAAGTAAAAAATAAATGGCTTTGGACAGTGGAAAGAGAAAAGTAAGAGGTAATTTAGTGACAAGAATTTGTAAAATGTAAATAAACTGTAGTGATTGTCTACTGAATAAGTGACCAGGGTCAAAATGCAGTAGACAATCAAATTTGTAAAACTCTTAGCACAATAAATACATAAATAAATACTGTAACAACCTAAATAATAAATTACTCATGAATGAACTACCTAATATTGAATATCCACAAATATGCCAGCAATGGATGAAATGGAATGCATGAGGGTTACATGAAAGGTTTCCAGTGTACCTAACTGTCTTAAACTCAACAAGTTCCATATTTCTTCCTAATTGCCACCACAGAGAATAATAGGAAAAACAACACTATGTAATTCCCCTATTTATACCAAAATCAGATAGGTATAACCACTGAAATTAACCAGAGCTTTGGAAATGATTTTGGAACCATCTTTTTAACCAAGTGATTCGCATTCTCAAACATTGGAACTGTAAATGTTTTACTCATATGCAAAGTTGTGTCAACTCACAAAATGAATCTAGTGCAGCAGATAGCAATGAAGATCATTTTCAATTTATGTACATCTTTAGAATTTTACACTGCCATTTAAATGATCTCAAACTTGAAATTATCGTTAGTATTGATCAATAATTCCTTTTCCAAAAATCAACTATGGTCTTGAAGATCCAGGTAAGGCAGAATTGTAATCAATCAGCTTCTCAAATTGGGCTGCATGCAAGGCAGAGATGTGAGTAGAGATGAATATGGGAATGATGTGCTAGGGGAAGACCTAAGCCTCATCATCAGTCCTGTTACCTCAACTTCATGGCATAGGTACTTCCAGTAATTACCTAAGTACCTGCACTGGGGAGGATTTTCTTGAAAATCTTAGTGTCGCATCTTTGGAAGCTACTGAACTTAAGTACCAAGTTTGATGTTTATTCAACAATTCATTTTTGAGTTATATTATTCACCCATCCACATCCATTCATACCACATGGACCTCTTTCAAAATTGCTTTTTTTTTTATTCAGGGGCTTGAAACATGTATTTCTGGTGAAATCTAGCTACCAAAATTTTTGGGTAGAATGCCTTCCTGTACCTCTTAAGTATGTGGTAAAGAAACTAAAAATTTGTGCTCTGTTTCTCTGTTTTTGTATAAATATATGTTACAGGTCAACTTTTTTCATCATAACATGGCAGAAACACAGAGGAGGAGAAGGTAGTCTAGGGTGAGGGGAGAATGGCTGTCAGTATTCCCCTTGCATGGAACAGTACCCACTCAGAACATGTGGTGATATAGCTTATCTCATGTTGTGTACATGCCTGCTGCTCTGTTCCCAACACCCCACCAAGAAGATAAATGGACTTGTCTAGCTACTGCACATACAGATGAGCGTGTCATGACGAAAAAATCGACCTGTACTTCCAATGCCCACATATGGTCTACTATGAACTTGGGGGGCACAACGGACATGTGCTGGGTAGCCCGAAAGGGCCTCTTATAATAAAATATCAGAACAATGGATACTAAATTTACCATACTTATTTTATACTATCCCCACCTACCGATGTCTTACTACTTTCCATTTTCTGTATAAATTATGTGGAAGATTTTGATTAAGGGAGACCTCAGCTAGAAATTTCTACAAACAGGCGCCCACAACCATCACTTTTCACGGGCCCAGCATTTACATGGGTGGCCTTGCTTTAGGACAAACCTTGTCGCATTCACTTATTAACTGGAGGCATTCTGCAAGCAATGTATGTTAATTCTGATGGTGCAATAGCAATGAGGATGCTAATGAAATAAAAGGAGCTACAACTTTTACCATATATCAAAATTCGTAGGCTTTCACAACTGGTGCCAATATTAAATGAAGTATTATCCGGACTTGTGGGCCGTGGTCTGTTGGCTCCTTCTTCTTCTTCCCAGATGTTTTGCCTGCGACTATGGCAGACATCTTCAGTGGCAGTGGCGAGGTTGTAATCGCAGGTGAAACATCTTGGAAGAAGAAGAAGCCCAGTAGACCATGGCTCACAAGCTGGATAATACTTCATTTAATATTTTACCATATACTTTGAATCATATTGGTCCTTGAGGATACTTTACATGAGCTAGTCACAGGTAAAAGCATGGATAAAAGGGATTTAATTACCACCTCAAAGCCAGGAATCAAATCATGGACACTCAGTATGAAAGTCACAAACAAACCCACTCAGCTATACTGGCACCCTTTTTCTGAATATTATGTTTGGGAATTCTGAATTCTGGGCTTTACGATAAAGAAACTAAGTTACTTTCTAAACAAATATATTCTTATAGAAACCAATTTTAAATACAGGGAATAAAATGTCTACTTCAGTGAGGTACACAAAAGAAACAATGCTTAGACTGTACAATTTTAGACAGCTGTGTAACAGACAAAAAGCAGCCTATGCAGCAGGAAGTTACAAGCAGGACACATAGAGGAGGCAGTAAGCAAGATAACCATAACTTAAATTCCATTCTTAGTCACAGGCATGTCAGTGTTTAAAGCCGAGTTAAAACAAAAATGCCTCTAGATAGATTTAACATTTCTCAAGCCTCCTAGAATCTGCTATACTTCTAATTAAGTCAGAGGAAGCAATTATTTTATACACTAAGGGTCAGTCAGCATTGTGTCATTTTTAAATACAACCCTATTGAATAATAAACCAAATAAGAAAAAGGGGGAGTCAGAATTAGACTTGTTACCGCAAGCACTATCACAGCCCCTCCACCTTATTCAGATAGGGGAACTAGTGTTTTATGTAGCCATTACTTGCTCAAACTTAAGATTCAGAGAATTTAGGACAATATGTTCCATGTATCTGCAACTTCAAGCTCCTGCAATTTATGCAATTAAGATAATACTGTGATTCATTAATAGCCACTTTCTACAGAGCCTTCGTTTCAACCCATGGCCATATTACAGGGAATTGCTTGCCCTGCACTGCGCTCTTTCTGACCGGTTCTGTTCACCCTACACTTTCTCTCCATGTGCCAGCTTAGTTAACACAAGTCTAGTACAAAGATAAGACGCATTATGAGGCCATGTGTTTCAGGTGTTGCTGCTGTAATAGTGCCAATAAGTCCATATACTTTAGCACACAGGGTTTTCATGTATGATTCCTATGTGATAAAAAAGTGAGCTGGCGATTATAGACAGACTCCCTGCTCTTTGTGTGCCTCATAGAGAACTGATTCCTAATCTTGTGAATAGACTTAGGGAAACTACATATATTCCTGATAAGAAACCAACAGTAAATAACTGTGTTCCTACAAAGGAAGAACTCAATGACATTGGAAGAAAGTTTGAACAAACCCCAAAGAAATCTCTGAGAAAGCTTGCACAGCAATCAAGAATTGTGCAAACCTCGGCTTAGAATGCCACTAAACTTTTAAAATAAAACCCTATAAAATAACTAGTTCCGGAATTGCAACCGTGCAATAACGTGAGTAAAGTCTGCCATCGTGTACTGGATAATGTTAATGATTGCTCTATTGACCCACATTCAGTTTTTTTACACACTAAACATGGTTTTATTTACATTGCAATGAACGATTCACGAGTGTTAATGCAAATTTTCTTAAAAGATGTGAGGACACCATTTCTAACATCTTCAATGACAAGGGTATGCAGTTATTGTAGTTATACTTTGCATGAGAAATTTAAGTGGTTGATTTTAAGGAGCCATGAACATCCGATTCCACTGGCAAACAGCATGCTTCCTGGTACCAAGAAAATTCCCATTAGACCACCCATGCATTCAAATGAAGGCTCTGTATTTCTTTGTAGATTTCCAGTCGGAAGGCAAAAAATTTATTGTTCACTAGATTCTAAAGAGATTCCCAAGTTCTGAAAGGAATGACAAGAAAAATATTCCCATTTTACATAAAAATTCAGTGTCTCAGACAGCAACACTTTTCTTCAATGCCTGCTATGCATTTATGAAAAATGCATTTGGAATGACAATAGTGAGATCAAATTAAAAGCTAAGATTGATTTCATTTTTGTTAAACTCCTTTGACCCTACAACAGCCAGTAACTCATATTTTTGGAATTCATATTATGAATTATCATTCCAGCAATATTAGTAACAGCATTTAATACAATCAGCCTCAAGAGAACTCTCAATAAAGATGAAATAGTGGAAAATAGAAAGAAGAGATGAAGAAATTGCTTTAACTTTATATTTTAAGATATATAAAAACACTGGAATTGTTTAAGGCTAGTATTTCTAAAGATTATAAATATAAATTAAAGGGGATCAAGTGATTTTAGATCTTAAAAAAATAAAAATAAAATTAATCAACTCAATATATTACTCTAGATTCTTTAGTCATAAAACATTTGAAAGCTCCTCTCTACCTGATCACAGAAATGAAGAAATTAAATGCACAAAACTTCTAGGTATATCTTCCTCATTCTATTACCACAAAATGTCTCTTAAACATGCTATCTATAGAGTCAAAGGAAAGTATGAAGAATTGTAGATGGGATCCGAAGCTGGTGCAGAAATAGCTGAATGACTAGAGAAAAGATTCTGGTTTAAGCAAATGGTGGTTTGACTCTGTAATTTACTTTTACCAATCTAAGAGTTTTTATTTTGAAGATTAAGAAATCAGTGGCATAGCTAGGTTCTTGGTGGCCTCAGTGCAAAAGGTCCAAATGGAACCCTTAACTGCAATTTCTTAACTTGAATGCTGGAGTTTTGAATCTATATAGATATTATGCAAAATTAGATTTAACCATATATGAGGGCTGATCAACAAAGACTGAGACTGATTTTTTTTCACAGATGTTTATTACTCCAATTCAATGTTTACATGATCTTTTTCAAAGTAGTCCCCTCCTACTTCAATGCACTTTTTATAGCGTCTCTGCCAGTCCTAGAACAAGTGCTGCAGACCATTCTTTGTCAGGTCCTTGAGAATCGCCTCACTTTTCTTGAGCACTGCTTCAGAGTTCTCAAATTGAATACCCCTAAGCTTTGCCTTTAATGATGGGAATAAAAAGAAGTCACAGGGTGCAAGATCAGGGCTGTATTGTGGATGTGGTACACAGGTAATGTTGAATTGAGCCAGAAACTGCATGACTTGATTTGCGACGTGAGACCATGCATTGTCATGATGAAGTCACCACCTAGTCCGAGAAAGCTCTGGTCGTTTCTTTGCAATGTGCTTCCTCAGTGTAGCCAATACTGACATGTAGTATGCCGCTGGTACAGTAGTGTGAGGGGGAACTGCATGCTGGTAAATCATTCCATTACAGTCAAAAAATATGATCACCATCACTTTCCCTGCAGATGGAACAACTTTTGCCTTTTTTGTTGTTGGAGAACCTGGTGATTTCCACACTGTGCTGGCTTGTTTTCCTTCAGGATCATAATGACGCAGCCATGACTCATCACCAGTGATAATCGATTTAAAACATGCATTCTCTCCATCAGCAAAGAGACGCAGCTGGTATGCGAAATGCACGTAGGGTCTACAAAATAAGAGCATTACTACTAACCTACCAATATGAGAGTGCTGCCGCCTACCAACATTATACATAAAAACCCGCTCTTTTCAAATATTTATGTTACAGATACGAAACTATCACGGAAGCTGCAGGAAAAAATCAGTCTCAGTCTTTGTTGATCAGCCCTCGTATAAACAATAAGGTAAGGTAATACTTGGTTTTACAAATTTGAAGAACAATGATGTCATGTAATGATAACTGACTATAAATTATTTAACAAAGTAATGAACTCGGTTTTACAACCCTTGCAAATTTCCCCTTTCAACAGATTCTTCTCTCCTGCTAAGGTGAAGAATGTAATAGAAAAACTCCCTCAAAAGAAAGCTCCTGGACATGATCTAATCGTAGAGCCTCTACTGAAAGCCTCATCTAAGAACACTTAGTTTCCTTAACACAAATTTACAATGCTATTCTTAGGACAACACATTTTCCCAAACATGCAATAACATTGGTCAACATTGATTCTGCGGTATAAAGGAAAATATGTGACTTTAATGGAAATCAGTGCCCTGATTTAAAAAATGAAGTCCGTTTTTGGCTGTCACATCTAGTTTTATGATATGTGCATATATGTCTATGGTGCTAAATTCATTCAGCTTATACAGCTTACTGCTACGTTTCATAATGTTATGCTAGATCTGTTGTTGATTTTCTTCCTAATTGGCTCACTTCCATCCTCTGTTATCACCCAGATGTTTATATTCCCAGCACTTATCAGTTTTGCTCTATGGGTCAGGTCTGTCTTCTACCTCTTCTTGTGAGGTACTTATGTTCACATTTACAGCTATCATAGCTTTCAACTTCAGTTGAGCTGAAAACTTGTGTTAATATGCACATTCGTTTTCTATATGTGCAGTGCTAAAATAAAAGTTTAAGTATGATTTCTACATCAAGATTACGCAGGGGACAGTGTCTACAAAGTCTTCAGAAGTTTTGTTACATTTGTGGGTGCTACCTGTTTGACTGGAAAGTGCATCATAAAATAGACTCACAAACAAAGAAACTATATTACCGATATTTCAAAGAGAAAGTTGATGATCGGATAAATCGTTCGCACCTCATATTGCATGTAACAGTTGTGTTGAGGGATTATGTTATTGGTATGAAGGAAAACGGAAGGCAATGATATTATAAACCAATGATAGAGAGAGCAGCAGAATCAGCATAATGATTGTTACTTTTGCATGTGCAAAGTTGCTGGCTACAACTACTTGACTGACCTAAACTACCTATACCTACACCACCAACAGACCTCAATTTTAGTGAATCTGAAAGCAGCTCTGTGACTTTGGTTTCTGATCCAGAAGAATTTGACAATTCACCAGAGTTAAATGATTTAGTAAAGGATTTAGGCCTCACAAAACCAAAAAGGGAATTACTGGACTCAAAGACTACAGGAGAATAATTTGTTATCACCTGGCATTACATTTCCATGGTATAGGAATCACAAAATACAGTTCCACAAGTACTATGCAGAAGAAGATCAACTTATGTTTTGCGTGGATGTGTGTAATCTTATTCAACAGTTGTGCAGGGAAGCATAGGAGCCAAGTAAATGGTGTCTTTTTATTGATTCTTTCAAATGAAGTCTTAAGGCAGTGTTACTTCACAATGGCAACAAGTTAGCTTCAATACCGCTTGCACATTCAATGGACTTTTATGAAAATCTGAAGCACGTTCTTGAGAAAATTAAGTACTGTGATCATGAATGGCAAATATGTGGTGACTTGAAGGACATTGGTCTGTTACTAGGAGAAAGGGAGGATACATAAAATTTCCTTGTTTTCTTTGCAAATGGGATAGTAGGGCGAGGGACATACATTGGGAAACTGAACAGTGACCTGAGAGGCAGCAATTGGAACCTGGATCAAGTGAAAGCACTTGACAAAGGTTGCCCTTGCTTCCAGTACTTATGCACAAAGTTTCTATCATTGTCATAGGCTAAAATCAGAGAGGAAGTATTTGATGCACCACAGATAAGGAAATTGATGAAAGATGTTAATTTTACTTGCTCTATGAATGAAATTGAAAAAGATGCATGGAATGGATTCAGATAGGCTGTTAAGAAATTTTTAGGCAATATGAAAGACCTCAATACAAGAAATTATCAGAAATCTGCTGGAAAATTTCAGACTGCTCGGCTGTAATAGGAGTTTGAAGCTTCACTTCCTCAAGTCACATCTTGACCACTTCCCGTCAAATTTAGGAGCTTTCACTGAAGAGCAAGGTGAAAGGTTTCACCAGGACTTAAAAGATATTGGATGACGCTATCAGGGAATTTGGGACATACATATGATGGCCGATTACTACTGGTGTCTTGCACGTGATGAACCTACCAGAGAACACTTGAGAAAATCAGTACACTAAAGTTCCATGGAAAACGAAAAAGGGATTCACAAGATAACTAACACACATTCTCAAATTCAGGTATGCTTTCATGTTATTATTCTTCTTTATTTTCTTTAAAAGTTGCAAATTTTACAATTATATTTTCATTAAACATTGTCACATTGCCAAAATGAGATGTGCTATGGAAAAACGGAATGCATTTTTGAATTCTGCGCACTGAAATTAATAAAAGTCACCTATTTTTAAACATACCACAGAAAAAAAGTTTTCATTTGTAACCTAGGTAACTGTCCCCATCCCTAAACCTAAACGACCCACGAAATTATTGCCTTATAAGTCTGCTGCCATTATTCTCCAAATTATTTGAACGATTACTTCTACCCTTCTCCTTACTCATCATCAAGGAATCATACCACCTACACAGTTCAGATTTAGATCACATCACTCTTGTCTGCAAGAGTTACTTCGGGTAGTCAATACAGTATTGAACATTTACAAAGAAAAATCAGTATGTCTTGGACTGTTCCTTGATACTGAAGAAGCTTTCAATAGAGTTTGGTATGACGGTCTGCTTTACAAAGTGAAACCTCATCTCTCAGATACTTTATACAGAATAGTTCAGTCTTATCTGTGCAAGCAAACTTTCACAGTCAAATATGAAACTGTGCAATCAACATCCAAACCAGTTCATTCTGGTGTTCCACAAGGCAGCATCCTGGGACCACTTTTACATTCTGTGTATACATCTGACTTTCCACAAAGCGACAACTGACAATAACACAGTTTGCTGACTACATAGCTATTTTAAGCAAAGGCACCTGTGACTCTACTGCTAGACAACTTCAGGAATTCTGTAATGTCATGCACATTTGGTGTATACAATGGAGGGTTCAAATAAATCCACAGAAACCACATCTGGTTAAATTCATCTATAAGAAGAAAATTACACATCATCCAGTAATGTTAGCTCCCAAGGTTGTGAGTTCAAACCCGGTGGAGGTGATGGACTTTTTTCGGGTGTAAAAATCCTTAGCATGGCTTCCTTTGGAAGGGAAGTAAAACTGGTGGCCCTGTGTCGTAGATTTATGGCACATAAAAGAACCTCAAGCTAATAAAGAGGCCTCTGAGCAAAATTACCAGTCTTTCACGTCCAATATAGAATGGGAAGTTAAGGACATGTACTCTGTTAGGAAAACTATAACGTATCTTTATACAGCAAAGTTTCCATATGATAAAAAAAAAATAATAATGATATGTTAATAGTTTTAGCTTTGTCTAAAAAGTATAGTGCTCGCTTATCATTATAATAGGGTCAACAGTTCAATCAGAACTGGTATTATTTTAGACTTATGGTCCTACCGATAACCATGGATATATTAATGTATGGATATATTAATTCAGTTATTTATAAAATTAAATTAGGTAATATTTTTCAACTACGTAACTAGTAGACATAATTGTAGTAAGCGTAAAACAATTTTAAAACAACACTTTAAGTAATAAAAACACAGACTAAGTTTTAAGAAAGCTTCAATCCAAATTTTCTTGATATTGTGTGCATACACTCTTTAATTACATAGTAATCAAAGAGTGTCCATAAATAAAACTAAATCTCAATTTCATAGTATCAGAAAAATAAATTATTTATTCAACAGCAAAATCATGATTAAACATGAGATCTGAAGATTTCCCTTCTTGATTGGATATTGGCAAAGACATCAATGGCCTTATCAACAATCCCTTATGCCCCATCATTCTCTATTCACCAGAGAGTCAAACCACTTAGGTGTGCTTGAATCATAGAACTTCTAAGGTAGTTTTAAATCAGATTTAATTTAGAGTCTAGAATTAAATCTTTCAGTTATGGGCACCATAACAGGAACAGTTAAGTATACAGCAAGCAGTACACATATTGGGATAGGCAGAAATAAATGAATTATTATTTTTATTCAACAGTAGATTAACAAGCTGTTTCGCATCAGTAATGGTTTTAATTTAGATCTGAAGGAACTTCTAACTGATAATTGTGATATAAACAGTGGTAGCTGCTATATAAGAGCCCAAATACACTCATTATTTGACTCCTTGGTTATTTTTTCTTTGAATCCTATTAAACGTAATGTATATGTGGTGATTTAAAATCTATGGCATTTTAATCTACTGTACTACTCCTCTAAACTCGATTAAACATATGGCAAAAGGCTCCCTAGCACATCTTGACTTTTATACATTTTAAGAGCTTCTGCGCATGTGCAACTGGTATGGAGTAATCGCCTTATGGGACCAACTACATATGGGCTGTGCACACTTGGAGTAGTGCACAGCAGAGTGCAAAGTTCTTCCCACACTCTGTTTCCACTATCACTACAATTCTACGTTCAATGCCACTAGGTTGTAGCACACTACACATAAGTTAGAATCAGTATAGCAGAAGTAGGTAATGTGCACAAGTGCAGAGACTTCCCCCGGTTTCTTTGTACCATCTATACTCTCAACTACAATTTAATTTGCGCATTACTTTTTTTTTTTTTTAATTTATGGACGCTCAACTGCTGCGATCCTTAGCGTCCCATTCTATATTGGGTGTGAAAGACTGGTAATTTTGCTCAGAGGCCTCTATATCAGGCTTGAAGTTCTTTTACGAGCTGTGAGGCAGTATTTTTAACACTAAAATGGTTTCAGTGTAATTGTATAATACATATAATTCAATAACAGCCCACCTTAAAGCAATATGTGTATGTAACAATATATAAAAAATATATGTAACAGTCATTATATATGTTTGTATTATTGTATCCATGTGTAATAATGTTATGTGACTTATATTACGTAATTTAATAATGTAGGAGCTGTGAGAATAATAGGTTAAAAGTTGCTAACAATGACATAACCTTGAGGCAATAATGAATTTGAAATGCTACTAGTCATTATTGGAGCAACAATAATGTAAATTTTGGGACAGTTTAAAAAATAGCCAATCAACAACCAGAAAAAGCTTTAGTTAAATGAAGGTATTCTATTGGACTAGGATTAGCCAATCAGAGACTTGAAATGCAGAAATTTACAAATTTTAGGCGGTTGAAATCAGGTCAGTTGCTTGTAGACAGTGTTCACAACTGGACGCTTTGGTTGTCCTCGAGATGCGTCCTCGAGAAATTTTATATGTATTCGTGTGAGACGAAAATAGTGAACTGTTATTTTAATTGTATCAAGTATTAATAAAAGGAGTGAAGTAAAATTATAATCTGTGTAAGCCTACATTCTTGTCGTACCACAACCCTGTTAAGAGAAATGTGTCTCTAACAATAATACCAAGGCAAACATAAATATATAATATTTAAAGAAACAGTTAAATTACAAAGTAAATATATTTTTTAAACTTGGGGCAAAGGTCACCTGAAAGTACATTTTGGGCAAAGGCTACCGGAAACTGTTTACTATACATGCGGTTGCAACTACAACAAGTTTGGCTCCCCAACAGTTGAAATACAATACAACTCCTAAAATACTCGTTTCTCAGCTGTAAATCTGCAACACGGTACCATTGGCTTTACTTCCCTTCTGAAGGAATCCTTATTTGTTCTTGCCCTAAAACATTGTACTTGATTATGTACACAACAAGCAGCTGCAGTTGTATCAGTTTGTTCATAATCATAACTATTATGCAGCTGACGATATTTCACGTTTTCAGAGCTATCTGACTAAAATTTGGTGAACACCCAAAAAGTATACTCACAAGCTGCTACTGGATTCTAAACAAAGATGTTGTGTTATCAGAAAAGGTTTCTGCAACTTTTTCAGCTTGTTTTTCCAGTTGATCTTCAGCAGAAGAAGTGAAAAAATCTGATGTGTTACACTCACATGTCTTTCTCTACCCTTGTACAAACTATTTTTACAAACGCTTATTCTCCATATGCTTCATGTTAATCGAGATATCGAGATGTCAATCTTATTGCTAATTTTCTTGTAGATGCAAGAGGAATATGATAGGTTTTAAGCGATAGTCAAATAATTTAAGCGCTGGTTGCTATGTGGCGCATTCCATTCTCTTTGCATTACCAGGACAAAAAAAAATGAATAACGAATTTGAGAAAAAGTATAAGTGTTGGAAAATTTAAGGGAATAACAAGCAACATCTCGAAAATGGTTCACTCAACAAAAAAATGTATATGACATAAATTGTGTATTTTAACGCGATCTACATTTCTTGTGTAGTAACATTTTGTCTATCTCTTATGGTTTACCAGTTATGCAAAAGGCGTTCAGATTGAAGAATACTTTTGGAGACATTCCCAGAAAACTCGAGATATACATTTCATTTGTCATGAAAATATCTTAAACATACAATATTTTAATCAAAATTGTTAGAGCCATTTTTGAGAAAGTCAAAATTTTCGAAAAATGTTCCATGTAAAGGGTAATCTGGGGTGGGGGGATTTTCTTGAAAACCTTTATGTCGCATCTCTGGAAGATACTGAACCTAAATACCAAGTTTGGTGTTTATCCGGCTGTTCATTTCTGAGTTATGCTGTTCACAGACACACACACGGACATGTTTCCAAAAATGCTTTTTTTTTGGATTCAGGGGGTCTCAAAACATATATTTCCAGTGAAATCTCAGTATCAAATTTTTGGGTGAAATACAATACTTCCCCTACTTACTATACGTAGTAGAGAAAGTAAAAAGAAGGGTTGAATTACTCTATATGCATCTATTACTAACTTCATGCCCTGAACCAACTGTAAAGTTGTAAGCATACAATATCACTCATGGGATATCACAAAGCTAGAGCCAGTGACGGTCAGACAAGCCATTCAGCAGACTGCCAAGTTCATAAACATATTGACAATGTGAACGACTGCTGTGAATCTTCCCCCACTCAACCACAGCCCCACCAGTTATAATGCTTGATTTTTTAAAAATAATTCTCTTACATGCAATCGCAGAAATAATAAAGAATAACCTCAATTAAACATTCGTTTGACATGTAATTTGTTACAGAATTGTTTTACTGTGAGATAACTTCAAATCTTTTCGAATAGGAACCCCACCTTTTGGCTATGTGGTGCACTGGTTGCACCAACCCAGCTACACTCCTGGAAGAGATACATGCTAACTTTCTGATTGCAGCTTCATCATTTCAAGTTTTCCTTTACTAATATGTATGTGCACAATATTTATGTTGTAACTATGTCAAGAGCAATATTATATAAAAAGAGAATAGGACAAGTCTTTTTTATTAACAAGGTACTGAGAGACTCGTGCCTAACATTTAAATACATGATACGTATTTGGGGAACAGAAATATTCTCACAGATGATTTAGGGCCTGTACTATAATCACCAGATAAACTGTTAGATATGTATACTGCAGTTTACCTAATTAAAAGATAAATGTTTTCTCCTGTACTACCAACAGATTTTAACTCGTGCATTAGTTGCTGCAAGATCTGGTATTATTTTTATTATGTTGGCCATAATTCAAACCAAATTTAGTCATTTTGGGTTTGTAATGTAGGTACGGTATCAATGATCTGTTTCCTTTCATTTTTTCTGTATTAAATAAATATTTCAGCAGTACTCTTATGAACAAGTGATTAGGGACTGAAGCATTACAGCATTCCAGTTATTTTTTAGGAAACACCAAAGAGCTTAAATTCAAAACTCCAGTCACTAAAACAACAGAGTAACACAAGTGCTCTCTTCAATCTACAAATACCAGTCAATGAAATAATGATCTCATTTCATAAGAAAAAGTACTAAAATTAATTTTCAGGTGTAAATGAAAAAAAACCCAAAAAATCTCTGTTCTGCATAATGAATAGTTTCAATAAAGATCACCTACTATTTTCACATTGCTAAGTGATACCAGTTTCCATACAATCACCAGGATGATATTTTTTAATGCCATTCAGAGTAAACAACAGGAATAATGACATTTTATGTACTTACATGAAATGTAAGACAATATCAGCAGAAATAAAAAAAATATGTAATTGGAAAATGAAGCCCAAATATCCAGTTTCTTTATGTACAAGAGCACTGATACCACTAATAATAATTTCAGCTAATCTACCAATTCAATTTTTATGAGTAACAACTTCATTCCCATGAAGTTAAAAACAACAACCACATACACTTTATTTAATTCAGTATTCCCCTAAATTAGCAGTCAGTAGTTCAGCAACAAATCAAATTTAAATAGTTTTACAATATTTAGTGCATACTTGGAAATAAAGGCATGAAAGTCTTCAGAATGGGGAACCTGTTACATTGGCTTCTATCGCAATTGATTTAAATTGCACACACTCCATAGAAACATGCCTGAATGATACTCAACCAAAAAAAAGTGTGTATTTACTTTCTTGAAAGATAGTACATATGTTCATAAATATAATTTTTCTAGAGTTTATAGGTTACAAAACTAATACAGCATACAGCCATCTTTGTTTTTCTCTGACCTCTATCTGCCAGATTGTTGGTTAAATGCTGGTTGAGTTTTTGATTAGCTAATCTGGAGAATATTCTTGCAAATTGTGAATATGCAGAAGTCATAGTATGTGTTTTCAATCCAACTGTCAGATAAATGTGCAAACTGCTGGATAGTTTTAAATGTGTTTATCTGCCAATAATAGTACAGACCCTTAAAGAAGTACAGCAAATTTTTATTAAGCAAACCAATGCCACCACTTGTATTATAAATGAATGAAGCTAATGATAACTCACATATCTTGAATGAAGGAAGGAAAAGAAAGTTAAGACTTGCAAGACTTAGCAAGGAAAAGTTTAAGCGTTCCTAAAGTATGAAACTTATCACAAAGAAAAGGAAAAATAATAAAATGTTCTCAATGTTTCCTTTTTGTTCCTTCCTGGTTCTGCAAGAGCCTGACTTCATTAACCTCTTTTACAGAAGTTATTTATATTCCTTAAACAGTTTAAAAAGCATTACAAAATTGTTGAGACCCCATATACAGTTGTATATTCATTTGCAGATAATTATATTTCATGAAAATATAAAATGAAGCTTTATTTGCCTAATTAGAATTGCAATGACAGATTTATTATAAGAATATGAGATTCTAGTTAATTTTTCCCACTTGTTCTTCAAGAATTTGTTAAAGTTTTGCAAATTACAGACTCTTAGTCCGGCTTAGCCAGAAACCTAATTTACTTCTTATTCTTAAATGTGTTTTACATGGAATATCAAAAAGTTCTCAAAGTGTTTAAGTCCCTCAAGTGTACACTTATTTTAATAGGGAAGCCCTAAAGATGCCCTATCCCAAGCCTTGGCAGAATGTTTAGTAAGGTAATATAAAATCTTAAATTTTCACCCACATTGTCTGCCTAACAGTAAAGAAGAAATATAATCTTTTAGGCACTGCAGAACTGTCCATGTTTTCCATTGAAATACTTCAGTCCTTGCTAACATAATTTTCTTCTAATCGACTGCACTGGATGTATATTAAACCATTTAAATATGCACAGGATGAATGTGATAGGTGTGTCTTCAACTAGTACACCTTTATTTTCATAATTACTATTCAAAGCTATTTGGTAAATTTGGCACAGAGTACATAAGTAATAATAAGTCACTCTGCAAATGATTTATGCTTTGGTTTATTTGCTTGGCATTAAATATCACCTAAATTGTAATGTTTTAAATAAATATAGGGTAGTTAAATTATATTCGAACCCACTCACGGCCTCTCTCTACTGCTTGAGACAGCTGGCAGTCGCCGTGGAAATTACTAAAATCCTTACCTTATAATAGATGCTGGAAATGTTGACCTTCTGCTCTCAAACAGGCAGCATATCTCATGTAAATATTCTCGCTCACTCTCCGAAGCTCAGCAGTAGGAATTCTTGTGATTTCTTGCACAAAGTTTTCTCTAAGTTTCTGTAGTGTACAAGGAGTGGAACGATACACTATGTCTTTTAAAGAACTCCATAAACAAAAATCACAACTCGTTAGGTCAGGAGAACTAGGGGGCCACAAATCAACACTAATTATTCTGTCATCAAAAACCTCTCTTATTGCATGTAATGATTCGGCAGCAGTATGTGCTGTTGCAGAATCTTGCTGGAAACAACCATACAATTTCTCTTCTTCTGTCGAGCAATTGCAAAATGACCAGAATTAACCTCTGATATTGCTCTGCATTTATTGTTTCATCAAAGAATATGGATAATAGGGCCCATTATCCATTGTGCAAGAAATCACAAGAATTTGTGCTACTGAGCTTCGTAGAGTATGTGAGAATATTTACACAAGATATGCTGCCTGTTTGAGAGCAGAAGGTCAACATTTCCAGCATCTATTATAAGGTAAGGATTTTAGTCTGCTGCTGCTGGCGTAATTTCCCCGGTGACTGCCGGCTGTCTCGCACAGTAGAGAGAGGCTGCGAGTGGGTTCAAATATAATTTAATTACCCTATATTTAAGTTTAAAATACTTGATATGCTTAGAATCAATGTAAAGCCTCATCACAAATGATGAAACACTAATTTAAACTAAGAAGGTATATTTGAGTAGGTGGGTACAGGTTTATTTTCCATCAGGTGATGGATTAGTAATGTCCTTCAGATGATTACACAAAGAAAGATGCCCTTAACATTAAAAGAAAGCAATATTTTCTTTACGACACCTAATCTAATGTTTGGAATTAATGGTACAAGTACCTACTTCAACCTGACTTTCGATGACGAACTCGTGTAGCAGATAATAAATACATATGTTAGATCTATTAAGCTAAACATGGCTTGCACTTATTGAAATGGCAGAAATAAAATTTACACAATTTATTTATTTAGTTGTTAAGGCTTATGTTTTTAAATTATATTTATTAGCATAAGCATTAAGGCAATAACTTTAAGTGATTTATTTTATATAATTATTTATGAGCATCTTATTTTATAAACAGATTCAAAAGTTAAAATGATACATCTTGAGACAATGTACAAATACTCAAAGCAGAAGTTTGATATAGTAAAGGAGTAATACAAACTGTGGAGTATACAACATGCCCTTAATACATATTTACACTTTATTTACATGCAAAGCTATACCACAGATAAGTTAAAAAGGAAAGCTATATAAGACATATGATTCCTGCCTTCATATTATATACATGTACATAGTCATAATTTTATTAACTTGCAAAACACAAAGGATTTAAGTTCTCTCTAGATTTGGCACATCTATTAACAATGACATAAAAGGCTATGATTTACCACAGGCTGTCATGACGTTATTTCTGTCATTATTTTTCCTCATGCTGTAACAGAAGTAAATGTCTTCAACGGTTAAAAGCTTGGCAAGCACTCATATTCTCTCTGGCCTCATTCTCACATGGTTACACCCATTCATACACATAGCAGCCCCACAGCTTAGGTTAGAGAAACTATCACAAAGACAACTTGACAATATGTAGCGTTGTTAGTGAGGAAAGAGGCAAGAGACACAGAAGAGAAGGAAAAGTAAGAAAGTAATTAGTAATGAGAGAAATGTTGGCAGTCCTCCTGTGGCCTGCTGCTCTGGCCAAGCGGACATAGAAACAAAGAGTTACATTTGCATCACAGGAAAGCTTTGAGAGTCAGTTGCTTACATTCTATTTCTTAACTTTTAAAAAACCCTTTCAATTATATACATTTTGCAAAAAATTACATGTTCATAAACCTAAAATTAAAGAAAATATATTTTACTTCATTAAACTTTAGAAATAACTGCATCTATATACTTCTGCACTAACTTTTATATTTAATGCTACTAAATTTAAATACATAGTATTCATCAACTGTACAGGTATGACCTGGTGATTTGACGTTTCTTCAAATAGCTGTTTCAAACATGCATTTAAATTCAAATTTCAGTAAGATGAAACTATTGTAAACAAGAAAAATACAAGCATACATAATTTTGCATTCTTATGTGTGATTTTAAATGTAAAATGAGTTTCTAAGGAACTATAAAGTGGTGTAAGGCATTTGATTATAACTATGTTTTAATATGTAGTGGCAATTAAGTGCAAAGAGTTTAATTCAGAGAAAATTTCACAAGTTTTTCATATATCATGATACTAAGCTATAGTTTGTAAAGATATTTCTATGGTAGTCCACACTGTACACACCCAAAACAATACAACAATTACCTAGAAATATCTTATCATTTTTGGAGATTAAAACTCAATAAAATGCCACGTTATGTGCATTCTGTTGAATAAAATATGTATTGCTGCATTCTAGGAAGCATAATAATTATTTTTTTCATTAATACTGCTTTTTCTCTGATAGCTATGTTCAAACACTTTTTCTTTTTCTAATGCTTTTTAAAAATTCTACCATCATGTAGGTATGCAGTTGTTTGAATAATCATCCTGCCCCTTTGCATAAAATTGCCTAGCTACAAAGACACTGAAAGACATGTTTTCCTTAATGAATATATTAAGTTACTCATTTTCGCTTCTCTACAAAACTTGAATATAAATTTGATTTAAAGAACACAATCTTTCAAGTCAATATTTGCCTTAAAAATCCTGAATACTGTCCTATAATGTTTTTGGAAGCAACATTTAAGAAAATTATAAAGAAATATAGTACCATGAAAGACAGGAAAAATACTTTGAAAGATTATTTATTAAACATACTATGAAAATTATCAATGTCAGTGACTCTAATGAAGAAACCAGGTGACTTTTATATGTAACTCCTAAATCAGTCAAATCACCAGCTCAGAAAAACATGCTGATAACAGAATGGCATTGGTATATTTCAAAATCCTGTATGGAATCTGCACATAATTTAGTTTATATATACATTTTTTCTTGCTTTATCTATTTTTGGAGCAAGGAGTTGATGATTCAACATTAGATCATCTAGGAATACATCTCTATGTATAGCTGTTATCAGCATGTGAATATACCTGTGCCAACAACAACTTAATCAGCAAGTGAATATAAAGAAATGAAGCTGTATGAACTTACCAAGCCCACAAGTAGAAAAAATACGAGGAACGTTCTCCCAAGGACAGTCTGGCAGTAGACATCTCCGTAGCCTACAGTGGACATGGTCACTATCAAGAAGTATACACACGTCCAATAGGATAACTGCTGAGGATTTTTGAAGTCCAATGGATCTCCAGAATTCTCCAGCTTCAAAGTAAATAAATAATTACAAAAGGTGTCAATAAAATGTCGGTTTATATCAGATAAGCATCAGAATAAGCTAATACCTTAAACAGATGTGGGATTTCCCTATACATACAATGAAACTGCAACAGAAATTCTGCTGGTAGTTTTAGATTCTGTATAAATAATAGAATGATGACAATGCTTATAATGGTCTACCTTGAGACAAACCTATTGTTAACATTTTTGTTTTTGTGTATGCTTGCATGTTTGTTATCTTTTCTTTCAAGGATAACAGAGCCAATTACTATGGAACTTGGTGAAGAGGTTTTTTGATACTATCTTAATTACTTTAGCAAAAGGAGAGGAGTTAAAATGGGGTACAAAGTCAAAAACACTAAATACAGAAAGAGCCGAAAGACTATGAACTGGCTGCGCAGTGTTTTTCCTGTCTGCGTCCACGGTCTCGTTGCCATCTGCCACCATCATACAAAGGCGTGGATGAAACCATACAACATTTTTAAAAATAATTTTAAAGGCTTTACTTATCAACTTTATGAAAGGAGATGCTGAAACTGGCCACCGTCGTTGTCCATATATTTTTTGCACCTCTTTCGGAAGCTATCCATCACTCGCCGTAGTTCACATTGGGAAATGCTGACAATTTCCTGGCAGATATTTTGTTTTAATACTTCCAGGGTGTGTGGGTTTGTCTTGTACACTTTGTTTTATGTTACCCCAGAGATAGAAATCACAGGAGGTTAGGTCAGGGGACTGAGGGGGCCACAAATCTACTAATAATTCTGTCCTCAAACATACTTTCATAAAGTTATTAAGTAAAGCCTTTAAAAGTAGTTTTAAAAATGTTGTATGGTTTCTTCCGCACCTTTCTATGATAGCGGCAGATGGCAACGAGCCCCAACGATGCGGACAGGAAAAACACTGTGCAGCTGGTTCATAGTCTTTTGGCTCACTCTGTATATACCTATTACAAAAAATCATTATAGAAATGTATAAGCCTAATTTCTATGATGAGTTTGTTATTTACAAAATGTCAGTAAGATGAAAATTAGGTACTAAGGAATTATAGGAATGTTTGATTACTATTATTCATATACATAAACTAGTTTATGTTTGGTGCATAATAAAAGTAATAAGCCAAAGTTGATTTAAGGAAGTGCAATAAAGCAAAGTAAATATGTTTATGTAACCATTTAATAAACAAGACTAACAATTAAACTATCATCATCATCTTAACAGGTGATAGTCTAGAAAGACTGTTCCAGTCTACATAAAATTCTACCGCCATCGCTCCACAGGGCAACCCAGTGATCTTTACCCTGCTAGTATATAGAAGTTCAAGATCGCTTGCGAGATCCTGCTTCTGGGCATACACAAGATGTGCTAGAACCAATTTTCTTGATATTGATGAATATACTGCATAACAAGTTCCATTCCCACTTCTTGTAGGATGTCTTCATTTCTCTGATGGTCCCGTTACTGTAGCCTACTGTTCGGTGCATAAACTTCATTTCTATTTTCATCACACTTTGATAAGGTCCAAGCTTCGCTACCATAACAGAGGACAGGTCTTGCCAAGGTCTTGAACAGGCAAGTAGGGTATGTTTTCGGACTAAGGAAGATTTCATTGTACTGTTGATAATGCCAGCTGATTTATTGAATTTGTAGATTTTTTGTGACATACCTAGGTAATCAACTTCATTAACCCTTTCTAAAATTTTGTCATTTACACAAATTTTGCTGCGTATAGGCTCTTTGGCACAGTATGCCATTACTTTTGTTGTT
This sequence comes from Deroplatys truncata, assembly GCA_030765065.1. Lineage (NCBI taxonomy): Eukaryota > Metazoa > Arthropoda > Insecta > Mantodea > Mantidae > Deroplatys > Deroplatys truncata. Next base: position 298,244,760 of record CM060975.1, on the reverse strand, counting down.
ACTGTGGATATACTCATCAGCTATTGATGTTAAATTACAGATGTTCATTGTAAATCATTTTCTGAAGTGACTAGCAAGACCAAATCATCTATAAAATCAGGGCATCTAGGTGTACATGTCGATTTATAGTTATGACCATGCCTTGTGTTTCTAAATTCTTGTATTATTGCACTCATATAAATATTGTATAAGAAAGGTGAGAGAGGACATCCTTATTTGACACAGTAAAAGTTTCTCTCAAATTTTTATTTAGACATTCGATAATAGAAGAAAATAATAAGACGTATTTCAGAAACGGCTGGTACAACAAACATTTATTTGAAATAAACTGTGTGCTTTAAAGAGATCTACATTTCTTGTGCAGTAATTTTTTGTCAATCTCTTAACATTTACTAGTTACAAAATTCCTTTCTAATGAACAGGACTTCAAGCTATTCCCAGAAAATATACATTTCATCTGTAACCAATTTAGATTATTTGCATCTTTTGTGATGTTAGACATGTGTTTGGGTATTAATATTTCTCTGCTCTAGCAACATCATCTTTCAAAATGTCATTACCATGTTTCATCTAACGTCCTAAGAGAATATTTAAGTTATTATATGCCTAATTTCATCATATTGATGTTGGCAAGTGTTGTATTTTCCTTTGCTATGTCTGCATCATGTGGAGTTTATACACTGGTGTGCAAAACCCAAGGACGAGATGGATAAAGTAACATAACAAATTAACTCCTTGGTCGAAGTAGATGAAGGTGCCGGAACATGTTGCCAGAGGTCTCTCACACATACACAGAAAGCTGGACGTCACGTGGCGTGAGTGTAGCGAGCCTATAGTGCCAAATGGGTCTGGTCCCGCAACACGGGGCAGTTGACGAAACAGGACAAGACGGAGTGTGGCAATTAGCGAGCTGTTGTGGTGCACTGTAGTGGTGTTCTTCATTGCAACATGGCCCGTAGACACCATTTGGATGACTTCACACGGGGAAGAATCATCGGGAAACTGGAAGAAGAGCGAAGTGTGACGAGTGTTGCTCAGGAGTTTGGAATTGCTCTCAGTATTGTTTCACGTGCATGGAGTACCTTCCAAACCACAGGCACTGCTGTCCCAAAGAGAGGCGGTTGTGCACCACGCTCAACTACAGCAGCAGATGACCGCTACATTGTGCAACAGGCAAGAAGGGACCCACGCCAAACAGCGGGTGCAATTGCAACCACGTTTAACAGGACAGCTAGGCACGCAATCTCGCGATACACAGTGGCACGGCGACTACACAGAGGTGGTCTCCTTGCCCGACGGCCAATACGTTGTGTTCCATTGACATCCGCACATCGGCGGCACAGTTTGCGATGGTTCCAAGAGCATCAAAATTGGACCAACGTAGAATGAGGTCGCGTGCTTTTCTCGGATGAGAGCAGAGTCAGTCTAAGTGGTGATTCTCGACGTACTCTCTTCTGGCGAGAGGTGGGAACACGTAATGAACCCAGGAACATCCTTGAACATGATCGTTTTGGTGGTCCGGGTGTTATGGTTTGGGAAGGCATAATGTTGCATGGGCGCACCGACCTCCAAATCTTTGAACACGGTACGCTCACTGATCAACGTTGTTGTGATAGTGTACTCCTTCCCATGTGCGTCTTTTCAGGGGTGCAGTCGGCCCTGTCTTCATTTTTATGGATGACAATGTGCGACTGCATCGAACAGCGCAGGTGGAGGATCTCTTGGAACGAGAGCATATTCGGCGAATGGACTGGTCTGCCCGTTCCCTCGATTTAAATCTCATCGAACACGTGTGGGAGTGCTTTGGGGAGACGCATTGCAGCACATCCACATGCACCAACGACCATCCAACAGTTGTTAACAACGCTGGTGGAGGAATGGAACGCCCTACCACAAAAAATGCTTACCAACCTTGTGGCCAGCATGGGAGCACGATGCAGAGCATGCATTGTTGTCCCTTTTACGCACCATGTATCTGTTTCTGTAAATCTAGAGAGCCATCTTATGTCGTATTGACTTTAGTGTAGCTTATGGTCTATGAATAAAAGTGGCATTTCTGTTCGTCTCATTGCATATTTCGTTTAGTTGCCTACTGTAGCAGTTCCCTCTTTGTATGATTCAAGTTTCATCGAGCTATTTTACTTCGCAGTGTCCCAGCATGCGAAGATTACTTTCGTCCTTAGGTTTTACACACCAGTGTATTTAAGATCCCATATATCCCAGATCACCTGTACAATCCAACCGTTTAGTATGATCTAGAATTGCAAAATGGGTAAATGTATGAAAACCAGTTCAATGTGGACACATCTTTTTAGATTGCATCAAATAACAAAGCAAGTCTGTATCAACATTTGAAACGTAGTTACAGCTAATGCAACTTTCATCCTATGCAAAACTCCAAACATCCACTCTTCTTCTTAAACAAATTAGTTCATCTACTAGACAAGTATCACAACCCCGTAAAATCTTTACCGACGGTTCAGCAACTAATGAAGGACGTGGTTGTGCAGTGGTATACCCCGACTATGTAATGCTCTATGTATTACCGAATTTCTTTACTGTGTTTTCTTGTGAAGTCTTTGCCATAAAAGAAGCTCTTATGTATATAAATAAGTCTCTCTAAGAAGCCCACTTCACTGATTCCTTAAGTGTGCTACTAGCTACACAGAAATCTGAGCCCTCCCATGCAATGATACAAAACATTTGTTTCTTGTGCTCCAAAATTAACAACGCAGGGAAAAGGTATTCTTTATATGATTCTCTCCTACATAGGTACAGATGGCGATCGAAGTGCTAAAGAAACATCCAGTCATCCTCTAAGTGACCCATCTAGTTTCCTCGCAACAAGACGTTATCACCTTCATTCAACGAGCGTGCATGCAGAAATGGAAGACAGAGTGGTTATCACTTGACAGCAAAAGTCACGAAACTAGTTCAGGCTGTACCAACTCTTTCCAACGTCTACGAACACTCAAACCACGAAATCAAGAAATCATCTCTCGTCTGAGAATTGGCCACTGCAAGCTAACGCAGCCTCCAACCTGTGCTAACTGCAGCACGCCGTTAACCATCCAGCAATCATTGTTGACTACCCATTGTACACCAAATGTAGACAAGCCAGTATCTTGGATTTCTCCAGTGTCGTGAATACACCAGAAAAATCTGATGTGTTACACTCACATGAATTTCTTCACTCTTGTACAAAATATTTTTACAAACGTTTATTCTCCATATGCTTCATGTTAATCATATTGCTAATTTTCTTGTAGGTGCAAGGGGAATTCGTAGACTTTAAGCTATAGTCAAATATTTTAAGAGCTGGTTGCTATGTGGAGTATTCCATTCTCTTTGCATGTCCAGGGCATAAAAAATGAATAACGAATTCCCATTTGAGAAAAAATATTGGAAAGTTTAAGGGAATAACAAGCAATATTTCGAAAATGGTTCACTCAACAAAAAAAATGTACATGACATACATTGTGTATTTTAACGCGATCTACATTTTTTGTGTAGTAAAATTTTGTCTATCTCTTATGGTTTACCAGTTATGCAAAAGTCGTTCACGATGAAGAATACGTTTGGAGACATTCCCAGAAAATTCAAGATATACATTTCATTTGTCATGAAAATATCTTAAACATATGATAATTTAATCAAAATCGTTAAAGCCATTTTTGAGAAAATTAAAATTTTCGAAAAATCTTCCATGTAAAGGGTAATCTGGGGTGGGGGCATTTTCTTGAAAACCTTCGTGTCGCATCCTTGGAAGATACTGAACCTAAATACCAAGTTTGGTGTTTATCCGACTGTTCGTTTCTGAGTTATGCTGTTCACAGACACACACACGGACATGCTTCCAAAAATGTTTTTTTGGATTCAGGGGGTCTCAAAACATATCTCGGTATCGAATTTTTGGGTGGAATACAATACTTCCCCTACTTACTATACGTAGTAGAGAAAGTAAAAATGTATTATATTCTTATGGATGAAATAAATACAATACAATAAGGTATGTGCTTATTATCATTGTAATTGTAAGTATGATAAAGTGAGGCGGTTGCGGGGATATTACAAGTGTTTCACCGGGAGTTCGAGATGCGGCGATCGGCGCGTGAGCAACCGTGCGGTGGCCATAGTGTCAAGGAAAATCACTGTACATTTCTAAAGGTTAACCACCAGCTTTGCTTCGTCATTCTGTAGACGAGGGGGAGAAAGATCGGTGTTATTTTTCTAACGAACTAACAAGAGAGCTGTGACCTCCCCACTTTGAAGAAACAATAATGTGGAAAGACGCCACTTCTTTCGACACTCGCACCACTGGTCATTAGGTAGTCCTTTTCGGTGCTAGTAGTTAACATTACAGCAGTTCTGTTATAAATCGGATGAAAAAGAGAGGTTTTTTTTATCACTAGTGTTAAATCATACAATTCCAAGTTAACAATGCCATAAGATAAGCGACATACATGCAATACATACCAGGTGGATGATACCTGCTGCCGTAAGCCACACAGATATGAATATGGACACCAGCTGAGCAAGACGAATTGAGCTCGATGTCTTGAGGATGTTGAGGTACTGTAGAATATCTGGCACAGTCATCAGACGTAAAGCTCTCAGGAATCTTAAACCTAAACACACAAACCTTGTGCTATTTCAATTGCTCTTCCACAAATAATGCTATTCTACAAGAGCCTTCTACAGAGCCTTCATTTGGATGCGTGGCCAAATTACGGGGAATTGCTTGCCTCGCACTGCACTATTTCTAACCGATTCCGTCCCCCCTCCACTCTCCCACATCTCCGTGTGCCGGTTAATCAGTTGAAGTGAAGTCTTTGTACAGAGGTTGTGAGACCACGTGTTTAGTGTTAGTCCGTAAAAGTCGTATACTTTAGCACACGGAATCTTCACGTATGATTCCTATGTGACAAAGAACTCTTGAAGAGAAGTGAGGCGGCGATTTATAGACTGATTTCTTGCTGTTCGTGTGCCTCGTAGAGAAACGGTTCGTGAATATACCGGGTGGTTACAATTAAAGTGACGGTGTTCAGCGTGGCGTAGCACACTGTAATGATCATAGGAGGCTGAAACTTCGTACATATGCTAATTAAGCAATGAAATATTAGATGGTTAGAAAAAATATACAATATGGTGGTTGAGGCAAAAATGCTATATGGGATAGAAGTATGGGGATTAGAAGGAGGATGGGAAGTCATAGATGAGGTGCATAGGACATTTTGCAAAGAAATACTTGGGCTACCAAATGCAACCGCTAGACAGGTAGCACAAATAGAGCTGGGTAGAGTGCCAAGCAAGGGGAGGATCGTGGAAAGGGCATTGAAATTTTGGTATAGAATATTGAAATTGGAAGAAAGGAATTTGTTAAAATTGTGTTTAGTATATCAAGAGAAAAGTTTAAAGAATAAGGGATGGGTAGACTGTCTCAGAAATAACTTGGAAAGCAGTGGGTTACGGGAAATGTGGAGAAGAAGAGAAAATAATGTGAATAATTTCTGGAAGTTGGCAAGAAAAAGATTTGAGGACATAGAAATACAAAAAATATTCAGTGAGATAACTGACATGAGATCTTTAGTCTTCTATATACCAATGAAAGACACATGGCGAAGGGAAAAGTATATAGAAGTAACAAATAAAGAGGATCGGGAAGGTATTGCATGGTTGAAAGCAGGTGTATGGAGATTAAAAGGCTTAAGGAAAGGTATTTCACAAAACCAATGTCCTATATATGGCGGAAAGGAGGACGTGGAACACATTTTATTTGAAGTGTGAAGAAAAGAGTATATCAACAAGAAATGGTTTAAAATAGATAGAAATGTAGCGGTAGTTGACATGTTTAAAAAAGACAGTAAGAAGATGGGACAATTTTTATACAAAGTGAGAAATAAATGGATATGGACAGTAAATAGACAAATGGAGTAATAAACTAGAATTAATAAACTATTGTAAAATATGACTATGACCGGTAAAGAGCCAGGGCTGAACACCGGACATATTCACCTGCATAAATAAATAAAATTAAAAAAAATTAAGCAATGCGCTCCTGAATTATGTCAAACAATGTTTCACCTGGCGAGCGACATGTGGCGTTCCCTCATCTTGCATGAAAATAATGGCATGGTCACAATTGCGTTCTTGCAAAGCTGGAATCACATGTTGCAAATGTCACTGTACACCTATACTCTATCTCAGACAAGAACGACCCTATTCTTTCTTAAATATCGCGAAACAATGGGCCATCATTTGCCTCTCACCACTTCTTAATTAAGGTTTGCCTCGGCTGTATTTTATTTCGGCAGGCTGACAGGCCTATTGCACACAAGTGTTCTGGGCTTATGAAGCATGCGATGTGTGGCAGAGGAAATACAGTTTTAAATATCAGAAGTCACTTTACATCTCAATCAGCATTCACCTCGAGGCCTACTTTATTCCGAGAGGGCCGCATGCTATACAACTGTTTCGTTAGACTGCATATTATTTAACCGTAATTAGTTAAGTGTACAGCTGCGCCTGTCTTCAGTTTAATCTATGCCTCTGTGCTTATGTATATGTCTGTTGTAAACATTCCTTTTAGAATTCACGAGCCTAGAACATATTTGTGGCATCTGTGCACGATACAGACAAATGAATCTAAAAAGTATAGATTTTTCTCTCCCCGAAACTAATTCGCGCTGAGCTGTGATTAGAAAACTACATAGACCTCTTAGAGACGGTTGTTTGCGAAAACAAGAAACCCATGAACTTCCTTTACCAATCAGCGGCCCAAGAGCGTTCCATCTCATTGTCTCTATCTCTTTCTTGCCTCCCATATGTTTACAAGAGGATCGCTCTAGTTTGAGACAGATTATAACAGGCCCGCGTAGTGTCATCTGACCAACAACGAAGGAGCTTGTGGACCACACACCTTTACTCAATAATGGGGTCGAACCCAGTTCTGTATATTGTCAAGAGTAAAATGCGTCTCATTGGTCCACAGAATATTCCTCGGCTATATATTATCCATGCGTGCCAAAAAACCGATGGGTAAGGTCACGGCGTTGCTTAATACCTTGGGGTTTCAACTGCTGCACGGTATGAATTTTGTAGAGATACCAGATCAGATTTACAGCGCCAGATTTTCACCTGTTGACAAGACTTGGAACTATTTTTTACATAATTTGTGAGCGCATTATTTATTTAGCTCCCTTAACGATCATTTTATTCCGTGTTGAGCCACGCCTAACACATTCATTCGCTGTTTATCCTCATCTTATGTAGGACTTACACCCCCCAGGACTTACAGGCGGGTACCTGGGGTCAGAGGCTCATCGAAGAGCAGACACATTCATGGAGCAGACAGAAGAACCAGGATGGGTGATCAGCCCGATGCCCGGAGTGGGATGAAGGAAGTAGATGTAACGAAATGAAGGCGAAATGGAGGAAAGAAAAGGTGATGATGGAGCAGTTGGTGGAATGAATGGCGGGGGAAACCGGAGAACCCGGAGAAAACCCGCCCAGACGCCGCTTCGTCCACCACAAATCCCTCATGCGTGTCCCTGGGATTGAACCCGGGCCGCCTCGGTGAGAGGCGAGCGGCCTAACCACTCGGTCTCTTTAATTCTAACCACCGTATTTAAGGAAACGGGATTTATAATTGATTAGAAACCGAAGGTAAATTGCTGTGTTCTTAAAGAGGAAAATCTCGGTGACATCGGAGAAAAAAATAGAACGAAGTTAAAAGAAATACATGAGAAAGCTTGTGCAGGAATCAGGAATTTCGTAAACCTGGGCTTGGAATGCCACTAAATCTTTAAAATTAAAACCCTAGAAGGTAGCTGTAGTTCAGGAATGTGAGTAGAGTTAATTCCTGTAAATGAGTGTTGGATCGTGTTAATGATCGCTTTATTGGCCCACCTTTATTTATTTTTTTTACAGGAGAAGCGTGGTTTTATTTATGTGGCCATGAAGAATTAATGAATGTTAACGCAAATTTCCTTAAAAGGTGTGAGAGATGCAGCACATGGACATAATTACCAGCATTTTCTATTATAAAGATATGTGGTTATTGCAGTTATAATTTGCATGAGAAGTTTATGCGCTTGAATATAAAGGTGTATAAATACTCGACTCCGCGGGCAAACAGCGTGCTTCCTGGCGCCAAGAAAGTTCCTGTAAGGCCGGCCACACGTTCAAATGAAGGCTGTGTATAATAAAAGTATTCTTACCTATCCATGTTCTATCCAGGTATATTGAGACAAACGAAGGTGGAATTGTGAAGTAATCTACAAACGAATACATTTCCAGCATGAACCACAATTTGTCACTCGCTGCTATAAACTGAAACAAGACAAACAAAAAAGTCAGTACAGCTGCGCTTGTTGTCCCAATGAGTTATTTCGAATGGTCTTGTAGATGTAATAAGAAACATAAGGTAATGCTTTATTCAAATTTTAGATCTGCAGAAGTGTGGGGAAATAAAAACACACTAATAAAGCAGCACAGTGCTCACTTACAGCCCTGAATAAATGAAAAAAGAGATGGTAGGACTAAGGAACAACTGCTGAAGACATATATGGGTGATAACTGTTATAAAAAGGTTATTCTTTCACACATACCGTATGTAGGTTAAACTTCGAAAGGTACAATCACACCGAAAAATTCAAAGATATAGCCGGAATTTGAACCATCACTGATTGATCTAACAGTGATTAATTATGAAGCCCGAGATTTAAAGTGTCGTCCTCCGTGGTCTAGTTCCCGAGGTCGTGGGTTCAAACCCGGCGGAGAGCGATAAGTTTTTTCTGGCCTAAAAATCTTGAGCATGGCTTCCTTAGGAAAGGGAGTAAAGCCAGTGGTCCCGTGTCGTGCATTTACGGTACGTAAAAGAACCTCAAGCCTGATAAAAAGACCTCTGAGCAAACTTTCTGGTGTTTCACGCCGAATATAGATGGGACGCTAAGAACTATAGTAATTAAAGAGGTCCATATATAAAACTCAATTTAATTTTGGGATTTAAAGTACTTACGATATTATAAGTTGCCATTAGGATATGTTATCTCAAAATTATTTTGAGTACGCCTAGTTGTCTACCGGGAAAAAACCCGAGTCTGCTAGAAAATGTAACGTGCCGGCATGTTGGAATGGTTACTCAATTGATTAGAGCAGTGGCACGGAACATTTGAACATCCGTGGTTCAAATCCCGGCTATGATATTGATTTTTTAAACTGATTCTACCTTTCAAACTATAGCCTACACACGGCATGTGTGAAATAACAATATATTTACATTGAGATGTAAGTCACCATTGGATATGGTATCTTAAAATGAAGTCTGAGAACGGCTTGTGGTTTTCCGAAAAAAAAATCTTAATCAGTTGCAGAATTTAATGTTCTGCCGGCAAGTTGCCAATGGTAGTTCAGTTGGTTAGAGGAACAGCATGGGAAGGCAGAGGATCTATGGTCCAAATCCCGGGAATAGCCTTGAGATTCCATCTTTCCAATAACAAAATTTCTTTAAATGGAAAATATGCAGGGTAGTTTAAAGTCTTGGCAACTTGACTACCTTTTAATTTACGTGTTTTATTTACTTAAATCGTCACGAAGTATTAATTAAATAATGAATTATGTAAAGTCCATTGGAAAAACAGAATAAATTCAGTTTTAAAAATCCTCAAGGATATCAGTTTTACTGATCAAAACTTTGTTCTTCCACAGTTATTTAAGTGTTAGTTGACATAACCAACACTTAAAGCAGTAAACACAACTTATTTCACATGTAAATGGAAGCAAAACGACAAAAATGAACTTAATCCTTTTGTTTCTTAACTGTTCATTACGATTCCTCTGCCCACCTGCAATTACAACTTTTTTTTCTTTCATTCCTTGTATGTAAGAATAATAATAATTAGAGGGTTTAAAAATTTACAATAGCATTCAATTTTCGGGAAAAGCTACAGGATGTATGAGTGAAACTAGAATGCAAATTGAAATACATAAAAATAACATTCATTATACCAGAAAATTCTCAATAAAAACTGCTGTTTCAAATCCAAGGATGGAAGCTTACTACTATTACTGTATCACTTGATTAATTCCAACCGTATTAACTTACCTGAAAATTTAAAAAGCAATCTGAATTCAAATACATTAGAACAATCCTACCCACCCCTATTAAAAATAAAAAATATGATGTGTTACACTCACATGATTTCTCTACTCTTGTACAAACTATTTTTACAAACGCTTATTCCCCATCTACTTCATGTTAATCGAGATGTTAATCTTATTGCTAATTTTCTTGTACATGTAAGGGGAATATATATTTACAAGGGCAATATCGAAATACAGTAGCCTTTAAGTACATACATATCTCTTAATAGCTGGTTGCTAGGTGCAGCACCATTCCCTTTCCCACAGATTAATACTCTTTGCATATCCAAGACAAAAAAAATGAATAACGAATTCCCATTTGAGAAAATAAGTATTGAAAAATTTAAGGGAATAACAAGCAATATCTCGAAAATGGTTCACTCAACAAAAAAATGTATTTGACATAAATTGTGTATTTTAACGCGATCCACATTTTTGTGTAGTAAACTTTTGTCTATATCTTATGGTTTACCAGTTATGAAAAAGTCGTTCATAATGAAGAATACTTTTGGAGACATTCCCAGAAAATTCAAGATATACATATTATTTGTCATGAAAATATCTTAAACATATGATATGTTAATCAAAATCGTTAGAGCCATTTTTGAGAAAATTAAAATTTTCGAAAAATATTCCATGTAAAGGGTACTCTGTGGTGGGGGATTTTCTTGAAAACCTTCGTGTCGCATTTCTGAAAGATACTGAACCTAAATACCAAGTTTGGTGTTTATACGACTGTTCGTTTATGAGTTATGCTGTTCACAGACAGATACACAGACAGGCAGACACAGACAGACAGACACACAGACACACACACACGGACATGTTTCCAAAAATGCTTTTTTGGATTCAGGGGATCTCAGAACATGTATTTCCGGTGAAATCTCGGTATCGAATTTTTGGGTGGAAAACAATACTTCCCCTACTTACTGCACGTAGTAGAGAAAGTAATAATGTAAATAAACTAATGAAATGAATGCTTCTGACACAAGTAGTGGATCTGCATAAATGCCATAACAAAGATTATCATTTCAGTTAAATAAATCACTTACAGGTAAAGCGTGGAACATAAGAACATTATATTAACATGCAAAATTAACACTACAAGATAAATACATACTTAAGCTTTCACGGCCGGCGTCAACATTATAAAATTATTGTTAAAATTCTTAAAACACACCGGGCTTTTTGGCCGTGGTCTAAACGATAAAACATCGCCTGACATTTCGCCCGACATTCCGGCGGGCATCTTCAGAGGACACATTGAGCGGCTTCTGGCACCAACCAAGTTTGGTATTTAACCTACTTTTTGTTTTTGAGTTATGCACATGCACACACGGGCATTTTTATAAAAATGTGTTTTGGGGAGTTCAGAGACCTCAAAACATGTATTCCCGGTGACATATTGGTATATAATTTTTGGGTGGGATGCCATATTCCATGTACTTCTTAAATTAATATTGTATGCAGTGCAGTTAAAGTAGTATACATATACATTGATATGTATGAAAACTTGTATCAAATCTACTTTTGTTTATTACTCTTATAATATTTGTGCTATGTGTTCATTTGAATACGATATACTGTATTATCATTGTATTCAGGATTTTTGTGCTTGAGCAACTGGCCATAGCTCTGCCACATGAATAAATAAATAATAATACACATTTTTTACTATAACTTTGTATTGATAATGTTATGACTATTATGTACTGTTAATTTATCTCTTTATCAGACAATAATTTTTTTCTAATTCGCTTGTGACTCTCTCGTGCATCCGTAGGTGGATTCACATCAGTTTCGGAGACAAATTCTTACAGAAATAATGGTTAATATGGAGAAACCGTTTTAATTTAAATATGATACAAAGAAAGGGGAAGTAACTGTCAGTTTCATATGGGAAGCTTGGAGACTGAAGAGATTTTGGATTGGTGTGCAAATAATATGACGTATTATTAAGTATTGTCATACCAGACACATTTTTGCGTCGCATTGTCGACAGTATTATTGGGTAACTGATTATTTCTTTCGGCTGAATGAGCCTTCTCCTTTGGCGCCGACCACGCCAGAGAGAGTAGGCTTTGTTTTGAACCTCCCCCTGGTATGACGCCAACTCCGGCTTACCGTCACTTTGTGAGTAAGTGTGTAAGGAATAGGTTGCGTGTGGCCAGTCCTCGACAGCGTGGCATCTCCCCTCATTCCTTTGTTCCCCTGTGTGTAATGTAGGCCCACCAAGAGTTTTATCAATAAATCACAGGTAATGTGTGTGTGATGTGAAATTTGTGTATTTTGTCAAAAAAACCTCACGCCTTCATCTGAATGTAGACACCAAGGTCCTGGTCCTCTTGCAGTATCTGAGCTACGCTTCGCCATGTGCGTGTTGGGGTGATCAAAATCTAGTAATTTGCTGGGAACCTTTTGGCCCTCACCCCAGCATGTAACAATAAACATTTTTATTTGTGAGGTTAGAGTAAAGTAGGCAGCTCATATCCTTTCTAGAAGTCTGGGAACAAAGGAATAAAGCAAAGTACATTAAAGTCAAAATGAATGCATCAGATTAGAAAAAAAATCTGATGTGTTACACTCACATGACTTTCTCTACTCTTGTACAAACTATTTTTACAAACGCTTATTCTCCATCTACTTCATGTTAATCGAGATAAACATTTGCAGACTCTATCTTATTGCTAATTTTCTTGTAGATGTAAGGGGAATATATATTTACAAGGGCAATATAGAAATACAGTAGCCTTTAAGCACAGACATATCTCTTAATAGCTGGTTGCTAGGTGCAGCACTATTCCCTTTGCCACAGATTAATACTCTTTGCATATCCAAGACAAAAAAAAATGAATAACGAATTCCCATTAGAGAAAATAAGTATTGAAAAATTTAAGGGAATAACAAGCAATATCTCGAAAATGGTTCACTCAACAACAAAAATGTATATGACATAAATTGTGTATTTTAACGCGATCTATATCTTTTGTGTAGTAAAATTTTGTCTATCTCTTATGGTTTACCAGTTTACCAAAAGTCGTTCACAATGAATACTTTTGGAGACATTCCCAGAAAATTCGAGATATTCGTTTCATTTGTCATGAAAATATCTTAAACATATGATATTTTAATCAAAATCGTTAGAGCCATTTTTGAGAAAATTAAAATTTTCGAAAAATGTTCCATGTAAAGGGTAATCTGGGGTGGGGGGATTTTCTTGAAAACCTTCGTGTCGCATCTGTAGAAGATACTGAACCTAAATACCAAGTTTGGTGTTTATCCGACTGTTCGTTTCTGAGTTATGCTGTTCACAGACAGACACACAGACACACACGGACATGTTTCCAAAAATGCTTTTTTTGGATTCAGGGGTCTCAAAACATGTATTTCCGGTGAAATCTCGGTATCGAATTTTTGGGTGGAATACAATACTACCCCTACTTACTATACGTAGTAGAGAAAGTAAAAAAACTGCTTTAAGATGAGGGAAACTTCTATAAGATGGGAGGGGAGACCATTTCAGTTTAAGATACACAACTTGAAAACTAGAAACACTGCTGTGACCAAAACCCTCGTTTGGAATAAATCAAAGAATTTACACTTGTGCTCTTCTGGCGAAAGCTTACATCCAAATTGATACATTTTTCAAGAAAGAAAAAATAAATATTAGATCTGAATAGTGAACCAGAATATTTTTCAAACAGTCTGTGTGGTTACTTTCATGACAAACCGAATAATTTAAGGTACTAATAAGGCATTTACATAAAATGTTAATTGGGAACTGCTGTTATTATGTTGAGAAACGTTTAGAGGCCAAGAATTGCCATTCCATGTTGTTGATTACTACTGTATACGGCTTTTAAAATACTCTATATTGTATTTTTCTTTTACTTATAGCATATTTAGGAGATAATCGTTTTTAATTAACATATCCAACATTCTGTATGGGATAATTCTGGATGAATAAGTTCCTGAAATATGTAGTTATAAGTTCATGAATCATCACAGATATTTCAGACACGTTATGAAAAAATGTGTGATTAAAACCCCTTACGGGTTTGTAATAAATGTGACAGTTCTTCATTTCAAAGATCTAAAGCAAATTAGATACCTTTTTACATTAATTTGTAAATGTTATTGGTAATCCAACAGAAATGACATTTTCATCATGGTTTGCATCGAAGGTTCTGCATTTGGGCAAGTTGCTTTGTTTGATGTGCTCTGTGAGTTTATATTTGGTTTTAATCCAGCACTTGCGTGGAATCAAATCACTGGTATAAGGGTTAACAGCAACTGCTAGTTCTAGAATTATTATAAACTATCCTCTAGCACCAAGCGTAAGGTGTCCGACCAGTGTTAAGCTTTCATCGTCAAGGTTTGAAAAGGTATACTTACTCGTATAAAAAAGTACACCATAAAAAATATATTGAAGGCTAAATCTATCTGCTGCGTGATGTTGTTACTCCATTTTTGACATCTCTCCACCTCCTCACTGAAAAGGAAACAAAGGGAATTTAGTTTAAACGTGCTGCTTAGAGGTTCGTCATTTTGAAGGTGCAAATCCCACCACACTCCCATTCCAGGTATTTCTTATAGTATGCTAGTGCTTATAACCGGCAAACAAGCTCAACACTATTGCTCTATCCTGCGCTATAGTTCCTTGTTGGCTTTTTAGATGTCATCTTGTGAAACAAAGAGCAGCAAGATAGCCAATTAAATACAGATTAAAACAAATAAAAAATTAACTTTTCCACAGTCACGTAAATAATACCGTAGCTTCAGGATAAGGATTTACTGTTAAGAATGCTACAGGTTTTGTGTATATATTTTATTCACTGCAGATGGGTGGCAGAATTAAATGTAAAAAATAAGACTACAAAAGTAACTGTTGAGATAGTTTGCAAAAATATGTAACAGATGTTCTCAAAACTATATATTATGGCTTAATTTACTCGCACATCCAATATGGCATAGAAGTATGGGGTGGCTGTAGTAATACCCTCATCCAGAGGGTTCTAGTACTCCAAAAGAAAGGTATCAGAACAATGTTCAAAATGGGAAAACGTGAATTCTGTTAGCAAGTCTTCAAAAGAGAAAAACTGTTTACTGTAGTGTCTTTGTGCATATATAAAGTAATCTATCTGACTGAACTGCACAAACCTAAAACAAATAGTGAATACATGGTCACGACACAAGATGTAAATTGTACTTACACCAAAATAGTTATAATTTAAAATCTATAAACAAAGATCCTTTTATATTTGGTTTATATATGTACGAGGGCTGATCAATAAAGACTGAGATTGATTTTTTCCTGTAGCTTTCTTGAGAGTTTCCTGTCTCTACCATGAATATTTGAAAAGAGCGGGGTTTCATGTATAATGTCCATAGACGGCAGCACTCTCGTATCGCTAGGTTGGTAGTAATGGTGTATATTGTTGACCCTAGTTGAATTTCGCATACCACAAAATGAAGGTGACACAAGAGGAGCAATAAAATTTTGTTTTCGTTTAAATATACAGCCTCTGAAACTTTGGAAAAGCTGAAGCAAGCATACGGTGA
Source organism: Deroplatys truncata (assembly GCA_030765065.1). Lineage (NCBI taxonomy): Eukaryota > Metazoa > Arthropoda > Insecta > Mantodea > Mantidae > Deroplatys > Deroplatys truncata. The sequence goes on along the minus strand of CM060975.1, from coordinate 298,229,055 downwards.
AGATGCACTACCTCGTGCAACAGTGTTTAGGTGGTTCAAAGACTTCAAAGTAGAGCGAGTCCTCTGTGCTAAGCAAGGTGGGCCTGGTGCTTCGGCTTCTGCTATGACTGAAGTCAACATCAACACAACTGCTGTGATTGTTGTTTTCACTCACACCACTGTTACAGCAGCGTACTACACGTCAGTATTGGCTACACCGAGGAAGCACATTGCAAGGAAACATCCAGAACCTATCACAACAACGTGCGGTCTCACGTTGCAAATCAAGTCCAGAAATTTTTGGCTAAATTCAACATTACCTGTGTGCCGCATCTGCCTTATAGCCCCAATCTTGTCCCCTGTGATTTCTTTTTATGCCCATCACTAAAGGCAAAGCTCCGGGGCATTCGATTTGAGAGCACTGAAGCAGTGCTGAAGAAAAGTGAGGCGATTCTCAAAGAATGGCCTGTACCATGTGTTCAAGGACTGGCAGAGACGCTATAAAAAGTGCATTCAAGTAGGAGAGGACTACTTTGAAAAAGACCATGTCAACATTGAAATGGAGTAATAAATATCTGTGAAAAAAAATTAGCCTCAGTCTTTATTGATCATCCCTCGTACAACCGACTACCAACTGAAGTAAAACGTGAAAGCAACAGTATTAAATTCAAACAGAGTGTAAAAAAATATCTTTTAAACAATCCCGTATAAAATATTAATGATTTTCTTCTTTGTACTTAACAATGCTTGAAAGTGCCTGCATATAATATTCATACTGTAACCTTTCAACAAAGTGCAAACATTAATTAGCTTTGAAGATTTAGAAGCTAGTAACAGTGATGTGTCATAATTAAAAATAAAGAGAGTTGAAGGTTGTTACACCACATCACTAAAATGTTCTTACTTGAACGCGTTTCGGGAGACTGTTTGCTCCCTCGTCAGCATGTTTTCAACTGAGTTTTCCGTCATTGTCTGGGGAATGTGTGTGGCTAGTGGTGTTTTCTCTGGTGCTGGGCTGATGAACCTCCAAAGGCTGCTGGGTGGCGGTAGTTCGAAATTCATTAGGTGATTCCTGTGTTTGACGATATGTATTTTTTCCCAAATGTCCAATTCATTGCTGCTGTTGATCGGTTTTAAGAGTTTTATGTTTGGAGTGATATCATGGTTTGAAGACCAGAAATGATGTGCTACTGCTGATTTATCCACGACAAACTTATAAAATGTCAACATACACCTAAGTAGATAACCTTTATAATAAATTATTCTACATTTGCTCTACTTAGATTTTTCCTTAATTTCCTCACGGACACAGGACAACCCTGAAAGTCAATTCATTCCATTCCTAATTCTACAGAGCTTTTCCCTCGCATAGCGACCATTGCTTGGTGGCTCGCGCGCCGGCTGCCCCGGCTCGGTCTACCGCCGAAAGAGGTATAATATCCCCACAGTCTTTTCAGGTTCTCATAGTTATAACTACAATTACAATGATAACAAGCACATACCTTATCATAAAGAATAATGGAAATGCTATTCTCATCTATCCTCAAATTTCTGGCATCTCACGAAATTTTCATTCATACTCGAGATCGAAAATGAGTGAATATCTCCCCTAATGGTTTCTTTTACTTCTTCCAATGTATCGGGGTTTGTCGCATAAACTTCATTTTTCAAGTTCCCCCATAAAAATCCCATACAGCTAAATCGGGGGACCTTGAGGGCCATAATCCTTTACTAATTACACATTATTCTGTATGCATTTATTGCACTCAATTTTCGCGCAATGCAAGGGAAGCTCATGTGCAAAATCTGGTTTCTCTATACTCCAATATGTTTTATTTTGCAATGAAACATAGCCAAATAAATGGAACCATCCTTAGTCAGAGAAGAATATTAAGTGTATGTCAACTACTCTTATCATTTCGCAGAACCCAATTGCAGCAATTTACTCGACTCTGATGACCACATGAAGAAAATTCTGATGCGTTACACTCGCATGACTTTCTCTACTCTTGTACAAACTATTTTTACAAACGCTTATTCTCCATATGCTTCATGTTAATGGAGATATCGAGATGTCAATCTTATTGATAATTTTCTTGTAGATGCAAGGGGAATATGGTAGGTTTTAAGCGATAGTCAAATATTTTAACGCTGGTTGCTGTGTGGCGCACTCCATTCTCTTTGCATGTCCAGGACAAAAAAAAAATGAATAACGAATTTGAGAAAAAGTATAAGTATTGGAAAATTTAAGGGAATAACAAGCAATATCTCGCAAACGGTTCACTCAACAAAAGAAATGTATATGACATAAATTGTGTATTTTAACACGATCTACATTTTTCGTGTAGTAAAATTTTGTTTATCTCTTATGGTTTACCAGTTATGAAAAAGTCGTTCATAATAAAGAATACTTTTGGAGACATTCCCAGAAAATTCGAGATATACATTTTATTTGTCATGACAATATCTTAAACACATGATATTTTAATCAAAATCGTTAGAGCCGTTTTTGAGAAAACTAAAATTTTCGAAAAATGTTACATGTAAAGGGTAGTCTGGGGTGGGGGGATTTTCTTGAAAACCTTCGTGTCGCATCTCTGAAAGATACTGAACCTAAATACCAAGTTTGGTGTTTATCCGACTCTTCTTTTTGAGTTATGCTGTTCACAGACACACAGACAGACACACACACGGACATGTTTCCAAAAATGCTTTTTTTGGATTCAGTGAGTCTCAAAACATGTATTTCTGGTGAAATCTCGGTATCGAAATTTTGGGTGGAATACAATACTTCCCCTACTTACTATACGTAGTAGAGAAAGTAAAAATGAATAACGAATTCCCATTTGAGAAAAAGTATTGGAAAATTTAAGGGAATAAAAAGCAATATCTCGAAAATGGTTCACTCAACAACAAAAAATGTATATGACATAAATGTTGTATTTTAACGCGGTCTACATTTTTGTGTAATAAAAGTTTGTCTATCTCTTATGGTTTACCGGTTATGCAAAAGTCGTTCACAATGAAGGATACTTTTGGTGACATTCCCAGAAAATTCGAGATATACATTTCATTTGTCATGAAAATATCTTAAATATATGATATTTTATTCAAATTCGTTAGAGCCATTTTAGAGAAAATTAAAATTTTCGGAAAATGTTCCATGTAAAGCGTAATCTGGGGTGGGGGGATTCTCTTGAAAACCTTCGTGTCGCATCTCTGGAAGATACTGAACCTAAGTACAAAGTTTGTTGTTTATCCGACTGTTCGTTTCTGAGTTATGCTGTTCACAGACAGACACACCGACATGTTTCCAAAAATGTTTTTTTGGATTCAGGGAGTCTCAAAACATATATTTTCGGTGAAATCTCGGTATCGAATTTTTGGGTGGAATACAATAATTCCCCCACTTACTATATGTAGTAGAGAAAGTAATAAGGCGTATGCAACAAACTCAAGAACTAAAAGAAAACATCAGGCGAGAAATTCAATCAATTTCGATCTCGAGTATGAATGAAAATTTCCTGAGAAGATGCCAGAGATGTGTGGATAGACAAGGACAACATTTCCAACATCTATTATGATAAAATATGTGCTTATTCTCATTGTAATCGTAATTATGAGAAAGTGAGGCGGTTGCGGGGAAGTTGTAACTGTTTCTGCGAGAGTCCGAGCTGCGGCGGCCGGCACGCCAGCCGCCAAGCGATGGTCGCAGCGTGAGGAAACAAAACTGTATTATCAAACGAGAACTTTCCTACGTTACAGAATTTTCTGTGTCCTCGACTCTTCATTTTAAACAAATGATAGCTTCTACCATAATATGTGGAGTTCTCTAATTTACACTAACGTCCACCCATGCATTTAAATCAGTATACAATTTAAATAATGCGCGTAACCTATGCCTCTTACAACCAACTTTTATAGGCTCCCATTTAATCTTTTCCTCCTTTGCAGGACCAAAATATTTACCTCTTTTTATGAATTTTATAGCCCTCTGTATCTTTTGTAACGAATAAAAATTTAAAATTGTAAAAGCATTAAACTATTTATATTTAAGTCTTCTTAGCTCTTAACTAGAATATGTATCAGTAATCTGATGTTCCATAATGATGTACAAGTCATTAGTAAAAATTCAAAGAGATTTTCTTCGAATCCTTTATTACAGACAGATGGTCATTATCCTGTATATCTTCTCTATATTCCATATAGAAGACTACTTCCAACAATTTATGACCATATGAGCTTATCATTTTATAGAACTACATTTATGTAATGCTTATTCATTCAGTTGAAAATAATGACACTGTTATTAACTAAAAGGTTCACTTCGCTTCCAAGTTCCTAAATATATATATATATATATATATATATATATAAATATATATATATATAAATATATATACATACATACATACATACAGAAACAATAAAACCCTATTCTTAGGTTACACACAAGGATTACTGTTGTGTTGTATTGCTGTTACTGCTAAATAATTAATTGTAAGCAGGAGCAGAGGACTGCTTTGCGAAAATATGATAGCATTTGCGCTTCCTATACTTAAGCTATACCTAGAAAATAATTTACTTTAACGAATTTTTCTGCAATGTATAATATACGAAGAGGTGTTTAGTGTAAGAGATATATTGATAAAAATATTTTTTTTGATAAAAAAAATTCCATTTTTAGCAACATTTACCTTGCAACACAACTTAACATAGGAAATGGTACCTAACTACGAGGGTCGTCCAATAAGTAAGTTTCCCTATTTTATAAAAACCATTATACACAGGTGATCATGTTGAATTAATTTTATGTATATTGTACAATCCTTCTGTTACTTTTCTACATAGTCAACACGTTTTTCCAAGCATTTTTGGGAACGCGACAAAGTTTTCCCAAGCCAGTGTTGTACCAGGTCGGGTCCTGTGCTCGCAACCAGCTGTTCACTGATTTGACTTCATCATCGGTGTTAAAAGTGCTTACCTTTGAGTTGGAGGAACATGTGAAAATCACTTGGGGCAAGCTCCGGTGAATACGGAGGATACGAGAAAACTTCCAAGTTGAATCTTGACCCAGGTGGAGCTCAGAAGATTCAACTGGGAAGTTTTCTCGCATCCTCCATATTCACCAGATCTTTTCCCAAGTGATTTTCAACATGTTCCCCTGACTCAAAGGTCATCATGAAAGTAAGCACTTTAACACCGTGACGAAGATGAATCAGAAGTGAACCAGAAGTCGGGTCCTGTGCTCGTAACCAGCTGCTCACTTCTGATTGATCTTCGTCACGGTGCTAAAGTGCTTACCTCCATGATGACCTTTGAGTCAGGGGAACATGTGAAAATCACTTGGGAAAGATCTCGTATCCTCCTTATTCACCGGAGCTTGCCCCAAGTGTTTTTCACATGTTCCTCCAACTCAAAGGTAAGCACTTTTAACACCGATGATGAAGTCAAATCAGAGAACAGCTGGTTGCGAGCACAGGACCCGACCTGGTACAACACTGGCTTGGAAAAACTTGTGTCACGTCTGTAAAAATACTTATAAAAACATGTTGACTATAGAAAAGTAATAGAAGGATTGCACAATATAAATAAAGTTAATTCAACATGATCAATTGTGTGTAATGTTTTTTGTAAAATAGGGAAGCTTACTTATTGGACGCCCCTCGTACATCGATTTACTTTTTTTAGACAATTCGATAGCCGATCTACAAACCATAAGAATTATAGTTAACTTCTTTAGATACTGGTATTCATATTCTGTAACAAAGTTACTTTCTGAAAGAGCTTAACTAGAGGGGATAAAGTCTTTAAGCTTACCTTGAGGCGTCAATGAAGTATATCATTAACGATGCGATACTGAGAATGAACACCAGCACAACCTGAAAACAAACACAAAATTTGTAATAATGATCATTTCAGAACAAAAACATAGTTGGAAAATTAAACCACTTAATTGTATAAAAATCTTGGGCATACTATTTTAGCAACATTACTACATATCACGGAAAATATCCTTACATCTGCCCTTTTATTTTTCTCCAGCCACCCTTTTCCGTATACCGAAGTGAACCTCTGTAGTATAATAGCATTTCCTGCATCGTTAGGAATAAAACATCCACAGAACAACGAAACTTAACTAAAACTTCCACGATTTGCTTTCAATATTTCAATTAATGCCAGGATCTCTATGAACTTGACTTAACGTGAAGGGATGTAGCATGGAGTTAGGAAAGGCTTCTAAACCAAAGGCCTAATAAGGATGCACTTAACGTAACGGGAATGACTTTCGATTGAAAATTGTTTTTATTACTTCAAGCTACTGCTTCGCGCTGATCGGTTTTAATTACCATATGGCAACAAATTGTTGTAACCGGAAGGGAAAGTTTGACAGTTGCCAAACTCTTAAGTTATATCGTCGGGTTAAGTTACGAGGGCAGTACCAGAAGTGCCCTACCTGACATATATAGCGGTTGTTGTTTCAAACAATTGACTATGGTGGAAAGTACCACCCTTATAAAGCTTAACTTTGAAGTTTGACGAAGCTACATTGTTTAGTAATTGTTTGGCAGCCATCAATAGTGAACTCTCTCAGCGACTCTGTAAACATGGATAAAACTGATCATCGTTATGTGATACAATACTTTCATTTGAAAGACCTTAGTCCAACTAATATTAAAGCTGAGCTAGATTCTAAGCTGGTGGAGTCTGCTCCTTCGTTTACAACAGTAAAATATTGGGTGGCAGAGTTTAAGCAGGTCCGTACGAGCTGCCAAGACGAACATCGCAGTGGTCACCAATGAGGTGACCACGCCAGGATTTGTGAAGAAAATCCACAAAATGGTATCGGATGACCGTCGACTGAAAGTGCGCGAGCTAGCAGACATCGTAGGTATTTCAAAAAGTGTTGTACATCGCATACTAACTGAAAATTTAGACATGAGAAAGCTATGCGCAAGATGGGTGCCGCGTTTACTCACAATGGAACAAAAGCAACGTCGTGAGGATGCTTCAGACGAGTGTTTGGCGATGTTTCGCTGCAATAAAGCCAAAGTTTTTCGACGATTCATAATCATGGATGAAACATGGGTCCATCACTTCACACCTGAGACGAAGGAATAGTCAAAACAGTGGATTGAAAGGGGAAGGCGAAGACAGTTCTATCTGCAGGCAAGGTCATTGCGTCAGTTTTTTGGGATGCGCGTGGGATAATTTTCATTTATTATCTTCAAAAATGAAAAGCAGTCAATGACGAGTATTATGCAAACTTATTGCAGCGTTTGAATGATGAAATCAAGCAAAAACGGCCGCATTTTGCGAAAAAGAAAGTTCTGTTTCATCAAGACAATACACCAGTTCGCACATCCTTTATCGCCATGGCCAAAACCAATAAGTTATAGTTCGACTTGCTTCTTTATGGACCCTATTCGCCAGACTTAGCCACCTTTGATTATTTTCTGTTTCTAAAGTTGAAGAAATAGCTTGGTGGTAAAAGATTTGCCACCAATGAAGAGCTGGAGTCTGCAGTTGATGGCTATTTTGCAGAACTCGACGGTTCTCACTATAAACACGGTATCGAAGCTATTGAACATCACTGGGAAAAGTGCATCGAGCTGAAAGGAGACTATGTAGAGAAATAAATATGTGTTTTTCCCAAAAGTTTGTGTTTTCTTTGTTAGGTCGGTTGCTTCTGACACAGCCCTCGTAAGTCACGTTAAGTCCAAATAGCTCCATTTAATACGATGTGTTAGACTTTCACGTCATGTCAATTCTAAATAGCTCCATTTAATATAATATCTTAACCTTTCACGTTACGTGCGTTAAGTCACCTTAAGTCAATCCTATAAAGCTCCATTTAATATAATGTGTTTCATGTTACGTCGCGTTAAGTTCACGTTACGCCAAGCTCATCGTAATCCTGGCTTAGCCATGTTCATGAATAAGTCGCACGATTAGGTAACAACACCATAGTTTACATGTGTTTAGTCTGTCTGTTTGACAGCGCAACACCACTGACATTATTCCACAGAATTTTCTGGAAGTAATGTCAAATTTACAACCCTAGGCTGTAGAACAAATCCTATTTAAACCGCCGCGTGCAAATTTTATCAGAAATTAGTGCGGTAAAACAGTAATTATTATATTGGGTGGAGTTGGAGAAGGTTGAATTGTGCGCATTATTGGAAAGCGTTTTGTTAATGACCATCTTAGTAGTAGAATATTGTATGTGAACATTAAATGGTATGCAGGGCGGAACGAACATAGCTTTGCATACCGACTAAATTACAAATGTAAATATATATTTGGAGTATCAGCAGCTTTTGGTAGATTTGCCTTTACTCTTTGCGAATACGTGCGTTAAAGATACATTATTATTTACCTCAAAGTGAAAAAGCTTCCAACGACTGCCTTATGAAGTGTTGTGCACATGGTGTTTGCCGGCATTACTCCCCCTCCCTTCCATTGTCGCAGTAGGAAGAGTTCTACCTGCCCTAAACATGGTTTGCTCATGCTGAAACTTCCCAGTGTGGCAGTTATCACACGCAATTCATTGTACTTCCGGTTATTGAAAGTCAGCAATGCTATTATCATGCTCTGGATACAGGTTACCAAGCAATTACTGTGTGATATTCTTAATTTTGAGCAAATAACCAGCTACTACCGCAAATGTAGTCCGATTTAAACCTTTGAGATGAAAGAGCGTAACAATATCCACTAATACCCTTCAGAGTAGTTGAGACCTACTTTCCAAACTTTCTGTGTATAGGATTGTATGGGACTGTCAGATGAAAGCAAGGAACACGCAAATCGTTACAAGTGTACAGTACGCTGGAGGTGATTAGGCTTGCTTACTAGGCAGAGGGGTTTTAGTAAGTAAACAGAGCAATCGTGTTACCGCACGGTGTATAGGTGACGTCAGGTATTGTGACGAACACTCTCCTCCCCAACCCAACAGACGGTTTTGTTGCGACTGTTCCATTTGTTCGATGTATATATAGACCAGTGGAGAACTGTGGCAGTATGTCTAAAGTAAAGAAGAGTTCATACATAAAAACATCATCACAATATGCACCGTTTGTAGTGAAATTTGGCATGGAACACAAAGGCGAAACCATCAGATGTAATATTACAGCCAGGGGCGTCATTTCAGTTTCTGCTTGGGGCGGGGAAGATTGCTTGAAGCAATTGTTCGAATTTTCATGTAAATGTTAACAATACATTTAGCCCAAAAAAGTAATCTTTTATTTCTTAAATGTGAAATATTTATATTAAAAGTAAGTTCTCTTAATTCTTTTGGTAGAGCAATAATAACCAGTAGCCGTTATTTTTAATAACTTGGGGAGGGCGGGCAATTGACCCGCGTGTAGCGCTCTAGGGAAGATATTCCCTCCATTTCTAAAGAAAGGCATGCTACTCTGACGTCATTTGTTTGTCTCTTCTAATTAATAAACAACTCACCCCCCCGTTACATTGTTACCCACTCCTATTGTCAGTTTCAGTGAGGCCGTGTAAACTTATTTCCTAACTGCTTATAATTAACAAACATCTGAAATCATTGTCATACAATAATGTTTATTTACACTACAATCACTCCGGCATTCACAGTGTTGTGATATAAAATACTGCCACAGTTAATGCCTTAATTAAATCACGAGGTAACTTTACTGAACGCTATCAATACCTAAACATGCATTGTTTTTCCCCTTCTAATACGCCTTAATTCTGATCTACGTGCTATCGAAATTGGGACTACTGCCTTCAAACTGTATGTCATATTTGTTTACAGAGAATACTGCAAGGTCATAAGAACTTCCACCTTCTCTCTCTCTTTTATTTATGGACGCTCTTTAACTACTATGGTCCATAGCGTCCCATTCTATATTGGGCGTGAAAGACCGGTAATTTTGCTCAGAGGCCTCTTTATCAGGATTGAGGTTCTTTTACGTGCCGTAAATCACCGGCTTTACTTCCCTTCCGAAGGAAGCCGTGCTAAGGATTTTTACGCCCGAATTTGAACCCGCAACCTCGGGAACTAGAGGCTAGTATGGTAACCACTACACCACGGAGGACGACCTCCACCTTCTCTCGCCACCAACCCTCGGTGCGTTCCTAACTTAATAGTTTACTTACTAAAACCCCTCTGCCTGGTGATTACATGTAGTGGAACCCTATGTAGGATTATATATACTTTTTTATTTAAACCAAAATAAAGTCTTGCAGAATTACTGCAAGGCTTTGTCACATATTTTACACGTAATGTAAAATTTATTACATAAGCTTTATAGAAGAGATCATTTGCCGATCACTCATAGAGTTGTAAACATACATTCCAACTGATCAATTTTACATGTTTACTGCTATTAGGTATACATATAAGTTATTCAACGGAGGGGGACACCTCGCGGCTACCACTCCCTTCCAGGAGGAAGGGATGAAGTGAAGGAACCATAGGAGGCTATAGGTCGTAGGCAGACAGGCCACAGAGACGCGCGCAAGTCCCTAACATATCCAAGCTCGTAGACCCGTCCCACTGCTGGAGCCACCGAGAGAGGCGACTAACCATCCACCAATCAAACAGCGCTTTGTTGTCTACTACTTCCATTGAACATGCATTCGCGCCATCTGTCCGGCACCGCCATACGCCACGAAACCTAGAAGCACACCTGAAAGATGAGATGGAAACGGAATGAAAGGGAAACGATGGTAGAGAAGAAATCACCTCAGCATTCGCCTGCCGACCTGGGGAAACCACAAAAAACACATAGGTTAGAGTAGGCGATCACTGGAGATCGAACCCGTGACCTCGCGAATGCGTTACCGGGGCGGTATTTACTGCTATTTCTAGCTATATTTAAACAAAGAATTTTCGCAAGCATCATGATAAGTGGTGAAGATAGTGCTAAATAGTGAAGAGCCGCGCAGTGATAAGCTTTCTTTAACGTGACAATTATAGATGTTCGTCGCGCTTCACCTCCAAGGAAACCTGGGTACATCATTAACTGAAAGAGAAAAAACAAGCAACATTTGGCCTACTGTACCTTAAAAACCGCACACCTGGTAACCCTACTCCTTATGCTCCTATGCACCTACAACAGAAGTACAGGGTTATTCAAAAAGAAGGAACAGACTTTAAATATTTATTTCTAATGAACGACAATAGATGGCGACACATTCGATACATCACTGAATAGAGAACATTTCAAAGTTTTATTTTATGTGTTCAAAATGAGCACCATTTGCTATGCGAGGACGACCAGTGCTTTTCCGTTTTCATACGCAGCCATCTTCTAAGAATTTATTGTATCAATTGTAAACTTTTTTATGACGAGGCGGCTCGTTATTAAACTTACAACGAAATGCACGCTGCAGTGAAACAGTGGATTTACTGTTTGCATAATGCAGCACACAAAACGACTTTTCCTGTGGCATCGCCATTTTCTCGTAAACAAACAGCGCCGCTGTAGGCACTAAATGGAACTAATAGGTGGGGCTTGAAACTTTGAACTTTCCTCTATTCAATGATGTGTCGTTATGTGTCGCTATCTATGGTCGTTCATTAAAAATGAATATTTAAAATCTGTTCCTTCTTTTTGAATAACCCTGTATATTGAAGCAATTTCTGCATGCATTTATCATTACTAACAAGCTCTCGTATACACCATTTTGTAGAATATCTATGAAAATAAATTATAGGCAATACAAAATATCATAACACATGATTTTGCACTCTCGCTGCAATCTTGTTGTGTTAACAGACTAGCTTATAATAATTACTGCAATTTTTTCGCGTATAGTGATGACTGAAATAGAAAAAATCTTATGTGATTTTCTCTACTCTGTGCATCTTACTAGTGGATATAAAAATTATTCTTATGAGCTTCTTTCCTATCTAATTCATTTTAATCAAAATAAACCTTTGCAGAAATACCTACATTACACATTTCGTTATGGCTACAAAGGGAATAGCGATAGTCAAATGTTTACGAACTGGACGTTGTACACTGGCCCTAAAATTCCATATTGTTTCATGAACATCGCGAGAAACAACTGAATGTTGGCAGAACTTTAAAAGAATGCCAAGTATTGAACAATTCGAATCATTAATAACGAAAATCTCGGAAATGGCTGATGCCACAAAAAAGTTATTTGAAATAAACTATGTGTTTTAAAGAGATCTACATTTTTTGTGAGTACATTTTCGTCTATCGCTGAAGGTTTACCAGTTATACAAGATTATACTAAATTTCTCCCAAATGAAGAGGACTTCGCAGGCTATTTCTAGGAAATTCAAGATATACATTTTATTTATCATGTAAATATCTTTCTATATGGTATTTTAATCAAAATAGTTACAGCCAATTTTTTTAGAAAATCAAACATTTCGAAAAATCTTCCATGTAAGGGGTAGTTTGAGGTAGGGGATTTTCTTAAAAATCTTCGTGTCGTATCCTTGGAAGATACTAAACTGAAATACCAAGCTTGGTACTTGTTCAACTTTTGGTTTTTGAGTTATGCTGTTCACACACGCGGGCCGTACCTTTTTCTAAAAGACTTTTTCATTCAGGTGTCTCAAAACATGCATTTCCTTTGAAATTTTGGTAGGAATGCAACACTTCCCCTACTTACTACACGTAGTAGAGAAAGTAAAAAGGTGTTCTGTGTTTATTCTTCAATGCTCTGTTTCACAATAACAAAATACATGAAAAAGCCCAAACATAAGCAGACTCGGTTGTAGTCAAATACTGCTTTACAGAAGCATTGGAGAAGGTGCTGATGTAGCTGGTTATGAGGCTATCACATATTTCCATATACAGCAAGGCGAGAGCGCAGGTGTACCTACTGTCCATTCCAAACCAGAGTGCCTCTCACTGTAAACAAATTCTGTGTATTATCCGCGCGGAAGTAGTTCGTAATCCCCGTCCTAATGGCTGCTTGTTCCTCTCTCATATGCTTGCTACATATCACTTAAAGTTGAACATTGTTTCAATCTACAAAAAGGCGCCCTGCCTGAGAATGCAACCTGAAGTAACAATCGATTTTATAAACATGCGGAAATGAACATTTTAATTAAGTTAATCACAATCCTCAGGAAAAAGTGCAGGACCCAAAGCCTAATCCTCCGAAGATGACTCAGCTGCAATATTGAAATCAGAACTATTCTCCAAGTTAATGACAAGCTTATCCACAGCACTGTCGCACACAAAACAAGTTCCCGCGTTTGATTCTGCTCTTCTATTATGTCTGTTTATATTCCCTGCGCGCTTTGGTTACATGTCTCACTGAAACGCCTATAAAATCGGATATTAGTTTCGTAATATTCACTAATGCAAGTGTCGGGTATTACTTTCTCTACTACGTAGAGTAAGTAGGGGAAGTATTGTATTCCACCCAAAAATTCAATACCGAGATTTCACCGGAAATACTGTTTTGAGACCCCCTGAATCCAAAAAAAGCATTTCTGGAAACATGTCCGCGTGTGTGTGTGTCTGTGAACAGTATAACTCAGAAACAAACAGTCGGATAAACACCAAACTTGGTATTTAGGTTCAGTATCTTCCAGAGATGCGACACGAAGGTTTCCAATAAAATTCCCCACCCCAGATTACCCTTTACATGGAACATTTTTCAAAAATTCTAGTTTTCTCAAAAATGGCTCTAATGATTTTGATTAAAATATCATATGTTTAAGATATTTTCATGACAAATAAAATGTAGATCTTGAATTTTCTGGGAACGTCTCCAAAAGTATTCTTCATTGTGAACGACTTTTGCATAACTGGTAAACCATAAGAGATAGACAACATTTTACTACACAAAAAATGTAGATCGCGTTAAAATACACAATTTGTTTTGTTGAGTGAACCATTTTCGAGATATTGCTTGTTATTCCCTTAAATTTTTCAATACTTATTTTCTCAAATGGGAATTCGTTATTCATTTTTTTGTCTTGGATATGCAAAGAGTATTAATCTGTGGCAAAGAGAATGGTGCTGCGCATAGCAACCAGCTATTTAGAGATATGTCTATGCTTAAAGGCTACTGTATTTCTATATTGCCCTTGCAAATACAAAACAAGGGGAACATAGTAGACCTTAAGCGATAGTCAAATATTTTTAGAACTGGTCGCTATGTGTAAAATGTAATTCTTTTTGCATGTCAAAAGATTGTTTCTGCAAATGTTTATCTCGATTAATATGAAATAGATGGTGAATAAGAGCTTGTACAAATAGTTGTACAAGAGTAGAGAAAGTCATGTGAGTGTAGCAGATCAGATAGTGAGTTGAATACATTAAGTATTGTTGTTTTTCGCCACCTTTTAAGGTTTCCCGCTTTTGTGTTTGAACAGTGTATTCGCACTACATGAACCTTCCTCTGCCATGTGAACCCAAATACCAACTGACTAAATCACAAGATTTGACCTGAGCTGCGCATACCTGTGTACAGTATATGAATGACTGTTCGCTTATCATATTCCCTGTGTTACACAAAGTGTTTATATCTTACTCAGATAGCACCTCTGGGAATTCATTGCTGCATTTCTCGTATATGTAAGAGAGTGACAGTCATGCATACGGTTGGTATTAACAAGGAAGATGCTCTCGGCGTTAGCGTAACAGTAGACGAAAATCACATTTTGTAATCTCTTAACAGTTAGTATATATCCATTACCTTTAGCAATGAGTTCTTATGATATTTTCATTCATTCATTCATTATCTGTTTACCCTCTTATGTAGGACTTACAGGCGGGTGCCTGGGGTCTGACCGTCGAGGAGCAGACACTCATGGATCAGAGAGAACATCCAGGATGGGTGATTAGCCCGATGCCTGGTATGGGATGAAGGAAGTAGATGAAACGAAATGTTGGTGAAATGGATGAAAGGAAAGGTGATGATGGAGCAGTTGGTGGAATGAATGGCGGGGGAAACCGGAGAACCCGGAAAAACGCCGCTTCGTCCACCACAAATCCCACATGCAGGTCCCTGGGATTGAACCCGGGCCGCCTCGGTGGGAGGCGAGCGGTCTAACCACTCGGCCACGGCGCCGCCCAGTTCTTATGATAACCGGAATTAAATGTGCAGTTCTATACCTTTCCTGCCCCAATATTTCATGATAGAATACATTTATTAAGGAACTATTTACGTTGGCGTAAGAGTGTGTTCTTAGGTCGGTGACAAGCAGGAGCATGTGCTTTTGTTTACATCAGAGGGAACTCTGGTTTGGAATAGACAGTAGTTGCACTATATTGTGACGTAGCGGTTATCGGGAGTTCGGCGACAGGTAGTCGGAGAGAAACAAATATAAGTTGCGTTCTCGTCCGGCATAAACAGTAGGAGCGCTATCAGCAGTAACCAGAATCTTCTGGAAGTTTCTTTTCTCCAGAACATGTGTCTAGATAGTTCTAGAATATTCTGTGGACGATTCCATTGGCTATATAAGCGAACGTTCTCGCGAGAGAATTTAGTCAGTTGAGTCGGTCAGTGAGTGAGTAAGCGAATTGGTGAGCGCGTTTCTGCTGCGATATTAAGTGCGGTTCTCCGAGCGAGTTGGTGACGCCTGCTGTGATGTGCAGCGAGTGCTACTGCGGAGCGAAAATTGTAGAAGTCTTGTGTTCGACTCCTCAGTGAGTGAACTGTCCGGAAGAAGCGGCTACGTCAAGAAGGAAAGTGAAGTGACGGAGAGATTGAACTAGTTCACATTAGTGAACTGACAGTGTGAACTAAGTGAAGTGACAGTTGAAAAAACTGGACAAAGTCACAATGGACTATCAACTCGTTGCTCGCTGATACATGAGGAAGTTAACGATTATTCGAGGCCTAAACACATATAGCAGAATAAAAGCATATCGCAATTAGCGCTGTCCTCATTAAATCAACTGGAATATCAAAGATCGCGATATTATTATATGTATATGTTATTCTTTAACATGCATTGGTTTCTCTAACGCTTAATTTATGGTGTTTCTTTTTGTTTCATTTGTGTATTCACATGACATTCCTTACTCACTCTTACACAAACCATTCATACGAACGCTTATTCTTCTATCTGCTTCTTAGCCGTGATAAACTTCTATTACATATTTACACGCTTCGTTTTGGAGGGATACAGTAGGCTAAAGCGATAGTCAGATTTTTAAAACGCGCGTCCCTATGTGATGGCTTTGAAATTCCATGCTTTTTGTATGACCGCAAGAGAAAACGAATAGTGACTTACCACTTAAAAAGTAGTTTAAGTATCTCCGAAATGGTTAAAGCCACAACAAAATATTTTCTTTTACATAAACTGTGTGCTTTAATGAGATCTACATTTATGTATAGTAAGATTTGGTTTACTTTTTAGGGTTTACTAATTATACAGAACTCATTCAGAATTAAGAGGACTTTGCAGGATATTCGCACTGAGAGGGATGGCTCAGGCAGCAACGTCTGTGGCCCGTATTAGGGAGGTTCCGGGTTCAATACCCAGTGAAGCCCACTATGACATGTGTTTTTTCGTGGTTTTTCCCGGTCGCTTTGGCGAATACTGGGGAGGTGTATTCTACCACGATTTCTCCTTTCCCTAATTTCCTCTCATTTCATCTCTCCCTTTCACGTTTCAAGTGTGTCTTTGAGTCTTGCGATGCTGGCGGTGTTGGGCAAATGGGGTAGTTGTTTGCACGTTGGAAAGGTTTCTTCCCGTGCGTTGTCCCACCCGTTAGGGTCGCTTCGTCGCCTTTATTCGGGATTCTTCGTCTCTACTGGTACGCGGGTGTTCAAACCGGAAATATTAGGGACTTCTGCGCGTCTCTGTGAGCTTGTCTGCCTGCGGACCTCCTACGGCTCCTTCACCTCATCCCTGCCTCCCTGGGATGTAGCCACAATAGACCAAGCTGGTCGCCGTGGCGAGGTGTCCCCCTTCAAAAAACACATTCCACAGGATATTTACAAACAATTAAAGATATAAGTTTTATTTTTGATGAAAATGCTTTAAACATGTGATATTTTAATCAAAACTTTTGTAACAGTTTTCATAACATCAAAAATAACGAAAACAAAATCCATGTAAAGAGTAATTTGGAGAGAGATCTTGAAAACAATGTGTCGCATCCATGGAAGATGCTGAAATTAAATACCAAGTTTCGTAATTAACTTCTCCTTTTTGAGTTATGCTGTTCACAGAGACATACAGACGTGCAGTTTTTCTTAAATATTTTCTTTTGTATTCAGAGAACCTCGAAATGTGCATTTCCAGTGAAATCTCGATAGGTATCGAATTTCTGGGCGAAACCTCTCTTCCCTCTACTTGCTTACTTCCTCTACTTTAAAATAATAAAATAAAGAAAGATAACAATAAAGAAACGGGAGCAGAGTTGCGCATTCTGCTGCTTATTTATATTAATCTTAAATATGAATAGTTCACTGAACGTCCATGCAATAATAATGAATAGAGAAAGTTATACGACTAAAGATTTTTAATCTCCCTTCTTTAAACCTCTGAGGAATTATGAGTGCATCTCTTTTGTTCATTTACTACAGTGAGTGGCATATCATCATACCATTGTTTCCCTCTCCTTATCTTCCGGCTATAATTATTTCCACTTCAGTATTTCTAAGCTTGGTGCAGATGGTGTGAAGAAATATTGGAATGAAATATCTTTTCTCCTGCTCGTGAAAAGAGTCTATGCATCTATATTGGCTCTAGGTTTCTCCAAAAATCCCTAGAGATGTTCTGGCAGATGGTGGTTGTCTCGTGCAGTTGGAGCGATGAAATATCGCCGTACTTATGCGGCAACCTGTTCAGCCTTGCTGTCTGGCGGGATAGTTTCACTTCAGGCGTAAAGCAAGTCCGCGGTGCGTGAACTTGCAGACAATGGAAGAAAGTGCACTGCATTGTGCAGCCAGGCTTCGCCAAACGTAGGTTCACAAAATATAACAATGAATATAGCAAGATCAAGCAAAATTGTTATCTTGTAGGAACAGTAAGACTTTGCCCTATGTCCGCAATTTTTAAAGAAATTTATGGGGAAATACTGTACTTCATCTCATATACTGCTTTTTACTTTCTCTACTACGTATTAGTAAGTAGGGAAGTATTGTATTCCACCCAAAAATTCGATACCGAGATTTCACCGGAAATACATGTTTTGAGACCCCCTGAATCCAACAAAGCATTTTTGGAAACATGTCCGTGTGTGTCTGTGTGTGTGTCTGTGAACAGCATAACTCAGAAACGAACAGTCGGATAAACATCAAACTTGCTATTTAGGTCCAGTGTCTTCCAGAGATGCGACACGAAGGTTTTCAAGAAAATCCTTCCACCCCAGATTACGCTTTACATGGAACATTTTTCGAAAATTTTAATTTTCACAAAAATGGCTCTAACGATTTTGATTAAAATATAATATGTTTAAGATATTTTCATGACAAATGAAATGTGTATCTCGAATTTTCTGGGAATGTCTCCAAAAGTATTCTTTATTGTGAACGACTTTTGCATAACTGGTAAAACATAAGAGATTGACAAAATTTTACTGCACAAAAATGTAGATCGCGTTAAAATACACAATTTATGTCATATACATTTGTTTTGTTGAGTGAACCATTTTCGAGATATTTCTTGTTATTCCCTTAAATTTTCCAATACTTTTTCTCAAATGGGAATTCGTTATTCATTTTTTGTCCTGGACATGCAAACAGAATGGAATGCGCCACATAGCAACCAGCTACAAGAAAATTAGCAATAAGATTGACATCTCGATATCTCGATTCACATGAAGCATATGGAGAATAAGTGTTTGTAAAAATAGTTTGCACAAGAGTAGAGAAAGTCATTTGAGTGTAACACATAAGATGTTTTATTTTCTCAAAAATGACTTTAACGAGTTTGATTACACCATCATATGTTTTATATGTTTGCATGATCAATAACATGTATATCCTGAATAAGCCTGTGAAGTCCTCATCCTGAATCAATTTTGTATAGCTTTTAAACCTGAGAGACGAAAATATACTACACAAAAAAGGTAGATCTGTTAAAACACACAATTTATGTAAAATATTTTTGTGGCATTAACCATTCCAGAAATATTCATTATTATTAGTTGAGATGTGAAGGGTGTTATACTTTTTCAAATACTAAGTCGCTATTCGTTCTTTTCTCTCGTCGTCATCCAAAGAAAAGGGAATTTTGAAGACATCACATAGCAATACACTTTTAAAACATTTGACTATCGCTTAAGCCTCCTGAATTCACCTTGTACCTACAACGGGATGTATAATAAACCATATGTGAAAATGTTTACCTGGATTAGCTTGAAGCAGATAGAACATTAAACCTTTGTAGGAATAGCTTTTAGAAGAGTGGGTACAGAAGGTCATGCTAATGTCGTTCACACACGGATCTTTTTTCTGAATATGTTATTTTTGATTCAGGTGTTCTCAAAAAGTGTATTTTATGTGAATTCTCGGTATCCAATTTTTGGGAGAACTACAATACTTCCACTACGTAGTAGCAGAGAAATAAAAAGGTTTAAGGTATCAGGTTTGAACCATTGATCTCCTAGTTCGCATTTTCAGAGTATAAATTTGACCACATGGATATATATACTGGTGGCCCAAACAAGCCGTCCTTTGCAGTTTTATGTTTCCCGTATACCTACATAGGTGCAAAAGAAGTTTTCTCATCACTAACGTTCAAAGCGGCAGTGCAGGCACAAAGCGAAAGGTCACTGACGCAGTACTGATGTCTGCATGTGTTTACATGATAGTTTCGTACTGATTAGCGTCGCGTGGTCACCTGCTTGCATTTGAGCCAGGTCATTCAGTAATGTTCAGTAGCGAACACACGGATAAGGTTACGATCTGTGCGTAGACGCATCAAATGCAGCCGAGGCAAGAAGGCTGTGTTCTGTACATTTTCAGACGCGGCATGTCTTCTGCGCACGTGTTTTTTTTTCTTTTGGGGGTGGACGTACAGAAATAATATTAAGAAATTATGGATCATTCAAGTAGAACGCGGGCCTGAGAGCCCTTACATCATCGTCCAACAAGCCGGGAATGTTTTTGCATATGCTTGTTATGAATAATGTATTAATAGAAAATAATTTAATTCTAACGCACCTTTTAGTGTACATAAATATAATAAAAATAGAATTTTGTTTAATCTTGTTAACTTTGAGGCACCAATTGGTGTCATATAGTTGTACTGATGGTAGATTAACTGTCATGGAACTAAATGACTTAACACGTGTGCTCAGATTTGCGTCAAGCGGCTGTCCTGCGTTCTTGTTAATGAGCGAATTGCTTATTAAATAATCGATAAAAAACCCAAAAAACATACTCTTAAATTCAAACACCACACTCTGGGCATACCGTGCAATGCTTTTGTTTAAAGACAACTTTCTGGAGCCCAGCCGGGAATCGATCCCGGAACACAACATATAGCAGGCAGTTTCTCTACTGAATGAGCTCTGGGACCATTAATAGCAGCTAAAGTGTTCGTTTTCAAGCATTGATCTTTCATTTACTGATGTTCTCTCTGTCGGTATGGAGTCCCTTTTCGAATACTGCTTAGGCAAACCTTTTGGCATCCGCGCTATCCGGTATAAACTAACTTCAATTAAGGATGGCTTGTGTGGACCACGGTATACGTATCATCGTACTTTCAGATTTACGTCAGTCTCTGGCTTCTAGAGCCTTCTGCTGGCTCATGCCGGGTTTAATCATTAGACTTGATTTGGGTGAATCAACCGAGCATAGGTTTCCGTATCTATATAAACAGTCTTACCTGAAAACATCGGTTTTACCAAAAATATAGTTCTGCAGCTATCCTTCGTGCAACATATTTATTCTTCCTGTACGTAACCGGCATTAACTATTGCTCATTGCTCGAATGCAAGGTAGCCACTAAAAGCTTAAAAAGCAACAGGTTGGTGTTGGCCTGAAAGCAGGACATACAGAAATGTTTCTTATGGAGAATTTTAGCACAACCTTGAGGTCAAGCTACGGTGAGGGATTTGAAAATTGGTAGTTCAAACCTCTTGAACTGAAAATCTCACCTGGGTGAAAGAGGTTGACTCAAATGTAATAATTGTGATCACGTAATTATTAAGCTGGCCTTGGGTTTTCAAGGCCAGCTTAGAGCGACCCTCTTATAACATCTGATTATTGATTCGGTTACCTCTGTTCCCCTTGTACCTACAACGAAATGTATATTAAAACTACTTCTCAATAGGTTTATCTCGATTAATATGATGCAGATAGAAAAATAAACGTCTAAAGAATAGTTTGTAGAAGCTATATAAAATGGTAGGTAGAGAAAGTGAATGTAACACATCGGATTTTTCACAAAGTGTGTAGCCATCGAAAATGAGCTGTGTAGTGGACGGCGATGGACATCCATTGTTTAGCAGATTGCATAAATTCACGGTGTGGTGGAGAAGGGGACGAAGTTTGTTTTGGGTTGCACAGATACTGCAGTCTAGAGGTAATTCGCCTGATGTTGCCCTAGATTTACTATCAACGGTAGTACCAGTAGTGCTGATAGTTTTATGAAAATTTAATTGAGGTTAACGAATGCTTCTTTTCATGATAATTATTTCGAGACCGAAGATCAAGAAATAATTATAATATGAGAAGATGCACGAGTTTGAAACCGAAATTAAATTGGGCAATTCTGAATTACTTTGGTCTTCATTGAACACGTTAATAAAAGCTAAAAGAAAAAGAATAAATTACCTTAGGAGTGACTTTAGAAGTGGATGCTGTCTCTTTCATATCTGATGCCCACCCGCCGAGGGGTTTTACTTTTATAGCAAAATTACGATGTGAAGACAACAAACGTTGCCATCTTTTCGCTATCGCACATTCGCAATGGGAACTGCCAACCTAAATGTGAAGTGAAATCAACGAAAAAAGCGATGTGTTGTTCTTCTTCATTTTGTATTGTCGCTGACAAAAACGCAACGCATTGTTATTAACAGCGCGTAATATAAAACAAAATGGCTTGCATAGGCTGCGAAAATTCTGTATATACAGTTGTAAGAAAACAATTAGGTAAATTTAAAGTTAGGAATGCACGCTCGCTTCGCTCGCGTGCTTTTATGTAACCACTGGTAACTAATTAAAACAAGCTTATATAGAAAAAAAACTAAACATAACCTCCCGTGAATCGGAAACCTAAGCTTATATATGAAACTAAACCTAACCTAACCTAACCTAACCTCCCGTGAATCTGATGTGTTACACTCACATGACTTTCTCTACTCTTGTACAATCTAATTTTACAAACGCCTATTCTCCATATGCTTCATGTTAATCGAGATATCGAGATGTCAATCTTATTGGTAATTTTCTTGTAGATGCAAGGGAAATATGGTAGCTTTTAAGCGATAGTCAAATATTTTAACGCTGGTTGCTATGTGGCGCATTCCATTCTCTTTGCATGTCCAGGACATAAAAAAAATGAATAACGAATTTGAGAAAAAGTATAAGTATTGGAAAATTTAAGAAAATAACAAGCAATATCTCGAAAAGGGTTCACTCAACAAAAGAAATGTATATGACATAAGTTGTGTATTTTAACGCGATCTACATTTTTTGTGTAGTAAAATTTTGTCTATCTCTTATGGTTTACCAGTTATGCAAAAGTCGTTCACAATGAAGAATACTTTTGGAGACATTCCCAGAAAATTCGAGATATACATTTCATTTCTCATGACATTATCATAAACATATGATATTTTCATCAAAATCGTTAGAGCCATTTTTGAGAAAATTAAAATTTTCGTAAAATCTTCCATGTAAAGGGTAGTCTGGGGTGGGGGATTTTATTGAAAACCTTCGTGTCGCATCTCTGGAAGATACTGAACCTAAATACCAAGTTTGGTGCTTATCCGACTGTTCGTTTTTGAGTTATGCTGTTCACAGACACACACACACACACACACAGACACACACACGGACATGTTTCCAAAAATGCTTTTTTTTGGATTCAGGAGGTCTCAAAACATGTATTTCCGGTGAAATCTCGGTATCGAATTTTTGGGTGGAATGCAATGCTTCCCCTACTTACTATACGTAGTAGAGAAAGTAAAAATCTAGCCCTAACCTAACCTCCCGTGAACCAGAAACGTAAAAAATTAATAAACCTAAAATAAAAAGTAATTATGAACGCAGGCTGAGATCGTTGGCGGTATCTTACTGGCTTTGGCGGTATTTGTTATTCATATGTTGCCAGCATTGTGTTGGAGCTAGAGGATGACATAGGTGACATCTGTAGGACATATAATACATCACTTTCATCGCTTCTGAAGACCAAATTAAAGCAGAATGTTGTTAAATTGTCATGTCAGCTAAATAATCACACGAAAAACTTGTTATGAACTTACCTAGTTTAGCGCCAACCATGCTTGTTAGTCCTGTAGAATGGAAGCAATCTCTTTGTCCCTAACTAAGCCGTCAATTTTATAATTTCCCTCCGCACAGAATTCTGAAAATTGGTTCCACACCGTACTGTTTTCTGGCGTTAAATTATCTACAGCTGCTTTTATATTACCAATATTTTGGTTTCAGAGCGCGGCATTTTCAGTTGCCATTATTGTAGTCATAGCCTACGTGATCTCACACACTGCATTCATACAAATTAAGAACAAGTGCACCACCATGGAATACTATCAGTGTAGTGCGGCTTTGATTGGCCAACTGACTAGCATACTCTGTCATTACCTAATGGCATATTGACTGCGATCATCACTTTAACTTCTTAAATTATATTACGATATCCAAAAACATTAATTTGTGTATTTTAGTAAGCTTATATCCCCTTAGATGGGTTAAAGAGTTTCCTTTAGTGCCATCAACCTTAGTTTTACTACGTTTTCACTTTCTCTACTACTTACCCATACTAAGTAGAGGAAGTATTGCATTCCACCCAAACATTCAATATCGGTATTTCACTGGAAATACGTGTTTTGAGGCCTCTGAATAAACGAAAGTATTTTTTAGAAAAAGGTCCGTGTGTGTAAAGGTGTGTGTGTGTGTGTGTGTGTGTGTGTGTGTGTGTGTGTGTGTGTGTGTGTGTGTGAACAGCCTAACTTAAACACAAAAAGTCGGTTAAACATCAGACTTGCTATTTAAGTTCAGCATCCAAGGCCCCAACCCGGCGGAAGGCGATGGATTTTTTCGGGCGTAAAAATCCTTAGTATGGCTTCCTTAGGAATTGAAGTAAAGCCGATGGTTCCATGTCGTAGATTTACGGCACGTAAAAGAACCTCAAGCCTGATAAAGAGGCCTCTGAGAAAAATTACCCGTCTTTCACGCCCAATATAGAATGGGACGCTGAGGACCACAGCAGTTAAAGAGGGTCCATAAATAAAATTCAATTTTTTTATGTTTGATTTTCTCAAAAATGGCTCTAACGATTTTGATTAAAATACTGTGACGCAGTGGCTATGTCCCAAGCTTATCGGAAGGTTGCCGCCGAACTACCGAGCAGTTGGAGAGATAAATAGAGATAAGTAACGTTTCGCCCAGCGTAAACACCAGAAGCGCTATCAACAGGTAACCAGAATATTCTGGAAGTTTCCTTTCTCCCCGGCTCTCGGACATTCTAGAACTCTGTGTAAAATTACAGCGGCTATATAAGCGATCGTTCTCGCGAACGAGGCAGTCAATAGGATAGTGAGCGCGTTTCTGGTGCGACATCAAGTGCTGGTAATTCAGTGCGTTCTCCGAGTGAGGTTGTGACAACTGTTGTGACGTACAGTGAGTGCTGCTGCATTTCATTATGCCACTATGTCGCGTAGCAAGAACTAGTGAAGTAACAGTGAGTACTAAGTGAAGTGACTGTGGAAACTTCACAAAGTCACAATATCCTATAATAGTTGTTAATATTTTGTGTTACTTGTATTTATCTCCTTATTTGCAGTGGTTTTGTTCTGCTCCTTGTTAACTGTATTACTCTAAATACCTATGTGTAATAACATGACAATATGTAGTTACTTTAAAAATACCTCTATAATATTGCCGATAATATAGCTAAAGTATGTATAAGAAATCCCTTTTCCGTAATTTCAGCAACCTGTTTATGTTTTTTACGCTATCCCACTCCTGAAACCAGTGTAACTTTGTTCAGTTTGCACAGTCTCTGTTAGTTCTCACTGTCACTTCACTAGTTCTCGCGATGCGAAGTAGCGGCGTAATGAAATACGGCAAAACAGTCTCTTCTTTGGTCCGCTTCACTCACTAGGGAGTCGAACACAAGACCTCTCTAATCCGCTGCAGTAGATCACAACAATTATTACAACCTCACTCGAAGAACGTTTTTAATTACCAGCGCTTGACGTCGCACCAGAAAAACACCCACTATCTCACTAACTGCCTCACTCGCGAGAACGCTCGCTTATATAAGCGCTGGAATTTTCCATAGCGTTCTATAATGTTCGAGAGGCGGGGAGAAGGGAAAATTCCAGAAGATTCTGGTTACTTCTCGACAGCGTTTCTAGTGTTTGCGCTAGGCGAGAGCGCTACTGCGTCTGCTTATCTCTATTTATCTCTCCAACTGTCTGATCGGTTGGCGCCAAACTCTCAATAAGCTTGAGACATCTTTAAGATCTTTACACGACAAATAGAATGCATATCTTGAATTTTCCGCGAATACCTGTGAAGTTCTCTTCATTATGAAAGACTTTTGTATAACTGGTAAACAATAAGAGATAGACTAAATTTTCCTACAAAAAAGTAGATCTCGTTAAAGCACAAAATATATGTCAAATACTTTTTTGTGACGTTAACTGTTTCCGAGATATTTTTTGCTATTGGTTTGAATTTTCAAATACTTGCCTACACTTTATTCAAGTGGTAAGTCACTATTCGCTTTTGTTTCTCTCGTATGGAAAGTTTTTCTTGATTAAGAAGTTAGAAATATGAGGTTTCATAAGAATAGTTTATAAAAGAGTGAGTAGAGAAATCCATGTGAATGCAACACATCAGGTATGAAATGTGGCTATGAAAAACTCTTATTAGAGTATTAACGCTAAACGCGCCTCAATGTTACCACGAACCATTACTGTTACGTCCTCGTCAGTCTCTTTGTTGGGCTGTGACCGGAAGCATTAAGTTTGTGCAGCCCTATTGTTGGCTGTAGCCCACAGGTGGCGGTGTAGGGGATGCAGCATCTGGGTCATTGGTACACGCGTACGGCCGCACTTGCCCCAGTTCATCCCCGTTCGATCCCTGCCTCGTAACCATGACAACCACCTCCCTCTCTGCCATTGAGTCGTGCGCCTCACTTAAAGATAACTTGGGCAAAGAGCGCACCGTCAAGTCAATACAAAGTAGGTACAGCTGCACCTGTGTGTATCCCACGCAACTTTTAAAACAGTACCTCCAATGCGCAGTGTCGCGATTTCCATTTCTTTATATGCGTTTTGCAATCCGGGGATCACCGATGCACGTTTTGCGCAAATTAAAAGGAATTTAAATTAGAAATTATAAAATCTACCTGTAAGTAAGCAAAACAAATTCTGTTGTGTTGTATTCCATGACTTTATCTATCCCATTATCCTTTTTTATATATAGCTTCTGTAAACTACTCTTAGAAAGCTATCTGCTTCAAGCTAACGAGATAAATCTTTGCTGAAATAATGTCATTACACATTTCGTTGTAGGTACAACTGGGATATAGGAAAGCAAATCGATAGTCAGATGTTTAAAAGCGGGACCCTAAATATGGCCTTAAAATCCTATACACCCTTCATGGCATCGAGAAACAATCGAATAACGAAAGTACTATAAAAATGATGTTGAAAATTTCAAACCAATAATGCTTTATATTTGAAAGTGGCTGATGCTACTAAAAACGGTATTGGAAGTAAACTGTGTGCTTTACAAAGTTCTACATTTTTTAGTGTATTGCGTTTTTGTCTACCTCTTAACGTTTGGGAGTTACACAGAATTATCCAAAATTTCTTCCAAATGAAGAGGACTTTACAGCTTATTCCCACAAAGTTCAAGATATACTTCCTATTTGTCGTAAAAATATCCCAAATACATTTTATGTTAATCAAAATCGTTAAAGTACTTTCTAAAACATAAAAAAAAAGTTGAAATATGTTCCATGTAAGGGCAAGTTTAGGCTGGGGGATTTTTTTTGGAAAATCTTCGTGTCGTATCCTTACATGATGCTCAACTATCTTTCACACACACACACACACACACACACACACACACACACACACGCACGCACGCACACACAGACACACGCACGCACACTCACACACACACACGCTCACACACACACACACACACTCACACGCACGCACGCGCAAGTGGATGTTTTTCAAAGCTTTTTTCTTTCTTTCTGCTTTTTTATTCAGGGAATCTCTCCCCTGCTTAGGATACAATAGGACTAAAATCAGAGGGGGATTTTGCACCTCGACCTTCTCAGATCTTTTGTATCGGCCTCTGACGGGGCGCCCCCGGGAGGAGAGATGAGGTGAAGGAGACAGAGAGCGGTCGGACCTGCAGGCACGACATGCAGAGGGCAGGGTCCCTACCATTTACAGATTTGAACTCCCCGGGAGTTGGTTGGTGCAGCCGCCCCCATCCCTTAGGCTTACACATCCACTGGGGAGCCCGGGACCTGGAGACCCGGACGAAGGTTTACTCAGAGCACCGCTTTCCCCTACCATGCACACGCCGAGACCTCTGCCGACACTTGCATTTCTGAAAGAGACCAAGCAGATGAAGGGTGAAGTCAAATGAGAATGGAGACGAAGTGGAGGGACAGGAAATTCGGGGGATGTAGTGATCGTTCCCAGCATTCGCCTGGCAACGCGAGGAAACCCCGAAAAAAACCCATCAGTCAGGAAAGTCGACCACGGGAATCGAACCCACGACCCTTCGAATGCGCGCCCGCCTGAGCCATACTCGGTCTCCCTTGCTTACTATAGAAAGTAGAAAAACAATTTCCGTCCATACAGGCTTGATGTCAACAACAGTTTTAAATGGTAACGTATTATTTTTTTTTCTGAGGGGCAGTTATTTCGGTATCGTACACCTTTCTTTGTTTCATACAGAAGATTTGGTTGCTATGGGAACAGTTTAATTCTTGACTTGTGCATCACGTTTTCTATGAAAAAGGGGAACTTTTTTACTTTCTCTACTACGTATAGTAAGCAGGGGAAGTATTGCATTCCACCCAAAAATTCGATACCGAGATTTCGCCGGAAATACATGTTTTGAGACCTCCTGAATCCAAAAAAAGCATTTTTGGAAACATGTCCGTGTGTGTGTGTGTGTCTGTGTGTGTGTGTGTGTGTGTGTGTGTGTGTGTGTGTGTGTGTCTGTGAACAGCATAACTCAAAAACGAACAGTTGGATAAGCACCAAACTTGGTATTTAAGTTCAGTATCTTCCAGAGATGTGACACGAAGGTTTTCAAGAAAATCCCCCCACCCCACACTACCCTTTACATGGAACATTTTTCGAAAATTTTAATTTTCTCAAAAATGGCTCTAACGATTTTGATGAAAATATCATATGTTTAAGATAATGTCATGAGAAATGAAATGTATATCTCGAATTTTCTGGGAATGTCTCCAAAAGTATTCTTCATTGTGAACGCCTTTTGCATAACTGGTAAACCATAAGAGATAGACAAAATTTTACTACACAAAAAATGTAGATCACGTTAAAATACACAACTTATGTCATATACATTTCTTTTGTTGAGTGAACCGTTTTCGAGATATTGCTTGTTATTTCCTTAAATTTTCCAATACTTATACTTTTTCTCAAATGCGTTATTCATTTTTACTTTCTCTACTACGTATAGTAAGTAGGGGAAGTATTGCATTCCACCCAAAAATTCGATACCGAGATTTCACCGGAAATACATGTTTTGAGACCTCCTGAATCCAAAAAAAGAATTTTTGGAAACATGTCCGTGTGTTTGTCTGTGTGTCTGTGTGTGTGTGTGTGTCTGTGTGTGTGTGAACAGCATAACTCAAAAACGAACAGTCGGATAAGCACCAAACTTGGTATTTAGGTTCAGTATCTTCCAGAGATGCGACACGAAGGTTTTCAAGAAAATCCCCCCACCCCAAACTACCCTTTACATGGAAGATTTTTCGAAAATTTTAATTTTCTCAAAAATGGCTCTAACGATTTTGATGAAAATATCATATGTTTAAGATAATGTCATGGGAAATGAAATGTATATCTCGAATTTTCTGGGAATGTCTCCAAAAGTATTCTTTATTGTGAACAACTTTTGCATAACTGGTAAACCATAAGAGATACACAAAATGTTACTACACAAAAAGTGTAGATCGCGTTAAAATACACAACTTATGTCATATACATTTCTTTTGTTGAGTGAACCGTTTTGGAGATATTGCTTGTTATTTCCTTAAATTTTCCAATACTTATACTTTTTCTCAAATTCGTTATTCATTTTTTTTATGTCCTGGACATGCAAAGAGAATGGAATGCACCACATAGCAACCAGCGTTAAAATATTTGACTATCGCTTAAAAGCTACCATATTCCCCTTGCATCTACAAGAAAATTACCAATAAGATTGACATATCGATATCTCGATTAACATGAAGCATATGGAGAATAGGCGTTTTTTAAAAATAGTGTGTACAAGAGTAGAGAAAGTCATGTGAGTGTAACACATCAGATTTTTTCAAATGGGAATTCGTTATTAATTTTTTTGTCTTGGATATGCAAAGAGCATTAATCTGTGGGAAAGAGAATGGTGCTGCACCTAGCAACCAGCTATTAAGAGATATGTCTATGCTTAAAGGCTACTGTATTTCTATATTGCCCTTGGAAATACAAAACAAGGGGAACATAGTACGCCTTAAGCGATAGTCAAATATTTTTAGAACTGGTCGCTATGTGTAAAATGTAATTCTTTTTGCATGTCAAAAGATCGTTTCTGCAAATGTTTATCTCGATTAATATGAAATAGATGGAGAATAAGAGTTTGTAAAAATAGTTTGTACAAGAGTAGAGAAAGTCATGTGAGTTTAACACATCAGATTTTTTTATGTCCTGGACATGCAAAGAGAATGGAATGCGCCACATAGCAACCAGCGTTAAAATATTTGACTATCGCTTAAAAGCTACCATATTCCCCTTGCATCTACAAGAAAATTATCAATAAGATTGACATCTCGATATCTCCATTAACATGAAGCATATGGAGAATAGGCGTTTGTAAAATTAGATTGTACAAGAGTAGAGAAAGTCATGTGAGTGTAACACATCAGATTTTTATTCGTGATATCATCTAAAATAAAGTGTTTCAACACAAATTGAAACGATTTAAATTATGATGATGATAGTTCGTCATAGACCTTTCTCTATACTCTCCTCACAAAATATTGTTACAAAGCTTATTCTTCTAATTATGGCACTTCTTGTTAATAGAGAATATTTCCATTACACATTTTGTTGTAGGTATAAGGATACAGTAAGATACAGCGACTGTCATCAGAGTTTTAAAAAGCGGATCGCTATATAATGGCGTTGAAATACCATGCTCCTTGCATGTCCACGAGAAAAAAGGGGAAAAATAGCGATTTACCAGTTTATACCGAGCGGTAACGCATGGGGCTCGCATTCGGGAGATCCTAGGATCGATTCCTGGGGCCGGCTACAATGATCATGGCTTTTTAATGGTTTTCCCTGGGTGGCAAGGCGAATGCTGAGGTGGTTTGTCTTCTACAATGAATTTTCTTTCCCTTATTTCCTATCATTTCGCTTCCCCTTTCATGTTTCATAGCTTATGGGTATGCAGCGGTCGGTGTCAGACAGATGTCGCAGATCCTTGCTCGTTGTAAAGTTCTTCTTGGCCTTGCAAGTTGGCAGCCTTATCTGAGTTGCCTCCGGTGGCAACTCAATTATCCGACTTGGAATCGTTAGGACCTCTGCGCGTCTCTGTCGGCCGACCTGACTGCGGCCTATAGCCTCCTGTGGTTCCTTCGCCTTATCTATTCCTCCTGGGGATGGTAAGCACAAAAGATCTGCTTTGGGTCGAGGTATCCCCTCGTTCCCTAGTCCTTGTCATATTACTTTATACTAGCGGCTTACTAGAGACTTTTACCAAAACTATAAGTATTCAAAAATTCAAACTAATAACAAAGAACATTTCGAAAATGGTTAACGCGACAAAAATTTATTTAACAGAATTTTCCGTCTATTTATTTTATGTCGTTTTAACTACGTGGTCATATCGCGACGAATCTGTAGGAGATACTATGTGGCTCGATGTGTGGTCGACAGTTAGATCTATAGGTCTCATCCCTTGCTTTGTCACGTACCCACAGAGGCGTTAGTGCTAGGCAAATACGAGGGTTGGAACTGAAATAGTGGTAACTATCTATTTACAGCCAATTCAAAAGAGTTACATGTTAGCAACCTTTACTGTCCTTCAATGTAGTCACCAGCGTTGTGTATAACCCATTGCCAGCGATGTGGAAGTCGTAGTATACCTTAGCAGAGCCTGTTCTGTTGATAGTGCGAATGGAGCGGTCTACTACCTGACGAATCTCTGGAACAGTTCTGAAACGAATGCCACAAAGTGGTTCCTTCATCTTCGGAATCAAATCAAAGTCACAAGGACTTAAGTCCGGGGAGTATGGTGGATGGTACAGCACTTCCCAGTCCCATCGACCGAACAAATGCGCCCGAGCATTGTCGCACAAAATGATGGATGGATTCTGCAGAAAGTTTTGCCGCTTCTTTCTCACAGCTGGTTGCAGGTAGTGCTTCAAAAACGAACGGTAATACTGTGCATTGACAGTCTGCCGTGGAGAAATGTAATAGATAACACCATCACAGTCGCACACGAGAATCACCATAACTTTCACAGTGCTGGGGCTCTAACGAACTTTGGATTTTCGTGGCGACCCATAATGACGCCATTCGTTCGATTGACGTTTCAGTTTTGTTTAATGCGATTTGGCTCATGTCTCATCCAGCGTTATGATATGGCGTAAGAAAGCCTCTCCTTCGCACTCATAGCGCTCCAAGTGCGTGCTAGCAGCGTCGTAACGCAACCATTTCTACATTTCCATCAAATCATGCGGAACCCATCGTGATGCAAGTTTTCGCATGCGCATGCGTTCCTTCAGGATGTGAAGCACAGTTGTATTCGCTAATCCGGTTTCTTGGGCGAGCTCACGAATCGACTAGCATCGATCACTGTCCAGCAACGCGGCAAGAGTATGCACTTCTTCACTGATGCCAGGACGACCTGCCCGATGTCACAGTTTGCTGACCATCGTTGAAGGCTTTTACCCAACGTGCCACTATTCTGCAAGGCAATGCAGATTCCCCGCAAGCCTCTTGAAGACCTTGATGTCACTATCATGCTGTACGACCTCTGACACATTCAATCTGGCACATCTCCGTCGTTCCTGTTTCGAAAACATCGTAACAACATTACGTTAGACCGCTAGCTCACAAGTGACTTTCGACTGTGCGCATGCAGGTGAAGTGGGAAGGGAGAGTCCTTTTGCTCTGAGGTAAGGTAAGTGTGTAACTAGAATGAACTATGAGCGACAATATTAGATTCCGTTGCATAGCGTCTCTACAGCGGTGTTGCCACTATTTAAGTTCCAACCCTCGTATATGTCTGCTATACGTGATGGACAGATGGCATTAGTGTGCCGTCCAGTCTACTTGCTTTCATTATCTGTGAATAGGTGGCAGAGCATTCGCTATTACCATCTGTTTTCATTTTTTATATTGTTTTAGACGAGAAGTTGTGGTGTTAATAATATAATCCGGTATTGACCTTGGCGACTAACGGAAACTACAACAAAACCCGAGTCAGATAGGTCAACCCACGGGATTTGAACCTCCCGAATGCGGACCACAAACGTTACCGCCTGAGCTATCCCGCTGGGCTTGACAGAATTAGTGTGAAATATATAGTTTTTGTGCAATAAGATTTTTGTACATATTTTACAGCTCACCAATTATACAGGGGGGACCATTAAATTGAGACTACGATATCTCAAAACTAAGCGTTGTAGAAAGAAATGTCCTAAATAAAAGTTGCTTGATATTATGTGGAAAAATAAAGGCCATTAGTTTTGTTTTTTTACTTTTATGACGTTATGGTGGTCATTTTAGGGTCAATTTAATATTGTTTAATGGGAACCTACAAATACGGTCAAATTAAATTGATTCTAAAGTGACCATCACAACGTCCTCCAAATAAAACACGACTAATTGCATTTCCTATGTACACTATGAGATCAAAAGTATCCGGACACCCCCACAAACATACGCTTTTCATCTTAGGTGCATTGTGCTGCCACCTACTGCCTGGTACTCATCCGCGACCTCAGTAGTCATTAGACATCGTGAAACAGCAGAATGGGACGCTCCGTGGAACTCACGAACTTCGAACGTGGTCAGGTGATTGGGTGTCACTTGTGTCAGAAGTTTGTACGTGAGATTTCCACTCTCCTAAACATCCCTAGGTTCACTATTTCTGATGTGACAGTGAAGTGAAAACGTGAAGGGACATGTACAGCTCAAAAGCGTACAGGCCAAACTCGCCTGTTGACTGACAGAGACCGCCGACATTTCAAGAGGGTCATAAAGAGTAATAGGCAGGCATCTATCCAGATCATCACACAGGAATTCCAAACTGCATCAGGATCCGCTCCAAGTACTATGACAGTTAGACGTGAGGTGAGAAACCTTGGTTTCCATGGTCGAGCGGCTGCTCATAAGCCACACATCACGCAGGAAAATGCCAAACGACGCCTCGCTTGGAGCAAGGAGCGTCAACATTACACGATTGAACAGTGGCAAAACGTTGTGTGGAGTGACGAATCACCGTACACGATGTGGCGATCCGATGGCAGGGTGTGGGTATGGCGAATGCCCGGTGAACGTCATCTGCCAGCGTGTGTAGCGCCAACAGTGAAATACGGTGGTGGTGTTATGGTGTGGTCGTGTTTTTCCTGGAGGGGGCTTGCACCCCTTGTTGTTTTGCGTGGCACGATCACAGCGCAGGCCTACATTGATGTTTTAAGCACCTTCTTGCTTCCCACTGTTGAAGAGCAATTCGGGGATGGCGATTGCATCTTTCAACACGACCGAGCACCTGTTCATATTGCACAGGCTGCGGCGGAGTGGTTGCACAACAATAACATCCCTGTAATGGACTGGCCTGCACAGAGTCCTGACTTGAATCCTATAGAATACCTTTGTGATGTTTTGGAACGCCGATTTCGTGCCAGGCCTCACCGACCTACATCGATACCTCTCCTCAGTTCCGCACTCGGTGAAGAATGGGCTGCCATTCCCCAAGAAAGACTAAGGGTGGGCCAACGCCATATTGACTTCCAGCATTACCGATGGAGGGTGCCACGAACTTGTACGTCATTTTCAGCCAGGTGTCCGGATACTTTTGATCACGTAGTGTATATTTCCTAAGGATTGCAGAAGCTTTGAAGCAGATATTAAAGAAAATACATAATGCAATGACATAAATAAGCATGCATTAGAAGCGTTAGGGTCCAGGACGAGTGACAGGTTCATCTATTTTATGACTCCAAGTAATAATAAAACCGAATTACAATCAATTTCCAAACATTGATCCGCCATGGGAGCCACTGCGGTATACGCAGCAAGGTTGATGCTTAAGTATACTAACTTACATACCGTTTCCTTAATGCAGTGGTTATACTTCCCGTCTGTTGCGTGAATGATCAAGATTCGCTTCCACAATATTGATAGTGATATTTTTTCCCCTTCCTTATTAAATGGTCCTTAAATGGATAATCGTATTCTTATTCATTTGCATTTTGTCGAAGACCATAATTATTACGCTTTCTATTTGCATATAATTACCGTTACATGCGCCCCAGTATGCCAAGAGTGTTTGATCATCACCTAAGATATCTTGTCGAATTAATGTAATGCTACCATTAAAAGTTAATAGCTTCACAAAACATCCTATCGTCTACGATATACAAGGCTACATTACAGCCTTAAAACCTCCACACGATAGATACATTTTCAAAATGTGAAATACACGTAGGCAAATAGTTTTACCGAAGTCCTTCATATCTGGGTTGGACTGACAGAGGACCTATGTTCGGATCTCGGTTGCTCGCCTTTTTGGCCGTGTGCATGCGACATAGGGACAGTTTCCGTATAGGTATGTATAGGGTAGTTAAATTATATTCGAACCCACTCTCCAAAGCTCAGCAGCAGGAATTCTTGTAAAGAAACGCCTCATTATAATCAGAAAATTGGAGTGTGGTGTGCGATAAATGCTAGAAGAATAATAGGTCCCATATTCTTTGATGAAAAAATAAAAGCAGAGCGATATCAGAGGTTAATTCTGAGGCCATTTTGCAATCGCTTGACAGAAGAAGAGAAATCGTATGGTTGGTTCCAGCAAGATTCTGCAACAGCACATACGGCTGCGGAATCATTACATGCAATAAGAGAGGTGTTTGATGACAGAATAATTGTGTTCATTTGTGGCCCCTCGTTCTCCTGACCTAACGAGTTGTGATTGTTATTTATGGGGTTCTTTAAAAGACAAAGTGTATCGTTCCAATCCTCGCACACTACAGGAACATTGTGCAAGAAATCACAGGAATTCCTGCTGCTGAGCTTCGGAGAGTGAGCGAGAATATTTACACGAGATATGCTGCCTGTTTGAGAGCAGAAAGTCAACATTTCCAGCGTCTATTATAAGGTAAGGTTTTTAGTCCGCCTCTGCCGGCTGTCTCGCGCAGTAGAGAGGGGTCGCGAGTGGGTTCGAATATAATTTAACTACCCTATATTAGTAGCATGTACATTATTCATATGTAACGCTATTAGTTTTGATTCGACGTAAATGCAATAAATATTCACTGGATAAAAACAAAATAAAAAGTTATTAATGACTTATTGTGCCACCATTGAAACCATTTTACACTAAGCATGCAGCACACATCATGGACCTTAAATATCACAGCAACCTCCAACTTAAAGGCATGGCCATAACAGCAAAAATCTGATGTGATATATTCACATGATTTTCTCTACCCTCTATAGTTTATTAGTGCGCATACAAACCATTCTTACTAAAGCAGTTAATACACTGTGCGTTTTTAACCTCACCAAATGCGTCATTACTTTGAATCGTTGAAACAGAATCACTTTGATTGTTTTCACGAAAAATCTGATGTGTTACACTCACATGACTTTCTCTACTCTTGTGCAAACGCTTATTCTCCATCTACTTCATGTTAATCGAGATAAACATTTGCAGACTCTATCTTATTGCTAATTTTCTTGTAGATGTAAGGGGAATATATATTTACAAGGGCAATATAGAAATACAGTAGCCTTTAAGCATATACATATCTCTTAATAGCTGGTTGCTAGGTGCAGCACCATTCCCTATGCCACAGATTAGTACTCTTTATATATCCAAGACAAAGAGACGAATAATTTGAGAAATTCCCATTTGAGGAAAAAAGTATTGCAAAATTTAAGGGAATAACAAGCAACATTCAACAAAAAAAATGAATATGACATATGTTGTATATTTTAACGCGATCTACATCTTTTGTGTAGTAAAATTTTGTCTATCTCTTATGGTTTACCAGTTATGCAAAAATCGTTCACAATGAAGAATACTTTTGGAGACATTCCCAGAAAATTTAAGATATACATTTTATTTGCCATAAAATGTCTTAAACATGTGATATTTTAATCAAAATCGTTAGAGCCATTTTTGAGAAAATTAAAATTTTCTAAAAATGTTCCATGTAAAGGGTAATCTGGAGTGGGGGAATTTTCTTGAAAACCTTCGTGTCGCATCTCTGGAAGATACTGATCCTAAATACCAAGTTTGGTGTTTATCCGACTGTTCGTTTCTGAGTTATGCTGTTCACAGACACACACACACGAGCATGTTTGCGAAAATGCTTTTTTTTGGATTCAGGGGGTCTCAAAACATATATTTCCGGTGAAATCTCGGTATCGAATTTTTGGGTGGAATACAATACTTCCCCTACTTACTATACGTATTAGAGAAAGTAAAAAACACTTCTTTACATTAAAATCAAAGCTGATTCATCTTTTACTAGGCACAATGGAAAGTCTTAAAACGTAAGCAACTAAAATAAACAACAGAAAATAAAATAATAAGATATGAATTAATAAAATGAAACAGTCTTATTAAATTCGAAGCAAAAGCCGCTGAAAGAAGGTTCACGAAACGTAACCTTTATAAAGTTTCCATAGATGTTTATATTTGTTCACAAAATCACAGCAATAAATTGATTTCTCATGTAAACATTCAAACGTTTCATTCATAGTAACAAGAGCTTGCGACGTAAACAAAGAAACAAAGGAGGATCGCATAATTTCACGCATGCCTGTTAGATGGAAATTCGGAAAAGTGTAAAATCAAAACATGGAATATTTATAAAACGGCTAAGGCTAAGAAAAATTGTTAAACACAAAATATGTGGTTTAATAAGCTCTGCAATTCTTCTCACGTAAATGTTTGTCTATCTGTTATAGTTTTCTGGTTATACAAATTAAACAACATTTCTACCAATTGAATTGGACTTCACACGCTATTCCCAGAAAATTAAATATATACATTTTATTTGTGACGTAAATATCATTAATATACAGGTGTAAAAAAAGTACGGCTCAAATTGCAGGGCACATTCCTCACAAGTAAGCGAAGCAATTATGTTATACAAACATGGGACTGGAAACGCTTTGTTTACATGTTACAACTCATTGATCATGGGAAACACACACGAACAGAGGGTTAAAATAATGGGGAACATGCACTTTTGGTTACGTTGTCATTATCGTATGTGCCACCAGTGTTTTGTTTTACATGTCCCTGTTGCCATGCGACTTACGTCATTGCTTGTTTACAGGTAACATCAACTGTTCCAGTGAGCAGTACGACCTTGGCAAGAACAAGTTTTACTATGTACTAGCAGCGTTGATCACAGACTTGGCTCGTGCAGTGGCAGTGTACACAAATACAGAGGGGGCAGATGTCCATTTGATGTATGGATTAACAGACGGCAACGTTTGTACCGGGAGAGATTTCCAGGACGAATGTGCCCCGACAGGAAAACTTTTGAAGCCATTGATCGTCCTCTTAGGGAACAGGCATTTCAGCCTGATACTCGCGACCAGGGGAAGGATGGGGACACCACAACGGAGGCGGCAATGCTTCAGGCAGTTGACGACGACTCTAGTGTCAGTATAAGATAAGTAGCTGCAACAATGAATGTTGACCACATGACTGTCTGGTGAGTGTTACACGAGGTCCGGCTGTATCCATTTACAGCGTGTGCAGGCACTACAAGCAGCTGATTTTCCTGTACGGGTACGCTTCTGCGAATGGTTTATTCAACAAAGTGTCAACCCTAATTGTAGTGCAACGGTGCTGTTCACAGATAAGGTGTCGTTTCAACGAGATCAGATTGTAAATTATCACATGCATATATGGGCTGACGTCAATCCTCAGGAAACGGTTGAAGCAAGTCATCAACAAAGATTTTTTGTCAGCGTTTGGGCCGGCATTGTTGGGGACTATTTGGTAGGACCTCACGTTCTTCCATCCAGGCTCAACGGACAAAGTTGCCATAGTTTCGTAGAGAATGTTCTACCTGATCCGTTAGCAGATGTGCCTTTAGCTGTGCGACAAAACATTTACTTCATACACGATGGAGCACCTCCTCATTTTAGTGTGTTAATGTCCGTCGGCTTCTAAATAACGCATTCATTGGCAGATGGATAGGTAGAGATGGACCAATTGCCTGGCCTCCACGATCCCCGGACCTAAACCCACTGGACGTTTATTTGTGGGGGCATTTGAAAGCTCTTATGTATCGAAGCCCAGAATCAGATGTTCAGAGTTGTCCGTGCCCGTATTATGGAAGGCTGCGAAACCATACGCAATAAACCAGGGATACATCAGCACATCCGGGATTCACTACGACGGCGGGTTGATGCATGTATCAATGCTCACGGAGGGCATATTGAACATCTCCTGTGAGAAAGAGTTGCATCTGGTATACTGGTACGTTCTATTCTTGTGTGTTCCCCATAATTAATGAGTTGGAGAACATGGGTTGTAACATGGTAACAAAGGTTTCCAGGCCCATGTTCATATTTTTAGTAAGTAATTTTTTAGTAAATAAAAAATTTCGAAAAATCTTCCATATAAAGGGTAGTCTGGGTTGGGGGATTTTATTTAAGACTTTCGTGTCGCATCTTTGGAACGTACTGAACCTAAATGCTAAGTTTGGCATTTATCCGACTTTTCGTTTTTGAATGCTGTTCACACACACATTGAGATACACACGCGCGCGCGTAAATGCGGACCATTTTGTAAAAATCTGATGTTACACTCACATGACTTTCTCCACTCTTGTACAAACTATTTTTACAAACGCTTATTCTCCATGTGCTTCATGTTAATCCAGATGTTCATCTTATTGCTAATTTTCTTGTAGGTGCAAGGGGAATATGGTAGCTTTTAAGCGATAGTCAAATATTTTAAGCGCTGGTTGCTATGTGGCGCATTCCATTCTCTTTGTATGTCCAGGACATAAAAAATGAATAACGAATTTGAGAAAAAGTATATTGGAAAATTTAAGGGAATAACAAGCAATATCTCGAAAATGGTTCACTCAACAAGAAAAAAAATGTATATGACATAAATTGTGTATTTTAACGCGATCTAATTTTTTGTGTAGTAAAATTTTGTCTCTCTCTTATGGTTTACCAGTTATGCAAAAGTCGTTCACAATGAAGAACACTTTTGGTGACATTCCCAGAAAATTCGAGATATACATTTTATTTGTCATGAAAATATCTTAAACATGTGATATTTTAATCAAAATCGTTAGAGCCATTTTTGAGAAAATTAAAATTTTCGAAAAATGCTCCATGTAAAGGGTAATATGGGGTGGGGGATTTTCTTGAAAACCTTTGTGTGGCATCTCTGGAAGACACTGAACCTAAATACCAAGTTTGGTGTTTATCCAACTGTTCGTTTCTGAGTTAAGCTGTTCAAAGACACACAGACATATAGACACACACATACGGACATGTTTCCAAAACTGCTTTTTTTATTCAGGGGGCCTCAAAACATATATTTCTGGTGAAATCTCGGTATCGAATTTTTGGGTGGAATCCAATATTTCCCCTACTTACTATACGTAGTAGAGAAAGTAAAAATAAAGAAAGAAAAAGAAGTGTGGTATCGTATGTAATTGAGTGAATGGCATTTAGGTTGCCTATTTATTTTCATGTGTATATGAAGAGTTTGCAATTTAATGTTTATCAAATATGGCTTTTAACATTATAAAATACATTACAGTAAATATAAAACTATACATAAGATTATATTACACCCTATGTCACCATGTGAGCCAGTCTAGGCCAGTATTTAAGCATGGGTGAATGACAATTTATGGTGTAAACATATATTTGTCAAGGTTGTGTGAATTATTCGCGTGTGTC
Organism: Deroplatys truncata; assembly: GCA_030765065.1. Classification (NCBI taxonomy): domain Eukaryota; kingdom Metazoa; phylum Arthropoda; class Insecta; order Mantodea; family Mantidae; genus Deroplatys; species Deroplatys truncata. Next base: position 298,188,553 of record CM060975.1, on the reverse strand, counting down.
GCCTATCTAGGGGTTTTATTTATTGAACACTAGATGGTTTCTCTGTTTATTGCTACGTATATTACAACCTCGCTTAATATTTCTGTTAAAATGCATCATTATAGCAGTTAATGAAGTAACTATTTCCGAGGCAGTTTTATGGTACGGATATTACTGACAGTTCTGAGCATCAGTAACGCTCTGCAATCATAAATGTTTTATGGATGAAGTTTGACCCTATGTGTAGGACTGAAGGGAAATAACCTGCGATAGAACTCGATATATCCTCGTGCAATCATAAACTACTTCCCATATGGGCTATATGTTCCATAAAGTGTCGCTGGTAAATAGTAGCTATGGCGTGCATTTCAAGTATAAAATATAGTATGCTTATGTAGTAAATTTTGCACTACAGGTCGGTCTCATTCCATGCTACAGCGTACAGTTACTGGGAATTTCGCATCTGCCTGGTTGCTTTTAACATTTTCTGCTGAATTAAGGCAGTATTTTTACTTTCTCTACTACGTATAGTAAGCAGGGGAAGTATTGTATTCCACCCAAAATTCGATACCGAGATTTCACCGGAAATATATGTTTTGAGACTCCCTGAATCCAAAAAAAAGCATTTTTGGAAACATGTCGTGTGTGTGTGTCTGTGAACAGCATAACTCAGAAACGAACAGTCGGATAAACACCAAATTTGGTATTTAGATTCAGTATCTTCCAGAGATGCGATATGAAGGTTTTCACGAAAATCCCCCTACCCCAGATTACCCTTTACATGGAACATTTTTCAAAAATTTTAATTTTCTCAAAAATAGCTCTTTGATTAAAATATCACATGTTTAAGATATTTTTATGACAAATAAAATGTATATCTTGAATTTCCTGGGAATGTCTCCAAAAGTATTCTTCATTGTGAACGACTTTTGCATAACTGGTAAACCAGTTTTACTACACAAAAAATGTGTATCCCGTTAAAATACACAATTTATGTCATACATTTTTTTGTTGGGTGAACCATTTTCGAGATATTGCTTGTTATTCCCTTAAATTTTCTAATACTTATACTTTTTCACAAATTCTTTATTCATTTTTTTGTCCTGGTAATGCAAAGAGAATGGAATACTCCACATAGCAACCAACTCCTAAAAGATTTTACTATCGCTTAAAGGCTAGCAATTCCCCTTGCATCTACAAGAAAATTAGCAATAAGATTAACATCTCAATTAACATGAAGCATATGGAGAACAAGCGTTTGTAAAAATAGCTTGTACAAGAGTAGAGAAAGTCATGAGAGTGTAACACATCAGATTTTTTCTCTACCATTGTTCATATTATATTATGTTAGCATTAAATTTGTGTTTCATATGTATCTATGATAGCTTTGGTACTCCTGAAAGTTCTTCTTCTATAGGTTAAACTCCTAAGTCATACTACATTATGGGTTCACCTTATACCACACCGATGGCTCTAGACCAGAATTCGTCGTTGTCCTCCGTGGAGTAGTGGTTACAGTGCTAGCCCGGCGGAGGGTGATGGACATATTTCGGGCGTTAAAATCTTTAGCACGAAGGGAAGTGGTCCCGTGTCGTAGATTACGGAACGTAAAAGAAGCTTAAATTTGATAAAGAGGCCTCTGAGCAAACTTACCGTCCTACAAGCCCATTATACAGGGTGATTTATGAAGAACTGGCACATTTATTTCTTTAATTGTTCTGTTCGAAATTCACTCAATGCCCCAATTTTAGACCAAATTAAGCAGAATGTTGTGTAGTTTCGATAGCCTGACGTTCATGTTTTATTCGTAACTGTTAGTTTTATTGTCGGCAACGGTTTTTGAGATTTGTTGTAGTCAACGTGAAAATGGAGTACCATTAAATGAATAACTCTTCCTTGTAAAGCAATACTGGATTACAAATTCAATTACAGCTATTCAAAGGGGATACCAGAGAGAATTTGGTGTTCGGAATCCTCCCCAAAGTAACACAATACTGGGATGGTAGACAAATTGAAAACAACTGGATCTCTGGCGAGTGAAAAGTGTAAAACTCGTTCATCTAGGCTTCCCACGGTGGTTTTTGACGTAAGAGTACGTCTGGATCAGTCGCCCAAAAAATCATTAAGACGTTTTTCGCAGGAGACAGGGTAGGCTCGGTATTCAGGCCGACGGAACCGTTGAGCAAGTGAACCAAAAACCGCGTCCGGCGTTTAGTGTTCTGGCTGATGAATTCCCAAATGTTGTCCGAATCTCACTTTACAGGATTGTCACTGAACAGCTTGGATATCGGAACTTTGTGCGAGGTGGGTGCCAAAACTGCTCACCGGTCAGCACAAAGATCAACGAATGCGTAGTGCACGACAGTTTTGGAGCGCTATAGACAAGATGGAGATGATTTGTTTTCCCACATTGTTATGGGCGACGAGACATGGATAGCGTACACCAACGCAGCATCGAAACAACAGGCAATGCAGTGGTGTCGTTCCGGTTCACCCAAACCAAAAAAGTGTAAGCAATCGCCGTACATAAATCGCAAAATGATGGTTACCGTGTTTTGGGACGAAAAGTGCGTCCTTTTGATTGATTTCATGGACCGTGGGTCAACAATTACAGCTGACGTGTACTGTGCAACGCTTACCAAACTGAGACGTGCGATCCAAAATTGACGCCGGGGAAACTGTAATCTGGCATCATCCTCCTACACGACAACGCACACTGCTGCCAAAACCAAAGACAAGATTCAGGAGTTTCGTCGGGAACTCTCTGACCACCCTCCGTACAGTCCCGACCTGACACCAAGCGACTATTTCCTATTCTTGCATTTGAAATGGTGGCTGGATGGACAACGATTTTAAATTGACATGAACTCAAGAGGAGCGTTACCAACTGGTTCAAGTCCCAGGCGGCAGACTTCTATGCCGAGGGGTTAAAGAAGCTGGTGCAGCCTTATAGCAAGTATATAGATGTGAACGGCGATTATGTGGAAAAGTAAAGTGTATATGTAGGCACACTGTCCATAAAAACCTTGTCTCATGAGCGATGTTATTGTATCCAAACGGAGCTTAGTTTTGGAATACGCCTCGTATAATGCTTCTTTAAGTTTCATTCTATCTAACTGCAATATGCTACACACGAAACCACGGATACACAGAAGGGTGCACAAACTCATCAGGTCGTTCCGGTTCCCCTTTAAGTGAATCACACAGGTTTAACAATGACAGAACGCGCACACATAAGGAAGTCTCTCCTTGCAGTGTTCAATGTAGCAGGCTTTCCTGCTCGTGAAGCTACGGCTCGAGCCGTCCCTGCAACTACAGAGCAGAGGTAAATGAGATTATCCAGGGAAGGGGTTGAACGGTCCTGGTACAGGAAGAAGACGCGTGTCCACTCCCAAAATAGATGCAGCTTTAGTTACAGTAGCAGAGAGAAACCCTTTCCAAACTGCTTCTGAAATGAAGGTACATTCACATTTCCCTGGATCAGCTCGACAGCTCTACGGCGTGTTAATACGCAGGACTTCTTGCACGAAGGGAAGCTAAAAAGAAGCATCTGACAGATGGTAACAGATTGTTTCGCCTCGCGTTTGCAGAGGAAAATGCCAATTGTGAGTGGAATAACATATTCTCAGACGAGGTGACATTTTCTTCCACAGGTAAGAGAAAGGCGATTGTCTACCGTCCAAAGGGGCTTCACAATTTCGTCATGGTCGCGTATCTGTATCTTATTGGGGCTGGATATCAAGGGATGGTAATACCTGAGAATATTTTGACCTCCTCTGTAACGTTGAGGTATCTGTAATTGTTAATTCGTAGAGGATAATCATCCTGTCGACACATGTCTAAAGCTCTCAAATTGGTTCTCAGAGAGGCAGGATATCAGAGTGATAGACTGGTCTTCCTGTTCACCAGATTTGACTCTACTGAAAATGTGTGGGCTGAGATAAAAAGGGAGCTGCGCTCGAATTTACCTGCGAAGGACAAAATGTGGCTTCAGGGCACAAATTCTAGAAGCCTGGGATGTTGTAACTTCTCGTCCGCGCTACTGCAGGGATTTAATTTCATCTATGCTCCGAAGATTGAGGGTAGTTATATGTGCTGAGGGTTCATACACCCTATATTCATTTTGTTTATTTTTGTTTTATTTTTAGAAATTAATAGTTTATTTGCATTTATTTCTTTAGTTATTTAAAACGAATGTTTTAGTAAAGTTATGTTTTTTTTTGTACATAGATATGCCTAAAACTTCAAATGCTAAAGTTATATTAATGCAATATTATGTTCTACACATCCAGTCATAACATTAAAAACCGAGGAGCTTATGTGTGCAAGCAGTCTTCTTAATCTCTCGGCTACCGTCGTTATCCCCTGTTGTTTTCAGTAGCTTATAAGGTGACCATTGCGCCAAAGGCACAGACCATTTTACATCTCCTGCATGTGCGTTATGAACACAGTTGTCACGAAGGTACCGAAGCCTTCCAATCGGCACATGGGAACGGGATGACTAATTTTTTGTCCACTGATGTACAAGGGGGGGGGGTAGAAACAGAATCGATCGTCAGATGTTTTAAAGCAAGTCGCTATATGACAAAAGTATTGTACAATTCAAACCAGGCTGATCCCGTAGCTCAATCGGTAGAGCAACTGTCTGCTGTGCGAGGTGTCCCCGGTTCGATTCCCAGCTGGGGTTGGAAATTGTTTTCTAGCCAAGATTAATCGCTATCCTCCCCAGAGTCTGAAAGTATGAATGAGAGTGTGAATGTGTGTGTATGATCTAATGATTAAAAACGAAAGTGCAAGAAACCCAACGTCAAGAGTTACATGAATTACCACCATTTGCCAATATACAATAAGTTCCAAAGGAAAGGCCACCGATAAGACCAATGTAGTTAATGAGGTAAACGTCGCTCACTTCTACAGAATCATTCACGACGTGCACATCACGCAGTTCTCAGCAATCTCTCGTGAGGTACACATTACGCAGTTCTACAGAATCTCCCGTGTCGTAAAGTTGGTTACAAAATGTGAAGTAGGTACGCGACAACTATTACGATAGTAATTACATTCGGAAATATAACAGTTTCAGTCAGGCGTGTATCAAGATTAAAGATGTGAAATTAATTAAGTGAGACGGCAATAAAAGTGTAAAAACAAATTCTTTTATCAGTGTTATCTTTTAGCAACAACTCCTTTCCGTTTACACGCCCTATTCAGAGATATTTGCTCGACTGAGTAATAATAGCTAGCCGGAGGACAAAGGACGCATATCTTATATTCGAGATATACATTTCATTTGTCATGAAAATATCTTAAACATATGATATTTTAAACAAAATCTTTAAGCATTTTTGAGAAAATTAGAATTTTCGAAAAATCTTCCATGTAAAGGGTAATCTGGGGTGGGAGGATTTTCTTGAAAACCTTCGTGTCGCATCTCTGGAAGATACTGAACCTAAATACAAATTTTGATGTTTATCCGACTGTTCGTTTCTGAGTTATGGTGTTCACAGACACACAGACACACACACGGACATGTTTCCAAAAATGCTTTTTTTTGGATTCAGGGGGTCTCAAAACATGTATTTCCGGTGAAATCTCGGTATCTAATTTTTGAGTGGAATGCAATACTTCCCCTACTTACTAGGTAAAAGGGTATTTGAAATCAATTGTTTGCTTTAAAGAGATTGCAATTTTTGTGAACTGCGTTTTGTCTATCTCTTGTGGTTTGCCTGTTATACAAAATTATATAAAAATGCCTTCACAAGCTATTCTCAGAAAATTAAAGATATATATGTTATTAGTCACGTAAATATGTTAAACATGTGGTGTTTTAATGAAAACCGTTTAGTCATTTTTGAGAAAATAGATTTCCAAATCTCTTCCGTATAAATGATAGTTTGGAATGGGGGATTTTCCTGAAAGAAAAATAAATACACAGCCGATTGTGAAAACTGCAACACCAAGAAGGAAACGCATGAATTTAATAACACAGGTTAGGTACATGACAAGTAACAAATGATACACTTTTCAAATCTATACATGACCTTTGAGCCCTAATATTCAGTATTTGGCGTGGTCTCCATGCGCTGGAATTAGAGCTGCTATACGCCGTGGCATTGAATCAAAAAGGTTCTGAATAAGTTCCTGAGGGCTGTTCCTCCACGCAGTTTGTATTCGAGCCGTGACACTGGAGGACCGTGACGCACAGGTGCCTACCAACCACATCCCAGACATGTTCGATGGGCGACATGTCAGGCGAACGTGCAGGCCAGGGAAGCAATGGTACCCGTCGCTCTTCGAAGAAGGCTTGTGCATTCCTCGCAATATGTGGCCGGGTATTCCTGTTGAAATGTGGTCTGTGGAGATGCCTGAAGCAGGGGGAGTACCTCAGGCCCTACAACCACCGTTAGGTACCTGTTGCTGTTCAAAGTGCCCTTAATTCGTAGGAGCCGAGATCGGTTGTTGTAACCAATGGCTCTCCAAACCATCACACCTGGTGTTTGTCCGCTATGCCGCTCAACATTGCAGCCCTCCAGGTTGCGCTCGCCACGGTACCGCCGGATAAGTTCACACCTGTTGAACTGCTCCAGCGTCGAGCCAACACTCTGGATGAAGTTGTACGGTCCGTTATGGACATGCGGACAAGATGACGGTCATCCCATGCTGTGGTCATGTTCTGGTCCAGTACCCGCTCTTCGCTGCGTACGACCTTCATCTATCCACTGCTTCCACACACATCACTGTCGTAGCAGCATGCCCTGTATGAGCCGGAATGTCACGGTATGACAAACCCGCTTCCCGGAGACCGATCATTCTGCCCCGTTCGAACTCACTCACATCCCATGACTCCCTTTGACGTCGACGAGGCATACTGGCACTTACGTTATTGTTTCCACCTTGTTTGACAGCTCTGCACTGACTACACTGGGCGGAATACTGACCTTGTCGGACCGACACGAGAGGGGTCTGCTCGGCCTACGTGTACCTCATCTCTCTGCAAACCTAATCACTTATTTGCACATTCTCCTACACTTCCACCAAGTTTGGAGTTATGCGCGTAATTCTTTCTCGGTTTTGCAATTTTCACAAACGACAGTGAATTTATATTTGGAGAATCTTTGGAGGATGCTGAATCTAAGTACCAAGTTTGTCCTTTATCGCGCGTTTTATTATTGAGTCATACTGTTGACACACACACACACACGGACATTTTTTAAAGCTTCTTTTTGTACCTGACAGAGAAGTAAAAACACACTTACTCAACAGATGTGTGTGATCTCTATATCTGCTGCGTGTAACAAAGACTGTATTACCTAATCCAAAAACATTTCTAAACATAACTTTACCATGTTTAACGTAAAGCAGGTCTAAGAATAAACCTTTTATCGCAATAGGATAGGCACCTGTCAAATGATGGAATAGAGAAGTTTTATTTTATCGCGGAACTACATCTAAGAAAATCAAATATGACCAGCTTCACCAATGCTGGCAGTCTGGGGTTCAGCCCTAAGACGGTGGAATGTTATTTCTGCATAAAAGCGAATAAATCCTGGTGGGTATGATATTGTGTTGGCAGCGGAAAACTCGCCAAAAGCAAACTGTGAGTTCTGCCGCTATGAAAACTGCCGCAGGCGACAAAAGGAAGACAAAACCGCCAGCATTCCTGTAGGTGAATTGCGGTAGCGGCGTACCACGGAGGATCGGATTAGACGGACAATGGCTCGCGGGGAAACAATGGGGGGGGGGGCGGAAACACAATCATTTAGTAGTATTTGTGTACCACGGAATGCAGAAAAGCTGCTGCTACCCGGCGTTGCAGGAGTCAGTGGATAATAACATCCTCAAACTATACTTTTGTCACTGTTACTGATCCCTACACCTTTTAGTCTGAAACATAACTTCGCAATGGAAACCCATAAAATACTCATAAATTTGAGGATTACGTCATTTCACTTCGATTAAAGATTTTGAAAATGCCGCACAGGTAAGGAAAACGAGAGAGCTGGGATGCTTAAGGGCACCGGGAGGTCGAGATACTTAAAAAATATGACTTTTTATTTTCTATGCGATAAAAGAGTAGACGCCTTCAGCTTTAAAATAATATAGTATAATATAAACAATTGGGATTGATAAACAATTTGACTGTTTAAATTTGCCAATTTAAACATGGCGGCGCATAACCATGCCCATTGTATTGTTTCTTCCTTCCCAATTTCCGCAACTTGGTTTTTACACAATTCAGGTGCACTTTTCTCAAGAAGTATTAAAGATATCCATGCACACCAAATTTTTACTAGTTATTTCTAGGAAATATCTCTTTATGCTAAACTAACTTTTTCAGATTTTAAAATAAATGTGAGAGTAAAAAACTATTTATGAAAAAAATTGACCTTTTTATGTTACACAAACTGAATTATTTGTTATTATCAGTAGGTTACAGAGATTAGAAAAATATTTTGTTCACAGTATAAAATTATCTTATGTGATTTTGGAGAAAATAGTGATCATAGAAATAAAATCATAGGAAGAAAGCGCATTTGAAGTATTGTAGCGAATGTGTGTGCATTGTCGCTTCCGACACATTATTGCTGTGTATAATGATATTGTTGAACTAATTATTTCGTTTGTAACTTTGAGTTCTTGTCCAACGCGGCATACTTCTCTCCAATTCCTAGGGGGTTGAAGGCAATTTGAGCGAAGAGCTTCTTTGTCTGATAGCGTGGGTCTGCAGTAGCGGCAGTCTAACGTAGGTCTTCGGAGTGTGTGGATGTATGTAGGAGTGCGTGTTGCCATGTATGTGCGTGGGGCATCTCCCCCAGTATTTGGCTGTAACCTTTTGGGAACCATGTAGCATCACTAAGGTAACTTTATAATAAACCAGAGTTCAATGTGAATTCATGTGTATTATTTATAAATATCCCACGCCCGCTTAGTTTTGTGCAGCGAGTTCCTGGTATATCTTGGTTGCCACGATGCTACGTCCCCCAATGTTTATGCCGGGATAACTAAATTTAATATTTTAGCTGCAAACCTTTTGGCCTCACCCCGGTGCATAACAGTATGAGTTGCTATAATTTGAGCTATGAAGCAGGATGTCACTTATATAACTTTTGAACAACTTTAAGTGAGCGTTAACTTATTATTTTTATAATAGTTATTTCCAAAAGCACTTAAAGTATAACCAACCCAAATTTCGTTAGCATTGATTCAGTAGTTATTGTGTAACCAAAATTTAAAGTGGTGTCATGTGTTAGCTTCCTAGCTGTGCCCTTAAAATAATTTATCCAAGCCAGTTGCGTGCTTTCTGCCACATCTAAACCCTCTTGAGCCTGCCTACTCCTAATTTGGTACTAAGTGGCTTCACTTTTTATCTGAGGAACGTCGATCAAAGGTACCACAGATGATTTCCATCTAGAATTCAGAGATAGAAAACCGGTGCTCTTTTGTTACCAGGCCTGTTGATATTAACAGAACGTTTCACACTCGTCAAACTGTTTCTTCTTTTTAATCTCCTTCGCGGAATTTCATGATAATTGCCCTCAAGTGCTAATACTTGCGCAGAAGCAGAGCAAGAAATAATTTCTACTTCCTCTCCGATTCAACGGTTGTGGTGCAGCCTGTTGCAATTTTTCAAATACTAGCACAAAATCTTCATCCTAGAGAGAACACATTCACATTCTTCCGAATTCGTGTGCCCAATCCTCTCCTGGAGTTGAATCACTACACTAATTCTCAGTACACTCTGTATGATACGAGGGCTGTCCCAGATGTACCGGACCTAACAAAGAAAACACAAACATTTTGGGAAAAGACATTTTTATTTCTCTACATAGTCTCCTTTCAGCTCGATACACTTTTCCCAGCGATGTTCAATAGCTTCGATACCCTGTTTATAGTAAGAACCGTCGAGTTCTGCAAAAGAGCCATCAACTGCAGACTCCACCACTTCATTGTTGGCAAATCTTTTACCACCAAGACATTTCTTCAACTTTGGAAACATAAAATAATCAGAGGGGGCTAAATTTGGCGAATATGGTGCATGAGGAAGCAATTCGAACCTTGATTTTGGCCATGGCGATAATGGATGTGTGAACTGGTGCATTGTCTTGATGAAATAGAACTTTCTTTTTCGCTAAATGCTGCCGTTTTTGCTTGATTTCATCATTCAAACGCTGCAACAAGTTTGCATAATACTCGCCATTGATTGCTTTTCCTTTTTGAAGATAATCAATGAAACCAATCCCACGCGCATCCCAAACAACTGACGTCATGACCTTGCCTGCAGATGGAACTGTCTTCGCCTTCTTTGGAGCCGATTCTCCCCTTTCAATCCACTGTTTTGACTGTTCCTTCGACTCGGGTGTGAAGTGATGGACCCATGTTTCATCCATGGTTATGAATCGACGCAAAAACTCGGCTTTATTGCAGCGAAACATCGCCAAACACTCGACTAAAACATCCTCACGATGTTGCTTTTGTTCCATTGTGGGTAAACGCGGTACCCATATTGCGCACAGCTTTCTTATGACTAAATTTTCAGTCAGTATGCGATGTACAGCACTTTTTGAAATGCCTACGATGTCTGCTAGCTCCGTACTTTTCAGTCGACGGTCATTCAATACCATTTTGTGGATTTTCTTCACAATTTCTGGCGTGGTCACCTCATTTGGTCGACCGCTGCGATGTTCGTCTTGGCAGCTCGTACGTCCTCGCTTAAACTCTGCCACCCAATATTTTACTGTTGTAAACGAAGGAGCAGACTTCCTCAGAGTGGAATCTAGTTCAGGTTTAATATTAGTTGGACTAAGACTTTTCAAATGAAAGTATTGTATCACATAACGATGGCCAGTTTTATCCATGTTTACAAATTCGCTGAGAGTTCACTATTAATGGCTGCTAAACAACGTAGCATCGTCAAACTTCAAACTTAAGGTTTATAAAGGCGCTACTTTCTACCATAGTCATTTGTTTGAAAAAAAACAACACTATATATATATTAGGTCGGGTACTTCTGGGACTGCCCTCGTAATTTACTGCGCGGTGTAAACAGTGCAATGAATACCTCTAATGGCAATTAAACTGTTGACGTAAATTCATGTCCCCATGTGTAAGTACTTACCACTATCGCAGCAAACGTTAGAAGTGTTATCCTCGTTGGTAAATACAATTTTACTTCTTCATATTTGTTGTTAAATACCTTCACAAGTGTTTCTGACGTAATCATATTCGCATCTTCAAGTTGTCTGTTAGTTTATTCATAACATACCTACTCTGTGCTTCCCAGTGCGTGCTGGTTCTTGGGGCATGACAGCAGTGGCGCAGTTGAAGGGTAGGTTGTCATGTTTGTTATCGAGTAACTATGCCATCTGAAGCTAAGGACCTTTGGAAGCTATTTACTCCACTGCGTGAGGAAAAACAGCATGCACAAACTTTTAGATCAGAAATACAGTACGAAAATAAGCACATTTTGATTAAAGCCGTCATGAGTCTCCTGTTTGTGGCGTGTCAGCAGTAAAAAAAACGCATTCTTGTGCAGTACTAGTCATTGTTTGATGTGATGGTCCGGTAATACCGTCTTGTCAATGCAACAAAGGAATGTGATTGAGTGCATGGCACTTGGGTCCTTTTTTCGTGTGTTTATTACTTTCTCTACCACGTTCATAGTAGGGAGGGATGGTACTGAATTCCACCCAAAGATTCGATACCGTAATCTCATCGTAAATATGTTCTGAGGACCCCTTAAGCCAAAAAATCGTTTTTAGAAAAAACGCGTGTGTGTTTGTCTGTGAACAGCATAACTCAAATGAAAAGTCGGATAAATACCTAGCTTGGTATTTAAGCTCAGTGCATTCCAAAGTTGTGACACGAAGATTTTTAAGAAAATTCCCCCACCCTAAACTATCCTTTACATGGAACACTTTTAGAAATTTTTGGATTTTTTTAAAAATGGCTCTAACGATTTTTATTAAAATATCACATATTAAAATTATTTACATGACAAATAAAATGTATCTCTTAAATTTTCTGAGAGCAGCCTGTGAAGTCCTCTTCATTCGGAAGCAATTTTATATAATATTGTGTAATTAGCGATAGATGAAAGCGTACTACACAGAGAATGCAGATCTCTTTAAAACATGCAATTTATTTTCAATCACTTTTTTTGGCATCAGACATTTCCGAGATATTCGCTATTCATGTTTCGATTTGTTCGTACGTTGTCATTCTTTTTAAGTCCTATCAACATTCAGTTGTTTCTCGCGATTGCATGGAAACAGTATGGAATTTTAAGGCTAGCGTCCAGTTCTTAGTTTATCTCAACTGAAATGAAGCAGATAGAAAAAATAAGTTTTCGTAAGATAATTTGTATATCCATTAATAAACGTTAGAGGGTAGAGAAAGCAGTGTGAATGTAACATCAGATTTTTAAGAGTTTGCAATTTATTGTTTATCAAATATGGCTTTTAAGAAATAAAGGGTGTGAGTTGAAGTATGGTATTTTTTTATAGTTAGAAGATGCTTCAAATTTATCTGCCCCACGTATGGCAGCCAATTTGTCGCGGTCACTTCGTGTTATCTATTGCTGGGCGCCTGTTATTGTATTAATAGTTTGAATTTTGGGTTATTTGTCCCCCGGCTAGCTATTATTACTACTCAATCGAGCATATCTCTTGAACAGGGTGTGTAAACGGAAAGGATTTGTTACTGAAAGATAACACTTATAAAAGAATTTGTTTTTACACTTTTATTACCGTCACAATTAATTAATTTCATATATTGACTCTTGATACACGCCAGACTGAAACTGTTATATTTTCTAATATCACTATAATCACTTATTTGCTGCACATTATTAATTCGCGTATTTCACATTTATAACTAACTTTACAATGCGAGAGATTCTGTAGAATTGCGCGACGTATAACGCGTGAACGATTCTCTTAAACTGTGCGACGTATAACCTTTGTATGATTCTATTGGACTGAACGACGTATTACCCGCGAATCCTTCTGTTGGACTGAGCGACGTTTGCCTTGTGAATTATTCTGTCAAACTGCGCGTTACCCATCTCTGGCACGGAATTTATACTGCCTCACCCGATATGCCTAAACATTATAACAGAGCTGCTATTGGTTAATAAAACGCGCCAACATTACCGTCTATTTTTATATCCAATCAAAATTACAAACACATATGCTCTAGGGAAAATATTCTCTCTATTTCTAAGAAAAGCGCGCTAATCTGACGTCATTTGCTTGTATCTTATAATTTATAAACAACTCACCCCCTCGCTCATTGTTGCCCGCTCTTATTGTCAGTTTCAGTGAGGCCGTGTAAACTTATTTCCTAACACTGCTTATAATTAACAAACATCTCAAATCAATGTCATACAATAATGCTTATATACACTATAATCACTCTGGCATTTACATTGTTGTGATATAAAATACTGCGTCAAAGTAATAAAAAGGACCCATTTTTAAGAATTAAGTGGTTAAAGAATTCCACGGCTAATGGAGTGGACAGCAAAAAAAAATCGCAATTATATGTAGGAGGCATAATACATTAGCACATATAGCAATTTTATAGAGAACTATAAAATGAGAAGGACAGTGTTTATGCAGCTACCTTACTACCTCTTAATGTTCGACTATACAGGAATGAAGGGAATTTATTAAATTCCTTCTAATATATTCTACATGGAGGTGTTAAAAGCAAAAAAGTATAATAGCATTTTGTTCTATGATCAGTCGTTTTCGAAAAAAAATAGTTATTTTTCCAAATTAGATGGTTTATTCCACGAGGACGGAAGATTATAGTTTTTACTTGCAAGATGAATAGGGTAACCTAATTCTGACCTAGTTTTGGCAGTAACCATGTGACATCATACAGGATTATGAAATAATCGTTTTCTGAACACTGTTTTGCAGACGTAATGTGGCTGGAGACAGGCAGCGTTGCTAGGTCAGTAGGTCAGTATAGAACAGCTCCCGGACGTAAACAAAACAGCATACCTAAACTGGGAGGTGACGGGACTAGCGGTTTTGTTTTCCACATGACCCTTAATCCAAACAAATGCGACTAAATGGTGGTATAATGTTTCGGCGAAATGACAATTACAACTTGGTAGCTATTGGCCTACACTAACAGTATGGAAGTAATGCCTTCATCATCCAATAAGCCGTGTTTATGTCAGCTCCAGTAGAAGTCGAGTCATTATTAGACTAACGTCATACTACGCATTGAAACTCCAGGTTGAGTGATAAAAGAACTCGAGGTGTGTTTAGTGGATAATCATACGTACAGCGCAAGGTTTACGAGATGCCAGCCTTTCCAAATCGTGAGTACCTTGATAACCTTTATCTACACTCCACCACCATCCGCCACACAGCGTGAGCGAAACCTGTTTATGCGCTGATCTACTTCTGGTTATGAATGCGAGAGTGGCACCCCGCTCCCAGCTACCGGTCGGTTGCCGCTGCAACTTTGCTAGCGTGTGCGTTATATTCTAGAAAAACCTAAAATATCTCAGCAGAAAATGGTCATAGAAAAAAACTGAAAGATACAAAATATGTTTCAAATTATGAGATCTGTAACTGGTTTAAATTAATGTAATGACTTCCCTTCCACCCGGCATAACTCGCTTTTTATGATTTTGTGCTATTTGCATGGAAACCTAACACTGCTTTTATTATTTATTATTCCGAAATAACCCGCAAATAACAGGAACTCGTTACATAGTTACAACTAAGATCCCTTGCCGATACGGAAACTGTGAACTAACCTGCCTTACTAAGAGTAATAAATACTTTTAGTATAATAATTCCTTTTAGTACAGAGTGAAAAAAAAATTCTGCAAGGAAAAAACATGTCTGAATAGTGTTTATTCCTGACTGTTGCAATAGCTCTGAGATAATGTTGCCATCTCCTGTGGAAAGATATCCTGAACTTTCTGGAATAGCCTGTTAAGTTCACTTTGAGGCAGTTTTTTTAACACTTGAATTATATAATATGTAAATTCAATAACAGCCCACCTTGAAGCAATATGTATGTAATACTTTTTTAAAATGTATGTAACAGTCATTGCATGTGCTTATATTATTGTAAACATGTTTAATAATGTATGTGAATGCATTACTTACTTTAATAATGTAGGAGCTGTGAGAATAATAAGTTTAAAGTTGCTAACAATGAGGTAACCTTGAGGCAATAATGAGTTTGAGAGTTTGAATACTACTAGTCATGATTAGAGCAACGATAATGTAAATTTTGTGACAGTTTAAAAATAGCCAATCAACAGCCAGTAAAAGCTTTAATTAAATGCAGGTATTCTATTGGACTAGGATTAGCCAATCAGAGACTTGAAATACAGAAGTTTACGGGTTTTGACGGTTGATATATGTTCAATGGCTTGTAGACCTTGGTAGTGACCAGATGGAAGGTGTGTTCTCTAAAGAAATATTACGTATTCGTGTGCATCGAAAATTAAGTATACGTGTTAACAAAGTGCAAGATATTAAATTCAAGAATTTCACAACTCTTAATATCAGTGTAGTGTTATTTAATTTGTGTCAAGGATTAATAAAAAGAAGTGAATTTAAACTTAAACTCTGTGTAAGCCTACATTCTTGTCGCACCACGCCCTGTCTAAGAGATACGTGACTCTAAAACAATACTGAAGCAGCCGAGGCAAACATAAACATAAATAATATCTATAGAAATAGTTTAATAACAAAGTTAATTAATATTTTTAAACTTGAAGCGTAACAACAACAAAAATACAACATCTTCAAATCGGCTTCACATACGTAATAGCATATTACGTAACAAACAATCTACTTCAAATTGATGTCCATACGTGGAGCTAAATAAACAAAACTCCAACGTAAAGACAATATCTTCTTCAAGTTGGCTTCCCAAGCGTGAGGCTAAATAAATAAATAAAGTAAAACTCCAAGAGCATACAAACTTCAAACTGACACCCAAAGCGTGGTGCAAACTCCATCAACTCCAAAAACTTCAACAGTTAAAATAATAACAACAGAACAACACCTTCTCAACTTCATTTGGAAGAAATTATGTATAATCTTATACAACTGATAAACGTTAAGCGATAGACGTAGGGTTATTACATAAAAAAGTAGGTTTCTTTAAAACACAATTTATTTCAAACAAACTTTTTGTAGCATCAGACATTTCCGAGATATCCGTTATTAATGGTTCGATTTTTCAATACTCTGTGATTCTTTTTAAGTCCCGCCGATTTTTTTTCAGTTGTTTCTCACGATATCACAGAAACAGTAGCCAACGCATAGCGCCTGTTTTTAAACATTTGACTATCGTTGTTTCCTTTGTATCTATAAAGAAATGTGTAATGTAGTTATTTCTGCAAAGGTTTATTTAGATTAAAATGAAGTAGATAGAAAAATAAGCTTTGGTAAGAATAGATTGTACACCCACTAATAAATGGTAGAGTGTAGAGAAAGTCATGTGAATGTACCACATCAGATTTTTTTAGTTATGCTGTTCACAGACACACAGACACACACACGGACATGTTTCCAAAAATGCTTTTTTTGAATTCAGGGGGTGTCAAAACATGTATTTCTGGTGAAATCTCGGTATCGAAATTTTGGGTGGAATACAATACTTCCCCTACTTACTATACGTAGTAGAGAAAGTAAAAATGAATAACGAATTCCCATTTTAGAAAATAAGTATTGAAAAATTTAAGGGAATAACAAGCAATATCTCGAAAATGGTTCACTCAACAACAAAAATGATTACGACATAAATTGTGTATTTTAACGCGATCTACATTTGTTGTGTAGTAAAATTTTGTCTATCTCTTATGGTTTACCAGTTATGCAAAAGTCGTTCACAATAAAGAATACTTTTGGAGACATTCCCAGCAAATTCAAGATATACATTTTATTTGTCATAAAAATATCTTAAACATATGATATTTTAATCAAAATCGTTACAGCCATTTTTGAGAAAATTAAAATTTTCGACAAATCTTCCATGTAAAGGGTAATATGGGGTGGGAGGATTTTCTTGAAAACCTTCGTGTCGCATCCTTGGAAGATACTGAACCTAAATACCAAGTTTGGTGTTTATCCGACTGTTCGTTTCTGAGTTATGCTGTTCACAGACACACACACACACACACACACACACACACACACACACACACACACACAGACGGACATGTTTCCAAAAATGCTTTTTTTTGGATTAAGGAGGTCTCAAAACATGTATTTCCGGTGAAATCTCGGTATCGAATTTTTGGGTGGAATACAATACTTCTCCTACTTACTATACGTAGTAGAGAAAGTAAAAATGTATATGTTTCACAATCTATTGAACATTCGATCTACACTATAAATTTCAAAAAAGTTTTATAATGAATTTTCTATAATTCGTTTCCCAAGAAGAAAAAAACTCTAAAAGGTAGTTAGCTTTTAAATATTGTAATCATAAAACTGTTTTACATTCACTTAAATCATTGTTGGTTAATAAAACACGCCATTAAGTTTTAAAATTCGAACAGTATTTAAATATTACGTAGTTTGGAGCATGTGCTAAAATTTTAAAATACTTTTTGGGTTAAACTTTAGAAGTGATGCTTCCCCTTGACATTTTATATTTCTCTGGGAGACAGTTATACACAGAAGTGCAATCACTAAGACCCCCTTTAGTCCCAGCACATTGAGAACGAGAGGTCGCTACAAAATTAAAGAAAGATAAATGTAGTGTGAGAGGTTAGACAACGTTAACTGATTTACAGCCACGGGTGAGAGGTCGCTCGTGACGTCAACCTACAAATTAATCTAGCCAGGAAACAAACATCGTTTTTTTCCCTTCTTGGCTTCCTCCGTTTTCTGTCTCAGCCGTTTAGCAAAGAGCAATTGGGTTTATTATTAGTTTTCTAACTAAAACCCAATTTGTCTTCATCGTCTTCTTGCAATATATTTTAATGTTGTTGTTTAAAGAAATTTCTTTCTCCCACATTTTTTACTTCATTGGTTCTGTTTCCGTTATAGGACGTTCCTATTTTAATCGAAGTAGGCAAATGTGGGCTATATTTTATGATATTCTGTTTAAGTTTGTATAATAAATTTATGTTTGAATGAGCACTGGCTCATTAGCAGAACTCTACGATCAAACTTCGAAATGATAAATAAGACCTAATTCCATCTAAGCATTTTACTAGAAAAATATGATTTGACGAAATTTAAGGAAAGAAAGACTAAAATAACACAATATTTTCTTAAGAATACTTTAAAATGGGACACAATATGCAAGGTGTGGAAACAGCAGTCATTTGTTTACCTCGGTTATGTTATTAGCAGAGTTAGGACTTTGCCCTATTTACCTATTTTATTCCTGTGTATAAAAATCTGATGCGTTACACTCACATGACTTTCCCTACTCTTGTACAAACTATTTTTGCAAATGCTTATTCTCCATATGCTACATGTTAATCGAGATGTTAATCTTATTGCTAATTTTCTTGTAGATGCAAGGGAAATTGGTAGACTTTAAGCGATAGTCAAATATTTTAAGAGCTGGTTTCTATGTGGAGTATTCTATTCTGTTTGCATTACCAGGACAAAAAATGAATAACGAATTTGAGAAAAAGTATAATTATTGGAAAATTTAAGGGAATAACAAGTAATATCTCGAAAATGGTTCACTCAACAACAAAAATGTATATGACATAAATTGTGTATTTTAACGCGATCTACTTTTTTGTGTAGTAAACTTTTGTCTATCTCTTATGGTTTACCAGTTATGCAAAAGTCGTTCACAATGAAGAATACTTTTGGAGACATTCCCAGAAAATTCGAGATGTACATTTCATTTGTCATGAAAATATCTTAAACATTTGATATTTTAATCAAAATTGTTAGAGCTATTTTTGAGAAAATTAAAGTTTTCGAAAAATGTTCCATGTAAAGGGTAGCCTGGGGTGGGGGGATTTTCTTGAAAACCTTCGCGTCGCATCTCTGGAAGATACTGAACCTAAATACCAAGTTTGGTGTTTATCCGACTGTTCGTTTCTGAGTTATGCTGTTCACAGACACACAGACACATACACACACGGGCGTTTCCAAAAATGCGTTTTTTGGATTCAGGGGGTCTCAAAACATGTATTTCCTGCGAAATCTCGGTATCGAATTTTTGGGTGGAATACAATGCTTCCCCTACTTACTATACGTAGTAGAGAAAGTAAAAATGTCTTATCCATGTTCACTTTACTGTAAACTAAAATTTTTAAAGCGAATGTAAGCAATTATTATAAGTGACAAAATGCAAATAATTATATATCTACAATATTTTAAAAATGCCTAAAATAAAATCTTACAGCACGTTCGCATTCACTGTAATAAGGACGTTGTGTTATTTATTTCACCAATGTGTTTCCTTCCAGGAAAATTAGATTCTGTCCTTTATATTTCCTGCACTATAAAACAAAGGCTTATTTGACAGAACGAGACGACTTAATTATTTTTCTGTATGAGAACAAGGGATTCTTGGAGCCAGCTTATAATTTTTCTCTAAAGGTGGGTTGTTGGTCTCCGTTTCACAGAGCTAATCTAAAACCCGAAATGAAGCTTTAAGCAAACAATAAAAGAGCTCGTTACTCCCTTGTTGCGCGAACAGAGTAATGGCAATAAAATTTGCATGAGAATGGCAGAGAGTTTAGTCTTGCTTCTAGTTCCTCCTTTCTCCGCGCCGCGCAGTGCCCGTTTCTAACCGCCATAATTACGATCTCTGGCAGCCGAAATGAAAACAAATGACAGCCGAGAAAGGGGGCAGCATGGCATAGAGAGCCAAGTGGCTTTTCTTGCGGTCATGGTGCATTGCGCGTCGAAGAGCTGGCAGCTTTTAATGACGTAGAAAATGTGGGCAATTGATGGCTGTATTTCTTTCATTTGTGGTTACATCGATCTTAAAATAAATACATGCAATTGAAAATATAGAGATGCTATTCCCCCCTTTTTACATTAACTGCCCAAAATGTCCCAAAGCTACAAGTGTTTGAGTAGGAATGCTGAGAAATAAATAAACAATTTATCGTGCTTACCAAATTATTTTATATGCATATATTGGAGTAATCTTCTCAATATATCTGGCAGTCTCAACAGCATCTGATTTAAACTTGCAGAGAAACAAATTTGTGAAATAAAAACTGAGTATGCCTTTTATCATGTATTATACAATAAATGTAACTTTATTAAATTCACATAAATTGTCTTTGTAAACACCACACACGAACAAGCTGAAAAGTTGGTGTAGTTTTTAAAACATTACAAAACTAATAAAATTAAAAATGTTTAAAACCACCAGAACATGTTAACTTTAATATAATTTATTGTTTGTGTGTATTAAAATCAGAATTTAGAGTTTCTTAAACTTGAAACGTGAAGCAGTATTTTTATCCCTTAACTGCTATCAATTTAATTATACAACATAAAGAGTGCTAAAATATTGGATTATAATTAGAAATTTCGATGATCAGAGCATTTTACATCAATGTTTGATAGTGCAGGAAATGCTTAATTATAAAGAGTCTTGGCTAGGTAAGATAAAGGAAACCTTGATGAAGATAGGTTTTGGGGAGATTTGGAGAGCTAAAGAATTATTACAAATAGGTTTCTGGAATGAATTTAGGGCAAGAACAGGGGATATGGAAAAACAAGATTTATTAGCGAGTTTTACTTTTAAGAGCTCACTGAGATTATACAGAGAAATGAAAGTAGTATGGAGCAGGGAACAGCATGTTGATATATGTGATAAAACAGCAAGAGCAGGATTTGCATGGGCTAGGACAGGGGTGGTGAATTTGAAAGGTTTGAGAAAAGAGATTGGTCTGGAGAAATGCGCACTATGCCATCGGAAAGTTAAAGAGTGGCATATATATTTAGAGTGTGAAGAAACGAAGTTGCTTAGAAAGAGGATAGAGAAGAGAGAATTGTTAAATTTACCAATAGAAATTCAAGCTAAGAGGTAGGAAATGTTTTGGGCAGAGTAAGAGCAAAATGGATGAGGAAAATTAGCAAGGAAGAGGGAAATGAGTACTAAATTACAGTAGTTTTTATTTGATATGTTGCAAGTAGGATCCAACAACTCGACAACCTCAAGGTTTGAGTTTATTGGGGTCCAAGGTAAAGCAACTCAAGGTAGAGTTAGAGTTAGTATTGGAGATTAAATAAATTGATAATTTGTACTTTTAGATTAGGAGCAATGCTGGCTACCAGTATTCCAAACTGCTGGATACCAGTAGTTAAGAGGTTAGTTTTTTTTATATTTTATTATTATTTTTAGTAACTGGGTTAAGAATAAATTTGTAAAATTATTGTTGTAAATTTGTACAATTAACTGGGCTAATAAAATTATTTACTTACAACATAAAAATAATATCCCGCCTATAAGTGATCAGTAATTGCTATAACGTAATATACAGCCATTGTGTTATGTACATTTATTGTATATACGTGTAAAACATTACGTGAATGTATTTCTTAGTTTAGAAATGTGGAAGCTGTGAGGGTAGAATCAAGCTGTTTTTTGTAGCAAACAGTGTCATAAAGTGGAAAGTAGAGGGTGGCTAACAATGAGTTGTAACTTTGGTAGTGCAATAAGTTAGAAAGCTAAGGAAGGCTACCAACATTCGATGGAAAAATACCGATGGAAAAAGTTTGTAAATAGCCACGTGGGTGCAAAAAGCCAATCAAAGTCAAAGTAATAGTGTTCTGCTAAAGTAGGCTTAGCCAATCATAAAATAGAAAGATTGAATTTAAAATTTTAAGCTGTGGAACTCTAAGAGGTAGCGTACCCAAGCCAAGTCACTTCAGTAGACGAAGCTGAGAGTGTGGAGATGTGAAATAGTAGTGCAGTGCGGAGATGATAAATTGTGACCTCTAAAAACATGTAGTTAGGAACAGATAACTACTACAACTATAAAATACATTTCATTTAATATTCGCAGAGATATAAATTTGTATAATTTACTATTTTTTTAATATGAATAAAGAACTTAAGGAATTCTCTGTAAACTGCAGTTCGTTAGCATACACATAGAACGTAATATCTTACAGCTCCATACGTAAATACTTCAGTAATTTGTTATTATTTGATATATTATTCAACTGCCTTCAAGAAGTAATAAAGAAGTGAGAACTTAAAACTATAACTTGTGTAAACTGTGTGAAACTATTCTACAGCCGTACCACCCTTGTTAAGAAATACTTGCTCTACCAGATATAACTGACGCAGCCGAGGCTTAATATTAAATGAAAAAATCTGATGTGTTACACTCACATGACTTTCTCTACTCTTGTACAATCTAATTTTACAAACGCCTATTCTCCATATGCTTCATGTTAATCGAGATATCGAGATGTCAATCTTATTGGTAATTTTCTTGTAGATGCAAGGGGAATATGGTAGCTTTTAAGCGATAGTCAAATATTTTAACGCTGGTTGCTATGTGACGCATTCCATTCTCTTTGCATGTCCAGAACATAAAAAAAAATCTGATGTGTTACACTCACATGACTTTCTCTACTCTTGTACAATCTAATTTTACAAACGCCTATTCTCCATATGCTTCATGTTAATCGAGATATCGAGATGTCAATCTTATTGGTAATTTTCTTGTAGATGCAAGGGGAATATGGTAGCTTTTAAGCGATAGTCAAATATTTTAACGCTGGTTGCTATGTGGCGCATTTCATTCTCTTTGCATGTCCAGGACATAAAAAAATCTGATGTGTTACACTCACATGACTTTCTCTACTCTTGCACAATCTATTTTTACAAACGCCTATTCTCCATATGATTCATGTTAATCGAGATATCGAAATGTCAATCTTATTGCTAATTTTCTTGTAGATGCAAGGGAAATATGGTAGCTTTTAAGCGATAGTCAAATATTTTAACGCTGGTTGCTATGTGGCGCATTCCATTCTCTTTGCATGTCCAGGACATAAAAAAAATGAATAACGCATTTGAGAAAAAGTATAAGTATTGGAAAATTTAAGGAAATAACAAGCAATATCTCGAAAACGGTTCACTCAACAAAAGAAATGTATATAACATAAGTTGTGTATTTTAACGCGATCTACATTTTTTGTGTAGTAAAATTTTGTCTATCTCTTATGGTTTACCAGTTATGCAAAAGTCGTTCACAATGAAGAATACTTTTGGAGACATTCCCAGAAAATTCGAGATATACATTTCATTTCTCATGACATTATCTTAAACATATGATATTTTTATCAAAATCGTTAGAGCCATTTTTGAGAAAATTAAAATTTTCGAAAAATGTTCCATGTAAAGGGTAGTCTGGGGTGGGGGGATTTTCTTGAAAACCTTCGTGTCGCATCTCTGGAAGATACTGAACCTAAATACCAAATTTGGTGCTTATCCGACTGTTCGTTTTTGAGTTATGCTGTTCACAGACACACACACAGACACACACACAGACACACACACACACAGACACACACACAGACACACACACGGACATGTTTCCAAAAATGCTT
This sequence comes from Deroplatys truncata, assembly GCA_030765065.1. Classification (NCBI taxonomy): domain Eukaryota; kingdom Metazoa; phylum Arthropoda; class Insecta; order Mantodea; family Mantidae; genus Deroplatys; species Deroplatys truncata. The sequence continues at coordinate 298,165,022 of CM060975.1, read as the reverse complement.
TTTTTGGATTCAGGAGATCTCAAAACATGTATTTCCGGTGAAATCTCGGTATCGAATTTTTGGGTGGAATGCAATACTTCCCCTACTTACTATACGTAGTAGAGAAAGTAAAAATGAATAACGAATTTGAGAAAAAGTATAAGTATTGGAAAATTTAAGGAAATAACAAGCAATATCTCGAAAACGGTTCACTCAACAAAAGAAATGTATATGACATAAGTTCTGTATTTTAACGCGATCTACATTTTTTGTGTAGTAAAATTTTGTCTATCTCTTATGGTTTACCAGTTATGCAAAAGTCGTTCACAATGAAGAATACTTTTGGAGACATTCCCAGAAAATTCGAGATATACATTTCATTTCTCATGACATTACCCTAAACATATGATATTTTCATCAAAATCGTTAGAGCCATTTTTGAGAAAATTAAGATTTTCGAAAAATCTTCCATGTAAAGGGTAGTCTGGGGTGGGGAGATTTTCTTGAAAACCTTCGTGTCGCATCTCTGGAAGATACTGAACCTAAATACCAAGTTTGGTGCTTATCCGATTGTTCGTTTTTGAGTTATGCTGTTCACAGACAGACAGACAGACACACACACACACACACACACACACACACACACACACACACACACACACACAGACACACACACGGACATGTTTCTAAAAATGCTTTTTTTGGATTCAGGAGGTCTCAAAACGTGTATTTCCGGTGAAATCTCGGTATCGAATTTTTGGGTGGAATGCAATACTTCCCCTACTTACTATACGTAGTAGAGAAAGTAAGAATCATAATTAATTAAAAATAAAAATTCATTACATATAAACTTTATTAACACACACACACGAGAACCACCGCAAAGACAGAAGGAGAAGCTAAGCTAATTAGCAAGTGTTTTACATTGATAATAGTGTTACGCTAATATACCTCTGGAATGACAAATTGTTCCGCAATAGAGTTCAGTGTACCGCAGTGATGACCAAATACATTGTCTAAACTAGGGAAGGCATTCCTGCTTTAGAAGTGTGATACCCTGGAAAACTACCGCGCGGGATAGCTCAGGCCCGCATTCGGGAGGTCCCGGGTTCGATTCCCAGTGGACGTCCAGTTTGACCATAGGGTTTTTCGTGGTTCTCCTCTGGTCGCCTAGGCTAATGCTGGGGTGGTGTATTCTACCTCATTCAGGCAGTGTTGGCTGCCTGCAAGGGCCGCTTCGTGCTCTCTCGCTGGGTTCTTCCCTCCTACTGGCGAGAGCGGGTGTTTCGTATTGGAAATGATAGGGACTTCCGTGTGTTTCTGTGATCCCATCTGCCTGCGGACCTGCGGCTCCTTCACTTCATCCCTGTCTCCCGGGGGTGTAGTCACAATATATATATATATATATATATATATATATATATATAGTTGATCGTACTGGCGAAGTGTCCCCCTTCGGTAATTACATCCTACATCCCTGAAGACTTCGCCCTATTCCTTCCTATCTATCGAGATAGAAATCTATTTTGTTGTACAGATACTTTCAGAGACAAAATCGATCACCATCCTATATGAAATAAATTTATAAAACCTGTTTTGTGTTTCTCTTTCTGTACTACTTATCTTTAGCAAGTAGAGGAAGTATTGCACATAACCCAAAGATTCAATGTGGGGATTTCAAGGAAACACACGTTTTTAGATCCCCTGAATCCAAAAATAAACATTTTTAGAAAAAGGTAAATGTGCTTTTGTGTGTGTGGACAGCAAAACTCAAAAATGAAAAGTTGGTTAATACAAACTTGGCATTTAAGTTCAGTATCTTTCAAGCATGCGACACGAAGATTCTATCTACATAAGCTACCCTTTACATGGTGAATTTTTCGTTATTTTTGATTTTCTCAAAAATGTGGCTAACGATTTTTATTAAACTCTTGTATGTTTAAGATATTTGCACGACAAATAAAATTCAATTTCCTTCGAATAGCCTGTGAAGTGCTCTTCATTCTGAATGACTGTTGTTTAATTGGTAAGCTGTAAGAGAGAGAAAAAAAATCTTATAGTAGAAAAAATGTATATCTCATTAAAGGACACATTATGTTAAATATTTTTCTTTTGTGGCATTAACCTTTCCGCGGTATTTTTATTATTGTTTTGACTTTCAAATACTTATACTTTTTCAAGCGATAAGTTACTATTTGTTTTTTTTTTCTCGTGTTCTTTCAATTAGCATAACATTTTAGTGTCATCACATAGCGATCCCTTTTTAAAAATCTGCCTACCGCTTTAGCCTACCGTATTATTTTTATACCTACAACGAAATATGTAATGTAAGTTTACCTCGAATAACTAGAATAAGATAAAAGACTAAGGTTTTTAGGAGTATTTTGTAGGAGAGTGTCATATGACAGAAAGGCGCCAGAATTTTGGTCTACTTCTGAAAGTAAACTACCATTCAATGGAAAACTTATACCTACGTTTAAAATTTTAGGGTAACACTGGAATGCAGCAGTAATAAAGCATGGACAGCTTTCTATAATGCCTCTTGCATATCTTGAAAACGTTTACCCAAGACACAACCATCCCTGTTGGCCATTCCGTTTATTGTTACATTTCAGCAAAATGCAGAATCGATCTCTAGAGAATTTAGATAAGCATAACCAATATCTGAACTACACTATGTGATCAAAAGTAACCGGACACCCCCACAAACATACTTTTTTCATCCTAGGTGCATTGTGCTGTCACCTACTGCCTGGTACTCATTATACGCGACCTCAGTAGTCATTAGACATCGTGAAACAGCAGAATGGGACGCTCCGTGGAACTCACGGACTTCGAACGTGGTCAGGTGATTGGGTGTCACTTGTGTCAGAAGTCTGTACGCGAGATTCCCACACTCCTAAACATCACTAAGTCCAGTGTTTCTGATGTGATAGTGAAGTGGAAACGTGAAGGGACATGTACAGCACAAAAACGTAAGGGCCGACCTCGTCTGTTGACTGACAGAGACCGCCGACATTTGAAGAGGGTCGTAAAGAGTAATAGGCAGACATCTATCCAGACCAGCACACAGGAATTGCAAACTGTATCAGGATCCACTCCAAGTACTATGACAGTTAGGCGTGAGGTGACAAACCTTGGATTCCATGGTCGAGCGGCTGCTCATAAGCCACACATCACGCAAGAAAATGCCAAACGACGCCTCGCTTGGTGTAAGGAGCGTCAACATTACACGATTCAATAGTGGCAAAACGTTGTGTGGAGTGACGAATCACGGTACACAATGTGGCGATCCGATGGCAGGGTGTGGGTATGGGGAATGCTCGGTGAACGTCATCTGCCAGCGTGTGTAGTGCCAACAGTGAAATTCGGAGGTGGTGGTGTTATGGTGTGGCCGTGTTTTTCTGGAGGGGGCTTGCACCCCTTGTTGTTTTGCGTGACACGATCACAGCGCAGACCTATATTGATATTTTAAGCACCTTCTTGCTTCCCACTGTTTCGGGGATGGCGATTGCATCTTTCAACACGATCGAACACCTGTTCATACTGCACGGGCTGTGGCGGAGTGGTTACACAACAATAACATCCCTGTAATGGACTGGCCTGCACAGAGTTCTGACTTGAATCCTATAGAATACCTTTGGGATGTTTTGGAACGCCGACTTCGTGCCAGGCCTCACCGACCTACATCGATATCTCTCCTCAGTTCCGCACTCCGTGAAGAATGGGCTGCCATTCCCCAAGAAACCTTCCAACACCTGACTGCGAGAGTGAACACTGTCATCAAGGCTAAGGGTGGGCCAACACCATATTGACTTCCAGCATTACCAATGGAGGACGCCACGAACTTGTACGTCATTTTCAGCCAGGTGTCCGGATACTTTTGATCACGTAGTGTATAATGTAAAGCTAAACTGTTGCTGAGAACTGGACTCCTATTCTGTGCTCTGCTTCTTGTGTTCTCTCTGAATATTGCAACGCGTTGCTTTTGCAAGATATAATTTGTAATATCATTATGTCAAAATGTGATTAAAAACTCAGATGCGGTACCCTCACACTACTTTCACTACGCGTTACAAATTCCATATCTTATATTTTATAGTATCCATATAAAAAGTCAACATTGCGTTTTTCACTGCACATATTTGCTAGCAATGATTTTAAATGAAGCTTTATATGCCCAGTCAAATACAGCGAAAGAAACAGCATTTGTGTTTACTTCAAATGCATGGAGGAAACATTCAAAAGCGGTACTAACAAGCTCTTGCGAAAGAAAGAAAATGAAAAAAAAACAACAATCGAAAACTTCCAAAACTTCCGCCAGATGATTGCACTTAAACTTGGCAAAATTTAAACTTTCACTGTGGAATATTTCGAAAAGAAGCTAACAGTACAAAAAAAGATTATATAAAGTGTATTGTACTGTGGTGTATATTTTTTTCTGTATAACGATTTAAACTCCTATCGTTTCCCAAAAATACAAATTTTATAAAATTCAATCTGAACGAAGAGGATTTCAAAGACTATTCACAGAAAATTGGATATAATACGTTATATTTCTCATTTGAATATCTCAAACATACCGCATTTTAATAAAAAGAATTATAATTATTTTTGAAAAAAAATTGTCCACATAAAGGGTAGTTTAAGGTTCGGGAATTTTGTAAAAGTCTCCGTGTTACAAGTTTAAAAATGCTGAGCTTAATTATACTGTTGACAGTAACCCAAGTTTTCATTTTTGAGTTATATCGGTATCTTTCTCTCGCTCTCTCGTCTTATCCCAAAAGTTCTTTTTGGGAGTCAGGGACCTTAAAATATGCATTTCTGGCCAAATCCCCATATCGAAACTATCATAGGTAAATGGCATAGAAAGAAAAATTGGCAGCTAAGTGAAAAAAAGAGATTTTTCAAAATGGTTTCATTTGTAGGTATAGCCCCCTTTGACTTCTACGGTCCCATTTGACTTAAGAAATAATTAATATGTTAGTAACTCGAATTGTGGGTTTATCGTTGGTCTTATTTATTTTGTGGTAAAGCATAATCGCATTCACTCCCTACTATGATCTATATTAATCACTGTGGATATTTGACAATAGGATTCTCCTTTTTAATTTCTTTACCACGTACATAGTATGTAGAGAAGGTATTACATTCAACCCATAAATTCGATTCCGAGATTTTACCGGAAATACATCTTTTGAGGCACCTGAATCCAATAAAAGCATTTTTAGAAAAAGTTCGTGTGTGTCTATGAACAGTATAACACAAAAACGAAAAGTCGGATATGTACCAAACTTGGCATTTAAATTAGCATCTTCCAAGGATGCGACACGAAGATTTTCAAGAAAATCCCCACACCAAACTGCCCTTTACATGGGAACATTTTTAAAAAATTTTGATTTTCTAAACAAATGGCTAACGATTTTGATCAAACTACCATAGGTATATTGAAGATATTTACATTACAAATAACATGTATATCTTGAATTTTCTGGGCGTAGCCTGTGAAACCATCTTCATTCTAAAGGAATTTTGTATAAACTCGTATAACTGTAAACGTTAAGCGATGGACGGAAACGTTCTACATAAAAATGTAGATCTCTTTAACACACACAATTTAAATACGCTTTTTGTGGCATAAGTCATTTCTGAGATATCTATTATTAATGTTTTGAATTGTTTATTTCTTGTCCATTTTTACTTTCTCTACTACGTATAGTAAGTAGGGGAAGTATTGCATTCCACCCAAAAATTCGATACCGAGATTTCACCGGAAATACATGTTTTGAGAATCACTGAATCCAAAAAAAGCATTTTTGGAAACATGTCCGTGTGTGTGTCTGTCTGTGTGTCTGTGTGTCTGTGTGTCTGTCTGTCTGTGTGTCTGTGTGTCTGTGTGTCTGTGAACAGCATAACTCAAAAACGAACAGTCGGATAAGCACCAAACTTGGTATTTAGGTTCAGTATCTTCCAGAGATGCGACACGAAGGTTTTCAAGAAAATCCCCCCACCCCAGACTACCCTTTACATGGAACATTTTTCGAAAATTTTAATTTTCTCAAAAACGGCTCTAACGATTTTGATTAAAATATCATATGTTTAAGATATTGTCATAACAAATAAAATGTATATCTCGAATTTTCTGGGAATGTCTCCAAAAATATTCTTCATTATGAACGACTTTTGCATAACTGGTAAACCATAAGAGATAGACAAAATTTTACTACACAAAAAATGTAGATCGCGTTAAAATACACAACTTATGTCATATACGTTTCTTTTGTTGAGTGAACCTTTTCGAGATATTGCTTGTTATTTCCTTAAATTTTCCAATACTTATACTTTTTCTCAAATTCGTTATTCATTTTTTACTTTCTCTACTACGTATAGTAAGTAGGGGAAGTATTGCATTCCACCCAAAAATTCGATACCGAGATTTCACCGGAAATACATGTTTTGAGACCTCCTGAATCCAAAAAAAGCATTTTTGGAAACATGTCCGTGTGTGTGTCTGTGTGTGTGTCTGTGTGTCTGTGTGTGTGTCTGTGTGTGTGTGTGTCTGTGAACAGCATAACTCAAAAACTAACAGTCGGATAAACACCAAACTTGGTATTTACGTTCAGTATCTTCCAGAGATGCGACACGAAGATTTTCAAGAAAATCCCCCCACCCCAGACTACCCTTTACATGGAACATTTTTCGAAAATTTTAATTTTCTCAAAAATGGCTCTAACGATTTTGATGAAAATACCATATGTTTAAGATAATGTCATGAGAAATGAAATGTATATCTCGAAATTTCTGGGAATGTCTCCAAAAGTATTCTTCATTATGAACGACTTTTGCATAACTGGTAAACCATAAGAGATAGACAAAATTTTACTACACAAAAAATGTAGATCGCGTTAAAATACACAACTTATATCATATACATTTTTGTTGTTGAGTGAACCGTTTTCGAGATATTGCTTGTTATTTCCTTAAATTTTCCAATACTTATACTTTTTCTCAAATTCGTTATTCATTTTTTTATGTCCTGGACATGCAAAGAGAATGGAATGCGCCACATAGCAACCAGCGATAAAATATTTGACTATCGCTTAAAAGCTACCATATTCCCCTTGCATCTACAAGAAAATTACAAATAAGATTGACATCTCGATATCTCGATTAATATGAAGCATATGGAGAATAGGCGTTTGTAAAAATAGATTGTACAAGAGTAGAGAAAGTCATGTGAGTGTAACACATCAGATTTTTTTATGTCCTGAACATGCAAAGAGAATGGAATTCGCCACATAGCAACCAGCGTTAAAATATTTGACTATCGCTTAAAAGCTACCATATTCCCCTTGCATCTACAAGAAAATTACCAATAAGATTGACATCTCGATATCTCGATTAACATGAAGCATATGGAGAATAGGCGTTTGTAAAATTAGATTGTACAAGAGTAGAGAAAGTCATGTGAGTGTAACACATCAGATTTTTTAAAATCCTATCAACCTTCACTTGTTTTCGCGATTGCATGGAAACAGTATGGAATTTAAAGTCCACCATATAGCGTGCAGTTCTTAAACATTTGACTATCGCTGTTCCCTTTGTATTTATAACGAAATGTGTAACGTAGCTATTTCTGCAAAAGTTTATTTGAATTAAAGTGTAGTAGACAGAAAAATAAGCTTTAGTAAGGATAGTTTGTATACTCACAAAGATGGTAGAGAAGTATCACATCAGATTTTTTCACACGAGGTCATGACAAGCCAAAATGACCTGTGTTGTAAATAGCTGAATGCTTCTTACCACCTTGTGTGTAACTTAATCCATAATACCAAAATAAGAGTAATTTCTGGCAAAGAATCCAACACATATTAATTTTAGAAGGGGAACTAATTAAATTAGTTTATTAAATTATAAACCTAAGGATATCGCCAGGTAGGTAGACTAAAAACAAGATGGAGCGATATGTTTGAGGACGGAACAGGTCGACAGGAAAATTAAATTGAATTTTATTTATGGACGCTCTTTAACTATATGGTCCTTAGCGTCCCATTCTATATTGGGCATGAAAGATCGGTAATTTTGCTCAGAGGCCTGTTTATCAGGCTTGAGGTTCTTTTACGTGCCGTATATCTACGACACGGGACCACCGACTTTACTTCCCTTCCGAAGGAAGCCATGCTAAGGATTTTTACGCCCGAAAAAAATCCATCACCCTCCGCCGGGTTTGAGCCCGCGACCTCGGGAACTAGAGGCCAGCATGGTAACCACTACACCACGGAGGACGACAGGTCGACAGGCTTTTATGCCTTGTGAAGAAAGAAGAATTTTATCATGTTAATTTAAATTGGGTGGAAGAATCACTTGTTATACGAATAACAATATAAATTTGTAAGGGATAGTTGTGAAATGGTAGTTGGCAGAGAAATTCGTTTGAGTAACACTTCTTTACCACAATATACCCTTAGAGACGTGCTCAGAAAATGCGCACTAGGGAGGGAAAAGAGAGTCAGGGATGAAGTTGGGTGACGCAAGAAAACAAAAACGAGCGCTTTGATAAATACAAAGTAAGATTTACGAAAACTTATCGAGAAGCAAAAAGCTTGGGTACTTACTCCAGGTCTTCGTTCTTTGGAATGAAAGAAGTCTTTTCTTTACTTACCTGAAACAAAGAAACAAAAGTCTAAGTTAACAAACCTGTACAAGAGCAGTAGCAAGAGTAAGTAAATCCTTTGTAACCCTTCCTAATACAAAAGAGAACAATGGACTTCACAAAAAAGTGTGTTATATCCATACTCAACATTAGCGAGGAGAAACTTCTCCAACTGTATGACGCTATCTAGCAGCACAAACTAAACAAATGGAAATAGAGGGAAAACGGTCACCCTTGCTCTAATAAGTGACAAAACAAGATCGGGACGTCAGTTGTACTGTACTGAGATGCTCTACAGCACTTCACAAACACGTATTATGCACTAGGATTGTACGAGGGTCGTCACATAAGTAAGTTTCCCTATTTTATAAAAAAAAACCATTACACACAATTGATCATATTGAATTCATTTTATTTATATTGTACAATCCTTCTGTTACTTTTCTACATAGTCAACATGCTTTTTCAAAACATTTTTGGGGACGTGACAAGTTTTTCCAAGCCAGTGTTGTACCAGGTCGGGTCCTGTGCTCGCAACCAGCTGTTCACTGGCAGTATTTTTTAACACTTGAATAATTTCAATTAAATTCTATAATATGTAAATTCAATAACAGCCTGCCTTGAAGCAATATGTATGTAATAATTTGTAAAAAATTTATGTAACAGTCATTGCTTATATTATTGTAAACATGTTTAATAATGTTATGTGAATACATTACGAACTTTAATAGTGTCAGAGCAGTGAGAATAATAAGCTTAAAGTTGCTAACAATGAGGTAACAATGAGGTAACCTTGAGACAATAATGAGTAAGAATGTTTAATAATGCTACTAGTCATTATTAGAGCAACGATAATACAAATTTTTGTGACAGTTTAAAAATAGCTAATCAACAGCTAGAAAAAGCTTTAGTAAAATGCAGGTATTCTATTGGACTAGTATTAGCTAATCAGAGACTTTAAATACAGAAGCTTACGGGTTTTGACGGTTGAAATATGTTAGGTTGCCTGCAGATCTTGGTAGTAACCAGATGGAAGATGTGTTCTCTAAAGAAATATTACGCATTCCTGTGAAACGAAAATTAAGTAAACACGTTAATAAAGTGCAAGTTTAAATAAAAGAATCTAACAGCTCTTGATATCAGTGTAGTGTTATTTAATTTCTGTCAAGGATTAATAAAAAGAAGTGAATTTAAACTTAAAATATGTGTAAGCCTACGTTCTTGTCGCACCACGCCCTGTCTAAGAGATACGTGATTCTAAAGTAATACTGAAGCAGCCGAGGCAAAAACAAACATAAATACTATCTATAGAAGCAGGTTTAATAACAAAGTTAATATAATATTTTTAAACTTGGAGTGTAACAAAAAAAAAACATACATCTTCAAATCAGCTTTATATACGTAGCAACATATTACATAACAAACAAACTTCTTCAAATTGGCTACCCAAGCGTGTGGCTAACATCAAAACAATAAATAAGTAAACAATTCAACTTTAACTACTTCTTCAGATTTGACTTCATCATCGGTGTTAAAAGTGCTTACCTTTGAGTTGGAGGAACATGTGAAAATCACTTGGGGCAAGCTCCGGTGAATACGGAGGATACGAAAAACTTCCAAGTTGAATCTTGACCCAGGCGAAGCTCAGAAGATTCAACTGGGAAGTTTTCTCGCATCCTCCATATTCACCAGATATTTTCCCAAGGATTTTCACATGTTCCCCTGACTCAAAGGTCATCATGAAGGCAAGTACTTAAACACCGTGATGAAGATGAATTTGAAGTGAACAGCTGGTTACGAGCACAGGACACGACTTCTGATTCACTTCTGATTTTGGGGACGTGACACAAGATTTTCCAAGCCAGCTATGCCTAACTAAAGTACTTGAGAAAAACGTGATCGCTTTAAACACCTGTGTTCAAATGGTTGTAGCACGGAAAAGGCAAATTTCCGGACATGGGTTCCTATTCTAAGCATCATCTATTCAGTCCACTCTACAAACCCTAAAAGTGTATAAGGAGAATTTTGAACACCTGTATGGGTAAGCGGAAATTGCACACTCTTCTGAGAGATATATATTTTCACACTACCATATTGCACACCAAGTATGCACAAATGTACATCATTAATATCTAGAAAATATTTATTTTGCATAAAGAGAACAGAGGACGAAATTATAATTAGCAAAAGGACTGCTTCAAAGAACTGGTGCATACATTAATGCTGAACTGCCCATTAACCGTAAATCAGATCGCACTTTCGAAAATTTTAATATAGATATTTGGAAGAATTGGGAATCACATATGCGAGGGTAGTTCCAGAAGTACCCGACATGACGTATATATAGCGGTTGTTGTTTCAAACAAATGACTATGGTAGAAACTACCACCCTTATAAAACTTAAGTTTGAAGTTTGACGATGCTACGTTGTTTAGTAATTGTTTGGCAGCCATTAATAGTGAACTCTCTCAGCGAATTTGTAAACATGGATAAAACTGGCCAATGTTATGTGATACAATACTTTCATTTGAAAGGTCTTAGTCCAACTAATATTAAAGCTGAGTTAGATTCTACTCTGGGAGAGTCTGCTCCTTCGTTTACAATAGTAAAATATTGGGTGGCAGAGTTTAAGTGAGGCCGTACGAGCTGCCAAGACGAACATCGCAGTGGTCGACGAAATTAGATGACCACGCCAGAAATTGTGAGAAAAATCCACAAAATGGTATTGGATGACCGTCGACTGAGTGCGCGATCTAGCAGACTCGTGGGCATTTCAAAAATGCTGTACATTGCGTACTAACTAAAAATTTAGACAAGAGAAAGCTGTGCGTAAGATGGGTGCCGCGTTTACTCACAATGGAACAAAGGCAGCGTCGTGAGGATGTTTCAGTCGAGCTTTTGGCGATGTTTCGCTGCAATAAAGCCGAGTTTTTGCGTCGATTCATAACCATGGATGAAACATGAGTCCATCACTTCACACCTGAGACGAACGAACAGTAAAAACAGAGGATTGAAATGGGAGAAACGGCTCCAAAGAAGGCAAAGATAGTTCCATCTGCAGGCAAGGTCATGGCATCAGTTTTTTTGGGATGCCCATGGGATAATTTTAATTGATTATCTTCAAAAAGGAAAAGTAATCAATGGCGAGTATTATGCAAACTTATTGCAGTGTTTGGATAATGAAATCAAGCAAAAGCAGCCGCATTTAGCGAAAAAGAAAGTTCTGTTTCATCAAGACAATACACCAGTTCACACATTAATTATCGCTATGGCCAAAATCAATGAGTTAAAGTTCGAATTGCTTCCTCATGCACCCTATTTGCCAGACTTAGCCCCCTCTGATTATTTTCTGTTTCCAAAGTTGAAGAAATGGCTTGGTGATAAAAGATTTACCAACAGTGAAGAGCTGGAGTCTGCAGTTGATAACTATTTTGCAGAACTCGACGGTTCTCACTATAAACAGGGTATCGAAGCTATTGAACATCGCTGGGAAAAGTGTATCGAGCTGAAAGGAGACTATGTACAGAAATAAGATGTTTTTTACCAAAATTTTTGTGATTTCTTTGTTAGGTCGGGTACTTCTAGGTCAGCCCTCGTACGATTTTCTTTCCATTTTGATGAATATTGATATGGGATATTTATCAATTTATTATTAAGGATATACACCAGTGAAATACACATTATGGGATTTCTGAGAGATAGAAATGAAACTCTTTTAGCTATATTTTGATCTGAAAGTGTTGAATCGGGTTGATGTTTATCTCACACTAGTGAACCTTATTCACTTAGGATTTCTTGTTTAGCACGATATTTAAGATCAATGTAAATTGGTATCGGGGGGTTTAAATCGGTTGAAAGTCTTAAATTACTCCGTTTACTTCCGATTATGAATTGTTTACACTGGTGTAACTTTACCCAAAGTTCAGCTCCCAGAGTAAGTAAGGCAGACTTAATGAAAGTAAAACACATACTAGGATTCGAAACTTCACCCGTGTAACTCCTGTAAGTCACTGATATGTTATATAAAATCTTATTGTTACATTCATATGACTTTCTCTAATATCATCCTTTATTTTTTTATCTCATAAACAAATATTGCTACAAAAGTATGAGGTATTTTCCAGAGGGGGACACCTCGCCACTGCGACCAGCTAGGCCTATTCTAGCTACACCCCGGGAGACAGGGATGAAGTGAAGGACCTTCAGGAGGTCGCCGGTCCGTAGGCAGACAGGATTATAGAGACGCACGGATGTCTCTATCATTTCCAGTTCGAAACACCCGCACTCGGCCAGTAGACTCGGAGTCCCACGAGAGGGCGACAAGCGGGCCTTAAAGATAGGCCAACGCGCCCCGTCGTTTGCGGGGTAGAAATCTTTCCAAAGCGCAGCTACCATGCACTCTGCCTACCATCAGAATACTACGGAACCTAGAGACACTACCTGAAAGATGAAAGGGATAAAGATGAAATGACAGGAAATGATGGAGAGAAGAAATCGTGGTAGAATACACCACCCCAGTGTTCACCTAGGCGTTCAGAGGAAAACCACGAAAAAACCCATGGTCAGAGTGGGCGGCCACCGGAAATCGAACCTGAGACCTCCCGCATGCGGGCCACAAAGTTGCCACCTGAGCCACCTCGCTCGGTGCTACAAAGGTATATTTTTGGTTCTAATTTTTATTCACTGATATAAATATTTGCAAAATGGTTTCAGTACGTTTCATTGTTGTTACAAGGGATATACAGGAGTCTAAATTCTTTTGCTTCTTCTGGCTTTGAAATCCCATACAATTTCCACGACATCGCGGGAAACAACTGAGTGGTGACAAAATGGTGAAAGTACTGAAGCATTCAAACCTATAACAATGAATATCTCGAAAATAGTTGATGAAACAAAACAGTTATTAAAATTAATTGCATACTTTAAAGCAATCCATAATTTTTATGTAACAAAAATGTAGCTTTTCTCATATGGCTTACCAATCCTTAAAATAGCTTCCTTCGGAAGGGAAGTAAAGCCGGTGGTCCTGTGTTGTAGATTTACGGCACGTAAAAGAACCTCAAGCATGTTAAAGAGGCCTCTGAGCAAAATTACCGGTCTTTCACGCCCAATATAGAATGGGACGCTAAGAACCATAGTAGTTAAAGGGCGTGCAAAAATAAAACTCAATTTAAATTTAATGGCTTATCAATTAAACAAAATTAATTCCGAATGAAGAGGACTCCATACACTGTTCACAAAATATTTAACACACATCTTTGTTTAAATCAAAATCATTAGACATTTTTGAGAAAATAAAAATTCTGATGTGTTACACTCACATGACTTTCTCTACTCTTGTACAAACTATTTTTACAAACGCTTATTCTCCATATGCTTCATGTTAATCGAGATATCGAGATGTTAATCTTATTGCTAATTTTCTTGTAGATCCAAGGGGAATTGGTAGGCTTTGAGCGATAGTCAAATATTTTAAGAGCTGGTTGCTATGTGGAGTATTCCATTTTCTTTGCATTACCAGGACAAAAAAATTGAATAGCGAATTTGAGAAAAAGTACAAGTATTGGAAAATTTAAGGAAATAACAGCAATATCTCGAAAATGGTTCACCCAACAAAATAAAATGTATATGACATAAATTGTGTATTTTAACGCGATCTACATTTTTTGTGCAGTGAAAGTTTGTCTATCTCTTACGGTTTACCAGCTATGCAAAAGTCGTTCATAGTGAAAAATACTTTTGGAGACATTCCCAGAAAATTCGAGATATACATTTCATTTGTCATGAAAATATCTTAAACATATGATATTTTAATCAAAATCGTTAGAGCCATTTTTGAGAAAATTAAAATTTTCGAAAAATGTTCCATGTAAAGGGTAATCTGGGGTGGGGCATTTTCTTGAAAACCTTCGTGTCGTATTTCTGGAAGATACTGAACCTAAATACCAAGTTTGGTGTTTATCCGACTGTTCGTTTCTGATTTATGCTGTTCACACACACACACACACACACACACACACACACAGACACAGAAACACACACGGACATGTTTCCAAAAATGCTTTTTTTGAATTCAGGGGGCCTCAAAACAGTCGGATAAACACCAAATTTGGTATTTAGGTTCAGTATCTTCCAGAGATGCGATACCAAGGTTTTCAAGAAAATCCCCCACCCCAGATTACCCTTTACATGGAACATTTTTCGAAAATTTTAATTTTCTCAAAAATGGCTCTAACGATTTTGATTAAAATAGCATATGTTTAAGATACTTTCATGACAAAATAAAATGTAGATCTTGAGTTTTCTGGGAATGTCTCCAAAAGTATTCTTCATTGTGAACGACTTTTGCATAACTGGTGTACCATAACAGATAGACAAAATTTTACTACACAAAAAATGTAGATCGCGTTAAAATACACAATTTATGTCATATACATTTTTTGTTGTTGAGTGAACCATTTTTGAGATATTGCTTGTTATTCCCTTAAATTTTTCAATACTTATTTTCTCAAATGGGAATTCGTTATTCATTTTTGTTTGTCTTGGATATGCAAAGAGAATTAAACTGTGCCAAAGGGAATGGTGCTGCACCTAGCAACCAGCTATTAAGAGATATGTATGTGCTTAAACGCTACTGTATTTCTATATTGCCCTTGTAAATACAAAACAAGGGGAACATACTACGTCTTAAGCGATAGTCAAATATTTTTAGAACTGGTCGCTATGTGTAAAATGTAATTCTCTTTGCAAGTCAAAAGATCGTTTCTGCAAATGTTTATCTCGATTAATGTGAAATAGATGGAGAATAAGAGTTTGTAAGAATTGTTTGTACAAGAGTAGAGAAAGTCATGTGAGTGTAACACATCAGATTTTTTTTGAAACAGACTCCTATAATGCCGAGTGTTAACTGGGTATTAGGAGAAGACAGATGATTGTACCGTAAGTCACATGTTTGAGCACTTCGTAGAATGAACTAACATCTGAAGGACCTCGTATAACCATTCTGTACGTTTGAGGATGAAGGTACTGAAGACCCTTGTGAGCTGAGATTAAAGCAAATCACGAAGAGTTTGTCGTTGTACTTAGTCTGGACCATCTGTCCTGCTCCTCCTCCTCCTCCTTGTGTTAATATTCCCGTTGAATTTGCCTCCTGGACCTTGTCTAATCCCAAGTTTGGCTTGGCATGTTTCAGACAACAGCTTGCAGCTGATTAAAATTCCATTTGCTCTTTGTGGAAGTGACCAGATTCTGAATATGCACGAAACAAATTGCATCCCTGTTATCTAGGACAGAATAAAAACAAACCTTCATCTTCCTGTCAGCCCATCAGACACTGCGCGAATATATTTCTAATTATTCTATTAACATTCCTCAACCCACATTATACCCCTCAGAATTATTTGTAATAGGCATCCTATAAATATTCTTGTAAATGCTGAGGCAGTATTTTTAACACTTAAATAATTCCAGTCTAATTATATAATACTTAAATTCAATAACATCCCGCCTTGAAACAATATGTGTATGTAATAATTTGTAAAATGTATGTAACAGTCATTGCATACGTTTATATTATTGTAAACATGTTCAATAATTTTATGTGAATGCATTACTTAATTTAATAATGTAGGAGCTGTGAGAAAAATAGGTTTAAAGTTCCTAACAATGAGGTAACCTTGAGGCAATAATGATTAAGGAAGTTTAAATGCTACCAGTCACTATTAGAGCAGCAATAATGTAAATTTTTGAGACAGTTTAAAAAAAAAAGCCAATCAACAACCATAAAAAGCATTAGTTAAATGAAGGTATTCTATTGGACTAGGATTAGCCAATCAGAGACTTGAAATACAGAAATCTACAAATTTAGGCAGTAGAAAAGATTTCAGTTGCTTCTAGACAGTGCTCATAACCAGACGCGAGATGAGTCCTCGAGAAATTAATTACGTATTCGTGTGAGACGAAAATAGTATACGTGTTAAAAAGTGCAAGTATTAAATAAAAGAATCTCGCAGCTCTCGATATCAGTGAAGTGCTATTTAATTTGTGTCAAGGTTTAATAAAAATCTGACGTGTTACACTCACATTACTTTCTCTACTCTTGTACAAACTATTTTTACAAACGCTTATTCTCCATCTACTTCATGTTAATCGAGATAAACATTTGCAGACTCTATCTTATTGCTAATTTTCTTGTAGATGTAAGGGGAAAATATATTTACAAGGGCAATATAGAAATACAGTAACCTTTAAGCACATACATATCTCTTAATAGCTGGTTGCTAGGTGCAGCACCATTCTCTTTGCCACAGATTATAACTCTTTGCATATCCAAGACAAAAAAATGAATAACGAATTCCCATTTGAGAAAATAAGTATTGAAAATTTAAGAGAATAACAAGCAATATCTCTAAAATGGTTCACTCAACAAAAAAAATGTATATGACATAAATTGTGTATTTTAACGCGATCTATATTTTTTGTGTAGTAAAATTTGTCTATCTCTTATGGTTTACCAGTTATGCAAAAGTCATTCACAATGGAGAATACTTTTGCAGACATTCCCAGAAAATTCAAGATATACATTTTATTTGTCATGAAAATATCTTAAACATATGATATTTTAATCAAAATCGTTAGCCATTTTTGAGAAAATTAAACTTTTCGAAAAATCTTCCATTTAAAGGGTAGTCTGGGGTGGGGGGATTTTCTTGAAAACCTTCGTGTCGCATCTCTGGAAGATACTGAACCTAAATACCAAGTTTGGTGTTTATCCGAGCGTTCGTTTCTGAGTTATGCTGTCCACAGACAGACACACAGACAGACACACACGGACATGTTTCCAAAAAATGCTTTTTTTTGGATTCAGGGTGTCTCAAAACATATATTTTTGGTGAAATCTCGGTATCGAATTTTTGGGTGGAATACAATACTTCCCCTACTTACTATACGTAGTAGAGAAAGTTAAAGGAGTGAATTAAAACTTAAAATTGCGTAAGCCTACATTCTTCAGTGGCATCACAACCTTACCAAGAGAAACATGTCTCTAACAATAATACTGACGCAGCCGAGGCAAACATAAATATACAATATCTAAAGAAACAGTCAAACTACAAAGCTAATATTTTTAAACTTGGGGCGAAGGCAACCGGAACCGGGTACTATACGTGCGATTGCAATGAATTTCAAGTTCGGCTCCCTAACAGTTGAAATATAATACAACTCCTGCAACAAACCATCTACTTCAAACTGGCTTTTCATACGTAGCAGCAAACAACGTAAAGAATAATTCTACTTCAATGCGAGGAACAGAAAATGATTCGAAAGAAGTACTTCACAAAAATAAAAGAATTATCCATAAGAAACGACTACTTTAGTACCTCAGTATAGTACGTTTTCAATGTTTAGAATCTTCCCCTTACAGCCCTCAGAACAATTTTTTTTTTTAAATAACTGTTGTATTAGTAGCGAACAATGATCAGATAAAAATAGAAAGAAAAGAAAAATGAAAAGTATAATACTCGGGGAAAAATGAACCGAGCAAGTTGGCTCCGCGGTAACGTGTGGGGCTCGTATTCGGTAGGTCACGAGTTAGATTCCCGGTGGTCGCCCATTATCACCATGGGTTTTTCGTGGTTTTCTCTGGTCGATAAACGTGAATGCTGGAGTAATACAGAGTGATTTATGAAGAACTTACACATTTATTTCATTAATTGTTTCAAAATGAGTTATGCTAGCGACCTGAAATGCAGAGGAAGTTTGGGAGATTATTTACCTCTATCGCAAATGTTGAAAATGTCCTCCATTCTGCATAAGGCACAACTCAACACTTCGTTCCATGTTACTGACCACTCGTTGAGGACTCTGTTGTCAATAGCTTGAATCTCCTGTGTAATGTTGTGCTTAGGATCGTCCAACGTGTGTCATAAACCCTGTCTTTTAAGTAACCCCATAGAGAGAAGTCCGGCGATGTCAAATCCGGAGATCTCGGTGGCCACAGGTTATTGGAAATTATCCGGGCGTCAGATAAACTTGCAATTAGTGCCATAAATTCATTAGATGTATGGCATATAGCGCTGTCCTGACTCAGCTCTACATCGTCTAGTTGCTCAGCAAACTCCATGAAAATCCGTCGGTACTCTGCAGTGTTGACATTGTTAAAAAAAAATAGTCCCACTATTCTCTGTGTGGATATTGCGCACCAAACTCCGATTTTAACCGGGTGAATAGGTGCTTCATAATAACATGTGGATTTTCGCTGATCCAATAGCGCGAGTTATTTGAGTTCACATAGCTGGATAAATGAAACCATGCTTCATCTGTGAAC
Source organism: Deroplatys truncata (assembly GCA_030765065.1). Classification (NCBI taxonomy): domain Eukaryota; kingdom Metazoa; phylum Arthropoda; class Insecta; order Mantodea; family Mantidae; genus Deroplatys; species Deroplatys truncata. Next base: position 298,146,066 of record CM060975.1, on the reverse strand, counting down.
CATGTGATGGACAATATGGCAGGATTTTGTACAATGAACGCCTGAAACCAACGACAATAATTCAGTCGTCTATCCTTATCTGGTTCCTGTAACTAATGGACAACTGTAATCCTATACGGCTTTAGGCCTGCACTTTTCACAGCTCTCTGACACATTGAGTAGCTGTACCCTGTCTCCTGCGACAAACGTCTTAATGATTTTTTGGATGACTGATCCAGTCGTGCTCTTACGTCAACAACAACCGTGGGAAGCCTAGATGAACGAGTTTTGCATTTTTCACGCACCAGAGATCGAGTTGTTTACAATTTGTTTACCAGTACCAGTATTGTGTTTCTTAGGGGAGGATTCCGAACACCAAATTCTCTCTGGTATGAACTTCGAGTACGTGTAATTGAATTCGTAATCCAGTATTGCTTTACAAGGAAAAGTAGTTCATTTAATGTGTACTCCATGTTCACGTTGACTAGAACAAAATATCAAATATAGTGCCGACAATAAAACTGAACATCTGCGCATCTAGCGGCAGACAATCGAAACTTCACAACATTCTGCTTAATTTGGTGCTAAAATTGGGGCATTGAGTGAATTTCGAACAGAGTAATTAAAGAAAGATATGTGTCAGTTCTTCATAAATCACCCTGTACATTCTACCACAGCGCTCCTCTATCTGCTATGTCCTGTCATTTCATTTCCCTTTCACACTTCTGGTTGAATCTGGCAGATGGAGCAGAGACTTGCGCCTTTGGAAATGTTTCCCCGGTCCCACTGGAGGAACGTCTCCGAGTGGACCTCCCGTGCCCGGCTGCTCAAGCCTGTAACTGTTGGGGAATTCTGCACGTCGCTGTCAACTTGCGCCGGCTTCGCTCTGCAACCCGTGAGTCTCTTGTGGTTCCCTCACCTCATCCACTCCTCCCAGGGGTGTACGCACAATAGGTCCCTTGAGAATTGCAGTGTAGGTGCTACGTTCTCTAGTCCACTTCAATCCATTCCGGGGGAAAAACGATAGATATTACACAAATCGGATATCAAAGATTGCACATCAAACCGTTTTACTTGTTTTATCCATATGCAAACTGCCTCGTTTTAACTTTCTCTACCGCTTACCTACGAGGACAGTCCCAGAAGTACCCGACCTGACGTATATATAGCGGTTGTTGTTTCAAACAAATGACTATGGTGTAGAAAGTACCAACCTTATAAAGCTTAAGTTTGAAGTTTGACGATGCTACGTTGTTTAGCAACTGTTTGGCAGCCATCAATAGTGAACTCTCTCAGCGAATTTGTAAACATGGATAAAACTGGCCATCGTTATGTGATACAACACTTTCATCTGAAAGTGTCTTAGTCCAAATAATATTAAAGCTGAGCTAGATTCTACTCTGGGGAGTCTGCTCCTTCGTTTACAACAGTAAAATATTGGGTGACAAGAGTTTAAGCGAGGCCGTACGAGCTGCCAAGACGAACATCGCAGTGGTCGACCAAATGAGGTGACCACGCTAGAAATTGTGAAGAAAATCCACAAAATGGTATTGGATGACCGTCGACTGAGTGCGCGAGCTAGCAGACTCGTGGGCATTTCAAACAGTGTTTTACATCGCACACTAACTGAAAATTTAGACATGAGAAAGCTGTGCGCAAGATGGGTGCCGCGTTTACTCACAATGAAACAAAAGCAGCGTCATGAGGATGTTTCAGTCGAGTGTTTGGCGATGTTTCGCTGCAATAAAGCCGAGTTTTTGCGTCGATTCATAACCATGGATGAAACATGAGTCCATCACTTCACACCTGAGACGAACGAACAGTAAAAACAGTGGATTGAAATGGGAGAAACGGCTCCAAAGAAGGCAAAGATAGTTCCATCTGCAGGCAAGGTCATGGCATCAGTTTTTTTGGGATGCCCATGGGATAATTTTCATTGATTATCTTCAAAAAGGAAAAGTAATCAATAGCGTGTATTATGCAAACTTATTGCAGTGTTTGGATAATGAAATCAAGCAAAAACGGCGCATTTAGCGAAAAAGAAAGTTCTGTTTCATCAAGACAATACATCAGTTCACACATTAATTATCGACATGGCCAAAATCAATGAGTTAAAGTTCAAATTGCTTCCTATTCGCCAGACTTAGCCCCCTCTGATTATTTTCTGTTTCCAAAGTTGAAGTAATGGCTTGGTGGTAAAAGACTTCCCAACAGTGAAGAGCTGGAGTCTGTAGTTGATGGCTATTTTGCAGAACTCGACGGTTCTCACTATAAACAGGGTATCGAAGCTATTGAACATCGCTGGGAAAAGTGTATCGAGCTGAAAGAAGACTATGTAGAGAAATAAAGATGTTTTTTTCCCCAAAATGTTTGTGTTTTCTTTGTTAGATTAGGGTACTTTTGGGACAGCCCTTGTAGTATTTATCCAATTTTGATACATTGAGTTAAGAGGTCCATAGACAGAACACTTTCCCGGCGAAATCTGGATATCGAACTTTTGGAATGCAACACCTCCTCTACCTTAGGCAAGCAGCACTGAGACAGCAAACAAGCACCTGGTTGAAATGATCCTCCAGCACTTCATCTTAAGAGCGTGTTAAAAGGCGCATTTTCTCTTTGGCTGCCTCACAAGAGACATTCGAATTGGCCGTGTGGAAAACTCAAAACATGGGACAAGGGCTGATAAGATATAAATAGAGGCAAGAGGGAAGTTCAAGAACGCGGGTGAATGACGGAAATAGACGCTAGAGTGGAGTGTCACGTGTTCTCACATCAAGTAGGTCATGACTTAGCTAAGTCAATACCTTGGTATAGTGCACATGTGCCAGGCATTCGTCGTATTTCACTCTGCACTCACTTCATCACGACTGCAACTGGTGAAAATGGACATTTAACCCAATATTGCTCCAAAGCCTTAATCTCAAAAGCAGCTTTCATTGCTCATATTGCAGATGTTTATTATTTGCACCTAAAACGAGTATAGTAATCTTCATTAAAGACGTCTTCTCACTTCAAAGTTAGTGTGCAATTCTTTTACTGAAACTGTTCAGGAACTCAAAATGTTCCACACGATGTAGTTCTATTCCATTTCCTTTCAAGTTTCTAATATACATTCCAAAAAGTCAAATAGTCAAAACTACCAGATACATGTTTTGGGCTGCGATTGATTTGTAAAGCTAATCGAACGTTTAGTAAACACATACAAAGATTTTTTTAATGAACTGTTTTCCCTTGAAATAAAGGCAGAACAAAGTATATGTAGTACATGTTGACATTTGACATATATGGACATTATTTTAAAAGTTCAGAAAGTTGATACTTTGCAGACTACCATAACATTTATTTTGAAACACAACGACTTAAAATGCAAGTGAAGGCTTTCACTGTTAACGCAAGACAAATTTATGATTAAAGGTTTAGCTAAACTAAAAACTTTTGAAAACGGAATTTTCAATCATGGTTTCGTTTTAAAAGTTGTAGTTTTAGGAAACTATTAGATAAAACATGCGAATAATTATCACAACCTTGATAAATATCTAAATAGACCATAAATCGTGATTCACCCCAGTCCAATCCAAGAATAAAATATTTTGATAAACCTATGTACCTACCTGTGTGGGATTTTATCGCTGCGTTGTGTAATGCATGATTAATTAATATGATATTCCCCAATATACCAAGCAGGATGGCTCAGGCGGTAACGTCTGTGGTCCCGGGTTCAAAACCCTCGGAGCCGAACAATCTGACCGAAGGTTTTTTTCAGGGTATCTTCGGTTGCTAGATGAATGCCAGGTTGGATAACTTGATCCGTGAATTTTCCTCGACAGGCTACTGACCCGCTTGTAGGACTTGGACTAGAGGACTAGGGTGTGGGAGAGAGGGTGTGCTTAGCATCTCGACCTATGAAGGTCTTTTGTGCCTAGGCTCCTGAGAGGAAGAGTGAGGTGAGAGGGGACAGAGTGTGGCCGGACTAGGAGGCACGACAGGGCAGAGAGCAGGGTTCCTGCCTACTTCCAGACTGAAACTCCTTGGATGACAGCTGGTGCAACCTGCTCTCCTCCCCCTGCATGCTTACACATCGCATTGTGGGACCCGGAACTCTGAAACCACCCCTATTCCGGAGGAAGTCTTGCATAGAGCATCCTTTTCCCCTGCCATGCAATACAGATACTCCCGCCGAGACTTGCAACCCTTATACAGACCAAGCAGATGTAAGTTGAAGTGAAATGAGATTGAAAGCAAGATGGAGGGAAATGAAATTCGAGGAATTTAATGAAGCTTGCCAGCATTCGCCTAGCGACCCAGGAAAACTCCGAAAAAACCCATGGGTCAGGAAGCTCGGCCGCGGGAATCGAACCCACGACCTCCCGCACGTCGACGCCTGAGCCATCACGTTCGGTATTGTCTTGTAAGTCCTTGGGGGACATAGTTCTTCCAAAGAGGAGTGTTATTTTACAATACATTGCCAAATTTTCTTAATTTTCTCGGCCATCCCAATTTATTCGATTGTCCATGCTGCTGGACACCTTGAAAATGTTACTTTGGTACGTTGTACTTGGAGGATATCAATTCTGTCTACACGTTTCGGATTACCTGATAGTTTCAATTGCTAACTTTGGAATACTCTTCTTGAACTAAATGATTGCAAATGCCCCATGTTTGGACGTGCAGATTTAAATAACAGAGAGCCTGTTTGCTTCGTTACTCGTAATGAATACACAACTGTGATCTGCAAATACAGAATCCCCCATTTCCTCTTTTTTAACTTTGTGCTACAAAATGCTCTGCGCTGGGAAAGTTTAAGGACGTGTGAGTGGGTTGAGATGACGCCGTTTACTGTTTCCGCTTGAGACTATGTGGCTTTGTTCCAATGCATAGTCTGCCAAGGGTTTCATTTCATAACAAATAAAAATGATGACATTCATATATTTTATGGAAGCACACATATCAATCCTGTTGCACTCTGGCGAGGTTTGCTGTAATCACTCGACTTTCTAAGTACGTGCGCTGCCCACTAGAGTCGCAGGGATGAGCAACTTTTAGTGCCCACAAGGTGGCACTAGGGGGAAGCAAGCGCTACACTCTTTGTATAGGTAAGGTACCGTCATCCTTTGCGCTGTCAAATTCGCCATTGGAACGTCCAAAGTGGATAGTGGGGATATATAGGCATTCTAATACCAACCGTCTTGTGATTTTTATCCAAATACTTGGCTGTAGTGTAGTGAGTTGTGCAATTATTCGGAAAAGGGATACAGACTCTACAGTTGCCCGAAGGATTAGAAGTTTTGGCAGATCAAATCTTGTATAAAATACAACCATATGTGAGGTAAGACAAGCTTACATTAATTCCATTTATCCAATTTAAATATATTGTATCTTTAAATGCTCTTTCTGGACAATGTAGTGGCGAATGGATGCTAAGGAAACTATACCTTTTTCACTATAAGCTGAAACGAGAAGTAAACAAAACTTAAATGTATCACTCCGCCGAGCACATGGCAGCACCACGTGGGACCCGTGACAGGAAATTGCTTCATACAGAATGCGAATACAGTATACTGCGCGGCTTGGGGATCATTAGATTTTAAACATTGTATGTCTTATTCCTAGATTTTGTCTTACATTCTAAACTTCTAACACTAATATTAAGAATAGACCAATAAAAGTTGTACCTCAACAGTTCGGCATCCGTGTTTAAAGGTACTGGATTAAACTGTTCTTAACTTCAGGCTTTATAAATCATTCATTTAATGACTGATATAAGTATACCACTTTTGCTTTAACCTTTTATGAGTCAACAAGTTAAATAACGATTAGCATTATAGGTTAAAACACAACAGAAAACAAACGCGAGCCAAGCTATCCGAGTAACAATTCTGTATCACTAACAAAGATGTTCAATTATTCCTAAACAATGGCCAACCATATTCATAGTCTATTATAGGTGAGCACTTTTCGCAGAATTTGATAAAAGCACTTAACACAATTGTCTTCTTTCCATTTCCCAGGTTTATGTTTTCCACAGTAGCAGAAGATTCTCAACCGGAAACAGGAAACGAACTACAGCGCCTGCGCATAGCCTCTTAAACCCTCTGCTGTAACGCTTCATTTAGTTATACGTGAATCTGAAGAAACACTTTTAGTTTCGTAAATTTAACTGTTAAAATAATGAGTTTTTTAAATTTCTCTTGCACGAGAATAACCACAAAATGTTACGATATGAACCGAACTGTATTCTTGTAGAGGAAGAGACGATATGCTAAGCGGGAAAGGTTGTAGTTTGCCCACCAGCCAATGAGGTGCTGTCTTGTCACGTGGTTTTGTTTACTTCTCCTTTCAGCTTATAGTGAAAAAGGTATAGTATATTGTATAACGCAACTTGCGTTACGTGTATAACATCTACTCTTATTATATGTTAGACATCTACCTAAGTACTGCTCCCTCAACAATGTTAAGGCTGATCTCCTGGTGTTTAAAACAATTTATAATCTTGCAGAAGTGGCGTCTTATTTTATGGTTTAAAATATTATGTTGAAACTGCGAGAAATGAAGAAAAGCAAAATAAGTTTTTAAACTGGATATACTTTTAGTCCATAATTAACCTTTAATGTTTTACTTTTTATTACTTCCTGATCCTTATCCATAGTTACGTAATATTAAAAGTGCCTTACTTAACGCTTTCATTTGAACAAGCTTTTAAACCTCCTAAATTGTTTTTAATATTTCATTAACACACTGTTTGCCATTAGGCCTGTAAAATCTAGCCTTGTTAGATTCATAAAAGTCACGAAAATGTTCATTGAAATCATAAGATAACATATGATGCAGTAATTTGTATCACAAATTATTTAAATGTAAAGAGTGATTATAGTATGAATATGCATTATTATGTGACATTGATTTGAGATGTTTGTTGATTGTAATTATTGTTGAGAAGTAATTTTATACTGCCTTACTGAAACTGACAATAATAGCGTGCAATAATGCAGCGAGGGGGTGAGCTGTTTATCATTATTAGAAACGAGGAAGTTACGTAATATTGGCGCGTTTTTCTTTAGAATTTGCTGGAACATTTTTCCCTAGAGCATATGTATTCATAATTTTCATTGGATATAAAAATAGACGCGTTTTATTAGCCAGTAGAAGCTCGGTTATAATCTTTAGGCATATAGGGGCGTAGGAGTATAAAAAAGGGCTAGGTTAGAGGTAAAGTCCTTCAGTCCGTCAGTTCGTCGAAAATATTTGTACGTTACACGTCGCCTTCAGTTCAGCAGAAATATTTGTAAAGTACACGTCGGCTATCGATTCACAAGTTACGCGTAGCAGAGTTATGAAAAATCTAAAGTGTTGTAAAGTTAATTATACAAAAAGTTGAAGTACGCGAATTAAGAATGATCAGTAATGAAGTTATTATAACAGTTTCAGTTTGGCGAGTGTCAAGATCAATGTGTAAATGTGATAGTGAATGTGTTCGACAATAAAAAGTGTAAAACAAATTCTTTCATCAGTGTTATCTTTGGATAAAAGACTCCTTTCCGTTTACACAACCTGTATAAAGAGAAGTGCTCGACCAAAAAGATCATAGCTAGCCGGAGGACAGTGAACCAAAATTAAATAAAATCACAGTAGCATTTTTTACTTTCTCTACTACGTATAGTAAGTAGGGGAAGTATTGCATTCCACCCAAAAATTCGATACCGAGATTTCACTGGAAATACATGTTTTGAGACCCACTGAATCCAAAAAAAGCATTTTTGGAAACATGTCCGTGTGTGTGTCTGTGTGTGTGTGTGTGTCTGTGTGTGTGTGTGTCTGTGTGTCTGTGAACAGCATAACTCAAAAACGAACAGTCGGATAAACACCAAACTTGGTATTTAGGTTCAGTATCTTCCAGAGATGCGACACGAAGGTTTTCAAGAAAATCCCCCCACCCCAGACTACCCTTTACATGGAACATTTTTCGAAAATTTTAATTTTCTCAAAAATGGCTCTAACGATTTTGATGAAAATATCATATGTTTAAGATAATGTCATGAGAAATGAAATGTATATCTCGAATTTTCTGGGAATGTCTCCAAAAGTATTCTTTATTGTGAACGACTTTTGCATAACTGGTAAACCGTAAGAGATAGACAGAATTTTACTTCACAAAAAATGTAGATCACGTTAAAATACACAACTTATGTCATATACATTTTTTTTGTTGAGTTAACCGTTTTCGAGATATTGCTTGTGATTTTCTTAAATTTTTCAATACTTATACTTTTTCTCAAATTCGTTATTCATTTTTTTTATGTCCTGGACATGCAAAGAGAATGAAATGCGCCACATAGCAACCAGCGTTAAAATATTTGACTATCGCTTAAAAGCTACCATATTCCCCTTGCATCTACAAGAAAATTACCAATAAGATTGACATCTCGATATCTCGATTAACATGAAGCATATGGAGAATAGGCGTTTGTAAAATTAGATTGTACAAGAGTAGAGAAAGTCATGTGAGTGTAACACATCAGATTTTTTAAACAAACACTAAATACTGCTGCAAATTGCTAACACCAGATGGAGCTAACAAACCTAACAAAGAATCACGTCACAAAATGGCTTCACCACGTGGAGTAAACACAAATACACAAACATTATAAGTAATACCACCGCAAATTGGCTCCCGAACGTGGGGCTCAACAAATTAAATAAACATATAACAAAATAACCATCACACATAACATTTTCTATCCAATTAAAACGCGTACCCTAAATTCAGAAGAGTCTTTAAATAAGCACTCTGCTAAGGGACCAACCCCCTCTCCCCATCTTCTGTTTAAGAAGCTTAAATCTAACCTATACACGGAAACATGAAAATATTATCCTTGCATTTTAAATTCGAGCTTCTTACATGCATTTCGCGAGCACTGCCTCCAAAATACGTTGATCTCTAGCTCCATGCTGTAAATTCCAAGAATGAAATACTATTTCAATGGCCAGTATGGACTAAAATTCTGAACAAACGAAACATTTCTTATTTTTGCCGTATTGCCCGCATAAGACTGGATGTTATTCACTCAGCGGTTGGATAGTAACTGCCGGCCGACACTGCTACTCTCTAAAATAATAGTGACTCCAGCAAGCACATATTGTGTGCGAAATGGCCGAAAAATGTTTATTAAGGCTAGGTTCATTTACATCACATGGACCAACCACTTTACTTCCAAATGAAAGAAACTGACCAGGAAGAAGAAACTACATTCTTAGAGACGCACTGTAAGAAATGGCGATGGGAAACAGTTTTGACGCAGCAAAAGGTGCCAAACGATTGAAAACATTGAAGGTCATAAACGTAACTTGGGGGGAGGAGAACAAAGGGGGAAATCTGTCCCTTTCGAGTATTCCCAACATTTTGTTTTGAATTACTTTAAGTGAAAACAAAATTTGAATTCATAGATTAGTTCCCAATTAAAGTGTCATGTAGCACTATATTTTTTCGACGACAGTGTTTTTAATCCGCTTGGCGTTTGTGCTGTCGTTTATGCTGGGATTGCTCAGGCGGTACCATTTGTACCCGCATTCGGGAGGTCGTGGGTTCCATTCCCGCGGCGCACTTCCTGGTCCATTGGGGTTTCCCTGGGTCGCTATGCGAATGCTGGGAAGGTTCATTACATCCCCTGAATTTCCTATGCTTCCATTTCACCTCCATTCTCATTTGTTTCACCTTTCATCTGCATGGTCTGTTTCAGGATTGCAAGTGTCGGCGAGAATCTCGGCAGGAGAAAAGGATGCCCTATGTAACACCTCCTACGAAGGGGGCGGTCTCCGGGACTTCCAGGGGATGTGCAAGCACGCAAGGTGGGAGGGAAGCTACCATCCGGGGAGTTTCAATCTGTAAAAGGTAGGGACCCAGCCATCTGCCCTGTCGTACCTACTGGTCCGGCCGCGCTCTGTCTCCTCTTACCTCACCCCTCCCTCCTGGGGGTTTAAGCCACAAAAGATCTTGTAGGTCGAGGGGCTAAGTCCCCCTCCACAGTTAGTCGCAGTCCTCGTCCTATGTTCCTAAGAATTCAAATGGCCGACTTTACACTAAAGTACTGTCAAATTTACAATGGGAATTACTAAAGTGACTAAACACTACTTTATCCTGCGTTCTATTATGTAGCACTGATTTATTTTGCAACCCCTTCCCCCTCCCAACGCTGGATCCCACCTCACTCCCATGTCTCCAATGTGGAAATAGGAAGGAAAGTGGACAAGAGTGCGTGAAAGATCTGTCAGTGGACAGAAAAATGTAGTGGATTAAGAGAGATCCAACGATAATTTTAACGAAGAAACGGAAATAAAGAAGCAATACCGAGCGGGTAGTGTCTGTGGCCCGCATTCGGGAGGTCCCGGGTTCAAATCCCGTGTGCCGACCAATCTGTCTGAGGTTTTTACATAGTTTTCCTCCGTCGCCAAGGTAAATAGCGGAGTGCATATTTAATACCACGACCCAAAGTTCCATCTTAAGTCTAAAACAATAGTAAAATTAAAAATAAGTGGTAATAGCGAATGCTATGTCATCTATCTACAGACAATGTAAGCAGTTAGACTGGACGGCACCCTAATGCCATCTGCACGGCACGATGCAGAAGATCCGGCTGCCATGCGCTGGGGGTCTCTGTGGGCACGTGACGAAGCAAGATGGCATTTCCAGGGATGAGATTTAGAAGGCTAGCCGCCTTTCTGTGTGAGGGCGGCGGTTGGACTGGACGGCACCCTAATGCTATCTGCACGGCATGAAGTAGTTGGTTACAGGGATGAGACCTAGAAGGCTAACTGTCCGCCTTTCTGTGTGAGGGCGGCGGTTAGAGTGGACGGCACCCTAATGCCATCTGCACGGCACGAAGCAGGTGGTTACAGAGATGAGACCTAGAAGGCTAATTGTCCGCCTTTCTGTGTGAGGGCGGCGGTTACACTCGACGGCACCCTAATGCAGTATGCACGGCACGAAGCAGAAAATTCGGTGGCTATGCGTTACGGCCTCTGTGACACGTGACGGAGCGGTTACAGGGATGAGACTTAGAAGGCCAACTGCCCATCACATATCGTTCTAAGAGTTATCCACCAACAGATCCGTCGCGATATGACCAAGGAGTTAAAGCGACGTAAAATAAAATAGAGTAAAAAAATAAAGAAAGAAGCAATAAACACCAGGAACTTCAGCTGTGGTTTAAAGTTAAGCGGGAGGAGTATTGTGAATAAGCAGCGCTTTTCCTTTTACTGTTCTTGTTGAATGTCCAAGAGCGCGTAGGTGAGAGAGAATGTGACCCACTTCATCCCGGGGAGAACAAAAGGAAAACGACTTCCTACACAGAATCTTTAGGGGTGGCAAGAAAACGGCTGCATCATCGGGGAAAAGTCACAAACAGAAAGGGAGTTTTATCCCTACAGCACAACTCTTGTGAGGAAACTTCTCAGATTAATATCACACACCCACGACACTCACGTTTATCAACTAGCAATGCAAAATAAGAGTTTCAGAAATAAAAATATGTAACATTGTAAATTGTAATATTTATACCGGGCGTCATTATAAACTCGCAGAAAATAAGTGCTTCCTAAAAAATCTGATGTGTTACACTCACACGACTTTCTCTACTCTTGTACAAACTATTTTTACAAACGCTTATTCTCCATATGCTTCATGTTAATCGAGATGTTAATTTTCTTGTAGATGCAAGGGGAATTGCTAGGCTTTAAGCGATAGTCAAATATTTTAAGAGCTGGTTGCTATGTGGAGCATTCCATTCTCTTTGCAGGTCCAGGACATAAAAAAATGAATAACGAATTTGAGAAAAAGTATAAGTATTGGAAAATTTAAGGGAATAACAAACAATATTTCGAAAATGGTTCACTCAACAACAAAAATGTATATGACATAAATTGTGTATTTTAACGCGAACTACATTTTTTGTGCAGTAAAATTTTGTCTATCTCTTATGGTTTACCAGTTATGCAAAAGTCGTTCACAATGAAGAATACTTTTGGAGACATTCCCAGAAAATTCGAGACATACATTTCATTTGTCATGAAAATATTTTAAACTTATGATATTTTAATTAAAAATCGTTATAGCCATTTTTGAGAAAATTAATATTTTCGAAAAATGTTCCATGTAACGGGTAATCTGGGGTGGAGGGATTTTCTTGAAAACCTTCGTGTCGCATCTCTGGAAGATAGTGAACCTAAATACCAAGTTTGTGTTTATCCGACTGTTCGTTTCTGAGTTATGCTTTTCACAGACACACACACGGACATGTTTCCAAAATGCTTTTTTTTTGGATTCAGGGGGTCTCAAAACATGCATTTCCGGTGAAATCTCGGTATTGAATTTTTGGGTGGAATGCAATACTTCCCCTACTTACTATACGTAGTAGAGAAAGTAAAAATAAGTATTCATTAGGCTTTTATCAAGAGTGTAAAGTTGCGCTAAGGATGATCCAATGTGAATAAATTCTATTTAATCTTGCGTCATGTAATACTTCTTCTGTTACTAGCACTAAACTGAATTAATTGAATTTGTAGAAAAAAATCTGATGAGTTTCATTCACACGAGTTTCTCTACTCTCTACCGCTTATTAGTGGGTATACAAATTATTCTTACCAGAGTTTATTTTCCTATTTACTTCATTTTAATGGAGATAAACCTTTCCAGAAATAGCTGCATTACATATTTCGTTATATAGGGTAGTCAAATTATATTCGAACCCACTCTCGGCCTCTCTCTACTGCGCGAGACAGCCGGCAGTCGCCGGTGAAATTACGCTGCAGAGGCGGACTAAAATCCTTACCTTATAATAGATGCTGGAAAAGTTGACCTTCTGCTCTCAAACAGGCAGCATATGTCGTGTAAATATTCTCGCTCACTCTCCGAAGCTCAGCAGCAGGAATTCTTGTGATGAAACGCCTCATTACGATCAGAAAATTGGAGTGTGGTGTGCGATAAGTACTAGAAGAATAATAGGGCCCATATTTTGATGAAGCAATAAATGCAGAGCGATATTAGAGGTTAATTATGAGGCCATTTTGCAGTCGCTTGACAGAAGAAGAGAAATCGCATGGTTGGTTCCAGCAAGATTCTGCAACAGCACGCACAGCTGCCAAATCATTACAAGCAATAAGAGAGGTGTTTGATGACAGAATAATTAGTGTTGATTTGTGGCCCCCTCGTTCTCCTGACCTAACCAGTTGTGATTTTTATTTATGGGGTTCTTTAATAGAGAACAGGAACTTACAGAAAACATTGCGCAAGAAATCACAAGAATATAAATTTTTTCTGCTCTGTACGTAGCAGAGAAAGTAAAAATCTCATCTCGATTACCTCTATATTTTTCTGTTGTGAAGCGGCCAGCACCCAACTCTCACACCCATAGTTTACTATTGAATAGCCATCACTTTATAAAGTTTCAAAATACAGTATTCATATAACACGTTTATTTCTTCTACTCACGTTACGTTACTGCAATAAAATCTTTGCTAGGAATGTCAAATTAAGCAATATGGACTTGGTGACTTGCATAATACAAATAACAAAACACGGCTGTTCGCAAGTTGTGAGTCAGTTTTTGTCACCAATGGACCCAAGCGGGAAGAAATAGGAATTGTGTAAGATGCTTTATCTACTTCAGTTACGTAATATCGATTTTACAATACTAAAAAAAATTGTAAACCTATTCACTACCTAATTAGTTTCGTAATTGTACCTCATTACGCAACTAGTTTCGTAATGAAGCTTCTATTACGCAACGATTTTCGTAACGTAACTCTTATCATGAAAATGGTTGCGTATTGTGAACCATACATAAATAATAAACAAAATATTTTGCGTTATACTTTGACATTTTCTTCAAACACCAATATTTAAATGTCTTATATTCCCCTCCATACCGAAGCCGGAATTTATTAGGAATTAAACTATGTATAACGGAATTAGCAGCGTTTGCGATATCTTTGTCACAACTCATTTTTGAAAGTTTACTTAATTCACCTAGTACTCATGTTCTTATGTTTTAAATAAAAACCTTACAAACAAATCGTCTATCAAACCATGCATGGCCCACTACATACACGTGTTAACCATGTATCATTGTAGTGTACTGTTTTAGTGATTCCTAATACTACATCTGAAATACAAATATAATTTACCAAAGTAAATAAAAAAAATCGATATACGTAACTAAAGTAGATACAAAAAAAAACGTTGTAGGATACACATATCGTAAATTACTGTTATAGATGCCACATGACAGTTCAACCTGGTAAACCTTAAAGAACGGACCTCTTGTGTGGTTCACAGATGGATTACAAATAGGGACACAATCGGGCGCAGACACATATGGCCTATCTCCAAGGACAAATATTAGTATATGTCTTGCGAAATATTGCACAATTTTTCAGAAAATATTTGACATCCTGAGCCGTGCTCTAAGAGATCTTGAGGAATTTTACCATGGCAGACTAATTCTCATCCTCAGAGAGTCAAAGTGCTTTAAAAGCTCTCTCCTCAGACCAGCTAAAATCAAAACTGGTATGGGAATGTCTAAATGTCCTAATTGCCTTGTCGACTCGCAACAGGTTCGAAATGCGGCGGGTGCTGGAGCATCAAGGCAACTATGGAAATGAAAAAGCTGATCAGCTGGCTAAAACGGGTACTGAGATACCCTATGTTGGCCCTGAACCTGTGGTTGGAATCAGTACACGCACTGCTAAAATCTCGGTAAAAGCGTGGATTAAAGAAAATCACCAACTCAGGTATTTCCAGCAAAAACGAGTATCAGCTGCGGCTCTGTTTGTTTAAAACTCAGTTGAATGGACGATAATTTTCAAAATAAGCGATTCTCATTTTCCCTACTTCATATCTAGGGTGGTTAAAGGAAGTAGTACTAATATTTCATCCTAAAATAGTTGAGATATGTTACCAGTATTAGTATTTTGAGGTCCTCTGGTTCAAACCCGGCGGAGGGCGATGGATTTTTTCGGGCGTAAAAATCCTTAGCATGGCTTCTTTCGGAAGGGAAGTAAAGCCGGTGGTCCCGTGTCGTAGATTTACGGCACATAAAAGAACCTCAAGCCTGATAAAGAGGTCTCTGAGCAAAATTACCGGTCTTTCACGCCCAATATAGAATGGGACACTAAGGACCACAGCAGTTAAAGAGCGTCCATAAATAAAAACTCAATTTAATTTAATTTAGATCCTCTGAAATGAAAAGACATATGGAGAACAGCGTAGACGTAGGTGCGCTTGTATAATCATAACTCTAAAGCGAAAAAAAAAGGATCAATTCCAAATTTAGTCTGAGTAACACACTGTTCAAAGCTGCCGAGTGAAAATTTTAAGGACAATCCCCGAAACCAAAACAACGTTTTAAATGGCAAACGTAGTTATTTCTTCACCTTTTCAAAAGCTAACACTTAAAATCAAAATGTCATACGTGTTTTCTCCAGGAATAAAATGCATGTCTTGAATATTTTTGTGAATAGCCTGTTAAATCCTTTTCATTCTAATAAAATTGATTCTTTAATCAGTTTAGAAACCACAAAGGATTACATTATCACTGTTATTATTAATCACCAAAATTTATTTACACACAATGCCTTGGCTTTTCTAAGTAGACGCATTTGTATAGGTTCTGGGCAGGATGGCTTATTTAGGTCCACAGCAATGTTTTGATCTCCTTGATTATCTTCGTCAGAAGCGCAGAGATAAATTGCATGTTGCTCGCTAGAGAGATGTGCGGCAAAGCACGCAAACTACAGTAGGGCGAAACCGGGCCAGGTACGAGCAGCTGGTCAGGAACACGGCAAGCTGTTATTGATCGCGAGGCCGTGCTGACTCCAGTACACACCAACAGGTTCAGTAACTCAGGTCCTCTGTTACTGGATACAGATGTATTCAAGGCGATACAGGGCCAGGTACGAGCAGCTGGTCAAGGACACTGCAAGCTGTTATTGATCGCGAGGTACGTTCAGCTGATCAGGGACATTATATACGGTTACTCATCGCGAGCTCGTGGTGATTCCAGTACACACCAACGGATTCAGTAAACATGTCCTCCATAGCTGTTGGTCTTACAGCTGTATCAAGGCGAAACGGGGCCAGGTACGATCAGCTGCTCAAGGACATGATATGCTGTTATTGATCCGCAAAGATGTGCTAACTTCACTATGCACCAACAAATTTAGTAAACCAGGCTTTCCACAGCTTCATTCAAGAAGAAGCAGAGCCAGATACGAGGATTTGGTCAGGGACTTGCATGTTATTGATCGCGAGGTCGTGCTGGTTGCAAGAGGTTCTGTAAACCAGGACTTCCACAGCTACATTCAAGAAAAAAACATCCAGCCACAAGCAGCTGATGGGATATGCTATGTTATTGATTGTGAGGTCGTGCTGACTCCAACAGGTTCCGTAAACCCAACTTCCACAGCTACATTCAAGAAGAAACAGGGCCAGGTACGAGCAGTTGATCAGGGATATGACATGGTGTTGATGGTGAGGTCGTGCTGATTCCAAAGGTTCCGTAAACCAAGTCTTCCACAGATACATTCAAGAATAAACAGGACCAGGTACGAGCAGTTGATCAGGGATATGACATGGTGTTGATCGTGAGGTCGTGCTGACTCCAACAGATTCCGTAAACCAGGACTTCCACAATTACATTCAAGAAGAAACAGGGCCAGGTACGAGCAGTTGATCAGGGATATGACATGGTATTGATCGTGAGGTCGTGCTGACTCCAACAGGTTCCGTAAACCAGATCTTCCACACCTACATTCAAGAAGAAACAGAGTTAGGTACGAGCAGCTGATCAGGCTTGTGGCATGATATTAATCGCGAGATTTCAATAACCCAGCTGGTGACCTTACAGCTGCATTCAAGGAGAAGCAGGACCAGGTACGAGCAACTGGTCAGGGATGTGACATGTTATTGATCGTGAGATCGTGCTGGTCCATCAAGCTGGTGGCCTTACAACTGCAAGAAAACTATCATCAGGATACTGCAATCTTCAGTATTATATGCACATTCAAGAAAAGACCAAATGTTTGATAGCATTGTTGTGGTGCATACTTCCAACAGCGTATCCTAGTGGGGAGCAGAGAACGTGTAGGAAAGTTATCATTGAGAATGATAATCTTTGGCTTGTTTCATATGTATACGCTTCATGTTTTTAAATTTGTGTTTATTTGTTACATGATCAAAATGAGAGCTGCAGATCGTCTCAAGGTAAACAAAATTGCATCTGTGCAATGACATGCTTTGAATAGTGGGGTGAATCCTTGATAAAACTCGTACAATGTAAATAAAAAATCTTATAAAATTATTTTTAACTTGTGCTGCAGACTAAAAGGTGGGCTTGATACACGGTTGGTCTATCATCACGAGACTAAGCGTTTCAAACGTTCCATTGTTCTGACACTCAAGCATATTTTGAATGTTTTTATTGGTAAAAAATGTCGCAGTATCTCTAAATTTTTCATCGATCTGAATTGATATTTACTGTGAAGCACGCAATTTTAAGTTTACGTTTTATTAGGATTGGCACTTTAATTTTTGAAACATTACTTTCAATCACTTTTCATATTCAGAGATTAGTTCTCTCATTGAATACGTGTATATTTTATAAATGCCGTCACTTCAGATGGTAAAATTCACCAGTGCAACATAGGGTAAGTCACCTCGTTCACGCCGAAAAGCAATAGGAGCCATCTGGGGTCAAATATAACGGAGGCGAGAAAAGAGAATCGTCCAATTTGCAATTAAATTAAAATCTTACAATTCAAACGTGTATAATGGCTGTTTTCCGGCACTCCATTCAGTGAGTCAGAAAGTTGAAATAAAACAATCAACATATCAGCAAGAGGGAAAGAAAATGGAAGCTTCCGTTCTCAATATGCTTACGAAGTTGTTGATGCTTCATTAAATTGTCATTTATCTTTCTGTCAAGAATGCGCAGGCGTGTGCGTCAATAGCTGTTGGCGCTTCGCCAACACATCACATCCATCTTAGCAAATAAATCACAACACCATCACGAACTGGCTATTGTATTGTAGTAGAGGAAAGGGAAATTTTCCACGTGTATTGTGTGAAAATATCTAGCGTCGTGTCTGAGTAGGTTGGAGTGCGGTGTTCCGATTCCTGGCCACGCGGAATGCATCGAGCCTATCCATGAGTGTGCAGGTTTCTAGGCCTAGGACCGGTGCCTAAAACTGTGAGGAATTTGAGGAGCTACAATAAGAAGCGATCTGCGAATCTTGAAAGCTAACATTTCGGGTAGGATACGCGTGGTGGTGACCATTTTACATTCGCGTACTGTTTGAATGGTCGTGCATGTGCATATGAGGCCTGTAGCCCTTGACCCTTCATGGGCATTCGAGCCATATAATTTATTATATTATTATGTTCTATTTTTAATCCGTTCTCTAGCATTTCATTAGCTGATTAGCATAACATATATAACTGTACAAAATAGCAAAGCATAATGATAACGAACATAACTGAATAAACAATGATAATAAATTAATTAGCTTTGACCAGATACAACAGGTTTCGTGTGTACTACAGAAAAATTAACACCTATCCAATCTATTCATCCGGACCAGTTGACTCAGCGGTAGCGTGTGAGGCTTGTATTCGGGAGGTAGCGGGTTCAATTCCCGTCTACTGCCTACTCTGACCTTGGATTTTTCGTTGTTTTCCCTGGTCGGTAGGGAAATGTTGGAGTGCATTCTCATCCACCATGATTCCCTTTCATTCAGCTTCCTTTCATTCAGCTTCCTTCTCACCTTTGAGGTGTGCTTTTAGGTTTCGTGGTGCCGGACAGATGGCGCGGATGCTTGCTCAAAGGAAATAGTACTCGCGGACACTAGAGGAGTACTCCTTCTTGGTCAACGGGTCGTTCATCGCCCTCGCTAGGCAGCTCCAGCAATGGAACGGGTCTTCGAGCCTGGAACTATTAGGGACTTCCCTACGTTACTGCGGCCTATCTACCTGTGACCTGTAGCTTCCTGTGGTTTCTTCGTTTCCTTCTTGGGGTGGTAGCCACAATAGATCTATGTAGCTCGTAGTGTACGAGGTGACCATATTCGTTGTATAACCTATCTCTCGCTTATATATCTCTCCATCTCTTTCTATATCTCTCTCTATAAATATATCCCTCTCCATCCATCTCTCCCTCCCTCCATCCATCTATTCATCCACCAACCCATCTATCGTTCTCTCTTTCTTTATCTTTCTGTCTCTGTATCTCTCTATCTACAAAGTATAAGTGTTTATTTGTTTATTTCAATACAACTAGAGCGCAGCACCGTTTTGGAACAAATTTTGCACAGTGGAATTTGATATTTCGCCCCACAACATTCTTCTCCTACTTATTTTTTTCTTTCTTTCTGTTCCTTTTCTCTCTTACGCACACAAACAATTTTCTAAAAATGATTTTGTTTGGTTCAGTGTATTTCCGGTTAATACCTACATAATATTTGGATGGAGTGTAATACATTCTGTACCTATACTGGCAGAGAAAGTATGAAAGAACACTTCTATTTAACAGCCGAGACAGCTTGAAACATACGTGCAGCGCACGAGGAGAACGCCATCGGGGAAAGCATCGCAAGAAAATTGTTCTGTCGTTTCAAAGAGAGCCAGTTTAAAGCGAGTGATTCACCACGTTCAGGGCTTGATGAAGACACCGGAAAATGTGTACACTCAACCTCCAGCGATATCTCCTTCACATGGATAACGTTCACAACAAAATGAACTTATTAAACTTGGTAGTTGCATAAGAAAATTTTTAAATGTTTGACACTGAAACGAACTGAAATCACCGCTTGAAGCTTTTGGAGCCTATAACCTTTTGGAAAAACCACAAAAAGACAATAATATTTTTAAATAACCTCATTCAAATTATCTTACCCTTATTTAAAAATTCAACAAAAGAAAAACATCTGATGTGTTACACTCACATGGCTTTCTCTACTCTTGTACGAACTATTTTTACAAAGAGAATTACATTTTACACATAGCGATCAGTTCTAAAAATATTTGACTATCGCTTAAGGGGTACTATGTTCTCCTTGTTTTGTATTTGCAAGGGCAATATAGAAATACAGTAGCCTTTAAGCATAGACATATCTCTTAATAGCGGTTGCTAGGTGCAGCACCATTCTCTTTGCCACAGATTAATACTCTTTGCATATCCAAGACAAAAAAAAATGAATAATTTGAGAAATTCCCATTTGAGAAAATAAGTATTGAAAAATGTTAAGGCAATAACAAGCAATATCTCGAAAATGGTTCACTCAACAAAAAAAATGTATATGACATAAATTGTGTATTTTAACGCGATATACATTTTTTGTGTAGTAAAATTTTGTCTATCTCTTATGGTTTACCAGTTATGCAAAAGTCGTTCACAATGAAGAATACTTTTGGAGACATTCCCAAAAAATTCGAGATATACATTTTATTTGGCATGAAAATATCTTAAATATATGATATTTTAATCAAAATCGTTAGAGCCATTTTTGAGAAAATTAAAATTTTCGAAAAATGTTCCATGTAAAGGGTAATCTGGGTTGGGGGAATTTTCTTGAAAACCTTCGTGTCGCATCTCTGGAAGATACTGAACCTAAATATCAAGTTTTGTGTTTATCCGACTGTTCGTTTCTGAATTATGCTGTTCACAGACAGACAGACAGATACATACACACACACACACGGACAGGTTTCCAAAAATGCTTTTTTTGGATTCAGGGGGTCTCAAAACGTGTATTTCCGGTGAAATCTCGGTATCGAATTTTTGGGTGGAATGCAATACTTCCCCTACTTACTATACGTAGTAGAGAAAGTAAAAAAAGATGCTAAACTATGACAACCCGCTTAAGAAAGAAAATCCTATGTTATATTCACATGACTTTCTTTACCCACTATTGTTTACTGTTACCTCTCTTCTACATATTTTTATCCACTTCATTATACAGGATGTTTCAGGACCTCCGCAACAACAAACTCTGAGGAACGATAGATCTCAAAGAGGAGAACATTTTTTTGTCAAGCAACCGCCATCCTCCGACGCATGCTTACGGAGTTATTCGCCCGTGTTTGAAGCGTATCCGGTAGGTTAGGTTTGAGAGGCATAGCCACTTTGACTTTGTTTACAGCCGCTGAATCAAGTGACGTCGCCTCTTTCTTGCCTTTTACGTCTGGTAGGTCTGAGACGCACAACCTAATTTAACTCAAACTGGACGGCAAAACGAAAGGTCTCAGCAGATGATCACCAATGGTTCCAACCCAAATGTTTACGGAATACTTTCGTTGACGATGGCTGTTCTTGCTGTTGAAGTATTCGTCTCGTGTGAAGCAGGCCTCATCGGTAAACAAGACGTGCGCGGGAAATTTAGGATCCGTGATACTTCGTTGCAAAACCACTAGATAAACTGAACACGAGGTGCGAAGTCATTGTGTCACCTGTGGTACCTTCTCAGGTGTTGGTGTTGCCGTCCATCTGCGCGAGACAGCTCACTAGTGTCAGTTTGTGGTATGCGTGGCATGGGAGTATTTTTAAAGTTCCCCTTTCTACGTTATATCGCCACCCTACGTACGGTGGCCTTGGGTTATTCAATGTACAGCTAAAATGTGTAGCTCTCTTTCTCAGCAGGAGTTACAAACTGTAGGAGGCAGACATACACTTACCTCGAAATGGTTGTGTTACTGGTCTAGTAAGCTTGACATCCTACCCCCACCAGATCTGCGTAAACTTCCGCCGCACGATATTTATTTGATGACTTACGTACAAGAATGGTGTTATTTGGCCACTCACTATGCCCAAGGGACTGGTCCAACTTCCAAATCACTGTATAAGCGTTTATGTCATTCACTGCGGCCGCCGGAGATGCGCGTTTGCCAAATCGCACCACGCGGTGTGGAGAAATATACATTCGTCTTCGCTCCCTGTAGTGGTGCATTCCAATTGGTTTAATGTAGCTCATGATTTGTTACCTACGAAGGAACGCCTTCATCGTATACGTATGTAAGACCTAGATGCCTGCATTTATTGTTTAGAAAAGGATACCGTGCTCCATCGTTTGTTTTCTTGCACTGTCATGGTTCCGATACGTGCCAAACTATTGGCTATTCTTGCTGAGATTGACCCTCAAGTACGCACTTGTTTTCGACCACATCATTTACTGTGGCTAGATTTTCGTGTTGCGTTGGCTGGTAAGCACTTTACCATACTCTAGACTGTAGCTCATAGTGTTCATTACGCTGTTACGAGCTAGGGCCGTCTCCATTTAAACACCTATGTTGAGTATCTCCGTTGTGAGAGACACAGTTTTCTTGCCCATGGGATTCACACCATTCCTATCGTTTCGGCTGTAGACTACACAGGTGTATATCTGATGTACACCACTAAACTCATATAGAAGTACAAACCAAACCAAGGAGGAACAAAAGGGACACTAAACGCCCTTCCTTACCTAATCAATATTAGTGGTACTACTACCTTATGTTAGTGCACACTTCTGTTTAAGAAACCATTTGTCTGTGTATATCCAGTGCTAAACTAAACCAGAAAATGTAAATATCGTAAATAAATAAATAATTTAAAAAAAAGTTATCGGTCCCAGTCCCTGTGCTTTCTGGATGTGGTATACGTGGAGGTGTTGTTCACAAACATTGAGTTAAATTGGGCTGTGGAAAATTAAGACAAGAGCAAAGAATATCTCGCAAATGTTAATGACACACACCACACACACAAAAAAGGTTAGAGTATATGACGTGTTTTAAAAATATCTAAAATTTTACATTTTATCGTTTATCACTTATACAAATGTCATTCAGAATGGAGTTTTCACAGACTATCTGTAGAAAATTTAAGATATGCGTTTTATTACAGGAGTACAGGGAGGGTGAAATCTCGCGCACTATGAACTACCGGAGATCTATTACGGTTACCACCTATCAAGGGGAAGGGATGAAGTGAGCGAACCACAGGAGACTACAGACCTCAGGCGCGTAAGTCCCTAATGTTTCCTGGCTCGAAGACCCGTACCACTACTGGAGCTGCCCAGAGGGGCGATGAACGACCCGTCCAAACTCAGGTTGATCCAGATTCCATACTGTTTCCATGATATCGCGAAAAACAACTGAAAATCAACGGGAGTTAAAAAGAATGACAAAAGTATTGAACAAACCGAACGGTTAATAACGAACATCTCAGAAATGGCGTGGCGCCACAAAAAGTGATTTGAAATAATTTGTGTGTTTTGAAGAGATCTACATTTTGTTTAGTACGTTTTCGTCTATCGCTTAAATTATACAAGATTATATCTATAAAATTCCTTCCGAATGAAAAGGACTTCAAAGGCTATTCCTAGAAAATTCAAGATATACATTTTATTTCTCATGTAAACATCTTTAATATATGGCATTTTTTAAAAAAAATCAAAATGTTTGAAAAATGTACCATGTAGAGAATTGTTGAAAATGGGGGATTTTCTTGAAAACCTTCGTGTCGCATCCTAGGAAGATAGTAAACTCAAATACCAAGTCTGGTATTTATCCAACTTTTTGTTTTTGAGTTATGCTGTTTACAGACACACACACGAACCTTTTTCTAAAAATGCATTTTGGACTCAGGGGCCTTAAAACATGCATTTCAGGTGAAATATTGAGAATATTTTATTAGTCCCACGTATGGAAAGCCAACTTGAAGAAGATATTATCTTTACGTTATTTTGCACCACGCTTTGGGCGTCAATTTGAAGTAGGTTGTATTGAAGGAGTTGTACCTATTATAGTTCAACTGTTGGGAGCCGAACTTGAATTTGGTTGCAACCGCACTTATAGTAACCGGTTTCCAGTAGCCTTCGCCCCAAATGTACGTTCCGGTGGCATTTGCCCCAAAATATTTAAAAATATTAACTTTGTAATTTGACTGTTTCTTTAAATATTATATTTATGATTGCCTCGGCTGCTTCAGTATTATTGTTAGAGACACGTTTCTCTTTGTAGGGTTGTGGTGCGACAAGAATGTAGGCTTACACAGATTATAATTTTACTTCACTACTTTTATTAATGCTTGACATGATTTGAATAACACTTCACAGATATAGAGAGAGCTGTGAGATTCTTTAATTAACTACTTGCACTTTTTAACACAAACTATTTTTTTCTCACACGAATACATATTAAATTTCTCGAGGACGCATCTCGCATCCGGTTACAAACATTGTCCGCAGGCAACTGACTTCTGAATTTGTAAATGTTTTTCCCTTTCAGTTTCTGATTGGCTAATCCTACTCTAATAGAATACCTTCATTTAACTAAAGCTTTTTCTGGTTGTTGATTGGCTATTTTATAAACTGTCACTAAAATTACATTATTGCTTCCAAGAATCACAAGTAGCATTATTAAACTCTCAAACTCATTATTGCCTCAAGGTTACCTCATTGTTAGCAACTTTTGACCTATTTCTCACAGCTCCTACATTATTAAATTACGTAATACATTCATATAACATTATTGAACATTATTAAACATGGATACAATAATATAAACAGTTACAATGACTGATACACACTTTTTACTTTCTCTACTACGTATAGTAAGTAGGGGAAGTATTGTATTCCACCCAAAAATTCGATACCGAGATTTCACCGGAAATACATGTTTTGAGCCCGCCTGAGTCCAAAAAAAGCATTTTTGGAAACATGTCCGTGTGTGTGTGTGTGTGTGTGTGTGTCTGTCTGTGAACAGCATAACTCAGAAACGAACAGTCGGATAAGCACCAAACTTGGTATTTAGGTTCAGTATCTTCCAGAGATGCGACACGAAGGTTTTCAAGAAAATCCCCCACACCCCAGAGTACCCTTTACATGGAAGATTTTTCGAAAATTTTAATTTTCTCAAAAATGGCTAACAATTTTGATTAAAATATCATAGGTTTAAGATATTTTTATGACAAATAGAATGTATATTTTGAATTTCTTGGGAATGTCTCCAAAAGTATTCTTTATTGTGAACGACTTTTGCATAACTCGTAAACCATAAGAGATAGACAAAATTTTACTACACAAAAAATGTAGATCGCGTTAAAATACACAATTTATGTCATATACATTTTTTTTGTTGAGTGAACCATTTACGAAATATTACTTGTTATTCCCTTAAATTTTTCAATACTTATTTTCTCAAATGGGAATTCGTTATTCATTTTTTTGTCTTGGATATGCAAAAAGTATTAATCTGTGGCAAAGGGAATGGTGCTGCACCTAGCAACCAGCTATTTAGAGATATGTATGTGCTTAAAGGCTACTGTATTTCCAAATCGCCCCTGTAAATATATATTCCCCTTACATCTACAAGAAAATTAGCAATAAGATAGAGTCTGCAAATGTTTATCTCGATTAACATGAAATAGATGGAGAATAAGCGTTTCTATAAATAGTTTGTACAAGAGTAGAGAAAATCATTTGAGTGTAACACATCAGATTTTCTATATAGTGTTACATACACATATTGCTTTAAGGCGGGTTGTTATTGAATTATATATTATATAATTAGACTGAAATCATTTAAGTGTTAAAAATACTGCCTCAATATCGGTATGGAATTTTTGGGAGGAATGCAATATCTTATCTACCTTCTACTTACGTGGTAGAGTAATAAAAACGAAGCATTTTTCATACACAAAATAGTTTGAGGTGGAGAGATAGGAGGAATTTCCTTTAAAATCTTTGTATCACATCTTTGGAAGCTTAAATACACAGTTTACTATCTATCTTACCTTTCAGTTTTGAGTTATAGGTACTGTTTACGGACACATGCGCACGCTAGTTTTTGGGCAGAACCCAATATTTTCCTAGCCTACCATAGATAGGTGTTGAGAGAAAGTAACAAACATTGCCTATATTGCTGAAAATGCGATTATAATGCCATGAAAAATGTGTACAATTATTTTTTTTCTGCCGAAGTAGTGTTGAGCGACTAAAATCGTATTATGGATATTATTTATGTCTGTGGATAGAATTAACGGAAATGGTGCAGATGACTAACTCGAAGGTCTATCATCCAATCTATCCTTTATGCTATTCTGAAAAACAAAGAAAAGAGGCATGAGAGTGAAACGAATGTGCTGTTGTCTTTATCAAAGTACTGGGCTACTGGAACACCAAATCCTCAAACACACAGTTTAGATATTGCTTAATCCCCCTCCCACCCAAGGATTAGCTGGTAACAAACAAAGTCAAGGAGCACCCACCACAGACTTGATCCTCTTATTAGGAACTTGGGCTTCAGCTTCCAGCCATATATTGCTGTCGCTTCATGTGCACAGTTTCAGGGTAAACTTAGAGCCTTAAAGGACTATGTCAACCCAAGACCTTGTAAGAGAAACCGTATGCAGAGCAGAAAATACAAAAGTTGATGTATTTCAGAAAGAATCTTTTTAAGAGCTAACAAAAGACTGAATAAACTTAAGTATTTTATTCACAATTTATAGTACGAGGGCTGTCACAGAAGTACCCGACCTAACAAAGAAAAAACAAAATTTTGGGGAAAGAGCATCTTTATTTCTCTACAAAATCTCCTTTCAACTCGATACACTTTTTCCAGTGATGTTCAATAGCTTAGATACCCTGTTTATAGTGAGAACCGTCGAGTTCTGTAAAATAGTCATCAACTGCAAACTCCACTTCTTCACTGATAGCAAATCTTTTAGCACCAAGCTATTTCTTCAACTTTGGAAATAGAAAGTAATCAGAGGTGGCAAATTCTGACAAATAGAGTGCATGAGGAAGCAATTCGAACTTTAACTCATTGATTTTGGCCCTGGCGATAATGGATGTGTGAACTGGTGCATTATCTTGATGAAACAAGCTTCTTTTTCGCTAAATGTGGTAGTTTTTGCTTGATTTCATCATTCAAATGCTGCTATAAGTTTGCATAATGCTCGCCATTGATTTATTTTCCTTTTTGAAGATAATCAGTGAAAATTATACCATACATCCCAAAAAAACTGAAGTCATGACCTTGTCTGCAAATGGAACTCTCTCACCTTCTTTGGAGCCGATTCTCCCCTTTCAATCCACTGATTTTACTGTTCCTTCCTCTCAGGTGTGATGGACCAATGTTTCATCTATGATTTTGAATCGACACAAAACTCGGCTTTATCTCAGCAAAACATGGCCAAACACTTGACTGAAGCATCCTCACGACGCTGCATTTGTTCGAGTGTGAGTAAACGCGGCACCCATCTTGCGTATAGATTTCTCATTTTCAGTCAGTATGCCTTGAACAGCACATTTTAAAATGCCTACAATGTCTACTAGGTCGCGCATTCAGTCGACGGTCATCCAATACCATCTTGTGGATTTTCCTTATAATTTCTGGCGTGGTCACCTCATTTGGTCGACCACTGCGATGTTCGT
This sequence comes from Deroplatys truncata, assembly GCA_030765065.1. Classification (NCBI taxonomy): domain Eukaryota; kingdom Metazoa; phylum Arthropoda; class Insecta; order Mantodea; family Mantidae; genus Deroplatys; species Deroplatys truncata. Next base: position 298,118,634 of record CM060975.1, on the reverse strand, counting down.
CTTGGCAGCTCGTACGGCCTCGATTAAACTCTGCCACCCAATATTTTACTGTTGTAAACGAAGGAGCAGACTCCCCCAGAGTAGAATCTAGCTCAGCTTTAATATTAGTTGGACTAAGACCTTTCAAATGAAAGTATTGTATCACATAACGATGACCAGTTTCGTCCATGTTTACTAATTCGCTGAGAGAGTTCATTATTAATGGCTGCCAAACAATTACTAAACAACGTAGCATCGTCAAACTTCAAACTTAAGCTTTATAAGGGTGGTACTTTCTACCATAGTTATTTGTTTGAAACAACAACCGCTATATATACGTCATGTCGGGTACTTCTGGGACTGCCCTTGTACTTTTGGCAAGCAATCTGTAAATTCTGAAATACATTTTTTAAGCTTTAATGTGCTGCAAATAGTCATCTGAGACAAACTGCATACTTTAAATACTTCTACATTTTTCATTTCCCTAACAAACCTTCCTATTGTATTTCATCCAAAAGTTTTCGTTTGGAGATTTCACCAAAGGTATAAAAAATGTGCACTTAAAGTCCGGAGAATCAGAAAAAATCACTTTTAGGAAAATGTGTGTGTGTGTGTGTGTGTGTGTGTGTGTGTGTGACGGGGAGAGAGAGAGAGAGAGCATAATAATTAAAAAAATAAAGGAAATCTCGTGCAAATCCCCACATCTCAAATTACACTTTATAAGGAAAACGTTTCGTTATGTTTTTATATTTACTTTCTCTACCACATACTTAGTGGGTACAGAGGGTATTGCATTCCACCCAAAAATTCAATACCTTAATTTCACTGGAAATATATGTTTTGAGACCCTCTGAATAATAAAGGAACATTCTTAGAATTAGGTCTGTGAAGAGCATAACTCAAAAACGAAGTCTAGATACCAAACTTGGTGTTTAAGTTCAGTGGCTTTCAAATATGGACAGGAAGAAATTAAAGAAATCTCCCACCCCAACTACCCTTTAAAAGGAACATTTTTCGAAATTTTTGATTTTCTAAAAAAAGGCTTCAACGATTTTGATTAAAATACCACATATATTTAGGTGACAAATAAAATCTATATCTTGAATTTTCGGAATAGCCTGTGAAGTCCTCTTCATTCGGAAGGAAACGTGTAAAAAAGGTTAAGTAATAGAAGATAAGGTACTACACAAAAAAATGCAGATCTCCTTAAAACACACAATTTATTTCAAATAACTTTTTTTTGGTATCAGCCATTTCCGAGATATCCGTTATTAATGGTTCGAATTGTTAAATAACCGATTCTTTAAAGTCCTGTTGATTTTCAGTCGTTTCTCGCGATGTCATGGAAAAAGTACGAAATTTTTAAGACCAGCGTATAGCATTCGGTTCTAAAATATTTGACTGCTGCTGTTTCCTTTATATCTATAACGAAATGTGTAATGCAGCTATTTCCGGAAATATTATCCCGATTATAGTGAAGTAGATACAAAATAAACTTTCGTAGGAATAATTTGTATACCCACTAATAAGCAATAGAGTGTAGAGGACGTCATATGAGTAACACATCAGAATTGTTAATCTTCAATATGATGTAATTAAAGTCATTCAAGACAAATTGTATATTTTAAATAGTTCCACATTTTCCATTTCTCTAACACCTCCCCATCCTAATTAGAAATATTGTATTTCAGCCCAAAGATTTCGTATGGAGATTTCACCACAAATATTTAAAAATGTGTATTTTGAGCTCTACGGAATTCGAAAAAGGCAGTTTTAGAAAAATGTGTCTGTGTGTGTATGTGAGAGAGAGAGAGCAGCATAATTCAAAACCTAAAAGTCGTACAAAACTTTCAAACTACACTGTCTATGGAAAATGTTTCTGTGTTTTATTTTTCCAAAAATGACAAAGGATTTTGATTAAAACGCCATATATTCAAGATATGTACTCATGTATACTCTGGGGTCAGAGTCCCGTCGAGGAGCAGACACTCATGGACCAGACAGAATATTCAGGATGGGTGATCAGCCCGATGTCTGGTATGGGAGAAAGGAAGTAGATGAAACGAAATGATGGTGAAAGGAAAGGCGATGATGGAGCAGTTGGTGGAATGAATGGCGGGGGAAACCGGAGAACCCGGAAAAAACCGGCCCAGACGCCGCTTTGTCCACCACAAATCCAACATGCGGGTCCCTGGGATTGAACCCGGGCCGCCTCGGTGAGAGGCGAGCGGTCTAACCACTCGGCCACGGCGCCACCTATGTAATAATACTTGAATTACTAAAAGCCGGCGGCGGGTGTAAAAATTCTTAGTATCGCATCCTTTGGAAGGGAAGTAAAGCCGGTGGTCCCTTGTCATAGACTTACGGCACGTATAGAACCTCAAGCCTAATAAAGAGGCCTCTGAACAAAATTTCCGGTCTTTCATGCCCAATATACGAGTATCGCAAAATGGGACGCTAAGAACCATAGCAGTTAAAGAGCGTCCATAAATAAAAACACAATTGCAACTTAAGTAATAACACGTATAATTTCAATATTCCGTAAAGAGCCCTGTGGAGTTTGTTTCATTAGTTCTGTATAACTGGTAAACCAAATAAAAGTCTACGACACACAAATTTAGATCTTGTTAAAACGCAGGACTTATGTCAATTATTTGTAGCATTAACCATTTCCGAGATCTATTGGACTGAATTTCCCAACACTTTATTACTAAGTCCCTCAGCGTTCTGGCTGGAAATTGCACGGCAGTCTTGTGCGACACGTCTGAATGAACTCAAGGCCACGGGCTCTTCCACTTATCGGACATGTGGCTGCGGGCTTCAGTCAGCTGTTATTCCTTCTTGTGTATAGAAGCGAGGCACGTGCGTTTTTGTGTGCGATTGAATTATCGGATTATTACAACCCAGAAATGGCACTCAAATTTTCGCTTGAACAAAGACTCTTTATGTATGACACGTATATGAAAACCGACTCGTGTAGACAGGTGTGCAGGCAATTTCACGATATATTTCATGGTGTTCCAGTTCCGAGTAGAGAAACAGTTAGATATCTAGTGAATAAAGTGAAGAGAACGGGATCATTAATGTTGTAAGTTGTAAAAAGAAACGAAGGGTTCTAACGGAAGAAAAACTAAAGGGTTATGACCGGCTCGATCGCCGGATCTTACTGTGTGTGACTTTTATCTGTGGGAAACTCTCAAAAATAAGTGTCTATAGGAATAATTCTCGCACCATAGACGATCTTAAAGACAATATAAGAACCGAAATTAGGGAAATTACCCAACAAGAACTTATGCGTGTGGTAATTTCATCAAAAGGTGCCAAGAATGTAAATCTGCCAAAGGACACCACTTTCAACACCGACTGTGAAAAAGGTTAGTGCTGATAAAATAAAAAGTAATTATGTTTGTTTAATAGGTAATCAATATATCGTAATAATCATCATAAAATCAGTAATAATATGGTATCAGTATCAATAATGAGAATAATAAACAGATGCACTGAACATAACGCGCGGAACACGCATCGCGACTACCAGCCAGATGGCTGAGGGACTGCTCTGTACTAGGTCACAATTCTTTTATCTCCCGTGATGTCGTACAAAGAATAGGGAATTTCAAAAGCAGCATATACGAGCAGACTATCGCTTCAGTATCCGCTATATAGCTACAACGAGATGTGTAATGGAGGAATATTTTGTTGGAAATATATAAAAATAAACATTGGGTAGAGGAAGTCATGTGACATGATCCATTAGAATTTTCTTTAATAATTGTTGACCTATCTAAATGAGAATGAAACCATTCTGTGTTTATGGTTCAAGGGGCCACTAAAGTTTTACTCTGGTGAAGTATTTTGGGTTACATTTCTTCCCTACCTACCCTATTTAGCGGTAGAGAAAGTAAAAATCTGATGTGTTAAACTCACATGGCTTTCTCTACTCTTGTACAAACTATTTTTACAAACTCTTATTCTCCATATGCTTCATGTTAATCGAGATATCGAGATGTTAATCTTATTGCAAATTTTCTTGTAGACGCAAGGGGAATTGGTAGGCTTTAAGCGATAGTCAAATGTTTTAAGAGCTGGTTGCTATGTGGACTATTCCATTCTTTTTGCGTTACCAGGACAAAAAAAAATGAATAACGAATTCCCATTTGAGAAAAAGTATAAGTATTGGAAAATTGAAGGGAATAACAAGCAATATCTCGAAAATGGTTCACTCAACAACAAAAATGTATATGACATAAATTGTGTATTTTAATCCGATCTATATTTTTTGTGCAGTAAAATTTTGTCTATCTCTTATGGTTTACCAGCTATGCAAAAGTCGTTCACAATGAAGAATGTTTTTGGAGACATTCCCAGAAAATTCAAGATGTATATTTTATTTGTCATAAAAGTATCTTAAATATATGATACTTCAATCAAAATCGTTAGAGCCATTTTTGAGAAAATTAAAATTTTCGAAAAATGTTGCATGTAAAGGGTAATCTAGGGTGGGGGAATTTTCTTGAAAAGCTTCGTGTCGCATCTCTGGAAGATACTGAACCTAAATACCAAGTTTGGTGTTTATCAGACTGTTCGTTTCTGAGTTGTGCTGTTCACAGACACACACACATGCATTCAGTGCACCTCAAAACATGTATTTCCGGTGAAATACGTAGTAGAGAAAGTAAAAACTGATTTGGTATCGCCTACATAGTTGTATATTTGATTTTATTAGGGCGGGGGGATTTCTGACTGCAGCATTCTGGCATTCCTTGAGAGATTGTGTTATGTTCGTTCTCTAGCTTAGCAGAGATCAGTAAATAACTAACTTTCAACTATTCCGAACTACTTCAGTCCTATTGAAGCTGAAGAGCTTTGTTCATAGCGATCCGCCCTTCTATTCGTCTTTACGGCTGAGCTACTTCAGGTTTCTTTTCATCTCTCAAAGCACGAAAGTGGTCCCTGGGGCTTTGCGGTTGATCGTCATTAAATTTATATAAAGCGGTCTCCCTCTCTTTGATAATACCTCAACGACACAAAGAGCTAGGTACCAAATTGGAGGAGTCCTTACTCTACGCTCAGGGGTTCAAAGACTGGCAAGTATCCTGTCGATACAGATTGAGCTCGAGTCATGCCTAGGTACTGTAACACTGGGCCTGGAGAATTCCATGTCTGGAACAACGAGTTGTTATCTTTAAGTAACAGAACCTCGTTGCTGGATTAACTGCGGAGATTTTACTTTCTCTCCCCCTCCCTTCCTTCCTCCTCCTCGTGCTATCCTCTCCTCGTCTCTCTCCCATTCTGTACATCGTGTGACCTTTAAGAACCCAGAGTAAAAGTTTTTCTCTCTATCGCCGATTGATCAGCATTCTAGCTTTTTAACCCAGAGACTCCTGATTCGATTCCCGGCTGGGGTGGGGTATTTTTCTTTAACCAGAATCACTCCCTATCCTCTACAAAGTCCGGAAATATGAATGGGAGAGTAAAATTGAGATTAAATTGAGTTTTATTTATGGACGCTCTTTAACTACTATAGTCCTTAGCCTGGCCACCGGCTTTACTTCCCTTCCAAAGGAAGCCATGCTAAGGATTTTTACTCCCTAAAAACTCCATCGCCCTCCGCCGAGCTTGAACCCGCGACCTCGTAAACTAGAGGCTAGCACCGTAACCACTACTCCACGGAGGACGACAGAACCTGTGTACGAAATTACAATTATAAGGGGTAAAGACGAGATTCACTACAAAAATGTTATATAAGTATACAATAATTTCATGAATATGGGGGCGAGGTAAATGAAATTAATTCCTCTTTCGAGTTTAAGAAGCTACTCGTGCGACGTGGGGCAGCCAGCTGGTATGTTAAAATATTCCTTCTCTACCACGTACATACTAGGGAGAGAAGATATTGCATTCCACACAAAAATTCTGTATCGATATTTTACCGTAAATACATGTTTTGAGGCACCTGAACTCCCTACCCCTCAAAAGTCCGTGTGTTTGTTCGTGCATTTGTCGGTTTGCCTCATATGTGTATGTCTGTCTTTTAATAGCATAACTCAAAAAGGAAAAGTCGGATAAATGCTAAACTTGGTATTTAAGTTCAGTATTTTCCAAATATGCGACACGAAGATTTTCAATAAAATTCCCCCAGCGCAAACTACCTTTGCATAGAACATTTTTAAAAATTTGTTATTTTCTCCAAATGGCTTTAACGATTTGGATGAAAATGCCATATATTAAAGGTACTTCCATGATAAATAAAAATTTTATCTTAAATTTTCTGGGGATAACCTGTGAAGATCTCTCCATTCCGAAGAAATTTCGTATAATCTTGCATAACTGGTAAGCGTTAAGCAATAGGCGAACACGTATTACACATAAAAAATGTAGTTCTCTTTAAAACTCACAATTTACTTCAAATAACTTTTTCGTGGCATCAGCCATTTCCGAGGTATCAGTTATTAGCGATTAGAATTGTCCAATAGGTATAGGTGAAGGAACCACACAGAAGGTTATAGGCCGTAGGCAGACAGGACACAGAGACGCGTGGAAGTCGCTAAAGTTTCCAAACAAGCAGATCCGCCCCACTGCTGGAGCCGCCGAAAGAGAACGATGAACGACTCATCAGACGAGCAGTCCTCTGGTGTCCACGGGAAACATTATTTCCAGTGAGCATACATCCGCACCATCTGTACGGCACCACCATACACCACGAAACCTAGAAGGAAACGGAAATGACGAAAAGGAAATCGTGGCGGAGAAGAAGCTGCTCCAGCATACGCGTGCCGACCCCAGAGAAACCACGAAAAACCCATAGGTCAGTGTGGGTGGTCGCCGGGGATCGAGCCAGGGACCTCCCGAATGCAAGCCACAGCCGCCTTAGCCATTCTTTTACAGCCCTGTCGATTTTCAGTTGTTTCTCGCGACGTCCTGGAAACTATGGAATTTTAAGGCCAGCATGTAGCGTCCAGTTCTTAAACATTTGACTATCGCTGTTCTCTTTGTATCTATAACGAAATGTGTAATGTAGCTATTTCTGCAAAGGTTTATTTGGGTTAAAACGTAGTACATAGAAAAATAACCTTTCGTAAGAATATTTAATATAGCCTCTACTAAACGATAGAGGGCAGAGAAAGCCAGTGAATGTAACACAAGATTTTTTTGCGTAAAAATAATTTCAAATTTAGTAACAAATACTTCGTTATGCAATGCGGAAACAGCATTCAAGGGCTGCCTATGAATTGGACATTCGTTTGAAATAAGAGAATAATAACTTTTAAGTTGCTAACAATGAGGTAATAATGAGGTAACCTTGTGGCAATAATGAGTTAGAGAGTTTGAATGTTACTAGTCATGATTAGATCAACGATAATGTAAATTCTGTGACAGTTTAAAATTAGCCAATCAATAGCAAAGAAAAAGCTTTAGGTAAAATGCAGATATTCTATTGGACTAGAATTAGCCAATCAGAGACCTGAAATACCGAAGCTTACGGGTTTAACGGTTGAAATAATGTTCAGTTGCTGGTTAACCTTGGTAGTGAACAGATGGAAGATGTGTTCTCTACAAAAGTATTACGTGTAAATCGTAAAATATGTCTATGCGTTAGCTAAGTGAAAGTATTAAAGAATCTCACAGCTCTTAAAAAGTGTAGTGCTTTACAAATTTGTGCAAAGGATAAATAAAAAATCTGATGTGTTACACTCACATGACTTTCTCTACTCTTGTACAATCTAATTTTACAAACGCCTATTCTCCATATGCTTCATGTTATCGAGATATCGAGATGTCAATCTTATTGGTAATTTTCTTGTAGATGCAAGGGAAATATGGTAGCTTTTAAGCGATAGTCAAATATTTTAACGCTGGTTGCTATGTGCCGCATTCCATTCTCTTTGCATGTCCAGGACATAAAAAAATGAATAACGCATTTGAGAAAAAGTATAAGTATTGGAAAATTTAAGGAAATAACAAGCAATATCTCGAAAACGGTTCACTCTACAAAAGAAATGTATATGACATAAGTTGTGTATTTTAACGCGATCTACATTCTTTGTGTAGTAAAATTTTGTCTATCTCTTATGGTTTACCAGTTATGCAAAAGTCGTTCACAATGAAGAATACTTTTGGAGACATTCCCAGAAAATTCGAGATATACATTTCATTTCTCATGACATTATCTTAAACATATGATATTTTCATCAAAATCGTTAGAGCCATTTTTGAGAAAATTAAAATTTTCGGAAAATCTTCCATGTAAAGGGTAGTCTGGGGTGGAGGGATTTTCTTGAAAACCTTCGTGTCGAATCTCTAGAAGATGCTGAACCTAAATACCAAGTTTGGTGCTTATCCGCCTGTTCGTTTTTGAGTTATACTGTTCACAGATACACACACACACACACAGACAGACACACACACGGACATGTTTCCAAAAATGCTTTTTTTGGATTCAGGAGGTCTCAAAACATGTATTTCCGGCGAAATCTCGGTATCGAATTTTTGGGTGGAATGCAATACTTCCCCTACTTACTATACGTAGTAGAGAAAGTAAAAAGTAGTTAAATTTGAAACTTAAATTTTGTGTATGTCTACAATTATTGTCGTACCGCACCCTGCCTAAGAGATACATGACTCTACAAACATTACTGACGCAGCCGAGGCAAATTCAAACATAAATAATATATATAGAAGCAGTTTTTAATAACAAAGTTAAATATTATACTGTAAAACGTGGAGTGTAACAACAAAAATACATCTTTAAATCAGCTTCTCGTACGTAGCAGCATATTACGTAATCAACAACTTCAAACCGACGCCCAAAGCGAGTTGCAAACTCCTTAAACAGCGTAACTCCAAGAACAATACTTCAAGTTGGCTTCCTATGCAGCAGAAGCAAATAATATACGTAAACATATTACGTAAGCACACACCTACTTCAAGTTGGCTCCCATACGTGGGGCAGTTAAATTAAAGCAACTATAATTCTACTTCAAATGTTACATTGCAGATTGTTCCATTCGCTGGTGCAAGTTCCTGATATATCTCATCCGAAAAACAGTTGCGTATTTAACAGCTAAAATGTTTGCTTCCTGGCGAAACAAATTGGTCTTGTCGCAGAATAAAGTTTATGGAAGCCCGACACGGTTTCTTTTAGTATACATTCTTTGCCAACATCTTGTAAGCACCTCAGAAATCGAAGTGCGAACTCTCGAAGCCACAAGAAAGCACGAGAATCGATAAGCAATAAACGAAGGCGTGACGTAGTTATAGTCTTTGCTTTAAAACATGCTTTCATCGCCCTTTAACAATCCGTGCGGGTTGCGTGACTTAGCGCGTGTGTGTAATCATGCAAATGCGTGTTGATAACTCACTAAATGCCCCCCCTCTTTTGACCGGATAATTTATAGTCATTACCTTGCTGCGGTGTTCTATCACATTACAAGGCGATTCAATTTGCCACCCTACCACTTCCACTGCCGTCTTTTACTTCACATTCCGTTATAACTCATCTGCGGTTTTGACTGTATTATTATGTCGTACGCTGTTGAGGTATATACTACCTTCTCTACTACGTATAGTAAGTATTCGATATCGAGATTTCACCGCAAATACATGTTTTGAGACCCCCTGAATCCAAAAATACATTTTTAGAAAAATGTCCGCGCCTATGTGTTTTATCTGTGAACAGCATAACTCAAAAACAAAAAGTAGGATAAATACCGAACTTTGTATTTAGGTTCAGTACCTTCCAAAGATGTGACACGAAGATTTCAAAGAAAATCTTCCACCTCAGACCACTCTTTACATGGAACATTTTTCGAAATTTTTTATTTTCTAAAAATGTATTAATAATTTTGATTAAAACACTACATAAAACATAGTTACATTACAAATAAACAATAGGGTTAAAATTAATTAAGAAAGGAGTGATAGAATTATTTATAAAGAATATAAAGCATTTATATGCAAATAATGAGTGCTGTGTGAAAACAGCGAATAATACATGGCTTAGACAAAGCCACAAATTTAGTCCAGTGCTATTTAACCTATTTATAGATGATATTATAGAGGAGATAAAAATGTAATAAGCATTTACCACTTATTAATAATAAGGAAATACCAGGATTATTGTTTGCAGATGATCTAGTGGCAGGTCCATCTCAGTTGTGGGGGTAAGTAAAACTATTGAAACAATTGGCAAATACTGTGAAAATTGGGAAGGAACGGAGCTGGAAGTAGTGATGACAATTGACTATCTAGGAGTAAGGCTCAATAGTACAAAGAATTGAGAACAGAAGACAAAATCTGATGTGTTACACTCACATGATCTTCTCTACTCTTGTACAAACTATTTTTACAAACGCTTATTCTCCATATGCTTCATGTTAATCGAGATATCGAGATGTTAATCTTATTGCTAATTTTCTTGTAGGTGCAAGGGGATGGTAGGCTTTAAGCGATAGTCAAATGTTTTAAGAGCTGGTTGCTATATGAAGTATTCCATTCTCTTTGCATTACCACGACATAAAAAAATGAATAACCAATTTGAGAAAAAGTATAAGTATTGGAAAATTTAAGGGAATAACAAGCAATACCTCGAAAATGGTTCACTCAACAAAAAAAAATGTATATGACATAAATTGTGTATTTTAACGCGATCTACATTTTTTGTGGGTAAAATTTTGTCTATCTCTTATGGTTTACCAGTTATGCAAAAGTCGTTCACAATGAAGAATACTTTTGGAGACATTCCCAGAAAATTCGAGATATACATTTCATTTGTCATGAACATATGATATTTTAATCAAAATCGTTAGAGCCATTTTTGAGAAAATTAAAATTTTCGATAAATGTTCCATGTAAAGGGTAATCTGGGTTGGGGGATTTTCTTGAAAACCTTAGCGTCGCATCTCTGGAAGATACTGAACCTAAATACCAAGTTTGGTGCTTATCCGCCTGTTCGTTTTTGAGTTATGCTGTTCACAGACACACACACACAGACACACACACACACACACACACACACACACAGACAGGCACACACACGGACATGTTTCCAAAAATGCTTTTTTTGGATTCAGGAGGTCTCAAAACATGTATTTGCGGTGAAATCTCGGTATCGAATTTTTGGGTGGAATGCAATACTTCCACTACTTACTATACGTGGTAGAGAAAGTAAAAATGAATAACCACTTTGAGAAAAAGTATAATTATTGGAAAATTTAAGGGAATAACAAGCAATATCTCGAAAACGGTTCACTCAACAACAAAAAATGTATATGACATAAATTGTGTATTTTAACGCGATCTACATTTTTTGCGTAGTAAAATTTTGTCTATCTCTTATGGTTTACTAGTTATGCAAAAATCGTTCACAATGAAGAATACTTTTGGAGACATTCCCAGAAAGTTCAAGATATGCATTTTATTTGTCATAAAAATATCTTAAACATATGATATTTTAATCAAAATTGTTAGAGCCATTTTGGAGAAAATTACAATTTTCGAAAAATGTAATCTGTGGTGGGGAGATTTTCTTGAAAACCTTCGTGTCGCATACTGAACCTAAACAGCAAGTTTGGTGTTTATCCGACTGTTCGTTTCTGAGTTATGCTGTTCACAGACACACACACGGACATGTTTCCAAAAATGCTTTTTTTTTGGATTCAGGGGGTCTCAAAACATGTATTTCCGGTGAAATCTCTGTGTCGAATTTTTGGGTGGATTACAATACTTCCCCTACTTACTATACGTAGTAGAAAAAGTAATAAAGTTTTATGGGGATAGTTTGTAAAAGCTATATTAAAATAAACGATATTGGGTAGAGAAAGTCATATGAATGTAACACATCAGAATTTTTGGCTAAGGGTAGTTTGGTAGTTAGTGTCACAACCTTGCGAATGCTAAACTTTATCAAGTTTGGTTAACCTGACACTTGTTTTGAAGTTGTGTTTTGTCTTTTTCTCTCCCTCTCTCACGAGACATTTCTAAACTGCGTTGTTTAAATACACGACATCTCAAATCATATATTTCTGGTGAAGTCTTGATGTTGAATTTTTGGGTAGAATGCAGTTCTTACTGCGTTAAGTACTCTACTATAAGCAAGTGGCAGAGAAACTAATAAGAATTATGAATTCTACTCATCCTAAAAGATGGATCCATCATTTTTTGTGTTATATAGATATTCTATTTTACTACCCCGCGGTTACCAGACTTGCAAGCACGTGCTGTAATCGTATTTCAAATGTGGCAATATATAACACGATGAGGCAAGAAATAGTTTTTCCTTCACAATAGCCACCCGTTCCGATTCCTCCTTCCCCCGTACACACACAGCAATGTTTTCTGGCTACTTTCCCAAGCGTAGCGAATAATAAAACATCATATGAAGGGCAGAAATTATTAAATTCTCGGAATTCCAGATATCTCCCGATAGCTCCTAAAATGCTCATGAAGGACTGGCGAATGCAACCCGCATAACTCCAAGAGAATGCTGCTTACGTCAAGCAAGGTCAGAATGAAAACCTTCATACAGAAATTTCAAGCATTTCTCACTGAAAAATTAGAGCATTACAGGGCTAACATATAGGCGTATTAAGTTTAGTCGGTATTAAACATCAGCATTCATTATTGGTTTCTTAAATGTTAAAACGGCATATAAACGGAATAATAAAAGAAAAAAAACTGATGTGGTACACTCATATGACTTTCTCTACTCTTGTACAAACTGTTTTTACAAACTCTTATTCTCCATATGCTTCATGTTAATCGAGATGTTAATCTTATTGCTAATTTTCTTGTAGATGCAAGAGAAATTGGTAGGCTTTAAGCGATAGTCAAATATTTTAAGAGCTGGTTGCTATGTGGAGCATTTCATTCTCTTCGTATTACCAGGACAAAAAAAATGAATAACGAATTTTAGAAAAAGTATAAGTATTGGAAAATTTAATGGAATAACAAGCAATATCTCGAAAATGGTTCACTCAACAAAGGAACTGTATATGACGTAAATTGTGTATTTTAACGCGATTTACATTTGTTGTTTAGTAAAAGTTTGTCTATCTCTTATGGTTTACCAGTTATGCAAAAGTCGTTCACAATGAAGAATACTTTTGGAGACATTCCAGAAAATTCGAGATATACATTTCATTTGTCATGAAAATATCTTAAACATATGATATTTTAATCAAAATCGTTAGAGTCATTTTAGAGAAAATTAAAATTTTCGTAAAATGTTCCATGTAAAGGGTAATCTGGGGGGGAATTTTATTGAAAACCTTCGTGTCGCATCTCTGGAAGATACTGAAATTAAATACCAAGTTTGGTGTTTATCCGCCTGTTCGTTTCTGAGTTATGCTGTTCACAGACACACACACACGGACATGCTTCCAAAAATGCTTTTTTTTTGATTCAGGGGGTCTCAAAACATGTATTTCCGCTGAAATCTCAGTATCGAATTTTTGGGTGGAATACAATACTTTCCCTAAATACTATACGTAGTAGAGAAATTAAACAAATGTTAAATTCTCATGACTTGCTCTACTCACCATCTACAAATTATTCTTAAAAAACCTTATTTGTCTATCAACGAGATCGAGATAAAGCTTTGCACAAACAGTTTCATTACACATTTCGTTGAAGGTACACTCGCTTCCATTTATGTCGTGACCGCAGATTCAGGCGGTATTCTACTGGCCTGGACTATGTTTAGTAAGGAAGATATGTTTATATCTGTTTACCTTTACGTCCATGCAGTGGCATCCTGTTTTATGTGCACGGCTCTAGATTATTTGCATATGGATATATAACTTTGAGCAATAGCTACTCTTCATCACATACAAAAAACATGTTAAAATATATAACTAAATAAACACTATTTTTCACAATATCTTCTCGAAAAACTATTTTCAATGGCAACATAATGTAAAACTAAAATGCATTTCACTTTTTATTGTCAAAGAGGACACGTTTACTAGACATCATGAAATCAAGTATACAGTCCAAATGTACAACTAAATAAAACAGTTTTGCATAATTTATCCCCCTGTGGTGTGTGTCTGCCTCACATTCAAGAGGTCCTGAGTTCGAATCTCGATTATGGTGAGTTACCCAATTAAGGCTTTCCCGAGATTTTCCCTTATCCTGAAAAGACAAATGCAAAAGTCTTCAGAATGAATGGACTTTTGGGAATTCCCAGAACATTCAAGATATACATTTCATTTGCCATGAAAACATCCTAAACATATTATATTTTAATCAAAATCGTTAGAGCCTTTCTTGAGAAAATCAAAATTTTCGAAAAATGTTCCATGTAAAGGGTAGTCTGGGGTAGGGGGATTTTTTTGAAAATACTCGTGTCGCACCCTTTAAATATACTAAACTCAAATACCAAGTTTGGTATTTATTCGACTTTTCGTTTTTGAGTTATGCTGTTCACAGACAGAAGCACACATATGGACGTTTTCAAAATGCTTTATTACTTTCTCTACTACGTATAGTAAGTAGGGGAAGTATTGCATTCCACCCAAAAATTCGATACCGAGATTTCACCGGAAATACATGTTTTGAGACCTCCTGAATCCAAAAAAAGCATTTTTGGAAACATGTCCGTGTGTGTGTCTGTGTGTCTGTGTGTGTGTGTGTCTGTGTGTGTGTCTGTGTGTGTGTGAACAGCATAACTCAAAAACGAACAGTCGGATAAACACCAAACTTGGTATTTAGGTTCAGTATCTTCCAGAGATGCGACACGAAGGTTTTCAAGAAAATCCCCCCACCCCAGGGTACCCTTTACATGGAACATTTTTTGAAAATTTTAATTTTCCCAAAAATGGCTCTAACGATTTTGATTAAAATATCATATGTTTAAGATGTTTTCATAACAAATGAAATGTATATCTCGAATTTTCTGGGAATGTCTCCAAAAGTATTCTTCATTCTGAACGACTTTTGCATAACTGGTAAACTATAAGAGATAGACAAAATATTACTACACAAAAAATGTAGATCGCGTTAAAATACACAGTTTATGTTATATGCATATTTTTTGTTGAGTGAACCGTTTTCGAGATATTGCTTGTTATTCCCTTAAATTTTCCAATACTTATACTTTTTCTCAAATTCGTTATTCATTTTTTTATGTCCTGGACTTGCAAAGAGAATGGAATTCGACACATAGCAACCAGCGTTAAAATATTTGACCATCGCTTAAAAGCTACCATATTCCCCTTGCATCTACAAGAAAATTAGCAATAAGATTGACATCTCGATATCTCGATTAACATAAAGCATATGGAGAATAGGCGTTTGTAAAAATAGATTGTACAAGAGTAGAGAAAGTCATGTGAGTGTAACACATCAGATTTTTTGGATTCAGAACATCTATTACCGGTGAAACATCCATATATAATTTTTGGCTGGAATGCAATATTAACCCTACTTAATATACGTAATAGAGAAAGTAAAAATCTCCATGAAATAGTATTTTAATGAAAAACTGAAGTAAATTTTCTTTTTACTCTCAAAGAGGACACAATTACTATACATTTTAATAACCCATGCGAATACTGCAAGGAATTGCCCTAGCAATATCTTCAAATAGAAAATTGGCCTCCCACATACCCACAATAGCTTTGCCGCGATGCACTTCCGAAATATTTGCATAGATCGCATGAGTTACAGTTATCACACACCACTGCTTAGTCGAACAACAAAGACAGACAGTACGCTCAGACACACCCCTTTCTGCTATGTACGCGCCCACTGAGCAGGTTGGTAAAATGCCTCTCGAAGCTGCGATGACCACATAAATGGAAGCAAGTGTACAAGGGGAATAGAAGAAACCGAATCGATATTAAGATCTTTAAACCTGGAAATCCCATACTCTTTCCGTGACATTGCGAGAAACAATTGAATGGCGATAGCACTTTTAAAAATGAGTAAAGCAATCCAAACAAATAACAACGAATATGCCAGAAATTGCTGATGTTACAAAAACGTTATTTTAAACAAATCGTGTGCTTTATAGAGATGTGCATTGTTTACCACTTATGCAAAATTAAACAAAATTCGTGAATGAAGAAGCTTTCGCGGGCTATTGTCAAAATTCATGATATACATTTTATATTTAGTATTTTAATAAAAATCAAAAACAACAAAATATGTTCCATATAAAGGTAGTTTCTTCGTGCAGCTTCTTTATAGAGGATACTAAACTTGCTGTACTTGGCTCATATTTGCTACATTTTACTGGATACTGGAGGTGAATCATGATGCTACGGCGATGAAATTAACGGCCTTTGTTACTTTTCTTCGGTCCTTCCGCTGGATGGGTCTGCAGCGTGGGCTAGCGGAGAAAATTCGTCGTCACCTAGTTAAAATTTGAGAGGTCAGCTAAGCAGCTACACACACGCGCGCGCTTATGGAATTGTATATGTTATAAAAAATGTATAACATTAAACAAATGCAATGTATAAAAGAGGAGATATGATAAATCACAAAAAAAAAATGGCTAGAGACCCAAGCATTTAATACTCTAGATAAATTATGTAAAAAAGCATATGAGCTTGTTTTAATGTTAGTATCTATTTTATGTATATATCGTTTTATTTGTTGTTATTGAATAATAAAAAAATTAATACTGTATATGCTTATATGATTAATAGTTGAAAACAATACATTTGGAGTAAAACAAATTAAAAAAAATTAAATACCGAGTTACTTGTCTAACATTTCTTTTGGGGGGGTTATGCTGTTCACACACACAGCGCGGAAATCTTCTAATTATTTATTCAGGGGCCCCAAAACGTGTATTTCCGGTAAAACCTCGGTATCCAATTTTTGGGTGGAATACAATACTTCCTCTACTTACTACAAAGTAGTAGAGAAAGTAAAAATTGTCTAAGTTACTCTGAGCTCAATATACAGAGAGAGCTAGAAAACTTACGAACCGCCTGCGCGGTATTTTTCCTGTCCGCGTCCTCGGCGCTCGTTGCCCTCTGCCGCTATCATAGAAAGGCGCGGATGAAACCATATAACACCTACTTTTAAAGGCTTTACTTAGCAACTCGCCAATTTTTTTCGACTCACCAGTTGAAGCCCGTACATGTGTGAATACACTTTTGCCACCCCCCCTTTATTCAGAGAATTAACAGCCAGGGAGCGTGATTTTGCCTTTTCTTCAAAAAGACTCTGCAACAGCTTATAGGCCAATATTTCGATGAGAAAAATTGAAAGTGTGTTTGAGGACAGAATTATTATTAGAGATTTGTGGCCCCCTCGGCCCCCCTGAGATTTCTATCTCTGGGGTAACTTAAAACAAAGTATACAACACAAAACCACACACCCTAAGAATTAAAACAAAATATCCGTCAGGAAATTGCCAGCACTTCTCATTGTGAACTACGGTGGGTGATGGATAGTTTCCTAAAGAGGTGACAAAAATGTATGGACAACGACGGTGGCCAGTTTCAACATCTCCTTTCATAAAGTTGGTAAGTAAAGCCTTTTTAAAAATGTTGTATGGCTTCATCCGCGCCTTTCTATGATAGCGGCAGACGGCAACGAGCGCCGAGGACGCGGACAGAAAAATATCGCGCAACCGGTTCGTAGTTTTTTTTTGGCTCACCCTGTACCTTTTATCTATTCTTATTCTTGACAGCTGCTAATGATTTTCGCCTAATTAACAGTAGAGAAAAATCGATGTTACCAAGTCCTCAAACCTCTGCGAAACTGGCGTCCTGGTACAGACAAATAAAACTAAACTACTAGGTCACGTCTGACCAGCATACAATCCTACTGTAGAGTTAACAGCGTGGTAACTAAAGGGGTACCTTGTTAATAACATATAGCTATCGCTTCAGAAACCGGCTCGTAATCTTTCTTTAGACTAGCTGGTTGTCAGTTATTCCCCAACACACGCTTCCCCGCTAATTGCCTCCAACCCCAAGGCGCTACTAATTAATTTTGAACGGCACTTCATCGCACGGCGTTGATTTCAAACGTGTCGCCCACCAGCAGCGCTTCTCCCCTGATTCTCGGCTGTTTCTAGTTCACAGTAATTGAGGTATTTAAGGCAGCGACTTTCTTTTACTCCCTTTTTCGTCTAAATAACGACTGCGCGTCGCTGCGCATTCAACTTCGCTATAATTGGATTCTCTCGCAACATATTTACAGCTTCTAATGAGGCCATTCTATGTGAAACAGTCACAAACGAAACGGGGTAAATCATTTGTTAGGTGAGAGAAAACTTTACAGCAAGCAAGGGTCGCTCCAGAAATAAGATCGCCATATTATATATGCATATGCATGTACGGATTAATTAGGGATTAATCGATAATTCATTGGAATAAATAATGTCAACTGAAGCAATGTCACCTGAAAAAATCTGAAGTGTTACATCCACATGGCTTTCTCTACCCCCTACCGCTTATTAATACTTATAGAAAATTATTCTTACGAAAGTTTATTTTCCTATCTATTGGGTTGTCTCATAAGTTCGTTTGTTTTGCTCGCAAGTTCCATCTATAGCGCCTGAAAACCCTGAACCCTCTGTACACTCAAGTTATCCTAGTTGCCTAACCACCCCTACGACTTAGAAAACAACAACCAGACTCACTATTGGATATGCCAGTGTGTTTTTGTGACTGACGTTGGATAGAACAGCGTGAACTTATGTTTAAAAACTATGGAAAGCAAAAAGGAACATTTCCGATATCTCATGTTGTTTTACTATCATAAGGGTAAAACCCCTCTCGCATAGCCGGCAGAAAATGTGTGCTTTCTACGGGGAAGATGCAGTAACGAAGCGAGCATGTCAAAAGTGGTTTAGTCCATTTCGAGCTGGGAATTTCTCCCTAAAAGACAAACCTCGAACTGGACGGCCAATGGTTACAGACGTGGAAAGAATTGATGAAACGATAGTCAACAATCCACTCGGGTGTTGGCATTGGAGCTCAATTTAGCTCGTGCTACTGTAACCAGGAACTTGGCAATATATTGTCGACAATAATGGTGTATCCTGCAGGAAATAAATACGATAGTTTGTTTACAAAACCTAATTGCCGTAGTTATTTATCTTGTGAACTACCTTGCGTTAAAAGTTTGTAAACGGAAAGTTCGGCAACTTAGCTGTCGTAGCTATGCTGCGTGTGAGGTGTGTTCCCAGGCGTTCTTAGTGACTGAAACGTAACGAAAAGCGAAAGAACTATACTTAATTTTAATCGAGATAAACATTTCCGGAAATAGCTGCATTACTCATTATCTATACGCTGTCCTTAAAGTTCTATATTCTTTACATAACATCGCGATAAACAACTGAAAATCCACAGGATTTTAAAAGAATTGCTAAGTATTGAACAATTATAACCGTTAATAACGGATACCTCGGAAATGGATGATGCCACAAAAACCTTATTTAAATAAATTGTGTGTTTTGAAAAGATATAATTTTTTCTTCTTTCGTTTTCGTCTATCGCTTAACGTTTACCAGTTGTACAAGATTATACAAAATTCCTCCCGAATGAAGAGGAATTCAAAGGCTAGTCCCACAAAATTCCGGATACATTTTATTTCTCATTAAATACCTTTCATCAAACATCTTACAGCCAATTTTAGAGAATAAAAGACTTCTAGAAATTTTCCACGTAAAGGATAGTTTAGTCTAGAGGGATTTTCTTGAAAATATCCGTGTCACATCTTTCGAAGATATTGAAATCAAATACCAAGTTTGTATTTATCCGACGTTTCGGTTTTGAGCTATGTTGTTCACACACATGCGTATGGACCTTTTCTAAAAATGCTTTTTTTGGAGGTTCAGGCGACCTCGAAGCATGTATTTTCTGTGAAATCGCGACATCGAATTTTTGGGTGGAATACAATACTTCTCTTACTATAAGTAGCAGAGAAAACAAGTAAACACTTTGTGTGTTGCATTCACAACTTTCTATACTCGCACTTCTGCAAACTATCCTTACATATGGGAATTCTACACATTTCGTTGTAGATATAACAACTCAGTGCAATAAAGCGATAGCCAGATATTTAAAAAGCGGATCGCTATGTGATGGCTTTAAATTTCTATACTTTTTGCATGACCACAAAGCAAGTAACGACTTACCACTAGAGAAAAGTATTTGAAGATTCAAACCAAAAACAAAGAATATCACGAAAGTGGATAACGCTAAAAAAATGCACCTGATATACATCGTGGGTTTCTACATTTTTTTTCGGCAAAATTGTTTCTCTCTTTTTTCATATAAATATGAGGGCTGATCAACAAAGACTGAGACTGATTTTTTTCACAGATGTTTACTACTCCAATTCAATGTTTACATGATATTTTTCAAAGTAGTCCCCTCCTACTTCAATGCACTTTTTATAGCGTCTCTGTCAGACCTTGAACACGTGCTGCACACTATTCTTTGTCAGCTCCTTGAGAATCGCCTCACTTTTCTTGAGCACTGCTTCAGAGTTCTCAAATCGAATACCCCTAAAGCTTTACCTTTAGTAATGGGAATAAAAAAAAGTAACAGGGTGCAAGATCGGGGCTATAAGGTGGATGTGGTACACAGGTAATGTTGAATCGAGCCAGAAACTTCACGACTTGATTTGCGACGTGAGGCCGTGCATTGTCATGATGAAGTCGCCACCCAGTCCGAGAAAGCTCTGGTCGTTTCTTTGCAATGTGCTTCCTCAGTGTAGCCAATACTGACGTGTAGTATGCTGCTGTAACAGTAGTGTGAGGGGAACTGCATGCTGGTAAATCATTCCATTACAGTCACAAAATGTGATCACCATCACTTTCCCTGCAGATGGAACAACTTTTGCCTTTTTTGGTGTTGGAGAACCTGGCGATTTCCACACTGTGCTGGCTTGTTTTCCTTCAGGATCATAATGATGCAGCTATGACTCATCACCTTGCTTAACACTGACAAGTCGGCCTTCTTTGAAGTCCTTGAACCACCTAAACACAGTTGCATGAGGTAGTTTCGGTGGCTGTATGGTTTAAACGAAAACAGAATTTGATTGCGCTGTACTGCTCCTCTATGGTCACCTCCATTGTCTGGTATGCGAAATGCACGTAGGGTCTACAAAATAGACCATTACTACCAACCTACCAATACGAGAGTGCTGCCGCCTACCAACATTATACATAAAAACCCGCTCTTTTCAAATATTTATGTTACAGATACGAAACTATCACGGAAGTTACAGGAAAAAATCAGTCTCAGTGTTTGTTGATCAGCCCTCGTAACTTAAACATATGGAGTTTGAACAGCATCTTTACAGCCACTTTTTGAAGAAATAAAACAAATGAGAACATTTTTACGTGTAAACGATAGTTTGGGTTTGGAGATTTGCTTTAAACTTTGCTTTGCTGAACTTAAATATGTAGTTTGTATTTAGTGGGTTTTTCGTTTTTACTTTCTCTACTAGATGGGGCAAGTATTCTACCTATATTCCACCCAAAAATTCTGTATCGAGCTGTTTGGAGCTCCCCGAATCCAAAAAAAAGTATTTTTAGAAAAAGGTGCACGCGTCTGTGTGTCTGTGAACAGCATAACTCAAAAACGAAAAGTCATATCAACACCAAATTTGGTATTTAATTGCAGTACCTTCCAAAGATGCGACACAAGGATTTTCAAAGAAATTCCCGAACTCCTTTTCATGAAAGGTTTCTCGAAAATTATTATTTTCTAAAGAATGGCTCTATTGATTTTGATTACTATGCCATATATTAAAGATATTTACTTGACAAACTGTATATCTTGAATTTTCCGGGAATAGCCTGTGAAGTCAACTTCATTTGTAAGAAATTTTGTGTATTACTGGTAAACGGTAAGAGACAGCTGAAAACGTACTATATAAAAAATTCTGATGTGTTACACTAACATGACTTTCTCTACTCTTGTACAACTATTTTTACAAACGCTTATTCTCCATACGCTGCATGTTAATTGAGATAACGAGATGTTAACCTTATTGCTAATTTTCTTGTAGATGCAAGGGGAATTGCTAGGCTTTAAGTGATAGTCAAATATTTTAAGAGGTGGTTGCTATGTGGAGTATTCCATTCACTTTGCATTAGCAGGACAAAACAAGCAATATCTCGAAAATGGTTCACTCAACAAAACAAATGTATATGAGATAAATTGTGTATTTAAACGCGATCTACATTTTATGTAGTAAATTTTGTCTATCTCTTATGGTTTACCAGTTATGCAAAAGTCGTTCACAATGGAGAATACGTTTGGAGACATTCCCAGGAAATTCAAGATATACATTTTATTTGTCATGAAAATATCTTAAACATATGATATTTTAATCAAAATCGTTAGAGCCATTTTTGAGAAAATTAAAATTTTCGAAAAATCTTCCATATAACGGTTAGTCTGAGGTGGGGGGATTTTCTTGAAAACCTTCATATCTCTGGAAGGTACTGAACCTAAATACCAAGTTTGGTGTTTATCCGACTGTTCGTTTTTGAGTTATGCTGTTCACAGACAGACACACACATGTACATGTTTCCAAATATACTTTTTTTGGATTCAGGGGGCCTCAAAATATATATTTCCGGTGAAATCTCGGTATCGAATTTTTGGGTGGAATTCAATACTTCCCCTACTTACTGTACGTAGTAGAGAAAGTAAAAATGTAAATCTCTTTAAAACGCACAGTTTATTTAATATAAGTTTTTTGTAGCATAAGCCGTTTCTGAGATATCCGTTATTAAAGGTTCGAATTCTTCAATACTTATTCGTTTAAAGTTCCTTCGAGTTTAGGTTGTTTCTCGCGATTGCATGGAAACATTATGCATTTTAGGCCAGCATATACCGTCCAGTTCTTAAATATTTGATATCGCTATTCCCTTTTTATCTATAACGAAATGTGTAATGTAACTATTTTTTCAAAGGTTTATTTGGATTAAAATGTAGTAGATAGAAAACAAGCTTCAGTAAGAATAGTTTGTATACCACTAATAAAGATGGAGCGTAGAGAAGGTCATGTGAATGTATCACATCAGATTTTTTAGTTATTCTGTCCACAGACATAGACATGTGGATATTTTTCTAAAGTACTTTTTATTCAGAGGACCTCAAAAGGTGTATTTTCGGTGGAATATCTGTATCTAATTTATGGAAGGAATGCAATACTTCCTCTACTTACTATAGGTTAAGGATAAATATGTAAAATATTTTAAAACAACTGTTCTTGTTGTAATTAATAGGGATACCTACTAAATTGGTGCAAGCTGAAACCTGATTGTCTGTATTTGTAATAATATAATAAGAGAGGAATTTAATAGTTTTGTTCAAGATATCTCGGAAGCCGATTTATTTCTTCCATGGTGGATACTATAAATCCAGTGAGTGACACAGACTATCGCTTTGATAGAACACATCATTATTTAAGGAGAGATTAGGCAAATTTTGTAAAAAAACTGTGTTTAACTTTTAATTTGATAGATTTTGAGCACATGTTCCAAACATATTTTGTTTATTTTTCCATCTCTAAATTCATTTTAAAATGTAAAAGTCTTAGCAGTGCATTTATGCTACGCCCCTTTTTCAAATAGGCACCAACTTTGTGTTCGTTAGTTTATATTGTAATTTATCCCAGTAAAACTGTAAATTGTGTGAAATAGCCTAAGTGATTTATTATAGGGACCTAGAATTCCATATTCATTAAAAAAGTGAGTATAGTAATATGCTTTGAAAGTTTGCAAAACAGGTAGCACACTGCGTGCTTCTATCTGCCCCGTCATTATCCAGGCATGCTGTACCACCGATTATTACAGTGTGAGAGCGTGTCAGTGTGAGTGTAAGTGAGTGTGTGAATGTGTCAGTGTGTCAGTGTGAGAGTGTGTCAGTTTGAGAGAGTGAAAGTGTGTGTGTGTGTCAATGTGAGTTTGAGAGTGAAAGTGTGTGAGCGTGTCAGTGTGAGTGTGAGAGTGTGTGAGCGTGTCAGTGTGAGTGTGAGAGTGAGAGTGTGTGAGTGTGACTGTGTGTCAATGTGAGAGTGTCAGTTTGAGAGAGTGAGAGTGTGTGTGTCAGTGTGAGTTTGAGAGTGAGAGTGTGTCAGTGTGTGAGTGTGTGAGCGTGTCAGTGTGAGTGTGAGAGCGTGTGAGCGTGTGAGCGTGTCAGTGTGTGAGTGTGTGAGCGTGTGAGAGTATGAGAGTATGAGAGTGTGTCAGAGTGTGAGAGTATGAGAGTGTATGAGAGTGTGAGAGTATGAGAGTGTATCAGAGTGTGAGAGTATGCGAGTGTGTCAGTGTGAGAGTATGAGAGTGTGGCAATGTGTGAGCGTGTCAGTGCGAGTGTGAGAGTATGCGGGTGTGTCACTGTGTCAATGTGTGAGTGTGAGAGTGTGTGTAAGTGTGAGAGTATGTGGGTGTGGGAGTGTGAGAGTGTGTGTAAGTGTGAGAGTATGTAAGTGTGAGAGTATGTGAGTGTGAGAGTGTGTGTAAGTGTGAGAGTGTGTGAGAGTATGTCAGTGTGAGTGTGAGAGTGTGTGTAAGTGTGAGAGTATGTGAGTGTGAGAGTGTGTGAGTGTGTCAGTGTGTGAGCGTGTGTGTGTGAGGGTGAGAGTATGTGAGAGTATGTGAGAGTGTGTGAGTGTGAGAGTATGTGAGAGTATGACTTGTGGGAGTGTGTGAGCGTGTGTGTGAGGATGAGTATGTGAGAGTGTGAGAGTATGAGAGTGTGTGAGTGTCCGTGTGTGAACGTGTGTGTGAGGGTGAGTATGTGAGAGTGTGAGAGTGTCAGTGTGTGAGAGTAAGAGAGTATGCGAGTGTGTGAGAATGTGAGAGTATGAAAGTATCAGTGTGTGAGCGTGTGTGAGAGTAAGAGAGTATGCGAGTCTGTCAGTGTGTGAGAATGTGAGAGTGTGAGAGTGTGAGAGTAAGAGAGTATGCGGGTGTGTCAGTGTGTGAGAATGTGAGAGTGTGAGAGTATGAGAGTAAGAGAGTATGCGAGTCTGTCAGTGTGTGAGAATGTGAGAGTGTGAGAGTATGAGAGTAAGAGAGTATGCGAGTGTGTCAGTGTGTGAGAATGTGAGAGTGTGAGAGTATGAGAGTAAGAGAGTATGCGAGTGTGTCAGTGTGTGAGAGTGTGAGAGTAAGAGAGTATGCGGGTGTGTCAGTGTGTGAGAATGTGAGAGTGTGAGAATATGAGAGTAAGAGAGTATGCGAGTCTGTCAGTGTGTGAGAATGTGAGAGTGTGAGAGTATGAGAGTAAGAGAGTATGCGAGTGTGTCAGTGTGTGAGAGTGTGAGAGTAAGAGAGTATGCGGGTGTGTCAGTGTGTGAGAATGTGAGAGTGTGAGAGTATGAGAGTAAGAGAGTATGCGAGTCTGTCAGTGTGTGAGAATGTGAGAGTGTGAGAGTATGAGAGTAAGAGAGTATGGGAGTGTGTGAGTGTGTGAGAATGTGAGAGTGTGAGAGTGTGAGAGTGTGAGAGTATGAGAGTAAGAGAGTATGGGAGTGTGTGAGTGTGTGAGAATGTCAGAGTGTGAGAGTGTGAGAGTATGAGAGTATGAGAGTATGCGGGTTTGTCAGTGTGTGAGAATGTGAGAGTGTGAGAGTGTGAGAGTAAGAGAGTATGCGAGTCTGTCAGTGTGTGAGAATGTGAGAGTGTGAGAGTATGAGAGTAAGAGAGTATGCGAGTGTGTCAGTGTGTGAGAGTGTGAGAGTAAGAGAGTATGCGGGTGTGTCAGTGTGTGAGAATGTGAGAGTGTGAGAGTATGAGAGTAAGAGAGTATGCGAGTCTGTCAGTGTGTGAGAATGTGAGAGTGTGAGAGTATGAGAGTAAGAGAGTATGGGAGTGTGTGAGTGTGTGAGAATGTGAGAGTGTGAGAGTATCAGTGTGTGAGCGTGTGTGAGGGAGAGTATGTGAGAATGTGAGAGTGTGAGTGTGTGAGGGTGTGAGAGTATGCGAGTGTGTCAGTGTGAGGGTGTGAGAGTAGGCGAGTGTGTCAGTGTGAGAGTGTGAGTGTGAGTGTGTGTGTGTGTGTGTGTGTGTGTGTGTATGTGTAAAAGAGCAAAATCAGTCCGTGAGAGTTGCCATTTGTAATCAAATTAAATATCTCCTGCTGCTTTCAGAAGGTAAATGAACATGTATGTTGGCATGTAATAACGTAATTAACAATTTTATGTGAAAAACTAAGGTGTTAAAATTACAGAAAAATCACCAACGAAAGGCTTAACAGTGGCATTTATTTCTTAGAACAAGTCCTTTGGAACATATAAAAGCAGTAATTGAACCTGTTATCTTGAATGTCACAGTATGACTGTGTGATATTTCTTGGTGCAAATATTTGCAGGTTGAGGCTATAGACACTATTTTGCGTTGAGTTATTTGCTTTCTATTAGTGAATGCTGATTGGCGTGAATTTACATCAGTCACCAACCTTTAATTGAAAGTTAATATTCTGCACCGTTTTCTAGAAAATGACATTTTTCCACAAATAGTGTACCTTTTCTCTGAGACTACCTAACTCAGAGCAGTGAAACTTGTAGCATCTTCTAAAAGTGTACAATAAACAATTCCATACAGCAGTTTATTCTTACATTTTGAAAATAATATTTTTGTTTTGCATACTAATGAGTTTAAGGTTTTTTTAAGCCAAAACTTAATTTATTTTTGTTTAAAAAACTAGTAGCCCAATCAAAGTTCTTCTGCATTCAATTTATCATCCTTGCATAAGGATCTTGTACACAAAAGTTTATTACAATTGATTGGTTGAATACTTACTAAAATGTACAAGAACATTTGGTTTTTAAATTTTATTTATAAATGAGATCTTAACATGTCAGGAAAATGTTCCTAACTTTCAGGATTAGTGAACAAATGTATTCCAAATTCTGATGCTAAGTTTCATTATGCTATCTTAAAAACTTTGGAAGTTATAGCTAAATGTACGTTTTCACCTACATTCCCCTTGAAATGAAAATTTCGTTTAAGCTATTTTACAGAACAGGGAAATCTAAGCATTCAGTTTTCACGGCCGCCTTGATCCCTTGAGCTGCGTTATGATGATATGAAGTTTGGTATTTTTGAGGTGGTTTGTTGCAGTTGGCTACACAGATCTAGGGTTTGACCATGAGAGCCAAAATAAATAAATGAGGCCAGTCTATTTTTCTGCTTTTCTTTCGAAAGATCTGCTTTATGTACAGCGGCCGAGGATGAGCGTATAATTTTATTACGGAAATGTCTATCTGCATGCTAATTCTAAATTGTTATATTCCAGAAATGACCATCTTGGTCTTATCAGTTATTTACCGTGCGGAATGGCTTAGGCGGTTACGTCTATGGCCCGCATTAGGGAGGTCATGGGTTTTTTCGGGGTTTCCCCAGGTCGTCAGACGAATACTGGGGAGGATTATTACATCCCCCAAATTTCCTGTCCCTCCATTTCCTCTCCATTTTCATTTCACTTCACCTTTCATTTGCTTAGTCTCTTTCAGGGTTTCAAGTGTCGGCGTGAGGTCTCGGCATGTGCTTGGCAGGGGAAAAGGATGCTCTAAGGAAACCTTCGTCCCCCGGACTAAGAGCGGTCTATGGATTCCGGGACCCACAGAGGGGAGGGGCGCCGGCAACACCAGCCAGAACCCGTGGAGTTCAAATCTGAAAATGGTAGGGACCTTGACCTCTGCCTGTCATGCCTCCTGGTTCCGGCCACCTTGTGTCTCCTCTCATCATTCCTCCCTCCCGGAGGCGCCCCGTCAGGGACCTAAGCGTAGAATGAGGTGCTAATTCCCCCTCGCTTCTATCCTATCCTAGTTATTTAGCGCTGGAGAGTGCTGCTGTTGATACAAGAAGAGATTACTTGTTATCTACTATTCTAAAGTTCCGAAAATAAAAGGAGAATCAGCAGCTGTCTCGACGCACCTACGGCACGTACAATTAAATTACATCCAACTGTAGATACTAGCTGCAGCAGATTTACCCGAGTTAGTCAACAAACAGCCAGTGCTTACTTTGGAGTTTCACCAATTACTTAGAGATTGTCTGTGGAAGATTAAACTCTGGTGTAGGTGATAACGTCTATGAAACTCATGCCATGTGTTCTTTGTAGTTTCTCAGATAGAAACCCTTGCCCTAGAAGAGGTCATAAATGTAATTGGCAAGGGATCGACAAAGGAAGATCAATTCTATCCTTAAAAAATCTGATGTGTTTCACTCACATGACTTTCTCTACTCTTGTACAAAGTATTTTTACAAACGCTTATTCTCCATCCAGTTCATGTTAATCGAGATAAACATTTGCAAACTCTATCTTATTGCTAATTTTCTTGTAGATGTAGGGGAAAATATATTTACAAGGGCAATATAGAAAAACAGTAGCCTTTAAGCACATACATATCTCCTAATAGCTGGTTGCTAGGTGCAACACCATTCCTTTGCCACAGATTATAACTCTTTGCATATCCAAGACAAAAAAATCTGATGTGTTACACTCACATGACTTTCTCTACTCTTGTACAAACTATTTATACAAACGCTTATTCTCCATCTAGTTCATGTTAATCGAGATAAACATCTGCAGACCCTATCTTATTGCTAATTTTCTTGTAGATGTAAGGGGAATATATATTTACAAGGGCAATATAGAAAAACAGTAGCCTTTAAGCACATACATATCTGTTAATAGCTGGTTGCTAGGTGCAGCACCATTCCCTTTGCCACAGATTATAACTCTTTGCATATCCAAGACAAAAAAATCTGATGTGTTACACTCACATGACTTTCTCTACTGTTGTACAATCTATTTTTACAAACGCCTATTCTCCATATGCTTTATGTTAATCGAGATATCGAGATGTCAATCTTATTGCTAATTTTCTTGTAGATGCAAGGGGAATATGGTAGCTTTTAAGCGATGGTCAAATATTTTAACGCTGGTTGCTATGCGGCGCATTCCATTCTCTTTACAAGTCCAGGACATAAAAAAATGAATAACGAATTTGAGAAAAAGTATAAGTATTGGAAACTTTAAGGAAATAACAAGCAATATCTCGAAAACGGTACACTCAACAAAAGAAATGTATATGACATAAGTTGTGTATTTTAACGAGATCTACATTTTTTGTGCAGTAAAATTTTGTCTATCTCTTATGGTTTACCAGTTATGCAAAAGTCGTTCACAATGAAGAATACTTTTGGAGACATTCCCAGAAAATTCGAGATATACATTTCATTTCTCATGACATTATCTTAAACATATGATATTTTAATCAAAATTGTTAGAGCCATTTTTGAGAAAATTAAAATTTTCGAAAAATGTTCCATGTAAAGGGTAGTCTGGGGTGGGGGGATTTTCTTGAAAACCTTCGTGTCGCATCTCTGGAAGATAATGAACCTAAATACCAAGTTTGGTGTTTATCCGACTGTTCGTTTTTGAGTTATGCTGTTCACAGACACACAGACACACACACAGACACACACACAGACACACACACACACACAGACACACACACGGACATGTTTCCAAAAATGCTTTTTTTGGATTCAAGAGGTCTCAAAACATGTATTTCCGGTGAAATCTCGGTATCGAATTTTTGGGTGGAATGCAATACTTCCCCTACTTACTATACGTAGTAGAGAAAGTAAAAAATGAATAACGAATTTGAGAAAAAGTATAAGTATTGGAAAATTTAAGGAAATAACAAGCAATATCTCGAAAACGGTTCACTCAACAAAAGAAATGTATATAACATAAGTTGTGTATTTTAACGCGATCTACATTTTTTGTGTCGTAAAATTTTGTCTATTTCTTATGGTTTACCAGTTATGCAAAAGTCTTCACAATGAAGAATACTTTTGGAGACATTCCCAGAAAATTCAAGATATACATTTCATTTCTCATGACATTATCTTAAACATATGATATTTTCATCAAAATCGTTAGAGCCATTTTTGAGAAAATTAAAATTTTCGAAAAATCTTCCATGTAAAGGGTAGTCTGGGGTGGGGGGATTTTCTTGAAAACCTTCGTGTCACATCTCTGGAAGATACTGAACTTAAATACCAAGTTTGGTGCTTATCCGACTGTTCGTTTTTGAGTTATGCTGTTCACAGACACACACACACACACAGACACACACACACACACACACACGGACATGTTTCCAAAAATGCTTTTTTTGGATTCAGGAGGTCTCAAAACATGTATTTCCGGCGAAATCTCGGTATCGAATTTTTGGGTGGAATGCAATACTTCCCCTACTTACTATACGTAGTAGAGAAAGTAAAAAATGAATAACGAATTCCCATTTGAGAAAATAAGTATTGAAAAATTTAAGGGAATAACAAGCAATATCTCGAAAATGGCTCACTCAACAAAAAAAATGTATATGACATAAATTGTGTATGTTAACGCGATCTACATTTTTTGTGTAGTAACATTTTGTCTATCTCTTATGGTTTACCAGTTATGCAAAAGTCGTTCACAATAAAGAATACTTTTGGAGACATTCCCAGAAAATTCAAGATATACATTTTATTTGTCATAAAAATATCTTAAACATATGATATTTTAATCAAAATCGTTAGAGCCATTTTTGAGAAAATTAAAAGTTTCGAAAAATGTTCCATGTAAAGGGTACTCTGGGGTGGGGGGATTTTCTTGAAAACCTTCGTGTCGCATCCTTGGAAGATACTGAACCCAAATACCAAGTTTGGTGTTTATCCAACTGTTCGTTTCTGAGTTATGCTGTTCACAGACACACACACACACACACACACACACACACACACACAGACACACACACAGACACACACATAGACACACACGGACATGTTTCCAAAAATGCTTTTTTTGGATTCAGGGGGTCTCAAAACATGTATTTCCGGTGAAATCTCGGTATCGAAATTTTGGGTGGAATACAATACTTTCCCTACTTACTATACGTAGTAGAGAAAGTAAAAAACAGCAGTGTCAGGCTTTGGCTTTTGAGATTGACTACTGAATAAGCACTCCAGTTAGGGGATGAGGGAGTAACAGCTTTACAGTAAATGTGCCAGGCAACTTCAAAGTTCACTCTGTTGTTACTGAGATGAGGCAAAGGTAAGTTAAAGTAATGCATCTACCGAAATTTGGAAAATCCACAATATGTATCAAATTTACGCCAGTTATTACACATAACAGTAATCTTTTTGCCAAGTTTAAAAATTCTGGCTTACATGATTATTTAAATATTAATTTTATTGATAAATTATTCTAAAGTATGCTGCACGTGATGTATTTTTAAAAATATTCACATCAAAATTTCAGGTGTACAGTAAATGGGTTTAATAAACGATCTATTACATCAGAGGTTTTAGCCCCTATCCCCTAATTATTGTACAAAAATGAATTACCTTTGTACTCTCTGAAATTCTTCAATTTTCAAAAGTTAACTTATTTCTTGAAAGTGGATCACCATTTTAATGCACTTTTGAGAGGCAGTACAACATTTTTGAAACAAATTAGTAAACAAACGCATTGTGTGGAGCATTTTGCCTATGGAAAAAATGCTGAAGAAAGGTTTGCAAGAAAACAAGGTTTAAAGTTGAAGAGTGCCAATACCTGCGCTTGTCCATTTAGAGCTTGGTAGTTTAAATGTGCAAAGTGAAAAACTATACGTTTTCTTAAACATTGGGATTTATAGTATTTTATTATTTCAAAAATATTTTTTAATTTTTCACAGTTTTTATCCAAATTTCACAGATGTATTAGCTAAAGGTTTCCTGTTGGTAAAACTGACACGAATACACATATGATGCAAATAAACACACACGCTGGTGAAGCCACGGTAAAAGCTAGTAACTTACACAGAGTTATTCAAAAAGGAACAGATTTTAAATATTTATTTCTAATGAACGACAATAGATAGCGACACATACGAGACATCATTGAATAGAGGAAAATTCAAAGTTTTAGCCCCCACTTATTAGTTTTATCCAGTGCCTACAGCGGCGCTGTGTTTGTTTACGAGAAAATGGCGACGCCACAGGAAAAGTCGTTTTGTGTGCTGCAGTATGCAAAGAGTGAATCTATTGTTTCATTGCGGCGTGCATTTCGTTGTAACTTCATAAAAAATGTAAACTTGATAAAATAAATTCGTAGAAGATGG
Source organism: Deroplatys truncata (assembly GCA_030765065.1). Classification (NCBI taxonomy): domain Eukaryota; kingdom Metazoa; phylum Arthropoda; class Insecta; order Mantodea; family Mantidae; genus Deroplatys; species Deroplatys truncata. The sequence continues at coordinate 298,086,555 of CM060975.1, read as the reverse complement.
TTGCGTATGCACACGGAAAAGCACCGGCCGTCCTCGCATAGCAAATGGTGCTCATTTTGATCACATAAAATAAAATTTTGAACTTTCCTGTGTTCACTGATGTATCGTATGTGTCGCCGTCTATTGTCGTTCACTAGAAATAACTATTTAAAGTCCGTTCCTTCTTTTTGAATAACCATGTATAAGATAGCTAGTTTTTTAAACTTGAATGATTTCATTTACATCTCCCCGTTCTTTAGGAAATTATTGTACAATGATCTACAAGATTTTTAAGGTGAATGCTCCCCTTTGCTCCTTATAATTGTAATTTCGCACAACCCTGGCTGTTCGTAATACCGGATGGAAAATCGCCTGATATTCACGTAAAAGTATGCAACATATCGGCGGAACGTCCGAATTCCTTAGCCTCCACACGACAGTCTTCCAAGTTCTGGAAATTTTGCATAGCTTATAAATACCCTTTGGCGGTGGAACAATCATCAGTCGGTATGGTTGAGCTATTTTTTTATATAATCACAGTAGGAGACATTTTAAACCTTTATAGCTCCTCTTTGGTCCCAGAGTTATTTAATGATATAAACGTTACATATTTTTCACAAATGCAGAAACACGTAACGTCTATAACGAAACAGAGGTGAAGCTGGTAAATATGAAGATTACCCACTCCCAGGCCACCAAGTTAACCCTTCTAGAAAAAATAGCCAGCGATCATCAAGAAAAACAATCTGAGTTGTTAATTATAAAATATCGGTTGACTGATTCCTAACGCTAGACGGACACAATTTTCTCTCTTTATACAATTATCCTGCTAATGATATTGATTATAATATATAAAGCAAATAAAGCAAAAGTTTTTTACTTGAGGTTTATTAAAACATTTTGAAGTTGGTATCACATGCATACCGTTATAAGCAGATTCGACTATCTCTTGTTTCACTGCCATAGTTGCTAAATCGTGACCATTTTGATTTAGTGCTTTGAATGAAATATTCGCAGCATTTGTGTTATTCTACATGCATCTTCTGTGGGTAAACATCCCTTTTCTACTCCAAGACAATCTGAAATAAAGTAAAAATCCTTCTCCACAAGTTTGTTCTTTTATAACTCCAATGTGTTCGTATTCTAGTGCTTATGGTTTGTAAGTCCTGTTTAATGTTTTAGTAATGTATGAATTGAAATTAGGTATTTTATACCCCATGTCCATCACAAAGTATAGTTTTCAATTGTGCAAAAATTAACAAAATCGGTTGAGTGGTTTTGCCATTACCCCACATATAAAAATGTACATACATATAAATTTTCTTTTTTATAATATTAATATAGATCGGTTTTTTATATTTATTTTGCAATAACAGAAGACAGTTGCTCCAGGTAGTGCAATATTAGCACATTAACGTTTACAAATAGTGATGCAGTAATTTGTATCACAAATTATTTAATTGTAAAGAGTGATTATAGTATGAATATGCATTATTATGTGACATTGATTTGAGATGTTTGTTAATTGTAATTATTGTTGAGAAGTAAGTTTATACTGCCTTACTGAAACTGACAATAATAGCGTGCAATAATGCAGCGAGGGGGTGAGCTGTTTAGCATTATTAGAGACGAGGAAGTTACGTAATGTTGGCGCGTTTTCCTTTAGAATTTGCTGGAATATTATACCTAGAGCATATGTATTCAAAATTTTCATTGGATATAAAAATAGACGCTAATGTTGGCGCGTTTTATTAGCCAATTGCAGCTCAGTTATAATCTTTAGGCATATCGGGGTGTAGGAGTATAAAAAGGGCTAAGTTAGAGATAGACCCTGTCAGTTCACCGAAAATATTTGTATGCTACACGTCGCCTTCAGTCCGTCAGTTCGTCGAAAACATTTGTACGTTACACGTCGCGTTCAGTCCAGTACACGTCGGCTATAGATTCGAAGTTACGCGTAGCAGAGTTATGAAAAATCCCAAGTGTTATAAAGTTGATTATACAAAAAGTTGAAGTACGCAAATTAAGAGTGATCAGTAATGAAGTTACTATAACAGTTTCAGTTTGGCGAGTGTCAAGATCAATGTGTAAATGTGATAGTGAATGTGTTCGACAAAAAAAGTGTAAAACAAATTCCTTCATCAGTGTTATCTTTGGATAAAAGATTCCTTTCCGTTTACACAACCTGCATAAACAGAAGTGCTCGACCAAAAGGATAATAGCTAGCCGGAGGACAGTTAACCAAAAATTAAATAAAATAACATTAGCATTCTTTCAAACAAACACTAATACTGCCGCAAATTGCTAACACCAGATGGAGCTAATAAACCTAACAAAGAATCACGTCACAAAATGGCTTCACCACGTGGAGTAAATACAAATAAATAATATTACAAGTATATCGCCGTAATAGATATTAGACAACCCGAGCGAATAATTAGCACAACCTTTATTAATATCTTAATTGAACAGAAGTTGTTATTCTCCCCCAGTCCAATCCAAGTACAAAAGAGTTTGGTGAACTTGTGTACCTGGGTGTATTTTGCACTTAGTCGTGAAATCCCCACATGGGCAATTAACGCCTGCAAGTGTCATCTTCATCTTATATTTAGAGTAATATACTTAAGTAACTATAAGCTTTGATGCCTTAATTATTGACAGTAAGATATAAATAATGAAGTAAAGAAATAACAGTAAGATAGACAAATAATTTCCTCACATTAAATCACTGTATAATGGAATAGCTTGAGTTGAAAACTTTGTCCGAAGAAAAAGGTTATTAGCGTGTCATGTTAAGAAAAGTCATTAGTAAACAGCTTGAGTAGCGAACACATTAGGCGTAAGAGTTCCTAGAATTCAGTTAAGGGGAGAACGTACGTTTGAACAGTCATGTAGACATAAATTCTGTAAAAGAGAAAGGTAAATGATATTCTTAGATTTGGGAAGGTTCCGCATAGTAATAAGAGTGGGAGTTTTGGTATTGGCCCGCACGAGAAGGAACTTTGGAAGGGGTATTGATATGTAGGCGGAGCTTAAGTTAAGAAAAATGCACGCATTCTAAATCAGATACACTCTCTCTTGAGACTTATTCACGTAATTCTGTGGTTTACTCGGTGACGGCTCATGTGATTACTCGTGTGTTCCTGTAAACGCTTACTGACGCGCTTGAGTGAATAATATTTAGCGGCTACTGAGAGGGATCTTTCCGCTAACATTTATGCGACTTACGGTAGCTGACGCTTCACTTAATTATTGTTACAGAAGTAATGAATTCCTAAATTCCACAATCGGCGACTCTTCTTAAACTGAACATTTTAGTCAATATTAACATTTCCCATTTAACTAAACTGGTGTTAACCTTTTAAAATACACTCAAGCATACCCTGAGAGAAAGCTCTCATAGCTATACCACTAGAGCAGCTGGTGCGCGAGACACAGAACGAGCTACGAAATGACGACAGCATAAAACTCATCAAAAGGGAAGGTAATGTTATTCGTTATCTAAATTCAAAAGCCGAAAGAACGGCTTCAAAAAGTGACAATCAGTGACAAAAAGTGGCTTCAGTTTCTTACAATAAGGCATTGTTATTATTATTATTATTATTATTATTATTATTATTATTATTATTATTACAATGTATGTATTTTCATCCTGCCAGCACAATCGATCAAAACATTCAGTCCATAGTTAGGTTTACAACAAATCAGCATAAGTTTTTCAGAAGTTTTTCACTCAATATTAGTTTATATACTGATAAAGAATGTCCACAAGTAACGGATATGGCGGGGGCATACTTGATTTTCGGCACATACTGAACGTTCATTTTTACTTTCTCTACTACGTATAGTAAGTAGGGGAAGTATTGTATTCCACCCAAAAATTCGATACCGAGATTTCACCGGAAATATATGTTTTGAGACCCCCTGAATCCAAAAAAAGCATTTTTGAAAACATGTCCGTGTGTGTGTGTGTGTGTGTGTGTGTGTGAACAGCATAACTCAGAAACGAACAGTCGGATAAACACCAACCTTGGTATTTAGGTTCAGTATCTTTCAGAGATGCGACACGAAGGTTTTCAAGAAAATCCCCCACCCCAGATTACCCTTTACATGGAACATTTTTCGAAAATCTTAATTTTCTCAAAGATAGCTCTAACAATTTTTATTAAAATATCATATGTTTAAAATATTTTCATAACAAATGAAATGTGTATCTCGAATTTTCTGGCAATGTCTCCAAAAGTATTCTTCATCGTGAACGACTTTTGTATAACTGGTAAACCATAAGAGATAGACAAAATTTTACTACAGAAAAAATGTAGATCCCGTTAAAATACTCAATTTATGTCATATACATTTTTTTTGTTGAGTGAACCATTTTCGAGATATTGCTTGTTATTCCCTTAAATTTTCCAATACTTAAACTTTTTCTCAAATGGGAATTCGTTATTCATTTTGTTGCGTACTGGACATGCAAAGAGAATGGAATGCGCCACATAGCAACCAGCTCTTAAAACATTTGACTATCGCTTAAAGTCTACCATATTCCCCTAGCATCTACAAGAAAATTAGCAATAAGATTAACATTTCGATTAACATGAAGCTTAAGTTATAGACGCTCTTTAACTGCTGTGTTCTTTAGCGTCCCCTTCTATATTGAGCATGAACGATCGGTAATTTTGTTCAGAGGCCTCTTTAACAGGCTTGAGGTTCTTTTAAGTGCCGTAAATCTACGACACGGGACCACCGGCTACTTTCCTTCCGAAGGAAGCCATGGTAAAGATTTTTACGCCTGAAAAAATCCAACGCCCTCCGCCTGGTTTGAACCCGTGACCTTGGGAACCAGAGATGCTGAACAGCAATGCTGCAATTGGGCGAGATGGATTTTCCCATAAGAATGTCTATTGCTGCACACAAGTCCTTAAACCGTTGTTCTTCTGCATCTTTGTGCTTACTTTTTCTTCCACTTCACCTGGTTCTCCTAGATTCCTGGATTCTACGTTATGTTAAACGAAATATGTACTTTTTAGGATTTTAAAGATAAAATATGCAGAAATAGGTATTGTTGTCGAAATAGGCTGCTTTAGGTGCTTTAAAATTAACGGTTTCTAGTTCAATTACTCATGAAATTCATAATTACAATTTTATTTGTAACTAGACAGACACTCAGGAATAAAATACGTTTTAACCTAAAGATTCGCGTTTTAGCGTAATTGCCACTGCCTTCTCTAGCATGGGAATGTGGAAGTTTTTCCACAAATAAAACAATCCCCCAACCCTGCCAAGAATAGAACCCTGATGGGATCGCTAGTCACCGCGTCTGGATGACAGACGATTTAAGCTGTTTAAAGCATCAAAATATTCCATTTATTTCTTGGATGACACCTGTCATCCAGGCGAGTAACGGAGAGTTAATGAAGTGAGGAACAAGAACAGGACCGCGATACCAGAGATGAGCGTGGGAAGTATTCTACCCCTCCAGTAGGGGGTTTGCAGAATCAACTTCCACTCCTTTTTTCAAGAGTTACATGTCATGGCAATGACTTGCTGGCAAAGAAGATCATCAGTGAACATCTGGTCTCCGGTTTGGTCAATTTCTACTAAATGAAGGGATGAAGATGAGAGAGATAGGAGAGGGGCGGTTTCACACCTTCTGTGCATAGTATTGTGCCAATGTAGGTAATTCCTTCCTATCATGCTGCAGAATCTAGTCCTGTTTGGGATAAGCTACTTGGTCGAGGTTTTTATACATTTTTTCTCGCTTAGCCCATAGAATGAATATCTAAACGAAGGCGATGCTAAACATTTTTACAATGCAGTGTTTCTAAAAACAAATCAAATTTGTTTATATTTGACAACTACTTTCTAATGTTTTGAGAGTTGATTGTCATATAGTTTGTTCAATTTGCTCTAATAGTTTTTTAATTATCATCATTTAAAGAATTTGACTAAAGAGCATTTCAGGTCTATGATTTTTACTTTCTCTACTACGTATAGTAAGTAGGGGAAGTATTGTACTCCATAAAAAAATTCGATACCAAACTTGGTATTTAGGTTCAGTATCTTCCAGAGATGCGACACGAAGGTTTTCAAGAAAATCCCACCACCCCGGATTACCCTTTACATGGAATATTTTTCGAAAATTTTAATTTTCTCAAAAATGGCTCTAACGATTTTGATTAAAATATCATATGTTTAAGATATTTTCATGACAAATGAAATGTATATCTTCAATTTTCTGGGAATGTCTCCAAAAGTATTCTTCATTGTGAACGACTTTTGCATAACTGGTAAACCATAAGAGATAGACAAACTTTTACTACACAAAAATGTAGATCGCGTTAAAATACACAATTTATGTTATATACTTTTTTGTTGAGCGAACCATTTTCGAGATATTGCTTGCTATTCCCTTAAATTTTTCAATACTTATTATCTCAAATGGGAATTCGATATTCGTTTTTTTGTCTTGGATATGCAAAGAGTGTTAATCTGTGGCAAAGAGAATGGTGTTGCACATAGTAACAAGCTATTAAGAGATATATCTGTGCTTATATTGCCCTTGCAAATACAAAACAAGGGGAACATATTAGGCCTTAAGCGATAGTCAAATATTTTTAGAACTGGTCGCTATGTGTAAAATGTAATTCTCTTTGCATGTCAAATGATCGTTTCTGCAAACGTTTATCTCGATTAATATGAAATAGATGGAGAATAAGAGTTTGTAAAAATAGCTTGTACAAGAGTAGAGAAAGTCATGTGAGTGTAACACATCAGATTTTTTTTCTTATTGATGAATTTCGTGAAGGACGCCCAAGAACTGCTGTTGCTGATGAAAATATTGCCGTTGTTGAGCAATGCTTGAAGAAGATCTCGTATATTTTATGAATTTATTCGGGCGACTTTGGTATGAGTCATACCCAAAAGGTTTTACATCAACAGACGTGAGAAAGTTTTGTTGTTGATGGATTACACATAAACTGACCCCCGATCAAAAACAACGCATTGACCAACGTAGAAAAGTCTGGAAAAATTCCAAGGCGGCACTTCAAATTCGGTTTGGAATATCGTTAATGATGAATCTTGGACTTATTGTTATGATCCTGAAAACAATCGACTCAATGAGTCTTTTGAACAGAACCTAAGCCTGCAAAAGTCCCACGGAATAGCAATGCTGGTAAGAAGAGCGTTGCTAGTTATTTTTCTCTCTAAAACGGGTCATATTGATATTATAGTAGTAGAAGATAGTCGTAGACCGTTACTGCCGATTGGTGTACAAATGTCTGTTACCGCAAATGTTTGAAAAAGGCCCAAAAGGAAAAAAATCCTTTATATCATGGCAACGCATCCTGGAATACAGCAAACATAACAACAACTGAATATCTGGGTACCGTAAAAGTCAGCAGCATGCACTTTTTCAACCTCTTTGGAAATTTCACGACGTTTTCGTGTCTAGCTGGCTGTGAGAGCCACAATGCGTTTCCGGCCTATGAGACAAATACGAGGGTGGATCGAGAAGTAACGCACAAGAATTTTTCTGCCTTGGTATTGCAGCTGGAATGTTGCAATTTCACACAGATATAGTTGGAAGTTTTCACTACAGAGGGTATTTCTTGTTTCATGTGGAGCTCAAGCGTGAGAAGCGTGAACTACGCGCCCTCTAGGAAGAATGCACACCATCTGGAGACATTGCTACGGTCCATACAATAATCCCCATACACGCCACGCATGTTCCTGTGAATATCACTCGGTTTGTGCCCTTTGGCCCACAAATATCGAACCACACCTCTCTGCTCTTCACACGTGGACGACAGTAACATGCTCGCCATCTTTGTTGCGTAGTTCACGCTTCTTGCGCTAGAGCTGCACATAAAACAAAAAATAATATCTATGATGAAAACGTCAGACTATATCTGTGTGAAACTGCAACATTCCAGCTGCAATACCAAGGCAGAAAAAATTTACTGTGCGTTACTTTTCAATCCGTCCTCGTAAATCCCACTTGAGGTTATCTATGATAATTTCATGAGCAGGCATTCTTGGTCTACTGTTAATGAGGACTGATTGTCATGTTACTGTATTCTTACTTTGTCTACCACGTACATAGTAGGTAGAGAAGATATTGCATTCCACCCAAAAATTCCATACCGAGATTTCACCGGATATACATGTTTTGAGGCCCCCTTATTCAAACAAAAATTTTAGGAAAAGGTCCGCGCGCGCGTGTCTGGGGAACAGCATAACTAAAAAACGTAACGTCGGATGAACACCAAACTTGGTATTTAGATTCAGTACCTTCCACACATGCAACACGAAGATTTTCAAGCAAATCCCCCACCCCAGACTACCCTTTACATGGAAGATTTTTCCAAAATTTTTATTTTATGAAAAATGGCTATAACGATTTTGATTAAAATATCAAGAGATTTTCATGACAAATGAAATGTATATCTTGAATTTTCTGGGTATATCCCCAAAAGTCCTCTTCATTCTAAATGACTTTCGCGTAACTGATAAACCGTAAGAGATAGACAAAATTGTACTGTAGAAAAAATGTGGATCTCGTGAAAACACAAAATTTATAACGTATACATTTTTTGTGGAGTAAACCATTTCTGAGATATCCCTTGTTATTTGTTTGAATTTTCCAATATTTATACTTCTTCTCAAATGGGAATTCGTTATTAATTTATTTTGTCCTGGTAATGCAAATAGAATGGAATACTCCACATAGCAACCAGCTCTTAAAATATTTGAGTATCGCTTAAAGCCTACCAGATTCCCCTTGTACTACAAGAACATTAGTAATAAGATTACATCTCAATTAACATGAAGCATATGGAGAATAAGCGTTTGTAAAAATAGTTGTACAAGAGTAGAGAAAGTCATGCGAGTGTAATACATCAGGTATTTCTTATGGAAAAGTCTCAAAAATAAATTCTTTGAGTCTCCATACTGTAAGCGTGAATTTTGTCTAGAACAAAGATCATATATGTACAAATAGAAACTTCACCCTAAATTCTCATTACCTACCCCTAAGGACACTGCGATGCTGAACGTGTTTCAGAGACGTGCGCAGTACTACTGCTGCAGCAAGAACAGACTTGGGTTCCCTTGAGGACGACTTTAACTTCGTATTGTTTGCACACTATGTGTATACACCTAAGTGCGCGCACGTAATGCCTATATATCGTTTCTTCAAACCTTTTATTTTGGTTTACCCCCGTTTTATGTTCTTTTCTCTCCCGGTTTTCTTTGTTCTATTTCTTCCCTTCTTTCTGTCTTGAAACTCCTGTCCCTGGAGCACCAAACTGCTTTATAGCTTCTCTTATTTCGTAAAACAGACAACCTTCAAGCCTTTCTTCTTTATTCGAAGGCCAGCGCATGTGAGTTTATTTTCGTGCAGTCTAGAAGTTGCTACAATACAATAAAATTACAACAAATTCACAGACGTCCTCTGTGCACAATAGACAACAGTCGAGCGGCTGAGAGCCTCTCTACTGTTCATCACTGAATAAGTGTGAAATTATGTTGAAATTATTTGCTATGAGTTAAAGGTATGAGTAAACAAATTTCATCTCAAGGTAAGTAAATATATGACAACTGGAAAAGTGCACATTGAAATTCGGCTAGTGTGAAAGGCTGAACAGTTAAGGAGAGACTAAACGGTGAAAATCGACAAAAATGTCATTTTTATTCTTATTGATTTATTTCATATTCTTATTAATTAGAATTTTATCTTAATTTGACGAATACTTATCATGTAAGAACAATGCGTTTGTGTGTATACATACATAATTACTTTCTCTACTACGTATGGTAAGTAGGGGAAGTATTGTATTCCACCCAAAAATTTGATACCGAGATTTTACAGAAAATACATGTTTTGAGGTGCACTGGATGCATATAAAGCATTTTTGGAAACATGTTCGTGTGTGTGTCTGTCTTTGAACAGTATAACTCAGAAACGAACAGTCGAATAGACACCAAACTTGGTATTTAGGTTCAGTATCTTCCAGAGATGTGACAAGAAGGTTTTCAAGAAAATCCCCTCACCCCAGATTACTCTTTAAATGGAATATTTTCGAGAATTTTAATTTTCTCAAAAATGACTAACGATTTTTAATAAAATACCATAAGTTTAAGATATGTTCATGGCAAATGAATTGTGTATCTCGAATTTTCTGGGAATGTCTCCAAAAGTATTCTTCATTGTGAACGACTTTTGCATAACTGGTAAACCATAAGATATAGACAAAATTTTACTACACAAAAAATGTAGATCGCGTTAAAATACACAATTTATGTCATATACATTTTTTTGCTGAGTGAATAATTTTCGAGATATTGCTTGTTATTCCCTTAAATTCTTCAATACTTATTTTCCCAATGGGGAATTCGTTATTCATTTTTTTTGTCTTGGAGTATTAATCTGTGGCAAAGAGAATGGTGCTGCACCTAGCAACCAGCTATTAAGAGATATGTCTATGCTTAAAGGATACTGTATTTCTATATTGCCCTTGCAAATACAAAACAAGGGGAACATAGTAAGCCTTAAGCGATAGTCAAATATTTTTAGAACTGGTCGCTATGTGTAAAATGTAATTCTCTTTGCGTGTCAAAAGATCGTTTCTGCAAATGTTTATCTCGATTAATATGAAATAGATGGAGAATAAGAGTTTGTAAAAATAGATTGTACAAGAGTAGAGAGAGTCATGTGAGTGTAACACATCAGATATTTTTTATTGGAGCGCAATATTTCCATATCCCTCCTGTGGTGTAAGGGTAGCTTGTGTCTCAAATTTAAGAAGTACCAGGACATAAATTCCATTACATTAAGTTACCCGAATGTGGTTTTTAGGGGTTTGCCGTTATCCTTAGAAGAGGAGTGTCGGATAACTAAGCTCTATGGACTCCGGTCTGATTTCAGCATAACTTGATTTATCCAGTTAAATATCGCTAAAGTTAAGAAAAAAAAAACAAAAGAAAAAAATATTTTCTCCAGCTGAGGTAAAAATCAGAGGAAGCAATATTTTATGTGAACAGTCAATAGAATAGCTACGAAATGTCAAGGATGGAGGCACAGTAGAATACTCTGCTCCGTGCCAAATCGCTGGTTGTAACGAAGAAGCGGCTATACAGTGTGAAAGTTGCCAAATGTCTGTACTCAGCTCGACATCGATCTTCCCTCTCGTAGTTTAAGCTTCTGGGGTGCTCAGCACAAATAACGATTATTCCCGCATGTAAATCCTCCGTCTGCCTCTCTCCGGAGCAGATAAGCAGTCGATAAATTTCAGGCCGCACTGTCGGCGCACTCAAACAAAAAACGTGCCATCTAAATCCTGTTCACTGCTGCTGCGAACAAAATAACTCGGGCGAGCATCCTCACTCGGGGCTCCATACACTGAGAACTGTTTGCTCTACCAGACGAGCAGTAGCGGCTCCTGGCTATAGCTACATCTTGAGTGTTCACATAATATAAAATAAAATAGCTCTGAAAATGTGAAATAGCATTTCTTGCATAACAGTTATGATTATGAACAAGCTTCCAATAACAACAATAATAATAACAATATCTGGCGAAAGAAACAGTTGTTTTTGTGGATGTTTATTGTTGTTTACATAATTAAGTACAGCGTTTTAGAGCAAGAACCAAGTAATGCATAATTAAATTGTAGTTGACAGAATGGATGGTCCGGAATAACCGGGAGAAGACTTGTGCACGTCTTCAGGTGTGCACGATCCGTATGTACGAGGATCGTCCAATAAGTAAGTTTCCCTATTTCATAAAAAAACATTACACACAATTGATCATGTTGAATTAATTTTATTTATATTGTACAATCCTTCCGTTACCTTTCTACATAGTCAACATGTTTTTCCAAGCATTTTTGGGGACGTGACACAAGTTTTACCAAGCCAGTGTTGTACCAGTTCGGGTCCTGTGCTCGCAACAACTGTTCACTGATTTCATTGTTGGTGTTAAAAGTGCTTGCTTTTGAGTTGGAGGAACATGTGAAAATCACTTGGGGCAAGCTCCGGTGAATACGGAGGATACGAGAAAACTTCCAAGTTGAATCTTGACCCAGGCGGAGCTCAGAAGCTTCAACTGGGAAGTATTCTCGCATCCTCCATAATCACCAGATCTTTTCCCAAGTGATTTTCACATGTTCCCTTGGCTCACAGGACATAATGGAGGTAAGCACTTTAACACCGTGACGAAGACACTGGCTTGGAAAAACTTGTGTCGCGTCCCCAAAAAATGCTTGGAAAACATGTTGACTATGTAGAAAAGTAACAGAAGGATTGTACAATATAAATAAAATTAATTCAAAATGATCAATTGTGTGTAATGTTTTTTTTTATAAAATAGGGAAACTTACTTATTGGACGAACCTCGTATTTTACCTACAAGGTAATTCCTTCATATCAGTTGACCAACGCAAAAGCTCCTTAAAACTTGCACAAGTGAAGCTGTACTACCTGTTGCCACATTTCATCGAGTTTAGAGAGCTAGAGCGGTATATTTAAACGCCGTATATTTTAAATTACCGCGTATATGTTTACGTTTAATAGCATTCAAAGAAAAAATAACCGATAAATCTGCAAGATGTCAAAAGTTAAGATGTTCAACTTCTCTTGTGCCCTAATACACCAGCCGCCACTGTATATGAGAGACGATCACATTTTAACTTTCTCTACTACTTACTTATACTAAGTAGAGGAAGTGTTGCATTCCACCCAAAAATTCGATATCGATATCTTGTTGGAAATATTGGACCTTTTGAGGTCCGCTGAATCCCGCCAAAAAGTATTTGTAGAACAAGGTTCGAGACGTTCGTTAAATACCAAGCTTGATAACTTTTGTTATTGCTTTTTTTCTCAAAATGACTAACGATTTTGATCAAACTAGTCAGTCTATGTTTAAGATATTTGCATGACAAATGAAATGCATATCTTGAATTTTCTGTGTCATTCTCCGTGGTGTAGTGGTTACCATGCTAGCCTCTAGTTCCCGTGGTCGCGGGTTCAAACCCGGCGGAGGTTTATGGATTTTCTCGGGCGTAAAAATCCTTAGCGTGGCTTCCTTCGGAATGGAAGAAAGCCGGTGGTCCCTGTCGTAGAGTATATAAAAGAACCTCAAGCCTGATAAAGAGGCCTCTGAACAAAATTACGGATCTTTCACGCCCAATATAGAATGGGACGCTAAGGACCACAGCGGTTAAAAAGCGTCTATATATAAAAAAATTAAATTTTCTGCGAACAGCCTGCGAAATCCTGTTCATTCTGAGGACTTATATTAAACCGTATGAGATAGACAAAATCTTGGTACACAAAACATGTAGATCTCATTATAACACACAATGTATATTAATTTCTTTGTGGCGTTACTCATTTCGAGATATTTCTTGTTATTGGTCTGAATGTTCTAAAGCTATACTTTATTTTTCAAATGCTAAGTTGCTATTCGTTTTTTCTCGTGGTGGTATAAATGGAATTTCAAAGTGATCTACGTAATGGCTATCCTTCGTACAGTCACAACGAAATATTTAAATGCGTAGGGAAAGTTCAGCTTGTTTAACAAGAAGTAAATAGAAGAATAAGTTTTTGTAAGAATAGTTTGTAGAAGAGTGAATAGAGAAAGTCATGTGAATGCCACGAATAAGATTTTTATTACTTTAGTGGTATTCAGAAACTAAAACCTTTAAATTGAGGTTTTTACTTATGGACGCTCTTTAACTACTATGGTTCTTAGCGTCCCATTCTAGAATGGGCGTACAAGACCAGAAATTTTGCTCAGAGGCCTCTATCAGGCTGAGATAGTGCCGCAGATCTACGACACGGGACCACCGACTTTACTTCCCGTCCGAAGGAAGCCAGCTTAGGATTTTACGCCCAAAAAGGAAACAAATCCATTGCCCTCCGCCGGTTTTGAACCCACGACCTCGAGAAACTAAAACATTATTACTGTTTGGACTGTAAAAAGTTTACCTAATTTTGGTTTCTTCCACGGGTAATATATAAACCACTATTATACGGAGTTGGCAACGGCTGTCTAGCAGAAATTAACACCATGAAATACAGATTATCAATTAATTCCTGTAACTAGTAGACACAATGCGCAACAGTGGCCTTGGACTGAGCAACAGTTGTCACACCTACCGTTAAAGTAGCTTTCATACAGGAAGGGCGATGGACTTCGATGCACCCATCATGGATCAGACAGAGCATACAGGATGGGTGATCAGCCCGATGCCTGGTATGGCATAAAGGAAGTAGATGAAACGAAATGTTGGTGAAATGGAGGAAAGGAAAGGTTATGATGGAGCAGTTGGTGGAATGAATGGCGGGGGAAACCGGAGAACCCGGAGAAAACCCGCCCAGACGCCGCTTCGTCCACCACAAATCCCACATGCAGGTTCCTGGGATTAAACCCGGGCCGCCTCGGTGGGAGGCGAGCGGTGACTAATTATATAATATATAAATTCAATAATAGCCCGACTTAAAGCAATATGTATAATGTAATATATAAAATGTATGTAACAGTCATTGTATTAATGTTTATATTATTCTGTACATGTATAATAATGTTATTGAATGTATTACGTAATTTAATAATGTAGGAGCTGTGAGAATTGAAGCCGAAAGTTGCTAACAATGAGGTAACCTTGAGGCAATAATGAATTAGAAAGTTTAATAAGGGCTACTAGTAATTCTTGGAACAATAATGTAATATTTAAAACAGTTTATAAATAGCCAATCAAAAACCAGAAAAGCTGAAAGTTAAATAAAATTATTCTATTGGAGAAAAATTAGCCAATCAGAGACTTGAAAGAGAGAAATTTACAAATTTAAGCGGTAAACGCTAGTTGCTAGTAGACAGCGTTCCCAACCGGACGCTAGACGCGTTCCCGAGCAGCTAAATACGTATTCAGTGTGAGACACATAAAATTCATTACGGCGAGAATATTATAAAGTTTAGTGTTAAAAAGTGCAAGTAATTAATAAATAATCTTACAGCTCTCTATACCGGTGAATTGTTAATTAATCGTGTGAAGGATTAATAAAAGGAGTGAAGTAAAAGTTAGAATTTGTGTAAGCCTGCATTCTTTAGCCGTATCACCCCCTGCTAAGAGATACGTGTTTCTACAAATTAATACTGGCGCAGCCGAGGCAAACATAAATATATATAATATTTAAAGAAACATAAAAATACAAAGTTGATTCCTAAACGTTGGGGCGAAGACCACCGGAAAGTGAACGTTGGGGCGATGGCCACCGGAAACTTTGTATCATACGTGGACCAATCCTTCATCAAGTTTTGGCTCCCCATCAGTGGAACTACAATACAATACTACTACTTCAAATTGGTACCTAAACGTGGGGCACAACTACTCCTTCAATCTCCAATTTGCAGCAAGTATGTAGATAACTTACACATAAACAAAGCCCTTTTACTCCGCCCTCGTTAGCATGTTAAATATAATAATATCCTCAGACACAATGTGGCTGTTCTTCTGGAATATTTTCCTTGGAACATGAGCCTTTGCGCGGTTATAAAGGCAGAACAAACCGCCATAAACGAAGAGCAGTTGTAGGTGTACACGAGGTTAAAGAAAATAAAGGCATTTAAAGCTTGGAGTTTCGCTTTTCACTCGGTTTAAAGTACGAGCAATTTGCAAATCGTAAAATGCTCGCTTATCGCGTGTTTGCTTTCGTCTCGGCCCATTCTGCTCGAGGGCTTGGTCGAGAGAGAAGGAAAACCTGTGTGCGCGCGCGCGCATATGTGCACAGCTGGAGTAAATAGAAAAGTTCAGAACAAGAGTCCTCAGACTCTAGAGCTTGCTTGCGTCGAGAAGCCGAACATGCTACCAACTTCGGCTTGTTCAACAACGGGTTCAATTATCCTGATGGCTTGTGCACAACATTTGAGTAAATGTTACATCTGTTGTTATTCGTGCTTCTGTGTGGTTCTAATTCTAAAAGAAACTCACAACTATTGCCATTCTGTTTAATTAAAATCGTTTACAGTGTCAGTAACGAAAGACAAATTAGTAAAACACTTAACAGAAGAAACATTGAGAGCTTTAGAACACCCATTTTAGACAGTCGAGCTTAGACAAGAAGCGCTTTTAACAGTAAATGTATTAATTAAAAAGAAAATTATACCACTGAGTGGTATAGTATTGTAACATTCAGAGTTAGCAACTTTGATTTCCTGGCAGATGTGAGGATCATTATCCAAGTAGCTTGTATTGTTGATGTAATGGCCAATAATCTGATTTCAGTAATTATGGAAATTTTACGAGCAGCCGAAAAGAAAACATTAGAATTGCTGCCACAAAAAGAAGTCACCAGGAAACAATATATATTGCAACAGCAATATAAATATTCAGTGGCCTTTAAGCATAGACATATCTCTTAATACCTGGTTGCTATGTGCAGCACCATTCTCATTGCCACAGATTAATACTCTTTGCATATCCAAGACAAAAAAATCTGATGTGTTACACTCACATGACTTTCTCTACTCCTGTACAAACTATTTTTACAAATGCCTATTCTCCATATGCTTCATGTTAATCGAGATATCGAGATGTCAATCTTATTGGTAATTTTCTTGCAGATGCAAGGGAAATATGGTAGCTTTTAAGCGATAGTCAAATATTTTAACGCTGGTTGCTGTGTGGCGCATTCCATTCTCTTTGCATGTCCAGGACATACAAAAATGAATAACGGATTTGAGAAAAGTATAAGTATTGGAAAATTTAAGGAAATAACAAGCAATATCTCGAAAACGGTTCACTCAACAAAAGAAATGTATATGACATAAGTTGTGTAATTTAACGCGATCTACATTTTTTGTGTAGTAAAATTTTGTCTATCTCTTATGGTTTACCAG
This sequence comes from Deroplatys truncata, assembly GCA_030765065.1. Lineage (NCBI taxonomy): Eukaryota > Metazoa > Arthropoda > Insecta > Mantodea > Mantidae > Deroplatys > Deroplatys truncata. Next base: position 298,069,673 of record CM060975.1, on the reverse strand, counting down.
TTATGCAAAAGTCGTTCACAATGAAGAATACGTTTGGAGACATTCCCAGAAAATTCGAGATATACATTTCATTTCTCATGACATTATCTTAAACATATGATATTTTAATCAAAATCGTTAGAGCCATTTTTGAGAAAATTAAAATTTTCGAAAAACGTTCCATGTAAAGGGTAGTCTGGGGTGGGGGGATTTTCTTCAAAACCTTCGTGTCGCATCTCTGGAAGATACGGAACCTAAATACCAAGTTTGGTGTTTATCCGACTGTTCGTTTTGGAGTTATGCTGTTCACAGACACACACACACACACACAGACACACACACGGACATGTTTCCAAAAGTGCTTTTTTTGGATTCAGGAGGTCTCAAAACATGTATTTCCGGTGAAATCTCGGTATCGAATTTTTGGGTGGAATGCAATACTTCCCCTACTTACTATACGTAGTAGAGAAAGTAAAAATGAATAACGAATTCCCATTTGAGAAAATAAGTATTGAAAAATTTAAGGGAATAACAAGTAATATCTCGAAAATGGTTCACTCAACAACAAAAATGTATATGACATAAATTGTGTATTTTAACGCGGTCTACATTGTTTGTGTAGTAAAAGTTTGTCTATCTCTTATGGTTTAACAGTTATGCAAAAGTCGTTCACAATGAAGAATACTTTTGGAGACATTCCCAGAAAATTCGAGATATACATTTCATTTCTCATAAAAATATCCTAAACATATGATAATTTAATCAAAATCGTTAGAGCCATTTTTGAGAAAATTAAAATTTTCGAAAAATGTTCCATGTAAAGGGTAATCTGGGGTGGGGGGATTTTCTTGAAAACCTTCGTGTTGCATCTCTGGAAGATACTGAAGCTAAATATCAAGTTTGGTGTTTATCCGACTGTTCGTTTCTGAGTTATGCTCTTCACAGACACACACACGGACATGTTTCCAAAAGTGTTTTTTTGGATTCAGGGGGTCTCAAAACATGTATTTCCGGTGAAATCTCGGTATCGAACTTTTGGGTGGAATGCAATACTTCCCCTACTTACTATACGTAGTAGAGAAAGTAAAAATGTCAACAAGAAACAGTACGAAACAGCATATAACAGGGTTCTTCAATGCTGCAAGGTAAATATTAAGTTAAATTGAGTTTTATTTATAGATGCTCTTTAACTACTATGACCCTTAGCATCCCATTCTAAAATTGGGCGTGAAAGAGCGGAAATTTTGCTGAGGCCTCTATCAGACTTGAGGTTCTTTTACATGCCGTAAATCTACGACACGGGACCACCGCTTTACTTCCCTTCCGAAGGAAGCCATGCTAAGGAATTTTACACCCGAAAAAGATCCATCACCTTCTGCCGGGTTTGAATCGGCGACCTCGGGAACCAGAGGCTAGCATGGCACCCCTAGACCACGAAGGAAGACTAGGTGCAGGGTAAGAAACGTGCACTCAGTATAGTGAAAATGTGCCGTTAGCATATTTTGAAGATAAAGCCAAAACACTGTGGGCAAATCACTCTACCATTAAACAGCGCTACAAATTAAAAGACAACAAAGGCATTAGCAAAGACTACAAACTAATAAAATGAAACGGAGGTCTGAAGTTACCGTGGCCTTCTTTATTTTTTTCCAACTCACCATGTTGTCAGCACTGATGCTAAAAAGAAGCAAATGACTATCATAGTCGCGCTGAGCATCACAGATACGAAATAGGTAAAAAGAATATAATTCATTATCTATAATTTGTCTCTAAATATTGATGACTGTTTAATGGTTATTTAGAGAACTATTTACTAAACCTAATTTGTATCATATCTACAATATTTTATCTACGTTCAGAGTATTTTGGTATATGTTATATATTTAGTTTATTTAATGAAGTTTATTTATTGCACAAACGATATGTTTAGAGAAAGAGTAATGTGGGCTTTGGAAAAAATACACGATAAATCAACAAAATTTGTTGTTATATTCTGCAATTTTGGATACTAGTTTCATATGTGAATTTAAAGTAAAAATGAGTGAGGAAGGTGATTTTTACAATTCATCACGAAATTTTTTTAAAAGCAGTCCAAGATGCAACAATTAATTTACTTCCAGAAAAGTCAAAGAAACTTTACTTATGTAATTATATGAAATTCAAGGACTGGTGTGTGGATATTGAAACAGACGCAAATGAAGATTCTTTGTTGGCTTATTTTTATGAGAACTCGAAAACTATCAAAGCTTCGAGGCTTTAGAGTAAATATGGCGAGATCAACTGTTTCGATTAATGATACTATTGATATCAATAAGTTTGAAAATTTAAGGCACTTATTTTACGTTTTGTTGAACCTGTATTTTATGTTTTGATAGCATGTTTTGTTAAAATATAAATTATAAGTTTTATTGCCTAGTAACTACGAACCAAAGCATCACTGATTATTCTAGTAGTAGTTAAAGTAGTGCGTGAAACGCATTTCAAAGCACTTTTATTCTGCTCGCAGGATAAGGTCTTGCTTTTAACTCTTTTGTCATAAATAGCCATTTTCTGATCACTTAACATTTGTATATCTACTAAGACTAATAAAAGTAGAGATGGGACCTAGATACCGTTGATACTTCTATACTCTGTGATACCGAAGAATGTTTATTGCTTTGAAACAAATCAATGATACTTCTGAATTCTTAATTACATAGCTAATGTAGGGTCATTATTAGAACTGGGAAAGGTCAACGTGAAAGGTCTGGCGATGAACGGAATAATGAAATTTCGTTACCATGCTGACTTACATGTTAGAAGCGAATATTTTAAAATGTTTGCCTTAAGTACCTAAAAAAGAAACAAAATAACTGAGCAAAGTTAAGGATCAACTAGGCAAGAATAGTTTAGGTGATATTTGTTACAAAGACATGAAATCGTGAGGAGATGTTTTAAATAAGTCTGTTCCAGATATTAAGATATAGATACATATTACACTCTGCAATGAATGAGAGCAGTTGTGAGACATTTTTACTTTCTCTACTACGTATAGTAAGTAGGGGAAATATTGTATTTCACCCAAAAATTCGATACCGAGATTTCACCGGAAATATATGTTTTGAGAACCCCTGCATCCAAAAAAAGCATTTTTGGAAACATGTCCGTGTGTGTATCTGTATGTGTGTCTGTGAACAGCATAACTCAGAAACGAACAGTCGGATAAACACCAAACTTGGTATTTAGGTTCAGTATCTTCCAGAGATGCGACACAAAGCTGTTCAAGAAAATCTCCCCCCCCAGATTACCCTTTACATGGAACATTTTTCGAAAATTTTAATTTTCTCAAAAATGGCCTTAACAATTTTGATTAAAATATCATATGTTTAAGATATTTTCATGACAAATGAAATGTATATCTGGAAATTTCTGGGAATGTCTCCAAAAGTATTCTTCATTGTGAACGACTTTTGCATAACTGGTAAACCATAAGAGATAGGCAAAATTTTACTACACAAAAAATGTAAATGGCGTTAAAATACACAATTTATGTGATATACATTTTTTTGTTGAGTGAACCATTTTCGAGATATTGCTTGTTATTCTCTTAAATTTTTCCAATGCTTTTTCTCAAATGGGAGTTCGTTATTCATTTTTTTATGTGCTGGACATGCAAAGAGAATGGAATGCTCCACATAGCAACCAGCTCTTAAAACATTTGACTATCGCTTAAAGCCCACCATATTCCCCTTGCATCTACAAGAAAATTAGCAATAAGATTAACATCTCGATTAACATGAAGCATATGGAGAATAAGCGTTTGTAAAAATATTTTGTACAAGAGTAGAGAAAGTCATGTGAGTGTAACACATCAGATTTTTTTCAGCCGTATTAGTTACAATCTAGAGAGAGAGAGAGAGATCTGTGATCGATCGGGAGCTATTTGTTGTGGTAATGGGGACATACTGCTGTTTGAATAAGAACCTTTCTAGGGACGCAATATCCGGTAGGTCACCCGTTAAACATGTGCGCTTTACTTTCATCAGGTCACGCTCATTTGCAATTTGCTGAACGTCCAATGAACACAGAAGCTCAAGGCTTGATTTACCCTGTCCCTTTTATTAAACATGTGTAACAACTTCTATGTGCGCTGCAACTTTTAAGTAATATTTAAATGCAGCAATTTCCTTCGGAAAAAAGTATTATATTCGACTCAAAAATTCGACGTCCAAATTTTACTAGATGTATATATCTAAAGACATACGAGGGCAGTCCTAGAAGTACCCGACCTGATGTATAGATAGTGGTTGTTGTTTCAAACAAATGTCTGTGGTAGAAAGTACCAACCTTATAAAGCTTAAGTCTGAAGTTTGACGTCGTTTAGTAATTCTTTGGCAGCCATCAATAGCTCTCAGTAAATTTGTAAACATGGATAAAACTGGCCATTGTTATGTGATACAATACTTTCATTTGAAAGGTATTAGTCAAGCTAATATTAAAGCTGAGCAGACTCTACTCTGGGGGAGTCTGCTCCTTCGTTTTCTAACAGTAAAATATTGGGTGGCAGAGGCCGTACGAGCTGCCAAGACGAACATCGTAGTGGTCAACCAAATGAGGTGACCACGCCAGAAATTGTGAGGAAAATCCACAAAATGGTATTGGTGACCGTCGACCCAGCTAACAGATATCGTAGGCATTTCAAAAAATGCTGTACATTGCACATTAACTGAAAGTAGACATGAGAAAGCTGTGCGCAAGATGGGTGCCGCGTTTACTCACAATGGAACAAAAGCAGCATCGTGAAGATGTTTCAGTAAGTGTTTGGCGATGTAATAAAGCCAAGTTGTTGCGTCGATTCATAACCATGGATGAAACATGGGTCCATCACTTCACACCTGAGACGAAGGAACAGTCAAAACAGTGGATCGAAAGGGGAGAATGGGCTCCCGAAAAGGTGAGACAGTTCCATTTGCAGGCAAGGTCATGGAGTCAATTTTTTAGGATTGTGTGTGGAATAATTTTCATTGATTATCTTCAGAAAGGAAAAGCAATCAATGGCGAGTATTATGCAAACTTATTGCAGCATTTGAATGATGAAATCAAGCAAAAACGGCCACATTTAGTGGAAAAGAAACTTTTGTTTCATCATGACAATGAACCAGCTCACACATCCATTATCGCCATGGCCAAAATCAATGAATTAAAATTCGAATTGCTTTCTCATGCACCCTATTCGCCAGATTTAGCCCTCTCTGATTATTTTCTATTTCCAAAGTTGAAGAAATAGCTTGATGCTAAAAGATTTGCCAACAGTGAAGAGGTAGAGTCTGCAGTTGATGGCTATTTTACAGAACTCGACGGTTCTCACTATAAACAGGGTATCGAAGCTATTGAACATCGCTGGGAAAAGTGTATCGAGCTGAAAGGAGACTATGTGCAGAAGTGGAGATGTTTTTTCCCAAATTTTTGTGCTTTCTTTGTTATTAGGGTATTCCTGGACAGCCCTCGAATGTTTATACCTCAAAAATAAGTTTAAAAAATCTGATGTGTTACATTCGCATGTCTCTCTTTCTACCCACTACCCTTATTTTTATACCTCTTCCACAAACTATTGTTACAAAATCTTACTTTTCTCTCCATCTCATATTAAATGGGATAAACGTTTGCAGAAATTGTTTCCTTACACATTTCGTTATGGGTAGACGCGGTAGTCAAATATCTGAAAAGTGGGTCGCTATCCTAGCTTAGCTATTCCATACTGTTTGCACGACTATACGAAACAAAATAATGGTAATTTAGCGCTTCATAAAATGAACAATGAAGTATTGGAAAATTCAAATCACTAGCAACAGGTATCTCGGAAATCGTTAATGCCACCAAAACGATTTGACACAAATTGCATGTTTTAACAAAATCTACATTTTCCCTATAATCTTAAGCTTTTGTCTACCTCTTATGGTTTACCAGTTATACAAACTTATATGTAAAGAAGAGTTTGCAGGCTATTTGCAAAAAATTCAAGATGTATATTTTATTAGGCATGCAAATATTTAAAACCTGTAGTATTTTAATAAAAAAATCTATTGTGTTACACTCACATGACTTTCTCTACTCTTGTACAAACTATTTTTACAAACGCTTATTCCCCATATGCTTCATGTTAATCGAGATATCGAGATGTTAACCTTATTGTTAATTTTCTTGTAGATGCAAGGGGAATTGGTAGGCTTTAAGCTATAGTCAAATATTTTAGGAGCTGGTTGCTATGTGGGGTATTCCAATCTCTTTGCATTACCAGGACATAAAAAAATTAATAACGAATTTGAGAAAAAGTATAAGTATTGGAAAATTTAAGGGAATAACAAGCAATATCTCGAAAATGGTTCATTCAACCAAAAAAATGTATATGGCATAAATTGTGTATTTTAACGCGATCTACATTTTTTTTGTGTAGTAAAATTTTGTCTATCGCTTATGGTTTACCAGTTATGCAAAAGTCGTTCACAATGAAGAATACTTTTGGAGACATTCCCAGAAAATTCGAGATATATATTTCATTTGTCATGAAAATATCTTAAATATATGATATTTTAATCAAAATCGTTAGAGCCATTTTTAAGAAAATTAAAATTTTCGTAAAATGTTCTATGTAAAGAGTAATATGGGGTGGGGGATTTTCTTGAAAACCTTCGTGTCACATCTCTGGAAGATACTGAACCTAAATACCAAGTTTGGTGTTTATCCGACTGTTCATTTCTGAGTTATGCTGTTCACACACACACATGGACATGTTTCACAAAAATGCTTTTTTGGATTCAGGGGGTCTCAAAACATGTATTTCCGGCGAAATCTCGGTATCGAATTTTTGGGTGGAATACAATACTTCCCCTACTTTCTATATGTTGTAGAGAAAGTAAAAAATGTGTCGGCATAAATTTTATCCGAAAAAACATTCTAAATAAACATCACAATCGATAAGGTATAACCCCAAAATGTACTGTGCCAATACATTGATAATTATGTTGCTTTTTAACGCCCCATAGACTTCCAGGAGACTACCAAATGATTTAAAAGCATGAATGATGTAACGAATTCAAATGCGGCAAATTGTTTCTCTTGAGTTTGCACTTAGATATTCTGTATCGGCTTCTCGATCTGCTTAGTGCTGCCAAACTTGTACAAAACATACCCTTGTTCTGTTCAGTAACAACATGAAGTCGTGATTCTGGGGTAGATTCCCTAGAGAGAGACTGTCGAATTGTCAGTCGCAGCACGCGCAACACCCATTTTCCATTTGCCCGCCTCCTGAACGTATGCCTTGCAGTGTGCGGCCAACAAGGGGCGATTTTGCTATATTTAACAGTGGTCGAACACACGCGGGGGGAATAAAATGCTACGCCATTATTTCCCCTGATATATCGCTATTGTTCTTGCATACATGTTTTTGTCTCCTCGGGTCTCTCTTCCACCTCCTCCTTCGCTCTTTGTTTAAGTTAGTACATTCAACTTATTCTTATGTTATGTACTATTTAATTTTCCATAGTAAAGTATCAGAATTGGTGCTTTAGAAGATATTTAACAACATTGTTTTGAATGAAATCAGCTACGAAAAAAAAACTTAACTTTGGAGCAAATACACATATTATTCGTCAGTATTGCAAACATTTTACTGTGCCCGAGCTATTTGAAAAAATCTGATGCGTTACACTCACATGACTTTCTCTACTCTTGTGCAAACTATTTTTACAAACGCTTATTCTCCATATGCTTCATGTTAATCGAGATGATAATCTTATTGCTAATTTTCTTGTAGATGCAAGGGGAATTGGTAGGCTTAAAGCCATAACCAAATATTTTAAAAGCCGGTTGCTATGTGGAATACTCCGTTCTCTTTGCATTACCAAACAAAAAAAATGAATAACGAATTTGAGAAAAAGTATAAGTATTGGAAAATTTAAGGGAATAACAAGCAAATTCTTGAAAATGGTTCACTCAACAACAAAAATGTATATGACATAAATTGTATATTTTAACGCGATCTACATTTTTTGTGTAGTAAAATTTTTTCTTTACCAGTTATGCAAAAGTCGTTCACAATAAAGAATTCTTTTGGAGACATTCCCAGAAAATTCGAGATATACAGTTCATTTGCTATAAAAATGCCTTAAACTTATGGTATTTTATTCAAAATTGTTAGAGCCATTTTTGAGAAAATTAAAATTTTCGAAAATGTTCCATGGAAATGGTAATCTAGGGTGGGGAGATTTTCTTAAAAACCTTCGTGTCGCATCTCTGGAAGATACTGAACCTAAATATCATGTTTGGTGTTTATCCGACTGTTCGTTTCTGAGTTATGCTGTTCACAGACAGACAGACAGACACACACACATACACACACACACATACACGCACATGTTTCCAAAAATGCTTTATATGCATTCAATGCATCTCAAAACATGTATTTCCGGTGAAATCTCGGTATCTAATTTTTGGGTGGAATGCAACACTTCCCCTACTTACTATACGTAGTAGAGAAAGTAAAAACGACAACTAATGATGTACTCTCAAGAGCTTTCTCTACCCATTACAACTTCATAAATGTCCCTTATTAATGTAAAACAGTATTCCGATATGTAAAAAGCATAAATTATTTCAAATCAGGCTGTATCAACCTATATTTTTATTCCTATGTGGTTATATGCAGATATAGAGATAGCTAAGCTGTAAAAGTGTGAGGATTGCATTCCTGAGACTTAAGGTTGGATTCCCATTGGTCGACCACTCTGATCTTGGGTGTTTTTCACGGTGTTCCCTGATAAGTAGGCGAATACTGCGGTAGATTATATAACACCGCTAATTTTTCTGCTCCCCATTTTCTGTCATTTCATTTCCTTATCATTTTTCAGGGTTGAAGAATCAGGCGATTGGACGGCGGCGGGGCTATAGCGGTAGACCTATGGAGAGTCCCACCCGCGTCAGGATGCAATACCTGGACCCCGCCTGTGTCTGGATCTGGTCGCCCTCTGTGTCCGCTTCTCAGCTTCCTCCCGGGGAACAGATGAGTGTTCGCTTGAGTACCGATATCCCCCTCCCCTTCCAGATAACCGTAACTATGGTTAAATACAAAAAGGACAGTCGCATCGCATCAGCTGTTGGACTTTTGTTCCTGGGAAACTTCGTAACCGCATCCACTAGGCTGTAAACTCTTGGGGCAATCAAACGATCATCATAAATCGTGTTCATGCTGCATTGGTGTAGAGATCGAACTTTACAGCAAACAATATTTCGAAAATGGCTAGAGTACTTAAAATTATACATAAATTGACTGTTTTAATAAATTATAAGTATTTTCTGCAGCACAAAATTGTTTTCTTATGGTTACCCATTTACACAAAATAATATAGAATTCAATCTCAACGAAAAGACTTCACAGAAAATTCAATAAATACATTTTATTTATGTAAAAATCTCTAACTTATGCTAATACAATCAAAATCAATGCAGCTATTTGAGAAAATACACAAAAAATCATCTAAAGGAGATTTTAAGATGGGGAAATTTTCGTGAAATTTTCTACTACGTATAGTAAGTAGGGGAAGTATTGTATTCCACCCAAAAATTCGATACCGAGATTTCACCGGAAATACATGTTTTGAGACTCCCTGAATCCAAAAAAAAGCATTTTTGGAAACATGTTCGTGTGTGTGTGTCTGTGAACAGCATAACTCAGAAACGAACAGTCGGATAAACACCAAACTTGGTATTTAGGTTCAGTATCTTCCCGAGATGCGACACGAAGGTTTTCAAGAAAATCCCCCCACCCCAGATTACCCTTTACGTGGAACATTTGTCGAAAATTTTAATTTTCTCAAAAATGGCTCTAACGATTTTGATTAAAATATCATATGTTTAGGATATTTTTATAGCAAATGAAATGTATATCTCGAATTTTCTGGCAATGTCTCCAAACGTATTCTTCATTGTGAAAGATTTTTGCATAACTGGTAAACCATAAGAGATAGACAAAATTTTACTACACAAAAAATGTAGATCGCGTTAAAATACACAATTTATGTCATATACATTTTTTTTGTTGAGTGAACCATTTTGGAGATATTGCTCGTTATTCCCTTATATTTTCCAATACTTATACTTTTTCTCAAATGGGATTTTTTTGTCCTGGTAAGGCATAGAGAATAGAATGCTCGACATAACAACCAGCTCTTAAAACATTTGACTATCGCTTAAAGCCTACCAATTTCTCTTGCACCTACAAGAAAATTAGCAATAAGATTAACATCTCGATTAAAATGAAGCATATGGAGAATAAGCGTTTGTAAACATAGTTTGTAGAAGAGTAGAGAAAATCATGTGAGTGTAACACATCAGATATTTCGTTTTCTTACCAATGCCATGTACTTAATAGCTCAGCAGCAAAAGAATTGTAACTTGCTTTCTGATATGCTTTCTGATATAGTGTAAGTTGCTCTTACGGGGTCCCCGACAGAGATGGAAGTGATATCTTATATGTCCTACAGATTTCACTCTGTGTCGTTCTCTAGCTCTAACGTAATGCTGGCAACATACGAGTAACTAATGTCGCCAAAGCCGGTAAGACACTCAGACTCAAGGTGTAGCCAAGGGGTTGAGGGCCCTCAGCCTCAAAGCGTAGCCGAGGGATGTTTGTTTAGGAGAGGAGTGTAGCAGTTGCACCAAAGGCCGCAACTGCGAAGCGACGACAGGGCGTAGACGAGGGATCTGAGCGTCTAAAACTCGAATGATTCACGTTTGCAGAAATTCCTTATTTCGCGGATTTCACTTCTTATTTAGGTTGGCACTTCCCATTCAGCGTCTTTTTTAGCGGGAAGATGGCTACGTTTGTCGTGTTTATATCGCAATTTTCCTATAAAAGTAAAACACCTATAAGGGGCGGGCAGGTGGGCACTAGGTATTGGCAAGATCACATCTACTTACTTCGTCACTCTTAAGACAATTTATTCCAGTCCTTCTTACTTTTCTCCGCGTTTTCAACGGGGACCCCATAAGAGCAAAATAGCCTTAATATTTAGTCCATCTTTCGCCATACTGGGTTAACATAGCCATAGAAATCCTCGAAGTGAGTGACAGATTAAAATGGCGACCACGACAGTATACATCTACGAAAATGGCTGATTTAGTTTTCATACCCCCCTACTCACGGAACGCCTGAATGATACTGGCCCGCGAAAAATGTACATTTACTTTCTTAAAAGATAGTACATTAAGATAACATGAAACAAGCTTCTATGCTTATGTCTAAGTTTCATTTTGAATGGCCCCAACACGTTGTTATGCATCGTTAGTATTATGCAAATGAGAAACGGCAAGTAGGTCCCCCGCTACGACACAGACGAACTCATATAGCAGTGCCGTGGAAGCGGCGGGCTGCCAGTCGCACCATTCAAAAGAAACCCGATGGAAATAATTCAAGAAAGTGTTCTTTTATCATCTAAGCGAGAATTTGAGATATTGTGCAACTTTATAGAATAAAAGATTATTGCTATTCATTTATAAACCTGGCAAAAAGTCAAGTATTCTGAAGAAACTCCGCTAATCTTTGGAATTTTCGGCATTTAAAAATGCAGAGAAGGAGCTTAAAGCTGCTTGGCAGAGGGTTTACAGAGAACAAGGAAGCGCTGCAAGGAAAGCTATGAATGTTTCATGAAATGCGAAGAAGGAAAAACGCCGGACTATCCATCCAGTGTGTCTAATACCGCTTCTATCTCTGGAAGCCTTAAAAATACATGGAGCTCCGGCACTGTAACGAATGTAGCCTGTCAAACTTAATTTTCTGGCGCTCACGTGTCAGTTCGAGGCAACATACCTTCACGAGTCGCATCAGAAAGTGCATTACGGAGCCGTCAGTACCGTTAAAAAACTCATTAATTCCTTCTTTTACTCTCTCTTTTTATTTTCTCTCATACTTACATACAACTAGAGCAAGTATTGCAGTCCACCCAAAAACTCATACCGAGATTTCACCGTAAATACAGGTTCTAAGTTCTCCTGAATAAATAACAGCATAAGAAAAAGTTCTGTATATGTGCGCAACTCTAAAGCAAAAATTTGATTAAATAGCAAACTTGGTATTTATTCTGCGTTTTCCAAGGATGCGACAGAAAGCTTTTAACGAAAATCCCTTCGCCCCAAAGTTACTATAGGTAAACAACTTCGGCCAAAGTCGCTGCAACTTATTGTATATATTTTATTTCTCATTGGCTCTTGCACAGGTGGTTGTCGTATGCCTCTCTTTAATTATTTTATAGATACAGAGGGGAGCTACTCGCTTGCAAAAGGCACCGGTAAATCAAACAGGAACTTCAAATGCGAGGCAACGACGAGGGACGCAGCTAAAGTTAAATTCCAAAATAATTGCTATACCAACATAATACCTGGCTTAAGGGAGAGGAAGGATTCTATTCTACCATAATTGAAACTTTCAAACGTGGATGGAACTCAGTTTTAATGGATGAAGTTAGATACTTACATACCTTTGCCCATTGCCTGCCGACGAGGACATCGTGCTTTAGCAGTTTCCCGTCTGTCTCACACGAAGCTTACTTGCTGACTCTTACAAAAACCCACGCCAAATTGACAAGACGCTCTCTGGGCACCGAGGTTAGACACGGCAGTTTGTCTGTGAGTAGGGGTGAGTCAGGGGAAACAGTGTCAAGGGAGGGGATAGCGTTACTGACGCCCGAGGTTGGCGTGGGTTTTTGTAAGAGTCAGCAAGTAAGCTTCGTGTGAGACAGACGGGAAACTGCTAAAGCACGATGTCCTCGTCGGCAGGCAATGGGCAAAGGTATGTAAGTATCTAACTTCATCCATTAAAACTGAGTTCCATCCACGTTTGAAAGTTTCAATTATGGTAGAATAGAATCCTTCCTCTCCCTTAAGCCAGGTATTATGTTGGTATAGCAATTATTTTGGAATTTAACTTTAGCTGCGTCCCTCGTCGTTGCCTCGCATTTGAAGTTCCTGTTTGATTTACCGGTGCCTTTTGCAAGCGAGTAGCTCCCCTCTGTATCTATAAAATAATTAAAGAGAGCATACGACAATACCGAGATTTCACTGTAAATACAGGTTCTAAGTTCTCCTGAATAAATAACAGCATAAGAAAAAGTTCTGTATATGTGCGCAACTCTAAAACAAAAATTTGATTAAATAGCAAACTTGGTATTTATTCTGCGTTTTCCAAGGATGCGAGAAAAAGCTTTTAACGAAAATCCCTTCGCCCCAAAGTTACTATCGGTAAACAACTTCGGCCAAAGTCGCTGCAACTTATTGTATATATTTTATTTCTCATTGGCTCTTGCACAGGTGGATTTTAAAGAGTTGCCTCTTATCTCGATCTATTATTTTTAAAACATTATCAATTTATAAGAAGAATGTGGCACAGTTTTTAAATGAAATGAAAGTAATTTATGCATTTAATAAATTACAAATCCAAGGGATAGACAAGGATTCACACATATGATTATTTTGAATACATTGTGTAATAATTATCAATTAATATTCTTCGAAAATACCATATAGTTACAACCTGGGGTGAGGGCCTAAAGGTTTCCAGCAAAAATACTACATTTGAATCACCCCAACATGCACATAGGGAAGCGTAGCTACAAAAACAGCGAGAGGACTAGGGCATTGTTATTCACGATCCGGTACAGGCGTGGGGTATTTATAACAAATTACACAGATTTCACATTATTCACATGGTGTCACTACATCATTACACAAAACAGATAAAGAAAGAATTGAGGGGAGATGCCTCGCATACGAACTACATTTACACTCTTTTACAAACACACACCAGACTGAGACTCGCACACACAAAGAAGTAACGCTAAACTATCACCCCTCTCTCTCCACCTCCAGCTAGGCTCGCCTGCTAGAGGTGGCGAGTTGTCATGTCAGACGGAATTCAAGTCCAAAGCCGAAAGAATTACCGCAACAATGCTGTCGCCAATTCGACGCAATAATGTGTCTGGCATGACAATAGCTACTAATATGCCAATATAAAAAGCAATGTTTGCAAAAATTACTTATATATTATGAAAAATCAGTTAAAATTGTATTAATTATAAAGGATAAAGAAAAAGAAAAATTAATAACGTGAAAAGGGGAATACGTTACAAAGAAAGAGGGAAAAACATTGCATTCGCAATATTTTAAACATGCATGACATAAAAAAGGTCAACGAAAGAGAAAATCATAATTGAAGATGTTAAAAAATGAATTTGATTGTTAAGGTGCTATTTATATTAATATTCGATTTATTCAACTTCTAGAAGTTGTACATAAATTGTAATTTATTTCATTATGCTTAGCAACCAAGCTAGGATAAGTAAACAACATTCAACTTTTTTATTGCTTAAAGAAAATTGTTTACAAAAGAAGAAGCTGCAAATACTTACTTAAAAGGTAAATTATATTACAGTGTATGGAAGAGATGATCAATAAAGTTTATTTTTGAACTAGCATAAAGAGTCAACAAGCAGAATTATTATTATAAAATTGTAAGTAAATAAAATCGAATTAGAAAGATAACCCCTATTTTACGTTTTATCATTCACATTGCGCGTGAGAATTAATTATGTTTCAGTGAAACTTCTCATTGCTATTCTTATTTCAAATATCTTCCCTGGATAACAGTAAATTGCCGTTAACTGAGCCATACGTAATTAAAGGTCACTTAAAATATATCGACAAATCAAATAAATTAAAACAAATTTTTAACAAGATATTAAATTGCAAACACAGGCTGTCGAATTCCAACAATAACTAAGTGGAGTAAATTATCCGCCAAGAATCATTTCTGCCAAACCAGGCAGGCACAATAATACCAACTGATTTTATTAGAGCGGTAAATTCAAATCGGGCAATTACAAGTTACAGCATCCGAGGCTACCAGATCATTAGAGACGTACAAGATCAACCCACTTCTGAGGCGGAGATTACGTTTCAAATTTAATGACCTGACTTGTGATGTCCCATATTGCCGCAGGATACCCACGGTCGACCATCCCACCTCCACCAACAATAATTGTAGGTCAAACCAAGCATCCTCGTTTTCAATGGCTACTCTTGTTTTCGTATGCATAGAATTTTCAATCAACTGTCTAAGTTGCATCTTCACGAGGGACTGACGCATCAACCTGGACCACACTTGTCACAAATGCTGGAAAATATCACGTGATACATCCGGAAAATAGGTCATTGTATTTCAAAGCTGCAAATGTAGCAAACCATTTACTCTGGTTTTAATAACCCAACATGGAATTTAAAGCTGAATTATGCCTGGATGTTTCTGGCTATTCAATTCACTAAAATCTCCTTTTAAAAAAATCTGATGTGTTACACTCACATGACTTTCTCTACTCTTGTACAAACTATTTTTACAAACGCTTATTCTCCATATGCTTCATGTTAATCGAGATAAACATTTGCAGACTCTATCTTATTGGTAATTTTCTTGTAGATGTAAGGGGAATATATATTTACTAGGGCAATATAGAAATACAGTAGCCTTTAAGCACATACATATCTCTTAATAGCTGTTTGCTAGGTGCAGCACCATTCTCTTTGCCACAGATTAATACTCTTTGCATATCCAAGATAAAAAAAATGAATAACGAATTCCCATTTGAGAAAATAAGTATTGAAAAATTTAAGGGAATAACAAGCAAAATCTGCAAAATGGTTCACTCAACAAAAATATGTATATGACATAAATTGCGTATTTTAAGGCGATCTACATTTTTTGTGTAGTAAAATTTTGTCTATCTCTATGGTTTACCAGTCATGCAAAAGTCGTTCACAATGAAGAATACTTTTGGAGACATTCCCAGAAAATTCAAGATATACATTTTATTTGTCATGAAAATATCTTAACATATGATATTTTAATCAAAATCGTTAGTCATTTTTATAAAATTTTCGAAAAATG
Source organism: Deroplatys truncata (assembly GCA_030765065.1). Taxonomy (NCBI): domain Eukaryota; kingdom Metazoa; phylum Arthropoda; class Insecta; order Mantodea; family Mantidae; genus Deroplatys; species Deroplatys truncata. The sequence continues at coordinate 298,053,727 of CM060975.1, read as the reverse complement.
TTCCATGTAAAGGGTGACCTGGGGTGGGGGGATTTTCTTGAAAACCTTCGTGTCGCATCTCTGGAAGATACTGAACCTAAATACCAAGTTTGGTGTTTATCCGACTGTTCGTTTCTGAGTTATGCTGTTCACAGACAGACACACGGATATGTTTCCAAAAATGCTTTTTTGTGATTCAGGGGTCTCAAAACATATATTTCCGGTGAAATCTCGGTATCGAATTTTTGGGTGGAATACAATACTTCCCCTACTTACTATACGTAGTAGAGAAAGTAAAAATGCCAAAATAGCGCGTGTTGAGATAATGCTATGAAGAGTAAAATGCATATGTGAATTTACTGGAATACACTGTAAAGTCCTCTCCATTTTACTGAATCTTCTTTATTTTGGAAATCATAAGAAATAGGTAAATACCCGCTAAAGATCTCTTTGAAATATATAGTTTCTTTGAAATAGAATTGTTCATAGCACTGGCCATTACTGAAGTTAAAATAATTGTTTTTCTTTGAAAATTTGCTATTATTCTTTTCTCTCTCTCTCTTCTCACGGGCTCTTTAATGGCAATGATCTATAGTTAAATCATGTTTCTGCATGTTACATGTAACTAAATGTTAGTTCACCTTTTATTTGAATAGTACAGTATAGTATATAAGCGATGAATTAATTTGTAATATTTGTAATGTGTAGAGAACGTCGTGAGAATATTATTGTTTTAAACCCATATTCCCTTTAAACTCATTATTTTAGAATTTACATATCAACATGTGTTTCCTGTTCTATAAGACACAATGTGATAAATTAAAATTAAGAGCCAACAACTATTTTAATTAGTAGACAAATCTGCCCACCCAAAAATCTCAACTACCAGCTGCCGCAGCTGAAAAGGAAATTCAAACTATTGTTTTATTTAATGGGACAAACAAACTAAATTGCGAGCTTATAAATAACCTCCCTCTAGCTTTCCCCATCTCTTGAAGTTGTATATAAACTAATTTTTAGGAGTAAGGATGTGCAAATATAAATTATAAATGCCAACTAAATGGATAGAAAGAACGTATGAAGCATTGGTAGAAGCAAGAATCCTATATGCAGTAGAAATTTGGGGGGGATCTGAATTAAGCAGAAAAATAGACCAGAGCTACAGAATGTTCTTAAATAGCTATGGGGTTAACAAGATCAGCACCCGGGGAAGTAGCATTAGCAGAATTAGGAATAACAAGAAGAAAGGGAGTGATACTGGAAAGGATATTAAAACTTTGGTTTAGATGCCTGAGAAAAGATAAAGAGGAAATTCTAAAGATATGCATGGAACAACAAAAGAGTATAAAAAATATAAATAGCTGGTGGACAGGGGTAGAAAAAATTATGGAGAAGATAGGAATGGGAGATATCTGGAGAACAGGAGAAAGAAATAGTAATGGTTTCTGGATAGCAGTAAGAAACAGAGTGGAGGACATAGAAAGACAAAAAATTTGGGGAAGCTTAGAAAATAAAAAGTCACTAGGGTTCTATAGATTATTAAAAAGGAAATGGGGAAGGGAAGGGTATGTGGATTATTGTAATAGAAAAAGAAGTGTTTGCATAGATGAGAACAGGATCAATGTACCTGAGAGGGCTAAGAGGCAGAAAAAACAGAATTTGTGAATTATGCAGAGGCAGTGAAAGCACAGAGCATTATGTGACAGAATGCAAAGAATTAGCAGAATGGAGACAAAAAGTATGGGAAGAAAAATGGGAAAAAATAGATAGGAAAGTAGTAGCAATTAAAACGCTAAAGAGAAAAGAAGAAAAGGAAAATAAGAATTTGGGGGAGTTCTTAAAGAAAGTAAAAGAGAAATGGATTAGAAAAGTAAGAGAGATAAGAAAAGTAGAAAGGCAAACGGAGGAAGGAGAAGACAGGCAATAGGGAATAAAGATAGCAAGGGATGCTTAGACGAACCAGAAGGCCAGGGTGTCAGGGAAAAACAGCAGCACAGCTGGCAAGAAATTTGTACACAGGTTAAGTTAGTCCTTAAGTAGAACATTGTAAACAGAATTATGTAGAAAAAATGTACAAATAAAGTATGTATCTAACTAATTTTTCGCTAATGTATGAAGTGACAACATTTTTAAAAACTATCTACACTTCTATTTTTACGTTTTATGTCGATCTTTTAAATTAACCTTTTGAGAGAAGATAAACTGGTTGTTGCTTCAATACGGTAAAAGAACACTAGCAATGAAGTTACCATTATAATCCTTTACAGTAAGTACATAATGTTTTATACGTATTGTTTTAGTACACAATGTAAGCATTTAATGTGATACTTTCACATGACATTATCTACCCTCTATCGTATTTTAGTGGGTATACAAAATAGTCTCACTAGCGCTTATTTTTATATCTACTTTACTTTAAACCGAATAAACCATTGCAGGAATAGCTACTTTACACATTTCGTAGATACAAAGGGAACAACGACAATCAAATGTTGAAGGGGAGATAGATGTATATTAGCACCTAATAATGAAATTTTTAATTTTTCCCCACGAGTCTTAACCTGGGATATTAAAAGTTGGCATAACAATTTAAAACATATGTACTTTTGTGTATTTTTCAGAATTTTGTGATTACAATTTACATATTTCCAATTTTTTTTAAACTTCTACGCAAGCATTAAACTTGAAACTTTGTATGTGTATTAAGCATGCATAGGGTAAAAAGTTCCTGCAGTAGTTATTTTAACTTAGGTTTTTTATTAATTAAAAAATTATTGTATACATAGTAAATTTTAACATATTTTTCAAAGTCTTTAAACATATAAAACTCATTAAAATGATACATTGAAACTACATTTAATGTTATAAAGCTGTGTGCAAAGTTTCATGTGTATATACTCAAAAGAATTGTATTAAAAGGGTATAAGAACATTGAAAATGGTACGTTTCGAAAACATAGTTTAAATATTATAATATAGTTATTTTACATTTAAAAAATATCTATTTTTAAAAATATATTTAATTGATTGCAGAACGTTTAAGCGTATTTTTCAGAAAGAATTATTTAAATATCTGCATTATTTTCAAAGTAATAATTTAAAAGGAAAAATCTTACACCATGTTGTAGATAGTGTCAGTGAGAGCCACGCCTACTATTTATTAATTTGAAAGTTTTATAAACATATTACTATACTCACATTTTTTCAACTAATATTGAATTAAAACATTAAACATGTATGGCTCTGAAGAATTTTAACACGTCAGAGATGCAAGTTTGCGGCATAGAAGTAGCCAAAACTTTGCTAAATCAATAGAGAGTCATAGCACTTCTGTGCTATGGAATTATGTTTAAATTTTAAGGACCACTTAGGTAACTCAGAAAACAAAATATTGTAATATACTATGCCAAGAGTGTGTACAGTTTGTTTAAACAATTTTTTTTCTTCAAATTTTTGGGCAATTTCCTCTTAAGAACTTGTACGCTGGCCTTAAAATTCCACACTGTTTCAACGAGAAACAACTGAATGTTGACAGTATCTTAAAACAATGGCTAAGTATTGAACCATTAATAACGGATATCTCGGAAATGACTAATGCTACCAAAACAGTTATTTGAAATAAATTGTGTATGTTAAAATGATATACATTTCTTGTGTAACGTTTTCGTCTATCGCTTAACTTTACCATTTATATAGGATTATAAAAAATTCCTTCCTAATAAAGAGGAAGGAATTTTCTATTCCCAGAAAATTCAAGATATACATTTTATTTTTATGTAAATATCTTTACATATAACATTCTAATCAAAATCAAAGGAGCCATCTTTTAGAAAATAAAAAATTTCTAAAAATGTTCCATGTAAAGACCATTTTTAGGTAGGGGATTTTCTTGAAAATCTTCGTGTCGCATTTTTTAAAGGTACTAAACCTAGATACCAAGTATGGTATGTGTCCAACTTTTCGTTTTTCAGTAATCCTGTTCACAGACACACACACAAACACCACACACACAGATTCCGCATGAAGCTTTTTCTAAAAATGATTTTTTTCTTGTATTTGGGGGCCTCATAACGGTATTTCCCGTGAAATCGGTAGCGAATTTTTGAGTGAAATGCAATACCTTCTCTATATACTATGTACGGGTAAGAAAGTAAAAAATGGAAAGTGGGGATTTTATAAAAATACCAATGAAATAAACTAGATGGTCTTTGATTGGATTTTGAGTTAAAGATTTCTTTTAGATTGGTTATCTAAACATCTGTGCTATCATACCTAGATTTAAAGAGAGAGAGAGAGGGGGGAGAGAGAGAGAAATCATTTAAGAGTCTGTTACTAGCACTTCCATTTTAAAAATATGCTCTCCTACCTTGGCACCAGACACATAAGTTAAATCAGCATCAGAACCCACTTACCTGAAACAAAAGAAACATTTATGTTAGTTTATTTGTGCTTAGTTGTGACAAATTGCAATACACTCTTACTGTTGAGTACTGGAGATAAATAATGGTAATGCCTTTTATTGGGAAATGGACGTTTAGTGTGCAAAATGTACAATAAATAATGAGGCAGTATTTTTAACACAAATGATTTCGGTCTAGTTATATATAAATTCAATAACAGCCCGCCTTAAAGCAATATGTGTATGTAACAATACATAAAAAGAGTATATTACAGTCATTATATAATTTTATATTATTGTATATTATTGTATACATGTTCAATAATGATATATGAATGTATTACGTAATTTAATAATGTAGGAGCTGTGAGAATAATAGGTTAAAAGTTGCTAACAATGAGGTAATAATGAGGTAACCTTGAGGCAATAATGAGTTTGAGAGTTTAATAATACTACTTGTGATTCTTGGAAGCAATAATGTAATTTTAGTGACGGTTTATAAAAAAATAGCCAATCAACAACCCGAAAAATCTTTAGTTAAATCAAGGTATTCTATTGGAGTAGGATTAGCCAATCAGAAACTGAAAAGGAGAAAATTTTACAAATTTAGAGTTCAGTTGCCTGCAGACAGCGTTACTAACCAAACGCAAAAAGCGTCCTCAAGAAATTTAATACGTATTTGTGTGAGACGAAAAGAGTTTGTGTTAAAAAAATGCAAGTAATTCATAAAAGAATCTCACAGCTCTCTATCAGTGAAGTGTTATATAAATCGTATCAAGCATTAATAAAAGGAGTGAAGTAAAATTATAATCTGTGTAAGCCTACATTCTTGTCGCACGACAACATTGCTAAGAGAAACGTGTCTCTAACAAAAATACTGACGCAGCCGAGGCAAACATAAATATTTAATACTTAAAGAAGCAGTCAAATTACAAAGTTAATATTTTTAAAAATTGGGGCAAAGGCTACCGGGTACTATACGTGCGGTTGCAATTACTACAAGTTCGGCTCCCCAACAGTTGAACTATAATGCAACTCCTACTTCAAATTGGCTTTCCATACGTGAAGCAAAACAACTACTTCTTCATTACGATGCCAACAATGTAGGCAGCGGTACTTTTAGTGCAACTTAAAGTGAATGCAGACTGAAATTAAACATGGTTAAAACATTTAATAGTCTTCTTCTTTAATTGATTACCTTCCTATTTTTACAACTTACAACGCCAGGACTTACAAGTCAATGCCTTGGGTTAGTAGCCTCTCGAGGAGCAAGCAAACTCTGGATCATAGCACATTCAGGATGGGTAATCAGACCAATGCCTTGTATGGCGGTGAAGAAGGAGGAAATGATATGCAGTGATGAAAGGGGTGATAGGAACATACGCCTAGCGACCGAGGAAAACGCGAAAAACCCATCGGTCAGATTGGTCGGCCCCGGAGATTTGAATTCGAGACCTCCCGAATGCTGCCATAGATGTAAGAACGTAGGCTTTCACGGCCGTTGTCACAATTATAACTAATATAATTTTCCGGGCTGTTATGCCGTGGTCTGCTGAAGAAAGATTTCCCAGACGTTTCGTCCACAACTGCGGTGGACATCTTCAGTGGCGCGGACGAAGTCTTCTCGGTGAAAGTATCGCAGCGTCTGATGCGTTGGCCGTTAGTGCCGCTCTCTTTATAGTGTGGACGCTCTCTGCTGATTGGCCCGCTGGTATGAGGGGGCTGGCGCCGGCTGTGTTGTTGCTCTCTTCTGATTGGCTCGCAGTGTTTTTCGATTTTGTATGACCTTTCTTGTTTTTGATGACTAGATGCCAGTTACTGTTGAGTTTCAATGCTTCTTCTTTCCTATTGAAATTATTGGGATGTTTGTAAATCCCTATTGCTTCGCGTTGTAGCCGGGTATGGTAATGTTTTATGGAGGAAAGAATGTTGGTGTCCTGAAATCTAATAATGTGTTCGCCCTCGGCTTCAATGGCATGTTCGGCGACTGCCGATTTTTCTGTATGGCCCAGGCGGCAGTTTCTTTTGTGTTCGCTCAGTCTGGTGTTAGCGCTCCGCTGTGTGGTACCAATGTACACTGAACCACACGAACAAGGAATACGGTAAACACCGGCCGATGACAGGGGATCTCGGGGGTCTTTGAATTGGGAATTCGTTATTCATTTTTACTTTCTCTACTACGTATAGTAAGTAGGGGAAGTATTGTATTCCAACCAAAAATTCGATACCGAGATTTGAGACCCCCCTGAATCCAAAAAAAAAAAGCATTTTTGGAAACATGTCCGTGTGTGTGACTCTGTGAATAGCATAACTCAGAAACGAACAGTTGGATAAACACCAAACTTGGTATTTAGGTTTATCTTCCATAGATGCGACAAGAAGATTTTCAAGAAAATCCCTTCACCCCAGATTACCCTTTACATGGAACATTTTTCGAAAATTTTAATATTCTCAAAAATGGCTAAAACGATTTTGATTAAAATCTCATATATTTAAGATAACTTCATGTCAAATAAAATGTATATCTCGAATTTTCTGCGAATGTCTCCAAAAGTATTCTTCATTGTGAACAACTTTTGCATAACTGGTAAAGAGATAGACAAAAGTTTACTACACAAAAAATGTAGATCGCGTTAAAATACACGATTTATGTCATATACATGTTTTTTGTTGAGTGAACCATTTTCGAGATATTGCTTGCTATTCCCTTAAATTTTTCAATATTTTCTCAAATTGGAATTCGTTATTCATTTGTTTGTCTTGGATATGCAAAGAGTATTAATCTGTGGGAAAGGGAATGGTGCTGCGTCTAGCAAGCAGCTATTAAGATTTATGTATGTGCTTAAAGGCTACTGTATTTCTATATTGCCCTTGCAAATACAAAACAAGGGGAACATAGTAGGCCTTAAGCGATAGTCAAATATTTTTAGAACTGGTCGCTATGTGTAAAATGTAATTCTCTTTGCATGTCAAAAGATCGTTTCAGCAAATGTTTATCTCTGTTAATATGAAATAGATGGAGAATAAGAGTTTGTACAAGAGTAGAGAAAGTCATGTGAGTGTAACACATCAGATTTTTACACGATTACTTTCCCATGGCACTGACATTATCTGTTCACAGTACAAATCGTCATACTTCAATTTATCTTAATTCGTTGTAGACGTTGTATTGGCGCTATTCTTTCATCTGGTATAACCTACATAATACTAAATGAAAAAAGTTATGAATTCAGAAGAAACTGAAATGGAAGAGCGAGGTTAAATTAAAGAAGCAGCAGAAACAATAGTACTAGAACTACTTACCCAAAAACCCAGAAAGCAATACGATATAGGATTTAATCGCTTCATTGGCGAAACATGTTGAACATAATTTCACTAAAAATGACTGCTAGTGAATCAACAAAACATCAAAACATCTGACATCTCGCTTTTTTAATGTCATTTGTCTTGTTTCGACAACCGTGATCTCTGTTAGTTTCAGGAATCAATATAACATTATTTATATTTTATAAATTCGAGAGCTGTCTATCAAAAATAGTATACACGACAGTGTTAAAAGTGTTTTTTTCCTTTTATTATTATCTATTAGGATATAAGATCCTACTTCTTTAAAAGCTATATGCACTTGCAAATGCTGTGGACTGTTCGTTTCGTAATTTTACGCCCGAAAAAGTCCATAGCCCTCCGCCGGGTTTGAACCCATGATCTCCGGAACTAGAGGTTAGCATGGCAATCACAACACCACGGAAGACAACTATTTATCCTTGTATACCTACATATACAGCATGTTTCAAAAATAGAGAGCATAAATTCAGGTATGCATTCTCCATATATAGACAATAAAAAGTGTACATCATAACATGTGTCCGAAATACTTGGCCTTCAAAACAGTGATATTCACCCCAACGTTTTTTCTTCCCGCAGAAGTTGCCGTGACAGAAGATATTAACAAGGCACTCTGACAGTTCATTCCGAGGCGAAGGGCACCTATAGCAGAGTTCCCTCTGATGTAAATAGAAGCACGTGCTTCGGCTTGTCACGAACCCAAGAATACACTCTTACGCCAACGTAAGTAGTTCCTTAATACGTGTATTGTATTATGAAATATTAGAGCAGGAAAGGTATAGAACTGCAAATTTTATTGCTGTTATCATAAGAACTCGTCGTTAAAGGTAATGGATATATACCAGCTGTTAAGAGATTACAAAATATTATTTTCGCCTGCTGTTGCGCTAACGCAGAGAGCATCTTGCTTGTTAATACCAACCAAATGCACTACTGCCACTCTCTTACATACACAAGAAATGCAGCAATGAATTCCCAGAGGTGCTATCTGAGTACCGAATGAACACTTTGCGTAACACAGGAAATATGATAAGCGAACAGTCATTCATAATACACTAACACACAGCTCAGCTCAGGTCAAATCTTGTGATTTAGTCAGTTGGTATTTGAGTTCACATGGCAGAGGAAGGTGCGTGTACTGCGAATAAACTGTTCAAACACAGAAGCGGGAAACAGTTAAAAAGTTGCTAAAAACAAACAATACTTCATCTATTCAACTCACTATTACAAAAATACCCGGCACTTGCATTAGTGCATATTACGAAACTGATATCGGATTTTACAGGCGTTTCAGTGAGAAGTGTAACGAAAGCGAACACGGAATATAAACAGACATATAGAAGAGGATAAAATGTGGGAACTTATTTTAAGTGCGGCAATGTTGTGGATAAGCTTGTCATTATTTTGGAGAGTAGTTCTGATTCTGATATGGCAGCCGAGTCATCTTCGGAGGATTCGGATTTGGGTGTTGCACTTTTGCCCGAGGATTGTGATCAACGCAAGTAAAATGTTCATTGCCGCATACTTATAAAATCGATTGTTACCTCAGGTTGCATTTTGAACTATGATTCTCACCCAGGGCGCCTTTTTTATAGATTAAATAGTGTTCAACAAGCACATGAGAGGGGAACAAGCTGCCATTAGGGGCGGGGATTGCGAACTACTTTCGCGCGGATAATACAAAGAGTTTGTTTTCAGTGAAAGGCACTCTGGTTTGGAATGGACAGTAGTGTTGTGTTTGGAGTTCGACTGAGCGACGTGTACTCAAATCAGGAGGTGGCAGAAACGCACTTCCTGTACGGTAGGCTGCGCTGGCTCGTCGTTTGTACTAAGAGAGATACCCACAGCGAAGATGTCCAGACTGGAAGACATTTGAACGTCTCCATCGCCGTCTGTACGCTCATGGTATGTTTGCATCTCCTGGTTTGGGGAGGGAACGACTAAGGTCTACAACACCAGACGTAGAGGAGGAGATTTTGGATTCTGTGCACACGAATCCTCCTATCAACGAAGGTTGTCGTTGCAAGTGAATTTTCCTCATACGACTGTCCGGAGACTTGCGAGAGCAACAGTTGTATCCTTATCATTTGCAACGTGTACAGGCCTTGTCACCAGCAGATTATCCTGCTCGATTGATGTTCTGTCAGTGGTTCGTGCAGTTGTGTGCTACAAATCCGAACTTTCCTGCCTTAGTATTATTTACAGATGAAGTACAGTTCACACGAGATGTCATTACAAATTTACACAATCAGCATGTATGAGCATAAAAAACCCCAAATCCAATTCTTCCATCTCATCACCAAGTGCGGTTCAATCTCAACATGTGGCCGGTATCATTGGTGGACCCCATGTACTTGTAAACAGATTTACGGGGCAGGCGTACACAAACTACCTGGAAAACACCATACCTCATATGTATGAAGAAAATCACTGAGTGTCGTCATCCGTGGTGCATTGGTTGTCATGCTAGCCTCTAGTTCCTGAGGTCGCGGACTCAATCCCGATGGAGGGCGATGCATTTTTTTCGGGCGTAAAAATCCTTAGCATGGCTTCTTTCGGAAGGGAAGTAAAACCGGTGGTCCCGTGTCGTAGATTTACGGCACGTAAAAGAACTTCAAGTCTGACAAAGAGGCCTCTGAACAAAATTACCGATCTTTCACGCCTAATATAAAATGGGACGCTAAGGACATCAGCAGTTTAATAGCGTCCATAAATAAAACTAAAAAAAAATCCAATGAGCATTTGCCAACAAGCTCACTTCTTGCACGATGGCGCTCCTGCACACTTCAATCATACCGCTCGCCGGTACTTGAATCGAAGGTTTCCTGATCGATGGATAGGCAGAAGTGGCCCAATTGCTTGGCCACCACGCTCACATGATTTGGACCCTGTCGATTTCTACTTGTGGGGCCATTTAAAAGCGTTGGTGTATTCGTCTCCGGAATCCATTCAAAATCGAATTGTGGCAGGTTGTGAGGAAATACGCAATACTCCTGGAATTTTGGGTCGTATTTGCAAGGCCATGAGACGTCGATATGAGGCCTGTATTCAAGCAGGAGATGGACAATTAGAACATCTTCTGTAAAGAAAACTATCTGCGGTAAGGAATACATTCCCATGAATACCACTGTTTTGAAGGTCATAACTCCAGAAACCAAGCTATTCCGGACACATGTTGTAATGGACTTGTTTTGTCTACATATGGGGAATACATACCTGAAATTATGCCCTTTACGCTTGAAACATGATGTATATTGTATAACTTAGTATAATTTGTAGTATTAAAACACGTTAGAAATAAACAAAATAATATTGTTACTGGGATTTAAGTCGAATTTATAGTTACACTTAGTATGATACAGACATGGTGTCGCCTATGAATACCTACTCAGTTGTTGCTGTCTAAAGTGTCACGCCGCTCCGCTAGATGTCGCTATGCTGCTTTTCGTACTCGTACAACGTTGTTGAATTACAATTTTCTAATATTTCTCTTTTCATAATTGTGTTCATAAATGTGTTATATACGCTTTAATGAATGGATTATGGAAAATTATTTTCTGCATAAATGGATGAATAAGCTATTGTTATATAAAATTCAGATTTTTTCGAGTTTGTGTAATTATGTGTGTTATCTGCTATCGAAAGAGAAGTATATCTACACGGATTTAAAACCTCTCGTGAATTTAGAGTTTGAACTATACTGGTTTTCAATTTCATCTGCGCACGCTTTTCACCACAGATCGCCTTAAGCCCTTGTACACATAAAACTTTTTTTTTTCAATTCAAGAGTTTACAAAAAAAATTGTCAAACATTTTTCGGTATGTGACAAGACTTGACAATGTCATAAATGTGTATTTACAAGTTGTCCTTTTTCAAACTGAAACCCTTCAGAACACATTAATAAATTTATCACCCACAAAGCAACTTACTATTTGCGTCACGCTATAACAGTTTGCGATGAGATACTGTTCTTTACTAATATTATTTAGCACTTTCGCGTGTTATATCCAATGAAGTCACATTACGATTATGGAATACAATGGAAATAACACCAGCTGATAGGTTAACCACATTATATAACATTGCATTAATGTATACTTAGTTCGGAAATCTGCCTGGCAATTATTTCTTCATATGCCTTCATCTGCTCCACCTTGTGGTAATCCACATAGTCCTAGACATACGCACATGACCAGCTTATGTATAACCTAATCAGTTCACATACATCATACCTTGGCCGGGTAGCCATTTTTGTTTACTTTTCGTTTTCCGCCATGTTGGAGATTTCGTGACGCACTGTAAATACTCGCATTTCATTGGCTAAAGCCATAAAATCATTGTCAAACCTTTGATCGTTTAGATCATGTCCTTATTTGTTTTCAAGACTTTCAAAGACTTTAAAAGTATTGGAAACAATTTGTCAGGAAACGTTGTAAAGTTGTGACAACTCTTGAAAGGTGTTGTAAAGTACTGATTTTGACAAACATTTGATCGTGTACAAGGAGCTTTAGAGACAAGAATCTGAAACTGTTTCGTAAGCATAGAAAGACAAACAAAAGAAGCGTATGAAAATACATCGCACTAATTATTCAGATTGTACATTCTTTAACCATGAATGACTGAAATCTTCAACGCAATATAATGCTATTTTAAACAGTTGCTGCCACCTCCTTGTACAGTGATTGTGCTATACCTACGCTTTGCATTTCGCACTTTGTTGCCCATTTTAGGAGCAGTTTCTAAGCAACAAGAACAGAGCATTAAAATTCTAGCGGAGGATGAAATTGTGCTTCTCTTGCCAAATCGATGTACCAAGTCATAAAAACTTTACCCATTACGGCCTAGAGAGTTCCAAGTCTTTCTTCTGCACAGCTCGTTTGCCTCTCCTTGCGCAGCATCCCTCCTTCCTTTTTCTTAACAAGTGCCGAGACCAAACGGAGTTTTGATCAATGGTTAATCCAGAAGCAGGGTAATTATACAGAATGGACGATTCAGATTGTTAGTGATAATCTTAAGCAGTTTCGAGATGGCATGAACAAAACAAACTCGCAGAATAAAATGTCAAATGCTACATGAAGCAGCTAAATACAGGGTTCCAAATCATTGCAACAACAACTGTAATCTTCAGGATCAATAAGGAGAAGTACGGCGCTTTCAAGTTAAGGTAAAGATACTGAAGAACGGAGGGGCACCCGAAACTGGGGTAGTGCACCGCATGCAGGCCATCCGTCCCCATGTGCTTCTACCGTGACCCCTGAGAGGGAGGGATGAGGGGAAAGACCCAAAGGACGACCAGATCCGGATAACAATGGCCGCAAGCGTGAACGGGGTGCCTTATGCTTTCAGACTGAACGCATCCGACGCCGCCCGGATGCAGGTCCTGACTGAGAACTGTCCCTGGGACATCAGAAAGAAAGCTATAGAGAGCGCACAGAGACCGCCCAGCCGCAACCCACCGCCTGGTCCTTCAACCCTGAAACAGATTAAGGAAGATGATGGGTACAGGAAAGTCGTAGTAGAAGATGAACTACCCCAGCATTCGCATGCCGATCCAGGGAAACAGGAAACCGCCTAGTATGTTAATGTGAAACTCAACATGATGAGCGAATTAAATGCATATTAAGTAATAAACACATGAGAAAAGACAGAAAATTGTTAAATCGTAAAACTTTTAACTGAAAATATGCGGTTTGTTGCACTCACATGACTTTCTCTACTCTTGTACAAACCATTTTTACAAACGCTTATGCTCCATCTACTTCAAGTTAATCGAGATAAACATTTGCAGAAATTATTTTATTGCTAAGGTGAATATGGTAGGCTTTAAGCGATAGTCAAATATTTAAATCGCTGGTTGCTATGTGCAGCATTCCATTCTCTTTGCATGTCCAGGACATAAAAAAATGAATAACGAATTTGAGAAAAAGTATAAGTATTGGAAAATTCATTTCTCGGAAATGTGCCACTCGAAAAAAAAATGTACGACATAAATTGTGTGTTTTAACGAGATTTAGAACTTTGTGTAGTAAAATTTTGTCTATCTCTTACAGTTTACCAGTTGTGCAAAAGTCATTCAGAATGAAGAGGACTTTCGGGGACATTCCCAGAACATTCAAGGTATACATTTCATTTGGCATGAAAATACCTTAAACATATGATATTTTAATCAAAATCGTCAGAGCCATTTTTGAGAAATTCAAAATTTTCAAAAATGTTCCATGTAAAGGGTAGTCTGGGGTGAGGGATTTGCTTGAAAATCTCCGTGTCTCATCTTTGAAAGATACTGAACCTAAATACCAAGTTCGGTGTTAAATTAAATGAGTTTTATTTCTGGACGCTCTTTAACTACTATGGTCCTTAGCGTCCCATTCTATATTGGGCGTGAAAGACCGGAAATTTTGCTCAGAGGCCTCTTATCAGGCTTGAAGTTGTTTTACGTGCCGTAAATCTACGACACGGGACCACCGACTTTACTTCCCTTCCGAAGGAAGCCATGGTAAGGATTTTTACGCCTGAAAACATCCATCGCCCTCCGCCGGGCTTCAACCCGCGACCTCGGGAACTAACCAAGTTCGGTGTTTACCCGACTTTTCGCTTTTGAGTTGGGCTGTTCACAGACTGATAGACAGGCGGGCCGACACACACAGACAAACGTGTTTCCAAAAATGCTTTATTTGGATTCAGGGCACCTCAAAACATGTATTTCGATAAAACTCGATATCGAATTTTTGGGTAAATGCAATACTTGCGCTACTTACTAGTAGTAGAGAAAGTAAATATGCCTACATTCGGTTAATAAAGGCATCAAAAGTTTATGATTGTGACATGAGTGGCGAATATAGGCCACAAAAACAGCAACATAGTGGGTAGTTTAGGCTGGTTGCAACAAAAGCGGGAAAACCGTCTTCCCAGGCATCGAAGCATGAAGAACCATCGTCATGATGGACGATAGATTCCTCAAACAGCATTACCGCTCAAAAGATTCTTATGTACACCATCTTCAAATTCTCGAAGAGCTACAACGTAAGCTCTTGACTAAAAATCTGAAACTAATTGAGTTTGTTTTACATAAAATAGCAACAGGCCATTTGTTACTGTTATGAGCATTTTGTTTTAAATACTATCAGCAGTGCTATTGAAATACGGTTTTGATATCACTGAGCTTAACAGAGATAATATGCGAATTTTTGTTTATTTATAACCTATTTAACGAACATCTTCCAATAAAGCATGTTGCCGAGCTACTGCATAAAGACTGTGTAACATTTTCTAAATGTTTTCCGTTTAACGCGAATTAAGCATTAAAAAATCCACTCTGCATGCGTTCTATGCATTTTCTGCATTATTCTGTTTTTTTGCGAATCGCGAATTTTCCGTATTTCTATTCAAACCTGTGTAAATAAAGTATACGCTATGTTATACTATTAAGATAGGCATATGAATTCGGGTAAACTTTCTAGAACTTATTTTTTACAACCTGTTGATTTCATATCCCTTTTTTCATTGAGTTTGTTATCCACACTTTATTACTATGGCTTAATAATGAGGTTGTTATTGCATTTTTGCTTTCTCTATAACCTAGGGAATAAATATGGTATCCCACCCAATAATTCAATATCGAAATTTCACTGGAAATATGTGAACCTCAGAAAAGCAATTTTAGAAAAATATTAGTGTATATGTGAACAGCATAACTCTAAAACAAATTTCAGATAAATATCAAACTTGGTGCTTAAGTTCAACATCTTCCAAAGAAACAGTATCAAAATCTTCAAGAAAATTATTCCATCCCAACCTACCCTTTACATGAAAAAGTTTTGTGTTGTTGATTTTCTAAAGACGTCTCTAACGATTTTGATTAAAATAACATATGGCGACCGCGCGTGCGAAGTTCCCTACGGGCCACCTTTTGAGCGCATGCCGACCTGTTCATCTGGCCGTCTGAGTGGAGGTTTCGACCGGCCCTTCAGAACAATGGCCCGCACAAAAATCTCATTATGTGCCACCTCCACCTGATTGGGTAATTTCTAGAAGATTCCTTGGGTGGTTCCAGTAGCTTCCCCTTCGAGAACGTTCCGCTTTGTGTGCGAGGGCTATATAAGGGGCTGCTACTGCCCGGTTGGACAGTTGAACTGAGTTAAGACAATTATGAAGTTGAAAAGTTTGGACAGTTCAGAGTGCAGCTGAGTTGTGACTCGATGGTCCCGTTGTGTTCTGTTCTGACTAAATATAGTGTCTAAGTGATAAATAAAGTGTGTTTCGTGGCAAAGGTGTTCTCATTTGTTATAATACATACGTTATTTTAGGTGTTTGTATGATTAATAAAATGAATATGTTGGCCAATAGACAGTAAAGTGCGCTTTATTCTACGCGAATATTACACATAAATGGTAAACCATAAAAATAGACATAAACTTACTCCACAAAAAATGTGGATCTTTTTAAAATGCACAGCTTTTTTGTGACAACCATTTCTGATATATTTGCTAGTGAATGTCCCAATACTTTACCATACATTTTAAGGCACTAAGTCACCATTCATATACTCCTCTCGATGTTATGCAGAGAGTATGGCATTTCAAAGCCAGCATGTAGCAAACTCCTTAAATGTCTGACTTTTGCCTCAGCCTTCTGTATGTTCCTTGGCAACGTAACATGTAGTGAAATTATTTCTGCAAATATTTATCTCGGTTGTCATGAAATAAAGAGAAAAATCAAATTTTGTTTTTAAATATTAGTATATAGAGGTATAAAAATTTAACTGTAGCGGGTAGAGACGGTCATGTGAATGTTACACATAAGTTTTTGCTATTCCTTTATATTTATATATTTCGAATTGTTACCGTTTGAAACTAAATTTTTGTGATAGTTTTGCTTAGCGTATCCAAGCCGGGATTTAGAGCACACTGATATATTTCATTAAAATTATTACCTCCACTTATCTATCGGACCTTAATTTGCAATTGTAGTCATTTTAAATATATGTGTAGCGTTCTAAACCAGCGGTTTTCGAATCTAAGAAAGAAGAAAGTAAAAAGAAACGCCTGCCAGGTTGAAGCGAAATTAAAATTCACGAAACCATACAGGCATACTCCTTTCATCACTGGCTACTAATGAAACTTGGGTAATGAAAGATAAACAAGGGGAGGAATAATGACTTTCAACTTGAGTCGTATACCAGGGTCACTCGTGAAAAAGTCATACGAATGTATGACGATAGTCTGAATAGTTATGGGCTAAGACTGAAGTAACGAATATTTAGTTTGAATACTGTATTTAATTTTCAACATAATCTACTTTAATGTTAACTTGCTTATTCCAGCTTTATTGGTTTATTTCATTTTATTGTTTTATTTTAATCGAATGTCTTTTTTAAGCTCTGTCTTCTGTTTTCTGTTTTCTTAAGTGTTACATCATGGCCGCCCTTACATATTGCTTGGAATAAAGAAACCGGCTTTTGTTTCCACACGCATTCTCTGTGGAGTAGAACTATTTTCTATTCCATGGCATGTATACCAATATTTTGTGGTTGGTTCCAATACTGCGCACTATACAGAAGAACACGAATACCAATTTCTGTGGATGGTGACAATACCATGCAGTATTCACAAGAACACGTACATCATTTATGTGGATAGTGACAATACCGAGCCGTATTCACAAGAACACGTACAACATTTATGTGGATAGTGACAATACCGAGCCGTATTCACAAGCACACGTACAACACTTCTGTGGATAGTGACAATACCGAGCAGTATTCACAAGAACACGTACATCATTTATGTGGATAGTGACAATACCGAGCAGTATTCACAAGAACACGTACAACACTTCTGTGGATGGTGACAATACCGAGCAGTATTCACAAGAACACGTACATCATTTCTGTGGATGGTGACAATACCGAGCAGTATTCACAAGAACACGTACAACACTTCTGTGGATGGTGACAATACCGAGCGGTATTCACAAGAACACGTACAACACTTCTGTGGATGGTGACAATACCGAGCAGTATTCACAAGAACACGTACATCATTTCTGTGGATGGTGACAATACCGAGCAGTATTCACAAGAACACGTACATCATTTCTGTGGATGGTGACAATACCGAGCAGTATTCACAAGCACACGTACATCATTTCTGTGGATGGTGACAATACCGAGCAGTATTCACAAGAACACATACATCATTTCTGTGGATGATGACAATACCATAAAGTATTCACAAGCACACGTACATCATTTCTGTGGATGGTGACAATACCGAGCAGTATTCACAAGAACACGTACAACATTTCTGTGGATGATGACAATACCATGCAGTATTCACAAGAACACGTACATCATTTCTGTGGATGGTGACAATACCGAGCAGTATTCACAAGAACACGTACAACATTTCTGTGGATGATGACAATACCATACAGTATTCACAAGCACACGTACATCATTTCTGTGGATGATGACAATACCATGCAGTATTCACAAGCACACGTACATCATTTCTGTGGATGATGACAATACCGAGCAGTATTCACAAGAACACGTACATCATTTCTGTGGATGATGACAATACCATGCAGTATTCACAAGCACACGTACATCATTTCTGTGGATGGTGACAATACCGAGCAGTATTCACAAGAACACGTACATCATTTCTGTGGATGATGACAATACCATGCAGTATTCACAAGCACACGTACAACATTTCTGTGGATGATGACAATACCATGCAGTATTCACAAGAACATGCACACCAATTCTGTGGATGGTGACAATACCGCGCAGTGTTCACAAGAACATGCACATCAACTCTGTGGATGGTGCCAATACCATGCAGTATTCACAAGAACACGTACATCATTTCTATGGATGGTCCAATACCATGCAGTATTCACAAGAACACGTACATCATTTCTATGGATGGTCCAATACTATGCAGTATTCACAAGAGCATGCACATCAACTCTGTGGATGATGCCAATACCGCGCAGTGTTCACAAGAACATGCACATCAATTCTGTGGATGGTGCTAATACCACACAGTGTTCACAAGAACATGCACACCAATTCTGTGGATGGTGACAATACCGCGCAGTGTTCACAAGAACATGCACATCAACTCTGTGGATGGTGACAATACCGCGCAGTGTTCACAAGAACATGCACACCAATTCTGTGGATGGTGACAATACCGCGCAGTGTTCACAAGAACATGCACATCAACTCTGTGGATGGTGACAATACCATGCAGTATTCACAAGAACACGTACATAATTTCTGTGGATGGTGCCAATACCGCGCAGTGTTCACAAGAACATGCACATCAACTCTGTGGATGGTGCCAATACCGCGCAGTGTTCACAAGAACATGCACATCAATTCTGTGGATGGTGCCAATACCGCGCAGTGTTCAGAAGAACATGCAATCAATTCTGTGGATAGTGCCAATACCGCGCAGTGTTCAGAAGAACATGCACATCAATTCTGTGGATGGTGCCAATACCGCGCACTGTTCACAAGAACATGCACACCAATTCTGTGGATGGTGCCAATACCGCACAGTGTTCACAAGAACATGCACACCAATTCTGTGTGTTCAGAAGAATATGCACACGAAGTGCACGGACTACAGAATTTCAAGGCCAGGATAAAGCCACTTTTAAACGTATGACTATTAATTCGGTTTGCTCTATCCCCCATAAACGTATCTACAAACGAAGCGTATAATGAAAATATTTTTGTAAAGGTTTATCTCGATTAACATGAAATAGATAGGAAAATAAGCTTTCGTAAGAATAGTTGTAGAAGTTGCATACAAATGAACTATAGTGATTAAATAAAGTAATATGGATGTACCTAACATCGATAAACTGGAACTTCTGAGGGTATGAATCCTTAAAGATAGAAATAGTTTTGCAGCTGTTTTTGGTTGCGTAATAGAGAGGTTTGCATGGACTGAAAGGTTAGATATTTAGTAAGGATGCTATGAACGTGTTACGCCCATATTGCAGTACGTTGACATTCAGAAGTCGTTACTTGTATAAACTGTCACTCACACTGGAACTGATACAACAGACAATGAAAAATGGCTACTCCTGGACACCGGGCACAACCGACAGACAGTCACACTACGATTGATTATAGCGACCTATCAATATCACCAACCATCGATCATGTTGCCTCTATTTCGGCTATCTTCGTGATCAGCCGTTTAGCTTTCCGGAACCACAATTCGATAAAGTGAGAGCTATTCGGATGCAATATGAGATAAAATGTGCGTGATTTCCAAATAGGAAAAATAATTACAAGCTTAGAAGTTTACGGGTCTACGGTACAGGGCACTCTTATGTGTGCAAGTACAGAGGGAGATGGCTCCGTGATAACGTGTGAGCCCCGCATTCGATTCCCATCAGGCCTGCCATTCTGACCATGGGTTTTTCCGGGTTGGTAGGCGAATGATGCGATGGTTCCTCTTCTACCATGAAAGTGGCATTTCCTTTCATCTGATTTACCTCATTTTTTCAGGGTTGTAGGATCAAGCGACGGTGGTTGGTGTGTTGCGGCAGGACGGTGGAATTTGCGCTCTAGAAAGACATCTCCCTGACACTTGGCTGGACTACTGTGGCCGCCGCTTCCTTTCTGGGAGTGTCTCTTCTAGTCCCGGGATCCCAGGTAGCGGGTGGCTAAGGCAGGAATAGCCGACGTAAGGATTGGTGCCATGTTGAAACGTTAGAGACCCCGTCCTTGTTAGGGCACATCGTCGTCCGGATCTGGTCTCCCCTTCATCCCTTCTCCCCAGATGTCACGTTGAAAGTACAAAGGACAGACTATGGCCTCCAATTACTGGAGGTTGCTCCCGTCTTAACCCCTAAGTGTGTGCAAGTACGATATAATAAGCGTATATCGGGTATTCCGATTTAATAAACCCAAAAGGAAGTCCGCGTCATTGAAACTTTGTGAATCTATCTGACTAAACTCCATCACAATGCAAGTTTTAGTTGAATGTGGACAACTTAATTTATCTATTTGGACAACTGCCATTCATCTCCTGTTCAACCGCAATGCTAGGTGTGTTTTTCTCTAGCAATATGTAGAAAAGTTGTTGATTATGAATAATTGTGAATGAAACTTAACATGCTTTCCTAATGAACTCTCTCAAAAAGTTAAGTGTAAACATCAAATACATTTCACAGCTGTTTGGAGAGCTAAAGGTCACAAGACAAGTGAAAGTATAAAACTGTAGCAGAAGTGAACACTGATCGTGTTTACCAAATCTGGGTTTTTTAGGAAATAAAATGAAAATTGGCAATACTCATACGACATCCTCCACCCTTTATAAGTTCACTTGTATAATAATAAGGGTGTGCACACTGAAATTTACTGTAAATCATGAGAAAATGGAAATTAAGTTGCGCATCAAAATATACATCCATACTAATATAATAAAGAGAGCAAACTTTATGTATGTATAGGGTCTTTCAACAAGAGTGTCCTATCTTTGAACTTAAATAAAACACGTTCTATACATAATAGAGGTTTATTTCTTTTTGGAACATAATTAATGTCATTACAAGTGGAAGAGAACATCAGTTAAGTGATCGCTGCGACTTCGTTGGCTTGCGCGTATAAGGTTGACCCAATTTTCAATGACAGAAGAACGTAGATTAGGACCAACTTCACGAATAACACGCGTGATGTTATTCATAAGATCATTTACTGTTTCTGGCTTGTTGACATAAACTCCAGATTTAACATAACCCCACAAGAAGTAATCCAACGGCGCTAAATCACATGACCTTGGGGGATAGTTAACATCACCACCACGGGAAATGATAAATAATTGTATGAAGAGAGAAAATCGTGTTCAGCAAACATTAGAAATTACTGAACGGATATTTCATAATTAACGACTGATAAGATTATTTTTCTCGAAGGTTGCAGACGATATGTCTTTTCGGTGGCCTGGGAGTGCGGAATCTCCATATTTACCAACTTCACCCTGTTTCGTTGCATATATTAAGGTTTTCTGTATTATGTGTAAACTATGTAGTTCTTATGTTATTACATTACTATGAGACCAAAGAGAAAGTATAGAGGTTTAAATTTTCACCTAAAGTGATTATGTAGCCATCATCCACCGATGAAACGAACAGTCGGATAAACACCAAACTTGGTATTTAGGTTCAGTATCTTCCAGAGATGCGACACGAAGGTTTTCAAGAAAATCTCCCCACCCCAGATTACCCTTTACGTGGAACATTTTTTGAAAATTTTAATTTTCTCAAAAATGGAGCTAATGATTTTGATTAAAACATCATATGTTTAAGATATTTTCATGACAAATAAAATGTATATCTTGAATTTCCTAGGAATGTCTCCAAAAGTATTCTTCATTGTGAACGACTTTTGCATAACTGGTAAACCATAAGACATAGACAAAATTTTACTACACAAAAAATGATCATCGCGTTAAAATACATAATTTGTGTCATATACATTTTTTTGTTGAGTGAACCATTTTCGAGATATTGATTGTTATTCTCTTAAATTTTTCAATATTTTCTCAAATGGGAATTCGGTATTCATTTTTTTGTCTTGGATATGCAAAGAGTATTAATCTGTGGCAAAGGGAATGGTGCTGCACATAGCAACCAGCTATTAAGAGTAATGTCTATGCTTAAAGGCTACTGTATTTCTATACTGCCCTTGTAAATATATATTCCCCTTGCATCTACAAGAAAATTAGCAATAAGGTAAAGTATGCAAATGTTTATCTCGACTAACATGAAGTAGATGGAGAATAAGCGTTTGTAAAAATAGTTTGTACAAGAGTAGAGAAAGTCATGTGAGTGTAACACATCAGATTTTTATTATTGATTACTATTTGCCAATTCATATACAGGAACATAAATAGGTCTATAGATTTATTTACTCTCCTTTATTTCTCTACCTTCTTCCAACAAAAAGATATTTTCAACAACTACCCGGATGCGCAGACGCATTTAAAAACTCGTGTAAATTACCTATAATTTTCATAAATGGACACCAAATACAGAAATACGGAATTTCGCTCAATTTTCACCTATGTATACCAGGCATGTTTTAAAGATGCACAAACCAATAAAACAGAACCTCGAAGCACTGCGACTCGTGGAGTGGTTCCTACTTGTATATAAAAGGGAGGGTTGTTTAATTGCGTCCTGACAGAGCTCTAGCTTGTGAAGAGGAAGCATCTCGGCAGTACAAGCACTCAAATATCTCGGGTCACAAGTTCACGACTTTCTTCTGAGGTTACACTGCATCCACATTTGACATCCCCAAAATTCCCACCAATCTGAGGTCTCTGTTCCAGTAACAATCTCGCCAAAACGGTGTAAGGTACAACGGATTTTCTAAATTCAAATTTTCTTATAATTACAATCAATGTGTAATTGTGTGTGTGCTGTCCGCCGAGTCGTCTAGTTGCTTGTGTAAGATTTGCTTTCATGTCTTTCTCTACTCTTGTACAAACTATTTTTTACAAACGCTTATTCTCCATATGCTTCATGTTAATCGAGATATCAAGATGTTTATCTTATTGCTAATTTTCTTGTAGATGCAAGGGGAATTGCTAGGCTTTAAGCGATAGTCAAATGTTTTAAGAGCTGGTTGCTATGTGGAGCATTCCATTCTCTTTGCATTACCAGGACAAAAAAGTGAATAACGAATTCCCATTTGAGAATAAGCATAAGTATTGGAAAATTTAAGGGAATAACAAGCAGCATCTCGAAAATGGTTCACTCAAAAAAAAATGTAATGACATAAATTGTATATTTTAACGCGATCTACATTTTTTGCGTAGTAAAATTTTGTCTATCTCTTATGGTTTACCAGTTATGCAAAAGTCATTCCCAGAAAATTCGAGATATACATTTAATTTGTCATGAAAACATCTTAAACATGTGATATTTTAATCAAAATCGTTAGAGCCATTTTTGAGAAAATTAAAATTTTCGAAAAGTGTTCCATGTAAAGGATTATCTGGGTTGGGGGATTTTCTTGAATACCTTCGTGTCGTATCTCTGTACGATACTGAATCTAAATACCAAGTTTGGTGTTAATCCGATTGTTCGTTTCTGAGTTATGCTGTTCACAGACACACACACGGACATGTTTCCAAATTTTCTTTTTTTGGGAAGGGGATTCAGGGAGTCTCAAAACATGTATTTCCGGTGAAATCTCGGTATCGAATTTTTGGGTGGAATACAATACTTCCCCTACTTGCTATACGTAATAGAGAAAGTAATAAAAAGTTCACTGCTGTTAACTGGCTACGGCACGTGAGCTGTCAAGACGGACAGATAACTTGAAAGCTTTGCGTTCCACTCTATCCCTATCGGTCATTACGAGCCTACTAGAGATGGACAGAAAATAACGTAACGCTTACCTTGACGTAACGGTTACTGAAGTAATGGAGACAGAGAGTAACTAGTTACCCAATAACGGTTACAGAAGTAACGAATATAACGTAACTACAGGGAGAGCCAAAATTACGAACCGGCTGCACGGTGTTTTTCCTGTCCACTTCCTCGGCGCTCGTTGCCGTCTGCCACTATCATAGAAAGGCGCGGATGAAACCATACAACATTTTTAAATCTACTTTTAAAGGCTTTACTTACCAGCTTTATGAAAGGAGATACTGAAATTGGCCACCGTCGTTGTCCATACATATTTGACAACTTTTTAGAAAACTATGCATCACTCGCCGTGGTTCACGTTGAGAACTGCTGGCTATTTCCTGGCGGATATTTTGTTTTAATTCTTCCAGGGTGTGTGAGTTTGTCTTGTGCACTTTTATTTATTAAGTTACCCCAGAGATAGAAATCGCAGGGGGTTAGGTCGGGGACTGAGGGGGCCACAAATCTTACTAATAATTCTGTCCTCAAACACACTTTTATAAAGTTGGTAAGTAAAGCCTTTAAAAGTAGCTTTAAAAATGTTGTATGGCTTCATCCGCGCCTTTCTATTGTCGCGGTATCGTTCGTGTTATCTTATTTGCTGAGCGCCTGTTATTGTTTTACTATTTTGAATTTTGGGTTCTTTGTCCTCCGGCTAGCTATTATTACTCAGTCGAACAAATCTCTTGAACAGGGTGTGTAAACGGAAAGGAGTTGTAACTAAAAGATAACACTGATAAAAGAATTTGTTTTTACACTTTTACTGCCGTCACACTTCATTAATTTCACATATTTACTCTTGATACGCGCCCGACTGAAACTGTTATATTTTCGAATGTAACTATAATCACTTATTTGCCGCACATTATTAATTCGCGTATTTCACATTTTATAACTAGCTTTACGACGCGAGAGATTCTGTAGAATTGCGTAACGTGTACTTCGTGAATGATTCTGTAGAACTGCGCGACGTGTAACCCGTGAATGATTCTGTTGAACTGCGCGACGTGTGTCTTGTGAATGATTCTGTTGAACTGTGCGTTACCTGCCCCCGGCTTTAGAATTTATACTCCCTCACCCCGATATGCCTAAACATTATAACAGAGCTGCTATTGGTTAATAATGCGCGCCAACATTAGTGTCTATTTTTATATCCAATCAAAATTACGAACACATATGCTCTAGGGAAGATATTCCCTCCATTTCTAAAGAAAGGCACGCTACTCTGACGTCATTTGTTTGTCTCTTCTAATTGATAAACAACTCACCCCCTCGTTTCATTGTTATCCGCTCCTATTGTCAGTTTCAGTGAGGCCGTGTAAACTTATTTCCTAACAATGCTTATAATTAACAAACATCTCAAATCATTGTCATACAATAATGTTAATTTACACTACAATTACTCCGGCATTTACAGTGTTGTGATATAAAATACTGCCTCACTATGATAGCAGCAGACGCAACGAGGGCCGAGGACGCAGACAGAAAGACACCGCGCATGCGGTTCGTGGTCTTTTGGCTCTCGCTGTAGTTACCCAGTACCAATTATCAAAGTATGGAAGACAGTAACTAGTTATCGCGTTACGGTTATCGAGTCTGGATGTATCATCCTCTGCATGTGTCACTTATCGGAAACTAGTTACCTCAACTCTTTACACAGTATTCATTTCCTCCGCAAGAGATCGTGAGTGGCATTGTGGATCTAATATACTATCTGGCGACAAAAATACCTACTAATTATATGCTTGCTACATACATATATGAGGGGTGGTCAGAAACTAAGGTTACAAGACCGATAATCCTGGTATTTCGTCCAATATAGAGAAGTTAGTAGTGTGTGGTAATTCTAATACATGCCGTTGGCAACTGTGCAGAGTTTCAGCCACCCGCCAGCTACAGCGCTAGTTGTAGATAAACACAAACGGCGACTTCTTTGGAAAACTGGTCCGTTAATCTATTTCTGTGGGTGAAACGTGTAACCGCGATTGAAATTCACCGGCTGGTAGAGGTTTACGGAGAGAATGTAATGTATCGTCAGCATGTCGCAGAATGGGTCGAAAGTTTGCGGCCGGTAGAGAAAACGTCACCGACGAGGGTCGCAATGGCCGATCTAGCACGGCATTACAGATTTGAACAAGCTCGCGTGGAGGAGCTGAGTCAGGACAATAGGAGAATACGTTACGGCATAGGATGATAGCATTGGGAATGTCGTTCGGAAGCGTTCGTCATTTTGTTCACGATACTCTGCAGTATCGGAAAGTTTGTTACCGATGGGTTCCACGAAATCTGTCCAACCAAAACAAGGAGAAGCGTAAGGAGGCAGATCTGCACCTTTTGCAACGATTCTCCACGGAAGGGAACAGTTTTCTTCACCACATTATCACGGGTGACGAAACATGGATCCACCACTACACCCCCAGCAGTAAGCGGTCGTCACTGGAATGGAAACACCCCTGCTCTCAAAAGACAAAGAAGTTTAAGGTGACGCCATCTGCCGGGAAGGTGGTGGCTACAGTGTTTTGGGACAGCGCAGGTGTCATATTCGTGGAGTTTTTTGAAAGAGGGCACACAATGACCGCTGACCGATACTGCGCGAATCAAACAGGAGTAAACGGCCAGGACTTCTCACCGAGGGCGTCATCTTCCTTCACGAAAACGCGCGACCTCATACGCTGTTGAAGCAGTATCGCTGGGGCATCATCGACCACCCTCCCTACAGCCCGGACCTCGATCTAATCAACTTTCACATTTTTCTCACTTGAAGGAGCACCAAGGAGGAGGTTTTTGTCTCAGACGAGGAGGTAAAATACGTCGCAACAACGTGGCTGAGCACACAAGGACAGGATTTTTACCAGGAGGAAATATTCAAACCCATCCCACGACAGTTTAATTAAACTTCACAGTTTAGTTAAACTGTTAATATTCAGAGTTTGCTTTAATTGTTAATTATTTCAGAGCTTATTAAGTTGTTACGGTTTTATTGTAACTTAATGTAAACTATTTTGTTTTGCCATTTCAAAATTTGGGCACATATGTAATGTGAGTTTGTCAGTGAGTTGGGATGATCTGTTGTCGCCGTGAGAAAGGATTACGCTAAATGTACGTGCTGCAGTTCCTTTCCCGACCTTCGCTCTGTTTCTTGAACGTTTATTGTGTAATGTTTGCTTAGAAATGTAATACGTATATCCAGATAATTGTACTTCTTGAATTATCTTCACAATACTGAATCATTTTCACACAGAATTTACTTTCTTATTAAACTAAAGTAATTGCTGTACGAGATCCAGTATATTCAAATTATCTTATTAAATCTTCGTGACTTGTGCGTGTTTATGTATACGTTTTAAGAGAGCACCTTATGGTGGACTTGCCACGACCTTGTTCCTCGATTCGAACGCTTGCATATAAGGTTCCTCCATTTGTAAATGTGAGTAAAAATAGGGAAGGCACGAGGGTGGTGCAAAGTGAATGTGAAAGATAAAGCAAAAATTATCGCCCTTGCTGTGCAAAATTAAGCTTTGAGAATCTGCTTTGAAAGCCAAATTATTTCATTTACATAAACGTTTCGTTTGTTTTGTCTGTTTTGGGTTTTTGGGACAGTGTAATAAACTATAAGCTATATAGATTTTATTCCGTATTAATTTTGAAAAACATTAACTTTAACATTTACTGAATACGCATATTAAGCAGCACTAAACAGGACCAAGCCATACTTGGTCGAGTCTAAATTCGCCTAAAAATAAATCAATGCTTCATTTAATAAACCATACGTTCACGGTTTTATACAGTTATAATTGTTAAACTCCAATTTCGCATCTTAAACTATTACAGCACTGTTACATGCAGAAGTATAACAGCTTCTACGACTAGTTTTACTTGAACAGTTTTCATTACCTGCTGCAATATTAACACTACGTTAGACAGATACCTCTTACCAGAAGTGTTCAGTACTATATAAGTAGACTTATAATCTTGGGCACCAATAGTAAAAGTTGATTGTATATCTCCTTCCTACCGAGCGAGATGCCTCCGCGGTATCGCGTGAAGCACGCTTTCCGGAGGTTCCGGTTCCATTTCCTTTTGGCGGACCACTCTTACCTTGTGTAATTTCGCGGCTTTCCCCAGTTCGTAGGCGATTATACAAGTGATTAAAAAGGTTGCACACAACTTGAAGAGCTTATAGGGGTCGAAATACAACAACTTTGGTATCGGAACTTATCTAGGAAGTGGTCCTGGAGCAGTACAAGCCTGGGAATGTCGCGGCGGACAGTAAATTATTTTTACAAACATTTAAATTAAGCAAAGATAACGGTTTACCGAACTCCTTTAGAGACTGGAAGAAGGGTGTGTGACAGTAATGGACAATGCTTTAAGAAAAAGTCCCCAATGCAAATTCTAGAAAAGCTGAAATTTTGTCATGGCTTCAAAGCAACAGTATACCTTTTAATCTAAATACACAATAACCGAATACTAAATTAATTTAAAACAGTCGACTAAGCATATTATTGTTAGTAATACCTTGTTGGTACATACATTCACCATCAGCTGTGACCGTTGATCGCGCTTGTATTTCACTTGTATCATAACTCCTTCAACACGCAAACGTGAGCTACGTATAAGGAAGGCAACAACGCTAGTGATGTTAATGGACTGAAACTTCCCTTTGGGTCTGGTCACTCTGGGCGTACGAACAGGAAATGGGACATAATATACCCGTTCGGTGCACTAAACGGAATGATCTGAGAGAGAGACACCGCACGGAATCTAGTACACCCAACCCACCCGTATGCAGGAGTTCATTTGTGTTCCAAAGCATGAATGGTATAAAATAGTGCCCAAAACTCGTTCGATGGACAGCTCTATTCTACAGCCCTGTCAGAAACTTCTTCCTCGAAAGCAGAGGAACGCCCACAAATGGGTGGCAGCCACGCTGTGGTAAGATTCTCAAAAAAATACAAGATTACTTCCCACTGACATCGTGTTTGGTGGGCTTGTGATGTATAAATGCCCTTGATTGGTCTTAATAACTCTGTCAGTCATGGGGGTTAGTGTTAGATTTTAGTCTCTTCAACAGTTTATTTTTCAGGGGCAGCATACCCGGCCGCAGCATGCTGGTGTAAATTTTTTTTTGTGTCCAAAATATGTTGGCTTTTAAATTTTGATTTTTTGACCGATTCCCGTCTATGGTGGGAGAAACTCTTGGTTTCAGCTTATGTAGCTGATGACTGGTTTAATGCCCGTGTTAGCTGAAGTGTCCGTATTAAGTGCGAGCAGGCCTGTGACGCCTTAAGCAAGGATCTGCTTTAGCAATCTGTCGTATGTACATGTTTTGAACCCGGCATCTCATCACACCAGCTATAGATGAAACATTGAATTGAACGCGGATCAGCTGAAAGAGGGATTGGGAGTAAAAATTTGTTTATTTAAAGCAAACACAACATCGCAACTTCTTGCTCTTGTTGTTTCCAACGCCCCCCATGTGATTCACTATGACCTTCGGGGGAATCTCGTTCCACCAATCGATGTCTGCAACCACTTATTAGCTGGAGGCAACCAGCGGGCGAACACCATCACCTTCGATGATAAGATAACAGTAAGGATGCCAATGGAACAAGTGGACCTTGGGAATACTTCACCTGAAGTACTCAGAGATGAATGCCTGTATAGGAGCGACTTAAAATCTCCACTCTATAGTCACGAATCGTACCACGGATCCTGTTTACAAGAGCCATGAACGAAACCAATGAACTACTCCGCGCCCCTTTGACGTAACTGAATTGTTTGTATGTATTTGCCACAAAATGGGCGTTTTATAATAGATAAGGTATCTTTATTCACTTCAAATTATTGAAGTTATTTCATAAGCATTTAGTGCATGGGTTATTGACCGAACATGCATATTTAAGATACAATAGGGTGACAAAATAAATAACAGAGAAAGAAAACACAACAAAAAGGAACAAGAAAAAGGGAAATAGAGATAAATTACCTTTGTCTAACTGAACAAATTTGACCTAGCTTCGCGCACTTTAGCCAAAAAATTGCCCATGTTTTGCCAGTTCCTCTGGTCAGCCAGTAGATCCCAACATGCCAATCTCTTTCTTGAGGGACTTAAGAATTTTTCTTTGAGTTTATTTGTTCGCTGGTTCTCCCACTGTGCACATTCCCCCAAAATATGTACCCAGTCCTCATCCAAATCACGAAATGGGCAGATTCTCCTGCCACAGTCATCAGTCATTTTCTGTGCCCTCCAGCCCCCCAGTCTAAACCATACCATTCCTGATCTTTCCTTTCTTCCTAAATTAAGTATATATGCCTCTTTACCCCAGTTTAATTTTATTTCAGTTGCTAGACTTAGAGAAGGTTTAATTTTACAATCCGATTCTATTTCCTGTCGGTTTATGTCTCTTAGTAATACACACTATTAAAATGACAGTGATGTACCAAGTTATTCAGTGTTAAAGGATATAGAATTGCGCCAAGTATCTTACAGTTCAAATATGTGAACGCTAGAGGCGAGTGTAACACTATGTACAGTAAAATACTGATTTATAATCTGCGTTTTCTGTTTCACAACCCATACACGTACGCTGTAAACAAGAAAAAGTGCCGCTCGTTTTCGTCCTTAAGACAAAATCCTCGCACAGTGTATGCCTTGAATGTAGCATTCTGGAGATCCCGTTCAATATTTCTTGGTAGACTTGATAAATGTGTTTCAGTTTGCAAGAAAATCCCTGCATTGTTTCAAGTCGCATATAACTTCACAAACGCTTATTCTCCATATGCTTCATGTTAATCGAGATGTTAATCTTATTGCTAATTTTCTTGTAGATGCAAGGGGAATTGGTAGGCTTTAAGCGATAGTCAAATATTTTAAGTGCTGGCTCCTATATGGATTATTCCATTCTCTTTGTATTACCAGGACAAAACAATGAATAACGATTTTGAGAAAAAGTATAAATATTGAAAAATTTAAGGCAATAACAAGCAATATCTCGAAAACGGTTCACTCAACAACAAAAATGTATATGACATAAATTGTGTATTTTAACGCGATCTACATTTTTTGTGTAGTAAAAGTTTGTCTATCTCTTATGGTTTACCAGTTATGCAAAAGTCGTTCACAATGAAGAATACTTTTGGAGACATTCCCAGAAAATTCAAGATATACATTTTATTTGTCATAAAATATCTTAAACATATGATATTTTAATCAAAATCGTTAGAGCCGTTTTTGAGAAAATTACAATTTTCGAAAAATCTTCCATATAAAGGGTAATTTGGGATGGTGGGATTTTCTTGAAAACCTTCGTGTCGCATCCTTGGAAGATACCTACTGAACCTAAATACCAAGTTTGGTGTTTATCCGACTGTTCGTTTCACAGTTATGCTGTTCACAGACAGACACACAGACAGACACACACGGACATTTTTCCAAAAATGCTTTTTTTGGATTCAGGGGATCTCAAAACATGTATTTCCAGTGAAATCTCGGTATCGAATTTTTGGGTGGAATACAATACTTCCCCTACTTACTATACGTAGCAGAGAAAGTAATGAATAACGAATTTGAGAAAAAGTATAAGTATTGCAAAATTTAAGCGAATAACAAGCAATATCTCGAAAATGGTTCACCCAACAAAAAACTGTATATGACATAAATTGTGTATTTTAACGCGATCTACAGTTTTTGTGTGGTAAAAGTTGCTCCATCTCTTATGGTTTAGCAGTTATGCAAAACTCGTTCACAATAAAGAATACTTTTGGAGACATTCCCAGAAAATTCGAGATATACATTTCATTTGTCATGAAAATATCTTAAACATATGATATTTTAATCAAAATCATTAGAGGCATTTTTGAGAAAATTAAAATTTTCAAGAAATGTTCCATGTAAAGGGTAGTCTGGGGTGGGGGGATTTTCTTGAAATTCTTCGTGTCGCATCTCTGGAAGTTACTGAACCTAAATACCAAGTTTGGTGTTTACCCGACTGTTCGTTTCTGAGTTACGCTGTTCACAGACACACACATACGGACATGTTTCGAAAAATGCTTTTTTTGGATTCAGGGCGTCTCAAAACACATATTTCCGGTGAAATCTCGTTATCGAATTTTTGGGTGGAATTTAATACTTCCCCTACTTACTATACGTAGTAGAGAAAGTAATAAAATTGAAACGCCGTATCAATTGCTTATTAACATTGGTATCAAACGTCACACTGCAATAATAACCGCGACTAATAAGACAATAGCCTAGTATGAATATTATTCCTTAAGCATTAAAAATATCAATGCCTTGTCTATGGCATAATAGTTTAACTAATAGAAGGTTATGCACTAAAACATTGCTAAAGTAATAAAATTGACCTTCCAATGAATTGAATTTCAATTTCTCTCAGGGGGATATTAAAAGCCCTTTTAAATCTGCTAAATTCATTACCTCGGAAATTATTTAAGATATTAAGACTGAATTTTTTACAGTATGTAAATGCTTGTCTTTCATATTAACTTGTCTACTTTTATACACTAAGTTTGTTTAAGGGTATTTAGGGATACGTGGTTATTTTCATAATTATGCGGCCTTTTGATTAAAATGTATCAGCAATTATTCTTTTTAGAAAATAATAACCTTATTATTAACACCATAGCAAATCCACAATAGCTCTTAGAGGTTGCTTTTATCAACAGCAATCTCACTACAGGTTTTGATTTATCTAGAGAAAATCAAACTTCGAGAGGGATTTGACTATCTCACGATTATATCATAAATAAATCTACTATCTACATTAAAAACATCGCGTCACCTTAGTATTCCAGCGTGAAATTGAAATTCCAGCGTGAAATTGAAATTCCAGCGTTTTATTTATGGACGCTCTTTAACTGCTGTGATCCGTAGCATGCGATTCTATATTGGACATGAAAGACCGGTAATTTTGCTCAGAGACCTCTTTTTCTGAGGTTCTTTTACGAAAATTTACGACACGGGACCCCCGGCTTTAGTTCCGAAGGAAGCCATGCAGGATTTTTGCGTCCGAAAAAATCCATTGCCCTCCGCCGGGTCTGAACCCGCGATCTTTGGAACTAGAACCACTAGTAACCACTATACCACGGAGGACGACATTCCAGAGTTTCACTTGTAGCAGCGTATAAGTGTTTTCTAGTGATTTATAAAGTTATTTACAATGTCCAGTAAGAAAGGGATAACTCTGCATAGTCAATTCCGAGAAATAGTTGCTAACGTTGTTAAAATCTGTGACGAGGAAGGCAAACAAAAGCAAATGGCTTTTCAGCATTGCTAGCACAAGAGCGTATGTTTTCTAAGAGGCCTTAAGCCTTGTTGATATTTTGAAAGTAGAACCTGAAGATGTATTGTTCTTCAACTGTTGTAGTTTATTGTTGTTGAATTGTTGTTTGCAGTATTTTACACCACGTATGGACATTAATTTTAAGAATTGTTTTGTTTGTTGAAGTTTTTGCACCACGCTTTGGGCGTTAATTTGAAGTGGTTTGTTACGTAATATGCTGCTACGTATGTAAAGCCTATTTGAAGATGTATTTTTGTTGTTACGCTCCAAGTTTAAAATATTAACTACTAACCTTCTTATTAAACTGCTTCTATAGATAGCATTTATGTTTAGGTTTGCCTCTGCTGCGTCAGTCTTACTTTACAGACACGTTTCTCTTAATCAGGGCGTGGTGCGACAAGAATGTAGGCTTACACAGATTTTAAGTTTTAATACACTTCTTTTTATTATTCCTTGACACAAATTAAATAGCACTACACTTATATTATAGCTGTGAGATTCTTTAATTTAAAACTTGCACTTTGTTAACGTATATACTTATTTTACGATTCACACGAATATGTAATATTTCTTTAGAGAACACATCTTCCATTCGGTCACTACCAAGGTCTGCAGGCAACTGAACATATTTCAACCGTCCAAACCCATAAACTTTTGTATTTCAAGTCTCTGATTGGCTAATCCTAGTCCAATAGAATACTTGCATTTTACTAAAGCTTTTTCTGGCTGTTGATTCGCTATTTTAAACTGCCACAAAATGTACGTTATTGCTGCCCTAATCATGACTAGTAGTATTCAAACTCTCAAACTCATTATTGCCTCAAGGTTACCTCATTGTTAGCAACGTTAAACTTATTATTCTCACAGCTCTTACATTATTAAAGTATGTAATGTATTCACATAAAATTATTAAACATGTTTACAACAATATAAGCATCTGCAATGACTGTTACATACATTTTTCAAATTATTACATACATATTGCTTCAAGGCGGGCTGTTATTGAATTTACATATTATATAATTCAAGTATTAAAAATACTGCCTCAAACCGTAACGCTAGAATTGTTGATGTCAACACATTCCTTACAGACGCATTCTCGTGAGAAGAACACAACACTTCTCTGTTTTGGAAGAACGATAATTGTTCATAGACGTAGGTGGTGTAGCAAAATGTTTAGTACGCGGCAAGGTTGTTGAAACAATTAAAAAGTATATCTTACAGTGACACTACGCTACTCATAGCAGTGAATACGATGGTTATAAAGGAGTGGAACGTTATATAATGATGATGATGGTGGTGATAGAGAAGTTCAAACACATCATGACTACTGAAAATGATGAGGACCTTTAAACCATGACGTCGGCTGATTATCGGGTAATGGAGTCATTTTTTTACAAAACAAGTCCTTCTGATTTTTACCTAAAATTTTCTAAGTCCTAATTTCCACGATTACACAGACACAAGGTTCACATATTAAGCATATTTTAAACTATTTATCTGTGTGAGCAATTTTTTTTCATTAATAAAACACCATAAACCTGGTCACAAGCCAATTACCTGACAAAATTAAAGACAATTACTCCAAATACTACAAAGATAATTAGGGGGGAAATTGTATAAAAAGCTCAACGTCTGAACAAACAAGCTGATGTGTTACACTCACATGACTTTCTCTACTCTTGTGCAAAGTATTTTTACAAACGCGTATTCTCTTTATGCTTCATGTTAATGGAGATGTTAATCTTATTGCTAATTTTCTTGTAGGTGCAAGGGGAATTGCTAGGCTTTAAGCGATAGTTAAATATTTTAAGAACTGGTTGCTATGTGGCGCATTCCATTCTCTTTGTATGTCCAGGACATAAAAAAATGAATAACGAATTCCCATTTGAGAAAAAAATATTAGAAAATTTAAGGGAATAACAAGCAATATCTCGAAAATGGTTCACTCAACAACAAAAAATCTATATAACATAAATTGTGTATTTTAACGCGATCTACATTTTCTGTGTAGTAACATTTTGTCTATCTCTTATGGTTTACCAGTTATGCAAAAGTCGTTCACAATGAAGAATACTTTTGGAGACATTCCCAGAAAATTCGAGATATACATTTCATTTGTCATGAAAATATCTTAAACATATATTTTAATCAAAATCGTTAGAGCCATTTTTGAGAAAATTAAAATTTTCTAGAAATGTTCCATGTAAAGGGTAATCTGGGGTAGGGGATTTTTCTTGAAAACCTTCGTGTGGCATCTCTGGAAGATACTGAACCTAAATACCAAGTTTGGTGTTTATCCGACTGTTCGTTTCTGAGTTATGCTATTCACAGATACACAGACACACACACGGACATGTTTCCAAAAATGATTTTTTGGGGGATTCAGGGGGTCTCAAAACACGTATTTCCGGTGAAATATCAATATCAAATTTTTGAGTGGAATACAATACTTCCCCTACTTACTATACGTAGTAGAGAAAGTAAAAATGAATACAATTGTAAATATTAAATGCAGTATCGGTGAATAAGTCGCAGAGTAGGTAAGAAATGGGATATTAATTTCTCTACTAAGCACCAAATTGAATATTGATGCGAGATATTATTTTTATTTCTCTGTGTATACGCAGTCAATACTGTCAATAAAAATTCAAACCTTTTGATAATACAAGTCGTACAATTGTGCCGCCACTGCCTTGCTTTCCGGCTGTGTAGAGCTTCCTTTCTGCCCACTTCCATACGCATGGGCATCGGGGCTAAAAGGGTGACGTCATAGTGCATTGAGTTGAGGCTGCTGGATCTAACCTTTCCATTTGTACCAATTGTAACGAAAGTATTTCATAGATACGATATCCGAAAAATCCCTTTATTTCATATCGATTATAACATTGTTTATTGGTTAGGTCTTATTTTGTCTCTGAATTGTTTTTCAGATCAGTCACAAAGAGAACCGATACCAGCTGGGTGGAAGGTGCAAACCTTACGGAGGTAAAAACACTATTGCGATCTAGGGGAATGGACCACGTTAGTGTGTCGTCCTTCGTGGTGTAGTGGTTACCATGCTAGCCTCTAGTTCCCGAGATCGCGGGTTCAAACCCGGCGGAGGGCGATGGAGTTTTTCGGGTGTAAAAATTCTTAGCATGATTTCCTTCAGAAGAGAAGTAAAGGATGTTTCCGTGTCGTAGATACGGCACGTAAAAGAACCTCAAGCCTGATAAAGAGGCCTCTGAGAAAAATTTCCGGTCTCTCACGACCAATATAGAATGGGATGCTAAGGACCACAGAATCTAAAAAGCGTCTATGAATAAAACTCATTTTAATTTTAATTTCCACGTTAGTGTACATGGGGTACGAAGCAATAATCGCATCTTTGAAAAGCATGTCGCTATATGTTCGCTTTGAAATTCCATTCCCATTGCACAACACAAGAAACAAACTAATTTAAAAGCAACAACGCAGAATGTCTCGGAAACGGTTAATGCCACAAAAGTTACATAAATTGCATGTTTTAACGATATCCACATTCTTTTGTGTGCAGTATACAATATTCATTCAGAATGAAGATGCTTTCACAGGTATTTGCAGGAAGTACAAGATAAATAGGTTATTAGCAATACAATTACCTTAAACGTATGGCATTTTAATAAAAATCGTTAGTTATTTGTTAGAAAATTAAAAGTTAGGAAAGATACTGAACTTAAAGTTTGATATTTATTCGACTTTTCAGTTTTAGTTATGTACTCCCTTCCCTCTCCCCCCCCCTCTCTCTCTCTCTCTCTCTCACACACAACATGCATTTTGAGTAAATCTGGATACCTATCGAGTTTTTGGGTGGCATACAACCGTCCTATAACAAGAGAAAGCAAAAAGTCTATGAAGGAGGAATGACGTCACGCCTCAAGCACGTTTGTCGACTGTCGGGAAGTAGTAACTAAGAAATTCATTTGCGCACATCTTAAAACCCGCCCGCACTCTGGCGATAACGCCGACAATATAAATCTTACTACGCCGTTCCAGGGTAGATGTCATGTTCTTGCATACTAACATCTCTGGAGAAGGGTTGTGATTAGAAGTGCTGTGAATACGATATGCGGTAACCTAGTTGCTTTTTCTCGCAGCATCCTCAGGGAGATTAATTATTATATGTTACACACTAGCGGAATTGTAATGTAACGGCCTTTGTGGCGTTGATTTTTCTAACGGTTCTTACCTTAAATTAAAAATCTTGTGTGTTACACTCGCATTACTTTCTCCACCTACCATCGTTATTTTTATGTCGCTTCTAGAAACTATAGCTAATTTTTGTATATACTTCATGCAAAAATAGTTTAATTACATTGTACCTATAAGAGGGATAAAGGAAACAGAATCTACAGTCAGATGTTTAAAAGTGGGTCGCTATATTCTGGCCTTGAAATTGCATACTCATTCTATGACATCGCGAGAAGCACCTGAATAGCAACAGGAGCTTAAAAATGACAAGAGTATTGACAAATTAAATCAAATAACAAGACTTTTTCGGAAATGGCTAACACCACACAAAAGTTTAAATAAATTGTGTTTTTTTTAAAAGAGCTACATTTTTGGTGCAGTACGATTTTGTCTATTTCTTATGGTTTACCAATTAAACAGAATTATATATATAACTCCTTCCGAATGAAGGGGGCTTCGCAGACCATTCCCATAAAATGCAAGAAGTAAATATCTTAAATATATGGCATTTTAATCAAAATCGTTAAGAGGAATATTTGAGAAAATAATAAATTTAGAAAAATGTTCCAAGTTGATATTTATCAGACGTTTAGTCTTTGAGTTAAGCTGTTCACAGACACACATAGCGGACCTCTTTTCCCTCTCTCTAGAAATGCTCTTTTTTATTCAGGGCGTCCTCGTAACATATTTGCGGTGGTATCTCAAATTTGTTAATGGAATACAATATTTTCTCTTACCTACTATACGTAGGTGGCAGGAAAACTAAAAGCCACACAATAACTCGTATGATCGAATATGAAAATTATTTTTTGTAATTATATGTTTATATTACACTAGTCTGCATTTTCAAACTTTTTGTCAGATGATTTCTTAAAAGTAGGTGATCTTGAATCAAGTTTTTATGCTGATTCCAGAAATAACTTCCGTTTTTACTATCACGTCAGGTTTTTACACAAAATAAGAAGTAATGTTTTGACAATTTTACTAATGAGCGTAGAAAACCATTCAAATACCATTTCACACAAGGTAAGTTTTTATTCAAGAAACATTTTAAAAACACTCTCAAGAACTCCCCTAATTTATTTCATGACTACATTTCAACAAAACAAGAAGCCAAAGTGTTTCATTTATTTTTTTCAAACTTTCTCTTCTTTGACTTCCTTGCAGATGACTGTCCCTCCTCAAAACCCAACAGTAGTCGGCCATCATAGTTTCATTCCATCTGCCCTGGTACCTCCTCTCCATTTCCTTAATATCTTGTTGAAAACGTTCACCCTGCTCTTCACTATAATGTCCCAGATTTTCTGGAAAGTAGTCAATATGTGAATGCAGAAAATGCATCTTTACACTCATGTTACAACCCATCTTCTTGAAATTTTCCAACATTGTTTCGACAATGGCCTTGTAATTAGGATCTTTGTTATTGCCTAAGAAGTTTTCAGTAACTGATCGGAAGGCGGTCCATGCTTCTATTTCTCTCTCATTCATTGTCTTCTCAAAATCGTCATCCTTCATCAATGTCTTTATTTGAGGACCAACAAAAATTCCAGCCTTTAATTTGTCTTGTGTAATGAAGGGAAATTTCTTGGAAAGGTACTTGAAGCAGGGTCCATCCTGTGGTAAGAGCCCTTACAATTTGCTTCATCAAGCCCAATTTTGTGTGTTGTGCGGAAGCAATCTTTATATCTCTATATTTTTGAAGTGAAATTGTGAAAAAACTGTACGTGATAGAAAAAAACTAAAAGCAGTTCTGAAATCAGCATAAAAAGTGAGTCAGAATCACTTATTAGTTTTCAGTCATTCGATATCATGCAGACCAGTGTTATCGTCAGATATCTGCAACGGAAGTTTACGTGCGGTATGTCTATAAACTGTTGACAGTCACTGAAGGTTTACTACTTCTACCTTAGGAACAAGTGACTTTCGACATAGTGTGACATAATTTCATTTCATTAATGAGCAAATGTTTTTTCAGCAATGAAAACTTTTAACTTCGCGCTACGAGGACAGGCTAACAGCTGTTCTTTTAGGCTAAGAGACGGTGCCAAAGTTTCTCGTCAAATTTTAGCAGTGACAGGATTTGGAGATATCACCTGGATGGCGTCCAAACACTTACATTCGGCGCCACGTGCTGCTAAATGATTTACGGCCAAGAGATGAGGCAGCCACTTTTTCTTTAAATTCCTCCGACACCTTGCTGACGTTATACATACACTTGACGTAGGTCAAACAGCGTTTTAATAACTTATACGTAATAAACAACACCTTATTTGTGGACAAACAAGTAACGTTAGGGTGTTTAATGGGCCATCATTAAGGAAAAATAGCATTTTTCTTTCTCTACTACGTATAGTAAGTAGGGAAAGTATTATATTCCACCCAAAAATTCGATACCGAGATTTCACCGGAAATATATGTTTTGAGGCCCCCTGAATCCAAAAAAGCATTTTTAGAAACATGTCCGTGTGTGTGTCTGTCTGTGAACAGCATAACTCAGAAACGAACAGTCGCATAAACACCAAACTTGGTACTTAGGTTCAGTATCTTTCAGAGATGCGACACGAAGGTTTTCAAGAAAATCCCTCCACCACAGATTACCCTTTACATGGAACATTTTTCGAAATTTTTAATTTTCTCAAAAATGGCTCTAACGATTTTGATTAAAATATCATATGTTTAAGATACTTTCATGACAAATAAAATGTATATCTTGAATTTTCTGAGAATGTCTCCAAAAGTATTCTTCATTGTGAACGACTTTTACATAACTGGTAAACCATAAGTGATAGACAAAATGGTTACTACACAAAAAATGTAGATCGCGTTAAAATGCACAATTTATGACATATACATTTTTGTTGAGTGAACCATTTTCGAGATATTGCTTGTTATTCCCTTAAATTTTCCAATACTTTTTCTCAAATTCGTTATTCATTTTTGTTGTCCTGGTAATGCAAAGAGAATGGAACACTCCACATAGCAACCAGCTCTTAAAATACTTGACTATCGCTTAAAGCCTACCATATTCCCCTTGCATCTACAAGAAAATTAGCAATAAGATTAACATCTCGATTAACATGAAGCATATGGAGAATAAGCGTTTGTAAAAATAGTTTGTACAAGAGTAGAGAAAGTCATGTGAGTGTAAGACATCAGATTTTTTTAATAATGAACTGATGGATAATTCACTGTACAAAATGGCAGGAGCAGTAGTATTTTTAAACATTTTTTAAAATATTTAAAGTATAGGTATTGTGCCTTCAATGATAAAATATATATTAAATTAAAGAGAAAATTCCAGCTTATAATACTATATAAAAGATAAAACTGGCATCTTTTAACAATTTTACCCACTTAGTCTTTCCTTAATTACTTTTTCTACCACGTGACCAGTAGACAGAGTAACTATTGCATTCCAAGCAAAAATACATGGGAACATTTTGCCGCAAATACATGTTTTGGGGTTTTCTGAATCCAAAAAAGACACTTCTAGGAAAGTCGTATGTGTTACATTCACATAACATTTCCACCCACGTCGTCCTCCGTGGTGTACCATGCTAGACTCTAGTTCCCGAGTTCGCGGGTTCAAACCCTGCGGAAGACGATGAATCTTTTCGGAAGTATAATTTCTTAGCATGGTTTCCTTCGGAAGGGAAGTAAGGATGTCTAGATTTACGGCACGTGAAAGAACCTCAAGCCTGATAAAGAGACCTCTGAGCAAAATTACCGGTCTTTCACTCCAAATGTAGAATTGGACGGTAAGGACAACAGCAGTTAAAGAGCGTCCATAAATAAAACTCAAACAACCAATTAACCAAATTTTGCCCACTATGGTTTATTTTTATAAGCTTCTGCAAACTAATTTTGCAAAAAATTCCTCTATCTGCTTAACGTTAATTGCTATGAACATTTATATAATTAGCTTCATTAATTTCGTTATGGGTACAAGGGAATGGCGATAGTTAAATGTTTAAACTTTTAACACTTGTCGGTAATTAGCCTTAAAATTACATGTTCCTAGCACGACATCACGAGAAACAGCTGAACGTTGGCAGTGCTTTCAAAAATGACAAAGCTATTGAAAAATTCAAACCAATACTGACGGATAGCTCAGAAATGGCTGACGCCACAAGAAACGTTATTTGGAATAAATCGTGTGCTGAGGCAGTATTTTTAACATTTAAATGATTTCAGTCAAATTATATAATATGTAAATTCAATAACAGCCCACCTTAAAGCAATATGTGTATGTAATAATTTGTAAAATGTGTGTAACGGTCATTGCATATGCTTATATTATTGTATACTTATTCAATAATGTTATGTGAACGCATTACGTAATTTAATAATGTAGGAGCTGTGAGAATAATAAGTTAAACGTTGCTAACAATAAGGCAACAATAAGGTAACCTTGAGGCATTAATGAGTTTGAGAGTTTAAATGTTATTTGTGATTCTTGGAAGCATTAATGAAATTTTAGTGACAGTTTATAAAAAAATAGCCAATCAACAACCAGAAAAACCTTTAGTTAAATGCAGGTATTCTATTGGAGTAAAAATAACCAATCAGAGACTTGAAATACAGAAATTTACAAGTTTAGACGGTTGAAATCTAGTCAGTTGCCTGCACACAGTGATAGTAACCGGATGCATGATGCGTCCTCGAGAAATTAAATACGTATTCATGTGTGATGAAAATAGTATATGTATTAATAAGTGCAAGTATTATAACAGAATCCCACAGCTCTCTATATCAGTGAAGTGCTATTTAATTTGTGTCAAGGATTAATAAAAAGGAGTGAATTAAAACTTAAACTCTGTGTAAGCATTCTTGTCACATCACGCCCTGCCAAGACTTTCATGTCTCTAACAATAATACTGACGCAGCCGAGGCAAACATAATTATTTAATACTTAAAGAAACAGTTTAATTACAAAGTTAATATTTTTTTAAACTTGGGGCAAATGCCACCTAAAAATACATTTGGGGCGAAGGCTACCGGAAACTGTTTACTATACGTGCTGTTCCAACTACTAGAAGTTCGGCTCCCCAACAGTTGAAATACGATACAACTCCTTCAACACATCAACTTCTTCAGTGTTATATTTTATTTTCCGTGTAAACGTCTTAAATATAATACATTTTAATCAAAATCTTTAGAGCAACTTTGAGAAAATAAAAAAATTTCGAGTTATGCTGTTCACACAACACGCGGACCTCTATCTAAAACTACTTCCTTTATTAGAAGGCCTAAAATAAAAGATAAGTACAAACTTGTTATTTACATTCAGCATCTTCCATAATGCGACACTAAGATTTTCAAGAAAATGTCCCCCAAGTACCCTTTACATGGAACATGTTTCGTTATTTTTTTAAAAAAAAATGGTTCTAACAGTTTTGATTAGAACACCAGATATTAAGGAGATTTACAAGACTGAATTTTCTGGGAATAGTCTGTGAAGTCCTCATTTGGAATTGATTTTGTGTAAATTTTTATAACTAGTAAACTAAATAAAGAAATAGACAAAAACTTAGTACACAAAAAATGTAGATCCCTTTAAAGCACCCTAAGAATTTGAAACTACCTTTTATGGCATTAGCCATTTCTGAGGTGTTCATTATTATTGGTTGGAATGTTTAAATACTGTGGCGTGTATGTGTGTTTGCATTTTCACGTCTGACACATTATTGCTTTGTTAACGGCAGCCTTATTGGGTGCAATTCTTTCGGCTTGGGTTTTGAATTTCGTCCGAGGTGGCATCTCTCCCCACCTCCCGGCCAGAGGTAGAGAGAGGGGTGGGTGGGAACTAAGCGTTACTGTGTGGTGTACGTAGCGTGGAGTTGCTTCAAGTCCAGTGTCTGGCATGGAAGAGTGTCTGTGTGAATGTGACCTCGTGTATGTAACATCTCCCTCCAATGTCTTTCTTTTAATATTTTGTGTTATGATGTAGTGAACCGTGTTTAACATTCAATAAACCACAGGTAATGTAATTAATGTGAATGTTGTGTATTTTGTTATAAATATCCCACGCCTGCTCTGAAAAGTGTTGTTAAGATCCTGGGTCCTCTCGTTGCCTCTGATGTTACGTCCCCCAATGGTTATGCTGGGGTATCTAAAATGTAATTACTAGCTGGAACTTTTTCGGCCTCACCCCAGTATATAACGATACTTCGCAAGCTTTAAGTGATGTCGCCATTCAGTTGTTTCTCGCATGTCATAGAAATAGTATAGTGTTTCATCGCCAGCACTCCTATAAATATTTGACTCTGACTTCAGCCATCTGTTTTCCTTTTGCATCTATAACAAAAGGCGTAATGACTGCAATGTCTGCAAACGTTTATCTCGATTAACAAAAACTATAAAAAAAAATCTGATGTGTTACACTCACATGACGTTCTCTACTCTTGTACAAACTATTTTTACAAACGCTTATTCTCCATATGCTTCATGTTATTCCAGATGTTAATCTTATTGCTAATTTTCTTGTAGATACAAGGGGAATATGGTAGGCTTTAAGTGATAGTCAAATATTTTAAGAGCTGGTTGCTATGTGGAGTATTCCATTCTTTGCATTACCAGGACAAAAAATATGAATAACGAATTCCCATTTGAGAAAAAGTATAAGTACTGGAAAATTTAAGGGAATAACAAGCAATATCTCGAAAATGGTTCACTCATTAAAAAAATGTATACGACATAAATTGTGTATTTTAACCCGATCTACATTTTTGTGTAGTAAAAGTTTGTTTATCTCTTATGGCTTACCAGTTATGCAAAAGTCGTTCACAATAAAGAATACTTTTGGAGACATTCCCAGAAAATTCGAGATATGCATTTCATTTATCATGAAAATATCTTAAACATATGATATTTTAATCAAAATCGTTAGAGCCATTTTTGAGAAAATTAAAATTTTCGAAAAATGTTCCATGTAAAGGGTAATCTGTGGTGGAGGGATTTTCTTGAAAACCTTCGTGTTGCATCTCTGGAAGATACTGAACCTAAATACCAAGTTTGGTGCTTATCCGACTGTTCGTTTCTGAGTTATGCTGTTCACAGACACAGACCACACACACACACACACACACACGGACATTTTCCAAAAATGCTTTTTTT
This sequence comes from Deroplatys truncata, assembly GCA_030765065.1. Taxonomy (NCBI): domain Eukaryota; kingdom Metazoa; phylum Arthropoda; class Insecta; order Mantodea; family Mantidae; genus Deroplatys; species Deroplatys truncata. The sequence continues at coordinate 298,008,922 of CM060975.1, read as the reverse complement.
GGATTCAGGGGGTCTCAAAACATATATTTCCGGTGAAATCTCGGTATCGAATTTTTGGGTGGAATACAATACTTACCCTACTTACTATACGTAGTAGAGAAAGTAATAAGCTTTTGTAAAAACAGACTGTAGAAAAGGTATAAAAGTAGACGATAATGGTAAGAGAAAGTCATGTGAAGAAACACATAAGATTTTTAAGTATTCCATATTAAATATTTATTTTCCAAAATCGTTAATCGCCAGAATATCCCTTAAAAGTTTGCCATTCCTATTATATTTCCTTTCTTCCCAAGGGCTGAATTTATTCCTCCGTGCTTCTGTATAAACATTTGAATGTTGTATCTGTATGTTGTATGTAATTAAGCAAAATCATTTCTAGGCAAAGCAATGGAATGAATAACGTAACGTGAATAGAAAAATCACTTTCAATAGACATTTGAATGTATACGTAAGGTATGTGATCCGTTAGAGAAAGCTATGCGAGCCTATAACATCAGATTATTCTAAGTTTACGTTACCTATAGTTCAGTATTGTATTAACTGTTGTAAGAAGATAAACACATATTAAAACTGTAAATTAGAAGCTAAACACGAAAATGTGTTCTAGCTGACGTCTTCGTCTCCATTTATTTAAAGAGAAACTGAAAAGAAACTTTCCAATAAACAATTCAAAGAGTTTTAATTTAAGTAAAAGCTTCGATGTACTATGAGTTTCCAATAGGAGATAAAGAAAGGACAATTTATGTCCAGAATCTCTTGCAATTTCCGTCTCCCCTCCCCCATCAGGGTGCATGGAACTGCATTGGGGAGGTAAAGATTAATCACCAGCAGCTATTTAAGGCCTCCCTACTTCCCTCCTCTCCTAAAGCAATTAATGAGAATACTTTTTCAGTCTCCGGGCGCAGTAATGGAGTGAATACTGTATGGAGGATGCGGAACATAATTTAATTGACTTTCGCAGCTCTTCGGCCACGTCCCCTTCTTTGTCTCTAAAACCTTCTATAAATGTGGAACTAACAGACAGTGTTCGAAAGTTTAAGAGGGGCAGAAACTCTTATGCGTTTAGTTCAGTAGCTTGCTAATTCGAGGGTTCAGTCAAATAAAGCTGAAAGTTCGTATGATGACATGTCTGAAATTCACAGATTATACCATAAATTCTTAAGTTTGCAATTTTGTATTACTTTCAGTGTAGACGCCATAAGAATATCCGAAAATCCTTTTCTTTCATTTACTAGGGTGGTTTTAGAAGTTTGAAATTTCGCAAAACCCCGCAAGAAATACATTGGCAGGGGAAACATGGTTATTTTTAAGGATTAATCAGGGGGAAAATATATCTGACGTGTTTCATTCACATGAATTTCTCTACCCTCTATCGATTATTATTATGGGTATACAAATTATTCTTATTAAAGTCTATTTTAATCAAATTTATTTTAATTCATTTTATTCGAGAAAACCTTTCGCAAATAGCTGCATTTCGTTACAGATACAAAGGAATAGCGATACTCTTATCATGAAATCGCAAGAAACAGCTGAAAAACGATAGGACTAAGAGAATGGTTAAGTATTGAATAATTCGAACCATTAATAACAGATATTTCGGAAATGACTAAGCCACAAAAAACGTCATTTGAAATAAATTGTAAGTTTTAAAGAGATCTAGCTGTTTTCGTCTACAGTTTAACGTAATATCAGTTATACAAGATACAAGATTATGCAAAATTCCTTCCGAATGAAGAGGACTGCACAAGTTATCCCCCCCCAAAAAAATTCAAGATATACATTTTATATTTCATATGGATATATTTAATATCCCGTATTTTAAACGAAATCGTTAGAGCTATTTTACAGCATACAAATTTCAAAAAATGTACCATGTAAAGAGTAGATTGGGGTGGGGTTATTTTCTTGAAAAATTTCGTGTTGCATCATTGGAAGATACTAAACCAAAACACGAAGTTTGGTATTTATCCAACTTTTCATTTTGGAGTTCGCAGACACACACATACACGGATCTTTTTCTAAAACTCCGATGTGATACATTCACATGATTTTCTCTACCCTCTATCTGCGTTAGTGAGTATACAATCTGTTCTTACTAAAGATTATTTTTCTATCTACTATATTTAATCCAAATAAACCCTTGCAAAGATAGCTACATTATATATTTCGTTTTAGATACAAATAGAATTGTAATAGCTTGTGAAATCTGTACGCTATAGGCTGGACTTAAAATTCCATAGTGTTTCCATGCAATCGCGAGAAACAACTCAAAATCGATGGGACTTTAAAAGATAGACAAGTAATGAACAATTCGAACCTTTAATAACGGATATCTCAGAAACGGTTTATGTCAAAAAAAATTATTTTAAGTAAATTGTGTGTTTTAAAGAGATCTAAATTTCTTGTGTACTACGTTTTCGTCTATTCCTTAACGTTTACAAATTATACTAGATTATACAAAATTCTTTCCGAATGAAGAGTCCTTCCTACGCTATTACCAGAAAATTCAGGATATGCACTTTATTTTGCATTATAAACATGTCTCACATATGGTACTTTAATCAAAATTGCGAGAGCCAGTTTTTACAAAATCAAAATTTTCGAAAAATGTTCCATGTAAAAGGTAGTCGGGGTGGATAAACTGTCTTGAAAATCTTTGAGTCGCATCCTTGGGAGATACTAAACTCAAATACCAAGTTTGGTATTTATCCGACTGTTCGTTTTTAGTTATGCTGTTCACAGACAGACAGAAACACAAAAACACATGGACATGTTTCCAAAAATGCTTCATTTCAATTCAAAGCGCCTCAAAACATGTATTTCCAATGAAATCTCAGATCGAATTTTTAGTTGGAATACGATACCTTCTCTACGTGCTATGTACGGGGTAAAGTAGTAAAGGAGTATAATTTATATTGTGATTTCGAACCGGTTAATCGCCCGACAAGTGACTATTTTGACCATTCTACCGCTGAAGTTAGATATTATAACCCATAAAGTCATGAGTAACGTTACGATAAAAAAGTATAATTTATATTGTGATTTCGAACCGGTTAATCACCCAACAGGCGACTATTTTATACCATTATACCGCTGAAGCTAGATATTATAACCCATAAAGACATGGATAAGGTTACGATAAAAAAGTATGATTTATATTGTGATTTCGAACCGGTTAATCGCCCGACAAGTGATTATTTTGACCATTCTACCGCTGAAGTTAGATATTATAACCCATAAAGACATGAGTAACGTTACGATAAAAAAGTATAATTTATATTGTGATTTCGAACCGGTTAATCACCCAACAGGCGACTATTTTATACCATTATACCGCTGAAGCTAGATATTATAACCCATAAAGACATGAGTAACGTTACGATAAAAAAGTATAATTTATATTGTGATTTCGAACCGGTTAATCGCCCGACAAGTGACTATTTTGACCATTCTACCGCTGAAGTTAGATATTATAACCCATAAAGACATGGATAAGGTTACGATAAAAAAGTGTGATTTATATTGTGATTTCGAACCGGTTAATCGCCCGACAAGTGACTATTTTGACCATTCTACCGCTGAAGTTAGATATTATAACCCATAAAGACATGGATAAGGTTACGATAAAAAGTATAATTTATATTGTGATTTCGAACCGGTTAATCGCCCGACAAGTGACTATTTTGACCATTCTACCGCTGAAGTTAGATATTATAACCCATAAAGACATGGATAAGGTTACGATAAAAAAGTATAATTTATATTGTGATTTCGAACCGGTTAATCGCCCGACAAGTGACTATTTTAACTATTATACCGCTGAAGTTAGATATTATAGCCCATAAAGACATGAGTAACGTTACGATAAAAAAGTATAATTTATATTGTGATTTCGAACCGGTTAATCACCCAACAGGCGACTATTTTATACCATTATACCGCTGAAGTTAGATATTATAACCCATAAAGACATGGATAACGTTACGATAACAACAAGCTTGCATTGCGGTTATATTTCACTTCTAATGATGATAAAAATTAAATAAAACAACTGATTCATTCCCCCATCGAGGTGCAATCCATTACGTATATATTTGATCGCACCTATTTTACTTTTAGCTACTAAACGTTCCAAACGTTTTGGAAGCATTCGCCTACTTCGCTTCGGTAACCATCAGCTATGGATAGATTATGGTGTTTAAATTCTATTTTAATATTTTAAATGTCAATAGTTTACAGTTGTTTCACTTTTTGGACAATTTAGGACACAAACGCTTTCAAAATAACCATAATTATGTTAATATATATATATATATATATATATATATATATATATATCAGTAGAACGCCCTAATTTAGGTTCACAAATACACACGGCCGGATTAAGTTTCTGAATATACGATTTTAGTACCATCGTAGTTGCATAATATGAGTGTTGAGTTATCATTAAGCTTTCGTTTAACTCAATTTGTCTCCTATGCTCTGGGTTAATTTCGTGCATTACTGTAGCCATCTCTATTGCATGTTGCTTTGCAGTTTTAATTAACTCCCTCCATGACAAGATACTATACGCCATCGATAAAAATAAAATATCCCCTGTTAGAGAGGACAGAACAGCAAAAAAATTAAATTCGCAGTAACTGACAGACATAAAAAGGAGGAGAAATAAAAAACAAAAACGATCTGATATGAAATCCGGTTTTGTAACATTACGGTTCTGCAGAGTACAGAGTTTGTTATTGGCAATGAGCGAATAGATTTGATTTAAAAAGGTACGTAAAACCTATTGAATGAATAGCAGAAACGATAAGCTTCAAATACTCTCTATCTAAATAGCGTTACAGTTAGGGATATACGGAGCGAGATGGCTCTGTGGTATCGTGCGTGGCTCGCACTAGGGAGGTCAATTCATGGGGCCGGCCAATCTCACCATGGGTTTTCGGGTTTTCCCTGGACGGCAAGCAAATGCTGGAACGATTTCTCTGTCAGTGTCGGACAGATGGTGCAAATGCTTGCTCGTTGTTAAGTTCTCAGTCCTGCTATTTGGCAGCCTTTTCTCAGTCGCCTCCGGTGGATCAAGTTCTCCCCGGTTCCCCAGAGGGAAGACATCTCTGACCGGGTCATTAAACTTGGAATCAAATCATTAGAGAGCCCTGCGCATTCCTGTAGACCGGCCTATAGCCTCCTGTAGTTCCTTCACCTCATCTGTTCCTCCTGGGGGTGGTAAGCATAAAAGATCCGCGTTGGGTCGAAATGTCCCTCCCGTTCCCTGGTTATACCCGCAGTTAGGGATGTACCGAGCAAGATGGCGCCGCGGTAGTGTGCGAGGCTCGCATTAGGGAGGTCGATTACTGGCACCGAAAACTCTGATACTATGGGTTTTTCGTGGTTTTCCCTGGTTGCCAAGGGAAATTCTGGGGTGGTTTCTCTTCCACCTTGAATTTCTTTCCCTCATTTCCTATCATTTAGTTTCCCCTTTCATGTTTCAGATAGGCTTAGGGGGCTGTGCAGTGCCGGTCAGTTATAGATAACGCAGATTGCAGCCTTTTCTGAGCCGCCTCCGGTGAGTGGGGTTTTCCCCGGTTCCGCCTGCTCTGAGCGACCTCTGACGGGGTCATCAGGCTTGGAATCATTAAGGCGGGTTTTCCTAGCAACGCACATTCTACGCCGCGTGCAACGTAACGCGTCGAGCGGAATACGTAGCAGACTCAAACAATGAAAAATAATTGAAATGTTTTCCTAAACTACGCAGTTCGTTTTGCGCCAGCATAATGCGCCTGCGCGACAGAGCTATTGCATCAAGAGGAGTTTAGTGCGTTGTGCGCTGCGCGATAGAGGCGTTGTATGTGGAGTTGTATTTCATACACATCGTGCATGTTACAAAATGACACTTCCTACTGTAGAAGACGAACAGCTAATTGAATTGGTTGCTGAACACTCCATTTTGTGGAATATGGTGAATGCAGACTTCAAAAACACTTTAAAGAAGGATTCACCACTGCAGCACCGGTGAACGCTCGTCTTACTCATCTGGCTCCACAGCCAACAATGAAGAAAGATACGATAATTTGTATAATTTCAGTACTTTTTGTGTACCAGTATAAGAAACAGACAAACCACTTGTTCATTAAATTCTTAATTAATTAAGAAATGCAACTTTCCTTCCTAATGTATACCTCAGAGTTATGTCAAGCTTTTCTACTTTCTCTACTACTACGTATAGTAAGTAGGGGAAGTATTGTATTCCACCCAAAAATTCGATACCGAGATTTCACCGGAAATATATGTTTTGAGACCCCCTGAATAAAAAAAACATTTTTGGAAACATGTCCGTGTGTGTGTCTGTGAACAGCATAACTCAGAAACGAACAGTCGGATAAACACCAAGCTTGGTATTTCGGTTCAGTATCTTCCAGAGATGCGACTCAAAGGTTTTCAAGAAAATCCCCCCACCCCAGATTACCCTTTACATAGAACATTTTTCGAAAATTTTAATTTTCTCAAAAATGGCTCTAACGATTTTGATTAAAATATGATATGTTTAAGGTATTTTATGACAAATAAAATGTATATCTTGAATTTTCTGGGAATGTCTACAAAAGTATTCTTCATTGTGAACGACTTTTGCATAACTGGTAAACCATAAGAAACAGACAAAATTTTACTACATAAAAATGTAGATCGCGTTAAAATACACAATTTATGCCATATACATTTTTTTGTTGAGTGAACCATTTTCGAGATATTGCTTGTTATTCCCTTAAATTTTTCAATACTTATTTTCTCAAATGGGAATTCGTTGTTCATTTTTTTGTCTTGGATATGCAAAGAGTATTAATCTGTGGCAAAGAGAATAGTGCTGGACCTAGCAACCAGCTATTAAGAGATATGTCTATGCTTAAAGGCTACTGAATTTCTATATTGCCCTTGCAAATACAAAACAAGGGGAACATAGTACGTCTTAAGCGATAGTCAATTTTTTTAGAACTGGTCGCTATGTGTAAAATGTAATTCTCTTTGCATGTCAAAAGATCGTTTCTGCAAATGTTTATCTCGATTAACATGAAGTACATGGAGAACAAGAGTTTGTAAAAATAGTTTGTACAAGAGTAGAGAAAGTCATGTGAGTGTAACACATCAGATTTTTATTTTTATTAACTTCCACAGAATTATACACCGCTGAATCATTTACATTAGTGTCTATTTAAAAAGCGTTCCATATAGGAATGAGGGGATTTAAGTTGGTACTGAAGTATTTATCTGTGCCCTCTGCAAGCGTCACCTTTCTACTTCACCTCTTTTGTAATTCCAGCCGCTTGAGTGACAAAAAAAAACGGGCAGAGCTTAATACTACCAAAGTGCTGTAATGCTCTTGCTAGTTGAGCGGGATTCATGTTAAGGTTAATAGGGTGCAGTAAGTCTTTTGACAATTGTTACATACTGGGGTGAGGGCCTAAAGGTTTCCAAGAAAAATACTAAATTTGGATCACCCAACATGCACATAGGTAAAGCATAGCTACAGAAACAGCGAGAGAACTAGGACCTTGATGTTCACTTTCCGATGCAGGCGTGGGATTTTTTATAACAAAATACACAAATTTCAAGTTATTTACATTACCTGTGGTTTATTCAATAAAAGAAATAGTGCCCCTACCTCATACAAAAAGAGATAAAGACTAACGTCTCGCACACATAAAGAAGTAACGCTAAAACTATTCCTCCTCTCCAAATCTCGCTAGGCACGCCAGCTAGAGCTGGGAAGTTGCCATGCCAGACGAAATTCACACAAAAAGCCGAAAGAAATTACCCCAACAATGCTGTCGCCAATACGATGCAATAATGTGTCTGGCATGAGAATAGCTATTAATACCTCTACTAATACGCCACACTATTAGACGCATAATAGACGAGTTAAGTATCTCTAATCATTGATAGAGAAAACAGGCGACCAATACTTTCATGATGTCCTGTGTAAAGGAGGCAGACGATGCAGCAGCCATGCGGTAGCACTTAGCCCAAGAGGACTGTTGCACCACGTGGTTTATAGATTTATACACGCTGCTCTAGTGCTGAAAGCATTGAATTCAGTTTTCACTGGGTACAAGAATTTATTAACTGTGAAGTATGCTGAAATTAATCAACTAATGGAGACGAATTGCTCAAAGGCCTGAAGCAACACCGCCACAATTGACACACAAATCAGTTTATGCTTGCGTTAAGTATTGGAATCCTTGAGGGAAACCCAGCGGTATATAAGGAACTTGCTTCTTCATAAAAATAACTTGATGTAGCGATGGCGCCAAGAGAGTGCAGTGCCGCATCATAAAATGCAGAATATAAGCGAAAAAAGAAGCAAACTCTTCCGACTCCAACAAGGCATTCGATTCAAGTGACGTCGCTGCATTTTACTCGGAAATTACGACCCATTTCCGTTGCTCCTGCTTTCGAAGTTCTGTTCGAGTAAAAAAACTTCTGAGAGAAGATATTAACGTCATCTTCTCCTACATAATAAATCTGCACGGTCCACTAACTGAGTTACCAGAGAGAGAGAGAAATCTATAGCGAATGTCATAGTAAAATCATCTAGCATATTTCTTAGCAGTGTTGGTGCTCTGCGAGTATATGACAGCCGATTTTCTGACGTGACAGATGGCAATATTTTAGAAAACCTCCTGATTTACTCGATAAGTAGAGCACGAAAACCTAAGTTTATCTTCTGAATCATGAGTTTGTAGGTCTCGTTTTCGAAAGTATTTTATGTGTAGCAGTCACACAAATTTGTATGAGAGAGAAAGATATATATATGTGATTACTCTTTTCGGTTCGATTCCCTTTGGGCTGGCCACTCTGACCATGGACTTTTTTCGTGGTTTCCCCGGTCGGTAGGCGAATGCTGGGGAGATTCCCTTGCTACCACGAACTACTTTGTCCAGAATTTCCTGTCTCCACTACTTCCTTACATCTATTTCTTCAGGGTTGTAAGATTGGGTGATTATAATTAAATTGAGTTTTATTTATGGACGCTTTTAAATTTTCTGGTCCTTAGCGTCCCATTCTATACTGGGTGTGAAAGACCGGTAATTTTTCTCAGAGGCCTCTTTATCAGGCTTGAGGTTGTTTTACATGCTGTAAATCTACAACACGGGACCACCGGTTTTACTTCCCTTCCGAAGGAAGCTATGCTGAGGATTTTTACGCCCGAAAAAATCCATCGCCCTCCGCCGGGTTTTAACCCGCGACTCGGAAACTACAGGCTAGCATGGTAACCACTACATCACAGAGGACGACAAATCAGGTGTCGGCAGTTGGTGTGCTGCGTCAGGACGGTGGAATTTGCGCTTCGTAAGAAATGCTCCCTTCCTGGGAGCTGTTTCGATTACCACGGGATACCCGCGTTGCGAATGGTTTAGGAACAGCTAGCCGGCGTCGAATTGGTAACACGTTGGAATCGTTAGGGACCCCCTGCTTGCTAGCTCTCATCGTCGTCTGGATCTTGTCGTCCTTTGGGTCTTCCCTTCCTCCCAGGTGTCACGTTGGAAGTAAAAAGGGCCCCTGGATGCCCCTCCATCTCATTACTCCTAATCTCTCTCTTGATAGTATAACTCTTCCCCAATAATAATAATAATAATAATAATAATAATAATAATAATCATATTACTTATAATAGTTGCGCTTTTATCGGCCATGGTCGTGCTATTTATTGCGCTTCATTTAGCGCCATCTCTGGCTTTAAGCGGATTTTCGGTCCTCAACTTTGGCACGCCTTCCGCAGACACATTACCATTTCGCAAGTCCACGTGTGTACACTATTCGCATAAAAAGCTCGTTCTTCTCTCCACTTTAGGTTAATCACAGTAAGTACTGCGTATAGTAAGTAGCAGAAGTATTGCAAAAAATTTGACAACGATATTTCACCGTAAATACATGTTTTAAGGCCCCGTGAATCCAAATAAAGCATTTTTGGAAACATGTTCGTCTGTGTGTCTGAACAGCGTAACTCATAAAAAAGAAAATCTCCCTATCCCAAACTACCCTTTCCATGGAACAGTTTTTGAAATTTTTTATTTTCTAAAAATTGCTCCCACGATTTCGATTAAAATACCATGTATGAAAAATATTTACATGACAAATAAAATGCATATCTTAAATTTTCTGGGAGAGCCTGTTAAGTTCTCTTCATTCGGAAGAAATTTTATATAATCTTGTATAGCTGTTAAACGTTAAGGGATAGATGAAAACGCACTACATAAAAATTCGGATGTTATATACCTTCACATGACTTTCCCTACCCTCTATTTTTTATTAGCGAGTACACAAACTATTATTACTAAAACTTATTTTCATATCTACTACGTTTTAACCCAATTAACCTTTGCAGAAATAGCTACATTCCATACTCGGTTATAGATACAAAAAGAACGACAGTCAAATATTTTAAGAAGTGACGCTATATGCTGGCCATAAAATTCCAATCTGTTTCCATGCAATCGCGAGAAACGACTGAATATTAAAAGGACTTTCGGAGAATGACCAAGAAATGAACAATTCGTACATTTAATAACGGATATCTCATATATGTTTAAACTCTGATTGGATAGTAGCACCAATCAGGTGCATTGATACATGCCTATAATTTAAATACGTACGTTAAGAAAACGGTTGAAGGGAACGCAAACAGAAGCTTGTCAGACTTCGAGCAGGAAGGTAGTGTGTAAACTCGACTCTAAATAGACGCTAAAACTACGTATTTAAAGTCTGCCAATTATACATATTTTAACATGATAAAGGTAATGGTGATTTGTGAATACTGTTCGCCAACGGAAAGAAAGTCCCTGACAGGAATGTGCCAACCTTATCTGTTTGGAAAAAGTGCGACAGGGACAGAATGTGTGACAGAGAACGCATGCTACGCAAGGAGTTAAAACTATTCAACTGAGCTGTCGTGTGTGTCATAAATAAGGGTAACATGAACAAGTAGGCAGGGTTCGCACCGTGTCTAATCAGAAATTTCCCCTCTGCCCTTCATTCCCCGGGGACTTTCTTTGCTGTGGAAGACAGTATCTACATATCTGGTTTATTTAAAATACTAGTGAAGTAGTTAACAGAATACGTGTGTGCAAAATATCTTAACATTCTCCATACCCAACCCTACCCTGACAAGACACAAGAGTTCTCCGACTCAAAATACAGCAGCCGTGTCACAAATATAAAATAATAATTACGACATACTAACACACATACACAAGAATACAGATGTACGATCATCACATTGCAGTCTACCAGAACATCGTGATAGATCACAAGAGTACGGGCATCAAGACGACCTACAGGTACGTAATACATCATCTCCCAACGGTAAATCAACAACTAGTGGGGTCCTACCGCGGAGGAACCGCTACAGAGAATGATATATCATAGAATCGATTTTCAAATATTCATAGTAGGGTCGACGAAGACGAAGTGTACAGCGGCTGTGCTGGTGGAACAATGTTAGCCTAGGCGGACTTGACCTATAATACTAGTTTTAGCATAATAGTATATTGCGACACGAGTGTGGAAAGTGAATTATTACACAATCTAGGAATAGTTTCAAAAGAAGAGACGAAGTCGAGGCTCTTCTACAGAGACTTCGTTTGGACGACCTAGCGGTAATTTTCTGCGCACCGGGCAGCACGCTGTTTGCCGGCGGAGTCAGATATTCTACGCCCTTTAAATTAAGCGCGTATATTTCTCATTCAAATTATAACTATATTAACCATACACCTTCGACATAGAAGATATTGGAAACGATGTCCTTGTGCCGCCACGCATCTCTCACACCTTCTAAGAAAATTTGCATTAACAACTCATTAATTCTTCATGGCCATGTAACTAAAACCATACTTTGTCCACAAAAAAATTAAGCGCAAGCCACTGGAGCGGTCATTAATCCTTATAGCCTGGTGTACCATATTCGTTACAAAGGCGTTTTATTTAAGTTTTAGTATTTTTATTTTTTTTTAATTTCATACTATACTAATCTTCGGCAATAAAATCAAGCTATTTATAGCTTTTTATATTGTAAACATTTAGTAAAAATCTCAATTTTTTTTCAATAAAACCGTAATTCTTTTTTTTAATACAGGGTGATTTATGAAGAACTGACACATTTCCTTCTTTAATTATTCTGTTCGAAATTCACTCAATGCCCCAATTTTAGCACTCAATTAAGCAGAATGTTCTGGAGTTTCGATTGCCTGACACTAGATGCGCAGATGTTCATGTTTTATTCATAATTGTTAAGCTTTATTGTCGGCAACTGTTTTTGAGATTTTATTCTAGTCAACGTGAAAATGGAGTACACATTAAATGAACGACTCTTCCTTGTAAAGCAATACTGGATTACGAATTCAATTACAGCTACTCAAAGGGCATCCCAGAGAGAACTTTGTGTTCGGAATCCCACCCCAAAAAAACATAAAACTACGACTGGTAAACAAATTGGAAACAACTGGATCTCTGGTGAGTGAAAAAGGCAAAACTCGTTCATCTAGGCTTCCCACGGTTGTTGTTGACGTAAGAGCTCGACTAGATCAGTCACCCAAGAAATCATTAAGACGTTTGTCGCAGGAGACGGGGTACAGCTACTCAATGTGTCAGAGAGCTGTGAAAAGTGCAGGCCTAAAGCCGTATAGGATTACGGTTGTCCATCGGTTACAGGAACCAGATAGGGATAGATGACTGAATAGAGAGAGTCGCTGATTTCAGGCGTTCATTGTGCAAAATCCTGCCATATTGTCCACATGGTTCACAGATGAAGCATCGTTCCATTTATCGGCTATGTGAACTCAAATAACTCACGCTATTGGGCCAGCGAAAATCCACATGTTATTCATGTAGCTCCTATGCACCCGGTTAAAATCGGAGTTTGGTGCGCAATATCCGCACAGAGAATAGTGGGACCAATTTTTTTTAAAACAATGTGAACACTGCAGAGTACAGACGGATTTTCAAGGAGTTTGCTGAGCAACTAGACGATGTAGAGCTGAGTCAAGAATATTTTCAGCAGGACGGCGCTACATGCCATACAGCAAATGAATCCATGGCACTAATTGCAAGTTTCTTTGACGACCGGATAATTTTCAAGAACCTGTGGCCACCGAGGTCTCATCGCTGGACTTCTTTCTATGGGGTTGCTTAAAAGACAGGGTTTATGCCACACGTTCCCAGACATTGGTCGATCTGAAGCACAACATTACACAGGAGATTCAAGCTATTGACAACAGAGTCCTCCAACAAGTGGCCAGTAACATGGAACGACGTGTTGAGTTGTGCCTTATGCAGGATGGAGGACATTTTCAACATTTGCTATAGAGGTAAATAATCTCCCAAAATTCCTCTGAATTTCAGGTATAATAAGTTGTCGCTAGCATAACTCGTTTTGAAACAATTAAAGAAATAAATGTGCGAGTTCTTCATAAATCACCTGTATAAAGAAGTACATGCAGTCAAGTGCAACCCCGTCAGCATCCAAGCGTGCCATTACACCGTTCATTTTACTTGGGACCTCCCCGTCCTTGACCACACATTTGACTGCAGTCGCGTGACTCGAACTCGCGACGTTTGAGTTTGAATGGATGGCCAGTCCAGTTCGTCTCGTTCTAGTATCACGGCTATGCGAATTGCTTTGGTTGTGCTGCCGATAATGGAGATATAAAATCCAGAAACGGTATATGTAGCAAAATAATTCCGGCAATAAAGGATTAACATTATCCAATACCAAATTTCAGACATTATCTCTACTCACATTATTGTATGGTTGCAATTCCTGAACTACAGTAATCTTACAGGGTTTTAATTTGAAAAGTTTAGTGGCATTCCAAGTCCACATTTGTGGATTTCTGATTCCTGCTCAAGCTTTCTCAGATATTTCTTTGAACTTCATTGTAACTTTTCTCCGAAGTTTTTCCTCTAAGAACTCGGCGATTTACCTTCGATTTGTTACCAAAAAAATCTGATGTGGTACACTCACATGACTTTCTCTACTCTTGTACAAACCATTTTTACAAATGCTTATTCTCCATCTACTTCATGTTAATCGAGATAAACATTTGCAGAGTCTATCTTATTGCTAATTTTCTTGTAGATGTAAGGGGAATATATATTTACAAGGGCAATATAGAAATACAGTAGCCTTTAAGCACATACATATCTCTTAATAGCTGGTTGCTAGGTGCAGCACCATTCCCTTTGCCACAGATTAATACTCTTTGCATATCCAAGACAAAAAAAATGAATAACGAATTCCCATTTGAGAAAATAAGTATTGAAAAATTTAAGGGAATAACAAGCAATATCTCGAAAATGGTTCACTCAACAAAAAAATATATGACATAAATTGTGTATTTTAACGCGATCTACATTTTTTGTGTAGTAAAATGTTGTCTATCTCTTATGGTTTACCAGTTATGCAAAAATCGCTCATAATGAATACTTTTGGAGACATTCCCAGAAAATTCAAGATATACATTTTATATGTCATGAAAATATCTTAAACATATGATATTTTAATCAAAATCGTTAGAGCCATTTTTGAGAAAATTAAAATTTTCGAAAAATGTTCCATGTAAAGGCTAATCTGGGTTGGGGGATTTTCTTGAAAACCTTCGTGTCGCATCTCTGGAAGATACTGAACCTAAATACCAAGTTTGGTGTTTATCCGACTGTTCGTTTCTGAGTTATGCTGTTCACAGACACACACACACGGACTCAGGGGTCTCAAAACATGTATTTCCGGTGAAATCTCGGAATCGAATTTTTGGGTGGAATACAATACTTCCCCTACTTACTATACATAGTAGGGAAAGTAATAGATCCCGTTTCCCTAAATCTATGCACAATATTACGAGCCTCTGTGAGGCGCACGAACAGTAACGAACTGCCTATAAATTGCCCTTTCACTTGTCTAAAAGAGTGTTTTGGCTGCTTCTGCGGTCGAGTGGTCAGCGTCCTGGCTTCTCAACCCAAAGGTCCCGGGTTCGATTCCCGGCTAAGGTGGGGAATTTTTCTTTAACCAGAGTCATGCCCTATCCCCCCAGAATCTGGAAGTATGAATGTGAGAGGAATGAAATACTGAAAAAACAACGTTAAAAACACTTCAAGTTCAGAGAGCAGTAACACTGCCAGTTATTTCTCAAGCCAAAACCCCCGACATGACCATATAGAAGTTAAAGGGGGCTATAGAAATTAAACAATTAAAAAAAGTTTTTTATCACTTAGAAATCACACAAAGGTTCTCTGTGCTAAAGTGTATGGAGTTTCTGGCATTCTAACAGCACTATTGCACCGAAACAAGTGCTGCCACAACGTACAGCATGGACTTCGCATAAAATGATTATCGGCACACAAGAAGGGAAGAGAACATGTCAGGAGCAGCTCAGTGCAGGGCAAGCAATTCCCGGTAATACGGTCACGCGTCCACACAAAGTCTATATAGTTGCCTGAGACGAAATTGACAGTAACTGGGAAATTAGCATCGCAGTATATTAATTAAGGTCTAAGAAGACTATGTTGACAGTATACACATGCTGTTGATTACTGAACTTTCTTTTTCCCAATTTTTCCGTTGTTTCGGGATTACCCTCATCAAAGGATCCAACGCTGCCGTCTTCCTTTTTTGGCGAAAAAGCCAGACTTTACTATAATAGCAAAACTTCCGGATTATGCCTGCAAGAAAATTAAGGGGGACTACTTTGAAGCCGTCAGGAGAATTCAGAGCGCTGCCAGAGAAGTAATGGAAGTTCAATCTGCAGCTTAATCCTGCCGTTGAGCTGGAGCAGGAAGCCTGCTCTCTCTTCCTCAAGCACTGGAGTCTTAGTAGCGACTCTGTGCACAAGCTATTTGCAGATGTTTCTCATTGCGTGGAAATAAAGGCACTTTCACCAAACAAACTGTCGATGCTTTATTTTTACTGTTAACAACTCTAATGTGGTACAGTCACACGACCTTCTCAACCCATATAAACTCATATATATCCATTATTTGCAACAGTAGTATAAAAAGTTAAGTTTTCTATCTATGTTACGTTATTTCGATACAGTTTTGCATAAGAATGGTTTCGAATTTAGCAATAATGCTTAGTTATATATAGCATGCGGAAACACCATCCAAATGCTCACCTGTGGTAACAATCTCTTGCGACATGATGTGACAGTTATAGTTTTATTCTACAAGAATGTGATAAATCTAATTTTATAAAGTTCGAAATATTTAGAGAAAATTTGTTTAAGTAAATCCATGAAATTGGCTTCGGAACTCTTGTTAGCTATTTCCCGGACACTTATATGAGCAGGGATTGGATAGTATGATTTTTAGGGGAAATGATCACCAAGTTCGACACGTGGGCGGATTTTACATATCATGCTGACACCCACTTACGTCAGTGCTGTCTAAAGCACTAGTCAGTATATTCCTCGAGTATTTAAACTTAATTACGGCTCGGGCTGTGCCTATCGCTTTGCCTAGCAGGACTTATTCGATTCTTTAAATGTATGTTGTGCTAGTTTATAACTTCGACATAGGCCATGACAAAGATGAAACTCCAGACGTCTTTCGTCGACGAGGTAAACCCAAAAGCTGTCTTAACTCTCTGCTTTTTGCAATGTGGTTTAGATTAATTATTAGATTTTGGGATCAGAATTACATGTATAATAGTGCCACACTTTCACCACACTTCCAGCCTCAACTCATATCCCTCTCGATGACATTCCTGAGCTGAGGTGGAGTTGCCAAGGCCTCCGTGATATCTGGTGGGGGCGCCAAACCGGTTCAGTTGCAGTTACTTCTACGTGACTTTCTCCACCTATTATCGTTTACTTTTATCTCTTCTACAAAACCTCCTTACAGAAGCGCATTCTTCTATCTAATCCATGTTAATAAGATAAATGTTTGGTTTATATCTTACAGAATTTAATTCCCTCAGGAGCGATGCATTTTAAGGGTACAAGGTAGTCTCAACACTTGGAAATTACACCTTAAGTGTGTTAAATTACCACTGCTCTTAAAGTTCTCGATGGTTTTTCCTGAACTTTTTATGAATTACCCTATCAATCATGATAATTATTTCAAGTGGTTGTTTGCATTGATAGCTTATGTAGTTAAGTCCATAAAAATGATTTCATTCGGCATAAAAATAATAGAATTCACTCTTAAAACATGTGAATTCATGTACCTTTTTCTCTGATACTACTTTCAATACAGAATCACACTTTTGCATGCTTGTTCTTAGTATAATCAGCTATATTGTGAACCTCAATTATTTAGTTATGTATATCAGTTCACTAGAAATTGAAAAAGAAATTATTTGCAAAGTCAAAAAAGTAAAAATGTGGAAAATTTACAATGTTGTTGCTTTCTTAATATCACTAATATACATTATAAAATTATAATTGTGGTTCAGAAAGTTTAACACGCACTGAAAATTTCAGCTCTCTATCTTTCACCCTTTCTGAGAAAAAGGTACATAAGTATCCAAAAATGTTGTTATGAGAAAACTGAATTTAAAGTTTGTGCATTAAAATTCTAACACACTTCAGTACATTCCAGGGTCATAATCATCTGCACCTTCATTCCTGGATTACTTCAGCTTTTGTATTTGCTTTCTCTTGGTCCTGGCTTCTTTTGTTAGTTGCTGAACTGCTCGCTGGGCATGATGTAGTCGTTCGTTGTTGAAAGATACAAAAATGTTCTAAAAAGGGGCGTTGCATGAGAGCTTTAAAGTGCAGACTAGCATTTAATGGTATTTAAATGTCTTATAAAGCTGTTAACCCCCCAAAAGTAGTTTTATGAAACTGGAAATAATAGAGATTTTATTAGTGCCTAAAACAAAACAAGTAATTTTTTACCATTTTAGAGTACCTTGTCCCTTAAAGTGATTCGTCCAATATTCATCGCTATTTTATGATTTAAATATTCTTTGTTTAATTATTTTCTCATATGTAATTTAATTGCTACACATTTCATTGATCTTCGAGAATTTTACCTCTTGGGTTTCCATTCCTTGCTTGTATTTTTACTTTCTGTACTATTACTTATACTAGGGGGTATTGTATTCGAACCAAAAATTCGATGTCGAGATTTGATAGGAAATACAGGTTTTGAGACTCCCCGAATAAAAAAAATAGAAAAAAATGTCGTAAGCGTGTGTGTTGAACTGCAAAACTCAAAAACGAAAACTCGGTTAAATATCAGAGTTGCTATTTAATTTCAGCATCCTCCAAGGATGCGACACGAATGTATTCAAGAAAGTCCTTTCAACCCAGAGTACCTATTACAAAGAACATGTTTCGTGATTTTTTTTATTTTCTCAAAACTAGCTCTAATGATGTTGATTACGTACCATATGTTTAAGGCATTTTCATGATAAATAAAATGTACATCTTGAATGTCCTGGAAGTAGCTTGTGAAGTCCTCTTCATTCTGAATGGCACACATTGTCAAATAAAAACTTTTGTGGAGTTAACCTTGTCCGAGATATTCCTTATTATTGTTTTGAAATGTTATTGTTCACCAATGGCACTGGGGACTAATTGATTTGCATCATTTTCCCTCTGGCTTCCCAATATAAAGTCTGTAAGTTATCACTTTTAAGGCCTTTGCATTTGGTGAGATGTTGTTTGTTCAGGATGACATCTTCACAGAGAGTGCACTTGGGTGTAGGTAGGCATCGTATCTTGTAGAGGTGTTGTTCTGCGAGGCAATCGTGGCCAGTTGCCATCCTAAATAAGGCCACTGTAGTCTTCCTTGACATTTTTTGTATATCAACTCTAGCTTTAATATTCTTATAATCTTTATCTTTTAGTTTATCTTCTTCCCCAAGTCTCTGCTATCTTTTGAAATGTTGTTTAATGTTATTTAATTGTTTGTTGCATTGCACCTTTCTTTGCTAATTGAACCGTATGTTCACTGCCCAAAAGTCCGACATGAGATGGGATCCGTTGTAGAGTGACATGATTTCTAGTTTCAACTGCTTTAATTAGGCTTCTTATTTATTTAATATTTCTTGTTTTATTATCGTAATTTACTATCCCATCTATGGCTGATTTTGAGTCTGAAAAGATGACTATTTTTTGTTTTATGTATGGTCTATATAAAATGTTCTGTAATGCTGCTTTTATAGCTGTTAATTCTCCATCATAGTGGTTTGACGTTTCATCTAATGTTAGACACGGTGCAAAATGTTTACAGTATACTCCTGCACCGGCATTTTTTTTATTGAGGAGGGATCCATCTGTATATATTCAGAGCCATTCTTTTTCTGTGTATCTTTCATTTTCCATAGCTATTGCTATAGCTCTCATTTCATCTGGTATATTGTTTTGTTTGTGTATTGTATATATCAGGCCATTCTGATATTGTATATCAATATATTCTATTGGACTCGTTACCTCTGTTGCAATTAATTTGTTGTAATTATATTCTTGTATTTTAAGTTATTAATGTTCTGAAGCTTATTTGAGTTTTTAAATTACTTACAATATTTGCTGTGTGGTACCACTTGTATCTGTTTCTATTGACTTGCAGTTTTTGTGCTAGAGTAATTGCTTTCAACTCATGTTCCAATTCTATAGCCATGTTTTTTGTGAAGCGTTGTAATTCTATAACTGGTGTTGTTTTTACAGCTGTTGTTATTATTCTTAGTAAATTATTTTGTGAAATTTATAGCTTACTTTTAAGTATCTTGTTTACTGTTGCTAGTAGTTCTCCTCCATACAATAGGTTAGGTTTTATGTGTGTTTTATATGTATTATTAAGGAGGTCCATGTTTCCACCCCATTTTATTCCTGCTAAACGTTTTAAAATGCTATTTTTGTTGATTTTATTCGTTACATTGTTTACATGTTCTTTCATTGATAGTTTTTTTATCTAATTCTATCCAAAGATACGTTGTTTTGAAATGTTCTCACTGTTAAGTGCTATTCCTTCTTTTTTCCCCTTTCTTTCTTCTTGTGGACATGCAAAGAGCACGGAATTTTAAAGCCATCACATAGCGACACGCTCTTTAAAAATTCGACTATCCCTTTAACTACTGTATCCTACTACAAAATTGTAAATATGTATTGAAGTTTTATGTAGATTAACAAGTAGATAGAATAATAGTAAGCTTCTCTAAGAATAGTTTTGCAGAAGAGCGAATTGAGAAAGTCATGTGAATTTAACAACAGGTGTTTTTGGTTAGGGTTTGGCTATCACTTCCGTAAAGACTGCTAGTCATAGACCTTACTTTAGAGCTTTTGATTTTCTATTTTAGGTTTCTTCGTTTTATTTTAGCAAAGATGCGATGAAATTTTTAGAGCTTATCTCTGTCTAGTTCAATATAAGATGTACAACATCCTATAATTTTATTAATATATTTGCAAGCATTATTTATGCATTAAAGGACATTTAAATTTGAATTATATTTAATAATAGTTTAATAGGTTTTAAGCAATTGCTTCGTATCAACAGCCACTACCAGACAAGAGTAAAGCGTTCTCACCAAGTTTACCCTCGAACATCAGAGCTTCTCCAAAAGTTGGGCGAACATTCCTCCACGCCATTATATCGATTCAATAATCCCTCAAATTTTTGGGGTCACGAAAAGCAAACAATAGCGCCTCGCAATAATGAGATGCGGCGCGATGGTATATTTTATACTGCTCCTTTGTGAGGTTATGGAATCCAATTTGCCTTTTCTCGTCAGGTGAGGAAAGAGATGGAATGTGGCACGCTCTAGCGGCACGTTTTGGTATTAGAACTTTCTAAAGGACTCGGAGCAAACTTCTGAACGCCAGGGGCCATTTGCCCATCTCATAAAACGTGAAATTTCACAGAAGATGAGGATGTGGAGGTTCAAAGCATCCCCTGGTTCTTTTGTTTAATGTCGTAGTCTCTTGAAGACGCAGCTGCCTCTCTATGTTCTGTATAGTAAGCAAACGAATCGATAGATGGGGACATAACCGGCTAAGGTATGCAGTAACTCTATATTCCCAATATCAATTTACATGTGTTTAGAATATATAGAATGTAGTGCTGTTACGAGTATTTGAAATACAGTAACTATTTAAGGCACATCAAGTTACGAGGCGCATTTTTAAAGTAAGGACCCATAATATTTTTAAAAAACAATCTGATGTGTTACACTCACGTGACTTTCACTACTCTATAGCTTAAAGCCTACCAATTCCCCTTGCATCTACAGAAAATTAGCAATAAGATTAACATCTCGATTAACATGAAGCATATGGAGAATAAGCTTTTGCAAAAATAGTTTCTACAAGAGTAGAGAAAGTCATGTGAGTGTAACACATCCGATTTTTTGTGTGTGGATCAGCAGTCTTTTCGAAGCGAGTTCATATTGAAATATCAGCACGTGCTAAATTGTATTAAAATGGCGAATATTGTATGAGAAGGACAAAGAAAAAGTACTTATGTATTTTAAACTATAATTTATTAACGCTTCTTAGATTTGTATGTGAATATATCCAGTACTTTCTGGGCTGCAATAATTACTAGTTTCATTTAAAGCTGTATTAAATCCTTACTTTATTTCCTTTTACTTTATTTGTAGTGCAAAGAATTCATTACTCTGGGGGAATGCCTTGTTTCAACGCATTCTAGAATGGGCCCGGCATTTTACTCTTCTAGTAATCATCTGCTGTACTTTTGCTCTGACTGCTGCTTATAATGATAGTTGTATTTCAAGGAATTTTTATAATGCATAATTTGTGGCATTCTAGCATTGACTATACTTAAATAAATTAGTTTAAATTGAAACGGCTATGCTTGAATGATACATACTGAACTACGTAGCGCCGCGGTAACTTGTGCGACTCGCATTCGGGAGGTCCAGGGTTCCATTGCCGACGACCCCATTCTGATCCATGGGTTGAGGTAGTATTATTAACACTTAAATGATTTCAGTCTAATTGTATAATATATATAATTCAATAACAGCCCGCCTTAAAGCAATATGTCTATGTATCAATATATACAAAAATGTATGTAACAGTCATTGTATATGTTTGTATTAGTGTATCCATGTGTAATAATGTTATGTGAATATATTACGTAATTTAATAATGTAGGAGCTGTGAGAATAATTGGTTCAAAGTAGGTAACAATGAGGTAACCTTGAGGCAATAATGACTAAGAATGTTTAATAATGCTACTAGTCATTATTGGAGCAACAATAATGTAATTTTATGACAGTTTATAAAATAGCCAATCAACCAGAAAAAACTTTGGTTAAAAGAAGGTATTCGATTGGAGTAAGATTAGCCAATCAGAAACTGAAAAGGAAAAACATTTACAAATTCAGAAGTCAGTTGCCTACCGACAGTGTTTGTAACCGGATGCGAGATGCGTCCTCGAGAGATTTTATACGTATTTTGTGCGAGACAAAAATAGTTTTACATGTTAAAAAGTGCAAGTATTTAATAAAAACATCTCACATCTCGCTATATCAGTGAAGTGTTATTTAAATCGTGTCAAGAATTAATAATAAAAGGAGTGAAGTAAAATTATAATCTGTGTAAGCCTACATTCTTCAGCCACACCACAACCCTGCCAAGACATCCATGTCTCTAATAATAATACTGACGCAGCCGAGGCAAACATAAATATTTAAAGAAATAGTAAAAAAGTTAGAAAGTTAATCTTTTTAAATTTTTTTGGACGAAGGTTACCGGGTACCATACGTGCGGTTGCAACTACTTCAAGTTCGGCTCCCCAACAGTTGAACTACAATACAACTCCTTCAATATTATCTACTTCAGGGTTTTTCATGGTTTCCCCGCGTCGGCAGGCGAATGCTGAGGTGGTTTATTTTCCACCACATCTTTCCTGCCCCTCAATTTCTGTAGCCATCTCTTCTTTGTCAACCGTTTCAGGGTTGTAGGACCAGGCGACGGTGTTCGGTGGGTTGCGGCTGGGCGGTATCTGTGCGCCATGCAGAGGCTTCTTCCTCTGTACAGGAACTTCACGCCATCACCACCGTCTTCTCAGCCGCCTTCCAGTCCTTCACCACCTGCTGCCTGCAGCGTTTTGGCAGCGCCGACTCCGCCATCAGTGGCATGGGAGCATCCATTGCCTCCCTGCCTCATACGACAACACCGCCAGCTCCAACTGACTGCCAGGAGGAGCTCAAATTCACAAACAACGGTCTCTCGGAACTTGAGAAAGCCCTGATCACGACGACGGCCCACTGGACGCATGTACTCTCGGACCTGAGGAGTGGTCAGGAAAAACTACGCCTATTCATTACATCATTGCAGAGCCATATGATTTATGGTACCAGACCCTTCCGACCAATGAGCGCCCCTACAGGGGCCGCTCAACAGTACCCAACTCATCATCAATAAAGACGAATAAAGTTCCTCACCCAATCCCGACACTCCCCGGAGGGCAGTCAGGGCCTTGGTCATGGCTGTTTCCCGGTCATCTCCGTCACCCGCTGCCGGCGAAATAAGCTGGCAGCTTACCTTCCGCACTATCGGGGGTGCTATCGCGGAACCCCACCACCTTTCCTTACTACTCCCTCCAAACACTCTCCTGAAATTCTCTCTCCCAACCCCGTCCACTATCCCCCCCCAAAAAAACGGGACTGCTCAGTTAGAAACCGCCTCCGAGTGGGTCCCGTCAGGGGGTGCTACCGGGGGTTCGGGAGCTTGTGGGTGGGTCACATGCGCTCGATCTGCGAACGTTAGCGACCTATCCATGCTGGAGTCCGTCGTCATCCAGATGTGGTAGTCCTTAGGGTCTCTTCCCCTCATCCCTACCTCGCAGAGGTCACGGTAGAAGCAAAAAGGGTCGTTGTATCCTACTTACGGTACTCCGCGCCGGTTGCGGGGGCCACTGCGTTCATTACCTTTATCGCCTATATGTACCACTTTCAAATAGGATTAGCTTTAATAGTGGAAAGCTTTCGGCAGAATGTGAAGCAAACCAAAGCCCCGCACACGGCTCAATGGTGTTACTCCACAGTTTGAATATTCACGAATCACGAGACACTTCCCGACCTCTTCAACTGGAAGAATAACTTCTGTGTGGCACACTGTGTAGCACGCACACACACGCACATGCGCGCATACACACACGAACACATAGCCTGGATTTTCAATCTCCCGACACCATTACGCTTCCGTGCAACAGATTTCAATTTTGTATTGCCCTCATTTTCCACCGAAGCGCAGTTCCCGGAAAATATTCATTTACCGGCGTCGACAGCGGAGGGCAGATAAATTTGCGTAGCTCCAGTTTACTGCACATTGCATTGATTGGTCAAACTTCCCAGATTCCAGGAAAACGGAATTTCCAAGCGTGGCTGTATATTCATATGCCTGCAGATACGTAAACAACCGTACTTATAGAGCAGTGATTCTCAAACTGTTTAACTACACATCAATAGAACTCTATTACTTTGCTATCCATTATTATTATTATCATTATTATTATTATTATTATTATTATAAAGAGGTTTGCCTCTGTATTTTGCTAGTCTCTAATTCCCGAGGTCGCGGGTCCAAACCCGGCGGAGAGAGATGGATTTTTTCGGGCATAAAAATCCTTAGCATAGCTTCCTTCGTAAGTGAAGTAAAGCCGGTGGTCCCGTGTCGTAGATTTACGGCACGTAAAAGAACCTCAAGCCTGATAAAGAGGCCTCTGAGAAAAATTACCTGTCTTTCACGCCCAATATAGAATGGGACGTTAAGAACCACAGCAGTTAAAAGAGTGTCCATGAATAAAAAACTCAATTTTAATTTCCTCTGTATTTAGACCAAGGCATCAGAGATTGTGAGGCAGTATTTTTAACACTTGAATAATTTTACTTAAATTATATAATATATAATTTCAATAACAGCAATAACGTCTTCATGCAATATGTATGTAATAATTTGTAAAAAATGTGGGTAACAGTTATTGCAAATGCTTATATTATTGTAAAATAGTTTAATAATGTTATGTGAATGCATTACGCAGTTTAATAGTGCAAGAGCTGCGAGAATAATAGGTTTAAAGTTGCTAACAATGAGGTAACAATGAGGTAACCTTGAGAGTTTAAATGCTACTAGTCATGATAAGGGCAACGATAATGTAAATTTTGTGACAGTTTTAAAAATAGCCAATCAACAGCCAGAAAAAGCTTTAGTTAAATGCAGGTATTCTATTGGACTAGGATTAGCCAATCAGAGACTTGAAATACAAAGATTTAAAAATTTATACAGTTGAAATCTGTTCAGTTGCCTGTAGACCTTGGTAGTGACCGGATGGAAGATGTGTTCTCTAAAGGAATATTACGTATTCGTGTGAAACGAAAATTATGTATACGTGTTAACAGCAAGATATTAAATTAAAGAATCTCACAGCTCTTGCTATCAGTGTAGTGCTATTTAACTTGTGTCAAGGATAAATGAAAAGAAGTGAATTTAAACTTAAAATCTGTGTAAGCCTACATTATTGTCGCACCACGCCCTGATTAAGAGATACGTGACTCTAAAACAATACTGACGCAGCCGAGGCAAACATAAACATAAATATTATCTATAGAAGCTGTTTAATAACAAGTTAATATTTTTTTAAACTTGGAACGTAAACATACTACTTCAAAGTGTCTTCCCAAGCGTGAGCCTAAATAAATAAACTAAACTTCAAGAGCATACCTACTTTAAGTGGCAGGACAACTTACCTTTTGACGAGGAGCAAAGCCGGTTAACGAGACCCAGGAGAGAAAACAATAATAATATAATATAATCAAAACCGTAAATGCTGTACAACGAGATAAAGAGTTTAAAGAGAATCAACTAAAAAAATGCCCGCTCTGTAAATTCATACTAGGAATAGGTTTTGTTGTAAAGGGCAGAAAAAAACAATTTCTGTTTCCCTCGAAAGAAAGGCAGATGGCACACATACCTGCTATCGGCGCCGTCAAGTCTACCGGAAGTCTCGCCTTTGTACTCTGGCTCGGACGTGAAGAGCTAACAATGGCTTCAAAGCTTAGCAGGGTCAGAAAGCATACGCGTTTTATCGCCAATCTAAAAATATTCGTGGGAAGATTTTAAACTCAAAACAAGTTGTAAGAAGCAGAACGTGAAAGTTGTCGAAGTGGGGATAACCAATAATAAAATCGGGAAACGAAAATGATAGCCAATAAAAGATCGTGTATACATCACATGCTACGTTTCAACTTAAAACGGAACAAAGCATAAGAAGGGTGGGGGAACATTCTAAGCTTGGCGAAAGGCGTGAAACAAAAAAAGAAAACACCGAGGAACAGTCGGGTAAAAACTAACCACGAGGACGGTTGATAAAAAAAAATAAAGAAAATAATCAGTAAATTTTAAGTGTGGCAGTGAAGGGTCGAAGTCTAGACAATTCGAGGGCCAGTCGGAGGGACATACAAGTAACGACTGCGCGAAAGTTATTACAATAATAACAGTGGTTTTAACGACGAAGGTGGCGGGTCGACCAGATAGCACTCTTCTTAACAAAAATAAAAAAATAATAACTCAATCTTCGCCGACAGCATCATCAATATTAATAAGGCAGTGTCACCACACCTGGAAACCAGAACCTCAGCTCTACCAGAACAAATTCCTAATCCCTGCCATCCAACAATCGAACCCGGGACCCCGAGGCTCCTCGAAGTAGCAGAAAGAAACAGCACAGATGCGGCAAAGGTCAGCGTCAGGAGGGTGGTCAAATTGCAATGATGTGATCAGACCTTGAGTTTGTTTGGCTGTGTGTAGCCGGGCATTGTCACTCATCATTATTTCCCCATAAACCTCACACAATTGACTATGAATGTTTGCTGGCGTAACATTTATTGCGTTCAAAATACGAATCACATATCTGAATTCACGGTGGCAGGTCGTTCGTTTGTTTCGAACATTTCGAAACGCTCTAACAAAAGGAAAACACAAAATGACAATCGCTCGCAGCTGCGCCTGGCTTCCTAATGAATAGAGGAAGTGATCGCGACTGCACTGCTGCAGCGGCAAAATATTAAAACGGTACTTACGTCAAAAACACGCCTCGTATGAATGACTCTGCTCTGGATAAGGTTCTGAATTTTAAATATTTAGGCTATAACATGAGCAGCCAGATACTCAAATACAAAGAGGGTTATTCCAAGGATAACGTTCCACATTAAAACGAACCGTGCTTTATAAAACACGGAAGGAGACACTACTAAAATTCTACAAAGTATTGCCAGTTACAGTTCTGCTTTATGAATCCGAATATTGGACTTTTTTTTAAGTTTCCTTGTTTACCATGTTTATGAGTACTGTGTTTACTGTTTACTTTACCGCTTATTACCGCAATTACACATATAACACACACACCAATGCCGGGACACGAACACGCGACCCTCAGCTTGGCGGAGCGCCGAAGCTATACGCTCCAGCGACCACAGCTACGAGGGCCGGCGAACCTTAACAATGAAATTAAAATAAAGAATCCAGGTTGGTGAAATGGAATTTTTACGTTCAGTTACGGGTAAAAACTTATAGTCAAAATTCCTAATGAAGTCATCTGGCTATAACTTAAGATTTTTAATTTAAATGAAAGAATATCAAAGAAACAAAAAGAATATTTCATGTTTTAAGAATGAATGGAACTAGGTTGCCATATATGCTATTCCGTCACACTCCAGGGAGAGGTAAGGAAGAGGAGGTCGACCAAAAAAAATGAGATAACCGGTTTAATACTCGTAATTAGTTTGGAGCCGAACGGGCCATTTGGAATCAATTTATTATTATTATTATTATTATTATTATTATTATTATTATTATTATTATTAAGTACTGTTTAAAGCAATTGCAGCTGTGCCAATAGGTGTAATGAAGGGTGCGACAAACTGTTATTTTTACTTTCTCTACTACGTATAGTAAATAGGGGAAGTATTATATTCAATACCGAGATTTCACCGGTAATACATGTTTGAGACCCCTTGAATCCAAAAAAAAAAGCATTTTTGGAAACATGTCCGTGTGTATGTCTGTGAACAGCATAACTCAGAAACGAACAGACGGATAAACATCAAACTTGGTATTTAGGTTCAGTATCTTCCAGAGATGCCACACGAAGGTTTTCAAGAAAATCCCACCATCCCAGATTATCCTTTACATGGAACATTTTTCGAAAATTTTAATTTTCTCAAAAGTGGCTCTAACGATATTGATTAAAATATCATATGTTTAAGATATTTTCATGATAAATGAAATGTATATCTCGAATTTTCTGGGAATGTCTCCAAAAGTATTCTTCATTGTGAAAACGACTTTTGCATAACTGAAAAACCATAAGAGATAGACAAACGTTTACTATACACAAAATGTAGATCGCGTTAAAATACACAATTTATGTCATATACATTTTTTTTTGTTGAGTGAACCATTTTCAAGATATTGCTTGCTATTCCCTTAAATTTTCCAGTACTTATACTTTTTCTCAAATTCGTTATTTATTTTTTTTATGTCCTGGACATGCAAAGAGAATGGAATACTTCACATAGCAACCAGCTCTTAAAATATTTGACTATCGCTTAAAGCCTACCAATTCCCCTTGCACCTACAAGAAAATTAGCAATAAGATTAACATCTCGATTAACATAAAGCATATGGAGAATAAGCGTTTGTAAAAATAGTTTGTACAAGAGTAGAGAAAGTCATGTGAGTGTAACACATTCAGATTTTTATATTTAAGTGTTGTAACTGCTTTGCACTAACGGTTACGAGTCACAGTTACAAGCAGTAACCACATACTTTTAATATCACATTCGAAAAGATTTCAAACACCTGTGTCTTAGAACACTGAAATTCTGAATTGAGCACAATAATTACCTATAAAATCAGGGCAATCTAAGCAACATTTTTGTTCTTCCCTTTACTTTCTATTTGCACGGAAAAATGCGTATTTGCATATATCGTAAAAGGTTTCGAAAGTGAGGAATATTAAAATCCTATAATTTCAAACTACGAAATTAAATTAAGTATAAAGGTATTAATGTTTTTACATAGGAATGAGACATTTTTAAAATTCGCTGCACGTTGTTTTTCTGGGCACGCAGCCATGTTGTATCCTTTTTCACGTGACTTGACATCCTGAGCGACATCAATAAGGCCGAAGAACCGATCGATCAGGAAGGTAGCTTGTCTTACTTTCTCTCACCCCCTCTCACTTCTCATCGATCTGCTCGCACCTTGCGACGCATATCAAGACCACTGCTGCTTCTCTAGATCGTGTCATCCCACCACTGACACCAAGCACACAAGCGTTCACTAACCTAAGATTTTATCATTAGAAATGAATGCATTCAAATTCACAAAACATCGCCACTTTTTCTACAACAGATCTCATTCCCGTCCGCTTTATTTATTACTTTCTCTACTACGTATAGTAAGTAGGGGATGTATTGCATTCCACCCAAAAATTCGATACCGAGATTTCATCGTAATTGCATGTTTCGAGGCTCCTGAATAAAAAAAAAACATTTTTTAGAAAAAGGTCCGTGTGTGCGCCCGCGCCTGTGTGCCTGTGAACAGCCTAACTCAAAAACCAAATGTCGGATAAGTACCAAACTTGGTATTCAGGTTCAGTATATTTCAAAGATGCAACACGAAGATTTTCAAGAAAAAGTTCCCCACCCCAAACTACCCTTTACATGGGAAAGTTTTCGAAAATGTTGATTTTCTCAAAAATGGCTCCAACGATTTTGATTAAAATATATATTTAAGATATTTTTATGACATGAAAAGTATATCTTGAATTTTTTAGGAATGTTCCCAAAAGTCTTCATCACAAACAATCTAAATCTCGTTAAAACACACAAGTTATGTCATATACTTCTTTTTTACTTTCTCTACTACGTATAGTAAGCAGGGGAAGTGTTGTATTCCACCCAAAAATTCGATACCGAGATTTCACTGGAAATGTATGTTTAGAGACCCTGAATCCAAAAAAGCATTTTTTGAAACATGTCTGTGTGTGTCTGTGAACAGCATAACTCAAAAACGAAAAGTCCGATAAACACCAAACCTGGTATTTAGGTTCAGTATCCTCCAGAGATGCGATACGAAGGTTTTCATAACTGGTAAACCATAAGAGATAGACAAAATTTTACTATACAAAAATGTAGATCGCGCTAAAATACTCAATTTACGTCATATAAGTTTTTTTGTTGGGTGAACCATTTTCGAGATATTGCTTGTTATTCCCTTAAATGTTCTCAAATTCGTTATTCATTTTTTTTGTCCTCGTAATGCAAAGAGAATGGAATACTTCACATAGCAACCACCTCTTAAAATATTTGACTATCGCTTAAGACCTACGAATTCCCCTTGCATCTACAAGAAAATTAGCAATAAGATTAACATCTCGATATCTCGATTAAAATGAAGCATATGGAGAATAAGCGTTTGTAAAATAGTTTGTACAAAAGTAGAGAAAGTTATGCGAGTGTAACACATCAGATTTGTTTTAATGTCCCGGACATGCAAATAGAATGGAATGAGCCACATAGCAACCAGCTCTTAAAAATTTTGACTATCAGTTAAAGCCTACCTTTTGCACCTACAAGAAAATCAGCAATAAGATAGACTCTGCAAATGTTTATCTCGATTAACATGAAGTAGATGGAGCATAATCGTTTGTAAAAATAGTTTGTACAAGAGTAGAGAAAGTCAGCATATATTATTTAATACAATACCTGTTACTTTTTCTGAAAGAAAATTATATAAATCATGCAAATACATCTTCCGACGAAAATCTTCTGTTTCAGGTGTATTTATGACATCAATGTTTATTTTAGAATTTATCTACCAATCAAGATGATCACCGAATGAGCAATGAAGAATGGTGTATACATTCATAGAAGCTTTATAACTTTGGGAATAGGAACACCTGCGTAAAACGTAGCACCATTATGGTGTTCAGGGACAGATGTACTGAAACCTTTCAATCCTTTTATTTTTTCTCAGATGCAGTAACAAAGTGTCTATAACTTGGGTTGAAAATCACTTGAGATTTAAGGTCTGTTTATTTTGAAACATGCAGCAAAAATGTCATTAAAGAGAGACGCACCGTTGCTAGCGCCGTACTTATCATAAGCAAACATTCCCTAAAATGACGATAAAGTAAAACAGAGAGTAAAACTAGACTAGGTAACTTTAAAGCAGGCAAAGATACTTCAGTCATTGGTCTTTCCCTGTATGCTGGTGAATGTTGGCGTTACTATCGCTTTCTCTGAATGCAGTGCGGGACAAACATACCTCCAAGCACCCATTATAACCGTGGAGGGGAAAGGAAACAGAGTAAGCGCTTGAAGACACTTTCGCCACTCCATCCACACGTCATTCTCAGCCCTAATTAATTTTACAGATTGATATATGTATTTGGGCGGCCCGGGTTCAATCCCAGGTATCCGCATGTGGGATTTGTGGTGGACAAAGCGGCGTCTGGGCGGGTTTTCTCCGGGTTCTCCGGTTTTCCCCGCCATTCATTCCACCAACTGCTCCATCATCACCTTTCCTTTCATCCATTTCACCATCACTTCGTTTCATCTACTTCCTTCCTCCCATACCAGGCATCGGGCTGATCACTCATCCTGGATATTCTATCTGATCCATAAGTGTCTGCACCTCGACGGGCCTCTGACCACAGGCACCCGCCTGTAAGCCCTGGAGGGTGTAAGTCCTACATACGAGGAGGTTAAACAGAGACAGAAGAAGAAGATATGTGTATTTGAAAGTGTAGATAGACAAGGACATATTCCAACACCCTTAGGATGAGGTTGATAAGGTATGCGTAACTGCAACTATGAGAACGTGAGGCGGTTACGAGGATACTATAACTGTTTTGGCGGAAGTCCGAGCTGTAGCGGAAGGCGCGCGAGCCGCCGTGCGGTGGCCACATTGTGAAAGAAAAGCACTGTATAAGTTTGTTTTACTTGAGCATATTTTATTTGCCACTTTATTGTAACCATAGGAGACGGTATAGGAGTCGATTTTTAAAAGGAAAACTCTGACGTGTTACTTTCATTAAAATTTCTCTACACACTATTGTTTATTTCTACGTAGCACCCACATACTATTCTTGCAAATTCGTATTCTTCTTTCTACTTCAAGCTGAGGTAAACGTTTGTATAAATGTTCCAATATACATTTCGTTATACAAAAAAAAAAGAATAGCAATAGTCAAAGGTTTAAAAACTGGTCACTATATGCTGGGCTTAAAATTATTTATACTCTTTTATGGTATTTCGAGAAGCAACTGAATAGCGACAGCACTTTCTTGAAAATGACAAAGATATCGAAAAACTAAAACTAATACCTCGGAAACGGCCGATGCCACAAAAATGTATTTTTAAATAAATTGCGTCTAAAGTGAAAAGCCTGTCTCTTAGGTTCACTAGTTATACAAATTCCGAATGAAGGGGCCTTCGCAGCCTATTCCCAGGAAATTCAAGATACACATTTTAGTTTTCATGCAAATAGCTTATGGTATTCTGATCAAATTCATTAGAGCTATTTTGAGCAAACAAAAGATAACGAATGCTTTCTATGTAAAGGGTAGTTTGGGGTGGGAAGATTTTCTTGAAAAACTTCGAGTCGCACTCCTGGAAGATGCTGAAAGCACACAGAAATAGCTTCTATAAATAAAAATTGGATTCTCAAAACGTGTATTTCCAGTGAAACATCATATTAAATTTTTGGGTGGAATTGAATATTTCCTCTACTTGCTATAAGCAGCAGAGAAAATGAAATGTATAGTGCCCATCGCTATTGTATGCCAACATACACAAGATAAATTATACCACACCCACACTTCTGAGTGTACAACAAAGAAAGCAATATGATACTGCTGAGATAACACCAGCAGTGCTTTGTTGACTTAGGAATAATTTCCCCAAAGTATCTGCCCAATTTACTTTCCAAAGCCAATTGCTACCATTTATACGAGACATGTAGCACGTGGCATGCTGTATCAAACAAAACCCGTTCAGGCGAGTGCAGGATGAGACTTAATCTTGAAAAGACAAATGTAATAGAAAAATGGTAATTTTTAGCTCTTTTGACTTGGGGCTCATCACTTCATACATCGCATCTGTAGCCCTGATATTGTGGCATATTGGTAGATATTAGTAGGTATTGTCATGCCAGACACATTATTGCGTCGCATTTGCAACAGCGTTGTTGGGGAATTTAGTATCTCTTTCGGCTTGTGTTTGAGTTTCCTTCTGGCGCGACACTCTCCACCTCTGGCTATGTGTTAGCGTTACTTTCTCTGCATGTGTGAGCGTCAGTCTGAGAGTAAGTTTGTAACGAGCAGGTTGCATGTATGTGAGTCATTTCCCCTTAATCCTTTATCCCCCTGTGTGTGTAATGTAGGGCCACAAATTATTTTTATTAATGAACCATAGGAATGTGAATGATGTGAAATTTGTGTAATTTGTTACAAAACCCCACGCCTGCATCGGAATGTGAACATCAAGGTCCTAGTTCTCTGGCAGTGTCTAAAGCTACGCTCCCCCATGTGCATGTTGGGGTGATCCAAATTTAATATTTTGGTGGGAACCTTTAGACCCTCACCCCAGTATGTAACAATATGTTGTAAATGAAGTTAATCAGCTGAAAATTAAGAACCTTATCTTAAGACATGCTGACTGCAGTCCAACATTATTTTGAACTCTATAAGCTTTAACGCCATCCTGTGTCGAGACCTATCATACTCCGTCAGGTTCGCTGGCAGTTTATGTGAAATACATCGATTTCCTCTGAATAACATGGACAGACACATTAATATTTCAGACTCACCAAACACAGCGTGCACGCAAGCGGGAAAACGTCCAAGTCGTGAGCTTACCTGCAACACAAAGAGAAAATTATATTGCTACAACAAGCTTGACAGTTTCAATAGTTACAATGACCTTTGTTACTGAGACCAGACACCAACTTCATAACAAGTTTATTGCAGAGTACAAAACGTGTTTACTAAATGACAGTTGGCTACAAATGAGTAATTACAGGAAAAAATGCTAAAGTGTTACATTCACATGACTTTTCTACCCATTACAATCTCTCCCACGTACATAGTACGTAGGGAAGGTATTGCATTCTAGCCAAAAATTCAATATCAAAATTTCACCGCAAACACGTGTTTGGAGGCTCCCGAATCAAAAAACATTTACAAAATTTCGTGTCTGTGTTTCACACCTTCTAAAAATGTGACACGAGGTTTTTCAACAAAACCCTCACCCCAAACTACAGTTTACATGGAACATTTTTCGAAATTTTTGACTTTCTGAAAAATGGCTCTAACGCTTTTGATTACAATACCACATATTAACGATATTTACATGAAAAAATAAAATGTATATCCTGAATTTTATGAGAATATCTCAAATCCTCTTCATTCGGAAAGAAATTTAAATAATCTTGCATAACTGGTAAACGTTAACCAATAGAAGAACGCGTAACCAAAAAATGTAGATCTCTTTAAAACACACTATTTATTTCAAATACCTCTTTTGTGGCATCAGCCGTTCCGAGATATCCGGTATTAATGGTTCGAATTGTTCAATACTTTATCATTCCATTAGATTCCTGTCGATGTTCAGTTGTTTCTCGCGAAAAAATTATATACCAACTAATAAGCAGAGTAGAGAAAGGTAGAGAAAGCCACATGAATGTAATACATATATTTTATACAACTTCAACATTTTTTTCTACAAAACCTTATTTTTCTGCCTGCTTCGTGTTACCGAGATAAACTTTTGCAGAATTTTTCAAAACATTACACATTTCTTTGTAGGTATAAAGGGGATGCAGAAACGAAAAGATAGTCAAATGTTTTAATAAGAGTTGCTCTTTCCATTAACTTCACAAGAAACTGCTGAATGGCGACAGTACTTCAACGATTGATAAAAGTATTAAAGAATTCAAACAAATAATAACGAATAAAACATATTAGAAATAAATTGTGTGCTTTAAACAGATCTACATTTTTTGTATTAAACGTTTTTGTCTATCTCTTATGGTTTACAAGTTATACAAAATTATGTAAAATTCCTTCCGAATGAAGAGGGCTTTATAGGCTATTTCCAGCAAATTCAAGATATAAGATTTATTTATATAAATAAATATTTTTCTATATAAAGGGTAGTTTGGGGCGAGGAGGATTTTCTTGGAAATGTTCGATTCGCATCTTTGGAAGATACCTAACTTAAATACCAAGTTGGCTATTTATTGGATTACTTGTTTTTTTATCTATGCTGTTCAGACACACACACACTGAGGCAGTATTTTTAACACTTGAGTAATTTCAATTAAATTATATAATATTTTTGTAGTAATTTTAATAACAGCCCGTCTTGAAGCAATATGTATGTAATACTTTGTAAAAATGTATGTAACAGACATTGCATATGCTTATATTATTGTAAACATGTTTAATAATGTTACGTGAATGCATTATGTAATTTAATAATGTAAGAGCTGTGAGAATAATAAATTTAAAGTTGCTAACAATGAGGTAAACAATGAGGTAATAATGAGTTTGAGAGTTTGAATGTTACTAGTGATGATTAGAGCAACGATAATGTAAATTTTGTGACAGTTTAAAAAAAATCTGATGTGTTACACTCACATGACTTTCTCTACTCTTGTACAAACTATTTTTACAAACGCCTATTCTCCATATGCTTCATGTTAATCGAGATATCGAGATGTCAATCTTATTGGTAATTTTCTTGTAGATGCAAGGGAAATATGGTAGCTTTTAAGCGATAGTCAAATATTTTAACGCTGGTTGCTATGTGGCGCATTCCATTCTCTTTGCATGTCCAGGACATAAAAAAATGAATAACGAATTTGAGAAAAAGTATAAGTATTGGAAAATTTAAGGAAATAACAAGCAATATCTCTAAAACGGTTCACTCAACAAAAGAAATGTATATGACATAAGTTGTGTATTTTAACGCGATCTACATTTTTTGTGTAGTAAAATTTTGTCTATCTCTTATGGTTTACCAGTTATGCAAAAGTCGTTCACAATGAAGAATACTTTTGGAGACATTCCCAGAAAATTCGAGATATACATTTCATTTCTCATGACATTATCTTAAACATATGTTATTTTAATCAAAATCGTTAGAGCCATTTTTGAGAAAATTAAAATTCTCGAAAAATGTTCCATGTAAAGGGTAGTCTGGGGTGGGGGAATTTTCTTGAAAACCTTCGTGTCGCATCTCTGGAAGATACTGAACCTAAATACCAAGTTTGGTGTTTATCCGACTGTTCGTTTTTGAGTTATGCTGTTCACACACACACACACACACACACACACACACACACACACACACACAGACACACACACGGAAATGTTTCCAAAAATGCTTTTTTTGGATTCAGGAGGTCTCAAAACATGTATTTCCGGTGAAATCTCGGTATCGAATTTTTGGGTGGAATGCAATACTTCCCGTACTTACTATACGTAGTAGAGAAAGTAAAAATATGATGTGTTACACTCACATGACTTTCTCTACTCTTGTACAAACTATTTTTACAAACTCCTATTCTCCATCTATTTCATATTAATGGAGATAAACATTGGCATAAACGATCTTTTGACATGCAAAGAGAATTACATTTTACACATAGTGAAGAGTTCTAAAAATATTTGACTATCGCTTAAGGCGTACTATGTTCCCCTTGTTTTGTATTTGCAAGGGCAATATAGAAATACAATAGCCTTTCTTTAAGCATAGACATATCTCTTAATAGTTGGTTGCTATGTGCACCATCATTCTCTTTGATACAGATTAATACTCTTTGCATATCCAAGACAAAAAAATGAATAACGAATTCCCATTTCAGAAAATAAGTATTGAAATATTTAAGGAAATAACAAGCAATATCTCGAAAATGGTTCACTCAACAACAAAAAATGTATATGAAATAAATTGTGTATTTTAACGCGATCTGCATTTTTTGTGTAGCAAAATGTTTTCTATCTCTTATGGTTTACCAGTTATGCAAAAGTCGTTCACAATGAAGAATACTTTTGGAGACATTCCCAGAAAATTCAAGGTATACATTTTATTTGTGATGAAATTTCTTAAACATACGATATTTTAATCAAAATCATTAGAGCCATTTTTGGGAAAATTAAAATTTTCGAAAAATCTTCTATGTAAAGGGTAATCTGGGGAGGGGGATTTTCTTGAAAACCTTCGTGTCGCATCTCTGGAACATACTGAACCTCAATACCAAGTTTGGTGTTTATCGGACTGTTCGTTTCTGAGTTATGCTGTTCACAGACACACACAGACAGACACACAGACGGACATGTTTCCAAAAATGCTTTTTTGGATTAAGGGGGTCTCAAAACATGTATTTCCGGTGAAATCTCGGTATCGAATTTTTGGGTGGAATACAATACTTCCCCTACTTATTATACGTAGTAGAGAAAGTAAAAATCCCATGTGTTACACTCACATGACTTTCTCTACTCTAGTACAAACTATTTTTAGAAACGCTTATTCTCCATCTACTTCATGTTAAGGGAGATAAACATTTGCAGACTCTATCTTATTGCTAATTTTCTTGTAGATGCAAGGGGAATATATATTTACAAGGACAATATAGAAATACAGTAGCATTTAAGCACATACATATCTCCTAATAGCTGGTTGCTAGGTGCAGCACTATTCCCTTTTCCACAGATTAATACTCTTTGCATATCCAAGGCAAAAAAATGAATAACGAATTCCCATTTGAGAAAATAACTATTGAAAAATTTAAGGGAATAACAAGAAATATCTCGAAAATGGTTCACTCAACAACAAAAAATGTATATGAAATATATTGTGTATTTTAACGCGATCTACATTTTTTGTGTAGTAAAATTTTGTCTATCTCTTACGGTTTACCAGTTATGCAAAATCGTTCACAATGAAGAATACTTTTGGAGACATTCCCAAGAAATTCAAGATATACATTTTATTTGTCATGAAAAATAACTTAAATATATGATATTTTAATCAAAAGCTTTAGAGCCATTTTTGAGAAAATTAAAATTTTCCAAAAATGTCCCATGTAAAAGGTAATCTGGGGTGGAGGAATTTTCTTGAAAACCTTCGTGTCGCATCTCTGGAAGATACTGAACCTAAATATCAAGTTTGGTGTTTATCCGACTGTTCGTTTCTGAGTTATACTGTTCACAGACACACACACACACACGGACATGTTCCCAAAAATGCTTTTTTTGGTATTCAGGGGGTTTCAAAACATGTATTTCCGGTGAAATCTCGGTATCGAATTTTTGGGTGGAATACAATACTTCCCCTACTTACTATACGTAGTAGAGAAAGTAATAACCAATCAACAGCTAGAAAAAGCTTTAGTAAAATGCAGGTATGCTATTGGACTAGGATTAGCCAATCAAAGAGTTGAAATACACGCGTTTACGGGTTTGGAAAGTTGAAATATTTCAGTTCCCTGCAGACCATGGTGGTGACCGGATGGAAGATGTGTTCTCTAAAGAAATATTACGTATTCGTGTAAAACAAAACATTATGTATACGCGTTAACAAAGTGTAAATATTAAAGAATCTCACAGCTCTTAATATCAGTGTAGTGCTATTTAATTTGTGTCAAGGATTAATAAAAAGAAGTGAATTTAAAACTTAAAATCTGTGTAATCCTACATTCTTGTCGTACCACGCCCTGATTAAGAGAAACATGTCTCTAAAGTAATACTGACGCAGCCGAGGCAAACATAAACATAAATAGTTAAAGAACCAGTTTAATAACAAAGTTAATATTTTTTTTAAACTTGGAGCGTAACAACAAAAATACATCATCAAATCAGCTTTTCATACGTAACTGTATATAACGTAAACAACTACTTCAAAATTGACGTCCATACGAAATAAACAGCAGTAATCAAAACACTTTCTCAACACACACTCGCGCGTACACACCCACACAGACACACAAATAGATCTATTTCTAAAAATACCTATTTTGAGTTCATAGGGCCTCATAGTCGGTATTCTCGCTGAAATCTCGATTCTAATTTTTGGTGGTATACAACACTTGCTCTTAATTACTATAGGTAGGTGCCGACCGATGTTGGTATCGCGGTAACGCATACAACTCGCATTCGAGAGCTCCAAGTTTCGATCCCCGTCGGCCGCCCATTCTGAACCGTGGGTTTTTCGTGGTGGCGGGCAAATATTAGGATGGTTCCTCTTCTACTACGACCTTCGTACTGCTCATTTCCTGCACTCATAATTTCCTTCATTGTTATCTGTGTCGGGATTGTAGGACCAGGCGACGATGTTCGGCGGGTTTCGGTTGGGCGGTGGATAAGTGTTTTGTAGAAGTTTCTTCCCTGGCATCGTGGCGAGGCTATGTAGTTAGGACTCGCCTCTGAGTGAACCCCACCAGGGGGCGCCGGGGGTTAGGAGGCTTGTTTTGGGCCCGGGCGGCTTCGGATGCGTTCGATCTGGAAACGTTATGGACCCGTCCGTGCTTGTGCCCGTCGTCATCCTGACCTGGTTCGCCCTTCGGGTCTCTTACCTCATCCCTTTCTCCCAGGGTCACTCAACATGAGGACTGACATTCTTGAACCAAGATTCAAGTTTGAATTGAAATTTACGGTCTCCAATCCACAGCGGAGTGAATGGGAAAGACTGGTAAAACCTCATAATAACAACGGCCCAATCTGGTATATTGATGGTTCTAGAACCAAACGGGGGCTGGGTTTTACGGTAATGGCACCAAGATTTCTTATAGTCTGGGTACCTTAGCTACAGTTTTCCAGGCTGAGGTTTATGCAATCCTAGCCAGTGTCATGGAAAGCATTAAAAGTAGATATATGGATAGAAGTGTTCTTATCCTCTCAGACAGTCAAGCTGCTCTTAAAGCACTTGAATCACCATCAATAAAATCAAAGTTCGTCTCAGAATGCCGGGAATCCTTAATGACACTGGCTGAACACAATAAGGTTCAACTTATGTGGATGCCAGGACACACAGGTATACCAGGCAATGAGAAAGCAGATGAAGCAGCCAAGATTGGCAGTGAAATCCCATTTTTTGGGTCCTCAGGCTGTACTGGGGGTGTCGTACAGACCAGTGAAACAGGCTATTAAGTGCTGGGCTCAAGCAGAACACAAGAACTACTGGAACTCCATTGAGGGCTGCAGACATTCCAAGTTGTTTATTACAGACCTGGACAACACCAGGGCAAAGTACCTGCGCGGTCTTAGTAGAAGAAGGCTGGCATGGGCAACAGGATTCATTACAGGACACTGTGCCCTAAAATTTAATCTATACAGAATGGGATTGTTTAACAACCCTATCTGTAGTAGATGCCTAGAAGGAGATGAGACTGTTACTCATCTGCTATGTGATTGCCCTGCTCTTGCGAATCAAAGAGCAAGTATTTTTGGCAGTCACTTTCCAAAGATAGATGAACTATCGAAAGCCTCAGTTAGCAGTCTGGTAAAGTTCATAACGAGCAACAGACAGCTTAACTGATGAAAGGGGGGATGCGCAATAGATTAAGGTCCCAGTGCTTGGGCATAAAACCGACGCCTTTTTCAAATTACAACTACAACTACAGGGGTCACTGTAGAAGCAAACAGGGTCGTTGTAGCGTACTTGTGGTGCTCTGTCCTGGTTGCAGTTCGCTCGTGCCTTTACCTTTGCTTTATTATAGGTAGGTGGCGGAGAAAGTAAAAATGAGTTTCGGTTTTTACAGCCCTCTTATTTATACTGAATACTCTTATTGAATTCTCAATTCTTTGGTTGTATTATTGTTCAGATCGATTAAGAGTTCCATAAAAACACATTGAAGCATATCTAATGTGTAATTTTTTGCGCATATTTTAGTCAAATAGAAGGGTTAGTCATTAAATATAATGGACTGTCATTTCGCAGAAAAAGTATTTCATTTTGAAAATGGCTGGTTATGCTTGTCTCAAGAATATTCCCACGTGAGAACCTCCTCCTTTCTCCCATTTTTGTGTCAGGGAAGCCGTTCAGCACCTGGCAGAAGCAATCTTCCAAATTAGTGCATCGCCAACTTTTAATCTATGTAATTGCCTTCAAGCACAACAGAGGTCCCTAGAGTCGAGACGGGACCATGCTGCCGAACAATCTATGGGAGTGGGGTTATGGAATCTTTAAAAACCTTATTTCATGCAGGCTTCCAGCTGTCTTGTTTCTTTATGAGAAAACCTGATAAATAGCTACAACAGCAGCAAACTCATTGATCGAAATAGCTGCAGCGAGCTAGTTCCTCAGTGAAGGAGCTATCCGGTTCGATACTTGATTAATGTGCAGGCTCCCAGTTAGGCCTAATCGGAATTAGGGTTCGTATGTTCCATGTGATTAATTTATAGAAGAACTTTGCGTTTCAGAGGAATAGGTCTACTAAACATAACTTTATTGTTCCTTCAAAAGTAGTGCTAAATGAAAACTACGGCACAAAACTACGAGCGCGGATCGAAAAGTAACGCACAATAATTTTTTTTCTGCCTTGGTATTACAGATGGAATGTCGCAATTTCACACAGATAAAGTTTGAAGTTTTCAGAACAGATGGTGTTTGTTGTTTCATGTGCAGCTCTAGCGAGAGAAGCGTGAACTACGACAAAGATGGCGCGCATGTTACTGTCGTCCACGTGTGAAGAGCAGAGGGGTGTGGTTCGATATTTGTGGGCCAAATGGCATAAACCAAGTGATATTCACAGGAATATGCGTGGTGAATATGGGAATGATTGTATGGACCGTAGCAATGTCTCCAGATGGTGTGCATTCTTTCTAGAGGGCTGTGTGAATCTAAATGATTCGCCAGGCTCCGGGAGGCCGGTAACAGCTGCAACCCCGCAGAATGTCAGAGACCGGCGTGTGCCACTGGTACAGTGTACGATATTGTTCATGACACGTCGAAATTTCGTAAAGTTAGTTCTCGTTAGGTGCCTGAGAACCTGACAGACAACCACAAGGGCCAGCGAATGATGACGAGCTTGGATCACCTAACGTGGTACACCGCAGAAGGGCATGACTTTCTGAAAGGAATCGTCACTGGTGATGAGTCGTGGGCATACCACTACACGCCCGAAACCAACCTGTCAAGTATGGAGTGGAAACATGCTGGTTCCCCAGTGAAAAAAAATTCAAAGTGACTCAAACTGCTAGGAAAGTGCTTGTGACGGTGTTCTAGGATAGGCATGGTGTTATATTGGTGGACTTTGCTGAACACGGG
This sequence comes from Deroplatys truncata, assembly GCA_030765065.1. Classification (NCBI taxonomy): domain Eukaryota; kingdom Metazoa; phylum Arthropoda; class Insecta; order Mantodea; family Mantidae; genus Deroplatys; species Deroplatys truncata. The sequence continues at coordinate 297,966,627 of CM060975.1, read as the reverse complement.
ACCACTGTAAATTCTGCAGCCTACATGAAAACTTTGGTGAAGTTGCATCGTGCCCTTCGTGACAAACGCCACAACATGAATGCCGACGATGTCAAAATTCTTCATGACAATGCCGGCCCCTATGTCGCTGCTACTGTTCGTCAGAAAATCACCAAATTTTGTTGGGAAGTGCTCCAGCATCCACCATACGGTCCGGACCTTGTACCATCGGACTTTCATCTGTTTGGTCCCACGAAGAAATTCCTGGTCGGCCAACGCTTTGCGATAGATGCGGAAGGAAATCAGCAGTCCGCAGATGGCTATACTCCAAGGAAACGGACTTCTACGAACAGTGCATATTGAAACTGGTATCACGATGGGATAAATGTGTTGAGAAACCTAGTGGCTATGTCGAAAAGTAGCTTACTTTAGAAACCCCTAGAATCTTTGGGTAAGAAACTGCATAAAAAAGAAAATGTACATTCTTTTACATTCTCTACTCGCCTTTTGTTCCACATTTCCTACAAGGTTTTAACATTTCATTATTGTTTATATCACAGTTTCTTTGCACTCCGGTTTTATTACGTGTCCCCGGTACGTTTATAGTGGGATACATATCTTTATGGTGTCACGTCCTTCATAACAGTTACATAAGCTCTCATAAAGTGTGCCCTTTTAAGCATGAAACTTCGTACTCTGACCAATATAACATGAAAATGAGCAGTCTTATTTCCTCAGAGGCGTAGCTTAAGCAATGAAGGGGGAAATAATTAATCGCAAAGGGGCATTAAATCTAAAGAAGTAAGAAAACATGTCACGCCAGATGAGTTACACACAACATAAGGAGTATGTACATATTTTTCACGTTCTAGCAGTTATAAATGGCATGATATGGTTTTACAAGGAGTTGTCTAAGCATTGTCAATTATTATAGTGCAGAACTAGATGTTCCCGCATGATAAACTTTAAATGTTAACGACACTTTTGGACTAGCGTTATTTTTATTTCCCTTTTGGGTATACCTGGTAGTACTCCACTACCTTAAAAGGTGGCTTTATGCAATTGTAGCGGGAAATCGTTGCTCGTATGGATTGATTCCCTCTGCTCAGAGGCAGACGATTTCTCCATTCCTAATAAATTGCCTATCTAACTAAATTCGCGTATCTCAAGGTTCTCGTAGGTGGGGCAAATTAAAATACACTGCATTTCCCTTTATTATAAATAAGATAACTTATTGGCGGCTATCTTTTCCCATCTTTAACAATTACCACCATAATAGTAAATAAGGAGCCTAATCTAACTGCACACGCCTCCCCACCCACGTGCATCCGTCGCCCAGAGAGTATAATTGAGTGTAGAAGAGATTGTATAAGAGAGTGAAAATCTGGGGCCTGCTTCTCCCTTTTATACCTAAACCTAATAACATAATAACCAGTGACGCGTCCGGAAACAAACTCAATGTCTCCGTTTCTTTCCTTTCTATATCTGTCTCTTTCTATGTCTCGTTATTGCTTCAAGTTCCTTGCTCATTAGCTTAGTGAAAGGTGGTGGGATCTACCTAGAATTACTTTTATCTGGAATTACCTAGCTCGGCCGTCCCTTGCTTATCTTAGTTACAATCTGCGTTGTACATCTGTTGGCTGCTAAATATTCCAAGATCATGCTTGCTGAATTATATTATTATGTATAATTCTTGTTTGATATTGATTTATACGTCTATATGTGTGGTATATGCCCCTTCACAATCCGGGCTTATCTTGAAGAATCTAAGTTTACATTCATATATAACACAACGATATTGTTTGGCTAGAAGGCAGAAGTGCTCGTTAAACTTCAATGTACGAAACTAATGAACTCTCATAGTATTGACTCTTAGGGTGAAGCACATGAATGAAAGTTGAGTATTCACTCTTTCCTTTTTAAATAAACCCTTATGTTTAATTATTGCCTTCTCTACTACGTATAGTAAGTAGGGGAAGTATTGTATTCTACCCAAAAATTCGATACCGAGATTTCACCGGTAATACATGTTTTGAGACCCCCTGAATCCAAAAAAAGCATTTTTGGAAACATGTCCGTGTGTGTCTGTGAACAGCATAACTCAGAAACGAACAGTCGGATAAACACCAAACTTGGTATTTAGGTTCAGTATCTTCCAGAGATGCGACACGAAGGTTTTCAAGAAACTCCCCCCACCCCAGATTACCCTTTACATGGAACATTTTTAGAAAATTTTAATTTTCTCAAAAATGGCTCTGACGATTTTGATTAAAATATCATATGTTTAAGATATTTTCATGACAAAAATGTATATCTCGAATTTTCTGGGAATGTCTCCAAAAGTATTCTTTATCGTGAACGACTTTTACATAACTGGTAAACCATAAGAGATAGACAAAATTTTACTACACAAAAAATGTAGATCGCGTTAAAATAGACAATTTATGACATATACATTTTTTTTTGAGTGAACCATTTTCGAGATATTTCTTGTTATTCCCTTAAATTTTTCAATACTTATACTTTTTCTCAAATGGGAATTTTATTCATTTTTTTTTGTCCTGGTAATGCAAAGAGAATGGAATACTCCACATAGCAACCGGCTCTTAAAATATTTGGCTATCGCTTAAAGCCTACCAATTCCCCTTGCACCTACAAGAAAATTAGCAATAAGATTAAAATCTCGATTAACATGAAGCATATGAGAATAAGCGTTTGTAAAAATAGTTTGTACAAGAGTAGAGAAAGTCATGTGAGTGTAACACATAGGATTTTTTTACAGTTTATATATCTTGTTTATTTTTCTACATTGGCAGCAAAATGATAACCAAAACTCCACAAATTATTGTTACAAAAGATTATTCCGTCTACTTCTTGTTAATGGAGATAAACATTGTTGTAGGTATAAAAAGAATACAGTAGGCTAAAGTGACCGTAAGATTTTTAAAAAGTGGATAGCTATGTGATGGCTATCTTCCCGATGGAAGATAATTCAGAGACGACTACGTGATATTGAGACATAATTTAGAATCACAATGTACGACTAAATGTTCACTTAACTTACAGCGTCAAATAGCGCGGGGCTGGGTGAGAGAGGGCTATTTAGATAACTGTACGCGAGAGGAAAGAAGTGGTTTGGTGTGGCTAAGATTGGACGCCTGGAAAGGCAATAAATTAACTGATGACACCGGAGTGGGAATATGTCCACTCTGTGGTGAAAGGAATCATAACATGATATTGGATGACTGAAACCTAATAAGTGATTCTGACTCACTTTTTTATGCTGATTTCAGAATTGCTTTTAGTTTTTTTCTATCACGTACAGTTTTTTCACAATTTCACTTCAAAAATATGGAGATACAAAGATATTGCTTCCGCTACTACACATAAAATTGGGCTTGATGAAGCAATTTGTAAGGGCTCTACCACAGGATATACCCTGCTTCAAGTACCTTTCCAAGAAATTTCCCTTCATTACACAATCGAAACAATGTTGGAAAATTTCAAGAAGATGGGTTGTAACATGAGTGTAAAGGTGCATTTTCTGCATTCACATATCGACTACTTTCCAGAAAATCTGAGACATTATAGTGAAGAGCAGGGTGAACGTTTTCACCAAGATATTAAGGAAATAAAGAGGAGGTACCAGGGGAGATGGAGTGAAACTATGATGGCCGACTACTGTTGGATGTTGAGGAGAGGTCATCTTCAAGGATCTGCAAGGAAGTCAAACAAGAGAAAGTTTGAAAAAAATTAAATGAAACACTTTGGCTTCTTGTTTTGTTAAAATTTAGTCATGTAAATAAATTAGGAGAGTTCTTGAGAGTATTTTTAAAATGTTTCTTGAATAAAAACTTACCTTGTGTTAAATGGTATTTGAATACTTTTCTAAGCTCATTAGTAAAATTGTCAAAACATTACTTATTTTGTGTAAAAACCTGACGTGATATAAAAAAACGGAAGTTATTTCTGCAATCAGCATAAAAACTTGATTCAAGAACATCTACCTTTAAGAAATCATTTGACAAAAAGTTTGAAAATGCAGACTAGTGTAATCTGGCTGAGTGCAAGGAAACGGAATTGGTAAGAAAACAATATTTACCAGCAGAATTTCTGGAGTCCTGTAGGGGAATGGAGGCTTGTTTGGATGTAATGTTGGACGCGGGCTGTCATAAAATGGGCTCTTTTTTGTCTAAGATTCAGCAAAGGAGGTTAATTGCCCTGGAGAACGGAATTGGGGGGGGGCGGTACATAAGAGCGAGTTCTTAAGGGTCGGAGCACTGTATATATTAGTAATATAATTATAATTCATGCTTATTATTATTATTATTATTATTTTGTTTTTTCTTCCTTCATTATGTTAGCTTACAATAGATACTAGTATATAGTGAGTATATATTTAGTATTAAACGCGGAATGTTAGATTGTAGGGACAAGAAAAGCTTGTACGGCAATGAGGCCCATGCGATTGCTGTATTGTACAAAAGGAGACTGAAACTTTCACAATAAAAGTCCTACTACTACTTGTCCTTTGCATGACCATGAGAAAAAAAACGATTAGCGACTTACCACTTGAAAAAAATAGAAGTATCTGAAAGTTCAAAAAAATAACACGTAATATCTCAGAAATAGTTAACGCCACAACAAAGCTGAGAACGTTATTTTCAACAGTTGGGCAGCCGAACTTGAAGTGGTTGCAACCGCACGTATGGTAAAAAGTTTCCGGTAGCCTTCGCCCCCAAATGTACTTTCGGTGGCCTTTGCCCAAAAAATAATGTTTAAAAAATATTAGCTTTGTAATTTTTGACTGTTTCTTTAAATCATGAATGTCTTAGCAGAGAGTGGTGCGACTGAAGAATGTAGGCTTACCGATTATAATTTTACTTCACTCCTTTTATTAATACTTGACACTATTTAAATAACACTTCACTGATAGAGAGAGAGAGAGAGAGCGCGCTGTAAGATTTTTTTTTGTTAATTACTTGCACTTTTTAACATGTAAACTATTTTCGTCTCACATAAAATACGTATTAATTTCTGGAGGACGCATCTTGCGTCCGGTTAGGCACGCTGTCTACAAGTAACTGACTTCTGAATTTGTAAATTTTGCTATATTTCAGTTTCTGATTGGCTAATCCTACTTCAATAGAATACCTTCATTTAACTAAAGCTTTTTCTGTTTGTTGATTGGCTATTTACTAAACTGTCTCAAAATTATATTATTGTTGCTCCAAGAATTACCAATAGTATTATTACTTTCTAGTTCATTATTGCCTCAAGTTTACCTCATTGTTAGCAACGTTTAACCTATTTTTCTCACAGTTCCTACATTATTAAATTACGTCATACATTCACATAACGCTATTACACATGTATACAATAATATAAACATATATAATGACTGTAATATTCACTTTTTATATATTGTTTTATACACATATTACTTTAAGGCAGGCTGTTATTGAATTTGTATATTATATAATTAGACTGAAATCATTTAAGTGTTAAAAATACTGCTCAAAATTACATAAATTGTGTGCCTTAAGGATATCTAATTTTTTGTACAATAGATTTTGTCTATCTCTTGTGGTTTACCAAGAGAATTAATAAAAAGTCATTCAAAATGTAGAGGACTTCACAGGCTGCCTCAGACAGCAAATAATCTTGACTTCACTTGCTCCATCTATAATTTACATATTTTATAGTTTACGTCTCCATTACTGAATGTTTGTGCCCATTTTCTCCTGGTCACCAGAGCTGCAATCAAATACGTTTTAAATCCGCATTCTATACATTTTGGTGCAATCCAGTGAAGGGGGACGATGATTGTGATGAAGGATAGACACACAGATAAGCTCTGGCCTATCATAGCACTGTCTACCACTCAGTCTGTAATCTTAAGTTACAATATAATGGAATAGAATGTAATACTTTTTCATGTCCGTGTGTAAATCTGTAACATTTTGAATCTACCCACAATGCCGTAAAAACGTATCCTTTGCCGTAGGCCTCTGCTCTCGTAGGGATATTTTACGGACAAACCATAAAAGTTGGCGAGTATGCATTTTCTACCTGTGCTATAAACCCAATATTACTTGATAAAAACGTATTCTGTCACCAGTGAAAAGCAGGAACATTATCACACCTATATATTGAGGCAGTATTTTTAGCACTTGAATAATTTCAATTAAAGTATATAATATGTAAATTCAATAACAGCCCGTCTTGAAGCAATATGTATGTAATAATTTGTAAAAATGTATGTAACAGTCATTGCATATGCTTATATTATTGTAAACATGTTTAATAATGTTATGTGAATGCATTACGTAATTTAATAATGTAACAGCTGTGAGAATAATAAGTTTAAAGTTGCTAACAATGAGTTAACAATGAGGTAGCCTTGAGACAAGAATGAGTTTGAGAGTTTAAATATTACTAGTCATGATTAGAGCAACGATAATGTAAATTTTTTGACAGTTTAAAAATAGCCAATCAACAGCCAGAAAAAGCTTTAGTAAAATGCAGGTATTCTATTGGATTAGGATTAGCCAATCAGAGACTTGAAATACAAAAGTTTACGAGTTTGGACGGTTGAAATATGTTCAGTTGCCTCCAGACCTTGGTAGTGACCGGATGGAAGATGTGTTCTCTAATGAAATATTACGTATTTGTGTGAAACGAAAATTATGTATACGCGTTAACAAAGTGCAAGTATTAAATTAAAAGAATCTCACAGCTCTTAATATCAGTGTAGTGCTATTTAATTTGTGTCAAGGATTAATAAAAAGAAGTGAATTTAAGCTTAAAATCTGTGTAAGCCTACATTCTTGTCGCACCACGCCCTGCTTAAGATAAACGTGTCTCTAAAGTAATACTGACGCAGCCGAGGCAAACATAAACATAAATAGTTAAAGAAGCAGTTTAATAACAAAGTTAATTTTTGAAAACTTGCAGCGTAACAACAAAAATACATCTTCAAATCAGCTTCTCATACGTAACAAACAATCTTCTTCAAATTAACGCCCAAAGCGTGGTGCAAACTTCAACAACAGTAGCACTACTTCAAATTGACGTTCATACGTGGAGAGAAATAAATAAACTTCTAAAGACAATAACAATTTTCAATATTAACAATTCGGTACTTCCCTATGCGGTCTTCCACTGGTATTGCGGAAGGCATGAAGAGGGTTGGTTCGATAGGTTATCCCTATGTGTGTTGAACATGCCTGCTAAGGCGGGGACGCCCTGTTTCTGGACACCCGCCCAAATCTCTCAACTTGAGCGACGTCGCCATTATGCTCAACAGCTTCTCCATTCATCTGCCAATCAATCATCCTGAGATTCGGCCCTTCCTGGCGATCTCACACGCGTTTATACGTCACCTTATCGGAAAATAGGACGCTTGAAAGATTCAACTTCTTCAAGCTTCGATCTACTCCTGTCTACCGGCCGCTTTTGGAATAATAGAAAAAAGAAATGGCGAAGCTAAAAAACGTCCTCAAATGGCTATTAAAAGCCGTAAAGCATGACAGTTTAAGTATGTGTCATTAGAAATAACTCTGTAGATGATAAATTATATATTACATAAAGCTTTACTATCTGGTCAACAGTGGAACCTTCGATTGTACGGAACAAAGTTAAGAAAAACAATTCCGCAGTCTCATGGCTCAGCTGTAACTTCTGAGAGAAATTACAAACAACCTGATATTCTTATCAGCCAGGTTGAATACCCAGTTGGTACAGTTATATAGTTACACGGTTACCAAGGAGATGGCGCCAGTATAAAATCAGGAGTAGAACTGGAGAAACATTTAAAGACATAGCACAGCACACGGGCACACTATGCCGCTTTTATCCTACGTAAACAAGCAAGTGGCGAATTATAAACAATTTTTATTAAAATACCATATGTTGAAGATATTTTTACGATAAATACAATGTATATTTTGAAATTTCTGCGAATATCCGTGAAGTCCTCTCCATTGTGAATAAAGTTTTTATAATTGCAAGAGATAGAAAAGGTCTTACTATATAAAACATCGATGTGTTACACTCACATAACTTTTTCTACTCTTGTACAAGCTATTTTTACAAACGCTTATTCTCCATATGCTTCATGTTAATCGAGATGTTAATCTTATTGCTAATTTTCTTGTAGATGCAAGGGGAATTGGTAGGCTTTAAGCGATAGTCAAATATTTTAAGAGCTGTTGCTATGTGGAGTATTCCATTCTCTTTGCATTACCAGGACAAAAAAATGAATAACGAATTTGAGAAAAAGTATAAGTATTGGAAAATTTAAGGGAATAACCGCCTGCCTTAAAGCAATATGTGTATGTAACAATATATAAAAAGTGTATATTACAGTCATTGTATATGTTTAATATTATTATATACATGTTCAATAATGTTATGTGAATGTATTACGCAACTTAATAATGTAGGAGCTGTGAGAATAATAGGTTAAAGGTTGCTAACAATGAGGTAACCTTGAGGGAATAATTAATTAGAAAGTTTAACAATACTACTCGTGATTCTTGAAAGCAATAAGCAATTTTAGTGACAGTTTATAAACTAGCTAATCAACAACCAGAAAAAGCTTTAGTTAAATGAAGGTATTCTATTGGATTAGGAATAACTAATCAGAGACTTGAATATAGAAATTTACAAGTTTAGGCGGTTGAAATCAATTCAGTTGGTTGCAGATAGCGTTAATAACCAGAACCAAAAAGTGTCCTCAAGAAATTTAATACGTATTAGTGTGAGACGAAAAATAGTTTACGTGTTAAAAAGTGCAAGTAATTAGTTAAAGAATCTCACAGCTCTCTCTATATCAGTGAAGTGTTATTTAAATCGTGTCAAGCATTAATAAAAGAAGTGAAGTAAAATTATAATCCGTGTAAGCCTACATTCTTCAGTCGCACCACAACCATGCTAAGAGAAACGTGTCTCTAACAATAATACTGACGCAGCCGAGGCAAACATAAATATGTAATATTTAAAGAAACAGTCAAATTACAAAGTTAATATTGTTTTTAAACTTGGGGCAAAGACCACCTGAAAGTACATTTGGGGCGAAGGCTACCGGAAACCGGGTACCATACGTGCGGTTGCAACTACTACAAGTTTGGCTCCCCAACAGTTGAACTACAATACAACACCTACAACAAAATAACTTCTTCAAATTGACGCCCAAAGCGTGGTGCAAATAATGTAAACTATCTTCTCAAATTGGCGTCCATACGTGGGGCTAATAAATATACTTCTCAGGTGTAATGTCTTAACTTTCATATTTGTTCACAGAGAATGTGATGGTGGGAAATACCGTCTTGTTCAGCACCATACGTACACACTTGTCGTGTGAGTGACTGGCAAATGAAAATATTTCATAAAGTCAGATTTCAATAGCGCTCGTGTTATTACACTGCATCTGCGACCCATTAGCTTGATACTGCCCTTCTTTTCTACAAATTTACATTGTTTTTACCTACTCCCGTATATCCTTCCTTAGCAATGTAGAGCAAGTGGACTGCAATTCCTAGTAGGGCAATGTGACATTTCTCGGTTCAGACTGCGATTAGATCACATCGGCGATTTTAATCGCCAACTCTAGTTTGCAGTAACCCCTCATTTCGCTTCAGCCGCTGAATAAACATACGGATGTTGGTAAACAACTGACACATTCAGGATAAACAAATACGGTCTCTCCAATTATCGTTTTAGTTTGCGCTATACATTGCAGGATTATAATTCAATTATTCTTCGGAAACAATTACTGATCGTGACATATAACTCCAAAACAATTCCAGCACAAGGCGTATTAAATATTTACATGTTTTCAAACAAATTTGTATTTCCTTTCTTTGTTGAGTCAGCTACTTCCTGCCACGTTCGAAATTATGTACCCAGCATGCATCATTATACAGTGCCTGCAGATTCCCACTGTAAAAAATCTGATGTGTTACCTCACATGACTTTCTCTACTCTTGTACAAACTATTTATACAAACGCTTATTCACCATATGCTTCATGTTAATCTTATTGCTAATTTTCTTGTAGATGCAAGGGGAATTGGTAGGCTTTAAGCGATAGTCAAATATTTTAAGAGCTGGTTGCTATGTGGAGCATTCCATTCTCTTTGCATTACCTAGATAAAAAAAATCTGATGTGTTACACTCACATAACTTTCTCTACTCTTGTACAACCTAATTTTACAAACGCCTATTCTCCATATGCTTCATGTTAATCGAGATATCGAAATGTCAATCTTATTGGTAATTTTCTTGTAGATGCAAGGAAAATATGGTAGCTTTTAAGCGATAGCCAAATATTTTAACGCTGGTTGCTATGTGACGCATTCCATTCTCTTTGCATGTCCAGGACATAAAAAAATGAATAACGAATTTGAGAAAAAGTATAAGTACTGGAGAATTTAAGGAAATAACAAGCAATATCTCGAAAACGGTTCACTCAACAAAAGAAATGTATATGACATAACTTGTGTATTTTAACGCGATCTACATTTTTTGTGTAGTAAAATTTTGTCTATCTCTTATGGTTTACCAGTTATGCAAAAGTCGTTCACAATGAAGAATACTTTTGGAGACATTCCCAGAAAATTCGAGATATACATTTCATTTCTCATGACATTATCTTAAACATATGATATTTTCATCAAAATCGTTAGAGCCATTTTTGAGAAAATTCAAATTTTCGAAAAATCTTCCATGTAAAGGGTAGTCTGGAGTGGGGGGATTTTCTTGAAAACCTTCGTGTCGCATCTCTGGAAGCTACTAAACCTAAATACCAAGTTTGGTGCTTATCCGATTGTTCGTTTTTGAGTTATGCTGTTCACAGACACACACACACACACAGACACACACACACAGACACACACACACACAGACACACACACGGACATGTTTCCAAAAATGCTTTTTTTGGATTCAGGAGGTCTCAAAACGTGTATTTCCGGTGAAATCTCGGTATCGAATTTTTGGGTGGAATGCAATACTTCCCCTACTTACTATACGTAGTAGAGAAAGTAAAAATGAATACCGAATTTAAGAAAAAGTATAAGTATTGGAAAATTTAAGGGAATAACAAGCAAATATCTCGAAAATGGTTCACTCAACAACAAAAAATGTATATGACATAGTGTATTTTAACGCGATCTACATTTTTTGTGTAGTAATATTTTGTCTATCTCTTATGGCTTACCAGTTATGCAAAAGTCGCATTCCCAGAAAATTGGAAATATACATTTCATTTGTCATGAAAATATCTAAAATATGACATTTTAATCAAAATCGTTAGAGCCATTTTTGAGAAAATTAAAATTCTCGAAAAATGTTCCATGTAAAGGGTAATCTGGGGTGGGAAGATTTTCTTGAAAACCTTCGTGTCGCATCTCTGGAAGATACTGAACCTAAATACCAAGTTTGGTGTTTATCCGACTGTTCGTTTCTGAGTTATGCTGTTCAGACACACACACAGACACACACACGGACTCAGGGGTCTCAAAACATGTATTTCCGGTGAAATCTCGGTATAGAATTTTTGGTTGGAATACAATACTTCCCCTACTTACTATATGTGGTAGAGAAAGTAAAAAGAATTTGTGGCATGACCCATTTCTTCCGAGACATCCTTTATTATTGTTTTCAATCGTCATATACGATACTTTTTTCATGAGGTAAGTTAACATCGTTTTTTCTCGTAATCTTGCAAGTAGCGTGGTACTGCAAAGCCATCACAATGCGATCCACCTTTAAAAAGCCTGACTGTCGCTTCAGCCTGCTTTATTCCTCTTATATCCACAAATAAATGCGTAATGAAAGTTTATCTCGATTAATACCAGTTAGAAGAAGCTTTAGTAAGAATAGCTTATACAGGATGATTTATGAATAACTGACACATTTATTTCTTTAATTGTTTCAAAACGAGTTACGCTAGTGACAACTTATTATACCGGAAATGCAGAGGAATTTTGGTAGATTATTTACCTCTATAGCGAATGTTGAGAATGTCCTCCATCCTGCATAAGGCACAACTCAACACGTCGTTCCATGTTACTGGCCACTCGTTGGAGGACTCTGTTGTCAATCTCCTGTGTAACGTTGTGCTTCAGATCGTCCAATGTCTGGGGACGTGAGGCATAAACACTGTCCTTTAAATAACCCCATAGAAACAAGTCAGGCGATGTCAAATCCGGAGATCTCGGTTGCCACAGATTTTTGGAAACTATCCGGTCGTCAAAGAAACCTGCAATTAGTGCCATGGATTCATTTGATGTATGGCATGTAGCGCCGTCCTGCTGAAAATATCCTTGATTCAGCTCTACATCGTCTAGTTGCGCACCAAACTCCGATTTTAACCGGGTACATAGCCGGTTAAATGGAACCATGCTTCATCTGTGAACTATGTGACAGGATGTTGCACAATGAACGCCTGAAACCAACGACAATAATTTAATCGTCTATCCTTATCTGGTTCCTGCAACTGATGGACAACCATAATCCTATACGGCTTTAGGCCTGCACTTTTCACAGCTCTCTGATACATTGAGTAGCTGTACCCTGTCTCCTGCGAGAAACTGTTAATGATTTTCTGGGCGACTGATCCAGTCGTGCTCTTACGTCAACAACAACCGTGGGAAGCCTAGATGAACGAGTTTTGCCTTTTTCACTCACCAGAGATCCAGTTGTTTCCAATTTGTTTACAGGTCTCAGTATTATGTTTCTTTGGGGAGGATTCGGAACACCAAATTCTCTCTGGTATGCCCTTTGAGTAGCTGTAAATGAATTCGTAATCCAGTATGCTTTACAAGGAAAGGTCGATCATTTAATGTGGACTCCATGTTGCGTTGACTAGAACAAAATCTCAAAAACAGTCGGCGACAACAAAACTAACAATTACGAATAAAACATGAACATCTCCGCATCTAGTGACAGGCAATCGAAACTCCAGAACATTCTGCTTAATTTGGTACTAAAATTGGAGCACTGAGTGAATTTCGAACAGAATAATTAAAGAAAGAAATCTTCATAAATCACCCTATAGTAGGAGAGCGAGTGGAGAAATTGATACGGATGCATCACCCCATAATTTTTTCCCTTGGTTATTCTCCTCACTTCCTTTGCTTCATATAAACTTATTCAACGTTGATTACACTTCTTTCAAGTTCTTTTTACCTAACCCAGGACACGCTCTGTCCGATAACATTACCATCCTCCTAAGGCTGATGGGATTTCCTTATGCTTGCCCTGTATCAGTTCTTTGTTCTATACTCGAGGATACCATCTTCTGTTTGCTAAAGCAACACCATTTATCACACTAGAGTTTTTGCGTTGTAACTGCGCTACCTGCTCGTCACTTGTTGCTGCTGATAACGCTCTAGTGCATAATTAATGTCGCTGATACGCGTGTTACTATTCTAGTGCGAGATAAAACTTAATTTAGCTCCATATACGTTTTTCCAACACTGAGAAACAAGTTGCAATGGAAAGATAATGCAATAAAGCTTACGGTCCACTATTAATCGAGATATCGAGATGTTAATCTTATTGCTAATTTTCTTGTAGGTGCAAGGGGAATTGGACTTTAAGCGATAGACAAACGTTTTAAGAGCTGGTTGCTATGTTGAGCATTGCATTCTCTTTGCTTGTCCAGGACATAAAAAAATCTGTGTTGCACTCACATGACTTTCTCTACTCTTATACAAACCATTTTTACAAACTCTTACTCTCCATCTATTTCATATTAATCGAGCTAAACATTTGCAGAAACGATCTTTTGACATGCAAAGAGAATTACATTTTACACATAGCGACCAGTTCTGAACATATTTGACTATCGCTTAAGGCCTACTATGTTCCCCTTGGTTTGTATTTGCAAGGGAAATATAGAAATACAGTAGCCTTTAAGCGTAGTCATATCTCTTAATAGCTGGTTGCTATGTGTAGCACCATTCCCTTTGCCTCAGATTAATACTCTTTGCATATCCAAGACAAACAAATGAATAACGAATTCCCATTTGAGAAAATAAGTATTGAAAAATTTAAGGGAATAACAAGCAATATCTCGAAAATGCTTCACTCAACAACAAAAAATGCATATGACATAAATTGTGTATTTTAAGGCGATCTACATTTTTTGTGTTGTAAAATTTTGTCTATCTGTTATGGTTCACCAGTTATGCAAAAGTCGTTCACAATGAAGAATACTTTTGGAGACATTCCCAGAAAATTCGAGATACACATGTCATTTTTCATGAAAATATCTTAAACATATGATATTTTAATCAAAATCGTTAGAGCTATTTTATAAAATTAAAATTTTCGAAAAATGTTCCATGTAAAGAGTAATCTGGGTTGGGGGATTTTCTTGAAAACCTTCGTGTCGCATCTCTGGAAGATACTGAACCTAAATGCCAAGTTTGGTGTTTATCCGACTGTTCGTTTCTGAGTTATGCTTATCACACACACACACACACACACACACGGACATGTTTCCAAAAATGCTTTTTTTAGATTCAGGGGGTCTCAAAACATGTATTTCCGGTGAAATCTCGGTATCGAATTTTTGGGTGGAATACAATACTTCCCCTGCTTACTATACGTAGTAGAGAAAGTAAAAATTAGATATCTTTAAAACACAGTGTTTTTTTAACTCTTCTGTGACATAAGCCATTTCGGAGATATCTTCATTATGGTTCGAATTATTGAATACTTAATCATTCTTTAATGCCCTCTGTACATTCAGTTGTTTCTCGCGATTGCATGGAAACATATGGAACTTTAAGGACAGCATATAGCGTCCAGTTCTGAAACATTTGACTATCGCTGTTTCCTTTGTATTCTGTAACGAAATGTGTAATACAGCTACTTCGTTTTTCTCGATTAAAATTAAGTATTGTCGCGGTAATCTCTCGTGTTATCTTTTTTTACTTGGCGCCTGTTATTGTTTTACTATTTTGAATTTTGGGTTCTTTGTCCTCCGGCTAGCTATTATTACTCAGTCGAGCAAATATCTCTTGAGCAGGGTGTGTAAACGGAAAGGAGTTGTTACTAAAAGATAACACTGATAAAAGAATTTGCTTTTACACTTTTATTGCCGTCACACTTAATTAATTTCACATATTTAATCTTGATACACGCCTGACTGAAACTGTTATATTTCCAAATGTAACTACAATCACTTATTTACCGCGCTCTATTAATTCGCGTACTTCACATTTCTGTAACTAACTTTATGACGCGAGAGATTCTGTAGAATTGCGTAATGTGTACTTCGTGAATGCTTCCTTAGAACTGCGCGATACTTGCCTTTGGCTCAAGAATTTATACTCCCTCACCCCGATATGCCTAAACATTATAATAGAGCTGCTATTGGTTAATAAATCGCGCCAACATTAGCGTCTATTTTTTTAGCCAATCATAATTACAAACACATATGTTCTAGGGAAGATATTCCCTCCATTTCTAAATAAAGGCGCACTACCCTGACGTCGTTTGTTTTTCTCTTCTAATTGATAAACAACTCACCCCATCGCTTCATTGTTACCCACTCCTGTTGTCAGTTTCAGTGAGGCCGTGTAAACTTATTTCCTAACAATGCTTATAGTTAACAAACATCTAAAATCATTGTTATACAATAATGTTAATTTACACTACAATCACTCTGGCATTCACAGTGTTGTGATATAAAATACTGCCTCAGTATATAGAAAAATAAACTTTCCTAAGAATAATTTTATACTCGCTAGTAAGCGATAAAAGGTAGACAAAGCCATGTAATGTAACATATCAGATTTTTTATCGTTTTATTAACAAGGAGGTATACAAACTTTCATTCATTTATACCGAAAAATACATAGTGTACTTGTTCATTTGAAAATGCGATTGTACCGAAAATTAATGAACACAAAATAAAACTGTTTGAGGCTTTTATGCTATTTAAAAAGCATTTAATGCATAACCAGACCCTTCTTTGTCTTTTTTTCTGTTTTTCTGCAACTAGTTTTCTACTGAGGTCTCACGTGAATAGTTTGTTCCTTTAATATAGGAAAAATTTGCTTTTAATAGAATTTTATAGATAGCTAGCCTTACATTCGCTTTATGATATGGTTTAAAAGGTCGTAGAGCTATAAAACTAGAATCAATATTTATCAATTTTGACAATATTTTGCCTTTTGTTTCACTTAACAGTCTCCAGACGATAATAAGTCAAGATTATCTATGAAGGCACTGCATCTTTGCTTTTGGTTACACATACGATAAATTTTTGTCTATTTTAAAGAACATGACAGACACTGTAAACACTGACACTGTTTGCTGTGTCTGAATCAAATGATCCTGATCTCTGAAAATAAAGAAACATCTATAATCGAGGGCGGATCGAAAAGTAACTCACAATAATTTTTTTCTGCCTTGGTATTGCAGCTGGAATGTTGCAATTTCACACAGATATAGTTTGAAGTTTTCACTACAGAGGGTATTTTTGTTTCATGTGCAGCTCTAGCGAGAGAACAAATATGGCGCGCATGTTATTGTCGTCCACGTGTGAAGAGCAGCGAGGTGTGGTTCCATATTTGTGGGACAAAGGGTATAAACCGAGTGATATTCACAGGGACATGCGTGGCGTGTATGCGGATGATTGTATGAACCGTAGCAATGTCTCCAGATGGTGTGCATTCTTCCTAGAGGGTCGTGTGAACCTTAGTGATTTGCCACGCTCCGGGAGGCCGGTAACAGCTGCAACTCCGATGAATCTCAGAGGCATTGAGGCGGCAATTTTGAACGACCGGTTGTGCAACTGCGAACCTTATCGCAACAGTGGTGCAGTGTACGATATTATTCATGATACGTTGAAATTTCGTAAAGTTAGTGCTCGCTGGTGCCTAAGAACCTGACATGGAACCACAAGAGCCAGCGGGTGATGACGAGCTTGGATCACCTAACGCGGTACACCGCAGAAGGACATGACTTTCTGAAAGGAATCGTCACTGGTGATGAGTCGTGGGCATACCACTGCACGCCCGATACCAACCAGGCAAGTATGGAGTGGAAACATGCTGGTTCCACAGTGAAGAAAAAATTCAAAGTGACTCAATCTACTAGGAAAGTGCTTGCGACGGTGTTCTGGGATATGCATGGTGTTGTATTGTTGGACTTTGCTGAACACGAGACCACTGTGAATGCTGCAGCCTACATGAAAACTTTGGAGAAGTTGCCTCGTGCCCTTCGTGACAAATGCCACAACATGAATGCTGACGATGTCAAAATTCTTCATGACAATACTCGCCCCCATGTTGCTGCTGCTGTTCGTCAGAAAATCACCGAATTTGGTTGGGAGGTGCTCCAGCATCCACCATACAGTCCCGACCTTGCACCGTCGGACTTTCATCGGGTCGGCCAACGCTTTGCGACAGATGCGGAAGTGAAATCAGCAGTCCGCAGATGGCTATACTCCAAGGAAACGGACTTCTACGAACAGAGCATATTGAAACTGGTGTCTCGATGGGAGAAATGTGTTGAGAAACTTGGTGACTATGTCAAAAGTAGGTAAAATGTGCAAGTTAATTTGTGTGTGTGTTTTTTAACTATTAAACTTTTTTGTAAATAAATTATTGTGCGCTACTTTTCGATCCGCCCTCTTAATATGCGACTGGACATTGCATTACATGGAGCCGATATTCTCAAAACATTTGTGGAGAAATACCTGCAGGATTCCTACTGTGCAGTAACTACAGTTATTAGCTAAACGGCGGTACTCATACAGAAGAATATACTTGTAGGTTGTGTATCTTCTAATGAGATAGCATGCAGAGTAATATCATATACAAAACCCTTCCATGTGGAGCATGCCCAAGAACCATAACAAAAAATGAGATTGTTGTGAAATGGGCCTGTTACGAGAATAGATGCTCTGCACCACTTTGAAATTGGGTTTTCTTGCGAAAGAAGACAAAGAGACAAGAATTTGTGAGATTACCCCCTTGAAGGCTGGAATCGATACGAATCCAAAGATACTTTCTGGAAATAACGCAGCTGCAACTTCAGCTTAGTAAATCGCGGGGAAAATCCCTTTGTGTGCCGTGTTAGGAAAACAGAGCAGGTCAAAGAAACCTTTAGCTGTGGCACCATAACAAGAGTTCATTTCAACTTACACCCGTCTCTCTCCCGTTAACCTAGCGATTTCTCAGCTTAGCGTGATTGAATCTTTAAAAGACACACATGCGATCTTATTATTATTATTATTATTATTATTATTATTATTATTATTATTATTATTATTAAAATGACTTAAATTGGCAGGAATTAAGTAAGAAGGTATCCTAAAGAGAGATATCTTTAGAATCAAGGTACATAAGTAGCAAGTTGACCAAGAAGACAAACTGAAGAAAAATACTGGAACAGCTGGACAGACGAGAGCCAAAGAATGGGAGAACTATGGATTCAGAGGAAAACAAAGACACGTCTCAAGTATTTTGTGAAGTCCTACGGGGGCACATTCACAAAAAATAATAATAATAATAATCATAAACACTTCTACAGGTAGCATCAGACGACTGAAAAATTCAGTGTCATAGACGGAATTTGAATCGTGGATCTTCATGTTTCCGTCCGGTTGCTCTAACCAACTGAGCTACGAGGGCTGTCCCAGAAGTAACCGACCTAACAAAGAAAACACAAACATTTTGGGGAAAAACATCTTTATTTCTCTACATAGTCTCCTTTCAGCTCGATACACTTTTCCCAGGATGTTCAATAACTTCGATATCCTGTTTATACTGAGAACCATCGAGTTGTGCAAAACAGCCATCAACTGCAATATCCTCCTCGTCATTGTTGGCAAATCTTTTACCACCATGCCATTTCTTCAACTATGGAAACAGAAAATAATCAGAGGGGGCTAAGTCTGGCGAATAGGGTGCATGAGGAAGCAATTCGAACTTTAACTCATTGATTTTGACCATGGCGATAACGGATGTGTGAACTGGTGCTTGTCTTGATGAAACAAAAGTTTCTTTTCTAATAAATGCGGCCGTTTTTGCTTGATTTCTTTATTCAAACGCTGCAATAAATTTGCATAATACTCACCAGTGATTGCTTTGCCTTTTTGAAGATAATCAATGAAAATTATGCTACGCGCATCCCAAAAACTGACACCATGAACTTGTCTGCAGATGGACCTGCCTTCGCCTTCTTTGGAGCCGATTCTCTCCTTTCAATCCACTATTTTTACTGTTCCTTCGTCTCAGGTGTAAAGTGGTGGACCCATGTTTCATGCATGGTTATGAACCGCCCCAAAATCACGGTTTTATTGCAGCGAAACATTGCCAAACACTCGACTGAAATATCCTCACGACGCAGCTTTTGTTCCATTGTGAGTAAACGCGGCACCCATCTTGCGCATAGCTTCCTCGTGTCTAAATTTTCAGTTAGTGTGCGATTTACAGCACTTTTTGAAATGCCTACGATGTCTGCTAGCTCGCGCACTTTCAGTCGACAGTCATCCAATACCATTTTGTGGATTTTCTTCACAATTTCTGGCGTGGTCACGTCATTTGGTCTACCACTGCGATGTTCGTCTTGGCAGCTCGTACGGCCTCGCTTAAACTCTGCCACCCAATATTTTACTGTTGTAAACGAAGGAGCAGACTCCCCCAGAGTAGAATCTAGCTCAGCTTTAATACTAGTTGGATTGAGACCTTTCAAATGAAAGTATTGCATCACCTAACGATGGCCAGTTTTATACATGGTTACAAATTCGCTGAGAGAGTTCACTATTAATGACTGCCAAACAATTACTAAACAACGTAGCATCGTCAAACTTCAAACTTAAGCTTTATAAGGTTGGTACTTTCTACCATAGTCGTTTGTTTGAAACAACAATCGCTATATATACGTCAGTTAGGGTACTTCTGGGTCAGCACTTGTATCATGGTAACATGCCGGCACGTCATTAAATTCCCCAACAGACTCGCATTTTCCCCGGTAAACCACAATAAGGTCTGAAATTATTTTGAGATAACATGCCCCAATGGCGACTAACAATATCGCAAATACTTTAGTCTCGGACTTCATAGTTTAACCAACTATTAGGTCAAGTAATGGTGACTTATTGTTCTTCCACTCAAGCCGTGTTAAGGGCAAGGTTAGCAAGGTAGAATCAGACACCGAAAAATTCAATGCCAAGCCTGGGATTTGAACCACGTTTGCTTCATACTTGGTCAAACTGGATTTACGGCATTGTAAGTCGCCATTGGGGCATGTTATCTCAAAACAATTTGAGACCTCATTGTGGAAAAAATGCGAGCCAGTTGGGAAATTAATGTGGTAGCGACATGTTGCCATGGTAGCTCGGTTAGTTTTAACAACTGGTCGGAAACCAAAAGAACTGTGGTTCAAATCCCGACATGGTATTGAATTTTTCAATCGTCTGGCCATACCTTTCCAGCCTTGTCCCACATGCGGCTTGTGGAAATAACAATTAACTAACGTCTCTAAAAGTTTACATTTCACTTCAATTCGCAACAGAATATATAAAGTTTTATTTTCATATAAATTCATCCACATACGATTTTTACTTTCTCTGCCACAAAAACTCGATCTCGAGATTTCACCGGAAATACATCTTTTGAGACTTCTAAATCCAAAAAAGGAATTTCATAAAACGATCCATGTGTCTGTGAAGATGATAACTCAATAACAAAATGTTCGATAAACACCTAACTTTGTATTTAAGTTCAGTATCTTCCAAAGATGAGGTACGAAGATTTTGAAGATGTCCCATCCCAATTAACCTTTGCATGAAAAATGTTTCGGATCTTTTCGTTCTTCCAAAAAAAAATTAACGATTTTGATTAAGATATCATATATTTAAGATATTCGTATATCTCGAATTTTCCGCGAATAGTTGTGCATGAAGCCCTCTTTATTCGGAATTTTTTTTGTGAAACTTTGTATAGCTGGTAAACCACAAGAGATCGACAAAAACTTATTACATAGGAAACGTACACCTCTTCAAAACTCAATTTATTTCAGCAGCCATTTCGAAAAACCTATATCCCTTATTATTCGTTTGAATTTCCCAATACTTTGTAATTTTTACTTTCTCTACTACGTAGAGTAAGTAGGGGAAGTATTGTATTCCACCCAAAAATTCGATACCGAGATTTCACCGAAAATACATGTTTTGAGACCCCCTGAATCCAAAAAAGGCATTTTGGAAACATGTCCGTGTGTGTGTCTGTGTGTCGGATAAACACCAAACTTGGTATTTAGTTCAGTATCTTCCAGAGATGCGACACGAAGGTTTTCAAGAAAATCCCTCCACCCCAGATTACCCTTTACATAGAACATTTTTCGAAAATTTTAATTTTCTCTAAAATTGCCCTAACGATTTTGATTAAAATATATATTTAAGGTATTTTTATGACAAATAAAATGTATATCTTGAATTTTCTGGGAATGTCTCCAAAAGAATTCTCCATTGTGAACGACTTTTGCATAACTTGTAAACTATAAGAGATAGATAAAATTTTACTACACAAAAAATGTAGATCGCGTTAAAGTACACAATTTATGTCATATACATATTTTTTGTTGAGTGAACCATTTTCGAGATATTTCTTGTTATTCCCTTAAATTTTTCAATATTTTTTCTCAAATGAGAATCGTTATTCATTTTTTTTGTCTTGGATATGCAAAGAGTATTAGTCTGTGACAAAGGGAATGGTGCCGCACCTAGCAACCAGCTATTAAGAGATATGTATGTGCTTAAAGGCTACTGTATTTCTATATTGCCCTTGTAAATATATATTCCCCTTACATCTACAAGAAAGTTAGCAATAAGATAGAGACTGCAAATGTTTATCTCGATTAACATGAAGTAGATGGAGAATAAGCGTTTGTATAAATAGTTTGTACAAGAGCAGAGAAAGTCATGTGAGTGTAACACATCATATTTTTTGAACTGGTCATCATTCAGTTGTTTCTAGCGATGTGGAAAGAGTATGGAATTTCAAAGCCAGCATATAGTAACCCCTTTTAAACATTTCACTGTTGCTTCGGTTTCCTGCATTCCTCTTGTGTCTACAATGAAACTATTTCTACAAATCCTTATCTCGATTAATACGAAGTAGGTCGAGTAATAAGCTTTCGTAAGAATAATTTGTAGAAACTATATAAATATAAACGAGTAAAGAAAGTCATGTCAGTGTAATATATCATTGTTTTTATCGCACATTCTTTTAATCGTGTCTCAAAAGACTTACTTGTTTGGCCTTTTCAACGTTTTCGTGTGTGGTGTTTACAAAGTAATTTTATATACGTTTAGTGGAACAATTTTTACTTTTTGTATCACGTACATAGTGCCAGAATTTCACCATAAATACTTGTTTTGAGGCCCCTGATCCAAAAATCACTTTTAGAAGAAGGTCCGTGTGTATGTCTATGTGTGTGTCCGTGTACAACATAACTCAAAAACGAAAGTCGGATAAATGTCATACTTGGTATTTAGGTTCGGTACCTTCTAAAGATGCGACCGAAGTTTTTCAAGAAAATTCTCCCCTCCCAGACTACGTTTACGTGGAAGAGTTTTCGAATTTTTTTATTTTATAAAAGAATATCTCTAAGGATACTGTAAAATATCGTGTGTACATTAAATTTTTATATTTACATTAGAAATAAAGTGTATATCTTTAATTTTCTAGGAATAGCCTGTGAGGTTCACATCATTTGGAAAAAAAATTGTATAATCTTGAATAACTGTAGGAATTAAGTGATAGAGAAAACGTACAAGTGCTGTCAACATTCAGTTGTTTCTCACGATTGCACGGAAAGAGTACGTAATTTTAAGGCCATCGTAAAGTGTCTAGTTCTTAAACATGTTACTGTCTCTCTTCCCTTTATATCTACAACAAAATGTGTAATGCAACTATAAAGATTTCTTTGGATTAAAATGTAAGCTTCAGAAGAAATAAGCTTTATAAGAATAGTGTGTATGCCCACCTATAGGCGATAGAGGGTAGAGAAAGTCATGTGACTGTATCACATCTGATTTTTTGTATAATACATAATAATGTAATGATTCGACGTAGATAAATATGTTCAATTTAGGAACTGTCAATTTTTTACAACTTTTCAAACTGACATCCCAGGGTATTATATAAAAATTCCTCCACTAAATGTATATAAAGTCATCTTGTAAATACCACACATGAAATGGTTAAAAAATTAGTATAATTTCCCGCTAAAAATATGGTACAAATAAAATATAAAATCTTGAATGACTTTAGACCAACTAAACTCTTATACTTTTTGTTCTTTATGCATATTAAAATAAATTTGTCTGCTAGAACTGCTTAAAGTGGATACGAACATAATACGGCGTTATGTTGTAATGTATGGAGTCTACTTAGGGCCGGTACTAAACGGTTGAGAAAGTTCGTCTTGAAACACTTATGAGCGCCGTGTACTTTAGGCAGCCTGCAAAACGCTAGTTCACTGCAGAATGCATACTTTACCGGTTATGTAAAATGCCTGCTGATATTCTACGTAGGTAACTCGCAAGGCATCAAGGGTCTGAAGGTCGGTTATTCCACCTTGCCAATTGCTCCCTGACCGGGAGAATATAAACGTTTTCTTGTTACTTTCTCTACTACCTATAGTAAGTAGGGGAAGTATTGTATTCCACCCAAAAATTCGATACCGATATTTCACCGGAAATACATGTTTTGAGACCCCCTGAATCCAAAAAAGCATTTTTGGAAACATGTCCGTGTGTGTGCCTGTGTGAACAGCATACCTCAGAAACGAACAGTCGTATAAACACCAAACTTGGTATTTAGGTTCAGTATCTTCCAAAGATGCGACACGAAGGTTTTAAAGAAAATCCCCCCACCCCAGATTACCCTTTACATGAAACACTTTTCGAAAATTTTAATTTTCTCAAAAATGGTTCTAATGATTATAATTAAAATATCATATGTTTAAGATATTTTCATGACAAATGGAATGTATATCTCGAATTTTCCGGGAATGTCTCCAAAAGTATTCTTCATTGTGAATGACTTTTGCATAACTGCTAAACCATAAGAGATAGACAAAAGTTTACTACACAAAAAATGTAGATCTTGTTAAAATACACAATTTATGTCATATACATTTTTTGTTGTTGAGTGAACCATTTTCGAAATATTATTTGTTATTTCCTTAAATTTTCCAATACTTATACTTTTTCTCAAATTCGTTATTCATTTTTTATGTCCTGAACATACAAAGAGAATGAAATACACCACATAGCAACCAGCTCCTAAAATATTTGACTATCGCTTAAATACTACCATATTCCCCTTGCATCCACAAGAAAATTAGCAATAAGATTAACATCTTGATTAACATGAAGCATATGGAGAACAAGCGTTTGTAAAAATAGTTTGTACAAGAGTAGAGAAAGTCATGTGAGTGTAACACATCAGATTTTTTTCACAACTCTGTAAGTCAACGACCAGAAGGCGGTTATAAAAATACCCCAATCATCGAATTAGTGCAAAGCTCGAGAACTGTTGTTTTGAGACTGTATATATCTGGACTGAATGTTACGTTTTGGAACATTTCCATTCTCGGGACCGTTGAAAAATTAGTTATTTTCCCTCTTGCCTCTAAAAGAAGTACCAATTTTATCCTAACCGTTTCTACTTTCTCTACTACCCACTTGCAGTAGGTAGAGGGAAGTATTTCATTCCACCCAAAACTCCGGTAACGATATTTCACCGGAAATACATAGTTTCGAGTCCCTGGAGCCAAAAAGAGCATTTTAGAAAAATGTCTATGTGTGCATGTGTCTGTCAACAGCTTAATTCAAAAACTCAAACGTGAGATACATAGCAAACTTAATATTAAGCCCAGCGAGACAAAAGTTTTGAAGCGAACCTGCTACCTCAAACTACCCATTACTGGATTGTTTTTTTTTGTTCCCCAAAATGGCGCTTAACTATATTGATTACAACATCTAAAACATTATACAATGTATATATTGAAATTTTTATTTATAAAGCGCAGTCCTTTATAAGGTAGGCATAAACATGCATGAAAAATTTACATCTCGTTAAAACACAATTTGTCAAAATTTGTGACATTAACCATTTACGAGATAATGGTTGTTATTTTTTTTAATTTTCCAATGCCTTATAATGCACGTTTGAGATACTAAGTTGCCATTTGTTTATTTCTCGCGACGTCAGTTTGGAATTTCAAAGCTAGAATGCAGCAATCCGCTTTTGAAAGATTTCACTATCGCTTCAGCCGAAATATTACTGAAACTCATTAGATATTTTAATTCAGCCGTGGCGAAAATGCTTCCTTCGTGAGTGCCGGATGTATACTACCTGTACCATAGCTCCTAATAGCATGCAGATTACAGATGGGGAATGGTGTAAACTGTCACTGAGGGATAGCCAGTGAGGCAGTCCAAGTGTAATTACCAAATACTTTTTCGCCACTCCTGCTTTAATCCCTTTAACTGGTTGACCTAATTCATAGTGTGGCAATGTTTAATATTCATATCTATTCCTTAAAATGAGAAATAAACATTAATGAATGTCTTTAAATAGCATAATCGTATCATAAATTAGCGTAATGTTAATAGTTTGTTCATACTTCTGTTTTTAACTATGTATGTAATGATACCACTGTGATTGTTAAAGATTGCAATATGACAGATTTGCAAGTGAAATGTAATGAATTACTTAGGGATCTCAAAACTTGGTTTAATAATAGTATGCTTTATCTGAATGTTAATAAAACTGGTTTTGATCATTTTCATATGTATCAAAAAAGGAATCTTGAGCAATTAAGTTATTAATATATTTGGTCAGAATCTGCGTTGACTTCAGCATACTGAATTCTTAGGAATGGTGGTCTGAAAAGTTTCCGACCTCAACATGAAGATGGCAGCACTCGTAAATAAAACCTAGTGAATTTCGTTATTCATCTGTTGACAGTTACTCACCAAAGTTTCAGCCATTTTGGACGCTCAGTTGTTATGTAACAGTCGTTTGAGTGAGGTGATGTGAGTGTTTTTATGAAAATGGACAAAATCGAGTATCAGCTGTCATTAAATATTTGTTTTAGAAAGGCAATACGCCTACGGAAATCAAAGATGAGTTGGATTCTGTGTATAGGGACTCTGCACCATCATTTACCACAGTGAAATTTTGGGCAGCTGAATTTAAACGTGGCCGTAAGAGCTTGGGAGACGATGAACGTTCAGGACGTCCAAAAACTGCAACTACCGACGAAAACATCACCAAAGTTCACCAAATGGTGCTAGACGACCGCCGAATTAAAGTGAGAGAGATAGCAGAGGCTATGAACATGTCAAAAGAACATGATTGTCACATGTTAAATCAACATTTAGACATGAGAAAGCTGTCCGCGCGTTGGGTGCCGCGTTTGCTCACGTTTGACTAAAAACGTGTTCGAATGAACATTTCCAACATCCTGTTGGCGCAGTTTAGGCGCAACAAATCCAAGTTTTGGCGCCGATTAATTACTGTAGATGAAACTTGGATACACCATAATACGCCCGAAACAAAAATACAGTCCAAACAGAGGACTGCAAAGGGGGAACCGGCTCCAAAAAAGCAAAAACTGTTTTTTCGGCTGGGAAAGTGATAGCGACTGTTTGTTTTTTTGGATAGTCATGGAGTTATTTTAATCCATTATCTTCAAAAAGGAAAAACATTACAGGAGCATACTACGCATCATTACTTGACAAGCTGAAGTCAGAACTTGCAGAAAAACGGCCACATTTGCAGAAAAAGAAAATCCTGTTTCACCAAGACAACGCACCGTCTCACACCTCAGCGGTTGCAATGGTGAAAATCCACAAATTACGGTTTGAACTGCTTGACCATTCACCTTACTCACCAGATCTAGCCCCAAGCGACTTCTTTTTGTTCCCTCATCTGAAAATTGCACTCGGAGGACAGAGATTTCCGTCAAATGAAGAGGCAATCACCTTCGTGAACAATTATTTTGGAGAGAAAAACACCGAGTACTATTTGGACGGGTTACAGAGACGGGAGCATCGCTGGGAGAAGTGTGTAGAGTTACAAGGAGACTATGCTGAAAAATAAAAGAAAAAGAAATCTGAAAAAACGTCTTGTATCTTTATTAGGTCAGAAACTTTTCAGACCACCCTCTTAATGAACATCTATCTTGGCAACCGCATTGTATTGAATTAATTAAAAAATTAAATGCTTGTTGTTACCAATAACGGGTTTTGAGTTCCTGTCTTAATGTTAAGGCTGTACTCTTGGTTTATTTTGCATATATTGAATCTCGGCTGGCATATGGTGTTTGATTTTGATGGTCAATATCCATGATGCAGTAGGTTTTTATTGCCCAAATGTGCATAATACGATGTATTACTGGCATTGATAGTAGGGTATCCTGTAAGGATTATTTTATTAGTTTTAATATATTGACTGTCTACTGATTATATATTTTTAAATTAATGGAGTTGATATTTATTAACAGAGATTAATTTCTTAGAAATGTTGATTTCCATACGTATGATATACGTATAAGATATAATTTTAACATTACATCACTGGACGAAATTTAACAGATCTCTTATGGTCTATGGTTTGAAATTGTTTAATTTCTTGCTTTTTGATATTAAATCTACAACTAATTTTAAGTATTTTAAAAGCAATCTTAAGAAAACTTTAATTAAAATGTGACCTTATGATTTGCATGAACCTAAATTTAAGTGGTAATTTTATGACTTGTCTTATGGCTTACTATCTCTACAAGATAAAATAAATATCTATCTATCTTTTCCTTGGTAACTGTTTTTCACTGGGACGTTTTGTGCGCTCTGAGCACGCGAAATGGAGGTGACCACCGATCACAGAATATGCATGGTTGAGTGCTAAGCCGAGACACACTACACTACAAAAACCATTCAATTGTTTGAGTTACCTATCAGCATACATGCTGAGATTGCGAGTTTACGAAAGACGTTCCAAATGTAAACTCTGGAAAGGTGCGATACAAGTCCTCGAAACTGTTGATATCTACCCCTTTCACTCATATTTCGCTAGTACTCTGCGAGTGGCACTGGCGATGAACTCGCTTCAAAGTATTGACGTCATGCGCAGGCAACCGACTGGCGGCAACGGCCGAATACTTCTGAAGACCCCGGATAACAATCGTATTCCTGCTGTTCAGATTTGTGTTGATATTTCTAGTAGAGCAATGCTTTATGTATCCAAGGTTGGGATTCAATCTCGACGCTGGCATTTTATGGCATCTATTAATGAAATTCCGAACCTTACAGTTTACGACAAGATGTTAAATTTTTTTCTAGACTGCTTAGGAGCGAAATGCACATTGTCAAAATTTAGTTTTGATATGTTTACTGGCAATGAGAAAAAAATCTGATGTGTTACACTCACATGACTTTCTCTACTCTTGTACAAACTATTCTTACAAACGCTTATTCTCCATATGTTTCATATTAATCGAGATATCGAGATGTTAATCTTATTGCTAATTTTCTTGTAGATGTAAGGGGAATTGCTAGGCTTTAAGCGATAGTTAAATATTTTAAGAGCTGGTTGCTATGTGGAGTATTCCATTCTCTTTGCATTACCAGGACATAAAAAATGAATAACGAATTTGAGAAAAAGTATAAGCATTGAAAGATTTAAGGGAATAACAAGCAAAATCTCGAAAATGGTTCACTCAACAAAAAAATGTATATGACATAAATTGTGTATTTTAACAAGTTCTACATTTTTTGTGCAGTAAAATTTTGTCTATCTCTTATGGTTTACCAGTTATGCAAAAGCCGTCACAATGATCAACACTTTTGGAGACATTCCCAGAAAATTCGAGATATACATTTCATTTGTCATGAAAATATCTTGAACATATGATATTTTAATCAAAATCGTTAGAGCCATTTTTGAGGAAATTAAAATTTTAGAAAAATGTTCCATGTAAAGGTTAATCTGGGGTGGGGGGATTTTCTTGAAAACCTTCGTGTCGCATCTCTGGAAGATACTGAACCTAAATACCAAGTTTGGTGTTTATCCGACTGTTCGTTTCTGAGTTATGCTGTTCACAGACACAGACGCACACAGACATGTTTCCAAAAATTATTTTTACTTTCTCTACTACGTATAGTAAGTAGGGGAAGTATTGCATTCCACCCAAGAATTCGATACCGAGATTTCACCGGAAATACATGTTTTGAGACCTCCTGAATCCAAAAAAAGCATTTTTGGAAACATGTCCGTGTGTGTGTCTGTGTCTGTGTCTGTGTGTGTGTGTGTGTGTGTCTGTGAACAGCATAACTCAAAAATGAACTGTCGGATAAACACCAAACTTGGTATTTAGGTTCAGTATCTTCCAGAGATGCGACACGAAGGTTTTCAAGAAAATCCCCCCACCCCAGACTACCCTTTACATGGAACATTTTTCGAAAATTTTAATTTTCTCAAAAATGGCTCTAACGATTTTGATTAAAATATCATATGTTTAAGATAATGTCATGAGAAATGAAATGTATATCTCGAATTTTCTGGGAATGTCTCCAAAAGTATTCTTCATTGTGAACGAGTTTTGCATAACTGGTAAACCATAAGAGATAGACAAACGTTTACTACACAAAAAATGTAGATCTCGTTAAAATACACAACTTATGTCATATACATTTCTTTTGTTGAGTGAACCGTTTTCGAGATATTGCTTGTTATTTCCTTAAATTTTCCAATACTTATACTTTTTCTCAAATTCGTTATTGATTTTTTTATGTCCTGGACTTGCAAAGAGAATGGAATGCGCCGCATAGCAACCAGCGTTAAAATATTTGACCATCGCTTAAAAGCTACCATATTCCCCTTGCATCTACAAGAAAATTAGCAATAAGATTAACATCTCGATATCTCCATTAACATAAAGCATATGGAGAATAGGCGTTTGTAAAAATAGGTTGTACAAGAGTAGAGAAAGTCATGTGAGTGTAACACATCAGATTTTTTTGGATTCAGGAGGTCTCAAAACATATTTTCGGTGAAATCTCGGTATCCAATTTTTGGGTGGAATACAATACCTCCCCTACTTACTATACGTAGTAGAGAAAGTAATAAAAAGTAAAAATCAAGGAAATTTAAACTTGCTACAACACGGGAAGGGATTGATCTAGTGGTAAGAATTGCGCTAATACAGCCCAAAGCTCAACCATGGCCTGACTCAGGCGCCCCACATTGTTTCAGACCAAACAAAACCGCCTCGGTTAATTACACGAAGAAAGTGGTTGTGCGAGCGAGATTAATTTAGAGTGCGGTATGGCTTGGGATCATGCCCAGCCATCAGTATAAATAAAGCACTTGGATCCTTTGTGAACCCAGGCTTTCGGGACTTGAGAGGTAAACATCTGAGGGAAGTATGTGGGCTCTTCAGCGCCATCTACTTCATTGTTTCTGTTTGTTTTATGGTATTTAGGTGCTCAGCCAAGGTCGACGGAGGACGCTAATCACCCCATCTACACAACCAAGGCGGTGTTGATCTCCAGGAGAAGTTTTTCTGCGAGGCAGCTGTGTTATAATGGGTACTAAAGCATTGTGTAAAGGAAATATCTACTCTATCTTAATCTTAACCTATAAATAAACTTCTCATAGCGCACTTTAAGGTATGAAAATTTAGCCTATAGTCGTTAAAAAGTATATTTCCTTTCTCATCTCATACATATCACACTTGTACCATAAAACTGCAATTATCTTGCATTAAAAGTCTTAAAAACAGCAATTTAAATGTCTTTGCTCCTCTCTTACATGATGTGTCCTTGCAATTAAGACAATTCACAGAGTAAAACATCTTATATTTAACACTCACACGACTATATCTACTCATTACAAACTAGCATAAAACTCTTAAACGTTAATCTAGATCAACCCGCAACTCTACTCGCGTTACTCCATTAAATACGGAGCTTATTTTCTCTCTTCCTCTCTCTACCTCGTTATCACTTTCTCACTTCCTCTTTCGTTCCCCTCCCCTTCCCTTATCCTATATCTACAGATTTACCTCTCCCTTTATTTCCCTTCTCCACCTTCCCCTCTTCCTTCCTCTCTCATTTCTACTTCATCCTCCACATTACCCCTCAACCTCTGCCATTCCTTCTCTTTGCATAACTTATACGGCCAAGAATTTGAAACCGAGATTTCATTGGAAATATATCTTTGGGATTCCCTCCAAAAAGCATTTTATGTATCTGTTTTTGAACAGTGTAACTCAAAAGCTAAATGTCAGTTAAATACCAAAATTGATATTTAAGTACAGCATTTTCCAAGGATCCGAAACGAAGATTTTCGATAAAATCCCCCACCTTATTATTCCCTTTACATGAAAAACGTTTCACTTATTATATCCTCTCAAAAATGGCTCTTAACGATTTTGATAAAAATAGCATAGGTATGTTTAAGATATTTTGCATTACAAATAAAATGTATATCCTAAATGTTCTTGTAGTAGCCGGTGAAGTCCTCCTTATTTTAATGAATTTGGGTATTTATCCGACATATCATTTTTAATTGAGCTATTCACACACATATACACCCTAAGACCAAAAAAAAAAATTGACAGACTCAGAAAGCGTATAATTGTCTAAGTCCAAATCGTTTGCGCGGCCGGTTCACAATGGTGTCTCGGAACGCGTGCTTTTAGCTACGCTCTATTGTCACCTTTCATATTCAGTGCCAGCCACTAAATATGCGCTGACAGCGGGGCGGTTATAAAATGGTAGGCAGTAATGAGGCCTACCGAAGTTCGTATCCCAAACTAATTTTATTTGTTTCTTTTTTCTTCAGAAAAGCGCAATAATTATTACGCATACTATAATTTCAAATTGCTAAGGCTTATTTGATTTTATGCTCACACAAAAAAACTGAACACTCTCCTTTTCGTTTTCAAACTAAATAATAAATAAATAAATATTATAGTTCTAAATGAAAAATCTGATGTGATACAATCACATGACTTTCTCTACCCTCTATCTTTATTAGTGGGTATACAAATTAATCTTACTAAAGCATATTTTTCTATCTACTCCATTTTAATCTAAATAAACCTTTGTAGAAATAGCTACATTACACATTTCGTAATAGATACAAAGAGACAGCGATAGTCAAATGTTTAAGAACTGGACGCTATATACTGGCTTTAAAATTGCATATTGTTTCTATGGTGGTGGTGGTATTTATTAAGTATTTAGTATTACATTAATTGCATAACACAGTCGCATGGGTCATAAGACCGTACATGCTCTCTAAATAAATACCTTGTCTGTATACGTGACTTGCAGTATCAACCAGAAACAACTATTTTTTTACAATCACCGCACTATATACATACATACATATAAAATTGAAAAAGAAAAAAACACACTGAATCACACACTCAAACACACACACACACACACACACACACACACACACACACACACACAGTCGCGCACATGTACTCAAGCACCACATATGTTTAAAGAAAAATTACATAAACACCTTATCTCTTAGTACACGTACTTCCATTAAGTATGTGCCCAAGCTTGGCCAGTTTTGGCTGTTTAGAATCATGTCCCAGCATGCTGTCCTCCGTCTGTTGGAAGCCAAAAATACTTCCGGTAATAGTTTTTTCCTAATACCCTCCGTCTGCACGCATGCTGCCAAAATATGCGTCCAGTCTTATGCAAGCGCGTGGCGCAATGCACTTTAGAGTTTTTATTTTTAAAACAAAAATAGTAATTTGTTTGTATTTATATGCATGAATGTCTTAAAACTAATAGATATCTTATTAATGGAAAACATATGGCATAGGCACATACTTAACAAATTAAAATTTAAATACTAATAAAAAATCATTTACATCAAGGATTTGAACCCAGGTTGTTTTAATTACGAAACACATGAGTTTCACCGGTCGGCTACCATCCATATAACCAACTCCTACTTATCGCATAGCTTTGAAATGAACGCAGGGTGGAATTAAATCGTGTATTGTGCACGCAGCGTCAGCGAATGCTTCCGAAGTTTTTCGAATCGAACTTGTTCTCTGGCTGTTGCTCATTTATTTTGTCTTAGGATGCACAAACACACACACCTTTTTCTTAAAAATTCCTTTCTTGGATTCAATGAACCTTAAAACGTGTATTTCCAGTGAAATCTCGAAATTTTGAATGGAATACAAGAGGTTCCTCTATGTACTATAGTAGTAATACACATAGTACATAGTCTTTTCCGCCTTATGTCAAACGTTGCGATCGGAATTGGTACAAATTGTAAATGTGTACCAAATACAGACTTTGAGTCTTATA
This sequence comes from Deroplatys truncata, assembly GCA_030765065.1. NCBI lineage: Eukaryota > Metazoa > Arthropoda > Insecta > Mantodea > Mantidae > Deroplatys > Deroplatys truncata. Next base: position 297,933,252 of record CM060975.1, on the reverse strand, counting down.
TTGTATATAAAAAGTTTTATTCGTATAAGTTATATTCGTGTTTTGTAGATAAGGAAAACTCCCGTTCAAAGAACTCACTCCCGTTCCTAATTAGGAGACAGACACTCACCCCTAAATCAAATACAGTCAGTAACGATATGAGCGCGTGCGATGGGAAGAGGAACTAGTAACGGAACAAGTGGGAGAGCGGAAGGACAGCCAGGTAAACAAAACGTCCAACAGTTCCGAATTGCATTTACTAGCGAGACTGAGGCCTGCAACTGCACATTCCCCTATCGCCTTGCCCCTCACTCCCTCCTGATCCCTAGCCTTAATGAATTACTCATTGTCCAAAAAAAAAAAAAAAACAGTGGCGCTCTCATCCAAGCGAACTGATATCGTGCCGATTAGTAAGCAGGCTCCCTGGAAATCTTCCAACACAAGGTTTGTCAAGAGAATATGGTGGATGATGCAGCGCCTCTCAGCGCCAAAGTTGTGCAACAATAGCAGCAGTATGGTAGCAAGCACTTCCACGCAAACTGGATTTACTGCCCTCGCAGGATTTCGGGTCTCAAATTGCAAGCCATGGAGATGCATCAATTTCCTGTAATGATCAGCATTAACTGTTGATCCTTCGGGCAGAGCATACTCGGCTTAAGACCAGAGGCAACCATAACCATCACCATGTCGCGTAATGTTGCCATTCGCTCGATTAGCGCCTGGATTCTGGCTCACAGCGGCGACCATTGTCATGCAACTCAACTGCCTAACGGTAAGTGTATGAAGACACGTTGCTGCATAGTGCCTTCATGTCAATAACGGTTCAAATGCTCTTCGGACACAGTGACCAGCGCTACTACCTTACTTTCTCAAAAATGGCTCAAAACATTCTTTACTAAAACATCTACCACGTACATAATAGGTAGAGAAGGTATTGCATTCCACCCAAAAATTCGATACTAAGATTTCAGTCGAAATACATGTTTTGAGATCCATTTAATCTAAAAAAATCATTTTGAGAACAATGTGCGTGTGACTGTTAACAGCATAACGCAAAAACGAAAAGTCGGACCAACACCAAACTTGATATTTAGGTTCAGTACGTTCCAAAGATGCGACACGAGGATTTTCAAGAAAATTCCCCACTCCAAACTACCCTTTACGTGAAACAAAGCGTTGATTTTCTGAAAAATGCTGCAATGATTTTGGTTAAAATAAGATATATTAAAGATATTTACATTAAAAATAAAATGTATATCTTGAATTTTCTGGGAATAGCCTGTGAAGTCCACTTCATTTCAAAGAAAAAATGTATACTCTTATGCAACTGGAAACTGTTAAGTGATAGACGAGAACGTACTACACAAAAAATGTAGGTCTCTTTAAGACACACAATTTATTTCAAATAAAATTATTTGTAGCATCAGCCATTTCCGAGATATCCGTTATTAATGGTTCGATATTTGTTCAATACTTTGTCTTTCATTTAAGTACCGTCGATTTTCAGTTGTTTCTCGTGATGTCATGGAAACAGTATGGAATTTTAAGGCCAGCATATAGCGTCCAGTTCTTAAACATTTGACTATCGTTGTTCCCTTTGTATTTATAACAAAATGTACAATGCAGCTATTTCTGCAAAGGTTTACTTAGATTAGAATGAAGTAGGAACATAAGCTTTAGTAAGAATAGATTGTACACCCACTAATAAACGATATAGGGTAGAGAAAGTCATGTGAATGTAACACTAACAGGCACAATATGGTATACCAAACCTGCGAGTATAAAGGTGTTGCAGAAAACAAAACTGAGACTGCAGTGCTTCGATATTACGGTTTTCGGTATATTCGGGGAGGGAGGCGAAGCTCCCTTAAGACTCCCCTGCGTACGCCCCTGGTGAGAGATCTACCTGCTGGCGAGTTTACAGTATCCTGTGCACTTTCTCTGATGAAATATCTAATTTTGCGGCCTATTCACAGCTCTGGTCCATTGTCGGTCAAACTCTAGCAGTTTCTGCACTTGTGCCAATGCGCCTTTTATCTGTGGCATGCTAAGTCCGCCCGGATCGCTGAACGTAAGTGGAAAAGCATATGTTTACTACCATTGTACTGTTGGGTATAGCAATACAATACTTACTACATGGTTCTCGTAAATCCCGATAATACTGCACAGTATTTAATGCTGTGGACCACTTGAACTTCAGCAAAAAGAAAGTTTCTCTGAACGTGTGCACTAAGCAAACAAATCTGATCTGTTACACTCACACGACTTTCTCTACTCTTGTACAAACTAGTTTTACAAACGCTTATTCTCCATCTACTTCATGTTAATCGAGATAAACATTTGCAGAAACCTTAATGCGTGAGCGAGCTAAAAGCATTTGTGAACCCACCACCCTCCATAACGAAATACATCTGAGGGAAGCATTTCACAAAAATGGTTATGGGTTAAAATAAATACGTTATACACACAAGCACATACACAGGCACGCACCTTAATTATATAATATATAAATTCAATAACAGCCCGCCTTAAAGCAATATGTGTATGTAACAATATATAAAAGGTGTATATTACAGTCATTGCAAATGTTTATATTATTGTATCCATGTGTAATAATGTTATGTGAATGCATTACCTAATTTAATAGTGTAGGAGCTGTGAGAATAATAGGTTAAAAGTTGCTAACAATGAGGTAACCTTGAGGCAATAATGAGTTTCAGAGTTTAACAATACTACTTCTGATTCTTGGAAGCAATAAGTAATTTTAGTGACAGTTTATAAAATAGCCAATCAACAATCAGAAAAAGCTTTAGTAAAATGAAGGTATTCTATTGGAGTAGGAGTAGCCAATCAGAAACTGAAAAGGAGAAACATTTATAAATTCAGAAGTCAGTTGGTTGCAGACAGCGTTACTAACCAGACGCAAAAAGTGTCCTCAAGAAATTTAATACTTATTCTGTGAGACGAAAATAGTTTTACGTGTTAAAAAGTGCAAGTTATTAATTAAAGAATCTCACAGCTCCCTCTATATCAGTGAAGTGTTATTTTAATCCTATCAAGTATTAATAAAAGGAGTGAAGTAAAAATTATAATCTGTGTAAGCCTACATTCTTGTCGCACCACAACCCTGCTAAGAGAAACATGTCTCTAACAATAATACTGACGCAGCCGAGGCAAACATAAATATATAATATTTAAAGAAACAGTCAAATTACAGAGTTAATATTTTTTTAAAACTTGGGGCAAAGGCCTCCTGAAAGTACATTTGGGGCGAAGGCTAACGGAAACTGTTTACCATAACTGCGGTTGCAACTACTACAAGTTCGGCTCCGCAACAATTGAAATATAATACAACTCCTTCAATACAACCTACTTCAAATAGACGCCCAAAGCGTGTTGCAAATAACGTAACAAACCATCTTCTCACAACTCGTTTCTGATTAGGAGACTTCAAAGCATATATTTCTGTTGAAATCTGAATATCGAATTTTAGGATGTAATGCAATAATTCCTATATAACTATCCTTAGCATTACCTTTATGACTAACATTTATAATTTTTGGATGAATTAATAATTCTAAACACATACTTGTCCACTACACTTTTTATGGCTAGCAGGAATGCCTCGACGATATTCAGATTATCCTGACGCTTATACGAGGGCTGATCAACAAAGACTGAGACTGATTTTTTCCTGTAGCTTCCGTGATAATTTCGAATCTGTAACATAAATATTTGAGAAGAGCGGGTTTTTATGTATAATGTTGGTAAGCGGCAGCACTCTCGTATTGGTAGGTTGGTAGTAATGCTCTATTTTGTAGACCCTACGTGCATTTCGCATACCAGACAATGGAGGTGATGCATTTTGTAAATCGATTATCACCGGTGATGAGTCATGGCTGCATCATTATGATCCTGAAGGAAAACAAGCCAGCAGAGTGTGGAAATCGCCAGGTTCTCCAACACCAAAAAAGGCAAAAGTTGTTCCATCTGCAGGGAAAGTGATGGTGATCACATTTTTTAACTGTAATGGAATGATTTACCAGCATGCAGTTCCCCCTCACACTACTGTTACAGCAGAATACTACACGTCAGTATTGGCTACATGAGGAAGCACATTGCAAAGAAACAACCAGAGCTTTCTCGGACTGGGTGGCGACTTCATCATGACGATGCGCGGCCTTACGTCGCAAATCAAGTCATGCAGTTTCTGGCTCGATTCAACATTACCTGTGTATCACATCCACCTTATAGCCCCGATCTTGCACCCTGTGACTTTTTTTTTATTCCCATCACTAAAGGCAAAGCTTAGGGGTATTCGATTTGAGAACTCTGAAGCAGTGCTCAAGAAAAGTGAGGCGATTCTCAAGGACCTGACAAAGAATGGTCTGCAGCACGTGTTCAATGACTGGCAGAGACGCTATAAAAAGTGCATTGATGTAGGAGGGGACTACTTTGAAAAAGATCATGTAAACATTGAATTGGAGTAATAAACATCTGTGAAAAAAAATCAGTCTCAGTCTTTGTTGATCAGCCCTCGTACATCATGAAATATTTTATCATCAATAGGATCTACAATTTCTCTTTCTATAAGTAGATGCTAGATACATAGAAATGTACTCTAAACTCAGAGTTCTGACGAAGTAAACTTAGTTTGTTCTTTAGAATGCAATTACCTCTTCTCTAGTGTATAAAGCGAATGAAATCATCTGATAAATACACCATAAACACTTTCGTTTTCGTGTCCATTTGGATAGTTCCCTTGGCAGCACGAATATCATTTGTTGTGTTACTACTGCTGCCAACGGGGAGTCTGGCGATAGAATTAGCAGATTTTAGTTGCTCACTTTCAGTTTGTAACAATGCCAACTTATGAACACGAATAATGTAATCGCTAATTACTGATTAATAACCTGTTCTCCATCGGTGCAGCCCATAATTAGCTGTCTCGTATTGTCTAAACAACAAACGTTGAATAATAACATAGATCTCTTTCAGCCCTTACATATAACCTTGTACAACTCTGGAGATACACATCCTGCATCAAGATTATGGAAGAGCTAACTTCTTACTCTTCTGAAATCCTTCACAGTCTTCCCCTCTTCTTTTGTTCTTCCTTCGTGAATTAAAGCTGTAATAAAGGTGTTCCGGTTGAAGAAAATCTCTTATTTTGTCTTCGCGTTTCTAGACAACAAAGAAGCCAAGAGTTCATACTTGCTTTACAAAACTGCCTGCCTGCCTGCAGAGGGAAAATATTAAGTAGGTCACGCCTCCTTTGGGCAATATCGTGCCCCAGAGTTGTCACGCTAATTTGCAGCATTCTTTTTAGGGCTTGTATGCACGACAGTTCTATAACTTCGGTCACCTGCCAAGAAACCTTGCGGTAGTCTCGAACGAGCGTGCAGTAAATGCCATGTTTAAACCTTAAGGTATCGCCAAGAACGAGGTTCTCACATAATTCTAAATACTTCGGGCGTTCTAACAGCACAAGAGTTGGAGTGGAAACAACCTCAGCTAAAACATCTGGTGTGTTACCTTCACATTACTTTCTCTACCCACCCACTCGTTACAAACTATTATTACAAAAGATCATTCTTCTACCTGCTTCATGTTAATACAGATACAGTTTGTAGAAATGATTTTTACTTTCTCTACTACGTATAGTAGGTAGGGGAATTATTGTATTCCACCCAAAAATTCGATATCGAGATTTCACCGGAAATATATGTTCTGAGGCCCCCTGAATCCAAAAATAAGCATTTTGGAAACATATCCGTGTGTGTGTCTGTGAACAGCATAACTCAGAAACAAACACTCGGATAAACACCAAACTTGGTATTTAGGTTCAGTATCTTCCAGAGATGAGACACGAAAGTTTTCAAGAAAATCCCCCCCACCCCAGAAAACCGTTTACATGGAACATTTTTCGAAAATTTTAATTTTCTCATAAATGGCTCAAAACGATTTTGATTAAAATATCATATATTTAAGATACTTTCAGACAAATAAAATGTATATCTCGAATTTTCTGGGAATGTCTCCAAAAGTATTCTTTATTGTGAACGACTTTTGCATAACTGGTAAACCATAAGAGATAGACAAAATTTTACTACACAAAAAATGTAGCTCATAACTAGACGTGTTGCTTGTAGACAGTGCTCATAACTGGACGCGAGATGTGTCCTCGAGAAATTTAATACGTATTTTGTGTGCGTTAATAGTTTACGTGTTATATCAGGGAAGTGTTAATTAAATCGTGTCAAGCATTCATAAATGGAGTGAAGAAAAACTTGAAATCTGTGTAAGCCTACATTCTTCAGTCGCACCGCTCCCTGCTAAGATATTCATGTGTCAAAAAAATATATAAATACTTCACTTTGCCCGAGGCAAACATTAATATATAATGGAATTAATTGTTCTTTCACACAAGCCGTGTGTTGGACAGGGTTGGAAAGGTAGAATCAGATGACTGAAAAATTCAATGCCATAGCCGTGGTTCAAATTCCGGCTATGGCATTGAATTTTTCAGTCATCTGATTAATATATAATATTTAAAAAAACAGTCAATTTACAAAGTTAATGTTTTTAAACATCCTTTTGGGAAGCAAAAGGCCACCGGAAAGTACATTTGGAGCGAATGCTACCGGAAAGCGGGTACTATACGTGTGGTTGTAACGAACTCCAAGTGTTCGGCTCCCCAACAGTTGAACTATAATTCATCTACAAACTGACTTTCCATACGTAGCAGCAACAAACTACTTCAAATTGGCGCCCAACGTGGGGCATATAATTTAAAAATAACAATACAACAAACCATCTATTTCAAACTGTGTGTAAAATTGCAGTGACCAATGCAACCGAGCCAAAATCACCTCACGACGAGATACACGAGAGGAAGTTGCCCAGTTTATCGGAATGTCCTTTATCACTCTAAGCTTACCATTTATGCAAAAGTAATTCAGAATAAAGGGGCTTTAAAAGTTTTTCCCACAAAAAAATCTTAGAAAAATTTTCCATGTAAAGGGTAGTTTGGGGTGGGGAAATTTTCTTGAAAATCTTCGTGTCGCATCTTTGGAAGATATTGAACTTAAGTACCAAGTTGGGTTTATAATCTACTTTTCGTCTTTGAATTATGCTGTTTACAATCAGACACATAGATCTTTTTCTAAGGATGCATCGAATTTTTGTGTGGAATACAATAGTAGCTCTACTTACTACACCTAGTAGAGAACTTGAGCTAACATAACTGTTATTGTATGCTGTTATCGACAACTTTGTGTTCTAAGCCAGACTGGTCCAGTACCTCGTCATACGTGGAGCGAATCCATTTAAACCTCTGTGGATTCAATGCGGCGATATATCTAGGATGCTTCGCTCAGACCACCTTCATCAAATTTGTTGCATAATGCCGACGAAATGAAGTGGCGCCCGTTGTGCGATAACATTGTCCCATCGCTTATTTGCCAGAGTGCATTTCTCAGGATATGGAAGCAATTCCATCAGCGAGAGACTCTGGGGGCGATCTGAGAAGATGAGTTTCGTGGAAATAAGTTTTCGTGATAGGCACGCTTCACTTTATGGCCTGTTCACATCATCTTCCTGGAAAACCGAATGACCAGCCACATGCTACGTCAAGCCTACAAGGTTTATCATCAATGATTTATTGAATGATGGATTAACTGTCAAGGCTTCGTACTGCATAGAATTACAAATTGTTTCGGTTTAAATAGAGCTGCATTTCTTGAAGACACCGTGATGCATTATTTAGCCGAATATTTGCGTAACACCGCACTTGGCTTGATCAAACCGTTTTACAGGTCTTGCTGTAACAAACACATAATGTAGCGTATGTGTGTGCATTGTCGCGTCGACCACATTATTGCTTTGTAACATGACATTGTTGTGTATAATTATTTTGATTGTGGTTTGAATTCTGTCCGACGCGGCATCTCTCCCCCACCTCCTGGCCAAAAGGTGGAGAGGAAAGGGGGAAAGTGAGCGTTACATCTTCTTTGTCTAGTAGCGTCACCAGCAGCTAAAGCTGACATCCTATACAATTCCTTCAAGTGTAGCTTGGACTTCAAAGTTACTAACACCAGCGGTGCACAAGGGCCGTTTCACAATGACCGGCAACAGTTGAAGAACAAACCTTGTTACCTCCCTTCTCCGCCTACAAAAATCTCAACCGTCACCCTGCAACCCCCATATCCCGTCACTACGTGGTTAAGCCCTAATTAGGGCAAGTACACGCCTAACACACTTTCGGGTTGCCCTCAGCCGGCAATATGACGTCGTCAGTCAGTAGTGTGAGTCTCTTCAGGCTGAGTGCATGTGGCGTGTGTGTCTCGTGTGAGTGTGGAACATCTCCCTCCAATGTTTTGTCCTGTAATCTTTTATGTATGATGTAGTGCCACCAAGGCAAATTTATAATAAACCACAGTAAATGTTATAAACGTGAATTTGTGTGTATTTTGTTATGAATATCCCACGGCTGCTTTAAATTTGTGCAACTAAGTACCTGCTCCTCTCGTTGCCACTGATGCTATGCTCCCCAATGTTTATGCCGGGGTAACTAAATTTAATATCTAGCTGCTAAACCTTTTGGCCTCACCCCGGTATATAACAGTTCTTAACAAGAACTTCGCATATTTTTTTTTTAAATTCTATCAACATCACTGAAAATTCTATCGATAATCTTGTGTGCAACAAAAGAATTTCATAATTTATTTCAAAATGTAACACTAGACAAAATGTTTGAAATGCGTGTAAATAAATAACGCTAATATTGTGACGCAGCCTGCTGTGAGCCGAAGTTGACGCATGGATGGCGGTATTCTTCAGCGCCGACCGACTGGCCGGTTGGAGAGATAAGGGAAGGGAGGAGCGCTCTTACCCAACGTAAACACCAGAAGCACTATCGAGAGATAACTAGATTTTTCTGGAAGCTTCTTTTTCCCCGCGAATACTCTCGAAGTCTCCGGTAGTTAAACATGCTAAGGATCTGGGACAACTTAAGAGTGAACTATCGTGTGCATCGAGTAGAGTGGAGTGAGGTGGAGCACTGGGGTTCTGTTCACCTGTGAGGCCGTGTACAATGACTAGAGATACAATAAATTTATTGCCCATAGACTCAATTAGAAGTTTCGAGCATTGTGAAGTACAAAGAAAAAAATATTATATACAGCATTGTTTAAAGGATATTTTTTACACTCTGAATCTAAAGCTGTTGCTTTCACATTTTACTTGTTGTACATATATAAACCATATATAAAAGGATCTTTGTTTATAGGTTTTAAATGATAACTATTCTGGTGCAAGTCCAATTTACACCTTGTGTCATGATCATGTATTTCACTATTTGTTTTAGGTTTGTGCAGTTCAGTCCGACAGATTACTTTATGTATGTACAAAGACACTACAGTAAATAGTTTTTCTCTTTTGAAGACTTCCTTACAGGACTCACGTTTTCCCATTTTGAACATTGTTCTGATATATTTTTTTGGAATACTAGAACCCTCTGGGTGAGGGTATTACCACAGCCACCCCATACTTCTATGCTATATTGGATGTGTGAGTAAATCATTTAGTTTTGAGAACATTTATGTTACATATTTTTGCAAACTCTCTCAACAGCCTTTACTAATTTTTTTCACATAGGTTGTCAATGTGATTAGTCCATGATATATATTTATCAACCTGTATACCTAAGAATTTGTGTGAGGGGATTCCTTATCACTGTACCTGCAAGGTTAATATGAAGCATAGCGTGTTTTCTTCTTTTTTCTTTTTTTAGTTCAAATTTAATTATATTAGTCTTTGCAGAGTTGTTCATGAGGCTTAACGTTCTGAAAAAGTTATCTATCCTAAGCGATTTCTTGGTAGCTAGTGACTGAATGTCACAATCATTAAAATGTAAAAGGGCCAAGCACTGAGCCCTGTGGTACACCACGTTTGACAATTTCTACAGCAGATTTAACTTTTGCTGTGTTAATTCCTTGTTTGAAAGTATTTCTGTGTATTGTATTCGCCCTTTTAGATATGATGAGATTAATCTGTTAGCAACCCCCCTAATTCCATACTTTTCTAATATTAATAGCAATATATCATGTTGGATACAATCGCTCATTCCGATGTATGTCTACTTCATTTCCCACCATCACTAGACTGTACTGTTTACAATAGCAAATAAGGCAGAGAAGTGGCGTCTTTGTTTACATCAACAGTACTGTGTGTAAGGTTTCACATAAATTGGTTGCTAAATTGACCCGGATCCTTAGCCTCGTTATGTATAAGTGAGTTAGTCTTGATGCGACATAAAGTGCTGACTACTCAGTGTGTTCTACGTGTGAGACTATACAAAGTCAGAGGTATAATGAGTTATGTTACTGCGAGGGATTAGAGAGGTCTTGTGTTCGCCGCTCCAGTGAGTGAAACGGTAGGAAGAAGAGGCGAGGAAAATTAAAGTGGCAGTGAAAACTAAATCGCTTTAGTGAAGAGAAGGTAAATACTGAAGAAAGTCTCACTGAATATTGAGCTACCTGGAAGTTAAAATTACAATGTTTAAAATTTCATAAACATGCACATGTTTGTACTTTTTATTATTATGGAACTTACTCTTAGAACTCAATTAGAGCCTACTATATGGCATCTTAATTACCTCCCACAATGGGGTCGCGAAATTAAAACTCGAGATACCTCGTTATTGAAATGCTTGAAAAATTAATTTACGCGATAACGTTTATAAGTATAGTATTTCGGAAAAGTTTTGTAAAAATTGACTTTATGATCGAGTAGTCAGCATTCCAGCTTCTCAGCTCAGAGATCCCCGGTTCGCTTCCCAGCTAGGGCGGGGTATTATTCTTTAACCAGAATCATTTCCTAGCCGCCGCAGAGTCTGAAACTACGAATGTGAGTGTGCTTAATACTAATATTCGTAAAATCCAGGATTGGCAAAACTTACAGCTTAACGAATAAAAACACAATCAGTTGTTTCTCAAGTCAGGGCCCCCGATATATCCACAAATGTTAAAAGGGGGGCTATACAAATAAAGTAATAATGTACATACATTTTGATAACATGAATATTTAAGTTACAACAACCGCATAAAAAGTAAAGCCTGATGTGTTACACTCACATGACTTTCTCTAATCTTGTACAAAGTGTTTTTACAAACGCTTATTCTCCATATGCTTCATGTTAATCGAGATGTTAATCTTATTGCTAATTTTCTTGTAGATGCAAAGGGGAATATGGTAGGTTGTAAGCTATAGTCAAATATTTTATGAACTAGTTGCTATGTGGAGTATTCTATTCTCTTTGTATAACCAGGACATAAAAAATGAATAACGAATTCCCATTTGAAGAAAAGTAAAAGTATTGGAAAATTTAAGGGAAGAGCAAGCAATATCTCGAAAATGGTTCACTCAACAAAAAAATGTATATAACATAAATTGTGTATTTTAACACGATCTACATTTTTTGTGCAGTAAAATTTTGTCTACCTCTTATGGTTTATCAATTATGCAAAAGTCGTTCACAATGAAGAATACTTTTGGAGAAATTCCCATAAAATTCGAGATATACATTTCATTTGTCATGAAAATATCTTAAACATATGATATTTTAACCAAAATCGTTAGAGCCATTTTTGAGAAAATTAAAATTTCCGAAAAATGTTGTATGTAAAGGGTAATCTGGGATGGGGGATTTTCTTGAAAACATTCGTGTCGCATCTCTGGAAGATACTGAACCTAAATACCAAGTTTGGTGTTTATCCGACTGTTCGTTTCTGAGTTATGCTGTTCACAGACACACACACGGACATGTTTCCAAAAATATTTTTTTGAATTCATGGGGTCTCAAAACATATTTTTCCGCTGAAATCTCGGTATCGAATTTTTGGGTGGAATACAATACTTCCCCTACTTACTATACGTAGTAGAGAAAGTAATAGGAAACGAGAACTGGCCCGTGTACCACTAAAAACCTTACTTATGTCTCCTCAGAGGCATTTTAGCTAGTGCATGGGGGGGGGGGGCTTCCAAGCAAGTAGAGGTTTAGCTACTGGAAAGAGTTAGTGTTTACTTGGTATGAGCAAGTTAGGGGTAAAGAGGTGCGATACTGAAAGATTGTTTCATTACGCCTCACGCGCGGTAGGAGTTCAGCATACTGTGTACCCCTCACATCGGCTAAAGCTTTACTTGAGAGAAAAGCTACCCCATCCAACTAGCTAAAACGTCACTGAACAGACAGTGAGTTTCAAACGTTTACAAACACCCCAGAAAAAATTTCATTACCCACTCTCAAAACATCACATACCTATTCGTTACACACAAAACAGAATGAGAGAGCGACAGAGGTGCAAGAGTTAAGCGTCTGAAAATTTGCGAGATGGAAGGAGAGTGGGTGAGAGAAAAAAATCCGCAGGTAAAGGAATAACGCGAGCAGAGCTGCGAGTTTTGACAGTTCTGAAATAAGGCTACGAAACATTAATTTCTAATTACAGCCAAGATTTCGGTATTCTTGCGGTCTTGCAAGGGTTTTACTTCATGCATTAAGCCTTATTCACAGCAAAATGTAAGCGCAGACGCAGCATAAATGCAAGACTTAGCACCCAGGTTATTTAATGCAATATTCACGTAACGCGCAACGTAACGCAAGAGGCTGCAATCTCCATACTTATTGTTGCGTTGTATCCATAGAGAAAGAATTCTGCATTTCTTTCTTCATGCATCTGCATTCTTAAGCTTCTGAGTGGCATAGAAGCTGTGCATTCAAAGTTCTGTTCCATTTTCCATTTGCTTGTGGCACGACATGCTGACGCCAGAGGTTCCTCTTGTTTATTTGGTTCTACACATTAAAAAAAAAGCTGGAATAAATGTTCATATTGGAATATTATACGTTATGTTATTCAGTTTGAAACTTGCGATACCTCGGATGATTTCTAGAAACATCTGCCAACTTTACAGCAGATGGATTGTATGCCCAACCAGTAAGCAACAGGATTCCATTCAACACCGCATAATGGAATGTTCTGGGAAAACTCCAATATGAACGTGGGTTTTAGAGAAATTCGATCGCTGGAAGCCAACACCAGTAGACTTGCCTCAAGGAATATCTCTATGGTGCACGAGTGATAGCTCCGCGGTAACATGTAAGGCTCGCAACTCGGGAGGTCCCAGGTTCGACCAGGTTGGGTTTTTCGTAGGTTCCCCTGACCAGTAGGCGAATGTTGAAGTGGTTTCTCATCTATCACGATTTACTTTCCATCATTACCCTTCCATTCTGTTTCGTTCTCATGTTCCAGATGTGCTTCTAAGTTTCGTGGTGTATGGCGGTGCCGGACAGATAGCGCGGATGCTTGCCCAAAGGAAAGAGTGTTCCTCGTGGACACTAGATGGCTGCTTGGTTGAACGGGGTGCTCCTCTCTGGGCAGCTCCAATATTGGGAGGGGTTTTCGAGCCAGTAATTGTCTGGGATTTCCGCGCTTCTCTGTGGCCTGTATCTCCCTATGGTTCCTTCACTTCATTCCTTCCTCCTGGGGGTTGGTGGCCGCGGGTGGCAGTGTGGGAGGTGTCTCCCTTCGCTGTATACCCTATACACCTATATCTCAATGGACTCTGATACTGAAGAAACATATTAAATCATAAATCATGGATATTTAAACTGTAAACTGCGTTCCGTTTATATACTCATTGAGAAATTTGTGTATATAACTGCTCACTTAACTATGTGTTTCTGTGATGTATAATACCTTCCTTCATTGATCACTCTTGTGTTATAACAGCCACATATTAATGCAACAGTTATGCATTGAAAATATGATGTGATACATTCACATGACTTTCTCTACTCTCTACCGTTTAATAGTGCGCATACAAACCATGGTCACTAAAGCTTAATTTTCAATCTACTACACTGTTATCCAAATAGACATTTCCGTAAATAGCTACATTACACATTTCGTTATAGATACAAAGGGAACAGCGATAGTCAAATGTTTAAGAACTGGACGCTATATGCTGGCCTTAAAAGTCCATACTGTTTCCATGACATCGCGAGAAACAACTGAATGTTGACAGGACTTTAAGAGCATGACCAAGAAATGAACAATTCGAACCATTAATAACGGCTTATGCAAAAAAAAATTATTTGAAATAAATTGTGTATTTTGAAGAAATCTACATTTATGTGTAGTAGAATTTCGTCTATCGCTTAACGTTTACCAGTTATACAAGATTATACAAAATTCCTGCCGAGTGGAGAGGACTTCAAAGATTATACTCAGAAAATTCAAGATACACATTTTGTTTGCCATTTAAATAGCTCTGACATATGCTATTTTAATCAAAATCGTTGAAGCCCACTTTATAAAATCATTTTTTTTTAAGATACTGCATCTAAATAACAAGTTGGGTACTTATCCGACTTTACGACTTTGAGTTATCGTGCTCGCAGACACACAGTCAGTCAGACACAAACACGGACCTTTTTTCAAAAAGTGTTTGGTTTCGGGGGCCTCAAAACATGTATTTCCGGTGAAATCTCGGTATCGAATACTTGGGTGGAATACAATACTTCCCCTGGTTAGTATACGTAGTAGAGAAAGTAAAAATAAATACAAAACCTGTAATGTGTGTATAGTCTTACCTCACGCCAGCGCTTATGCTGCGTTATGTTAGCATTACGTCTTCGTTGTGAATGGGGCCTTAAGCAACATGTCCACAGGGAGAGTGGCACCGTTTTATCACAAGAGAATGAAGCAGCAAATGAATTGGCAGCTCGTGTTCTAGAACAAACACAACGTCAGGTGTTTGTTTCCATGGCACAAGACCTTGCTTGATGTCACAATCTCGGCCTGGGAGGATATTGCCTTCAGTAAGATTTATGCCACGCCTGTTGAACTCTTGCTATTATTGCAGAAATTTTATGTAGCTACTATACAGGGTGTGGAAAAAGAATATACAGACAGTTGTGGAGTAGGAAGTCAATACCAAACTTAGCATTTTGAGGTTAGGAGCATGGGGTCGCAGATGCAGTAGATGTAACAGGAGCGCAATTGAAATCTGGCTTTAAGAAACATTTGTCAGAAACTCGCACAAGTGTGCATTGTCTCATCTAATGAGAACTGGTATACAATGAGACAGTACATGTGCGTACTGTGCTGAACAACACTGCATTGCCATACCATCACATTAGACAGTGACTAATAGTGTACAAGAACGTGCTCACAGGAGACAATAACATGACGGATTTAATGTTGACGCATGGAGTAAGTAAAATGACTTCTGATTCTGTTTTCCGCACCCCAATAGAAATTGAAATCGAGTTTTATTTATGGACGCTCTTTAACTGCTGTGGTCCTTAGTGTCCCGTTCTATATTGGACGTGAAAGACTGGACACTTTACTCAGAGGCCTCTTTATCAGGCTTGAGGTTCTTTTACCTGCCGTAAATCTACTACAAGAGACCACCGGCTTTACTTCCTTTCCAAAGGAAACCATGCTAAGGACTTTTACGCCCGAAAAATCCATCGCCCTCCGCCGGGTTTGAACCCGCAACCTCGGAAACTAGAGGCTAGCATGGTAACCACTACACCACGGAGGACGACCCGCACCCAATAGAGTGGATAGAGAAAGTCGTATGACTGCAGCAACAAAACGTTGTGCTTGTAGGTTTCCTGGCGTATGGTTGTGCCGGACAGATGGCGCGGATGCTTGCATGGACACTAGAGGGCTGCCTGGTCGACGGGTCGTTCATCATGCTCTCTGAGTAGCTCTAACAGATCTTCGAGTCTGGAACTGTTAAGGACTTCCAAGCATCTCTATGGCTTGTCTGTCTGCGGCCTGTAGCCTCCTGGGTTCCTTCACTTCATCCCTCCCTCCCAGTGTGTGTTAGCCACAATAGATCTGTGAAGGTCTCAGCGGGTAAGGTATCCCCGTGCGCTGTGTAACCTAACCTACTATAAGTAGGCAGCAGAGAAAATAAAAATGTTTTTTTTTGGGGATTCAGGGAACCTTAAGGGGACAAGGTAGTGTGTCAAATTACCACTGCTCTTAAAGTTCTCAATGGCTTTTCCTGAAATTGTTATGAATTATTCTATAAATCATGACTATTATTTCAACTGGTTGTTTGCATTGATAGCTTATGTAGTTCAGTCCGTAAAAATTATTTCATTCAGCAGAAAAATAATAAAATTTACTCTTAAAACATGTGAATTCATGTACCTTTTTCTCTACTAGTACTTGCAATACAGAATCACACCTTTGCACGGTTGTTATTAGTATCAAAACAGTAAAAATGTGGAAATTTTGCAATGTTGTTGCTTTCTTAATATCACTAATTATGAATGTGGTTCAGAATGTTTAACTATGTATTCTATACATGTACTGAAAATTTCGGCTCTCTACCTCTCATAATTTCTGAGAAAAAAGTACTTAACTATCCAAAAGCGTTATTTTGAGAAAACTGAACTTAAGTTTGAACATTAAAGTTCTGACACACTTCCGTACATTCCACGGTCATAAACATCTGCACCTTCATTCCTTGATTGCTTCAGCTTTTCTGATGCCTTCTCTTGGTCCTGGCCTGTTTTGTTAATTGCTGAATGCTCGCTGGGCATGATATAGACGTTCGTTGTTGAAAGATACAAACATGTTCTAAAAATCTGATGTGTTACACTCACATGACTTTCTCTACTCTTGTACAAACTATTTATACAAACGCTTATTCTTCATCTACTTCATGTTAATCGAGATAAACATTTGCAGAAACTATCTTATTGCTAATTTTCTTGTAGGTGCAAGGTCGAGATTTTCCTTGTTATTTGTTTGAATTTTCCAATACTTATACTTTTTCTCAAATGGAAATTCGTTATTCGCTTTTCCTATGTCCTGCAGAGTCTATCTTATTGCTAAGTTTCATGTAGATGTAAGGGGAATATATATTTGCAAGGACAATTGGAAATACAGTAGACTTTAAGCACATACATATCCCTTAATAGTTGGTTGCTAGGTGCAGCACCATTCCCTTTGCCACAGATTAATACTCTTTGCATATCCAAGACAAAAAAATGAATAACGGATTCCCATTTGAGAAAATAAGTATTGAAAACTTTAAGGGAATAACAAGCAATATCCCGAAAATGGTTCACTCAACAACAAAAATGTATATGAAATAAATTGTGTATTTTAACGCGATCTACCTTTTTGTGTAGTAAAATTTTGTCTATCTCTTATGGTTTATCAGTTATGCAAAAGTCGTTCACAATGAAGAATACTTTTGGAGAAATTCCCAGGAAATTCAAGATATAGATTTTATTTGTCATAAAAATATCTTAAACATATGATATTTAATCAAAAGCGTTAGAGCCATTTTTGAGAAAATTAAAATTTTCGAAAAATATTCCATGTAAAGGGTAATCTGGGGTGGGGGGATTTTCTTGAAAACCTTCGTGTCGCATCTCTGGAAGATACTGAACCTAAATACCAAGTTTGGTGTTTATCCGACTGTTCGTTTCTGAGTTATGCTGTTCACAGACACACACGGACATGTTTCCAAAAATGCTTTTTTTGGATTCAGGGGGTCTCAAAACATATATTTCCGGTGAAATCTCGGTATCGAATTTTTGGGTGGAATACAATACTTCCCCTACTTACTATACGTAGTAGAGAAAGTAAAAATGTCATTTTTTACCATTTCAGAGTACCTTGCCCCCTTAGAGGATGTATTTGCAGTGAAATCTCCTCGAATTTTTGGGTGGAATGCAATACTTCCTCTACTTATTAGGTATGCGGTAGTGAAAGCAAAACGGGACAACACCCCCGCACCACAAAGGTGGGCGGGGCAGATCTCTGTGTTTGGATCGTATACGCAGAGCAGGCCTACACCACCAAAGAGAGAGGCATATTTTACGCCGGGAGCAACCTGTTACGGAGATATTTGGGAAATGAATGTAGGTCACATGGGGTAAATCAATACACTGCTACCCATGTAGGTCATATTTATAGTCATCTGCATGCTCATCGTCTTTATTGCGTTTATCAATGTATTTTGTATTCCAAACAAGCAAATAAATGAGAGGGGTAACAATATAAAACAGTGGTCTCTATTTCGAATTCGAAGCGGTTGAGGCATGGTCAATCATACACACGTAGACAGTAAGCTTTATGTATGTTGTGTCAAGTCCAAACGTATCCCTATTTATTCTTTTCCTCAACATTTCGACGAGAGCGTATGGTGCGTGACTTCAGTTCTAGCTTTCATATTTGTTGCACTCTTATTCAGGAACGAAGACAACAGTAATTCCAGCAAATATATATATATATATATATATATATATATATATATAATATAAAACTGAAGAACACTTCCAGATTTGGCCAGTATTGTGAGACAAAATGTGGATTATTCGAAAGTTCACATGGATTTGAGGGTATCTTTATCTGATTACTGCGATGCAAATCCACAACGTTGCACACATTTTTATGTGATTTATAATTTCAGAACAGTAAGGAAAAAAACCTTATTGTGTTATATTCGCATGACTTTTCTACCCACTCTTCTACAAACTATTTATAAAAAATCTGATGTGTTGACTCACATGACTTTCTCTACTCTTGTACAAACTATTTTTACAAAAGCTTATTCTCCATCTACTTCATGTTAATCGAGATAAACATTTGCAGAAACTATCTTATTGCTAATTTTCTTGTAGGTGCAAGGTCGAGATTTTCCTTGTTATTTGTTTGTATATTCCAATACTTATACTTATTCTCAAATGGAAATTCGTTATTCGCTTTTCCTATGTCCTGGACATACAAAGACAATGGAATGCGTCACATAGCAACCAGCTCTTAAAAGATTTGACTATCGCTTAAAGCCTACCATATTCCCCTTGCATCTACAAGAAAATTAGCAATAAGATTAACATCTCGATTAACATGAAGCATATGGAGAATAAGCGTTTGTAAAAATAGTTTGTACAAGAGTAGAGAAAGTCATGTGAGTGTAACACATCAGATTTTTTGTTTGTCTGTTTAACGTTCTTGAACTGGGTGGCTAGTTCTTGTTCATGTTGATACGTTTACTTAACCCCTTTGTCGTGTGTGCACTGACGGTGGTCACTTTGCAGGCCAGCATATTAGCTCAGCTATTTCACGCTCTCTTGCGATTGACTGCTGTTTATGTTTCCATTTGTCTTGTATGACAACTATCACTTCGAGTTTTGCTTAAGTTTTACGTCGTTATGATAATGCTTAATTTTCATCGTGAAAGGTCCCACATCCACGACCTAGGCTATTCCTTTGTCACAATAGCATGATCACAATTAACAGCCTGTTTGTTTAGCTAAACATGCGGATGATTCCTTGCTCTTTTATATATTCATTTCACAGAGCGATATGACACGTTATCGCAACAAAAGGCCGTGAATGTCTGCCAGAGATCGCACCTGTTACACGAGACACACACACACACACACACACCAATAACTTTATTTTCTGTGAGACCCATGCCTTTCCCTTCTTTTTTCCTGGCAGGAACATCTATTTCGTCAGCCTATCTTTGTTGCTGGCAAAGCGTGAATGCTCTTTTTGTTAGCTTCGACCTTCTTTCTTGATGTGCTCTGTTCAATGAAGTTCAGTTGATTTGGTGAAATGAAAAAGGATAAAATTCCACTAAAGAGCAAATTTAACCGAGAGAGTCAAATTCTTCATACCCAACAAAATGAAGTTGACATTCCTTTTGCTTAAACGACAATAGAAGTGTTTTAACTTATTCAATGGTATGGCACGTAGAGTACTGGTAACCAAAAATCCGATATCGGAAACATGTTTTGACATCCCCTGAATCCAAAAAGGAAAAAGATTTTTAGAACAACGTCCATGTATGCATATGTGTGTATATAGGTACAACAAAACTCAAACATAAAAAGTAGCATAAATACCAAACTTAGATTTAAATTTGAAGCAGGTTTTTTTTTAGGTGAAGGAGTTTTATTATAGTTCAACTGTTGGGGTGCTGAACTTGAAGACGTAACTGTCGCACGTATGGTACAAAGTTTCCGGTAGTCTTCGCCCCAACGTTCACTTTCCGGTGGCCTTTGCCCCAATGTTTAAGAATCAACTTTGTATTGTTATGTTTCTTCAAATATTATATTTATTTGTTTGCCTCGACTGCGTCAGTATTAATTTGTAGAAACATGTTTCTCTTAACAGGGAGTGGTGCGGCTAAAGAAAGTAGGCTTACAAAAATTATAATTTTTACTTCTTTCCATTTATTAATCCTTCATAGGATTAAATAACACTGCTATAGAGAGCTGTGAGATTATTTATTAATCTATTATTATACTTTTTAACACGTAAACTTTATAATATTGTCGCCGTAATGAATTTTCGTCTCACACTGAATACGTTTTAAACTTCTCAAGGACGCGTTTCGCGTCCAGTTAGGAACGCTGTCTACTAGCAACTGAATTTTACCGCCTGAATATGTAAATTTTTTATTTCAATTTCTGATTGGCCAAACCTACTCCAATAGAATACCTTCATTTAACTTAAGCTTTTTCTGGTTGTTGATTGGCTATTTATAAACTGTCTCAAAAATTACATTATTGTTGCTCCAAGAATTACTAGTAGCATTATTAAACCTTCTAATTCATTATTACCTCAAGGTTACCTCATCGTTACCTCATTGTTAGCAGCTTTTGACCTATACTCTCACAGCTCCTAGAGTATTAAATTACGCAATACATTTACATAACATTATTAAACATGTAAACAATAATATAAACATTAATACAATGACATACATTTTATATATTATTTTACACACATATTGCTTTAAGGCGGTCTGTTATTATAATATATATTATATAATTAAATTGAAATCATTTAAGTGTTAAAATACTGCCTCAAATTCATCCTCTGTGAAACATACGAAACGAAAATTTTCAATAAAATTAGCACTCCCCAACTACATTTTTTATTTTCTCAAAAATATTTACAAAGATTGTTATTAAAATCCATGTTCAAGTTAGTTAAATGACTAACAAAACATTTATCTTTAACCGTCTACGAGTAGCTTGTGAAGTCCTCTTCATTCCGAACGAATTTTAAATTCCATATTAATAGTAAACCATAAGAGACAGATCTTACTCTTTATGTGAAGTAAATGTTTTTATCATTAAGCATTTCCGAGATATTAGTTGCTATTGTTTTGATTTATCCAATACTTTATATTACTTTGAAGTGTTAATTTGCCATTGTTGTTTTCTCGTGGAGTGTGGAATTTCAAAGCCGTTACATAGCGATCCCATTTTTACTTTCTCTACTACGTATAGTAAGTAGTGGAAGTATTGTATTCCACCCAAAAATTCGATACCGAGATTTCACCGGAAATACGTGTTTTGAGATCCCCGGAATCCAAAAAAAGCATTTTTGGAAACATGTCCGTGTGTGTGTCTGTCTGTCTATGAACAGCATAACTCAAACGAACAGTCGGATAAACACCAAACTTGGTATTTAGGTTCAGTATCTTCCAGAGATGCGACACGAAGGTTTTCAAGAAAATCCCGTCATATATATTTTTTTTTTGTTGAGTGAACCATTTTCGAGATATTGCTTGTTATTCCCTTAAATTTTTCAATACTTATTTTCTCAAATGGGAATTCGTTATTCATTTTTTTGTCTTGGACATGCAAAGAGTATTAATCTGTGACAAAGGGAATGGTGCTGCACCTAGCAACCAGCTATTAAGAGATATGTATGTGCTTAAAGGCTACTGTATTTCTATAATGCCCTTGTATATATATATTCCCCTTACATCTACAAGAAAATTAGCAATAAGATAGACTCTGCAAATGTTTATCTTGATTAACATGAAGTGGATGGAGAATAAGCGTTTGTATAAATAGTTTGTACAAGAGTAGAGAAAGTCATGTGAGTGTATCACATCAGATTTTTACTTTCTATACTACGTATAGTAAGTAGAAGTATTGTATTCCACCCAAAAATTCGATTCCGAGATTTCACCGAAAATACATGTTTTGAGACCCCTGAATCCAAAAAAAAGCATTTTTAGAAACATGTCCGTGTGTGTCTGTGTGTCTGTCTGTCTGTCTGTCTGTGAACAGCATAACTCAGAAACGAACAGTCGGATAAACACCAAACTTGGTATTTAGGTTCAGTATCTTCCAGAGATGCGACACGAAGGTTTTCAAGAAAATCCCCCACCCCAGAGTACCCTTTACATTTTTCGAAAATTTTAATTTTCTCAAAAATTGCTCTAACGATTTTGATTAAAATATCATATGTTTAAGATATTTTCATGACAAATGAAATACATATCTCGAATTTTCTGGGAATGTATCCAAACGTATTCTTTATTGTGAACGACTTTTTCATAACTGGTAAACCATAAGAATTAGACAAAATTTTACTACACAAAAAATGTAGATCGCGTTAAAATACACAATTTATGTCATATTAAACTTTTTTTGTTGAGTGAACCATTTTCGAGATATTGCTTGTTATTCCCTTAAATTTTCCAATACTTATACTTTTTCTCAAATTCGTTGTTATTTTTTTTTATGCCCTGGACATGCAAAGAGAATGGAATGCGCCACATAGCAACCAGCTCTTAAAATATTTGACTGTCGCTTAAAACCTACCATATTCCCCTTGCATCTACAGGAAAATTACCAATAAGATTGACATCTGTATATCTCGATTAACATGAAGCATATGGAGAATAAGCGTTTGTAAAAATAGCTTGTACAAGAGTAGAGAAAGTCATGTGAGTGTAACATATCAGATTTTTTAAACATCTAACTATCGCTTCAGCGTCTTGTACTTACAACGAAATGATTAATTAAACCATTTTTGCAAACGTTTTTCTCGATTATCATGAAGTAGATAGAAAATAATTTGCAAGAATAGTTTATACAAACCATATAAAATAAACACTTGAGATATTTTTAATGCTACCATTTGGACTGTACAGCCCGGAACATCTAACGCAGCGGTATAGTTTGCATCAAGAACACGCACTTCGGATTGGAAATTTGAAGTAGCTGAAATTACAAACCGCTCAATTAAATGTTATTTTTCTCGAGCAACATTCATTTTTAAATTAGCCATCTGTAACCTGACGCTGTTCTGCAAACATACGGAGTTAAATTACGCTCTTGCAGTGAATCCGTCTCATGATAAAGGTGTAACCGTAGCGTCTTCCAAAAACGGAATAAAGACAACGTTGGACTTGGTTTTAACGCCTTCGCTGAGGTCATTACAACTGGTTTCCTTTTGATGATAATGGTGCTGGGCTAACATAAAACAAAAGAACAGTAGGGTGGCTTGGAAACGTCATCACGGATCTGCAACGCATTCACAAGGTACGCACAAGGGATTTTGTCTCATTAAATCAACTTAGCTAGGCCTGCTTTCAGAAGCTTGACATTATGTAAGGTAACGCTAGTGGTAGGGTGCTAATAAGGTACAACATTTTCTTCGGGGAAAACCTCTGGCGAGATACCTTCTGCATGTCTAACCAATGACAAATTCAGATTTTTTATGGTAAATTCTCCCCTTATAATTTTAATGTCGTACAACACCGTGAAGCAGTAACAATGATGTCGCGATGGTGCGACTATTATTTGCTACACGAATGTAGTTGCCACCTTTTCTCGTCTCCAATATCTGCTGCTACCGGCTGCTCCAGTGGTAGAGCTATGAATACTTTACCTCAAGGTATGGTATGCGTGGATGAACTGTGAAGGACAACACAGTTTAAATTGACTGATAAATTTACTGTGAACTAATATTTGAGTTAATGAAGTGAGTTGTCGACGTTTGAGATTAAGAAATAAACTGAATATGAGTCGCAGCACTCGCAGTTGTAGTAACTGAATTATTATACCTGCAAACTTCTGCAGTATCAAAGTTACGGTTGAAAATAACTGCTTCGCAAACTACGAGGGCAGTCCCAGAAGTACCTGACCTGACGTATACATAGCGGTTGTTGTTGTTTCAAACACAAGGCTGTGCTAGAAAGTACCAATCTTATAAAGCTTTGAAGATGCTACGTTGTTTAGTAATCGTTTGGCAGCCATCAATAGTGAACGCTCTCAGCAAATTTGTAAACATGGATAAAACTGGCCATCGTTATGTGATATAATACTTTCATTTGAAAGGTCTTAGTCCCACTAATATTAAAGCTGAGCTAGATTCTAGTCTGGGGGAGTCTGCTCCTTCGTTTACAACAGTAAAATATTGGGTGACAGTGTTTAAGCAAGGCCGTACGATCTGCCAAGGCGAACATCGCAGTGGTCGACCAAATGAGGTCACCACGCCAGAAATTTTGAAGAAAATCTACAAAATGGTATTGGAAGACGTCGACTGAAAGTGCGCGAGCTAGCAGAATTCATAGGCATTTCAAAAAGTGCGGTACATCCCTCACTAGCTGAAAATTTAAACATGAGAAAGCTGTGCGCAAGATGGGTGCCGCGTTTACTCACAATAGAACAAAAGTAGTGTCGTAAGGATGTTTCAGTCTAGTGTTTGGCGATATTTCGCAATAAAGCCGAGTTTTTGCGTCGATTCATAACTATGGATGAAACATGGGTCCGTCACTTCACACTTGAGACGAAGAAACAGTCAAAACAGTGGATTGAAAGGAGGGAATCGGCTCTAAGAAGGCGAAGACAGTTGCATCTGCAGGCAAGTTCATGACGTCAGTTTTTTGGGATGCGCGTGGAATAATTATCATTGATTATCTTCAAAAAGGAAAGGCAATAAATTACGAGTATTATGCTAACTTATTGCAGCGTTTGAATGATGAAATCAAGCAAAATCAAGCCTCATTTAGCGAAAAAGAAAGTTCTGTTTCATCAAGACAATGCACCGGTTCACACATTGTTTATCGCCATGGCCAAAATCAATGAGCTAAAATTCGAATTGCTTCCTCATGCAGCCTATTCGCCATACTGAACTCCCTCTGATCATTTTCTGTTTCCAAAGTTGAAGAAATGGCTTGGTGATAAAGATTTGCAAAACAATGAAGAGGTGGAGTTTGCAGTTGATGACTATTTTGCAGAACTCGACGGTTCTCACTATAAACAGGATATCGAAGCTATTGAACACCGCTGGGAAAAGTGTATCGAGCTGAAAGGAGACTATGTAGAGAAATAAAGATGCTTTTTCCCAAATTTTTGTGTTTTCTCTGTTAGGTCGGGTACTTCTGGGACAGCCCTCGTATAGTGTAACCTGCCGTGAGTCACTAAAATGTTTACTGGCAAGATCCCTCGCGATAACCGCGAAATCTTACTCTCACAAGTGCGTCACTAGGCGCTTAAAATCACACACATATACACCATTGACGGTACCAGCGAAAGAGTAACTCTCCCATTTAGATGCCCGCCTTCTTATTACTTAAGTCAAACCTACATTAGAATCAGTCCCACCAACATGATTTTTACACGCGCAACCAATACAAATCCTAAGTGCACCTCTTAACTCTGTCACCATGGTGGCCTAGCTAAACTCTCGGAAATATCTTTCACATCTCTTTTTCATGATTTTAGTCTACGTGATTGTGTAAGCATAATAAACTTATCACCTAACTCCGTTCCCAAAAATCCTTAAGCAAATGTGCTCGCTATTTCGGCTGTCGCTAATGACTTTGGCTAACCTGATTTCCTAATTACCTTTGTATTTCTGGACAAAATCTTTCAGCCCAAACTTGTTAGATTACACATTGATTTAATGTACGGATATTATTTATTGCAATTACTTCTCTATCTTACTATTATTTCTTTATTGATATTTTCCCGTCCATAATTACGGTACCAATCGGCTATTTCTAAGCGGATGAAAAATCCTCTGATATTCAAGCAAA
Organism: Deroplatys truncata; assembly: GCA_030765065.1. Classification (NCBI taxonomy): domain Eukaryota; kingdom Metazoa; phylum Arthropoda; class Insecta; order Mantodea; family Mantidae; genus Deroplatys; species Deroplatys truncata. The sequence continues at coordinate 297,907,380 of CM060975.1, read as the reverse complement.
CGGATATGAAACAACGGCGGAACGTCTGACTTCCTTAACGTCCTTCCGCCCTTTGGTGGAGTGGTAGAGTAGTTTTTTACTTTCTCTACTACGTATAGTAAGTAGGGGAAGTATTGCAATCCACCCAAAAATTCGATACCGAGATTTCACCGGAAATACATGTTTTGAGACCTCCTGAATCCAAAAAAGCATTTTTGGAAACATGTCCGTGTGTGTGTCTGTGTGTGTGTGTGTCTGTGTGTGTGTGTGTCTGTGTGTGTGTCTGTGAACAGCATAACTCAAAAACGAACAGTCGGATAAACACCAAACTTGGTATTTAGGTTCAGTATCTTCCAGAAAAGCGACACGAAGGTTTTCAAGAAAATCCCCCCACCCCAGACTACCCTTTACATGGAACATTTTTCGAAAATTTTAATTTTCTCAAAAATGGCTCTAACGATTTTGATGAAAATGTCATATGTTTAAGATAATGTCATAAGAAATGAAATGTATATCTCGAATTTTCTGGGAATGTCTCCAAAAATATTCTTCATTGTGAACGACTTTTGCATAACTGGTAAACCATAAGAGATAGACAAAATTTTACTACACAAAAAATGTAGATCGCGTTAAAATACACAACTTATGTCATATACGTTTCATTTGTTGAGTGACCCGTTTTCGAGATATTGCTTGATATTTCCTTAAATTTTCCAATACTTATACTTTTTCTCAAATTCGTTATTCATTTTTTTTATGTCCTGGACATGCAAAGAGAATGGAATGCGCCACATAGCAACCAGCGTTAAAATATTTGACTATCGCTTAAAAGCTACCATATTCCCCTTGCATCTACAAGAAAATTACCAATAAGATTGACATCTCGATATCTCGATTAACATGAAGCATATGGAGAATAGGCGTTTGTAAAAATAGATTGTACAAGAGTAGAGAAAGTCATGTGAGTGTAAGACATCAGATTTTTTACTTTCTCTACTACGTATAGTAAGTAGGGGAAGTATTGTATTCCACCCAAAATTTCGATACCGAGATTTCACCGGAAACACATGTTTTGAGACTCACTGAATCCAAAAAAAGCATTTTTGGAAACATGTCCGTGTGTGTGTCTGTCTGTGTGTCTGTCTGTCTGTGTGTCTGTGAACAGCATAACTCAAAAACGAAGAGTCGGATAAACACCAAACTTGGTATTTAGGTTCAGTATCTTTCCGAGATGCGACACGAAGGTTTTCAAGAAAATCCCCCCACCCCAGAATACCCTTTACATGGAACATTTTTCGAAAATTTTAATTTTCTCAAAAACGGCTCTAACGATTTTGATTAAAATATCATATGTTTAAGATATTGTCATGGCAAATAAAATGTATATCTCGAATTTTCTGGGAATGTCTCCAAAAGTATTCTTCGTTATGAACGACTTTTTCATAACTGGTAAACCATAAGAGATAGACAAAATTTTACTACACGAAAAATGTAGATCGCGTTAAAATACACAATTTATGTCATATACATTTCTTTTGTTGAGTGAACCGTTTGCGAGATATTGCTTGTTATTCCCTTAAATTTTCCAATACTTATACTTTTTCTCAAATTCGTTATTCATTTTTTTTATGTCCTGGACATGCAAAGAGAATGGAATGCGCCACATAGCAACCAGCGTTAAAATATTTGACTATCGCTTAAAACCTACCATATTCCCCTTGCATCTACAAGAAAATTATCAATAAGATTGACATCTCTATATCTCGATTAACATGAAGTATATGGAGAATAAGCGTTTGTAAAAATAGTTTGTACAAGAGTAGAGAAAGTCATGTGAGTGTAACACATCAGATTTTTTTAATAATAATCACAGTATATAATCATATTTTAAAGCTTTGTACCTTATCTTTGATTATTTAATGACATAAAACCGACACCGTTTTCGCATAATACATTTAGCATATACATCGAAATAGAGGTGAAGCTGGTGAATATGAAGATTCCCTACTCCCAGGCCACCAAGTTAACCGCTTCGAGAAAGACGCATAGTCTGCGACCATCAGAAAACTAATATTCTGACTTGTTAATTGTAAAACAAAATCGGTTGACTGATTTCTAGTGTTAGCTGAACACAATATTCTCTCTTTATACAGTTATTTAACATACCGTGCTAAAGATCTTGATCATTACATACAAGGGAAATAAAGCAAACCTTTTTTAATTGAGGCTTATTAAAATATATTGGCATTGATATCGTATCCTACCACTATAATCAGAATCGGTTCTTTTTCGTCGTCCTCCTTGGTGTAGTGGCTGCCATGCTAGCCTCTAGTTCCCGAGGTCGCGGGTTCAAACCCGGCGGAGGGCGATGGATTTTTTCGGGCGTAAAAATCCTTAGCATGGCTTCCTTCGGAGGGTAAGTGAAGCTGGTGGTCCCGTGTCGTAGATTTACGGCACGTAAAACAATTACCGTCTTTCACATGCAATATACAATGAGGCGCTAAGGACCACAGCAGTTAAAGAGCGTCCATAAATATAAAAAAAATATTAAATAAAGAGTTCTCGTTTGCTTTGCTGGTTATTAGTTGCTAAATCGTAACCATCTACATATATGATGTTTAGAATGAAACATCCGTAGCGTTTGTCTTATTTCACATGCATGTTCTGTGGAGAAGCAACAACTTTTTTCTTGTTTTGTTTTACTTGCCTCTGCGTATGAGGCTCACATTCAAGAGGTACCGATTTCGAATCTCGCTTAGCGTGAGTTACCCGGATAAGGCGTTTTCCGGGGTTTTCTCTTATCCTAAGAAGTCGAATCTCGGGTAACTTTAAGCTTTTATTGCCGGAATTACTTCTCTATATATGCCGCTCTTCCTATAATCCCGAAACTGGCTTTTATCGGCGCCACAACTGAAGCAATTCGAATAGTGATCATTAGAGCGAGACGAAATGGACTGGCCATCCATTCAAAGCCAAAGATCGTAAGTTCGAATCTCAGAGACTGCAGTCAAATGTACCTGTAGTAAAGGACGGGGAGGGCACACGTAAAATAAACGGTGTGATAGCAAGCTTGATTGTTGACGGAGTTACATTTCACTCGTTTCGTGGATTTTGTTGATCTTTTAAAAAAGAAAACACTAAACTTTTACTGAAGAAAATAATATTTTTATAATATAAAACAGGTATAAGTAGCTCAATTTTATTGCTGAATATTAGCATAATATGAAATTAGAATTAAAGTGTGTTAAAGAATTAAAACCTAAAAAAGCACCTTTGTGACGAATGTGGTATACCAGGCTATAATGGGGCCGATCTTCCTGACCCATGGGTTTTTTCTGAGGTTTCCCCGGGTCGCTAGGCCAATGCTGTGAAGGATCATTACATCCCCCGAATTTCTTGTCCCTCCATTTCATCTCCATTCTCATTTCACTTCACTTTTCATCTATTTGGTCTCTTTCAGGGTTGCAAGTGTCGGGGAGAGTCTCGGCGTGTGCATTACGCGAAAAGGATGCTCTGAGTAAACCTTCGTACCCCGGAATGGGGCGGTCTCGGGTCGCCCAGGGGATATTTAAGCCCATAGGGTGTGAGGAGCCGTCTGCACCTGCTGCGTTATTGTCCGGACGGCCTGTCTCTTCATCCCTCCTCCCCGGGGCCCATCAGTGGCCTTGGTACAGCAGATCTGCCTAGGTCGAGGTGCTAAGTGCACTTTCGCTCCTAGTCCTATCCTATCCTGTAAAGATGAATGTCAGGTAACTTTAAGCTCTGTGGATTCCAGGCTCATTTGAGCAACATTTCACCTATTTCATCCATTCATCGTCCCATCCGATACAACCTAAAGGACGCTAAAATGGAAAAAAGAAAGAATGAAATAAAGGTGTTTAGTTACAGCATGTGAAAATAGTATTCAAATGTTTATTCGTGCCAACAAGCTCGTGAAAAAGATAAGAAACGCGGGAAAATAAAAGCAAGAATCACAAACTTTTAAGTATGTCCGTTAGAATGATGCTCAGAAAGGAATATTTCAAGATGGAATGTTTCTAAAATAGCTAATACTACGAAAAAGTTTACACAAATTGTGTGTTTTAATGAACCCTACATGTGGTAAGTTTTCGTCTGACTTCTAAGATTTTCTTGTTATTCCTTGTATACCTAAATTCAATGAAATAAAGGCGCTTCACATGATATTCACAGAAAGATATAACCACATTTTATCTCTCGCGTCAATGCATTAAGAGTGTGGTATTTTAATTAGAACTGTTAGAGCCGTTTTTGAGAAAGTAAAAAAAAAAAAAAAAAAAAAGCAAAACTGATGCCTTGCGTTCACATGACTTTCTCCACCCACCATCGTTTAACTTTATGTAACATTATTCCTTCGAAAGCTTATTTTTCTATCCACTTTAGGTTAATCGAGTTAAACCTTTGAGAAATAAGTTTCATTATACATTTTGCTAAATTGATAGAGGAAAGCGAGTAGATAGTCAGATGTATACAAGCGGGCCGCTATATTCTGCCATTGATATTCCTTACTCTTTCCGCTTGAGAAACAACTGGATAGCGACAGCACTTTAAAAAGATGACAAAATTATTATAAAGTTCAACCCAATGGTAACGGGGTTATTAAGTTTGGTATTTATCCGACATTTCATTTTTGGGTTATAGTGTTCACAGACACACACACACACACAAATAACTTTTTCGGAATATTTCTTTTATTCATGGAATCTCAAAATATATATTAACAGTAAAATCTCGGCATCGAATTTATGATTAGAATACAATACTGCCTATACTAGATACGTGTTAAAGAAGGTAATAACGGAAATGTTTTCATTCAAAGGGTAGTTGGAGTGGGAGATTTCTTGAAAAGTTTCCTGTCGTATCCTTCGAAGATATGAACTTAAATACCAAGGTTAGTAGGTATTTATCCGGCGTTACGTTTTCGGGATAGCTTTTCTATTTCTCTTCCTCATACTTTTCTGTATTCCACCCAAAAATTCGATACCGAGATTTCACCGGAAATACATGTTTTGAGACCCCTGAATCCAAAAAAAAAGCATTTTTGGAAACATGCTTGTGTGTGTGTGTATGTGTATGTGAACAGTATAACTTAGAAACGAACAGTCGGATAAACACCAAACTTGGTATTAAGGTTCAGTATCTGCCAGAGACGGGTCAAAAAGGTTTTCAAGAAAATCCCCTACTCCAGATTACCCTTTACATGGAAGGTTTTTCGAAAATTTTAGTTTTCTCAAAAATGGCTAACGATTTTGATTAAAATATCATATGTTTAAGATATTTTCAGGACAAATAAAATGTATATCTTGAATTTTCTGGGAATGTCTCCAAAAGTATTCTTCATTGAGGACGACTTTTGCATAACTGGTAAACCATAAGAGATAGACAAAATTTTACTATACAAAAAATGTAGATCGCGTTAAAATACACAATTTATGTCATATACATTTTTTGTTGAGTGAACCATTTTCGAGATATTGCTTGTTATTCCCTTAAATTTTTCAATACTTATTTTCTCAAATGGGAATTCGTTATTCATTTTTTTGTCTTGGATATGCAAAGAGTTATAATCTGTGGGAAAGGGAATGGTGCTGCACCTAGCAACCAGCTAATAAGAGATATGTATGTGCTTAAAGGCTACTGTTTTTCTATATTGCCCTTGTAAATATATATTCCCCTTACATCTACAAGAAAATTAGCAATAAGACAGAGTCTGCAAATGTTTATCTCGATTAACATGAAGTAAATGGAGAATAAGCGTTTGTAAAAATAGTTTGTACAAGAGTAGAGAAAGTCATGTCAGTGTAACACATCAGACTTTTTTAAATTGCTTCATTTGGAACCGCTCAATCCGGCAGCATCAACCTCGTCCGCACTAGACTACAGAACGCCCTGACCAACCTGCAACCCTGATTGAAACAATGGCGCGTTAAAGTCAATAGCCGCAAATCCCAAGCAATCATATTTACTAAACGACGTTTCCACAGACATCCCACTCACGCACTTGCTCCACTGCAGCTCTACAACGGTCCAACCAGGTCCTATACCTCGGGGTTACCATGGACCACAACTACGGAAATTATATCCTCTCATTAACGTAAACAGCGCCCTCAGCCCAAATCTCAGACTCACACTCTACAAAACATTCTCACGTACGCCTCACGGTTTGGGGATACGCTGCCCCAACCCACATCAAAACCCTGACAACACTTCAAAATCGTACCCTAAGCATTGTAGCCAAACTTCAGGATGAGCTGAAAGTGCACACCATTGAAGAATTTATTAAAAAGCTTTCCTCCGACCTCTACGACAGAATACCAAACAACCACAACCCACTGGTTCAATCCATGGGTAACTACGACACCGATAATTTGAAATACAAGAGCCCACTACAACCCCTATCCAACACTACCTTTGGCATAGACGTAGCCGTTTATCTCTATAGGTTATATAATCCACCATTAACTCCATTTGACTTTCTCTGAACCGGACGCATTCCACGCCAAAAGCTTTGCAACACCCGCATTAATCAACCACTACTACAGCTGCCCTCGAAGTCCTTGTGCTTTTCACCCAAGGCGGCCCCGTGGGGTCGAGTGCACCTCCGAGAGTGGCACGGGTCCGCACCTGCACCTTCAGGTAGGCAGCCAGCCGCGTGTGCACTCTAGACGACCCAGCATGTCCTCGGTCAAGAGAATGGATCACAACTACCTATAAACCACAACAGCATTTCCAGGAAACTTCTACTCACAAACGGTCAACATCAACACCAGCCAAGCCTCTACATACAAGGCCGCAACGCACACACGGTAAGGTACATTAGCAAACCTGCCCCCACCATCTCATTACCTAATCACACTAGCATTAGCTGCATGTTGTCAGTCTGTACGTCCGTCCCCTTACCTCGCATCATTGATCCTGAAGCCAAAAGGCACGCTACTCCCTTGACATTTGTTACAAATCTCTGCATGCATCACTTGTCAGTCTAAAGAAAAACGCACTAACACCACACATAACCACCTCCAAGTACAAGTAACCGCACTCCCTGGGTCCTGTTGAGACTTCGGTATGTTCAGTACCCAGACATCCACGCAGACGTCTGTGCGCACAGGCTAGCAATGTCCGTCCGTACTAACCGGGATGCTATAGCGGAACCCGAATACTAACGCATGTATTACATTAACACAGCACCCCTTGCCCTTACATGTTTCGCCCTCCCCCCCCCAAAAGGGGGGACCTCAAAGTATGCATTTCTTGTGAAATATCGATACGCAATGCATGCAATAAGTGTATAATATATACTTCTTCCTACCATAAACAGGCATAAAAATTAGTTCCCAAAAAGAGGAAGCATTCTAGCTGAGAAGTGATGTGATGGTATGGGTTTAATAATTGGCAGCAGTTGTGCCTGATTTTTCTGGTGTCGGATAAGGAGCAAGACCAGTATAACCGAACACTCGAGTCAAACACTAGGACTCGGTCATGGCGTTTGGACTCGGCCACACTCAAACATGCGCGAAGCCTGTATTCACACGCACTTCTTACGCATGACCAAGTTGTGGCACGTTTCTCCGTGAAACCTCGACATCCTCGTTTCGGGCTTAAGAACAACTGCGTGCTAGGAGAAAGCACAGACCTCCGGACGAGTGAGGGTTGAAAGGCACCGCAAGCATTTCTGCTGATAGCAAAAGTTTCATTTCAAAGTTTCGCAGAGCCTGGCCACTGGTGCCGATAAAATTTCATTAAAGAGCAGGGAACCAAGTTCCCGCTTGTGATGCCATTCCCTGCTATCTTAGGGTTTCAATCTTTCACCTCCTTCTACAACAAAAAGATTTCTTTTTGCTCTTTCTTTCTTGGCTCTTTCTTTCCTTGATTACGTTCTCGTGCTTAAGCAACTATTTCCTTGTTTTTGCAAGCCGTTTTCTCACTCAGTCTATCAGATTCTCCGCGCCAGCGCTAAGATAGAGTTGCTGAAAAATCACTACTTCCCCCCCCCCCGACCGTTTCCATATCGGCACTTAGGTCATTGATTATGGCTCGCACTGCTGCACTGTGGAGCTCCATTTTCAAAATCATTAGAAAGAAAATACTTAAGAAAAGATTAAAAGCCCTACCCCGCCAATGTTAAATTTGCTAGCTTCACGAACCATTATCTCAGAAACTATATAAGACATCGGACAGAAATTCTTGCTGGATGCAGATGCCTGCTTTTTCAGGTCACATATCTACTTTTATACAATAACTATCTCTCTTACCCGGCATTGCATTGGTACATTCTACAGGGTGATCCGTTTGAGATGTCAGAAAAGTAAAGGTTATACACAGGTTGAACATTTAAGTTGAGGCTGTACAATACGAGGGGCACTATTTATATGTTGAGCCTTGGCAACCCTAAATGTTGTAGGTGCCATCTGACGTTTCCAATGGAACGTTTGACATTTTTTACCATAATCTACTTCAAACATTTTGACAATAGAGCATTTGTTTTGTTTACACTAAGTTGAAAATTGTGTTTCAACAAAAACATGGAATTAAGTCGTGAAAATGCTCGCGCAATGATTTATTACCACTTTCGATGTGGATTATCAAGACAAAAACGCATCGATCAACTACCTTCCACATTTGTCGACAAAGCTCCATCCTATGCCACTGTGAAACGCTGGTATAACGAATTTAATCGTGGCCGCCGTTCGCTCAATGATGAAGTTCGTGAAGGTCGTCCAAAATCAGTTGTTGTGCCAGAAAACATTGATGCTGTGCAAAACCTAATAATGAAAGATCGTCATGCGACATATTGTGAGATTGAGGCAACCCTAGGCATTAGTTCCACCAGCATATATAAAATATTGCATGATTATTTAGCCGTGAAAATGGTTTGCTCTCGTTGGATCCCTCATAATTTGACGCAAACTCAAAAAGATGCTCGTGTCGATTGGTGTACTAAAATGCTCAAGAAATACAATGGCGGTGCCTCAAAAGACGTATATAATATTGTAACAGGTGACGAATCATGAATCTATGCGTATGAGCCGGAACGTAAACAGCAGTCGACTGTATGGGTGTTTCAAGATGAAGCAAATCCAACAAAAGTTGTTCCCACTCGAAGCACTTCGAAGCAAATGGTCGCCTGCTTTTTCATCAAGACTGACAATGTGGCAACAGTGCCTTTAGAGGACCGTAAAACGGCCAATACCGAATGGTACATAACCATTTTTTTGCCAGAAGTCTACGGTGAAGTAACAAAAACCGACAAGAACCGTAGGATCGCTCTTCATCAAGACAATGTAGGCGCACACACATCTCGTTTAACAACAGAGATTTGAAGGCTCAAAAATCCAATTGATGGGTCATCCACCCCATACAGTCCTTATTTGGCACCCAATGACTTCTTTTTGTTCCCGAACATCAAGAATAAATTGCGTGGACAACGATTTTCGTTGGCAGAAGAAGCCGTTGATGCCTTCAGAAACCATGTTTTGGAGGTGTCTCAAGAAGACTGGAATAAACGCTTTGACAAATGGTTCAAACGGATGCAAAAGTGTATTGATCATAAAGGAGAATATTTTGAAAAAACAATAAAGCAGTTTTCAATCATAAATTACTTTGTTTTAATTATTAGGTTCAAAATATAAATAGTGCCCCTCGTATCTCCAAAACTAAGGGCTGTAGAAGGAAATGCCTTAAATAAAAGTTGCTTGATATTATGGGGGAAAGTAAATGCCATAGTTCGTGTTTTGTTTGTAGGAGGTTATAATGGTCATTTTAGGGTCAATTTAAATCGCTGGTTTTCAAAGTATTCCGGACATCCGCTCACATAAATTTCCTAAAACATGTTCCCGATTGTTCGCCGTCTTCTCGAAATACGTTTCATGATATAGCCCTTAACAGCATTATTTTACACGAATATATGCACGTAGTATCATAAAGCAATACCAGATTGGAAAAGAACAAAATATAGACAACTTTTTTACTTTCTCTATCACATACATAATAGGTACAGAAGCTATTACATTCCACCTAAACATTTGAAACCGAAATTTCACAGGAGACATGCTTTGAGGCTCCTGATTAAAAAAATCTTATGTGTTACACTCACATGACTTTCTCTACTCTTGTACAAACTATTTTTACAAACGTTTAATCTCCATATGCTTCATGTTAATCGAGATGTTAATCTTATTGCTAATTTTCATGTAGATGCAAGGGGAATTGGTAGGCTTTAAGCGATAACCAAATATTTTAAGAACTGGTTGCTATGTGGAGCATTCCATTCTCTTTGCATTACCAGGACAAAAAAAATGAATAACTAATTTGAGAAAAAGTATAAGTATTGGAAAATTTAAAGGAATAACAAGCTATATCTCGAAAATTGTTCACTCGACAAAAAAAATGTATACGACATAAATTGTGTATTTTAATGCGGTCTACATTTTTTGTGTAGTAAAATTTCGTCTATCTCTTATGGTTTACCAGTTATGCAAAAATCCTTCACAATGAAGAATACTTTTGGAGACATTCCCAGAAAATTCAAGATATACATTTTATTTGTCATGAAAATATCTTAAACATATAATATTTTTATCAAAATCGTTAGAGCCATTTTTGAGCAAAATAAAATTTTCGAAAAATGTTCCATGTAAAGGGTAATTTGGGGTGGGGGATTTTCTTGAAAACCTTCGTGTCGCATCTGTGGAAGATACTGAACCTAAATACCTAGTTTGGTGTTTATTCGACTGTTCGGTTCTGAGTTATGCTGTTCACACACACAGACACACACACACAGACACATGCACATGTTTCCAAAAATATTTTTTTTTTTTTTTTGGATTCAGGGGGTCTCAAATATTTCCGGTGAAATCTCGGTATCGAATTTTTGGGTGGAATACAATACTTCCCCTACTTGCTATACGTAGTAGAGAAAGTAATAAACTTTAGTAAGAATAGTTTGTGTACCCAATAATAAAGATACAGGGTAGAGAATGTTATGTGAATGTATCACATGAGACGTTGCAGCGCTACGTGCCATACTTCTGCTGGTTTATGCAAGCAACAGCTTTAAGGATTTACAGGTAATACGTGCACCCAGCGTTGAAAATAAAACAAATCTACCAAAATGGAACAGTGTAATGGAAGAGAAGATAATACCGCAGCTAAAAGCATCCCAAATGTCCGTTTTCGTAACAAGGGACAGATTAAACAGGTATGGGCAGGATACTTTCGACTTGCCTCAATAAACTGGGCCGTTTGGTTTGTCGCCAATCTCTATTTCCAGAGACACAGTCATTACAGACTTAAACGCCGCTTCTAGGAAGCGTTTCTTTTTGTGAATTTCAGGAAATTACTTCCTTATTTCTTTTCTCTGCACATTAAGTAGACAAGGTACTCTGAAATGGTCAAATATAACATTTTTGTATTAGGCATTAATAAAACCTCTATTACTTCCAGTTTCAGAAAATAAATAATTTTGGAGGATTAAGAGGTTTTTAAGACATTTAAATGCTGGTCTGCATTCCTTTAAAGCTGTCGTGCCACGCCCCTTTTAGAACATTTTTGTATCTTTCAACAAGAGCGACTATATCATGCCCAGCGAGCAGTTCAGCAATTAACAAAAGAGGGCAGGACCAAGAGAAGGCAATCAGAAAAGCTGAAGCAACCCAGAAATGAAGGTGCAGATGATTATGACCTTGAAATGTACTGAAGTGTGTCAGAATTTTAATGTTCAAAATTTAAATTCAGTTTTCTCAAAACAACATTTATGGATACTTATGTACCATTTTCTCAGAAAGTATTAGACGTAGGGAGCTGAAATTTTCAGTACATGTATACAACACATAGTTAAACGTTCTGAACCATAATCATAATTTTATAATGTATATTAGTGATATTAAGAAAGCAAAATTGTAAATTATCCACATTTTTATTTTTTTTCAGTATGCAAATATATTTACTTCTCTACTGCGTATAGTAAGTAGGGGAAGTATTGCATTCCACTCAAAAATTGGATACTGAAATTACACCGGAAATACATGTTTTGAGGCCTCCTGAAACCAAAAAAGTATTTTTGGAAACATGTCTGTGTGTCTTCGAGCAGCATAACTCAAACGAACTTTCGGATAACCACCAAACTTGGTATTTTGGTTCAGTGTCTTCCAGAGATGCGACACAAAGGTTTTCAAGAAAATCCCCCCACCCCAGATTACCCTTTACATGGAACATTTTCCGAAAATTTTAATTTTCTCAGAAATGGCTCTAAGGATCTTGAATAAAATACATTTTTATGGTAAATGAATTGTATAGCTCGAATTTTTGGGAATGTCTCCAAAAGTATTCTTCATTGTAAACGACTTTTGCATAACTGGTAAACCATAAGAGATAGACAAAATTTTACCACACAAAAAACTAGATCGCGTTAAAATACACAATTTATGTCATATACATTCTTTTTGTTGAGTGAACCATTTTCGAGATATTGCTTGTTATTCCCTTAAATTTTCCAATACTTATACTTTTTTCTCAAATTCGTTATTCATTTTATTGTCTTGGAACACAGTACGCCTTAAGCGATAGTCAAATATTTTTAGAATTAGTCGCTATGTGTAAAATGCAATTCTCTTTGCATGTCAAGAACACAAAAAAGAACGCCCAATTCTCAGTTAAGAAAAAGTGTAAGTATTGGAAAATTCAAAGAAATAACAAGGAATATCTCGAAAATGGTCCACTTTACAAAAACGTTTATGACATAAATTGTGTGTTTTAACGATATCTACATTTTGTATGTAATAAAATTTAGTTTATCTCTTGCAGTTTACCAGTTATGCAAAAGTCGTTCAGAATGAAGAGGACTTTTGGGGACATCCTCAGAAAATTAAAAATATACATTTTATTTGCCATAAAAATCTCTTAAACTTATGATACTTCAATCAAAATCGTTAGAGCCGTTTTTGAGAAAATAAAAATTTTCGAAAAATGTTACATGTAAGGTTTGGGGTGGGGGGATTTTCTTGAAAACTTTCGTGTCGCATCTCTGGAACATATTGAACCTAAGTACCAAGTTTGGTGTTTATCCGACTGTTCGTTTTTGAGTTATGGTGTCACAGACACACACACGGACATGTTTCCAAAAATGCTTTATTTTTTTTGTCCTGGTAATGCAAAGAGAATGGAATACTCCACATAGCAACCAGTTCTTAAAATATTTGACTATCGCTTAAAGCCTACCAGTTCCCCTTGCATCTACAAGAAAATTAGCAATAAGATTAACATCTCGATTAACATGAAGCATATGGAGAATAAGCGTTTGTAAAAATAGTTTGTACAAGAGTAGAGAAAGTCATGTGAGTGTAACACATCAGATTTTTCTTGAAGATCTTCTCTGCCATGTTTTAACTGCATTTGAGTTTGAAACTTGTTAACGCGTGCCCAAACATATATGATTAAATATAAGCATCCCTTAGCAAATATTTAATCCGTTCTTGCTGTAACGAAAGTCTGTGCATGCTCGAGTTTGGTCAGAAGACTTTTCCGGCTCAGTTAAAAACAAAATGACGAAACTAGGAAAAGAAAGTTGTAAACTTTCGAGGATAAAATCTTTCTGCATAGGAATCCGATATCGACTTGATCTGTTCTTAGCAAGAAACTTATGATTTCGTGTTAAGTTGTGATACTCCTTCGACAGGACATGCACCTTTTGGCCGATGACCGGAATTCTTTAGCATGTGCTTGTAGCGTGGGAGTTGGTCGGGGGAGGGGAAGCCCCGAAACAGTTCGGTCTTGAGTGGTGTCAGCTGGAGCAGTTCTCTCTCTTTCTCCAATCTGTTATACAATTGGTGCACCTGTCTATCATTTGGTGGGTCGGGCGGTATTCCTTACCCGTTTCGACTGTATTCGGCGTTTCTTTTACAGAACTCGAAGTCTACAGTGTCACTTCACAAAAAGAAGTCTTTACTTGTGTCGTTATTGCCATTTAATATGAAACACAGAACTAATATTTATGGGCTTAAGACGGTTTGTTACTTAGATCAATTTGCTACAGCAGAACACCTCGTTTCGTCTATGCCTGTCCATTTGCAGCGCTTTTCCTTCACACTAAGCACCTACCTTAACAAAAGAAATGCCCTTCTCTATCCACACATTTCCGACATCTTCTCACGAAATTTTCATTCACACTGGAGAGTTAATATTCGAAAATGAGTGAATTCCTACCCGAGTTTTCTTTCAGTTCTTCCAGTGTATGAGGTTTGTTGCATACACCTTATTTTTTCAAGTTTCCCCATAAATAAAAATCTGATGTGTTACACTCAGATGACTTTCTCTACTCTTGTACAAACTATTTTTACAAACGCTTATTCTCCATATGCTTCATGTTAATCGAGATGTTAATCATATTGCTAATTTTCTTGTAATGTCCAGGACATAAAAAAATGAATAACGAATTCCCATTTGAGAAAAAGCATTGGAAAATTTAAGGGAATAACAAGCAATATCTCGAAAATGGTTCACTCAACAACAAAAATGTATATGACATAAATTGTGTATTTTAACGCGATCTACATTTGTTGTGTAGTAAAATTTTGTCTATCTCTTATGGTTTATCAGTTATGCAAAAGTCGTTCACAATGAAGAATACTTTTGGAGACATTCCCAGAAAATTCGAGATATACATTTCATTTATCATGAAAATATCTTAAACATATGATATTTTAATCAAAATCGTTAGAGCCATTTTTGAGAAAATTAAAGTTTTCGAAAATTGTTCCGTGTAAAGGGTATTCTGGGGTGGGGGATTTTCTTGAAAACCTTCGTGTCGCATCTCTGGAAGATACTGAACCTAAATACCAAGTTTGGTGTTTATCCGACTCTTCGTTTCTGAGTTATGTTGTTCACAGACACACACACGGACATGTTTCCAAAAATGCTTTTTGGATTCAGGGGGTCTCAAAACATATATTTCCGGTGAAATCTCGGTATCAAATTTTTGGGTGGAATACAAAATTTCCCCTACTTACTATACGTAGTAGAGAAAGTAAAGATATAGATCCTATTATTGTGCATGCATTTACTGTACAGCAATTTTCGCGCCTAGCAAGGGAAACTCGTGTATAAAATCGGATTTCTCTGTACTCCAATATATGTTATTCTGCGACCAAACAAAGCCTTATATATGGAAACATGCTTCGCCAAAAAATAATATTAAGCGTGGGTCACTACCCCATCGTATCGCAAAATCCAATTACCGATAATTACCCGACTCTGACGATCACATGGAAAATAGGTTGCATGCAGCAAACCCCCTATATGTAATTAGAACTAAAGGAAAACATCAGGCGAGAAATTCACACAATTTCGGATACTGGACTCTTGATTATGAATGAACATTTCAAGAGAAGATGCAAGAAATGTGTGGTTAGAGATAACATTTCTGATATTTCATATGATAAGGTACGTGTTTATTATCATTGTAGTTGTAACCAAGAACGTGAGGCGTTTGCAGGCATATTATAAGCTTCGGTGGGAGTCCGAACTGAAGCGGCCGGCGCGTGAACGGTAACCAGTGTGAAGGAAAAACACCATATAAGCAGGAATATATTGAAATCTCAGTTTATTCGCCTTGTTCATCATATATGACATTAACGGTTATCGTTCACACAAATATTGGCACCTTACGCCCCAGATTAACACCTGTCGTCCTCCGTTGTCTAGGGGGTTCCACCCCGGCGGAGTGCGACGAATGTTTTTGGAGCATAAAAATCCTTAGCATGGTCCCGTGTCGTAGATTTACGGCACGTAAAAGAACCACAAGCCTGATAAAGAGGCCTCTGAGCAAAATTACCCGTTTTTTCCGCCAAATATAGAATGGGACGCTAAGAACCATAGTAGTTAAAGAGCGTCCAAAAGTATAACTGAACTTTTTCCAGCTTAACAGTAGATTAAAACACGCAAAAACAATTATAATCACGACTGTTCTTTTTTTTTTGGCTTTCTCTATCACTTACCTGTATAGATAGAGGAGGTAGTGCTTTTCACCCAAAAGAGTCGTATGTGTTGCATTCACATGTCTTTCTCTACAAACTATTCTTACAAAAACGTATTATTCTATCCACTTCTTGGTAATCGGAATAATCTTTCGTTAGACATTTCGTTGTAGGTATAAGGGTACAGTAGGCTAAAGCGATAGTTGAAGAAGTTAATTGTCTTTACGTTATTTGTCCCACGCTTTAGGAGCCAATTTGAAGAAGGTTAGTTGCTGCTACGTATGGTACGAAGTTTCCGGTAGCTTTCGCCCCCAAATGTACTTTCTGGTGGCCTTTGCCCCCAAAATGTTTATAAATATTAAGTTTGTAATTTTGACTGTTTCTTTAAATATTATATATTTATGTTGGCCTTGGCTACGTCAGTATTTATATTTTTTTAGGGTCATGAATGTCTTAACAGGGAGTGGTGCGACTGAAGAATGTAGGCTTACACAGATTATAATTTTACTTCACTTCTTTTATTAAAGCTTGACTCGATTTAAATATCACTTCACTGATATAGCGAGAGAGCTGTGAGAGTTGTTTCTTTATTAAATACTTGCACTTTTTAACACGAGAACTATTTTTGTCTCACACAAAATACGTATTAAATTTCTCGAGGACGCATCTAGCGCCCGGCTAGGAGCGCTGTCTACAAGCAACTGACTTCTGAATTTGTACATTTTTCTCCATTTTAGTTTCTGATTGGCTAATTCTAGTCCAATAGAATACCTTCATTTAACTAAAGCTTTTTCTGGTTGTTGATTGGCTATTTTATAAACTGTCACAAAAGTTACATTATTGTTTCCAAGAATCACAAGTACCATTAAACTTTCAAATTCATTATTGCCTCAAGGTTACCTCATTGTTAGCAACTTTTAACCTATTATTCTCACAGCTCCTACATTATTAAATTACGTAATACATTCACATAACATTATTACACATGTATACAATAATATAAACATATACAATGACTGTAATATTGTGACGTATGCGCATACGTCTCTTTGGTCACCTAGATTCGAGATGGCGGTTGTAGTTTAGGTGGGGGTAGTAGTTTAGGTGGGAGTAGTTTAGTTAGCGTCCCCACGCTATTCGTGGTGTGCTTGGGAAGAGTGTCAGTGAGTAGAAGTCAACCAGACCAGACGTGTGTTCGCTCTCTCCATGCAGGAATGCATGGCGGCCTCGCCCGACAGGCATGGAACTAAGGAGATGGGGTATGTAGTAATGTTTTATCTAATAAATACTGTGCCATCCATATTCTTATTGTCTTATTTATGATAGTGTAAAGCTCCTTCTACCTATTTTGAGCCATGTAAGTGTCCTTTTGCCAGTTTTTAATAATATTTCTGCACTTTCACTTTAGCTGCGTCCCTAGTCGTAGCCTCGCCTTATTTAAATTATTACAATTTGTTAACTACCCGATACCTCTCTAGCGAGTGCTCTGCCCCTTGAGCGTGTTTGATTGGAGGCTACGACAATATACATCTTTTATATATTGTTACATACACATATTGCTTCAAGGCGGGCTGTTATTGAATTTATATACTATATAATAAGACTGAAATCATTTAAATGTTAAAACTACTGCCTCATAGTCATATTTTTAGAAAACGGATCACTATGTGATAGCCTTTAAAATCAATATTGTTTGTATGACCATGAGAAAAACAAAAAGCTACTTACCTCAGTAACAAAGAATAGCTCGAAAATGATTAACGCCAGAATAATGATAAACGTTGTGTACTTTAACAAGATCTACATTTTTGTGTAGTAATATATTATCTACCTCTAACAGTTTACCAATTATACAAATCTCATGCAGAATATGAAGGATTTCGCAGGCTATTCCCAGAAAACTACAAATATTTATTTTATTTTTCATGAAAATGGCTTAAACATATAATTCGTTATATCTATTTTTGAGAAAACAAAAACTAAAGCAAATTTGCCCATGTAAAGGGTAGTTTGGGGTGGGAGATTTTGTTCAAAATCTTTGTGTCGCGTTCTTGGAAGATACTGAACTTAAAATAGCAAGTCTCGTACTTAACCAACTTTTCGTTTTTGAGTTATATGTTCACGTGCGCGCGTACACGGAGATTTTTCTAAAAATGCATTTTTGGATTCATAGGGCGCCTCCGGTGAAACCTCAATACGGAATTTTTGGGTGGAATGCAATACCTTCTCTACCTACTATGTACAGAGCAGGATAGTTCAGACGGCAACATTTGTAGACCGCATTCGAGATCCCGGTTCTATCCGCGGCGACCGTCCACTCTGACGATGATTTCCCCGGGTCGAAAGGCGAATGCTGGGGTGGTTTTTTCCTGTCCCGATTTCCTTTCCGTCATTTCCCTTTCATTCCGTCTCCACATCTTTTAGGTGTGCTTCTAGGTCTCGTAGTGTATGGGGCTGCCGGATAGATGGCGCGGATGCATGCCCGAAAACACCAAAGGGCTGCTCGACTGGTGATTGTTCATCGCCCTCTCTTGGCGGCTCCGGCAGTTACATACGGATCTGAGAACTTGGAAATGTTAGGTACTTCCGCGCGTCTCTGTGGGCTGTCTGCCTACGGCCTATAACCCTCTGTTGGGTTATAGTGTGATTCCATCACTTCATTGCTTCCTTCTAGGGGTTCGTAGGCACAATAGATCCCTAGGTCGCAGTGCCGAGATGTCCCCCTCCGTGAAATAGCCTACAACCTACCTACTAAGTGTGCTAGAGAAATTAAAAATTCAATAAATCAGCATCAATGAACTAATCTGAAGTAGATATTGTCTTTACGTTGTTGCTGCTACGCATGGAAAGCCAGTTTGAAGAAGATGGTATCTTTGCGTTATTTGCACCACGCTTTGGACGTCAATTTGAAGAAGGTGTATTGAAGGAGTTGTATTATATTTCAACTGTTGGGGAGCCGAACTTGTACTTGCAACCGCACGTATAGTAAAGAGTTTCCGGTAGCCTTCGCCCTAAGTTTAAAAATATTAACTTTGTAATTTGACTGTTTCTTTAAATATTTAATATTTATGTTTGCCTCGGCTGCGTCAGTATTTATTTTAGATACACGTTTCTCTTAGCAGGGTTTGGTGCGACAAGAGTGTAGGCTTACACAGATTGTAATTTTACTTCAATCCTTTTATTAATACTTGATACGATTTAAATAACACCTCACTGACATAGAGAGCTGTGAGATGTTTTTATTAAATGCTTGCACTTTTAACACGTAAATTTCTGTATTTCAAGTCTCTGATTGGCTATTCCTAATCCAATAGAATACCTTCTTTTAACTAAAGCTTTTTCTGGTTGTTGATTGTCTATTTTATAAACTGTCACTAAAATTACATTATTGTTACTCCAATAATCAGAAGTAGTAGTATTAAACTCTCAAACTCATTATTGCCTCAAGGTTACCTCATTGTTAGCAACTTTTAACTTATTATTCTCACAGCTCCTACATTATTAAATTACGTAATGCATTCACATAACATTATTGAACATGTTTACAATAATATAAGCATATGCAATGACTGTTACATACATTTTACAAATTATTACATACACATATTGCTTCAAGGCGGGCTGTTATTGAATTTACATATATAATTCGACTGAAATCATTTAAGTGTTAAAAATACTGCCTCAAATCTTTATTTGAATTCTTCTGCGTTTAGAATTTGAGATACCGATTCCACACAAAAAAGAACTAAATTAGACAAAAATGTTGGTTAACAGGCTTCAGAAATAAACGATTCAATTCCTCCCTGATCGTATAATCCAAACCACCATTACCAGAAAATTCATTTCACAATAAACACTATCTGTCGAGCTACAAACAAAGACAGCCACGCAAGCTGGCTCCTTCCCTGCACGTCTCATCTTTATGGTTTACTCAAATCCTCCCCACTTTCTTTTTATCTTTCCCTTCTCTCCCCCAAGACCGAGAGACTTCATTTAGAAAGTATGAGATGCGCCAGAGAGCAAATAAAGGACGGAGAATCACAATATCTGTAGAACATTTTCTAGAGAACGTAATCTAAGCCTTTATATTTGATGGTAAATGTCGAAGAACTGTTTATTAAATTCTATGCTATGCAATCATTGCTATAAAATGTTAATAACGCCACAAATTGGAAAATCTGATGTGCTGCATTCACATGACTTTCTACATCCACTGTTTTACAAATTATCCTTCCAGTAGCTTATAAGAATAATACCGTAAAGTATCTTTTCAAAGCCGGTCGCTATGTGATGGCTTTGAAATTATGTTCTCTTTGCATGAACACGACAAAATAATAGAGATTTGCAGTTAGGAAATAACAAAAAATATATCGGAAATGCTTAACGCCACAAAAACATTATGGCATAAACAGTGTATTTTAATGAGATCTACATGTTTTGTGTAGTAAGGTTTTGTATATCTCTTATAGTTTACTAACTATACAAAAATCATTCAGAATGGAGAGGACCTCAGAGGCTATTCCCAGGAAATTCAAGATGTACGCTTTCTTTGTTATGAAAATATTTTAAACATAGTATTCAAAGGCGTAACTAGGGGATTTGGGAGCTGGGACCCCCTTGCTAATAAAGTCTTATGTGTTACACTCACATGACTTTCTCTACTCTTGTACAAACTATTTTACAAACGTTTTTTTCTCCATATTCTTCATGTTAATCGAGATACCGAGATGTTAATCTTATTGATAATTTTCTTGTAGAAGCAAGGCTTTAAGCTATAGTCAAATATTTTAAGAGTTTGTTGTTATGTGGAGTATTCCAGTTTCTTTGCATTACCAGGACCAAAAAAAATTAAAATTGAGAAAAAGTATAAGTATTGGAAAATTTAAGGCAATAACAAGCAATATCTCGAAAATGGTTCGCTCAACAAAAAACTGTATATGACATAAATTGTGTATTTTAACACGATCTACATTTTTTGTGTAGTAAAATTTTGTCTATCTCTTATGGTTTACCAGTTATGCAGAAGTCGTTCACAAGGAAGAACACTTTTGGAGACATTCCCAGAAAATTCGAGATATACATTTCATTTGTCATGAAAGTATCTTAAACATATGATACTTTAATCAAACTCGTTAGAGCCATTTTGAGAAAATTAAAATTTTCGATAAATGTTTTATGTAAAGGGTAATTCTATACCGAGATTTCACTAGAAATACATGTTTTGAGGCCCCCTGAATCCAAAAAAGCATTTCTGGAAACATGTCCGTGTGTGTGTGTGTGTGTGTGTGTGTGTGTGTGTCTGTGTGTGTCTGTGAACAGCATAACTCAAAAACGAACAGTCGGATAAACACCAAACTTGGTATTTAGGTTTAATATCTTCCAGAAATGCGACACGAAGGTTTTCAAGAAAATCCCCCCACCCCAGATTACCCTTTACATGGAACATTTTTCGAAAATTTTAATTTTCTCAAAAACGGCTCCAACGAATTTGATTAAAATATCATATTTTAAGATATTTTCATGACAAATGAAATGTTTATCTCGAATTTTCTGGGAATGTCTTCTTGTATTCTTCATTGTGAACGACTTTTGTATACCTGGTAAACCATAAGAGATAGACAAAATTTTACTACACAACAAATGTAGATTGCGTTAAAATACACAATTTATGTCATATACACTTGTTTTGTTGAGTGAACCATTTTCGAGATATTCCTTGTTATTCCCTTAAAGTTTTCAATACTTATACCTACTTTTTCTCAAATTTGTTATTCATTTTTTTGTCCTGGTAGTGCAAAGAGAATGGAATACTCCACATAGCAACCACCTCATAAAATATTTGACTATCGCTTAAAGCCTACCATATTCACCTTGCATCTACAAGAAAATTAGCAATAAGATTAACATCTCGATTAACATGAAGCATATGGAGAATAAGCGTTTGTAAAAATAGTTTGTACAAGAATAGAGAAAGTCATGCGAGTGTAACACATCAGAATTTTTTTCTGGCTACAATACTGAGGTATTTTAATTAAAATCGTTACAGCCAATCTTTAGAAAATCAAAAACTTCGATAAAAACCTCATGCAAAGGGCAGATTGGAGCGAGGAACTCTCTTCAAAATCTTCATGTCGTATCCTTGGAAGGTCCTGAATTTAAAGAACAGGTTTCGTTTCTGAGTTTTTGACAGAATTTTCGTTGTTGAGTTAACTATACTGTTCACAGACAGACACATACGCGCGTGCGCCGACATTTTTCTAAGAATGTTTCCTCTGGATTCGGGGAGTCTCAAAACGTGAAGTCTTGTATAGAATTTTTGGGTGGGATACAATACTTCCTCTTCCTACCGGTAAATAGTAAAAAACTAAAAAACTAAAGTCATAGTAAAATCGCGTACGCCGAGCAAACAGATAAATCTAGACCCTGCGGCGCACCACGTTGAGGCTCCAGCTAGCAACACCTCGTTTATTTTCGTTTACATTGGGCTACATGGCTAATTGCATATTAGAAATTATATTGCCTAACCGTTCTATCCCAGGCATTTGATTTAGCCAATCTAGCAGTGTCCCCCATTTCAGCTAACCACGATCACCTACCCCAGTAAAATTGTTGAAATTAAATTAAAGCACCTGATGCTCAGCTGTCTGTTTTAATTTAACTAACTTTCATTACCAGTAGATAGCAGGGTAATAATTAAAAATAGTAATGAAGGAAAGGCCATTACCGCGTATAAAAATCTGTTGTGATACACATGACTTTCTCTACCCCTCTATCGTTTATTAGTGGGTATACAAACTATTCTTACTAAAGCTCGTTTTTCTATTTATGATATTTTAGCCCAAATAAGCTTTTGCAGAAACAGCTACATTACACATTTCGTTATAGTTACAAAGAGAACAGCGATAGTCAAATGTTTAAGAACTGGCTGCTGTACACTGGCCTTAAAATTCCATACTACTTCCATGCAATCGCGAGAAACAAGTGGATGTTGAAATGAACAATTCGAACATTTTATAACGGATATCTTAGAAATAGCTTATGCCACACAAAAAAACGTTTGAAATATATTCTGGTTTTAAAGAGGTCTACATAGTTTGTGTAGTACGTTTTCGTCTATCCTTAACGTCCACCAGTTATACAAGATTATACAAAATTCCTTCATCACAGGCTATTCCCAGAAAATTCAAGATTAAATGTTAAATTAAATTGGGTTTTATTTATCGACGCTCTTTAACTGCTGTGGTACTTAGCGTCCCATTCTATATTGGACGTGAAAGACTGGTAATTTTGCTCAGATGCCTCTTTATCAGGCTTGAGGTTCTTTTACGTGCCGTAAATCTACGACATGGGACCACCGGCTTTACTTCTCTTCCGAAGGAAGCCATGCTCAGGATTTCCATTGCCCTCCGCCGTGTTTGAACACGCGACCTCGGGAACTAGAGGCTAGAGAGTAACCGCTACACCACGGAGGACGACAGATTAAATGTTATTTGTCATGTAAACATCTTTAATATATAGTATTTTAATCAAAATCTTTAGAACCATTTTAGAAAATAAAAATTTTCGAAAAGTCTTCCATGTAAAGGGTAGTCTTGTGGGAGACTTTCTCGAAAATCTTCGTGTCACTTCTTTAGAAGATACTGAAGCTAAATAGCAAGTTTGCGCTTTATCCGACTTTTCCTTTTTGAGTTATGCAGTTCAGAGACACAAACACACACACGCACACACACACACACACACACTGACCTTTTTCTAAAAATGTTTCGTTCTTATTCAGGGGTTATCAATACATGTATTTCCGGTGAAATCTCGGTATCGAATTTTTGGGTGGAATACAATACTTCCCCTACTTACTATACGTAGTCGTATACACGTTGTCCTCCGTGGTCTAGGGGTCCAATGTAGCCTCAAGTTCCCGAGGGTTCAAACCCGGCGGAGGGCGATGGATATTTTCGGGCGTAAAAATCCTTAGCATGGCTTTCTTCGTAAGACGTCAAGTCTTATAAAGAGGCCTCTGAGCAAAATTTTCGCTCTTTCACGCCCAATTTAGAATGGGACGCTAAGGACCACAGCAGCTAAAGAGCGTGCATAAATAAAACTCAATCCAATTTACTAGTATTGTATCTAAATGTGTAATTAAAATATTTTATCTCGCTTAACATAAAATAGACAGTTAAGTTAAGAGCGAAGGTCTACCCGGGGCAAAGCCCCCCCTCCTAGCCCAGGGTGCGGCGACAACCGAGTAGCTATCCCACTGAGGGTATTTCCCATGAGGCCAATACCTGGAGTCTAAAACCGCCCACCCCCCCCCCCGCTTACGCGAGGATGGAAGTGGATACACGTCATCCCGAAAGGGCGACTAACGGCTATCCAGGCCGGTACCGGAGGACATTGCGGCGTCTCACAACCCCGATTGTACGGAAACCCATGCAGACGTACCCAATCTCCCATGGGTATTGGGAACCACTGCCCCGCCGAGTCCAACCCAATCCGAACAACTCCCCAACGGGAGGGACTAAAATGTTCGACCCAGCGTACTTCTCGTAACGTCAGAAGTACCACGGCAGCTGAAGGGGTCGGTACCCCTACCCCCCTACGAGGAATAAACGTCTGTAACAGTAGTTTGTAGAAAAGTGAATAGAGAAATTCGTATGAATGCAACATTAGAAATATTTTTCTTTACCAAGAGTACTGACAGAAGTCCTGCGTCCTGACGGCCACACTAACGGTTCTTGCAAGCAGGGAGAGCATTGTGAATTCTGAAACTCGGACTATAGCAAGAAACAGTTGTCCAGTACTGCTGCAGACAGCCGTTCTGGACAGTGTGGCACCAGGGAGAAGGGGCACCTAATTACATCTCAGAAAGGGTGAGTAGCGTGGTTTCGACAGCTGTGATTGGTGGCGGGTCGCTACAAATACATTATCACACTGACGATGTCCAAACCAAAATCCCTTCTTTCTGCTTTAGTAGTACCAGACATTTTTTCTGAATATATAGCAAACATCGCCACAGAAACACAATGGAAAGCCACACTAGACAAATGTGCCGCAATATGTGTCCAAGCATTACTGAGAGTTTCCAAACGATGTTTTCTGATAAATTCTATACTAACTATGCAAATTAAGCTGATAGTGTTATGTATTTAATACGAAACATTTCTAAACACTTACTAAAATTATCTCACAGCGGTATTCATTTATTTATTTTTAATTTCTCTACTACCTATTCACAGAGAAACCTTTTGTGCTAAACCCAAAAATTCGATACAGAGATTTCACCGCAAATACATGTTTTGAAACCCCTTGAGCCTAAAACAGACATTTTTTACAAAAACGCTTCGTGTATGTGTGTGTGTGTTTCTGTGGGTGGGTGTCAGTGAACAGCATAATTGAAAAACGAAAAAATCTGATGTGTTACACTCACATGACTTTCTCTACTCTTATACAAATTATTTTTACAAACGCTTATTCTCCATATGCTTCATGTTAATCTTATTGCTAATTTTCCTGTAGGTGCAAGGGGAATTGGTAGGCTTTAAGCGATAGCCAAATATTTTAAGAGCTGGTGGCTATGTGGCGCATTCCATTTTCTTTGTATGTCCAGGACATAAAAAAATGAATAACGAATTCCCATTTGAGAAAAAGTATTGGAAAATTTAAGGGAATAACAAGCAATATCTCGAAAATGGTTCACTCAACAAAAAAAATGTATATGACATAAATTGTGTATTTTAACGCGATGTAATACATTTCATTTGTCATGAAAATATCATAAACATATGATATTTTAATCAAAATCGTTAGAGGCATTTTTGAGAAAATTAAAATTTTCGAAAACTGTTCCTTGTAAAGGGTAATCTGGGGTGGGGGGATTTTCTTGAAAAACCTTTGTGTCACATCTCTGGAAGATACTGAAGCTAAATACCAAGTTTGGTGTTTATCCGACTGTTCGTTTCTGAGTTATGCTGTTCACAGACACACACACGGACATGTTTCCAAAAATGCTTTTTTTGCATTCAGGGGGTCTCAAAACATATATTTCCGGTGAAATCTCGGTATCGAATTTTTGGGTGGAATACAATACTTCCCCTACTTACTATACGTAGTAGAGAAAGTAAAATCGTAACAGTTGCGTAAATCGTTATGTTTTTCGGGATTCAATGTCAAGCTGTACAGGATATTCTGTATTCTAAAATCCTCTGGGTATACAGACTTACAATTCTACTCTTATTACTCGTTTTATCATTCGAAATTTCGCACTGTAGTAATCTAAAATAATAATGCGGACATGACTGTTAAAATGAAGAGGATGCCCTAAATCTGAGGCAGCATCCTATTTCAAATTTGGTTTTTTTATATCAGTACTAGAGTGAATTATTTCTTTGAACCCTGTTCGAGCTCGAGTTAGGAAACCCTCTAGAAAATCTATACCAGGGCTGTGTCACATGGTCACTAAGCGGGAACTGGGACTTGAATAATTAAGGTTTGACGTTAATGGTCCCCCTGATAGATAGTCAGCCACACTTGCACAGATTACTCGGGTATCATCAACAGTGCATTAGCGCTTAACGATCTTCTTATTCTTTACGCTAAATTTGCTACTGGGGGTAATTAAAGAAGCGACGACAGAGATCGAACCCAGAGAAACGACTCTGAAAGTAAAAACAGTTTCCCACAACTTTCTCTTCTCAATATCATTTGTTTTTGTATATTTTCTACAAAATAGTCTCCGTTACGTGTGTGGGCGCGAGGTCGGCACCCGGGTTGGTAGGCCAATAACTACGAGGGTTGTACTGCCACGATTTAACTTTATTCTTTAGGATGTGGCAGTATTTTATATCACAACAATGTAAATGCCAGAGTGATTGTAGTGTAAATAAGCATTATTGTATGACATTGATTTGAGATGTTTGTTAATTATAAGCATTGTAGGGAAATAATTTTACGCGGCCTCACTGAAACTGACAATAAGAGCGGGCAACAATGTAGCGAGGGGGTGAGTTGTTTATCAATTATTAAAGACAAGCAAATGACGTCAGATTAGCGCGCTTTTCTTAGAAATGGAGGGAATTTCTTCCCTAGAGCATATGTGTTCGTAATTTTGATTGGATATAAAAATAGACGCTAATGTTGGCGCGTTTTATTAACCAATAGTAGCTCGATTATAATCTTTAGGCATATCGGGTGAGGGAGTATAAATTCCGTGCCAGAGACGGGTAACGCGCAGTTTGACAGAATAATTCACAAGGCAAACGTCGTTCAGTCCAACAGAATCATACAAAGGTTATACGTCGCGCAATTCTACAGAATCTCTCGCGTTGTAAAGTTAGTTATAAATGTGAAATACGCGAATTAATAATGTGCAGCAAATAAGTGATTATTAGTGATATTAGAAAATATAACAGTTTCAGTCGGACGTGTATCAAGAGTCAATATGTGAAATTAATTAATTGTGACGGTAATAAAAGTGTAAAAACAAATTCTTTTATAAGTGTTATCTTTCAGTAACAAATCCTTTCCGTTTACACACCCTGTTCAAGAGATATGCTCGACTGAGTAGTAATAATAGCTAGCCGAAGGACAAATAACCCAAAATTCAAACTCAAAGTAGTAAAACAGTAACAGGCGCTCAGAAATAGATAACACGAGTTACCGCGACAAATTGGCTCCCATACGTGGGGCAGATAAACATGAAGCATCTTCCAACTACCAACAAATATTCTACTTCAAGGATGAAGCAGTATTTTATATCACAACACTGTGAATGCCAGAGTGATTGTAGTGTAAATTAACATTATTGTATGACAATGATTTGAGATGTTTGTTAGCCATAAGTATTGTTAGGAAAAAAGTTTACACGGCCTCACTGAAATTGACAATAGAAGTGGGTAACAATAAACTGAGGGGGTGAGTTGTTTATCACTAAGAAGAGACAAACAAATGACGTCAGGGTAGCGTGCTTTTTTTTAGAAATGGAGGGAATATCTTCCCTAGAGTATATATGTTAGTAGTAGTGATTGGCTGACAAAACAGACGCTAAAGTGGTAACCAATAGCAGCTCTATTATAATGTTTAGGCAATTCGAGGTGAAGGAGTATATATTCTCGAGCCATAAGCAAGTGTCGCACAGTTCCGAAGAACCTCTCACGAGGTGCACGTCGCAAAGTTAGTTACAAAAATGTGAAGTACGCCAAGTAATTGGTGCGCGGCAACTATAACGACTGTAGTTACATTCGGTAATATCGCAGTTTCAGTCTCGCGTATAGAGATTAAATATGTGAATTATTAATTAAGTGTGACGGCAATAAAAGTGTAGAAACAAGTTATTTTATCAGTGTTATCTTTTAGCAACAACTCCTTTCCGTTTACAGGCCCTGCATAGAGACACTTGCTCGACTGAGTTGTAATAGCTAGCCGGAGGACAAAGAACCCAAATTTAAAATAATAAAACAAGAGGCGCTCAACAAATAAGATAACACGGGCCATGAGAACTGCGACAAGGACGTGCGTATAAATACTCTGGGCTGGTATGAAAAAACCAGCCCCCAATAGGAGAGGTGCCGAAAGGTTGATAGGAAGCCATTTTGTAGTTTTTAGCACAGTAGCGTCTGTTTTTCTCAACATGTTCTCTTCGTTCTTTTAGGGGGGCAGTATAACAAAAACCAGCCCCAACGGGTGAGGGATGAAAAATGTTAGGAGGGCAGCAACCTTGAGGATATTCAACATGAATTGGTCTTAATAATTACAGGATAACCGTTGCTCTTTTCATTATTTTAGGGTTGGTAAAGCGAAAAACCAACTTTATTGGTGGATGGGGTTTACAAATGTTGGATGTTAGACGATTTGAAGGATTTTCAGTACGGATGGGAAATTTGACACAACGAAGATGGGGTGATCAGATTAAAATAATTAAATAATAGCAGTATTGTAGTTGCTTTAAGAAGCCATTTAAGTGTAAATAAACAAATCTTTGGAAAATTGATGTTTTACCAAAAATGCCAAAGCCCCCAGGTAACGCCGGCTATTTTTGGTAGTCATTATATCTGTTGTGTTACATTCACATGACCTTCTCTCCTCACTATCGTTAATTTTATATAGCTTCCACAAACTATACCATTTAGACTTCATGCTAATCGAGGTAAAACTTTGCAGAAATAATTAAATTACACATTTCGTTGTAGGTACAAGGAGCATAGAAGAAACCGAATCAAAAGTTAGATGTTTCAAAGCGAGTCGCTATATGCTGGCCTTTTTAATTCCATGGACTTTCCATGATATCGCAAGAAACAACTGAATGGCGACAGCACTTTAAAAATGTCAAAGTACTGAAAAATTCAAACCAATAATAATGGATATATCGGAAATGGATGAAGCCACAAAAAGGTTATTTGAAATAAATTGTGTGTTTTAAAGAGATATATATATATTTTGTGTAGCGAGTGTTTTTGTCTCTCTCTCTCTTAACGTTTACTAGCTACACAAAATTTCTTTCAAAAGAAGAGGACTTCACAGGCTAGTCTTAGAAAATTTGAGACATACGTTTTTCAGATAAATATTTTGATATTTATATATGATAATGTATGTGATAATTTAATGAACATCATTAGAGCCATTTTTGAGAAAATAAAAAAAATTCGGAACATATATAAAGGGTAATTTGGGGGTAGTTTCTCTGTAAAATCTTCATGTCGCACCCTCGGGAGATAAATACCAAGATTAGAATTACGCTACGTAGGGGACACCTAGCACCTCGACCCACAGGGAAATTTTGTGCATGCACCCCCGGGAGAAACGGGTGGGATGAAGACCGCAGGTGAGTATGGGCTGCAGGACAGGCCGATTCAGGCGACAGAGACGCACAGAGGTCCCTAACAGTTACAAGCTTGACCACTTAGCCGGAGAGCGCTCAAGGCAGTCCTCCCAAGCCACCGGAGGGTGGCTCATAGACTGCCCTCCAGCGGAAAGCTCGACCCAGCAGCGAAGACTCAAGCGGCCTCCAGTGGACGGGGCCGAGAACAAGTTCCAACACGCAACCCATTTGCGCACTCTGTCCGCAATCGTCCGACACACAGCCCCGGAGCCAACGTGGAAGATGAAATGAGAGGGAATGAGGGAATAAAAAATTGGGGGAGTCAATGAGCCTTCCTAGCATTCGCCTGCTGACCCGGGACCCCCGAAAAAAACATGGATCAGGAAGGTGCCGGGTAATTAAAGCCACGACCTCCCGAATACGGCCCACAGATACAACCGCCTGAGCCATCTCGCTCGATAATTAAATACCAACTTTTGTATATATTCCAATTTTCGTTTTTGATTTATGCTGTTCACAGATACAAATACGTACGCCGATCTTTTTGAAGTCGTTGCATCCCCACGTATGGGCGTCAACTTGAAGCTGTTTTAGACCACGCACGTAATGGATGCCAATTTGCGGGAGATATGTTTCTTGGAGTGTTCGCCCCACGTACGGTACAAACTTTCCGGTGGCCTTCGTCCCACGTTTTAGAACGTTAAATATTATATATGTATACCTCGGCTGCGTCATTAGTAATTTTTTAGAACACATATCTCTTAACAGGGCTGGTACGGCTAACGAACAAGGCTTACACAAGTTATTATTGTATTATAGTTTTTTTATTAATCCTTCACACGATTAAATAACACTTCACTGATATATTCTACTGTAGAGCGGCGAGATTATTGTTAATTAATTTTAACACGTAAACTTTATATTATCCTCACCACAATGAATCTTCATATCTCACACTGAACTTGTACCATACCAAACTGCTAGGGTACGCTTTCTTGTAGCGCCTACCGCTTGAATTTGTATATTTTCCCTATTACTAGTATCTGATTAGCTAAGCCTACTCCAACAGAATATCTTTATTTAACTATAAGCTTTTCTAGTTTTTGATTACCTATTTATAAACTGCTTTAAATATTACATTATTATTGTTCCAAGAACTATTAGTAGCCTTATTAAACTTTCTAATTTATTATTGTCTCAAGGTTACCTCATTGTTAGCAACTTTCGGCTTTTACTTTTGAGGTAGTATTTTTAACACTAAAATGATTTCAGTCAAATTATATGATTAACTTCAATCACAGCCCGCATTAAAGCAATATGTGTATAAAATAACATATAAAAATGTATGTAACAGCAATTGTATTAATGTTTATATTATTATGTATATGTTTAATAATGTAATGTGAATGTATTACGTAATTTAATAATGTAGGAGCTGTGAGAATAATAGGTTAAAAGTTGCTAACAATAAGTTAACAATAAGGTAACCTTGAGGCAATAATGAATAAGAAAGTTTAATATGCTACTTGTAATTATTGGAGCAACAATAATGTAAATTTTGAGACAATTAACAACCAGAAATGAAAGTATTCTATTGGAGCAAAATTAGTCAATCAGAAACTGAAATAGGGCAAATTGTACAAATTCAGAAGTCAGTTGCTAGCAGACAGTGTTCCTGACGCGAGACACGTCATCGAGAAGTACAATACGTGTTCAGGGTGAGACGAAAAATAGGTTACGTGTTTAAAAAGTGCAAGTAATTAATAAATAATCTCACATCTCTACCGTGAAGTGTTATTTAAATCGTGTCAAGCATTAATAACAGGAGAGAAATAAAAACTATAATCTGTGTAAGCCTACATTCTTCAGCCGCACCACGCCTTGTTAAGAAATTTATGTCTCTATAAATTAATACTGACGCAGCCGAGGCAAACATAAATATATAATATTTAAAGAAACAGTAAAAACACAAAGTTAATATTTTTAAACTTGGGGCGAAGGCTACCGGAAACTTTTTACCATACGTGCGGTTACAACTACTTCAAGTGTTCGGTTCCCCAACAGTGGAAATACAATACAACCATTTCTTCACTTTGCAATTCTTTTTGCTACGGAAAGCAGTTTGCTTCTATTCTCACAGCTCCTACATTGTTAAACTACGTAATGCATTCACATAACATTTTTATACATTTACATAATAATATAAACATAATATAATGACTGCTATATACACTTTTTACTTTCTCTACTACGTATAATAAGTAGGGGAAGTATTGTATTCCACCCAAAATTTCGATACCGAGATTTCACCGGAATTACATATTTTGAGACACACTGAATCCAAAAAAAGCATTTTT
The DNA here is from genome assembly GCA_030765065.1 of Deroplatys truncata. Classification (NCBI taxonomy): domain Eukaryota; kingdom Metazoa; phylum Arthropoda; class Insecta; order Mantodea; family Mantidae; genus Deroplatys; species Deroplatys truncata. The sequence continues at coordinate 297,875,248 of CM060975.1, read as the reverse complement.
GGAAACATGTCCGTGTGTGTGTCTGTCTGTGTGTCTGTCTGTGTGTCTGTGAACAGCATAACTCAAAAACGAAGAGTCGGATAAACACCAAACTTGGTATTTAGGTTCAGTATCTTTCACAGATGCGACACGAAGGTTTTCAAGAAAATCCCCCCACCCCAGACTACCCTTTACATGGAACATTTTTCGAAAATTTTAATTTTCTCAAAAACGGCTGTAACGATTTTGATTAAAATATCATATGTTTAAGATATTGTCATGACAAATAAAATGTATATCTCGAATTTTCTGGGAATGTCTCCAAAAGTATTCTTCATTGTGAACGACTTTTTCATAACTGGTAAACCATAAGAGATAGACAAAATTTTACTGCACAAAAAATGCAGATCGCGTTAAAATACACAATTTATGTCATATACATTTCTTTTGCTGAGTGAACCGTTTGCGAGATATTGCTTGTTATTCCCTTAAATTGTTCCAATACTTATACTTTTTCTCAAATTCGTTATTCATTTTTTTTATGTCCTGGACATGCAAAGAGAATGGAATGCGCCACATAGCAACCAGCGTTAAAACATTTGACTATCGCTTAGAAGCTACCATATTCCCCTTGCATCTACAAGAAAATTATCAATAAGATTGACATTTCGATATCTCCATTAACATGAAGCATATGGAGAATAAGCGTTTGTAAAAATAGTTTGTACAAGAGTAGAAAAAGTCATGTGAGTGTAACACATCACATTTTTATATATTGTAGTATACACATATTGCTTTAAAGCGGGCTGTTATTATATTTTATATTATATAATTAGACCGATATCACTCAAGTGATAAAAATACTGCCTCATGTTCTAAAAACATTTTTATGTATTCGGGGGCTTACAAAACACGTATTTCTGGTGAAATCTCGATGTTTAATTTTTGGATGGAATGCAATACCTCCTCTGCCTATTAGATACGTGTTAGAGAAAGTAAAATCAGTGGTGTTGCAAGCTTACACAGCAATTTAAAAACAAATTCAGAAAGATTTTTCTCGTAAACTCGCAAAGAGATAAAACGTACAGTCACCTTTCTTGTGAATGGAGCAGACGTGGGTGGTATGTCTCGCACATCCACTGGTCCTGGAACTATTGAAGGTCTGCAGAATCTCCCAGTTGATGGGACCTCATTAACCTTTTATTACCTCTAAGTGGGCTATGAGTGCAAAAGTTTTAAGAGTCTCTTGTACGTAGCAGAGCCAGGAAATGCGATAATCACTTGGCTATGCAAGTCGATACAAATCGATAGGTCGCGACCTCATTCCCCTGTGAGGTTTGCAACTCTGCAGTACTTCAAAACCTTTCCCAACCTTGTTTCTTCAAAACGAGTGTTGATTCAGAAAATATCGTGTGAAAACCTGAGCTGACAAACCATCTAGTGTTCAAAGTCGATTAAAAAGAAAATCAGTTTGAAGCCCTGCGTATCTGTTTAGTAATACCGTGGGTTTATATCCTTAAATTTTAACTGTTTAATTCAGTGATTTACAGTATCCTTATTGTAAAAGACAATTCACAAAAATTCTTATATGTTATATTCACATGACTTTCTCCACTCTCTTATCATTTATTGATGGGTATAAAAATGATTCTTAAGAACACCTATTTTTGTATCTACTTAACTTTAATCGAGATAAACCTTTGTATAAATAGCTACATTACACATTTCGTTACAAATACAAAAAGAACAGCTATAGTCAAATGTTTAAGAACTAGAGGCTATATACTGGCCTTAAAATTTCAACCTTTTCCTTGAAACTACGAGAAACAATTGAAAAAAATCTGATGTGTTACACTCACATGACTTTCTGTACTCTTGTATAAACTATTTTTACAAACTCTTATTCTCCATCTATTTCATATTAATCGAGATAAACATTTTCAGAAACGATCTTTTGACATGCAAAGAGAATTACATTTTACACATAGCGACCAGTTCTAAAAATATTTGACTATCGCTTAAGGCGTACTATGCTCCCCTTGTTTTGTAATTGCAAGGGCAATATAGAAATACAGTAGCCTTTATATCATATATCTTAATAGCTGGTTGCTAGGTGCAGCACCATTCCCTTTGCCACAGATTCATACTCTTTGCATATCCAAGACAAAAAAATGAATAACGAATTCCAATTTGAGAAAATAAGTATTGTAAATTTAAGGGAATAACAAGCAATATCTCGAAAATGGTTCACTTACCAAAAAAAATGTATATGACATAAACTGTGTATTTTAACGCGATCTACATTTTTGTGTAGTAAAATGTTGTCTATCTTTTATGATTTACCAGTTATGCAAAAGTCATTCACAATGAAGAATATTTTGGAGACATTCCCAGAAAATTCAAGATATGCATTTTATTTGTCATTAAAGTATCTAAAATTTTAATCAAAATCTTTAGAGCCATTTTTGAGAAATTCAAAATTTTCGAAAATATTCCATATAAAGGGTAGTTTGGAGTGGGGGATATTTTTGAAAATCTTCGTGTCGCATCCTTGGAAGATACTAAACTCAAATACCAAGCTTGGTATTGATCCAAATTTTCGTTTTTGAGTTCACAGACAGACACACGAACATGTTTCCAAAAATGCTTTATTTGGATTCAGGGCACCTCAATACATGCATTTTCAGTGAAATCTCGGTATCGAATTTTTTGGTGGAATGCAATACTTCCCCTAGTCGTGTTAGAGAAAGATAAAATGTAGAAAATCAACTTAAATACAATATAATAGTGAAGTAAACTGCTATCAATCGTTACGGCAGGAGCTCTATAACAGTAACTCCCCCCTTTTCCTTGCATCAATGCTTTACTTACGTGTTTCTGAGGGTTGCGTTGTGTTGTCGGCGCAAAACTGGCTTCTGCCCACCTCTGCTATAGTGTATTTTTGGAATTGTTTACGTTGAGTTTTCTTTATGAACATTAAATGCACACGTACATTTACACTCTCATTCATACACTATGTGATCAAAAGTATCCGGACACCCCACAAACATACGTTTTTCATCTTAGGTGCATTGTGCTGCCACTGCCTGGTACTCATTATCCGCGACCTCAGTAGTCATTAGACATCGCGAAACAACAGAATGAATCGCTCCGGACTTCGAACGTGGTCAGGTGATTGGGTGTCACTTGTGTCAGAAGTCAGTACGCGGGATTGCCACACTCCCAAACATCCCTAGGTCCACTGTTTCTGATGTGATAGTGAAGTGGAAACGTGAAGGGACATGTACAGCACAAAAGCGTACAGGCCGACCTCGTCTGTTGATTGACCAGGGACCGCCGACATTTGAAGAGGGTCGTAAAGAGTAATAGGCATACATCTATCCAGACCATCACACAGGAATTCCAAACTTCATCAGGATCCACTCCAAGTACAATGGCAGTTAGGCGTGAGGTGACAAACCTTGGATTCCATGGTCGAGCGGCTGCTCATAAGCCACACATCACGCAGGAAAATGCCAAACGATGCCTCGCTTGGTGTAAAGAGCGTCAACAATACACGATTGAACAGTGGCAAAACGTTGTATGAAGTGACGAATCACGGTACACAATGTGGCGATCCGATGGCAGGGTGTGGGTATGGCGAATGCCCGGTGAACGTCATTTGCCAGCGTGTGTAGTGCCAACAGTGAAATTCGGAGGTGGTGGTGTTATGATGTGGTCGGATTTTTCCTGCAGGGGGCTTGCACCCCTTGTTGTTTTGCGTGGCACGATCACAGCGCAGATCTACATTGATATTTTAAGCACCTTCTTGCTTCCTACTGCTGAAGAGCAATTCGGGGATGGCGATTACATCTTTCAACACGATCGAGCACCTGTTCATACTGCACGGGCTGTGGCAGAGTGGTTACACGACAATAACATCCCTGTAATGGACTGGCTTGCACAGAGTCCTGACTTGAATCCTATAGAACACCTTTGGGATGTTTTGGAACGCCGACTTCGTGCCAGGCCTCGCCGACCTACATCGATGCCTCTCCTCAGTTCCGCACTCCGTGAGGAATGGGCTGCCATTCCCCAAGAAACCTTCCAGCACCTGATTGAAAGTACTTGTACGTCATTTTCAGCACGTGTCCGGATAGTTTTGATCACGTAGTGTATCTCCAGACTCTAGGGAGTATGGGAAATAATCTTGGCTAAAGAAAAATTCCCATCCTCCTGCCGGGAATCGAACCCAGGACCTCTGGATTTGGAAGCTAGCATGCTAACCACCATGTTTCTTCATATGTTTCTGGTGAAATCTTGACACTGAATTTTTGGAGGCAATGCAACACTTCATCTTATCTACCAAGCGTCTGGTAGAGAAAGCAACTAGTAATATTCATCGTACTAAATTGTGGTTTATATGTCAAATATTATTCGTGCAAAGGTTAAGTAAATAGATTCCATCGTGTTTACGGTTACCTTCACAGCAAACTATAATTTACGGATTTTTACGTTAGGTTTTTATGTGCTCCCTTTAATGGTAACATTTTTATACCATAAATGGTTGGCAACATTTTAAAATAACTGAAATCGCGTAAAAGGATGAAGTCGCCATAGTCATAAAAATATTAATTTGTCATAGAATAAGCTTCTCTGCAGTAACACTTCTCTCTCACTCACACTAGCGCACATCTGTAGCTGAAAGTCATTAAATGCAGACACAGAGAGAGGAAAACAAAAATATTACCAGAGAGGTATTGTAGCACAAACGGGCGCCTTTTGTTTAAGCAGCAGCAACAACAGCCGTGACCTCGCCCTTTGTGTAGTGGCCATCCTGACCCCTGTGTGACTTGAGAGGACAACGCACAACCATTGTTGCGCCATGCATCACTTAATGAGATCGGACATCATGTTACATATATGGCTTTAAATGTCAAATGTCGCCTAAAAGCCAATTTTCTCAAGTATCATCAAGGACGCAATGAGCAGATGCGTGTACTTATGTAGCCAGCAGCAGATTAATAACCACGATAGTCGAGAGTAAACATGGATACAGCTATGGCCAGTGACGCATGCGCGCGCAAACACAGCGATCCTGGCGAGCATATGCAATACCAAGAATCCGAGTCAAATGCTTTTATCGATTTCAATAATTATTACAAGAGAACGAATTGTTGAATAAACTTTAGTGAAATAGGGAGAAATTCTAATTCATTTTTTCACCCCCTAAAATTATATATGTACACATACACAAAGATAAGTAATATACTACCAGGCAAAATAAGTAACTCTCGCGAAAATAAGACTATTTAAATACATCCTATATTTTGTTTTTGTTGAAATATGTGTTAATAATATACTCATTTCCAAAAAAATCTGATGTGTTACACTCACATGACTTTCTCTACTCTTGTACAAACTATTTTTACAAACGCTTATTCTCCATATGCTTCATGTTAATCGAGATAAACATTTGCAGACTCTGTCTTATTGCTAATTTTCTTGTAGATGTAAGGGGAATATATATTTACAAGGGCAATACAGAAATACAGTAGCCTTTAAGCACATACATATCTCTTAATAGCTGGTTGCTAGATGCAGCACCATTCCCTTCCCCGCAGATTATTCCTTGCATATCCAAGACAAAAAAATGAATAACGAATTCCCATTCGAGAAAATAAGTATTGAAACATTTAAGGGAATAACAAGCAATATCTCGAAAATGGTTCACTCAACAACAAAAATGTAGATGACATAAATTGTGTATTTTAACGCGATCTGCATTTTTGTGTGTAGTAAAATTTTGTCTATCTCTTATGGTTTACCAGTTATGCAAAAGTCGTTCACAATGAAGAATACTTTTGCAGACATTCCCAGAAAATTCAAGATCTACATTTTATTTGTCATGAAAATATCTTAAACATATATTTTAATCAAAATCGTTAAAGCCATTTTTGAGAAAATTAAAATTTTCGAAAAACCTTCCATGTAAAGGGTACTCTGGGGTGGGGAGGGATTTTCTTGAAAACCTTCGTGTCGCAGCTCTGGAAGATACTGAACCTAAATACCAAGTTTGGTGTTTATCCGACTGTTCGTTTCTGAGTTATGATGTTCACAGACACACAGACAGACAGACACGCACACGGACATGTTTCCAAAAATGCTTTTTTTGGATTCAGGGGATCTCAAAACATGTATTTCCGGTGATACCTCGGTATCGAAATTTTGGGTGAAATACAATACTTCCCCTACTTACTATACGTAGTAGAGAAAGTAAAAATACAAAACTTTGGAGCGTGCTTATTTTGTTATACCTCTTTTTTCAGAGTGAAGATTTGGCCTAAATTGCAATCAGAGTAAGAAAATGTACGTAAAAGCAGTCAAAGACAGCGAAGGTGGTTCGATGTAAACAAACGCAAGTTCACCGGCATACTGCGGATGAAGGATTTTCTGGAAATATTGCATTCGCTTTGTCGTTAAGGACAAGTTGGATTTAGTGAATGGGGAGCTGAGGCCTCTACTGAAGATGTTACATTCGAAATGTATTTATGTCTTTTAATTACCCTGAAAATGTTTTATACTTAGCGTAGAGTAATGTTAATATATATATAATCTAAGATTATATCGGTGGCTTTATCTTTGGAACAATTGCTCATCACCCATTTTACTCTTGTGTTAATCTTTGTGTTTTTACTTTGGGTTTTCTTTCTAAACATTAAATATACACATAAATTTACACTCTCTAGGGAGCTTGGAAAATAATCCTGGCTAAAGAAAAGTCCCCACCCTTCAGCTAGGACTCGAACCTGGGATCCCGTATTTGTAGGCTTAGCATGCTAACCACCTAGTCACTTGCTAGTTTGCTTGAAACTAGTGACACGTCTTAAGCAACATTCAAAAGTATATTTACTGTAGGGATGCTACGTATATTTCAGTAAGTAAAGTTTCGTGAGGTCGACTCATAACTATGTGTTTTATGTATTTTCGCTTGAATGGTATGTGCAACAGAAATGCTGTAAGAATCAGCTACTCTAAAAAAGCTTATTAAAGCAAATAGATTTTAATTTATTTTGCATCGTTGTAAAGAAATGGTATGAATATGATGGGGAGCAATACTGCGACCGTTGTAGATATATTGTTCATCCATAGTCATGTCAACAATCCAGAAGTCTGACGTTCATAAAGTTCTGAATCAGGCGCTGGACCGTAATGGTTGAAAGTTCCTCCAATTTTGGAAATCGACTCTCAAGAAAGGAGGGATCTTTGATGATCACGTGCTGGACACCCGTACAATAGATGCGCAGTTGTCTGTCGACATTGTCTACAGGTAGGATTTTCTTGCTGTCCCATTCAGTGCAGTACCCTCCAAGGGGACAGCGTCCTATAAATATCCGTTGCTCACGAGAACTTTTACCTGATTAACTTTAGCATTTCCCTGATAGACAGCTTAACCAGTCCTGACGATAGCCCCAGTACTGGTTCAGGTTCAATAAAAGCTTGTTCAGTTCACTTCTTAGCAGCTTCATCTGCTCTTTCGTGCCCAGAATTCCCACATGTCCCGGCACCCACCTCAGCAGAAACTGAATTGTGGGTAGCTAGTGTCGTGAGGGACTTGCGGCATTCTGAGAGCAACTTATACGTAACCAAGTGATTATCGAGGGCCCTCAGGCCTGCCTGACTATTTCAGAGTATTAGGTTTCGTCCATTACTATAGCATCTTCATATACTCTTCCAATCTAAAGGATAGCCGTTTTGTCAAACAAAAACCTTGGTTTGAAAAAGGAATCGTATAATGCCTTTAATATCCACTGACGTAGGTTAAAAAGTCACATGTCAGGGTAATGTTTTAGTTCTACGACTGGAAATTAAACCCAAACATTACTCTGGTTAGCACAACATATCCATGATATAAACCTTTTATAAATAAAACAAAGGAAGAAAAAAGCAAAAATTTTTAATGAATATGTTTCCCAAAGAAACTGAAATATATTTATAATGTAATCACATGAAATAATTTGAAATTAAATTGAGTTATATTTATGGACGTTCTTTAACTACTGTGATCCTGAGCGTCACATTCTATACTGGGCGTGAAAGACCGGTAACTTTGCTCATGGGCCTCTTTATCAGGCTTCAGGTTCTTTTACGTGCCGTATATCTACGACACGGGACCACCAGCCTTACTTCCCTTCCGAAGGAAGCCATGCTAAGGATATTTACGCCCGAAAGAGTCCATCTCCCTCCGCCGGGTTTGAATCCGCAGCCTCGAGAACTACGGAGAACGACGAAATAATTCTAAGCAGTATTATTCATCCATAAGCAAATAATTCGGTTTTCAAGTTCAAGCCACAAATTAATCTGTGAAAACTATTACTTGATTACTAATCACAGTATGGATATTTAGATACTATTTTGAATTCTTTATTTTTAACACAATAGACAAAACGATTTCTCTGCACATTGCAATAATTTTGAAATGCAAACAGAAAACTAATCGAAAATCGATAAACATAACTGAATAGTTTGTGAACTTTTTTTTCATCTCTACAACACCTTACGCTAGCCTATACCTACAGGCAAAAATCTGACGTTTCACATTCACATGTTTTTTCTACTTATTCTTCTACAAACTATTCTTACTGAAGCTTGTTCTTCTTTATACTTCTTGTTAATACAAAGAAACCTTCATTACTCGTTTACACATTTCTTGTAGGTATAAGAAGAATGCAGTAGGCTAAAGCGATAGTCAAAACTTTTCAAAGTCGGTCGCTATGTGATAGCTTTGAAATTCCGTTCTCTTTGCATGAACTCGAAAAAGAAACTCAAACAAAACTGGCAATTTACAGTTCAGAGAAGTATAAGATATCTATAAACTCAAATTAATAACAAAGAATATCTCGGAAACGATTAACAACAGAAAACATTTTTTGACACGAGATTGTGTACTTTAACAAGATCTACACGTTTTGTGTAAAAAGATGTTTTACTGTCTCTTACGGTTTACCAATTATACAAAAGCCATTCAGAATAAGGAGCAAAAATTCCATTCCCTGCCCTAGCCGAGAATCGAATCCGGGACCTGTAGTTGAGAAGGCTGAGCCCTGACTATTCGAAGCAATCCTGTTTTGTTTGAATTATAACACACGTGGTGATTTATGAAGAACTGACACATTCCTTTCTTTAATTATTCTGTTCGAAATTCACTCAATGCCCCAATTTTAGCACCAAATTAAGCAGACTGTTCTGGAGTTTCGATTGCATGTCACTAGATGCGCAGATGTTCATGTTTTATTCGTAATTGTTAGTTTTATTGTCGGCAACTGTTTTTGAGATTTTGTTCTAGTCAACGTGAAAATGGAGCACACATTAAATGAACGACTCTTCCTTGTAAAGCCATACTGAATTACGAATTCACTTATAGCTGCTTAAAAGGCATACCAGAGAGAATTTTGTGTACGGAATCCTCCCCCAAAGAAACAGTACTGGGACTAGTAAACAAATTGGAAACAGCTGGATCTCTGGTGAGTGAAAAAGGCAAAACTCGTTCATCTAGGCTTCCCACGGTTGTTGACGTAAGAGCACTACTGGATCAGTCACCCAAAAATGCATTAAGACGTTTGTCGCAGGATACAGGGTACAGCTACTCAATGTGTCAGAGAGCTGTGAAAAAAGCAAGGCCTAAAGCCGTATAGGATTACGGTTGTCCATCGGTTACAGGAAAGAGATAAGGATGAATTATTGGACGGATAATTTCCAAGAACCTGCGGCCACCGAGATCTCCGGATTTGACATCGCCGGGCTTCTTTCTATGGCGTTACTTAAAAGACAGGGTTTATGCCACACGTCCCCAGACATTGGACGATCTGAAGCACAACATTACACAGGAGATTCAAGCTATTGACAACAGAGTCCTCCAACAAGTGACCAGTAACATGGAACGACGTGTTGAGCTGTGCCTTATGCAGGAATGGAGGACATTTTCAACATTTGCAACCGAGGTAAATAATCTCCTAAAATCCCTCTGTAATTCAGGTATAATAAGTTGTCGCTAGCATTACTCGCTTTGAAACAATTAAATAAATATGTCAGTTCTTCATAAATCACCCTGTAGCTTCTTTCTTATTTGAACGCGATCTTTATGCAAATTAAAGTTTCTAAAATTTGCGCATGCATATTCATTTAAAAAAAGAGCACTTGATAATTTGTATGCGAAAATGAAATTGTGCAAACTTCTCAAATGCATCGAAGATGGGGCAGCTTATTTAAAAATCTTCCTTTTGTGTAAAAGTTACATATTTAAGAAATTTTTCCCTTGCTCATGGGGGCTTTTGCCCAAGTTTGTGTTAGGGAAGTTACAAAACTCCGACGTCTTTAAATTAACAAGATATTACAGCAAATTGTAGCAGTAAAGGAAAATACTGGGCTGACGTGTATTTAAAAAGACCATCACAAAACTTCCGAAGAGATATGACTCGGGTATATTGGTTCGCCAGTCTGGAAAATCGCTTACACAGATAACTTAGCATTAGTCCGGTTGTCAATAAATCGATTGGCCAGAAGGACGTGAACTGAAATCATTCCAGGGGTTGGGGGACGGTCTTTAAAGTTTTGTTAGGGCGTGCTGCGCGCGCATCTCTGCCAGGGAGTTTGATGTTTCACATTCGCATGGCTTTTTCTGCTTATTCTTGTACAAAGTATGCTTACAAAAGATTATTCTTCTATCTGTTCATTTTAAATCAGGACAGATTTTCATTACATATTGTCACGAACGTGACAGGAGATCCGTATTGTGATTATTATTTTATATTTATTGGCATTAGTTTATTAACTTGTCACAAGTTTCTGAACTCATATAGAATCATATTTTATATTCTTAATCCTGCTCAAGCCTTAATAAATTGTATATATGACAGTAGAAAGTGGTTTGCCACTTCCTTTGACATTTCAAAAGGATTTCACTACGCCATCATTTCCTCAGGGATACGTATCTTTCTGCACCGCTCTTAGCTGCACCCTGTGGATCACATGATCCTTGGAAAGTCCTAAGCCTACGCATTTTTCAGGGTGTTGGCAGACCATATTTGGTAATAGCTGCCACGGTACTAGAATGAAACCCTCTAGGATATTCAACTCTATATAACCAAGCCCTCAAGCTCTGCTCGGGGGACTTTGTGTTGTAACTTGGCCGGGACCGCTATGGTATCCGTCGACAGCCGCTGCACGGCCGCTCTGGATGGTTTCACTCGGCACCACTAGCGGCTTGACAAAGTCGTGTTGAGTATTGGCTCTCCTCATCCACGACGAGACGTTTCTCAAAGTAAGCATTATAAAATAAATGTTAGATAGTACCATCATCATCCCTGATCTTGTAAACCCAACTATCGCACGGTAGAAATCTAGCTCTTTAGAATATAGTCAGATCGCTCTAGCCAAGCGTTTTAATATTTGTCTCTACCTCTGCATCCCTCATTTAGCTATTCCCCCCAGTGTCACAACTTAGCACGTGACAATATTTCGTTGTAGATATAAGAAGAGACGAAAGCGATAGTCAGATTATTAAAAAAGCGTACCACTACGTCAAGGCTCCTTGCATGACCACCAGAAAAAACGAATAACGACTTCCCATTTGAGAAAAGTATAAGTATTTGAAAACTCAAACCAACAACAAGGAATATTTCGGAAATAGTTAACTCCACAAAAAATATTTTACATAAATCGTGTGCTTTAACGAGGTCTACATTTTGTGTGTAGTAAGATTTTGTCAATATCTTATGGTTTACCAATTATGCAAAAGTCTTTAAGAATGAAGAATACTTCAGAGGTCCAGAGGTTAAGATATAGATACTTTAATTTGTCATGGAAATATCTAAAACATATGCTATTTTAATTGAAATTCTTAGAGACATTTTTGGGAAAATAAAAATTTTTGAAAAATTTTGCATATGAAGAGTAGTTGGGGGGGCTTTTCTTAAAAATATTCATGTTACATCCTTGGAAGATCCTGAAATTGAATTACAAGTTATGCATTTAACTGAGGTTTTGTTACTTTCTCTACTACGTATAGTAAGTAGGGGCAGTATTGTATTCCACCCAAAAATTCGATACCGAGATTTCATCGGAAATATATGTTTTGAGACACCCTGAATCCAAAAAAAGCATTTTTGGAAACATGTCCGCGCGCGCGCGCGTGTGTGTGTGTCTGTGTGTCTGTGAACAGCATAACTCAGAAACGAACAGTCGGATTAACACCAAACTTGGTATTTAGGTTCAGTATCTTCCAGAGATGCGACACGAAGGTTTTCAAGAAAATCCCCCCACCCAGACTACCCTTTACATGGAACTTTTTCGAAAAATTTAGTTTTCTCAAAAATGGCTCTAACGACTTGATTAAAATATCATATGTTTAAGATATTTTCATTACAAATGAAATGTATATCTCGAATTTTCTGGGAATGTCTCTAAAAGTATTCTTCATTGTGAACGACTTTTGCATAACTGGTAAACCATAAGAGATAGACAAAATTTTATTACACAAAAAATGTAGATCGCGTTAAAATACACAATGTATGTCATATACATTTTTTTTTGTTGGGTGAGCCATTTTCGAGATATTGCTTGTTATTCCCTTAAATTTTTCAATACTTATTTTCTCAAATGGGAATTCGTTATTCTTTTTTTTTGTCCTGGTTATGCAAAGAGTATTAATCTGTGGCAAAGGGAATGGTGCTGCACCTAGCAACCAGCTATTAAGAGATATGTCTATGCTTAAAGGCTACTGTATTTGTATATTGCCCTTGTAAATACAAAACAAGGGAAACATAGTAAGCCTTAAGCGATAGTCAAATATTTTTAAAACTGGTCGCTATGTGTAAAATGCAATTCTCTTTGCATGTCAAAAGATCGTTCATGCAATTAATCTCGATTAATATGAAATAGATCGAGAATAAGAGTTTGTAAAAGTAGGTTGTACAAAAGTAGAGAAAGTCATGTGAGTGTAACACATCAAATTGTTACTTCCTCTTCTGCGTTTAGTAAGTAGGAGAAGTATTGCATTTCGCCCAAAAATTCGGTACAAAGATTTCACAGGAAATACATGTTTTGAGGTGTCCTGAATCCAAATAAAGCATTTTGGAAACATGTCTGTGTGTGTTTGTGTGTGTCTGTCTGTAAACAGCGTAACTCAAAAACGAAAAATCGGATTAATACCAAACTTGTTATTTGATTTTAGTATCTTCCAAGAATGCGACACGAAGATTTTCAAGAAAATTCCCCCACCCAGACTACACCTTACATGGGACATTTTTCGAAAATTTTGATTTTCTCAAAAATGGCTCTACCGATTTTGTTTAAGATATCATATGTTTAAGATATTTTGTGGCAAATGAAGTGCATAACTTGAATTCTCTGGAATGTCCTCAAAATCTCTCTTCATTCTGAATGACTTTCGCATAAATGGTAAACCGTAAGAGAGAGACAAAGTTTTACTACATACAAAATGTAGATCTCGTTAAAACACACAACTTATGTCACATACATTTCCGAGATATTCCTTGTTATTGGTTTGAATTTTCCAATGCTTATACTTTTTCTCAAATGGGAATTTGTTATTCTTTTTTTTATGTCTTGGATATACAAAGAGAATGAATGCTCCACATAGCAACCAGCTCTTAAAATATTTGATATAACTTAAAGCCTACCATATTCCCCTTGCACCTACAAAAAATTATCAAGAAATTTCTACAAATATTTATCTCGATTATATGAAGTACATGGAGAATGAGCGTTTGTAAAATTACTATCTACTAGGGCGGATCGAAAAGTAACGCACAAAAAATTGTTTCTGTTTTGGTACTGCAGCTGGAATGTTGCAATTTCACACAGATGTAGTTTGACGTTTTCACTACACATCGTATTTTTTTGTTTTATGTGCAGCTCTAGCGAGAGAATCGTGAACTACGCAAAGAAGATGGCGCGCATGTTACTGTCGTCCACGTATGAAGAGCAGAGAGGTGTAGTTCATATTTGTGGGCAAAGGGCATAAACCGAGTGATATTCACAGGGACATGCGTGGCGTGTATGGGAATGATTGTATGAACCGTAGCAATGTGAGGGCCGTGTGAAACTTAGTGATTTGCCACGCTCCAGGAGCCGGTATCAGCTGCAAACCCCGCAGAATGTCGGAGGCATTGAGGTGGCAATTTTGAACGACCGGTGTGTGCAACTGTGAATCTCATCGCAACAGTACAACATTTTCTATGGTGCAGTGTAGGACATTGATGGCACGTTGAAATTTCGTAAAGTTAGTGCTCGCTGGGTCCCTAAGAACCTGACAGACAACCACAAGGGCCAGCGAATGATGACAAGCTTGGATCACCTAACGCGGTACACCGCAGAAGGGCATGACTTTCTGAAAGGAATCGTCACTGGTGATGAGTCGTGGGCATACCACTACACGCCCGAAACCAAGCAGGTAAGTATGGTGTGGAAACATGCTGGTTCCCCAGTGAATAAAAAATTCAAAGTGACACAATCTGCTAGGAAAGTGACATGTTCTGGGATAAGCATGGTGTTGTATTGGTGGAATTTGCTGAACAGGGGCCGCTGTGAATGCTGCAGCCTACATGAAAAATTTGGCGAAGTTGCGTCGTGCCCTTCGTGACAAACGCCACAACATGAATGCTGACGAAGTCAAAATTCATGACAATGCCCGCCACCATGTTGCTGCTGCTGTTCGTCAGAAATCACGAAATTTGGTTCGGAGGTGCTTCAGCATCCACCATACAATCCGGAGCTTGCACCGTTGGACTTTCATCTGTTTGGTCGCATGAAGAAATTCCTGACCGGCCAACGGCATGAAGTGAAATCAGCAGACCGCAGGTGGCTATACCTCAAGGAAAGGACTTCTAGAACAGGGCATATTGAAACTGGTATCACGATGGGAGAAATGTGTTGAGAAACCTTTCACTAAGTCGAAAAGTAGGTACAAGGTGTAAGTTTTGTGGTTTTTGTTGTTGTTTTAACTATTACACTTTTTTGTAAAAAAATTATTGTGCGCTACTTTTTGATCCGCCCTCGTATAAGAGTAGAGAAGGTCATACGGGTGCAACTTATCAGATTTTTCTATTTACAGTGCAACAAATAAGTCATACTTTAAAGTACATTTATGTCAAATTTTGTTCCCCTAGGGCGATGCAACTCATATTTTGGACACGTCATTTTAAAGCGTTGTAGTCGTTTCCAACGCTCCCTATATGACCTTCGGGGATATCTCATTCCACCAAGCGATGACTAAACCCATTTCTCAGGTGGAGGCACCCAGCGGACGGAATCCGTTGCCTCCAATGGTAGGTTGATGAGGATGGCGGTGGAATGAGAGGACCTACAGCTTTTACCGTGACTCCGAATCACGTTGAGCCTTGGGGATACTTAACAGAAGATGAAGGTATGGGTAGGATCCACTTAAAATCGCCACCCCAGAACCGGAATCGAACTTCGTACCCTCAGTATGAGAGTCGGAAACGAAACCACTGCGCAACCGGCGCCCTCATTTTAAAGCGTTGTGCCGTTTAAATAACTCTGCATGACAAACTTTATGGCTGTTTTTCCCACGCCAATGTTTCTGCAATTTTCTCAGTTCAGAAATCTACCTTCTGTTTCAGAATCTGAGACTGGGATCTGAATTTTTTCCACGATGTGTTTCAGTAATAGAATTTCTGAGTGTAATCTTGATATAGATATGTAAATCTTAGATTATTACTTTCTCTATCGCGATACTTAGGTAGTAGGTAGAGGAAATATTGCATTCCACCCAAAATTTCGATATCGAAAAGTATGGATTACCTAATAAAAGTGTTTCTTAGTAACGTTTCTTTTGAAGAGCTCTATTTAATGGTAGATGCCCTATTTAACACCCACTCCCATTTGCAGTTTTAAAGTGATACGCCACTGATCCCACTTCCAGTTATGGTGATTGACTAAATCAAACTCAAGTGAAAGTTCGAATGTGCTTTAGCTGTAAATATTGTCTCGAAAAATTTAATTAAGTATTTTCCGAAATAAATTACTTTTTCGGGTGGGCTGGTTCACCTTTGTAAAACCATGAAAGTTATATGAAAGTATTTTCATATAAGAATGAAAATAATAATTTCACTTACCAACTTAAAAGCCAATGATCTATAGTGGTAACCAGCACTTACCTGAAACAAACAGAGAAAGGATCATATAGATATATTTCTATAAATCTAGCCTAGCATGTTCCGTAGTCATAAGGAACAATAGTCGGGAGCACGCACGAAGGTGGGTGAGTGCAGGTTGTGCAGTAGCACTGCTTTAAGTTACCTGACCTGCCAGCACATAGTCTGTCTCTGCTTAGTAGCTTTTCCCGACCCACCTTGGTGTGTGCTGCCGACTCTAGCCACTCATGCAAGTAAGAAGTGAGATTTTATGTATACGAAGTTGAAGAAAAGTTGGTTGAAATTGGAACAAAATTAAGAGTTATAAGAGGCCTCCAGTAAATGCAACACAGCACTTTACTTCCAACGTGACCTCTGGGAGAAAAGGAATAATGGAAAAAAACCGAAAAGCGACCAGATCCGGACGACGATGTGCGCTAGCAAGAATGGGTCCACAAAAATTCCAACCTGACCTCAATCCTGATGCCGGCTGGCCCTGCTTTACCACCCGCAACCTGGGGGCCCGGGTGTAGACGAGACCTCCCAGGAAGAAAGGGAGCCCAGCAGTGCCGCCAAGCGCCATGGAGAAATCTTCAAATTGCCGCAACACACTAACCGCCTGGTCGTACAACCCTAAACAGATGAGCTGAAACACATGAAAGAAAATGATAGGGGGGTAAGAAATGGACAGGAAATATGCGATAGAAGGGGAACCACTCCAGCATTCGCACGAGCCCGGTAAACCCGAAAATACCCATCATTAGAGTGGCAAGTCCGTCGGAAATCGCACCCGGGAGGTCTCAAATGTGACCCTCACACTTCACCGCGGAGCCATCTCGCTCTGTACAAAATAAGGGTGGTCTAGATAAAGAGCCTCCTTCACAGTATATGCTGTTTGTTGCACACGAGTTATTTTTCAACTTTTCCAAAGGTAAAAAGCACATGGTGCACTTACATCAGACCAGAATTACTTACTAATTATCCCAATCTTCAAAAATGTCCAGAAATAAATTAAATGAATCATCAGTTGTAAGCGAGATACGAGGGGCGCTATTTATATTTTGAGCCTTGGCAACCCTGAATGTTGTAGGTGCCATCTGACGTTTTCAATGCAAAGTTTGACATTTTTTACCATAATCTACTTCAAACATTTTGTCAATAGAGCGTCATTTGTTTTGTTTACACTAACTTGAAAATTGTGTGTCAACAAAAACATGGAATTAACTCGTGAAAATGTTCGTGCAATTATTTATTACGACTTTCGACGTGGATTATCAAGACAAGAGTGCATCGATCAACTAACTTCCACATTTGGCGACAAAGCTCCATCTTTTGCCACTGTGAAACGTTGGTATAACGAATTTAATCGTGGCCGCCGTTCGCTCAATGATGAAGTTCGTGAAAGTCATCCAAAATCAGTTGTTGCCAGAAAACATTGATGCTGTGCAAAAATTAATAATGAAAGATCGTCATGCGACATATTGTGAGATTTAGGCAACCCTAGGCATTAGTTCCAGCAGCATATATAAAATATTGCATGATTATTTAGCCGTGAAAAAGGTTTTCTCTCGTTGGATCCCACATAATTTGACGCAAGCTCAAAAAGATGCTCGTGTCGATTGGTGTACAAAAATGCTCAAGAAATACAATGGCGGTGCCTCAAAAGACGTATATAAGATTGTAACAGGTGACGAATCACGGATCTATGCGTATGAGCCGGAACACAAACAGCAGTCGACTGTATGGATGTTTCAAGATGAAGCAAATCCAACAAAAGTTGTTCTCACTCGAAGCAAATGGTCGCCTGCTTTTTCAGCAAAACTGGTCATGTGGCAACAGTGGCTTTACAGGTCAATGCCGAATGGTACACAACCATTTGTTTGCCGGAAGTCTTCGGTGAAGTAAGGAAACCCAACAAGAACCGTAGGATCGTTCATCATCAAGACAATGCGAGCTCACAAATATCTCGTCTAACAACAGAGTATTTGAAGGCTCAAAAATCGAATTAATGGGTCATCCGCCATACAGTCCTGATTTGGCACCCAATGACTTCTTTTTGTTCCGAACATCAAGAATAAATTGCGTGGACAATTTAAATTTCGTTGGCAGAAGAAACCGCTGATGCCTTCAAAAACCATGTTTTGGAGGTGTCTCAAGAAGACTGGAATAAATGCTTTGACAAATGGTTCAAACGGATGCAAACGCATGTTGATCATAAAGGAGAATATTTTGAAAAACAATAAAGCAGTTTTCAATCAGAAATTACTTTGTTTCAATTATTAGGCTCAAAGTACATATAGTGCCCCTAGTAGTAAAGTCTCGTTCGAAAAATCCAGACTGACATTCAACGTTGGTCAGCTGTTCAATGGTGGGAGTAAGTTATTTCTATAGTCTATGCCTTTATTGTCTGTTGAAAAAAATCTGATATTATTCTGTATGCATTTACTTTACACTAATTTTCGCCTCATGCAAAAAAATCTCGTACGTAAAATGGGATAGGCGACAAAACATATATATGTTTTGTCGCGTGGGTCAGTTATTCTACACTGCCGTTTGTGAAAATTGCAACACCAAGAAGGAAACGCACGAATTCAATGAATTTAATACCACAGGTTAGGCACATGACAACTTACAAATTATAAACTTTTCAAATCTATACACGACCTTTGAGCCCTAATATTCAGTATTTGATGTGGCCTACATGCGCTGCAATTAGAGCAGTTATACGCCGTGGCATTGAATCAAAAAGGTTCTGAATAAGATCCTGAGGGATTTCCCTCCACGCAGTTTGTATTCGAGCCCACAAATCCGTGACACTGGTTACTGGAGGACCGTGACGCACCAGGTGCCGACCAACCACATCCCAGACATGTTCGATGGGCGACATGTCAGGCGAACGTGCAGGCCAGGGAAGCAATGGTACCCGTCGCTCTTCGAACAAGGCTTGTACATTCCTCGCAATATGTGGCCGGGCATTGTCCTGTTGAAATGTGGCCTGTGGAGATGCTTGAAGCAGGGGAGTACCTCAGGCTCTACAGCCACTGTTAGGTACTGGTTGTTCAAAGTGCCCTCAATTCGTAGAAGGCGAGATCGGCTGTTGTAACCAATGGCGCCCCAAATCATCACACCTGGTGTTTGTCCGCCATGCCGCTCAACAATGCAGCCCTCCAACCGCCGGACACGTATGCTGCCATCACTGTAGGACACGTTGAAGCGGGACTCGTTCGAAAAGACTATATTTTGCCACTCAGCACCCCAGTGACAGTGTTCACATGCCCATTGCAGCTTGTGGTTTCTGGACAATGGAAGCCGAGGTAATGGCATGCATGCAACCAGTCCAACCTACAGCAGACGGCGATGAACCGTTGATGCAGACAAGTTCACACCTATTGCTGTGCTCCAGCGTCGAGCCACCACTGTGGATGAAGCTGTACGGTCCGTTATGGCCATGCGGACAAGATGACGGTCATATCATGCTGTGGTCATGTTCCGTGGTCCAGCACCCGCTCTTCGCTGCGTACGACCTTCATCTATCCACTGCATCCACACACGTATCACTGTCGTAGCAGCGTGCCCTGTACGAGCCGAAATGTTACAATATGACAAACCCGCTTCCCGGAGATCGATCATTCTGCCCCGTTCGAACTCACTCACATGCCGATATGGCTCCTTTTCACGTCGACGAGGCAGACTGTTTCCACCTTGTTTGACAGCTCTGAACTGACTACACTGGGCGCAACACTGACCTTGTCAGACCGACACGAGAGGGCTCTGCTCGACCTACGTGTACCCCATCTCTCTGCAAACCTAATCAGTTACTGCTTGCGCACTCTTCTACACTTCCACCAAGTTCGGAGTTATTCGGGAGATTCTATCTTGGTGTTGCAATTTTCACAAACGGCGTGTATCATTTCGCAAAAACTCAATTACAGAATTGGGTTTAAATGATAAATAACATATATAATGTAATCATTGTAAATAAGATACATACAACAAACCCCCATCCAATTGAAGAACTAAAAGATAACATCAGGTGAGAAATTTACTGGATTTAGGAAATTGAACTCCCGGTTGTAAATGAAAATTTCCTGACAAGATGCCAGAAGTATGCAGATGGAGAAGGGCAACATCTCCAACATTTCTTATAAGGTATCTGCTTATTTTCTTTGTAATAGTAGTTGTAAACATGAGAATGTGAGGCGTTTGCGGGGATATTATAACAGTTACGACAGGAATCCGAGTTGCGGCGGCCGGCGCGCGACTAGCCGTGCGGTGGCCATAGCATGAAGAAAAAGTATTGTTTATCCTTTTTTTTCTCGCTAACCTTTTCTATACTTTATTGGTATGAACTTTGCAATACCTACATATACTTTTTACTTTCTCTACTACGTATAGTAAGTAGGGGAAGTATTGCATTCCACTCAAAAATTCGATACCGACAGTTCACCGGAAATACATGTTTTGAGACCCCCTGAATCCAAAAAAAAAGCATTCTTGGAAACATGTCCGCGTGTGTGTCTGTGTGTGTGTATGTCTGTGAACAGCATAGCTCACAAACGAACAGTCGGATAAACACCAAACTTAATATTTAGGTTCAGTATGTTCCAAAGATTTTCAAGAAAATCCCCCCACCTCAGATTACCCTTTACATGGAACATTTTTCGAAAATTTTAATTTTCTCAAAAACGGCTCTAACGATTTTGATTAAAATATCATATGTTTAAGACATTTTCATGACAAATGAAATGTATATCTCGAATTTTCTGGGAATGTCTCCAAAAGTATTCTTCATTGTGAACGACTTTTGCATAACTGGTAAACTATAAGAGATAGACAAGATTTTACTACACAAAAAATGTAGATCGCGTTAAAATACACAATTTATGTCATATACATAGCAACCAGCTCTTAAAATATTTGACTATCGCTTGAAGCCTACCAATTCCCCTTGCATCTACAAGAAAATTAGCAATAAGATTAACATCTCGATTAACATGAAGCATATGGAGAATAAGCGTTTGTAAAAATAGTTTGTACAGGAGTAGAGAAAGTCATGTGAGTGTAACACATCAGATTTTTTGAAGTGGTTAGCCAATTTATTTCAAGAGTATAGTATTACAAAGCCATCATACAGCGACCCACTTGTTAAAAATTTTACTAATGTTAATGAAAGTTTAGCTCTTAAGCTTTTATAACAATACTTATGGAAGAATGAAAAGAGAAAGGCATGTGAATTTTTTTATAAAAGTAGTAAAATTATCTTTCAATGTGAGGGTCCGTACTCCATAAAGTCAAAACAACACCCAGTAGTACAAAAATGGATTTTTTTAAGTTATCATAGTAAGTTATTGGCCTCACATTCATTTCTTGGTATTCTTATTCAGTACCTAATCTAGAAACGTAGTAAGGTTGAAAGGTGTAATTAGAATCAACAGAATCTAGTTTGCACCTTATACTTATCAACAAAGTCTGGCTGATACTGACGTAGAGGTATTTTCAGAATGAACTGTCAACTGCTCTACTCGGGTCGATGCTCAGCTACATTTGTCTGCCATTACGTGGTCGCCGCCATTTTGACAGCTGTCGAGCGTTACAACATGTCCGTGTCACGGAGCGCAAAGTGGATACTGGGGCACTTCTTGCCTGAGGAATCAGTTAACGTTAAGCCTGATTTAGCTCTCTCCCTCTCTCTTGGTAGCTGGTATAGTAAGATAAGAGGGAGTTATTTCAATGGAATAGACATCTTAGAAAATCAAACACGTAGCAGCGCACCACAAGACTGTAGAACATTATTTCAAACAGATTATAAGTGCATGTAGCACACCCTTTGGAAAAACTTATGAATTTACATGACTTTCTCTACTCTTATACAAAAGATTATTCTTTTATTTCTTACTGATCGAGATAAATATGCATTACACATTTTGTTGTAGTTATAAGAAGAATACGAAAAAGAATAGCCGAAGCGATAATCAGATTTTTAAAAAACGGATCGCTATTTGATGGCTTTGCTTTCCCATGCTCTTTGCATGACCACGAGAAAAACGAATAGGGACTTAGCACTTGAACAAAGTACAAGTATTTGAAAATTCAATCCAATAACAAACAATATCTTGGAAAAGATTAAAGCCACAAAAGTTTTTATTTGACATAAATTACTTGCCTTAATGAGATCTACATTTTTGTGTAGTAAGACTTTGTCAATCTCTTACGGTTTAACAATTATAATATATATATATATATATATCAAACAATAATTTTACATAATAATATAATTCAGCAAGAAAGATGTTAGAATATTTAGCAGCCAAGAGATGTACAAAGCAGATTGTAACTTAGATAAGTAAGGGACGGGCGAGCTAGCTAATTCCAGGTAAAAGTAATTCTAGGTAGAGCCCACCACCTTTCACCAAGCTAATGAGCAAGGAACTTGAAGCAATAACAAGAAATAGAAAGAGACAGATATTGAATTTGCTTATGGACGTGTCATTGGGAAAAGTTTTGGAGAAGAATATTTTCATACATAATAAGGCAAAGCGGTCTGAGGACCAATTAGAAATGTCGTTACATTCTAAGGCGCGAAAGTGAGCGTCACTAGGTTTGGGTATAAAACGGTGAAGAAGGCCCCAGATTTTCACTCTCTTATACAATTTCGTCGACACACGGTTGTACTCTCTAGACGACGGATGCACGTGTGTGTGCATATGGGTGGGAAGCGCGTGCAGTTAGATTAGGCTCCTAATTTATTATAATGGTGGGAATTGTTAAAGATGGGAAAAGCTAGCCGCCCATAAGTATCTTATTGATAATAAATCACATTTTAAGGAAAATGCAGTGTGTTTTAATTTGCCTCGCCTACGAAAACCATGAGATCAGTGAAATTAGTTAGACAGGTAATTTATTAGGAATGGAGAAATCATCAGCCGCTGAGCAGAGGTAGCCGGAGACAAGAACACTGCACAGAGGGCATCAACCCAGAGGACCAACATTTTCCCGCTACCGATCCAAGAGATACATTTTATTTGTCATGCAAATATCTTAAACATATATATGGGGTCGTTTGATCTATTCGGCCGTTGCCGCCAATCGGTTGTCTGCGCATGACGTCAATACTTTGAAGCGAGTTTATCATCAGTGCCTCTAGCAGAGGACTAGCGAAAGAGAGCAGAAGTGGAATGCCAACAATTTCGAGGTCTCCTTAGTGAAATGGGACTTGCATCGCATCTTTCCAGTATTTACCTTTGGAACGTCTTTCGCTTGCGCCTCGTATGCTGAGAGGTAACACAAATATTTGGACGGTTTTTGTAGCGTAGTGTGTCTCGACTTGGCACTCAGCTGTGCAAATTATCGGTGGTCACCTCAATTTCCCGTACAAAGAACGCACAAAATGTCTAAGTGAAAAAAGAATTCTGTACCTCCACGGTACATCAACCTGTTTACGAAGTTGGAAACGCAACAGTCCGAGGTTCAATTCCGCAACTCTCCTTTGAGACAAGAGGCTCGCTTAACTAATGATGACGTCATTCATTTAAACCGTAAAGGCTGAATGAATCTGAAGACCCGTTAGTTTACTTAAACGGTAGTTTAGAATGGTGGATTTTATTGAAAGTTTGTGTGTCGCTTCCATGGAAGAATCGGATCTTAAATATCAAGCTCGGTTGGAAAGGCTGGTTCACAACCAACGAGAACGGTAACCAGAACCAGAACGAGAAAGTTGAAATACATGTATTCAAATGGGAGTGTTCACAACCGACGGGAAGCCTTCCCGGGCCCCGGGAACGGGAAGGAAGAGTTGCCCAAATTTTAACTTTCTCGTTCTCGTTCCCGGGCACGGCATATTAGATCCCTATTGTGCATATTACACACTTCACTCTAGAGGTTAGTCTAGGCGGCCGTGACATGAAACAACCACCAGTGCTATCTATAGTCGCAAGCTGGAAACATGAAACTGGAAGGAATTAGCAGTAAATGTGCTTTCTAACCTCATTCCGATACCCGCAAATCTAATCAGCGTTGGTTCCTCTGGTGAAGGGATCATTTGTAGTTTGTTTATATGCAACTCAAAACTGGCTATTATCTAAAAAAAAATGGCAAAAGCTACAAAGAACAGCTAAAACCGGTAGAAATGAAAAAAGAACAATAAACAATTCTAATGTATGCCATTAACTAAAGGAATGAAAATTTGGCATAAGCAGAGGGATCGGAGATGTAATGGATATACATTTAGATAATGTTTACTCTATCGAATATTGACGTTGGCTTGGCTAAATTGGAAGTAGGTGAAAAAATGTCGTTGGTCAGATAAAAACAAATGAAATCCCAATGCGCAAAATCGACTTTCACTTTGTGATCGACATGCATTCCCGGGCTGTTGTGAACCAATAACTTGCATGGTGCATTGCTTCCCGTTCTCGTTTCCGTTCTGGTTACCGTTCTCGGGCGGTTGTGAACCAGCCTTAGACGACTGAAAAATACAATGCCATAGCCGGGATTTGAACCATGGATCTCCCTGTGTCCGTCCGGTTGCTCTAACCACTGCGCTACCATGGCAACATACCGGTAGCTTTTTCAGTCGTTTGATTCTGCATTTCCAACCCTGTCAAACACACGGCTTGTGTGGAAGAACAATTAATTCCATTAATTAATAGTGGTCGAAACTATGTAGCCCGGGACTTAAAGTACTACAGCATATCACAGGGGGGTAGAGCATGGTACCGAAGTTTAAATCATATCAATCTACACGAGGTCCGACGGGGGCGAGCTCAATAAAGTTCCTAAACATCTGAAAATGTCTAAAATATTCCTAAATCATTGTGGGGAAGGAAGGAAGGATCTATCTACATTAAGAGGGCAGATGGTATAAATTTAGATGTAAAGTTATATTCACAATAAATAAAGATACATGTTACCTCCTGCTTGACGAAGCGTCCCGTCATTCACATGTCTACACTGTTAGCTACTTTTCAAGAGATTGAGCGTCCTAGACGCTTAGTCAAGCTATAACCGGTTTACCCCCACTCCTATTATGTCATTCCGGTCCATACTACCAACCTAAAATATACACCAAACAATGTTGCCATAACCGCATGTTATAAATGTATTACCACAACCACATGCCACATCTCCCCCTGGCTACCCAAATCGACGTCCTCGTCGAAGCAAGAACAATTTTTTTAAACAAAATTACAGAAAAGGAAATAAATGACATACTTCACAAAAGTATTACAAAAAAAACAATATCTGGATGTTTACAAAGATAAAATTGAGCATAAATGTCTCTAAAAGAAGAAGTTAAATATTTGAATGCCTGTTGATATGTGTGTGAAGCTTATACAAACATTTAATCTTAGTACTGAGAAGAGAAGTAAAATCTGATGTGTTACACTCACATGACTTTCTCTACTCTTGTACAAACTATTTTTATAAAACGCTTATTCTCCATCTACTTCATGTTAATCGAGATAAAGATTTGCAGACTCTATATTATTGCTAAGTTTCTTATAGATGTAAGGGGAATATATATTTAGAAGGACAATATAGAAATACAGTAGCCTTTAAGCATAGACATATCTCTTAATAGCTGGTTGCTAGGTGCAGCACAATTCTCTTTGCCACAGATTAATACTCTTTGCATATACAAGACAAAACAATGAATAACAAATTCCCAATTGAGAAAATAAATATTGAAAAATTTAAGGGAATAACAAGCAATATCTCGAAAATAGTTCACTCAACAAAAAAAACGTATATGATATAAATTGCGTATTTTAACGCGATCTACATTTTTGTGTATTAAATTTGTCTATCTCTTATGGTTTACCAGTTATGCAAAAGTCGTTCACAATGAAGAATACTTTTGGAAACATTCCCAGAAAATTCAAGATATACATTTTATTTGTCATGAAAATATCTTAAATATATGATATTTTAATCAAAATCGTTAGAGCCATTTTTGAGAAAATTAAAATTTTCGAAAAATGTTCCATGTAAAGGGTAATCTGGGGTGGGGGGATTTTGTTGAAAACCTTAGTGTCGCATCTCTGGAAGATACTGAACCTAAATACCAAGTTTGGTGTTTATCCGACTGTTCGTTTATGAGTTACGCAGTCCATAGACACACATACACACACCAGTCTTTCTAAAAATCGTTTTTTTATTTTGGGTGCATCAACAGGTGTATTTCAGGCTAAATTTGCATATAAAAACTTTTAGTAGAATGCAATGCCTCCTCTTCTTACTATGGATAAGTAGAGGAGAAAGTAATAGTGGATCGCCTATGCATCTGTATCAAATCCTAATAGTGGTCGAGATATTATAAGCAGATGATGTTCCTCAAGAAGTTATAACAAAGGAAACCCGGGCAGCTCAAGCTCTATTGATTCTACACAAGTCAAAAGAGCTGCATGGAAAGGAACACGAATGGGGATGAGAGTAAAAAGTTGCAACAAATTAAAACCACATTGGCTCAGCCTTGCTAGGTAGTGGATATAATTATTTTCTAACAAAAATTCCATACTTTTTCCTTACATCCCCATCCTCGAATATACGATATTCGCCTAATTTCTGTTTTAGTGCCAGTTATTTAATTAACTTTGGCGTTAAACAATGCTAGGTAATTAATTCTACAGTACCATCCTCACTTCAGCTGAAAAAAATTTGTGTTGCATTCATATGCCTTTCTCTACTCTCTTTGTATAAACTATTCTTACAATATTGCAAAGGTAGACACAGACTTTAAAAATTCACCATACTCGGGATCTGAACCATGGATCCTACGGTTTCCGTCCGATTGCTCTGACCAATTGAGCTACCATGGCCGACACAACATTAAATTCCCCAACTGACTCGCGTAAACCACAAGAACTCAAATTAATTTTGAGATGACATACCCCAATGGCGACTTACTATGTTACCATGGTAGCTCGGTGGTTACAGCAACCGGACGGAAACCAAAAGATGCTTGCTTCAGATCTCGGCTATGGCACTGAATTTTTTCAGTAACTCTACCTTTCGAACCCTGTCCCAAACACGGCTTGTGTGAAAGAACTATTAATTACTATTGTTGCAATAGCTGGTGTTAGAATAAAATGGAGGATGTGAGGGAAGTGAAATGTTGTGGGGTAAAGTGAGTAGATGTTTAGTGATAGAAGAAAGAAGGTTGAAGTAGTTAATTTTATGGTAGTGTTGTATTGTTATTATTTGCCCCACGTATGGAAGCCAATTTGAGAAAGAATGTATCTTTGTTACGTTATTTATTAGCACCACGCTTTGGGCGCCAATTTGAAGCAGTTTGTATTGAAGGTGTTGTATTTTATTTCAACTGTTGAGGATCCGAACTTGTAGTAGTTGCAACCGCACGTATAGTAAACAGTTTCCGGTAATCTTCGCCCCAAATGTATTTTCAGGTGACCTTTGCCCATAGTTTAAAAAAAAATATTAACTTTGTAACGTAACTGTTTCTTTAAATATTATATGTTTATGTTTGCCTCGGCTGCATCAGTATTTGTTAGAGACACGTTTCTCTTAGGCAGGGTTGTGATAGGACTAAGAATGTAGGCTTACACAGATTTTAAGTTTTAATTCACTCCTTTTTATTAATTCTTGACACAAATTAAATAGCACTTCACTGTGAGATTCTTTTATTTAATACTTGCATTTTTTTAACACGTATACTATTTTCGTCTCACGCGAATACGTATTAAATCTCTTAAGGACGCACAATCAACGCATCCAGTTATGAGCACACTCTGCAGGCAACACGTCTGGTTATGAGCACTGTTTCGAGGCAACTGAATTTATTTCAACCGTCTAAACTTGTAAATTTCTGTATTTCAAGTCTCTGATTGGCTAATCCTACTCCAATAGAATACCTGCATTTAACTAAAGCTTTTTCTGGTTGTTGTTTGGCTATTTTATAAACTGTCACTAAAATTACATTATTGTTACTCCAAGAATCACAAATAACATTTAAACTCTCAAACTCATTATTGCCTCAAGGTTACCTCATTGTTAGCAACGTTTAACTTATTATTCTCACAGCTCCTACATTATTAAATTACTTAATACATTCATATAACATTATTTAACATGTATACAATAATATAAGCATATGCAATGGTCGTTACATACATTTTACAAATTATTACATACACATATGGCTTCAAGGCGGGCTGTTTTTGAATTTACATATTATATAATTAGACTGGAATTATTAAGTGTTAATAATACTGCCTCAAGGTTTAGTGTTTGGTGTTTGGTTAAAAGAGGTAAAAGTTTAATATACAGTGATAAAATTTAAAAAATTGATATACAAATTTATTGGGGAGATAATAGAAAATTAATATTGAGATTAAATAAAATGTTATAAGGTAAATAAATAAACAAATAAACACAAATGTATAAATAAACACATAAATGAATTAAATAAGATATTGAACTACTATAAATTAAATGAGAACAATGCAATGTTTTAAATAGATAACTTTAACTTTATAAAACATTTTAATTAAGGAAGAGTTTTGAATAAAATATAAATAATCTTATTAAAATATTTAGTAATTTAGTAGAAGGTTTTGTGGCTACCAGTAAATTTTCGCTGGTTTCCAGTGAATATAGTTACATAGGAGTAGATAGTAGCTGGTTACCAGTTGCTAAGTTTGCTGGTTTCCAGTAAGCGTAGATAGGTAAATATAGAATTTATAATTGTAATTAATTTTTTACGCCTTTACTCTAATCTAATAATTTCTATTCTTCTTTCTTTCTTTTATTTATTATTATATTATTATTTTGTAGACATTGTGTAGTTTGTAGTTATTTTATCTGAAAAAAATTGATGTAATCTAAAATGTAAATGTGTTTATGAGAATAAATGCAAAGTTTGAATGTCCCGGTGTAGCAAGAAAGATGCCCGGATAGTATATTCAGATTTTATGTATTTATTTATTAATAGTTTATTATTCTGCTTCCAGCTAATCCAGATAAACTTTCAACTCACATTTTGACATTCCGTTGTGAGATACGGTGGATAAAGCGATAGTCGGATTTTTAAAAAGCTGTCACTATGTGATAGTTTGAAACTCCATAATCTTACAGTGAGTAGGGGAAAGGAAAAAATATAACTTTCCAGTTGAGAAAAGTATTAGTATTTAAAAATTCAAATCAATAACAATGAATATATCGGGAATAGTTAACTCCGCTACAAAGTTCATAACATAAATTATATGTCTTAACAAGATCTACATATTTTGTCTTATGATTTACCAATTATACAAAAGTTATTCAGAACGAGGAGTGTTTCAGAGGTTATTTCCAGAAAATTCATATATATGCATTTCATTTGTCATGAAATTATCTTAAATATATGGTATTTTAATCAAAATCCTTAGACCTATTTTAAGGAAATAAAAATGTTCGAAAAGATTTCCATGTAAAGAGCAATTTGGGGTGGGGGATTTTCTTGAAAATCTTCGCATCGCATCCTTGGAAGATGCTGAACTTAAATAGCAACTTTGATATTTACCGAATTATCGTTTTTACTTTCTCTACTACGTATAGTAAGTAGGGGAAGTATTGCATTCCACCCAAAAATTCGATACCGAGATTTCACCGGAAATACATGTTTTGAGACCTCCTGAATCCAAAAAAAGCATTTTTGGAAACATGTCCGTGTGTGTGTCTGTGTGTGTGTCTGTGTGTGTGTCTGTGTGTGTGTGTGTGTGTCTGTGAACAGCATAACTCAAAAACGAACAGTCGGATAAACACCAAACTTGGTATTTAGGTTCAGTATCTTCCAGAGATGCGACACGAAGGTTTTCAAGAAAATCCCCCCACCCCAGACTACCCTTTACATGGAACATTTTTCTAAAATTTTAATTTTCTCAAAAATGGCTCTAACGATTTTGATTAAAATATCATATGTTTAAGATAATGTCATGAGAAATGAAATGTATATCTCGAATTTTCTGGGAATGTCTCCAAAAGTATTCTTCATTGTGAACGACTTTTGCATAACTGGTAAACCATAAGAGATAGACAAAATTTTACTACACAAAAAATGTAGATCTCATTAAAATACACAACTTATGTCATATACATTTCTTTTGTTGAGTGAACCGTTTTCGAGATATTGCTTGTTATTCCCTTAAATTTTCCAATACTTATACTTTTTCTCAAATTCGTTATTCATTTTTTTATGTCCTGGACTTGCAAAGAGAATGGAATGCGCCGCATAGCAACCAGCGTTAAAATATTTGACCATCGCTTAAAACCTACCATATTCCCCTTGCATCTACAAGAAAATTAGCAATAAGATTGACATCTCGATATCTCGATTAACATAAAGCATATGGAGAATAGGCGTTTGTAAAATTAGGTTGTACAAGAGTAGAGAAAGTTATGTGAGTGTAACACATCAGATTTTTTGAGTTATAGTGTTCACAGACAAGCAAGGACCTTTTTCTAGAAATGCTTTTTTTCTATTCAGGGGCCCCAAAACATGCATTCCCGTTGAAGTCTGAATACCGACTTTTTTTATTGGAATACAATACCTTCTCTGCCAACTAAATTCGTGGTAGAGAAAGTAAAAATAATAAATGCTAATTTATTAATTTGACCAAAATAAGCCATTTACAGAAATTACTAAATTGATTTACAATATCATACAAAGCGCTCATTTCTGCCAGCAGGTAATACTTTGTCATGGCACGGGCATTTTGCTTTTAACTTATTTTACATTGCGCCGGTCGACTCCAAAACTGGTTTTCTTCCAACCATTTACCCCAGAAAACACGACCGTATTACTCTTGGTTTGTCAATGTTCTGTAAATTCGTCCCCTGAATGAAATGTTTGTTTTTGCAAACTTCCTGTACATCAGTAAATGAAAACTATTCTTTTTAAACGAAACGGAAAAAGAAATGCACTCCCCATACTGAAATAATGTTCGATTCCAATAGAATAACCTATTTTAATCAGTTAAATAATAAGTTAGCAGCTTTTATTCGATCAACACATCTTCTTAATTGGAATTTAAATTCAATTACATTAAAATGTTTAGTTGACTCGCAACAATATATGAGATAAAAATAATTTACAGTCCAGCATCTATTTCCAACTCTGCTCGCCTGAGTCTGAATACACGCGCGTACGCAGCAACAGTGTTCGGAGGGAGGAGGAGCGTGATAGTCAATACGTCACTAGGCGAAGGTCATAGCACAAGTACTAGCGCTTCCTGGCAATCTTTGAGGTTGTATCGTTTCTCCTATAATATGCCACTATGTCAAGCGGGGAGGTCCGTTGACTATTTCGTGGGAAGAACACTTTCTGTTCACCGAAAAGGACGGACTACCGCAGTGTCTTGTATATCAAAAGATGCTGAATTCGACGAGGAAATGGAACGTACAGTATTCGTCATATAAACTTCATTCGGCTGTAATAACAGCTTCCCCCAGTGCCGAGCTGTATTGCTTGCTGCAGGAAAACACTGCGAGCGTGAGTACTTCGCTGCTCACTGTGCGCAACCAATTCGGAACAGCCTGCTGTAGATGGGAAAGCATTTTTACTTTCTCTACTACTTGCCTGTAGTAAATAGAGCAAATACTAAATTGGATAACGAGAAGCAGTGCAAGTTTTGACGTCCCCTGATTCAAAAGAAAAAAAACGCATTTTTAGGAAAGAATCCGTGGGGGTAGGTGGGTGCGACACAAAGATTTTAAAGAAAATTTCACCAACCACCTTTTATATGGAACAAAAATCTTATTTTTATTCTCAATAATAGCCCTAACGATTTTCTTTAAAATGCCATGTGTTTAAGATATCTGGATGACTGATTGAATGTATATCTTCAAATTTCTGGGAAGAGCCTGTTAAGTCTCCAGTATATGATTGGATTTCGTATAATTTTGAAATAAAAGCAAACCATTAGACCGCCTAACATTCAAGGGATCCCCAGTTTGAATCTCGGTTAGAGTGAGTTACCCGATTAAGGTTCTTTCCGGGATTTTCCCTTATGCTGAAAGATGAATGTTGAGTAACTCTAAGCTCTATGGACCATCATTTCATTGCTCGTCCAAATTGACCTAACTGATTAAATACCTTAAACCTAAAAAGTTTCTCATGTGTTACACTCACATGACTTTCTCTACTCTTGTACAAACTATTTTTACAAACGCTTATTCTCCATATGCTTCATGTTAATCGAGATGTTAATCTTATTGCTAATTTTCTTGTAGATACAAGGGGAGTATGGTAGACTTTAAACGATAGTCAAATATTTTAAGAGCTGGTTGCTATGTGGAGTATTCCATTCTCTTTGCATTACCAGGACAGAAAAAAATGAATAACGAATTTGAGAAAAACTATTAATATTGAAAAATTTAAGGGAACAACAAGCAATATCTTGAAAATGGTTCACTCAACAAAAAAAATGTATACGACATAAATTGTGTATTTTAACGCGATCTACATTTTTATGTAGTAAAATTTTATCTATCTCTTATGGTTTACCAGTTATGCAAAAGTCGTTCACTATGAAGAATACTTTTGGAGACATTCCCAGAAAATTCAAAATATACATTTCATTTGTCATGAAAATATCTTAAAACATATGATATTTTAATTAAAATCGTTACAGTCGTTTTTGAAAAAATTAAAATTTTCGAAAAATGTTCCATGTAAACGGTCATCTGGGGTGGGGGATTTTCTTAAAAACCTTCCTGTCGCATCTCTGGAAGATACTGAACCTAAATACCAATTTTGGTGTTTATCCGTCTGTTCGTTTCTGAGTCATACTGTTCACACACATACACACACAAGGACATGTTTCTAAAAATGCTTTTTTTGGATTCAGGGAGTCTCAAAACATGTATTTTCGGTGAAATCTCGGTATCGAATTTTTGGGTTGAATACAATACTTCCCCTACTTGCTATACGTAGTAGAGAAAGTAAAAATTGAATAACGAAAATGAGAAGAAGTATAAATATTGGAAAATTTAAGGGAATAACAAGCAATATCTCGAAAATGGTTCACTCAACCAAAAAAAATGTATATGACATAAATTGTGTATTTTAGCGCGATCTACATTTTTTGTGTAGCAAACTTTTGTCTGTCTGTTATGGTTCACCAGTTATGCAAAAGTCGTTCACAATGAAGAATACTTTTGGATATATTCCCAGAAAATTGAAGATATATGTTTTATTTGTCATGAAAATATCTTAAACATATGATATTTTAATCAAAATCGTTAGGGCCATTTTTGAGAAAATTAAAATTTTCCAAAAATGTTCCATGTAAAGGGTAATCTGGGGTGGGTGGATTTTCTTGAAAACCTTCGTGTCGCATCTCTGGAAGATACTGAACCTAAATACCAAGTTTGGTGTTTATCCGACTGTTCGTTTCTGAGTTATGCTGTTCACAGACATACACACACATACACGGACATGTTTCCAAAAAGGCTTTTTTTGGATTCGGGGGGTCTCAAAACATGTATTTCCGGTGAAATCTCGGTATAGAATTTTTGGGTGGAATACAATACTTCCCCTACTTACTATACGTAGTAGAGAAAGTAAAAAAAAGTTTATTACACGAAAAATATAGAAATCATTAAAATACACAATTTATGTCGAACTTTTCGAAATATTTCATGGCAAGTGTCATGTAACGGACATTCGTGTCCATTCGCGGTATAGTCTTAATAAACGCAGTATGTCATTCTGAGCTACCCTTCATAAGTTCTATTACTGCTGTATCACTTGGAATGTATCAGTAATTTTAAAATCACGCGCTGCGTTCCTTATGATAGACAATCTGTTAGTCTCTCGATAAGTTCAAGTGCCTAGAGCACGGAATTATCGACAGTATCAAAGTCGACCTTCCAATTATACGAGTGTTTACTGTGACGTAATAGCAAGTTTAACACTGTGTTGTGCGTCATCACTTGAGGGAAAGAACTCTCCAGAAGGTTGAAGATCATTCCAGGAAAGTTAATTAAGTCCTCGGGGTAACATCTCAGAAGCATTGCTATTGTTTCTTGAAACAGCGTGCTCCCAACAAAGAGGGAGGAACGCTCGGCGACGGGCAGTACCCAAACTTTTGCCTTTAAAATAACTTTCTCTTTAGAAATATCTGTGTGTGTGTGTGTGTGTGTGTGTGTGTGTGTGTGTGTGTGTGTGTGTGTGTGTTGTGTGTGTGTGTGTGTTAAACCCATGGAACCAGAACTTTCTGAAAAGCAAAAGGATTCAGCTTGAATCACGTGCAATATCAGCAATGGCTATATTTACGGGTTCAATGCGGAACAACACACAAACGATGACATAGTAATGTACGGGGGTTATCCAGGAAGTAACGACCGTTTCGCTTTAATGTATTTAGAAAAATCTTATTTTTTGTATTCACATTGCTCTCTCTACCCTCTAGCATTGTGAGTATAAAAATTATTCCTACGAAAGTCTATTTTTCTGTGTTCTTCGAGATAGAACTTTCCGGAAATAGCTGCATTACACATTTCGTTATAGATACAAAGGGAATGGCGCTAGGACGCATACACTGGCATTAAAATTCAACATCCTTTCTGTGTGGCTCTTTTTAACAATATAACTCCAAAAACGAAAAGCAGGTTAAATATCAAACTTGGTATTTCGCTTCAAATCTTCCGAGGATTTGACACGAAGATTTTCAAGAAAGTTCCACTACCCTTTACATGGAAAAAAGATTCGTTATTTTATGTTTTCTCAAAAATTTCTCTGATGATTTTGGCTAAAATACCATGTGTTTAAAATATTTGCATGACAAACGAATATTCATGTTTTGAATTTTCTGCGAACAACCCTTGAACAACCCTTCATTCTGAGCGAGTTTTGTATAATTGATAAACCATAAGAGATACACAAAAAAAATCTAGATCTAAGGGGACAAGGTAAACTAAACTCATGGAAATTACACCTTAAGTGTGTTAAATTATCACTGCTCTTAAAGTTCTCAATGGTTTTTCCTGAACGTTTTATGAATTATTCTATAAATCATGATAATTATTTCAAGTGGTTGTTTGCATTGACACTTTATATAGCTGAGTCCGTAAAAATTATTTCATTCAGCAGAAAAATAATAAAATTTACTCTTAAAACATGTGATTCATGTACCTTTTACTCTGATACTACTTGCAATACAGAATCACACTTTTGCATGTTTGTTATTGGTATAATCAGCTATCTTCTGAACCTCAATTATTTAGTTATGTATATCAGTTCACTAGAAATTGAAAACGAAATTATTTGCAAAGTCAAAAAAGTAAAAATGTGGAAAATTTGCAACGTTTTTGCTTTCTTAATATCATAATACACATTATAAAATTATTATTGTGGTTCAGGAATTTTAACTATGTGTTGTATACATGTACTGAAAATTTCAGCTCTCTACCTCTCATACTTTGAGAAAAAGGTACATAAGTATCCAAACTGAACTTAAGGTTTGAACATTAAAATGCAACAATACTATGCAACGCACGGCGGATATGTTAACTGTTACTTTTATAGACTCGCGTTATTTGCTTGAAGTAAGGTCATCAAGGTGTCGAATTTCTGACCCATGCGTTTTGTCGCTAGGCAAATGCTGTCCCTCATTTCATCTCCAATCTCATTTCACTTCATCTTTCCACAGTTGGTCTCTTTCAAGGTTGGAAGTGTCAGCGATGGTGTTTCGGTGCAGGGAAAAAGGATGCTCTTTGCGACTCTCTTCGTCCCTCGGCTGGCTGCCAGGGTATCCGAACCCCTAGAGGGACGGGGTGGAGCCCCCCTTCTGCCTGTCCGTCTGCCGGAGAGCCTCTATCTGGAAACTTAGGGACCTGTCATTCTTGTGCCGCCACTCCTGGTTCCGGCCGCTCGGTGTGTCTTCTCGCCTCATCCTTCCTCCCGGGGACGCCTCCTTGTAGGGCATAGGTACCATATCCCCTGTGTGATCAGTGCTGTGTCCCCTCCGTAGACAATCCAATCCTAGAGCTGGCATATGTGGGACATAGTGATCACTTACACACTCTTCTGTTAACTCATCGAGAACATAGTTGGCGGCAAGATTATATAAGCACTGTGATAGAGCAGATCCTTGCATCATACCTCTTCAAAGAGCAGTTGTTTCAGTTTTGGCTCCGGATGTTTCCATTTGTGTTTGGTTCCCACTTTGCAAAGCCATTATTACATATATCAGCTAATGTCGAAAGAATTCCTTCGGACCTTAGAGAGAGATATTATGCAATTGTGAAATGACGAAGTGCAAAACAAACGACACTGTGCTGATTTCGGGAGACAATGGTTTGTTTTGCTGTTGTAGAGAAGTTATAGGTTCCCCCTGCCTAAACGAAGTTAATAATAGTGCTTCTATAGTGTTCAATTATTGAGCAAGTTGTACTACCGCTATTAATTGCCCTATATCAAGTTTCTGTTTGTATTTCCACTCAGTGGTCCCGTGCCGTAGATTTACGGCACGTAAAAGAACCTCAAGCCTCATAAAGGGGCCTGTGAGCAAAATTACCGGTCTTGGTTGGTTGGTTTTGTTTAAGGGCACTCAGCTTCTGGGACATTAGCGCCCTTCTATAACAGATCATGGCAAAGGCCAGAGATAAAGCTGAATAAAACAAATTAAATTACATAAATAATAAACAAATAAAATTGTAAGCAAAAGCCAGAGATAAATATCAATATAGAAATATAGCACAAGTCATATATAAATACAGATATATAAAACTAAGCCGATGAGTATAAAACACCTTATATTAAGATGATTAATTCAGCAATTGGACATTTACTTTAGAAACAAAATTAAAAATGCTATGAACCGCTTGCTTATCATCCGCTAAAACCTCTACAAGACTGCCCGTCAGTTGCAGAGTGTCCCGAAGATGTGCTAGAGCAATACACTCTAGCAACACGTGGCGGGCCAAAAGACCATCGCCACAAAGCGGACAAATAGGAGCAGATCGAGATATCGAGATGTCAATCTTATTGCTAACTATCTTGTAGATGCAAGGGGAATATGGTAGGTTTTAAGCGATAGTCAAATATTTTAAGAGCTGGTTGCTATGTGCAGTATTCCATTCTCTTTGCATTACCAGGACATAAAAAACGCTTATTCTCCATCTACTTCATGTTAATCCACATAAACATTTGCAGACTCTATCTTATTCCTAATTTTCTTGTAGATGTAAGGGTAATATACATTTACAAGGACAATATAGAAATACAGTAGCCTTTAAGCACATACATATCTCTTAATAGCTGGTTGCTATGTGCAGCACCAATCTCTTTGCCACAGATTAATACTCTTTGCATATACAAGACAAAAAAAATGAATAATGAATTCCCATTTGAGAAAATAAGTATTGAAAAATTTAAGGGAATAACAAGCAATATCTCGAAAATGATTCACTCAAAAAAAATGTATTTGACAAATTGTGTATTTTAACGCGATCTACATTTTTGTGTAGAAAAATTTTGTCTATCTCTTATGGTTTACCAGTTATGCAAAAGTCGTTCACAATGAAGAATACTTTTGGAGACATTCCCAGAAAATTCAAGATATACATTTTATTTGTCATGAAAATATCTTAAACGTGTGATATTTTAATCAAAATCGTTAGAGCCATTTTTGAGAAAATAAGAATTTTCGAAAAATGTTCCATGTAAAGGGTAATCTGCGGTGGGGGAATTTTCTTGAAAGGCTTCGTGTCGCATCTCTGGAACATACTGAATCTAAATACCAAGTTTTGTGCTTATCCGACTGTTCGTTTCTAAATTATGCTGTTCACAGACACACACACATGGACATGTTTCCAAAAATGCTTTTTTTTTGGGATTCAGGGGGTCTCAAAACATATATTTCCGGTGAAATCTCGGTATCGAATTTTTGGGTGGAATACAATACTTCCCCTACTTACTATACGTAGTAGAGAAAGTAATAACTGTGCGTAAAATTGCAGTGACTAATACGCAACCGAGTCAAAATCACCTCCTCGCGACGAGATACGCGAGAAGTTACCCAGTTTATCGGAAGGTACTTCACTACTCTAAGCTTATTTCCGCGGAGAGCCAACCACTCCTCGCGCCAGCACCGCTCCCCGCACAAGCCTAAAGTATTCCGACGTTACCCGAGGAAATTACCGGTCTTTCACGCCCAATGTAGAATGGGACGCTAAGGACCACAGCAGTTAAAGAGCGTTCATAAATAAAACTAAAATAACCACCAGCTAACAACCATTTTCAAAAACGCACTGCCTTTGTTTGCTTCCATGGCAATCAGAGAACCTGTGGTAAAATGAAATTCCGTCGGATGTAAACAAAGACTTACATCAGAACAGCGGATCCTCTTTGATGGTTAAAATCTAAAATGATTCGGTGCGGCATATATTTGATCCTTCTTTTGCACTCCATATGAAACAAAAAAGAGAGGACACTAAGCCCTCTGTCCACTTTATACTGTCTGCAGCCTCCAGCACTTGCTGTCGCGTTATACCTGCAGTTTCTCTTTGTGCTATTCTGACGCGACTAACGTCAACTCCCTTGGCGTTTCATTAGTTGCTTCCATTCTAACAAGCCGGTCTGTTACAAATGTTGAATAAGCCGAGGCCAGTGAACCAACACGATTACACCGGCAGTACCTTCCATGACCGCCTTTCACAAATAAATACCTGCTATTCATTACGTCGTATACAAATTGTAACAGAAAAATGTGTATTGCATTCACTTGACTTTCTCTATTCACTCTTCTACAAACAGTTCCTACAAAACCTTATTCTTCTATGTACTTCTTATAAATCGAGATAAACCTTCATTACACATTTATGCATTTCGTTGTTGCTTTAGGAAGGATACAGTAGGCTAGAGCTATAGTCAGATTTTTCAAAAGCGGATCGCTATGTAATGCCTTTTAAACTCCATGCTCTTTGCATGGAAAAGACGAATAGCAACTTAACATTTGGAAAAATCTTATGTGATACTCTCACATGAATTTCTCTACCCTCTATTTTATTCTTACTTGAGCTTATTTTTCTATCTACTACGTATAGTAAGTAGGGGGAGCATTGCATTCCACCCAAAAATTCGATACCGAGATTTCACCGGAAATATATGTTTTGAGACCCCCTGAATCCAAAAAAAAGCATTTTTGGAAACATGTCCGTGTGCGTGTGCGTGTGTGTGTTTGTGTGTGTGTGTGTGTGTGTGTGTGGACAACATAACTCAGAAACGAACAGTCGGATAAACACCAAACTTGGTATTTAGGTTCAGTACCTTTCAGAGCTGCGACCCACCCCAGATTACCCTTTACATGGAACATTTTTCGAAAATTTTAATTCCCTCAAAAATGGCTCTAACATTTTGATTAAAATATCATATGTTTAAGATATTTTCATGACAAATGAAATGTATATCTCGAATTTTCTGGGAATATCTCCAAAAGTATTCTTCGTTGTGAACGAGTTTTGCATAACTGATAAACCATAAGAGGGAGACAAAATTTAACTACACAAAAAATGTAAATCGTGTTAAAATACACAATTTATGTCACATTTTTTGTTGAGTGAACCATTTTCAAGTTATTGCTTGTTATTCCCTTAAAGTTTTCATTACTTGTACTTTTTCTCAAATGGAAATTCGTTATTCATTTTTTTTTGTCCTGGACATACAAAGAGAATGGAATACTCCACATAGCAACCAGCGTTAAAATATTTGACTATCACTTAAAGTCTACCATATTCCCCTTGCATCTACAAGAAAATTAGCAATAAGATTAACTCTCGATATTTCGATTAACATGAAGTAGATGGAGAATAAGGTTTGTAAAAATAGTTTGCACAAGAGTAGAGAAAGTCATGTGACTGTAACACATCAGAATTTTTTCTATCTACTACATTTTAATCCAAATAAGCATTTGCAAAAATAGCTACATTACACATTTCGTTACTGACACAAAGAGAACATCGATAGTCAAATGTTTAAGAACTGCACGCTATATGCTAGCCTTAAATTTCCATACTGTTTCCATGCAGTTGTAAGAAACAACTAAACGTTCACAGGGCTTTGAAGAATGACCAAGTATTGAACAATTTAAACCATTAATAACGATTATCTCGGAAATGGCTGAAGGCACAAAAAATTTATTGGAAATAAATTGCATGTTTAAAGAGATTTACATTTCTTGTGTAGTACGTTTTCGTCTATCCCTTAACGTTTACCAGTTGTACAAGATCATACAAAATATATTCGCAATGAAGAGGACTTCCTAGACAGAAATTTCAAGATATACATTTTATTTTTCATGTAAATATTTTAGAAAACAAAAAAATTCTAAAAATGTTCCATGTAAAGCGCAGTTTGGGGTGGCGGAATTTTCTTGAAAATCTTCGTGTCGCATACTTGGAAGAAACTGAACTTATATACCAAGTTTGGTATTAATCAGACTTAACGTATTTGAGTTATGCTGTTTACACACACACGGAGTTTTTTTCTAAAAATGCTGCTTTTTATTCAGTGATTTGTCACAAAATAATTTGATATAAATTGTTTTTGTTTAGTAAGATTTCGTCTCTTATGATTTACCAATTATACAAAAGTAATTCAGAATGAGAAGGAACCACCAGTATATTTGCAGAAAATTCAAGAGATATATTCTATTTGCCATGCAAAACTATTATTTTTTAATTACGTCGCTATAACTTTTGATAATATAAAAAATAAGAAAAATATTCCAGTAAAGACTAGTTTGGTGTGAGATTTTCTTGAAAATCGTGTTAGAACCCTGAAAGAAGCCGCACTTAAATACCAACTTTTTTTTGTTTTAATCAATATATTTTAGTACAAAATATTATGCTGGTGGTTGCTATGTACAATTTGGGCTGTGTTTTTATATAAATACTAATAAAACATTATTTTACAAAATGATCATGGATTACAAACTGTTTAGGGCCACTGTCATCTGAGTACACATGTACTTAGTATAGGGTCTTTCCTATCTTTGAACTTAATTAAAACGCGTTCTATAAATGATAAGAGGTTTATTTTTTTTAATTTTGGAACATAATTAATGGCATTACGTGTGGAAGAGAACATCAGTTAAGTGACCGCCGCGTCTTCGTTGGGTTGCGCGTATACGGTTGACCCAATTTTCAATGACAGAAGAACGTAAATTAGGTCCAGCTTCACGAATGACACGCGTGATGTTATTCATAAAATTGTTTACTGTTTCCGGCTTGTCGACATAAACTCGAGATTTACCATAACCCCACAAGAAGTAATCCAACGGCGTTAAATCACATGACCTCGGGGGCCAGTTAACATCACCACTACGGGAAATGATGAAATCTCTGAGCTTCTCCTTCAAAAGATCGATTGTTTCGAGAGCTATGACATGTGGCACCATATTGCTGGAACCAGATGTTTCCGAGATCCATGTCATCCAATTGAGGCCAAAAATAGTCCCTTATAAGAGCCCGGTATCTTTCTACATTGACAGTTAGAGCTTCTCCATCTTCATCTTGGAAAAAATATGGAGCAATGATTCCACCATACCAAAATCCACACCACACAGTAACCTTTCGGGGATGAAGTGGTTGTTCTTGAATCTTCATTGGATTGTGATTGCTTCAGTAGCGGCAATTTTGTTTAACACAACCATCCATCCAAAAGCGGGCTTCGTCGCTGGAGATGATTTTTCGACAAAAATCCGGGTCAGCTTGCAATTGCTCCATAGCCCAGTCAGCGAATACACGGCGCAACCTATGGTCGATGGGCTTTAGTTCTTGAGTCAACGCCATTTTTAAGCGTGAAACTTCAAGTCCAGATGCAGAATTCGCCAAGTTGTGGTCGGCGAAATCCCCAATTCTTGCGCTCGACGAGCAATTGATTTGTTTCCGTTCTCGCGTACACTCTCGCGAACGGCGCCTATGTTTTCGTTGAAGCGCTTACATCTATTACGTACAGCCGTTCTTTGATCGCTGACAGAACCACTTCTTTCAAATGTATCGATCAAACGCCGAATCGTTCTCTCACAGGGCCGATTATGCTCACCGTAAACTTAACGCAATACGCGAAAGGTTTGGCGAACAGATGATCCATTTTGATAATAAATTTTCACAATTTGTACGCGTTGCTGAATGCTGTAACGTTCCATGGCTATTTGTCAATAACAAATGACTGCTGTAACTCAATAAGAACGGCAGCTATCACATGTTAAAGATAGGATACTCTTGTTGAAAGACCCTATATATACATTTTCTGCACTGTTTTATGGGCAATGCATAGTACACAAATAAATTACACGCTAAACATATACACAAAACAATTAAATAGCAAGTACATGCCCCTGAATACACTAATAGCAGTTACATACTTTTTAAATACCACTCTAAAAGCTCATTCGCCCACGGTTCATAAAATTAAAATATTACAAACAATACTGCTCTGCTCTAGCTGTGCCTTGTGTACATAAAATAAAACTACTGTTTGATAGCTCGTTCCATTACCTACATTTATTTACACATGCAAAACTGTGGTGTCATTGCTATTAGGTATATCATATATTGCTAAACAGCGACGCCTTGTTAAAGTATAGTATTAGGTCATCTAGACACTACGTATGAGTATTTATTACTACATATCTATTGGAAAATGTTGAACAGGCATGTGCGGGAGGGAGAGAAGGTATTGCATTCCGACTAAAAATTCAATATTCGAGATTTCACCGAAAATACATGTTTTAAGGCCTTCTAAATAAAAAGAAAATTTGATGTGTTACACTCACATGACTTTCTCTACACTTGTACAAACTATTTTTACAAACGCTTATTCTCCTTCTACTTCATGTTAATCGAGATGTTAATCTTATTGCTAATTTTCTTTAGATGCAAGGGGAATATGGTAGGCTTTAAGCGATAGTCAAATATTTTAAGAGCTGGTTGCTATGTGGCGCATTCCATTCTCTTTGCATGTCCAGGACATAAAAAATTCTGATGTGTTACACTCACATGACTTTCTCTGCTCTTGTGCAAACTATTCTTACAAAGTCTTATTCTCCATCTATTTCATATTAATCGAGATATACATTTGCAGACAGGATCTTTTGACATGCAAAGAGAATTAAATTTTACACATAGCGACCAGTTCTAAAAATATTTAACTATCGCTTAAGACGTACAATGTTCCCCTTGTTTTGTAATTCAAGGGCAATATAGAAATACAGTAGCCTTTAAGCATCGACATATATATTAATAGCTGGTTGCTAGGTGCAGCACCATTCCCTTTGCCACAGATTAATACTCTTTGTATATCCATGACAAAAAAAAATCTGATTTGTTACACTCACATGACTTTCTCTACTCTTGTACAAACTATTTTTACAA
This sequence comes from Deroplatys truncata, assembly GCA_030765065.1. Classification (NCBI taxonomy): domain Eukaryota; kingdom Metazoa; phylum Arthropoda; class Insecta; order Mantodea; family Mantidae; genus Deroplatys; species Deroplatys truncata. The sequence goes on along the minus strand of CM060975.1, from coordinate 297,831,740 downwards.
ACTCTTATTCTCCGTCTATTTCATATTAATCGAGATAAACATTTGCAGAAACGATATTTTGACATGCAAAGAGAATTACATTTTACACTTAGCGACCAGTTCTAAAAATATTTGACTATCACTTAAGGCCTACTATGTTCCCCTTGTTTTGTATTTACAAGGGCAATATAAGCACAGACATATCTCTTAATAGCTGGTTGCTATGTGCAGCACCATTCTCCTTGCCACAGATTAATATTCTTTGCATATCCAAGACAAAAAAATGAATAACGAATTCTCATTTGAGAAAAAGTATAAGTATTGGAACATTTAAGGGAATAACAAGCAATATCTCGAAAATGGTTCACTCAACAAAAAAAATGTATGACATAAATTCCGTATTTGAACGCGATCTTCATTTTTTGTGTAGTAAAATTTTGTCTATCTCCTACCCAAAAATTCGATACCGACGTTTCACCTGAAATATATGTTTTCAGAACCCCTGAATCCAAAAAAAGCATTTTTGGAAACATGTCCGTGTGTGTGTGTCTGTGAATAGCATAACTCAGAAACGAACAGTCGGATAAACACGAAACTTGGTATTTAGATTTAGTATCTTCCAGAGAAGAGACACGAAGGTTTTCAAGAAAATCCCCCCACCCCAGATTACCCTTTACATGGAACATGTTTCGAAAATTTTAATTTTCTCAAAAATGGCTCTAACGATTTTGATTAAAATATCTAATGTTTACGATATTTATATGACAAACAAAATGTATATCCCGAATTTACTGGGAATGTCTCCAAAAGTATTCTTCATTGTGAACGACTCTTGCGTAACTGGTAAACCATAAGAGATAGACAAAATTTTACTACACAAAAAATGTAGATCGCGTCAAAATACACAATTTGTCATATACATTTTTTTTTTTTTGAGTGAACCATTTTCGAGATATTGCTTGTTATTCCCTTAAATTTTTCAATACTTATTTTCTCAAATGGGAATTCGTTATTCAGTTTTTTGTCTTTGATATGCAAAGAGTTTTAATCTGTGGCAAAGAGAATGGTGTTGCACATAGCAACCAGCTATTAAGAGATATGTATGTGCTTAAAGCCTACTGTATTTCTATATTGCCCTTGTAAATATATATTTCCCTTACATCTACAAGAAAATTAGCAATAAGATAGAGTCTGCAAATGTTTATCTCGATTAATATGAAATAGATGGAGAATAAGCGTTTGTAAAAATAGTTTGTACAAGAGTAGAGAAAGACGTGTGAGTGGAACACATCAGATTTTTTACTTTCTGAATAATTTCCGTATATTAAATCAATGTATAACGTAATAGCCTGAGTTGAAATACTTGTCCGGAAAGAAGGTAATTAGGAAGCCAGGTTAGCGAAAGTCATTAGTATCAGCCGAGAATAGAGAATGCATTAGCTTAAAGACTCTTGAAAGGCAGAGTTAAATTCAAGAGGTATGTGAATAGGCACGTAGGTCAATTCTGCAAAAGAGAAGTGAAAGGCATTTCTGAGAATATGTATGCGGGTATCTTAATCAGAGACATTCCCAGTAGGGTACACACTCTTCCTTGTACCGGCACTGCTATTTACATTCGTTCGTGCACACAGTTGTGCATACATTAGTTACTGATACCGCCACCGATATGTACTGCTCGGGTAATATTTTAAACGCTTAGTGACGCAGATTTAGCGGCTATTGCAAAGGATCTTTCCGATAATCATTTTAGGGACTCGTGCAAGATACGCTTCTAGTTTCTTTTATTGCGGAAACAGTTATTTCGAACCGTAAAATTGACACTGCAGAAGTCAGCAGGTATACTAATTCAGTGTTACGATTCATAGTCAGTTTCATTCTTTGTCTTCAAACGCTCGGCAACTGCTTCAATAGCTCAAGTATTAGATCACATCAAACTTCTCAAGTCAGTTTAAACTAGTGTTTTCCTTCAACAATACACGCACGCATACTCTAAGAGAAAGTACTTATAGCTCTACCACTGGAGCAGCTGGCGCAAGAGATAACAGAATGACAACATCAGAAGCAGGTAAAGTAAACCGCTTCAAAATTGCCGACCAACGTTCCCGTATCCCGTATATTTCGAACTGTCTGGAAATAGGTTGTGCGGCGGTATTCTTTGTTAGGTTTGTTTGAAAAATGCTACTGTTTATCTGCCGCACGTATAAAAGACAATTTGTCGCGGTCACTTCGTGTTATCTTTTACTGAGCGCCTGTTATTGTGTTTAATTTTTGGGTTCACTGTCCTCCGGCTAGCTATGATCTTTTTGGTCGAGCACTTATCTTATACAGGTGTGTAAACGGAAAGGAGTTTTTATCCAAAGATAACACTAATAAAAGAATTTGTTTTATACTTTTATTGTCTTAACACATTATTCACTTTCACATATTAATCTTGACACTCCCAAACTGAAACTGTTATAATAACTTATTTACTGCACATTATCAATTCGCGTACTTCAACTTTTTGTGTAATTAACTTTACGACACGAGAGATTTTCTTATAACTTTGCTACGCGTACACTGCAAATCGATAAACTATGCTATGTATTCACCATGACTTTTTCTGTTGAACTCAGCGACGTGTAACGCACAAATGTTTCCGATGGACTGAACGAATTTGACTCTGACTTAGCCCGTTTTATACTCCTACGCCCCAATATGCCTAAAGATTATAACCGAGCTGCTATTGGTTAATAAAACGCGCCAACATTAGCGTCTATTTTTTATATCCAATGAAAATTACGAAAACATATGCTCTAGGGAAAAATGTTCCAGCAAATTCCTAAGAAAACCGCGCCAATATTACGTCATTTGCTCGTCTCTAATAATGATAAACAGCTCACCCCCTCGCTACATTATTGCACGCTATTATTGTCATTTTCAGTAAGGCTGTATAAACTTACTTCTCGACAATGCTTACAATCAACAAACATCGCAAATCAATGTCACATAATAATGCATAATCACTCTTTACATTTACATAATTTGTGATACAAATTACTGCGTCAGTTGTAAAGTGACAAAACTAAGAAAATGTACATCTCTTTAAAACACACAATTTACGTCGAATATACTTTTGTGACATTAACCACTTCCGAGATATTCGTCGGTTTTCTTTAGAATTTTCATACAGTATACTCGTTTGATGTGCTGGGTCACCGTTTATTTGTTTCTCGCGATGCCACGCAAAAGTTTCCGCCAAAGATTTAACTAACGTTTCATCCTGATGTATCCCCCTTCAAAATGTATACTGAACCATTTCTGTGAACGTAAGAATTGTTTATAGACGAGAGATAAAATGAACGATAGTGGGTGGAGAATGTATTGTGGATTTTTTTGTAGCTTTTGGCTCAGTTTCTTGTTTCTAAATATATTACGACTTTTCAGGTAATTGCATGCCATGTACTCGCCTCTGTTACTGACCAATGACATTTCAGCATTCCACAAGTCTTTTGAATGACCTCCGCCGCGGTGCTTCGCTGGGTCGCGGTGATTGCGGACAATTCCGTAGACCCAGATAGCCTTGACAAAACCAATGTAGGTATATAACGTAGCAAGCGTGACCTAAGGAGGAAGGTTCGCTCTGCTATCGATCCAGCGGCCAGCCGCTTTCCACTGTTTGCGCAGCCCGGTAGCTCTTGTGTCAGCCGCATCAAGCGCTGCTGTCTCCCACCATGGCACTCCGTGATCTCATTGCACCGTTTACAAACAACCGACTGCATAAGGATTGCTGTTTTTTTCCATTGCTGTAATATGGTATCATCAAGAATACAGCGAAGAACTCATTTAAGGCTTTGGAATTAGGTTGCAATTTAACATGCTTGCCCATTCATAATGGCCATAATTATCGCAGTTTCCGAATTGCTGTACTCGGTTACAACACTTCAAAAAAGTAGTATTGATTTTTGTTTGTTGTTTTTTTTTTTGTTTACTTTCTCTACTACGTATACTAAGTAGGGGAAGTATTGTACTCCACCCAAAAATTCGATACCGAGCTTTCACCGGAAATATATGTTTTCAGACCCCCTGAGTAAACAAAAAAGCATTTTTGGAAACATGTTCGTGTGTGTGTGTGTCTGTGAACAGCATAACTCAGAAGTGAACAGTCGGATAAACACCAAACTTGGTATTTAGGTTCAGTATCTTACAGAGATTGACACGAAGGTTTTCAAGAAAATTCCCCCACACCAGATTACCTTTACATAGAACATTTTTCGAAAATTTTAATTTTCTCAAAAATGGCTCTAACGATTTTGATTAAAATATCATATGTTTAAGATATTTTCATGACAAATAAAATGTAGATCTTGAATTTTCTGGGAATGTCTCCAAAAGTATTCTTCATTGTGAACGACTTTTGCATAACTGGTAAACCATAAGAGATAGACAAAAATTTACTACACAAAAAATGTAGATCGCGTTAAAATATACAAGTACGTCATATACAATTTTTTTTTGAGTGAACCATTTTGGAGATATTGCTTGTTATTCCCTTAAATTTTTCAATACTTTTCTCAAATGGGAATTCGTTATTCGTTTTTTATGTTTGGATATGCAAAGAGTATTAATCTGTAGCAAAGAGAATGGTGCTGCACTATTAAGAGATGTGTCTATGCTTAAAGGCTACTGTATTTCTATATTGCCCTTGCAAATACAAAACAAGGGGAACATTGTACGCCTTAAGCGATAGTCAAATATTTTTAGAACTGGTCGCTATGTGTAAAACGTAATTCTCTTTGCATGTCAAAATATCGTTTCTGCAAATGTTTATCTCGATTAATGTGAAATAGATGGAGAATAAGAGTTTTAAAAATAGTTTGTACAAGAGTAGAGAAAGTCAAGTGAGTGTAACAGACTTTTTTGGGGGGGAGGGTTACACGCTAACATGCTGCTTACCAGTAACAGCTATTATATCTTAAGCAATCTTAAGGGGACAAGGTAGTCTGAACATATGGAAATTAGACCTTGAGTGTGTCAAATTACCACTGTTCTCAAAGTTCTGAATGGTTTTTCCTGAATTTTTTATGAATTACTCTATAAATCATGAAAATTATTTCAAATGGTTGTTTGTATCGATAGCTTATGTAGTCGAGTCCGTAAAAGTTATTTCAATCAGCTGAATTCATGTGTCTTTTTCTTTGAAACTACTTGCAATACAGAATCACACTTTTGCATGCTTGTTCTTGGTATAATCAGCGATCTTCTGAACCTCAATTATTTATTTATGTATATCAGTTCATTAGAAATTGAAAAAGGTCAAAATGTGGAAAATTTGCAATGTTTTTGCTTGCTTAATACGAGTATCACTTATATACATTATAAAATTATGATTGTGGTTCAGAAAGTTTAACTATGTGTTGTATACATGTACTGAAAATTTCAGCTCTCTACCTCATACTTTCTGAGAAAAAGGTACATAAGCATCCAAAAATGTTTTGAGAAAACTTTATTTAAAGTTTGAACATTAAAATTCTGACACTATTCAGTACATTCCAGGGTCGTAATCTGCACCTTCATTCCTGGATTGCCTTCTCTTGGTCCTAGACTCTTTTGTTATTTGCTGAACTGCTCGCTGGACATGATACAGTCGTTAGTTATTGAAAGATACAAAAATGTTCTAAAAAGGGGCGTTGCATGACAGCTTTAAAGGAATGCAGACTAGCATTTAAATAGTGTTTAAATGTCTTAAAAACCTCTTAACCCACAAATAGTATACATTTTCTGACACTGGAAATAATAGAGATTTTATTAGTGTCCAAAACAAAAAATGTGATTTTCTATTATTTCAGAGTACCTTGTCTCCTTAAGGCATTTACCTACAGTACGTAGAGAAAATATTGTACACCAACCAAAAATTCGATATCCGAACTTTACTGGAAATCTATTGAAAACAAAACAAAAGAAAAACATGTTTACAAAAGATCCGCGCGTGCATGTGCGCATAGAAAATTCATTCGTTTTTCTTTTATTTATTTTACATACCTCTGATGTGTTACATTCACATACCTCTCTACCTTGTATCCTAATGGCTATACAAACTATTATCAGAAAATTTATTTTCCTATCTACTTCATTTTAATAGAGACAAACCTTTGCAGAAATAGCTACGTTACACATTTCGTTATAGCTACAAACAGAACAGAGATACTCACATGCTTAAGAACCAGCTGCATGCTATATGCTGGCCTTAAAATTTTTCATGCAATCGCGAGAAACAACTGAAAATCGACAGGGCTCAAAAGTTGATTAAGTATTGAGCAAATCGAACCATTAATAACGTTTGGAAAATGGATCATACAACAAAAAAAAGTTATTTGAAATAAGCTGTTTTTAAAGAGATCAACATTTTTTATGCTATAGGTTTTCATCTATTGCTTAACGTTTACCAGTTATACAAGATTATACAAAATTCCTTCCTAATGAAGAGGACTTCACAGGCTATTCTCAGAAAATTCAAGATATACATTTTATTTGTCATAAAATATGTTTAATATATGGTATTTTAATCAAAGTCGTTATGGACATTTTCAAAAAAACAAAAATTTCGAAAAATGTTCCGATGAAGGATAGTTTTGGGGTGGGGGATTTTCTTGAAAATATTCGTGTCGCATCCTGGGAAGGTACTGACCTGGTATTTATCAGACATTTTTTTTTTTTTAGTTATTCTGTTCACAGAAACACACACGCAGACCGTTTTCTAAAAATGCTTTCTTTTCGTTTGTTTAAGTAGGCCTCAAAACATACATACATTTCTGGTAAAATGTTGGTTGGGATACAATACTTCCCCTCTATATGTAGTAGAGAAAGTAAAAAGAACAGAAGTTCCTTAGATATGGAAAGGTAGAACCAGACGACTGAACAAATCAGTGTCATAGCCGGGATTTGAACCACGGATCACCCGGTATCCGTCCGGTTGCTCTAGCCACTGAGCTATCATGGCAACATGCCGGCACTGCATTAAATTCCCCAACCAATTCGCATAACTCCCGGTAAACCACAAGGAGATCTCAAATTGTATTGATATGGCATGCCCCAATGGCGACTTACATTATTACAAGTACTTTAGGTCCCGGGCTTCATAGTTTCAACCACTATTAGGTCAATTAATGGTTGTGGCATGGAATTTTTCAGTCGTCTGATTTTACCTTTCCAACCTTGTCCAACACACGGCTTCTGTGGAAGAACAATTAATGCCATTACTTACATATGTTACTGGATATGCATTGATAGGTAAAGAAGAAATGAAGACATCAGAAAATAATTTAAAATGTATAGTACGAGGGCTGATCAACAAAGACTAAGACTGATTTTTGCCTGTAGCTTCCGTGATAGTTTCGTATCTGTAACATAAATATTTGAAAAGAGCGGGTTTTTATGTATAATGTTGGTAGCCGGCAGCACTCTCGTATTGGTAGGTTGGTAGTAATGCTCTATTTTGTAGACCCTACGTGCATTTCGCATACCAGACAATGGAGGTGATGCATTTTTTAAATTGATTATCACCGGTGATGAGTCATGGCTGCATCATTACGTTCCTGAAGGAAAACAAGCCAGCACAGGGTGGAAATCGCCAGGTTCTCCAACACCAAAAAAGGCAAAAGTTGTTCCATCTGCAGGGAAAGTGATGGTGATTACATTTTTTTGACTGTAATGGAATGATTTACCAGCATGCAGTTCCCCCTCACACTACTGTAACAGCAGCATACTACACGTCAGTATTGGCTACACTGAGGAAGCACATTGCAAAGAAACGACCAGAGCTTTCTCGGACTGGGTGGCGACTTCATCATGACAATGCACGGCCTCACGTCGCAAATCAAGTCATGCAGTTTCTGGCTCGATTCAACATTACCTGTGTACCACAACCAACTTATAACCCCGATCTTGCACCCTGTGACTTTTTTTATTCCCATCACTAAAGGCAAAGCTTAGGGATATTCGATTTGAGAACTCTGAAGCAGTGCTCAAGAAAAGTGAGGCGAATCTCAAGGACCTGACAAAGAATGGTCTGCAGCACGTGTTCAAGGACAGGCAGAGACGCTATAAAAAGTGCATCAAAGTAGGAGGGAACTACTTAAAATATCATGTAAACATTGAATTGGAGTAATAAACATCTGTGAAATAAAATCAGTCTGAGTCTTTGTTGATCAGCCCTCGTATTATAGAAGTTAATAAACGCTTAACGGAAAGATCATGTAAATAGAATGTCAATCACACATATAGTAAGAGCAGCCATGAATTATAATCCATTAGGAAGATGCTTGCGGACGTAAACATCTGTTGGGAAAGTCACTGATGAAGAAAAATTTACCAGTTGATTCATCATAGCGCGTATTGAAACTGCCTAACCGTTCTAGCACAATAAGCCCAAAGCTGAAGTGCGTCCGGAGCAATGACTGAAACCTGTATCGAACACATCTCGTGAATTCGGCACATACTTGCTTCCTTACGTTACTAACATTCTGAATTGGAAATATGTTTCAGGTATTGCTTAATTAAAAAATTAAATTGAGTTTTATTTATGGTCGCTCTTTAACTACTGTGGTCCTTAGCGTCCCATTCTATATTGCGCGTGAAAGACCGGTAATTTTGCTCAGAGGCCTCTTTATCAAGCTTGAGGTTCTTTTACGTGCCGTAAATCTACGACACGGGACCACCGGCCTTACTTCCCTTCCGAAGGAAGCCATGCTACGTATTTTTACGCCCGAAAAAATCCATCGCCCTCCGCTGGGTTTGAACCCGCGACGTCCGGAACTAGAGGCTAGCATGGTAACCACTACACCATGGAGGACGACAGCATTGCTTAATGGTAATATCGAAAATTAACAATTGTGAACCTTTTTTACTTTCTCTACTACGTATAGTAAGTAGGGGAAGTATTGCATTCCACCCAAAAATTCGATACCGAGATTTCACCGGAAATACATGTTTTGAGACCCCCTGATTTCAAAAAACATGTTCGTGTGTGTGTGTGTGTGTCTGTGAACAGCATAACTCAGAAACGAACAGTCGGATAAACACCAAACTTGGTATTTAGGTTCAGTATCTTCCAGAGATGCGACACGAAGGTTTTCAAGAAAATCCCCCCACCCCAGATGACCCTTTACATGGAACATTTTTCGAAAATTTTAATTTTCTCAAAAATGGCTCTAACAATTTTGATTAAAATATCATATAGTTAAGATACTTTTATGACAAATAAAATGTATATCTTGAACTTTTGGGGAATGTCTCCAAAATTATTCTTCATTGTGAACGACTTTTGCATAACTGGTAAACCATAAGAGATAGACAACAGTTTACTATACAAAAAATGTAGATCGCGTTAAATACACAATTTGTCATATACTTTTTTTTTTGAGTGAACCTTTTTCGAGATATTGCTTGTTATTCCCTTAAATTTTCTAATACTTATATTTTTATGTCCTGGACATGCAAAGAGAATGCAATGCCCCACATTGCAACCAGCGCTTAAAAGATTTGACTATCGCTTAAAGCCTACCATATTCCCCTTGCATCTACAAGAAAATTAGTAATAAGATTAACATCTCGATTAACATGAAGCATATGGAGAATAAGCGTTTGTAAAAATAGTTTGTACAAGAGTAGAGAAAGTCATGTGAGTGTAACACATCAGATTTTTTTTTTAAATAGGTACTTTATGGTAAGATCTCAACTTCAAACACCGTATCCAATATTTTACGGAACTTGAAAAAGAACTAGTCTGCAGTGCGTTGAAGTAGTTTCTCCTTTAAATTATAAGAAAGAAAACCCTGCTTATGGAATAGCAACCAAAATTATTATCTTGAAATCTGTAAATTTAGAACACAATTATTTATTGTTCCTATAGGCATAGGTTATACAACGCAGGGGAACAACTCGCGCACTGCGGCATTCATAAATGTATTATTTTTGCCACCCCTCAGGAGGAAAGGAGAAATAAAGGAACCACAGGAGGCTACAGGACGCAGGCAGACAGGTCACAGAGACGCGCATAAGTCTCTAATAGTTCCAGGTTCGAAGACTGGAGCTGCCTGGCGAAGCCGATGAACGACCATCGACCAAGTAGCCCTCGAATGTCCACGGGGAAGTACTCTTGCACTTGAGCAAGCATTCGCGTCAACTGTTCGGTACAGCCACACGCCACACGCCACGAAAGATGAGAAGCAAACAGAATGAAAGGGAAATGATGGAAAGAAAAAAGTGGTAGACAAAAAAAAACATCCCACCATTCGCCTACCGACCAGGTGAAACCACGAAAAACACAAAGGTCCTCCGTGGTGTAGAGGTTACCATGCTAGCCTCTAGTTTCCGAGGTCGCGGGTTCAAAGCCGGCGGAGGGCGATGGATTTTTTCGTGCGTAAAAAACCTTAGCATGGCTTCCTACAGAAGGGCAGTAAAGCCTGTGGTCCCATGTCGTAGATTTGCGGCAGGCAACAGGACCTTAAGCCTGATAAAGAGGTCTCTGAGCAAAATTACTGGACTTTCACACCCAATATAGAATGGACTGCAGTTAAAGAGAGTCCATAAATAAAAAAAAATCAACACAATCTATCACGCTTAAAAACAAAATGCCGCCTATACACTAACCTTCAGCACTACTTGCACAGAACGCACAGCAATGACTACTACGATCTTCCCCAAAAAGCAGACGAGAGAAAAAAGACCTGGACATTGCGGCTGAGAGTAATCGCTGGCTTTACGTTAGCGCCATCTCCCGGACCCTCTTTTTTATTCATCCTTGCTGCTTTATGGTCCATTATCCGTGCTTCCTTTTATCACCCTCCTTTCTGCAGCCCGCTGAAATTAAATTCTGCCTATCCTTATTGAAGCTGGGAGAAATTAAAAGGAGGAAAGGACAAAGCTAGTCTCTTGCTTTATTTCCACATCTGGAACACAGCACCGAGTCTGTGGGGTGTTATTTGACTTGCAGTTAACTGCAATACAGCGTCGTGGTGATCGGTAAGCACAAGGTGATCGATGCTCTTGGAGAAAACTCGCAGCAACCAAACCGTATATTCGCTACCACTAATGACGCTCTGTGTTCATTATGCTCTTTGTGCGTTCTCTGAACGTTTATGGGGAGATCAAAAGCCGCATCCCGGCATTGTTACATTTGCTAACTTCATAATGCATTATCTAAAAAAATCTGATGTGTTACACTCACATGACTTTCTCTACTCTTGTACAAACTATTTTTACAAACGCTTATTCTCCATATGCTTCATGTTAATCGCGATGTTAATCTTATTGCTAATTTTCTTGTAAATGCAAGGGGAATTGCTAGGCTTTAAGCCATAGTCAAATATTTTAAGAGCTGGTTGCTATGTGTAGTATTCCATTGTCTTTCCATTACCAGGACAAAAAAATCTGATGTGTTACACTCACATGACTTTCTCTACTCTTGTACAATCTATTTTTACAAACGCCTATTCTCCATATGCTTCATGTTAATCGAGATATCGAGATGTCAATCTTATTGGTAATTTTCTTGTAGATGCAAGGGGAATATGGTAGGTTATAAGCGATAGACAAATATTTTAACGCTGGTTGCTATGTGGCGCAATTCATTCTCTTTGCATGTCCAGGACATAAAAAAAATGAATAACGAATTTGAGAAAATGTATAAGTATTGAAATATTTAAGGAAATAACAAGCAATATCTCTAAAACGGTTCACTCAACAAAAGAAATGTATATGACATAAGTTGTGTATTTTAACGCGATCTACATTTTTTGTGTAGTAAAATTCTGTCTATCTCTTACGGTTTACCAGTTATGCAAAAGTCGTTCACAATAAAGAATACTTTTGGAGACATTCCCAGAAAATTCGAGATATACATTTCATTTCTCATGACATTATCTTAAACATATGATATTTTCATCAAAATCGTTAGAGCCATTTTTGAGAAAATTAAAATTTTCGAAAAATGTTCCATGTAAAGGGTAGTCTGGGGTGGGGGGATTTTCTTGAAAACCTTCGTGTCGCATCTCTGGAAGATACTGAACCTAAATACCAAGTTTGGTGTTTATCCGACTGTTCGTTTTTGAGTTATGCTGTTCACAGACACACACACAGACACACACACACACACACACACACAGACACACACACAGACACACACACGGACATGTTTCCAAAAATGCTTTTTTTGGATTCAGTGGGTCTCAAAACATATATTTCCGGTGAAATCTCGGTATCGAATTTTTGGGTGGAATGCAATACTTCCCCTACTTACTATACGTAGTAGAGAAAGTAAAAATGAATAACGAATTTGAGAAAAAGTATAAGTATTGGAAAATTTAAGGGAATAACAAGCAATATCTCGAAAATGGTTCACTCAACAAAAAATGTATATGACATAAATTGTGTATTTTAACGCGATCTACAGTTTTTGTGTAGTAAAATTTTGTCTATCTCTTATGGTTTACCAGTTATGCAAAAGTAGTTCACAATGAAGAATACTTTTGGAGACATTCCCAGAAAATTCGAGATATACATTTCATTTGTCATGAAAATATCTTAAACCTGTGATATTTTAATCAAAATCGCTAAAGCGATTTTTGAGAAAATTAAAATTTTCTTGAAAACCTTCGTGTCGCATCTCTGGAAGATACTGAAACTAAATACCAAGTTTGGTGTTTATCCGACTGTTCGTTTCTGAGTTATGCTGCTCACAGACACACACGGACATGTTTCCAAAAATGCATTTCCAAAACATGTATTTCCGGCGAAATCTGATATCGAAATTTTGGGTGGAATGCAATACTTCCCCTTCTGATGTGCTACACTCAAATGATGTTCCCTGCTTACTATAATTTATTTGTATATAGCTTCTACAAGCTATTCTTACGAATGCTTTGTTCTACCTACATCATCTTACTCGAGATAAACGTTTGCAGAAATAGTTTCATTACATATTTCGTTGTAGGCACAAGGGGGAGGGAAGAAACCGAAACGGTAGTCGGATGTTTAAAAGCTGGTGGCTATATACTGGCGCAGAAATTCCATACTCCCTTCATGGCATTGCAGGAAATAACTGAAGACGACTGCACTTTACAAAAATAACATATTGAAAACTTCAAACCAATAATAACGTATATCTCGAAAATAGCAATGCCACAAAATCATTATTTGAAATACATTGGGTGTTTTAAGGAGACCCACATTTTTGGTGTAGTAGATATTTCTCTCTCTCTCTCTCTCTCTCTCCCTCCCATATATTTTAGTACAGAGAGAGCTAATAAACTACGAACCGGCTGCGCGGCGGTTTTCCTGTCCGCGTCCTTGTCTCTCGTTGCCGTCTGCCGCTATCATAGAAAGGCGCGGATGAAACCATACAACATTTTTAAAACTACTTTTAAAGGCTTTACTTACCAACTTTATGAAGGAAAATGCTGAAACTGGCCACTGCCGTTGTCCATACATTTTTGGCACCTCTTTAGGAAACTATCCATCACTTGCCGTAGTTCACGTTGAGAAATTTCCTGGCGGATATTTTGTTTTAATTCGTCCAGGGTGTGTGTGTTTGTCTTGTACACATTTTTTTTTCCGAGTCAACAGTTGACACCCGTATATGTGTGAATACAATTTTGCCTCTTTTTTTTTTAGAGAATTAACAGCCAAAGGGCGTGATTTTGCCTTTTTTCAACATGACTCTGCAACAGCTTATACGACCAATCTTTCGATGAGAACAATTGAAAGTGCATTTGAGGACAGAATTGTAAGTAGAGATTTGTGGCCCCTTCGGTCCCCCGACTTAACTCCCTGCGATTTCTATCTCTGGAGTAACTTAAAGCAAATATACTCGTCCTCCGTGGACTAGTGGTACCGTGCTAGCCTCTAGCCCCCGTCGCGGGTTCAAACCCGGCGGGGGCGTAAAAATCCTTGGCATGGCTTCCTTCGGAAGGGAAGTAAAGCCGGTGGTCCCGTGTCGTAGATTTACGGCACGTAAAAGAACCTCAAGCCTGATAAAGAGGCCTCTGAGCAAAATTACCGATCTTTCACGCCCAATATAGAATGGGACGCTAAGGACCATAGTAGTTAAAGAGCGTCCATAAATAAAACTCAATTTAATTTAATTTAATTTAATTTAGGTCATGTGAGTGCAGCACAATAGTTTTTTTAATGTTTTGCCTTTAATTGTTTCACTCTTTAACTTTCGGAATGATATAGAGAGCTTTGTCCTTAAAAACAACTGATTGTGTTTGTAACTTATTGACTGTAGATTCTTATAACTGTTGGTTTTTACTGATTTTCATTAGGAAACACGGTTAAATTCATACTTCTAAACTCTGCGGAAGGTAGGGAATTATTCTAATTAGAGAAACATTTCTCTGACCTAGCTGGGAATCGACCCCGGGACATCTGGCTTGAAAATCCAAAACGCTCATCACTCGACCACAGAGTCTATTACATTTTTAATTTCTCTACTACGTATAGTAAGTAGGGAAAATATTGCATTCCACCCAAAAATTCGATACCGAGATTTCACCAGAAATACATGTTTTGAGGTGCCCTGAATCCAAAAAATACATTATGGAAACATGTCCGTGTGTGTGTGAGTCTGTGAACACCGTAACTCAAAAACGAAAATTCGGATAAACACCAAATTTGTTACTTGAGTTTACTATCTTCCAAGGATGCGACACGAAGATTTTCAAGAAAATGCCCCCGCCCCAGACTGCCGTTTCCATGGAACATTTTTCAAAAATTTTGATTTTTTCAAAAATAGCTCTAATGAATTTGATTAAAATAAGATATTTTTATGGAAAATTAAATGCATATCTTGAATTTCCTGGTAAACCATAAGAGATAGACAAAAGTTTATTATACAAAAACTGTAGATCTCGTTAAAACACACACTTTGTGTCACATACATTATTTTTTCTATTTCCGAGACATTCCTTGTTATTTGTTTGAGTTTTCCGATACTACTTTTTTCACAAATGGGAATACGTTATTCATTTTTATGTTCTGTACACACAAAGAGAATAGAATGCTCCATATAGCAACCAGCTCTTAAAAGATTTGACTATCGCTTAAAGTTTAGCAACTCCCCTTGCATCTACAAGAAAATTAGCAATAAGATTAACATCTCGATTAACATGAAGCATATGGAGAATAAATGTTTGTAAAAATAGTTTGTACAGGAGTAGAGAAAGCTAATTGTTTTACCCTTTAACTTTCGGGGTGATATCGAGAGCTTTGTCCTTAGATGGTGTTTGTAACTTTTTGACTGTAGATTCTTTTAACTGTTGGTTTTGAGGCAGTATTTTATATCACAACACTGTGAATGCCAGAGTGATTGTAATGTAAATTAGCATTATTGTATGACAATGATTTGAGATGTTTGTTAATTATAAGCATGGTTAGGAAATAAGTTTACACGGCCTCACTGAAACTGACAATAGGAGCGGGTAACAATGTAGCGGGGGGTGAGTTGTTTATCAATTATAAGAGACAAACAAATGACGTCAGAGTAGCGTGCCTTTCTTTAGAAATGGAGGGAATATCTTCCCTAGAGCATATGCGTTCGTAATTTTGATTGGATATAAAAATAGACGCTAATGTTGGCGCGTTTTATTAACCAATAGCAGCTCGATTATAATCTTTAGGCATATCGGGGTGAGGGAGTAGAAATATATGAAGCCAGAGACAAGTATCGCACAGTTCAACAGGATCATTCACGCGTTACACGTAGCACAGTTTTACAGAATCATTCACAAGGCAAACGTCGCGCAGTTCTACAGAATCTCTGCGTCGTAAAGTTGTGAAATACGCGAATTAATAATGTGCGGCAAATAAGTGATAACAGTTACATTCGAAAATACAACAGTTTCAGTCTGGCGTGTATCAAGAGCAATTATGTGAAATGAATAAAGTGTGACGGCAATAAAAGTGTAAAAACAAATTCTTTTATCAGTGTTATCTTTTAGTAACAACTCCTTTCCGTTTACACACCCTGTTTAAGAGATTTGCTCGACTGGGTAATAATAGCTAGCCGGAGGGCAAAGAACTCAAAATTCAAAATAATAAAACAATAAAAGGCACTCAGCAAATAAGATAACACGAAGTAACCGCGACAGTTTTTACTAATTTTCATTAGGAAACACAGTCAAATTCATACTTGCAGACACTGTGGAGGGAAGGAATTACTCTAATTAGAGAAACATTCCTCCGACCCAGTTGGGAATCGAACCCGGGACCTCTGGGTGGAGACGCCAAAACGCTGACCACTCGACCACAGAGGCAGTCTATTACACTTTTGTCGTTAATCTGAACCGCATATAATTGTGTTGTGGTGTATCAAAGCTTAGTTACATATATACAAGCTCTTCCCCTACATTTTAAAATATTGCACCTAAAGACCTCTGTGATCAGCAAGACACTGTTAAGATTCCACACGATCTCAGAATGTTTAACTACGCCAAAAACTTAAGTAGAAGCCCGCCAAAGTTATGTGCAGTGGTGCAATAAATGTGTGTGTGTTTACACGTTAAGTGAACTATACCATTGGGATGTACCGCCACATTACTGGCTTTAGGTCAATTTCCTGTTCCGGTAGCGTGCCGCTTATTGCGCTGCCAAGTGACGTCACGCTACGCTGATCCTGACAGATAATGTACCATAATGCATCCGGTTTTAACGTACTGTTATAATGAGCTAAGAAAGGGTTTAGATGTCAACAAACACACATGGTTTCCACTGGTCGATACAGTAATGCATAAACCAGCACATTCCGCTAAAGTAATCTACATATTTGAATTACTGATGGAGCTAACCGTAGGTAGTCAGATTCTATTTACTCTTTTTACTTTCTCTACTACTTAGAAACGAGCAGTCGGATAAACACCAAACTGGGTATTTAGGTTCAGTATCTTCCATAGATGCGACACTAAGGTTTTCAAGAAAATCCCCCCACCCCAGATTACCCTTTACATGGAACATTTTTCGAAAGTTTTAATTTTCTCAAAAATGGCTATAACGATTTTGATTAAAATATCATATGTTTAAGATATTTTCATGACAAATGAAATGTATATCTCGAATTTTCTGGAGATGTCTCCAAAAGTATTCTTCATTGTGAACGACTTTTGCATAACTGGTAAACCATAAGAGATAGACAAAATTTTACTACACAAAAAATGTAGATCGCATTAAAATACACAACTTATGTCATATACATTTATTTGTTGAGTGAACCATTTTCGAGATATTGCTTGTTATTACCTTAAATTTTCCAATACTTATACTTTTTCTCAAATGGAAATTATTTGACTATCGCTTAAATACTACCATATTCCCCTTGCATCTACAAGAAAATTAGCAATAAGATTAACATCTCGATTAACATGAAGCATATGGAGAATAAGCGTTTGTAAAAATAGTTTGTACAAGAGTAGAGAAAGTCATGTGAGTGTAACACATCAGATTTTTGTTGTATATTAGAACTTAAGGTAGATAATGAATTTGTGAAATTTGGAAAACCCAAAGCATGTAAGATATCTTACTGAAAGGTATCTCAATTATTACACAGAATAGCAGTAATGTTTTTGCCATGTTTAAAAATTCTAACTCGCATAGTTAGTTAAACATTAATTTTTATTGTGTAAAAAATGCATTGTTCTAATGAAAATACTCCATTCATATCAATAATTCAAGGTTTGCACTGGATTGAGTTTACAACAGTATGTCATATCAGATTTCATATTAATGCTGAGAATGCTGGGAAGGATTCTCACATCCCAAAATTTCGTGCCCCTCCATTTCATTCCATCCTCATTTCACTTCATTTTTCCTCCGTTAGCCTCTTTCAGGCTTGGAAGTGTTGGCGATGGTGTGTCTGTGCAGCGTGGCAGGGAAAAAGGATGCTGTCTGTGAACTTTCTCAGTCCCTTGGTTTTCGGCTGCTTGCCGGGATAAAGGACAGCCTTCTCGGGGGGCATTACACCCTATGTGAGGCGGGGCTTCCGGTCTGCCTGTCCGACTGCCGGGGCGTCTATATCTCGAAGTTGTAGGGACCCCCTCTGGGGCATCGGTGCTATATCCTCATTCCTGGATCGGTGCAAAATCTCTTCCGCTTCACAATTCAATCCAAATAGATGCAATATATTGAGAATTATATGGCAAAATTTAAACAATTAGCCAAAACATTACGCGTTCAGTAGTCATTGCAGCTTCATTCTATTAAAATTTAATATAATTATTATAATAATAATAATCCACGTTGCCAGAACAAGCGAGAACAAACTAATTACATTTATAAACAATTAACATATATTTAATATTTAAGTATAACAATAGACGGGTTCCACTTGAACTTCCAAAGTAGAGATGGTTGAGACCGCAGAAATGAAACTTGCAATAGTTTTGAAGTTTCACCTTAATAATTAGATTGAACTTTTGTTCAAATAAAATGAAATTTAGTTAAATAGTAACGTAATGGAGGCATTTAGAAATTAAAAACCTTCTCTGCATACTTCCATAGGATAGGATAGAACTAGAAACGAGTAGCTAGCACCTCGAGCTACGCAGATCTTTTGTACGTAGGCCACTGAAGGGGTGCCCCCAGGAAGGATGAGGATGATAGGAGACAGAAGGCAGCCGGATCAGGAGCAACGACAGGCAGAGGGGCAGCGTCCCTACCATTTATAGATTTGAACTCCCCGGTTGGTGCCTGGTGCAGCTGGCGCCCGTCCCCCTGTGAGGACCGGACTCGGAGACCGCTCGCTGTCCGGGGAAGAAGATTTTCTTAGAGCATTATTTTCCCCTAGCATGCACACGCCGAGACCTCCTGCCGACAGTTGCCGAGAACAAGCAGATGAAAGGTGAAGTGAAATGAGAATGGAGGGACAGGAAATTCGGTGGATGTAATGATTCTTCCCACCATTCGCCTGGCGACCCGGGGAAACCCCCGAAAAACCCATGGGTCAGGAAGGTGGGCCTGGGGAAACGAAGAATACGGGCCACAGACGAAACCACCTGAGCCATCCTGCACGGTAAGGATTTATTAAAATATTCCACTGTTTTATTACTGCAGAAGAACTTGCTAAAACAATTTCTCTACGAGAATCCAGCTCCGCACGCACGCTAGACATTACAACTCACCGTCATATACATTACCATATGACAGCATTTATCATCTTATCACGTGGAGGAAGCCGTATCTGTACAACAGCACGTGATATAACACTGCTTTGTCAAATGAAGCCTTCCGTTCATAACCCGACCTATATATAGCTTTGTCTCAGAAGAAGTACTGAACGGAAACCATTTCCTTACATAGTTGAGTTCACAGTTCAATCGTATGATTTTACCGAATGGTTCCTGCCTTACTAATGATAATAACTCAACAATGAAACTTTGATAAATACCATGTTTGGTGTTTAATTTCAACATCTTCCGAATCGTTAGAGCCATTTTTGGTAAACTCAACACTTTCGAGAAACAAAATCCATGTAAAGGGTAGTTTGGGATGAGGAATTTGAGGAGGATGAGGATGAGAATCCACACAGACCGTTTTCCAAAAATGTTCTTTTTTTCTTTTACTTTCTCTATTACGCATAGTAAGTAGGGGAAGTATTTTGTTCCACACAAAAATTCGATACCGAGATTTCACCGGAAATACATGTTTTGAGGCCCCCTGAATCCAAAAAAAAGCATTTTTGGAAACATGTCCGTGAGTGTGTCTGTGAACAGCATAACTCAGCAACGAACAGTCGGATAAACACCAAACTTGGTATTTAGGTTCAGTATCTTCCAAGAATGCGACACGAAGGTTTTCGAGAAAATCCCTCCACCCCAGATTACCCTTTACATGGAAGATTTTTCGAAAATTTTAATTTTCTCAAAAATGGCTCTAACGATTTTGATTAAAATATCATATATTTAAGATAATTTTATGACAAATAAAATGTATATCTTGAATTTTTTGGGAATGTCTCCAAAAGTATTCTTCATTGTGAACGACTTTTGCATAACTGGTAAATCATAAGAGATAGACAAAATTTTACTACACAAAAAATGTAGATCGGGATAAAATACACAATTTATATTCTATGCATTTTTTTTTGTTGAGAGAACCATTTTCGAGATATTGCTTGTTATTCCCTTAAATTTTTCAATACTTATTTTCTCAAATGGGAATTCGTTATTCATTTTTTTTGTCTTGGATATGCAAAGAGTATTTATCTGTGGGAAGGAGAATGGTGCTGAACCTAGCAACCAGTTATTAAGAGATATGTATGTGCTTAAAGGCTACTGTATTTCTATATTGCCCTTGTAAATATATTATCCCCTTACATCTACAAGAAAATTAGCAATAAGATAGACTCTGCAAATGTTTATCTCGATTAGCATGAAGTAGATGGAGAATAAGCGTTTGTAAAAATAGTTTGTACAAGAGTAGAGAAAGTCATGTGAGTGTAACACATCAGAATTTTTTTACTTTCTCTACTACGTATAGTAAGTACGGGAAGTATTTCATTCCACCAAAAAATTCGATACCGATATTTCACCGGAAATATATGTTTTGAGACCCCCTGAATCCAAAAAAAGCATTTTTGGAAACATGTCCATGTGTGTGTGTATCTGTGAACAGCATAACTCCGAAACGAACAGTCGGATAAACACCAAACTTGGTATTGGGGTTTAGTATCTTCCAGAGATACGACACGAAGGTTTTCAAGAAAATCCCCCCACCGCAGATTACCCCTTACATGGAACATTTTTCGAACATTTTAATTTTCTCAAAAATGGCTCTAACAATTTTGATTAAAATATTATACCTTTAAGATACTTTCATGACAAATAAAATGTATATCTTGAATTTTCTGGGAATGTCTCCAAAAGTATTCTTCATTGTGAACGACTTTTGCATAACTGGTAAACCATAAGAGATAGACAAAATTTTACTTCACAAAAAATGTAAATCACATTAAAATACACAATTCATGTCATATGCATTTTTTTTTTTTTTTTTTTTTTTGTTGAGAGAACCATTTCTGAGATATTGCTTGTTATTCCCTAAAATTTTCCAATACTTATACTTTTTCTCAAATGGGAATTTGTTATTCATATTTTTTGTCCTAGTAATGCAAAGAGAATGGAATACTCCACATAGCAACCAGCTCTTAAAATATTTGACTATCGCTTAAAGGCTACCAATTCCCCTTGCACCTACAAGAAAATTAGCAATAAGATTAACATCTCGATTAACATGAAGCATATGGAGAATAAGCGTTTGTAAAAATAGTTTGTATAAGAGTAGAGAAAGTCATGTGAGTGTAACACATCAGATTTTTTTTATTCAGGGCGCCTCAGAACATGCAGTTCCGGTGAAATCTCGATATCGAATTTTTGGGTGGAATGCAATACTTTACGTAGTAGAGAAAGAAATTAGACTAGTTTGCATATCCACTAATAAACGTCGTGTAACTGTAATACACCAGATTTTTTTATTCAGGGGCCTCAAACATGGATTTGTGATGAAATCTCGATATGGAATTGTTGGAAAGTGTATATATTTTATTCCAAATTTGGATTAGGGCTTGTAGCGTTGTTAAAAGTCTCTCACGGTTGAAATGCTGCAAATCTTAGGTTTGCGTCTTTTCCTTTCTTATCGTTCTATATTTCTTCAATTCCTGTCACATCGTGCGAATACCGGATTTTATAAATGCTATAATCCACATTTCCTATGCGGTGCACGTTTTAAAGCAGGAATAAAATGGAAGAAAGGGAAATGAATCTGGAATATTTCAAATTCCACTTGCAATTTCTCGCCACCGTTTGGTACGCAGACAGGCTTTATATTAAAGTTGGCAGGTGCGGTTAGTGAACAAGTAGGGCATCCCTTGCCTGACCTATTTTTGTAGACCAGCTGATGCACGACGTCGTCCTCTCAACTTGGGACGCTATCAACACAGACAGGCTTCCCAGACTTCACGGAATCCTTTTAT
This sequence comes from Deroplatys truncata, assembly GCA_030765065.1. Lineage (NCBI taxonomy): Eukaryota > Metazoa > Arthropoda > Insecta > Mantodea > Mantidae > Deroplatys > Deroplatys truncata. The sequence goes on along the minus strand of CM060975.1, from coordinate 297,809,764 downwards.
ACAAGTTACGTGGGGATTTGGATGTGAAATGTTATGTACTTTGAACTGCGAGGTGCATGTGTTGCTGCCATGAAGCAAGTGTTTGTAGGCAGGAAACAACTCTCTACACTAAATACCGTCTTCGAGGACAATATAGAGCACAGAGATGTGCTTGATCCAAGCCCTCTGGCTTAGTAATTTGAAAAATCTGATGTGTTACACTCACATGACTTTCTCTACTCTTGTACAAACTATTTTTACAAACTCTTATGCTACATCTATTTCATAATAATCGAGATAAACATTTGCAGAAACGATCTTTTGACATGCAAAGAGAATTACATTTTACACATAGCGAACAGTTCTAAAAATATTTGACTATCGCTTAAGGCCTACTAGCTTTCCCTTGTATTGTATTTGCAAGGGCAATATAGAAATACAGGTAGCCTTTAAGCATAAACATATCTCTTAACAGCTGGTTGTTATGTGCAGCACCATTCTCTTTGCCACAGATTAATACTGTTTGCATATCCAAGACAAAAAATTTTGATGTGTTACACTCACATGACTTTCTCTACTTTTGTACAAACTATTTTTACAAACGCTTATTCTCCATATGCTTCATGTTAATCGAGATGTTAATCTTGTTGCTAATTTTCTTGTAGGTGCAAGGGGAATATGATAGGTTTTAAGCGATAGTCAAATATTTTAACGCTGGTTGCTATGTGGCGCATTCCATTCTCTTTGCATGTCCAGGACATAAAAAAAATGAATAACGAATTTGAGAAAAAGTATGTGTTGGAAAATTTAAGGGAATAACAAGCAATATCTCGAAAACGGTTCACTCAACAAAAAAATGTATATAACATAAATTGTGTATTTTAACGCGATCTACATTTTTTTGTGCAGTAAAATTTTCTCTACCTCTTATGGTTTACCGGTTATGCAAAAGTAGTTCACAATGAAGAACACTTTTGGAGACATTCCCAGAAAATTCAAGATATACGTTTTATTTGTCATGAAAATATCTTAAACATATGATATTTTCATCAAAATCGTTAGAGCCGTTTTTGAGAAAATTAAAATTTTCGAAAAATCTTCCATGTAAAGGGTATCCTGGGGTGGGGGGATTTTCTTGAAAACCTTCGTGTCGCATCCCTGGAAGATACTGAACCTAAGTACCAAGTTTGGTGTTTAGCCGACTGTTCGTTTCTGAGTTATGCTGTTCACAGACAGACACACAGACACACACACGGACATGTTTCCAAAAACGCTTTTTTTGGATTCAGGGGATCTCAAAACATGTATTTCCGGTTAAATCTCCGTATCGAATTTTTGGGTGGAATACAATACTTACCCTACTTACTATACGTAGTAGAGAAAGATAAAATGAATAACGAATTTGAGAAAAAGTATGAATATTGGAAAATTTAAGGAAATAACAAGCAATATCTCGAAAACTGTTCACTCAACAAAAAAATGTATATGACATAAATTGTGTATTTTAACGGGATCTACATTTCTTTCTGTAGTAAAATGTTGTCTTATCTCTTATGGTTTACCAGTTATGCAAAAGTCGTTCACAATGAAGAATACTTTTGGAGACATTCCCAGAAAATTCGAGATATACATTTCATTTCTCATGACAATATCTTTAACATATAGTATTTTAATCAAAACCGTTAGAGCCATTTTTGAGAAAATTAAAATTTTAGAAACATTTTCCATTTAAAGGGTAATCTGGGGTGGGGGATTTTCTTGAAAACCTTCGTGTCGCATCACTGGAAGATACTGAACCTAAAGACCAAGTTTGGTGTTTATCTGACTGTTCGTTTCTGAGTTATGCTGTTCACAGACACACACACATGGACATGTTTCCAAAAATGCTTTTTTTGTATTCAGGGGGTCTCAAAACATGTATTTCCGGTGAAATCTCGGTGTGTAATACAATACTTCCCCTACTTACTATACGTAGTAGAGAAAGTAAAAAGACAATTACAACAAAATCTTATCAGGTAGAGAAATCTGTGAGGAATGGGGCTATGTGAATTCCTAAACTATCGGAGAAATGAGATGCCTTAGTTCCTATAATTGTATAGGCTGGTGTGGTTAAAAATGCTATCTTTGTTCTTTGTTTAAAATTAAAACATTGTCAAACAGCTAGGCATTAAAACAGGTATGTCAAGTTACAGTTTTGAATAATGCCTTCATCAAGAAATCGTCATCCTAACAAATGCGTATCCATTCTAAGCAGTAAGAAACCGCTTACAGGTTACACACTGACCACAGCCTATAGTCAGCATGACTATGTCTTTCGAGTCTCTGGATAAAAAATTAGATGAGTCTATGATTACACGTATAGTTGCATTTATATCCCGCCTTTAACCACATGGGTCTTATTGGTGGCCTTTTCTTTGGAACTTATTGCCTATTGACAATGTGTTAACTCGTGTAATTCTTGTCTTTGGATTTCTTACACTTTTGGTTTTTTACTTCTCTACTGCGTATAGTAAGTAGAGGAAGTATTGTATTCCACCCAAAAATTCGATACAGAGATATCACCAGAAATGTGTGTGTGTGTGTGTGTGTGTGTGTGTGTGTGTGTGTGTGTGTGTCTGTGAGCAGCATAACTCAGAAACGAACAGTCGGATAAACACCAATCTTGATATTTAAGTTCAGTATCTTCCAGAGATGCGACACGAAGGTTTTCAAGAAAATCCCCCCACCCAAGATTACCCTTTACATGGAACATTTTTCGAAAATTTTAATTTTTTCAAAAATGGCTCTAACGATTTTGATTAAAATATCAGATGTTTTTTGCATAACTGGCCAACCATAAGAGACAGACAAACATTTACTACACAAAAAATGTAAATCGCGTTAAATATACAACTTATGTCATATACATTTTTGTTGTTGAGTGAACCATTTTCGAGATATTGCTTGTTATTCCCTTAAATTTTCCAATACTTATAGTTTTCTGAAATTGAAATTCGTTATTCATTTTTTTTTTGTCCTGGTAATGCAAAGAGAATGGAATAATCGACATAGCAACAGCCCTTAAAATACTTGACTATCACTTAAAGCCTAGCAATTCCCCTTGCAGCTACAAGAAAATTAGCAGTAAGATTAACATCTCGATTAACATGAAGCATATGGAGAATAAGCGTTTGTAAAAATAGTTTGTACAAGAGTAGAGAAAGACATGTGGGTGTAACACATCAGATTTTTCTGTATAGTAATGCTAATTATGTTTCATGATTGATAGTTCTTGTTTTAGTTTCTTTTAGATAACTTAAATTAAATGCCCTTACATTTAATTAAATTTATAATTTTAAAGGTTTGTAACAGTAAATCAGCATTCTAAATGTATTATTAGACAGCAAGGCCTAGAAGTAGAACTTCTAACACACACAAGCTAAAAGCTTTAGTGCGATATTGTGCAGTGTGACCAACTTTGGTTTCAAGTCCAATCACATGGCAATGACCCCTTTGTATTTGCACATGTTTAATAACTCGACTTGGACTAAATAGGTTTTACTTTTCATTATACCCTTATACATGATTAATTTCTCATGGCGCTCGTATTGTCTGTTCACGCTGCAGAGTTAACCTATATGTAATTTTGGCAGCTTTGTTTGATCTAAAACATTACTCTTTTATCTAGCCTGCATAAGGATTAAATGAGGGAAATTATAAATTCAGAAGAAACTGAAATGAAAGTGAAATAACAGAAGCAGCAGAAAGAATAGCACTATAAGTACTTACCCCAAGCAAAAAAAAAATCCAGAAAGCAGTATGATTTAGCATTTAATCCCTTAATTGGCTGGTGTAATTTCACTGAAAATGCCTGCTAGCGAATCAACAAAACATCTCATATCTCGCTTTTTAATGTCATTTTTCTTGTTTCAAGAAACGCGTTCTAAACGTGATCTCTGTTAGTTTCAGGAATCAATATATCATAGATGTTTTACAAATTCGAGTGCAGTCTAAAAAATCTGATGTGTAACACTCACATGACTTTCTCTACTCTTGTACAAACTATTTTTACAAACGCTTATTCTCCATATGCTTCATGTTAATCGAGATGTTAATCTTATTGCTGATTTTCTTGTAGATGCAAGGGGAATTGCTAGGCTTTAAGCGATAGTCAAATATTTTAAGCGCTGGTTGCTATGTGGCGCATTCCATTCTCTTTGTATGTCCAGAACATAAAAAAATGAATAACGAATTCCCATTTGAGAAAAAGTATTGGAAAATTTAAGGGAATAACAAGCAAGATCTCGAAAATGGTTCACTCAAAAAAAAATATGTATATGACATAAATTGTGTATTTTAACGCGATCTACATTCCTTGTGTAGTAAACTTTTGTCTATCTCTTATGGTTTACCAGTTATGCAAAAGTCGTTCACAATGAAGAATACTTTTGGAGACATTCCCAGAAAATTCGAGATATACATTCTATTTGTCATAAAAATATCTTAAACATATGATATTTTAATCAAAATCGTTAGAGCCGTTTTTGAGAGAATTAAAATTTACGAAAAATCTTCCATGTAAAGGGTAATTTGGGGTAGAGGGATTTTCTTAAAAACCTTGTGTCGCATCCTTGGAAGATACTGAAACTAAATACCAAGTTTGGTGTTTATCCGACTGTTCGTTTCTGAGTTATGCTGTTCACAGACACACACACACACACACACACACACACACAGACATACAGACAGACACACAGACAGACACGTTTCCAAAAATGCTTTTTTTGGATTCAGGGGATCTCAAAACATGTATTTCCGGTGAAATCTCGGTATCGAATTTTTGGGTGGAATACAATACTTCCCCTACTTACTATACGTAGTAGAGAAAGTAAAAATGAATAACGAATTCCCATTTGAGAACAAGTATTGGAAAATTTAAGGGAATAACAAGCAATATCTCGAAAATGGTTCACCCAACAAAAAATATGTATATGACATAAATTGTGTATTTTAACGCGATCTACATTCCTTGTGTAGTAAACTTTTGTCTATCTCTTATGGTTTACCAGTTATGCAAAAGTCGTTCACAATGAAGAATGCTTTTAGAGACATTCCCAGAAAATTCAAGATATACGTTTTATTTGTCATGAAAATATCTTAAACATATGATATTTTAATCAAAATCGTAAGAGCCATTTTTGAGAAAATTAACATTTTCGAAAAATGTTACATGTAAAGGGTAATCTGGGGTGGGAGGATTTTCTTGAAAACCTTCGTGTCGCATCTCTGGAAGATACTGAACCTAAATACCAAGTTTGGTGTTTATCCGACTGTTCGTTCTGATTTATGCTGTTCACAGACAGACACACACGGACATGTTTCCAAAAATGCTTTTTTTTTTATTCAGGGGTTCTCAAAACATGTATTTCCGGTAAAATAACGGTATCGAACTTTTTAGTGGAATAAAACACTTCCCCTACTTACTATACGTAGTAGAGAAAGTAAAAATAGTAATTTCTATTTGAAAATATTTACGTTCTGGTATGACTTATGTAAGATCTATTGTATATTTAATATAGAGATGTTACGTGTTTGAAAACTTGATGCAATTTTCAAAAATTCATAAAGGTAATAAAATAAATTTTGAAAAACACCAGAATGTGTAAAGTATAATATTCTTGGTTCTTTGTGCATATTAAAATAAGAATTTTCTCACGGTTAGTTTCACAGCTAGAACTTTCGAAAGCGGACACGAATACTCTCTGATCTGTATAATTTTCATAACATATTATTCTGACTGAAACAACAGCTATCTGTTAGTTGATGAAATGAAGTACTTTGATCTTCTGCTTCAGCCAAAGGTTCGTGTGACTGTATTGCCAACATAACCTGGCTGAGGCGCACGCAAGCAAGCGTTACCCTGGGCAAGGACAGAGATGGCTACACCGTGTTTACTAAATATATTGAGAGCAGGTCAAGTGCGGTCATGGGGTCAAGGGTTTGGACGAAAGCCCGTTATTGCCTTTAATACAACCGCAACCAAAGTAACCATTTTCGATTTTGGATGAATAACTGAGGTTAACATTATAAATAGACGAAAGCAAAAATACCGTTTCTTAACAGTTTTGTTTCTATGTGGTGCTACCTTAAACTCCAAGTAATTATCATGAAACTGTTTAAACACGGTTTCGGATGAGTTTGTGACAAATTTGAGGCATTAGAGGTGCTGTCAAATTGAATAATTTTTGCTTATAAACCCATGTCCTGTGACCCTTTTGTAACCACTCATATATACCCTTAATTTCCTGACTTTTTGGAGTTCTCCTTCAATCAATCCTAAGCGTAGATCATAGGTGTTCAGATCGTCATCCTGGTAGATGGATACTTAAAAGGAAGTCCTGTTGCTTGGCTATCCCGTTCTTCAGACCTCCTTGTCAATTGGAAATGTGCTACTACTTTATTTACTTTCTCTACTACGTATAAAAAGTAGGGGAAGTATTGCATTCCACTCAAAAATTCGATACCGAAATGCATTTTTTGAGGTCCCTGAATCCAAAAACAGCATTTTTGGAAACATGCCGTGTGTGTGTCTGTGAACAGCATAACTCAGAAACGAACAGTCGGATAAACACCAAACTTGGTATTTAGGTTCAGTATCTTCCAGAGATGCGATACGCAGGTTTTCAAGAAAATCCCCCCACCCCAGATTACCCTTTACATGGAACATTTTTCGAAAATTTGTATTTTCTCAAAAACGGCTCTAACGATTTTGATTAAAGTATCATATGTTTAAGACATTTTTATGGCAAATATAATATGAGAAATTATGTGGGAGGTGGTATATCCTGTAAATACTTTTCACACTATTTTACATTGCCTGGACAATCCACAAATTTTGATGGTGAAGTTGTTGCAATACAACGAGCATTAGAACAGATATACTACAGGACTGATATAAAAGAAAATAAAGCAGTTGTTCTCACAGACTCAGTTTCTGCCAAGAACGATATGATCGTCCAGATGAATCTTATAACAATAAGGATGTGAGATCTTATTATAGACTACTACAAGCAAAATTTCAACAGATAATATTACTGTGGGTATCAGTACATGTGGGAGTGAATGGTAACGAGACTGCAGATTTTCTACCCAAAAAGGGTGCAGTGTTATACTCAAAACCTATAAAGTCTTGTGGACTAGATATGAAACTAAACAATGTCAAAATTAATACAGAACAAAAATACCAACTTAATATTTAAAAGTAAGTTACTAATAAAAATCTGATGTGTTAAACTCACATGACTTTCTCCACTCTTTTACAAATTATTTTTACAAACCCTTATTCTCCATATGTTTCATGTTAATCTTATGGCTAATTTTCTTATAGATGCAAGGGGAATATGGTAGGTTTTAAGCGATAGTCAAGTATTTTAAGAGGTGGTTGCTATGTGGAGTATTCCATTATCTTTGCATCACCAGGACAAAAAAATGAATAACGAATTTGAGAAAAGTACAAGTATTGGAATATCTAACGGAATAACAAGCAATATCTCGAAAAATGGTTTTCAGTCAAAAAAAATGTATATGACTTAAACTGTGTATTTTAACGCGATCTACATTTTTGTGTAGTAAAATTTTGTCTATCGCTTATGGTTTACCAGTTATGCAAAAGTCGTTCACAATGAAGAATACTTTTGGAGACATTCCCAGAGAATTCGAGATATACATTTTATGTGTCATGAAAATATCTTAAACATATGATATTTTAATCAAAATCGTAAGAGCCATTTTTGAGAAAATTAAAATTTTCGAAAAATGTTCCATGTAAAGGGTAATCTTGGGTGGGAGGATTTTCTTGAAAACCTTCGTGTCGCATTTCTGGAAGATATTGAACCTAAATACCAAGTTTGGTGTTTATCCGACTGTTCGTTTCTGAGTTATGCTGTTCACAGACACACACACATAAAAGAAATAGTACAAAAAAGCCATTAGACATGACTATCTGGTGGAACATCTACATAGATTTGGTTTTATGAATGACAAAACGTGTAAGATTTGCAATGCTGACAAGATTTTAAATGGAGAACACCTACTAGAATGCCTAGAATTGAGGAAAGCTGTACCAGATGGGAAGATACGCAATTTATATTGCCTAGCTAGAGAAAAATTGATGGATCAAAATCCTGCATATTAGATCAACAACAACATATTCTCACGAACCAGAACTTTATAGTAATTTACACAGCCCGTTCCAAACCATCCAGAAAAAAAACACTTTGGAATAAACAACTTATCTTTAAAGTAGGAGAGGCCCTTAATGAGTTCTTTAGAATCCCCGTTTGTAATACTCAAGATCTGATTTGATGTCAAGACAAATGATGTTAGCTTTAGGGTATAGTATAGTCGAGAGCGGTACAATCTCGTACATCCAGGTCTCGCTACCCTGTGATATATTTCTCATCCGGTCCCGAATTTAATTACAGAGGCATTTGAACTCCTGCCAAACCTCCACTCTCTCCTGTAATGTGTGGGGACTTGAAAAGGTTACTAGTTACAAGGTTCGTGATTTTGTAATAACGTTCAGCGTGCCTCCCTTATGTCTATATAACGACACTGGTTAACGGAAATCATTCGCCGTCTGGCGTTCTCATGCGGACATCCTTCGGAACCGTGCTCGAGACAAAAGTAAATTACTTCTAAACTACGTGGCGTTCGCGCCAGTAAGTTGAAAACAAAGTTCAGGTAAACAATAATTACTGGCTCAGTCTTTTTTGTGGAGAGACACCATAGGAAAAATGTGCGTGGTTGTCTGTTTATCTCATGTTTCCTGCACGCCATCTGATATGTCATATAATTTTCTCTACCATTAAAAGTTCTAACGTCCCCCATATAACTATACTCTTTCTATAAAAACGCAACTTTCTTTTCCACTTTACTTCATTCTCTAATAATACTTTGATAGCTCTATAATTTATCTTGAGATAGAACACTTAAAAACGTGTTCATGGTGTAAGGTGTATTGCCTTAAATGATATTTTTACTTTCTCTACTACGTATAGTAAGTAGGGGAAGTATTGTATTCCACCCAAAACTTCGATACCGAGATTTCACCGGAAATACATGTTTTGAAACCCCTGAATCCAAAAAAGCATTTTTGAAAACATGTCCGTGTGTGTGTGTGTGTCTGTGAACAGCATAACTCAGAAACGAACAGTCGAATAAACACCAAACTTGGTATTTAGGTTCAGTATCCTCCAGAGATGCGACACGAAGGTTTTCAAGAAAATCCCCCCACCCCAGATTACACTTTACATGGAACATTTTTCGAAAGTTTTAATTTTCTAAAAAATAGCTCTAACAATTTTGATTAAAATATATGTTTAAGATGTTTTCATGAAAAATTAAATTGTATATCTCGAATTTTCTGGGAATGTCTCCAAAAGTATTCTTCATTGTTAACGACTTTTGCATAACTGGTAAACCATGAGAGATAGACAAAATTTTACTACACAAAAAATGTAGATCGCGTTAAAATACACAGTTTATCATATACATTTTTTTGAGTGGACCATTTTCGAGATATTGCTTGTTATTCCCTTAAATTTCCCAATACTTATATTTTTTTTGTCCTGGACATACAAAGAGAATGGAATACTCCACATAGCAACCAGCTCTTAAAATATTTGACTATCGCTTAAAGCCTACCATATTCCCCTTGCATCTACAAGAAATTTAGCAATAAGATTAACATCTCGATTAACATTAAGCATATGGAGAATAAGCGTTTGTAAAACAGTTTGCACAAGAGTAGAGAAAGTCATGTGATTGTAACACATCAGATTTTTCATCGTCTTTTCGCCTCTTGAAACTCTTGATCTTCAAATGGATTGAACTTTATATAATATTCCCTAAAATACCTACATTTTAGCTGAGACATTCTACATTGCTTTTATGGCACCAATATGAGGAAATCAAACGGACAAGAGTACAAGATATACCTATAAAATTAACTAGATAATTGTGTTTTTAAATAATGTTCATAATAAACCCATGAAATGAAACAAGTTAGCATTCTTACACCATAGACAAAAGAATAACGAATTCCTACTGCAAGTTCCGCACGCCAGATGGCAGTAAATAATACCTATATGATCAAGTTGCTAATCAAACAAACAAACCAACGCCACTTATTTTGCAAATAAATATAAATGTCAACCTCCGTGGTCTATTGGTACCATGTTCTAGTTCCCGACATCGCGGGTTTAAACCCGGCGGCGGGCGATGGATTTTTTGGGCGTAAAAATCCTTAGCATAGTATCCTTCGGAAGGGAAGTAAAGCCGGTGGTCCCGTGTCGTAGATTTACAGCACGTAAAAGAACCTCAAGCCTGATAAAGAGGCCCCTGAGCAAAATTTCCTATCTTTCACGTCCAATATACAATGGGACGCTAATGACCATAGTAGTTAAGGAGTGTCTTTAAATAAAACTCAATTAAATAAATATGAATGTTTGATTTTATTATAATAATCATGATTTTTGGGTAAATCACTTCATTTTATTCGTAGAATAGTTTTAGCAAATGCCACTCATAACTTCCAAATCCTTTACATAAATTAATCGATGATTTTGGAAACCACTGGTGCCATTACTGCAGATAATAAGCACATACCTTATCATAACAGATGTTAGAAATGTGGTCCCTCTCTACCCACAGATTTCTGGCATCTTCTCAGGAAATTTGAATTCACATTTTTGAGTTCAATATCGGAAATTGCATGAATTTCTACTCCGATGTTTGCTTTTAGTTCTTACAATGTAAGAACATTATTTCTATTCTGGATGGTCACTTGATACACGAGTGAAATAAAAGTAAATAATTCTCTGTGTAGAAAAAAGCAAATTCCTACTACTTGACTGAGAAACTTGTGTCTTTAATTTCTACTTGCTTTACTGAAAAAAAATGCAAGACAAAACTGCAGTGTCAAGTATGAGAGCCATTCCTTGGAAGTAGATATATAATGTGTCAAAATTATTAAGTTGTTATACAAATATTGACCGACGTGCATATTTAAAATTGAGGCAGCATTATTAACACTTAAATGATTTTATTCAAATTATATAATATGTAAATTCAATAACAGCCCGCCTTAAAGCAATATGTGTATGTAACAATATCTAAAAAGTGTATATTGTAGCGGACCAGGTTGAGCACCGAGTATTGCAACATATGTTGTAAACCAGCGCAAGTGTGGAAACCAGGTTAACAGAACACGTCCACGCTGCACAACGCCGAGTCAGCGCCTCTGTACGTATTTATACTACAGGGTTTTGACTCGGTCGCGAGAGTTGCCAGAGAGTTATGCGAGCAGTAATCGCGAGCAGTTATCAGAGAGTTGCATGGCAGTTATCAAAGAGTCGTCAGATCAGTTGTCAGTCTCGAGACCCGTCGCCACCAGTTAACCAGGTAAGCATGCGACTCATCTGAGTTCTGTTTATTTGCCCGGGCTCCACCACATTGTAACACCCCACGGGGGTGGTTGCCCCCGCAGTAGGTGATTACACAGGGGGGTTGGTAGCTCAGAGGTAGGGGGGATGCGTCGGTACTGGGATGGTAGGCAGGCCAGGGTGGCGTTCCAGGATAGGGGGTATTTAAATGAAGCACAGGGGATGCATTGACCCAATAAATTATATTGTTACCTTAAGTGAGTACATTCGGTTTGGGGTGAGGCCCCGGCAAATAAACAGAACTCAGATGAGTCGCATGCTTACCTGGTTAACTGGTGGCGACGGGTCTCGAGACTGACAACTGATCTGACGACTCTTTGATAACTGCCTGGCAACTCTCTGATAACTGCTCGCGATTACTGCTCGCATAACTCTCTGGCAACTCTCGCGACCGAGTCAAAACCCTGTAGTATAAATAAGTACAGAGGCGCTGACTCGGCGTTGTGCAGCGTGGACGTGTTCTGTTAACCTGGTTTCCACACTTGCGCTGGTTTACAACATATGTTGCAATACTCGGTGCTCAACCTGGTCCGCTACAATATTACCGTCATTGTATATGTTTATATTATTTTATACATGTGTAATAACTTTATGTGAATATATTACGTAATTTAATAATGTAGGAGCTGTGAGAAATAGGTTTAAAGTTGCTAACATTGAGGTAACCTTTAGGCAATAATGAGTAAGAAAGTTTAACAGTACTACTTATGATTCTTGGAGTAACAATAATGTAATTTTAGTGACAGTTTATAAAAATAGCCAATCATCAACCAGAAAAAGCTTTAGTTAAATGCAGGTATTCTATTGGAGTAGGATTAGCCAATCAGAGACTTGAAATACAGAAATTTACAAGTTTAGACGGTTGAAATCAATTCAGTTGCCTGCAGACAGAGTTAATAACCAGACGCAAAAAGTGTCCTCAAGAAATATAATATGTATTCGTGTGAGACGAAAAGTAAGTTACGTGTTAAAAAGTACAATTAATTAATAAAAAGAATCTCACAGCTCTCTATATCAGTGAATTATTATGTTAATCGTATTAAGTATTAATAAAAAGGAGTGAATTAAAAACTTAAAATCTGTGTAAGCCTACATTCTTGTCGCATCACGCCCTGCCAAGACATCCATGTCTCTAACAATAATACTGATGCAGCCGAGGCAAACATAAATATATAATATTTAAAGAAACAGCCAAATTACAAAGTTAATATTTTTAAACTTGGGGGAAAGGCCACCTGAAAGTACATTTGGGGCGAAGGCTACCGGAAATTGTTTACAATACGTGCGGTTGCAACTACTACAAGTTCGGCTCCCCAACAGTTGAAATACAACTACATTCTTTTTCAACTTGGCGTCCATACGTGGTGCAAACAGCTCCTTCAAAATAAACTTCTTCAAAATGCAAGTTAAATGTGAAGAAAAAGAAAACAGTAAAAAACAGATAAACCGCCTCTGATTAGCTGAACAAATTTGATCTGACTTGGCGCAGTTTAGTAGAAATTGCCCATACCCTGTTAGTTCCCCTGCTCATCCAGAGTCGTCCTCCGTGGTGTAGTGGTTACATGCTAACCTCTCATTCCCGAGGTCGCGGGTTCAAACCCGGTGGAGGGCGATGGTTGTTTTTGGGCGTAAAAATCCTTAGCGTGGCTTCCTTCGGAAGGAAAGTAAAGCCGGTGGTAGATTTACGGCACGTAAAGGAACCTCAAGTCTGATAAAGAGGCCTCTGAGCAAAATTAGCGGTCCTTCATGTCCAGTATAGAATGGGACCTCAGCAGTTAAATAGCGTCCATAAAAAAGCTCAATTTTTGTTCATCCAGTGATCCCAACATGCGCATCTCCCTCTAGCTGGAAGAAGTTTTCTAAGAATTTAATATTTCTCTGGTTTATCCCCTGAGAACATTCCGCCAAAATATGCACCCAATCTTCATCCCCACTACAAAATGAACAGATTCTCCTGCTAGAATCTTCAGTCATTTTCTGTGCCCTCCAATATAAATCATGCCCTTTCTTTCTTGCTAACGTACGACCAGTCATCCTACCAACTGCAACACCTCCACAAATTTTCAAATCTACCTCAATGGTTTTTAAGCAATACCACATGACATTGTACTAAATGTGATGTAACAGAATCAACGAAGTGCAGGTCGCATCAATCCTTGACGTACGCAGAAAACGGCTTCCAAATCTGAAGGCTTTGTAGGCCATCAGCGGATCCAGCAAACTGGCTATTACATCTTTACGATCGACAATATATCGCTAGGAACCCCTTTTACACAATCGTGTCTCTTCTTGGCCCTATAGAGTACGGACGCAAACAATGAAAGCGTATTTTATAAATTTCATACAAAAGTCATGGTTGCCAGATTATATATCCCCATTGTATACTTCGTTACTGCATGTGTGTTATAAAGTATTATCACTACTTTATGTGTATATCAATTTATTACGCCTTTAAAATGGCTGCTATCATTTTAATTCGTCAAAATGCCAGTTTAAATTGATAACAGAACATGTATTGTTTTTCAGCTGTTGTATCTCGTGATTGTACTAACTGAAAGACTTTTTGAAATAACGTTAGATTTCATCTTACGAATACCCTTCATGCATTTTAACCGTTAATTTTGACCAAAAATTTGAAATTCACATTTCATAAAAAAAAATCTGATGTGTTACACTGACATGATTTTCCCTACTCTTGTACAAACTATTTTTACAATATGCTCCATACGCTTCATGTTAATCAAGACCTTAATCTTATTGCTAATTATCTTGTAGGTGCAAGGGAAATATGGTAGTATTTAAGCGATAGTCAAATATTTTAAGAGCTGGTTGCTATGTGGAGCATTCCATTCTCTTTGTATGTCCAGGACATAAAACGAATGAATAACGAATTCCCATTTGAGAAAAAGTACAAGTATTGGTAAATTTAAGGGAATAACAACCAATATCTCGAAAATGGTTCACTCAACAAGAAAACGTATATGACATAAATTGTGTATTTTAAAGCGATCTACATTTTTTGTGTAGTAAAATTTTGTCTATCTCTTATGGTTTACCAGTTATGCAAAAGTCGTTCACAATGAAGTATACTTTTGGAGACATTCCCAGAAAATTCTAGATATACATTTCATTTGTCATGAAAATATCTTAAACATATGATATTTTAATCAGAATTGTTAGAGCCATTTTTGAGAAAATTAAAATTTTTGAAAAATATTCCATGTAAAGGGTAATCTGGGGTGGGGGGATTTTTTTGAAAACCTTCGTGTCGCATCTCTGGAAGATACTGAACCTAAATACCAAGTTTGGTGTTTATCCGACTGTTCGTTTCTGAGTTATGCTGTTCACAGACACACACACGGACATGTTTCCAAAAATGTCTTTTTTGGATTCAGGGTGTCTCAAAACATATATTTCCAGTGAAATCTCGGTATCAAGTTTTTGGGTGGAATACAATACTTCCCCTACTTACTATACGTAGTAGAGAAAGCAATAAATGATTTTTAATAGAGAAAATTATGTGAATTTAACACATCAGAATTTTTAATGAGATCTGAAATAAGGCATTTCCTCTCATGATTTTCTAGTTGTACAAACTTATGCAAAGTTAGACACAACGAAGGGGACTTCAAGGATATTCGCAAATAATTCAAGATATACCTACGCTGTATTCCAAAAGCTAATATTGTGACGTATCAAAGTATTGTCATACCAGATGCATTATTGTGTCGCATTGTCGACAGCATTATTGGGTGATTTTGATTATTCCTTTCGGCTGAATGAGCCTTCTCCTTTGGCGCGGAACACGCCAGAGAGAGAAGGCTTTGTTTGAATCTCGCCCAGTATGACGCCAACCCTGGCTAGCCAGCTTGCCTAGACAGGGTTGGAGGGGAGGATATATATTTAGAATTATTTGAATGTGAAGAAGGTATTTTGTTGTATTGCTATTATTTGCCCCACGCTTTCGGAGCCAAATTTGAAGATTTGTTGCTGCTACGTATGGAAAGCCAATTTGAAATAGGAGTTGTATTATATTTCGACTGTTGGGGAGCCGAACACTTGAAGTAGTTGCAACCGCACGTATGTACCCGGTAGCCTTTACCCAATTTTTAAAATATTAACTCTGTATTTTTACTGTTTCTTTAAATATTATATTTATGTTTGCCTCGGCTGCGTCAGTATTTATTTTTTAGAGACATGGATATCTTGATAGAGTGTGGTGCGGCTGAAGAATGTAGGCTTACACAGATTATAATTTTTTATTCACTTTTTTTTTATTAATTCTTGACACGATTTAAATAACACTTCACTGATATAGAGAGAGAGCTGTGAAATTATTTTATTAATTACTTGCACTTTTTAACTCGTAAAACTATTTTTCGTCTCACACGAATACGTATTAAATCTCTCGAGGACGCATCTCGCATCCGGTTACAAACACTGTCTGCAAGCAACTGAACTGATTTCTAGCACCTAAATTTGTAAATTTCTGTATTTCAAGTCTATGATTGGTCATTCCTAATCTAATAGAATACCTTCATTTAACTAAAGTTTTTTTTTGTTGTTGTTGATGCTGTTTTTTTTTAAACTGTCTCAAAAATTGCATTATTGCTTCCAAGAATCATAAGTAGTATTGTTAAACTTTCTTACTCAAGGTTACCTCATTGTTAGCAACTTTTAACCTATTATTCTCACAGCTCCTACATTATTAAGTTATGTAATACATTCACATAACATTATTACATGTATACAATAATATAAACATATACAATGACTGTAATATACACATCTAATGTATTGTTACATACACATATTCCTTTAAGGCGGGCTGTTATTGAATTTATATATTATATACTTAGACTGAAATCATTTAAGTGTTAGAAATACTGCCTCAAATGTGCGCGTCACTTTATATGTGAGAGTGTAAGAAGCAAGTCGCGTGTGGCCAGTCCTCGATTTCGAGGCATCTACCCTCATCCTTTGTTTCTCTAAATGTTATGTAGGGCCGCCAAGTGCTTTATCAATAAATTACAGGTAATGTGTGTTATGTAATATTTGTGTATTTGTCAAAAAACCTCACGCCTTCTTCTGAATGTAGACACCAAGGTACCGGTCCTCTCGCCGTTTGTGAGTTACGCTCCCCCATGTGCGTGTTGGGGTGATCAAAATATAGTAATTTGCTGGAAACCTTTTGGCCCTCACCCCAGAAAAGAAACTTTTTCCAAATAAATAGAACTTTGGGATGGGGTGGGGACTTCTGGTATTACGTTTCGCATTAGAATTACCTAATGTCTTAAAATAGGACTGAAAAAAGGTGAAATACAGATATTAGCATGTCATTACCTATGCACCCAGCTGTTAGGAGCAGCTTTCTCCTAATTCATGCACAGCGCTTCTTTATCGCAGGCATTACTGTTATTATTCTAATCCGACAAAGAAAACGAAAGCACATTTCAAGCGTATCATAATTAACTTCCATTTTTCTTCTCAATAGGGCTTATTCCGGCCATTTCAAAGCGCAGTGTGGTAGACCTGAAGGGCCAATAATTGCAGCAGGTGAAGCATGTACTCGAAAAACAAAGGTTACACACACAATAAAATGGAACTTCCAATGGGCTAAACAAGGCAAGTCTCATTTATTGCTGCTGTTTCGCTGATTGTGTTTAAATACTGCCGCCATTTTCTTTCTTCTCCAGTTTCTCGAAGATAAATAATATTTGGGCGGTTGCCTCAGATAACTTGCACATTTCTCTACCTAATTTTAATGAAATATGTTAAAAAATCTGATATGTTATACTCACATGACTTTCTCTACTCTTGTACAAACTATTTTTATAAACGCTTATTCTCCATATGCTTCATGTTAATCGAGATGTTAATCTTATTGCTAATTTTCTTGTAGGTGCAAGGGGAATAGGGTAGGTTTTAAGCGATAGTCAAATATTTTAAGAGCTGGTTGCTATGTGGCACATTCCATTCTCTTTGTATGTCCAGGACATAAAAAAAATCTGGTGTTACACTCACATGACTTTCTCCACTCTTGTACAAACTATTTTTACAAAGTCTTATTCTCCATCTATTTCATATTAATCGAGATAAACATTTGCAGAAACGATCTTTTGACATGCAAAGAGAATTACATTTTACACATAGCGACCAGTTCTAAAAATATTTGACTATCGCTTAAGGCGTAGTATGTTCCCCTTGTTTTGTATTTGCAAGGGCAATATAGAAATACAGTAGCCTTTAAGCATAGACATATCTCTTAATAGCTGGTTGCTAGGTGCAGCACCATTCTCTTTGCCTCAGATGAATACTCTTTGCATATACAAGACAAAAAATGAATAACGAATTCCCATTTAAGAAAATAAGTATTGAAAAATTTAAGAGAATGACAAGCAATATCTCGAAAATGGTTCACTCAACAACAACAAAATGTATATGACATAAATTGAGTATTTTAAGGCGATCTAAATCGTTAGTTATTTTTGAGAAAATTTCCGAAAAATGTTCTATGTAAACGGTAGCCTGGGGTGGGGGGATTTTCTTAAAAACCTTCGTGTCGCATCTCTGGAAAATACTAAACCTAAATACCAAGTTTGGTGTTTATCCGACTGTTCGTTTCTGAGTTATGCTGTTCACACACACACACACACACACACACACACACACACGGACATGTTTCCAAAAATGCTTTTTTTTATTCAGGGGATCTCAAAACATATATTTTCGGTGAAATCTCGGTATCGAATTTTTGGGTCTTTTTACATGATTAATTTCTCACGGCGGTCACATTATCTGTTCACAATTCAAATCGCCATTATTTAATTTATCGCAATGCGTTGTCCAGTTAACCTGCTCCTTGAACTTCCTTGATCTGAATCCTTAATATTTTACCTATCTCATGAATAATAGATAAAATGGCGGTAGGTACGAATATGGATGAAATTGAATTCCAAGAGCCGGATAAAATTCTGGAAGGCGCCGAAAGGGTAACATTGGAATTGCTATGGGCCGGGCCTAGGCCTTAGAGCTTGGTTCGAGTCCGTGCAGACCTTTAATGGGTAATGGTTCAATATCTATCGCATACTTAAAATGATTTAAGAAAGAATCATTGGCTTTAAGAGATGTGAACACTTAGACAGCCTGAAAACCTCCCTTGTTGCCTTTTTAAGACACCTTCTTATAGAAAATTCATCACAATATGTCAACAAACTACCCCATTTTGTTAACATTTCGCATGCGCAAAAGAAACTATTAGCGTAATCCGCAAAAATAGCGATATTTCTACATTTCTATCATGCCCTTTATTTGAAACCAACACATATATACGCGTGCACACACACATTAACCTAAATGTCGTAAGCCTAACATACAGCTAAATTTTGCCTTATACTCGCTTCTTTCTTGCAATTATTACTTTATTCTCAAGCCCGAACCAGGCCGCGAGCCGTGACTATTTCTGTAAACTGGCTATACAGTTGGTCCCATGGACCTGAGTGCATTCCTTATCAGACCTCTCAGCAGGAGAAAAAAATTCCATGTCAGAACCGAAAATTGTTCCCGAATCCTTTCGCACCGCAGGCAGCAGCGCTTCATGGACTGCTAATGATGATGATAATAATAATAACCATTAACTGAAAGATAATTTCATTTAAAAAAATTGCACAGTCGGGCCCGGGCCGGGTGGTACAATAGGTATAACCTACTGGGCTTGGGCTTGGTTCGGTCCGGGCCGAGCCAAAGAATTTCGGCCCGTACAGACCTCTATTACTGATTTTCTTCAGTAATTAGTTATGAAAGCGTTTAAATTAAGAACAAAATAATTTCATTAAAATAAAATTGTTCAATCGGAACTGGACCAAGTGATACAATAGGTACAACTTACTCGGCTCGGACTCGGTTCGGTTCGGTCCGGTCCGGTCCGGTCCAGACCTGTATTACCCGTTTTCTTCAGTAATTAGTTATGAAAACGTTTAAATGAAAAACAAAATAACATATTTTCATATTGGAAGTTCTTTCTCTGAAGTGGTTACAGAAATAATGAATCCAGTTGCATTGATATTATGAATGAAGCCGCAACAGAACAAATTAAAGTATATGTGTGTTTATATTCCTCGTTTTTATAATAATTACCAAAGACCGGAACTTGGGCAGAATGCCTTTTTAAGTGTGTCAAAACTATCTTCAATTTGAAAGTGAATCTGTACGAATTATAACCTTGTGATTGAAATGTCACAGTTTGATGTTGCCTTTTTCAAATATAAATGCTTTTTGTTGCCTTTCTTTCATGATTTATCTACTATTTATTAATTATTAAACATTTCCTTCAGGTACATTTGATTTCAATAACCATTGGTCCGTGACGAAAGTTAGTTCGACGAATGTATATTATTGCCTTTAGTTGCAAACAACGTAGGCGTCATTCATTCAGTTCATTATTTCCTTTGCAACAATGAGCGCTGCCGCGCAAATGAATGTATAGATTACAGAAAGCGTTTGAATTACCGCTTGTGTTTATTTTAAAAGGCAACAATGAGTGCGAGTCTAAATTTGTTTTTCCTTCAACTTTCATTGCGACGTTGTTGTACCTAACAGCAAGGTGCCGAAATTCAGTGTTTCTTTACGCAGTAAATAACAAAGTTACGTTAATACTTTTGTACCGACGGTAAAGTACTCACATGCAAAATATGCGAGCAGTCAGGGAACTACGAAAAGAAGTATTTTATATCACAGCATATCGGCACAATCAAACACAAAAATGCACTTTCCAAGGCTACACGGAAGATTTCTTTGCTTCCAACAGTAATTGCAACATCGAGTCGAAAATCCCAGTTTGCATTCGACTTATTAGCTTTCCTCAGCGCCGGAATCCCTTTGTGGAAATTAAGAATCCTACATTATCACCGTTTTTGAAGTATACTAACCAAACTGTACCTAGAGGGTCAAGTTTGCGAAAATGTTACTTAACCGAATGTTACGATAACACATTTTATTTTTGTGTCAATTACAACACTAGCATTGAGTTATAACTTTGAACTTCTTTAAAATACGACGATCGAACTATTGAATAGTGTAATCTATTAAATAAATGGGTTTTTCTAATTACCTGTTTTAGTATTTATAATGCCTTTTTTACTTTCTCTACTGCGCATAGTAAGTAGGGGAAGTATTGTATTCCACCCAAAAATTCGATACCGAGATTTCACTGGAAATGCATGTTTTGAGACACCCTGAATCCACAAAAAAGCATTTTAGGAAACACGTCCGTGTGTGTGTCTATGAACAGCATAACTCAGAAACGAACAGTCGGATAAACACCAAACTTGGTATTTAGGTTCAGTATCTTCCAGAGATGCGACACGAAGGTTTTCAAGAAAATCCCCCCACCCCAGATTACCCTTTACATGGAACATTTTTGGAAATTTTTATTTTTCTCAAAAATGGCTCTAACGATTTTGATTAAAATATCATATGTTTAAGATATTTTCTTGACAGATGAAATGTATATCTCGAATTTTCTGGGAATGTCTCCAAAAGTATTCTTCATTATGAACGACTTTTTTGTTAAGTGAATCTTTTCGAGATATTGCTTGTTATTCCCTTAAATTTTCCAATACTTATACATTTTCTCAAATTCCCTATTCATTTTATTTGTCCTGGTAATGCAAAAAGAATGGAATACCCCACATAACAACCAGCTCTTAACATATTTGACTATCGCTTAAAACCTACCATATTCCCCTTGCACCTACAAGAAAATTAGCAATAAGATTAACATCTCGATTAACATGAAGCATATGGAGAATAAGCGTTTGTAAAAATACTTTGTACAAGAGTAGAAAAAGTCATGTGAGTGTAACACATCAGATTTTTCCTGCCTATTTTAATGATGTATAATGCCTAAACGTTCGGTCTCTGATAATTGCTTATTAAATGTTGCAATTATTCGTAAAACAGTCAAAAACACAACTCTCCCAGGATAAGTTCTAGCGCTCTCGTTATATTACTATAGATAAAACGGCTAGGTATATATTTTCACTTTTAGTAAAATTCAGCCACAATATTTTAAGGCAAAGAAACCGTGCTCCCTTATCCGCAGTCGCTAGGGAAATAAACAGATATAATTTTGCTGCATACATACATATATGTTGCTGCAGCGAGGGTCTCTGGAGCCTTGCTGGGATATTACCGAGCCGCATTTCACTCTGATTACATCCAAAAGTTTTATATCGCTTCTCACGCATTATTTACCACCGGATCACATTTTTCACTTTTGTTAATGGCTGTGCTCAGCCGCGCCACCGCAGTGATGTAAGGTATAGTTCCTTCCACCTAGTTCAAACATGACGACTAGGGTCCCTTGAGAGATGTGCGCATTCTTTAATTCATGCACCGCTAAGGGCACGATTGTTGAAATGTCTATTCTTTACAACTTGCAGTGGTTTAGTTGTTGTAGTTGTTGTACCACTATGGTATACCAACTTGAAGACACACGTAATGGATGCCACTTTTGCGGGAGACTATTTCTAGGAGCGTTCGCCCCACGTACGATACAAACTTTCCGGTGCCCTTTGCCCCACGTTTAGAAATCAACTTTGTATTTTAATGTTTATTTAAATATCTTATATTTATGCCTCGACTGCGTCAGTAGTAATTTTCAGAACACGTATCTCTTAGCAGGGCTGGTACGGCTAAAGAACAAGGCTTACACAAATTATAATTTTTTATTAGTCCTTCACACGATTAAATAACACTTCACTGACGTATCCTACTATAAAGCTGAGAGATTACTGTTAATTGTACTTTTTAACAAGTAAACTTTACATTATTCTCACCGCAATAGAGTTTTATGTCTCACACTGAACACGTACCATACCGATCTGCTTGGTTGCGCATCCTTATAGCGTCTAGCGCCTGAATTTGTATATTTTCTCTATTTCAAGTCTCTAATTGGCTAATCCTACTCCAATAGAATACTTTTATTTAACTTAAAGCTTTTCTAGTTTTTGATTGGCTATTTATAAACTGTTTTAAATATTCCATTGTTATTGTTCCACGAATTATTAGTAGCCTTTATTAAACTTTCTAATTTATTGTTGTCTCAAGGTTACCTCATTATTAGCAACTTTCAGCTTCTACTTTGTAATTGTTTGCTACGGAAAGCAGCTTGCTTGTATTCTCACAGCTCCTACATTGTTAAACCACGTAATACATTCACATAACATTATTATACATGCACATAATAAATAAACATAATACAATAACTGTAACATACACTTTATATATTATAACACACATATATTGATTTAAGGCGGGCTGTTATTTTTTTTAATATTATGTAATAGACTGATATCATTTAAGTGTTAAAAATACTGCCTCAACTTTTTAATCTATGCGCACTTTTTTTCTGTTTTTTTTTTCCTTTCTTTTTTTTTGGCGTCACTAACATGTAGGCTTTAGTATTATAATTGCAATTTTTTACTTCTTCTACTATACAGTAAGTAGGGGGAGTATTGTATTCCACCAACAAATTCTATGCACATATTTCACTAGAAATATACGTTTGAGACTCTCTGAACTCATAAAAACATTTTAGAAAGAAAAGTCCGCGTGTGCGCGCGCGCGTGTGTTGTGAGCAGCAGAACTTAAAAAAAATCTGATGTGTTACACTCACATGACTTTCTCTACTCTTGTACAAACTATTTTTACAAACGCTTATTCTCCATATGCTTCATGTTAATGGAGATATCGAGATGTCAATCTTATTGCTAATTTTCTTGTAGATGCAAGGGGAATATGGTAGCTTTTAAGCGATGGTCAAATATTTTAACGCTGGTTGCTATGCGGCGCATTCCATTCTCTTTGCAAGTGCAGGACATAAAAAAATGAATAACGAATTTGAGAAAAAGTATAAGTATTGGAAAATTTAAGGGAATAACAAGCAATATCTCGCAAACGGTTCACTCAACAAAAGAAATGTATATGACATAAATTGTGTATTTTAACGCGATCTACATTTTTTGTGTAGTAAAAGTTTGTCTATCTCTTATGGTTTACCAGTTATGCAAAAGTCGTTCACAATGAAGAATACTTTTGGAGACATTCCCAGAAAATTCGAGATATACATTTCATTTCTCATGACGTTATCTTAAACATATGATATTTTCTTCAAAATCGTTAGAGCCATTTTTGAGAAAATTAAAATTTTCGAAAAATGTTCCATGTAAAGGGTAGTCTGGGGTGGGGGGATTTTCTTGAAAACCTTCGTGTCGCATCTCTGGAAGATACTGAACCTAAATACCAAGTTTGGTGTTTATCCGACTGTTCGTTTTTGAGTTATGCTGTTCACAGACACACAGACACACAGACACACAGACACACAGACAGACACACACACGGACATGTCTCCAAAAATGCTTTTTTTGGATTCAGGAGGTCTCAAAACATGTATTTCCGGTGAAATCTCGGTATCGAATTTTTGGGTGGAATGCAATACTTCCCCTACTTACTATACGTAGTAGAGAAAGTAATAAAAAGTCGGTTAGGTACCTAACTTTATATTTAAGTGCTTTTCAAGGATGCGTCAAAAAGATTTTCCAGAAAATTCCCCCAATTCAACTACCGTTTACATGGAACAGTTTTCGAAAATTTCATTTTCTCAAAAATGACTCAATTTTCATTGAAATATCATATTATAGCGTATGTGTGTGCATTGCAGCGTCGGACACATTATTGCTGTGTAGCATGACATTGTTGTGTATAATAATTTTGACTGGGAGTTTGAATTCTTTCCGGCGTGGCATTTCTTCCCCCATCTCCTAGTCAGGCTTGTGTATGTCTCCCTCCAATGTCTTTCCTGTAATCTGTTGTGAACGATGTAGTGGCACCATGTCAATTATTTAATAAACCACAGGTAATGTGTTAAATCTGAATTTTAGTGTATTTTGTTATGAATATTCCACGCCTGCTTTAAATTTGTGCAGCAAGTTCCTGGTCCTCTCGCTGCCTCAGAGTCTATGTCCCCCAACGTTTATGCCGGGGTAACTAAATTTAATATCTAGCTGCAAAACCTTTTGGCCTCACCACGGTGTATAACAATATGTTTAAGAACTTTCATGACAAACGTATTGTACGGGGCGTGTTTTTAAAGTAAGTGCCGTTTTACATTTTGCCGCTGCAGTCGCGATTTTCATGCGATCACTTACTCCATTCATTAGGAAGCCAGGCGCACCTCGCTTTGTGTTTTCCTGTTGTTAAAGCGTTTCGAAATGTTCAAAAAAATCGAATGGCCCATCGACTGTGAACTCAGATCAGTGATACGTTCTTTTAATGCGAGAAATGTTGCGTCAGCAAATATTCATCGCCAAATGTGCGAGGTTTATGGGGGAACAATAATGAATGACAATGTCCGGCCAAACACAGCCAAACAAACACAAGAACTGATCGTTTAGTTGGAAATAATTCGACCACCCCTCATTACAGTCCGGATTTAGCACCAAACGATTTTCATCTGTTTCTTCATCTGAAGAAATTCCTTGGTGGAAAACATTTCAACGACGATGATGTGAAACAAGAAGTGCAGACTTGCTTTCAGCACAGGCGGCATTATTCTTTGACAAAGGCATACAAAAACTGGTTTTCCGTTACGACAAGCGTCTGATAACGGCGGTGACTATGTGATGAAGTAGTGTAACGTGTAAGGTAATCAATGATAATAAAGTATTTTGAAAATAATACTGTGTTATTTTAAAAAAAAATTATCGGTATTTACTTTAAAACACGCCTCGTATTTATTGAATTTTCTGGGAATAGCCTCTGAAGTCCTGTTCATTTTTGGATTGCTTTTGCATAATGGTAAACCGCAAGAGAGAGACAAAAGCCTACTACAAAAAAAATCTAGATCTCGTTAAAGC
This sequence comes from Deroplatys truncata, assembly GCA_030765065.1. Classification (NCBI taxonomy): domain Eukaryota; kingdom Metazoa; phylum Arthropoda; class Insecta; order Mantodea; family Mantidae; genus Deroplatys; species Deroplatys truncata. The sequence continues at coordinate 297,784,386 of CM060975.1, read as the reverse complement.
ACAATTTCTGTCGAATACTACTTCTCCTTTTTTTGGAGTTATCCATTTCCGAGATATTCTTTGTTATTGGTTTGCATTTTCCAATACTTATACACTCTCAAATGTCAGAATGAAGTCGTTAATCTTCCCCTCCCTATCATTGTCATGCAAAAAGAACGGAATTTCAAAGTCATCACATAGCGACCAGCTCTTAAAAAATCTGACGTGTTACACTCACATGACTTTCTCTGCTTTTGTACAAACTATTTTTACAAACGCTTTTTCTCCATATGCTTCATGTTAATCGAGATGTTAATCTTATTGCTAATTTTCTTGTAGGTGCAAGGCGAATTGGTAGGTTTTAAGCGATAGTCAAATGTTTTAACCGCTGGTTGCTATGTGTTCATTCCATTCTCTTTGCATGTCCAGGACATAAAAAACAGGAATAACGAATTTGAGAAAAAGTATAAGTATTGGAAAATTTAAGGGAATAACAAGCAATATCTCGAAAATGGTTCACTCAACAAAAAAATGTATATGACATAAATTGTGTATTTTAACGCGATCTACATTTTTTGTGTAGTAACATTTTGTCTATCTCTTATGGGTTACCAGTTGTGCAAAAGTCGTTCACAATGAACAATGCTTTTGTAGACATTTAAGATATACATTTTATTTATCATGAAAGTATCTTAAATATATGATATTTTAATCAAAATCGTTAGCCATTTTTGAGAAAATAAGAATTTTCGAAAAATATTCCATGTAAAGGGTAATCTGGGGTGGGGGATTTTCTAGAAAACCTTTGTGTTGCATCTCTGGAAGATACTGAACCTAAATACCAAGTTTGGTGTTTATCCGACTGTTCGTTTCTGAGTTATGCTGTTCACAGACACACACACACGGACATGTTTCCAAAAATATTTCCGGTGAAATCTCGGTATCGAAATTTTGGGTGGAATGCAGTACTTCCCCTACTTACTATACGTAGTAGAGAAAGTAAAAATATTTGATTATCGCTTACACCTACTGTATTCCCCTATTTCCATTGCATCTACAAGGAAATACATAATAAAATCATTTCTATAAATGTTTATCTAGATTAATATGAAGTAAATGGAAGAATACCTGGTTGAAGAGTGAGTAGAGAAAGCCGTGTAAATGTTGGACTTCTTTTAATCAGCTTCTTAAAAGAATTAGTTCACTCCATCCCCAATCCCGTGCGAACGGACTACGTAGTAGAAATATGGAGTAAAACAAAGTCAAACATAATCGTTTCTAACAGATACACGAAAACAACCTTTTCACTACTTCACAATCTTATTCATAAAAGGTTAGTAAAATAATTTTGTTTTCCCCATTCATTAAACAAGGTTTGTTTCCATTTAACGTTAAAAGCGATAAACTCAAGTGTTTTCGTCAAAGATAATGTACTGTAAAATACAAGAGAAATATTGATTCAGGTCGGGTTGCAGTGCATCACAGATCCTAACTCTTGGAGAGCTAGATGTCAGCTGCAGAGAGCGTCGGGTACTACAAGAACACTGTCGAACGAAAAAAGACTTGGCCGTAGAATTTTACGAGTCTCCAGTAGTTCTCCATCCAGATTTAAGAGTCAGTTATTTCTACCCCTCGCCCGAGACAGAAATACTATTGCGTTCAGGAACAAAAAGTCGATATCACGATTGGAATCCCAGAATAGCGCGCTTTTAGGAAAACAGCAATATTGAAGTAGATTATCTTTACGTTATTAGCACCACACTTTGGGCGCCAAACTTGAAGTAGTTGCAGCCCCACGTACGATACAAACTTTCCGGTGGCCTTCGCTCCACGTTTAAAAATCAACTTTGTATTTTAATGTTTATTCAAAATATTATATATGCATGCCTCGGCTGCGTCAGTAGTAATTTTCAGAAAACTTATCTCTTAGCAGGGCTGGTGTGGCTAAAGAACAAGGCTTACACAATTATAATTGTATTTAACTTTGTTTATTAATCCTTCACACGATTAAATAACACTTCACTGATGTATCCTACTATAGAGCTGTGAGATAATTATTAACACGTAAACTTTATATTATTCTCTCTGCAATGAATTTTCATGTCTCACACTGAACACGTATCAAATCTAACTGCCTGCTTGGGTACACTATCTTGTAGCGTCTCCCGCCTGAATTTGTAGAATTTCCCTATTCCAAGTCTTTGATTGGCTAGGCCTACTCCAATAGAATACTTTTATTTAACTTAAAGCTTTTATTAAAGCTTATCTTAAACGATAGCAGATAGAGAAATTCATGTAAATGCAACATCAGATACATTTTTGTTCTGTATATCTTTTGTATCTTGGAAAATACAAACAATCTCTCTGATAATGTCTTCAAGACTCGAAATGGTCGATATCAGTCAGGAAGCACTTGTCGTATCTCAGGGCCAATTGTCGGCCAATCGGCCTGAAATTCCCTAATGTTATTGTCAGGGTAGGATTGCGGGAGTGGTGACACCAGGATGTTGTCTTGAAAGAAACACTGTCTTCACTTTTCTCACTCTTTATGCTAGAAATCCTACAAGATTCATTGATATTCCCTAACACGTACGATTCTTTTAGCACTATATTCCCACTGTTGTCTCTTGGAACACTAAAGTTTGCTCCGACTAGTTATTTAATATCTCGGTGTTCTATCACCGTTCTTTAGATTCACGCGAACTTGAAGTAGTCACTTGACTAACATTAACTCGTTTCTGAGCTTGGATATAATTATATCAAGAATACTGTTAGCACATTATATAAATATTTCACCTACAGCACTTTATAATTGCATAATTGCGCGACACTTAGTATATTTCGGAACTTAGCGTCCTTTTCTGACCCGGAGTGTTACGTGTTACCTTAACGAAGAATCATGACAAACTGTCTCAAATCCACGCTCGCGTTCACATATATCAGTCACTTGCCTCAAAACTTTGCACATGTCACTGCGTCTTCCTATCTTTCCATTGGTGCTAATACTTATCCTCTACGTTTATTGGTTCCTTGGTTGAAAATTCAAAGCCTAACTGTAAGAAAAGTCCGTTGCTTCATAGCCTCTGTTTACTCTTAAAACTTGCCTCATCCCCACAAGTACAAAAGAAGCTTTCGAATTTTATGGCCCCAAGCTCGAAAAATGTAATGACAGTTACTCTTATTTTGTCTAAATCTTGCAGTTTTTCTTAGGCAGTCACGCCTTTATTTATTTAACAACATTTACAGCTTCAGAAGGACTTTCGATTGATGCAATTTTGAATCATATTACTTTAAAATTATGGAAAATTATTAAATTGCATGTTAATCAATTATCAATAATTCCTAAATTATAATTATTACAGAGTTCCTTTTTGTGTATGCTTAATCAGGCAGAAATATCGCTACACACTAGAGGATTTTAAGTAGTGGTTCGTCTCTGGAACAAAATTCCGGTGGCGAGCTTGAGGTTTGTCTTGGCACCTTCAAGGGTGTTCTGCATGTGACAGAAAGTGGTGTCTGAGCATACCTTTGCCTTCATACCTCTCTAAGAGGAGTACAGGCTGCCTTCCTTCACTCACCTTGAACTGTACATACATCAAATTTGTCTAAGGAAAGCATAGAGTTATCATTTGTTTGTTTCATCATAAGTACACACAATTTCATCACAATTGAAATGCCACAGAATATTCATTATCGTTTTAGGCAGAAGCGTACCTAGCGCGATGGCTCCGCGGTAACGTGTGAGAATCGCGTTCGGGAGGTTCCGGTTTCGATTCCCATAGCCAATCCTCTCTGACCATGGGTTTTTCGTGGTTTTCCCTGATCGGCAAAAGAAATGCTGGAGTGGTGTATTCTACCAGGGATTTCCTCACGCTCCAATTTCTCTTTCATGTTTCAGGTTGATTCCAGAGCTCTGTGGTTCGGTCGGTGTCGGGCAGATGGCGCAGTCTTGTGAATTGGAACATATTTTCGGCCCTGCTAGAGGGAAGCCTGTCGAGCCTCCCTGCTGTCTCCAAAATTGAGTTTTATTTATGGACGCGCTTTAACTGCTGTGGTCCTTAGCGCCCCATTCTGTATTGGTCGTGAAAGAGCGGTAATTTGCTCAGAGGCCTCTTTATCAGGCTTGAGGTTCTTTTACGTGTCGTAAATCTACGACACGGGACTACCGGCTTTACTTCCCTTCCGAAGGAAGTCATGCTAAGAGTTTTTACGCCCAAAAAATCCATCGCCCTCTGCCGGGTTTGAACCGGCGACCTCCAGAACTAGAGGCTAGCAAGGTAACCACTACACTCCGAACGACCCTCCCGTGGTCGGGTGGTCAAACCTAAAACTGTTAGGGAACTCTGCGCATCTTTGTCGATTTGCTGCTCTGCAGCCCATACGTTCTCTCGCCCTCCTCCGTGCCTCCCAGGGGTGTATGCACAAAAGATCCATTGGGGGTTGAGGTTTTAGGTGTCCCCTCCAAATGGGCATTGTCATTATCAAGGCAGGAGGGTGTTTAAGGGGGGTTGAGGGTCCAAAATTTCTTCTTTCCTGGTACAACAGCAGTGAAAATAACTACTCTGATACACTTTGCTCTTGAAGTTTCCCCATAAATAAAAGCCACAAGGCGTCAACACCTTTGAAAGCAGTATTGACTCTGTTAAGATATCGAAGAGGCATTTTACAGCCTTTCTTCGAACAACTGACAAGACACTGGTTGCCAGCAGTCATTCTTTCAGCAGGACTCAGCCAACAGCTCACGAAACACTTGATTTGGTTGCCGAGATTTTTGAGAACAGAATTATCAGCACTGGGTTGTGGTACGTACGTAACCCTGATTTGACGTCGTGTTATCTTTATTAACTTAAAAAACAAGGTGTTTCAGAACAGCCCCATGAAACTGAGGATATAAAAGCAAATATAACACAGCAAATTGCTGTAATTACGTCTCAGGAGATAATGGAAAAGAACGGGAATTTCATATGCAGATGTCATCGATGTATTGCTGCTGAGGGACAACATTTTCAACTGCTTATAACACAGATTAGTGTTCCATTATTAATTATTATTATAGTTGTTTTCAGTAATGCGTTCAGTAAACATTTTACGCCCGAAAATTCGGTGTCTTTCGCGTAACTTACCGCGATCTGCCGGCCACTAGTTGTAATAAAACCTATACTATAGATCCCAACGAAAAATATAAACTACACTATGTGATCAAAAGTACCCGGACATCCCCACAAACAGACGTTTTTCATCTTAGGTGCATTGTGCTGCCACCTACTGCCTGGTACTCTTTATCCGCGACCTCAGTAGTCATTAGACATCGTGAAACAGCAGAATGGGACGCTCCGTGGAACTCATGGACTTCTGTACGTGAGATTTCAACACTCCTAAACATCCCTAGGTCCACTGTTTCTGATGTGATAGTGAAGTGGAAACGTGAAGGGACATGTACAGCACAAAAGCGTTCAGACCGATTTCGTCTGTTGACTGACAGTGGTCGCCGACATTTCAAGAGGGTCGTAAAGAGTAATAGGCAGACATCTATCCAGACCATCACACAGGAATTCCAAACTTCATCAGGATCCACTCCAAGTACGATGACAGTTAGGCGTGAGGTGAGAAACCTTGGATTTCATGGTCGATCGGCTGCTCATAAGCCACACATCACGCAGAAAGATGCCCAACGACGCCTCGCTTGGTGTAAGGAGCGTCAACATTACACGATTGAACAGTGGCAAAACGTTGTGTGGAGTGACGAATCATGGTACACAATGTGGCGATCATTTTCAGCCAGGTGTCCAAATACTTTTGATCACGTAGTGTATCTTACAGCTTCCAAAAGCTACCCCTACCATATTTTCAACCCCGTATGTACAAATCTGTAATGTTTAAGCCATATGGTTAAAATATTGTACAATTATACAATAGGGGTTGGTAAAACAGTATAACTTCCTTATTTTGAATTATGAAGTACTCGACATTTGTAAAGCTACCCTTACTTTATTTTCAACCCCTCATAGATAAATCTATACGGTTGGGTCAACCAGGGCACAGATTTGTGTACTTAGTCTATTAGGACTTGGCAAAAATAATTACTGGATACCATACAACTTCAAAAGCTACCCATATACTCATATTTTTCAACCTATTGTACACAAATTGTTCAGTGTTTGACCAATCTGGACAAAACCTTGGACACGTAGGTACAATTAGAAATTACAGATCACTTACGACTTTCACAGATCACCCCATCCTTATTTTCAGCCCGTACTTATAGAAAGTACCAATGTATGATATACTAGCGTGATATAAATGGTCTTTAAGGCAACGTTGCTGATCAGTCAAAGGTAAATGAAAGTGGTTATGTAACCCATCCGCTCTCTCAAAGCCATCACAGAGTTTGTAATTCTCTACTCCCTTGTTTATGCAACATAAAGACATGTAGACTGTTGAAACAAAATTACTCCCAGCATATCCTGTTTTCTTTAAAAAAGAAACTTAAACAGTCTAGATAGCGTTAAGCTATTGGGCATCACGCTGGACTTCAAATTAACATGGGGACACCATATTATTAATACAACACTGTATCAGATTGTCTTGGGTAATTTTTATTAAGACAATTAAAACATTTTGTTCCTCATGAATTTTTTTTAAAAAAAAAACACTACTACTGTTTTTAATAGTATTATGTGTTATCACATTCTCATCTTTGGAAATAGGTCCTGTTCATCAATGTAAGGATACTAATGGTTGTAACTATATCAGGTTTACATTGTGTTTCACGTTTTAACAAATGGCTCAGGCGGTAAAGTCTGTGGTCCGCATTCGGGAGGTCGCGGCCGTGAGCCGCCCAATCTGTCTGAGATTTTTTCGTGGTTTTTCTCAGTCGCCAAGTAAATACCGGATTGGATATTTCATACCACGACCCAAAGTTTCACCTTAAGTCTAAATCAATAGTAAAATGAAAAATAAGTGGTAATAGCGAATGCTATCTACAGACAATGTAAGCAGTTAGACTGGACGGCACCCTAACGCCATCTGCACGGCACGAAGCAGAAGATTCGGCTGCCATGCGCTGGGGGTCTCTGTGGACAGTGACGAAGCAAGATGGCATTTCCAGGGATGAGACCTAGAAGGCCTTTCTGTGTGAGGGCGGCGGATAGACTGGACGGCAGCCTAATGCCATCTGCACGGCATGAAGCGGGTGGTTACAGGGATGAGACCTAGAAGGCTAGCTGTCCGGCTTTATATGGGGGCGGCGGTTGGACTGGACGGCACCCTAATGCCGTCTGCACGGCACGAGGCAGAAGATTCGGTAGCTATGCGCTAGGGTCTCTGTGACACGTGACGGAGCGGGTGGTTGCAGGTATGAGACCTAGAAGGCTAACTGTCCATTACATATCGTTCTAAGAGTTATCCACCAACAGATCCGTCGCGATATGACCAAGGAGTTAAAGCGACGTAAAATAAAACAGAGTAAAAAAAATGTTTGATTGTGTTTTACGACGCTGACTGACTTGCTATCCTATTTATAAAATAGAGGAATAGTTTCTTATATTTATTTTTTAAACATTTTCTGTGCGCACATTTTTATCTAGTCTCATTTTAATTTATTTTGTGTATTTATATATAATTCTTATTACATCTATCGACTATGTCCGTGCATCTTTGAGTTCACGACTGTATAAATACATTGAAATATTGGAACAACCTGTGAATCCCGGCCATCGCTATTTGGGACAAAAGCAAATAGGTTGCCAACAAACTTATGAGATGCACACTCCATTAACCGTGCTAACAGGAGAGTTTCATTTCCTGTCCGGCCTGTACACTGATGTATAGCCTTCCCTATCTGGTGGAGTGGTTTCGAGAGGAAATAAGGAATTTTATGGGGTAAACTGTTGACATCGGCAGGGTAACCACCACAGTTCAGTCAACGATCCAACCCAAACAGCTACTGACACAACTGTGGCAACACTATGGTCTGATTAAATTTCTTACGTCCTGGAAGCACGTTTGGCAGACGGAAACCAACAAAATTATAGCGTAAAAAATGTAATTTTGTACATTCACATGACTGTTTCTACCCTCTATCATTTATTAATGGGTATACAAGCTATTCTTACTAAATCTTACTACTTTCTCTACTACGTACAGTAAGTAGGGGAAGTATTGTATTCCACCCAAAAATTCGATACCTAGATTTCACCGGAAATATATGTTTTGAGGCCCCCTGAATCCAAAAAAAGCATTTTGGAAACATGTTCGTGTGTGTGTGTGTCTGTGAAGAGCATAACTCAGAAACGAACAGTCGGATAAACACCAAACTTGGTATTTAGGTTCAGTATCTTCCAGAGATGCGACACGAAGGTTTTCAAGAAAATCCCCCCACCCCAGATTACCCTTTGCATGGAACATTTTTCGAAAATTTTAATTTTCTCAAAAATGGCTCTAACGATTTGATTAAAATATCATACGTTTAAGATACTTTCATGACAAATAAAATATATATCTTGAATTTTCTGGGAATGTCTCCAAAAGTATTCTTCATTGTGAACGACTTTTGCATAACTGGTGAACCATAAGAGATAGACAAAATGTTACTACACAAAAAATCTAGATCGCGTTAAAATACACAATTTATTACATACGTTTTTGTTGTTGAGTGAACCATTTTCGAGATATTGCTTGTTATTCCCTTAAATTTTTCAATACTTATTTTCTCAAATGGGAATTCGTTATTCATTTTTTTGTCTTGGATATGCAAAGAGTATTAATCTGTGGCAAAGGGAATGGTGCTGCACCTAGCAACCAGCTATTAAGAGATATGTATGTGCTTAAAGGCTACTGTATTTCTATATTGCCCTTGTAAATACAAAACAAGGGGAACATAGTACGCCTTAAGTGATAGTCAAATATTTTTAGAACTGGTCGCTATGTGTAAAATGTAATTAATTCTCTTTGCATGTCAAAAGATCGTTTCTGCAAATGTTTATCTCGATTAATATGAAATAGATGGAGAATAAGCGTTTGTAAAAATAGTTTGTACAAGAGTAGAGAAAGTCATGTGAGTTTAGCACATCAGATTTTTTTTTCTATCTACTACACCGTAATCCAAATACACTTTTGCAGATAAGGCCACATTACACATTTGTTATAGATGCAAAAGGAATAGCGATAGTCAAATGTTTTAGAACTGGATCCTGTGCACTGGACTTAAAATTCCATACTGTTTCCATGCAATCGCAAGAAACAGCGGAAGTTGAGAGGACCTAAAAAGAATGACCAAGTAATGAACAATTCGAACCATTAATAACGGATATCTCAGAAATGGCTTATGCCAAAAAAATATTTGAAATAAATTACGTGCTTTAAAGAGATCTACATTTTTGTGTTTTCGTCTGACGCTTAATATTTACCAGTTATACAACATTATATAAAATCCCTTCCGAATGAAGAGGACTTTACAGTCTAGGCTAAGAAAATACAGATATACATTTTATTTGTCATATGATTATCTTTCATATGTGGTATTTTAATCAAAATCGTTAGAACCATGTTTAGATAATAAAAAATTTCGAAAAATGTTCTATGTAAAGGATAGTTGATGGTGGGGGGTTTTCTTGAAAATCTTCGTTTGCACCTTTGAAAGATACTGAACTTGACTACTAAGTTTGGTATTTATCCGAATTTTTTTTTCGTTATGCTATTCAAAGACACGCGCACACTATTTTTACAAACGCTTATTCTCCATACGCTTCATGTTAATCGAGATATCGAGATGTCAATCTTATTGCTAATTTTCTTGTAGATGCAAGGGGAATATGGTAGCTTTTAAGAGATAGTCAAATATTTTAAGAGCTGGTTGCTATGTGGAGTATTCCATTCTCTTTGCATTACCAGGACAAAAAAATATGAATAACGAATTTGAGAAAAAGTATAAGTATTGGAAAATTTAAGGAAATAACAAGCAATATCTCGAAAATGGTTGACTCAACAAAAACATCTATATGACATAAATTGTGTATTTTAACGCGATCTACATTTTTGTGTAGTAAAATTTTTTGTCTATCTCTTATGGTTTACCAGTTATGCAAAAGTCGTTCACAGTGAAGAATACTTTTGGAGACATTCCCAGAAAATTCAAGATATACATTTTATTTGTCACGAAAATATCTTAAACATATGATATTTTAATCAAAATAGTTAAAGCCATTTTTGAGAAAATTAAAATTTTCGAAAAAATGTCCCATGTAAAGGGTAATCTGGGGTGGGGGATTTTCTTGAAAAACTTCGTATCGCATCTCTGGAAGATACTGAACCTAAATACCAAGTTTGGTGTTTATCCGACTGTTCGTTTCTGAGTTATGATGTACACACACACGCGCGCGCGCGGACGTGTTTCCAAAATGCTGTTTTTGGATTCAGGAGGTCTCGAAACATATATTTCCGGTGAAATCTCAGTATCAAATTTTTGGGTTGAATACAATACTTCCCCTACTTACTATACGTAGTAGAGAAAGTAAAAATCGCAATAAGATAGCTCAAGATAATCTTCAGTAACTAGGGGATCATTTTTTTTTATGTTCCATGTATATACCCCTTTAACATCTAAGGTCATATCGGCGGCTTTTTACGACTAACTTTGGAACAATTGCTCAACAGCACTGATGTTCACTCGCTTATCTTTGTCGTCCTCCGTGGACTAGTGGTTCCGCTAGCCTCTAGTTCCCAAGGTCGCGGGTTCAAACCCGGCGGAGGGCGTAAAAATCCTTAGCATAGCTTCCTTCGGAAGGGAAGTAAAGCCGGTGGTGCTGTGTCGTAGATTTACGGCACGTAAAAGAACCTCAAGCCTGATAAAGAGGCCTCTGAGCGAAATTACCGTTCTTTCACGGGCAATATAGAATGGGACGCTAAGTACCATAGTAGTTAAAGAGCGTCCATAAACAAAACTCAATTTAATTTCGCTTATCTTTGGGTTGATATTACTTTTGGTTATTACGTTAAGTTCACACACACATTTACACTGTCATTTATACTTCCAGACCCTATGAGGAATAATCCTGGCTAAAGAAAAATGACTACCCTCCAGCCGGGAATCGAACCCGGGAGCTCTAGATTTGGAGGTTAGGTTGCTAACCACCAGACCACAGAGGAAGTCTCGTGGGTGCTTTAACACTCCGTTTGGTCGTGTTTTAAATTGGCCGTTACTAAAACTTTACTTTTGTAACTTGTATACTCTATATTCACATGTGATATTGTTACCTAGAAGACCACTTTGGAAGTGAAATTGATTTTTATCAGCCACGTCTGGGTATAACACGGCTAGACATACATATCAACCTTCGCTTTCCATTGATATTCCCTACAACGTGCCTAGCTGCTGAATAAACCAAACCGCTACACCTTATTTTTCAGAACATGAAGAAGAATGCTCTACTGTCTGTAGAAAGGAAATGGGAATATTCCCAGTTTTCTCCGCTCCTCTGTAGCTTACATCCCTTGAAATAAACAGGAAGCAGCTGCAAGAAGTGTGGCACGGAAGTGTTACTGCAAACATTTCGCTTTTCTAGTGTTTTCCAGCATTTATCTTTGTTGCGTGTTCTGTTAAAAGTATGCGAGTGCGTAAGTTTACTACAGCTCATTTAAAACCACAGAGTGTTCATAATAAAAATCTGAAGTGCAACCATCACATGGCTTTCTCCGCTCACCAATGCAAAAGTGTCCCAACACTTATTCCAACACCACTTAAATTCTGATTCGTTACACTCGCACGATTTTCTCTACCTATTATCGTTTATTTTTACGTATATTCTACAAACTAACGGCATGTTTTTACTTTCTCTACTACGTATTGTAAGTAGGGGAAGTATTGTATTCCACCCAAAAATTCGATACCGAGATTTCACCGGAAATACATGTTTTGAGAATCACTGAATCCAAAAAAAGCATTTTTGGAAACATGTCCGTGTGTGTGTCTGTCTGTGTGTCTGTGTGTCTGTCTGTGTGTCTGTGTGTCTGTGAACAGCATAACTCAAAAACGAACAGTCGGATAAACACCAAACTTGGTATTTAGGTTCAGTATCTTCCAGAGATGCGACACGAAGGTTTTCAAGAAAATCCCCCCACCCCTGACTACCCTTTACATGGAACATTTTTCGAAAATTTTAATTTTCTCAAAAACGGCTCTAACGATTTTGATTAAAATATCATATGTTTAAGATATTGTCATGACAAATAAAATGTATATCTCGAATTTTCTGGGAATGTCTCCAAAAGTATTCTTCATTGTGAACGACTTTTGCATAACTGGTAAACCATAAGAGATAGACAAAATTTTACTTCACAAAAAATGTAGATCGCGTTAAAATACACAACTTATGTCATATACGTTTCTTTTGTTGAGTGAACCGTTTTCGAGATATTGCTTGTTATTTCCTTAAATTTTCCAATACTTATACTTTTTCTCAAATTCGTTATTCATTTTTTTATGTCCTGAACATGCAAAGAGAATGGAATTCGCCACATAGCAACCACCGTTAAAATATTTGACTATCGCTTAAAAGCTACCATATTCCCCTTGCATCTACAAGAAAATTACCAATAAGATTGACATCTCGATATCTCGATTAACATGAAGCATATGGAGAATAGGCGTTTGTAAAATTAGATTGTACAAGAGTAGAGAAAGTTATGTGAGTGTAACACATCAGATTTTTTAAAGTAATTACCGTTTCAATATTTTGGCGCTGCTGTACTACACTCAGGATTTTGAGCATGCGCGATCGCTACCTCCATTCATTAGGAAGCCTGACTCAGCTGTCAGCGATGGTCACTTTGTGCTTTACTGTTTTAGACAATTTCGAAATGTTGAAATATTCGTTTCGTGAATGCGAGAAATGTTACACCAACAAATATTCATAGCCAATTGTGATTTATGGGGGAACAATAATGAGTGACAATGCCCGACTACACACAGCCACACAAAAACTCAAGCTCTGATCGCATCATTTGGTCGGGAACAATTCAACCACCCCTCCCTACAGTCCGGATTTGGCACCAAGCGATTTTCATCTGCTTCTTCATCTGAAGAAATTCCTTTGGAAAGTATTTTAACGATGATGATGTGAAACAACAAGTGCAGACTTGGCTTTCATTACAAGCGGCATCATTCTTTGACAAAGACATACAAAAAAAACTGTTTCCTGTTACGAAACGTGCCTGAATTTGGCAGTGAGTATGTGGAGAAGTAGTGTAAGGTGTAGGGCAATGAATGATGATAAAGATTTGCAAAATAATGTGGTTATTTTTTTTAAATTATCAGTATTTACTTTAAAAACACGCTTCGTATACAAAATTAATTTAGAACGAAGAGGACTTCAGAGATTATTCAAAGAAAATGATAATACATACATTCTGTTGGTAGTGTTAACATCTTAACCATACAGTGTTTTAATCAAATTTGTGATAAAATAAAAAATAACCAAAATTTGTCAACGTAAACATTTGCTGGGGTGTCTTAAAAATCTTCGTATCGCATTCTTGGAAGCTGCTTAACTTAAATATGAAGTTTCATATTTATTCGACTCTCAGTTTTTCAGTTTTCTCTCTCTCTTCACAATCTTTTGTAGAACTGCGCTTTATTCATGGGATCTCAAAACATGTATTTCTGGTGAAATCTCAACATCTAATTCTTGGGTGGAATGCGATACTTCCTCTGCCTAGTATAAGTGGGTGCTAATGAATGTAATTATAATGACCTCTAATGTAAATGAGCTGAAAGTGTGTGGTTACAGTAACTATGAAGGTATATGCCCTTATGCTTTTCAAAGTTACCTTAAAACTGTGCATAACTGAGGATTCTCAAAGGTGTAAAGTCACAAAACATTACTTTTTAGTTATAAATAATATATATTTTAATTATGTACTTTCATTGGTTCTTATACAAGGCACTATGTCCAACTACAGCATTCTTAATCGACTGTTTACCATATTAAGCATATGCAAGTAACACTGAGCTGGAAAGTATATAAATTAAAACTTAAATCTGAAATTAGGAAAAAAGTAATCTAACATTTGGATTTCATCCGAAAGGTGTTCAGTCACCAAAGTTACAAAACCATACTTTTCAGATAATAATATAACTAAAATGCCTTTATCAAATTTATATTGAAGCAATATTTTGAGGCATATAAAACAATATAAACATTTACCTCAAGCCACTCTATAATTAATAACAAATATAAAACATAATACATAAAAACATCTGATGTGTTACACTCACATGACTTTCTCTACTCCTGTACAAACTATTTTTACAAACTCTTATGCTCCATCTATTTCATATTAATCGAGATAAACATTTGCAGAAACGATCTTTTGACATGCAAAGAGAATTACATTTTACACATAGCGACCAGTTCTAAAAATATTTGACTATCGCTTAAGGTCTACTATGTTCCGCTTGTTTTGTATTTGCAAGGGCAATATAGAAATACAGTAGCCTTTAAGCATCGACATATCTCTTAATAGTTGGTTGCTATGTGCAGCACAATTCTCTTTGCCACAGATTAATACGCTTTGCATATCCAAGACAAAAAAAATGAATAACGAATTCCCATTTGAGAAAATTATTGGAAAATTTAAGGGAATAACATGCAATATCTCGAAAATGGTTCACTCAATAACAAAAATGTATATGACATAAGTTGTGTATTTTCACGCTATCTACATTTTTTGTGTAGTAAACTTTTGTCTATCTCTTATGGTTTACCAGTTATGCAAAAGTCGTTCACAATAAGGATTACTTTTGGAGATATTCCCAGAAAATTCGAGATATACATTTCATTTGTCATGAAAATATCTTAAACATATGATATTTTAATCAAAATCGTTAGAGCCATTTTAAGTAAAATAAAATTTTCGAAAAATGTTCCATGTAAAGGGTAATCTGGGGTGGGGGGATTTTCTTGAAAACCTTCGTGTCGCATCTCTGGAAGTTACTGAACCTAAATACCAAGTTTGGTGTTTATCCGACTGTTCGTTTCTGAGTTATGCTGTTCACAGACACACACACACACACACACACGGACATGTTTCCAAAAATGCTTTTTTTTATTCAGGGGGTCTCAAAACATATATTTCCGGTGAAATCTTGGCATCGAATTTTTGAGTGGAATACAATACTTCCCCTACTTACTATACGTAGTAGAGAAAGTAAAAAGATGTGAAACACGGCGGGACGTCTGACTTCCTTAACCTCCCCCCGACTGTCTTCCAAATTCTACAGATGCTGAATCGCTTTTAAGTACACTATGGCGGTGAAACAATCATTGATCAGAATGGTCGAGTAATTTGTTAAATAATTACAGTAGGTAACATTTTAAACCATTGTACCTTCTCCTTCATCCCGTACTTATTTAATAACATAAAATGTACATACTTTTCACGCAATACACAAATCCTTAACATATACAAAGAAATAGGTGTGAAGCTGGTGAATATGTAGATTCCACATACCCAGGCTGCCAAATTAACCTCTATGGAAAATACGCATAGTCTGAGACCATTGAGAAAAACAATGTTCTCGGTTGCTAATTATAAAATGTCGGTTTGCTGATTTCTAATGTTAGCAATTTTCTCTCTTTATAAAATTATTTTGCTTGTCCTGCTAACAAACTCGACTTTGCGAAAGTTAATGTTTGTTTCTGTTGTTAGCACCACGCTTTGGGCGTCAATTTGAAGAAAGCGTTTTGTTGGAGTTGTTTATTTATTTAGCTCCACGTAGTCAGTTTGAAGATGATGTATTATATTCCAACTGTTGGGGAGCCGAACTTGTGGTAGTTGCAAACGCACATATGTTAAACAGTTTCCGGCAGCCTTCCCCCAAATGTACTTTCAGGTGGCCTTTGCCCCAAGTTTAAAAAAATATTAACTTTGTAATTTGACTGTATCTTTAGATATTATATTTATGTTTGCCTCGGCTGCGTCTGTATTATTGTTAGAGACACGTTTCTCTTAGGCAGGGTGTGGTGCAACAAGAATGTAGGCTTACACAGATTTTAAGTTTTAATTCACTCTTTTTATTAATTCTCGACACAAATTAAATAGCACTACACTGATATAGAGAGGTGTGAGATTCTTTAATTAATTAATTACTTGTACTTTTTAACACGTAAACTTATTTTTCGTCTCACACGAATACGTATTATATTTCTCTCGAGGACGCATCTTGCATCTGGTTACTATCACGGCCTGCAGGCAACTGACTTGATTTCAACCGTCTAAATTTGTAAATTTTTGTATTTCAAGTCCCTGATTGGTTAATCCTAGTCCAATAGAATACCTGCATTTAACTAAAGCTTTTTCTGTTTGTTGATTGGCTATTTTTAAACTGTCTCAAAATTTACATTATTGCTGCTCTAATAATGACTAGTAGCATTTAAACTTCCTTACTCATTATTTCCTCAAGGTTAACTCATTGTTAGCAACCTTTAACTTATTATTCTCACAGCTCCTACATTATTAAATTACGTAATACATTCACATAACATTATTGAACATGTTTACAATAATATAAGCATATGCAATGATTGTTACATAAATTTTACAAATTATTACATACACATATTGCTTCAAGACGGGCTGTTATTGAATTTACATATTATATAATTTGACTGAAATCATTTAAGTGTTAAATATACTGACTCAACTTCAGTATAAGTACAAACGAAATAAAGCAAAATTTTCTTACATGAAGGTTTTTAAAACATTTCCACATTTGTATCGCATGCGTATCATATGCGATTCTCTTTTGTTTTGTTGCGTCTTCTGTTTTCTTAATTGCTAAATCGTGACAATTGGTTGGAATGAAGTATCGGTGGCATTTATCTTGTGTCACATACGAGTTGTGGAGTAACGAGTTGTTTCTACTCCGTGGCAATCTCATCGAAAAGTTAAAGCCTTCTTTGCAAGTATGTTACTTTATAATTCAGAGGTGTTTTCGTATTCTAATACATAGGCTTTGTAAATCATTTTTAGTAACTTATGACTTTAAATTAAAACTATAGACCATGCCCGTCAGAAAGAATAGGGTCTATAATGGTGAAACAGTTAACAAAATCGGTTCAGTGGGTTTGAGTTTAATGTACATATATACATTCATTCATACAATTTTTCTCTCTTTATAATTTTAGTATATAGATACATAGATAGATATTTCATTTCACTTCGTTAGTTACATAAATTAATTCTCATATAAGTTCTATAATACATAATTTTATCTCTACACATTACCCTTTACATGTCCTTTTCACTAAGTTGCTGCATTACTAAGGGTCCGGAACTCAACACCATGGTTGTCGAGTTATTGGGTCCTATTTAATTTTATATCTTTTGAGGCAGTATTTTAACACTTGAATAATTTTCAATTAAAATATATATATAATGTAAATTCAATAACAGCCCGCCTTAAAGCAATATGTATGTAATAATTTTTAAAATTTATGTAACAGTCATTACATATGCTTATATTATTGTAAACATGTTCAATAATGTTATGTGAACACATTTATATAATTTAATAATGCAAGAGCTGTGAGAATAATAAGTTTAAAGTTGCTAACAATGAGGTAATCTTCAGGCAATAATGAGTTTGAGAGTTTGAATACTACTAGTCATGATTAGGGCAACGATAATGTAAATTCTGTGTTTAAAAATAGCCAATCAACAGCTAGAAAAAGCTTTAATAAAATGCAGGTATTCTATTGGACTAGGATTAGCCAATCAGAGACTTGAAATACAAAATTTACTGGTTTGGACGGTTGAAATATGTTCAGTTGCTGGCAAA
Source organism: Deroplatys truncata (assembly GCA_030765065.1). NCBI lineage: Eukaryota > Metazoa > Arthropoda > Insecta > Mantodea > Mantidae > Deroplatys > Deroplatys truncata. The sequence goes on along the minus strand of CM060975.1, from coordinate 297,766,571 downwards.
CCTTGGTAGTAACCGGATGGAAGATGTGTTCGCTAAAGAAATATTACGTATTCGTGTGTAACGAAAATTAAGTATACGTGATAACAAAGTGCAAGTTTTAAATTAAAGAATCTCACAGCTCTTAATATCAGCGTAGTTCTATTTAATTTGTGCCAAGGATTAATAAAAAGAAGTGAATTTAAAGCTGAAAATCTGTGTAAGCCTACATTCTTGTCGCACCACGACCTGTCTAAGAAATACATGACTCTAAAACAATACTGACGCAGCCGAGGCAAACATAAACATAAATACTACCTATAGAAGCAGTTTAATAACAAAGTTAGTATAATATTTAAAACTTTGAGCGTAGCAACAAAAATAAATCTTCAAAAATCGGCTTCTCATACGTAGCAGCATATTACGTAACAAATAATCCATTTCAAATTAACGCCCAAAGCGTGGTGCAAATACTGTTACCAACTCCTTAAACAACGTAAGACAACTACAACTTCAAGTTGGCTCCCATACGTAGGGCAGTTGAACTAAAGCAACTATTATACTTCTTCAAACAAGCTACATTTTCTTTCTATTCCCTATTTCTAAATTTTCAGCCATTTATTTCTCACTACACCTAAATACTTTACTATTTCAATTAAACTTTCCTTGGATTTAACTCTTAACATCCTTTTATCTATAATTTCATTTGGTAATCTAGACCAATACTTTCTTTGCATTTTTTCCTCATATTCATTGTTCCTTCACATTCTAACATAATAATTATTAAATTTTCTATTACATAATGGGCATTTGCCTTCATTTTCTCTTTCTCCTATGCCTTTTAACCTCACCACCCCTGACCTAGCCCATGCAAAGCCCTCTCTTGCTATTTTATTACAAGCATCAACATAGTTTTCTCTTTCCCATGTCCTTTTAATCTCTTATATACATGTAATGATCTTTTTGAATCAAAACTACCAATTATTTCCTGTCTTTCCATATCTTCAATCCTCAATCTAACTCTTTTCCAACATCCCTTCTCACGTGATTGTCTATATTTCCAAGTACCCCCACACTCTATTTCATTGAGAATTGCTTCTAGACGCTTGGAGCAAGTATCCTCTTTATTTAACTTGCGCTGAACCTCCAAACATTGTTTTAAAATATTATTATTCTCCGATTCCCCAGAATTATTTTACAAAAGCTCCTATGCACTTTATTTACCTGTTCCCACCCATCCTCAATACCGCAAATCTCTGCACCATACAGCATTTTTGCCTCAACTGCTGCTCCATATACTCTTTCTACTAATATTAGTATATATTATTACAATAAAGCTTTTTATCAAAAGACGTATTTCTGTTCCATTCTCAGTAAGCCGTCTGTGCCTCCCCACACCCTACAGGATTTCAAAGCTACGAAGTTGACATTATCTGGATACCCCGGATGGGATATAAGCTACTACGTTACAGAATAAACATGACGGCGTCACCGTGTTGTTCCCCACGCAATATAAGGATAAAATTTCACTGTGACAATTAAGTTTTGACTGCAAGATCACATACACTGCTGTTGCTGTAAAAATTACGTTCACCAGCTCCACCCCGCCTCGCTCAGATGGTGCTGCTGAAAGCTATAAACATTAATTAGAGAAGATTAAGGTCACAGCGCCGCAGGCTTAAACTCGTTTGTTTTCGCACAACACATTCCCCCACACTGTTGTTTCACATACGTACATACAGCCACTTCCACGTATAAGCCCAAATTCTAAAGCTGGACAGAATAAATCCCTTTGTAGTTGTTATGAAAAATAGAAGTACTATGAGAAAAAAATAAGCGTACTCAGGGGGGAAGGGTCGCAAAATCTTCCATTCATTTATTTTATAGAAAACAATAAAAACAACCAAGGTATGGCTGAAATTCAGTTAAAATAGTTAACTCCCAGGTTTAAAGAGACATTACGAGTATGAGCAAAACCTGAAACATTTTCTAGGACTTTTTACTTTCTCTACTACGTATAGTAAGTAGGGGAAGTATTGTATTCCACCCAAAAATTCGATACCGATATTTCACCGGAAATACATGTTTTGAGACCCCCTGAATGCAAAAAAAGCATTTTTGGAAACATGTCCGTGTGTCTGTGAACAGCATAACTCAGAAACGAACAGTCGGATAAACACCAAACTTGGTATTTAGTTTCAGTATCTTCCAGAGATGCGACACGAAGGTTTTCAGGTAAACCCCCACCTCAGATTACCCTTTACATGGAACATTTTTCGAAAATTTTAATTTTCTCAAAAATGGCTCTAACGATTTTGATTAAAATATATATTTAAGATATTTCATGACAAATAATATGTATATCTTGAATTTTCTGGGAATGTCTCCAAAAGTATTCTTCATTGTGAACGACTTTTGCATAACTGGTAAACCATAAGAGATAGACAAAATTTTACTACACAAAAAATGTAGATCGCGTTAAAATACACAATTTATGTCATATACATTTTTTTTGAGTGAACCATTTTCGAGATATTGCTCGCTATTCCCTTAAACCTTCCAATACTTATACTTTTTCTCAAATTCGTTATTCATTTTGTTTGTCCTGGTAATGCAAAGAGAATGGAATACTCCACATAGCAACCAGCTCTTAAAATAGTTGACTATCGCTTAAAGGCTACCAATTCCCCCTGTATCTACAACAAAAATTAGCAATAAGATTTACATCTCGATTAACATGAAGCATATGGAGAATGAGCGTTTGTAAAAATAGTTTGTACAAGTGTAGAGAAAGTCATCTGAGTGTAACACATCAGATTTTTTATCTAGTGTTTAACGCATTTACTACATACACCATAGGCGGTGATACTGATGATACATGAAATGAAGAAAGGCAATGTTCCAGGCCTATGTTTAGACTACCTCTCCGGGATTTTCCAGTAGGAAAACCCAGTATAAAGTTCAGTCAGGAAGGACGGTCGTGGCGGAATTTGAACAGCAGATCTCCCGTTTAAGAATCCGCGCCTTAACGACCTCGGCTACCCGGCTAGGACATGCATAACTACATATCTATGTGTAATTAACATAAGAATAGAAATCAATAGGAAGTTAAGTAATTATTATCGTAAGCGTACAAGTTTACGAGGGAAAAAATGTCTACATATAGTCCTACAGAGATTATTATATTATTCGTCTCAACTTTATAGTCGTCCTCCGTGGTATGGTGGTTATCACGCTAGCCTCTAGTTCCCGAGGTCGCGGGATCAAGCCCGGTGTAGGGCGATGGATTTTTTTCGGGCTCAAAATTCCTTAGCATGGCTTCCTTCGGAAGGGAAGTAAAGCCAGTGGTCCCGTGTCGTAGATTTACAGCACGTAGAAGAACCTCAAGCCTATAAAGAGGCCTCTGAGCAAAATTACCGGTCTTTCACGCCCAATATAGAATGGTACTTAACGACCACAGCAGTTAAAGAGCGTCCATAAATAAAAAACTCAGTTTTTTTCCACTTTAAATGTCTCTAGGCGCCAAATTAACATACAAAAAAACCGCTTTTTACTTTCTCTACTACGTATAGCAAGTAGGGGAAGTATTGTATTCCACCCAAAAATTCGATACCAAGATTTCACCGGAAATACATGTTTTGAGACCCCCTGAATCCAAAAAAACATTTTTGGAAACATGTCCGTGTGTTTGTGTCTGTGTGCCTGTGAACAGCATAACTCAGAAACGAACAGTCGGATAAACACCAAACTTGGTATTTAGGTTCAGTATCTTTCAGAGATGCGACACGAAGATTTTCAAGAAAATCCTCCCACCCCAGATTACCCTTTACATGGAACATTTTTCGAATATTTTTAATTTTCTCAAAAATGGCTCTAACGATTTTGATTAAAATATATATTTGAGATACTTTCATAAATAAAATGTATATCTTGAATTTTCTGAGAATGTCTCCAAAAGTATTCTTCATTGTGAAAGACTTTTGCATAACTGGTAAACCATAAGAGATAAACAAACGTTTACTACACAAAAAGTGTAGATCGCGTTAAAATACACAATTTATGTCACATACATTTTTGTTGTTGAGTGAACCATTTTCGAGATATTGCTTGTTATTCCCTTAAATTTTCCAATACTTATACTTTTTCTCAAATGGGAATTCGTTATTCCTTTTTTATGTCCTGGACATGCAAAGAGAATGGAATACTTCACATAGCAACCAGCTCTTAAAATGTTTGACTATCGCTTATAACCTAGCAATTCCCCTGCATCTACAAGAAAATTAGCAATAAGATTAACATCTTGATTAACGTGAGGCATATGGAGAATAAGTGTTTGTAAAAATAGTTTGTACAAGAGTAGAGAAAGTCATCTGAGCGTAACACATCCGATTTTTAATATATAGAAACAACACATGATGTTACGCTTTACGTCTTCTGGCTGCACTGATTTATTTACATTGTTATATGTGATATTCTTAAATTATTTTGTCTTTAGCAGAGTACCAACTATATAATATCTGACAGTGTAATCAGAAATTAGCCTCTAACTTTTTCAACCCCTCTTTCTCCTCTCTGCCTCTGTCTTTATCTCTCCGTTATTTCACCTTTCAGTCTCTCCCTCTTTCTTTCTCTCATGTTCCACCTTCTTTCCACTTACGCCCTCTTCTTCTGCCTTTCCTTATCTGTGTACAGCTTGTATGTCGTGATGTTTTAACAACCAGTAGTAAAACTGGTTTTTCTGAGGTGTTGATGAACATTGATATATGAAGAACAGGAAGGAGGAGAATGATGAGAGGGCGTGGCAATAAAACAGAAAATGGCTTTGATTTCGTCAATCTTAATGAAAAACCTGATGTTCTGAATTCACATGACTTCCACTATTATTTATTTTATATTCTTTCTATAAAATTATCTTTAAAAGCTTACTTTTATCTCTTCATGCTAACCCAGATAAACATTTGTATAAATTATTTCATTACATATTTCGTTGTAGGCAAAGGGGAACACAAGAGGCTGAAGTGATAGTCAAATATTTAAAAGCTGAGTCGCTATATGCAGCCTTTGAAATTACGAGGGCAGTTCCAGAAGTACCCGATCCGACGTATATATAGCGGTTGTTGTTTCAAACAAATGACTATGGTAGAAAGTACCACCCATATAAAGCTTAAATTTGAAGTTTAACTATTCTACGTTGTTTAGTAATTGTTTGGCAGCCATTAATAGTGATCTCTATCAGCGAATTTGTAAACATGGATAAAATTGGCCATCTTTGTGTGATACAATACTTTCATTTGAAAGGTCTCAATCCAACTAGTATTAAAGATGGGCCAGATTCTATACTGGGGGAGTCTGCTCCTTTGTTTACAACCGTAAAATATTGGGTGGCTTCGTTTAAGCAAGGCCGTACGAGCTGCCAAGACGAACATCGCAGTGGTCGACCAAATGAGGTGACCACGCCAGAAATTGTGAAGAAAATCCACAAAACGGTAGTGGATGACCGTCGACTGAAAGTACGCGAGCTAGCAGACATCGTAGGCATTTTAAAAAGTGCTATACATCGCATACTAACTGAAAAATTAGACATGAGAAGGCTTTGCGCAAGATGGGTGCCGCGTTTACTCACAATGGAACAAGAACAGCATTGTGAGGATGTTTCAGTCGAGTGTTTGGCGATGTTTCGCTGCAAAAAAACCGAGCTTTTGCGCCGATTCATAGCCATAGATGAATCATGGATCCATTACTTTACACTGAGACGAAGGAACAGTTAAAACAGTAGATTGAAAGGGGAGAATCGGCTCCAAAGAAGGCGAAGACAGTTCCAACTGCAGGTAAGGTTATGGCGTCATTTTTTTGGGATGCGCGTAGAATAATTTTCATTATCTTCAAAAAGGAAAAGCTATCAATGGCGAGTATTATGCAAACTTATTGCAGCGTTTGAATGATGAAATCAAGCAAAAACGGCCGCATTTAGTGGAAAAGAAACTTTTGTTTCATCAAGACAATGCACCAGTTCACACATCCATTATCGCTATGACCAAAATCAATGAGTTACAGTTCGAATTGCTTCCTTATGCACCCTATTCGCCAGATTTAGCCCCCTCTGATTATTTTCTGTTTCCAAAGTTGAAGAAATAGCTTAGTGGTAAAAGATTTGCCAACAATGAAGAGGTGGAGTTTGCAGTTGATGGCTATTTTGCAGAACTCAACGATTCTCACTATAAACAGGGTATCGAAGTTATTGAACATCGCTGGGAAAAGTGCATTGAGCTGAAAGGAGACTATGTAGAGAAATAAAGATGTTTTTTCTAAAAATGTTTGTTTTCTCTTTGTTAGGTCGGGTACTTCTTGGTCAGCCCTCGTATATTATACCCCTTCGTGTAATATCGAATGTAATGTTTGTAGATGACCAGGTGTTAACAGTATAATTTAAAGATCTGGGATACATAAATGACCTTTGTAGGAAAAACACATACAAGTGTCAATAGTAGATTATGATACAAATCTTAAATACATTTTACCATGTGTGTTATATACTATGAAGCTGGTTATCGAGACCCAGGAGAAATAATAATAATAATAATAATAATAATAATAATAATAATAATAATAATAATAATAATAATAATAATAATATACGATAGAACATAGCGACGAAAATGTGCTGAATTCATATTAGGAATGGGTTTTGGAGGAAAGGCAGAGGAACAAAGTTTGCTTCCTCGAAGCAGAGGTATTTTACCTGCGATGGTCAACGAACCTGCATACCGGAAGTCTCGCCTTTATACTTTTGGCTCGGACAGGGTTTACAACGGTTTTCAAGGCTTAAAAGGGTGAGGAAGTAGACGTGCCTTATCTACGATCTAAGAATGTTCGGGAGAAGATTTTAAAACTCAAAATAAGCTGTGAGAAGCAGATGTGAAAGTTGTCACGTGGGGGTAGCCAATAACAAAAAAAATCATGAAACAAAAATTATAGCCAATCGAAAGATCGCGTAGGCATCACATGATACGTTTTGAACTTAAAACAGAACGAAACTTAAGAAAGGGAGAGGGGATGAAGGAGGAAAGACACGCCGAGACAGTCGGGGACAAACTAACCATGACAGTGGCCGAGGCACATTCCGGTACAAATTAACCACGAGGACGTCGACGAAACGAAATTAGAAGAAAATAATCAGAAAGTTGATAGTGTAAAAATAAAGTTATGAAATCTAGGCAATTCGAGGGCTAGTCGGAGAAACACATAAGTAGCGACTTCGAAAGTGATAAGAATAATCGTGGCTTCGACGACGAAGGTGGCGGGTTGACCAGATAGGAATCTACGTAACAAAAATAAAGACATAACCCAAACTTCTCCGGCAGTATTATTAATATCATCAAGGCAGTGTCATCACCCCTGAAAAACAAGAACCTCATGCTCTACCGAATCAAACCCCAAATCCCTGCCATCCAACCAACGAACCCAGGACTCTGAGTCCATTGAAGCAACTGCCAGGAACACCACAGCTGATGAGTCAGAGGTCAGCGTCATTTGGCGCCCACTACGTTGGGGCTCGAAATACTGCCAGCGGATAACGCACCCGGAGAACCGACAACGGAAGGAGGACGACGCCGATGACGACATCAGCAACCACCAGCAGCAGAGTGTACCGATAGACGTGGGGCAACAAGCGACATCGACGCCGCTCCATTACAACAAGGAAGCAGACATTCGGCGCAGACATCATCAGTGTCCAAAAAGTGTGTAAGTGTAGTGAAGTGTTTTGTGAACTACTACAACACTTCGCAGCAGCTCAACCCAGCACCGAGTAAGTGTTAACTGCATGATACATAAGTTAATGAAATTTTGGAAGGGAGTGTATATGCAATAGATATAAGTAAACTGGGGTATGTATGTTTGTAAATGCTGTTAAGAAGCAAGAAATTAACCGGCAACGTTATGGAAGGTAATAGCAATGAACAAGGGGAAATTTTCACTAACAATAGCACGCGGGTAGGTGTAGAAAATGGAGATAACGAAACATTAGAACACCAAGTTACCGGATCACTTAACGCGAGCGAAATGCTGCAACAAATGTTGGCTCAATTGAGCCTCCTAAACACTAAAATATCAGAACAAGAGCAAACAATAGGGCAAACACTGACTCAACGATTAACAGAACAGGAGCAAACACTAACCCAACGATTAACAGAACAAGAGCAAACAATAGGGCAAACACTGACTCAACGATTAACAGTACAGGAACAAACATTGCAGCAACAGATAGCCTCACAATTAAGCATCCAACAGAAGGAAATCAGTCAAGGCTTAGAAAATAAAATACAGGGTGTCTTGTCAGAAATTAGAGCAAGTCAAAATGTAATCTACGAGGATGTAGAATATATAAGAAACGAACTAAAAGCAACACAGAATAGTGTAGAAGTAGTGAGGAAGGAACTTGTCGTGGAAATGGACGCCATCAGGGCCCAACAAATTGTAAACAATGAAAGCTTAATATGTACAATTAGTGATAAGGCAAGGGAAGAAGCAATGACAGTCTGTGTATCATTACAGAATAAGCAGCAGGCACTTGAAGCAGGGGTTAATGATGAAATTAACAAATTAAGGGAGGAACTGACACAGACCGTCAATGCTCGCAGGGACGCGGTAGAACAAATCGAACCGCGATCTCAAGGAGCCACGGACGCGCGAATTACCTCTCAGGTTTCCGCGCTTTCGTCGTTCCAGTGTAACAACCCGAGTAGCGAACCGAGGTCGAACGAACCTGCCTGCACTCCTTCGGCCTCACCGCACCCGGCAAGTGAAATGTCAAGCACCGTAGGGCCCCTGCAACAATGCAATATACCTATACAATTTTTGAATGAACTACCAATCCCCAAGTTCAACAGTGAAGTCGATAATGCGAAGCAGTTCATTAATGACCTCGAATCTTATTTCGCGCTTAGGGGAATTCCCGACCGTTTTAAAATGGTAATTATAAAAAGGAGCTTGATAGGCCCGTCCCTGAGTTGGTTTCGATTGACGGTAGGCGAGCATGCACAATATGAACATTTTAGGTCTGCATTTTTGGAAAAATATTGGAGTGGCGTTGCACAGTACAGGGTGCGCGCAGAAATAAATAATGGCCGATACAGGGAAGAGAAGCGTGAGTCGATGGTTGACTACTTCTTGCGACTCGGCCAATTAAGCCAACTCCTGGACCCACCGATGCCCGAAGGTGAATTTGTATCCCTCCTGACACGACACTTCCCAGACGTTATACGTCATCACCTCGTGGTAGCACGCCCGAGGACGCTGAGCGAAGCCATTGAACTACTTACCGCTCTGCAGGGGTACGGAACGCGGGAAGAAGATAGGCCCAGAATCAGGACTGAAGGCAGACACAGTGATCGGATAAATTCGCATCGTAATGATGGGACGAGGGCACAAGGTGCGTTGAACAACTACTCCACAGTCCGACAGCGTTATCACGAGCCATTTGCAAGAAATCGGGAGAGAAGCTATAGGCCCTGGAACCAAACGGGCACGGGTAGGCCACCGAGGCAACATGAGGAGTATCCCGTTCACTACCTGAGATTCTCCAGGTACCCGGCGAATGGTAGGCAACACCGGGGAAATAACCTCCACGGTGAAACAGCGCATAGGCCAAGAACGCCTCCGAACCGCCCAGAAACTCCCCCGAACCGACCTGGAAACACCCCGAACAGGCCAAGGACACCTCCGAACAGGCCAAGAACGCCTCCGAATTGCCCAGAAACTCCCCCGAACAGGCCAAGGACACCTCCGAACAGGCCAAGAACACCTCCAAGCCGGCCAGCGACCCCACGACGTAGAGATGAGGACCATGGGCTCTCAAGCATGCCTACGTACAGCTACGCATGGACGCCGAGCGCGTATCTATCACAGACACGACAGCCGCAAAATGTCCACCGCGAAATGGATGACGCGATAGGTCACCGAAGCGGGGCAATGGCAGGACAAAGCATAGGCCAAGGGATAGGCCCCAGTCAAGGATCGTGGCCACGACGGTCGGAAAACTGGAGACAGGAAGAATTGTAGCGTTCCCAGGCTCAACCTCGGAGAATGCGCGCAGGTTCTCGCATTACACAGGGAACGAGAACAAAAATACCAGAAGAACCATTTTTATTGAATATTTGCACATTGGGAAAAGGCATTAACGTGGTAAGAATTTTCACGCAACAACTGTGCGAAGGGAGAGATCTTAACGACACGCCTCTGCAGTCAGCTGATGAATCGGAAGTAGGTCAAGCACCCCAGTATTGTGAGTTAAACACAGAAAATGAAAATGTTTATTTCGGTGAGAGACCGGACGACTTGCAGGTAGTCAGTGATCAAAACATGACCCTATCAGGTATACGCGAATATGTAGCATCAACAGACTGCTTAAACCATCAAGAGAAAGAAGGAATACAGACGAATGCATATGTGTTGGAAAGGTCCTTATCGGATATCACAAACCTTCGGGGACAGGGTATATCAACTCCAATCGTCCATTTAAGCAGGGTCAATGAAATTTAGTAGAGTCGGATAGGGAAAATGTACAAACGCACTCGGAACACGAGTAAGGAAAGTCATATATGCGAACATTGTTTACAAACAAATTGGTAGCTTTGGGATAGCAATGTCCTGTTAAAACAGTGTGCTTGACATTCACGATGTTAATGACATAGAGTAAGAAAACCGGACAGAATGTATACCTGGCAAAAAAAGGTATCAAAAGGTGTCTTGAGTGTGGAGGCTGCTAATAGCTTCAAAAAAAACAGTATTGTATGTAATGTGCAAGAGAGAGAGAGAGAGAGAGAGAGAGAGAGAGAGAGAAAGATGGAACTAAGATGTGTAATTAAATTAAAAAAAAAAAATTGTTTGAAGAATGTATTGTGTGTATAAACAGATTTCTTAAATGTAAATGTTTTGTAGCCTGGTTGTTGACGGCCAGATATTATGTAGATTGTTTTTCTTTTACTTGGTGAAAATACTTGTGTAAATTTGAAATTGTATTGTGTACAGTGATTGAAATGTATTGTGAACAGAATAAATGTGTAACGGTGGGCTCGCCATCAAATCGTCGTAAGCCACTGACTAAATAAATGAATGAATAAATAAATAAAATGATAAATGAAAGGAATAGAGGGAGAGAGGGACTTTAGATTAGCTTAGATGGGACATTAACGATAAACCCATCATCCAACCTAAAGGTCCGATGATAAGTTTACCGTCAGGGCATATGAAGCTGGTTATCGAGACCCAGGAGAAATAATAATAATAATAATAATAATAATAATAATAATAATAATAATAATAATAATAATAATATACGATAGAACATAGCGACGAAAATGTGCTGAATTCATATTAGGAATGGGTTTTGGAGGAAAGGCAGAGGAACAAAGTTTGCTTCCTCGAAGCAGAGGTATTTTACCTGCGATGGTCAACGAACCTGCATACCGGAAGTCTCGCCTTTATACTTTTGGCTCGGACAGGGTTTACAACGGTTTTCAAGGCTTAAAAGGGTGAGGAAGTAGACGTGCCTTATCTACGATCTAAGAATGTTCGGGAGAAGATTTTAAAACTCAAAATAAGCTGTGAGAAGCAGATGTGAAAGTTGTCACGTGGGGGTAGCCAATAACAAAAAAAATCATGAAACAAAAATTATAGCCAATCGAAAGATCGCGTAGGCATCACATGATACGTTTTGAACTTAAAACAGAACGAAACTTAAGAAAGGGAGAGGGGATGAAGGAGGAAAGACACGCCGAGACAGTCGGGGACAAACTAACCATGACAGTGGCCGAGGCACATTCCGGTACAAATTAACCACGAGGACGTCGACGAAACGAAATTAGAAGAAAATAATCAGAAAGTTGATAGTGTAAAAATAAAGTTATGAAATCTAGGCAATTCGAGGGCTAGTCGGAGAAACACATAAGTAGCGACTTCGAAAGTGATAAGAATAATCGTGGCTTCGACGACGAAGGTGGCGGGTTGACCAGATAGGAATCTACGTAACAAAAATAAAGACATAACCCAAACTTCTCCGGCAGTATTATTAATATCATCAAGGCAGTGTCATCACCCCTGAAAAACAAGAACCTCATGCTCTACCGAATCAAACCCCAAATCCCTGCCATCCAACCAACGAACCCAGGACTCTGAGTCCATTGAAGCAACTGCCAGGAACACCACAGCTGATGAGTCAGAGGTCAGCGTCAACTATTTTAGACAGGGATGGAATTTCTAAAATATAAATAAAATAATATTATGTTGATATCTGAAACTAAGAGAGATCACATTTAGAATGAAATCAACTCACGCGTATAGCTAGACGTCAGATGTTTTGTTGATTCGCTAGCAGTCATTTTCAGTGAAATTATTTTCAGCATGTTTTCCCTTACATAGGCAATGAAGCGATTAAATGCTATATCGTATTGCTTTCTGGATTGTTTAGGTAAGTCTTCTAGTGTTATTCTTTCTGCTACTTCTGTAATTTCACCTGGCTCTTCCATTGCAGTTTCTTCTGAATTCATAATTGTTGTCATTTAATCTTTATTTAAGTTATAATAGATAAAATCGTTTTATATCAAAGAAAGCACAAGGCTTCCAATATAAGGTATAGGTTAACTCCACAACGAATTGCGATAAATTGAAGTATGACAATTTGCATTGTGAACAGATAATGCGAACACTATGGGAAATTGATCATGTAAAAAGATATAATGAAAAGCAAAATCTAATTAAACCAAGTTGGAGTTGAAAGCAAAGTTGTTCACAATGGAGTGGTATAAACATTTTTATGCACTAGTGCGATAATGTAAAGCTTTTAGTTCGTGTGCACTATGATAAAAGTTCTACTTTTAGGCCAAGCTGTCTAAAAAAAAATCTGATGTGTTACACTCACATGACTTTCTCTAATCTTGTACAAACTATTTTTACAAACGCTTATTCTCCATATGCCTCATGTTAATCGAGATGTTAATCTTATTGCTAATTTTCTTGTAGATGCAAGGGGAATATGGTAGGTTTTAAGCGATAGTCAAATGTTTTAAGCGGTGGTTGCTATGTGGAGTATTCCATTTTCTTTGCATATCAAGGACATAAAAAAATGAATAACGAATTCAAATTTGAGAAAAAGTATAATTATTGGAAAATTTAAGGCAATAACAAGCAATGTCTCGAAAATGGTTCACTAAAAGAAATGTATATGACATACATTGTGTATTTTAACGCGATCTACATTTTTTATGTAGTAAAATTTTGTCTATCTCTTATGGTTTACCAATTATGCAAAAGTCGTTCACAATGAAGAACACTTTTGGAGACATTCCCAGAAAATTCAAGATATGCATTTTATTTCTCATGAAAGTATCTTAAATATATCATATTCTAATCAAAATCGTTAGAGCCATTTTTGAGAAAATTAAAATTTTCGAAACATGTTCCATGTAAAGGATAATCTGGGGTGCGGCGATTTTCTTGAAAACCTTCGTATCGCATCTCTGGAAGATACTGAATCTAAATACCAAGTTTGGTGTTTATCCGACTGTTCGTCTCTGAGTTATGCTGTTCACAGACACACTCACACGGACATGTTTCCAAAAATGAAATCTCGGTATAGAATTTTTGGGTGGAATACAATACTTCCCCTACTTACTATACGTAGTAGAGAAAGTAAAAAGTGGCTTCTCAGCGACGTGCAATGCATACGGTAGATGGGATTTCAGGAGAGAATTGCTTCTTCTAGAATAGGGAACTTTCTGCCCCAATCTCTCCGTCTGTTCACCCGAATGGTGGGGCATCAAGATACTTCATCTGGAAGCGACAGGGTCCCCGCCGTAAGATATGGCCGACCTTCGTACCTCGCACCATCGCTTCCTCCCGAAGGGGGCAATAAACCTGATGGTGAAATTCTCCTCCGTTTCTTACGCCTAACATTAAAATTAAATTTGATTAAGAAGTTCTGAAAGTGTTTTCTCTAGGTAAGTGACCCAGATATAAACTCTTTCGAAATAATTTTTATTCGGCCTTTAAGGTATATGACGATTAAAGCCAAATTAAAATTGAGGGGGGCAGCAGAATTTAACTGGAGCCAGGTGCAGGGCATGACAATGAGTCATATATTATGTGGCGTATCAAACCCGGGGCGCTCTATACAGCATCTGGAGAATTCCCAGGAGTCTGGCCCTGGGAGATTATAATGGCTGCAGTTGGCTAAGCAGAAGGTACACACATTAATGCAGTGAGGCTTGATATTTGAATGGTGGTGGGAAGTGTTTGTATGTACCCTCTCTGACGTGGCGATTGAGGCAGTATTTTTAACACTTAAATGATTTTAGTCAAATTATATAATAAAAAATACAATAACAGCCCGCCTTAAAGCAATATGTATATGTAACAATATATAAAAAGTGTATATTATAGTCATTGTATATGTTTACATTATCGTATACATGTAATAATGTTATCTGAATGTATTACGTAATTTAATAATGTAGGAGCTGTGAGAATAATAGGTTAAAAGTTGCTAACAATGAGGTAGCCTTGAGGCAATAATGAAAGTGTAATAATACTACTAGTTATTCTTGGAGCAACAATAATGTAATTTTAGTGACAGTTTATAAAATAGCCAATCAACAACCAGAAAAAGCTTAAGTTAAATAAAAGTATTCTATTGGATTAGGAATAGCCAATCAGAGACTTGAAATACAGAAATTTAAAAATTTAGGCGGTAGAAATCAAGTCAGTTGCTTGTAAACAGTGTTCCTAACCGGACGCGAGATGCGTCCTCCAGAAATATAATACGTATTCGTGTGATACGAAAATAGTTTACGTGTTAAAAAGTGCAATTAGTTAATAAAATAATCTCACAGCTCTCTACTATACCAGTGAAGTGTTATTTAAATTGTGTCAAGGATTAATAAATGTAGCGAAGTAAATATTATAATCTGTGTAAGCCTACATTCTTAGCCGCACTACTCCCTGCAAAGAAATCCATGTCTCTAACAATAATACTGACGCAGCCGAGGCAAACATAAATATATAATATTTAAAGAAACATTCAAATTACGAAGTTAATATTTTTAAATTTGGGGCGAAGGCTACCGGAAACTTTTTACCATACGTGCGGTTGCAACTACTTCAAGTTCGGCTCCCGAACAATTGAAATACAATACAACTCCTACTTCAGATTGGCTCCCAAAGCGGGGCAAATAACGTGAAGCAACAACCAATCTTCACGTTTTCCTCCTCTTTTCATTCTTTTCATTCATTTCCTCTTTTCATTTTCTGTAAAATTTCGATAAGTTCTTACAGCTATACATTTATACAACAGTTACCAATCGAGATGTCTGCATAGATGTTCAGCACACAAAAACAGTTCGCTTGTGCTTGTAGGTGATAAGAGCGTGCTCTTTCTACTTTAGTACATGCAGAAGAGGATTGGAAAAAATTTAAGCTGCTCAAATATTAATGAAGTTCCTAGCTTTTATTTAATTCTCATTTGTATTTCGCCTATTTTAGAGATTTTAAAATACACAGTTTGACATTGTTTCGTAGGTTAGTTGTTTTCTAAATACTCTATGTTGCATGTTTACACTTGTTATCTAAAACGGACATGCCTGAAAGTTTGCGATTCTCCCTTTTTCTTTCCATCGCAAAAGGTTGCTACCAAGACTAAACATTTGAATACCATTTACACGTGTTTAATACAACTAAGCACTTGTTGCTTAGTTTGAAATCATTCTTACGCAAAAACAGTTGTCTGAGTAACGTAACATGGAGAGAAGAGTCGCTTTTAATAGAACCAGATGGTACTGCTGTTGATAAATACCTAAGAACACCATAAATTGTCATTTTCCCATGCTTAAATACTGGACTCGCCTTTCTGACAGTAATGACAGAGTATAATACAGGATTATTCAAAAAGAAGGAACAAATTTTAAATAGCAACACATACGAAACATCGTTGAATAGAGGAAATTTCAAAGTTTTAACCCCCAACCTATTAGTTCCAGTGCCTACAGCGGCGTTGGGTTTGTTTACGAGAAAATGGAGACGCCACAGAAAATGTTTTAAGTGCTGCAGTATGCAAAGAGTGAATCCATTGTTTCATTGCAGCGTTTATTTCGTTGTAAGTTCAACAAAGAGAAACATTTACAAATTCATAAGTCAGTTGGTTGCAGACAGCATTACTAATCAGACGCAAAAAGTGTCCTCAAGAAATTTAATATGTATTCGTGTTAGACGAAAAATAAGTTTACATGTTAAAATGTGTAATTAATTAATAAAAAGAATCTCAGAGCTCTCTATATCAGTGAAGTGTTATTTAAATCGTATCAAGTATTAATAAAAGGAGTGAAGTAAAATTAAAATCTGTGTAAGCCTACATTCCTGTCGCACCACAACCCTGCTAAGGCATCCATGTCTCAAACAAAAATACTGACGCAGCCGAGGCAAACATAAATATTAAATATTTAAAGAAACAGTTTAATTACAAAGTTAATATTTTTTAAACATTTTGGGGGGCAGAAGCTACCGGGTACCATACGTGCGGTTGCAAACTACTTCAAGTGTTTGGCTCCCAACAGTTAAAATATAATACAACTCCTTCAATACAACCTACTTCAAATTGACGCCCAAAGCGTGGTGCAAACAACGTAAAGATATTTATCTACTTCAAATTGGCGTTCCATACGTGGGGCAAAACCATCTTCTTTACATTAGCGCACAAACGCCTAGTGTAACCACTACACTACTGAGAAAGCTGAAAGTTAGTGTGCTATAAAACATAAACCTTAGGGCGGATGGCGCAGTGGATGAAAGTTTGAAGATTTATTTTAATTCGGTTTCATTGTTGCATGGGGTAATAAAATGATGACTTGATAATCAGTCACACGTCCTGTGTCCTAACGCTTCTATGATTATGTCAGTCCTTTATAATGTACTTTCCTTCATGACTGTTTTAAACCGTCTGTAATCCTTTGTTAAATAATATGCGGCAAATACTACAGAGAGAGCCAAAAAACTACGAACCGGCTACGCGGTGTTTTTCCTGTTCGCGTCCTCGGCGCTCGTTGCCGTCTACCGCTATCATAGAAAAGCGCGGATGAAACCATACAACGTTTTTAAAACTACTTTTAAAGCCTTTACTTACCAGCTTTATGAAAGCAGATGCTGAAACTGGCCACAGTCGTCCGTACATTTTGACACCTCTTTAGGAAACTATCCATCACTCGCCGTAGTTCACGTTGAGAAATCCTGGCCATTTCCTGGCGGATATTTTGTTTTATTTCTTCCAGGGCGTGTAGGATTGTCTTGCATACTTTGTTTTAAGTTACCCCAGAGATAGAAATCGCAGGGGGTTAGGTCGGGGGAACGAGGGGGCCATAAATCACTACTAAACCACTGTCCTCAAACCACTTTCATAAAGCTGTTAAGTAAAGCCTTTAAAAGTAGTTTTAAAAATGTATGGTTTCATCCGCGCCTTTCTACGATAGCGGCAGACGGCGCCAAGGAAGCGGACAGGAAAAACACCGCGCGACCGGTTCGTAGTCTTTTGTCTCTCCCTGTATAATACGCAAGAGACCTGTGAATTTATCATGGGTAGAGAAAATAAAACACATTGAAAGTGTTTCTATGTGAAGGGTAGTTTGGGGTGGGAGATTTTCTTGAAAATCTTCGTTTCACATCCTTAGAAGACGCTTAACTAAAATACCAAGTTTGGTATTTCTCTCTCTCTCTCTCTCTCTCTCTCTCTTTTACTTTCTCTAGTAAGTAGGGAAAGTATTGTATTCCACCCAAAAATTCGATACCGAGATTTCACCGGAAATATATGTTTGGAGACCCCCTGAATAAAAAAAAAGCATTTTTGAAACATGTCCGTTTGTGTGTGAACAGCATAACTCAGAAACGAATAGTCGGATAAACACCAAACTTGGTATTTAGGTTCAGTATCTTCCAGAGATGCGACACGAAGGTTTTCAAGAAAATCCCCCACCCCAGATTACCCTTTACATGGAACATTTCTCAAAAATTTGTATTTTCTCAAAAACGGCTATAACGATTTTGAATAAAATATCATATGTTTAAGATATTTTATGACAAATAAAATGTATATCTTGAATTTTCTGGGAATGTCTCCAAAAGTATTCTTCATTGTGAACGACTTTTGCATAACTGGTAAACCATAAGAGATAGACAAAATTTTACTACACAAAAAATGTAGATGGCGTTAAAACACACAATTTATGTCATACATCTTTTTTTGTTGAGTGAACTATTTTCGAGATATTGCTTGTTATTCCCTTAAATTTTAAAATGCTTATACTTTTTCTCAAATGGGAATTCGTTACTCATTTTTACTTTCCCTACTACGTATAGTAAGTAAGGGAAGTATTGTATTCCAACCAAAACTTCGATACCGAGATTTCACCGGAAATACATGATTTGAGACCCCCTGAATCCAAAACAGCATTTTTGGAAGCATGTCCGTGTGTGTGTCTGTGTGTCTGTCTGTCTGTCTGTCTGTGTGTCTATCTGTGAACAGCATAACTCAGAAACGAACAGTCGGATAAACACCAAACTTGGTATTTAGGTTCAGTATCTTCCAAGGATGCGACACGAAGGTTTTCAAGAAAATCCCCCCACCCCAGATTACCCTTTACATGGAACATTTTTCGAAAATTTTAATTTTCTCTAAAATGGCTCTAACGATTTTGATTAAAATATCATATGTTTAAGATATTTTATGACAAATAAAATGTATATCTTGAATTTCCTGGGAAGTCTCCAAAAGTATTCTTCATTGTGAGCGACTTTTGCATAACTGGTAAACCATAAGAGATAGACAAATGTTACTACACGAAAAATGTAGATCGCGTTAAAATACACAATTTATGTCATATATTACTTTCTCTACTACGTATAGTAAGTAGGGGAAGTATTGCATTCCACCCAAAAATTCGATACCGAGATTTCACGGGAAATACATGTTTTGAGACCTCCTGAATCCAAAAAAAGCATTTTTGGAAACATGTCCGTGTGTGTGTCTGTGTGTGTGTCTGTGTGTCTGTGTGTGTGTGTGTGTCTGTGTGTGTGTGTGTCTGTGAACAGCATAACTCAAAAACGAACAGTCGGATAAGCACCAAACTTGGTATTTAGGTTCAGTATCTTCCAGAGATGCGACACGAAGGTTTTCAAGAAAATCCCCCCACCCCAGACTACCCTTTACATGGAAGATTTTTCGAAAATTTTAATTTTCTCAAAAATGGCTCTAACGATTTTGATGAAAATATCATATGTTTAAGATAATGTCATGAGAAATGAAATGTATATCTCGAATTTTCTGGGAATGTCTCCAAAAGTATTCTTCATTGTGAACGACTTTTGCATAACTGGTAAACCATAAGAGATAGACAAAATTTTACTACACAAAAAATGTAGATCGCGTTAAAATACACAACTTATATCATATACATTTTTTTTTGTTGAGTGAACCGTTTTCGAGATATTGCTTGTTATTTCCTTAAATTTTCCAATACTTATACATTTTCTCAAATTCGTTATTCATTTTTTTATGTCCTGGACATGCAAAGAGAATGGAATGCGCCACATAGCAAGCAGCGATAAAATATTTCACTATCGCTTAAAAGCTACCATATTCCCCTTGCATCTACAAGAAAATTACCAATAAGATTGACATCTCGATATCTCGATTAACATGAAGCATATGGAGAATAGGCGTTTGTAAAAATAGATTGTACAAGAGTAGAGAAAGTCATGTGAGTGTACCACATCAGATTTTTTTATAACATCCTCTTTTTGCGGTTCAGGACCTCAAAACTAGCACAGGAAGTAAATACTTATTGCGCTTTCTATAAATTGGACTTTACTCTTATACAATCTAAACCACGACATTTCAGAACGTTCTTGACAGGAAGGTAATAAAACCTAACAGATAAATCTGCCCCAGGAAAACCGCAAGTAGAACTCGTTTCCTGCGTTCGCCGTACGATTAAGGCAACTTCTCCGACTTGACTGTAAGGCAGGTAACGTACCCAGTTTCTTGCAGGCGAAAACAGAGTATAGCTTCGGTGAAAACTGCGCAAGCTAAATGTACTATGCGATAAATGCATAGCCAAAGTAATTAACTTTTGGTTAGTTGCCAAAGCTCGTTATAGACAAAGTAAACAAAAGTCCTTGACATTAATACTGGCACAGAATGCTTCACTTATTTCAACACTGGTTGTTATTAGCCATGCGCTACAGATGGACATTGGTCTTCCTGTGTATTCTTTCATTCCATTTATCCCTACGCACCTCTTGCAGTTGAGCTTTGAAAAAGAAATACCATAAATGATTAACACATCACAAATACGTTCACAAAAACTGAGGAATGTAGTATTCTCCACCTGACTACATCCCACTTTCAATTTAAACGTCTTATTAAGCATTTTAAACATAGAATTGAGGCAGTATTTTTAACACTTAAATAATTTCAGTCAAATTATGTAATATAAAATGTAATAACAGCCCGCCTTAAAGCAATATGTGTATGTAACAATATATAAAAAGTGTATACTAGTCATTTATATGTTTATATTATTGTATACATGTTCAATAATGTTATGTGAATGCATTACGTAATTTAATAATGTAGGAACTGTGAGAATAATAGATTAAAAGTTGCTAACAATGAGGTAACCTTGAGGCAATAATGATTTTGAAAGTTTAAATGCTACTAGTCATTATTGGAGCAACAATAATGTAAATTTTGAGACGGTTTAATAAATAGCCAATCAACAACCAGAAAAAGCTTTAGTTAAATGAAGGTATTCTATTGGAGTAGGATTAGCCAATCAGAGACTTGAAATACAGAAATTTACAAATCTAGGCGGTAGAAATCAATTCAGTTGCGTGTAGACAGCGCTCATAACTGGACGCGGGACACGTCCTCGAGAAATTCAATACGTATTCGTGTGAGACGAAAATAGTTTAGTGTTAAAAATGCAAGTAATTAATTTAAAAAATCTCACAGCTCTCTCTATATCAGTGAAGTGTTATTTAAATCGTGTCAAGCATTAATAAAAGGAGTGAAGTAAAATTATAATCTGTGTAAGCCTACATTCTTCAGTCGCACCACAACCTTGCAAAGAGAAACATGTCTCTAACAATATTATTAGCAGAGGAAAACATAAATATATAATATATAAGAAACAGTAAAATAACAAAGTTAACATTTTTAAACATTTTGGGAAAGTACATTTGGGGCGAAGGCTACCGGAAAGCGGGTACTATACGTGCGGTTGCAACGAACTTCAAGTTCGGCTTCCAACAGTTGAAATATAATACAACTTCAATACAACCTACTTCAAACTGACGCGCAAGCGTGGGGCAAATAACAATACAACAAAATAACAACTTCAAATCTTACAGTGTAATGAACGAATATATAACTCCGACGTAAATTCCAATATTTAATCAGAAATAGTGTAGTATCTAATATCGAAATTTCAACCTCGACTGCACCTTGCATGTAGTACAATACTTTTTTTACCTGAGTACAGAATTAGCATGGGGGTTGTGTGTGCCGCGAGTCGACTTGATATCGATTGAAAAGGCTCTTACGTCACAAGTCCCTGGATAGATAATCTGATTTTAACACAGAAGCGCGCTTCTTGTTCAATCAATCCGTGATGTCACCACATGTATGTGTTGGAATGGAACGATCCACCTCGCGCCGCGCTGACACGCTCCATTAAATATAAAGTGTCTCGTTAGTCCTGCCAACTGACCGGCCCGAGAAGTTCTGCGGATTAAAAATTAATTATTAGCATTGCCACTGACGTCACACACACAGTGTCCTGCTTTCATGAATTAATCACCAAGTCTGAGGACCATAACATTTATCCCTAATGCACGCCAATGGGAAAAGTACTGTGTACACATTAACAATTCACATGACTTTCTCTACTCAACTACAAATTATTCTTACAAGAACTTGCTTCTTTTTAATCCCCATAAACGCTCAATTCATATTCACGCATTTCGCTGTACGATACAATAGGCTAAAGCGATAGTCACATTTTTAAAGACCGTGTCACTATGTGAAGGCTTTGAAATTCCTTGTTCCTTGCATGACCACGAGAAAATAAACAACTAGGGACTAAACAATTGGCAAAAGTATTTGAAAATATCTCGGAAATGGAGATACACTGTTTGCATTAAACAGATTACTTTTTACTTTCTCTACTACGTAGAGTAAGTAAGGGAAGTACTGTATTCCACCCAAAAATTAGATACCGAGATTTATACCGGAAATATATGTTTTGAGACCCCTAAATCCAAAAAAAACATTTTTGGAAACATGTCTGTGTGTGTGTCTGTGAACAGCATAACTCAGAAACGAACAGTCGGATAAACACCAAACTTAGTATTTAGGTTTAGTATCTTCCAGAGATGCGACACAAAGGTTTTCAAGAAAATCCTCCAAACCCCAGAATACCCTTTACATGGAACATTTTTCGAAAATTTTAATTTTCTCAAAAATGGCTAACGATTTTGATTAAAATAACATATGTTTAAGATATTTTCATGACAAATGAAATATATATCTTGAATTTTCTGGGAATTTCTCCAAAAGTATTCTTCATTGTGAACGACGTTTGCATAACTGGTAAACCATAAGGCATAGACAAAATTTTACTACACAAAAAATGTAGATCGCGTTAAAATACACAATTAATGTCATACACATTTTTGTTCTTGAGTGAATCATTTTAGAGATATTTTTTGTTATTCCCTTAAATGTTTAATACTTATTTTCTCAAATGGGAATTCGTTATTCATTTTTTTGTCTTGGATATGCAAAGAGTTATAATCTGTGGCAAAGGGAATGGTGCTGCACCTAGCAACCAGCTATTAAGAGATATGTCTATACTTAAAGGCTACTGTATTTCTATATTGCCCTTGCAAATACAAAACAAGGGGAACATAGTACGCCTTAAGTGATAGTCAAATATTTTTAGAATTGGTGGCTAAATGTAATTCTCTTTGCATGCCAAAAGATCGTTTCTGCAAATGTTTATCTCGATTAACATGAAGTAGATGGAGAATAAGAGTTTGTAAAAATAGTTTGTACAAGAGTAGAGAAAGTCATGTGAGTGTAACACATCAGATTTTTTAGTATAGTAACATTTTGTCTATCTCTTACGTTTAGCAATTATACAAAAGTCATTTTGAATGACGAGGGCTTCATTAACTGTTACAGGAAATTCAAGATATACATTTCATTTGTTATGCAAATGTTTTAAATACATGCTATTGTAATCAGAATCGTTAAAGAGTTTTTGAGAAAATAAAAAGATAACTATATTTTTCCATGTAAAGGATAGCTTGTGGTGGGGGCGGAGTTTTCTTTAAAACTTTTGTGTCGTATCCTTGGAAAATGCTGAACTTAAATAAGGTTTCGCATTTTCCTTTTTGAGTTATGCTGAAGAGTTTAAAGAAATTTCCCCTCACTAAACTAGCTTTACCTAGAAAACCATTTCTTGTTCTTCACCTTCTCAAAAATGGCTGCAACGATTTTGAATAGGATATCATAGTTTAAGATTTTTGCGTTACAAATATAATGTATATTTTAAAATTTCTGGTAATAGCCTCCGAAGTCCCATATTCTGAACGGCTTTTGTATAACTTGTATATTGTAAGAGACACACAAAAGCTTATTAAACAAAAATGTATATCTCGTTGAAACACTTAACCTATGTAAAATTCTTCTGTTGCCATTAACCATTTCCGACTAATTCTTTATTATAGGTTTGAAGTCGCTATTCGTTTTTTTCACATGATCATGCAAAAAGAACGTAACTTCAGAGCCATCAATTAGCGATCTGTTTTTAAGTCCTATCAATAGCTTAAACCTATCATGACTATTCTGTAACGTTTTGTTAAGGCTTAACAACTTATAAAATGCCGCTAACCAATTGTTCGGTATTCTATAACTTCATAACAACAACAAAAATGTTGTTAATAATAAAGATTTTGTTGTAGAACATTAAAGACCGAGACAGTCTTACTAACGCATTTGTTACACAAAACATTTGAAGCAGTATTTTTAACACTAAAATGATTTCAGTCTAATTGTATAATATATATATTTCAATAACAGCCCGCCTTGAAGCAATATGTGTATGTAGTAATTTATAAATGTATGTAACAGTCATTGCATATGCTTATATTATTGTATACATGTTCAATAATGTTATATGAATGTATTACTTAATTTAATAGTGTAGGAGCTGTGAGAATAATAGTTAACAATGAGGTAACCTTGAGGCAATAATGAATTAGAAGGTTTAAATGTCACTTGTGATTCTTGGGAGCAATAATGTAATTTTAGTGACAGTTTATAAAAATAGTCAATCAACAACCAGAAAAAGCTTTAGTTAAATGAAGGTATTCTATTGGATTAGGAATAGCCAATCAGAGACTTGAAATACAGAAATTTACAAGTTTAGGCGGTTGAAATCAATTAAGTTGCCTGCAAACAGTGTTCCTAACCGGACGCGAGATACGTCCTCGAGAAATTTAATACGTATTCGTGTGAGACGAAAATAGTTTACGTGTTAAAAAGTGCAAGTATTTAATAATAAAACATCTCACAGCTCTCTCTATATCAGTGGTGTTATTTAGATATTGTCAAGCAGTAATAAAAGGAGTGAAGTAAAATTACAATCTGTGTAAGCCTACATTCTTGTCGCACCACAGCCCTGCTAAGAGAAACGTGTCTCTAACAATAATACTGACGCAGCCGAGGCATAGATAAATATTTAAAGAAACTGTTTAATTACAAAGTTAATATTTTTAAACTTAGGGCGAAGGCTACCGGAAAGCGGGTACTATACGTGTGGTTGCAACTACTACTTCAAGTGTTCGGCTCCCCAACAGTTGAAATACAATACAACTCCTTCAATACAACCTACTTCAAATCGGCTTTCCATACGTGGAGCTGCTTTAATGCTGTAAGTGTAAGAGCATGATAGAAGTTTGACTTTTAATTATCAAATGCTTATTTATTCGTTTTAGCGTAAAATACACATGATACAGATCACGCTTCAGTAAATAATGTTCCGTGTGATTATAGCACTGTTACATGATACTACCACATAACCTTTAAGAGACGAATTTTAATAGCAATATAAACGTTGCGTAATGTGGTACCGTAATAAAAGGTAACAATTATTATTTAACAATTTTATATTTAAATTGTGATAAATCTTGTGTTGATTTGCATGGTTCACGAATATATTTGCCTCATTTATAGCTTAAGATTAGGAACTCAGCACTTTTAAAAGCTATGGGATATTACAGCAATACATTTTCGTTTCAAGAATTATTTTCAGATTATTTCCAATCTGCTACAAGAAGTGACTAGCAGAAAGCTATTTACCACTTTCTCGTAACATAGAAAATTTAAGGCAGTATTTTTAACACTAAAATGATTTCAGTCTAATTGTATAATATATATAATTCAATAATAGCCCGCCTTAAAGAAATATGTGTATGTAACAATATATAAAAAGTGTATATTACAGTCATTGTATATGTTTATGTTATTGTATCCATGTGTAATAATGTTATGTGAATATATTACGTAATTTAATCGTGTAGGAACTGTGAGAATAATAGGTTAAAAGTTGCTAACCATGAGGTAACCTTGAGGCAATAATGAATTTGAAAATTTAAATGCTACTAGTCATTATTTGGTTCTATTGGAGTAGGATTAGCCAATCACATACTTGAAATACAGAAATTTACAAGTTTAGACGGTTGAAATCTAGTCAGTTGCCTGCGGACAGTGTTTGTAACTGGATGCAAGATGCCTCCTCCAGAGATATAATACGTATTCGTGTGAGACGAAAAATAGTTTTACGTGTTAAAAATTGCAAGTAATTAATAAAATAATCTCAGTGAAGTGTTATTTAAATCGTGTCAATCATTAATAAAAGAAGTGAAGTAAAATTATAATCTGTGTAAGCCTACATTCTTAGTCGCACCACAACCCTGCCAAGACATCCATGTCTCTAACAATAACACTGACGCAGCCGAGGCAAACATAAATATTAAATATTTAAAGAAACAGTTTAATTACAAAGTTAATATATTATTTTAAACATTTTTGGGGCAAAGGCCACCAGAAAGTATATTTGGGGCAAGGGCTACCGGGTACCATACCTGCGGTTGCAACTACTTCCAAGTGTTCGGTTCCCCAACAGTTGAAATATAATACTACTCCTTCAATACAAACTACTTCAAATTGACGCCCAAAGCGTGGTGAAAACTCCTACAACAAAATATCTACTGCAAATTGTATTTACGTTCATGCTGCTGGAAGAGGAAGAACAAAACAGAAGGCAGTCAGTTGGATTATAGCATGATAATTTATACTTAATAAATCTGCGTATGAAAAATAATCATAAATAAAATACTTGTAGCTGTAACATTTCCCCAGATAACACAACTAGTGAAACTACCGTTTCTTTACACTACGGCCTTCCACTTAACGAATACCTAAAATAATCATCAGAAACCAATTATGATTTTCGTTCATAGATTAAGATGTAACATCATTTCCACAGAACCTAACTTGCCAAATCAAGAATAAAAAAATCTGATGCGTTACACTCACATGACTTTCTCTACTCTTGTACAAACTATTTTTACAAACGCTTATTCTCCATATGCTTCATGTTAATCGAGATGTTAATCTTATTGTTAATTTTCTTGTAGTTGCAAGGGGAATTGGTAAGCTTTAAGCGCTAGTCAAATATTTTAAGAGATGGTTGCTATGTGGAGTATTTCATTCTCTTTGCATTACCAGGACAAAAAAATGAATAGCGAATTTGAGAAAAAGTATAAGTATTGGAAAATCTAAGGGAATAACAAGCAATATCTTGAAAATGGTTCACTCAAAAGAAATGTATATGACATAAATTGCGTATTTTATCGCGATCTACATTTTTTGTGTAGTAAAATTTTGTCAATCTCTTTTGGTTTACCAGTTGTGCAAAAGTCGTTCACAATGAAGAATACTTTTGGAGACTTCCCAGAAAATTCAAGATATACATTTTATTTGTCATGAAAGTATCTTAAATATGATATTTTAATCAAAATCGTTAGAGCCATTTTTGAGAAAACTAAATTTTTCGAAAAATGTTCCATGTAAACGGTAATCTGGGGTGGAGGGATTTTCTTGAAAACGTTCGTGTCGCATCTCTGGAAGATACTGAACCTAAATACCAAGTTTGGTGTTTATCCGACTGTTCGTTTCTGAGTTATGCTGTTCACAGACACACACACACACGGACATGTTTCCAAAAATACTTTTTTTGGATTCAGGACGCTTAAAAACATGTATTTCCCCATAAAAAATATAATTCTCTATGGACACAAGTTTTGTACTTCTAAGCAATGGGTACGAATTTAAAAAATCCACACACATTTTATATTTTTCGTGCGAGGTTTTAACAGCACGCTTTATCTTCATCTTGGCAAGGAAAAGTAACAAAAGCACTGGGCAGTCGGTATTTTGGCGTTGGCGGCAGTGCGAAAACAAAACGCTGTCGCAGAGCGCACGAATTTTGGATTAATCTCCCCAGTGGACAAACAAAGCGCGAGAAAACAAATATCGCGATAACAAACGAGTTACCGAAATGCCAAATAGCGGCACATTTGTTAAGAGCGGTTCTTTAAGCTTAACAAATAATTGTAGTCGCCTTCTTAACAACGGGGTTACAGAATGGCGCTGTATATCTTCGTAATCCCCTTGTACCTAGAACGAAAGTGTAACAGAACCATTTGCGCACATGTTTATCTGGATTTATATGAAGCAGTTCCAAGAATAGGCCTTTGTAAGGATAGTTGATACAAGAGTGGATAGATATGGTAATTTGAATATAACAGAAGACAGTGTGCCCATAAATATGCTGCCGTACTTTGAACTGGTATTGCGTCCCTTTGAATAGTCTTATTTGGGTGAAGTTGTTGACATTCGAAAGAAAAACTCAAATATTTTTGGCATGTCAATAATGGACAACAATGGACGAAATCACGGGAATCAAACCGATAAACTATACTATATTCACTCTTAGGTTGATCCGCGGCAAACAAACCCACGTGGTCAGTGCACCTGGTGCAACACGGTAGCAATGCGCCCAGGAAGTAGTCCCACGCTAATCTCTGAATTTTAGAATGAATTTATCCTTAAATGGTATAATATTCTATACAAATACCTAAGGTTCTATTTAATACTGATTTATGCCGTAAAACAGAACTAAAAGTCCCATGATGCAATTTGTATGAGTCACCTGACATCCGGGTAGGCGCAGAATATTGTTTACAGCCAGAAACCAGCAGTTGTGTTTAGTATCATGGCGGACGGTGAATTCGCTCTTGTGTTTTCGTCAAATTACGTAAAGCATTAGCCGCGCAAACCATTGAATAGTGGTAAAAAAAAATAGTGTTGTATCTTTATTATAAGTTATGAGAGAAATATCCAAAACCTTCCGTGAAAGAAATGGCGAAATTAACTTCTGAGTTTACCGGTGTTTCGAGTACAAGTATGAACAGTGCTTGTGCAGAAAAATCTGAAACGAGAAAAGTGGTTACAGCCGGAAAAAAAGAAAGAAAAAGAAAGCATATGAAATACGCGATGCAAGAATGTAGTGATCTTGAGAAGAATGCAATTCGCGTAACAGTGCACAATTTCTTTTTTAAAATGAGCCTCCAACAGTTAATAAAGTGCCGCTTCCAGAGAGCGAATAAATTAGGTTATCACATACCTGTTACTTTATTTTTCGCTCATTTATTTTGTAATTAACTATCATTATATGTGCAAACGTTTGTTTTCTTACAACTACCAATCTTATCACCTTTAACCCTTAACAGAATATGCTAGTCACCGCACATGGTCTGAAAGTGTGACAGCATTTCTAGTGCGAATGGCGGAAGGATACATTATAGCGGTGCACTGGTCACCTGGGGTTTGTTTTGACGCGGATCAACCTAAGAGTGAATACAGTTTAAATTCACTCACGTTTGTGATTAGTCGATATAGGTTCATTGTTGGACATTTAGCAGGCAGGTTACATGTGAATGTTTGCTTATAAAATTGTGTAGTTATTAAGGAAGTTTTAGGGAGTTATGACGAACGCACGAGAACGTAGTTGGCGTGTTTTGGAATATCATAGCAGGCAGAGTGTGGTGCAGGTTTAGCGTACTTTTAGGCGAAGGTTTCAACATCAAGCTCCTACACACACGTCTATTTCGAAATGGTACCGTGATTTTGTGGATCGTGGCTGCATATGTCATCAACGGAAAGGCCATTCAGGGAGACCACCTGTTGCGACGGTATTCTTTATTAAATTTGAAAACTCCACGTTGTGGTAGCCATTTTGAAGTGGTATTATTCATTTGTTTGTCGAACCCCACGTTGTGGTAGCCAATTTGCGATGGTATTAGTGTTTGTTTGAAAGAATGCTACTGTTTATTTGCCGCACGTATAAAAGACAATTTGTCGCGGTCACTTCGTGTTATCTTTTACTGAGCGCCTATTATTGTATTTAATTTTTGGGTTCACTGTCCTCCGGCTAGCTATGATCTCCCGGTCAAGCAAATCTCTTAATCAAGGTGTGTAAACGGAAAGGAGTTTTTATCCAAAGATAACACTGACAAAAGAATTTGTTTTATACTTTTATTGTCGTAACACATTATGCACTTTCACCCTATTAATCGTGACACTCGCCAAACTGAAACTGTTATAATAACTTATTTACTGCACATTATTAATTCGCGTACTTCAACTTTTTGTGTAATTAACTTTACGACACTTGAGATTTTTCATAACTTTGCTACGCGTAACCTGCGAATCGATAAACTATGCTATGTATTCACCATGACTGTTTCTGTTGAACTCAGCGACGTGTAATGCACAAATGTTTCCGATGGACTGGAGCCGACGTGTAATGTACAAATGTTTCCGATGAACTGGGAGGGATCTACCTCTGACTTAGCCCTTTTTATACTCCCACACCCCGATATGCCTAAAGATTATAACTGAGCTGCTATTGGTTAATAAAACGCGCCAACATTAGCGTCTATTTTTATATCCAATGAAAATTATGAACACATATGCTCTAGGAAAAATGTTCCAGCAAATTCTAAGAAAAAACGCGCCAATATTACGTCATTTGCTCGTCTCTAATAATGATAAACAGCTCACCCTCTCGCTACATTATTGCACGCTATTATTGTCAGTTTCAGTAAGGCCGTATAAACCCACTTCTCAACAATGCTTACAATCATCAAACATCTCAAATCAATGTCACACAATAATGCATATTCACACTATAATCACTCTTGACATTTACATAATTTGTGATACAAATTACTGCGTCACTGTCAATGTGTAAATTGTGGAACAAGTGCGGGAGGCATTTGCACGTAGTCTTAAGAAATCTGTCCGTAGAGCTAGTCAACAGTCAAACATCCCTAAATCTACCGTATCTTAAGATCTTGCGTACGCGACTGAAGTTTCACCCCTACAAACCGCAAGTTGAAACCTCATGACTCAGCAAAACGATTGGATTTCTCTGAACATTTATTGGTACCAATGGAGGATAATGAAGATCTGTCAGAAAGAATAATTTTCAGTGATGAGGCAACATTCCACGTTAGTGGAAAAGTGAATAGGCAAAATTTTAGGATTTGGAGGAGCCAAAATCCACATGCCATTTTGTAAATTTAAAGAAACTCCCTTAACGTCAATGTATTTTGTGCCGTATCAAAACGTCAAGTCTGTGGCCCATTTTTCTTTCGAGAGGCCACTTTCAACGATCCAAATTATCTTGACGTGCTCAGTGAATGGTTATTTCCAGAATTGGAAAAAGCAAACGAATTTATTTTCCAACAAGATGGAGCACCTCCTCACTGGCATTTACATGTTCGGGAACATCTGAATACGTGGCTTCCAGGAAGATGGATTAGACAAGTGATGTCTTCCACAAGTGGCCGCTGAGGTTGCCTGACTTGAATGTCTGTGACTTCTTTTTATGGGGTTACTAAAGGATTGTGCCTATGTACCCTCATTGCCTCAAAACCTGCAAGAAGTGCAACTTTGTATCACTGCTGCCATCCAGTCCATTTCATCAAATATGTTGGTGGCGTGAATGGGAACATCGCCTTGATGTCTGTAGTGTCACTTGTGAGGGCCACACTTAATGTCTTATGAGGTACAGTAAAACATATTTGCGTTTTTCTTTCGAATGACACCAACTTCACCCAACTACGACTATCCAAAGAGAAGCCATACCAGTCCAAAGTATGACAGTATTTTTATGAACACACTTTTTACTTTCTCTACTACGTATAGTAAGTAGGGAAGTATTGTATTCCGCCCAAAAATTTGATACCGAGATTTCACTGGAAATATATGTTTTGAGGCCCTCTAAATAAAAAAAAAGCATTTTTGGGAAAATGTCCGTGTGCGTGTCTGTGAACACCATAACTCAGAAACGAACAGCTGGATAAACCTCAAACTTGATATTTAGGTTCAATATCTTCCAGAGATGCGACACGAAGGTTTTCAAGAAAATCCCCCCACCCCAGATTACCCTTCACATGAAACATTTTTTCGAAAATTTTAATTTTCTCAAAAATGGCTCTAACGATTTTCATTAAAATATCACATATTTAAGATACTTTCATGACAAAATGTATATCTTGAATTTTCTGGGAATGTCTCCAAAAGTATTCTTCACTGTGAACGACTTTTGCATAACTGGTAAACCATAAGAGATAGACAAAATTTTACTGCACAAAAAATGTAGATCGCGTTAAAATACACAATTTATGTCATACATTTTTTTGTTGAGTGAACCCGTTTTCGAGATATTGCTTGTTATTCCCTTAAATTTTCCAATACTTACTTTTTCTCAAATGGGAATTCGTTATTCTTTTTTTTTTTTGCCCTGGTAATACAAAGAGAATGGAATACTCGACATATCAACCAGCTCTTAAAATACTTGACTATCACTTAAAGCCTAGCAATTCCCCTTGCAGCTACAAGAAAATTAGCAATAAGATTAACATCTCGATTAACATGAAGCATATGGAGAATAAGCGTTTGTAAAAATACTTTGTACAAAAGTAGAGAAATTCATGCGAGTGTTTCACATCAGATTTTTTACTGTATTAATGACAGTCTGCTCTTACATTTCAATGTAAATGTGAGACCTCGGCCAGAGTAAGCTTTCTATATAGCGTGTTTTAAATGTTAAAACTAAAGTCCTTCCCCATAACCCTTCAAATGTATACTTCAACTGTTTTGTGGATTCAACTGTTCTGCGAGTGGAAAGGTATCGTACAAATGCGCAAAAGCAACTAGCATCTTTGTTTAGGAAGCCATAAATAAGAAACATCACGTTCAAGGAAGCCTCTTAGGGGAGACTCCGTGGTTATTCGCGCACCCACTGAACCAGAAAATTAGCTTTTATGTTATCTTTCTTACGAGGCCGCAGAGGTGAAAAACAGGTAGGCATAACTGAATTTTGTATGATAATGCGTATTTATTAAACAATGTTGAAATTATTTACATGCATCAAGAGTTGCAATAATTATCAGAAAAGCATTTTTAGAAGCAGCTGTATTTTTCAACAGGTAAGTTATTAAAGCATGTTAGCTAACACTTCAGTGAAATATTTAAAACATATGATGTATTGATTTAGTTCTTATTTAATCCGCTCCTGCCCACCTTTTGCTCTCCTAAGGCAGAGCTCAGTTTGAACTGTTATACAATTCAACGATATCGTTTAAACTACTACTTTCTTCTTCTTTAATGGATTACTCTTCTATTTTCTATCGTTTATTGGCGAGTATATAAACTATTCTTACTCAAGCTTATTACTTTCTCTACTACGTATAGTAAGTAGGGGAAGTACTGTATTGCACCCAAAAATTCCATACCGAGATTTCACCGGAAATACATGTTTTGAGATCCCCTGAATCCAAAAAAAAGCATTTTTGTAAACATGTCCGTGTGTGTGTCTGTCTGTGAACAGCATAACTCAGAAACGAACAGCCGGATAAACACCAAACTTGGTATTTAGGTTCAGTATCTTCCAGAGATGCGACACAAAGGTTTCCAAGAAAATCCCCCCACCCCAGACTACCCTTTACATGGAACGTTTTTCGAAAATTATAATTTTCTCAAAATAGCTCTAACGATTTTGATTAAAATATCATATGTTTAAGATATTTTCATAACAAATAAGGTGTATATCTTGAATTTTCTGGGAATGTCTCCAAAAGTATTCTTTATTGTGAACGACCTTTGCATAACTGGCAAACCATAAGAGATAGACAAAATGTTACTACACAAAAATGTACAACGCGTTAAAATACACAATTTATGTCATATACATTTTTTGTTGTTGAGTGAACCATTTTCGAGATATTGCTTGTTATTCCCTTAAATGTTTCAATACTTATTTTCTCAAATGGGAATTCGTTATTCATTTTTTTGTCTTGGATATACAAAGAGTATTAATCTGTGGCAAAGAGAATGGTGCTGCACCTAGCAACCAGCTATTAAGAGACATGTATGTGCTTAAAGGCTACTGTATTTCTATATTGCCCTTGTAAATATATTTTCCCCTTACATCTACAAGAAACTTAGCAATAAGATAGAGTTTGCAAATGTTTATCTCGATTAACATGAAGTAGATGGAGAATAAGCGTTTGTAAAAATAGTTTGTACAAGAGTAGAGAAAGTCATGTGAGTGTAACACATCAGATTTTATTTCTATCTACTACATTTTGATCCAAATAAACCTTTGCAGAAACAGCTAAATTACACATTTTGTTATAGATACAAAGGAAACAGCGATAGTCAAATGTTTAAGAACTAGACGCTATATGCTGGCCTTAAAATTCCATACTGTTTCCATGCAATCGCGAGAAACAACTGAATGTTGACAGGAGAGTGACCAAGGAATTCACAACTCGAACCTTTAATAACGTATAAAAGGTTTGTGCCTCCAAAAACCTATTTCAAAATAAGTTGTGTGTTTTAAAGATATCTACATTTGCTGTGTGGTACATTTTCGTCTATCGCTTAACATTTACTAGTTATACAAGATTATACAAAGTTTCTTCCCTATGAAGAGGACTTCACAGGTTATTTCCAGAAAATTCTACATTTTATATGTCTTGTAAATATCTTTAATATATGGTATTTTTAATCAAAATCGTAACAGCTATTTTTTAGAAAATACAACATTTTGAAAAATGTTCCACATAAAGGGTAGTTTGGTGTGGGTATTTTATTGAAAATGTTCGTGTCGCATCTTTGAAAGGTAGTGAATTTAATTACCAAGTTTTGTATTTATCCCACTTTTCGTTTTTGAGTTATACTGTTCACAGACACACATATGGACCTTCTTTAAAAATGTTTTTTTTGGATCAGGGTGCCCCAAAACATGTATTTCCGTGAAAAATCTGTATAGAAAGTTTGGGTGGAATGCAATACCTTCTCTACCTACTATGTACGTGGTAGAGAATATAAAAAAATCTGATTTGTTACACTCACATGACTTTCTCTACTCTTGTACAAACTATTTTTCTAAACGATCTTTTGACTGCAAAGAGAATTACATTTTACACATAGTAACTAGTTCTAAAAATATTTGACTATCGCTTAAGGCGTACTATGTTCCCCTTGTTTTGTATTTGCAAGGGCAATATAGAAATACAGTAGCCTTTAAACATAGACATATCTCTTAATAGCTGGTTGCTAGGTGCAGCACCATTCCCTTTCCCACAGATTAATACTCTTTGCATATCCAAGACAAAAAAATGAATAACGAATTCCCATTTGAAAAAATAAGTATTGAAAACTCAACAACAAAAAATGTATATGACATAAATTGTATATTTTAACGCGATCTACATTTTTGTGTAGTAAAATTTTCTCTATCTCTTATGGTTTACCAGTTATGCAAAAGTCGTTCACAATGAATACTTTTGTAGATATTTCCAGAAAATTGAAGATATACATTTCGTTTGTCATGAAAATATATTAAACATATGATATTTTAATCAAAATCGTTAGAGCCATTTTTGAGAAAATTAAAACTTTCGAAAAATGTTCCATGTAAAGGGTAATCTGGGGTGGGGGGATTTTCTTGAAAACCTTCGTGTCGCATCTCTGAAAGATACTGAACCTAAATACCAAGTTTGGTGTTTATCCGACTGTTCGTTTCTGAGTTATGTTGTTCACAGACACACACACGGACATGTTACCAAAAATGCTTTTTTTGGATTCAGGGGGTCTCAAAACATGTATTTCCGGTGAAATCTCGTATCGAACTTTTTAGTCGAATACAATACTTCCCCTACTTACTATACTTACGCTTACGCTTCTGTCTACTTCTCGTTAATAGATGCAAACTTTCATTACACATTTGGTTGTAGGATATGGTGGTCTAAAGCGATGATTAGAAAGCGCGTCGCTATGTGATGGCTTTGAAATTTCATGCTCTTTGCACGAACTATGGCAAAAAGGAATCGCATCTTACCACCTGAGAAAAGTGCTATGCATTTGAAAATTCAAACCAGTAACACAGAATAGCTCGGCGATTTTAACTCCGCAACAATTTTTAATTTGTATAAATTGTGTCCTTTAAGGCGATCTACATTTTTATAGTAAGGTTTTCTCTATCTCTTACTGTTTACCAATTATACAGGAAGAGCCAAAAAACTACGAACCGCCTGCGCGGTGTTTTTCCTGTCCGCGTCCTCGGCGCTCGTTGCCGTCTGCCTCTATCATAGAAAGGCGCGGATGAAACCATACAACATTTTAAAAACTACTTTTAAGGGCTTTACTTATCAACTTTATGAAAGGAGATGCTGAAACTGACCACCGTCGTTGTCCATACATTTTGGCACCTCTTTAGGAAACTATCCATCACTCACCAGTTTTTTTCGAGTCAACAGCTGAAGCCCGTACATACGTGAATGCAATTTTGCCCCCAGTTTTTAAATAATTTACAGACAGGGAGCGTGGTTTTACCTTTTTTCAACAAGACTCTGCAACAGCTTATACGGCCAATATTTCGATGAGAAAAATTGAAAGTGTGTTTGAGGACAGAATACTTAGTTCAGATTTGTGACCCCCTCGATTCCCCGACCTAATCCCCTGCGATTTCTATCTCTGGGCTAACTTAAAACAAAGTATACAAGACAACCCCATACACCCTGGAAGAATTAAAACAAAATATCCGCCAGCATTTCTCGACGTGAACTACGGCGAGTGATAGTTTCCTAAAGAGGTGCCAAAAATGTATGAACAACGACGGTGGCCAGCTTCAGCATTTCCTTTCATAAAGTTGGTAAGTAAAGCCTTTAAAAGTAGTTTTAAAAATGTTGTATGGTTTCATCCGCGCGTTTCTATGACAGCGGCAGACGGCAGCGAGCGCCGAGGACGCGGACAGGAGAAACACCGCGCAGTTGATTCGTAGATTTTTGGCTCGCCCTGCATAAGACATTCAGAATGATGAGGAATTCACAGGATATTCACAGAAAATTAAAGATATACATTTTATTTGCCATGTAAATATGTGAAATATATGGTATTTTAATCAAAATCTTCAGAGGCATTTTTGAGAAAGTCAAAAATAATAAAAATGTTCATGTAAAGAATATTCTGAGATGAGATGATTTTTTTAAATTCTTCATATCTCGTCCTTGGACCTTAAATGCCAAGTTTTGTATTTAACCAACTTTTCGTTTTCGAGTTATGCTGTTCACAGGGACACACAAACGCAGACCTTTTTCTAAAAGCTTTTTTATTCATGGGATCTTAAAACGTGTATTTCCTGTGAACTCTCCATATCGAATTTTTGGATGAAATGCAATACTTCCTCTACTTACTACATGTATTATCTTTTTAAACATTATGTCAAAAATTAAAACGTTCACAGGAAGGCAAAAAATACGGCATTGATACCAGATTAAAATGCTACGGAATTCAGTTCGAATTTAAAGCATGAAAAACCGCGCAGCAGAACATAATGGATTTCTCCAAATTTAAGTGGACATGGCACTGTTTGCTCTTCGTGAGAACATTCTCGCTTCCACTACACAGTTCAAATTATCAAACGTCAAGCTGCCACAGGCCACCTTCCTGTTCTTTATCAACCTGCTTCCTTTCCTTGTAGTTATATATACGCGTCTTAAAACAAACCGCAAAGTTCTCTGGAAGCTGTGAATGATGTTGGAGATAAAAACTATGGCAGCTATCATAGCGTATGCATTACATTCTCTGAGTTCCTTGCATTTTTCGTAAATTCCAGACAAACAAAACCGACGCACAGTTTACTTTCACAAGAATAACAAAACGTGCCCTTCGTTGGCGAATTTAAATTGTAAATTGCATTCGTTTCATTAATATCTACAGGTGAACGATTTCTCCCAACTTCGTAGTAATTGTGTCCAATGCACATGTCATGTTTCGTATTTACGTTACAAATTGTGGTCAGTAGAGAACAATGAACAACTGAAATAGCATAATATTTTGTTCTGAAATTATTATGCATTTAAATTATTCACTAAGTACAGTCAAAGTACTTTTAAACACAAAAATGTACACTAAGACAAAATTTAAGTTTTATTTTCCAAATTCACAAAAAAATGGGCGGATTTTGATGTTTTTAAAACTATCTTCAAGTAATTATCAAATTTAGCCAACCCATATGCGAACTCTAAAAAAACAAAACATTTTCAAATACTTTCACAATTTTAATGCCCTTTATGTGTGTAATCTGTATGCAGTAAACGTGTTTATACTAATATTATAGTGTGTGTATGTGTGTGTGTGTGTGTGTGTGTGTGTGGGTGGGTGTGGTTGTGGGTGTGTGGGAGATAATCTCTTAATTAACTCAAGTGATTTAAATCATTTGTTCACCATTGAAAGCCGCATTTCTAATCTTAAATCCTAAATGACTGAAAGATTACAAAGGCAAAAGTAGATTGAGCACATGAACAGAATGAGTGAAAATAGGTACCTACTACTAGCGAGGAACTATCAAGCAAGAGGACGACAGATGGACGTCCTAGGAAGCGTTCGGCTGATGTTTTGTGAAGCCGGAACCGGCAATTGCCTAATTCTTGCAATGATGATGAATACAAAGAATTTACAATATCTTTATATTATAATGCCAAAATTCAGTCATAAAACAAGATGATTGCGAGGAAGATTGACTTTTCCTTGAGAATACCACAGTGTAGTAAATAGTAGTTACTCCACAGAAAATGCGTGGAAAGTAAGACTAAAGTCGCGGTTATTTAATTTCAAACATTATACATAAATGACCACGATTTAACAACTACAAAACAGAATAAACAGCAAAATTAAAGAGAATGGGATCTGCTTATAACGATATGATATGCGTGTAACTTTGCCAAAACCTTATAATAAGCCTTTATGTAAAAATATTTCTGTATTTTCTCTACATGTTGTAATCGAGTTCATTACCACTGTATGCTAAATAATTACACAGTACTTTTATTCCATACTGTGACCGCCGCAGCTCGGACACCCGCCGAAACAGTTATAATATCCCTGCAACGGTTTCACGTCCTCGTATTTAC
Source organism: Deroplatys truncata (assembly GCA_030765065.1). Lineage (NCBI taxonomy): Eukaryota > Metazoa > Arthropoda > Insecta > Mantodea > Mantidae > Deroplatys > Deroplatys truncata. Next base: position 297,727,877 of record CM060975.1, on the reverse strand, counting down.
AGTTAAAATTTTATTACAATAGTAATAAGGACATATCTCATCATAAGAGATGTTAAACATGCTGCCCTCCTCTATCAAAACATTTCTGGCATCTTATCAGGAAATTTTCATTCACACTCGTGAGTTCAGTATCCGAAATTGAGTGAACTTCTGCCTGATGTTTTCTTTTAGCTCTTACCAGTTTGTTGCACACGCCTTATTTTTTTAAGTTCCTCCATAGATAAAAATCACAAATAGTGAAATGCGGGATCGCGAGGGCCATAATTCTCTATTGTTCTATCTTCAAAATTTTCCTGAATTAAATTTAATGATTCATCAGCTGAATACATTGTAGTAAAGTCCTGTTGGAAAAATCCAGACTGACAATCAATGTCGTCAGCTGTTCAAAAAACCTGATGTGTTACACTCACATGACTTTCTCTACTCTTGTACAAACTATTTTTACAAACGCTTATTCTCCATATGCTTCATGTTAATCGAGATGTTAACCTTATTGATAATTTTCTTATAGATGCAAGAGGAATATGGTAGTATTTAAGCGATAGTCAAATATTTTAAGCGCTGGTTGCTATGTTGAGTATTCCATTCTCATTGTATGTCCAGGACATAAAAAAAAGAATACGAATTCCCATATGAGAAAAAGTATGTGTTGGAAAATTTAAGGGAATAACAAGCAATATCTCGAAAATGGTTCACTCAACAAAAAAACTATATGACACAAATTGTGTATTTTAACGCTATCTACATTTTTTGTGCAGTAAAATTTTGTCTATCTCTTATGGTTTACAAGTTATGCAAAAGTTGTTCACAATGAAGAATACTTTTGGAGACATTCCCAGAAAATTCAAGATATACATTTCATTTGTCATGAAAATATCTTAAACGTATGATATTTTAATCAAAATCGTTAGAGCCTTTTTTGAGAAAATTAAAATTTTCGAAAAATGTTCCATGTAAAGAGTAATCTTGAGTGGGGGATTTTCTTGAAAACCTTCGTGTCGCATCTCTGGAAGATACTCAACCTAAATACCAAGTTTGGTGTTTATCCGACTGTTCGTTTCTGAGTTATGCTGTTCACAGACACACACACGGACATGTTTCCGAAAAAAAATTTGGATTCGGGGTGTCTCAAAACATATATTTCCGGTGAAATCTCGGTATTAAATTTTTTGTGGAATACAATATTTCCCCTACTTACTATACGTAGTAGAGAAAGTAATATAGATCATTTTATTCTGTATGCATTTACTGCACACCGCACGTTTACTGCGCATGAAAGGGAATTTCGTGTGTAAAATCGGGTTTTTCTGTACTACAATCATGCTAGGTCAGAGAACAATATTAAGCGTGGGTCAGTTACCATTTCACAAAATCCATTTGCAGAAGTTTACCTGACTCTAATAAGGTGTATGAAACGAACTCCATACATTGTAAGAACTAAAAGAAAGCATCAGGAGAGGAATTCACTCAATTTGGAATACTGAACTCTCGAGTGTGAATGAAAATTTCCTGATAAGATGCCAGAAATGTTTTGATAGAGGAGGGCAGCATGTCTAACATCTCTTATGATGAGATATGTCCTTATTACTATTGTAATAAAATGTTAACTGTAAATACAAGGACGTGAAACCGTTGCAGGGATATTATAACTGTTTCGGCGGGTGTCCGAGCTGCGGCGGCCACAGTATGGAATAAAAGCACTGTGTAATTATTTAGCATACAGTGGTAATGAACTCGATTACAACATGTAGTGAAAATACAGAAATATTTTTACTTAAAGGCTTATTATAAGGTTTTGGCAAAGTTATACACATATCATATCGTTATAAGCAGATCCCATTCTCTTTAATAATGCTGTCTTCTGTTTTGCAGTTGTTAAGTCGTGGCCATATATCTTTAATGTTTGAAATTAAATATCCGCGACTTTAGTCTTATTTTGCATCCGTTTTCTGTGGAGTAACTACTATTTACTTTACTGTGGTATTCTCAACGAAAAGTCAGTCTTCCTCGCAATCATCTTGTTTTATGACTAATTTTGGCATTATAATATAAAGATATTGTAAATTCTTTGTAGTCATTATCATCATCATTGCAAGATAACATCAGCCGAACGCTTCCTAGGACGTCCAACATCTCGTCATCCTCTTGCTTGATAGTTCCTCGCTAGTAGTAGGTACCTCTTCTCACTCATTCTGCTAATGTGCTCAAATCTACTTTTGCCTGTGTAGTCTTTCAGTCATTTAGGATTTAAAATTAGAAACTGTCTTATAGCCCGTGATCCGTCAGGAATAAATGCGGCTATCAATGGTGAACAAATTATTAAAATCACTTGAGCTAATTTCGAGATTATCTCTCCCTATCCACACACACACTAACACTATCTTTATCATATTAGTATAAATACTGTTTACTGCATACAGATTACATACATAAAGGGCATTAAAATTGTGAAGGTATTTGAAAATGTATTTCTGAGTTTGTTTCATAGACTCCGCATATGGCTTGCCTAAATTTGAATAATTACTTGAAGAAAATAGTTTTAAAACCATCAAAATCCGTCCATTTCTATGAATTTGTAAAAGAAAACTTAAGGTTTGTCCTAGTGGACATTTTTGTGTTTAAAAGTACTTTGACTGTACTTAGTGAATAGTTGAAACGCATAATAATTTCAGAACAAAATATTATGCTATTTCAGTTGTTCTTTGTTCTCTACTGACCAAAAGTTACAAAGTAAATACGAAACATGACATTGGTATGTACACTGGACGAAAATTACCACGAAGTTGGAAGGAATAGTTTATCTGAGGATATTAATGAAAAGAACACAATTTACAATTTACATTCGCCAACAAAGGACACGTTTTGTTATTCTTGTGAAAGTAAACTGTGCGTCAGTTTTGTTTGTCTGGAATTTACGAAAAATGCAAGGAGCTCAGAAAATGTAATACATACGTTATGACAGCTGCCATAGTTTTTATCTCCAACATTATTCACAGCTTCCAGAGAACTTTGCGGTTGTTTTAAGACGCGTATATATAACCACAAGGAAAGGAAGCAGGTTGATAAAGAACAGGAAGGTGGCCTGTGGCAGCTTGACGTTTGATAATTTGAACTGTGTAGTGGAAGCGAGAATGTTCTCATGAAGAGCAAACGGTATCATGTACACTTAAATTTGGAGAAGTCTATTATATTGTGCTGTGCGATCTTTCATGCTTTAAATTCGAACTGAATGCCGTAGCATTTTAATCTGGTATCAATGCCGTATTTTTTGTTTCCTGAAAACGTTTTAATTTTTGACATAATGTTTAAAAACATACCTGTAGCAAGTAGAGGAAGTATTGCATTCCACCCAAAAATTCGATATGGAGAGCTCACTGGAAATACACGTTTTAAGATCCCATGAATAAAACAACTTTTAGAAAAAGGTCTGCGTTTGTGTGTCCCTGTGAACAGCATTACTCAAAAACGAAAAGTTGGTTAAATACAAAACTTGGCATTTAAGGTCCAAGGACGAGACATGAAGAATTTAAAAAAAATCATCCCATCACAAAATACTCTTTACTTGAACATTTTTATTATTTTTAATTTTTTCAAAAATGGCTAACGATTTTGATTAAAATATCATACGTTTAAGATATTTTCATGACAAACAAAATGTATATCTTGAATTTTCTGTGAATGTCTCCTTCATTGTGAACGACTTTTGCATAACTGGTAAACCATAAGAGATAGACAAAAGTTTACTACACAAAAAATGTAGATCGCGTTAAAATACACAATTTATGTCATATGTTTATTGTTGAGTGAACCATTTTCGAGATATTGCTTGTTATTCCCTTAAATTTTTAATACTTATTTTCTCAAATGGAAATTCGTTATTCATTTTTTTGTCTTGGATATGCAAAGAGTATTAATCTGTGGCAAAGGGAATGGTGCTGCACCTAGCAACCAGCTATTAAAATATATGTCGATGCTTAAAGGCTACTGTATTTCAATATTCCCCTTGTAAATATAAATCCCCTTTACATCTACAAGAAAATTAGCAATAAGGTAGAGTCTGCAAATGTTTATCTCGATTAACATGAAGTAGATGGAGAATAAGAGTTTGTAAAAATAGTTTGTACAAAAGTAGAGAAAGTCATGTGAGTGTAACACATCAGATTTTTTTATGGAGAAACGACATTTTTCAGAAATATTCCATAGAATGTGCATGGAATTGTGACCAGTACAGAAAGTCATATGTCTAAAACTGATCAGATTAATTTAGTCTCCGCTAAACGTATTTGCTACGCAGCAACTGTTCACAGCCACTTGAGATGTTTACACAACGTGATGGGTGATTAATGGATTTGCATTGGATTGGCCCACTTTTCCCGTCTCCTTCTCCTTCTATAAGATTCAGAAGTCGTTTGTTTACATCCTTGATGCAACGACTTCTTGTCTTTCAGAAGTGTTTTTCCAAAACACAATCAAAGAACATTTCTTTCGAAACATTCAAACTCAGATGCCTCAAAACCTCTCACTGTTCAAGAATAGTCCAAGTAATCTGTTTTAGCAATGTGCTTATTAAAAACGAAGTTAATTATAACCGCACCTGCCACTCCGCGGTAGTGTGAGATTCGCATTCGGAAGGTCCCGGTTTCGAATCCGACCTTGAGTTCTTTTTTTGTGGCTTTTCCAGGTCGGTAGGACAATACTGTTTCTATGGTGGTTCCTCTCCTACCACGAATTTCCTATACCCATTACTTCCTTTCATCTGTTTCACCTTCATATGTTTTAGGATTGCATGACCAGGTGACGACGGTCGGTGCGTGGCGGCGGGACAGTGGAGTTTGAGCTGTATAAAGGAATTCTCCTTAGCGCTTGAGTGGTCCGCTGGTGCCCCTTCTTGAGGGGCTCACGCCGGTGCTCTGAGATGGACACAACATCGCAGCAGCCCATATCTCAAGAATTGATTCAATGGATGCCACGTCATACAGAACAGAAATGTGGATCTTGGACTCCAACTCGAGGCGCTTCGGCTGACCTGGTGTACGCCTTGCGACAGTGCAGGTCAAAGCACTCACTGGCTGACGACGATGGGGTGCTCGTATTGGTCCGGCATAGGCTGGCCCACATTGAGAGCATCTCGTCAAACCAATGACCCTACCGACGGCAGCGACAACCGACCTACGGGCTGGTCGTCCTCAAAGTCTCGGTCACAGGGTTTCGAGAGTTCCATCAACAAACAGACATCGACATCAACATCAACCAGAATCTCCAGCAACTCTAGAGTCACTTTATCCAAGTGCAAGAAAGCTAAACACTCATACGCAACTGCATGGACAGTCATGTGCTGCCACACCCACCACCATCCAACACCAGAACAAAAACCACAATTCTAACAACTGGAATTCCCTCTATGCTCTACTGTACTCCGGTAGGGGTCAGACTGGGCCTTTGGTCAAGCCTGTCTCCTAGCTCCTAATCCTCACTTCACTGGTGACCGCACCTTACCTTCTCCTCGGAATGCGCGGGTGCTTAAAGCGGTACCGCTGCAAACCTTCTCCTTCCTACTCCGGTGGAGGGGTTTTAGTGGGTATGTCATACTCGAGTGGCGAGTCCCACACTCCTAGCTTCGGCTGTGATAAGTATATAACTGTATTTTCCCTCCATTCGAAAAAAAAGTCGGCGTCAGGATCAGTGTCACTCTGGATCATTAAGGACCTCCTTGTTAGCGCGCATCGTCGTCCGGATGAGGTCGCCCTTCAGGTCTCCTTTCATTCTTTCCTCCCAACGGTCACGCAAGACACAATAGGCTTACGTCTATCTTATCCTATGGCTCACATATGACTGTCGTCCTCCGTGGACTAGTGGTACCGTGCTAGCCTCTAGTTCCCAAGGTCGCGGGTTCAAACCCGGCGGAGGGCGATGGATTTTTTCGAGAGTAAAAATCGTTAGCACGGCTTCCTTCGGAAGGGAAGTAAAGCCGGTGGTCCCGTGTCGTAGATTTACGGCACGTAAAAGAACCTCAAGCCTGATAAAGAGGCCTCTGAGCAAAATTACAGGTGTTTCACGCCCAATATAGAATGGGACGCTAAGAACCATAGTAGTTAAAGAGCGTCCATAAATAAAACTCAATTTTTTTTTCAATCACATATGACTAGCCTAACCAGATAGCATTTAAGAGGGAAAGAGGTTTGTACGGCTGGAAGATACCGAACTTTTATTTTTTTGAGACTAATTAATTTCATCGTTTTAATATGCACACAGTAACTATTCGCAAATAAACTCATTTTCAGTAGTGCTATTAATAAAATAATAAATAAGCTTTCTCAGCAGCAGCATCTAACGTTCTGCTTTCTCCACCACCTACTATAACGTATAGTATTCCACCCCAAAATTCTATATCAAGTTTTTACAGGAAATACACGTTTTTGAAGTCATGAATACAAACATGTCCGTGTGTCTGTGAACACTATAACCCAAAAATTAAAATTCAGACATATCAAACTTATTACTCAAGTTCGCATCTTTTAAGGATTTTGAAACGTATATTTTCAACAAAATCCATCTCAAACTACTCTTTTGAAGTCTCGCCGACATTCAGTTGTTTTTCGAGATTTCATGAAAAGACTATGGAATTTTAAGACCAGCGTATAGCATCCAGCTCTTAAACATTTGACTATCGCTGTTCCCTTTGTATCTATAACGATATGTGTAATGTAGCTGTTTCTACAAAGGTTTATCTTGATTTAAATGAAGTAGATAGAAAAATAAGCTTCAGTAAGAATAGTTTGTATACCACTAATAAACGATATGGGATAGAGAAAGTCATGTGAATGTAACAAATTATATATTTTTTCGTAGCTTTAGGTGTTTACAAGACATTTCCACCGAGCGGGATAACTTAGGTGGTAACGTCTGTGCTCCGCATTTAGTATGTCCCGAGTTCAAATCGCGTGGGTCGACCAATCTGACTGCAGTTTTTTTTTCGTGTTTGCTCAGTCGCAAGATAAATATTGGATTGGATATTTAATACCACGACCAAGGGTTCACCTTAAGTCTAAAACAATGGTAAAACTTGAAAAAATAGATGGTGAAACGAATGCTCTGCCAGCTACCCACAGATAATGAAAGCAGGTAGGCTGGACTGCACCCTAATGGCATATGGCACACGTGGAAGCAGAGGTACAGTTGCTGTACACAAGCCTCTGCGGACATGTGACGAAGTAATATGGTGTGGTACAGGGATGAGACCTAGAAGGTTAACTGTCCGCCACACACCGAGTTACGAGGTATCTCTTAACAGATCCGTCGTGTTATGGCCACGTAGTTAAAACAACGTAAATTAATAAATAGAGAAAAAGACAAAAATATTGTTTTCCCTTGGTCGGAATTTCTAGCATTTCACGCTATACACTTTTGAAATATCACATCCGTTATTTTGTTACTCGTTAGGACGTATACAAAAGTTCAAAATATCAAATCCAGTATACACATAGCGAGTTTAACATTTGACTGTTGCACTACTAACATCCTGGATGCCTCAATGCAGCTAATATACAATGCGTATTCGGAAAACATTTATCATTAATAAGAAATAGAAAAACTAACCGTTTTAGAATAATTTTCTAATTAATTTAAAAGTAGAACATATGACAGTTGTAGGAGGGTAGAGACTGTAAGTTGCATGCATTTTAAATTCACTGATATATTTTTATATAAGAAAGGTATGCTATTAACATCAAAGTAAATCAACAACAGCACTTAGACGTGGCTTTTATCATCCTTAAATTTAATTTAGCTACTTTGAGACTTTTTGAGAAAATGGGTCATTCATTACTAAAAAATCTGATTTGTTAAACTCACATGACTTTCTCTACACTTGTACAAACTATTTTTACAAACGCTTATTCTCCATACGCTTCATGTTAAACGAGATGTTAATCTTATTGCTAATTTTCTTGTAGATGCAAAGGGAATTGGTAGGCTTTAAGCGATAGTCAAATATTTTAAGAGCTGGTTGCTATGTGGAGTATTCCATTCTCTTTACATTACCAGGACAAAAAAAAATTAATAACAAATTCCCATTTGAGAAAAACTATAAGTATTGGAAAATTTAAGGGAATAACAAGCAATATCTCGAAAATGGTTCACTCAACAACAAAAAATGTATATGACATAAATTGTGTATTTTAACGCGATCTACATTTTTTGTGCAGTAAAACTTTGTCTATCTCTTATGGTTTACCAGTTATGCAAAATTCGTTCACAATGAAGAATACTTTTGGAGACATTCCCAGAAAATTCGAGATATACATTTCATTTGTCATGAAAATATCTTAAACATATGATATTTTAATCAAAATCGTTAGAGCCATTTTTGGGGAAATTAAAATTTTCGAAAAATTTTCCATGTAAAATGTAATCTGGGGTGGGGAGATTTTCTTGAAAACCTTTGTGTCGCATCTCTGGAGGATACTGAACCTAAATATCAAGTTTGGTGTTTATCCGACTGTTCGTTTCTGAGTTATGCTGTTCACAGGCACACACAGATATGTTTCCAAAAATGCTTTTTTTTATTCAGGGGGTCTCAAAACATGTATTTCCGGTGAAATATCGGAGGAAATGAATACAATTTTGGGCGGAATACAATACTTCTCCTACTTACTATACGTAGTAGAGAAAGTAAAACTGCTAGCCACAGAAAAACCTGTTCAAAGCAAAATTGGAAAAAACTAACTCGCGTATATTTGTAGAGAAGTAAACCACATAGCTTGAGTACACAGAAGCTGTCATACTTAACAGTAGTACCAACTTGTAGAGAAACCTTCCCCTAAAAGATGGGGTAATGTTTATACCAGTCTACTCCAAAGTGGGTAGGAGTTATGATTTGTTTTTTCTACAAAGTGGTGCAGAATTCACAGTACAACATGGCAGATGTAATACCATTTTAAAAATATCCATATTTAAAATATAAATAGTGTTGTGTAATGATTATACCTATATACCTGAGCTGTCCCAGAAGTACCCGAACTAACAAAGAAAACACAACAATTTTGGGAAAAAAACATCTTTATTTCTCTACATAGTCTCCTTTTAGCTCAATACACTTTTCCCAGCGATGTTCAACAGCTTCGATATCCTGTTATAGTGAGAACCGTCGAGTTCTGCAAAACAGCCATCAACTGCAGACTCCACCTCTTCATTGTTGGCTAATCTTTTACCACTAAGTCATTTCTTCAACTTTGGAAACAGAAAATAATCAGATGGGGACTAAGTCTGGCAAATAGGGTGCATGAGGAAGTAATTCGAACTGTAACTCATTGATTTTGGCCATGGCAATAATGGATGTGTGAACTAGTGCATTGTCTTGATGAAACAGAACTTTCTTTTTCGCTAAATGCGATCGTTTTTGCTTAATTTCATCATTCAAACGCTGCAATAAGTTCACATAATACTCACCATTGATTGATTTTCCTTTTGAAGATAATCAATGAAAATTATCCCACGCGCATCCCTAAAAACTGATGCCATGACCTCACCTGCAGATGGAACTGTCTTCGTCTTTTTGGAGCCGATTCTCCGCTTTCAATCCACTGTGTTGACTGTTCCTTCGTCTCAGGTGTGAAGTGATGGACCCAATCGACTCAAAAACTCAGTTTTATTGCAGCGACATATTGCCAAACACTCGACTGAAGAATCTTCATGACGCTGCTTTTGTTCCATTGTGAGTAAACGTGGCACCCATCTTGCGCACAGCTTTCTCGTATCTAAATGTTCAATGTACAGCACTTTTTGAAATGCCTATGATGTCTTCTAGCTCCCGCACTTTCAGCCGACGGCCATCCAAAACCATTTTGTGGATTTTCTTCACAATTTCTGGCGTGGTCACCTCATTTGGTCGACCACTGCGATGTTCGTCTTGGCAGCTCGTACGGCCTCGCTTTAACTCTGCCACCCAATATTTTACTGTTGTAAACGAAAGAGCAGACTCCCCCAGAGTAGAATCTAGCTCAGATTTAATATTAGTTGGACTAAGACCTTTCAAATGAAAGTATTGTATCCCATAACGATGGCCAGTTTTATACATGTTTACAAATTCGCTGAGAGAGCTCACTATTAATGGCTGCCAAACAATTACTAAACAACGTAGCATCGTCAAACTTCAAGCTTAAGCTTTATAAGGTTGGTACTTTCTATCACAGTCATTTGTTTGAAACAACAACCGCTATTTATACGTCAGGTCGGGTACTTCTGGGACTGCCCTCGTATATAACTAAACAAGTAACGAGAAAATTCCAATTAATGACTCCAAAAAACATAGCCAGTTTACCAGCGTAGCCTTTCCTTATATTTTCACGTATGTACTGAATAATAGCACAAATTTCTGTTTCATAAACAGTATCATATTCACCCAAGGGGAAACACCTTTCACACGAGTCCCTCGTATAAGGTGGCCCCATAGCAATGCACGTGAATGCGCTAGCCACAATGCTGTTTGTGAGAAGGCAAGGAAAACCACGTTACTTTTGTGTGGGTGATTGTACAGGGATTCAGCGAGCCGCGCATATCGAGGCACTCTATCGGAAGCACACTATTAATACACGGACCACTGACAGTCATTTGTTAACCCACGCTCGCTCCCGTGGTCACCTTACTGAACGAAAACATAATTCACTTTCTTTTGCTTTCTCGTTAGATGAGATTAAAGAAATATAAGGCATTTACTCTCTTCTTTTTCTTTCTGTTTTCTTCTGCTTTTCTTTCTATTACTTTATCTACCACTTATCTATAATATATGCAGGAATTGTTACATTGCATCCAAGTTTTCGAAATCAAAATTTCATCTGAAGACAAAAAAGCACTTTTAGAAAAATCTGATGTGTTATACATGACTCTTGTACAAACTATTTTTACAAACGCTTATTCTCCATATGCTTCATCTTAATCGAGATATCGAGATGTTAATCTTATTGCTAATTTTCTTGTAGGTGCAATATCTCGAAAATGGTTCACTCAACAAAAAACATGTATATGACGTAAATTGTGTATTTTAACGCGATCTACATTTTTCGTGTAGTAAAATTTTGTCTATCTCTTATGGTTTACCAGTTATGCAAAAATCGTTCACAATGAAGAATACTTTTGGAGACATTCCCAGAAAATTTGGGATATACGTTTCATTTGTCATGAAAATATCCTAAACATATGATATATTAATCAAAATCGTTAGAGCCATTTCTGAGAAAATTAACATTTTCGTAAAATGTTCCATGTAAAGGGTAATCTGGGGAGGGGGGATTTTCTTGAAAACCTTCATGTCGCATCTCTGGAAGATACTGAACCTAAATACCAAGTTTGGTGTTTATCCGATTGTTCGTTTCTGAGTTATGCTGTTCACAAACTCACACACACACACACACACACACACACACACGGACATGTTTCCAAAAATGTTTTTTTTGGATTCAGGGGGCCTCAAAACATGTATTTCCTGTGAAATCTCGGTATCGAATTTTTGGGTGGAATACAATACTTCCCCTACTTACTATACGTAGTAGAGAAAGTAAAAAAACTGAACCTTTAAACCAATAGTAACAGATATATTGATGCAACAAAATATTGTGTAGTATGTTTTTGTCTATCTTAACGTTTACCTGTACGAAAGCCATTCAGAATGAAGAGAACTTAACAGGCTATTCCCAGAAAAAATCCAAGATATGTTTTATTTATCATATAAATATCTTAAAAATGTGTTTTAATGATAATCTTTAGAGCCATGTTTGAGAAAATCAAGGTTTTTGAAACATTCTATGTATAAGGTAGTTTGGTGTGGATGAGTTTTATGAAAATTTCGTATTGTGCATCCTTGAAATATACTGGAATTAATTCTAACTTTGGTATTTATCCGGCATTCGTTTTTGAGTTATGTATTCACAGACACCCCCCCCCACATACACACACCCTTCTTTTGGGGGGATTCAGGGGTCTCAAAACATGTATTTTCGGTGAAGTGTCGACGTAGAATTTTTTGTGGAATACAATACTTCCTCTACTTACTGTAAGTGCGTAGTAGAGAAAGTAAAAATTACATGTGTGGATGAAAAATATCTGAAATGCTTCAATAAATCAAAGGATCTGAAATGCTGTACTTGGTGAAGAGAGGATTATAATTTATAACAAATAATCGCTGGATGTACGTGTCAAACCGTTGCACTCAAGGCGTTGGACGGTTTGCCCCAGGCTCTTACGCGTGTTCTGGCTATTTTAATCGCAGGCGTCTCTCGTCTGCCAATTCGGTACCCCGCTTTCCTTTGTTTGCTTTACGTTGTAAACGTTTAGGATCGTTTCCTAAACACTGGCCCATGACTTGAGTGCGCTGAAAGAAACATTGGAGCAATGGTTTTGAGTGCCTATAAAAAGTGATGCACCGTACGCAGGATTTTGAGGAAAAAGCACTTTACACTAACAGCTCCATCATTATCACCTCTTTGCCAGAGAAAGCACGTCATTTTATTTGACAATTGCAAACAAGCGTTCCGCATTTGCTTCCAGAGGTAATCTACGCTGAACTATAGCCACTTGCATGTTCGCTTATCAGCACTTTCTGCCCGACTTTTCTGCATTTTTCGATAATCTCGTCTAAATCTTTATTTGAAGCGTTAACAAAATATCGTTTCTGTCATTTTTATGTTTAAACGTAGTGGAATTGATTGTTGTAAGCTGAGCCACTGCAAAATGATACTCCAACCTCTTCAGAGTGTTAAAAAAAAGGAGGAGGTGATACTTCGATAAACATTGAGTAGAATCATGGCCGTGGCTGGTTCAAAAACAACATTCCCTTAAACGTGAATGGCTATTATTTCCCATTTGCGGCACGAGTGAAATAGTCTCAATTAATATGAAGTAGATAGAACAATAAGCTTTTTGTAAGAATAGGTAGAGAAAGCCACGTGAATGTAACACCATCTCTCTCTTTTTACTTTCTCTACTACGTATAGTAAGTAGGGGAAGTATTGTATTCCACCCAAAAATTCGATACAGAGATTTCACCGGAAATATATGTTTTGAGACCTCTGAAACCCAAAAAAAAAAACATTTTTGGAAACATGTCCGTGTGTGTGTGTGTCTGTGAACAGCATATCTCAGAAACGAACAGTCGGATAAACACCAAACTTGGCTTTTAGGTTCAGTATCTTCCAGAGAAGGTTTTCGGAAATCCCCCCACCCCAGACTACCCTTTACGTGGAACATTTTTCGAACATTTATGTTTTCTCAAAAATGGCTCTAACGATTTTGATTAAAAAACCACATGTTTAAATTACTTTCATGGCAAATGAAATGTATATCTTGAATTTTCTAGGAATGTTCCCAAAAGCCCTCTTCATTCTGAATGAATTTTACATAACTGGTAAACAGTAAGAGACAGACAAAATTTTACTACACAAAAAATGTAGATCTCGTTAAAACACACAATTTATGTCATTTACATGTATTGTCAAGTGAGCCTTTCCAATATATTCCTTGTTATTTGTTTGAACTTTCCAATAATACTTTTTCTAAATGGGAATTGGGTATTTTTTTAAGTCTACCATATTCCCCTTGCATCTACAAGAAAATTAGCAATAAGATTAACATCTCGATTAACATGAAGCATATGGAGAATAAGCGTTTGTAAAAATAGTTTTACAAGATTAGAGAAATTCATGTGAGTGTAACACACTTTTAAAATTACTTTTGTCATTTGTGTGCCAACGGATTGAAATTCGTTGTATTCGCCTTAACCCTGTTGCTGCTATCCATTGGCATCACGAAGAAGCCATGAACGGCAGCATAGGCTTTGGACACTGGTGATACTGAAAGAAAGGATATTTGAGAAGGGAACCTCCAGGTCTAAGTATATATTTCCCTCCACGGCATTTGCTAGTTATGAAAACTGGAAGAAAACTGGAAAAATACTCAAATTAGGGAGCACAGCCCTGCAGGATTTGAACCGCTGACCCCCCGTTCAAAAGTCTTAACGTCCTCGGCCACTTTTGCAGGTAGGCATTAACCGAGACGCAATACTTATGCCGAAAAATATAAGGTAAGACTCAACACAGACAGCATTACTTTCTTCCAACTTTATGTAAATTAATGAATCATTTATTTAATTTTCAGGCAATTGAAAGCATCTGTACTGTATCATACTACGGTTAAACACCTGTTACGTAGTAATCGCATTCAACATTTCATCAATAGTCGAATTTATTACACAATCCTGTCCACTATCAAATCTATAACAACTCGCCGCCTATGTTCAAGCTTGCACAATTACTATTTTCTCAACACAAACACCTGTTACACGTCATCACCAGTATTGTCTACTATTCGAAAGACTGTTAAACTCATCACCGCTCCTTAGAGCGAAAGCTGCTATATGACGACATCAGGCCTGACCGCTGCCCGGTCTACACACCTTGTCATGATTCAGGCATTCCATCAGTTTTACTCAGATTAGAAAGAGTTTCCGTTAAAACACCTTGCTGGAATGTTCAATAAGAATAGCAACTCCTCTGCAATCAAGTTCTAGCTTATAAAGTGCTCAAAGGTTCCTTCAACGACTAACCGCACTCGGTCTAGGCTCAAGTATGTTTTAAAACATCTGCTTTTTTACGGTGCATCAAGCCACAGAATTAAAGGAAGCAGCCTTGGTGATGGTGGAGGAGTGGTGTTTAAGGGCCCGTTGACAACTGGGTCATTTGGGCCCCAAATAAAAACATAAAAAAGAAGTAAAACTTAAAACAGTCAAACTAAAAACGCAGAAAAATAAGTTAAAAACGAAAGAGGTTAAAATAGAATAAAACCGAGGACTTAAACGTGACGGTAAAATGGAATAAAATCTAGTCTAAAAATACTAAAACATTTCCAAAACTAAACGACAAGTTATACTTGTGTAAAAAACCCGATTTTGGCAACGAACCGCAGGGTCTGCCTTACAGCCACTGGGTCATCGTCTAAAACTGAGGGTAGTGTAGAAACCAGGCCAAAGAACTGACGATCACGGGCGTATCTTGGACAAAGAGAACATGTAAGCGGCACGTCACACGCCGAACAGACAGGGGCCGGGGCACCACGTAGATGATGACCGTGTGTGGCGCGCGTATGCCCGATTCTTAGGCGGGTCAGAACTACTTCTGACCGCCGCGAATCCCTGCCCAGGGTTGTACGGTGTCTTTGAATGTCCTGAGTTGACTGCCAGCCAGTGCCTCCCATGATTGCTACCAAGCTGAAAACTGAGGACGGAAATACCGCCGAACATCCATAGAAGGCACAGTTTCGGTGGGAAGCAGCCTTAAGGTTTAAGGAGACACCTTAAGTGTGTTAAATCACCACTACTCTTAAAGTTCTCAATAGTTTTTCCTGAAATTTTTGTGAATTATTCTATAAATCATGAAAATTATTTCAAGTGGCTTTTGCATTGATTGCTTATGTAGTCGAGTCCGTAAAATTATTTCATTCAGCAGAAGAAGAATAAAATTTACTCTGAAAACGTGTGAATTCATGTACCTTTTTCTATGATACTACTTGCAACACAGAATCACACCTTTGCAAGCTTGTTCTTAGTATAATCAACTATCTTCTGAACCTCAGTTATTTAGTTATGTATATCAGTTCACTAGAAATTGAAAAAAAAATATTTGCAAAGTAAAAATGGAAAATTCGCAATGTTGTTGCTTTCTTAATATAACTAATATAGATTATAAAATTATGATTGTTGTTCAGAAAGTTTAACTATGTGTTGTATACATATGCTGAAAATTTCAGCTTTCTACCTCTCATACTTCCTGTAAAAAGGTACATAAGTATCTGAAAATGTTGTTTTGAGAAAACTGAATGTTAAAGTTTGAACATTAAAATTCTGACACACTTCAGTACATTCCAGGGTCATAGTCATCTGCACCTTCATTCTTGGATTTGCTTCAGCTTTTCTGATTGCCTTCTCTTGGTCCTGGCCTCTTTTGTTAATTACTGAACTGCTCGCTGGGCATGATATAATCGTTCGTTGTTGAAGATGTAAAATCTTCTAAAAAGAGGCGTTGCATAACAGCTTTAAAGGAATGCAGACTAGCATTTAAATGTCTTAAAAACCTCAACCCCCAAAAAGTATATATTTTCTGAAGTTGGAAATAATAAGAGATATTATTAGTGCCTAAAACAAGAAATGTGATTTTTGACCATTTCAGAGTACCTTGTTCCCTTAAGTTTCACTGAATGGTGACTAAAGTAGACAAGTATCAAACTAATTGGAATAAATCTGACGTGTTACCTTCACGTGACCATAATTCACATCTCTTATACAAACCCTCCCTTTAAAAGCTTCTTTTTCTATCTGTTTCACGTTAATCGAGATAAACGTATGCAGAAATAGTTACGTTACATCTTTCATTGTAGATACAAGACAGATAGAGAAAACCAAATCGATAGTCAAGTGTTCAAAAGCGGGTAGCTATATGCCGACTTTGAAATTTCACACTTTTTCAATGCCAACTCTACAAACAACAGAGCGGTGATCTAGCACTTCAAACACATACAAAGATTTGGAATGGCTGATGCCATAAAAAATAATTTTATATAAATTGTGTGTTTTAACAAGATCTGTATTTTTCTTGCGGTGTGTTTTTTGTCTATCTCTTATGGTATAACAGGTACACAGGAATGGCAACAAAATTCAAAATATAAAATATATTAAGTCATTCAAATATCTTAAACGCAGAGTACTTTAATTCAAAGTGGAGCAAAGTTTGGTAAAATAAAATATAATAAAACATTCTCCACGTAAGGCGTAATTTGGAGAGGAGAGATATTATTGAAAACTTTTGTGTCGCAAAATGCTGGAATACTAAGTTTAATACTCATTCAACAATCCGTTTTTGAGTCATGGTGTTCACAGATATTTTTTCTAAAAATGCTTTTGGACTCAGAGGAGGCTCAAAACACGTATTTCCTCTAAATTTTCGGTATCTAAGTTTTGGGAGGAATGCAATACTTCTACTTGCCATTGGTAAGTAGTAGAGATAGAAATGACAAGCAATATCTCGAAAATGGTTCACTTAACAAAAAAAAATGTATATGACATAAATTGTGTATTTTAACGCGATCTACATTTTATGTGTAGTAAAATTTGTCTATCTTTTATGGTTTACCAGTTATGCAAAAGTCGTTCACAATGAAGAATACTTTTGGAGACATTCCCAGAAAATTAGAGATATAAATTTCATTTGTCATGAAAATATCTTAAACATATGATATTTTAATCAAAATCGTTAGAGCCATTTTTGAGAAAATTAAAATTTTCAAAAATGTTCCATGTAAAGGGTAGTCTGGGGTGGGGGGATTTTCTTATAAACCTTCGTGTCACATCTCTGGAAGATACTGAACCTAAATACCAAGTTTGGTGTTTATCCGACTGTTCGTTTCTGAGTTATGCTGTTCACAGACAGACACACCCACACACACGGACATGTTTCAAAAATGCTTTTTTTGGATTCAGGGGATCTCAAAACATGTATTTCCGGTGAAATCTCGGTATCGAATTTTTGGGTGGAATACAATACTTCCCCTACTTACTATACGTAGTAGAGAAAGTAAAAATGAATAACGAATTTCCATTTGAGAAAAAGTATTGGAAAATTTAAGGGAATAACAAGCAATATCTCGAAAATGGTTCACTCAACAAAAAAATATGTATATGACATAAATTGTGTATTTTAACGCGATCTACATTTTTTGTGTAGTAAACTTTTGTCTATCTCTTATGGTTTACCAGTTATGCAAAAGTCGTTCACAATGGAGAATACTTTTGGAGACATTTCCAGAAAATTCGAGATATACATTTCATTTGTCATGAAAATATCTTAAACATATGATATTTTAATCCAAATCGTTAGAGCCATTTTTGAGAAAGTTAAAATTTTCGAAAAATGTTCCACGTAAAGGGTAATATGGGGTGGGGGAATTTTATTGGAAACCTTTGTGTCGCATCTCTGGAAGATACTGAACCTAAATACCAAGTTTGGTGTTTATCCAACTGTTCGTTTCTGAGTTATGCTGTTCACAAACACACACACACACAGACATGTTTCGGTATCGAATTTTTGGGTGGAATACAACACTTCCCTTGCTTACTATACGTAGAAGAGAAAGTAAAAAGGTGTTTGTGATTTTTTGTTTCAGGGTAATCTATTGCAGCATTAACCACGTTATTTATCGTTAATCGAAAATGACGACAAAGTATAGTTATAGCACAGATGACGTGGCAGAGAGGTTACAAGTTTTACTTCAAAGTGCTATTGACTTGGTGCCTTGTACGTATTGATGTTATATAGACACAAAGCGTATGTCATGTTGTTGATTAATGAAACACAAATTGTTTGCTACTTTGTCCTCTTCCAGTTTCTAAGGCTTTTAATGCCTTCACCACAGTACACCCAAGTTAATGCATATGTTGTATTAACCCACATCAAGGCACTCGTTTATGTCACCAAGTTTATTGCCCCTGCTGATGACAGTGCTGAAGTAAACGGCTTCAAAGTCGCGGAAATTACATTTTCCTTTTCTGAACTATTCCAGGTTATTGAACATTTACTTTCTTCCACCATCCAAGGCCAGCTGAAGCGGAAATTATAATACATCCTAAGAGTTGCACTAAAAAAGCAGTAGGGTAAAGGATCTGTTGAAGATTACAGTCGATCAACATGAAAGAGGTTGCTTTGACTTCATATCTGGTAAGAAATGAAAGGAGAATAAGTTTAATTAAAGGAGTTTGTGCTGCATATAACGCACGTATACTAATCGTCAGCGATGGTGGCTCGAGGTAAACAAAACAAAGACAAACAGCTGAGTTGAAATGTGTTACGTCAATGTTCAAGCGCAGTGGTGGACAGGTAGTGTACAAATGTAGGTTTTGAAGACGGGTTTATAATTTAAGACACAACATGTCTGAAACAATACAGCAAACTACAAATATACGCCCTTTAATAATATTTATAGCATTAGTTGACTTGTCAGTTTTGTATATTGTATACATCCTAATGTAGCGTATGTAGTTTTTTCTTAATAGCCTTTTGAAGAAGTTGCATGAAAATCCATGTACATAGAGTGTTTAAATGATTATACGAGTATATTTTGGTGCAACACCTTTTCAGTGTTTTTATAGCTATTTATGTAACCGTATAGGAAAGCGAGTTTTTTTTTTCAGAACGAGTAAGATGTTCACGATCGAAGCGAAGCTGAGGGTGTAATATCGAAACGAATGCTGAAAATAAAATCTTATGTGTTACACTCACATGACTTTCTCTACTCTTGTACAAACTATTTTTACAAACGCTTATTCTCCATATGCTTCATGTCAATCCAGATATCGAGATGTTAATCTTATTGCTAATTTTTTTGTAGGTGCAAGGGGAATTGCTAGGCTTTAAGCGATAGTCAAATGCTTTAAGAGCTGGTTGCTATGTGCAGTATTCCATTCTCTTTGTATGTCCAGGACATAAACAAAATGAATAACGAATTTGAGAAAAAGTATAAGTATTGGAAAATTTAAGGGAATAACAAGCAATATCTCGAAAATGGTTCACTCAATAAATAAATGTGAATGATATAAATTGTGTATTTTAACGCGATCTACATTTTTTGTATAGTAAAATTATGTCTATCTCTTATGGTTTACCAGTTATGCATAAGTCGTTCACAATGAAGAATATTTTTGGAGACATTCCCAGAAAATTCAAGATATACATTTTATTTGTCATGAAAATATCTTAAACATATGATATTTTAATCAAAATCGTTATAGCCATTTTTGAGAAAATTATAATTTTCGAAAAATGTTCCATGTAAAGGGTAATCTGGAGTGGGGGGATTTTCTTGAAAACCTTCGTGTCGCATCTCTGGAACATACTGAACCTAAATACCAAGTTTGGTGTTTATCCGACTGTTTGTTATGCTGTCCACACACACGCGCGCGCGCGCGTTTCCAAAAATGCTTTTTTTGGATTCAGGGGGTCTCAAAACATATATTTCCAGTGAAATTTCAGTATCGAATTTTTGGGTGGAATACAATACTTCCCCTACTTACTATACGTAGTAGAGAAAGTAAAAACAATTTCCTGCAGCTAGGTACAATATTTTGTTTCATACTATGTGCAAATACTTTAAATATTGTACTGCACTATGTTGGACATGGACGCAGTCACATGTTTCATATGCTCATTGCAGTTGAAATGAGTTGATGTAATACATGTTGGCTGTTGTCCTCCGTGGACTAGTAGTACCGTGCTAGCCTCTAGTTCCCAAGGTCGCGTAAAAATCCTTAGCATGGCTTCCTTCGGAAGAGAAGTAAAGCCGGTGGTCGCGTGTTGTAGATTTACGGCACGCAAAAGAACCTCAAGGCTGATAAAGAGGCCTCTGAGCAAAATTTCGGAAAGAGCGTCCATAGATAAAAACTCAATTTCATTTTTAAGTGCAGTGGCGCCGTTATGGAGTAAGTATCAACTATATGAACGTATTGTTGAGTATGGGCTTGCAGAAGTTTAGTAGCATTATGAAAATAAATATCTCTGTAGGTAAATAAATTAAGGTGAGATATTAAGTAATACCTATTCAAATTTTAAAATTAATATAGAAACGTTAAGTAATGCAATACGGAAGAAAAGTCCGCATGAAAAGTTATTCTTGTAGTAGATTCATCATTATGTACTCATATATTGGTGTTAGAGTATGGAAAAAAGTTCAATTTGAGTACTGGTTAGGAGTCGGAAAAACAATAAAATTCCGGATAGCTGAAACAAAATTATTTTCCAGTGTGAATAAGTGTTTTTCTTTCAAATTCTTATGCAATTCATAGCACAAAGTCTATGAAAACTAAAATAAAGGCAATCTACTACACCAAAATAGTTTATCATCCTAGGAAATGAGTCTGTACACCGCCAAGGCTTTACTTTGTTTAATTAAGTCAGAGGAGAAAACAAACAAAATACTCTGGGTGCATGTTCTCAAATGTATTATCTTTCAAATAAAACAGATTAACAACTTAAGCTTTTTATGCACGTGTCCCGTTAACACACATAAAACTGCAACAATTAAAATATTTAAATATATTACTTACGTAATATATCATTAATATATTTTAAAATAATATACAAAAAAGATACTAACTTAAATAATCTCTAACACGGAAGGTTACTTTCAAATGTTGCTTTTAGTCCCTATAAGGCAATCAAATTATATAATTAAACTAGCAGAAAGAAGCTTGCAAGGAGCTTTGACGGTTTTTGCTAAAACATAAATCTTCCAGAATGTTTATTTACATTAATGAACTAAAGCAATTACAGTATTGTTGGTATTCAATTGTTTTTAGGTGATCAAACCTCCTTCATTGTATCAAATTTTTTCCATTCATACTGAAAATGCTCCAAATTGCCTCCAATTCAACTTTTTTGATGGTTCTTCGCATTACCAACCCTAAAAGAATGAAGAGAGTAACATTTATCATTTTATAATTGAGAAATGAGGGCCATTCGTGCTGAGCATACTTTTTTTTTTTTTTTTTTTGCTATCTATGTCATCTACCTTATCCTTATTTTATTCCTCCCAGAAATTCGATGTCGAGAAAAGGGAAAAGGTTCGACTTTGTGTATGTGTGTCTGTATCTGTGAATAGTATAACTCAAAAACGAAAATCCCATAAATATCAAACTTTATATTTAAGTTCAATATCTTCCAAAGTTGCAACACGGAAATTTCTAAGAAAATCCGCCCACCCCTAACTACCCTTTGCGTGGAAAATGCTCGTTATTTTTTTATTTTCTTAAAAATGGCTCTATCGATTTTCATTAAAATGCCATATATTTAAGATATTTACATGAAAAATGAAGAGCTTATCTTGCATTTTCTGCGAACATCTTGTGAGGTTATCTTCATTTTTAATGACATTTTTATAATTGGTAAACCGTAAGAGACAGACAAAATCTTACATCACAGAAAATGCAGATCTTGTTAAAACACACAATTTATGTGACAGTAGCCGCTTCCGAGATATTCTTTATGGTTGGTTTGAATTTTCAAATACTTATACTTTTCCCAGCTGGTAAATTTTGATTGTTTTTGTTTGTTTTTTATTTATTTATTTTTTCCTTTCCCCACCTCTCTCTCTCTCTCTCTCTCTCTCTCTCTCTTGGCCATGTAAAGAGCATGAAATTTCTAAACCATCACATAGCGTCCGCTTTTTAAAAAATCTGAGTTTAGCTTTAGCCTGCTATACCCATCTTATACCTAAAACAAAAATGTGTGTAAATGTATAAAGTAAGTTTATCTGCTGGTAGGTAGAATAACAAGCTTTTATAAGAGTATTTTTAGGAGAGAGAGTAGAGAAAGTCATATGAATGCAACACACAATATTTTTCTAATGATGTTCCTTTCTAATCTCCTTCTAGCAAAATTGGAACATCAAGCCATGCAATTGAATCCAGTGGTACCTAAAGTCAATATGGGAAGCGAGATATACGTGCCCCTCGCTTAGACGACAAAAAAGTTAAAATTAATATTTAAAAATCTGATGTGTCACACTCACATGACTTTCTCTACTCTTGTACAAACTATTTTTACAAACGCTTATTCTCCATATGCTTCATGTTAATCGAGATGTTAATCTTATTGCTAATTTTCTTGTAGATGCAAGGGGAATTGCTAGGCTTTAAGCGATAGTCAAATATTTTAAGAACTGGTTGCTATGTGGCGCATTCCATTCTCTTTGTACGTCCAGGACATAAAAAATGAATAATGAATTCCATTTGAGAAAAAGTATTGGAAAATTTAAGGGAATAACAAGCAATATCTCGAAAATGGTTCACTCAACAACAAAAAAATGTATATGACATAAATTGTGTATTTTAACGCGATCTACATTTTTTGTGCAGTAAAATTTTGTCTATCTCTTATGGTTTACCAATTATGCAAAAGTCGTTTACAATGAAGAATACTTTTGGAGATATTCCCAGAAAATTCGAGATATACATTTCATTTGTCATTAAAATATCTTAAACATATGATATTTTAATCAAAATCGTTAGAGCTATTTTTGAGAAAATTAAAATTTTCGAAAAATGTTCCATGTAAAGGGTAATCTGAGGTGGGGGGATTTTCTTGAAAACCTTTGCGTCGTATCTCTGGAAGATACTGAACCTAACTGCTTTTCTTTTGAATTCAGGGGGTCTCAAAACATGTATTTCCGGTGAAATCTCTGTATCGAATTTTTGGGTGGAATACAATACTTCCCCTACTTACTATACGTAGTAGAGAAAGTAAAAATATCCACAATTAAAACAATGTATTAATATTTCTGTTTAATTCTACGGAAATGTTTGAACAGAACAGCCATTATATGGATGTAATTATACTGACGCGGGCAGACACACCCGCAAAACCAAGGTGATTATTGTGTCCATAAAATAAAAAGTTAATTTGATAATACGCCAACAAAGAAATTCTGTTTCGATAACGCAATAGAGAGGTGGTTGTCTCCGCAGGTTTTTGTGTAAATGCTCTCTGCTGCCGCCGCAGGATCTAATGGCAATCTATGTAAGCAAACAAGCATTAGTGCTCTAACCAACGGTGCTGATGGGCGGTTGGTTTGTTGTTTCATCCTCCTGTTTGCTCTCGATGTACTTCCCTACATTCTCTGGTCAAATCAAATTAAACTTGCGTACCAGAAACGTTTGTCTTCCAGGAAACGTTAAAATATACACAAGGAACCAACCAGTTTATCTATGCTGTTTCACGATCAAAAACTGCATCTAAGACTATTCTTTATAATATACATCTATAGTAGGAGATAAGGGATAACTGAGTATCAGATCACGACATGCTGAATAAAGGGAAACTAGCTTCATAAGTATGCACTAAAGTCTTACACTAAAAATAAATATAGGTTCTTTCAACAAGAGTGTCCTATCTTCGAACTTAAATAAAACACTTTCTATAAATGATAGAGGTTTATATCTTTTTTTATTTTGGAACATAATTAATGTCATTACGTGTGGAAGAGTACATCAGTTGAGTGACCGCCGCGACTTCGTTGTGTTGCGCGTATACGGTTGACCCAATTTTCAGTGACAGAAGAACGTGAATTAGGTCCAACTTCACGAATAACACGCGTGATGTTATTCATAAGATCATTTACTGTTTCTGGCTTGTTGACATAAACTCTAGATTTAACATAACCCCACAAGAAGTAATCCAACGGCGTTAAACCACATGACCTCAGGGACGAGTTAACATCAGCACCACGGGAAATGATGAAACCTCTGAACTTCTCCTTCAAAAGATCGATTGTTTCAAGAGCAGTATGACATGTGGCACCATCTTGCTGGAACCAGATGTTTCCGAGATCCATACCACCCAATTGAGGCCGAAAATAGTCCCATATAAGAGCCCGGTATCTTTCTCCATTGACAGTTAGAGCTTCTCCATCTTCATCTTGGAAAAAATATGGACCAATGATTCCACCATGCCAAAATGCACACCACACGTAACCTTTTGCGGATGAAGTGGTCGTTCTTGAATCTGCATTGGATTGTGATTGCTCTAATAACGGCAATTTTGTTTGTTAACACAACCATCCATCCAAAAGTGGGCTTCGTCGCTGAAGATGATTTTTCGAAAAAATCCAGGTCAGCTTCCCATTGCTCCATAGCCCAGTCAGCGAATACACGGGCAACCTTGGTAGTTGGGCTTTAGTTCTTGAGTTAACACCATTTTGTAAGCGTGAAACTTCAAGACCAGATGCACAATTCGCCATGTTGTGGTCGGCGAAAGCCCCAATTCTTGCACTCGACGAGCAATTGATTTGTTTCCGTGTACACTCTACCGAACGGCGCCTATGTTTTCGTTGGAGCACTTACGTCGATTACGTACAGGCGTTGTTTGATCGCTGACAGAACCACTTCTTTCAAATTTATCGATCAAACGCCGAATCGTTCTCTCACAGGGACGATTATGCACACCGTAAACTTCACGCAATACACGGAAGGTTTGGCGAACAGATGATCCATTTTGGTAATAAATTTTCACAATTTCTAGGCGTTGCTGAATGCTGTAACGTTCCATGGCTATTTGTCAATAACAACTGCAACCACATGAAAAAAATGACTGCTGTAACTCAATAACAACGGCAGCTATCACATGTTAAAGATAGGACACTATTGTTGAAAGACCCTTTACAAAAGTTTTACAAAAACAACAGTTCGAAACGCATACCATTTTTTCTACCACGTACCTAGTGGGTAGAAAAGGTATTGCATTTCACCGGAAATGCATGTTTTGAGGCTCCCTGAATCCAAAAAGAGTCATTTTAGAAGACGTTTCGCGCACGCGCGTTTGTGTATATGTGAACAGCGTAACTCAAAAACAAACGTTGGTTAAATACCAAAGTTGGTATTTAAGTTCAGCATCTTCCAAGGATGCGACGACACGAAGATTTTCAAGAAAATTCCTTAGCTCAAACTATCCTTTACATGCAACAATTTTCTTAATTTTCATTTTCTCAAAAATGGCTAACGATTTTCATTAAAATACTATATGTTTAAAATATTGCATGACAAATAAAATCACAATCTTTAATTCTCTACGAATAGCTTGTGAAGTCATCTTCATTCTGAGTGAATTTTGTATAACTTTAAAGCGTAAGAGATAGATAAACTCTTACTATAAAAATATATAAATCTGGTTATAATATAGTTTTTTTTTTTTTACATTCAACATTTCTGAGATCGTCTTTATTGTTGACTTGAACTCTCAAATACTTTGTATTTTTTCAACTGGTAAGTCGCTATTCTTTTATTTTCTTCCCCCCCCCCTCGTGGTTATGCAAAGGGAACGGAATTTTGGAGCAATCACACAGCGATCCGATTTTAAAAGATTTGACAATCGCTTAAGCCTACTGTGTTCAAAATTCAGTTGTTTTTTTTACTTTCTCTACTACGTATAGTAAGTAGGGGAAGTATTGTATTCCACCCAAAAATTCGATACCGAGATTTCACCGGAAATACATGTTTTGAGATCCCCTGAATCCAAAAAAAGCATTTTTGGAAACATGTCCGTGTTTGTGTCTGTGTGTGTGTGTGTGTGTGTGTGTGTGTGTGTGTGTGAACAGCATAACTCAGAAACGAACATCGGATAAACACCAAACTTGGTATTTAGGTTCAGTATCTTCCAGAGATGCGACACGAAGATTTTCAAGGAAATCCCCCCACCCCAGATTACCCTTTACATGGAACATTTTTCGAAAATTTTAATTTTCTCAAAAATGGCTCTAACGATTTTGATTAAAATATCATATGTTTAAGATATTTTCATGACAAATAAAATGTATATCTTGAATTTCCTGGGAATGTCTCCAAAAGTATTCTTCATTGTGGACGACTTTTGCATAATTGGTAAACCATAAGAGATAGACAAAATTTTAATACACAAAAAATGTAGATCGCCTTAAAATACACAATTTATGTCATACATTTTTTTTGTTCAGTGAACCATTTTCGAGATATTACTTGTTATTCCCTTAAATTTTTCAATACTTATTTTCTCAAATGGAAATTCGTTATTCATTTTTTTTGTCTTGGATATGCAGAGAGTATTAATCTGTGGCAAAGGGAATGGTGCTGCACCTAGCAACCAGCTATTAAGAGATATGTATGTGCTTAAAGGCTACTGTATTTCTATATTGCCCTTGTAAATATATATTCCCCTTACATCTACAAGAAAATTAGCAATAAGATAGAGTCTGCAAATGTTTATCTCGATTAACATGAAGTACATGGGGAATAAGCGTTTGTATAAATAGTTTGTACAAGAGTAGAGAAAGTCATGTGAGTGTAACACATCAGATTTTTTAATTTATGGACGCTCTATAGCTAATATGGTTCTAAGCGTCTCATTCTATATCGGGCGTGAAAGACCGGAAATTTTGCTCAGAGGCCTCTTTATCAGGCTTGAGGTTCTTTTATGTGCCATAAATCTACGACACGGGACCACCGGCTTTACTTCCCTTCCGAAGAAAGCCATGCTAAGGATTTTAACGCCCGAAAAAAAAAATCATCGCCCTCGACGGGGTTTGAACACGCGACCTCGAGAACCAGAGCTAGCATGATAACCCTAGACCACAGAGAACGACACCTACTTGTTCTCATTGTGCCTACAAGGAAATAAGTAATAAAAACAATTTCTGCAATTTTTTATCTCGATTAACATGAAGCAGATAGGAGAATAAGCGTTTGTAAGAATAGTTTGCAGAAGTGTGGGTAGAGAAAGTTATGTGAATGTAACACAGAATCTTTTCCTCATGAACTCCTCAAGGAATTTATCTGCAAATTTGGAAGTTTGTTATAGAAAATATCTCAAATACCTGCCAAAAACAAAGCTATTTGCATAAAATATAACATTTCCAAATCTCACAGTTAGTTTAGGAATAACCACGAAGCAATTTGAATAACAAAGATAAAAACTTAAATTACAGTTTAGAAAATATACATGATTGTTTAAACTTTGTTGAAAGGTTACAGTATGAATATTGTATGCAGCCACTTTCAAGCATTGTTAAGTACAAAGAAGAAAATCATTAATATTATATACAGGGTTGTTTAAAAGATATTTTTTACACTGTTTGAATCTAATGCTGTTGCTTTCACGTTTTACTTCATTTGACAGTCGGATGTGCATATATAAACCAAATATAAAGGCATATTTGTTTATAGATTTTACATTATAACTATTTTGGTGCAAGTCCAATTTACACCTTGTGTCATGACCATGTATTTCACTATTTGTTTTAGGTTTGTGCAGTTCAGTCCGATAGATTACTTTATATATGTACAAAGACACTACAGTAAACAGTTTTTTCTCTTTTGAAGACTTACTAACAGGATTCACGTTTTCCCATTTTGAACATTCGGATACATTTCATTTGGAGTACTAAAACCCTCTGGATGAGGGTATTACTACAGCCACCCCGTACTTCTATGCCATATTGGATGTGCGAATAAATTAAGCCATAATATATAGTTTTGAGAACATTTATGTTACATATTTTTGTAAACTCTCTCAACAGGCCTTTACTAATTTTTTTACATAGGTTGTGAAGATGTTACTTTGTTGTATGAGTTGCATTGTAGTTCAACTGTTGGGGTGCCAAACTTGTAGCTGCAACCGCACGTATGGTAGCCTTCGTCCCAAAATTAAAAATATTAACTTTGTAATTTGACTGTTTTTTTAAATATTATATATTTATGTTTGCCTCGGCTGCGTCAGTATTTATTTTTAGAGACATGAATGTCTTAGCAGGATCTGTTCCGACTGAAGAATGTAGGTTTACACAGATTTTAATTTTTTATTCACTAATTTTTATTAATTCTTGACACGATTTAAATAATACTTCACTGATATAGAGAGTTGTAAGATTCTTTTATTAAATACTTGCACTTTTTAAACACGTAAACTATTTTCTCACACAAAATACGTATTAAATTTCTCGAGGACACATCTCGCGTCTGGTTAGGAACACTGTCTACAAGCAACTGACTTAATTTTTACCGCCTAAATTTGTAAATTTCTGTATTTCAAGTCTCTGATTGGATATTCCTAATCCAATAGAATACTTTCATTTAAGGTAAGCTTTCTTTCTGGTTGTTGGTTGGCTATTTTATAAACTGTCTCAAAATTTACATTATTCTCATTATTGCCTCAAGATTACCTCATTGTTAACAACTTTTAACCTATTATTCTCATAGCTCCTACATTATTAAATTACATAATACATTCACATAACATTATTATACATGTTTATACAATAATATAAACATATACAATGACTGTAATACACACTTTTTATATATTGTTACATACACATATTCCTTTAATGCGGGCTGTTATTGAATTATACATATATATATATATTAGACTGAAATTGTAAGTGTTAAAAATACTACCTCAGTTGCCAATGATATTAATATTTATCAACCCGTATACCATTATCAACCTGTATAACAGTTAACTGATCGCGGAATCAGAAGACTGCTACGTAAATAAGAGTGCAGTAATTATTTGAAACGGGTAACGGTCAAAAGGGCGTATCTGCCACATTGCAATAAAACACTAATGAAAGCTAAGCACGGACGCAGGCCTTCCCCAAGTCACGCTGCCTTGCGACCCCACACGCGCAATTACAGAAGCCTTCATATAGCTAGCGTGTTACTAATATTGCAATACTGAGATGACATGCTAGATATTTGTGTAACAGCTGCATGCCATCAGCAGGGAATACTGGGGCAATTCACCCTTAAGAGAAATTATCACTTCATACAGTTAACTGCTAATTACTACGGAGTTGAGCGGTTATCGCCACATAAACGTTTTGCTTGCATAAACGTTTTTTGCAACAACAAAAATCGTGATTAATGTGGTACAATAAAAATAGTCACTAGCCCTTTATACATTACTAGCTGGCTTACTCGGTAGGTTTTAAAATTCGAACGATGAATTTCATTTGCCTTCCCCCGTTCTTTATTAAATTATTGTAGAATGTTCTATATGATTTTTATGGTGAATCCTGCCTTTCAACACTTATAATGTTAATTTCGTACAATAACGAATATAAAATCCGCTGGTGTTTACGCAAAAGGATCTGAAACACTGGTGGAATGTCTGACTTCCTTAACCTTTCCCCGACAACCTCCAAGTTCTGGAAATACTGCATAGCCTATAAGTACCAAACAACAATCGGTCGGAATGGACAAGCAATTTTTACTTTCTCTACTACGTATAGTAAGTAGGGGAAGTATTGTATTCCACCCAAAAATTCGATACCGAGATTTCACCGGAAATACATGTTTTGAGACCCCCTGAATCCAAAAAAAGCATTTTTGGAAACATGTCCGTGTGTGTGTCTGTGAACAGCATAACTCAGAAACGAACAGTCGGATAAACACTAAACTTGGTATTTAGGTTCAGTATTTTCCAGAGATGCGACACGAAGGTTTTAAAAAAATCCCCCCACCCCAGACTACCCGTTACATTTTTCGAAAATTTTAATTTTGTCAAAAATGGCTCTAACGATCTTGATTAAAATATCATATATTTAAGATATTTTCATGACAAATGAAACGTATATCTCGAATTTTCTGGGAATGTCTCCAAAATTATTCTTCATTGTGAACGACTTTTGCATAACAGGTAAACCATAAGAGATAGACAAAATTTTACTACACAAAAAAAATGTAGATCGCGTTAAAATACACAATTTATGTCATACATTTTTTATTGAGTGAACCATTTTCGAGATATTGCTTGTTATTCCCTTAAATTTTCCAATACTATACTTTTTCTCAAATGGAAATCCGTTATTCATTTTTTTTTTATGGAATGCGCCACATAGCAGCCAGCTCTTAAAAGATTTGACTATCGCTTAAAGCCTACCATATTCCCCTTGCATCTACAAGAAAATTAGCAATAAGATTAACATCTCGATTAACATGAAGCATATGGAGAATAAGCGTTCGTAAAAATACTTTGTACAAGAGTAGAGAAAGTCATGTGAGTGTAACACATCAGATTTTTTTTTCATCACGTTCGCAATATCTTCTGACAAGATTTCTGCAAAAGCTAAGCGGTCGCCAAGAAGGGCCCAATATTTTCAATAAAGCAACAACTTCTACAGAATTTAAGAAGCCAGGACACTACACAATCAACTCTGCGTATTAAAAAAAACACCCCGATTCCGCAAGTTTCTTAAATTTTCATCTCCTTCCCGCATACGGAATAATGTCTGTAAACTGCAGCAAGTTATATTAATGCAATGTTCATCATCTCTTTGCGCCCTATGATTTGTGAGCCAAGAAATCTAGGCACTGATGCCGGGCTCATCCATTAACTGAAAGAGGATTTCGTAAGGAGACTACCATAACCTCTTGAGAGAAATGAGAGATAGTGGCCCACAACGATTTGTGTGGCACGGCCTTATGGAACAGTGTACGCATGTACATTAGACGGCTAAAGTCTCGCATCGCGATCATCTTCTGTTGAACAGCAGGCAATGCAAAGAGAAAGAAATGCAGAATTCTTCCCCTATGCACACAACGCAAGCTTAAATTTTGGAGTTTGCAAACTCTTGCGTTGCGTGACTCTATGTGAATCCTTCCAGCAAATAACACGAATGCAAAGTCTTGCGTTTATGCTACGTCTCCGCTTACATTTCATTGTGAATGGACCCTTAAACAAAACACTCAAGGCAAAACAAACTAAGTAACTCAGGAAGTTGAAGAAGACCATGAAAAATGAGCGTTAATAATTATTCTATAAACAGTTATGACAGTAAAACAACATTTTAATACTGAAATGTCTTTATTAATAATTTAAAATGGTTAAAAAGCTAAAGTTTATGTCAAATACAACAGCTTAAACTGTTAAAGCATTGGTTCAAATGCATGAGTAATTTACGCTAACAATAAACAAATAATTGGGAGAAAAAAATTATCGAGATTCAGTTTTCCTAGCATGTTTGTTCATAGCTTTTTTTTACATTAAAGGGCGTAATTATTCCTGGCTTCAGGAAATTAGCTCAACCATGTAGAATCTTCCGCTCTTGGGAGTAAAATTCTTTTGTTTAGGTACACACGTCATTTCATAATTAGTAAGTGTGTCACTAGGGTGGGGTTCTGAGGACTTTCCCTGCAGCCTCGAAATTTCTGAAGCGTGAACATTCAAAATTTCACGCGATATATGAAATTCTGGGTGCGTGTATAAGATGATAATTAGTATATGCATTAAGTTCACACCCCTTTAATGTGATCCGTATGTGCATTTCGTGATGGTTTCAAAAAAAGCTTCTAGCAACAACATTAAAAGAATTATAAATTCAGAGAAATTAAGTGTATTCCCTAAAGATTAGGTGTGTTCGTCAAAGGCTTAATAACAGTAGCGTTTGCACAGCGATTGCTAATTAAAAAAATCTGATGTGTTACACTCACATGACTTTCTCTACTCTTGTACAAACTATTTGCACAAACGCTTATTCTCCATATGCTTCATGTTAATCGAGATATCGAGATGTCAATCTTATTGCTAATTTTCTTGTAGCTGCAAGAGGAATATGGTAGCTTTTAAGCGATAGTCAAATATTTTAACGCTGGTTGCTATGTGGCGCATTCCATTCTCTTTGCATGTCCAGGACATAAAAAAAAATCTGATGTGTTACACTCACATGACTTTCTCTACTCTTGTACAATCTATTTTTACAAACACCTATTCTCCATATGCTTCATATTAATCGAGATATCGAGATGTCAATCTTATTGCAATTTTCTTGTAGATGCAAGGGGAATATGGTAGCTTTTAAGCGATAGTCAAATATTTTATCGCTGGTTGCTATGTGGCGCATTCCATTCGCTTTGCATGTCCAGGACATAAAAAAATGAATAACGAATTTGAGAAAAAGTATAAGTATTGGAAAATTTAAGGGAATAACAAGCAATATCTCGAAAACGGTTCACTCAACAAAAGAAATGTATATAACATAAGTTGCGTATTTTAACGAGATCTACATTTTTTGTGTAGTAAAATTTTGTCTATCTCTTATGGTTTACCAGTTATGCAAAAGTCGTTCACAATGAAGAATACTTTTGGAGACATTCCCAGAAAATTCGAGATATACATTTCATTTCTCATGACATTATCTTAAACATATGATATTTTAAACAAAATCGTTAGAGCCATTTTTGAGAAAATTAAAATTTTCGAAAAATGTTCCATGTAAAGGGTAGTCTGGGGTGGGGGGATTTTCTTGAAAACCTTCGTGTCGCATCTCTGGAAGATACTGAACCTAAATACCAAGTTTGGTGTTTATCCGACTGTTCGTTTTTGAGTTATGCTGTTCACAGACACACACACACACACAGACACACACACACACAGACACACAGACACACACACACAGACACACACACGGACATGTTTCCAAAAATGCTTTTTTTGGATTCAGGAGGTCTCAAAACATGTATTTCCGGTGAAATCTCGGTATCGAATTTTTGGGTGGAATGCAATACTTCCCCTACTTACTATACGTAGTAGAGAAAGTAAAAATGAATAACGAATTTGAGAAAAAGTATAAGTATTGGAAAATTTAAGGGAATAACAAGCAATATCTCGAAAACGGTTCACTCAACAAAAGAAATGTATATGACATAAATTGTGTGTTTTAACGCGATCTACATTTTTTGTGTAGTAAAATTTTGTCTATCTCTTATGGTTTACCAGTTATGCAAAAGTCGTTCACAATGAATAATACTTTTGGAGACATTCCCAGAAAATTCGAGATATACATTTCATTTCTCATAACAATATCTTAAACATACGATATTTTAATCAAAATCGTTAGAGCCATTTTTGAGAAAATTAAAATTTTCGAAAAATGTTCCATGTAAAGGGTAGTCTGGGGTGGGGGAATTTTCTTGAAAACCTCTGTGTCGCATCTCTGGAAGATACTGACCCTAAATACCAAGTTTGGTGTTTATCCAACTGTTCGTTTCTGAGTTATGCTGTTCACAGACACACACACGGACATGTTTCCAAAAATGCTTTTTTTTTGGATTAAGGGGGTCTCAAAACATGTATTTCCGGTGAAATCTCGGTATCGAATTTTTGGGTGGAATACAATACTTCCCCTACTTACTATACGTAGTAGAGAAAGTAATACAATAATTTTGACAATTTAAATTTGTGAACGGGTTTCTTGAATTGCTTCTCTGAGATCTACCTATTTGGTATGTGTAAACTTTTGGAGCGTTTCATTCGCTTGTGTTTACAGATATTCCGCCATTGTTTGCAATGTCGCTTTAAGCTAACCACGATGAGCACTATCTTCGCGAATAGGTACAAATCTCCAAAACACAATATATTTTGGTACTTCGTCAACAGAGATCGTCACAATCGCTATGGCATGCGTACGAATTCTAAATCAAGAGCACGCAGAGCATTGCGTTTCAAATGCCTAAGCAAAATTTTTAAAAATTATTATTATTAATTGTTATTATTAGTTACATTTATTAGATACTTTCCGACGTTACACGGTAGCTATTTCAAACTCGAATGACAATTTAATTAACTACATTTGCACAATGATCTATAAGTTTTTATGATAAATCCAGCCCTATACCACTTAGAAATGTAATTTCATACAAACCCGGCTATTTATAATAATGGGTCAATTAAATTAAATTTGATGCAGTAATTTGTATCACAAATTACTTAAATGTAAATAATGATTGTAATATGAGTATGCATTTTTATGTGACATTTATTTCAGATGTTTATTAATTATAATTATTCCTGGGAAATAAGTTTATAGGGTCTTACTGAAACTGTCAATAATAACGCAATAATGCAGCGAGGGGGGTGAGCTGTTTATCATTATTGGGAACGAGGAAGTTACGTAATGTTCGCGCGTTTTTTCCGTTGAGAACCTTCTGGAATGTTTCCCTAAAAAGCAATATGTATTCGTGGTTTTCATTGGATATTAAAATAGACGCTAATGTTGGCGCGTTTTATTAGCCAATAGCAGTTCATTTATAATCTTTAGGCATATCGGGGAGTGGGAGTATAAATAGAAGCCAAGTTTGAGGTAAGGTCAATCGGTCGCCCAGTTCATCAAAATTCCTAGCACATTACACGTCGTCAGTCAGTCCTTCAGTTCGCCGAAAGCATTCATATACTACACGTCGTCTTCAGTCAGTCAGTCCTTCAGTTCGCCGAAAGCATTCATACATAACACGTCGTCTTCAGTCAGTCAGTTCGTCGAAAGTATTAGTACGGCATACATCGGATATAGATTCACAAGTTATGAAAATCTAAAGTATTATAAAGTTAATTATACACAAAGTTGAAGTACGTGAATTAAAAGTGAATCAGTAAGAAGTATTATAACAGTTTCAGTTTGGCGAGTATCTAAATCAATATGTAAAAGTGATAGTGAACGTGTTCGACAATAAAAATTATAAAAACAAATTTCTTCATCAGTGTAATTTTTGAATAAAAGATTCCTTTCCGCTTCACAACCTGTATTGAGACACATATTCGACGCCAGGCCAACAGGATAATAGCTAGCCGGAGGACATTTGAAATGAATTATTTCAAAAAGCTGATACTAGGAAACGCAAATTGCTAACGCCAGATGGAGCCACAAACCAAACAAATGAATGACGTCATAAGATGGCTTCCACTCACATGAAGTAAACACAATATAAGATCTTCAAGTTCTAATAATTTACGTAAAAAACATATTACGTAAGCACTTTCTCTCGCAAATTGAGTTTTATTTATGGACGCTCTTTAACATTCTATATTGGGCGTGAAAGACCGGTAATTTTGCTCAGATGCCTCTTTATGAGGCTTGAGGTTCTTTTACGTGCCATAAATCTACGACACGGGACCACCGGTTTTACTTTCCTTCCGAAGGAAGCCACGCATCGCCCTCCGCCAGGTTTGAACCCGCGACCTCGGGAACTAGAAGCCATGGTAACCACTACACCACAGAGTAGTGTCGATAATTGCCTTCCACCGCTACTAACTCAATAGCAAACACGCTTAAAATCAGACAACTTTTGCGGCAATCCTAAATTAATTTAGCATACATTAACCTACTCAAACAGCAGACGTTAATAAAGCTTAATGCTAGCCCACATCCGTGGTAGTGAGTCTGCCCACATTTAAAAGATGTCGAGTTTGAATCTCGGTTGGAATGCGTTATCTGGATAACTAAGCCCTATACTCCCACATGTGCCTCCTGTCAGGACATGGAAAGTTTGGTTCTTACGTACTTTGAACAATTTAAAATCTGTGAAGAAGATACTTCTCTTTGCGTATGCCAGGAAGACAAACCGCTGATCACCTATTGTTTAACTGCCCAATATTTGAAAGAATAACATACATTTTAGTTGTTTATTTAGACTTTTGTTAAATAACATATGAGAAACCTCTATACAATTTATTCATCAAAACCTGCTGTTATAAGGATTTTTAAATGGATTACCCATATTTTTAGATATCTGTAGTATCTGTGTCGTTTACTACTATATTGTAAAATGTATGCGATATTATTCTGTAACTGCCAATACGCCCGCGATCGCTATACTAATGACACTCATGCATCTGAATGAGTGCGAACTGCTTAAGATGAGTAAATAAACATAATAAACACAGCGACCAAAGCACGCGAGCGAAGCGAGCTTTCGCTCCTTAACGATATTTATAATATAAGCTTATGTTTCAGATTAACGGGAGGTTAGATTAGGTATAATTCTTTTTATACAAACTTAGGTAAATTAGTAACCAGCTCGCTTCGCTCGCGTGCGTTCCTTAACGTTGGGAGAACCTACCTCAAAATGTCGTAAAATATTGCTATATTAACGAGGCAACTAGTTTGTGCGGGCCAAATTCCTTCGTCGAGACATCTCCTACTAAATCATCTCATTACTTTTAGATTCCTCTACATCTTTAATTTCATCGATTCCATAAGTATTATGCATGATCAGTTAATTTTCAAGACATTTTGTTCTGAGTTGAACAATACGAGTATCTTCCTTTGTTCTTGAAACTATAACCCTAACGAACCTTCTGGTAAAATAGGATTCAACACATTGTATATTAAATAATAATACAGCTCCATTTCGTTCACCATTATATACATGACCTATTCGGAATGTAAACATTAAGTTGTTACTAGGTTACACTTTGCCCAAGGGGAAACCGAAAGGTCGGAACTCCTCATGTCCATGAAAGTTTAGTAAACGTATGGTAAACCGAGATGCACACACGTAAATATCACTAATGAGAACAGAAACATTAGTTGCAAGTAATGAGTCTGCAATAAATATATTAATGAACAAGGTATTACCTTACTTAGGTCAACATCTCCCCATGTTACTGTAAAATCTCGCTTCCAAACACGGCTTGCCTCTTCAGTTCTCCTGGTCAACATTTTCTTAGCTCACATCCAGGTAATAAGTGTGTTTCCTCATCATTAAAATATTAATAAGGTACTGTTCAGGCTTATAGAAAGTTAAAACTCTCTCTACAGTAAGAGAGAATCTAACTTTTTCATAAAAATCCATGAAATCTCACAAACATTGCAAGCCACCGACTGTTTACTCGTGTCAACACGTTTGTCAAATGTCACCACCGATGTTCCACTGTCATTGCTTCGTTAAGTGTCCGTTAGTAATGCTTTGGCCTAGAATGCCTTTTGGTTTCTATCCCTGTCTACAAAACATGATCCAGCCAAAATAGTAGTCTGTAGAACAGAATGGCAATAGAATTACATTTTGCGAGATCGTGTATTTCCTTGGCCTTATGGAGTTTGGCATTCATAAAGAAGAAGCGGATTTTACAAATGCAATGGAAACCCCAGGGCTACCAGCCTACATAACGATGCTGCAATAACCATAAAGTATGGAGCAACTTGGAGGGCGGATTATCCACCGTTATTAGGGAATCAGTGGAACGGAAATGACGTCACAACTACTAGCCTATAATTTGTTACGCTACCCATGACAATTCCGCAGTAATATTTTTACTGTAACTGCTACTTACCTATAGTAAGAAGAAGCATTTCAGTCTACTGAAAAATTCTACAGCGAGATTTCACCGAAAATACACGTTTGAAACTCCTTGAATAAAAAAACAGAAAAACGCCCGTGTATGTCTTGCCTGTGAAAAGAATAGCTCAAAAACGAAAACTTAGTATTTAAGTTCAGCATGCCCCAAGGGTACAACACGCAGATTTTCAAGAACTTCTCCCCATCCCAAACTATTCTTAAACGGAAAATGTTTCGTTATTTTTAATTTTCTCAAACATCGTTCAAACAATTTTTATTAAAACACCAAATGTTTAAGATATTTGCATACAAATAAAATGTGTATCTTGGAATTTCTACGAATAGACTGTGAAGACCTCTTCATTCTGAATGACTTTTGTATCATTGGTAAACCGTAAAAGACGAAATCTTACTGCACAAAAATGCTAGATATCGTTAAAGCGCACAATTTATGCCTAATTTTTTGTAACGTTAAGCATTTCTGAGATATTCTTTGTTATTGGTATGCATTTTTAAATACTTCGGTATATACTTTCTTCAATCGATAAGTCGCTATTCGGTTTTACTTTATCATGTAGATAGAGAAATTATGGTATTCCACCCAATTCGATACCCAGAATTCACCACAAACACACGTTTCGAAACTCCCTGAATAAAAAAAATATATTTTTAGGAAAAGGTGCATGAATAACCTATTATATATGTTAACATAAATGTGATAAATACCAAACGTGGATTTAAGTTCAGTATCTTCTAAAGATGCGATACGAAGACTTTCAAGAAAATCGCACCATCCCAACTACACTTTACATAGAACATTTACCGAAAATTTTGATTTTATAAAAAATGCCACTAACATTTTGATTAAAATGTCATATATTAAAGATATTTATATGAAAAATAAAATATATAAGTTAAATTTTCTGGGAGTAGTTTGAGAGTCCTCTTCATTCGGAAGCAAAACATAAAAAAATCTGATGCGTTACACTCACATGACTTTCTCTACTCT
Source organism: Deroplatys truncata (assembly GCA_030765065.1). NCBI lineage: Eukaryota > Metazoa > Arthropoda > Insecta > Mantodea > Mantidae > Deroplatys > Deroplatys truncata. The sequence goes on along the minus strand of CM060975.1, from coordinate 297,689,208 downwards.
TGTACAAACTATTTTTACAAACGCTTATTCTCCATATGCTTCATGTTAATCGAGATGTTAATCTTATTGCTAATTTTCTTGTAGGTGCAAGGGGAATTGCTAGGCTTTAAGCGATAGTCAAATATTTTAAGAGCTGGTTGCTATGTGGCGCATTCCATTCTCTTTGCATTACCAGGACAAAAAAAATGAATAACGAATTTGAGAAAAAGTATAAGTATTGGAAAATTTAAGGTAATAACTAGCAATATCTTGAAAATGATTCACTCAATAAAAAATGTATATGACATAAATTGTGTATTCTAACGCGATCTACATTTTTATGTAGCAAACTTTTGTCTATCTCTTATGGTTTACCAGTTATGCAAAAGTCGTTCACAATGAAGAATACTTTTGGAGACATTCCGAAAAAATTCTAGATATACATTTTATTTGTCATGAAGATATCTTAAACATATGATACATTAATCAAAATCGTTATTGCCGTTTTTGAGAAAATTAAAATTTTCGAAACATTTTTCATGTAACGGGTAATCTGGGGTGGGGGGATTTTCTTGAAAACCTTCGTGTCGCATCACTGGAATATACTGGACCTAAATACCAAGTTTGCTGTTTATCCGACTGTTCGTTTCTGATTTATGCTGTTCACAGACACACATATGGACATGTTTTCAAAAAGGCTTTTTTTGGATTCAGGGTGTCTCAAAACATGTATTTCCGGTGAAATCTCGGTATCGAATTTTTGGGTGGAATACAATACTTCCCCTACTTACTATACGTAGTAGAGAAAGTAAAAATGTAGACCTCTTTGAAACAAACAATTTATTTCAAATAACGTGCTGTTTCCGAGATATACGTTATTAATGGTTCGAATTGTTTAATACTTTGTCATTCTTTATAAAGTCCTATATATTGCATGGAAAGAGTATGGAATTTTAAGGCCAGCATATAACATCCAGCTCTTAAACATTTGACTATCGCTGTTCTCTTTGTACCAATAACGAAATGTGTAACGTAGCTATTTCCGAAAAGATTCATCCGGTAAAACAAATTAGATGGAAAAGTAAACTTTTGTAAGAATAGCTTGTATACCCACTAATAAACGTAAAAGGTAGAGAAAATCATGCGAATGTAACATGAGATTTCAATACCATTACATAGTGACTCGCTTTTTAAAAATCTAATTATCGCTCTAACGTAACCAACTTTTTGAGTTGTGCTGTTCTCAAGCACACACACGGGCGTTTTTAAACGCTTTTTTGGGGTTCAGGGGGGTCCCAAAAGATATATTTGCGGTGAAGTCTCGACTTCCTAGTTTTGGGTGGAATACAATACTTCTCCCACTTATTACACGTGAAAAATGATTCTACAAGTTCGCTACTGTCTTACTTTCATAAGCTTAAATGTATCCGAAATTCTTCACTTTGAAACCCTAAACTGAAAAATAACCTTTATCGGTACGATATTTGGTAAAACCGTCAGAAGCTAAAAGTGACTAAATTCAAGAGAAAGTATTATATTTTAAAATGCACATAAATATTAGTAGTACATAAATTCCAGTTCCGAAGTAAAAGCACAAAAAGTAATTGCCAAAATCAGGTCAGCTGAATCAATATTTGCAGCAAATTAAAGAAAATAGCGGCTCCAAAATGTCGGTCACAGAGAAAGAAGTTAATGGTTAAAGCCAATCTGCTTTTATCGTTAATTTATTGCCAAAAGAAACGTAAATTGGGAGTCGCAGTGGATGCTTTTAATGGGTAAAATTCGTGTTAACTACCGCGCAGAATCCATTTCCCTCAGACAAGAGCTTCGCATAAATCGTGTGATAAGCTACATACAGCAATTTCCTACCAAAGGTTTTTTATGGCGGCGACATTAAAGTTAGCTTAGCCGTTAGTGGTGTTCCTTCTTACACAATGGTTCGAATCCTGTTGAAGTTGGGACTTTATACACCTTATTAAAGCGAAAGAATAAAAGATTTATGACAGTTATAATCAGAGATACACAAAATATGACTTTTATTTCTAAACCTAGTTGTTACCTTTAAGAGACCATACGATTTCTAATGCATCAAATTAAGCTGTCGTGTTAAAAGGCCTGATGCCTTACCTTCACATAACTTCTCTACCAATTATGGGTCGTTCTCCGCGGTGTAGTGGTTGCCATGCTAAGTTCTAGTTCCCGAGGTCGTGGGTTCAAAGCCGGCGGAGGGCGATGGATTTTTTCGGGCGTAAAAATCCTTAGTATGGCTTCCTTCGGAAGGAAAGTAAAGCCGGTGGTCCCGTGTCGTAGATTTACGGCACGTAAAAGAACCTCAAGCCTGATAAAAGAGGCTTCTGAGCAAAATTACCTGTCTTTCACGCCCAATATAGAATAGAACGCTAAGAACCACAGCAGTTAACTAGCGTCTATAAATAAAAACTCAATTTTTTTTACCAACTGTGGTTTATTATTTTCTCCACTACGTATAGTAAGTAGGGGAAGTATTGTATTCCACCCAAAAATTCAATACCGAGATTTCACCGGAAATATATGTTTTGAGACCCCCTGAATCCAAAAAAAGCATTTTTGGAAACATGTCTCTGTGTGTGTGTGTCTGTCTGTCTGTCTGTGAACAGCGCAACTCAGAAACGAACAGTCGGATAAACACCAAACTTGGTATTTAGGTTCAGTATCTTCCAGAGATGCGACACGAAGGTTTTCAAGAAAATCCCCCCCACGCCAGATTACCCTTTACATGGAACATTTTTCGAAAATTTTAATTTTCTCAAAAATGGCTCTAACGATATTGATTAAAATATCATATATTTAAGATACTTTCCTGACAAATAAAATGTATATCTTGAATTTTCTGGGAATGTCTCCAAAAGTATTCTTCATTGTGAACGACTTTTGCATAACTGGTAAACCATAAGAGATAGACAACATTTCACTACACAAAAAATGTAGATCGCGTTAAAATACACAATTTATGTCACATGCATTTTTTTTTTGTTGAGTGAACCATTTTCGAGATATTGCTTGATATTCCCTTAAATTTTCCAACGCATACTTTTTTTTTAATTTCGTTATTCATTTTTTTTGTCTTGGTAATGCAAAGAGAATGGAATGCCCACATAGCAACCAGCTCTTAAAATATTTGACTATCGCTTAAAGCCTAGCAATTCCCCTTGCATCTACAAGAAAATTAGCAATAAGATTAACATCTCGATTAACAAAGCATATAGAGAATAAGCGTTTGTAAAAATAGTTTGTACAAGAGTAGAGAAAGTCATGTGAGTGTAACACGTCAGATTTTTATGCAGTTTCTACAGGCTATTGTTGTTAATCTAGATAAACCTTTGCAGTATTACTTTAATTATAGAATTCCTTGTAGATACAAGGGGAATAGAGGAATCCGAGTCGACAGTCAAATGTTTAAAAGCGGGACGCTATATGCTGGCCTTAAAATTTCACCCCCTTTCCGTGGCATTGCGAGAAACAACTGATTTTAGAATAAAATCTTGTGTTACATCCACATGAACTTTCTCTATCCATTCTTCAACCAACTATTCTTTAAAAAGATTCACCTACCTACTTCAGTTAATTGAGATAGAGATTCGCAGAAATGCTTTTATTACATATTTCCTTGTAGGAATTGGGGAGTACAGTAGGCTCAAGCGATAGTCTAGATATTTTAGGATAGGATAGGACTAGGAGCGGAGGGGAACTTAGCACCTCGACCTGCGGGAGGGAGGGATAAGGTGAGAGACAGAGGGCGGCCGGACCAGGAGGTACGACAGGCAGAGGGCAGGGTCCCTACCATTTACAGATTTAAACTCCCCGGATGACAGCTGGTGCAACAGGCTCCCCTCCCCCTCTAGGCTTACACATCCCCTGGGGCCCCATTCCGGGGGCCGGAGGTTTACCCAGAGCATCATTTTCCCCTGCCATGCAATGCCGAGACCTCCTGCCGACACTTGCAACCCTGAAAGATACCAAGCAGTGAAATGAGAATTGAGGTGAAATTGACGGACAGGAATTTGGGGGATCCTTCCCGAAAAAAACCCATGGGTTAGCGAGGTCGGCCTCGGGAATCGAACCTACGACCTCCTGAATGCGGGCCACAGACGTTACCGCCTGAGCCATCCCTTAGGATATGTGATGGCTTTGAAATTCCGTTCTCTTTGCATGATAGGAGGGGAAAAAACCAAAACAAAACAAAATACAGGAATTCCCATTTGAGAAATGTTAAGTATTTGAAAATTCAAACCAATAACAAGGAGTATCTCGGACATAAATTGTTTGACTAAATTGTGCGCTTGAATGAGATCTACATGTTACTATACATTAAGATTTTGTCTATATCTTATGATTTACCAGTTATGTAAAAGTCATTCAGAATCAAGAGGACTTCGTGGGCTATTCCCAGAAAATTCAAGATATACATTTGATTTCTTATGAAAATGTCTTAAATATGTGGCGCTTTTATCAAAATCGTTAGAGCCATTTTGAGAAAATTAAAATTTTCTAAAAAGTTTGCAGTAAAGCGTAGGTGGGGTGGGGCGAATTTCTATTAAAATCTTCGTGTCGCATCCTTTGAAAATTGGTATTTAACCGGTATTTTCCGGCGAAAATTCGGTATCGAATTTTGGGTGGAACACAATACTTCCTCTGCTTACTGTTAAGTGTGCAGTAGAGAAGGAAAAATTGACAAAGTATTGAACAATCCACAGGAATAATAACGGATATCTCCAAAATGGCTGATGCCACAAAAAACCATTTGAAATGAATTGCATATTTTAAAGATGTCTACTTTTTAGTGTCTGCTACGTTTTTGTCTATTTGCTATGGCTTACCCGTTATACAAAATTCATTATTTTCAATGAAGAGGATTTTACAGGCTATTCCCAGAAAATTCCAGATATTTCAAAATAATTAGCCATTTTTAAAAAATAAAAATATGGAAAACATTTGCATACAAAGGAGGATTTTCTTAAAATTCTTTGTGTCTCAACCTTGGAAGATGCTGAGAAAATAAAAATCACCTGTAAGTGCTGTTGTGGATATAGATGGGTGTTAATAACATGATTGGTTATGTTTAGAAGAAATAATTTCTGTTAAATTTTAATCAAAAGATTTTATAATCGAGAAAAAAATCCAGTCTCCATTGCTAAACAAAGTTGTAGTACACAAGTAGATCAGTGAAATTAGAAGGCGTGTATTTACATTTCAGTGTGATGTATTAAAACTCTGATGTTATAGTTATTTTGAGTAAATTGTGTCTTTTAAAGAGATCTACATTTTTATGTGGTGCATTTGCTCTATCACTTAAGGTTTGCCAGTTATACAAGATTATACAAAATTTCTCTCGAATGAAGAGGACTTCATAGGCTATTCCCAGAAAATTCAAGATATACAGTATATTTGTCATGTAAATATCTTTTATATGTGGTATTTTAAAATTTTCGAGAAATGTTCAATATAAAGGGGGGTAGTTGGGGGTAGGTGAGTTTCTTGTAAATCTTTGTGTCTCAACCTTGGAAGATGCTGAGCTTAAATACAAGTTTGGTATTTATTCGAATTTTCGTTTTAGAGTCTTGTTCTTCACATACACGCACGCGCGGGCGAGTATTTCTCTAAACTTTTCTTTGGGGGGGGGGTGTCAGGGGATCTCTAAGCGGCATATTTCCAGTAATATCATCCAAGCAACTCACCCCAACCGAGATTCGAAACCGGGGCCTTTTGAATGTGAGGCAATACGCTATCCCCAACCACGGTGGTGGGTATATTTACAGTATTTTCATTATTGATATTTTACGTTGGTAAGTATTGCAATACAAATTTTTCTTATTACTTTCTCTACTACGTATAGTAAGTAGGGGAAGCATTGCATGCCACCCAAAAATTCGATACCGAGAATTCACCGGAAATACATGTTTTGAGACCCCCTGAAACAAAATAAAGCATTTTTGGAAGCATATCCGTGTGTGTGTCTGTGAACAGCATAAAACAAAAACTCTGATAAATACCAAAGTTGGTATTTGAGTTTAGTATCTTCCAAGGATGCGACACGAAGATTTTCACAAACTCACCTACCCCCAACTACCCTTTATATTGAGCATTTCTCGAAAATTTTAAAATACCGCATATAAAAGATATGTACATGACAAATATATTGTATATCTTGAATTTTCTGGGAATAGCCTATGAATTCCTCTTCATTCGGAAGGAATTTTGTATAGTCTTGTGTAACTTGTAAACGTTAAGCGATAGAGAAAACGCACCCACAAGAATGTAGATCTCTTTAAAACACACAATTTACAACAAATAAATATAACATCAGATTTTTAATACATCACACTGAAATGTAAATACACGCCTTCTAATTTCACTGATCTACTTGTGTACTACAACTTTGTTTAGCAATGGAGACTGGATTTTTATCTCGATTATAAAATCTTTTGATTAAAATTTAACAGAAATTATTTCTTCTAAACATAACCAATCATGTTATTAACACCCATCTATAACCACAACAGCACTTACAGGTGATTTTTATTTTCTTAAAACCGTATTTAGCTGTCTTCAATAGTTTCTGAGAAAGCGGATAATTTAAAATAGAAAATGTCATTCACAAACCTGTTCAAAGAAAAAAATCTGATGCGTTACACTCACATAACTTTCTCTACTCTTGTACAAACTATTTTTACAAACGATTATTCTCCATACGCTTCATGTTAATCGAGATATCGAGATGTTAATCTTATTGCTAATTTTCTTGTAGATGCAAGGGGAATATGGTAGGCTTTAAGCGATAGTCAAATATTTTAAGAGCTGGTTGCTATGCATAACCAGGACAAAAAAAATAATAACGAATTCCCATTTGAGAAAAAGTATAAGTATTGGAAAATTTAAGGGAATAACAAGCAATATCTCGAAAATGGTTCACTCAACAAAAAAATGTATATAACATAAATTGTGTATTTCAACGCGATCTACATTTTTTGTGTAGTAAAATATTGTCTATCTCTTATGGTTTACCAGTTATGCAAAAGTCGCTCACAATGAAGAATACTTATGGAGACATTCCCAGAAAATTCGAGATATACATTTTATTTGTCAGAAAGTATCCTAAATATATATTTTAATCAAACTCGTTAGAGCCATTTCAGAGAAAATTAGAATTTTCGAAAAATTTTCCATGCAAAGGGTAATCTGGGGTGGGGAGATTTTCTTGAAAACCTTCGTGTCGCATCTCTGGAAGATACTGAACCTAAATACCAAGTTTGGTGTTTATCCGACTGTTCGTTTCTGAGTTATGCTGTTCAAAGACAGACACACACACACGGACATGTTTCCAAAAATGCTTCTTTTTGGATTCAGGGGGTCTCAAAACATATATTTCTGGCGAAATCTCGGTATCGAATTTTTGAGTGGAATACAATACTTCGCCTACTTACTATACGTAGTAGAGAATGTAAAAATGGAGAAAACAAACTCTCATATATTTGCAAATAGGAAAGCCACGAACACACAGTAGCTGCCATACTTAACAAAAGTACCAATTTCCGGACAAAACTTTTCCCAAAAGATGGGATACCCTTTACTTCTCTGCTCCAAAGTGTGTAGGAATTATGACTTTTTTATTCTTTCTTCTGTGAAGTGATGCAGAATTCAGAGTACTACATGGCACATGTATTCTGCCTACAATGATGAAATATATAGCTCAAATTAAAGAGAAAATTTCAATTTAAAAAAGCTAAACGTGTCATTTTTGGTAATTTTTGCCATTTAGTGTCACCTTAATATACGATTATCTATTTGGTTTCAAGCAAAAACGATACGCAGTTTCGTGGCAGTTTTCTGTCTTCAATATTGTCTGGATACAAGCCGTATTCTCGAATAATCTTTGTCTAAAGTTTGAAGCTACACATTTTTATGGCCCGGAGAACCGGAGTGCACCTCCGAAAAACATGACTCCGGGAGGTATACTCGGAGATTTGGCATCGCTAACCAGCAGCGATAAACTGATGAGAGATTTATCGATTCTGGGCTCCGAAATACCGATTCAGCATTTCCTAGAGGAAGAAGTGAAAAACTGCGTGCTTTATGGCTTGTAATTAAGCGCGCCTCTTACCACTCCATAAGAGTTTGTTCCAGTCCCCTGAGTATTGCCCTTCTTATCCCTGTAGGTAACGTTGCTTGTGTTTACTTTTTACAGCCTTGGTTAAAAACGTAGCATGAACTTTGCTAATTTGAAAGCGTGTATTTGTCCTAAAGGAGGCGACGGTTCATTACATGAATTGTTCATTTCAGAAATCCTCTTTTTGTGGCAATTGATTTTATTACACTGAGTAATGAAAAAAATAATACGCAGAAAATCGTAGAGTAGAAAGGTAGAATCAAAATAAGCATTTTGAGGTTAGGAACCAGAAGCGTTTACACAGTGCTACTGACGTCAACATTACCGAGCGGGATGGCTCAGGCGACAACGTCTGTGGCCCACATTTGGGAGGTCCCGAGTTCGATTCCCGGTGGCTGACCATGGGGTATTCGTGGCTTTCCTCTACGAACGCTAGGGTGGTGTATTCTATCCGATTTCTCCTTTTCCTAATTTCCTCTCTTTCCCTTTCATCTTTCCGGAAGTACGGGTATCTTCGGGTTCCGTATTCCGGCTAGTATCGGGCAGATGGCATGCTTGCTGCACTTTGTAAAGGATTTCTCCCCGTAAAACGTCAGGGTGGCTTGCTAGGATCTTTCGTCGCCCTCTTGCGGGATGCTTCGCCTCTGCGGATGAAGGTGGGTGTTTAAAGCTAGAAATATTAGGGACTTCCGTGTGTCTCTGAGGACCTGCGACCTCCTGCGGCTCCTTCACTTCAGCCGTGCCTCACGGGGTGTAGTCACAATAGATCTAGTTGGTTGCAGTGCCTCTGCCTACGTTAACATTAAATCTGTCATGTTAGAGTCTCCTGTTTGTGGGGTGTCGGATGTAAACAAAACGCACTCTTGTATATAGAGGTTCAGCAAGTTATCCAACAATAAAAATGAGAGTCGTGGGTTAATAGGGGGCATCAAAACAACGGATTCTGGAAAGAAGTAAGTCTGAGACTAAATGATATTGAAAGACTAGAAATATTTGGTTGTATGAGAGTAAAAGTTTCTTTGAGTCTTTATAGGGAAATAAAAAACAAAAAATGTATAGAGATTTGCGATAAAGCAGGTAGAAAAGGTTTGCGTCGGGAAGACTTGATTTGAGTTATGTAAAGATGAAGTTGGTTATGATTGCCCTTAACACTGAAACCTATAAGGTTTATTGTATTATCTCCTATCTCTATCATCGTCCTCCGTGGTGAAGTGATTACCATACTAGCCTGTAGTTCCCGAGAACGCGGGTTCAAAACCGGCGGAGGGGAATGAATTTTTTCGGGCGTAAAAATCCTTAGCATGGCTTCCTTTGGAAGGGAAGTAAAGCCGGTGGTCCTGTGTCGTAGATTTACGGCACGTAAAAGAACCTCAAGCCTGATAAAGAGGCCCCTGAGCAAAATTACCGGTCTTTCACGCCCAATATAGAATGGGACGCTAAGAACCACAGCAGTTTAAGAGTGTCCATAAATACAATACAAAAAAACTCAATGTTAATTTGTTATCTCCTTGTGGTTTATACCGGGAAAAATGCAAGTAGGTTGGGGAATTTAATATCCTGCCGACATGTTGCCATGGCAGCTGTGGTTATACCAACTGGACAGAAACCGGAAGATCCGTGGTTCAAATTGCAACTACTACGCTGAATGTTTATTTCTCTATCACCATCTACATGGTAGGTAGAGAAGGTATTGCATTACACCCAAAAATTAGAAACCGAACTTTCACGGGAAATACATGTTTGAAAACAGCATAACTCAAAAACGTAAAGTCGGATAAATATCAAACTCAATATTTAGGATCAGTACCTTTCAAATATGCAACACAAAGATTTTCAAGAAAAAAAAAACTCCACAAACTACCCTTTACATGGAACATCTTTCGATTTTTTATTTTTTACAAAATCGCTCTAACAATTTTTATTAAAATACCACATGTTAAAAAAATATTTACATGACAAATAAAAAGTATATCTTGAATTTTCTGAGAATAGCCCGTAAAGTCCTCTTCATTCGGAAGAAATTTTGTATAATCTTGTATAACTGGTAAACTTTAAGCGATAGACGAAAACGTAGTACACAAGAAATGTAGATCTCTTTAAAACACATTATTTATTTAAAATATTATATTCTATAGTATCAGCCATTCCTTAGATATTCGTTATTAATGGTTCGAATTGTTCATTACTTGGTCAATCTTTCAAAGTCCTGTCAACATTCAGTTGATTATGGTGATTGCATGGAAACAATGGTGAATTTTACGGCCAGCATACATCATCCGGTTCTTAAACATATGAATATCGCTGTTCCCTTTGTATCTTTAACGAAATGTGTAATGTAGTTAGTTTTGCAAAGGTTAGATAGAAAATAAGCTTTCGTAAGAATAACTTGTATACCCACCAATAAACGATAGAAGGTAGAGAAAGTCATGTGAATGTGTCACAATAATTTTTACTTTCTCTACTACGTATAGTAAGTAGGGGAAGTATTGTATTCCACCCAAAAATTCGATACCGAGATTTCACCGGAAATATATGTTTTGAGACCCCCTGAATCCAAAAAAAGCATTTTTGGAAACATGTCCGTGTGTGTGTCTGTCTGTCTGTCTGTGAACAGTATAACTCAGAAACGAACAGTCGGATAAACACCAAACTTGATATTTAGGTTCAGTATCTTCCAGAGATGCGACACGAAGGTTTTCAAGAAAACCCCCCCACCCCAGTATACCCTTTACATGGAAGATTTTTCGAAAATTTTAATTTTCTCAAAAACGGCTCTAACGATTTTGATTAAAATATCATATGCTTAAGATATTTTCATGACAAATAAAACGTATATCTTGAATTTTCTGGGAATGTCTCCAAAAGTGTTCTTCATTGTGAACGACTTTTACATAACTGGTAAACCATAAGAGATAGAGAAAATTTTACTAAACAAAAAGTGTAGATCGCGTTAAAATACACAATTTATGTCATATACATTTTTTTTGTTGAGTGAACCATTTACGAGATATTGCTTGTTATTCCCTTAAATTTTTCAATACTTCTTCTCAAATGGGAATTCGTTATTTATTACTTTCTCTACTACGTATAGTAAGTAGGGGAAGTATTGTATTCCACCCAAACATTCGATACCGAAATTTCACCGGAAATACATGTTTTGAGACCCCCTTAATAAAAAAAAAAGGATTTTTGGAAACATGTCCGTGTGTGTGTCTGTGTGTCTGTCTGTGAACAGCATAACTCAGAAACGAACAGTCGGATAAACACCAAACTTGGTATGTAGGTTCAGTATTTTCCAGGGATGCGACACGAAGGTTTTCAAGAAAATCCCCCCACCCCAGAGTAACCTTTACATGGAAGATTTTTCGAAAATTTTAATTTTCCCAAAATGGCTCTAACGATTTTGATTATAATACCATATGTTTAAAATATTTTTATGACAAATAAAACGTATATCTTGAATTTTCTGGGAATGTCTCCAAAAGTATTCTTTATTGTGAAAGATTTTGCATAACTGGTAAACCATAAGAGATATACAAAGTTTTAGTACACAAAAAATGTTGATCGCGTTAAAATATACAATTTATGTTATATACATTTTTTGTTGTTGAGTGAACCATTTTCGAGATATTGCTTGTTATTCCGTTAAATTTTTCAATACTTATTTTCTCAAATGGGAATTCGTTATTCATTTTTTTGTCTTGGAAATGCAAAGAGTATTAATCTGTGGGAAAGGGAATGGTGCTGCACCTAGCAACGAGCTATTAAGAGATATGTATGTGCTTAAACGCTACTGTATTTCCAAATTGCCCTTGTAAATATATATTCCCCTTACATCTACAAGAAAATTAGCAATAAGATAGACTCTGCAAATGTTTATCTTGATTAACATGAAGTAGATGGAGAATAAGCGTTTGTAAAAATTTACGAAAGTAAATTATAATGGGTAAAGATAAAGCATTAACGTTTCTTGTTTTGGTCTGGGCGAAAGAATCGTCGCTGTGCTGTAGGCAAGCACGAATTCCTTGTGTATTATTTACCAATACTCCGCTGCGTTTTGTTCCTTGAGTCAGCAAACACATACACCAGCTGCAACCAACACAAAAGTTTCATCGGAAGTATTCCTCACTGTATCCGAAACTTTGCAAGAAAAAGGGCACGCTTTTATTTATTCCTTTTTCGCTGTTTGTTCTTGTTAAACTCTGCAGAAAGAGAATGGAAGACCCTTTAACAATCTCGAGAAGCATTTCGCAGTTCATGTAAGAGTAAAGGAAGAAGGGCTGGAGAAGCTGGTATCCTTACATATCCATTAGATGCACGGAGATAAACTCACATTGTGGTAACAAGAATATTTCTATGCAATTGTCAAAGGTACTTGATACTGAATTTTCCACATTTAAAAAAAATTATTTCACATTCACATGACTTACTTTACCCTCTATCGTTTATCAGTGGATATACAAATTAATCTTACAAAAAGATAATTCTTAATCTACTTCATTTTAATGGAGATAAACCTTTGAAGAAGTAGGCACATTACACATTTCGTTATAGATACAAAACAGCAATAGTCAAATGTTTAAGACTGGACGCTATACACTGCTTTAAAATTCGATACTGTTTCCATGAAATCGCGAGAAACAACTGAAAACCGACAGGAGTTTAAACAATGACAAAAGTATTGAACAATTCCAACCATTAATAACAGATATCTCTAAAATTACTTATGCCACAATAGAAGTTATTTGGAATAAATTGTGTGTTTTAAAGGGATCCACATTTTTACTTTCTCTACTACGTATAGTAAGTAGGGGAAGTATTGTATTCCACCCAAAACTTCGATACCGAGATTTCACCGGAAATACATATTTTGAGACTCACTGAATCCAAAAAAATCTGATTTGTTACACTCACATGACTTTCTCTATTCTTGTACAAACTATTTTTACAAACGCTTATTCTCCATCTACTTCATGTTAATCGAGATAAACATTTGCAGACTCTATCTTGTTGCTAATTTTCTTGTAGATGTAAGGGGAATTATGGTTTCATCAGCGTCTTTCTATGATAGCGGCAGACGACAACGAGCGCCGAGGACGCGGACAGGAAAAACACCGAGCAGCCGGTTCGTAGTTCTTTGGCTCTCTCTGTAGATATACTGTGGCTACCACCCCCTCAGCAGGCAGGGATGAAGTGAAAGAACCACAGGAAGCTACAGGCCACAGAGACGCGCGGAAGTCTCTCACACTTCCAGGCTCGAAGACCCGTCCCACTACTGGAGCTGCCTGAGAGAGCTATAAACGGCCCGTTTACCAAGCATCCCTTTATTGTCCAGGAGGAGTACACTTTCCTTTGAGCAAGCATCCACGTCATGTGCGGAACCGCCATACACCACGAAACCTAGAAGAACACTTGAAAGATTATAAGAAAACAGAATGAACGGGAAATTATGGAAAGGAAATCGTGGTAGACGAAAAACCACCCCAGCATTCGCCTACCGACCAGGGAAAACCACGAAAAGCCCAAGATCAGAGTGGGCGGTTGACGGGAATCGAACCCGGAACCTTCCGAATGTGAGCCTCACACGTTACCCCGGAGGCACGTTTTGAGGGCGCTGAATAAATAAGAAAAAAGCATTTTTAGAAAAAGATACGTGCGTGTCCGTGTGTGTACAGCATAGTTAAAAAAACCTCCCACCCTATACTACCCTTTACATAGAAAATGTTTCGAATTATGTTATTTTCTCAAAAATTTTCTCTAACGATTTTTATTAACATACATACCACATATTTGAGATATTTACATTTCAAATAAAAGTATATCTTGACCTCTGGAAGTCTTCATTAGGAAGAAATTTTCTATACTGGTGAAGTTAAGAGATAAGACTTCATTACACATTTCGTTTTAGGCACAAAAGACATAGCATAGTTAAATGTTTAAAAACGGGTCGCTATATATTGAAATTCCATGCTCTTTCCATGACGTTACGAGAAACAACTTAAGGTTGACAATGAAGTATTGAAAAAACCAAACCAATAACAGCGTATATATATTAAAAAAAGTTTTTTTTTTAAATAAACTGTGTGCTTTAAAGAGATCTGCAGTTTTTGTGCAGTACATTTTTGTCTATCTCTTATGGTTTACCAGTTGAACAACACTCCTCCCAGAAAATTCAAGACATAAATTTTATTTGTCATGTAAATATTTTAAATATATCAAAATCTTAAGTAATTTTTTTTATAAAAATCAACAATTTACAAAAATGTTTCATACAAAGGTTAGTTTGGGATGGGGTATTTTCTTGAAAATCATCTTGTATCCCATCTTTCCAAGTTACTAAACTTAAATACCAAGTTTGCTATTTATCCAACTTGGTTTTTTAGTCATATCTTTCACACACACACGCACACGAACGGGTGGAAGTTTTCCTAGAAATATATATTTTTATTCATGAGCCTCAAAACTTGTATTTCCAGTAAAATTTCAATATCAAATTTTTAGGTGGAATGCAATATCTTCTCTACCTACTAGGTACGTGGTAAAGAAAGTAAAAATGACCTTCGATACGCAAACAGTTGTGTTTTGTTTGCCATATTATACATGCGACCACATCCAAATTGCTCAATTTGAGATTATTTTAAGTAAAAAATTTATTGTAACGTAATGTAAATAGATGAATGCAACAGCAGATTGGGGATTATATAAACTTATAATGGGTAGAGAAAGTCGTGGAAATGTGGCACATCAGTTTTTTTTTTTTATTTTTTAAGGATGAAAATTGAAAGGGAAAAGAAACTAACAGATATATGGTTTATCTGGCAGGCCTGTAATTCAAAACGTGTAGTACTTTAATTAAATTCGTTAGTCTATTTTTAAGAAACAACTAACACTTTTTACGTATAAAGTATTTCTGAGGTGGAGGGAAAACCTAAAAATCTTCGCTTTACATCTCTAAAAACTGTGATTTAAATATGAATTGACCTCGTTTTACAGCAAGTGGAAACTGGTTATTCATAGGACCTCAAAATGTTCATTTCTAATGTAAGGTTCCCTCTGCCTACCTTAAGTAACAGACACAGAAAGTAAATGAGTTATATTTTCAAGTGAAATTACTTGTAATTTTATATTAAATGTTACATTTGCAAGTTGGTGGTTTTGGGTTTGTTATAAATGCCAACAATTTCATTAAAAAAAATCTGATGTGTTACACTCACATGACTTTCTCTACTCTTGTACAAACTATTTTTACAAACGCTTATTCTCCATATGCTTTATGTTAATCGAGATATCGAGATGTCAATCTTATTGGTAATTTTCTTGTAGAAGCAAGGGGAATATGGTAGCTTTTAAGCGATAGTCAAATATTTTAACGCTGGTTGCTATGTGGCGCATTCCATTCTCTTTGCATGTCCAGGACATAAAAAAAAAAATCTGATGTGTTACACTCACATGACTTTCTCTACTCTTGTACAATCTAATTTTACAAACGCTTATTCTCCATATGGTTCATGTTAATCGAGATATCGAGATGTCAATCTTATTGGTAATTTTCTTGTAGAAGCAAGGGAAATATGGTAGCTTTTAAGCGATAGTCAAATATTTTAACGCTGGTTGCTATGTGGCGCATTCCATTCTCTTTGCATGTCCAGGACATAAAAACATGAATAACGAATGTGAGAAAAAGTATAAGTATTGTAAAATTTAAGGAAATAACAAGCAATATCTCGAAAACGGTTCACTCAACAAAAGAAATGTAAATGACATAAGTTGTGTATTTTAACGCAATCTACATTTTTTGTGTAGTAAAATTTTGTCTATCTCTTATGGTTTACCAGTTATGCAAAAGTCGTTCACAATGAAGAATACTTTTGGAGACATTCCCAGAAAATTCGAGATATACATTTCATTTCTCATGACATTATCTTAAACATATGATATTTTAATCAAAATCGTTAGAGCCATTTTTGAGAAAATTAAAATTTTCGAAAAATCTTCCATGTAAAGGGTAGTCTGGGGTGGGGGGATTTTCTTGAAAACCTTCGTGTCGCATCTCTGGAAGATACTGAACCTAAATACCAAGTTTGGTGCTTATCCGACTGTTCCTTTTTGAGTTATGCTGTTCACAGACACACACACACACAGACACACACACAGACACACAGACACACACACAGACACACACACGGACATGTTTCCAAAAATGCTTTTTTTGGATTCAGGAGGTCTCAAAACATGTATTTCCGGTGAAATCTCGGTATCGAATTTTTGGGTGGAATGCAATACTTCCCCTACTTACTATACGTAGTAGAGAAAGTAATTAATAACGAATTTGAGAAAAAGTATAAGTATTGGAAAATTTAAGGAAATAACAAGCAATATCTCGAAAACGGTTCACTCAACAAAAGAAATGTATATGACATAAGTTGTGTATTTTAACGCGATCTACATTTTTTGTGTAGTAACATTTTGTCTATCTCTTATGGTTTACCAGTTATGCAAAAGTCGTTCACAATGAAGAATACTTTTGGAGACATTCCCAGAAAATTCGAGATATACATTTCATTTCTCATGACATTATCTTAAACATATGATATTTTAATCAAAATCGTTAGAGCCATTTTTGAGAAAATTAAAATTTTCGAAAAATGTTCCATGTAAAGGGTAGTCTGGGGTGGGGGGATTTTCTGGAAAACCTTCGTGTCGCATCTCTGGAAGATACTGAACCTAAATACCAAGTTTGGTGTTTATCCGACTGTTCGTTTTTGAGTTATACTGTTCACAGACTCACAGACACACAGACACACACAAACACACACACGGACATGTTTCCAAAAATGCTTTTTTTGGATTCAGGAGGTCTCAAAACATGTATTTCCGGCGAAATCTCGGTATCGAATTTTTGGGTGGAATGCAATACTTCCCCTACTTACAATACGTAGTAGAGAAAGTAATATATTAAAATATTTATAAGAATAATCAAATCACTCAATTTATTTTACAAAATCATTCTACGCAGAACTATTACTCTGTGGTCAGCATTCGTATTATGGGTACGTACAGAAAATGTTTGTTTCTTACTATCTGAAATTTCATATTTTTCCATCTCCAAACCAGTACGTCAAGTAAACTTTCCGCATTCCAACGCCAACACATGAATGCACGCCTCTGTGGCTGAGGGTTAGTGTGGTTGCCTCACATTTAAGAGGTCCCGAGTTCGAATTTTGGTTAGGGCAGGCTACCCGATAAGGTTTTTCCCGGAGCTTTCTCTTATACTGAAAATATGAACATAATTATAAGCTCTATTTCTCATTTGAGCATCATATAATTCATCATCCGATGAAGGACGTTTAACTTGAATACGAGGGCGATAGGTACTGAAAACTTTTTGAGAATGCCATGTTTCTAAAAGCAAATTAAATTTCTTCATCTTTGACAGATACTTTCAAAAGTTTTGCGAGATATTTGCCGTGCAGTTTGTTCGATTTGCTCTAATAGTTTAATTATCATCATTTAAAGATTTTGCGTTTACCCAAAAATGAACTTGACTAGGAAACATTACCGGGCTATGGTTTTTTTACGATCTTAAATCGTCATTGACGTCTAAACAACGTAAAGATCGGCTTAGAAATGCATTTGTCGAAGAAGCCCCATCTAAGGAAACAATTTTTAATTGGTACAGCGAATTCAAGAAAGATGGGTTATTTCTTAGTGATGAATTAAGTGGAGGACGCCCAAGAACTTCTGTTATTGATGAAAATGTTATACCGTTGTTCGAGCATTGCTTGAAGAAGATCGACGAACATCTTGTGAATTTATTCGGGCGACATTGGGCATTGGTATGAGTCAAATCGAAAACAATTTACATCAACAGTTAAAGCGTGCGAAAACTCTTGTCGATGGATTACACATAAACTGACTCCCGACCAAATACAACGCATTGATTAGTGCAGAAAAAACTCTGGAAAAATTCCAAAGCGGCACTTCTAATTTGTTTTGGATTATCGTTACTGGTGATGAATCTTGGATTTATTGTTGTCATCCTGAAAAGAAAAGTCAATCGGCTCAATGGGTCTCAACAGAACCTAAGCCTACAAAAATCCGATGAATTCGTAGTGCTGGTAAAAAGTGGTTGCTAGTTGTTTACTTTCTCTACTACGTATAGTATATAGGGGAAGTATTGTATTCCACCCAAAAATTCGATACCGAGATTTCACCGCAAATACATGTTTTGAGACCCCCTGAATCCAAAAAAAAGCATTTTTGGAAACATGTCCGTGTGTGTCTGTGAACAGCATAACTCAGAAAGGAACAGTCGTATAAACACCAAACTTGGTATTTAGGTTCAGTATCTTCCAGAGATGCGACACGAAGGTTTTCAAGAAAATCCCCCCACCCCAGATGACCCTTTACATGAAACATTTTTTGAAAATTTTAATTTTCTCAAAAATGGCTCTAACGATTTTGATTAAAATATCATATGTTTAAGATATTTTCATGACAAATGAAATGTATATCTCGAATTTTCTGGGAATGTCTCCAGAAGTATTCTTCATTGTGAACAACTTTTGCATAACTGGTAAACCATAAGAGAAAGGCAACATTTTACTGCACAAAAAATGTAGATCGCGTTAAAATACACAACTTATGTCATATACATTTCTTTTGTTGAGTGAACCGTTTTTGAGATATTGCTTGTTATTCCCTTAAATTTTCCAATACTTATACTTTTTCTCAAATTTGTTATTTTTTTTTTTGTCCTGGTAATGCCAAGAGAAAGGAATACTCCACATAGCAACCAGCTCTTAAAATATTTGACTATCGCTTAAAGCCTAGCAATTTCCCTTGCATCTACAAGAAAATTAGCAATAAGATTAACATCTCGATATCTCGATTAACATGAAACATATCGAGAATAAGCGTTTGTAAAAATAGTTTGTACAAGAGTAGAGAAAGTCATGTGAGTGTAACACATCAGATTTTTTTAAGGGCTCGTTTCCCTTAAATTCCGGCCTCAGTTCAATTAGGTAGTAAACATTTTACTCGCCCTGAATAAACCATCGTTCCTATACAGTTTCGTAAATAACTATTCCAGATTATTGACGGTAAACATCTTTTCGGATAACAAAGAATGTCTTGTAGGGTCATACTTAGTTCAGGGGTCAAAGAGCGCGGAATAGACAAATTTTTTACCGCGAGAAACAAGACATTTTGCATCCACTGTATGCAATAACCAGGCTAGGAAAAACACACTGGGTGTAATGGACAGAACACAGAAATCAACCATGCACTGTAATTATGATGTCATCCACAAGCTATTTTGTATGACTATAATAATACTTTTTCCTTGATTCCTGAGGTCATAAAATTAAATACGTGGACATTGTTGCAGAGCACCACCAAAAACCGGAAATATACGTACCTACTGATATTTCTGCCCGTCTTTTGTTTAGAAAATGTGTAAGCATTTGAACATATTTAGCTCTCTCTTTATAAGCATTTTTGTGAGAGAGGCTTCTAAATACCGTAATGTGATATTATAAATATCCATTTGCAAACGAAAGGCTACAATTTCATAAATGGTTTTCTTGTTCTTAATTGTTAATGCATTATATTGCCTTAAGGGTACTTTGTACTAAAATTCCTAATTTTTACCATTTTCAACCAATTTGGCCTGCAATTACTGCCATATTTTTTTTCAATATAAGTACAATAATATGTTAACTTTCGTGGTGCTATATATTAAACTCTCCAAGACAGTAACTGTCAAAAATGAAAATTGAGTCATGAAAGTCTGATTTTAACTTTTCTCGAATATAAGTTCTGACAGTCAAATTTAAATTCAGTGTAACATCTAAGCTTTTTCCGAAATAATAATAATAATAATAATAATAATAATAATAATAATAATAATAAAATACCAATACTTTTAATGTATAAATAAACTATTAAAGCTCTAAATCCAAAACTAAGCTTGATATCAAGAAAAGGCATTTTAAATCCCTTCATTTACCTTCAAAGAATATACACCAAAATCAAACTGAATAAAAAGTGCACCATGAACGTTTTAAAGCAATAAAAACGTATAAAATCAAGCTTTGAAATGTCACGCCCTATTTACACATGTTAATTTAAATGTCAGGTTTTGCCATTTATACGGCCAGAAGAGCAAAACCACAATCGGATTCTGATTTTATAACATCTGACAATTTGTTCTATAGACACCTAAAAACAAACTGTTTTTGGAAATTTTTTGTTCGAAAGTTCAGATTGAGTATCTTTAAAACATCTCACATTATGCAGTTTTTACTCAGTTTTCAGTAGACACTAAAAAATAATGGTGAAAGGTTTTTTGTAATGTGATTTTTTTTTAGAAACTTATGTTACCCCAATTTCGCACCCCCAATGTAAGACAGTTCCTTTTTCTCTATTTTAATATGTGTAGGAAGACAATATTCTAATTTTCAAAAAAATCCTCTAAATGGCAACTAATTATTTATGGCATACAATTCTTTAACGTTTACCATAAAACATGGTCAGATTCCTGACTCTGTTTTGCGGCATTCTTCTGTCTTTGCTGCAATAAGACAAGCCCAGAAAATAGAATTTCCAGATATTTTGCTTCCAAATAAAATCCAGGTTATATACGCACTATTGAAATCTTTTAAAATCTCCCCTTCAAAGGTACAGTCCTTGTGTTGTGGCCCTTTTGCATTAGTGCTGCGATATATGGAATTCAGTTCGACGTATAATACATATTTAGCATTCGAGAGTTCTGAACCTTGTTTCTTTAGCAACCAGAGAAGTTTAAAAAAATCGATTATACCAGTAGTTTCGTTTCTTAGCATTAATGCTTACAAGTATTTCTGCTTTGCCGAAGATATAATTTCTACATCATGAGGGATACGGTGGGGCATGTGAAGGACATTATCACAAATTTAATAAAATAATATTTTTCTCGTGGCCTCTAGTAGAGATATCAAAACTACAATTTAACATGAACAATCTAGGGGGGAAAATCTGATGTGTTACACTCACATGACTTTCTCTATTCTTGTACAAACTATTTTTACAAACGCTTATTCTCCATCTACTTCATGTTAATCGAGATAAACATTTGCAGAGTCTATCTTATTGCTAATTTTGTTGTAGATGTAAGGGGAATATATATTTACAAGGGCAATATAGAAATACAGTAGCCTTTAAGCACATACATATCTCTTAATAGCTGGTTGCTAGGTGCAGCACCATTCCCTTTGCCACAGATTAATACTCTTTGCATATCCAAGACAAAAAAAAATGAATAACGAATTCCCATTTGAGAAATTATTGAAAAATTTAAGGGAATAACAAGCAATATCTCGAAAATGGTTCACTCAACAACAAAAATGTATATGACATAAATTGTGTATTTTATCGCGATCTACATTTTTGGTGTAGTAAACTTTTGCCTATCTCTTATGGTTTACCAGTTATGCAAAAGTCGTTCACAATGAAGAATACTTTTGGAGACATTCCCAGAAAATTTAAGATATACATTTTATTTGCCATGAAAATATCTTAAACATATGATATTTTAATCAAAATCGTTAGCCATTTTTGAGAAAATTAAAATTTTCGAAAAATGTTCCATGTAAAGGGTAATCTGGGATGGGGGATTTTCTTGAAAACCTTCGTGTCGCATCTCTGGAAGATACTGAACCTAAATACCAAGTTTGGTGTTTATCCGACTGTTCGTTTCTGAGTTATGCTGTTCACAGACAGACACACAGACACACACACGGACATGTTTCCAAAAATGCTTATTTTGGATTCAGGGGGTCTCAAAACATATATTTCCGGTGAAATCTCGGTATCGAATTTTTGGGTGGAATACAATACTTCCCCTACTTACTATACGTAGTAGAGAAAGTAAAAATGCTCTACACAATGCATGAAAGATACTTTTGAAAACATCAGTACAAAAAGGTTGCAATTTTGGCATATTTTTTTTCAAAAATGTATTTAACTGATAAAATGAAAGATCTGAAAAACTGCAAAAACACGTAAACTGTATTACCATTTTATCTTTATGTCCAAAAAATTACTTTTCCCTCCATTCATTTGGCTGCTAGAATTTTTTGAAGTGCAGACGATTACTTACTTGGATAACTGTATTTCTTTGGCACATATTTTATTCAAATAATTTCGTTGCCGAAAATATTTTTGCATTAAATAATGTTTTAGAACTAAAACGTACTGGACGTCTAGCTTATATGCCCGCAAGCTGAAACAGAAAACCTTTAAATCATGCCTGCAATTGTCTAAATGCTGTAGAAGGAAAGTGTATTATAATGTCCCCTCTTGCTCCATTTTACCATCTTTCGAGTGGGCGGAATCTGAGCGGCTATCATTCGTGCAAAGCAGAACACGTAAACAAAATCACGAGAGACACCCCATTTCACCACTCAAATGGAGAAGGGCTGACATTAATACAGAAAAACACAATGTAATCTTATGTTAAATACGAAATATTGGAACTATCTTCATGTTGTCTGCTGTGAAATGTGTTATAATAATATTGCGATATCTCAATGTTTAATGTTAAATTGCACTGTCATTTATTACCTCTGCGACGTATTCTACGGTCAGCGGAATACAAATGTTTATTCGTTTGACAGCAATATCTCCGCATTTTTTTCTCTAAAATGGGTTTTCCAGGTATTATAAAGTTAGTTGAAAGAAATTTTGAAACAAAAATTGAATTCTACTTAGAGATTAGGTCACAAAAATATTCGATTTACATCTACCATAACAGCGTTATTTTTTAAACACTAGAGAGATTTTTAATTAATTGTAGTTCCTAAATTGTACTAATGGAATAAGGCAAAGATTTTTGGGGGGGGATTGCCTCTGTGGTCTGGTTAGCATGCTAGCTTCCAAATCCCGAGGTCCCGGGTTCGATTCCCGGCTGTAGGAAGAGTCTGGGAGTATGTGTGTGATTAACGTGATAGTAAAACAAGCGAACATCATTGCCAATGAGCAATTGTTCCAAAGGCCAAGCCGCCGATATGACCTTAGATGTTAAATGCGGCATACAAACGGAACAAAAAAAAAAGTCTCAAAATTAGAGGTCGTAGAAGGAAAACTTTTCTGTGTGCAGCCTTTCTGTTACTCTTAAAAAATTTATTATTTTTGTAACGCAAAACAAAAGGCATATTAATTAAGCAAGTCATCTTTTAGTAAATGCTATTACTATTTTTGACACTAGCCTGTCTTAGTACAGTGTTTTGTTTTGTTCCGTTTATCATATCATCGTTTCTATATTACACATAATTCGATTCCAGTGTCCCCGTTTAATTTAAAATATTATTTTCTATAGAATGTAAATGAAATATAGTTTGAAATAGCCTCGAATAAAGGCCACCTAGTCACTTTGTATATATTTGACTTTTCTCTTGAAAGTATGTCATTAGCTTCTTATTAACTGACTTCAAACTTCCAATACAAAATAAAAATATACTTTTTCCTACGGAAATATAAATAATCAGGGCAGCTTACAACTTGTGTTTTAGAGATACTTTTCAAAATCGAAAAGAGGGGCTTTAGCCCTTGCAAAAACATTCCTAATGACGTCAACATGTCCGAACTTCATCACATAAAAAACGTGATGGTAAAACACAAATAAAACTAGCTGTCTACCAATTTTAAAACGTTTTATCATTATAAAAATAAAAGGATATATTTGAAGCATGCATGTAAACAAAGAATGCTACTTACCAGAATCCTGCCCGTGGTCGTCTGTCCCGATATGAGTTCGCCAGCCCAGTCCTTCGCCTCGGTCATAAAGGTGCCTTCGAACTCCTGCTTCCCTTGTCGGGCAGCCTTCTGCTCCTTCTGTTTTGGGTCGTTGGGCGAGAACTCTGGCTCCTTGCGGCAGCAGAGGAAGGCAAATGCCCTCCATAGCAGCACGATGAGGAGTCCTGCCAGAAACGTGAAGATGCTGGACAAGAGGAAACACCACCATTTGCGGACCTTGAGGCACTCGTCCTCGGGGGTTAACTCCGTAGTGGCCTCTTCGCAGTCCGACATCTTCCTTCGAGACAACTACAGCCTCATCCAAGCATCTTGTGGTTCAATGTCTTCGTCTGTAGGTATGTGATTTGTGAGTCCGGGTTATTTGGGGTGGGCGGCGTCGTTCTAGCGGCCACTTTCACCTCAAAACCACGGAGTGCACATCTAAGGAAATAACGGCGTCGGTTCTGCAAGTCTTCTTGCAGTAGAACTCCATCCGCAAAGAGAAAAAAAAATTGTTTCCCCCCCAAAAATCAACAAATCAGCGCTAAAGTCGTCCCAACTAAATTTGTTCTTGACGCTTTGGCCGCCGCAGACCAAGTGACGAAATGTGTGTTGGAAGGTTGGTACTGGGACAGCTAAGAGGGGTGGGGGATCAATACTCGGCGTCCCGGCGACCAATAGCGTGCGAGTTCGTGCGGCGTCGAGCTCGACACAGCAGAGCGCCTGTGTGTGTGCATGTATGTAACGAGGTGTGGTGAGATCCACGCTCCACGCACCCGGGAAATGCATAGAAAATGCACTGAAGCACGCAGCTTTGGAAACATAGAGAATACACGAGGACAAACACAACATGAAACACACAAGAAATGAGAAAAGACACTTTTGATCTCTTATTTGTTTATTATTCGGTAGTTAATATTGTTTAAGAAAAGCTGTATTCACACTGATACAGTAATATTACGTGATGCGCTCCTTGTTACTCCAGTGCTATCCGTCATGCACGAGCAAGTATTGCCGAAAAAAAAGCTCAAACTAATGAGTCACATTAAATTCCGAAGTTCAAATGTTTCCCTCGATGGCTGCATGTTAAAATCATTTGCAATCAGCCGTTACATGCCACCTCTTAACAACAGGTGGTATGCAATTTATTGTGTAGTATTTATAATAATATTTATTTTGTGGATAAAATATATACAAATTAAAATTCAGAATTTGCTCATTAGCTGTTATGTTACCGCAATGCGAAACGCTCCGGGTGCAAAAACTCGCAACATCGTGAATGTAAACAATTTACCCGAAGACTTCCGAATATTACCGAACTCCGCAAGGTTTCTTTGCTCCTCTAGTAGTGAAATTGCGTCCCTTGGACGCGCTTATTGTAAATCGCGCGTTTAAGTGATTGTATTAACTTGCAATAAACTGTAACTCCAATTAATTTTTTTTAGTTTAACGTTCTTTAACCTGATAAGTCATATCGTACGATGAATGCAATGGGTGAAATGATGCTCAAATGAGCCCAGGGTCCATAGAGCTTAAAGTTACCCCACATCTGTCTTCTCAGGATTAAAAACAACCGCGGAAAAACGAGATTCGAACTCGGGACCTCTTGAATGTGAGGCGGGCACCCACTTTAATTGTTCCAGGTAATTCATTCATTATCTTAAAACAAGAAGCTGGATCCCTGAAAATCAGTTTCAATCTTTACAAGTGCATTATTATCGCATATTCTTTAAAACAACATCTGATGTGTTGCATTCACATGACTTTCTCTACTCACTCTTCTACAAACAATTCTTAAAACAGTTTATTCTTCTATCTACTACTTGTTGATCCAGATAAACTTACGTTACACATTCACTCTTGTAACAAACGTAACTAAAATCAACAATTAATGTGTCGCGCTAATGCAATAATGGTGACCTTTTCGACTACGGCGAATACGCCAAACACACTTTCATGGCGTTTTAAAGCCGTTTAACTTACTTTTTGTGCGGTTCGTAAACGGAAGTTTGGCCCTTTTTTGTAATATGATTTTGGCTATCTCTTATGGTTTACCAATTATACAAAAGTAATTTTGGAATGAAGAGAGGCTATTCCCAGAAATTCAAGATAATATACGTTATATTTGTCATACAAATATCTTAAACATATGGTATTTTAATAAAAAACTTGAGCAAACTAAAAATAATGAAAAATTTTTCATGTAAAGGGCAGTCTGGGGAGGGTGGAAATTTGTTGAAAATCTTCATGTCACATCTTTGGAAGATGCTGAACTTAAATACCAAGTTTGGTATTTAACATTTAACCAACTTTTTGTTTTTGAGTTATGCTGTTCACACACACATGCACAAAGATCTGTTTCTTAAAATGCCTTCTTCTTTTTGATTCAGGGAGTTTCAAAATGAGTATTTCCAGTGATGTCTCAATAGTAACAATGTAGCAGTAAAATGGTTTTAACACAAATGCTGATATTCATGACTATAATTCAAGAAATAAATCTAAACTGCACATTACAGGTCATAAAAGAACCCTATATGAAAAAAAGTTTATATTATAATGGCATTCAATTGTTTAATAAACTCCCAACATTTTAAAAAAAAAGTTAAAACCCTAACAGTCTTCAAAAAAGATTTGAAAAATTCCTAATACAGGGTTGTTTTTATTCAGTGGAAGAATATCTAGAAATGAATTAGTTTATAAGCTTTCTTATGGATTATACTATGTTTACAATTCCAAAATTTAGTTTAGGTACCTATTCATGTAAGAAATTAGGATTTCTGTATTTGTGTATTACATCTAATTAGACCTGTTCTTTTTGTATTAATAATTGTATTGTTGATGAAGCCAATATTTCTGTATTGAAATCAAAAGGTGAATAAATTTGAGTAATATCAATCAATAATATGTAAGGAAGTTGTGGTACAGAAAGCAAAAATACATTAAAATAACAATTAAAAACCTGGAGTTTTCTACATCAAGTGAAAATACCACCATTTTTACTTTCTCTACTACGTATAGTAAGTAGGGGAAGCATTGTATTCCACCCAAAAATTCGATACCGAGATTTTACCAGAAATTAATGTTTTGAGACCCCCTGAATCCAAAAAAAGCATTTTTGGAAACATGTCCATTAGCGCGTGCGTGTGTGTGTGTGTGCGTGTTGTGTGTCTGTGAACAGCATAACTCAGAAACGAACAGTCGGATAAACACCAAACTTGGTATTTAGGTTCAGTATCTTCCAGAGATGCGACACAAAGGTTTTCAAGAAAATACCCCCACCCCAGATGACCCTTTACATGGAACATTTTTCAAAAATTTTAATTTTCTCAAAAATGGCTCTAACGATTTTGATTAAAATATCATATGTTTTCATGACAAATAAAATGTATATCTTGAATTTTCTGGAAATGTCTCCAAAAGTATTCTACATTGTGAACGACTTTTGCATAACTGGTAAACCATAAGAGATGCACAAAATTTTACTACACAAGAAATGTAGATCGCGTTAAAATACACAATTTATGTTAAATACATTTTTTTGTTGAGTGAACCATTTTCGAAATATTGCTTGTTTTGTCTTGGATATGCAAAGAGTATTAATCTGTGGCAAGGAGAATGTTGCTGCACCTAGCAACCAGCTATTAAGATATATGTCGATGCTTAAAGGCTACTGCATTTCTATATTGCCTTTGCAATTACAAAACAAGGGGAACATAGTACGCCTTAAGCGATAGTCAAATATTTTTAGAACTGGTCGCTATGTGTAAAATGTAATTCTCTTTGCATGTCAAAAGATCGTTTCTGCAAATGTTTATCTCGATTAATATGAAAAAGATGGAGAATAAGAGTTTGTAAAAATAGTTCGTACAAGAGTAGAGAAAGTCATGTGAGTGTAACAGATCAGATCTTTTTTCTGTGAAGTGGCGCAGAATTCAAATTAGAAAATGCCATATGCAGTACCATTTATAAAAAAATCTGATCTCATATTCATATAACTTTCCCTACCCTCTATCATTTAGTTGTACCATGCTAGCCTCTAGTTCCCAAGGTCGCAGGTTCAAACCCAGCGGAGGTAATGGATTTTTTTTCAGGCATAAAAATCCTTAGCATGGCTTCCTTCGGAAGTGAAATAAAGCCAGTTGTCCCGTGTCATAGATTTACGGCAGGTAAAAAAACCTCAAGCTTGATAAGGCCTGTGAACAAAATTTCCAATTTTTCAAGCCCAATATAGAATGGGACACTAAGAACCATAGCAGTTAAACAGCATCCATAAATTTAACTCAATTTAATTTTAATCTCTAACATTTATTAGGTAGTATACAAATTATTCTTAATAAACCTTTTGTCTTTGTACTGCATTTTAACTGAGAATAAACCTTTGCAGAAATACCTAAATTATACATTTCATTATAGATACAAAGAGAACACCAATGCCAAATTTTAAGAACCGAACACAATATGCTGGCCTTAAAATTCAATGCTCTTATTGTGCAATCCCAAGAAACAACTGAATGTCACAGGACTTTAAAGAATGACAGAATATTGAACAATGCAAACCATTAATAATAGTAACTCGAAAATAGCTCATGCCACAAAGCAAATTATTTGATGTAAATTGTATTTTAAAGAGATCTAAATCTTTTGTGCAGTACATTTTTGTTGTACAAGATTATATAAAATTCCTTCCAAATTAACAGGATTTCACAGGCTATTCCCAGAAAATTTAAGATATGAATTTTATTTGTCATATAACTATATTTAACATATGCGATTTTAATCAAAATCAATTGATACAAATTGTTTAAAACATGGATATTTATAAATAACCCCCCTAATATTTTTCTGTCTACTCTACCATTATGATGCCACTCCTACTGATTGCATTATTGGCTAGTTCCACACCAAGAAATAGCTTGTATGTAATGAAATTGCTGTAGCTCTTTAAACTGTGATTGTTGCAGAAAACTGCAGTATTTTTTGATTGTAATTCCACATTTGGGAAAAACAGTTTCAATTTTCTAATAGTAGTAAGTTGCCCAAATACTTCTTAAATATTTCACACTTGATGACAATACTTCAATAAAGCAAAGTGTAATGAAAGACTAAGCTTTAAAAATAACTGCAGTGCCCACTCTTTAATTAAAAGACACATCTAAACTTTATTTTAAAAACAAAAGTGTTGACATGTTGGCTAATATGAGCTCAAGGGAATGTTCCAAGCCTTAAGTTTCAGAGTTTCTTTCCAGCATTTGCCAGTTATGAGTAAGGAAAACTTGGAAAAGACCTATCAGGGCAGACAGACATGGTGGGATTTGAACTGTGGAGCTCCCATTTACAGAACCATATCTTAACAACCTCAGTTATCAGTGTTGGTACATGTATCTTTTCTTCAAATCTAAAACATTAACAAGATATCTTGTAATAATACGACTTCTGAAAACATACAGGAAAAATCTCTAATATGAATGTGTATAAATGATATTATCTTCAGTTTAAGTTTTGCTATAATCTGTCTCAACCATAACGATCCTCTTGTAAACATATGGGAAGGCAAAAAGAGAGATGGAATGCTCTTAAGCTACTGATTGGTGGAGGGAAGTTCATGGGTGTTTTGTTTTCACACAATAACTGCCTTTAAGAAGTACAGCACAGTAAGTAGTTTTCTAATCACACTCAGCGCAAATTAGTTTCGGGGACAGAAAAGTCTATAAATCTTTAGATTCATTTCTCTGTATCCTGCACATACACATAGATGTGTTCTAGGCTCGTGAATTCTGAAAGAAATGCTTACAACAGACATTTACATAAGCTTAGAGCCAGAGACAGGCACAGTTATACACTATTAACTTTATTAACTTATTATTGTTAAATAATATGCAGCCTAACTTTGTATTACTAATGAAACAATTGTACAATCAGTTGTATTGCTAATACCATTCGGCCCTCTTGGAACAAAATAGCTCTCATGGTAAATGTTGATTGATATGTTGTTTATCGTGCAGTCATTTCTGATATTTAATATTGTATTTATTACACCTCTCGCACACTTCACAGGCCCAGTATGCAATTTAAAAACTGTCAGCTTATCATCATAAAGAGACCTGTCAATATGGCAAAATAAAACACAACTGAGGCAAACCTTAAGAAGTTCCGAAAGGTATGATTGCCCATTGTTTTGCAAAGCTTAAGAAAAAGCTCTGAAGCATAACCTTGTGCTACTACACAATAATATTAATTCTGTAAACACATATATTGAATAAGTTACTGGCAATGTCTTACTCAATTTACTGTCCAGAAGTCAGTACTGCTACGGTTAATGTTGTAAAAGCTATGTGCACACATTATGCTAAACACGTAGCAGTTTGAGTATGCTCTGCCTTGTTGTTTACAACAGGATCGTTTTGTCTGGGATAGAGTATAACATACATGTCAATAAATGAAAATTGGAAATACTATA
This sequence comes from Deroplatys truncata, assembly GCA_030765065.1. Lineage (NCBI taxonomy): Eukaryota > Metazoa > Arthropoda > Insecta > Mantodea > Mantidae > Deroplatys > Deroplatys truncata. The sequence continues at coordinate 297,658,855 of CM060975.1, read as the reverse complement.
TGCTGATGATTTAATGATGGGCAAGTATCAATAATTGGATTAAGCTATGCTATATTAAAAACTGAAATATATTACAAAGTATGCGATCTTAAAGCAAGACTAATAAGGAAGGTAGTGCTCAAAAAGGAAAGAAACTGAGAAAGTTAGAAAAATGGCTTTTGGCAGGGAAAGAAATTCAGATTGTATATGATTTCATTTATTTGGGCATTACACTGAACAGGAGAGACTGTTGGGGAAAACAGAAAATGTGTAGCCACAGGGACTCAGCAATGGGATTGCTTTGTAACTGTTTACACACAGTGACTGTTTTGTGCCAAGGCCACAGATCGTGCTAATGCATGCTCTGCACACAGTCTATTACACTGCAAGGTTTTCCGTTCTGCAACCCACGAGTGTTAGTAACATATATGTAATGAGTACTAACCTTGTTATAAACATTGTTGAAAGTGTTGTCCATCTGCATGAAGACATTCTTGACATCGTCGGATAAAATTACCATTCACATGCATAATTTCTTCTTTTATATGGTCCTTAAGTCGCAGATCCAGGGAAGGGAGGGAGGGCATAATCCTTTAGAACTTACTCATCACCAAAAACCGCCTTCATGTCTTCCAAGAAGTTATGACCAGTATGGGCTGTGGCAGAATCTTGTTGGAAATATCTGTATTCTCTCTCATTATTCAACAACATTTTAAAAAAAAATGGTGCAAGATATATCTGCAGTACGTGAATTTTTAACTTTTACATTTCTATTCCTGACACCATTATCGGCAGAAGTTACATTTAACTTTGTGCAAACAAGGATGAAAGGAATAGTTTGCAGTTAAGGATTCACTATTGATGGATTCTTCAATCTTGACCATAACCAATGACTGCATTTCCGTAAATAAAACAATGTAACATTGCTTTGCTTCTTATATCTAACTGAAGAAACATGAAACTATAGGGATGCTAATGCAACATGTTAGCCAGTGTGTCACACAACATTATTTCTGCACTCACCTGGCCATATAAGCGACTTCCTCTCAGCCTTTACATTAACTCACTCAGTGATCAAAATCCATAAATCCAGCATAAGCACATCACAATTTTAGACATGAGACAACTCAGTAATTGATACTTCAATCAGTTTCTGGCTACGCAATAACATTTAGGTAACACTTTATGTATAAGCATAGCCCACACTGTGTGTCATACAAACCATATTGTAATTTTTTTTCCATTGTTTCATTTGTATAGCCTCCTTTTAACTTCTATGGTCAGCTCAACAGGAGGCTTTGACTTGAGAAACAATTCATTAACTGTAGGTTATAAGTTGGTTTTGAATAATGTTCTTTAACACCAGACAGACTCGCATTCACTCCCACATCTATACTTCTAAACTATGCGAAGGGTAGGGAAAGATTCTAATTAAAGAAAAATTTCCCTGCCCCAGCAGGAAATAAAACCTGAGACTTCTGGGTTGAGAAGACACAATGCTGATCACTCAACCATAAAGGCAGTCAAACCAGCTTTGTTTCCTTCTATGCAATGGATTGTGCACAGCAGCAATATTAAATAAAACATGAGGTGTGAAGCAATTTTGAAGTGGACACACATGATAACAGAACTGGGCATCAAATATGCAGAAATGTATTTTTTTGCAGTTTTAGTTCATACATTTCAAATTTAAAGAAGCATGTTACATCCATACAATGAGCATGGTGGCACAGTGGTAACATGTGAGACTTGCATTTGGAAGGTTGCAGGCTCAAACCCCCAAGGCCGACCAACCTGGTCTAAGGTTTCTTTCATGGTTTTCCTCAATCACTAGGTGGATACTGGGATGGTTAATTTACGAGGGCTGATCAACAAAGACTGAGACTGATTTTTTCCTGTAGCTTCCGTGATAGTTTCGTATCTGTAACATAAATATTTGAAAAGAGCGGGATTTTATGTTTAATGTTGGTAGGCGGCAGCACTCTCGTATTGGTAGGTTGGTAGTAATGCTCTATTTTGTAGACCCTACGTGCATTTCACATACCAGACAATGGAGGTGATGCATTTTTTAAATCGATTATCACCAGTGATGAGTCATGGCTGCATCATTATGATCCTGAAGGAAAACAAGCCAGCACAGTGTGGAAATCGCCAGGTTCTCCAACACCAAAAAAGGCAAAAGTTGTTCCATCTGCAGGGAAAGTGATGGTGATCACATTTTTTGACTGTAATGGAATGATTTACCAGCATGCAGTTCCCCCTCACACTACTGTTACAGCAGCATACTACACGTCAGTATTGGCTACACTGAGGAAGCGCATTGCAAAGAAACGACCGGAGCTTTCTCGGACTGGGTGGCGACTTCATCATAACAATGCACAGCCTCACTCATGCAGTTTCTGGCTCAATTCAACATTACCTGTGTACCACATCCACCTTATAGCCCCGATCTTGCACCCTGTGAATTTTTTTTATTCCCATCACTAAAGGCAAAGCTTAGGGGTATTCGATTTGAGAATTCTGAAGCAGTGCTCAAGAAAAGTGAGGCGATTCTCAAGGACCTGACAAAGAATGGTCTGCAGCACGTGTTCAAGGACTGGCAGAGATGCTATAAAAAGTGCATTGATGTAGGAGGGGACTACTTTGAAAAAGATCATGTAAACATTGAATTGGAGTAATAAACATCTGTGAAAAAAATTAGTGTCAGTCTTTGTTGATCAGCCCTCGTAATCTGCAAATATTTCTATTATCCCTTGCATCACTACATTTAATTTCCTTCTTCTTCAACGCCATACAAGGCATTGGCTGACCACCCTCCTAGATATACTATGATCCAAAAAGTTTGCTTACTCCTTGACATGGTACTGACACAAAGGCACTGGCTTGTTAAGTCCTACAAAGAGGAGCGGTAATACTTTGAAGCAGTTACATCCATTATAAAATCTGATGTACTGTAGTGACACGACTTTCCCTACTCACTCTTCCACAAACTACCCATACAAAAGCTTTCTCTTCTATTTCTTGTTAATAGAGATAAACTGTTGTTGTTCACCAATGTCACTGGGGATTAATTGATCTGTATCATTTTCCCTCTGGCTTCCCAATATAAAGTCTGTAAGCTATCGCTTTTAAGGCCTTTGCATTTGGCAAGATGTTGTTTGTTCAGGATGACATCTTCTTCACATAGAGTGCACTTGGGTGTAGGTAGGCATCGTATCTTGTAGAGGTGTTCTGCGAGGCAATCGTGGCCAGTTGCCATCCTAAATAAGGCCACTGCAGTTTTCCTTGGCATTTTTTGTATATCAACTCAATCTTTAATATTCTTATAAACTTTATCTCTTAATTTATCTTCTTCATCAAGTCTCTGCTGTTTTTTAAAATGTTGTTTAATGTTATTTAATTGTTTATTTATTTCTATTTGTCCTACAGGTTTTATTTGTTGTATTGCACCTTTATTTGCTAATTGATCCGCATGTTCATTGCCCAAAAGTCCGACATGAGCTGGGATCCATTGTAGAGTGACATGATTTCTAGTTCCAACTGCTTTAATTAGGCTTCTTATTTCTTTAATATTTCTTGTTGTTTTATTATTGTAATTTACTACCCCATCTATGGCTGATTTGGGGTCTGATAAGATGACATTTTTTTTTGTTTTATGTATGGTCTATATAAAATAATAGAGATAAACTTTCATTACATATTTCGTTGAAGGTATAAGAAGAATATAGCAGGCTAAGGCAATAGTCAGATTTTTTAAAAAGTGGATTGCTCTGTGATGGGTGTAAAATTCCATGCTCTTTGCATGACGAGAAAAAACGAATCGCGGCTAACCACTTGAAAAAGTATTTGAAAATTCAAACCAATAACAAAGAATATCTTGGAAATGGTTAGCACCACCAAAAAACTTATTTGATATATGATAAATCGTGTACTTTAACAAGAACTACTTTTTGTACAAGATGTTATCTGTCTTTTATGGTTTACCAGTTAACAAAAGTCATTTAGAATGAAGAGGACTTGACAGGCTATTCCTAAAAAATTCAAGACTTAAATTGTATTTGTCATGCAAATATCTTGAACATATAGTATTTTAAACAAAATCATTAAAGCAATTTTGATAAAATGAAAAATAATGAAAATTTTTCCATGTAAAGCATAGCGAGAGGATTTTCTTCAAGACTTTGTCTCGCTTCCTTGCAAGATGAACTTAAATGCTTAGTTTGGTATTCAAGCAAATTTTCGTCTTTGAGTTATGCTGTTCACAGACAAACCCATTCATATACATGGACCTTTTTCTAAATTTTTTTTTTTTTTTTTTTTTTGAGATCCTCAAAATCTGTATTTCCAATGAATTCTCAGTATCAAATATTTTGAATGGGTTAACAATAATTCCTCTACTTAAGGTAAGTAGTAAAGAAAGCAAAAAGCAATGTATCAGTTTACCACCACTTGACATCAGAAAAAGAGGAGCGGTGTAATAGTATGGTCCTTCATAACCGAGTTCAGTTATAAACACATACAAAGAAATTAACTAAGACCATTCTTGAACTTGCATATAAACAAAAATCTGATGTGTTACACTCACATGACTTTCTCTACCCTTGTACAAACTATTTTTACAAACGCTTATTCTCCATATGCTTCATGTTAATCGAGATATCGAGATGTCAATCTTATTGCTAATTTTCTTGTAGATGCAAGGGGAATTAGTACGCTTTAAGCTATAGTCAAATATTTTAAGAGCTGGTTGCTATGTAGAGTATTCCATTCTATATGCATTACCAGGTCAAAAAAAAAATGAATAACAAATTCCCATTTGAGAAAATAAGTATTGGAAAATTTAAGGGAATAACAAGCAATATCTCAAAAATGGTTCACTCAACAAAAAAAATGTATATGACCTAAATTGTGTATTTTAATGCGATCTACATTGTTTGTGTAGTAAAATTTTGTCTATCTCTTATGGTTTACCAGTTATGCAAAAGTCGTTCACAATGAAGAATGCTTTTCGAGAGATTCCCAGAAAATTCGAGATATACATTTCATTTGTCATAAAAACATCTTAAACATATGATATTTTAACCAAAATCGTTAGAACCATTTTTGAGAAAATTAAAATTTTTGAAAAATGTTCCATGTAAAGGGTAATCTGGGGTGGGAGATTTTCTTGAAAACCTTTGTGCCGCATCTCTGGAAGATACTGAACATAAATACCAAGTTTGGTGTTTATCCGACTGTTCGTTTCTAAGTTATGATGTTCACAGACACACACACACGGACATGTTTTCCAAAAATGCTTTTTTTGGATTCAGGGGGTCTCAAAATATGTATTTCTGGTGAAATCTCGGTATCGAATTTTTTGGGTGGAATACAATACTTCCCCTACTTACTATATATAGTAGACAAAGTAATAAACCATATTCACAATTTGTATGTGACCAATCCCCAGAGTATCATTATTTATAAGCATTAACTTAAATTTCCAAGAAATTTAATTAATATACCTTCAACAACTTTTTTTTTTGGAGTGGTTAACAAAGCCCCCCTTAAGGTTGATCCACTATTACCTCCTCTAATTCATTTGAATTTTAAACTTCTTTCGCACTTCATATTTATTCTTTTCCTAGAAGCTTACTAGTTCAATCCTGTTAAAATCATATTTATATACCTAGAAAATTCCTTTTAAGTTTCAGGGATGTACAAAGAAAACGCCATAAAATTAGCTTCAAAGCTTTTCATTTGCACTGGTACATAAAATCTTACACAATCTGTTCATTTACATTAACCATCACAGCTTATGGACTTGCAATACACTTTCACAATGGCACAAAAATATATTTAATTTCTTACATATATAAAATTCTGATTGTGAACATTCAAGATATTCTTCTCGAAGCCGAGAATATAAGGTATGTATCAATGTTCAGTACGAAATTCTACAGGTTAAACCGAAAGTGTTGTAAATTTTTAAAGTACAAATAACAGTTCAATTAAAAACTTATATAGCAGAATAATGAATTTTTCATGAACAAAAGCAGAAAAAACAAAAAAAATATGATGTGTTACACTCACATGACTTTCTCTACTCTTGTACAAACTATTTTTACAAACGCTTATTCTCCATATGCTTCATGTTAATGGAGATATCGAGATGTCAATCTTATTGATAATTTTCTTGTAGATGCAAGGGGAATATGGTAGGTTTTAAGCGATAGTCAAATATTTTAACGCTGGTTGCTATGTGGCGCATTCCATTCTCTTTGCATGTCCAGGACATAAAAAAATGAATAACGAATTTGAGAAAAAGTATAAGTATTGGAAAATTTAAGGGAATAACAAGCAATATCTCGCAAACGGTTCACTCAACAAAAGAAATGTATATGATATAAATTGTCTATTTTAACGCGATCTACATTTTTTGTGTAGTAACATTTTGTCTATCTCTTATGGTTTACCAGTTATGAAAAAGTTGTTCATAATGAAGAATACTTTTGGAGACATTCCCAGAAAATTCGAGATATACATTTTAATTATCATGACAATATCTTAAACATATGATATTTTAATCAAAATCGTTAGAGCCGTTTTTGAGAAAATTAAAATTTTCGAAAAATGTTCCATGTAAAGGGTAGTCTGGGGTGGGGTAATTTTCTTGAAAACCGTCGTGTCGCATCTCTGGAAGATACTGAACCTAAATACCAAGTTTGGTGTTTATCCGACTCTTCGTTTTTGAGTTATGCTGTTCACAGACACACAGACAGACAGACACACACGGACATGTTTCCAAAAATGCTTTTTTTGGATTCAGTGAGTCTCAAAACATGTATTTCCGGTGAAATCTCGGTATCGAAATTTTGGATGGAATACAATACTTCCCCTACTTACTATACGTAGTAGAGAAAGTAAAAAAAGAAAGAAAAGAAACTTGGAAAAGAGAGTTATTTAATTAAATTTATACTAAACTTTCTACACTGAAATAAGAAACTTGGCATACGATTAGAGGTGTGGCAATAATCTTTAATCATTAAAATATACTTGCAAAAAACAAAACTATGTTTATAAGAAACTATGCTGAAACCAATGAAAATTGTGGTATTTTAAGCATTGTTTTCATAAAATTAAACTTCAATTTAATTTATGACTGTATTTTCCAACTCAAATTTGAGCATACGTTTTGTTGCTTTAAATATTGGAAAATGCAAATTTTTTACTTTTGAAACATCCAATACTAAAGATCATATTCTTGTTAATGTCAATAAGCCACTTACTTGGAACATTTAAACCATGCCTACTTTTAACTCTATCTTTGAAACAGTATGTGCAAGAAGTCCAGTACACCAGTTTATTCTTTCTGCAGAACAATTTGTGGCGAAAAATTGAGTCAACATATTAAAAAACCACAACAATGCAATGCAAACAACAAGACACAGCCAATAACTGAGCTGCTTCTTTGTGTAGAACAGGTACAATCAACTTGCTTGCTGCAGCGCAAAATGCAGGTTTCCAGTACCATGCTAAGTGCATGCTGGGCAGAGAGAGCGTACAGTTTATCCCCAGCAGCAATGGTGGTTAACGTGTCAGTACCGTTATGTCATGAAGGGAAAATCCTTAAAATGAAGAGGTCTCCCCAGCAAATTATTTCATGTATGCCAATAGAGAAAATTTCCACACTACATAGAAAATGGTTAAAATCATTAACAATGTGTATGGTAGAATTACAAGAAATTATAAGCTTGATAGAATTATACATCCAACAAAACCACTTCATATTCAATAACAGGTTCTACAGTGCCTTATTTCTGGCTCCTGGCAACTGCTTCGCAACCCGCTGCTGGCGGCCAAGTTGAATATTCACAGACCCTAAACTCAAGCACACAGTGTGCCGGCAATTTAAATGCATAGATTTACATGCATACAATAACCACATATCTTTATCACAAAAGGTGTTGGTAAAGATGTCCTTGTGCTGCCACGCATCTCTCACACCTTTTAAGAAAGTTTCCATTAACATGCATTAACATGCAAGGTAGAACAACGGGAGCCAGAACCAGTTAGGAGCACTGTGCGCATGCAGCTACATCTGCCAAACTGCCAGCCAGGAGTCGAAAATAAGGCAGTGTATAAACAAGCTATGGGAAGCCCTCTGTCACTCATCTTAGCAGATTTACATATGAGTCACATGGAAATACACATAGTAAAAGCCTTTCCGCACTTCTACAAATTGTGGCTGAGATATATAAGTGATATCTTTGCAATCATACCAGAATAGTTCAAGGAAGATGCCCTGAAATTACTGAATCTACAGGATGGTTGTATAAAATTCACAATGGAAACAGAAGAAAATAATACCTTACCCTTTTTGAACCTCAAATTAATCAAAGACTAGAAGTTTAAATTTGAGATTTAAATGGCTTCAACTCAGGTTTAATATTTAAATGTTGACACAGAGTGATAAACTTAAAGAAGTAGCCCAAACAACCATGCTTGAGACAGTGATACAAACTGAAAAAAAAAGGTTCGCATATCATCCATGGCCATTTACAAAATCTTCAATAAATTTGGTGTCCAATCAGCTCAAAGCACATACAGCCTGAACAATCTGATGAACAAACTGCTCGAAAACACAGTCCCAGATACACTAAATTCAGGAATCTATCAGATAAACTGTGAAGATTCTGAGAAACACTACATAGAAAACCAAGAGAAATTTGAGCATTAGATTGCAAGAACACCACAGAAATATATAACAAGAACAGACAAATCTCCTGTTCCATACCATTTTTGGTCTGAGGACTACAGCCATAAAATTGTTAAAACCAGTTTCCTCATCACTAGAATTGACTATTTGGAAGAAAATATTGAGGCAGTATTTTTAACACTTAAATTATTTCAGTCAAATTATATAATATGTAAATTCAATAACAGCCCGCCTTGAAGCAATATGTGTACATAATAATTTGTAAAATGTATGTAACAGTCATTGCATATGCTTATATTATTGTAAACATGTTCAATAATGTTATGTGAATGTATTACGTAATTTAAAAAATGTAGGAGCTGTGAGAATAATAAGTTAAAAGTTGCTAACAATGAGGTAATTAGAGTTGAGAGTTTAATAATACTACTTCTGATTATTGGAGTAACAATAATGTAATTTTAGTGACAGTTTATAAAATAGCCAATCAACAACCAGAAAAAGCTTTAGTTGAAAGAAGGTATTATATTGGATTAGGAATAGCCAATCAGAGACTTGAAATACAGAAATTTACAAGTTTAGGAGGTTGAAATCAGTTCAGTTGCCTACAAACAGTGTCCTAAACAGACACAAAAAAGTGTCCTCAAGAAATATAATATGTATTCGTGTGAGACGAAAAATAAGTTTACGTGTTAAAAAGTGTAATTAATTGATATAAAGAATCTCACACCTCTCTATATCAGTGAAGTGTTATTTAAATCGTGTCAAGTATTAATAAAAGGAGTGAAGTAAAATTATAATCTGTGTAAGCCTACATTCTTGTCACATCACAATCCTGCCAAGAGATATGTGTCTCTAACAATAATACTGACGCAGGCGAGGCAAACATAAGTATTTAAAGAAACAGTCAAATTACAAAGTTAATATTTTTTTAAACTCGTGGCAAAGGCCACCTGAAAGTACATTTGGGGCAAAGGGTACCGGAAACTGTTTACCATACGTGCAATTACAACTACTACAAGTTCGGCTCTCCAACAGTTGAAATATAATACAACTCCTTCAATACAAACTACTTCAAATTGACGCCCAAAGTGTGGTAAAAAATAACGTAACAAACCATCTTCTTCAATATTCACTGTCAATGCAGATAATAGAAATTTTGAAATCTTGCCGCATAGTTTTAGAATTTTGTTACTCTACCAATAGACGGCAGCAGGATACAACCCAGCCAGGAGAGAAGGAAGAGGGAAGAAGGAACATGCTTCAGACAACTAAATATTTCGGGTTTAAAAAATTATTATGTAAAGGTTTGTGTAAAGATACTGTGACTCATGCCAAATTCAAAATTATTTCAGTCCTGAATGGGAAGCTACATACCTCTTCATGGAATATAACAGCGATGTCAATTATTTAAGTTGTCACAAAAAACCAATTACAGTAGAATCTCATTAGTACGTTTTTGCAAGGACCCAGGATTTGAACGTCATAGATGGGAGAAAGTGTTAACGAAAATACAAACATAATGTTGCTCCAGATGTCGCCGTGTCATTGCGGGTGCCGCGCAACGTCAGGCAGGCTACCCTGTACAAACAAACATCGCTAAAATTTCGCGAATGTGTGGCATTTGGCCTTCTAAATGCCTCAAAGTTGTTTAAGTACTTTTGGTTATGTATTCAGGCGTGATTTATTGAATTGGTTATGTATTCTGGCGTGATTTTGTCAGTAATCAACATGAATAACCCAAGCATCGTTGCGGAGAATGAGATCCATGACGCTGTCCTAATGGAAAATTGGGACATAGAACAACTTGCAGAAGAGCTAGCAAGCTTAGGAGGCAGTTTGGCACTTCTCATGAGCTGTTCAACTCAGCTGTCCCAATTGGAGAGTTTCAGAATTCTCTTGTGACACTCTCCGAGAATTATCCTGTGACATAACATCTTCGCAGCTCTCTTTTGGTTCGTCTTCTCCCTCAGAACTTCCTTTTCTTTCAACATTTTACATCCGTCGTCCTTAAATGCATCAATGCAAAACAGCCTTTATTAAGGCTAACAATTGCATGGTGAAAGAGCAGATATGTCCTTGGACATAATTATAGTAGCATTCATTATTGTTTAATTGCATCACATTTGCTTATTGCTTCGCGGTAATTATTTAGTTCTGTTACATTTGTTTACTACTACGTGATAATTATTTAGCCATATTGCATTTGCTTACTCCTGCACAGTAATCTTTCAGTTGTATTACATTTATTTAGTAGTGCACGAGCGCTAATGGTCATTACTAAATGCCACGCATTAGACAATAACAATATTTTTTACTGCTTCGCGTGGTTATTATATAATTTTATTGCATTTGTTTACTGTTCCACAATTAATATTAAATTTTATTGCACTTTTTCACTATTTCGCGCTTTTCTATTACGACAATGTGTAACAGTTCGCAACAATACCAAACTGTTTCCGGTTTTACTAATGCAAAACCTTTTTTTCATTTAACAGTTGGTACCTGGCATTGTGCATTTACATCGTCCGCCATGACACGTCGACCTCTGAAGCAACATTACCAATACAAAATCTGCAATTTAAGAACATAATTATGTAATAAAATCTAATAATTACTCTGTTTCCATTCGGAATTGAAATCGATTTGAGTCCAAATCCATATTGAATACAATCCGCATTTCCATGTCAAATTCAATATGTATTGAGATCGATTTGGATATACAAAGTCCAAAATAAATAATTCAAGCTTTTATTTTGGTCAACTTGGATTTACGTTGGTAAACCTGTTAAACATAAGTTAGTTTGTTTCTCTGTATAATTTAAGTAGGTTTTGAGGTTAGTGAATGTTTTTAAGAAGAAGAAATTGCAAATTGTAGAAGAGATAAAAGTGGCTTTGCTATGTGTTTTATTACGCATGTGATAACAATTTCTACTAAAAAAACAAAATAATGAGCATACAGTGTGTTACAACGAGTAAGTAGAAGATAGTGTCTTTGGTGTGTTCAATACGATTTGAATACGGTAGACATTTCCATGCCACAAATTTTTATGTTTTAGCATTTTTTTCCTTCTTCAAAAGCAGTTTCAATCAGTGTATGTTTGCTAACAATTGCGTTTAAGGGTGACGGAGGAATCTTTAACTTCCACGCTATATCCGCATGTTTCACATTTGGATTGCAATCTACTTATTCAAGTATTTTCAGCTGTTGATTATTTGCCGCACTTTCTTTCTCCATTGCAAACGAAAAGTTGTATGTTTGGTTAACATTCAACAGTAGAAGCCATTGTTGGCATTTACCACGCCAAGACGACACCAAAGCTTAAATTTCTATAAAAATTATAAATAAATTCCTTGTAGTTTTTTTGATGCATTTACATAAAACAAAGATGGGATCCTGTATAATAATTTTAGATCAAATAACTTAGAAAGTGGTGCATAGCGGAATTACAGCACAGCGCAGCTGGAGAGTAGCAGCAGCAGCAGTCTGTCATTAGATGCCTTATCAACTGCTCACAGCACTTTAGTTGCATTAGATTATTCACATGTAACTTAAACTTGGCATAAAATTGAGTAACATTTGAACTTTGAATCTTATCCTATGGAAGGCAACTTAAGTACAAGTTAAATGTGCACTTTTTCCCCTTCAGGCTCACGTGAATATAATCTGATTATTATTGCATTATTGGTTGATGTAATAAATGAATTTAGTTCTAAGGTAAGAGGGATCCCTTTCGCGTTGCAGTATCTTGCCTTAAAATGCTCACTATGTTCAAAACCACTTCTGGATTATTCATGGCATTAGTACTTTGTAGCACACGATCACTGTTCATGGGTGGTACTTTGGGATTTTTTTTTTCAACACGCATCTCACAGTTTTAGGTCTGGTGACAAAGTTAAGTTCTCCATTTTTAAGTTTATAAGCATATTGCGGGTAACTAAGCTTAATGCTTCTACCTTGTGTTATGTAAAGAAACACTAGTCATAGCTACGTTACTTCAGTTCAATCATTATGCTAAGAGTGAACTTCTAACGCAAAAAGCTAAACACAAAATAACATTTAAAATAAAACAGCAGAGAGAGGCTTCATAGAATATCAGATTCCAGTTTTTAAGTTACACCGGAAGTGATAGCCTATCACATTCATACAGCATAACGCATTGGCCGGCATGGCATGCTGCCTACGTGTAAAGCTCTCCATCAGCAGTCTATGTTCTATAACGTTGCACTTGACAGCTAGTGTTTAAGTTGGTACACTCGCAAAAAAACAGATGAAAAGCTTCAACTGTTTGACTTCCTAAGCCAATCACAAGGCAGCATTCCAAATTGTCGATGACAAAGCGGAACCGGATCTAGAATCGGCTCTGTTGCCAGATGTAACTATTCCCAACCACGTGCTTCAGTTTGTGAATCTCTAGCACGAGCGTTGAGTTGTTCTTTGCAAGCTACATATTGTTCATTGTTATTTATATTTGTGCTTATTGTTTGATAGTTTTGTTATTGTTCGTTTATACATATATATATGTATATTTTATATGTATTTCATTCATATTATTTATTTAAACAAAACTTAAGTGCGACAATGTCTGAAAAATGACGCCGATCGCCGAGTGATGATTCAGGAAGTGAAAAACTTTTGCACCGAGGTGTGCCAGTTAATAGTCAGGCATTGGAACTATTAAGCAGAACCCGCAAATTCTTTGAACAGGAAAAGGAATACATGAAGCTTCATGGCAATCCCTCTATTTCTGCTGATAAAGCCGTACAACGAACTGCTGCAGCTCTTGGACTAAGCACGGGAACTGTTGTTCACAAGACTACGGTGGACGCGGCTTCGTGGAAGAAGAAAGTAGATCATGTGAATAAGTTAATACGAAAAGCACAAGAAATAGACGGAATTATTAGTGACTGTGAACCATTGATGATATGCCTTGGTGAAGATGATGATGACGACGACAACAACGGGGATTTGGATGGAATTGAGCCATTGCAGTTTTAAATGCATGAGAGAAAATAACTTTGTTATGGCATGCTTATAATTTGTTTTATTTCTCCTCATTGTAGCAGGAAGTTTGTATTATTTTGTTTCTAATTGTGAAAAGTGCGTAATTTATTCTACATATGCTGCAATGTTTATGCAGAGTTATTTTCAATTAACAATACGAAATAATTATTATTCATTGACGTTCGCTACTTACGTACACTTTTTGTATGCGGCTTAGACATGATAGAAAGGAGAACAATCAGCTGTTGTTATTTACTAGCCACTCTGGCAACGTCGCAGCCATAATGTAGCCAACCTTACGCGAAGCCACACGAACTGTCAAGTGCAAAGATACAGCGGCGGGGGTATAAAACCCTACGCATTAACACAAAAAAAACTGTTTAAAAGTGTACTACTAAGGAAAATCCCATCATGATATTAACAGATTTAAAACAAAATATATCACAGATTCCACCTGTATTTTTTCCACATTTTAATATTAGGGGGTTAAATATGATATTGCAGTTTAAAATATTCATACTTAAAGTGATTGTTTTTATATTCTGAAAAAATAGTATTTCATATAAGGAAAACCTCAATGTTTTTATCTACAAAATAGTGTATTGTTCTTATCCCTGACCATTCTGTATTACGAGAATAAATTACTTTTATGTAACGTTGTGCGCATATAAGAAAAATGTTAAATACCCTGTAAATCCTAAAATAATTTGATTTTCCGCAAAATATAAAATACATGTTGATTTATTTTGTGTGTGAAACACGTAAACTAAAATTCAGAGAAAGTGATGTTTTATGTGTGTTCGGTTTGATGTGTAATGACTCAAATGTATCCACCCATGTCAGTCTCTATGATTATGTATGTTTAGTTATGCTCATAATGTTTACATTACTATGGCTGTTAAATTTTAAAAGAATCTTTTAATACCACTCTGCATAGATACCTTTGTTACTTATTTCTATGTTTTAAGAGCTTCAGTGTTTCTGTTTTATGAACTTAGTCAAAATGTTTTGGTTTAAAATTTGCAACTGTCAAAAATTAATTCTAGTTTCCTTCTCTTTTTTGTTTGTTAGTAATGTTTAAAGTGAGACTTCTGATACATGAAATGAAGTGGTAATTGGGAAAGGAAATTTAGGAAGGCCAAGTTTAGGATACCTTCCTAGCATTTGCCAGTTATGAGGATTGAGGAAAACTTGGAAAAAACCTGTCAGGGAGGACAGTCCTGGTGGTATTCAATGCAGATCTCCCATACATAAGTCTATGACTTAACGAACTTGGCTATCCCAGAGTATTAACTCTGTAAGTGGCAGTTGCCAATTGCCAAAGTTTTCAAAAACTGAAAACCAATATTAATTTTATGCATTTGTATTGTTTAGAGACATAATGATGTAAAAAATCTGATGTGTTAGTCACATACTTTCTCTACTCTTGTACAAACTATTTTTACAAACACTTATTCTCTGTATGCTTCATGTAAATCGAGATATCAAGATGTTAATCTTATTGCTAATTTTCTTGTAGATGCAAAGGGAATTGGTAGGCTTTAAGCAATAGTAAAATATTTTAAGAGCTGGTTGCTATGTGGAGTATTCCATTCTCTTTGTATTACCAGGACAAAAAAATGAATAACGAATTTGAGAAAAAGTATAAGTATTGGAAAATTTAAGGGAGTAACAAGTAATATCTCGAAAATGGTACACTCAACAAAAAAATGTATATGACATAAATTGTGTATTTTAATGCGATCTACATTTTTTGTGTAATAAAATTTTGTCTATCTCTTATGGTTTACCAGTTATGCAAAAGTATTTTCACAATGAAGAATACTTTTGGAGACATTCCCAGAAAATTCAAGATATATTTGACATGAAAATATCTTAAACATATGATATTTTAATCAAAATCGTTAGAGCCATTTTTGAGAAAATTAAAATTTTTGAAAAATGTTCATGTAAAGGGTATTCTGGGGTGGGGGGGATTTTCTTGAAAACCTTCGTGTCGCATCTCTGGAAGATACTGAACCTAAATACCAAGTTTGGTATTTATCCGACTGTTCGTTTCTTAGTTATGCTGTTCACAGACACACACACGGACAGGTTTTCAAAAATGCTTTTTTTGGATTCAGGGGGTCTCAAAACATATATTTCCGGTGAAATCTCGGTATAAAATTTTTGGGTGGAATACAATACTTCCCCTACTTACTATACGTTGTAGAGAAAGTAAAAATTAAAAAAGCATAATTCAGGTGCTAGTGGGTTAAATAAACCTTTACACTTTATAAAGAGAGTAAATGGTAATTTTATACCACAAAAGACCAAAATTGAAATTTAAAAACAAGAAATAAATAAAATTAAGTAATTTTAACATTAACACATACCTTAATACTCAATCTTTAAAAATAACAACAAACTGAGTAAAACAGATGACCTGTTATATGTAAATCTTGGCAGAAAAAACATTTTCCAGCAAAATAACAAGGTTTATGCTGCACGTACAGTTCAGTAAAATTGTGATTCCTACTATAATAAAATGAAACATGAAATGCAAAATTGTTTCAGCTTTACAAATTTGAAAAATATTAATGGATATCCAATGGAGTTAGTCATTTTCACAGTGTATACAAAAATACTATTATTTTCAGATAAGCACCTTGTTTTACCCCCATTGTGTGAGGTATAGCTTTGGTTATTGCCAGTTTCACTCTGAAGAATATTTGTTTTATAGTAGAAGCGTCCAAGGGTCATCCTCAGTTTATAGAGAGCTGATTCTGTGAAGGAGATTATAAATGTAAGAGCAATGTGATTAGCTGCTTTAGTCCTGTGACTTCATTCTTATGTCCCTCTGTTGCTTTCTGTTTCTTGTGTATAGACATTCACACTCGTCAGTATTAATGTTTCTTTACACCAAATGCTACATGCAGTAAGTGTCCAAACGTAATCTTCCTTCATTTTCTGTCAGGTACAGAAGATCTGCCATCGTCTGCTCACAGATTGCTTCCTCTGCCTTCTCAAACATCTATCAAACAAAACATTCAAATATCTCTTAATATTGAGGCAGTATTTTAATACCTAAATAATTTCAATTGTATTTTACAATAACAGCCCGCCTTGAAACAGTATGTATGTAATAATTATTTAAAATGTATGCACGAGGGTAATCCCAAAAGTAAGGTCTTCAATTTTTTTTAAAATACAAAGAAACTTTTATTGACAACAAATGGTACATAGTTTTGAAGCTTTAACATTTGTCTATTTTTCCACATAATCGTCATTTCGGTCAATGCATTTTTGTAGACGCTGTGGCAGTTTTTGTATGCCCATGTCATACCAGCTTGCCGCCATGCTCTTGAAAAAGTGATGGACCTCATTTTTCACTTCATCGTCACCGAAGCGCCTTCCAGCCAAATGTTCTTTCAACTGGGGACACAAGTGGTAGTCACTGGGTGCTAAGTCCGGACTATAGGGTGGATGTGTGATGGTTTCCCATCCAAACTGTTGCAGTTGCAAAAGATTCATGGTTTGACGGGCGGTGTGGGGGCGAGCATTGTCATGGAGAAGGCTTATGTCCTTGCTCAACATTCCTCTTCTACGGTTCTGAATTACCCGTCTGAGTTTTTTTAATGTCTGACAATACCTGTCGGCATTTATTGTTGTCCCAGGATCCATAAAGTCGACCAACAATTTCCCCTTTCGATCTCAAAACACAGTTGCCATGACTTTACCGGCAGACTGTGTTCTCTTGAATTTTTGCGGCTTGGGTGAACCGGAATGCTGCCACTCACGTGATTGTTGTTTGGTCTCAGGTGTGAAGTGGAAAGCCCAGGTTTCATCACTCGTGACTATTGAATCCAAAAGGTTGTCCTTTTCATCTGCATAGCATTGAAGAAATTGGCGGGAAGTTTCAGCTCGTTGCCTTTTGTGATCTTCTGTCAGCATTCTTGGGACCCATCTTGCGCACACCTTCCGAAATTTCAACTCTTCAATCAAAGTCCGATGAATAGTGCTTCGAGAAATCTCAGGAACAACAATGCAGAGCTCATCGAGAGTGATCCGCCGATCTTGAAGCACGATTTGTTCAACCTTTGCGATTGTTTCGTCAGAAATGGACGGTCTCCCGCTTCTTTCCTCGTCATGAATTTGCATATTCCCTACACCACTTGCAGACATTTTTGACATCCATACAAGACTCTCCATACACTTCCATCAACTGTCGATGAATTTTGACAGGTTTAACCACTTTTGCACTAAAAAAGCGAATAACTGCGCGAACTTCGCACCTGGCGTTAGTGGCTAACGGGAGCTCCATTATAACTGGCTGCCAAGCCAAGACTGAGGGCGCTAAGGGATGTGTGGTGGTTTCTGAAGAGAGTGGAGGGAGGAAGGTAAAAAGCAGTATGGCCAACATCCACACAAACAGTTTCCCTGCGATCCCAGCGCTTTGGAGACCTTACTTTTGGGATTACCCTCGTAACAGTCATTGCAAGTGCTTATTTTTATTGTAAACATGTTTTATTAATGTTACGTGAATACATTATATACTTTAATAATGCAAGAGCTGTGAGAATAATAAGTTTTGAGTTGCTAACAATGAGGTAATAATGAGATAACCTTGTAGCAATAGTGAGTTAGAGTTTGAAAAGTTACCAGTCATGATTATATTAAAGATAAGGTAAATTCAGTAACAGTTTAAACTTAGCCAATCAATAGCATAGTCTATTGGACTATGAGGCAGTATTTTAATGCCTAAATGATATTAATTGTATTTTTTATTAATTAAATTCAGTAACAGCCCACCTAGAAAACAATGTGTATATAATTATTATATAAATTGTATATAAAGTCATTGTAAATACTTATTTATTATTGTAAATGCATTTATTAGTGATATGTAAATGTTTATATACTCTAATAGTGTAAAAACTGTGAGAATACTATGTTTTAGGATATTAATAATGAGGCAATAATGTAATTTTGGTGACAATAATGTGTCTGGAGTTTTAAAAAAAATACTGGTTATGAAAAAGATCAGTAAT
This sequence comes from Deroplatys truncata, assembly GCA_030765065.1. Classification (NCBI taxonomy): domain Eukaryota; kingdom Metazoa; phylum Arthropoda; class Insecta; order Mantodea; family Mantidae; genus Deroplatys; species Deroplatys truncata. The sequence goes on along the minus strand of CM060975.1, from coordinate 297,640,146 downwards.
AACGTAATTTTGCTTACAGTTTGGAATTAGCCATCAAAAGTAAAGAAAGATTTTTAGTTTGAATACTTAAATTCTATTGGACTAGAATTAGCCAATAAGAGAACAGCATTACCGACGCTAAAGCTTTTTACCATTGAATCTAGTCAGTCTTGGGCAAGATGTAGTGAACAGCAGACGTAATGGTCTCGGGCAAGACATTAGACAGAGCAGACGTGAAAGTTGTGAGTAAAAATGTTGTAAAGTATAAATGATAAAATTTGTGTTCTCCACCAAAAATGTATTAAGTGCTCACAGTTTTATTTTATAAAGTGTTGTGTTTATAAAAATGTCCAAAACATAAAGTGAAATAAAAAGAAGTAAAAAATTAAAAAGTAAATTGTGTGGCGTCTTATAATTTGAGTCCTATCACAACCCTGCAAGAACTCGTGTTTCTATAGTGCGACTGAAAGCAGCCGAGGCAAATAACTTTAATAATATTACGTAAAAACAAGCATCATCTTCACTATAAAGTTTGGCGTCCTAAAAATCAAACAACATCAAAGTGTATCTTCATTACGTAACCTAAATAACTTCTTCATAAGTGACGCAAAACGTGGGGCAGATAAACATAAAGCACCTCAATAACTGACTACATCTTCAACTAGAATTAGCCAATCAGAGACTTGAAATACCGAAGCTTACGGGTTTTTACCGTTGAGAGTTGCTCAGTTACTGGTTAACCTTGGTAGTGATCAAACGGAACATGTGTTCTCTACGAGTGAATCATAAAATATGTATACGCGTTAAGTGAAAGTATTGAAGATTCTCACAGTTCTTAAAAAGTATAGTTCTTTATAAAAATGTGCAAGAATTAATAAAAGAAGTGAATTTAAAAAGTTAAATTCTGTGTTGTCTACATTCTTGTTACACTGCGCCCTGCATAAGATATACGTGACTCTACAAACAAGACTGACGCAGCCGAGGCAAATTCAAACATAAATAATCTATAGAAGCAGTGTTAATAACAAAGTTAAATATTACAGTGTAAAACTTGAGTGTAATAATAAAAAGACATCTTGAATCAGCTTCTCGTATGTAGCAGCATATGGCGTAATAACAGTAACTATTACGTAATCAACAAATTCAAAACTGACGCCCAAAGCGTGTTGTTTTTGCAAACTTCCATAAATGCAAGTTAAATAAAATATTATGTAACAACAACACATCTTCTTCAAGCAACTAATATTTTTATGCAACAATAATCTACTTCAATATTACTTTAATTCTGACAGTGATTATCTGTAAACAATTAATACCTTCCTTCAGTTACCATCAAGGAATGTGTGGGAAGGTAGAGGATGCTCATTCAGGAATAGGTATCAGTGTTACCAGATGTAGGTACATTTCCTAAATACGAGGGTTGGAACTTAAATAGTGGCAACTATTTATTTACAGCCGATACAAAAGAGTTACATGTTAGCAACCTTTACTGCCCTTCAATGTAGTCACCAGCGTTGTGTATAACCCGTTGCCAGTGATGTGAAGTCGTAGTATACCTTTAACAGAGCCTGTTCTGTTGATAGTGCGAATGGATAGGCCTACTGCCTGACGAATCTTTGGAACAGTTCTGAAGCAAATGCCACAAAGTGGTACCTTCATCTTCGGAATCAAATCAAAGTCACAAGGACTAAGTCCGGGGAGTATAGTGGATGTTACAGCACTTCCCAGCCTCATCGACCGAACAAATCAGCCACAGCTTGCGCTGTATGCGCCTGAGCATTGTCATGCAAAACGATGGGTGGATTCTGCAGAAAGTGTTGCCGCTTCTTTCTCACGGCTGGTCGCAGGTAGTGCTCCAAAAACGAATGGTAACACTGTGCATTGACAGTCTGCCGTGGAGGAATGTAATGCATTAGGATAACACCATTACAGTCATACACGAGAATCACCATAACTTTCACAATGCTGGGGCTCTGTCAAACTTTCGATTTTTGTGGCGACCCATAGTGACGCCATTCGTTCGAATGGTGTTTCAGTTTTGGCTCATAAGAGTTGGTCCATGTCTCATCCAGCGTTATGATATGGCATAAGAAAGCCTCTCCTTTGCGCTCATAGTGCTGCAAGTGTGTCCTAGCAGCGTCGTAATGCAACCATTTCTGCATTTCCATCAAATCATGCAGAACCCATCATGATGCAATTTTTCGCATGCCCAGCCGTTCCTTCAGGGTGTGAAGCACAGTCGTATGTCTAATCCGGTTTCTTGGGCGAGCTCACAATCGTCTGGCATCGATCACTGTTCAGCAACACGGCAAGAGCATGCACTTCTTCTGACGCTAGGACAACCTGCCCAATGCATGTCTGCCACAGTTTACCGACTATCGTTGAAGGCTTTTACCCAATGTGCCACTGTTTTGTAAGGCAATGCAGATTCCCCGCAAGCCTCTTAAGATCTTGATAACACTGCCGTGCTGTACAACTTCTGGCACATTCAATCTTGATCCAACTCCGTGTTCCTGTTTCGAAAACATCGTGACATTACGTTAGACTGCTAGCTCACAAGTGACTCTGTTTCTCTCGACTGTGCGCATGCAGGTGAAGTAGGAAGGGAGAGTCCATTTGCTCTGAGGTAAGGTAGGTATGTAACTAGCATGAGCTATCAGTGACAATATTAGATTCCGTTGCATAGCGTCTCTATAGCAGTGTTGCCACTATTTAAGTTCCAACTCTCATATACAGACATTTATGCTTTGCTGATAAAGGTAGGGACAACAATGGGAGGCAGTATAAAGCATAGTGTGTTTCTTAAAAATTTGAATAATAACTTGAAAATAACTTTCAATGCCAGCATTATTATTGATAAATAATTGTTCTTCCGCACACTCTTGTGTGTGGGCTTATGTTGGACAGGTAGAATCAGATTGAAAAATTCAATGCCATAGCCAGAATTTGAACCATGGTCTTCGAATTAACATGCTAGGGGTATTTTTAGGGCAATTAAGGAATAATCGGATATGGAGCTTAAGAAAGGAACGAGACAGTGATTATGGCTTAGAAAATAATCTCAGTTGGAAAATTAGATACATTATAGTGGCTCTATAGGAGGTTAATATATGGGAGAGCCAAGCTTCAGTTATACTAGAATTTAGGTGTGTTCTTTGTACAGTAGAATCTCGTTCGCACATTTTTGCAGGGACCTAAGGATTTGGACATCATAGGCGGGAAAACGTGTTAACGAAAATGCAAAATATGCAATTTAAGAACATAGTTATGTAATAAAATCTAATAATTACTACATCTACATGGGTAATTGAAATCGATTTTGAGTACAATCCGTGCTGAATTCAATGTGTGTTCAAATGGATTTGGATACACAAAGCCTGAGAATAAATAATTCAAGCTTTTATGTTGGTCAACTTGGACTTTTGAGGTTATGAATGTTTTTGAGAAAATAAATTGCGAATTATGGAAGCGACAAGAGTGGCTTCTCTGTGCGTTTTATTATACATGTGATAACAATTTCCGCTAAAAAAGAAAAAAAAATTATGAGCGTATTCAATACGATTTGAATGCGGTAAGTGTTTCCAGGCAACAAATTTCGTTCTGATCCACTTTTGATCCTATTTTACAAGAGGAAAGTTTTGTTTTTGCATTTTTCCCTTCTTTAAAAGCAGTTTTAATCAATTTAGGTTTGCTAACAATTGTGTTTAAGGTTGACGGAGGAATGTTTAACTTCCGCACTATATCCACATGTTTCATATTTGGATTGTGATCTATTTCAAGGATTTTCAGTTTTTCACTATTGGTTATTTACTACACTTTCTTTTTTTCATTGCAAATGAAAAGTTAAAATACAATCTACGTATGTTTGGTCAACACTCAACAGTAGAAACTATCGTTGGTGTTTACCACACCAAGGTAAAGCATTCTCTATCCCGCCCACACAAATCGTGTCTTACAAATATTTACATACATGCATGTGATTGGCTGCCGGTATCCACCCTATGACCGAGGATTGACAAAGTAGCCAATCAGGACGTCAAACTTTGAATGTGTTAAGCGCCTTCTCCCACTGGACCGATCAAGGATTGGCCAAAACAGTGAATGAGGACGTCAAACTTCAAACGTAGTAAGTGGGACCGGGAAAACGCACTAAGCAAACGTTATTTATTACATTTGGTGATTTGGTACCGGGACTTTTATAATTGAACGTAATACACGGGAAAACGTGTTAATGAGGAAAGTGCTAACAAGATTTCGCTGTAATAGTATACTTATTACAGTTAAATAAATTCAAAGAACTGGCCAGAGAAACCAAACATCTTTGCGCGCATAATAGAGCAATCATTGATACCCCTGCCCTAATTGTTTCCACAGGTAGCACCTGCACCTTATTCCACATTCAGGAGGTCTCGGGTTCAAATCCTATACACTGGCCAATCTGCTTGGGATTTCTTTTATGTTTTCTCTCAAATAAATATGGAATTGAACACCAGTGTCATGACACTAAAGTTTCACTACTGAATGGCAATAAAGTATATGCTGCACATTGTCAACTACGCAGCCTTCACCACTTATTCCAGCAGGTGGCACAGGAGGAAGACTACAGAACTAAGGTGACAAAGTTTAAAAATGTGCCTAAAGCCATGACGGGCAGATGGTAGCTTCAACAGGTGTCCAACAGAGAACTTAGTGCTAGGCAACTGTATCTCTGATGAGCAAATGGCAACTTTGATACATGTCCACAGAGACCTTAGTGCTAGGCAACTGTATCTCTGCTTCTACACATGCCGGGCAGATGGCATTAGGGTGTCATTCTGATTTCATTATCTGTAGACAGATGGCAGAGCATTTGCTATTACCGTCTATTTTAATTTTTTTCTATTGTTTTAAACTTAAGGTAGAATGTTGGGTCGTTATACTAAATATCCATTGTGGTATTTAATTTAGTGACTAAGGGGGGAGAGGAACATGCATGCACAATCACACACATGCACACAAAAAATCAGTCAAATTGGTTGGCCCACAGAGTTTGAACCCAGGACCTCCTAAATGCAGGCCATGGATGTTGGCACCTGAGCCAACTGTAATCTTAGTTGAAGCTCCATATCACGAAGTAGAAGTGGAACTCCTTACTATGACATCATGGTTGCAAAACAGAGATGTTTACAAACTCTATATGTATGTCAGAATTGTACAAGCTGATTGAAATAAACAAAGCTAAAGCGCGTTTAAAGTAGAGACATTTTTAATGTTTTTGGACAACACTGTCCTTCATTTACCCCATACATGTGTGATCTGAATCCTATAGAACCAGCTTGGTGAAACAAATACTTGGGGAATAGAAGTAACAGGTGACTTATCGCTGTAGAAATGACCAAAGCAGAATAGCAGAGTGTTTTGCAAATATGTAGACGAGGTAGAAAATCTGAGAGAAGGATGCTATACTGCTAAAGATCTTGATAGTATTGTCCTTTTACTGGGAGATGTGAGCAGCAATTCATTTTGCTCTTCCTCCTCCAGCTAAAATGAGCCCAGCTGCAAAGAGTTGACCACTCCGCTTGAAATGAGTGTATTTTGTTCATAAGCTAAATATAGTGCATCATACTGATTAACTTTTAACTTTAGGTTTTGCGATCATTTAGTGACTTCTTTGCTTTAATATAACAGAATACATAGGTACTACATAGTTGGCACTACTGCCATAAGCCTAGCTAAAGAAGCGAGTCCAGCTTCAGGTCTCACAATGTAGCTGGAATTACTTAATAAACTGCCAAATGATCGCATTACTGCCCAAGACAAAGAGCTGGTGGACAGATTTTCTTCACAATTTATGGCGTGTTCACCTTATTTGGTAGACCACTGCGATGTTCATCTTGGCACCTTGTACGGCCTAGCTTAAACTCTGCCACCCAATATTTTACTGTTGTAAATGAAGGAGCAGACTCCCCCAGAGTAGAATCTAGCTCAGCTTTAATATTAGTTGGACTAAGACCTTTCAAATTAAAGTATTGTATCACATAATAATGACCAGTTTTATCCATGTTTACAAATTCGCTGTGAGGGTTCACTATTAATGGCCACCAACCAATTACTAAACAACATAGCATCGTCAAACTTCAAACTTAAGCTTTATAAGGTTGGTACTTTCTACCATAGTCATTTGTTTGAAACAACAACCACTATCTATACATCAGGTTGGGTACTTCTGGGACTGCCCTCGTGTATATATATAAAGATTGCTTTCTTCATTCTTTTATGGATCATTGGAAATTGTTCAATGGGAGAAATTTCATTGCAAATGAAAAATTTAACACACATATTCTTTACAAGAGCAAAAAAAAAAAATATTGTGGGGTGCTATCACAAACAGACAAACAAAACAAAACGAAACGAACTCTTAATGGAAAAGGGGACAGAAGGTGTTTGGCAGGAAGCAATTTTGAGGTTTATCGGCTCATACAGGCCTATTGTCTAATATTTTTGTGCAATAAAAATATAAATCACATTCTCTTCAAAAAAATACTACCCTAAAGGGAGAAGGGGTGGAAAGTGCTTAATGGGGGAAATTTTAAGGGCCATTCAACATGAATGGGGCTGTTTTCTCAATAATAAAAGGATAAGTATTGCTCTCTTCATTATTCTAGGATTGGTAATATGAAAAACCACTCCAATTCAAGATGGGGTTGAAAAATGTAGGATGGGAGAGAATTTGGAGGATTTTCAGTATGAAAGGGAAATTTTCCACAATGAAAGTGAGGTGGTCAAATTAAAATAATTGAATATCAGCAATATTGTAATTGCTTTATCTCATTTAAGTGTAAATAAAGAAATATTTGGAAAACTGGTGTTTTGCCAAAACCAGCAAAGGCCCAGTCTATGCCAGGTATTTCTGTTAGTCTTTATATAAAATTTTTACTGGAGAGCAAACAGAACATTTAATACTTACTCCTCTAAATTTGTAGTCCACAGGTGGATGCTTGAACTTTGGACCAAAATTGACAGACACTGTTGCACTTTTATGCAGTGAGAGTGTAGGATAGTAATGGCCACCATATATATCTGTGAATGCCACACCCTGATATGCACCATTCTTAAAGAATATGAGCTGACTGCCAGGTAGAACTTTTAGACTCTTTAAACTCTCTGAGACTCTGTCCTTTTCTTCATAATACAGGTGACTCTTGAATTTCACTAAAGGCTGTAAGGAGAAAGTAAGTACATTACTAAATCAGTCACATATTTTTAACTAATTAACAAGAAAATGCAAAGCTGAAATCCAAGTTACAAAATTTTCAACTTAATTTTTCCTCATTTGCATCCTATAATGCTCTATCAAGCCTACAGTTCAAATCCTGCCAGAACCATCCTCCCTGACCAAGTTTTTTTCCGTGTTTTCTTAAGTCTTCTTAACTGGCAAATGCCACAAATACCGCTGCTGTAACGTTGCACTTGACAGCTAGTGTTTAAGTTGGTACACTTGCAAAAAAACAGATGAAAAGCTTCAACCATTTGACTTCCTAAGCCAATCACAAGGCAGCATTCCGGATGGTCGATAACAAAGCGGAACCGGAACTAGAATCAGCTCTGTTGCCGGATGTAACTATTCTCAACCACGTGCTTCAGTTTGTAAATCTCTAGCATGAGCGTCGAGTTGTTCTTTGCAAGCTACATATTGTTCATTGTTATTTATATTTATCTATTTTATATATATTTCATTCATATTATTTATTTAAACAAAACTTAAGTGCGACAATGTCTGAAAAATGCCGCCAATCACCAAGTGATGATTCACGAAGTGAAAATCCTTTGCGTCGAGGTGTGCCACTTAATAGTCAGGCATTGGAACTATTAAGGAGAACCCGGGAATTCTTTGAACAGGAAAAGGAGTACGTGAAGCTTCATGACAATCCCTCTATTTCTGCTGATAGAGCCATACAACAAACTGCAACAGCTCTTGGACTAAGCATGAGAACTGTTATTCACAAGGCTACAGTGGACGCGGCTTCATGGAAGAAGAAAGTAGATCATGTGAATAAGCTAATACGAAAAACACAAGAAATAGACGGAATTATTAGTGGCTGTGAACCATTGATGATATGCCTTGGTGATGGTGAAGATGATAATGATGATTCCGAGGATGATGACGACGACAACGGGGATTTGGATGGAATTGAGCCATTGCAGTTTTAAATGGGTGAGTGAAAATAACTTTGTTATGGCATACTTATAATTTGTTTTATTTCTCCTCATTGTAGCAGGAAGTTTGTATTGTTTTGTTTCTATATTGTCAAAAGTGCGTAATTTATTCTACATATTTATGCAGAGTTATTTTCAATTAACAATAATAATACGAAATAGTTATTATTCATTGACGTTCGCTACTTACATACACTTTTTGTATGCGGCTTAGACACGATAGAAAGGAGAACAATCAGCTGTTGTTGTTTACTAGCCACTTTGGCAACGTCGCAACCACAATGTAGCCAACCTTATGCGAAGCCACACGAATTGTCAAGTGCAAAGATACAGCGGCAGGGGTATAAGTATCCTAAATTTAGGCCTGGAAAATTTCTTTTCCCAATTAACATTTCATTTATCATCAGGGTCCACTGCCTATGGCACTGTATGTAGTAGAAATGGCCATTAAACACCATCAAAAAACAAAAATCTATGAATATGTACTGCTAAAGTCTGGTTTTGAAATGGGAAACAATTAGTCAAAATGCACTCACTGCAGTAAAAATTTCTCATTAGAAGAAAAGCTGACAGCTCCTAAAGTTAGTGGCACTTTTCATAGCTCTTCTTCTAACTTACAACACTTAGGGTAGCTTGCATCATGTTGGAGTAAATTACTTCGGAAGTAATGTTTACTAAAGAAGTCCGTACTACAGAAGTAGCTTACTACGGGAACAATTTAGTCCGGAAGTAACATAGGAGAGCTCGAATACAATTTACTCTTTTAGTTACGCCTACAGAAGCAAGAGCTCATTAGTCCCAGAGGTATTATTTTGTTTACGCGATTTACTTGACACAGTCATGGATAAGGTTGTGTGCAATAGGAAAAGGGGGAAAACGTCAGTGAAAGAGATAAATAAAAGCCACAAATATGAGTGTAAAAAACATGTTCTAAAGATGCTGAAAGAGAAATGGTGAAAAGTCATGACAGATGAGTTAAAGAGGAGCTTAAAATTCTGGAAACAATGTTTCTAATACTCATTTTGCATCACAGATCACTTGCATGTTGATGGAAAAATACACATTCTGATTTCGGAAAATTTCACCATATTCACGGACGGGGACAAAATAGCAACACGGCTGCGGTCCACTCCCCCCATAACGTGAGAGAAATCTGCAAAAGTGAAGAAGAATTGCCTTGTATTTTCTGAACACTCATGTATATTTATAATCAAAAGCACTTGTAACAACGCAATGAAATGCACGACCAGCAGACGCATGATGAACATTTATAAGATCGCCTATAATACCGGGATTACGATGAACTTTACTTAACTAACAATAAAGTTAAGAAATGTTGGTAAACTAAAGGTCTAATTGGCATTCACCTAACATAATGGGAATGACTCTTGATTGATAGTTCTTTTATTACTTTGAGTTAGCGCTTCAAGCCAATTGGTTCTAATTATCATGTGACATCAAACTTGATGTAACAGGAAGGAAAAGTTTGACATTGCCAAACTCTTAAGTTACATCGCGTTAAGTCAATCCTAAATATCTCCATTTAATACAGTGTTAGACTGTTACATAACGTTAAATTCATTGTAATGCCAGCTTAAGCATCTGAAATGTTCCAGTACGAAACACTCGCAGGACGCATAACAATAATTGCAGTTTGGGTGATACAGCTGAATTCCGCCTAAGTTTTGTTGAAAATGCTCTCCAAGCATGTTCAAAAGACATGTAAAAGATTCTTTCCTAATATCGAAATGTTTGTTGAACTTTCTCTCTCTGTATAAGTATCATATGGTTCTCGCATACCACTATCGCATTCCTGTTGTTTTCTGCGTCAAGATCAATGTAACGCAAGTAATCGCTATTTTCTTCATTGAGATCATCAATGTATTCTAAGTAATCCCTGAACATGTCAAAAACATCTTCCTGCAAATACGATACAGTATTCTGGTTCAATCGACAGATTAGTTACTCCATCCAGGTCATGAAAGTAAATTCTAACCTGTAATTGTGCTCTATTTAATTCCATATTAACATATAACATGACGGTGCTCTCCAACATTTACTTCTACGGTAATTTACGAGGGTGGTCTAAAAAGTTTCCAACCTCAACATGAAGATGGCAGCACTCGTAAATAAAAGCTAGTGAATTTCGTTGTTCATCTGTTGACAGTTACTCACCAAAGTTTCAGCCATTTTGGACGCTCAGTTGTTATGTAACAGTCGTTTGAGTGAGGTGATGTGAGTGTTTTTATGAAAATGGATAAAATCGAGTATCGAGCTGTCATTAAATATTTGTTTTTGAAAGGCAATACGCCTACGCAAATCAAAGTTGAGTTGGATTCTGTGTATGGGGACTCTGCACCACAGTGAAATTTTGGGCAGTGAATATAAATGTGGCCGTAAGACCTTGGGAGACAATGAATGTTCGGGACGTCCAAAAATTGCAACTACCGAGGAAAACATCGCCAAAGTTCACCAAATGGTGCTAGACGACCGCCGAAAAGTGAGAGAGATGAACATGTCAAAAGAACGTGTTTGTCACATATTAAATCAACATTTAGACATGAGAAAGCTGTCCGCGCGTTAGGTGCCGTGTTTGCTCATGTTTGCTCGAATGAACATTTCCAACGCTCTGTTGGCGCAATAAATCCGAGTTTTGCGCCGATTAATTACTGTAGATGAAACTTGGATACACCATTATACGCCCAAAACAAAAATACAGTCCAAACAGTGGACTGCAAAGGAGGATCCAGCTCCAAAAAAAGCAAAACTATTTTTTCGGCTGGGAAAGTGATGGCGACTTTTTTTTGGGGGATAGTCATGGAGTTATTTTAATCGATTATCTTCAAAAAGGAAAAACCATTACAGGAGCATACTATGCATCATTACTTGACAAGCTGAAGGTAGAACTTGCGGAAAAAGAAAATCCTGTTTCACCAAGACAACGCACCGTCTCACACCTCAGCAGTTGCAATGGCGAAAATCCATGAATTACGGTTTGAACTGCTTGATCATCTGCCTTACCAGATCTAGTCCCAAGCGACTTCTTTTTGTTCCCTCATCTGAAAATTGCACTCGGAGGACAGAGATTTTCGTCAAATGAAGAGGCAATCACCTTCGTGAACAATTATTTTGCAGAGAAAAACACCGAGTACTATTTGGACGGGTTACAGAGATGGGAGCATCGCTGGGAGAAGCGTGTAGAGTTACAAGGAGACTATGTTGAAAAATAAAAAAAAAAAAAAAATTCTGAAAAAATGTCTTGTGCCTTTATTAGGTCGGAAACTTTTCAGACCACCCTCGTAATCTGGGAATATCTGAAAGGAATAAAATGCTTCAGAAGTAGTTTACTCTCATATGGAAGCTGCTGAGTGTTGACTTGAATAGTAGTTTACTACAAACATAGAGCTTATTTTAGGTTGGTGCACAATGCCCTTAATTTCCTAAACGTTCAAGCTAAGTTCCATACAAGAAAGTGGAATTAACATAGGACCTACTAGTGTCATTGGTCTAACTTCTCAATGCATTGTCCATAATTTTTTGAGTACAGTTGGATCCTCCACCATATGTATCCACTTTCCCACCCAAGCATTTTAAGTGATCATTGTGAAGATATGGTAAATTTCCCCTTTTAATAATTCAACAGACATCATCTGAATCACTGCAAGATTTTCCTTAGGTAGAAACTAGCCAGATTTTTGTGTATCATGAATTCGGGTTTCTTGCAGGGGCTTCAAGACTACCACCTCATCCAAATGTATCAATGATTTATTCATTCATACCATTATTGAGTGCATTTGAGGCAGTATTTTATTACCTGAATATTTTCAATTGTATTTTATAATAAGTAAATTCAATAACAGCCCGCCTTGAAACAATATGTATGTAATAATTGTTTAAATGTATGTAACAGTCATTGCATACGCTTATTTTTAATGTAAACATGTTTTATAATGTTATGTGAATACTTTAAAATAAAGAGAGTTGAGGGTTGTTACACTACATCACTAAAATATTCTTACTTGAACGCGTTTTAGGAGATGGCTTGTTCCCATCGTCAGCATGTTCTCAACTGTGAGAATAATAAGTTTTAAGTTGCTAACAATGAGGTAACCTTGTAGCAATAATGAGTTTTAAAGTTTGAAATATTACTAGTCGTGATTAAAGCAACGGTAAGGTAAATTCAGTTACAGTTTAAAATTAGCCAATCAATAGCAAGGAAAAAACTTTAAGTAAAATGCATATATTCTATTGGACTAAAATTAGCCAATCAGAGACTTGAAATACCGAAGCTTACGAGCTTCAACCGTTGAAAGTTGCTCAGTTGCTGGCAAGACTTGGTAGAACAGATGTAAGATGTGTTCTCTATGTGTGAATCGTAAAATATGTATACGCGCTAAGTGAAAGTATTGAAGATTCTCACAGTTCTTAAAAAGTGTAGTGTTTTATAAAAATGTTAAGAATTAATAAAAGAAGTGAATTTAAAAACTTAAATTCTGTGATGTCTACAATCATTGTCATACCGCGCCCTGGCTAAGACACATGACTCTAAAAACATTACTGATGCAGCCGAGGCAAAATTCAAACATAAATAATATATAGAAACAGTGTTAATAAAAAATTTAAATATAGTGTAAAACTTGGAGTGTAATAACAAAAACACATCTTGAAATCAGCTTCTCATACGTAACAGCATATTGCGTAATAACAGTAACTATTACGTAATCAACAAATTCAAACCGACGCCCAAAGCGTGTTCCAGGAACTCCTTAAATGCAACTAAATAAATATTACGTAAAATACAATTACATAAGCATACATCTTCTTCAATTTGGCTCCCATACGTGGGGCAGTTAAAAATTACATAACCAAACAAAACAAAAGCAGCACAACATAACCTTCTTCAAGTTAAATATATTACGTAAGCACATAACTTCTTCAAGTTAGCTCCCATACATGGGGCAGATATAAAATAATTTGCGTAAATAAATACGTAAACAATCAAACTTTCTTCACACTATTGCAATATTTTGCACTACATTTAGCATCCAATACAGAACCACTTGCTAACATGTTCCTCTCCAGTTTCCATAAACTAGTTTCAGTTGGGGCTGCTTTATTAAAGCAAAGAAAGAAGTTTTCTCTGATTTCTTCATATGCTTTTGGCTGACCACACTATAATACACAGATTATATGTGACATAACTAAATTGTTATGGCATCCATAATACTTCCGTGACTCATAACGATCTTACTTGGCTGTGTGTGCAGCTCCTCTATTGCGCATACCTTTTAACACTTTCAAAGCAGCAGTCCCAGCTTCAAACATTCCACTGGGATCCACAATGAAATATATTTAAAATAAAATAAACTCTATTCTTTGTAATTTTAATATTTTAATACATTGTCTTCATTTCCTTTGCTTTAATATGTATTGCTTTCATGTTATCTGCAAAAAAAAAAAAAATCAATATGGCGTGGACTCAGTAGTGCTGCCACTGCATGCAAACACTCTTAAAATCCTGCCATCCGATCAGCATGTAATTGTGGCTCTTCTTTCTCCAAGTGGCTGTTTTTGCAGAGATGGCTGCAGTTCTTTCATGTACAATAATGAATTACAATTTTCGGCCCCTGCTTGTCATTATGTCGGCAGCCTGGTTAACATCAGTAGCCAGTTGTACCAGGTTTCTACAGCGCTCGCCAGGTTACATCCTCTCTGCCAGTATAGGTAGCGCTTGTGCCCACGTCATCATCACCTGACCTTCCTGGTGCCCTGAGCGATGTGTTACCATGAAGAAGAGTTGTGACAGTTAGTTTTCGACGACCGGCAAAGGACTTTTATTGAGCTTCGTGTCTGGGAGTGGCCATCTCCACACCTTTCGGCCTTGTCTAATTATATATAACATATACTTTTGGGATAAGTAAAATTCTAAATTCTTGTAATGTGTCAAGCGCCACTTAAAATCTTATGGAAGCGAATTTATATCATATTATCGCGTGTTAAATTTCATTTCAAATTGGCAAATCTTGTGTGAGAAGGACACATTCAAATACCATGTGCTTCAATTGTAATATATCTCTGTTTCTACATTTGAATGTCAATATATTCAGTGCTTTTGGAGCTGTATGGATTGTTACTTTTATTTAGAGCTGCTTTAAATCCTTGTTCATTTCCTTTAAGCTTAGGTAGTACAATTATTACTCTGGGGGAATGCTTATTTCCAATGCATTCTATAACGGGTCCGGCATCTTATTTTTTAGTTAATTCTTTTGTAAAGTTTTTGTGACATTCTGTGCATCGACTACTTTTAAATCGACCTTGCATGAACATTACATTACACACATTAAACAAGATCTTTTTTTAAAAACTCAAAGATTTAAAATTAAAATGTGGTCAACCAAAAACTGTCGTATGCAACTTTACTATATAGCTAAGATACAGTAGAATCTCGTTAGCACGTTTTTGCAGGGACCTAAGGATTTCGACGTCATAGGCGGGAAAACATGTTAACGAAAATGCAAAATATGCAATTTAAGAACATAGTTGTGTAATAAAATCTAATAATTACTACGTCTCCATGGGTAATTGAAATCGATTTTGAGTACAATCCGTGTTGAATTCAATATGTGTTCAAATGGATTTGGATACACAAAGCCTGAGAATAAATAATTCAAGCTTTTATGTTGGTCAACTTGGATTTTTGAGGTTATGAACGTTTTTGAGAAAATAAATCGAATTATGGAAGCGACAAGAGTGGCTTTGCTGTGTGTTTCGTTACACATGTGAGAACAATTTCCACTAAAAAAGAAAAAAAATTATGAGCGTGCATCATGTTACGAGTACAATAAGCGAATGTATCTTTGGCGTATTCAATACGATTTGAATACGGTAAGTGTTTCCATGCAACAAATTTCGTTCTGATCCTCTTCTGATCCTATTTTCCAAGAGGGAAGTTTTGCTTTTGCATTTTTCCCTTCTTTAAAAGCAGTTTTAATCAATTTAGGTTTGCTAACAATTGCGTTTAAGGTTGACGGAGGAATGTTTAACTTCCGCACTATATCCACATGTTTCATATTTGGATTGTGATCTATTTCAAGGATTTTCAGTTTTTCACTATTGGTTATTTACTACACTACACATTCCAAATGAAAAGTTAAAATACAATCTACGTATGGTTGGTCAACACTCAACAGTAGAAACTATTGTTGGCATTTATCACGCCAAGGTAAAGCATTCTCTATCCCGCCCACATAAATCGTGTCACACAAATATTTACATACATGCATGTGATTGGCTGCCGGTATCCACCCCGTGACGAGGATTGATCAAAGTAGCTAATGAGGACGTCAAACTTTGAACGTGTTAAGCGCCTTCTCCCACTGGACCGATCAAGGATTGGCCAAGACAGTGAATGAGGACGTCAGACTTCAAACGTAGTAAGCGGGACCGGGAAAACGCACTAAGCAAACGTTATTTATTACATTTGGTGATTTGGTGCCGGGTCTTTTATAATTGAACGTAATACACAGGAAAACGTGGTAACGAGATTCCACTTTATATAACTAAGATGCCCGTATGAAAACTATGAAACTTGCTAATTACCACCACTGTAGTCTTGTTGCATAATATACTGTTATCAGTTCGCTTTTTTCCCATAAAGTCATATGCTCACAATAAGACATTCCCCCAATTGTGTATCTGCTTGTATCTGCCACGGCTTACAGAACAAAGAAAACAGAATAGCACAACCAATAATAACTGAGAAACATGTAGCAAGAAAAACCTGACTTTTAAACACAACATTAACATTCACTGAGCTATTAAAAAAAAAAAAGCTCAATAACTGTGATATTGCCCCACAGTATTTGAAAATATTCCTCTTGGCTTAGGAAGTTGTAAGTTAGTTTGCGCTTGTGACAGATCTGTTATTTCAATACAAAGTCTATCCGACCCTGACTTATGGTCCATCCTGTAGTATCATTATGAAATTTAATGGTTAGGGAAAGTCTTTCAGGTTATAATTTATTTATTTCGAAGCTGTACAGTGAATACTTTGATGTGCAATGAATGTTGCTCTTACCCTATCTTTGTATGTATGCGGTATGTAGTTGATGTCTGGTGATTCCGGAAGAACAATGAGAAAACCAAGAATGTCGCCTTCACCATAACCAGGGCTATAATGCTTCCCTCTACACTCATGAAAGCGTGTTCCTTTCCTAGAAAACAAACATTCAAATCACAAATCTGTGCTGATAAAATATACAGGTTGTACAATACACACTAAGGGCCAGTTTCACCAACACGGTAATCTTATTTTACCGGTCATTTTCCATAGTTTATGCAACAAACTTTAAGCTTCCGTAGCAAAATGAAAAATGGCACCACAAGAGTAATGGATTTGGTTATGGAGAAACATGAATATGAAGGCAGTGGTGATAAAAATGTGCACAGCGAATGGATCAGAGAGCAAAGCCATTATTATTTCAATGTACCTATATTATGATGTAGATTTTGTGACATAGTTTCACCTTGCAACCTGCAGACTGCCTCTCTTGGACTGACTCTGTGGTCAAGTGGCTAGGATTCCAGAGGTCCCGGATTCAAATCCAGGGTAGTGTGGCCTTTTTTTTTAATTAGAATTTTTCCCTGCCCACTACAGAGTCTGCAAGTATGCATGTGGGAGTGAATATAAGTGTTTAAGGATAGAAATTATTGAAACCTAATGTTAAATAACCAACGGTCAACAACTTGTTTCTCAAGCCATTGTCCTCAATATGACTATAAAAATTATAGGAGGCTGTACTCTATTTTAGAGCAAAAAGAACAAGAATTGGAATTCCTATCCAACATGTAAACAGTTATGCAATAGAAATTTCAATAATAAATTACAGATATGTTCACTGCAGGATATTGTAGTGTGTATGTGTGTGCATTGTTGCGTCGGACACATTATTGCTTTGTAGCATGACATTGTTGTGTATAATTATTTTGATTGCAGTTTGAATGCCGTCTGATGCGGCATCTATCTCCCCACCTCCTGGCAAAGGGATGGAGAGAGGGAAGGGGGGAAAGTGAGCATTACTTCTTCTTTGTCTAGTGGCATCAGTCAATAGTGTGGGTCTCTTCAGGCTGAGTGCATGTAGTGTGTGTGTCTCGTGTGACTGTGGAACATCTCCCTCCAATGTTTTGTCCTGTAATCGTTTGTGTATGATGTAGTGGCACCAAGACAAATTTATAATAAACCACAGGTAATGTGTTAAATGTGAATTTATGTGTACTTTGTTATGAATATCCCACGGCTGCTTTAAAAATGTGCAGCTAAGTTCCTGCTCCTCTCGTTGCCACTGATGCTATGCTTCCCAATGTTTATGCCGGGGTAACTAAATTTAATATCTAGCTGCAAGACCTTTTGGCCTCACCCCGGTATATAACAATATATAATTATTTTTTTTTGCGTCAAAACACCTAACCTTTATTTCTTTACTGCATCATGCACTGTCAATCCCGGTACACATATTCCACTGCACTTTACAGGCCACAAATGTCTGTATATTGTTACATTCTCTACATATTTTATGGTACAATAAAATATAAGCAAAATTGGGTTTCCAACTCCTCTCTTCCTTTCCATAACTTACATATTTATATCATTGTGTTTCTCCTGTGTGACCGTGCAATTAAGTGCATCAATTATTTCACATGTGATAGGCTTAAGTAAAATACCATTTTATTCATATGCATGTACAGTGGTTTGCAAACTGCAGAGCTCGTATGCGAAATCTTTTGGAGCAGAATATTCTCGTACATAATAAGGTAACACGGTCTGAGGACGAATTAGAAATGTTGTTACATTTTGAGACGCGAAGGCGAGCGTCACTAGGCTTAGGTATAAAAGTAATCTGATCTGTGAACCTCTTGCCTCCAAGTTTATTATATGGCTTCGCCTGCGATTCATTCTCTGCTGTTAATGTTTGAGTGTTGGTGAAATTAAAAAGCCATTAATCCACTCAGAATTTCAATAAGGTTG
The DNA here is from genome assembly GCA_030765065.1 of Deroplatys truncata. NCBI lineage: Eukaryota > Metazoa > Arthropoda > Insecta > Mantodea > Mantidae > Deroplatys > Deroplatys truncata. Next base: position 297,621,947 of record CM060975.1, on the reverse strand, counting down.
TACAGTAACACTAATAAGCAACATTCAAGTCATTTTATCATTTAACTTGTTTCGGTAGTTTTATTTACTACTGAACAAAGTGTGTTAAAATCAAGTGAATGTTACTTATTAAGTTAAGAGTGTGTGTATCTTGAAATTGACTGACCTTGATCTCCAAGAATAACCAAACTTATCATAGCCTAGAGGAGCTTGTAGGTTGGCATATTCCTGTGCCCAGCCTAGACGTGTGGCAGACCCTTCTGGCATTTCCTCTATCATTGCTTCCCAGTACCACATTCCTCTGCTCACCGCTGAAATACAAGTTATTCTTTCCTTATAACTACCTTGGATTTTAAGCTGAATACTTATTTTTATGTATATGAATAAACTAAAATTAAATATCTTAACGTTTCATATAAAATATAATGTATGGAAGGAATTTTGTGGTGCCTGAATTGCCTATTTTGACCACTTGAGACCTATTTTAAAGTTTTACAGCCTAAAAGTGCCTATTTTACCATTTGTATTGTTTCATTAATCTTTTTCAGGCAGCAATGAAAATTAAAAATCTTGATATCACGGGGTTGATTTTATTCAAAGACTTTGTAACCGTTTGGTTGTAGGAATGAGACATTCTGGGAAAAAGACTGGTTTATTTTAACACTTTAGAAGCATTCATTTTGTAGAAAGAGAAACAATACTTGCACCCTCTAAACTATATTCACTCTTAGGTTGATCCGCGGCAAAAGAAACCCACGTGGTCAGTGCACCATGGTGCAACACGGTAGCAATGCTCCCAGGAAAGTAGTCCATGCTAATCTCTGAATTTTAGAATGAATTTATTCTTAAATAGTATAATATTCTATACGAATACCTAAGGTTTTATTTAACGCTGATTTATACCGTAAAACAGAGCTACATGTCCCATGATGCAAGTCGTATGAGTCATCTGACATCCGGGTAGGCGCAGAATATTGTTTACAGCCAGAAATCAGCAGTTGTGTTCAGTATCATGGAGGACGGTGAATTCGCTCTTGTGTTTTCATCGAATTACGTAAAGCATTAGCCGTGCAAACCATTGACTAGTGGTGAAAAAACAATAGTGTTGAATCTCTATTATAAGTTATGTGAGAAATATCCAACACTTTCCGCGAAAGAAATGGTGAAATTAACTTCCGAATTCACCGGTGTTTCGAGTACAGGTATAAACAGTGCTTGTGCAGAAAAATCTGAAATGGCAAAATAGGTTACACCCCGGAAAAAAAAAGAGCATATGAAGTACGCGATGCAAGAATGTAGTGATTTTGAGAAGAATGCAATTTGCGTAACAGTTAACAATTTCTTTTTTAAAATGAGCTGCCAACAGTTAATAAAGCGCCACTTCCAGAGAGCGAATAAATTAAGTTATCGCATACCTGTTACTTCATTTTTCGCTCATTTATTTTATAATTAACTATTATTATATGTGCAAACGTTTGTTTTGTTGCAACTATCAATCTTGTCATCTTTAACCCTTAACAGAATATGCTAGTCAATGTTTTAGTTGTCAAAATATGTCTCTGTTCTTTTTTGCACTATGTGCCGCTTGTACTGGCCACATGGTCTGTCATCCTTTGGTAATGATCAGTGATTGCAGTACAGCAAAAACTTCTTTTATATGATGTATTTCCTTATTGTTTCGTGACTCACATACTTCATCTTAACTGTTGATATGCACACATTCTCCATGATTTCAAATGTATTTCAAACAGTTCTTAATGATATATTGTGTTTTGCAAACAACACTATGGGGGGGGGGGTGAGCTCCATTCGGCTCTAGAGCATTTACACCATAATAATATATCTGAAGTGTATGGTGCATTTTCACCGTGATCTTTTCAATTAGTTTTGTATTAACAATCATAAATTCATAATTTAAGATATAATAAAATGTCTCTAGCCATAATAATCTAATACATTTATTGTTTTTATTCTTGCATAATTTTTAATACTCAATAATTAAATGCATTTTTAAACTTTCTGAAAGTGGAAATATATTTTAAAATTATAGTGTTTAACTCGTGGAAACTGCATTTTTTGTTCCCTAAAACTGTGTCTTTGTCAATTTTTATAATTCGAGAGCTAATTTTAGGTGGCTAAAAATTGATTTTCAAAGGCCTAATTATCATAATAGGATATAGCTAAGCAATTTAAAATTAATTACGAGGGTAATCCCAAAGTAAGGTCTCCAAAGCGCTGGGATCACAGGGGAACTGTTTGTGTGGATGTTGGCCATACTGCTTTTTTTCTTCCTCCCTCCACTCTCTTCAGTAACCATCACACATCCCTTAGCGCCCTCAGTCTTGGCTTGGCAGCCAGTTATAACGGAGCTCCCGTTAGCCACTACCGCCAGGTGCAAAGTTCGCGCAGTTATTCACTTTTTGAGTGCAAAATGGGTTAAACCTGTCGAAATTCATTGACAGTTGATGTAAGTGTATGGAGAGTCTTGTATGGATGTCAAAAATGTCCGCAAGTGATGTAGAGAAATTGCAAATGGTCGCACAGAAATTCATGACGAGGAAAGAAGCGGGAGACCATCCATTTCTGACAAAACAATCGCAAAGGTTGAACCAATCGTGCTTCAAGATCGGCAGATCACTCTCGATGAGCACTGCATTGTTGTTCCTGAGATATCTCGAAGCACTATTCATTGGACTTTGATTGAAGAGTTGAAATTTCGGAAGGTGTGCGCAAGATGGGTCCCAAGAATGCTGACAGAAGATCACAAAAGGCAATGCGCTGAAACTTCCCACCAATTTCTTCAATGCTATGCAGATGAAAAGGACAACCTTTTGGATTCAATAGTCACGGGTGATGAAACCTGGGCTTTCCACTTCACACCTGAGACCAAACAACAATCACCTGAGTGGCGGCATTCCAGTTCACCCAAGCTGCGAAAATTCAAGAGAACACAGTCTGCCGGTAAAGTCATGGCAACTGTGTTTTGAGATCGAAAGGGGAAATTGTTGGTCGACTTTATGGATCCTGGGACAACAATAAATGCTGACAGGTATTATCAGACATTAAAAAATCTCAGACGGGCAATTCAGAACCGTAGAAGAGGAATGTTGAGCAAGGGCATAAGCCTTCTCCATGACAATGCTCGTCCCCACACCGCCCGTAAACCATGAATCTTCTGCAACAGTTTAGATGGGAAACCATCACCCATCCATCCTATAGTCCAGACTTAGCACCCAGTGACTACCACTTGTTTCCCAAGTTGAAAGAACACTTGGCTGGAAGGCGCTTCGGTGACGACGATGAAGTGAAAAATGAGGTCCATCACTTTTTCAAGAGCATGGCGGCAAGCTGGTATGACATGGGCATACAAAAACTGCCACAGCGTCTACAAAAATGCATCGACCGAAATGGCGATTATGTGGAAAAATAGACAAATGTTAAAGCTTCAAAACTATGTACCATTTGTTGTCAATAAAATTTCTTTGTATTTTAAAAAAAAATTGGAGACCTTACTTTTGGGATTACCCTCGTATATGCAGAAGTAATGCAAATTTTTCCATCCAATTCATTGTTACTCCACTTCTACTACTCATAAAAAGCTTACTCTTGTCCATTTTACAATAAATCTGCAGTGAAACACTTTGAAATATGTAGTATGGGCTCTGCAAGATGCATAGGCAATACTCTACATTGCATGTATATTTTTGTTTGCCACAAGTCCAACTGGCAAAAATGCAAGTTTGTAATTGTACAAATAGCATTACATATCGAGTGCATTTGCAACAATTTGAGGCTTATATTCTGGTATTTTGTAGACATTTTAGGAAACAATCCTAAAAATAATTTTTAGCAGACTTCACATACAAGGTCTGTTCAAGAAATTCTGGAACATTTGTAATTTCGCACCAATGCAGTGTTGGAACGAAATGCAGTTGGCATCCCTACACATGCCTGTGTCTAATATGTAACTGCTGGAAGTTTCATTATTCTATGTCTGTTAGTTACTGTTCAGTGCTGTATTGAGTAGAATGTTGTGTCACACAGTTTGTGAATTTCAAGATGGCAGAGTTAGAGCAACGAGTCTGCATTAAATTTTGCGTGAAACTCAAGAAAACCTTTACAGAGACAAACCAAATAATGCAGGAAGCGTACAGTTATGGTTACGAATGGTTCATGTGGTTTAAAAATGGCCGGATGGGAAGTTAAAGATGACCCTTGTTTTCAGGATGCCCTTCGACACCTACCAATGACGTTCATATCAGAAACGTCAATGAAATTATGCGTGCTAATCAAAGACTATCAGACGTGTTGCGACACCTGCTGAGAAAATGTGAGAAGGAAACACTCTGAAATGTGGCGACACAATTCATGGCTCTTGCATCACAATAACGCACCCGCACATTCATCCCTGTTGGTGCCTCTCCTCTGTACTCTCAGGACCTGGCCTCTGCAAACTTTTTTTTATTTCCAAAGTTGAAAACCGTGTTGAAAGGATGAAGGTTTGCAATGATAGACGAGATAAAAGAAAATTCGCAAACGGCGCTTCACGCGATCCAAAAAGAGATGTACCAAGACAGCTTCCGGAAGTGGAAACGGCACTGGGAGCGGTGTATCAATTGTAGAGGAGAGTATTTCGACAGAGACCATGTACAATAAGTAAAAGCTAAGCATAGAAAAATGTTGTGGATAAAGTTCCGGAATTTTTTGAACAGGCCTTGTCAAACTCCTGAAATTAAAATCTGTAAAACTTTCCCTCTTCCAGCAAAACATAATAATTTTGTGATGACATGAAATTTAGAATGTGTAAAATGTTCCGTGTAGTAAATGTACAAAAACTGTAAGTAAAACAAATGAAAATTCCATTTTATAAGAATCCTTTAAGACCTGGTAGTACTGCTTCTTTCTGTCACACATACTGATTCTACCTGGTACTACAATAAACATGTATTAAAGCAAAGAACACCATTTCCTAGGCTATACACAAATTTCTAGTCCATATTTTACGCTTCGTAACATGAACTGTAAACTCTCACAAAAAATTGGAAACATATCCTTCAGCCATAGAACGTAATTAAGATAAATAATTTAAATGATGGGGTTGATCTTACAATTCACATCATCCATTACTGAATGGTCATGGCCATTTACTGGTCGTAGTGGTGCAATCAAATTTTAAATCTGCACATATGCAGTTCGTTGCAGCCCATGAAGAGGATTCATGATCGTGATAAAGCTCTGGCCTATCATACCACTGTATACCAACTAGCAAAGTATATTTAGTCTGTAATATTAAGTTACAATGTAATGCAATACAATTTAATGCTTTGTCGTGTCCATGATGGAAATCTGTAACACTTCAGATCAGTTCACAAAGTATAAAAATGTCTCCTTCATCATAAAGTCATAAAAAGGCTCCACTCCCATACATTTTAAGGGCAAACCATAAAAGTTGGTAAGTATGAAATTCCTTTTAAATTTCAATCAATTCCAAACAAATTACATCCATGAATATTCACTTAGCATTTGTTCTTTATTAAACACCTAGCTGGGTAGAGTGCTAAGCAAGGGAAAAATTATGGAAAGGGCATTGAAGTTTTGGTATAGAATATTGAAATTGGAAGAAAGGAATTTGTTAAAATTGTGTTTAGCATATCAAGAGAAAAGTTTAAAGAATAAGGGATGGGTAGACTGTCTTAGAAATAACTTGGAAAGCAGTGGGTTAGGGGAAATGTGAATAATTTCTGGAAGTTGGCAAGAAAAAGATTTGAGGACATAGAAATACAAAAAATATTCAGTGAGATAACTGACATTACATCTTTAGTCTTCTATATACCAATGAAAGACTCATGGGGAAGGGAAAAGTATATAGAAGTGACAAATAAAGAGGAGCGGGAAGGTATTGCATGGCTGAAAGCAGGTGTATGGAGATTAAAAGGCTTAAGGAAAGGTATTTCACAAAACCAATGTCCTATATGTGGCGGAAAGGAGGATGTGGAACATATTTTATTTGAATGTAGGGGGACTGAAGTGTGGAGAAAAAAGTATATCAATAAGAAATGGTTTAAAATAGATAGAAATGTAGCGGTAGTTGACATGTTGAAAAAAGACAGTAAGAAGAAGGGACAATTTTTATACAAAGTGAGAAATAAATGGATATGGACAGTAAATAGACAAATGGAGTAATAAACTAGAATTAATAAACTATTGTAAAATTTGAGTATGACCGGTAAAGGGCCAGGGCTGAACACCGGACATATTCACCTGTATATAGCTTAGCATAAATAAATAAATAAATAAAAATAAATATTAAACACCTTCTCTAAGTTCTTCTCCTTTAAAACATACCATCATAATGCTGTTTCATACATCGCTACTGTGCAGTTTGTATGCTTATCTAACATAAGTAGGGTTTTGCTATTATATTGTGTGACAGAGTATTTAGTAAATCTATGAGATTCTCCAACTTTCATTGACTTTTTATGGTAGCTTTTGTTTTGTTTTAAACTGGTAAGACATCTTAAGGAGTACCCAGGCAAACCTGGCATTTTCAGGCACATACTTATAGACTTGAGATCTTTTAAATACTCTCAGTTCATAGCAACAAATTTACGAGGGCTGATCAACAAAGACTGAGACTGATTTTTTCCTATAGCTTCCGTGATAGTTTCGTATCTGTAACATAAATATTTGAAAAGAGCGGGTTTTTATGTATAATGTTGGTAGGCGGCAGCACTCTCGTATTGGTAGGTTGGTCGTAATGCTCTATTTTGTAGACCCTAGGTGCATTTCGCATACCAGACAATGGAGGTGATGCGAGAGGAGCAGTACAGCACAATCGAATTCTGTTTTCGTTTAAACCATATAGCCACCGAAACATGAAAAGCTGAAGCAACTGTACAGTGAAGATGCACTACCTCGTGCAACAGTGTTTAGGTGGTTCAAGGACTTCAAAGAAGGCTGACTTGTCAGTGTTAAGCAAGGTGGGCCTGGTGTTTCGGCTTCTGCTGTGACTGAAGTCAACATCAACACAGCTGCTGTGATTGTCCAAGAGGATCGGTGTATAACATTACGTAACCTCAGTGAAGTGTTGAGAATTTCATATGGCAGTGTGTTTACAATTATGCATAGCCATCTCCATATGACCCGAGTTTGTGCTCGTTGGGTGCCACGTCTGTTGACTCCCGAACAAAAGGCTGTGCGAATGGAGACAAGCCGTGAGGTGCAGCGTCTCTTTGCTGATGGAGGGGATGCATTTTTTAAATTGATTATCACCGGTGATGAGTCATGGCTGCATCATTAAGATCCTGAAGGAAAACAAGCCAGCACAGTGTGGAAATCGCCAGGATCTCCAACACCAAAAAAGGCAAAAGTTGTTCCATCTGCAGGGAAAGTGATGGTGATCACACTTTTTGACTGTAATGGAATGATTTACCAGCATGCAGTTCCCCCTCACACTACTGTTACAGCAGCATACTACACGTCAGTATTGGCTACACTGAGGAAGCACATTGCAAAGAAACGACCAGAGCTTTCTCGGACTGGGTGGCGACTTCATCATGACAATGCACGGCCTACGTCGCAAATCAAGTCATGCAGTTTCTGGCTCGATTCAACATTACCTGTTGTCCACATCCACCTTATAGCCCCGATCTTGCACCCTGTGACTTTTTTTATTTCCATCACTAAAGGCAAAGCGTAGGGGTATTCGATTTGAGAACTCTGAAGCAGTGCTCAAGAAAAGCAAGGCGATTCTCATGGACCTGACAAAGAATGGTCTGCAAGAGTTCAAGGACTGGCAGAGACGCTATAAAAAGTGCATTGAAGTAGGAGGGGACTACTTTGAAAAAGATCATGTAAACATTGAATTGGAGTAATAAACATCTGTGAAAAAAAATCAGTCTCAGTCTTTGTTGATCAGCCCTCGTAAAATAAAAAGTGTACTAATGTCCTTCTGCTAAGATGAAGAAAAGATGTTTATCCCATTACAGGCTTAATAAGCCTAGTTAAAATTTAAGACCCAGTTTCCCACATGATAAGTGTACGCACAAACCCTTAAGGGCCATTCACATAGAAATATTAATGTGAGGACATAAACGTATAAGAAGAACACAAGTTTTGCCTTGTCATTCACAATACCAACAAAACATTAGCGTCAAAACAAGATAATTGAAACATGAAAGTGATTAAAAATGGAGGCAGTGATGAGTGACAATGATGCAGCAGTGCATTTTATGTTACTACTGAGGCAGTATTTTAATACCTGAATAATTTCAATTGTATTTTATAATAAGTAAATTCAATAACAGCCCGCCTTGAAACAATATGTATGTAATAATTATTTAAAATGTATGTAACAGTCATTGCATATGCTTATTTTATTATAAACATGTTTTATAATGTTATGTGAATACATTACATACTTTAATAATGCAAGAGCTGTGAGAATAATAAGATTTAAGTTGCTAACAATGAGGTAACCTTGTAGCAATAATGAGTTTGAAAGTTACTAGCCATGATTAGAGCAACAATAATGTAAAATTCAGTAACAGTTTAAAATTAGCCAATCAACAGCAAAGAAAAGCTTTAAGTAAAATACAGATGTTCTATTGGACTAGAATTAGCCAATCAGAGACTCGAAATACTGAAGCTTACACGTTTAACAGTTGAAATAATGTTCAGTTGCTGGCAAACCTTGGTAGTGACTAGACGGAAGATGTGTTCTATACAGAAATATTACGTGTGAATCGTAAAATATGTATACGCGCTAAGCGAAAGTATTAAAGATTCTCACAGTTCTTAAAAAGTGTAGTACTTTATAAAAATGTGCAAAGGATAAATAAAAGAAGTGAATTTAAAAACTTAAATTCTGTGATGTCTATAATTATTGTCATACCGCACCTTGCTTAAGAAATGCATGACTCTACAAACATTACTGATGCAGCCAAGGCAAAATTCAAACATAAATAATATATAGAAGCAGTTTTAATAACAAAGTTAAATATTATAGTGTAAAATTTGGAGTGTAACAACAAAATTACAGTGTAAAATCAGCTTCTCATACTTAGCAGCATATTGCATAACAACAGTGGCTATTACGTAATCAACAAATTCAAACTGATGCCCAAGCATGTTGCGAACTCCTTAAAGCAACTAATATTTATGTAAATAAAATTACGTAAGCACATAATCTTCTTCACTACAAACTGTATTTATTGTATTTATTTAAAGGTGAGTCGAAATTGTTACACTAACATCACTTAAGTTTACTCACTTAACATGTTTCGGGAAACCGTTGTTCCCATCCTCAGAAGGTTAACTCGACTCGACTGAGTCGAGTCGAGTTAACCTTCTGAGGATGGGAACAACGGTTTCCCGAAACATGTTAAGTGAGTAAACTTAAGTGATGTTAGTGTAACAATTTCGACTCACCTTTAAATAAATTCAATACACATCACTGTTTCTAGCTTCTTTTCATTACAATACATACGTGTATTTATTGTGTTTGTGTTATGTTATATTGTTCCATGCATGATAAAAAGTAAAATATTTTATAGCCTATAAGTTTCAAACAATGTCAAAAGACACCATTGTGATAACAATTAAAAAACTTAATTAGCTCATTCATAATCTGTTTCCAAATATTTTGTTTTAACAAATTATCTTTGTAAGTGAAATTGATTGTTCCTCCATACAAGCCGTGTGTTGGAGGATTGAAAAGGTAGAATCAGGCGACTTAAAAATACAATTCTCCAGCTGATTCGCATTTTTCCCGGTAAACCACAAGGAGATCTCAAATTGTATTGAGATGACATACCTCAATGGCGTACTACAATGTTGTAAGTACTTTAAGTCCCAGGCCTCATAGTTTCAACCACTATTAGGTCAATTAATGAAATTAATTATTCTTCCACACAAGCCGTGTGTTGGACAGGGTTGGAAAGGTAGAATCAGGCAACTGAAAAATTGAATGCCATAGCCAGGATTTGAACCATGGATCTCCCAGTCTCCGTCCTGTTGCTCTAACCACTGAGCTACCATGGTAACATGCCGGCACAACACTAAATTCTCCAGCTTTTACCGGGAAAAATGCGAATCAGAATTTAGTGTCATACCCGCATGTTGCCATGGTAGCTCATGGTCAGAGCAACCAGACGGAGACCAGAAGATCCGTGGTTCAAATCTCGGCTATGGCATTGAATTCTTCAGTTGCTGATTCTACCTTTCCTATCTTTGTAACATTTAGGCTTTTTGTCATAAAGACAACAATGAGTTCCAAATAAAATAATTAACTTCTCATCAAGTGCCTCCATTTCTCCTCTTTCCTATTTTTATGCAGTGTGATATAAAATCCCATTAACGCAAACATGAAAGCTTGGAGATTGCAATGTTTGGCGTTAGCGTCTACAAGAGAGTTCATATTCAAATTAACAAAAATCATTGTGAATGGCCCCATTTATTAACCTGGTCCCAAGCTTGTGTGTTATGTTGCATTTGCATATTTCTATGTGAATGTTGCACTATGCAGCAACTATTTGCAATGAGAATTAGGCACCAGACATTGCCTTCTCACCTCCTCTGGGGAATATAATATCTTACTACTCATGTGCAACAATAAAAGTAGTTTTATTTTACTATTTAATAATCATCTGCTCACTTAATCATTAGTTTCACTGCCAGCAGCCTCCTTGAAAATTACTGATGGGATGATACCATTATTTCTTGACACTCGATACAGATATTGATTTATGAGCACCAATACTCGATACTCATTTTATAAAAAACTGTAAAGGCGATAGCTTGTTCACTGAATAATGTTCTTCTTAGTAGTTTTCTGTGTATAAACGCATGTTCACCCAATTTTGTATTTTATGCTAATTCTGAAATTGTTCCTGTTTGACATTCTTCAATTGGCAGCAATTTTTTTACCTTGATAATGTCACAGGTTATATATATCCTATTGTTAGTCAAGACTATTAATAATATTAATAATGATAATAATTTATTTGCTTCCCTTTTATGTAACTATATTCTGTGCTGAAAATTCTTTTTAAGGATTATGTACCCATAAAGAAACAAATACTAGAAATTCTTATTTACTCTGCAATCTTGAAAATATAAACAAATATATATATTTTACATTAAACTCAAACAACTAAAAATAACAAATATTTCCTCGCACTGTATTATCTCACGTCTTAAGTTCTAATTTGCTTCTGCTGGATTCACAGATTTTGGTCACCAGAGTAAGTAAATGTAATGGCTAACAGTGAGTTACCAAGCGAGGCTATTGCAGAAACGTGATTTAGTGCATCAGCTTGAGGCAGTATTTTTAACACTTAAATGATTTCAGTTTAATTATATAATATATAAATTCAATAACAGCCCGCCTTAAAGCAATATGTGTGTATAACAAGATATAAAAAGTGTATATTACAGTCATTGTATATGTTATATTATTATTATTATTATGTACATGTTCAATAATGTTATGTGAATGTATTACGTAATTTAATAATGTAGGAGCTGTGAGAATAATAGGTTAAAGTTGCTAACAATGACATAACAATGAGGTAACCTTGAGACAAAAATGAATTTGAAGGTTTAATGCTACCTGATTCTTGGAAGCAATAATGTAATTTTTGTGACAGTTCATAAAATAGCCAATTAACAACCAGAAAAAGTTTTAGTTAAATGAAGGTATTCTATTGGACTAGGATTAGCCAATCAGAAACCAAAATGGAGCAAAATTTACAAATTCATAAGTCAGTTGGTTGAGGACAGTGTTCCTAACCGGATGTGAGAAATTTAATATGTATTCGTGTGAGATGAAAATAGTTTTACATGTTAAAAAGTGCAAGTAATTAAAAAAAATCTCACAGCTTTCTCTCTCTATATCAGTGAAATGTTATTTAAATCGTGTCAAGCATTAATAAATGGAGTGAAGAAGAAAAACTTAAAATCTGTGTAAGCCTACATTCTTCTTCAGTCGCACCACTCCCTGCTAAGACATTCATGTCTCTAAAAAAATATAAATTCTGACGCAGCCAAGGCAAACATAAATATATAATATTTAAAGAAACAGTCAAAATTACAAAATTAATATTTTTTAAACATTTGGAGCAAAGGCCACCGGAAAGTACATTTGGGGCAAAGGCTACCGGAAAATTTTTTACCATACGTGTGGATGCAACTACTTCAAGTTCGGCTCCCCAACATAAGAACTACAAAATAATACAAACCTTCTTCAAGCTAAATCAGCTTCATTCACAACTCAGTTAATGTTACATGAGTATCCCTACTCCTTTCTCCATTGTTTCACATGTTTTCATTTAAACACAAGAATCTAAGGAATGTTCCTTTCATCACAGTCAAGATCTATCAAGAACTATAGTCCAGCAACTCTTTGGAGACATGTGCAAGGCAATAACATGAAGTCTCAATCTCTTTCATTCCTTAACTAGTATAAAGTTAAATGCAACACATTTCAATAATGCAAAAACTTACAAATTTAAGAGCATTGAAAAGGTATTGAGGTCCCATCCCTATTGAAAACATTTAGATACCTGGGACTACTTTAATTTCCTACACAGTGTAACATCAGATTAATTTAAAAAGAGTGCAAACGACAATACAAATGGACATTCTTACCATGTGTAGCACGCACCATGCAATAACCCTTTTCTCCGGTGACAACTAAACGATCCTCAGAAATACGCAGTTGAGGAGCTCTGTCGTGTAGTGCTAATAGTACCGAACTTGGGCTAAGGGTGCGATACAGCCAACCAGGGATGGGTTTGCCTGCCCAATCACTGCTTTCATCAAATTCCTTCAAAATATAATATTATATTACTAATAATTCTTGTTCAATTTATCAACAACACTGTGACATTTAAGTCTTCACATTCCCATATTTTAAGCCTGAAAATAATCTATACTAATATTATAAAGAGAGATAATATACGAGGTATCTGCCAGCATCATACTTTCTATCTATATTCCACCAGCAATGATGGAGAAAAGAGGCACTTCTATTTGCTGGCAGCTTACACCAGACTACAAAGAGATAACTGGAAAGTCACTCCCTAAATATTCCTGGGCTAGAGCATACTCTTCTCAATGCTACAATTCTAACAGGCCTCATTACATTAATGATCTTCATTTAATGCTCATCCATAGGCTGGTATGTTCAGATATAGAGACATAATTTTAATCTATGAAGAAACAGGTCTATTCTTATATGACACAGATTTCTGCCATTGCTTCAGACGCACTTCAGTCTTGAGCTTATTGTGATACCTGTAACGTTTTAGTGCCAATTCATTATGCCTGCACCCTTTACCAAGGAATACAGTCTCATGACAGATATGGTTTCAAATACTTCTGGTTCTAAAAAATTTTCCCAAAAGCAATATATCTCCTATGAGCCAAGGCCTCCCGGAGCAGATAATGTGCTGGGCTGTTTCAGTCTCTTTCTTGCACGATCTGCAATCTAAGTTACCCTGAAACACTCTCCCATTGTATTAAGACGCTTTTTCACAGGAGCATGTCCTATGAGAAATGGAATAATTGTTCTCAATTGAAGTCTGTTACATTTAAGCAAGGTTTCAGCGCTTTTTACTTTCTCTACTACGTACAGTAACAAAAATTCGATACCAAGATTTTACTGGAAATATATGTTTTGAGACCCCCTGAATCCAAACAAAGCATTTTTGGAAACATGTCCGTGTGTGTCTGTCTGTGAACTCAGAAATGAAGTCGGATAAACACCAAACTTGCTATTTAGGCTCAGTATCTTCCAGAGATGCAACACGAAGGTTTTCAACAAAATCCCCCCACCCCAGATTACCCTTTACATGGAACATTTTTCAAAAATTTCAATTTTTTCAAAAATGGCTCTAACGATTTTGATTAAAATATCATATGTTTAAGATATTTTCATGACAAATGAAATGTATATCTCAAATTTTCTGGGAATGTCTCCAAAAGTATTCATTGTGAACGACTTTTGCATAACTGGTAAACCATAAGAGATAGACAAACTTTTACTACACAAAAAATGTAGATCGCATTAAAATACACAATTTGTCATATACATTTTTTTTTGTTGAGTGAACCATTTTCGAGATATTGCTTGTTATTCCCTTAAATTTTCCAATACTTATGCTTTTTCTCAAATGGAAATTCGTTATTCATTTTTTTTTTGTCCTGGTAATGCAAAGAGAATGGAATACTCCACATAGCAACCAGCTCTTAAAATATTTGACTATCGCTTAAAGCCTAGCAATTCCCCTTGCATCTACAAGAAAATTAGCAATAAGATTAACATCTCGATATCTCGATTAACATGAAGCATATGGAGAAATAAGCGTTTGTAAAGATAGTTTGTACAAGAGTAGAGAAAGTCATGTGAGTGTAACACATGACCTTTTTTTCCTTTCTTTCTTACACTTGTTAGTGACATAATAAATGCTTGTATAGATTAGTAGTTTATAGTCATTAAACAGTTTGTTTCCGGATTATCTAGACTTTTGTCAATCCAGATTACCTCTAGTCCCACCTTCCGGATAAACAAAGTTCTTGTGTATATGCTTTAAGTGTGTTGCCTGGACATTAAAATACAAACATGCATTCAAAGATTATTTATTATTTATTATTATTATTATTATTATTATTATTATTATTATTATTATTATTATTATTATTGGTTAGTTCCTTTTGTTGTCTAGAGTTAATCTGGCCTGTATTCTTTCTTTTGGATGTTTTAGCATTGGATGTTTTTTTCCGTAATATGGTAAAACAAATATAAAAAGTGGGAACTTAATATTAATTTTAACAAAGCAGAATATTTATCATCAACAATGAAAACGAGTGAAAAATTAGAGGTCATCAATGAGGAAATTAGAAGGATCATTAATTTAAGTATTTGGGATTAATCATAGAAGCAGATGGAACTAATAGATTAGAAATAGAAAAAGAATAAGTGAAGGAAGAAAAACAACTGGAATGTTGAATTGATGATTGGAATGATATTATGGAGCAGAAACATTTTAAATAAAACTAAAAAGCTCATTTATAATTCAATATTAAAAGTACATTACCCTATGGAGCAGAAATGAGGATAACAGGCGACAAGAAAGAAAATTATTAACAACAGAGATGGATTTTAGGTGGAGGGCTTCTCAAATCTCAAGGGGTAAAATAAGAAATACAAGAATTCCAGAACTAACTGATGTAAAAAAGAATGTATTGGAAATAATAGAAGAGAGAAGATTAAAATGGTTCGGCCATGTGAAAAGATAGAATAATAAGAATGGTGTTAGAATGGGAAGCTGAAGAAAACAGGATGGGAAGACCAAGTGAACAATGGATGCAAGGGGACTAAGAAGCATGGCATCTAGAGGACTAACAGATGAAGATGCAGAGGATAGGCATTTATGTAGAAATAAAATTATGAATGGGTTGTAGGAAAACTACTGTATGGTAGATAATTCCCAAATAATAAAAATTATTATTATTGTTGTTACCACACAGAGAAATCTTATTTAAAAAAAAAAAAAAAGCTGCAGATGTTTCATTCCAAGCAGTATACATACGAGGGCTGTCCCAGAAGTACCCAGCCTAACGAAGAAAACACAAAAATTTTAGGAAAAAACATCTTTATTTCTTTACATAGTTTCCCTTCAGCTCCATACACTTTTCCCAGCAATGTTCAATAGCTTCAATACCCTGTTTATAGTGAGAACTGCCGAGCTCTGCAAAATAGCCATCAACTATAGACTCCTTCTCTTCATTGTTGGCAAATCTTCTACTACCGAGCCATTTCTTCAAGTTTGGAAACAGAAAGTAATCAGAGGGGGCTAACTTTGGCAAATAGGGTGCATGAGGAAGCAGTTCGAACTTGAACTCATTAATTTTGGCCATAGCGATAATGGGTGTGTGAACTGGTGCATTGTCTTGATACAACACTTTCTTTTGTGACAAATGCAGCAATTTTTTCTTGATTTCATCACTCAAATGTTGCAATAAGTCTGCGTAATAGTCACCATCGATTACTTTTGCTTTTTGAAGATAATCAATGAAAATTATCCCAACCACTCAATTGAAACATTCTGACAATGCTGTTTTTGTTCCATTTTGAGTAAACACATCACCCGTCTTGCGCACAGCCTTCTCATGTCCAAATTTTCAGTTAGTATGCGATGTACAATACTTTTTGAAATGCCTATGATGTCTGCAAGCTCGCGTCAATGATCATCCAATACCATTTTGTGGACTTTCTTCATCATGGTCACCTCATTTGGTCGACCACTACGATGTTCGTCTTGGCAGCTCGTACGGTCTCACTTAAACTCTGTCACCCAATACTTTACTGTTGTAAACGAAGGAGCAGACTCCCCCAGAGTATATTCTAGCTCAGCTTTAATAGTAGTTGGACTAAGACCTTTCAAATGAAAATGCTGTTTCACATAATGATGACCAGTTTTATCCAGGTTTACAAATTTGCTGAGAGCAATCACTATCGTTGGCTGACAAACAAATACTAAACAACATAGCATTGTTAAGCTTCAAACTTAAGTTTTATAAGGTTGGTACTTTCTACCATAGTCATTTGTTTAAAACACAACCGCTCTCTAAACGTCAAGTCGGGTACTTCTGGGACTGCCCTCGTAGATGATCACAATTTAGCAACTAAACAAACACAGCAAAAATAAACACAAATGCACCCTACTGTATATATATAGGTATATGACACTTTTTTCTAGTAGTTAGTAATGTAATGCCCAAATGCTTGGATATATTCCAATTGCTCTCTTGCTTCCCAACAAAGTGCAGTTAATGTACTGTGGTTGACTCAGGAGAATGACTTTGTCCTTGAACTGCAAGCTGCAGTGGACTAGAGAGCTTCTTGCCTACGATGCAAATAGCATAACACCAGCAGTTCAGAAGTATTGTCAACAAGTGCAGTTTCACATTGTATGGCCATAATTACACTGTTTTACATGTATGCAGGTTTCATAGGTTTACTTATTAAAAGTATGATCATAATTGTTTTGTTTGATGTGGTAATATAAAATATTATTGTTGCTACTTCACTTAATATTTACTGTCCCAGGAAAGAAAACATAAGTACCTTTGGAACAGGGTGTAAAATAATAGAGTGAGAGGGATAAACAATACAGCACTAGCTCAGGTTCGCTTACATCAACCACAAGGTCATAGCTAAACTCCTGAGTCAACCACAGTACTTATGGGTGAATTTTTTAGAGCTAAACAGAAAGGTGATCCTTATTCATTGTAGAGCTGTTTTCTTGACACAGGATACAATTTGTAGAGCTGAAGATTTCAATTTTATAAAGATGTGCAGCTAAACAAACATGCGCTGTTAGTAATCTAAATGTTGCTAGAGGTATTAAATTGTATGCTTTGTACGCAATCTCTGTTGATTTGATCATGTTATACCATCATTGGATTTACTGCATTGGCTCCAGAGTAGGGAAAGAAGAACTTTACATTCTTTATCACTTGCAATCCAAACTATCTAAATGTCTGCTTTAAATATCTGTATGACTGTCATAATCAAGAAATTCACTCACAAAACTCTTTCATTCTTGCTATACCTGCTCATAACGCAATCTTCTATTCATCAACATTCACCCTAGCATTAGCTCATACTTCGAATTCCCTGCCACATAAAGGACTGCTGAAGATTATGCAGTTCAAGAGGAAAATTAAGGCATACATTTATAGTCCGACCTAATCTGCTGCTCTATTATAGTGATGAATACCTCGCAACATTCATTATTATTACTATTATTTTACTAACAACTAATATTTCAAATTTTAATATTAAGCCATTTAGAGTAATGTTTTTACCTATATTAATATTACACTTAAATACATTTTGGTTATGATTTTTTTTTTCATTTTCATATCTTTGTGAGACCTTTGTACGAGGGTAATCCAGAAAGTCCCAAACGTTTTGAAATAAACAAAATGCAAATATAAACGTTTGTTATCTGCATATGAAAGGTACACTCTTAAGCTATTTTTCTACATAATCACCATTCAAATTGAGGCATTTATCGTACCATGGCACAAGCTTTTCAATACCCTCTCTGTAGAAATCTGCCACCTGCAACTTCAACCACTGGTTTACACTGACATGCAGTTCTGCGTCAGTATCAAAGCATCAATTTGATGCACCAAACTCCGTGAAATTTGGGGAAAATGTTCCGAAAGTTCTGTAATCGTGAAATGACGATTTTCACGAATTTTCTCATTGATTTGCATTGACAGTTCATCAGTCATAAGGCTATGCCTACCACTGCGATCCTCGTCGTGAACATTGGTACGACCATTTTTAAAATCAATGCACCATTGCCTGACTCGGCTTTCACTCATTATTCCCCGCCCGTAAACATCACAAAGTTGATGATAAATTTCAATTAGTTTGTTCTTTTTAGCCAACCACACTTCACAAGTGGCAGGATTTTCTATTGCAGTGCCATTTTAACAACTCACAGAGAGCACAGTAAGAAAGGCACAGTCCTCACGCTACCACAGCTGGATGCATACTGAATGTAGGAACGATTGAAACAAAGATGGCGGCTCTAGCCCTACTCATCGCCACGATAGACCAAAACGTTTGGGACTTTCTAGACTGCCCTCGTATGTTTACGTTTTTATGTTGTATTGTATCATATTTTTTCTTTTCTTCATCTTAATATTTTTTGTTAGCACTTTGTATAATTATGTTTTTATTATATTGCATTGTACTGGTAGAGTGGAAGGGATGGCCTCATGACCTTAGCTCATACCGGGGTAAATAAATGAATAAATAAATAGTTGTCCAAGATTTGTTATTATTTGAGTTTTGAAATGTTCCAGCAGTTCTTTTTGGAAGTTCCTTTTAACTATAATTTTGCAGAACGATACAATAAAGTTTCATTTGGTTTCTGTAAAATGTTGGCAGCTTTTTTTGTGCCAATTACCAAAGATGCCGCAATAAGAGGGTAGCGATTGGGGATCAATAATTTTATTTTGTTTGATGAATAATCTCATGAGCTTTTTTTCATTTCTAACTCTTTACTGGAGATTTGTTTGATAATATTGCTTGTATAGTCAAGTTGAATCACAAAATATAACTGCTCACTGAAATGAATTTATTCTGTACAGAAGATGAGTTGGTGCTGTTTCTATTGCCTGAACTTCAACAGCAAAATGGGTGAGTTTTCCCCTATTGCAACATAGATGCTAAACAATTTTGAGTAAATTTCAGCTCCAACTTCTATTTCCATTCTAGATCCATCTGTATAAACATGTAAACACTGACATTCAGAGTACAGACTGTGAATTACTTCCAATGTGATATGTTTTAATTCAATAGGAGTCTTATTGCTGTTTAGGATGTGTTCAATTAAATTTCTGTTATAGGTATCTTCCAGGGGTAACACTGATAAGAGAAATTTTTCTGGGTTATATTGTTGTAGTTTGATGGCTCTCTGTACGAAGCCATATTGAATTTTAAAGTTTCTTACTCTATTTGATAATTTGACCAGTAATTATCATGTGAGAATCTTATTAATTTTTTGTCTGATGGGCTATTGCATTATTTTCAGTAAGGATCTGCATTTCTATTACTGAAGTACACTTGGTTGCACCTGTTACACTGTATAGAAATCACACTGATTGCATATCCAGGCGGCTACAAAGCAAAACGAATGTTTTGAAGCCTGACCACAAACCCATCAGTAAATGATTAGTAGGATCTTCCCATCCCCCAACCACAGCAGGTGGTCCTGTCACTAGCTGCCACCAAAGTAAAGCGTTGTTGCAATGTCATTTCTGTTGTTTCTTCAACTTCAATGCGTTTTAGCAGCTGTGATTGTGCACAAGTACTTTTCTTCCAAAAAAGACATTTTTAAAAAGAGGTCGGTGCATGTATGTATGAATGTGTGTGTGTGTGTGTGTGTGTTCATCTGTCTCTGAACAGCATAACTTAAAAAAAGAAAGCTACTTCAACACCAAACTTGGTGTTTAAGTTCAGCTTCTTTGAAGGATGCGACACAGAGACTTCTAAAAAAAATACCCTCACCCTAAACTACCCTTTAACTGGAAAACTTTTCATTATTCTTTTGAATTTTTCAAAAACAACTATAATAATTTTTATTACAATACCACATGTTTAAGATATTTGCATGAAAAATAAAATGTGTATCTTGAACTTTCTAGGAAACCGTAAGGGATAGACTAAATCTTATTGTTAGGGACCCCAGATTGTCGGTAAATAAAATAATGTAATATCGGTGTAAAAATATTATAGTGAGCGGTGTTTTGGGCGGTAAATAAAACTGCTTAACGGTGTTATCTCGTGCAAAAACAAAAGGGAAAAAACAAAAACACAGTTTAAACTATTTTACTGTGGAACAAAGGGCACCTTACATGTAACTTAAAAAAAGAGGAGCATGAAAATATTTACATAGTATACATTTCGACTGATTTACTTTGTTAGAGACAAAGCCGCCATAAGTTCGGTGTTCTCTGGCTTAAGATTTGTTCTTAAGTTTGTCATGATGTTCCCATATGCAGAGAAAAGTCTTTCACTGCCCACATTGGACATGGGTACCCACAATAGTTTCATACACTTCTCACTGAAACGCAAGTGATCACATTGAAGTCCAGAAAGTAAAATCATATGTTTACTTCAGCAGCATCATCTAATTTCTCACACACTATGTTCTTCAGAGCAGCATATCCCTCCTTGAATGTCTTCTCTGGCAAGTTTCGCAGAAAAGGTAACATTCTTCTTGTTTTTTCTATAGTTATATCAGTAGATGCCTCATTTGATACTATTTTTCGTACATCAAACAATTTACCTGCAGAATGAATATCATCATCAGCTGGATCAGCTGACATTAAGGAATTCAGCTTGGTAACTGACTTTATGCCCAATTGCTTGAACTGACTGATAACATAAGACTTCTTGAGGGTTGGCAATCTCTGAAGAAGACTTGAAGTTTTCTCTCCAAACGAGCCCTCAGCTATTGTGAAGCCATTTGATATATCTTTAAGTTTGCTATATAGTTTATGAACAAATGGATATTTAGATCCCTCAAGCACTTCAATAAGGCAAATGGTGTCTTTGCAGTGTTCAAGAAGGAAAGATGCCTGGCAGTTTATTATATTTTGAGACCGCATTGAAATACTACTGTGGAATCGGTTTGAATTCCCGCGTGCTGCAAAACTAAACTGACCTGGCAACGTCTTGCACATGCTGTCTGTACGGCGCGCGAACGGCACGTTGCCAACTCCACCGTCAGCTGAATTGTGCATGCGCTAGCTTAATTTGAAACGTGGCTCCATCGGCATAATTCCTTTTCTTTTTCAGAGCAGAAGGTAAACAGACTCCTTGTGCTAAATTGTAACGTAATTTAAAGAATATAACTTGGCTCCAAACGAATCTTTCAGTATAGCGGACACAAAATATACCTAGACATGCGTTCACATTATGGCAACATCGCGAGACAGCAACAATTTTCGTGCGAGGGGTACAGGAAATGGAGACAGTGATTGGTAGAAGAGGCTGTCTACTGTCAGAATTGACTTGAACCAGACTTAGAAATTCATGCATTATTTAACGATACTTTTGCGACAGTCTTTTCCAGCCAGCATGAAATGGGGCGATGCAAGCACGAATCGTTAAAATACGGCATTAGAGAAGAATTGCAGGTAGTATTGTCATTTAAATCCAAAGAATAATTTGAGTGAAATGAGAAATCCGTCACTGATGCGGTGTTGCCGAGTTCCGATAAACATGGCATTCCTTTTGTTGTGCATGTGATAGGTGAAGAGTGAAGGGGACGGGGTAGTCGAAGCAGTACCATGTTTGCCGAAGCTCTGGTTAAATCACAGTGCAGTTTGGTGTTCTGTGCCCACAACACCATGCAGCATGGCCGTAGCGAATGACAATACACGTATCCGTAAATGATTCATAAGCCAAATATCTGATTATTTATGTGAAAAGGAGAGACAAATGCCGAAAAAAGGAGAGAGAGAGAGAGAGAAAAATTTCGGGTTATTTTGCACATTTTTTTTTCATAATGGTGTTATTTCGTGTTTTCGCGATATAGAACTAATGTCGCGTTATTTCGCGACTCAGAATGGATATATATGTGGAATTTAAAAATAACTGATTAAAGGTTTTGCTTATTGTTAATTTTCGGCCAATTTCGTGAATTAACTACTCGCGAAAAGTCGGGGTCCCTACTTATTGTGCATAAAATGCAATCTCATAAAGGACACAACTTATGTCAATTGTATTAATTATTTCCAAGAAATTCTTTGTTACGGGTTTGAATTTTGAAATAGTTATACTTTTTATAAGTGGTAAGTCGCTATTTGTATTTTTCTCGTGGTCGTGCAAAGAGCACAGAATTTCAAAGCCATCGTATAGTCATCTGCTTTTTAAAAATCTATCACTTTGGTGTATGTAATTACAACAAAATGTGCAATGGAAGTTTATCTCATTTTAAATTCTCTTTTGGCTATCTCATTTATAGTCATCTTACCAGACTCAAAATCAGCCATAGATGGAATAGTAAATTACAATAATAAAACAACAAGAAATATTAAAGAAATAAGAAGCCTAATTAAAGCAGTTGAAACTAGAAATCATGTCACTCTACAATGGATCCCAGCTCATATTGGACTTTTGGGCAATGAACATGCGGATCAATTAGCAAAGAAAGGTGCAATACAACAAATAAAACCTGTAGGACAAATAGAAATAAATAAACAATTAAATAACATTAAACAACATTTCAAAAGACAGCAGAGACTTAATGAAGAAGATAAATTAAAAGATAAAGATTATAAGAATATTAAAGATAGACTAATTTTGAAGATTTAGAAGCTAGTAACAGTGATGTGTCATAATTTAAAATAGAGAGTTGAGGGTTGTTACACTACATCACTATAATATAATATAATATAATATAATATAATATAATATAATATAATATAATATAATATAAATTATATTATAGTGATGTAGTGTAACAACCCTCAACTCTCTATTTTAAATTAAAGATAGAGTTGATACACAAAAAATGCCAAGGAAGACTACAGTGGCCTTATTTAGGATGGCAACTGGCCACGATTGCCTTGCAGAACACCTCTACAAGATACGATGCCTACCTACACCCAAGTGTGAAGAAGATGTCATCCTGAACACACAACATCTCGCCAAATGCAAAGGCCTTAAAAGTGATAACTTACAGATATTGTAATGAAAAGAAGCTAGAAACAGTGATGTGTATTGAATTTATTTAAAAGTGAGTCGGAATTGTTACACTAACATCACTTAAGTTTACTCACTTAACATGTTTTGGGAAACCGTTGTTCCCATCCTCAGAAGGTTAGTCGAGTTAACCTTCTGAGGATGGGAACAACGGTTTCCCGAAACATGTTAAGTGAGTAAACTTAAGTGATGTTAGTGTAACAATTCCGACTCACCTTTAAATAAATAACTTACAGACTTTATATTGGGAAGCCAGAGGGAAAATTATAGAGATCAATTAATCCCCAGTGCCATTGGTGAACAACAGTTTATCTTATTTAACAAGAAGTAGACAGAAGTTTAAGCTTTTGTAAAAGTACTTTGCAGAGGTGAGTAGAGATAGTCATGTGAATGTAACACATAATTGTTTTTATTTTATTTTTTTTATTTTTTGTTCCATATTTTTACTTGTCTTATATTTTATAATAAAACTATTCACTTAAGCTAACAGAAGCTGCCATGTTAATAAATCATACACATCTTAAACAATACACAATTTCTTCTTATATTAATAAAACCACTTTTGTGAAGGAAATTTATTATCTTTTCAAAACTATGAAAAAAGGCAGTTATCTTCCAAGAGTGATACAAAAACTTGCATTCACTTTAATTTTTTCACCTGTTTCTTCTTCTTTTTCTTTTTTAACTTTTGACACATTCAGGGCCGGTTTCACCAACCAATGTTAAAAATACTCTAACATCTTGTTTGTTAACAAGGTGTTCAAAGTTTAACATAAGGTTAAAACTTTTGCGTTTCATCAAACTTTTACAGCAACTTCTTAGCTAACGTTTTGTTAACGTCAAAGACAACTGCAAACGCTAGCTTTCGAGAAGGTGGTGGCCGTACTACACTGCTTCTGAACGTACTCCAATGCACTTTTGTCTACATATCGCCGCGCTCTCTGCGTCAGTAGCCGACAACTATTTACATTCATGGCAATGGCCATGTGATGTTCCCGATTGTTTGAGGTTACAATCGTGATGTCAAATGAAATAAATGTTTTACCGTTTGAAACAAGTTAATTAACATCTACTTAATAAGTATAGACGTATTATCAGGTGCGAAAAAGCTGACGGTCTTACATTAAAGGATAAGATTGCAGCTTAGGACAAAATCCACGAGTAATTTAATTGGAATGTACACGTTTCTCTTAAGTCCAGTACGCAACTACGACAATTTTATGCTGACGGTCTTACATTAAAGTCATGTGAGTGTAACACATCAGATTTTTAGATTAAATTTTCAACTCTTCTACCCAATCTTTAGCCCACATTTAGTAAAAAAGTTGTATTTAGTAACAAAGAGGCGACACAGTTTTCATACAATACAGAAGACCCAATATGCAACAAAATATGGAGCAAAACTGGTGATTTTCAGTTGTTATTTACATATATTGAACAATTTCTGAAGTTACACTTGAGTCTCTGTCATCAACAAGGGTGGCTGCGTATCATAGTCCATCATAGATATGTGTTTCCTAGCCAACCAGTGGTAGTCAGTTTCAGAGCATGTGTGTGTGTATGTGAACTTACTTCCCATTTAACAGTGAACTTTATAATTTTGAGGTATAAATCAACATCACTGTGCAGACACCTCCGGGATTCAGTTTTTGAGAGAGAATCCAGCAACAAAGAATAAGGAAAGATACATATTACGTAGTGCATTAAATATGAATTAAGACTGGAAGTAGTACACCGGGAAGCAAAATTACCATTTTATAGAACAATATTTGAGTCGAATTCACACTAAACCTTGTGCTATATACGAGGGCTGTCCCAGAAGTACCCGACCTAACAAAGAAAACACAAACATTTTGGAAAAAAAAATCTTTATTTCTTTACATAGTGTCCTTTCAGCTCCATACACTTTTCCCAGCGATGTTCAATAGCTTTTGATACCCTGTTTATAGTGAGAACCGTCGAGTTCTGCAAAACAGCCATCAACTGTAGACTCTTCACTGTTGGCAAATCTTTTACCACCAAGCCATTTCTTCAACTTTGGAAACAAAGTAATCAGAGGGGGTTAAGTCTGGCGAAAATGGTGCATGAGGAAGCGATAATGAATGTGTGAACTGGTGCATTGTCTCGATGAAACAGAACTTTCTTTTTCACTAAATGCGGCTGTTTTTGCTCAATTTCATCATTCAAATGCATAATACTCGCCATTGATTGTTTTTCCTTTTTGAAGATAATCAATGAAAATTATCCCACACGCATCCCAAAAAACTGACGCCATGACCTTGCCTGCAGGTGGAACTGTCTTCGCCTTCTTTGGAGCCAATTTTCCCCTTTCAATCCATTGTTTTACCTGTTCCTTCATCTCAGGTGTGAAGTGATAGACCCATGCTTTATCCATGGTTATGAATCGACAAAAAAACTCGGGTTTATTGCAGCGAAACATCGCCAAACACTTGATTGAAACATCCTCACGACGCTACTTTTGTTCCATTGTGAGTAAACAAGGCATCCATCTTGCGCACAGCTTTCTCATGTCTAAATTTTCAGTTAGTGTGCGATATACAGCACTTTTTGAAATGCCTACAATGTCTGCTAGCTCACGCACTTTCAGTCGATGGTCATCCAATACCATTTTGTGGATTTTCTTCACAATTTCTGGCGTGGTCACCACATTTGGTCGACCATTGCAATGTTCATCTTAGCAGCTCATACGGCCTCACTTAAACTTTGCCACCCAACATTTTACTGTTGTAAATGAAGGAGCAGACTCCCCCAGACTAGAATCTAACTCAGCTTTAATATTAGTTGGACTAAGACCTTTCAAATGAAAGTATTGTATTACATAAAGATGGCCAGTTTTATCCATGTTTACAAATTTACTGAAAGTGTTTGCTATTAATGGCTGCCAAACAAATACTAAACATTGTCAAACTTCAAACCTAAGCTTCATAAGGGTGATACTTTCTACCATAGTCATTTGTTTGAAACAACCACCGTTTTATATATATACCAGGTCAGGTACTTCTGGGACTGCCCTTAGAACATGCTTCACTGACAAGTTGTCTGTATCCTAGCTATGACTGGCTATCGGAAACGTTGATATCTCCTGATCTTGGAGTTTTTCTGCTGGACCACTGATAAACTCGTAGAACATGTTGTCCTAGGCAGATAACTCAAAATTCAATAAATCTGCTTTGTATTTCTTTACGGATATCTTTTCCCATGTATCCAGTTCTTTTTGATGTTGAACATGTTTTAAAAGACAGATGCTATTTTCTGTATTGTTTAAGGTTCCAAAAGTGTAAGATACTACTGATTTTTCTATTTGATTATACTTGGTATGCCTGTGGTGCTCTTTAAGATAAGTGGCAATGTTTCTTTTTGTCTTCCCTAAGTAGATTTTGATGCAGTCTTCACTTTTGAGTTTGCATATTCTGGGTCTTTTGGGCAGTGTTTTTTTTTTTCCAAACTGCTTGATTTTAATAGGTTTTTAAATTATACTTGTTATTTGGGGCCAGAAGCAGTTATGTGTAAATCCAACTTAAATAATATTCTATAAAATAGTGATTAAAGTTTAACAACAAATTACTGTGCTTACACGGTTCATGACAAACTACCACATGCTTGCAACCACACCTCTTCCTCCCCCCTTGCAACTGTAACTTATCGCTGTCATTTGTAATGGAGTTTATAAACACAATTTTCTCTCTTTATATATTTAATGTACACTGGTAATGAAGTCACAACATACAGAGAAATGCAACAAAACTTTCTTACATAACGCTTATTGAAAGGTTTTAGCATTCATAAACTCCACTACATGCATCTTGATACTGCAATTATTGAAGGAACATAAATAATTGAATAAAGGAAATAATAGTACGATAGAGAAATAATTGCAATAAATAATTTCCATATATTAAATCAATGTATATGTAATAAGCTTAAGCCGAGATTTTTGTCCGGAAAGACAAAGGTAATTAAGATGTCAGGTTAGCAAAAGTCATTAGTACCAGCTGAAGTGGTGAACGCATTAGCTTAAAGGTTCTGGGAATCCAGTTAGACTATAAGCTCAGTACGTTTTCAGTCATGTAGGCCAGAATTCCAAAAAAGAGAGGTGAAAGGTATTTCCGAGATTTTAGCCAAGCCCCATGGTAACAAAGTTAAGAGATGCACATGAAGAGAGACCCTGACCCAGGCGAGATGCAAAGTCGGAAGGGAGAATAATATGCAGGGGTGCTAATTGTAATAAATTTAATAAGAACAGAGAGTTACTTTTGGTACTGACACTAGTACTTACAGTCATTACTCTCTGTCTGGTACCGTCACCAGTATGTACTGCTCATACAATATTTTAAGCACCTAGTGACACGCTTGTGTGAGTAAGATTTTGCAGCTATTGCGAGAGGTCTCGCCTGTAAGCATTTTAGCGATTCATGTCAGGTTACACTACTAGTTTCTTTTATAGTGGAAACAGTTATTTCAAACCGTAACTTTGATACTGCAGAAGTTTGAGTGCTACAATTCATAATCAGTTTCATTCTTTGTCTTCAAACGGTTAGCTCTCGCTTCAAAATCTCAAGTATCAGATCACATTAAATTTCTCATTTAATTTAATTTTATGTTACTGGCATTATCCTTTAACAATATGCCCATGCATACCCTGAGAGAAAAACCTCATATCCATAACACTGGAGGAGCTGGCGCACGAGACAACAGAACTAGTTACGACATCTGGCAGCAGAATCGACAACGAAGCAGGTAGAGTAAACCGACATCAAAAGTGCCGACTATCATTCCTGTCTCAATCTGTAGAATTACAATAATAGTTATTCAAGCATTTTAATGCTAAATCCTGCACACATCTGCAATATTTGAATAAACTGTAAATTAAAGAAATAAGTGCAAACTGAGGCAGTATTTTAATGCCTAAATGATATTATGTTTTATTTTAATTAAATTTAATAACAGCCCACCTTGAAAAAACAGTATGCATATAATTATTATTTATATTGTATGTAAAGTCATTGTAAATACTTATTTTTATTGTAAATGTATTTATTAGTGATATGTAAATGTTTATATATTCTAATAGTGCAAAAACTGTGAGAATAATATGTTTTAGGATGTTAATAATGAGGTAATAATGTAATTTTGGTGACAATAATGTGTCTGGAATTTAAAAAAATACTGGTTATGAAAAGATCGGTAATAACGTAATTTCGCTTACAGTTTGGAATTAGCCGATCAAAAGTAAAGAAAAGTTTTAGTTTGAATACTTAAATTATATTGGACTAGAATTAGCCAATAAGCGACTGGCATTACCGAAGCTATAAGATTTTTACCGTTGGATTTAGTCAGTCGTGGGCAAGATGTTGTAGAGAGTAGACGTGAAAGTTGCGGGTAAGATTGTGTTCTCTGCTAGAATATATATATAAAGTGCTCACAGTTTTTTTCTTTTATAAAGTGTTGTGTTATAAATGTGCAAGTATAAAGAGAAATAAAAAGAAGTGAAATTAAAAAGTAAAATTTTGTGACGTGTTTTAATTCTTGTCTTATCACAACCCTACAAGAACTCATGTTTCTATAGTGTGACTGAAAGCAACCGAGGCAAATAACTTTAATAATATTACGTAAAAACAAGCATCATCTTCACTATAAAGTTTTGGCGTCCCAAGCATTAAACAACATCAAAGTGTATCTTCATTACGTAACCTAAATACATTTTAAAGTGACGCACATATGCGGGGATTCTCACATCTCATATCCAGCATCCACCTAAATAACTTTTTCAAAGTTGGCAACAAACATACTTCTTCAAATTACAATTGTGGGGCAAACTCCTCCAAACAATTACATAACCATAACTTCCGTAAATTGGCTCAATAACATTCATCAAATTGGCGTTCCTCAACGTGGAGCTAAATAATTACATAACAACACACACGTTTTGCAAATATACATAATAATAGTTACGTAAGCAAATTGAAGAACGAATACTTCTTCAAAACATTCATACCATCATAAGCAGGATCAGATATCTTTTGTTTTGCACCGTGTTCTGATTTTCTTAGTAGCTAAACCATGACCATCTATGTATATTGCTTGGAATGAAATATCCACAGTGTTTGTATTATTTTTATATGCATTTTTTTGTAGCAAAACAACAATTATTTTCTCCTCCATAGCATTCTCAACAAAAAGCTAAAGACATCTTTGCAACTCCAACATATTAATATTCTGATATGCCTTGTAAGTTCTTTTTAGTCTTATATAGAACCTGTCTTATAGTGTCACGAAGAGCAGCATTTTCAATGGCGAAATAATTTTCAAACTCGGTTGAGCAGTTTACGAGATTATCCTACATACACATAAATATACTATTTTTCTCTGTTTATAATATTAGTATAGATGATAAGTAGAGGGCGGATTACAGTACCTGGTCCATGATTTCAAGTTACCAATGCAGAGAGCATTGTGTCCTCTGGATACAGATAGTGGATAAAGAAATACAGTAGAATCTCGTTAGTACGTTTTTGCAGGGACCTAAGGATTTGGACGTCATAGGCGGGAAAACGTGTTAACGAAAATACAAAATCTGCAATTTCAGAACATAGTTATGCAATAAAATCTAATAATTACTACATCTCCATGGGCAGTTGAAATAGATTTCAAGTACAATTTTATACTGAATACGATCCGTGTTTCCATGTTAAATTCAATATGTGTTCAAATGGATTTGGATACACAAAACCTGAGAATAAATAATTCAAGCTTTTATGTTGGTCAACTTGAATTTTTGAGGTTATGAATGTTTTTGAGAAAATAAATTGCGAATTATGGAAGCGACAATAGTGGCTTTGCTGTGTGTTTTATTACGCATATGATAACAATTTCCGCTACAAAAAGAAAACAAAATTATATGCGTGCATCGTGTTATGAATACAATAGACGATAGTAACTCTGGCATATTCAATACGATTTGAATACAGTAGGTGTTTCCATTCAACAAATTTCGTTCCAATCCTTTTCTGATCCTATTTTCCAAGAGGCAAGTTTTGTTTTAGCATTTTTCCCTTCTTTAAAAGTAGTTTCAATCAATTTAGGTTTGCTAACAATCATGTTTAAGGTTGACGGAGGAATGTTTAATTTCTGCATTATATCCACATGTTTCATATTTGGATTGTGGTATACTTCAAGGATTTTCAGTTTTTCAGTGTTGGTTAATTACTACACTTTCTTTTTTTCATTGGAAATGAAAAGTTAACATACAATCTATGTATGTTTGGTCAACACTCAACAGTAGAAACTATCGTTGGCGTTTACCACGCCAGGTAAAGCATTCTCTATCCCGCCCACATGAATCGTGTCACACAAATATTTACATACATGCATGTGATTGGCTGCCGGTATCCACCCCGTGACCAAGTATTGTCCAAAGTAGCAAATAGAGGACATCAAACTTTGAACATGTTAAGAGCCTACTCCCACTGGACTGACCAAGTATTGGCCAAAACAGCGAGTGAGGACGTCAAACTTCAAACGTAGTAAGTGGGAAAACGTGTTAATGAGGAACGTGCTAACGAGATTCCACTGTATAACCATAGCAGGCATGATGTTCTGCTTCACAAACAGAGTGCATGTGCAACACAAGATAAGTTAATGGTCACTCTGATCCGCCCCTTAATAATAAGCATCTGTAGTTCCAATATTTACTCATACAATTTCAGCATGCAGGAAAAATTAAAAACAACTTGCCTGCCTGAACGGTGCATGAGGATCAGGCTCTGCCAGAATGTATCGATACCCATCTTTATTATATGGATGTTCCAGGGGATAGCCATGTGCAGGTAACTTTGGTGCTGCCATCTCTCCTCCACCTCGACCCTTCTTTCCTGTCCCCTGACCCTGATCTCCACCAGGCAGCTTTCTCTTGGTACTTCTACCTTTGACTCCACCTGATAAGGGCACTGCCAAATCAGAAACAATGCTGCCTTTCATCCTCTGATGTCTCCCAAGCACAAAATGTCCTGGTGCATCATGAGTGTTCTTGATTTGCTTTATGCCACAAATTAAATAAATGTAGAGCTCTGAACAGAAGAGCATTAATGGTCAAAATTCAAACTACAAATCCTCAGCGGCGTGACTGCTGTGTGGGATGTGTATAAACCCCTTTCATTCGACTTCCAAGGAGCCCATACAGGATTACTTCAAATTTCTGCATCTAAACTTCTTTTACACTTTGATTCTCAGATGTTTTTTTCAAGGCATTCCTCAGAAAAGAAGCCAGGCATATACGAAATAGACTGTTTACAATTAAATAAAACATACCTACATCAGGAAAACCAAGAGGAACATAAGCACCAGATTTAAAGAACACTTCAGAAATACATGCAAACACATATATGAATCAGCAATAGACAATCACTTTTTGAAAGAGAATTATTCAATTGAACAAAGCTATTAAAATTAGAACGTAAACACACATACTGAGCTTATGGGGAAAAAGCATAATACAGTAGAATCTTGTTAGTACATTTTTGCAGGGACCTAAGGATTTGGACGTCATAGGCGGGAAAACGTGTTAACGAAAATGCAAAATCTGCAATTTAAGAACACAGTTATGTAATAAAAATCTATAAATCGATTTTGAGTATAATTTCATACTGAATACGATCCTCGTTTCCATGTTAAATTCAATATTTAAATGGATTTGGATACACAAGCCTGAGAATAAATAATTCAAGTTTTTATTTTGGTCAACTTGGATTTTTTAGGTTATGAATGTTTTTGAGAAATAAATTGCAAATTGTGGAAGAGACAATAGTAGCTTTGCTGTGTTTTTTTTTTTTTTTTTTACACATGTGATAACAATTTCCGCTAAAAAATAAAACAAAATTATGAGCATGCATCATGTTACGAGTACAATAGATGATAGTATCTTTGGCGTATACAATACGGTTTGAATACGGTAGGTGTTTCCATGCAAGAAATTTCGTTACGATCCTCTTCTGATCCTATTTTCCAAGAGGAAAGTTTTGTTTTAGCATTTTTCCCTTCTTTAAAAGCAGTTTCAATCAATTCAGGTTTGCTAACAATTCTGTTTAAGGTTGACGGAGGAATGTTTAACTTTCGCACAATATCGACATTTTTTATATTTGGATTATGATCTAGATCAAGGATTTTCAGGTTTTCACTGTTGGTTATTTACTACACTTTCTTTTTCTTTTTTTTTTCATTGCAAATGAAAAGTTAAAATACAATCTACATATGTTTGGTCATCACTCAACAGTAGAAACTATCGTTAGCGTTTACCACGCCACAGAAATTGTGTCACACAAATATTTACATACATGCATGTGATTGGCTGCCGATAACCACCCCACGACCAAGGATTGACCAAAGTAGCAAATGAGGACATCAAACTATGAACGTGTTAAATGCCTACTCCCACTGGACTGATCAAGGATTGGCCAAAACAGCGAATGAGGACGTCAAACTTCAAACGTAGTAAGCGGGACCGGGAAAACGCACTAAGCAAACGTTATTTATTATATTTGGTGATTTGGTGCCGGGACTTTTATAATTCAACGTAATACACGGGAAAACGTGTTAATGAGGAACGTGCTAACGAGATTCCACTGTATATGATTGGAACATCGCATTACAATTTTAAAATTCCAGCAGTGAAAGTTTAAAGTTCACCAACCCAACATCAGATAACACAAGCAACCACAGAAGAAGACTGAATAATCATTGGTTAGACCAGCAGCTGAGAATATGGACAAAAGGTCCATGAAATGAAACCACCCATTATTTTGGGAAGTGCAACCAATAAAATGTATCATTTTTTTTCTTTTTAATTATTACATATATAATTAATTGATATTAATTATACTTTTTAGAGACCTTAGCCTGGTCTTGGCAAGTTTTTAATATAGAGTCAATTGAAAAATTCAATGCCACAGCCAGGATTTGAACACGATTCTCCTGCTCTCCATGCGGTTGCTATAACCATTGACAACATGCCAGTGGGACATTGAATTCCCCAATTGACTCAAGTTGTTTCCCCAATAGACCACCAAGGCATCTCCATAGAGATGACAATCTCAATGGCGACCTGAGAAACAACTTGAGTCAATTGGGGAATTCAATGTCCCACTGGCATGTTGACACAGTAGCTCAATGGTTAAAGCAACTGTACAGAGAGCAGGAGAACCGTGTTCAAATCCCAGCTGTGGCATTGAATTTTTCAGTTGACTCTATATTAAAACAGTGTATAATGATGACACATTGCTACACTGTGCAAGCGTCAATTATTTGAAAGTTAATTTTTCTCTTCTTTGTTATGAGTGATTCTCCTCCAAATGTACATTGACTATGGTATGTAAAGAGAATGTGGGTTTGGGGGCATAACTTACCAGAGAGACTGAAATTGTTTCCAAGTAATAAAGTTATATCAACTGAACTTAAAAACTCAATGTATAAAAGTTAACAAAAAGAAAATTGCTCTAAGTCAAAAAGCTACTGATGTGAACAAACTACTATGCATTCCAAACCTGAGTTCCCTCTGATGTAAATAAAAGCACGTGCTTCTGCTTGTCACGAACCTAAGAACACATTCTTACGCCAACGTAAATAGTTCCTTAAAAAATGTATTGTATCATGAAATATTGGGGCAGAAAAGGTATAGTACTGCACATTATATTGTAGTTATCATAGGGACACATTGCTAAAGGTAATAGATATATGCTAACTGTTAAGAGATTAAAAAATATGATTTTTGTCTGCTGTTGCACTAACACCGAGAGCATATTGTTTGTTAATACCAACTGTATGCATGACTGCCATTCTCTTACATATACAAGAAATGCAGCAATGAATTCCCAGAGGTGCTATCTGAGTACCGAATAAACACTTTGTGTAACACAGGAAACATGATGAGCGAAGTCATTCATAATACGCAGGCACAGCACAGCTGCTGAGCTCAGGTCAAACCTTGTGATTTAGTCAGTTGATATTTGAGTTCTCATGGCAGAGGAAGGTGCGTGTAGTGCGAATAAACTGCTCACACACAGAAGCGCGAAACCATTAAAAAGTGGCAAAAAACAAACAATACTTACTGTTTAAAATAAAGAGAGTTGAAGGTTGTTACACTACATCACTAAAATGTTCTTACTTGAACGCGTTTCGGGAGATGGTTTGCTCCCATCGTCAGCATGTTTTCAACTGAGTTTGCCGGTTATTGTCTGGGGAATGTGTGTGGCTAGTGGTGTTCTCTGGTGCTGGGCTGATGAACCTCCAAAGGCTGCTGGGTGGCGGCAGTTCGAAATTCATGGGTGATTCCTGTGTTTGACGATATATATTTTTTCCCAGATGTCCAATTCATTGCTACTGTTGATCGGTTTAAACAGTTTTATGTTTGGAGTGATATGGTTTGAAGACCAGAAATGATGTGCTACTGCTGATTTATCTGGCTGCTTTTGGTAAATGCATCTCATATGCTCTTTAAGTCTTATTTCAAGATTTCTTTTGGTTCTTCCTATGTATACCAGGTTACAGTCATTACAAACAATTTGATATATACCATCTGATTTATCGTTGGGGATAAGATCTTTTGTTCTTAAAACCGAACAACAGTAGCAATGAATTGGACATCTGGGAAAAAATACATATCGTCAAACACAGGAATCACCTAATGAATTTCGAACTGCCACCACCCAGCAGTCTTTGGAGGTTCATCAGCCCAGCACCAGAGAACACCACTAGCCACACAATAACCGGCAAAATCAGTTGAAAACATGCTGACAATGGGAGCAAACCGTCTCCCGAAACGCGTTTAAGTAAGAACATTTTAGTGATGTAGTGTAACAACCTTCAACTCTCTTTATTTTAAATTATGACACATCACTGTTACTAGCTTCTAAATCTTCAAAATTAATTAATACTTACTGTATTCAACTCACTATTACAAGAATACCCGACACTTGCATTAATGGATATTATGAAACTAATATCCGATTTTACAGGCGTTTCAGTGAGAAGTGTAACCAAAGCGCACAGGGAGTACAAACACACACAATAGAACATAACAGAAGAGGAGAGTCAAATGTGGGAACTTGTTTTGTGTGCCACAGTGTTGTGAATAAGCTTGTCATTAGCTTGGAAAATAGTTCTGATATCAATATGGCAGCCGAGTCATCTTTGAGGGATTCAGTGTTGCACTTTTGTCTGAGGATTGTGATTAACGTAAGTAAAATGTTCATTTCTGCTTGCTTATAAAATCGATTGTTACCTCAGGTTGCAATTTGAACTATGATTCTTACACAAGGCGCCTTTTTATAGATTGAAATAATGTTCAACTGTAAGTGATATATAGCAAGCATGTGAGAGAGGAACAAGCAACCATTAGGGAGATTGCGAACTACTTTCGCGCGGATAATACAAAGAGTTTGTTTACAGTGAGAGGCACTCTGGTTTGGAATGGAAAGTAGTTAATATCAGCTATATAAATAAAAATGAAAATGCTAACCCTAGTGATGGTAAAACATAATTAAATGAATTTTTCATTTGCATTACAGCAATGGTTTGAGTATCATCAGAGTGAACAACAGAATTCCTAACCAGTAAACTTCTGGCAAATACCATATTTCTCCAAATACAGGGCAATTTTTATTCCCAAACATGCACATTTAAAACTGCAGGTCATCTTGCATTTGTAATACACACTTTCTGAGTAATACATAGTAAGAACTAAGCTACAAACTTTGTGGTTCATTTTGAACATAAACAGATACACACAAGAAATGCTGAAGGTATATCAGCTGGTTTTTGCATTTCATTTTGCGCCAATATGTTCAGCAATTTGGAACACGCATGGGACATTTTAGACACTATTTGAGGGTTATAAATATTCGTATTAACACCAAGGTTATCCTTATAGGTCAAAATAGAATTTACAAGATTTCCTTTTCTAATCTGACATCTCCACAAAAATTCATAACTATGAATTATACATTATTTGTGCATACTTCTTGTTATTCATCTCTTAATTCAGTTTAATCCTTTGGGTGCCGAGATCCGATATGAACTTTGTGCACATAAATTGCCAAGAACCAAGGAAGTTAGTGTTTACGTTCAAATAATTTACAATTCATGCAAACAGATGCTGCTGTGAGTGCATACCTCTTAGCTAATCTACAATATTTTAACTACATATTGGTAGCATTTTTATTTGTCAGGTTGTCACATGTCGGCCATTGTTGCACATGGAGTTTGCTTCATGTCCGGATTTGTTTTCTCATGTCTTTACAGTGATTTCTTGTGGTTTATAGAATTGAGTTGTTAAGTGACACATTGTTAAAGAATAAAGCTAGTGTTACATACTCTTTTTCGCACCCTGTTGTATTGATAACTTCATTTGTGCCCTTCTCAGTAACAATGTAGTACCACGGCATATCAAACCAAATTGGCATCTCATCAGCATTGCCTATTTGCCCCATGGAAGTGAACTGCTGAAACATTTGTCCTCAAAATCTGCAGAAAGCTTCTGGCACATTGTTGTACGTCGTCTTAGAGATAAACCAGTTCGCTGCATGAAACGATGCACCCATCCACGGCTAGCCTTAAACTCTTGTTTCAGAATACCAAGAACTTCAGCCTCCTCTTTAGCTTTCTTTTATATAGTGTCATTAGTCACAGATTGCCCATTCTTCCTCCTTTCACGCACAAATTCCAACACTTTTTCTTCAACTTAGGATGACTTCCTTTGCGAGGACCCGTAAATTTCTTCCTACTAGCTTTAGTAGCAAATAATGACAATTTCTGTCTTCTCCACAAGCGAACATTCCTCTCTGATGCATTGAACTCCCTTCCTGCCTTTCTATTACCATTTTTTTCATCATAAAGGATTACTTTACGCTTTAAAAAATCTTGTGTGTTACACTCACATGA
Organism: Deroplatys truncata; assembly: GCA_030765065.1. Taxonomy (NCBI): domain Eukaryota; kingdom Metazoa; phylum Arthropoda; class Insecta; order Mantodea; family Mantidae; genus Deroplatys; species Deroplatys truncata. The sequence continues at coordinate 297,584,719 of CM060975.1, read as the reverse complement.
CTTTCTCTACTCTTGTACAAACTATTTTTACAAACGCTTATTCTTCACATGCTTCATGTTAATCGAGATATCGAGATGGTAATCTTATTGGTAATTTTCTTGTATATGCAAGGGCAATGCGTAGGATTTAAGCGATAGTCAAATATTTGAAGAGTTGGTTGCTATGTGGAGTATTCCATTCTCTTTGCATTACCAGGACAAAAAAAATTGAATAACGAATTTGAGAAAAAGTATAAGTATTGGAAAATTTAAGAGAATAACAAGCAATATCTCGAAAATGGTTCACTCAACAAAAAAAATGTATATGACATAAATTGTTAATTTTAACCCGATCTACATTTTTTGTGTAGTAAAATTTTGTCTATCTCTTATGGTTTACCAGTTATGCAAAAGTCGTTCACAATGAAGAATACTTTTGGAGACATTCCCAGAAAATTCGAGATATACATTTCATTTGTCATGAAAATATCTTAAACATATGATATTTTAATCAAAATCGTTAAGAGCCATTTTTGAGAAAATTAAAATTTTCGAAAAATGTTCCATGTAAAGGGTAATCTGGAGTGGGGGGATTTTCTTGAAAACCTTCGTGTCGCATCTCTGGAAGATACTGAACCTAAATACCAAGTTTGGTGTTTATCCGACTGTTCGTTTCTGAGTTATGCTGTTCACAGACACACACACAGACCTGTATCCAAAAATTCTTTTTTTTGGATTCAGGGGGTCTCAAAACATGTATTTCCGGTGAAATCTCGGTATCAAATTTTTGGGTGGAATGCAATACTTCCCCTACTTACTATACGTAGTAGAGAAAGTAAAAGGCATCATAAGAAGCTGTTCTTCTCTGTTTGCCCTTGTCCTCCATATTGTAACTAAATACGTTCAATAATAGGCCGCTGATAAATGAGCGGCTAGCTTGTCACGAGTTTCCGGATGCATGTTAACTTCAGTAATCCATTGTGACATAAGAAACAAAAAATTTGAATGAAGTTACTGGAATTCTACAGAACAGATTTGCATAAATACAGTACTTTATGTTTAAGATATTTACGTGACTAATAAAAAGTATATCTTGAATTTTCTAGGAACAGCCTGTGCCCTCTTCATTTAGAAGAATTGTGTATAATTCTGTATAACTGGTAAAACTTAAGAGATAGGCAAAAAGTTACTGTACAAAAAATATATCTCTCTTTAAAATACACATTTTATTCCAAAAAAGCTTTTTTGTAGCATGCATCAGCCATTTCTGAGATACTCATTATTGGTTTGTATTTTTGAATACTGTTGTCATTTTTTGAAGTCCTGTCAACATTCAGTCATTTCTCGCAATGTCATGGAAAGTATATGGGATTGCAATGACAGCATACAATACGAGGGTAATCCCAAAAGTAAGGTCTCCAAAGCGCTGGGATCGCAGGGAAACTGTTTGTGTGGATGTTGGCTATACTGCTCTTTTCCTTCCTCCCTCCACTCTCTTCAGAAACCACCGCACATCCCTTAGCCCCCTCAGTCTTGGCTCGGCATCCAGTTATAATGGAGCTCCCGTTACCCACTACCGCCAGGTGCAAAGTTCGCGCAGTTATTCGCTTTTTGAGTGCAAAAGGGGTTAAACCTGTCAAAATTCATCGACAGTTGATGGAAGTGTATGGAGAGTCTTGTATGGATGTCAAAAATGTCTGCAAGTGATGTAGAGAGTTTGCAAATTCATGACGAAGAAAGAAGTGGGAGACCATCCATTTCTGACGAAACAATCGCAAAGGTTGAACAAATCGTGCTTCAAGATCAGCGGATCACTCTCGATGAGCTCTGCATTGTTGTTCCTGAGATTTCTCGAAGCACTATTCATCGGACTTTGATTGAAGAGTTAAAATTTCGGAAGGTGTGTGCAAGATGGGTCCCAAGAATGCTGACAGAAGATCACAAAAGGCAACGTGCTGACACTTCCCGCCAATTTCTTCAACGCTATGCAGATGAAAAGGACAACCTTTTGGATTCAATAGTCACGGGTGATGAAACCTGGGCTTTCCACTTCACACCTGAGACCAAACAACAATCACGTGAGTGGCGGCATTCCGGTTCACCCAAGCCGCAAAAATTCAAGAGAACACAATCTGCCGGTAAAGTCATGGCAACTGTGTTTTGAGATCGAAAGGGGAAATTGTTGGTCGACTTTATGGATCCTGGGACAACAATAAATGCCGACAGGTATTGTCAGACATTAAAAAAACTCAGACGGGCAATTCAGAACCATAAAAGAGCAATGTTGAGCAAGGGCATAAGCCTTCTCCATGACAATGCTTGCCCCCACACCGCCCGTCAAACCATGAATCTTCTGCAACAGTTTAGATGGGAAACCATCACCCATCCACCGGATTTAGCACCCAGTGACTACCACTTGTTTCCCAAGTTGAGAGAACACTTGGCTGGAAGGCGATGAAGTGAAAAATGAGGTCCATTACTTTTTCAAGAGCATGGCATGACATGGGCATTCAAAAACTGCCACAGCGTCTACAAAAATGCCTCGACCGAAATGGCAATTATGTGGAAAAATAGACAAATGTTAAAGCTTCAAAACTATGTACCATTTGTTGTCAATAAAAGTTTCTTTGTATTTTAAAAAAAATTGGAGACCTTACTTTTGGGATTACCCTCGTAATTTGACTATTCCTTCAGCTTCCTGTATTCCCTCAGTACTTATAACAAAATGTGTAATGAAGTTGTTTCTGCAAAAGTTTATCTCAATTAACATGAAGGTCAAAAAATAATAATTTTTTTTAATAGATTATATAAAGCTATACAGAAATAAAGCATACTGGCTATAGATAGTCAAGTGAATGTAAAACATCAGATTATTTTTATAATATGCTAAATTCTTAAATCAGATTCAGGAAAACCAGGGATTGTCTTATATTCAGAGAAATATGGTAAATGTCCTTAGCATTAAATCTGAATGATCATACATACCATGCTGGATACCCATATCAGTGACTTTCAGATGACCTCCACGGATCATAGCCTCATAGTTTGGTTTAATCTGTGTAAGATCAGGTGCAAGTAACCCGTATAACAACTGGATGTCATTCTCTTCACAAACAAACAATGTCCCCACATCCTTCTGTAATGCTCTGTGAATCTATGAAAAATAAATAATCTATGAAAATAAAATCAGCATCCATAATTTACAATCAAAACTTTGATTTTACAAACCCTGATTAATCTAATCCCACATTTTGTATGAGGTTTCCAAAATGGCAATTTTTATTTAATTTGATTGAGTGAATCTTAAAATTGGATATAATTTATAGCTCTGCTTTGGAAAACCCACATTTAACATATAAAACAAATAATATTTGCATAAAATATCATGATTTTATATTTAAATTATAAGAAACACAATGACTAGAAACATGCTGATCTGGCTCAGCCATCACAAGCCATTAGCATTCTTATTGGCTTTCCATCAGACTCCATGCTGATTTAAGTACCACAGAAGTATGTATGAATGTTTATTCAAGTGCAAAGTTGTTACAAAATTACAATCTTTGTGGCTTGGTTTCAGCCTGACTCTTTCAAAGCCATGAAAGTCTACCCTAACAACAAAGATTAACACCTTAAAACTACAGCCATTAACACAATATTCCTGGTTATTACACAATTCAAATAACTCATGTCAATAATCTGAGCCAATAAAACCAATGTTCAATCACTTATTGATCATCCTTACTCATTTATTTTTGGCTTCATAAAGATATTTGCCTAAATTTGAGGCAGTGTTTTTAACACTAAAATGATTTGTCTAATTGTATAATATATATATAATTCAATAACAGCCCGCCTTAAAGCAATATGTGTATGTAACAATATATAAAAAAATGTATGTAACAGTCATTGTATATGTTTGTATTATTGTATCCATGTGTAATAATGTTATGTGAATATATTAATTTAATAATGTAGGAGCTGTGAGAATGATAGGTTAAAAGTTGCTAACAATGAGGTAACCTTGAGGCAATAATGAATTTGAAAGTTTAAATGCTACTAGTCATTATTGGAGCAACAATAATGTAAATTTTGAGACAGTTTAAAAATAGCCAATCAACAACCAGAAAAAGCTTTAGTTAAATGAAGGTATTCTATTGGGTTGGAATAACCAATCAGAGACTTGAAATGCAGAAATTTACAAGTTTAGAGTTGCCTGCAGACAGTGATTGTAACTGGATGCGAGATGCGTGCGAGAGATTTAGTATGTATTCGTGTGATGAAAAATAAGTTTACGCGTTAAAAAGTGCAATTAATTAATAAAAAGAATCTCACAGCTCTATATCAGTGATGTGTTATTTAAATCGTGTCAAGCATTAATAAAAGAAGTGAAGTAAAATTATAATCTGTGTAAGACTACATTCTTAGTCACACCACAACCCTGCTAAGAGAAACGTGTCTCTAACAGTAATACTGACACAGCCGAGGCAAACATAAATATATATAATATTTAAAGAAACAGTCAAATTACAAAGTAAATATTTTTTTAAACTTGGGGCAAAGGCCACCTGAAAGTACATTTGGGGCGAAGGCTACCGGAAACGTGTGGTTGCAACTACTACAAGTTCGGCTGCTCCTACAGTTGAAATATAATACAACTCCTTCAATACAATCTACTTCAAATTGACGCCCAAAGCATGGTGCAAATAACGTAAAGATACTATCTACTTCAAATAGGCTTTTCCATACATGAAACAAAACACCTACTTCAAATTCCTTATCTGAGATTTATTTTTGAAAACTTTCTTTACCGCTACTTCAAATCTTCTTTTAAATGTGCTGCTTTGCAGATATGCAAATTGGATATTAAGAATTTTTTTTTTTCTTACTTTTATTTTATTTTGGCCTTTAACAATATAATGCAAGTATTTGTAGCTATTTTGTAGCAAGACTATATTTGTAAACTTCAATACAACTGTAGTTTTTTTTAACACAAAAAGCAAAATCCATGCAACTGCAGTCAAATGTAACACTGTCATCATCTAAGTGTAGCATCACACCAGTTATTTTACGTGGGCCCTTCCCATCCTTTACCAAATGCACATTTTATTGCAGTTGCTGCAATTTGAACTCACAACGTTAGACTTTGAATGGATGGCCAGTCCATTTCATCACACCTTGACAATCATGCCTATTCGAATCGCTCACATTAAGATGCCTGTGACAGGGATATAAAAACCAGTTTAGGAATTAGAGTAAGAACGACATATGTAGAAAAATAATTTGCGCAACTGACAATTAACCAAACCAGTCTCCAGTCTCTTGTGCATGGACATTCAAATAAGATATGGATAACACTTTTGTTATAAATATACACTGGATATAAATTCTCCTCCAGACTTCTTCTTAGTCATTTAAATTTCCATATTCCTACTCTAAACCAAGCTAACCCCTCCCTTCCTTTCTTATTACATCTATCATTATAACCGTCATCCATGCCATCCTCTTTAATTCTTGATATAGCAACAAGGAGCTTTTCTCATTTATAGCAGCAAACAACAAATGTGGTCTGCTGGTTCAACTTCAAGTTTAAAGCTCAAGCAGCAGAAACATCTCAAAGAAATAACTACACTAATCCCCAATGAGAATAAACCTAAATTTAAGAAATTCACATATCCCTGGGCATTTCTCAAACTCCTAAAAGATCTTAGAGTTCAGCATCATCCTAACACCACAAAATATATACAACTTAAAAAGCTTCCTAAAATCAAAACACATTGTGATACAGTTCAACTAGGCCCCGTATTTGATTTAATTGCATATAGATTAAATAAAGATGTAAAATGTCAACTCAGCTCCGTATTCGAAATGGTTGTATGTAGATTAAACAAAGATGTAAAATATTGTATTTAATATTATAACTTGATAGAAAGAAAACCTTCATACGGAAACATTGCAAATTGTCTGAGGAAGTAAGGTTCGATGACCAACCCTTTTTCTTGGGACAGGAAGGGTCCATCGGCACACATGTATACAAAAGCGTAGAGCCATTAAAAAGGGTCTACGAGGAAAGTGCTTGTTTCTTTTCAAAGCGGAAGAAACATGAGGTTCGTACCGAGAAAAGGTTTAAAGCCATAAACATACCTACGTGCTACAGCATAAATTAAACAAATTGAAAATAGTACTGTGGGAAGAGAAAGCTGTGCAGAACTGAAAATTTTAGCCAGTAAATGGAATGCCATAAATACAAACTGACGAATCCGAAAACAAGAGATCGTCACATGATTGAAAATCGAATGCGGAGTAGGGATGAAATCAGACATGGCGAAATTCACAAAATGCTAGTAACAACACTCTTCGTTTAACCTTACAACAAGTAACTCTCTTAGCTGAACTCTGCGCCGTGCAAGTTGAATAATATCAGACATGGCGAAATTCACAAAATACTAGTAACTTCACTTCTTTGTTGAACTTTAAAAGTAACAATCTTCCCTGCTACCTGCTACATGTAACTTCACTTCTTAGCTGAACCTTACGACAAGTAACTCTTGGCTGAACTCTGCACCGTACAAGTTAGGCAGTGGCTATGAACGCAGGGAAAACTTATTCAGTACATCTTAATACTGCCGACTACAAAGCATCACTATGTCAGTCGCGGATAATTAACGAAGCGTTGGCTCGCGTTCCTGAATGTGTAACAGTATAATAAAGTCAATATTCACCAGAGCCGATGTTGTTATTATCGTAACCGATATAATTTCACCACACCCTGTAGACTTTACAGAGTCGACACTGCTCAACGCTAGCCGGAGAAAGAGGAGAAATACGCATCGAGGAAGCAGCCAACTTCAGATGACACCCAACGATGAAAACAGCTTCATATGGCGCCCAACGTCGTAAGAACAACTTCAATTGGCAGAATCTCATCAGAAAATAGTCATACATAAACCAAACAACAAAACATACATCACAAAAACCAAGGGAAATGTAAGCACAAGATTAAAAGAATACTTCAGAAATATAAGATACAAATAGCATCAGCCATGGCCAATCACTTCTGAGAAGAAAATCACAATATAGAATAAAAAGCCATGTTGCTAAAACTAGCTCATAACCCAGTAGAACCAAGCTTATGAGAAAGAATATATATCAATAGTTTCGAAATTGAATTATGAACTTCCACCACAGGTTAATTTAATTGCTAAATTCATCCACACAGCATATAAAAAACTGAGTTTTATTTATGGACGCTCTTTAACTACTATGGTCCTTAGTGTCCCATTCTATATTGGGCTTGAAAGACTGGAAATGCTGCTCAGAGGCCTGTTTATCAGGCTTGAGGTTATTTTACTTGCTGTAAATCTATGACACAAGACCATCAGCTTTACTTCCCTTCTGAAGGACATGCTAAAGATTTTTACGCCCAAAAAATATCCATCGCCCTCTGCTGGATTTAAACCTGTGACCCCAGGAACTAGAACCACACCAGATGATGCCACAGTTACCCAGGGAGGAGGAGGAGAAAGAGAAGGGGAAGAAATCCCTGGTTAGCCGACCAGTAGCCAAAAATCGGGACATTAGGTCCTCTAGAAATGTTCTGCCAATAATTTGTTAAGCGTAGCAATATAAGTGCTTAATGTCAATTCGTTTTCCGTAATTTAAATTTTGCCTGTCTATGTCCTCAAATCTAGTTATAATCATTTTCCAAAATCCTTTTGTCAGGTCACATCCACAGAAGTAGCAATAGCCACGCACGCACTTCCATTTAGTCCAAACCTCAATTTAAGAGGTCCTATCTTATCACTCTAAATTTACTATCTGCCTAATGGGGCAGAGCCTCATGGTAATTTGGAATGACACAGTAAAATGACAAAATAAAATGGTTATGTAGCATTTTAATACACCAAAAGTGAACAAATCCTACAACATATTTTGGAGTAAGTTCTCTAGACCCAGCTTGATTATGAATGGCAAAAGCTGTCTCACTAAACACTCAGAAAAGGTCCTTATTTGGAAGAACTGACATTAAAGCTACCAACTTTTGATATATTGTAAGACAAAGAGTTACAAGACATATCCAACTTCAGGTGCACAAAGAAGACAATGGCCCCCAAGAAAATGCTTGCCATCTATTGGATCAAGATACTAGAGAATATTTCCTTTGAAACGTTCTCCATTAAACTCAATAAAGTTATATGATCGCACAAATGGGCGATGTATGGCACTTTTAAGGGCACGCACCATTGAAATTTTGTGAAAATCTTGAAAAAACGTACTTGAAGTTTGCTCATCCAAAAATATGCATAAGTCAATGTTTGCTTAAGCTAGAACTTCAAAATTTATTTATTGATATTGCAGTTGTTTACACTTATATGCAACAAATTAACAAATGGAATAGATTTTCTCCCCAGCATTTTTGCTCCTTAAAATGCTATTTTTCATCTAATACTTCTGAAAATTTTCTTTCACATTCCGAAAATTTAAGCAATTAAAACTGTATATAAATTATTTATGTTCTTACAGATTTTTGAATAAATGATTTGTTTAAAGCATAAAGGAAATATAAAAAAACCGAAATTTACAATGGTGAGTTTTTAAAAATTACTTTCTTTTAAACTAAAATTATGAATAAAGAATTATACAATGATTTTGGGTCCTTTTAACAGATAAACAGCATAGTTGTCTGAAATAAATATTTTTAAAATTTCATCTTGAGAAACATTTGACATAGGACAATAAAATTTATTCCTCAAACTCAATAAGTTGAAAACTAAAGAAGATACAGACAGGAAATTTAAAACAGTCAATGTTTACGTAAGAAAAACTTCTGATTATATTTTCGGCAAAATTGACCAAAATTTTTTTTACAAAAAATTGCGTTTTCATGCTACAGTCACTTAAACTTCATTTGTGTGTGCTTAGGGTATGTTTTGGTAGCAAAAGTTTCCAACACATATTCTAAATGAACCTTTTGTAGAGGATACATAAACAATAATGTTAGTTGTTTACTTACAGTAGAATGCCAAGACTGTGTCACTCTTCGGGGCATAGTGGTCATTCCTTCCCAATGAGAGTCAATGAATGGTATGATCTCACGATCCTTTGAAAACATAGTACGAGGATTGCCCTCTTTGACTGCTGCTTGCATTAGGTTACCAAGTGCAGTAACACACATCTGTGGAAAAGCTGTGAATAAAAAATTACCTGGCTAGTAATACTATAAGAGAGCTTTACAAAATGAAAAGTCTGATGTATAACATTCACATGACTTCTTACATCCACACCATTTATTTTCATGGCTATTCGACGATTTTGTGTTGAATTATTTTCATAAAAAAAATGGAATACGAAGCTGATGATGAGATTAAATGATTGCAAAACATTCTTGTGAATTTCTATTTTAAACAATATAAATGAAGTGTTGTCACAATATGTATAATAAATTAAGTAATTTATAATTTGTTATTTGCTTCACTGTTACTATATTGTATTCACTCTTAGGTTGATCCGTACTGATACGGTTCAGCTAGGCTCCATATTTGATTTGATTGTATATAGATTAAATAAAGATGTAAAATATTGTATTTAATATTATAACTCGATAGGAAAAACCTTAATACGGAAATATTGCAATTTGTTGAGGAAGTAAGGTTCGGGTCCCATTCTAATAATCTAAGTTTTAAAACGAATTTATTCTTAAATAGTATAATACTTTATACAAATACCTAAGAGTTTAATTAACACAATATATGTTAAACAGAGCTACAAGTCCAACATGCAATTTGTATGAGTCACCTACCCCTGGGTATGCGCAGAATATTGTTTATAGCCAGAAACCAGCAGTTCTATTTAGTATCATGGTGAGCGGTGAATTTGCTCTTGCATCTTCGTCAATTTATGTAAAGCATAAGGCAAGCCAACCATTAACTAATTGTGAAAAAACAATAGTGTTGAATATTTATTATAAGTTATGTGCGAAACATCTAACACTTCCCGTGAAATAAGTGGTAAATTAACTTCTGAGTTCATCAGTGTTTCGAGTACAAGTATAAACAGTGCTCATAAAGAAAAATCTGAAACTGGAAAAGTCGTTACACCCGGAAAAACGGAAAGCATGTGCAAGAATGTGACGATTTTATGAAGAATGCAATCTGCATAACAGTGCACAATTTCATTTTAAAAATGAGTAGCCACCAGAGAGCGAATAAATGTAAGCTATCGCATACTTGTTACTTCCTTTTTCGCTAGTTTCTTTTAAAATTAACTATTATTATACGTGCAAATGCTTATTTTGTCTTAACTATCAATCTTATCACTTTAACCCCTAACAGAATATGCAAGTCACCATTTAAGTTGTCAGAATAAAGACTTGTATTACGTGTCACGTGTACTCACTGCATGGTCGTGAAAGTATGACAGTATTTCTGGCACAAATAGCGGAAGGATACATTATAACGTGCACTCATCACCTGGGTTTTGTTTTGGCGCGGATCAACCTAAGTATGAATATAGTTTAGCTTCAAATTTTATGATTACTTGTTCTCTCTGTCACAATTTTAAAATTTCCACTTTTTCAACAGCTATAAACTGTTCAAATTATAATTTACTAGACTGTAGCACTAGCATACCTGCTTGATTTTTCTTGAAGTTTTCAAGTCCTGTTGGAGAGCAATTCTTGCACACAAAGAAATAGTTCATCATAAAGGGAACCAGCTTTCCTAGTTGATAGCCAATACACGATTCATGAAACCACCGCAGACAGTTAGCACACAGCAGCTCTACTATATTAAGGTTGCGATCCTTCCCACTGCAGAAAACAAAATTTACTTCACTTAGGTTAGGTTTACACTGCCACATTATTAGTCTATTTAATATGCTTCTGGGTGAATCAAACACCAGAAGTAAAATGCACAAACTGCACTCTCAATAAATTGGAATTTTATTTATTCTGAAACAGTTTTCAGTTCCACTGAAAAATCATAAATGCTTATTTTCCCCAAATAAAATGGAAACCACTTAATGTGAAAACTGTGTTGTTCTTTTTACTTTCTCTACTACGTATAGTAAGTAGGGGAAGTATTGCATTCCACCCAAAAATTCGATACCGAGATTTCACTGGAAATACATGTTTTGAGACTCCCTGAATCCAAAAAAAGCATTTTTGGAAACATGTCCGTGTGTGTGCCTGTGTGTGTGTGTGTGTGTGTGTGTGAACAGCATAACTCCGAAACGAAGAGTCGGATAAACACCAAACTTGGTATTTAAGTTCAGTATCTTCCAGAGATGCGACACGAAGGTTTTCAAGAAAATCCCCCCACCCCAGACTACCCTTTACATGGAACATTTTTCGAAAATTTTAATTTTCTCAAAAATGGCTCTAACGATTTTGATTAAAATATCATATGTTTAAGGTATTTTCATGACAAATGAAATGTATATCTTGAATTTTCTGGGAATGTCTCCAAAAGTGTTCTTCATTCTGAATGACTTTTGCATAACCGGTAAACCATAAGAGATAGACAAAATTTTACTGCACAAAAAATGTAGATTGCGTTACAATACACAATTTATGTCATATACATTTTTTTTGTTGAGTGAACCGTTTTCGAGATATTGCTTGTTATTCCCTTAAATTTTCCAATACTTATACTTTTTCTCAAATTCGTTATTCGTTTTTTTATGTCCTGGACATGTAAAGAGAATGGAATGCGCCACATAGCAACCAGCGTTAAAATATTTGACTATCGCTTTAAACCTAGCATATTCCCCTTGCATCTACATGAAAATTACCAATAAGATTGACATCTCGATATCTAGATTAACATGAAGCATATGGAGAATAGGCGTTTGTAAAATTAGATTGTACAAGAGTACAGAAAGTCATGTGAGTGTAACACATCAGATTTTTTTAATACTGTTTAACATCCATTATTACTACATACGAGGGTCGGCTGGTAAGTCCAGGGCCTCAAGCAGAGATGGTGCCACTAGGCCAGTTAGACGGTAGCATCGTATAATTTTACTCTAGACTAGCTTGTATCCATAGTTACAGGTCAATAGCTTGTTTAGTTTTTGAATGACAGCATTTTAAACAAGACAACTTTAGAGTTTTCACAAAAATGGAGGATTTGGAAAAACGAGCAGTGATTAAATACTTCCATTTGAAAGGCTTAACGCCTAAAGAAATCAAGAACGAAATGGACAGTACATTGAAAGACTTTGCCCTATCATATTCAATGATTAAAAGGTGGGTTGCAGAGTTTAAAATGGGACGTACAAGCACTAGTGATGAGCCTCGCTCTGGACGCCCTGCGGAAGTCACAACTCTAAGAGATGATTGAAAAAATTCATCGTTTAGTACTGGAAGACCGCAGATTAAAGTTGTTTGAGATAGCAGAGGCTGTATACGTATCAAAAGAACATGCAGGTAATATTTTAAGTAATGTTTTGGGCTTTCACAAGGTCTGTGCGAGATGGGTGCCGCGTTTGTTGACACCTGATCAAAAGTTGCATAGAAAAACTGTATCTGTTATGAATGTGGATATCTACCATAAAAATCCCAATGAATTTTTGAGACGGCTTATTACCATGGATGAAACTTGGATACATCACTACACTCCAGAAAGTAAATAACAGTCAAAACAGTGGATTGCGCCAGGTGAACCAACTCCAAAAAAGGCAAAGTCAATTTTGTCAGCTAACAAGGTTATGGCGAGTGTTTTCTGGGATGCACAGGGAATTATTTTTATTCATTACTTGGAAAAGGGTAAAAGTAACACTTGAGGCAGTATTTTAATACCTGAATAATATTAATTTTACACCTCACCGCATGTAATGATTGACAGAATAATTAGCGTTGATTTGTGGTCCCCTCTTTCTCCTGACCTAACGAGTTGTGATTTTTATTTAGGGTTCTTTAAAAGACAAACTGTATCGTTCCAATCCTCGTACACTACAGGAACTTAGAGAAAACTTTGTGCAAAAATCACAAGAATTCCTGCTGCTGAGCTTCGGAGAGTAGGTGAGAATATTTACACGAGATATGCTGCCTGTTTGAGAGCAGGTCAACATTTCCAGCATCTATTATAAGTTAAGGATTTTAGTCCGCCTCTGGCGGTGTAATTTCCCCAACAACTACCGGCTGTCTCGCGTAGTGGAGAGAGACCGTGAGTGGGTTCAAATATAGTTTAACTACCCTATAGTAATGTACATATTTCAACAGTTTTCCTTTGTTAATTCTATTAAACCTTTCCAGCACAATTTATTTTTGACTCAATTTTGTTTTTGAAATCAGATGGCACACAACGGATACTTCTGCCTTTTGAAAACCTGCCTTAAATGATTTAAGAGTGTCACTCAGTTGATTTAAGCTGGTTCCAATACCCCGAGAAAACTGAGTCAGAGTTGAAACACTTAACATCACTTGCATCTTTTGTGCCTTGACTGGTCTCGACAGCTACTTGCTCTCAAGTCAGAAGTGACCAACTGGCTCCTGGTGTTGTCTGGTGAGTAGTTGTTTATGGTGACATCTAGCAGTGTAGTGGTGAACTTCCATAGTGGAGATTTGGTGGCAGTAATTCAAAATTCAAAACAAACAGTGTTTATGTTTTAAGATTACAATCTTTTTCCAAGTATCCAAATCTGTTGTGTAGTTTGTAGGTTTTAGGAATGTTATGTTTGGTGTGATATTGCGATTGGTTGTCCAAAAGTGGTGCAACTGCAGATTTATCAGTCTGTTTGTATTTGATGTATCTCATATGCTCTTTTTATCTGGTTATGGAATTTCCTTTAGTTTTACCTATATAAATTTCATTATATCCTGGTCAACTGATTTGATAAATTCCTGCTTTTTTACTCTGAGGTATCTGGTCCTTTGATTTATTGCAGAGTAATTTCTCATTGCTGAATTTGTTTTGTGGAGCTAACCAGGCATTATGTTTTTTTGGAGATAATGGAATTTATTGTGAGTACTTGGGCGAAAAGTGACTTTTTGAAAATCATTATGGTTTTAATTGTGTGAATTTTGTGATATCCTTAATGTGTTTCTGTTTTTTTGAATTTTTCTATTTTCTTGTCGATTTTTTCGGTAAAGCCATTGTTTATTCCTGTGTTGACTATGTCTTTGTAACAGAAGGAGAATAACAAAAAGAATACAAGTGGACATTCTGGGACCCATATGTTATCTGCCATTTCCAGCCTCCCACTGAAAATGTCCGGCCTCCACTACGGATGACCACGTGACTGCACCCACAAATCTTTTCTCTCTAACGATGTGCTTGCCCCCACCAGCATTTCCTTTCACATTGTACCATGAAATGCGCGGGAAGAAAACCCTGGAAGCCTTCTACAACCTTCTTCAATAGATTTCTGTACTTTATCCATACAGGCTCCAACAGCTGTTCTTACAGCCAGCAATTTCTTCTTAAGAGCAGATCGGTTGTGTTTTAAAATAAACAAATTACATGTATTCTTTTGATGTGCAAACTATCCTTTCCTTGTCCCATTCCTTTAAAATAAAATGTATTCCTTTCACATGCAAACTACACTTTCCTTGAACCACTCCTTTAAAATAAATTAATTAAAATGTATTCAATAACACAAGGGAAAAATGCAAAATAAAGAATATTGAATACATGAATACTTAATGTGAGAAATTAATCACATTATTGGAAACTGCACCCACCGCCACCATTCCTCTTTAACCACATGTCTGTCCATGCCCATGTACTTACCCGTCCTTTTTCTAGAGGGCCACAAAACACCAGTACTGGGGACATTCATGTGATCATATACAAGGCTGAAAATGGCAGCAGAATTGACAGGTTGCCTTTCTTGGGCTCACCTAGAAAATGCTGAAGGAAGTAAGAAATAATGGAATGAATTACCTTATAGAAGTGGATGTGATCTCGCCAACACCTGATTCCCACCTACCCTCCTGTTTTAGGTGTTTTACTTTTATAGGAAAATTGTGATATGAACACAACAAACGTAGCCATCTTCCTGGTAAAACAGATGCTGAATGGGAAGTGCCAACCTAAATAAGAAGTGAAATCCGTGAAGTAAGGAACTGCAAATGTGAAGGCAAAATTGCCATACTTGCTCCGACGTATATTAGGTATAAGGAAGTGAGAAGTACTGAAATGAATTACCTTATGAGGG
The DNA here is from genome assembly GCA_030765065.1 of Deroplatys truncata. NCBI lineage: Eukaryota > Metazoa > Arthropoda > Insecta > Mantodea > Mantidae > Deroplatys > Deroplatys truncata. The sequence goes on along the minus strand of CM060975.1, from coordinate 297,569,581 downwards.
ATTGTAGAAGTAGATGCAAACGATTGTACATCAGGCGCCCGCCAGAACGCGATTTTTTGCGGCCTTACTGAAATGGGGGAATTGGGAAAGTAACTAGAGAAAACGTGGCCATCTTCACGGCAATACTGACACTCATTCAGAAGTGCCAACTGAAGTAAGAATCTGGGAACCCGCTAAGTAAGGGATGCGTTGGTATTTCTTCTTCTTCTTATTCATATGTTAGAGCCACTTAAAAAGAGCACCACGCATTCAGAGCCTGCTGTGCTCAAAGAAAAGAAAATGGTATGCACTGGATGCCAGAATAGCGTAAGAACAGTAATGAAGGACTAAATGAATAACAAATTTGAGAAAAAGTATAAGTATTGGAAAATTTTAGAGAATAACAAGCAATATCTCGAAAATGGTTCACTCAACAAAAAAAATGTATATTACATAAATTGTTATTTTAACGTGATCTACATTTTTTTGTGTAGTAAAATTTTGTCTATCTCTTATGGTTTACCAATTATGCAAAAGTCGTTCACAATGAAGAATACTTTTGGAGACGTTCCCAGAAAATTCGAGATATACATTTTATTTGTCATGAAAATAGCTTAAACATATATTTTAATCAAAATCATTAGAGCCATTTTTGAGAAAATTAAAATTTTCGAAAAATGTTCCATGTAAAGGGTAATCTGGGGTGGGGAATTTTCTTGAAAACCTTCCTGTCGCATCTCTGGAAGATAACTGAACCTGAATACCAAGTTTGTTGTTTATCTGACTGTTCGTTACTGAGTTATGCTGTTCACAGACAGACACACACACAGATATGTTTCCAAAAATGCTGTTTTTGGATTCAGGGCTAACGTTGCGTGAATTCAGACACGTAAGCTTATATAAAAAAAAAACTCAAACCAAGAAATTTGGGGATATATCTCTGCCTTTGGCGACATTACTTATTCATATGTTGCCAGCATTGCGTTAAAGCCAGAGAATGAGACACAGTGTTATCTGTAGGACTCTCAGTGACATATGTTGGACATCTAAGACATCACATCAGTGGCTAATGTCGGTGCAAGGAAGGCAATTTACCGAACGTGAATCATTCGAATTTTAGATGCACAGATCCCTCGGTACGCCCTGTTGCCGCTACACTCCTCTTCTTCTAAAAAAATCCCTCGGCTACGCTTTGATGCTGAGGGCCCTCAATCCCTCGGCTAAGCCTTGAGGCTGAGTATCTTACCGGCTTTGGCAGTATTAGTTTTTCACATGTTGCCAGCATTACGTTAGGGCTAGAGAATGACATACACTGTCACTGTTGGACATATAAGACATAAATTGCGTCGATAATGCGGGCCCAAGAAGGGCAATTTACCCTGGCGGCAGTTTCAAATATGAAAATAATATTACAGTTCTTCCTATAGCATATATAGCGACAGTAGTCGGCCTACTGTTAGTGAAGTTGTAAGGCATACCCAAACTGCAATAAATGAAACTAGCAGACCCCACTGTTCATATAAACTTGTTCTTGAAGCACATAACTTTAAACACTGTACAAAACGCAAAGCTTTAAAACGTCCTCTTGCCATTACATCCGCATGCCATAAAATGAACAGATGTACATTTGTAATGTGTTGTGTTTACAAGCTGTCAATGCCGCACAGAATTCAAGCGCAGTATCTATTACAAATCACCCGTATTACTTACTAGAAACAAAGCTTACGAGCACTGCATAGCTAGCTTACCAATAGCAATTTCCTTCTCTTTCCACCTGCTGCTGCTTCTGTGCCCCACCAGAAGCATTGTTGGCTGCTTGTTTCTTTTCATCCGACGCCTCCTGATTTCCCGACTCGGGTACACTTTCTCCTTCCTTAGCTTCATCCTTGGATTGCGACAGGTTTCCTTCGGTGCTTTGAACTTGTGATGTTGAATCCACACTTGGCTGAGAGTCTACAGGTTCCTTTTTGCTTGTAAACAATAAACCATAACATTACAATGGATAACCAACTGACAGTCGCTTATTATTATACACAGTGGTCTTAAATTCATATTCTTCAAATTACGATATAATTTTTGTGTGTGCTAAATATTTATATCTAACATCCTATCCATATTAAAATTTATTATTTACTTTTCTCCTACTTACCTTCCATTTTCTTCCGCCATATTTTGTACTCTTCGGCACTTCGGCAGTCGACGCATGATGCATACAGTCCGATTAAAATTTAAAATGTAAATTGCAGGTTAGGCAATATATAACGCAACTTGCGTAAATGAATGGTCATTAAAGTCCGTTCTCTCTTTGGTTTATTTCACATATATATTCTTCCGTATTCCGCCTCAGTGAACTGATTTTACTTTTATTTAGTATATATAGTCCTATCTCTTTTTACAGAAAACATTGCTCCATTAGTAACATGTTGGTTTCACTGACAAGCTGTCGGCCATAAAAGCACACCGGTATTCCGGCATCAAACTAGAGCGGGATATTCAAAATGCATCTACTGTTGTAAACGTGCTTTTTCACAAAATAAATTCCATGAAACAATATATCAGATTTATTTATTGTTTTATCCCATTCTACCATTATAAACAGGTTGTTATTAAATTCGATATCGTGCATAATTGGCTCATTATGACATGTGTGCAAATAATAGCAATGACGTATTTCCTATTGGAATGGCATTGCCTTGGCTTATAGAGAGGAGATAAAACCATCTTATAACATTATTTTCTTTGAGCAACGAAGACGTAAAAACGTCTGTACATTATTAAATATAGATTAATTAAGGTCTTATTTTATAATTACTTACCATTGTGCTGATAATAGGTTATCTGTATCACAGTCTGCAACAGCTAATCACTTCTCTCCCATGAAGCATCTGTCTTGTTTATCGCTTCAGTATGCAAATAACAAAGGAAATGCAGGGAGAGAAGCTAATGCATCATAACAAATGAAGACGCTCTTATGTCAGATATGGATACAAAATTATTTCATGATTTATTTCCTTCAATTTAAAATGCTGATTGCACAAAATATTATATCTCACTCTTGAATAAATTACCATATAATACATCATTTGACACCTTTCACACTTGACTTATGCAGCACATACAAATTAGTTAAATTAAATTACAGTCGAATGGACACCTGAAATAAATTAATTTTAGGCCACTGTTTAACATGACAATGTTGCATGTTTTGTACGAATGCCTTTTATGCCTGACTTCTTGTTTTCATTATATTTTCAAATATAAAAAGCCACAAAAAATGATCTATCATTCAGATTCCAATCAAGGCATTATGCTTATTTTAAAGTGAAATTTAGAATCATCTTATCAGACTCAAAATCAGCCATAGATTGAATAGTAAATTACAATAATAAAACAACATGCAGCTGACGCAGTTAAAACTAGAAGTCATGTCACTTTACAATGGATCCCAGCTCATGTCAAACTTTTGGCAATGAACATGCAGATCAATTAGCAAAGAATTGCAATGAGAATTTAAGATTTTGGATAAACATGCAGAAAATATGCATTCTCTTTTTAGTTCCTTAGACTAGAGGATAAAAAGATTCACTATAATGGCTGTTACTTCTGTTCAGTTAAAGCAAATTAGCCACAGCTGAGTAATTTTGTGGGTGGAATAAAATTATCCTTAATGAACCACTTTTTCATTCTAGAAAATATGTTGCATCCATCGACACATATCAAATTTTGGGTGGATGAAGCAAGCTGTAAGATTTCTACCAATTATGGGTCCATTTGAAGTGTCTTTCATGAAATTTCTCTTTCTCATACAAGAGCAATTCAGAAAAGTTATAAAATCCATAAATTGAAAAGGAATAAACATTTTGAGAAAATTATACATAAGAGAGAACAAGATGTTCAACATTCTATAAGAAACTAATTCAAGAATATGAATTTTTAAGAAACCATATGAGAAACAACTTAAACATGCAAACTGCTACTTTCTAGCAACATATATTCAAAGGTTAAGTTTGAAATTATTACTTTTTTTAAACAAACCTGAAAAAATAAGGTGCTTATTGATCTTGAGCTCAAACCTGAAAAATTTTCTCTTGTAAGCTATTCCTTTAATGTATATTTTCTTGCAGGTCCAAGAGAGTTTGCTCATTGCATGATAGTGGAAAGGAAGTGGAAGGTTGAGGACAGTGGTTGATATGGCCACAAATCGTGTTTTATTGCAAGCAGCTTTCATCTTGTGTTCTCAAGAAATTACATTTATTAAATATTATAAATAAAACAGCTGATTCTAAAAATTATGATAATTCTTTATGGAAGGGTGATGCAAAATATAACAAAATATATATAAAACAAAAAAATCTGGTGTGATGCCTCTCACACATGACTCTCACTACTTATTCTTCCACAAAAGAGGGTAATCAGAGATTGCTTTACTTTTGGTAAACCATAAGAAATAGACGAAATCTGACTAAAAAAAATCTGATGTGTTACACTCACATGTCTTTCTCTACTATTGTACAAACTATTTTTACAAACGCTTATTCTCCATATGCTTCATGTTAATTAAGATATTAATCTTATTGCTAATTTTCTTGTAGGTACAAGGGGAATATGGAAGGTTTTAAGCCTAGTCAGATCTTATAAGAGCTGGTTGCTATGTGGCGCATTCCATTCTGTTTGTATGTCTAGGACATAAAAAATGAATAACGAATTCCAATCTGAGAAAAAGTATAAGTATTGAAAAATTTAAGGGAATAACAAGCAATATCTCGAAAATGTTTCACTAAACAACAAAAAATGTATATGACATAAATTGTGTATTTTAACGCGATTTACATCTTTGTGTAGTAAAATTTTGTCTATCTCTTATGGTTTACCAGTTATGCAAAAGTCGTTCACAATGAAGAATACTTTTGGAGACATTCGAGATATACATGTCATTTGTCATGAAAGTATCTTAAATATATGATATTTTAATGAAAATCGTTAGAGCCAATTCTGAGAAAATTAAAATTTTCGAAAACTTTTCCATGTAAAGGGTAATCTGGGGTGGGGGAATTTTCTTGAAAACCTTTGTGTCGCATCTCTGGAAGATACTCAACCTAAATACCAAGTTTGGTGTTTATCCGACTGTTCGTTTCTGAGTTATACTGTTCACAGACACACAGAACACACACGGACATTTTTCCAAAAATGCTTTTTTTGGTTTCAGGGGGCCTCAAAAAAAATATATCTCTGTATCGAATTTTTGAGTGGAATACAATACTTCCCCTACTTACTATACGTAGTAGAGAAAGTAATAAACCACCACCTCACATACTGTGGTAATCTGAGGTAAATGGTAAAGGTAATTAAGCAAGCCATGAGGAAAACAAAGGCATTTATGAAATTATTTAGAAAAATTGAGTCAGAGTTGAAACACTTAACATCACTTACATATTTTTTGTCTTAACCGGTTTCAAGAGCTATTGCTCCCATTCTCTGAAATGGCCAAAACCAAAAGTGTTTCAACTCCAACTCAATTTTTCTAAATAATTTCAAATTCACACTACTGTTACTAGCCTATCCATATATTATAGAAAAATAGGCATATATGTTTCTTTGATTAAAAAGTATAAATTACAAGACTCAAACAGTGCAAATGCTACTATTGTTTGCATGATATTTGGAATTGTTGTACAAGCTGTCTCAAATATAAAAATGAAACAGAGCCTCCATCTTTAAATGTACCATGGAGGAATGGTTTATCACATCAGCATATGCAGGCACTGAAAGAGCAAAAGCTGGAAGACTCTGAGCAATTTTCATATGCTTTAAAACCAGTACTGTGCATTATTACCAGAGCCCAGATGTTAGGCAAAATGCCTTTTTTTATTGGGTGGTAATAAATCAAAGATTATGTAAATATAAGCATATTTTGAGGAATTTAAAAGTTGTTGTTGTTGTTCACCAATGGCATTGGTGATTAATTGATCCGCATCATTTCCCCTCTGGCTTCCCAATATAAAGTCTGTAAGTTATCACTTTTAAGGCCTTTGCATTTGGCGAGATGCTGTTTTTTCAGGATGACATCTTCTTCACAGAGAGTGCACTTGTGTGTAGCATCCTATCTTGTAGAGATGTTCTGCGAGGCAATCGTGGCCAGTTGCAATCCTAAATAAGGCCACTGCAGTCTTCCTTGGCATTTTTGTATATGGACTCTATCTTTAATATTCTTATACTCTTTATCTTTTAATTTATCTTCATCAAGTCTCTGCTGTCTTTTGAAATGTTGTTTAATGTTATTTAATTGTTTATTTATTTCTATTTGTCCTAGAGGTTTATTTGTTGTATTGCACCTTTCTTTGCTAATTGATCTGCATGTTCATTGCCCAAAAGTCTGACATGAGCTGGGATCCATTGTAGAATGACATGATTTCTAGTTTCAACTGCTTTAACTAGGCTTCTTATTTCTTTAATATTTCTTGTTGTTTTATTATTGTAATTTACTATCCCATCTATGGTTGATTTTGAGTTTGATAAGATGACTATTTTTTGTTTTATGTATGGTCTATATAAAATGTTCTGTAATGCTGCTTTTATAGCTGTTAATTCTCCATCATAGTAGTTTGACGTTTCATCTAATGTTAGATACTGTGCAAAATGTTTACAGTATACTCCTGCACCAGCATTTTTTTATTGACGAGGGATTCATCTGTATATATTCGGAGCCATTCTTTTTCTGGGTATCTTTCATTTTCCGTAGTACTGCTATGGCTCTCATTTCATCTGGTATATTATTTTGTTTGTGTATTGTATATACCAGGTCATTCTGATATTGTATATCAATATATTCTATTGGACTTGTTATCTCTGTTGCAATTATACTCTTGTGGTTTAAGTTATTAATATATGTTCTGAAGCTTATTTGAGTTTTTAAATTACTTATACTATCTGCTGTGTGGTACCATTTGTATCTGTTTCTATTGCCTTGCAACTTGCTTTCAACTCATGTTCCAATTCTATAGCCATGTTTTTTGTGAAGGGGAACAATGTAGTCCGCCTCCACGTGGTGTTCCCTGGGTAACGCTAAATGGACTGCAACACAGCCATGCTTCCCAAGCCAAAAAAATTAAAAGGAATTTAAAAGTGATAGAACCAATTTTGATTTTGCCTTTTTAAATCTAGCTGTTTCATTTGAATTACACATGTCAGTTTCTGCCTTTTTAAAATCAACATAAAATGTTTCAATTTATTTTGTTTTTCCATTAAATTAAAAAAAAACTCTAATAATAGCCACCCTTCTATCTTGGAACTTGGAGGCTTTTACATTGGATTTTGATCATCTTTTGTATTGCAATGTTTGTTATCTGCTAAGGCTTCAGCAATTCTCTCTGAAAGTGAGTTGCCCAGTATCAGGAAGCATTGTAGGGAAAACGACGGATAGCAATGGTCAGTTACATAACCTTCTGCATCTCAGCTGACTGCAACTGGATGCATTGCCCATGATGATTATGGCTTACTACTTGTCCTTCTGTCGGTGGTTCTACTAATTTTGTGATGAGATTTTGGTCCACTAGGATCTAAGTTCGTTAACTTCGGTTGAATTTCCATAAAAATAATTTGTCCCAAATATTTAATTCAGTGGATTTCTGTGCATGCATTAGCATTAATGTTAACAATTTCCTGCCTTTTGCCCAGAAATGTACTGCAACTGTTGATTTTTCCTCTTTCCTGGAATTGATGTTCCTAAAAAGTTCAAGTCTTATTTCTCTCTTTTGTTTCATTTTACATATATACTTCCACAGTCCCTGCAATCTACTCTGTAAATCGCAGGTTGTTTTATGAAGGGGCATTTTTTCTTTTGGTTGGCTTATATGAGAAATTTTATATTGAATTTATTTTCAAGGATGAGTGTTATGTTGCTTTCATTGAAAACCTTCAGAAATTTGGAAAAAATTACATGGATGAAATGTATGTATCCATCAATTCTTTTTTGAAGGCATTTTTCCTAGCTGTTTATAAGATTTTCTGGTATCCTGAGCAGTGTTCTTTTTGTGTAAGAGGAGTATTTAGCAACCACAGATCAAACTATTAAATATGGCAATTTTGTATGATGGGGAATTATAACTATTGTTTTTTATGTAGTTGTCTGTATATTCCAAAAGCCAAGCTATTGTTCTTCCTAATTTTTAGATCCAGGTAGAGAAACTGATTCTATTTCCATAGCAAATTTTATCTTGCTATCTTGCAGATTCAATCATTTCAGAGCATCCTATAAATGTTTCCTATTTATGTTAGTGAATTTGTTGCCCATATGTTTTCAACTGATGGAAAAGTTTTATTATGTACCGTTTGTGAAAAGTCAGTTCATCACGAAAAAAGATACATCAGTCAACATGTGTTAAGATGTGCTCTTGCTTCAAAGAATGCTACAAAAATAAGGCTAATTTCAACAGGCACTGCCAAACCTAACACAGTAACAGCTTTCATTAGCATTGTGTAAATCATTCATTGTCAGCAGAGTCTAACACAGGAATGTTTACAGCAATACCTTATGATAATATGAGACAATAAAAATGTTTAATTTATATGATTTTTAAGCAAAATAGTGGTTATTATATATATATATCAAAATTAGGGCTTTTTAAAGTTTATAATCCTTTTATAAACTTATGCTTCCTTTTCCTACATTATTATTCCTTTTTACTTTCTCTACTACGTATAGTAAGTAGAGGAAGTATTGTATTCCACCCAAAAATTCGATATCAAGATTTCACCGGAAATACATGTTTTGAGACCCCTGAATCCAAAAAAAGCATTTTTGGAAACATGTCCGTGTATGTGTCTGTCTGTGAACAGCATAACTCAGAAACGAACAGTCGGATAAACACCAAACTTGGTATTTAGGTTCAGTATCTTACAGAGATGAGACACGAAGGTTTTCAAGAAAATCCCCCCCACCCCAGGATACCCTTTACATGGAAGATTTTTCGAAAATTTTAATTTTCTCAAAAACGGCTCTAACGATTTTGATTAAAATATCATATGTTTAAGATATTTTCATGACAAATAAAACGTATATCTTGAATTTTCTGGGAATGTCTCCAAAAGTGTTCTTCATTGTGAACGACTTTTGCATAACCGGTAAACCATAAGAGATAGACAAAATTTTACTACACAAAAAATGTACATCGCATTAAAATACACAATTCATGTCATATACATTTTTTTTGTTGAGTGAACCATTTTTGAGATATTGCTTGTTATTCTCTTAATTTTTTCAATACTTATTTTCTTAAATGGGAATTCATTATTCATTTTTTTGTCTTTGATATGCAAAGAGTATTAATCTGTGACAAAGGGAATGGTGCTGCACCTAGCAACCAGCTATTAGAGATATGTATATGCTTAAAGACTACTGTATTTCTATATTGCCCTTGTAAATATATATTCCCCTTACATTTACAAGAAAATTAGCAATAAGATAGACTCTGCAAAAGTTTATCTCGATTAACATGAAGTAGTTGGAGAATAAGCGTTTGTAAAAATAGTTTGTACAAGAGTAGAGAAAGTCACGTGATTGTAACACATCAGATTTTTTTTCTTCTTCCTTTCTTTCTTTTGCCTGTTTATTTTGTATTAAGTGCCTAATCATTCTGGCAATGATGAAATTGCTTTTGTTCATTATTTCTCTTAATCTGACTTTTTTAATCTGAATCAGTATGGAATTAATAAGGTTTTTCTGTACTGGCAATATACGAGGCATGTTTTTAAAGTGTGTACCAATCATTTTTTAAAAAATAAACAAAACAGTATTTTACAAATACTTCATTATCTTACACTACTTCCGTGCTAGCCACCGCGATCATTCAGGCTCTTATCGTAATGGAAAACCAGTTTCTGTATGCATTTTTCAAAGAATGATTGCCGTCTATAAGCAAAGTCTGCACTTCTTGTGTAACATCATCATTTAAATGCTTTCCACCAAGGAATTTCTTAGATGAAGAAACAGATGAAAATCGATTGATGCCAAATCTGGACTGTATGGAGGGTGGTCGAATTGTACCCAAACAAATGATGTAATCGGATCTTGAATTTGTTTGGCTGTGTATGAGACCATGCATTGTCACTCGTTTCCCCATAAACTTCACACAAGTGATGAACGGTGCTGGCAAGCTCACTGGTTTGACCTCACAGTCGGTGAGTCACTCGATTGTTTTCAGCATTTCAAAACACTAACAACAGGAAATCACAAAGTGACGATTGCTCACAGGTGTCTGGCTTCCTAATGAGTGAGAAATGATAGCGCATTCCCAAAATTAACGACTGCAGCAGCAAAATATTAAAATGGTACTTACATTAAAAACACGCCTCGTATTTGCTGACTGGACAATAGGAGGTATGGATATGGTATTATAAAGAAAACAATTTTTTTTTTCAATTTAAAATAATTTTAATAGCCTATTCATAAAAAAGTCTGACTTCTTTGTTGTTACAATTAATCTGATAGCATTCTCTGCTGAAGCATTTCAAACATCCTCAATTGTTTGCAAGAAGCACATTTCTTGCATTTTTATTTCAAATGCAAAGACAATCACTGCTTCTTACAGACTTCATTAAGACCAGTACAATTTCATACATGAGGCACCTTCCCAGCCTGACATTACTATATGACATTTGTCCCTTTAGGCATGCCCTCCGTCCCTGTAGCCATACGAGACATCAAGCTATGCTTATAATATATTTATATACTTAAAATATATCTCACTAAATGTCTATTATAATAATCATAAGAAAACATCACAGATACCAAAAAAAACTACTTGTATCTTAATGAAAAAGGACTCAATGCCTTGGTTATTACGAAGTTGTCACAGTTCTCTTCGGCAGCACATATTCACTCTCACACACATACATACATACATTCTCTCTCACTGGACAAAATAAAGCCTTAAACAAAGCATGGTGATGGATGATTCATGTTCTCTATTTATCTTAAGTTCAACCGGTTTGATAGCAGAGCCAAAAGTGTTTCTACCGCTGGTGATGAAAACTTCCTGATAATTCAGTTACAACCTTCCTGTTATTTTGGTTTTCACTGTGATGCATAAAATATAAATAACTGCATTATGTTCTCAGGAGTAGAATAACCCAACTATAGAATTAAGAAAACAAGATCAATACAAATGTGTTCACATACAAATGGATTGTAGTTACAAAAAAAATTCAGGAACCACCGTAAAATCCCTGCATAAACATCATCCATCCACTCTCTGCACTGCCGTACCATTGCTTTGTTAAACTCAACAAGGGACTTCCATCATACGCAGAAATGACCAACTCAGAATACTAAAATTTTATACAATTAAATAACGTAATTTTCTGATGAAAAATCACTTGAGTTGAATCCAAGTGATGCAGTTTACCATGATATGTCTATTACAAAAAGTTGATTTTGTTTTTCATTGCAATGCCAGTTAACTTTTTTATGATCATTTCTGCATTAATACAGCTCATAAAATTAGTGAACACATAAAAGGAGAAACAAAATACAAAACATATAATACACTTTAAGAAGTTAATGCAATGGTTTATATATATTCTCTATAATATATATTTTTATTTATATATTTATTATTTTTCTGATTTTTTTTTGGCTTTAAAATGAGTTTGGTTTTAATTACTTTCTTTCATCCATTTGTGTGACCAAGGCATTTTGGCATTTCACATTTCAATGCCCAATTTAAAAAGCCTACATAGTTCATCACAGAAAACAACATTAATTATTAAAAACAAATTTCTTATTACAAAGTATAAACAATTTTTTTTTTCAATCTAGAGGTAATACTGAGATCACACTGAGGGAGGGAAGTATGGGGAGTGATGCTATAGAGAGCTAATAACTGAAACTGCCACTTCTCTCTGAATTGGTATTCTGTGCCAGCAGAAAGTTTAGATAGCTTGTGCATTATTTTCGAGAAGAAAACCAAGACGACTTTATCTTACGCGAGAGGCATTAAATTAAAATAGAATTGTTTTACAGTAAATAAATTAATTTAAGGACAACACAGTTTTTTCTCATTAAAGCAAGACATTTATAGAAGTGGCAGTAATGTGCCATAAATAGAGATCTTTTTCTTTAGAAAGGACACATTTCTAAGGAGTCACTCCCCATGGACAATCACACACTGAAGTATTGCAGGAGGAGCCTATTCATTCAGTTCTAATCCTCATTCTTTTCTACGCCTTGCTTCATTAGAGAAATTACTTCTTTGCTTCACAAGCTCAAGTTCATGTGAACTGGTTTGCATCTTGTACCAAGATCTTAAATAACTTTTAAAATACCTCATGGAACTTGCTTTCAAATTCAGTGTAGCTACAATATATTTGCAAAAGCAGCAGAACTTAAAAGCTCAAAAATTCTTGAGTGTTTTAATTTTCTGTGAAGGATTAAAACCCCAAATTTTTGTGGGAATTAAAAGGGGCAACACCTAGATCCTGAACATTCACACTTTGAATGGTTCAAAAAGTGTACACTACTAGTCTGGCATCCACAGACCACCATTACTGGAGATAAGGAATAAGACACTCATTGCTTGCGCGTATCCTTCTACTTAATGTATGCTGTTCTCTTTCATAAAGGATACAAAAAAAAAAAGAGTTTAGTATAGAGCAGTGGTTTCCACTTCCGCAGATGGTCTACATGTATTAACATTTTTTCATCCCATACAATGTTCATAATTGAGAATAATGTTAAATAAATTAGCAGATTTTAACATTAACAGCGATGCAATGACTGATTTTAATAGGAAATAAAAACCAAACAAGGGAACTTCTTTAAAACACAACAGTATATACATTCTGTATATAACCTGGATGAGTTTATATAAAATTAGAATTATTATGCATTTTCTAACAGAATTTTGAAAACTTATGCAGCGAATATCAGAAAACTTGCATCAAAATTATACCCTACTTCTCCCTTTCTCTCCTAAGTTGTCTGTGCTCAACCTATATATCCCCCAAGAGTGTCCCAGGAAAGTTTGGAAACCACTGATGCAACTCAAGAAGTGGCATTACTTTTAAAAGGTGTTTACAAGATACTCGCTGTATAATGGTACACATGTGCTATTTTATTATGTTATTTATGAAAAAAGTTCACTTTAACACATCATTACTATTTTGAAGCAATGATTATATTTGGCATTTTAAAACCCTATAATGAATAACATTTTTTTAATGTTATTCTCCAGAAGAATGACACCTCTTTATAGTGCGTAATAGTTAATTGAGGTTTATTATAATGTTCTACAAAGCTGCTTTTTAATTACTCCAGTATGTTACATTATTCTGTAAGTAGAACTTTTATTTTATTTCTGCTGGGAGAGTAATTATTAAGTTTATGTATTTCACTTGGTAGATTCAACTCGGGTGTGTAATAAATTACCATCTTAAACACATTCTGTTTATAATGGTAGTAACATTCCTGTAACCAGGGGGCTCAGGAAAGTATTTTAAAATAAAGGATTTCAAGTGAAGCAGTAATCTTGCCAAGCATACCTTTATGCTACTAATTTTTTCAATCTTAACAAAAATTGAAAACGTTTGGACTACCACCTATGAAATAACTGCTAAGTTAAAGAATAACATTTCTGTTCACGCAGTGCATTTTCCGAAAATTCTAAAACTACTGTGCAGATCAATTTAAAATCCTAAGCAGTTTGCTGATAGATATTTTCCTTCTGTATTACTGTTGTTCTTAAACAACATGGAATGTAATTCATGAGGAGCATTTGCTTACCACCCAGTCACATGAACCTCTACGCTACGTGAAGCACAGTGGAAGGATATTTCATTCTGAAATGTAGAATATGATGAACAGAGAAGTGAAGATTTCTCAGATATATTACTTCTCCTGCACTCAAACCCAAGGAAAAAGCTTGTAGGAACCAGCACAGCAAATGCCTTTACAATTACACAACTCTGATAAAAACTTTACCCCTTTTCGTTAATACTCCATCAACAGTTTTAACATGTTTTAAAACACTACCACGTATCAATAGCAATGTAATTAAAAAAATCAACATCAAGTGTTCCTAAGATGACAAATAAAAGATACCTCTCATCTACAGTAATTAATTAGTTATTGATGCTTTCAACTATATTCACATACAAAGCTTCATTGAAGCGATAATATTACATAGTAAGTCAATTGGTTACTAATCCTCATATATAACACCGTTATTTAAACCAGTTTTTTTTTTCTGTCAAAGAGCTACCTTTTTGCAATAATATATTCTTGTCCTATTAAAAGATTTTCTCAGCGACTAGGCCTCCCTTAAACTAATAAGCCTAGAAAATGTTTAGCAGATTCACACAAAATAAATCTTTTCCCTCCAGGAGTCCAAGTCTCTTGTTTTCAGCGTGTGCAACGATGACATCAAGCTGTGGGTTTGGCAAGGGGCTGCTGTCGAGGGACATTTAACACTGTTTGCCTATCAGCTGGGGGGTAACAATGAACAGCAATTCTTACAGTAAAAGCACTTCTACAAGCATTTCGACAACTGAATGTATTGGAAACCAATTAAAGGCATGCTTAGTTGCTGATTCGCGAGGCTTGAACTCCAAATGTAGGGCTGGTGAAGATTTAACACACAAATTAACTATAATGAAAGATCACAGTCATCTGTGTGAACAACAATAGTTTTGTGCAGTGCATGCAATGTATGATTCTCATCTACAGTAAGGAAGAAGGGGGTTCCATATACAACATGTTATCACTTTCACACATCCCTATGGAGGAAAAAAATTCTGCAAGTAGCTAGATTCCTGTATACGCATACTAATCATCCTTTCAAATATTACACACCTATTTGCTGATCCTCATTAAACGTGCTAACATATGATAATTTGATTAATTAATTATTGTATAGTAGAAATGTATCCTCCGTTTGCGTTCCACACACGTATCCAAGCACTTGCTCACTCCACACCAACAGCACTTTAGTCTTGAAGAAGCCATGACCTACGTCATGTAACGCATCACAGCTCTCAGTGCATACAGCAATTCTGCCTGCATACGGGCCTCTAGGACCATCAAATTCACATGCACCTGTAACAAGAACAACATATACGATAACAAACAGGTTCAAAACTGATGTCCAGGTAATTACATGTAAGGACAATGCACATAAAACATTAAATAAAAACATAGAACTTGGCAATTCTATAAAGTAGTAGAGGAAGTACTGCATTCCAACCAAAAAATTTGATATGAAGGCTTTATTATAAGTACATACATGTTTTGAGGTCTACTGAACCCAAAATAAATTAGAAACGGTGAGTGAGAGAACAATATAACCCAAAATCAAAGATTCAGATAAATATCATACTGGTATTTAAGTTCAGCATCTTCAAAAGACGTGACAAAAGATTTTCAACAATATCCTCTACACTTAACATTTTTTTGTTATTTTGTACTTCCTCAAACCTGGCCAACTACTTTGATTAAGACATCTGCATGACTAATAAAACGTATACCTCAAATTTACTGTGAATAAACTATGAAGTCCCCTTATTGAATTTTGTACAACTACTGTCCATTCCAAGCCAGAGTTCCCTCTCATGTAAACAAAAGCATGTACTTCTGCTCACCACAAACCTAAGAACACACTCTTACGCCAACGTAAATAGTTCCATAAAAAATGTATTGTATTATGAAATATTAGAGCAGGAAAGGTATAGAACCGCACATTTTATTGCAGTTATCATAAGAACTCATTGCTAAAGGTGATGGATTTATACTAACTGTTAAGAGATTACAGAATATGATTTTCATCTGCTATTGCGCTAAAACCAAGAGCAATTTGCTTGTTAATACCAACTGTATGCATAACCGCCATTACCTTGCATATACGAGAAGTGCAGCAATGAATTCCTGGAGGTGCTATCTGAGTACCAAATAAACACTTTGCTTAACACACGAAATATGATAAGCAAACAGTCATTCATAATACGCTAGCGCACATATACTCAGCTCAGGTCAAATCTTGTGATTTGGTCAGTTGGTATCTGAGTTCCCATGGCAGAGAAAGGTGCATGTAGTGCGAATAAACTGCTCAAACACAAAAGCGGGAAACTGTTAAAAAGTGGCGAAAAACAAACAATACTTAATGTATTCAACTCACTATTAGAAAAATACCCAACACTTGCATTAGTGCATATTACAAAACTAACATCTGATTTTACAAGCGTTTCAGTGTGAAGTGTAACCAAAGGATGCAAGGAATATAGACAGACATAATGGAAATAATAGAAGAGGAGAGTCAAATGTGGGAACTTGTTTTGTGTGCGACAGTGCTGTGGATAAGCTTGCCATTAACTTGGAGAGTAGTTCTGATTCCAGTATAGCAGCTGAGTCATCTTCGGAGGATTCAGATTAATGTTGTACCTTTGCCTGGGGATTGCCATTAACGTAAGTAAAATGTTCATTTTGGCATGCTTATAAAATCGATTGTTACTTCAGGTTGCATTTTGAACTATGATTCTCACGCAGGGCGATTGATGTTCAATGTTCAACTTTAAGTGATATGTAGCAAGCACATGAGAGAGGAACAAGCAGCCATTAGGGGCGGTGTTTGCAAACTACTTTCGCGCGGATAACACAAAGAGTTTGTTTACAGTGAGAGACACTCTGGTTTGGAATGGACAGTAGGAAACCTCAGAAAATATAGAAAAACTTACTACAGAAAAAATTAGAGCTAATGAAAACATACTAACTGTTAGAAAACTTTTCATAGTGTTGGCCATTTTCAAATATCCCACATTAAGTTTACAACTTTCCCAAGCACCATCAAACAGTTGAAAATTCGTTGAAAACGTTTCTCCACTTTCATTAGTTTCCACTGCAAGAGCTTGTCGCTATGAATAAACATTTTAATGCTACTTCCACATACAGAAATTTTCCGTGTTATTTATAAATACTCGCATAACCACTGTAATAAGCATAAGCAGTGAATAATCTCAAACTTCTGCGCTATTCCTAGAAAATGTCTTATAATGTATTAGGGAGATCATATAGCAGCACTCTGCAATGCATTTGCTCTTACCCTAACAACTTTCCTGGTTCAGGCAACAGTAGTTTTACAAAGGGATAATAGTTGAAGCAAGGCTTTAGGGCGTGCGCTTGCTTAGATCATTAGCGGCCCAACAAGAGTGCAAATAAAACAATACCTACATCGACATATCAACAACAATTTAGACATGCTTAAGGGTTTCTAATACACAAAATGCAACACACCTTTTCACTATGCTTGAATTCTCGTAGTACCCTATCGTAGTCTTTCTTTGTTACTCTCTCTGGATAGCAGCATGCTAATTTAATGAAAGCCTTCAGCGACCTCTCTAAAAGCTGGTTCACTTCTCCATAGTCATAGTCATCATGTCTGTAGACAAACAAACAGAATTAACAGCTGTATCCACAACATTACCATTCTTTCATGCTAATGGTTTACATTAAGACATAAGAGACAGATTGCAAGTAAATGATTCACTCCCAAGTTTTTCCATGACAGTTCCTTAGTACTTTTATGGATATGTTGAAAAATAATGCTATAGTTTTATCCTTATATCATAATTAACAAATGATCAAGTTAATTTCTGAAGGAACGTACAAAGTGAAACCAACATGAATAGAAATTGTGAATGAATGACTAGTGTTAAAATTGACAGAATTCTCAATTTCCACATGATCAAATACTTCACTGCATACACAAACCTCAATGCTTAGAATTATTATTTATCTTTCATTTCAACACCTTACTTTTATTACATACTTGCCAGCTTTCTGAAATTCAAACCTCTAAAACTTTCCTTCATTCAGCAAAGCATAATAATTTTGTGATGACATTAAATTTAAAATGCATAAAATGTTCAGTGTAGGATATACAAAAATTACATGTAAACTATGTGCTAATCCCGTTTTATATGAATAGACCTGGTAGTACTGCTTCTGTCTCACATGCTGATTGCTATTAAAGTAATGAACACAGATTTCTAGTCCATATTTTGTGCTTCATAACAAAAACTAAATAAAAACTGTCACTAAATACGAGAAACACATGTGATGTGAATAAGAGAAGCATTTTACATAAGGGAGTTGACTTTACAGTTCATTTGTCATTTACTTAATGTTCCCACACATTTACTGCTCTCAGTAGAGGTCATTTAGTGACGCAATTAAATTTTAAATTTGCATGCTGTGCATTGATCGTGATAAAGGAGAAACACAAAGACAAGCTCTGGTCTATCACAGCACTATATACTAATTAACGCTGTACATCCAGTCTGTAATCTTAAGTTACAATAATGCAATAGAATTTAAAAATCTCAAAACACTTTGAATCTGGCCACAAAGCCGTAAAAATGCCTTCTTTGATGTACAGTAGAATCTCGTTAGTACGTTTTTGCAGGGACCTAAGGTTTTGGACGTCATAGGCGGGAAAACGTGTTAACGAAAATGCAAAACATGCAATTTAAGAACATAGTTATGTAATAAAATCTAATAATTACTACATCTCCATGGGTAATTGAAATCGATTTTGAGTACAAACCGTGTTGAATTCAATATGTGTTCAAATGGATTTGGATACACAAAGCCTGAGAATAAATAATTCAAGCTTTTATGTTGGTCAACTTGGATTTTTGAGGTTATGAATGTTTTTGAGAAAATAAATTGCAAATTGTGGAAGCGACAAGAGTGGCTTTGCTGTGTGTTTCGTTACACATGTGACAACAATTTCCGCTAAAAAAGAAAAAAAATTATGAGCATGCATCATGTTACGAGTACAATAAGCGAATGTATCTTTGGCGTATTCAATATGATTTGAATACGGTAAGTGTTTCGTTCTGATCCTCTTCTGATCCTATTTTCCAAGAGGAAAGTTTTTCTTTTGCATTTTTCCCTTCTTTAAAAGCAATTTTAATCAATTTAGGTTTGCTAACAATTGCGTTTAAGGTTGACGGAGGAATGTTTAACTTCCGCACTATATCCACATGTTTCATATTTGGATTGTGATCCATTTCAAGGATTTTCAGTTTTTCACTATTGGTTATTTACTACACTTTCTTTTTTTTCATTCCAAATGAAAAGTTAAAATACAATCCATGCATGTTTGGTCAACACTCAACAGTAGAAACTATCGTTGGCGTTTACCATGCCAAGGTAAAGCATTCCCTATCCCGCCCACACAAATCATGTCACACAAATATTTACATATGCATGTGATTGGCTGCCGGTATCCACCCCGTAATGAGGATTGACCAAAGTAGCCAATGAGGACGTCAAACTTTGAACGTGTTAAGCGCCTTCTCCCACTGGACCGATCAAGGATTGGCCAAAACAGTGAATGAGGACGTCAGACTTCAAACATAGTAAGCGGGACCGGGAAAACGCACTAAGCAAACGTTATTTATTACATTTGGTACCGGGACTTTTATAATTGAACGTAATACACAGGAAAATGTGTTAATGAGGAACGTGCTAACGAGATTCCACTGTACGTGCAATAAAAAACATGTGGAGAGTTGGGCCAACTTCTCCCATATGTTTATTTCTTACCCGATATAGAACATCTCATATCAGACGTTGTAAATAATTTTTTAATAGTCCAGACTTTGAATGCTACACATTTTGCTTACCTGATGCCAAACATGCACTGAATGTAGTTCCAGATAGCACGCCTGAACCTGGAGGTGTCCACATCTTTCCTTCCTCCCATAGTGTAATATGTGAGATTGTATGCAGTCTTAAATTTCTCATCCAGTAAGTTACCAACATCGTTATATAACCTATTGACTAGTGAGTAACCATGGTCATCCCATGAATAGTCCTGTAAACATATAAGAGATCATCATTTAGTTTTTATATCCAAGTGCACCTTATTATTATAAGTAGTGTTGAAAAATATACGGAAATGCAAATTTCGAAATGCAGTCATACATCTTAATAAAACTTGGTAATTATGTTTTTTCATATTTAAGTATGATGAGTGAAGTAGTTGGTTTATACACATTCAATGATAAGAGCATATTTATACATTTTTTGAGCAGAATACCATTTGTTTTTTTCTGTAAAACTCATGGTAATGTTGGTAATACTGTGTGGGAAACAGTGAGTGCCATCTTTGTCTCTTTTATTTATTGTTCAAGATAGTGCGAGCAGATAATTAGGTTGCCAAAGGAAAGGTCGTGCAGGGAGTTGAGTCAGAGTGTATAAAAGTGCTTGATGCTGTAGTCGAAAGTTTGGGCACAGCAAGTGGCAATGATATGCAGAAGAAAGTGGCAAACGTCTTTGAAAATAACAATTGGGTTAGGAAGCAGCCTTCAAGACTCTTGATGGTGAGCATTAACATTAGTTTATTGCTTGATTTTAAGTTTTGATAGATCACTTCATGTGATACTGAAAAGACATTTTCTGCTCATATATATATATTTAAGAACAGAATATACTAGGCAGAAAATATAGAAAAAATTATTGTATGTCATGGTTTTATCAGTTGAGGTTTAATTAGAAAGGGATAAAGAGCCTTGGCAGGTAAGATAAAGGAAACCTTGATGAAGATAAGTTTTGGGGAGATTTGGAGAGCTAAAGAATTATTACAAATAGGTTTCTGGAAGAAATTAGGACAAGAATGGAGGATATGGAAAAACAAGATTTATTAGAGAGTTTTACTTTTAAGAGCTCACTGAGATTATACAGAGAAATCAAAGTAGTATGGAGCAGGGAACAATATGTTGATATATGTGATAAAACAGCAAGAGCAGGATTTGCATGGGCTAGGACAGAGGTGGTGAATTTGAAAGGTTTGAGAAAAGAAACTGATTTGGAGAAATGCCCACTATGCCACCGGAAAGTCAAAGAGTGGCATATAGTTTTAGAGTGTGAAGAAACAAAGTTGCTTAGAAAGAGGATAGGAAAGAGAGAATGGCTAAATTCACCAATAGAAATTCAAGCTTAAAAGTTATTAAATGTAAAATCTAGGAAAAATATAATAGAAGTAGGAAACGTTTTGGGCAGAGTAAGAGCAAAATGGAAGAGGAAAATTAACAAGGAAGAGGTAAATGAGTATTAAATTACAGTAGTTTTTATTTGATATGCTGCAAGTAGGACCCAACAGCTCGACAACCTCAAGATTTGAGTTTGTTGGAGTCCAAGGAAAAGCAACTCAAAGTAGAGTTAGAGTTAGTATTGCAGATTAAATAAAGTGATAATTGTACCTTTAGATTAGGAGGAATGCTGGTTACTAGTATTCCATACTGCTGGATACCAGTTTTTTACTTTCTCTACTACGTATAGTAAGTAGGGGAAGTATTGCATTCCACCCAAAAATTGGATACCGAGATTTCACCGGAAATACACGTTTTGAGACCTCCTGAATCCAATAAAAGCATTTTTAGAAACATGTCCGTGTGTGTGTCTGTGTGTGTGTCTGTGTGTGTGTCTGTGTGTGTGTCTGTGAACAGCATAACTCAAAAACGAACAATCGGATAAGCACCAAACTTGGTATTTAGGTTCAGTATCTTCCAGAGATGCGACACGAAGGTTTTCAAGAAAATCCCCCCACCCCAGACTACCCTTTACATGGAACATTTTTCGAAAATTTTAATTTTCTCAAAAACGGCTCTAACGATTTTGATTAAAATATCATATGTTTAAGATATTGTCATGACAAATAAAATGTATATCTCGAATTTTCTGGGAATGTCTCCAAAAGTATTCTTCATTATGAATGACTTTTTCATAACTGGTAAACCATAAGAGATAGACAAAATTTTACTACACAAAAAATGTAGATCGCGTTAAAATACACAATTTATGTCATATACATTTCTTTTGTTGAGTGAACCGTTTGCGTGATATTGCTTGTTATTCCCTTAAATTTTCCAATACTTATACTTTTTCTCAAATTCGTTATTCATTTTTTTATGTTCTGGACATGCAAAGAGAATGGAATGCGCCACATAGCAACCAGCGTTAAAATATTTGACTATCGCTTAAAAGCTACCATATTCCCCTTGCATCTACAAGAAAATTATCAATAAGATTGACATCTCGATATCTCGATTAACATGAAGCATATGGAGAATAGGCGTTTGTAAAATTAGGTTGTACAAGAGTAGAGAAAGTTATGTGAGTGTAACACATCAGATTTTTTTATATATATTTTATTTTATTATTATTTTTGGTAATTAGGTTAGGAACAAATTTGTAAAATTGTTGTACTAAATTTGTACAATTAACTGGGTTAATAAATACTAATAATAATTAGAAAGCGTAGGTGGAAATAGCTTGTAAAGTGTTCATCTTTATTTGTTGAACATTAAAATTTTGAATACACAATATTTTATTTCCAGTGTGTGCACTAAACAATACATTATAGAGCATGTTCGGGTAATATAGAGTGCATATTTGCATAGTTTTCGAGCTTTTAGTGCATATAATCCTCAACACTAGTTATTAGAATGCTTTAAATGTTGCTCTGGTGTGAAAGTTAATTAAAATGCATTTAATATTTCTCAAGCTGAAGAACACGCACCTGCACCCTAAATGTGGGTATGTCAGACACTTCGCCACGGCGAGCAAAGTCCTGGTACAGGAAGGTGGGATCGTCCACAAATTGGCCGATATCTGCTTTGAGTTGTGTGGTAGGCTCCATACCAGGGGACAACTCTACACTCTGGTTCTCCACGTGCTCGAACCTTTTGGTCTTCTCTTCTTGGGAGAACTCCTCTTGTGCACGTTCTGAAAGACTCTTCATACGCTGCATCAGCTGCTCTACGCCAACCTCCTGCTCCACTGGAGACAGTGATGGCAGCCATGGCTCTGCTGGATTAAAAATTTACCATCAGTTTAAAATGCGCAAAAATAGCTTTCTGAGCGACAATGCAAGTAAACAAAGAGTTTCATTAAAACTTACATTAGGAATCAGCTTATACACTATTTCTTGCTCAACTTACAAACTTTTCTAGGGCATGTTTCATGTGTGTGTGTGTCCGCATCATTAGCTAGTCGACTGTTGTGGGCTTTCAGAACAATTCCCAATATTTCTGTGCTCTCTGGTGGTTTTCTGACAAATTTTAAGAGAGGGTTGAAAGTTTCTGGGGTGTCAAAAATTATTTAAGTGTGGTTCATGTTGAAACGTGAACTTTAACCCTAGAGGAGGTGAATTAAATCAGGAATACTGGCAGATTGTTATTTGAAAATATATTCCACCAAATAATTAACAAGCCAAATTTCTTTCTTTTAATGAACTGACACAACATAAACCATTACAATTAACAAACCCTTCTTCATTCACCATTCTTTACATGCTTTACATTTAATTACAATAGTTACAAATTGCTTCCTGCTCTCACATTTACCAATATGTTTCAGACCAACCACAATAAGTCTATAGATCCGACCCTCAATCCTTTCCCGGTGAAAAATTATTAAAAGGAATTTTGAATATGTTAAGCCAAAAATGAATTTAGAGTTACTGTGCTGAATGCTTTCTATCTAACTGTTGTCCTGTTTTTCTCGCAATCTCGCTCGTCATCGAAGACAGACTGGCCAGCCTTGTAGACAGCACCCTTGAAGAAAGCTGGGCGTGATCCAGCACCTCGCAGACAACAACCACAATCGCCTGACGTACTGCTTGAGTCAAACCAACTTCGCCCATTCTTGTTGTTGTAGAAGTACTACCCTAGTCGTTTCCCTTCTGTTGCCGTACATGACAGCTTTCCTTTAGCGCAGCCCCGTCGCCTACTGTATATTTCTCTGGGGAGGGTCAGTTTGGCACAATGTTTACTGATATAAGTGTTTTGCACCAAAAGTCTAGTTCTTCCTGTTTTTGAACAGCTTTATTTCAGTCTTGATAACATGCATCTTTTCCTAGAAGTGAGCTGCTGCAAAAGTTTCCATTTGTTTGTATTTAGGTTCCTTCAATGTTCTCTGAATCAGCTAGCTGGATTTGTTTTTTGTTTTTCCTAGGTGTTTTTAATTAGGTGTATTTCTGATTCTTTTCTCTAGCAGTGTTTTCTTTGAATTTCTGAGGTTTAACGTAATTGTATGGTACCAAATTGCCAGTGTGTATAGGTTGACTCTTTACGTAAGTTTTAGTGATTTACATGTGCTTAACAGTGTTTGATTCCGCATTTAATAGGTTATAAATAAGAGTGTGTTTCTGCTGCATGTAATTAGGCTGTTTCATAATGCCTTACAAATACACTGTAGTATTAGAAGTAATAAGTTTGTGCAATCAAAGTAACTGGGGCAATTGCCTTAAAAATATTTATTAAAGTCTGTATTTTAAACTATTGTATGTGTTTAATTAATCCAGCTACTTTGTAGGGAACCAAAAGAATGAATATATTGAACTGAATATGGAGTATTCCATCAGAGATAGCCACTATAAACAATATAATCTAAATAAACTTTGGAAAAATGTATACAATCAAAGTATTTGGTAGCTGCCATATTGTTAATATTTTACTGAAGTATGTATTATACTTGTTATATGCGGAAAGAAAAATGTAATATAAAAAAAACCTATTAAAATCACCCCCCCCCAAAATGCAAAATCTACATAGGGAAGACAAAAACAAACATTTGCACTTGTCTTGAAAATTAAATTGAGTTTTACTAATGGACACTCTTTTAACCAACTACTATGGTCCTTAACATCACATTCTATGTTGGGTGTGAAAGACCATAAATTTTGCTCAGAGGTCTCTTTATCAGACTTGAGGTTCTTTTATGTGTCATAAATCTACTACAGGGACCACTGGCTTCACCTCCCTTCCCTTCCAAAGGAAGCCATGCCCTCCGCTAAGTTTGAACCCGCAACTTGGGAACTTGAATAGCCACAACATAAAAAAGTGCCCTTTTTTAGAACATGTTCAACAACAAAAACAACTGAACAAATGGAAGAAGACATCTATAAAGAAACACAAAGCAGAGCTGATGAATTTTGAAATTCTTGCTGAGGACAATATACTCTACAAGTTCATCAGTGATTCAATATAAATATCCAAGATTCTCCCCAACAATATATCCAGCAGTCAACCATAACTGAGGATGTAGACATGTCTGCTAAACATAATCTGTTGCAACAAAGGTTAGTGAAGATAGTTAAGTGTAAATTCAACCCAAATAGTGATCTATAAATTGATAATTTTGCTTCACTGTTTACTACTTCCACTTTTAATTCCTATTGTAAGGCCAGGATCACCAACTTGCTTGACTTTGCGCTAGAGCAAGCAGGCTTGCTCCGTGGACTGCGGTGGGTAAACCTGTGATATCAGTTAGAGACGGGTTTCTGACAACAATGGTGGGTCTCTTGTTCCTTGCACAGTGTGTCAGTTTATAATCTCAGGAACAAAAAGCAATCCAACATGCAGGGACTCCTATGTCTATGCCTGCCTGGGAGGAAGCTTGGCAGAATGGTAAAGTGTTCAGTTTGTGAAATTTCTTTTTGTGCTAAATACCAATTAATTAACAAGATGCCTGTTCACATTCACTACTATAAATGCGAGAGTTATTCATTACAAATTAATTCTCATTCTGTTACTGTTACAATGCGATTACAATGATATTTCACCAAGTTAGAGAGCTTTTTTATTTACTATGTTAATACTACAATAATTGTCTTTTTTTTTTTGCAACTGTTTATGTTATGACTATCAAACCTCCCATGAAAATATATGTTCATATCAGAAATATAAATACTAGTGTAAGAGACATTATAATAGAACAATTTATTATTGTACTAATCATGAATCTACAATAGGCACATTAACCTATGAATGTGGACTAGGTATTTCAAACGCAAGATGTTGCATACCACCACTACACTAAACAAATTATCTGTTGCTGCTTTCCACGCAGCAGTGCACGGGTACTCTCTCTGCTTTACTCAAAGAGCAACCAGTTGGTGATACCGCTCTAAGTAAATATTGGTTTCAAAGTGACATAAAATGCCTGGGTTTCACTGTAACGTTAAATGTCTCCATAGCACCTACTTTGTAAATATTTAGTGGAAAAGGTAATATTAGACTAACTTACCATCTCTGCTAGAACGTGGTGGTGCATTTATTGGAGGAGTAGGAGAAGAACCAAGAAGAGGCGGTGGGGAGGAACCATTATGATGCCCTCCATCTTGATCCAACTCTTCATTAACACCACAGCCAAACACAAAACTTGACAGGGAGTGGAAGTGTGCCAGCAACACGATGGCATGCACCACTTCAGCCAGAGACCAACTGTCCTTGCCTTTGGTTAGCTTCTGCTCAATAAGAAACACACACGTTAGCCGTAAGTAACTTATAACTTTGCTTCTTCGCACAAGTGTAACCATTTATGTTGAAGACTTACTTCAATATGAGACTTATTGAGTAGCCAAGGCCTGTGGGCTAGGATCTTGTTGATATCATACAAGTCCCTCAGTTTCTGCGGGATGCGTGAAAGCCCTTTGAGCCAAGTGTGGTCCCCACCCTGCAGTAGAAACTCTTGTTTCTGAAGGTTGATGAGATAGCTGCACTGATGCCTTCCTGCAGCCTGTAACAATGTGGTAAAACCTGTCACATACTGCACCTTCTGTGTATTTGCTCCCATTTCTATACTCCAAAAGAAGAAGAGATTAAACACTGTGCCTTCACATCATTTGAAGAAAATATAACCAGTAAGTTTCAGTCAAGTTCCTACCATCAAATTTAAATTTGATACTGACAAAAATTATCTACGGTAAAATTGAATATATGCATTTACACATTATAAAGTTAATTAATACTGAACTTGAGTGACCCCGCCCATTCTTAATGCACAGTACAATTCCTTAACCATTCACATCACATTTAACCTGTTAATGCCCAAGTAATTTTATCAGCATTTGCATTTTTTCCCTCTAATTTTACAGTTGTAAACTACAGAGAGAGCAAAAAACTAGGAACTGACTGCGCAGTGTTTTTCCAGTCTGCAATCTCTGCGCTCGTTGCCGTCTGCCGCTATCATAGAAAGGCGGGGATGAAACCACACAACATTTTTAAAACTACTTTTAAAGGCTTTACTTACCAACTTTATGAAAGGAGATGCTGAAACTGGCCACCGTCGTTGTCCACACATTTTTGGCACCTCTTTAGGAAACTATCCATCACTCGCCGTAGTTCACATTGAGAAATGCTGGCAATTTCAGATATTTTGTTTTAATTCTTCCAGGGTGTGTAGGTTTGTCTTGTACACTTTGTTTTAAGTTACCCCAGAGATAGAAATCGCACGGGGTTAGGTTGGGGGACCGAGGGGGCCACAAATCTCTACTAATAATCCTGTCCTCAAATACACTTTCATAAAGTTGTTAAGTAAAGACTTTCTGCGATAGTGGCAGACGGCGCTGAGGATGCGGACAGGAAAAAACACTGCACAGCCGGTTCATAGTCCTCTGGATCTCCCTGTATTTAATGTACTCTTAATTTTCAAACCATTATTGTAATACAGAAAATGAGTTATATTAATACCATACAGAAACCACCTTTAAATTACTTTTCCACCCCAAAAGAATGCTGATGTCTAATATTTAAACATTTTTTTTCAGCTTAATGGAAGAAATCTTGCCAAACAATACCAGAACTTAACTCTTTCCTACTCTTCATAGTTTAGCTTCACGATGAGGCAGCACATTTTTATTTTAGCAGCTTCAAGTTAACTTCCAAATTCAAATCTGAACTTCAGGAACAGAGAATAAGTTTCTTGCCTCTCCCTGTACTCTATACTACTCCCCATATTGCTTAATCATCAAAACGAGGTACTGAACTGCAGTTTCTACTTACCATGATGGCTATGAAATGACGGTAATCGTATGGTAGCGGGCCATCGCCGCGCAGGATGAAATTTTGCGTGCGCAGGAAGATGTCCAGGTAAGTTGGATGATAGCCCATTACCTGTGTTACGTGATCTAGACGGTTGTTCTGAAGAAAAGCATCGATGAACAGCATATGAGTCTGTAAAACAAAAAACAAACCATCCATCAGATATCTGTATTGCACTCAGACCCCGCCTTCAAAGAAAGACCAAAGAAGCCATATCAAACTTCATGGCACCTGCATAAAATGTACACAAACATGGGCACTTCATTGTTTAAGTAATAAAATCTAAAATTGAAATATAAGAAATACACAAAACATTCAGAGGAAAGACAGTACATTCCAGAGAATGCCGTAACTGAACCGCAGACAACTGCCAGAAAAGACCATCGCACCCCAACGGATAGCTACACCCATCTTTATATCTTTTTTGTTGTATGGGTTTCATTTCTACAGCGAGAAACTACTGCTGCGCGGTGTTTTTCCTGTCCGCATCCTCGGCGCTCGTTGCCGTCTGCCGCTATCATAGAAAGGCACGGATGAAACCACACAACATTTTTAAAACTACTTTTAAAAGCTTTACTAACTTTATGAAAGAAGATGCTGAAACTACCACCGTGGTTGTCCATACATTTTTGGCACCTCTTTCGAGTCAACAGTTGACGCCCATACATATATGAATACAATTTGCCCCCCCTTTTTTTAGAGAACTAACAGACAGGGAGCGTGATTTTGTCTTTTTTCAACAAGACACTGCAACGGTTATACGGCCAATATTTCGACGAGAAAAATTGAAAGTGTGTTAAGAGGACAGAATTATTATTACAAATGTGTGGCCCCCTCGGTCCCCCGACCTAATACCATGCGTTTTCTATCTCTGGAGTAACTTAAAATAAGGTGTACAAGACAAACCCACACACCCCGGAATGCCAGCATTTCTCAATGTGACTACGGCGAGTGATGGATAGTTTCCTAAAGAGGTGCCAAAAATGTATGGACAACGACGGTGGCCAGTTTCAGCATTTCTTTTCATAAAGTTGGTGAGTAAAGCCTTTAAAAGTAGTTTTAAAAATGCTGTATGGTTTCATCCGCGCCTTTCTATGATAGCGGCAGACGGCAACCAGCGCCGAGAACGCGGACAGGAAACACAGCGCAGCGTAGTTTCTTGGCTCACCCTGTAGTATGTTTTTTTTACTATTAGCTGAATTATTTGACCAAAATCTGGGGGAAGGGGCCATGAAAAACTTATGAGGATGCCCAATGCTGCTAAGTAAATAACTGCAGTTGTATAAATTCAAATTACATAAATACGACTCTACTCCATTTTCTACGTCTGATTCCGTAAACTTCATGTAAATGCCGTTTCCCCGTCACGGTATAGGTAACATCAATGGCCTTTAACCGAAGCAAATGATACGTTCCCGATTCATGGTTCCATTTCTATTTACGAACTGAAATTGCGATACGAAACGACCTAGAAACATTTTATGCAAATACTGTTCTCATTGCTTACAATTACGTACAGCAAAACCCCGCACGCGCTCAGTTTTCCCGCGAGCAACTTTTAAAAAGCAGTAACTGCTGGGCACACTTCCGTAATTGAAGTGACAGTAGAATTGTGAAACACGCTTATTCAAGCCTTTTGCAACCTCCTTCAAGCTTTTCTTTTTGCCACTCGCACGTGCGTTAGCACCGGAAGAAGGGGTTGAAATTCGCAACCGATTTCCACTCCTTGCATCTTTACGTATCGCATTCGCAGAAGAAGAATGAGAACCCCATCAACGTTCGCCACGATCGAAAATACCAAGGAATCTTAACTTGATGGTAATGAAGCTGCAAACCTATGGGTCTAGACCCACCTGGTAATGAATCGTATTCCGTCTTTAGAAGTCTTTACGTTTGGCTAATGCGTGGGAGAGTCCACCAGACGAATTATCGGTGTTTCAACGTAACATAGCTTTGCTTTCAAAATGTAAATATAATAATCAGGGCTCGAAGTTGGAGACTTACAAATTGCCTAAAAACAGGAAAGTAAAAATGTGATGCAAATTAATATTTTTAATAATTTTAGTTTTAATTACATACTTAATGAATATAACGCTTGACATTAAGCATCAATATTATTACTTCTTTCTGTTTACCCTCCCCGTTGTTAGGGTTTACGCCCGCAGGACTTGCAAGCGAGTGCCTGGGAACAGACGCCTGTCAGGGAGCACAGACTATATGAGAGAACAGCCAGGATGGGTGATTAGAAGCCTGGTAGGAGGAAGGAGAGGATATGAAATGACGGTGAGATGAATGAAAGGAGAACCCGGAGAAATCCCGCCCAGACGCCGCTTTGTCACCACTCAATATTATTACACCAGTCATTATTAAAAGGGAATGTGTATAATCCCCCCCAAATTGTGTTATTTATGGAATGTTCATATACGTTAATACACACATTTTGCAGTGAGAGATTGGTGGACTTAATTTATCATGCAACACCCAAATGTTATTCTTTGTTTAAAGCTAAACATTTTTGCTTAAAAAATACAACATTCTGGTGGTATGAAGCATACAGCACGAAAAACATAGGTTTTAGATTATGTTAATATGCATAAATTATTGCTGTATGTTCGAAATGAGTAACAATGCAGTGGAAAGAAGGCGAAGTTGAAAAAAAACCACTAATACCTAAAAAGGCTAATAAAAAAAAGTAACAAGCCCAAAAACTGCCGAAAAAGGCAAAATAGGACAAGTAAAACCTCCACTTTCTGGCATAGTGGCCCTATATATGTGCTATGTTGGGCCTCGTCTTTGGACACTCGAAAAGAAAATGATTTTTCCTGACAATAATAATTTGTTACCTGTGCTCATTAAAATAAATGTAATTCCCGTTTCTAACTATATTATCAAGAATACCTCCCCTTTTCCTGCTCTGGGGTTAAACCGGAAGGTCTTGCGTGGATGCCCGCTGTTACAAGGGTTAGTGGTTCCTGCATGAGAAATTATAGTTCCACTCACTGCTCAAGAGGAAAGCGCTGAAAAACCTAACGGTTTGTGCAACCAAAGGCCAATATATGACATGGAGGTAATTTTACCACATACGAGATTGTCATTTTTTTGTGGAATGACATTTTAGAATTACTGCAGTGAAATCACGTGCCAAACCGAGAAGAAGAGGGGGGTGCTGCTATTCTCCTAGGTTCGGGTCTTGGACATCGATCGAACAGCTGATGATTTCCGTGCAGCTGGCTAGCGAGCTCAGCGCTCAAAGGGTTTGCACAACTCTGCCGTTTGAATGAAAACCTATTTAGCCCGCCCCTTCATTCATGCCGATCGTTTGCAAATGACTTTCGTCCAGGTGAGGTTACGGTGTCCGTTAGAGCCCCTGTGCTTTTGTGTCTCCAGTTACGGAATTAACAATAGCCTTCCAGCTGAGGCAATGCGCTTACCTTCAGTACGGCTGCATTCATACATTTGCAGCACTCCTCTCGAGTGCATTTGACATTACATCAAGGGTTACACTAATAATCGCGCTTCTTTTAGTGCCCATAGGTGAAGTACTTTTGTTGAAAAATAAAATGTTGCAACAATAAAGTAGTCCTTAGCAGATTTACTTAGAAGGCGTTGTCTATTTTCCTTGTTTACGACACTGATGAATGATATAGCTTCAAGGCCTTATAATTTACATATTTTACAGTGCAGCTGGATAACAACCGCTGGCATTTTTTGTTTTTCTCTACTTCAGGCAAAACTAGAGTACAAGGTTATGAATTTCGGATCTATAATATTCTTAGGTTTCAAACTATTCTCTGACGGTTAATTCAGTTTGTCGGCATCAAAAAGCCCTGAAAGCATAAGCTTTGAGGAGACAACATATAGACTAAATCATTGAAATGGCTATTGAGGGCTTAAAGTAGCAGTGATAACGTTGTTACTTATCTATGACTATAATCCACAATTTAATCAGCTTTCGCTTACTGGAATTCAATTGATTTATTGTTTACCTCACTATGATAGGCTATCTAACAATTATAAATGTGATATTATTATTAGCCGAAAATAAATAATAAGTAGTAATAAAAATTGTAGACATTCGACAGACTGAAAATAAAAAATCTGATGTGTTACACTCACATGACTTTTTCTACTCTTGTACAAACTATTTTTACAAACGCTTATTCTCCATATGCTTCATGTTAATCGAGATGTTAATCTTATTGCTAATTTTCTTGTACGTGCAAGGGGAATTGGTAGGCTTTAAGCGATAGTCAAATGTTTTAAGAGCTGGTTGCTATGTGGCGCATTCCATTCTCTCTGTATGTCCAGGACATAAAAAAATGAATAACGAATTCCCATTTGAGAAAAAGTATTGGAAAATTTAAGGGAGTAACAAGCAATATCTCGAAAATGGTTCACTCCACAAAAAAATGTATAGATATAAATTGTGTATTTTAATGCGATCTACATGTTTTGTGTAGTAAAATTTTGTGTATGTCTTATGGTTTACCAGTTATGCAAAAGTCGTTCATAATGAAGAATACTTTTGGAGACATTCAGAGAAAATTCGAGATATACATTTCATTTGTCATGAAAATATCTTAAACACATGATATTTTAATCAAAATCGTTAGAACCACTTGTGAGAAAATTAAAATTTTCGAAAAATGTTCCATGTAAAGGGTAATCTGGGGTGGGGGGATTTTCTTGAAAACCTTCGTGTCGCATCTCTGGAAGATACTGAACCTAAATACCAAGTTTGGTGTTTACCCGACTGTTCGTTTCTGAGTTATGCTGTTCACAGACACTCACAGACATGTTTCCAAAAATGCTTTTTTTGGTTTCAGGGGGTCTCAAAACATGTATTTCCGGTGAAATCTCGGTATCGAATTTTTGGGTGGAATACAATACTTCCCCTACTTACTATACGTAGTAGAGAAAGTAAAAAGCGCAACAACCCTACTTTAATCCCCTTCAGTGCATAATTAAAACCTTTCTAGTCTGTCGTAGATTTAGAACATGTATTCGTTTCGCTACGCTTTGAACGTAGACGTATATATCCTGTATTCAGTAGCACTTCTGAAGGGGGAAAAATGAGTTTTGCTGCATTAGTACGTAAAGTAACTATGTTTACGTAAACAAATAAAAGTGAAAATGGGATTAAAACTTCAACATATCTGCCGAATAATTAATAATCTTCAAAACACGCAAGCAAACTGTTCGGTGCTTAAAAGTGAGAATTAGTGTGGGCTCTGTTGGAATCTGTCTAATATCAATTTTTTTTAAGTAACAAAGACTGTGCGAAAAGCATCGCTGACAGAGAGGTATGGGCTCGGGAACTATCACGTAGTTCCGTTTCACTGACTCGTTAAATGAAGTGATATGCTACCTGGTCTAAACTATATTCTAATTACCGCAAGCTTGTTATACATAAGGTATACGTGACAATCGTACAGTCCTGTTCATGCATTATAAAACTACAGAAATTTTCTTCCCTTCCTGCGATCGATACAATATGAATGTAAGAAATACTTTCATGATTTTACAAGCACGAGGACTTTTGAGGACACTGCTGTATGCAAATCTCTGAAAAGGTTCATCTTGAGTGGATATTGAGTATTCTAATATGGGAATAGACTCAATGGAACGTAATGCCACTCTCCAGTTTACTTTTTATTTAACACAATGGTAAAACACATCTCTACACATATGTGTTATGAATTTTTTGAAGGGACTGATTACAAATCTAAACAGAAATAGCATGCAAAAAGACACATTTTGGACCAAGGGCTGGAGATTCTTTAGAGTGGGGCTATGGGTTGCTACCCCCTTTAGCCCTCCTCTCTAATCCTGCTCTGGGTACAACTGAGGTATACCTTTTTTTCACGCCACCAGCCGAAAGATCTGATACGATCAGTTAGTTTCCAGGGCAGAACTTGCAATGTATTTTCGGCATATCACGTCTAGTACAAGCCGTACATGGTTGACTGTGGTTCGGATTCGAGCCCTGCCGAGGAAGCCTTCCACCTCTCTCCACTTCCGGCAGTTCTGGTTCGTGCTTGCAGTGCCCTTGACCAATATAATCCACTTCCGGCGGTTGTACCTTCATCTTGAGAGACGGGGAAGTTAAAAGAGTTCATTTAGTTTGTCATGCTTCACGGCAGAAACTCAACACCGAAACCAGAAAGGTATCCTCCACTTGTAAGTGTGCTTCGCTGGGAATCACACGCATCACATCAAACGTTCAAGAAAATAGCTTCTTTTGCTGCGTAAGCGGTTATTACTCTATTGACGTAATGTCTGAACACGAGGATATTGAACTTAAAAAGTTCAAAAGTCGTTTGTTCCCAACGATATCTTGCGCCATAAGATTTCCTGTATGTCCACTCATGGCGCATGCAGGCGGATATCATGTTTTTTCATCGCATGATTAACGATGTATAGCCGAAAACACTTAGCTCACAAAGGAAAGTGATTGTTAAGGCAAGGCGCCTAATCGGATTGGCTAAATACATATAAGGAAGTTTGATATATACAAGTTTTATATACTGGCGTTTAAATAACGTCTCTTGACAACGTTTTTACTTTCTACAGTAGAGAAAGCATTGCATTCCACCCAAACATTCGATACCGAGATTTCAGTGGAAATGCAGGTTCTGAGGTCCCCTGATGAAACTTTTTAGAAAATGGTCTGTGTGTAGCATAGCTCAAAAACAAAAAGTCGGTACATTTATCTTCTTTCTTTTTTGGACTTTCTCAAAAATGGCTCTAATGATTTTTATTAAAGTATCATATGCTTAAGTTATTTTCTTGACAAAATGCATATCTTGAATTTTCTAGGAATAGCCGATGAAGTCTTCTTTATTCTATCACATTTGTATAATTGGTAAACCATAAGAGACACACAATATCTTACTATTACAAAAAACGTAAGACCGCGTCGAAGCATACAATTTATGTCAAATAAAAATGTTTCTATTAACCATTTCGATATATCCTTTGTTACGGCTTGAATTTTTAGAACTACATATGGCTATTCTTCCTTTTTCGTGTTCATGCAAAGAGAACAGAATTTCAAAGACATCCCACAGCGTCCGGCTTTGAAAACACTTGACTTTGGCGTTAGCTTAGTGTATCCTTATACACATACAAAACGAAATGAGTAAACGAATAGTGAGAGTTTATCTGCATTAACAAGAAATAGAAAAACAAGCGTTTGTAAGAGAAGAACGAGTATGTCGTGAATACAGTCCATCTTTTCTACACCTAGCTAAAGGCATCGATCGTTACTAGGGTCTGTTACTATGACGATCTACTGGCGAATCAGAGTCTGTTACTAGCTTGCGTCAGGAATCCTGCGAGTCTAGGTGCAGTAAATAAGGCCGCTGTTGATAACCCTTGAACATCACCGAGTATCGAGATAGCTTATTTTCGCCATTCATTCTGACGCAAACTGTCGCTAACCAATTCGTGATCGAAAAACAACCCGACCTCGTGAAACCAATTTCCTGCAAACAACGAGCTCAAAGTCTCCCCAGTGTTTTGCATTCACGCGCTTTGGTCACGGTAGTCATGACTTCACTGGCGTAAGAAAAATCTTATGCTGCATTCACACGACTTTCTCTACTTACTCTTCTTGAACTATTCTTACAAAAGCTTATTCTTATCTGCTTCTTGTTAATCGAGACAAACTTCCTTTACACATATACCCATTTCGTTGTAGACACAAGAATACAATAGGCCAAAGCGATAGTCAGATTTTTAATAGGGGAATCCCTATATGATGGCTCTGAAATGCAATTTTTACTTACCACTTGAAAGAAATATTTGAAAATTAAAACCAATAACACAGAATATCTCAAAAACTGTTACTGCTACGAAACAGAGAGAGATTGACATAAATTGTGTGATATAACGAGATTTGCATTTTTTATGTCGTTAGATTTTGTCTGTCTCCCATCCTTTACGAATTATACAAAAGTTATTCAGAATGAAGAGGACTTCATAGGTTATTCCCATAAAACGTAAGATACACATTTTATTTGTCATACAAACATCTAAAACAGGTATTTTAATCAAAATCCATTTTTGAGAAAATCAGACAACGAAAGGATAGTTTGGGATAGGAGATTTCCTTGAAAATCGTGTCACATCACTGGAAGACGCTGAATTAGACTTTTCGTTTTTGAGTTTTTCGATTCACAGATACACACAGACAGACCTTTTTCTTAAAATGCTCTTTTTGGATTCAAAGAGCCTTAAAACTGTGATTCAGTTAAAATGATTTAATGAATCATACATTAATTCTGAGCTAAACATTTTATTTTCTCACTTGTTTACTTGAACTGTTGCCATGGCACTGTGTTGTACACATGTGCTTAATATGGCCGCAAACATCGAATGCTCTGACGATAATAAAACATTCACATGACTTTCTCTACTCTCTAACTCTATTAGTGGGAAAACAAAGTATGCTTACTAAAGTTTATTTTGTTATCTACTACATTTTAATCCAAATAAACCTTTGCAGAAGTGCTATATTACACATTTCGTTATAGGCACAAAGGGAACAGCGATAGTCAAATGTTCAAGAACTGGACGCTAAATGCTGGCCTTAAAATTCCATACTGTTTCCATGCAATCGCAAGAAATAACTGAATGTTGAAAGGACTTTAAGAACATGACCAAGAAATTAAGAATTCCAACCATTATTAATGGATATCTCAGAAACGCCTTATGCCACAAAAGCTTATTTTAAATAAATTGTGCGTTTTAAAGAGATCTACAACTTTTTCGTGTAGTACGCTTCCGTCTATCGCTTAACGTTTACCAGTTATATTCAACACATACATTTTATTTTTTATGTAAATATCGTTCATATATGGTATTTTAATAAAAATCAATAAAGCCATTTTCTTAGAAAACCAAAAATTTCGAAAAACGTTCCTTGTAAATGGCAGTTTGGGGTGGGGAGAATTGTTGAAAAGTTTCGTGTCCCATCTTTGAAAGATATGGAACCTAAATGTCAAATACTTATCATTTTTGAGTTATCGTGTTCACAGATACAGTGACACACAAACGACATGTTTTCAAAAATGCTTTATTTGGATTCAGGGGACCTCAAAACATGTATTTAAAGTGGAGTCTCAGTGTCGAATTTTTGGATGGAATGCAATACTTCCCCTACTTCTATACGTAGTAAAGAAAGTAATTATGACAAAGTAAAGCCGTTGTTCATTAGTGATCTCGGCAGAAATGCTACCAACCTAAATTTTTACTTTCTCTACTACGTATAGTAAGTAGGGGAAGTATTGTATTCCACCCAAAAATTCGATACCGAGATTTCACCGGAAATATATGTTTTGAGACCCCCTGAATCCGTGTGTGTGTGTATGTCTGTGAACAGCATAACTCAGAAACGAACAGTCGGATAAACACCAAACTTGGTATTTAGGTTCAGTATCTTCCAGAGATGCGACACGAAGGTTTTCAAGAAAATCCCCCACCCCAGATTACCCTTTACATGGAACATTTTTCGAAAATTTTAATTTTCTCAAAAATGGCTCCAACGATTTTGATTAAAATATCATGTTTAAGATATTTTCATGACAAATGAAATGTATATCTCGAATTTTCTGGGAATGTCTCCAAAAGTATTCATTGTGAACGACTTTTGCATAACTGGTAAACCATAAGAGATAGACAAAATTTC
Source organism: Deroplatys truncata (assembly GCA_030765065.1). NCBI lineage: Eukaryota > Metazoa > Arthropoda > Insecta > Mantodea > Mantidae > Deroplatys > Deroplatys truncata. The sequence goes on along the minus strand of CM060975.1, from coordinate 297,532,035 downwards.
ACTACACAGAAAATGTAGATCGCGTTAAAATATACATTTTTGTTGTTGAGTAAACCATTTTCGAGATATTCCCTTATATTTTCCAACACTTTTTCTCAAATGGGAATTCGTTATTCATTTTTTTATGTCCTGGACATACAAAGAGAATGGAATGCGCCACATAGCAACCAGCTCTTAAAATATTTGACTATCGCTTAAAGCCTACCAGTTCCCCTTGCATCTACAAGAAAATTAGCAATAAGATTAACATCTCGATTAACATGAAGCATATGGAGAAAAAGCGTTTGTAAAAATAGTTTTACAAGAGTAGAGAAAGTCATATTCTTGTTCAGAACATTCTGATGAAGGTTAATTTATCTGCATTCAAGGCCATTCTTGAACATTCTAGCTGGGACGTTGCTTCCGCATAAAGAAATGCGATCATGTGATCAACATAATGAACTGTTGTTGAAGAATCAACTGCAGCGATTAAAATGTACTTAGAAATGTAACTCTGTATGTGGCATAGCTTCATCTGTGGCGCCATTCGATGCATCTTCTGGCGGTTGTCATTGATTCCTCATTGCGTCCAATTTCTCGTCAGTGACCCGGGACCCGAGGTTCAAATGTTAAATTTGCAATCAAAACTGGGCGCGCTTCCAAAACCAATTTGTGCCCCTGTGTGCTATGTGACCTCGCAAGATATTTTCTTGTTCTGATGTCGACGAAGCATTGAAGACCATCAACCAGCAATGTAAGAACACCGTTTTTGAAGCTTATAAAGGTTAGGAAGATTTACTTTTAAATAAAAAGAAATACCTCTCACTTTAGGTTAATATGCTTATCTCGCAGTTTCATGTATTGTAGCCATATTTGGGCCTGATTGAGCGTACACAAAAAGGAACTCTGTAATAATTATAATTTAGGAATTATTGATAACTTGCAATTTGATAATGTTCCATAATTTTAAAGCAATCTGATTTAAATCTGTATCAATCGAAAGCCCTTCTGAAGCTGTAAATAAATAAATAAAGGCGTAATCGCCTAAGAAAAACTCCATTATATTATATTTTCCGAGCGTGGGGGCCATAAAAATCGAAACCTTCTTTTGTACTTCGAGGGGATGAGGCAAGTTTTAAGAGTAAACAGACGCTATGAGGCAACGGACTTTTTTTACAGTTAGGCTTTGAATTTTCAACTAAGGAACCAATAAACGTAGAGGATGAGTATTAGCACCAATGGAAAGATAGTAAGACGCAGCGACATGTACAAAATCTTAAGGCAAGCAGTGACTGATATATGAGAACGCGAGCGTGCATTTGGGACAGTTTGACATGATTCTTCGTTGAGGTAACACGTAGCACTCCGGGTCAGAAAAGGACGCTAAGTTCCGAAATATGCAATTATAAAGTGATGCAGGTAGAATATTTAAATTTTAGTGTTCCAACAGGCAATAGTGGGAAGGCAGTGCTAAAAGAATCACACGTGTTAAGGAATACCAATGAATCTTGAGAAAAGTGGAAACAGTGTTTCTTTCAAGACAATATTCAGGTGCCACCACTCCCGCAATCCCTCCCTGACAATAACTGTAGGGAATTTCAGGCCGATTCGCCGACAGTTAACCCTGAGATGCGACCACATCTGTGCTTCCTGACTGACACCGGCGATTTCGAGTCCTAAAGGCTTCACCTACAACACGAGAACGACGTAGGTAAGATAACTCCACTCCCCAGTATACAGAAATGTACAACTTAACGCCACCTGTCGCATCAAACATAATTAGCAGATTCTATACGTTTTCTACAAGAACTAAGGAGCTGATGCTTGTTTGTGTTAACTGCCATAAATGTACAAATTTAGACCGTGATAACACGCAGAGTTGGCAACCCTGTGCATCCGGCAGGTGCCGGAAACGAAAAACAAGTGGGCGACAGTGTCATGCTGATACATGTTAATTGGGCTAAATGTGAAGGCGTCAACAGATATTGACGGGTTTTTATATGTGCTTTATGTTAGATATTTGCCTTGTAATCAAGTCATCATTCATAAAAACAAAAACCACGGTGCTGCATTTTCTACTACAGCTAACAATGCAAGTAATTTAACATAACCCAGACAATTATTGATATCAAATATAATCACGTTTTGGAGATATTAAAGAGTAGATTTTTAATCGAAATTAGCAAGATTAATTCCCCAAAAAACTGCCAATGAAACTTCTTTAAAAGGGGGTATAAATGTATTACCGCTTAAAACGCGATTTTACGTTTTAGAAACAAAGATTACTGGATTTTAAATCCATGCAGTCTAGGCTTTTAAATATTATCTTAAAACGGGATCATTCAAACACTCACGACCATATCACACAAAAGTAGCAATGCATTTATACAATTAAGTAAATCAACTTTTAAACGAACTGGACGCCATTTCCCTATGCCTATGTCATTCGTTGTAAGATCGTAAGGGGAAGGGGCTTCCGAGGGATATTACCGAACTCAACATACACACTACTTACCACCGAATACAAACATTTATGCACGACAATGATTCAGACATTAAGTCAAATTTTGAACCGAAATAGACATGTGCAACAGCAATTGTGAGCAAGACTGCGAATAAGATCGAGCGAGGTGACGGCGCGGCATGGTGCGATTCGGGAGGTCCTAGGTTCGATTCCCGGCGACAGCCCACACTTACCCAAGGGTTTTTCGTGGTTTACCCGGTGTTGGCAGGCGAATGCCATCATATCCTTTTCATTAGGTTTGCGTCTCATCTTTCAGGTGTGGTTCTAGGTTTCGTGGCGGTGCCGGACAGATGGCGCGGATGCATGCTCTATGGGAAGAGCATTCCTCGCGAATACCAGAGGGCTGCTTGATTGGTGGGTCTGCATCTCCGCCCTCTCCCGGCGGTCCAGCAGTGGCACGGGTTTGCGAGCTTGGAAATATTAGGGGCTTCCGCGCATCTCTGTGGGCTGTAGTTTCCTGTGATACTTTAACCTCACCTCTTCCTCCTGGGGCGGGGGTGGTAGCCGCAATAGAGTTGTGAAAGTGCAGCGCGCGAGGTGCCCCCCTCCAAAATTGAGTTTTATTTATGAACGCTCTTTAACTACTGTAGTCCTTAGCGTCCCATTCTATATTGGGCGTGAAAGACAGGTAATTTTGCTCAGAGGCCTCTTTATCAGGCTTGAGGTTCTTTTATGTGCCGTAAATCTACAACACGGGACCACCGGCTTTACCTCCATTCCGAAGGAAGCCATGCTAAGGATTTTTACGCCCGAAAAAAATCCATCGCCCTCCGCCGGGCTTCAACCCGAGACTTCGGGAACTAGAGGCTAGCATGGTAACCACTATACCACGAAGTCGACATGTGTCCCCCTCCGTTGAACCACTTATACCTCTACGAATAAGCAAGCTTCAAATTTTCAACTGTTATAACTTCGACACTTTCAAATTTGTGGTTAACTGCCCAACTCCTTGGTGTCGAGATAGTTTGGCTGTCTGACATTTCGGAGGCCAGCTTCGAATCTCAGTTAGGATACTTGGCTAGTTACGAGTTGGTTTTGTTTTTTAGTGTTTACCCTTGTGCTCAAGGTGAATGAAGGTTTAACTATAAGCTCTATCACCAATTTCTTCATTCATTGTCATATGACCTACCCAGTGAAAAGACGTCTTATGGCCCTAAGTTTAAGTCATTCTGGTTTTCCATATTCCAAATTCCTTACAAGTGTAATCGGAACTGAGAATTATGATTTCACTCGGAAAAAAACCTAAACTAAGACACGTTTTTCGATTTTGTTTAAAAAAATCTAATGTGTTACACTCACATGACTTTCTCTACTCTTGTACAAACTATTTTTACAAACGCCTATTCCCCATATGCTTCATGTTAATCGAGATGTTAATCTTATTGCTAATTTTCTTGTAGGTGCAAGGGGAATTGGTAGGCTTTAAGCGATAGTCAAATATTTTAAGAGCTGGTTGCTATGTGGCGCATTTCATTCTCTTTACATTACCAGGACAGAAAATGAACAACGAATTCCATGTTCCATGTAAAGGGTAATCTGGGGTGGGGGGATTTTCTTGAAAACCTTCGTGTCGCATCTCCGGAAGATACTGAACCTAAATACCAAGTTTGGTGTTCATCCGACTGTTCGTTTCTGAGTTATGCTGCTCACAGACATACACACACGGACGTTTCCAAAAAGGCTATTTTTGGATTCAAGGGGTCTCAAAACATGTATTTCCGGTAAAATCTCGGTATCTAATTTTTGGGTGGAATACAATACTTCCCCTACTTACTATACGTAGTAGAGAAAGTAAAAAAGTAAGGATCCATATCGTTATGAAGATTCAAACTTAAGCATTTCTTGTGTAATATTAAAGAATTACACTAAAAACCTAGAACGAATCAAACGCTCAACCAATGTCGAAGTGGGTTAGTGGTACCATACTAGTCTCTAGTTCCCGAGGTCGCGGATTCAAACCCGGCGGAGATCATTGGACTTTTTCGAGCGTAAAAACCCTTAGCATGGCTTCCTTCAGAAGGAAAATAAAGCAGGTATTCCCGTGTCGTAGATTTACGGCACGTAAAAGAACCTCAAGCCTGATAAAGAGGCCTCTGAGCAATTATTTATGCAGCCTGTGTTTGCATGTATGCGAGCTCGGCAGCTTGTTCTGAAAGTATTTTGACACGTGATTTTATCCCTCAGACCCCAATTAGCCTGCAATTTCGCGACAATCACCCTTGAACACTCGAGTGAGGCAGATGCAGCATCAATAGCCGTAATGAAGAGTCATCCCACACGGCTCCTACTTGTGTATGTGAATCATTAACTCTACACTGACTGGCTGGACCATAGAAAAACATGTTGTTCTTGGCTTCAAGCCCAAGGTTACGCGTGAAAAAAACTGATGGAGGAATGGGGGGGGGGGCTCCTGATCCAGCCGCACAAGTGATTTCGTCACCACCAAAAATTGAAGCAGCTATTACTTTCCACCCTTGACGTCCGAGAATAAGTTTAAGACATCGCTTTACATTACGCTGACATGTTACTGCAGTTTCAATTAACAACGTGTAAAGATTGCTCAAACCAGGATAAAAAAAACAGTTCTTTTCTATGTTTGCTAAGTTTCCCTGCCTACACAAAAGATCGCGCTAGGGTGCGCCATTGTAATCTTTGTCTTCTTTTTCTTTCAGAATGAAACAACCTTTTTCTTTTGTTTTCTTCCCCTATTCTCTTCTGCTTTCCCTTCTAATGATTTGGTCCACCTATTCTTTAGTTCACTCCGTCTTTTGGAAGATGGGAAGGGAAAGAAAAAAAATTTGATGTGTTACACTCACATGACTTTCTCTACTCTTGTACAAACTATTTTTACAAACGCTTATTCTCCATATGCTTCATGTTAATCGAGATATCGAGATGTCAATCTTATTGGTAATTTTCTTGTAGCTGCAAGAGGAATATTGTAGGTTTTAAGCGATAGTCAAATATTTTAACGCTGGTTGCTATGTGGCGCATTCCATTCTCTTTGCATGTCCAGCACATAAAAAAAATGAATAACGAATTTGAGAAAAAGTATAAGTATTGGAAAATTTAAGGGAATAACAAGCAATATCTCGCAAACGGTTCACTCAACAAAAGAAATGTATATGACATAAATTGTGTATTTTAACGCGATCTACATTTTTTGTGTAGTAAAATTTTGCCTATCTCTTATGGTTTACCAGTTATGAAAAAGTCGTTCATAATGAAGAATACTTTTGGAGACATTCCCAGAAAATTCGAGATATACATTTTATTTGTCATGACAATATCTTAAACATATGATATTTTAATCAAAATCGTTACGAGCCGTTTTTGAGAAAATTAAAATTTTCGAAAAATGTTCCATGTAAAGGGTAGTCTGGGGTGGGGGGATTTTCTTGAAAACCTTCGTGTCGCATCTCTGAAAGATACTGAACCTAAATACCAAGTTTGGTGTTTATCCGACTGTTCTTTTCTGAGTTATGCTGTTCACAGACACACACACGGACATGTTTCCAAAAATGCTTTTTATGGATTCAGTGAGTCTCAAAACATGTATTTCCGGTGAAATCTCGGTATCGAAATTTTGGGTGGAATACAATACTTCCCCTACTTACTATACGTAGTAGAGAAAGTAAAAAATGAATAACGAATTTGAGAATAAGTATTGGAAAATTTAAGAGAATAACAAGCAATATCTCGAAAACGGTTCACTCAAGAAAAGAAATGTATATGGCATAAATTGTGTATTTTAACGCGATCTACATTTTTTGTGTAGTAAAACTTTGTCTATTTCTTACGGTTTACCAGTTATGCAAAAGTCGTTCACAATGAAGAATACTTTTGTAGACATTCCCAGAAAATTCGAGATATACATTTCATTTCTCATGAAAATATCTTAAACATATGATATTTTAATCAAAATCGTTAGAGCCACTTTTGAGAAAATTAAAATTTTCGAAAAAGTATCCATGTAAAGGGTAGTCTGGGGTGGGGGGATTTTCTTGAAAACCTTCGTGTCGACACTCTGGAAGATACTGAACCTAAATACCAAGTTTGGTGTTTATCCGACTGTTCGTTTCTGAGTTATGCTGTTCACAGACACACACACGGACATGTTTCCAAAAATGCTTTTTTTGGATTCAGGTGGTCTCAAAACATACATTTCCGGTGAAATCTCGGTATCGAATTTTTGGGTGGAATACAATACTTTCCCTACTTACTATACGTAGTAGAGAAAGTAAAAAAAAAGATGTAAATTCAACATATCTAATGCTTCCCAATGTTAAATGATGTTGAACAACTTTGAAAAAGCTATGACGGTGTCATCTGTGAACAAAAATGTGAAAGTATGCAAGCAAAGTTATATAACATTAAGAAAACTTTACTTTCTTGGCAAACGATGGGCATGTTTTGGGTAAAATGCTCTAAAGAGTGCTAATTTACATCTTGCTGCACGGGTTCTCACATCTGCCGGTATTCTGGAACGTCAAATATATAGCTGCAAGGACAGTTCGACTTCAGGAGGGAAGAGGGTACAGGAGATGAATTGCTAAAAAAATCGACGAAGGTTACTCAGGAAAAGATACAAAGGTGACATTTGGTGTAGGGTTGTAGAGCTATGGAACCGGTCCAGAGTGCCCTGTTTAATTTCATCTCGAGCTGAAAGGCGACTCTTTTAGAAATTTCAATCCGTAATTTACTGAAAACTGACTCGTCTCATTAGTTATAATTCCAATAGCGTAGGTCCATATAATTATAAAAATGAGCATCTATGCCAAGCCTTCAATGACGCAAACAAGGCGGCTTGAGAAGAGATTCTGTGACAGGATTGGCATCAGCGTACGTCTGATCAACTGGCATTCCGGCTAAGCACTGACTGACGCTATCAACAGTTACTTAAATAGAAATTAAAACTGCTTTCGATATGCTGAAAGCGTCTTTTAGAAACAAGCACTTCCAATGGAATTTTGCCCTTCTAGCAACCTACACCATCTACTATACCAATAATAATGCAACATGCGGTAGCTATTTCAGAATCGACCAAATTAAAGCGGGGTTTAGTTAGCGTCATGAAAAATTAGATGGCAGATGGAAGGAAAAGAATAAATCTGGACGCAAACTGTCAGGAATTCTAGAAAACAGCCTTGATGAAAGAGATTCTGGAATTTAGAGGAGCTACAAAAACAAATTTTATGGTGTACACATCTATTCTTAATACAACAAAAATGCAGTCATTGCTAAACATTAGAGAGACCATTAATTTGCTTACAATAGAATCTCAAAGTGTGATGGTCTTCCTGTCTGGCAACCCAAATTTGTGGATGTGAGGCACTTGTCAGAAAACACTGGAAAACTTATAAGCATCCTAAGCTGGATGCGTGGGCTGGACAGACAGAAGGTTCCAAATAATGTGTGTGTGTGTGTGTGTGTGTGTGTGTGTGTGTGTGTGTGTGTGTGTGTGTGTGTGTGTGTGAAGCAATCTCCGAGGATAGGAGAAGATATGTCAGAAGGAAACAGAATGGGATGGGGTGTATAAGACAAGGCCCCGTTATTAATCACCAAATTCAGCATCTATGTTGAGAATTTGCTGAAAACTGCGTGCAGAACAAAGATGAAATGACATCAGAAGAAAAAAAGAATCATAGTAAATTTTCCGATGATACGACACCGCTAGCAGAGGAAATGGTTTATACAGCACTTGCTAACTGAGATTAAAGATAGAGATGAGTAGGGCATGAAGAAAACACAAAAATGCCAGTACGGCTATTGGGAGAAGAGCAAACGGGATACATATATGCGTACCAAAAAGGAGATTGTGCAGCAAGTGGAAAGTTTAAAGATGCTTGATACGCACCATAAGTAGTGACACAAACCGCTGTCATGAAAATGAAGGCATAGTTGTAAAGGGAGCTTTTGATGGGAAAAAAACACCTCTTCTGTGGGCACTTGCAATTTGGTGTGTGTGTGTTTGTGGAACGCACAAGCATGTATGGATCTGACTGGCGTAGGGGTGATAAACTGCTTGCTAAAAGACGCACTGGAACGAATGATGGATGGGTAAAGTAATTACATTGCAGAAGATCTGATGTGTTACACTCACATAACTTTCTCTACTCATGTACAACCTATTTTTACAAACGCGTATTCTCCATATGCTTCATGTTAGCGAGATGTTAATCTTATTGCTAATTTTCTTGTAGATGCAAGAGGAATTGGCTTTAAGCGTTTAAGAGCTGGTTGCTATGTGGAGTATTCCATTCTCTTTGCATTAGCAGGACAGAAAAAATGAATAACGAATTTGAGAAAAAGTAAAGTATTGGAAAATTTAAGGGAATAACAAGCAATATCTCGAAAATGGTTCACTCAACAAAAAAAATGTATACGACATAAATTGTATATTTTTGGCGATCTACAGTTTTTGTGTAGTAAAATTTTGTCTATCTCTTATGGTTTACCAGTTATGCAAAGGTCGTTCACAATGAAGAACACTTTTGGAGACATTCCCAGAAAATTCGAGATATACATTTATTTGTCATGAAAATATCTTAAACCTATGATGTTTTAATCAAAATCGTTAAGAGCCATTTTTGACAAAATTAAAATTTTCAAAAAATGTTCCATGTAAAGGGTAATCTGGGGTGGGGGGATTTTCTTGAAAACCTTCGTGTCGCATCTCTGGAAGATACTGAACCTAAATACCAAGTTTGGTGTTTATCCGACTGTTCGTTTCTGAGTTATGCTGTTCACAGACAGACACACACACACGGACATGTTTCCAAAAATGCTTTTTTTTGGATTCAGGTGGTCTCAAAACATACATTTCCGGTGAAATCTCGGTATCGTATTTTTGGATGGAATACAATACTTCCCCTACTTACTATACGTAGTAGAGAAAAGTAAAAAGAAAGTCCGTATATGTTCACTGGTGCCGCGGAAAGAATATAGCGCACAATTATTTGGACTGTTATCGTTAATAGTGTTAATGTTCAACGGGGTAAACATTTATGGAAGTAGGTGGCAAAGTATAGAATCCATTGCCTTTATGAACACGTAGGTATCTTAAAAATTATTTTTACATATGACACATCTATTAAGATATAATTCAAATTTAAAGAAATAACATTTCATTCCTACTGCTGAAAACTGGTTCTGCGTGCGTGCAAAGCAAGGAGTGATATTTCCATTGTCACTTGGTATATGTAGATGTAACAGTTATTATGCAAAACAGTGCAATAAACCTCTCGCACAAGAAACAAAGCGTGCTACTTCCCTGTTACGCCACTACGCAACTCAAGCTATCTTCTCATCATCCATCACTAATGTGCACGCAACGACCGCGACAGCACACACTTCTGGGTTCCAAGGAGAAAACATGCTTGATGAGGAGCGTGTCCGACTAGTGGATGAAATGTATAAAGAACCCTGATCCATTCAAGATCGCATGACTGGTAACAAATACTGTATCAGGAACATTTGCTGACACCGCTGAGAAACGAACCTGAGCCACCTGAGTCCACAAGGCCATCACGCCTTTTTGGTGTCACGGTCCAACGACAAACTATTTTTGTAGCCAACCGGTTGGACCGGCTCCTTGTTATTCACATATCAATAAAACATTTTTTTGTTTCAGCCAACAAACAAACATACATCTTGCGAAGGGCCTTTCTAGAACTCCCAACTGTTGTATTCTCTATAAAGCAATCCGAAAGATTCTTGGCCAAAGTTTTGTAAATGTAAACATTTTTAAATTTCCTGCCCAATCAAGGTGTGTGACGCATTTCATAGGCCGTTCAGGTTGAACAGAAAAATGTTATTCCAAGTCTCGTATATGGACATACTTCTCACAATTCTTACAGACGTCCCAAACTGTTTGGTAAATGCAGGTCATCTTATTTCATCACACATGTAGATGAAAACTATCCGTAAAGCAATATATCAATTGCAGTCCCCGAAGTATCCAACCTGACGTATATATTGCGGTTGTTGTTTCAAACAAATGCCTGTGGTAGAAAGTACCACCCTTATAAAGCTTAAGTATGAAGTTTGACGATGCTACGTTGTTTAGTAATTGTTTGGGAGCCATTAATAGTTAACTCTCTCAGCGAATTTGTAAACATGGATAAAACTGGTCATCATTATGTGATACAATACTCTCATTTGAAAGGTCTTAGTCCAACTAATATTAAAGCTGAGCTAAATTCTACTCTGGGGATGCCTGCTCCTTCGTTTACAACAGTAAAATATTGGGTGACAGAGTTTAAGCGAGGCCGTACGAGCTGCCAAGACGAACATCGCAGTGGTCGACCAAATGAGGTGACCACGCCAGAAATTGTGAAGAAATAAGCACAAAATGTTAATGGATGACCGTCGACTGAAAGTGCGCGAGCTAGCAGACATGTAAGCATTTCAAAAAGTCCTGTACATCGCATACTAACTGAAAATTTATACACGAGAAAGCTATGCACAAGATGGCTGCCGCGTTTACTGACAATGGAACAAAAGCAGCGTCGTAAGGATGTTTCACTCCAATAAAGCAGGGTTTTTGCGTCGATTCATAACCGTGGATGAAACATGGGTCCATCATTTCGCACCTGAGACGAAGGAACAGCCAAAACAGTGCGTTGAAAGGGGAGAATCGGCTCCAAAGAAGGCGAAGATAGTTCCATCTGCAGAAAAGATCATGGCGTCAGTTTTTTTGGGATCAGCGTGGGATAATTTTCATTGATTATCTTCAAAAGGGAAAAACAATCAATGCCGAGTATTATACAAAGTTATTGCAGCGTTTGAATGATGAAATCAAGGGAAAACGGCCACATTTAACGAAAAAGAAAGTTCTGTTCCATCAAGACAAGGCACCAACCAGTCCACACATCCTTTATCGTCATGGCCAAAATCAAATTGCTTCCTCATGCACCTTATTCGCCAAACTTAGCCCCCTCTGATTATTATCTGTTTCCAAAGTTGAAGAAATGGCTTGGTGGTAAAAGATTTTGCAACAATGAAGAGGTGATGTTTGCAGTTGATGGCTATTTTGCAGAACTCGACGGTTCTCACTATAAACAGTGTATCGAAGCTATTGAACATCGCTGGGAAAAGTGTATCGAGCTGAAAGGAGACTATGTAGAGAAATAAACATGTTTTTTCCCCAAAACATTTTTCGTGTTTTCTTTGTTAGATCGGGCAGCCCTCGTAGTACGATTTATGAAAACTTCATATCCAAGTATACTAAACATGTAAGTTGGCTGTTTTTTCCAAAATATAACAAAATTAATGAGCGCCTTATACCAACTTTCCTCGGCCCGAAACTTGGCAGCTAACCAACCCATTCCGAAGAAATAAATACTTTAATTCTGATTTAGGAGGAACATGAAGTTATCGTAGTCATTTCCAAATGAACTGACGAGTAAAAACTTCCATCACAAGGCGTTTGCAACAATGTAAAATTTTCAAATCTAAAGGGAGCTTACATAAGTTTCGGGATGCTCAAAACAACTGAGATTCTGAAATCCGTCTGCAGCAGATACGGACATGATGCCGAGTTACATTCGTAAGGCTTCGTGAATAGCAGGAAAACAAGTTACATAGACACAAACAATATCCAGTAGCTAAAACCTTCACTCACTTGGTTTCCTAAATACTTTCTCTTTGGCTAATAGATTTACTTGCATTTGCTCGTCAAAGTTCTTGAATCCTTTTTGTCGCCCAATGAATCATAGCGTCGGAAAGCTCTGGGGCATCTGTAGCCATGCGGATACACAGATTTTATTGGGATAAAAGAACAACCCGGTTACAGTCGTAATTCAATGTGATCCGTTTGGGTAGAAAAAATAAAAACACTAACACAAGAATTATTCCTGGCTTATTTTTCTGTAACTTGTAAATACATTGGAAGCCCGGGAATTTTGCACCGTCATTGATGCAGCTTAAGAAACAATAGAAATTGATTAGAGATCAGTAACAAGCTAAACATGGATTGTGGTGTGCTTAATCTTTGCACCACCTCACTGGACACAGAGATATGTGAACATTTGATACATTCAGCACCAAATTGGTTCCTTAAGGCGAATTGTATGGCCTCAAAATGCCACATGCCTGATTGATTCTTCCTGACGCGTTATTTCTATGCGCAGGTGGACAAGTCCATTTATTTTCTGGGAGGGGTGTTGGGTAAGTAGTAACAGAGTAGCAGGCGTGTACAAAACGCGAGATACCGTGACATCGCCAGCGTTCCGAGTGAGTGTTGTTCCACGCAAGGGGAATACTGCCAGTCGTTACCCCCACACCATAGACTACCTTCTCTTCTCTGCTGTCTCGGGTCGAAAAAACATCGACTTGTATCTCGTACCATCCGATTTCTTCATCTGTTTAGTACAGAATGTCATGTAACCATAGCAACGCTTAGTGAAACGATTTTCAAAGTCTTTCTAAGAATTGCATCTGAGATGCTACATCACGCATGGGAGGAATTAGCCTGAGTTTTATTTATGGACGGTCTACTGAGGTCCTTAGCGTCCCATTCTATATTGGGCGTGAAAGACCGGAAATTTTGCTCAGAGGCCTCTTTATCAGGCTTGTGGTTCTTCTAAGTGTCGTAAATCTACGACACGGGACCACCAGCTTTATTTCCCTTCCGAAGGAAGCCATGCTAAGGATTTTTACGCCCGAAAAAATCCATCGCCCTCCGCCGGGTTTGAACCCGCGACCTGGGGAACTAGAGGCTAGCATGGTAACCACGGAGGACGACGGTAAGAACTGTGTCGTATACGTTTTGGTGGGAATGTTGTCTAAACTGAATAAAACTTACATCCTTCTAGAATATATTTACAAATTGCATTATTTTTTATGTTATAATGTATATTTATATTTTCTCTTTCCTAAAGTACCATCCTGTATAGTGTGCCGGCTGGCAATGAAAACTGCTCCGTCAGATTACTGCTTTTACTGACAAATAAAACACGATGACAATTTCTGTGCTTCAGGAAAATTGCATGACTTCCTCACACAAGAAACAGCTTACGAATTACTGCACATTGTGAAAAAATTTGTTGACTCATTTCATATTTTTGATTGTAAGTGTGGCTTGTATTGAGAGCTCACAATAATTTGTGTTTGTAGACTCAATGATGTGCAGAACGTAAGCAAATGTGCTATGCTGCTTCGTGGGTTTGAAACTACAGGATGAACTAAAAGTTTGAGTTTTGAATATAACTTAAACGTTCCTTAGAAAATATTTCGGCGTAATTTGGAAACTAAGGTATAGAGTGTTTCGACATTTTATTATTTTAATCGCGACCCAAGCTTTATTACGTTTGAGCTGTATCTTCACTTCTTTGTAAGCAAAGGTGATTATTTTAACAAAAATATAACATTTTATTCTTTTCTAGTTGCTGGTAATGCATAACGTATATTCGAGAAAAGCTAATTTACAATGCTTTTGTACAGCGATTGATGAAGAAAATTAAACTAAATTAAGCAAATAAATTAATTTCCTCACGCGCAGGATTGAGTGAACTGTTCACACAGGGACAATTAAGGGTCCACTGCCGTAGAATACATTATAAAAACTTAAGAAATCGAGGACAGAACGCATTCACAATAATCCAGAATGAAAATGTTGCCCGAACTAAATCATCTAACCTACCCACCTACCCTTTTTTCGTGACAGCAGTTATTTAGGAGAACTCGTTTTGAGATGGAAGGTAAAAAGGTCGCTAAATCAATGTCGCCAACAATCCTAGATAACTGGGGTTTAGCTTCACAGATCCTACGGCTACGCTCTGTCGACGTTGCGCGCAACTGCTAAACTCCCCTACTTATAAGAAACATCCATCAGGCAAGTTTTGCGGCTTAGGGCCAGCGGCTTCCACTATGTTAGGATTGTGAATCACTGCGTTTCCATGGGGAATTGAAATCGATTCGAGTCCAATTCCATACTGAATAAGATCCGCGTTTCCATGTTAAATTCAATACTTACTGAGATCGATTTGGATACACAAAGTTCGAGAATATAATTCAAGCTTTTATGTTGGTCAACTTGGATTTAGGTTGCCGAACCTGTTAATTTGTTTTTCAGTATATTTTATGTGGGTTTTGAGGTTAGTGAATGTTTTTGAGAAGAATAAATTGCGAATTATGGCAGCGATAAAAGTGGCTTCGCTTTTACACATGTGATGAACGATTTCCGCTAATAAAAACAAAATGTATAGTATAGTATCTTTGGCGCGTATTCAAAACGATTTCAATACGGTAGGTGTTTCCATGCAACAGAATAATGCTAAACCTTTGCGGCAACACAAGCTGCAAACCTTACTTCATACTGTTAAATATCTTGACTGTTTCTTTGCTATACATTTTTGAAACTCTGGTAACAATGTATAAGTAGCAAAATAGTTTTAACACAAATGCTGATATTCATGACTATAATAAAAGAAATACAGGTCATAAAAGAACCCTATATGAAAAAAGTTTATATTATAATGGCATTCAATTGTTTAATAAATTCACCACACATTTAAAAAAAAATTAAAACCCTAACAGCCTTCAAAAAAGATTTGAAAAAATTCCTAATACAGGGTTTGTTTTTATTCTGTGGAAGAATATCTAGAAATGAATTAGTTTATAAGCTTTCATATTGAATATTCTATGTTCACAATTCCAAAATTTACTTTAGGTACCTACTCATGTAATAATTAGGATTTCTGTATTTGTGTATTACATCTAATCAGACCTGTTCTTTTTGTACTGATAATTGTATTGTTGAAATGAAGCGAATATTTCTATATTGAAATTAGACTGTGAATAAATTTGAGTAATGTGCATGAAAACAAACAACAACAAAAAACAAATTTCGATCCGATCCAACTTTCCAAGAGGATCGGATCCAAGATTCAAAACAATCTCAATACGATCCAGATCCGCGTTTCCATGCAGTATTCAATACGAAAGTGTACTCAAATCGGTTTGAATTCCCCATGGAAATGTAGTAAATACTGGCAGCAGAAGCGATGTTCCCAAAATGCCTCGGCTGGGATACCTGTGTGTATCTTTGTTTATAATGAACAGACGCGCAAATAATTATAATAAATGCATTAAAATGTTTTACGGATATAGAATTTCCAAACTATGTACAAAATATCAAAGGCTGTACGTCCAAAAAATATAGCATTTAAGATTTTAAAAAGCACTCATAAGTTAATCTTTATAGATTTCTCCTTCATTATTCTACATACTTGAACGAACAGTGCCGGTTTTAAGATGCAAGACGCATTCCCAGAAACGTTTGTGAATGAGGGTGTGTGTTCCGAGATAAACTTGAGAAATATCTCGTCTTGAGATAACCCCTTGGAAAACTAATTATAGCAGAGATTTCATTACACTTGGCACACAAGACAAAGGTTCGGAGGGTCACTGTATCTCTGTAAACAGCCGGTCTTACTCGTCATCGGCATGGCAAACACTTCATGATCTTTGGATTTTCGCCAAGCAGATGTCCTTCATGTCGTGCAATTCGATCGTCTTCTCGCGAACTAGATTCTTGCTCCAAGCTCTAGTTTGGGAACAAAGAACACGCAACTATTTGCATAGGTATAATAACGAATTGGGAAACTAAATGAGTATGTTTGTCTTTAATGTCAAATACAACCATTACGAGATGCAGAAACTATTTCTACGGCCAATAAACAACTGTGTAGTCCTTAAGATTGGTTTGAACATATCCACACTGCTCGACAAATCAAACACTTAAAACTGGCAGGTTTTCCAAAGTAAACTTACCTTAGCTCCTTCTATTCTGAAAACATAAAAGCACTTGTAAATCTGACCAATATCAGCGATGCAATCCATATAAGTTAACACCTCCAAAATACTTTGAGTCTACTGAAAAAAAAAAAAAAAACGAATAACCTTCCACACTCCTCTCATCTGTCAAGTGCACATGATATCAACGTGATGATGAAAGTGACAAGACAGTTTATCGAGTGGTCTCGTCTCGTGGAACAATCGTGAAAACATCTGATAACTATTATGAGTGTGCAAAGGGAATCCTTATCAATTATCCCCATGGCTACCTCTTTGTGTATGCACAGGCGAGGTCTATTGTGACGCGAGTAATGTGTGAACTGGGAGATGCGATTCTGGCAGAATTTCATCTAACCCGCGAACTAATGCAGTGCATTTTTAGAGTGAGTTGTTGAGAACCGCCAACTTCTATCAAAAACAAATATCCTGTTTCCTAATGGTTAGGATTACTATATCACCATGCATCACCACCAAAACTAATATCAAAAGGAAACCTTTCCTTCTTTGTCCGTATTCTTATAATAAATGTAAGGTTGCCAAGGAGTCTACTATGGCTATTGTATGCAACACTAACATGCGAATACTTGAACAGTGTAACGCAAGAACGATTTGCGCCACAAAACTAGTAATTTTGTCATTATTTATTCCCGGCAACTCTTGATATTGTAATATTAAAGTTACACTGGTGTGGCATTGCTGTAACCTAAACAATTTTTAGATTCAAGGAATTCACTTCAAACAAGCCTTTTTTTTTTCTTTTCTCTTTTCCCCTATCGTGCCGTGCTACCACGTGCAGTTTGTTCTTTTTAGCTTTGTTCATTGTTGATTAAACTGCGACAAAAATGAATGCATCACGTGTTTCACCACACAAACAAAATGCTGAATTTCGATAACCAGTGTTCAAAGAGGTTCCAAAATATTCATTGGCATTCCTGGATATTTTCCCTTGCTCCCGACAGCTCTCACTAACAAAATTTGGGGACTCAATAAAGAGAAACTTTTTCGTGAATTTCATGGAGGCTGGTATGTCCTACACATTATTTCTAAGTATATTTTAAGAAATGTTTGAGATATTTAGAAACACAACCTTTGTTACCACTCTTATTTTAAACAGTTAAGAATGGCTAGCAAGTCGTAAAGGAAACTAATGGGAAAGCTGTTACAGTTGCCTAGCAACAAGCTACTGGATTACCGCGGGGCAGATGAAATTCCGTTGGCACGTCTTCCCCGACAAGCCGGCCGGCTTTCTCCTGCAACCGAACGTGTCGTTGCTTGTTTCCTGACGTGGTGAAACTCAGGTAGCCAACAGAAAGCTGATGCAATCAACTAGAAACCAAGCTTTTTCAAGTAGGGACCTCCTGTGGCCAACTTCAATTAAAGGACTTATAAATAATTTGAGATAAGTGGTTACGGTTATTTAATTCTCTCTCTCTATGCGATAAGGAAATGCCTGACAGATAATGTAACCAGTCTGGTGACTAACATCAGGCGATTCCTTAGGTATTTCCCCTTTTCCTCATAACTCATTTGTCTTACTTTGAATTCAAAGACGTGATACCGTTACACCAACTTTGGATTTTCCGATTTATTTCACTGGGATGTACAAATGACTGAGGTTTCCTTTTCTTTAACGAAATTCTTTTAAGTAGCTTCTTCTTTCAAAGACCCATTAAGAATTATCAATCAATATTAAACTTCTATCTTTAAAACTCATTAATGTTTACAAATGAATAACTTCAAAATAGCGTCTAAGACAAAAGAGTTTATGCGAGTGTTATTAACTTCAAATGAGCTGAAAGAAAATATTCTTTGTTTTTCAAAACTGTAACTATGTTTCTTGGCACACCAATTTTCAGTTTTAATTCTAAACTTCACTGGTACATTCCCCTATGTCCTAAGGCTCTAATTAAAAATTAAATTGTCCGGATTGAACGCCCCATACATTAAAATTTATATTTTAATCGATATTTTAAGATATGATTATGTACACTACCAATTGAACACTTGCAACTCTACTTCAATCAATAATGAACATTCATGTCAAATCAAAGTATCAACAACGTTAAGTTATATTTTTGAAGCGGCAACATTTCTGTATTCCTTTTAGTATTTTGTTGCATGTTCATACTTAGATTAGAAATTATATTTTTAATTCGTTGTCTTAACAAATATTGCACTCCTTGTAGTAGGCTGAGCCAATAGCCGGTAAGACAGGCATGCCGGCCGGCACGTACACAGTATTTCTTAACCTATAACTAGAAGCAATCTTATGAATGTTTTCTATTCCATGTCTCACTTTCTCCTGGTCTTTTCTTTCGGTGTGTGTGTTCTATTTCCGTGCAGCTTCAGCATTATTTTCTCTTGTGAGCCAGGGTGATTTCTCCGGTTATTTCTGGTACCCTTGCCAAACAAGTAATCTACAAACTACTACAGCGATTTTATGCTTACGTACTGCCCTACCATGTGTGCTAGCTCATGTTAATTTAGATAAATAAAGAAGTGCACATAACTTTTTTTTAAATAAAGAAATACACTTTTTTTTAAGTATTGAGGATAATAATTAATAGAATTGTGATACATTTTTTGAACTTACATTTCCGCCTATCTGGCCCATGGTTTCCTCGGGGGTTGTGGCTGCTGTGCCTTCGGCAGCAGCTTCGCCAGCAGTATTCTCTGCGACGGGAATCTTGTCGCCCTAACGAAACGTCCTCTCCACAATAAGAGTTGCCGCAGCAACCACAACAATCACTGCTACTTTCCAACAATATTACTTGAGTAAAGCAACACCAAGTGTCTCTCATCACACACGACAAATCAACCGGCAGATACCTGTGCGATTGTTGCGCCTGGCGCTCCTCTCGTCACTGCACAACAATCAGGCAACGGTCTTCACACATTCTTCTCTCTTCTTCTACACTTCCTTTCTCTGCCGTTGCCCGTTCCCTACTGACAAGCCGGTCGCAGAACAAAGAACAGAGAGCCGGGCGATCATCTGTTTGAGGTCAAATTGGAGGGGAGCTCTCTCGGCTTGCTATTGGTCCGCTAGGCAACCAAAGAGATGGTTGCATCAGCTGATTCCGGAGAGGGGAAAACGATGCCTCCGGCTAGCAACAAGCGAGTTGAGCTGGGAGATCGGCTTTTTTAATACAAGTTGACGCTTTGATCGGAAGTTGCAGGCTTTTTCTTGGAAAACAACCCTTCAACCGGTTTATTACTGGCGAAAACAGGCAAAAAACTACCGAGGTGATTCAAACTCTCTTGTACTTCGTTCACGATAGGCCAGCGGCGGTTTCTACGCAATTATATTTCAAACAAGCATCAAAGTTGTGAAAATAGCTAACCCCGAGCTTTGTTTAAGGCACAGAAGCATCGCTGTTCATCCTGGACGCATTTTCTTTGTTCGAATCACGTATTGGGGAGATAATTTTTACAGAATTGAATAATCTCAAATTACAGAACCTCAGAAAGGAAATTTATATCTCATTTAAGTAATTTCACGCGTGAATTTGTCTTAGCTACAAAATTTGTAACTACATTTTGACACCACTATGTCTTTCGCTGTTGGATATCGAATCAATCAGTGATATTTTGTGATGTTTGAAATTTGTTAATACGAGTAATGGCTTCTCTGAAGGGTGCCGAAGATGTAGCAAATTGTAAGGGAACAAATTGCTTCATGTTATGTTTATACTGAAAGTGTAAAACTTAAACACGAATATCATATGCCATTTCGCAAACCCACGAACTGTTTCACAATCGATGACAAGTGATTGAATACTTACGAGATTAAAAGCCCTATCCCACTAATGTAAAACTTCAAAACTGCATTACCATTATAATACATGATATTATCAGAAACTACCTATATTATAAGATGTCAAACTGAAATGCTAAGGACATAGATGCATGCCTTCTAAAGTTGACTGGCCTACTTTACACAATAGTGTCCTTTATTAAGGAAGAAAGGATTTATTTTTAATCATACATTTTTACTTTCTCTACTACGTATAGTAAGTAGGGCAAGTATTGTATTTCACCCAAAAATTCGATACCGAGATTTCACCGGAAATATGTTTTGAGACACATTGAATCCAAAAAAAGCATTTTTGGAAACATGTCCGTGTGTGTGTCTGTGAACAGCATAACTCAGAAACGAACAGTCGCATAAACACCAAACTTGGTATTAAGGTACAGTATCTTCCAGAGATGTGACACGAAGGTTTTCAAGAAAATCCTCCAACCCAAGACTACCCTTTACATGGTAAATTTTACGAAAATTTTAATTTTCTCAAAAATGGCTTTAACGATTTTGATTAAAATATCATATGTTTAAGATATTTTCATGACAAATAAAATGTATATCTTGAATTTTCTGGGAATGTCTCCAAAAGTATTCTTCATTGTGAACGACTTTTGCATAATTGGTAAACCATAAGAGATAGACAAAATTTTACTACACAAAAAACGTAGATCGCGTTAAAATACACAATTTATGTCATATACAATTTTTGTTGTTGAGTGAACCATTTTCGAGATATTGCTTGTTATTCCCTTAAATTTTTCAATACTTATTTTCTCAAATTGGAATTCGTTATTCATTTTTTTGTCTTGGATATGCAAAGAGTATTAATCTGTGGCAAAGGGAATGGTGCTGCACCTAGCATCCAGCTATTAAGAGATATGTATGTGCTTAAAGCCTACTGTATTTCCAAATTGCCCTTGTAAATATATATTCTCCTTACATCTACAAGAAAATTAGCAATAAGATAGAGTCTGCAAATGTTTATCTCGATTAACATGAAGCACATGGAGAATAAGCGTTTGTAAAAATAGTTTGTACAAGAGTAGAGAAAGTTATGTGAGTGTAACACATCAGAATTTTTTAAGTTGAGACTGTAAAATATCTCCAAAACTAAGCGTTGTAGAAAGAAATGGCTTTAATAAAAGTTTCTTGATATTATGGGGATTAGGACGTTGTGATGGCCATTTTGGTTCCAACTTTTTTTTTTTTGTAGATGGGTCCGTGCATTTTGTATGTTGTTTTCTCATTAGAAAATGGTTTATAAAAACTATTTATTTTGTGATGGGGAATAAGGAAACAAAATAAAAAAATGTTGGTTCGTAATTACGAAACGTAAACTTGAACCTCAAATGATCATCCATGGATGGACCAACCATTCATTGCACTCTTCGTACACAGACATTTACAATTTTCGTTTTTAACTTCGTGTAAGAACAATTTATGAGTGATTTATACAAAGGTTGTTTAGTTTTTTATGAGTGAGAAAACAACAAAAAAGGTAGGTTCCCATTTCAAAAAATTAAACTGACCTTAAAATGACCATCACAACACTCTCCAAATAAAACACGACTAATACCATTTACTTTCCCCCATAACATCAAATAACTTTTATTCAAGACATTTCTTTCTACAACGCTTAGTTTTGGAGATAGTGTACAGTCTCAACTTAAATGTCCACCCTGTATGTCTATATATAAGTAATATGTCTACAGCGATTTTTTTTTTAGTTTTATTTATGGACGTTCTTTAACTACTATGATCTTTAGCGTCCCATTCTATATTGGGCATAAAAGACCGGAAATTTTGCTTCAGAGGCCTCTTATCGGGCTTGAGGTTCTTTTACGTGCCGTAAATCTACGACACAGGACCACGGCTTTACTTCCCTTCCGAAGGAAGCCATGCTAAGGATTTTTACTCCCGAAAAAAATCCATCGCCCTCCGCCGGGTTTGAACCCGCGACCTCGTGAACTAGAGGCTAGCACGGTACCACTAGTCCACGGAGGACGACTCTACAGCGATGAAATGTATTTTTAAACTCCAATTTATAAGTTCAAAAGAAACTTAAGCATGCATCTTCCATTAACGTATGTCTTGCCAGCACATCCCGTATTGTTTCAATACCGTTTCCTTGACCTCGGATGAGGAACACAAATTGAATGTTTTGTAATTTTTGAGCCCGAATTTGAATCTCACTTGGCCTATCCTTTTCCTGAATTTTCCTTATTCTCTGACAAATCTTGTTTTACCTTGGGTTCATATGGACATTCGTGATTCACCATTATCATATACGAAACAATATTGCGTCAGACGGGATTCGTCACGTAGGTACCCACAGAATAGCTCCCTGGATATGCGTCTGACGCCAACCAATGGCCATCATGTCGTCATAATTTTTCTTAAATCTGAAAGACGAAAATCGCAACGGTGACACCGATTATTTGGTCAAAATCGAAAAAACAAAACGTGTTATCTTACATTCACGTGAATTTCCCTACATCGTTTATTTTTATATAGGTAGCTTCTATAAACTGCTCTTGCTAAAGCTTATTTTTCCAACTACTTCATGTTAATCGAGAAAAATATTTGCAGAAACGCATTTTATTACACCAACATTTGCAAGGTAAAGAGAGCCTGAAGGAATTGTCAAATCTTTAAAAAGCTGGCCCGCATACATTGTACGGAAATGTCATGTTTTTAATGACCAAGAGATACAAAAGAATGGTGACTTAGTGATTAAAAAAATCTATGATGAAGTGCTGCAACATTCACACTAATAGCAAGAAAATGTATCTCGGAAACGGCTAATTCCATTAAAAGGGGGGATAGCATAAATGTTGTGTTTTAACGAGATCTAATTACATATTTTGCACAGTAAATTTGTCTCTGTTTCTAATTGCTTACCAGTTACACAAAATTACCAATACAAAAGTACATTCAAAATCTCTAAATTGGTAATCCTGGACAACGTTTCCAAATCAACATCTGACATTGATGTTGCATTCAAATGACATTTTATACTCACTCTTCTGCACATTATTTTTACAAAGTTTATTCTTCTATTTTTTGTTAATCAGATAAACTTTGATTACACATTTGCACATTTCGTTGTAGGTATAAGGAGAGTATAGTAGGCCAAACAGGATCACTATGTGATGACAGAAATTACACATACAGGTAATAGCATAAATACGAGAAAATACGAATAGCGACTTGCCGCTTGAAAAAAAACATTAGTATTTGAAAATCCAGAGCTATAACAAAGAATACCTCGGAAATGGTTAACACCAAAATGTATTTGTATAAATTGTGTGCTTTAGTGAGATCTGCTTCTTCTTCTTTTTTTGTAATAAGATTTTGTCTATCTTTTACTGTTTACCAATTATAAAAAAGTCCGAATGAAGATGACTTCACAGTGCATTCCTAGAAAATTCAGGATATACATTTTATTTGTAATACAAATATCTTGGGCATATGATATTTTAATAAAAATCATTAGAAGCATTTTTGAGAACATCAAAACCACGAACTATAAAGGGTAGTTAGGGATGGGGAACTTTGTTGAGAATCTATGTATCGCATACTTGGAAGATATTAAACCGACTTTTCGTTTTCGACTTTGCTGTTCATACACACACCCACACGGAGCTTTTTCTAGAAATGCTCTATCTGGATGCAGAGAAC
Organism: Deroplatys truncata; assembly: GCA_030765065.1. Lineage (NCBI taxonomy): Eukaryota > Metazoa > Arthropoda > Insecta > Mantodea > Mantidae > Deroplatys > Deroplatys truncata. The sequence goes on along the minus strand of CM060975.1, from coordinate 297,508,249 downwards.
TTCAAAACATTATTTTCGGTGAAATCTCGGTATCGAATTTTTGGTTGGAGTGCAATATTACCTCCACTTACTAGATAAGATAAGAGTAGAGAAAGTAATTATAATCCAACCAAATCAAATCATCCTAGTTGTTTACGAAGCGCAATATTAATCACATGACTTTCTCTACTCTTGTACAAACTATTTTTACAAACGCTTATTCTCCATATGCTTCATGTTAATCGAGATGTCAATCTTATTGCTAATTTTCTTGTAGGTGCAAGGGGAATATGGTAGCCTTTAAGCGATAGTCAAATATTTTAAGAGCTGGTTGCTATGTGGCACATTCCATTCACTTTGCAAAAAAACAATAACGAATTCCCATTTGAGAAGAAGTATAAGTATTGGACAATTCAAACAAATAACAAGGATCGGAAATGGTTCACTCAACAACAAAAATGTATATGACATAAATTGTGTGTTTTAACGAGATCTACATTTTTTGTGTAGTAAAATTTTGTGTATCTCTTACGGTTTACCAGTTATACAAAAGTTATTCAGAATGAAGAGGACTTTGGTGACATTCCCAGAGAATTCAAGATATACATTTTATTTGCCATGAACATATCTTAAACATATGATATTGCAATCAAAATAGTTACAACCATTTTTGAGCAAATCAAAATTTTCAAAAAATGTTGCATAAAAAGGGTAGTCTGGGGTGGGGGGATTTTCTTGCAAATCTTCGTGTCGTATCCGTGAAAGATAGTAAACTCAAGTAGTAAGTTTTGTTATATCGGACTTTTCGTTTTGAGTTATGCTGTTCACAGACTGGTAGACAGACACGCACACGAGCATGTTTACATGTTTTATAAAGTAAAAATGTAATATATTTCCCCATTTCGAGCTTAAATGGATTTATTTAGTAAATTGGTGCTGTAATTCAATCTTAACTTTTGAAACAAAGTTAAATCAAGTTGACATCCTCAGGGACAATGTTAATGATCACAAGCTTGTTATGCATGGATCTGGTATACAAGCTAGCTTAGCTTCTTTATGATTCCCTGCACGTGAAGACCATGTCCTTGACGTGCCCCGTCAGGTCCCAACAAGCAGAGAGCCTGCCTCCTCAGCCACCAGGGTCTGCTATAACTGTCACACCAGAGGGGGTCCACCCAGCTATGCACAAATTTATGATTTCCAGAAAACAGTTCTTCCGAAGTTAACAGCATGCAGGTGCAGCAAAGGCTAGGACTACCAAAAGTCTATTTTTACACAAACGTCATCTTTTTCTCGTCTGAAGGCGGTCTAGGCGGTTTTTACTTTCTATACTCCTCTTCTGTAGTAAGTTGAGGAAGTACTGCAATCCATCCATATCAAGATTTCACTAAAAATACATGTTTTGTGGTCCTCTGAAGTGTATCAGTGTGTACAGCATAATCAAAAAATCTGATGTACACTCACATGACTTTCTCTCCACTTTACAACCTATTTTTACTAACGCTTATTCTCCATCTGCTTCATGTTAATCGAGATGTTCATCTTATTGCTAATTTTCTTGTAGATGCAAGGGGAATTGGTAGGCTTTAAGCGATAGTCAAATGTTTTAACAGCTGGTTGCTATGTGGAGTATTCCATTCTCTTTCCATTACCAGGACAAAAAAATGAATAATGAATTCCCATTTAAGAAAATAAGTATTGGAAAATTTAAAGGAATAACAAGCAATATCTCGAAAATGGTTCACTCGACAACAAAAATGTATATGACATAAATTGTGTATTTTAACGCGATCTACATTTTTGTGTAGTAAAATTTTGTCTATCTCTTATGGTTTACCAGTTATGCAAAAGTCGTTCACAATGAAGAATACTTTTGAAGACATTCCCAGAAAATTCAAGATATATATTTTATTTGTCATGAAAATATCTTAAGCATATGATATTTTAATCAAAATCGTTAGAGCCATTTTTGAGAAAATTAAATTTTTCGAAAAATGTTCCATGTAAAGGGTAGTCTGGGGTGGGGGAATTTTCTTGAAAACCTTCGTGTCGCATCTCTGTAAGATACTGAACCTAAATACCAAGTTTGGTGTTTATCCGACTGTTCATTTCTGAGTTATGTTGTTCACAGACACACACACGGACATGTTTCCAAAAATGTTTTTTTTTTTTTTTTGGATTCAGGGAGTCTCAAAACATATATTTCCGGTGAAATCTCGGTATCGAATTTTTGGGTGGAATACAATACTTCTCCTACTTACTATACGTAGTAGAGAAAGTAAAAACGAGATCTCGGTTAAATTTCAAACTTAAATACTAAGCTCATTATATTCCAAGGATACGGCACAAAGATTTTGAAGAAAATCTCACCACCCCAAACTACCCTTTGCATGAAAAACTTTTCCTTATTTTGGATTTTTCCCAAAAATTACTCAACGATTTTGATTAAAATGCTATATGGTTAAGACATTTACATCACAAATAAAATCTACATCTTAAATCTTCTATGAATAGCCTGTGAAGTCCTCTCCATTCGGAAAAAAGTTTGTATAATCTTGTATCACTGGTAAACGTTAAGCGATACAGGAAAACGTATTACAAATATATATATATATATATATATATATATATTTAAAATAAATATTTTTGTGGCTGTAACCACTTCCGAGATATTTTTTATTAATGGTATGAATTCTCAAGGACTGATTTGGTAGCCTTTAACGCCTGCTCTTGCAATATACGGTACCACAGGTGGTAGTCGCTGGTGGTCTTTTGTACCTAGGCCCCTGATGGAGCGCCCCCGGGAGGGAGGGATGAGGTGGGAGGAGAAGAGGACGGCCGGAACAGGAGGCAGGACAGCAGAGGGCAGGGTCCCTACCATTTACAGATTCAAAATCCCCGGGTGACAGCTGGTGCAGCCGGCTCTCCTCCCCACACCCGTGGGCTTACATCCCATAGGGGGGTCCGGACTCGGAGACTGCCCCCATTCAGGGACGAAGGTTTACACAGAGCACCCTTTTCCCTTGTCATGCACACGCCGAGACCTCTCGCCGACACTTGCAACCTTGGAAGAGACCAAGCAGATGAAAGATGAAGTGAAATGAGAATGGAGGTGAAATGGAGGGACAGGAAATTCGAGGGATGTAATGAACCTTCCCATTATTCGCCTAACGATCCGGGGAAACCCCCGAAAAAACACATGGGTCAGGAAGATCGGCCGCGGGACATCAACCCGCGACCTCCCCACAGACGTTACTGTTCGGTAATTGTACACCTACTAATGCGCGATAGCGGGTAGAGAAAGTCGTGCGCATCTAACACATGAGGTTGTTTAAGTAATTGTCATTAAACAGACGAAACGCAGATAAAATGTTGTAGTCAACACGTTACAAAATGACCTTCAGTAACCCGTGGGTTTTAGAACGCGCCCTCCAGTCGAGTTGTTACATCTATTTTTACTTTCTCAACTACGTATAGTAAGTAGGGGAAGTATTGTATTCCACTCAAAAATACGATACCGAGATTTCACCGGAAATACATGTTTTGAAGTGCACTGAATGCATATAAAGCATTTTTGGAAACATGTCCGTGTGTGTGTCTGTGAACAGCATAACTCAGAACGAACAGTCAGATAAACACCAAACTTGGTATTTGGGTTCAGTATCTTCCAGAGATGCGACACGAAAGTTTTCAAGAAAATCCCCCACCCCAGATTAACCTTTACATGGAACATTTTTCGAAAATTTTAACTTTCTCAAAAATGGCTCTAACGATTTTGATTAAAATATCACATATCTAAGAAAGTTTCATGACAAATGAAATGTATATCTTGAATTTTCTGGGAATGTCTCCAAAAGTATTCTTCATTGTGAACGACTTTTGCATAACTGGTAAACCATAAGAGATAGACAAAATTTTACTATTCAAAAAATGTAGATCGCGTTAAAATACACAATTTATGTCATATACATTTTTTTTGTTAAGTGAACCATTTTCGAGATATTGCTTGTTATTCCCTTAAATTTTCCAATGCTTACGTACTGGACATACAAAGAGAATGGAATACTCCACATAGCAACCAGCTCTTAAAATATTTGACTATCGTTTAAAGCCTAGCAATTCCCCTTGCACCTACAAGAAAATTAGCAATAAGATTAACATCACGATTAACATGAAGCATATGGAGAATAAGCGTTTGTAAAAATAGTTTGTACAAGAGTAGAGAAAGTCATGTGAGTGTAAATAGTTAACCGCTCCAACCCTGCACACAAGGGTGTCATCTAATGCGATAACTGCTTACAGTAACATTGCTCTCTGTGTTCTCTCCTGCATGACGACTTAATGTCTCACGCTTGCCAACATCCACTCACAATATTCTTTTTGTCTGACCTCGGAGTGTGTACCTATTTATTTACGACCTTCTAGGAAATGTTACTTTGGGGGTTTACAGCATGCTCTCTAACTATAGCTGTACCTTGAGCAGACTGCAGATTGATATGGTGGAGGAATATTTCGAGGAAAGTGAGTTTTAGTGGAATAGTGCCATAAAATAAGGTTATGGTTCTCCTCTTCTTAGGTAGCAGTGCAATATGTCATAGCAATTTCCACTGACTCATTCGTACCTTATCTTTAACCTTCTTAACGTTCTCACAGCGAAAACAGCAAGTTTTCATTTACATAGAATAACACAACGTTGTTTTGCAACGTCACACGTGAGAAAAATGCAGGTTTCTTCATATGTACAACTCAGTAAAGATTATTTCGTTCTGACTTCAGCCATTTCATCAATTCTCGCTGTGATATTCGGAATTCGACCTCACAGATTTAAAGATATACAAACTAATAGTAAACAATGTTTTGAGATAGGTATCTTACAGTCTGCAAGCTCAAATTTCCCTAATCTAAAATGGGGTAGCATGAAATTGATTCGGCGGCCTCTTAGTTTCCAGATCAAAGTGGCCAGCAGTTAAAACACGCTCGCAGTTGCTAAGGAGCTCAGTGTTTAGACTGCGAAGCTGGAAATGAGCACAAGATGGACAAGGGTTTTGGTCTTCATAAGGGAAGTATTCGAATTCCACCAGAAAGCTCGAAATCGAGATTTCGTTGAACCCGCCCATTCAGAAAAAGATCCAAGCTCCCGCGCGCATACGCACGTCAGCGTATCCCAAAAACGAAACGTCAAATATATTCACACTCACTTCAGTAAGTTCTCACCGTCACTTCACTAATATGATGCAGTTCAAATGTTCCTGCCACTTCTCCGGACGGTTCGCTCGCTGGGAAGTCAAACACAAGACCTCTCTAATCTCTCGCACCAGCAACACTCACTATGCATCACAACTATCGTCGCAATCTCTCTCGGAGAAGGCAACATTTTATGTTGCACCAGAAACCAACTCAGTAACTGGCTGATTCGCGAGCGCGCTAGCTTATTCTTGGACTTTTACAGAGCATTCTAGAATATTCGGAAGGCGAAGAGAAAGGAAACTTCCAGAAGATTCAGGTTCTCTCTCGATACCGCTTCTGGTGTTTACGCTGGGCGAAAGCGCTACTCCTTTTGTCGACGTATCTCTTCAAATCACCGGCCGACGGCATCCAATTGATAACTCCAGCTATAGTTGCGTCACAATACTGAACTAGTTATTTAAAAGTGGTGGCTGTTGCATAAGAGCACAAGAGCACTTGAAAACCTAACTTTTGAGACCTTGATGGTTTATTGTTTTTATTTTATTTTAATGCTATTAAACATAACGTATGCGGGGTACCTAATTTAAAATCTACGGCGTTTATATCTACCACGCCACTCCTCTAAACTCGATGAGACATGGCAACACAATCGCTAGCACACCTTGACTTGTGCACGTTTTAAGGGGCTTCTGCGCATGCGCAAGTGGCATGACATAATTACGAGGGCAGTCCCAGAAGTATCCGACCTGACGTATATATAGCGGTTGTTTCAAACGAATGACTGTGGTAGAAAGTACCACTCTTATAAAGCTGAAGTCTGAAGTTTGACGATGCTACGTTGTTTAGTAATTGTAAACATGGATAAAACTGCCCATCGTTATGTGATACAATACTTTCATTTGAAAGACCTTAGTCCAACTAATATTAAAGCTGAGCTAGATTCTACTCTGGGGGGAGTCTGCTCCTTCGTTTACAACAGTAAAATATTGGGTGGCAGATTTTAAGCGAGGCCGTACGAGCTGCCAAGACGAACATTGCAGTGGTGACCAAATGAGGTGACCACGCCAGAAATTTTGAAAGAAAATCCACAAAATTGTATTGGATGACCGTCGACTACCAGCAGACATCGCAGGCATTTCAAAAAGTGCTGTACATCACATACTAACTGAAAATTTAGACATGAGAGAGCTGTGCACAAGATGGGTGCCACGTTTACTCACAATGGAACAAAAGCAGCGTCGTGAGGATGTTTCAGTCGAGTGTTTGGCGATGTTTCGTAGCAATAAAGTCGAGTTTTTGTGTCGATTCATAACCATGATGAAACATGGTACATCACTTCACACCTGAGACGAAGGAACAGTCAAAGCAGTGGATTGAAAGGTGAGAATCGGCTCCAAAGAAGGCGAAGACAGTTCCATCTGCAGGCAAGGTCATGCCGTCAGTTTTTTGGGTTGCGCGTGGGATCATTTTCATTGATTATCTTCAAAAGGAAAAGCAATCATTGGCGAGTATTACGCCAACTTATTGCAGTGTTTGAATGATGAAATCAAGCAAAAACGGCAGCATTTAGCGAAAAAGAAAGTTTTGTTTCATTAAGACAATGCACCAGTCCACATATCCTTTATCGTCAAGGCCAAAATCAACGAGTTAAAAAATTGCTTCCTCATGCACCCTATTCGCCAAACTTAGCCTCCGCTGATTGTTTTCTGTTTCCAAAGTTGAAGAAATGGCTTGGTGGTAAAAATGTTGCCAACAATGAAGAGCTGGAGTTTGCAGTTGATGGCTATTTTGTAGACCTCGACGGTTCTCACTATAAACAGGGTATCGAAGCTATTGAACATCGCTGGGAAAAGTGTATCGAGCTGAAAGGAGACTATGTAGAGAAATAAAGATGTTTTCTCCCAAAATTTTTGTGTTTTCTTTGTTAGATCGGGTACTTGTGGGGCAGCCCTCGTACCTTATGGTGCCAAATGTACACGGGTCGTGCGCACGTGAAAAAGTGCACTAGCGCGCGAAGCTTTTTCCGCATTCTGGTTCCATACTGTCACTACAGCTTTACGTCAGTGCCACTGGGTGACAGCACACTACAGCAGCAGTTAGAGTAAGTGTAGTAAAAGTAGGTAACGTGCACAAGCGCGGAAACTTCTCTCGTTTTCTCCATACCATCCATAATCTCAAATACAATCTAATTTACACATTGCTTCGCTCTGGCCCTTACACCCTATTTAATTATACACACAACAAAAACAAAAAGTGCGTGAGACTCTTGCGCGTTAGAACTGAAGGTTCTTACGTTATGGATTTGTTGACGATTTTGTTATTTCAGGATTAGGAAATGGTTATTATGAATTTTATTGAAGAACATCTCTCTTAATTAAATGAAATATTTCTTTTATTCATGAATGCCCATTAATTCAAACTCTAAGAAAGAAATTATGGGTTTATGATAGCTGAATTATTGATTCCCCTTTCTTTCTTCCCAACTGCCGGTTGGAGCCAGAGGAGAAGCGTTTTACTTTTCCTCTGATTCAGCCCAATTTGCCCAACCGCGCCTGCAAAGGTTTCACTTAAAAAATGTGATGTGTTACACTCACATGACTTTCTCTACTCTTGTATAAACTATTCTTACAAACGCTTATTCTCCATATACTTCATGTTAATCGAGATGTTAATCTTATTGCTAACTTTCTTGCAGATGCAAGGGGAATATGGTAGGCTTTAAGTGATAGTCAAATATTTTAAGAGCTGGTTACTATGTGGAGTATTCCATTCTCTTTGCATTACTAGGACAAAAAAAATGAATAACGACTTCCCATTTGAGAAAAAGTATAAGTATTGGAAAATTTAAGGGAATAACAAGCAATATCTCGAAAATGGTTCACTCAACAACAAAAACTGTATATGACATAAACTGTGTATTTTAACGCGATCCACATTTTTTGTGTAGTAAAATTTTGTTTATCTCTTATGGTTTACTAGTTATGCAAAAGTCGTTGACAACGAAGAATACTTTTGGAGACATTCCCAGAAAATTCAAGATATACATTTTATTTGTCATGAAACTATCTTAAACATATGTTATTTTAATCAAAATCTTTAGAGCCATTTTTGAGAAAATTAAAATTTTCGAAAAATCTTCCATGTAAAGGGTATTCTCGGGTAGGGGGATTATCTTGAAAACCTTCGTGTCGCATCTCTGGAAGATACTGAACCTAAATACCAAGTTTGGTGTTTATCCGATTGTTCATTTCTGAGTTATGCTGTTCACAGACAGACACACACACGGACATGTTTCCAAAAATGCTTTTTTTGGATTCAGGGGGTCTCAAAACATATATTTCCGGTGAAATCTCGGTATCGAATTTTTGGGTGGAATGCAATACTTCCCCTACTTACTATATGTAGTAGAGAAAGTAATAAAGGATAGTGGGTAGACGAAGTCGTGTGAATGTCACATAGGATTTTTGGTGTACTTCTTGTTAATAATAGATGTTTACCGGAAATATATGTTCTGAGGCACCCTGAATCCGAATAAAGCATTTTTGGAAACATGTACTGTGTTTGTGTGTCTGTGAATAGCATACCTCAAAAGTCGGATAAATACCAAACTTGGTATTTGAGTTCAGTATCTTCCAAAGATGCAACACCAAGATTTTCAAGAAAATCCCCCACTCTAGCTACCATTTACATGGAATATTTTTCGAAAATTTTGATTTTCTAAAAAATGGCTCTAACTATTTTGATTAAAATACCATATATGAAAGATATTTACATGATCAATAAAATATACATCTTGAATTTTCTGGGAACAGCCTAGGAAGTTTTCTTCGTTCTGAAGAAATTTTGTATAATCTTGTATAACTGGTAAACGTTAAGCGATAGACGAAAACGTACCCAAAAAAATGTAGATCTCTTTAAAACACAGAAGTTACCTAAAATAAGTTTTTTTAATGGCATAAGCCGTTTCTGAGATATTCCTTATTAAAGGTTTGAATTTAACATTACTTGGTCATTCTCTTGAAGTCCCATCAACATTCAGTTATTTCTCGCGATGTCATGGAAACAGTATGGAATTTTAAGGCAGTGTATAGCGTCCAGTTCTTAAACATTTGACTATCGCTGTTCCCTTTGTATTTATAATGTAATGTGTAATGTAGCTATTTCTGCAAAGGTTCATTTAGATTATAATGCAGTAGATCGAAAAATAAGCTTTAGTAAGAATAGTCTGTATATTCACTAATAAAGATGGAGGGTAGAGAAAGTCATGTGAATGTATCACATCAGATTTTTTTTTATATAACTTCTATAAAATATTCTTAGGAAAACTGATTTTATCCACTTCATGTTAATCGAGATAAACATTTGCAGACATAGCTTCATTACACATTTCAGTGTAGGTACAAGAGGGAGGGAGGGAGGGAGGGAGGGAGGGAGGGAGAGAGAGAAAACTGAATCGAAAGCCAAATGTTTAAAAGCGGTTTACTATATGCTGGCCTAGAAATTTCATGCTGTTTCCACGAGAACCAAGTGAACCACGTAAGCATTTTAAAGCAGACTTTACATGCTATTCCCAGAACATTCGTGAAGTCGTTTGTGGTGTTGTCGAGTTCTACGATGTCGTCATCTCCCAGTTAGTTCTGTGTTGCCTGGTCCGCCGGCTGCTTCAATAGTATACGAGTAGATATGGGTTCTTTGTCTCGGGTATGCGTGAGTGTAATGTGGAAGGATAACACCGGTTTAGTTAGCTGATAAATTTTAATGTTGACTAAAATGTTCTGTTTGAAGAGAATCGCTGACTGTTGAATTAAAGAATTAAATCATTTCTAGAATAATAATGATGCGAAGCGTCAATTGCCGTAAGTCGCAGAAATTCTACTCGGAATGGTCCCTCGCAATCGCCGTTAAATGTTTTTAACTCAAGTACGTTACTGGGCGCAACTCAACTTAAAATGAAACTAAATACCACGCGGGTAATTACAATCGTTGTCACACATCTTAGTAAGTAAATAAGTAAGTAAGATTAAGTAAATAAGTAAGTAAGTCTGATTGTCTTAACTTAAGCTCCTCCTAGTTATCGCTACCCACAACAACGTTCCTATTCACGCGGTCGAAACTTAAAACTCTACGTATCTGACACTGTGTCTATGTGGTACCTTATTCGAATCTAACAATTCCATTGCCCCTTTTTAACTTAAAGACTGCCTGTCTACGAAAATCTGCAAACGTACTGAACTCATCGTTAACTGCATTCCAGGAATCTTTGTGCTAATGCGTTTCCTACTTGGTTGTTACTACTGTATTTCCTTAACATGACTCGCTAATTACCTTCTTCTTTCCGGACAACTATTTCAGCTCAAGCTTATTACATTACACATTGATTTAATACACAGAAATTATTTATTGCAATTATTTGTCTATCTTACTTTATTTTTATTTTCTCTACTACGTATAGTAAGTAGGGGAAGTATTGTATTCCACACAAAAATTCGATACCGAGATTTCACCGGAAATATATGTTTTGAGACCCCCTGAATCCAAAAAAAAAAAAAACATTTTTGGAAACATGTACGTGTGTGTCTGTGAACAGCATAACTCAGAAACGAACAGTCGGATAAACACCAAACTTGGTATTTAGGTTCAGTATCTTCCAGAGATGCGACACGAAGGTTTTCAAGAAAATTCCCCCACCCCAGATTACCCTTTACATGGAAGATTTTTCGAGAATTTTAATTTTCTCAAAAATGGCTCTAACGATTTGATTAAAATATCATATGTTTAAGATATTTTCATGACAAATGAAATGTATATCTCGAATTTTCTGGGAATATCTCCAAAAGTATTCTTCATTGAGAACGACTTTTGTATAACTGGTAAACCATAAGAGATACACAAAATTTTACTACACAAAAAATGTAGATCGCGTTAAAATATACAATTTATGTCATACATTTTTTTGTCCTGGTAATACAAAAAGAATGGAATGCGCCACATAGCAACCAGCTGTTAAAATATTTGACTATCGCTTAAAGCCTACCATATTCCCCTTGCATCTACAAGAAAATTAGCAATAAGATTAACATCTCGATTAACATGAAGCACATGGAGAATAAGCGTTTGTAAAAATAGTTTGTACAAGAGTAGAGAAAGTCATGTGAGTGTAACACATCAGATTTTTTAATTTATTTGCCATATAAATATCTACGTGGTATTTTAATCAAAATCGTAGAGCCAATATTGAGAAAATAAAAAATATCGACTAGAGGACGCGGGACCCGCCCGTTGCTGTAACAACTTTTGTAACGAACGTGAAAGAAAAGATGTGTTACAAGACCAGCATTTGACTGCCTTTGTGGTCTGGTGGTTAGCTGCTAACCTTAAAATCCGGAGGTCCCGGTTTCAATTCTCGGCTGTAGGATGGTTCATAACTAATATTTCGATAACGGTAACGAGAACGGGGATGCGTGTCGATCACAAAGAGGAAAGTCCATTTTGTGCATTGGGATTTCATTTGTTTTTAACTGACCAATGCTATTTTTGCACCTGCTTCTAATTCAGCCAAGTTAATACGGGTTAGCCAGCATCAAAATTCGATAGAGTACACCTTATCTACAGAGAGCCAAAAGACTACGAACCGGCTGCGCGGTGTTTTTCCTGTCCACGGCCTCGGCGAAAGTGTGTTTGAGGACAGAATTATTAGTAGAGATTTGTGGCCCCCTTGGTCCCCCTGCGATTTCTCTCTCTGGCGTAACTTAAAACAAAGTATACAAGACAAACCCACACACCCTGGAAGAATTAAAACAAAATATGCGCCAGGAAATTTTTCAACGTGAACTACGGCGAGTGATGGATAGTTTCCTAAAGAGGTACCAAAAATATATGGACAACGACGGTGGCCAGTTTCAGCATTTCCTTTCATAAAGTTGGTGAGTAAAGCCTTTAAAAGTAGTTTTAAAAATGTTGTATGGTTTCATCCGCGCCTTTCTATGATAGGGGCAGACGGCAACGAGCGCTGAGAACGTGGACAGGAAAAACACCGCGTAGCCGGTTCGTAGTTTTTTGGCTCACCCTGTACTATTAAAGTTAAACAATTGAATAAGTTATTCTGTGGCGAGCAGATATTTCTCGTGACGAATGTAAAGTGGGTAGATTAGTGAACACGAAGGTAGTCAACTTCTCCTGTACAGGAAAGAGCTGACAATGTGGGCAATAAGCTGAAAGCCATTACGTGTAATGGAACTCGCTAGTCCATGAAGCTGGGAGCGGCTGTTATTTGTATTTCCGCCCGCCCAGTACCAAGACTTCAGGTTCTGGGGAGTAACCCGCTGCAGTAATGGGATGTTTTCAATCAAATTAACCTCTCTCTGGAAAATATGTTGCTGCTTATTCACGAAAAACAGGAAAGCGTTACGGGCGGCAGCAGCGAAAACACCGTCATTTGAAAATATCTGCCGAAAAATGCACGAACTGAAACTTTAAAAAAAATCTGATGTGTTACACTCACATGACTTTCTCTACTCTTGTACAAACTATTTTTACAAACGCTTATTCTCCATATGCTTCATGTTAATCGAGATGCTAATCTTATTGCTAATTTACTTGTAGGTGCAAGGAGAATTGGTAGGCTTTAAGCGATAGTCAAATGTTTTAAGAGCTGGTTGCTATGTGGCGCATTCCATTCTCTTTGTATGTACAGGACATAAAAAAAACGAATAACGATTTCCCATTTGAGAAAAACTATAAGTACTGGAAAATTCAAACAAATAACAAGGAATATCTCGGAAATGGTTCACTCCACAAAAAAAATGTATATGACATAAATTGTGTGTTTTAACGAGATTTACATTTTGTGTTTAGAAAAGTTTTGTCTATCCCTTACGGTTTACCAGTTATGCAAAAATCATAACGACTTCTGGGAACAATCCCAGGAAAGTCAAGACATACATATCATTTGCCATGAAAGTATCTTAAACATATGATATTTTAATCAAAATCGCTTGAGTCATTTTTGAGAAAATTAAAATTTTCGAAAAATGTTCCATGTAAAGGGTAGTCTGGAGTGGGGGGATTTTCTTAAAAATCTTAGTATCGCATCTTTTAAAGATACTGAACCTAAATACCAAGTTTGGTATTTATCCGACTTTACGTTTTTCAGTTATACTGTTCACTAACACACACACACACACACACACACCGAGCGTTTTCTAAAAATGATTTTGTTTTATTCAGGGGGCCTCAAAACACGTATTTCTAGTGAAATCTCGGTATCGAAACAGCAGAGCAGCATCACTTGAATCTAAGTGTTGATAAGAATCTAACTTGTTTAAGGGTAGGTACTATGTACACATGGAGTTTCTAATGTCTACAAATTTCAACCATTTTAGCTGAAATTATCACACTGTTCAACATATGTCATTGTCCTAATAAAAAATAATTTTCAGAACATAAACATCGAGTGCCACATAAAATGCCCCACATAATGAAAACTTAGAACTTTACATTTTTAAACATTGAATATTATACCATGACTACAGCCTTTTACAGTCAAACACTACATTTTTTCCCGAAAAAATAAAGTAACTTTAAATTCATAAAAATCAGTATAGATATATTACATTAAGTCTAAATTCAAAACTATACTTCATAACAAGAAAATACTCTTTCGAATTTTTCTCTACCATCAATGAAAATATATCGAAAATTTGAAAGAATCTGAACAAACTTTGCTCGGGAATATTCTAAACTGTATTACTTCCAGACTCGTGGATAGGAAATAATTCTAGCCATGAGCGTTAGAGCACGGACCCGTGAACGGGAGACCTGTGGCTCAAACCCCGTCCTCCCTGACTGAGTTTTTTTCCAGGTTTTCCTCAGTCATACCTGCAAAAGCCGGGGAGGACTCTAAACTTAGACCTAGAAAGTTCCCTTCCCAAATTTCCTCTCCCAAATAAAATTCCATTTTATGTAACGTCAGTTTCCACCACCTGTGGTGCCATATGCAGTAAAAACGGACGTTAAGCGCTACTCTAACAAATTATTCGAAGTAAAATCCCCCCCGCCCTAGCCGGGAATCGAAGCCGGGACTTCAGTGCTGAGAAGCCAGAGCGTCAGCCATTCGACAGCGGCAGTCACCAAGAATGTTATACGTCTGAAAATGTGTAACTCCCCTCCCCCCTTTATATGCCGCTTTTAATGTCTAAGGTCATATCAGGGGTTTTGCCTTTGGAACAATTGCTCATCGGCAACGATGTTCACTAGTTTACTTTCGTATTAATCTTTGGGTTTGATTTATTTTAGTTTTGTATTTAAACTTAATTTCACACATACATTTACTCTCTCGCTCATGCTTCTAGACTCCAAGGAAGATGGGAAATAATTCTGACTAAAGAAAAGTTAGCATCCTACAGTCGGGAATCGAACCCGGTACCTCTGGAATTGAAAGCTAGTTTTCTGATCCTCTCGCTTCAACTTTATGAAAAAGTGTGTTTTGGGACAGAATTATTGGCAGAGACTTGTGGCCCCCTCGGTCCCGCGACCTAACCCCCTACGATTTCTATCTCTGGGGTAACTTAAAACAAAGTGCACAAGACAAACCCACACATCCTGGAAGAATTAAAACAAAATATCCGCCAGGAAATTGCCAGCATTTCTCTAGGTGAACTACAACGAGTGATGGATAGTTTCCTAAAGGGGTGGCAAAAATGTATGGACAACGACGGTGGTGAGTTTAAGCATCTGCTTTCATAAAACTGGCAAGTAAAGCCTTTAAAAGTAGTTTTAAAAATGTATGGTTTCATCCGCGCCTTTCTATGATAGCGGCAGACAACAACGAGCGCCGAAGACGCGGACAGGAAAAAAAACAGCGCAACCGGTTCGTAGTTTTTTGTCTCTCTCTGTATTACAAACGCTGACTCAGTGATTTGGTATAAATGACAGAGAAAGTCGTGTGAGCGTTACGTATTATAGTCTGTTTTAAATGTGGAACTCAAAGAAACATTTGCAAGGGAATCTCAATATCCTCTCCCATAGATAAACTGTAGAGAAGGAAGGAGTAACAAGATGGAAGAAGAAAGAGGTGAGTGCAGAACATGGGCAAGGGGTTGGTTTCTAGAAATTTCATGACATAAACTCATCCCGCCCAATGTTTATTAATCGCTTTCTTCAACACACATTCGAAAGGGCATCCTCGATAAAGGTTATCGAAAACGAAAGGGCCACAAAAGGTAATGCAATAAATGGGTGGTATCCAGTCGTCGAGAACAATGTAATGAACGAGTATGACCTATTTTTCCATCGTGTATGTCTGTGTTATCGCCTTCAGGTTGGTAGTAATTTCACAGCACTGTTCCTCGTAAAACATTGCTATATAAGCTTTATTCAAAGCTAATAATTAGCATTCGTACGAAAAGCGATGCAAAAAGAAACATATGAAGCGTTATTACATTTTGAGGTTATGTTTCCCTTCGGGAAGTGAGTCAAGGCCTCCTGTATGAGCAGGTAAAAGAAAAGCCCTCTGTAATTATTGGACTAGCATGAAGTTTAAATGTCCTTGTATGTTGGGGGAGTTAAATCCCCACACCGTATAAACCTGTTGGTAACAACCAGCGAGCGGTCGCTTCAAGGTCATAACAACCTTCAGCGCTTGTCTGGGATCATCAACGAGAGAACCTCCTGCTGCTACTGCTGGATATAATCCTAAAGAAGATAATGTGTGCCACATCCCTGTGGTTTGGCTTATTCATGCATAGTTATATTCAATAGACACTAAAACATAAGTGAGCAACTGCCAATGGACGTGGAAAACTGTAAAAGCGCGAAAATTAACATTCTGAGGGAGGAAAAGTTTATAGAGTTTTTATTAGTTATTTTTTCACACTAGAAATACAGGGTGAGCCAAAAAACTACGAACCGGCTGCGCGGTGTTTTTCCTGTCCGCGTCCTCGGCGCTCGCTACTGTCTGCCGCTATCATAGAAAGGCGCGGAAGAAACCATACAACATTTTTAAAACTACTTTTAAAGACTTTACTTACCAACTTTATGAAAGGAGATGCTGAAACTGGCCACCGTCGTTGTCCATATGTTTTTGGCACCTCTTTAGGAAACTATCCATCACTCGCCGTAGTTCATGTTAAGAAAAGCTGGCAATTTCCTGGTGGATGTTTTTTCAATTCTTTCAGGGTGTACGGGTTTGTCTTGTACACTTTGTTTTAAGTTACCCAAGAGATAAAAATCGCAGGGGGTTAGGTCGAGGGACCGAGGGGGCCACAAATTTCTACTAATAATTCCGTCCTCAAACACACATTCGATTTTTCTCATCGAAACACTGGCCGTATAAGCTGTTACGGAGTCTTATTTAAAAAGTTTGATGTGTTACACTCACATGACTTTCTCTACTCTTGTACAAACTATTTTTACAAACGCTTATTCTCCATATGCTTCATGTTAATTGAGATATCGAGATGTCAATTGCTAATTTTCTTGTAGATGCAAGGGGAATATGGTAGGTTATAAGCGATAGTCAAATCTTTTAAGCGCTGGTTGCTATGTGGAGTATTCCATTCTCTTTGCATATCCAGGACATAAATAAATAAATAACGAATTTTAGAAAAAGTATAAATATTGGAAAATTTAAGGGAATAACAAGGAATATCTCGAAAATGGTTCACTCAACAACAAAAATGTATATGACATAAATTGTGTATTTTACCGCGATCTACATTTTTTGTGCAGTAAAATTTTGTCTATCTCTTATGGTTTACCAGTTATGCAAAAGTCGTTCACAATGGAGAATACTTTTGGAGGCATTCCCAGAAAATTCGAGATATACATTTCATTTCTCATGAAAATATCTTAAACATATCATATTTTAATCAAAATCGTTAGAGCCATTTTATGAGAAAATTAAAATTTTCGAAAAATGTTCCATGTAAAGGATAATCTGGGGTGGGGGATTTTCTTGAAAACCTTCGTGTCGCATCTCTGGAAGATACTGAACCTAAATACCAAGTTTGGTGTTTATCCGACTGTTCGTTTCTGAGTTACGCTGTTCACAGACACAAACACAGACACACACACGGACATGTTTCTAAAAATGCTTTTTTTGGATTCAGGGGGTCTCAAAACATGTATTTCCGGTGAAATCTCGGTATCGAATTTTTGGGTGGAATACAATACTTCGCCTACTTATTATACGTAGTAGAGAAAGGAAAAAGGCAAAATCACGCTCCCTGTCTGTTAATTCTCTAAAAAAAAATCTGATGTGTTACACTCACATGACTTTCTCTACTCTTGTACAATCTATTTTTACAAACGCCTATTCTCCATATGCTTTATGTTAATCGAGATATCGAGAAGTCAATCTTATTGCTAATTTTCTTGTAGATGCAAGGGGAATATGGTAGCTTTTAAGCGATGGTCAAATATTTTAACGCTGGTTGCTATGTGTCGAATTCCATTCTCTTTGCAAGTCCAGGACATAAAAAAATGTATAACGAATTTGAGAAAAAGTATATGTATTGGAAAATTTAAGGGAATAACAAGCAATATCTCGAAAACGGTTCACTCAACAAAAGAAATGTATATAACATAAGTTGTGTATTTTAACGAGATCAACATTTTTTGTGTAGTAAAATTTTGTCTATCTCTTATGGTTTACCAGTTATGCAAAAGTCGTTCACAATGAAGAATACTTTTGGAGACATTCCCAGAAAATTCGAGATATACATTTCATTTCTCATGGCATTATCTTAAACATATGATATTTTAAACAAAATCGTTAGAGCCATTTTTGAGAAAATTAAAATTTTCGAAAAATGTTCCATGTAAAGGGTAGTCTGGGGTGGGGGGATTTTCTTGAAAACCTTCGTGTCGCATCTCTGGAAGATACTGAACCTAAATACCAAGTTTGGTGTTTATCCGACTGTTCGTTTTTGAGTTATGCTGTTCACACACACACAGACACACACACAGACACACACACACACACAGACACACAGACACACACACGGACATGTTTCCAAAAATGCTTTTTTTGGATTCAGGAGGTCTCAAAACATGTATTTCCGGTGAAATCTCGGTATCGAATTTTTGGGTGGAATGCAATACTTCCCCTACTTACTATACGTAGTAGAGAAAGTAAAAACAGGGGGCAAAATTGTATTCACATATGTAGGGGCTTCAACTGTTGATTCGAAAAAAATTGGATACTTTTCTAAAGAGGTGCCAAAAATGTATGGACAACAACGGTGGCCAGTTTCAGCAACTCCTTTCATAAAGTTGGCAAGTAAAGCTTTTAAAAGTAGCTTTAAAAAATGTATTGTTTCATCCGCGCCTTTCTATGATAGCGGCAGACGCTTGCGAGCGCCGAGGACGCGGATAGGAAAAACAGCGCGCAGGCAGTTCGTATTTTTTTGGCTCTCCCTGTATAATTACAACCAGATAGTACAGAAAATAAAGCACAACATGGCTTCCTTTACATCTTCTTGTTTAATTCTATGAATAAAGATAGTGCTCAGGATGCCTGCAACGAGAATTCCTCGCAAATATTACATTGCCGACCACAAGGGGGAAGACCTTTGGACCATCCGATGAAGAGGTGGCAGGAAGAAGAGAGATTCCTAGGACATAATGAAACCATACTGCATATTCATGAACTCTAAAATAACCATAAGGACCTCTTCCCCCCCTTCTATGCCAATTCTATGGCCAGAAATAAAATTTGAAATGTTTCTATCTTGCGGAGTCCTGCTGAGGTTCATTCTACACATTCGGTATGCAGAAAGAACAAACGATATTACAGGTAGTCTTCTTTTTCTTCTTTAACTGCTTACCCTACTCTTTGAAATAACTTACAAGCCACTGCCTTGGGTCAGTAGCCGGTCGAGGAGTAATCAAATTCTGGATCATAGCATATCCAGGATGGGTGATCAGCCCAATAGCTTGGGTCAGTAGTCTGTCGAGGAGTAATCAAACTCTGGATCATAGCATATCTAGGATGAGTGATCAGCCCAATATCTTGGGTCAGTAGCCTGTCGAGGAGCAAGCAAACTCTGGATCATAGCATATCCAGGATGGGTGATCAGCCCAATATCTTGGGTCAGTAGCCTGTCGAGGAGTAATCAAACTCTGGATCATAGCATATCCAGGATGGGTGATCAGCCCAATATCTTGGGTCAGTAGTCTGTCGAGGAGTAATCAAACTCTGGATCATAGCATATCCAGGATGGGTGATCAGCCCAATATCTTGGGTCAGTAGCCTGTCGAGGAGCAAGCAAACTCTGGATCATAGCATATCTAGGATGAGTGATCAGCCCAATATCTTGGGTCAGTAGCCTGTCGAGGAGCAAGCAAACTCTGGATCATAGCATATCCAGGATGGGTGATCAGCCCAATGCCTTGGGTCAGTAGACTGTCGAGGAGCAAGCAAACTCTGGATCATAGCATATCTAGGATGGGTGATCAGCCCAATATCTTCGGTCAATAACTTGTCGAGGAGCAAGCAAACTCTGGATCATAGCATATCCAGGATGGGTGATCAGCCCAATGCCTTGGGTCAGTACACTGTCGAGGAGCAAGCAAACTCTGGATCATAGCCTATTCAGGATGACTGATCAGCCTAATATCTTGGGTCAGTAGCCTGTCGAGGAGTAATCAAACTCTGGATCATAGCATATCCAGGATGAGTGATCAGCCCAATATCTTGGGTCAGTAGCCTGTCGAGGAGTAATCAAACTCTGGATCATAGCACATCCAGGATGAGTGATCAGCCCAATATCTTGGGTCAGTAGCCTGTCGAGGAGTAATCAAACTCTGGATCATAGCATATTCAGGATGAGTGATCAGCCCAATATCTTGGGTCAGTAGTCTGTCGAGGAGGAATCAAACTCTGGATCATAGCATATCCAGGATGAGTGATCAGCCCAATATCTTGGGTCAGTAACTTGTCGAGGAGCAAGCAAACTCTGGATCATAGCATATCCAGGATGGATGATCAGCCCAATATCTTGGGTCAGTAGCCTGTCGAGGAGCAAGCAAACTCTGGATCATAGCATATCTAGGATGGGTGATCAGCCCAATATCTTCGGTCAGTAACTTGTCGAGGAGCAAGCAAACTCTGGATCATAGCATATCCAGGATGGGTGATCAGCCCAATGCCTTGGGTCAGTAGACTGTCGAGGAGCAAGCAAAATATGGATCATAGCATATTCAGGATGAGTGATCAGCCCAATATCTTGGGTCAGTAGCCTGTCGAGGAGTAATCAAACTCTGGATCATAGCATATCCAGGATGAGTGATCAGCCCAATATCTTGGGTCAGTAGCCTGTCGAGGAGTAATCAAACTCTGGATCATAGCATATCCAGGATGGGTGATCAGCCCAATATCTTGGGTCAGTAGCCTGTCGAGGAGTAATCAAACTCTGGATCATAGCATATCCAGGATGAGTGATCAGCCCAATATCTTGGGTCAGTAGCCTGTCGAGGAGTAATCAAACTCTGGATCATAGCATATCCAGGATGAGTGATCAGCCCAATATCTTGGGTCAGTAGCCTGTCGAGGAGTAATCAAACTCTGGATCATAGCATATCCAGGATGAGTGATCAGCCCAATATCTTGGGTCAGTAGCCTGTCGAGGAGTAATCAAACTCTGGATCATAGCATATCCAGTATGAGTGATCAGCCCAATATCTTGGGTCAGTAGTCTGTCGAGGAGTAATTAAACTCTGGATCATAGCATATCCAGGATGGGTGATCAGCCCAATACCTTGAGTCAGTAGCATGTCGAGAAGCAAGCAAACTCTGGAACATAGCATATCCAGGATTAGTGATCAGACCAATACCTTGGGTGAGTAGTCTGTCGAGGAGTAATCAAACTCTGGATCATAGCATATACAGGATGGCTGATCAACCTAATGCCTGGTATGGCGGGGAAGAAGAAGGAAATAAAAGGTACTGTTGAAACGGATGATAGGAAAACTCGAAAATCAAATTATTTAACCCAGCATTCATCTAGCAGCCGAGGAAAATCCCGAATAAATCTGTTCATTTGTTTCATTTCTTTTTACTCTGTACCAACTACCTATAGTAGGTAAGAGGATTTAGTTACGTGTACGTAGACAGAGAAGCCTCCTATAACTAAAGCACAGCACTGCAAATAGGCTATAGTGGACCCTTTTTTGCTTCAAGGTGACCGCTGAAAGAAGGGATCAAGAGGAGACCGAAAGACAACCAGATCCGGATGACGATGTGCTCTAGTAATGACGGGGCTCCTAACGATTCCAAAATGGCACTAATCCTGACGCCGGCTATATCTGCCTAAGCCACTTGCAACCTGGATTTCCGGTCCAGACGCTCCCAGGAAGGAGGATCCAGTTCTCCCACCAAAAGTCAGGGCGAAATCTTTCTCCACTGCAAATTCCACCGTCGTGCGAAAACACACAACCGCTGTCGCCTGGTCCTACAACTCTGAAACAGGTGAAAGAAACTGATGGGAACAGGAAATTCGTGGTAGAAGGGGAGCCACTCCAACATTCGCCTAACGCCTGGAATCGTACCCGGGATGCAAGCCTAACATGTTACGGCAGCGCCATTTCGCACGGTTAGGTAAACGGAAGTTTCTTTTTCCTCCTCTATTTACGTTATGTCGCTTTAAATATGTCGTCATATCGTGAGAGGTCTCGTAGATCGGTGTGTGGGCTAACATTCTAGGTCTCATCCCATTACCATACCATCTTACCTCGTTACATGTTCACAGAGGCATATACATAGCAACGGTACCTCAGCTTCTATGACGGGCAACTGGCAGCTTCGACACGTCCCGGGCAGATGGCATTAAAGTGCCGAAAAATTGTAAATACACATTTTTAAGTCTTGTCCAATCTTTCACATACTGAAAAATCTGATATGTTACACTCACATGATTTTCTCTACTCCTGTACAAACTATTTTTACAAACGCTTATTCTGCATATGCTTCATGTTAATCGAGATATCGAGATGTTAATCTTATTGCTAATTATCTTGTACATGCAAGGGGAATTGGTACGCTTTAAGTGATAGTCAAATATTTTAAGAGCTGGTTGCTATGTGGAGTATTCCATTTTCTTTGCATTACCAGGACAAAAAAAATGAATAACGAATTTGAGAAAAAGAATAAGTATTGGAAGGTTTAAGGGAATAACAAGCAATATCTCGAAAATGGTTCACTCAACAAAAAAAATATATATAATATGTATATGACATAAATTGTGTATTTTAACGCGATCTACATTTTTTGTGTAGTAACATTTTGTCTATCTCTTATGGTTTACCAGTTATGAAAAAGTCGTTCACAATGAAGAATACTTTTGGAGACATTCCCAGAAAATTCAAGATATACATTTTATTTGTCATGAAAATATCTTAAACATATGACATTTTAGTCAAAATCGTTAGAGCCATTTTTGAGAAATTAAAATTTTCGAAAAATGTTCCATGTAAAAGGTAATATGGAATGGGGGGGATTTTCTTGAAAATCTTCGTGTGCCTCTCTGGAAGATACTGAACCTAAATACCAAGTTTGGTGTTTATCCGATTGTTCGTTTCTGAGTTATGCTGTTCACAGACACAGACACACACACGGACATGTTTCCAAAAATGTTTTTTTTGGATTCAGAGGATCTCAAAACATGTATTTCCGGTGAAATCTTGGTATCGAATTTTTGGGTGGAAGACAATACTTCCGCTACTTACTATACGTAGTAGAGAAAGCAAAAATGAAAAGTTGGTTAAATACGAAACTTCGTAGGTATAAGTTATGAGTTACTTTAGTACTTTTGGAGATTCTTGTTCATTTTGAGACGTTGATCAACTACTCTGAGGTTACAGCAAAGCCATGAAATGTCTGCTCCTCGTCATTTAACACGAAGCAAATGGCAGCCTCACCAATCAACCCCAGCACATACACAATGTAAAATAACATGCTTCTAGCTCAGCGGGAGAGTTGAGAGGATAATGGTACATCATCAGTCTCTGTCCTCCTCACTTTTGTTGTTTTGTATCTGTTTTATCTCCCTCGACTCTCCATCTCTCTATTTTTTTGTGTCAATTTGCTCGCGTTTGTGTTTATGCTCTTCTCTTCATCCTGCCCCCATTCTTTTGTTTGGTTCTTCCTGCAGTTAATTGCCTGTTATTTATTTTGGAGTTATTTACCAAACTTTTCTTCTTCATAATCCTCTTCTCCTCCTTCCACATGGGCCTTGAGCCTATAAGCTGTTCCTTTAAATGTTTGTATTTCCTGTATCAAAATGTGAGCCTTATTACTTCAACTTGGAAAACACATTTAATCACAAGAACGAGTGTCGTTGAGGTCGAGAGGTCGGCTAGCTGGCTCCCCAGTCCAGAGGTAGAGTGTTTGATTCCCAGATGGCGGGGAAGATTTTGCTAAGCATCCTTTCCCTCAAAAAACAAGAAATTCTGGATAGAGGAGTGTATACCAGTGTGCTTTGAAGATTTTTAAACAAGCTGATGTGATACATTCACATGACCTTCTCTACCCTTGTTACTAAAGCTTATTTTTCTATCTATTACATCTTAATCGAAATAAACCTTTGCAGAAATAGTTACATTACACATTTTGTTACAGATACAAAGAGGTCATCCTCCGTGGCGTAGTGGTGACCATGCTAGCCTCTAGTTCCTGAGGTCGCGATGGTTTTCTTCGGGTGTAAAAATCCTTAGCATGGCTTCCTTCGGAAGGGAAGTAAAGCCGGTGGTCCCGTGTCGTAGATTTATAGCACGTAAAAGAACCTCAAGCTGATAAACAAGCCTCTGAGCAAAATACCGGTCTTTCACGTCCAAATGGGACGCTAAGGACCACAGCAGTTTAAGAGCGTCCATAAATAAAACTCAATTTAATGTGTACTTTCTCTACTACGTATAATAAGTAGGGGAAGTATTGTATTCCACCCAAAAATTCGATACCGAGATTTCACCGAAAATACATGTTTTGAGACCCCCTGAATCCAAAAAAAAAGCATTTTTGGAATCATGTCCGTGTGTATGTCTGTGAACAGCATAACTCATAAACGAACAGTCGGATAAACACCAAGCTTGGTATTTAGGTTCAGTATCTTCCAGAGATGCAACACGAAGGTTTTCAATAAAATCCCCCACCCCAGATTACCCTTTACATGGAACATTTTTCGAAATTTATTATTTTCTAAAAAATTAATCTAACGGTTTTGATTAAAAGTATCATATATTTAAGACATTTACAAGACAAATAAAGTGTCTATCTAGAATTTTCTGGGAATATCCTTGAAGTCCTCTTCATTCGGAAGGAATTTGCAAGATCTTGTGCAATGGTAAACGTTAAGCGATAAACAAAAAACGTATTGCAAAAAATATGTAGATATTTTTAAAATACATAACTTACTTTAAATAACTTTTTTGTGGCATCAGCTATTCCCGAGATATCCGTTATTAATGATTCGATTTGTTCAACAGTATGGAATTTTAAGGCCAGTATATAGCGTCCACTTCTTAAACATTTGACTATCGCTGTTACCTTTGTACCCTACGAACTGTGTAATGTAACTATTTCTGCAAAGGTCCATCTCGATTAAAATGAAGTAGATAGAAAAACAAGCTTTCGTAGGAATAATTTGTATGACCATTAATAAACGATACAGGGTAGAGAAAGTTACTGAATGTAACACGACCTTTTTTATACACATTCTACAACTATTCTTGCAAAAGCTTATTTTAGTATCTACTCCAACTTGAGTTAAACGTTATTTTCACTACACAATGCACAATAGGTACAAACGGAATAGCGATAGTCAGATGGTCGATACATACTGGCCTTAAAATTCCGAACCTTTTCCTTAGCATCGCGAGAAACAACTAAATAGCAACAGCACTTTAACAATGGCAAAAGTGTTGAAAAATTCAAACAATATTAACGGATACTTGGAAACGGCTGATGTCACAAAAAGAGTTATTTGAAATAAACTACGTGTTTTAAAAAAAATCTACACATTTTGTGTAGTAAGGTTTTGTATCTCTCTTAGCGTTTACCCGTTATTCAAAATTCCTTCCGAATGAATATGACTTCACCACAAGCTATTACGTAAATGTCTTAAAAGTATTGAATTTTAATCAAAATCGTTAGGTAATTTTTGAGAAAGTAAAAAATAACGAAAAGTGTTCCATGTAAAGGGTAGTTTGGGGTCGTGGGATTTTCTTGAAAATTTTCGTGTCGCGTCCTGGGATATACTGAACTTAAATGTCAAATATGATGTTTAACCGACTTTTCGTTTTTGATTTATGTATTAACAGGGGGACAGCAGATAGACACTCACACAAAATGGGTTTTTTCTAAAAATGCTTGTTGTTTATTTGTGTGTGTGTGTTTCTGTTGAAATGTCGTTAACGAATTGTTGGGTAGAAAGCAACACTTCCCCTACTTACTATAGGTAAATGATATAAAAATGTACTCGCATTTACAAGATCTGGGTATTGAATCCGTTAAGTGTAATAAGAAACTTTTAATATAAACAATTGCCGGAATTGGAATTGGGAAGGAACGGAGTTGGAATTAGTGGGGAAAATTGACTATCTAGGAGTAAGGCTCAATAATGCAGGGGATTGGAGAGAACAGAAAGAAAATGTACTAGCAAAGGGGAAACAAACAATACAGTAATCAGAGCATGTATGAACAAAGTAACAGTAATGCAAATTGCGTGGCTAGAAAGGATATAGCACAGTGGTGGAAGCAAGGATGTTATACGCAGCAGAGATATGGGGGCCGGAAAAAGGATGGGAAAATTAGATACTATATATATAGCAATTTTTGCAAAATAAACCTGGGATTGCCAAGAAGTACACCAAATGGAGTAGCACAAACAGAACTAGAGAGAGAGGGGAGCAAAAGGCCAAATGGTAAAAAGGGCATCAACTACTGGTTTAGAATAAAGCTACTAGAAGGAAAATTATATACTAAAGCAATACTTGGTTGTACAGCAAAAATGGGGAAAAAAAGAAATTTGGAAGCACAAGATACAGACAAAATTGGAAGAAATAGGAACGGGGGAAATATGGGCAGAAAGAGGCAACAAAGGAAGGGTTTCTGAAAAGAAATTACAACAAGAGTGGAGGATATTGAAAAGCAAAATTATGTGTAGTTTCAAGGAAAGAAGGTCATTATAGTAGATTATATATTTTAATGGGGAATGGGGAAAAGAAAGATACATTTAAGTGTGCAACAAAGAAGCCAGAATGGGATACACATGGGCGAGGACAGGTGTAATGAATTTAAGTGGTTTAACAGGAAGAAGAAGGGGGAGAGATGTACTAAATGTAATGGATTACACGAAAATTGACATTATATTCTGGAATGCAATGATACGGATAAAGGAAGACAGAATTTAATACTAGAGAAATGGAAAAAATTACCAATAAGCTAAAAGTTAGGAAGATTTTTAATACAAGATCAAATGAATATATGGAGAAAGCAGGAAAATATTTAGGAAAAATAGGTTAAAATGATTAAAAGAAATGTCAAACAAATGGAGAAAATGCGGAGAAAGAGTAACAAGGTAGAAATAATTAAATAGTGGGTACATTATACTTGCCCATTATATGTACAACAGAATGTTAAATATAAGGAGAAGAGAAATAATAAGCAACTCCATTGCATCGTATAAATTGTATGTAAAGTTTAAAGCAGGCAATAAATCATTCATGAAGAATTCACGGAATCCCTATAAAATGAAAGTGGTGCGACCTTTACAAACCAAACTGTTTTTAATGACTGCCTCTTCTGAGTGTTATCATCATGCCAAAGATAGTGCTATAAAACCGCCCGCTATGAAGATATCAAAGGAATGCGTGGAGTGTCTAAGTATAATTTAGGACCTGTTAAAACCAGTGATAAAGAATTCTCAATGCTTCCATTTCGATCACCAGAAATTGTCGCAGATATAAAAATTATGAGATACAATCTGTTTGGTAGGTTTATACACTATGTGATCAAAAGTATCCGGACACCGCTACAAACATACGTTTTTCATCTTAGGTGCATTTGTGCTGCCACCTACCGCCTGGTACTCATTATCCGCGACCTCAGTAGTCATTAGACATCGTGAAACAGCAGAGTGGGACGCTCCGGGAACTCACGGACTTCGAACGTGATCAGGTGATTGGGTGTCACTTGTGTCAGAAGTCTGTACGCGAGATTTCCACACTCCTAAACATCCCTAGGTCCACTGTTTCTGATGTGATAGTGAAGTGGAAACGTGAAGGGACATGTACAACACAAAAGTGTACGGGCCGACCTCGTCTGTTGACTGACAGAGACCGCCGATATTTGAAGAGAGTCGTAAAGAGTAATAGGTAGACATCCATCCGGACCATCACACAGGAATTCCAAACTGTATCAGGATCCACTCCAAGTACTATGACAGTTAGGCGCGAGGTGAGAAACCTTGGATTCCATGGTCGAGCGGCTGCTCATAACCCACACATCACGCAGGAAAATGCCAAACGACGCCTCGCTTGGTGTAAGGAGCGTCAACATTACACGATTGAACAGTTGCAAAACGTTGTGTGGAGTGACGAATCACGGTACACAATGTGGCGATCCGATGGCAGGATGTGGGTATGGCGAATGCCCGGTGAACGTCATCTGCCAGCGTGTGTAGTGCCAACAGTGAAATTCGGAGGTGGTGGTGTTATGGTGTGGTCGTGTTTTTCTTGCACGATCACAGCGCAGACCTACATTGATATTTTAAGCACCTTCTTGCTTCCCATTGTTGAAGAACAATTCGGGGATGGCGATTGCATCTTTCAACACAATCGAGCACCTGTTCGTACTGCACGGGCTGTGGTGGAGTAGTGACATGACAATAACATCCCTGTAATGGACTGGCCTGCACAGAGTCCTGACTTGAATCCTATAGAACACCTTTGAGATGATTTGGAACGCCGACTTCGTGCCATGCCTCACCGACCTACATCGATACCTCTCCTCAGTTCCGCACTCCGTGAAGAATGGGCTACCATTCCCCAAGAAACCTTCTAGCACCTGATTGAAAGTATGCCTGCGAGAGTGAACGCTGTCATCAAGGCTAAGGGTAGGCCAACGCCATATTGACTTCCAGCATTACCGATGGAGGGCGCTACGAACTTGTACGTTATTTTCAGCCAGGTGTCCGGATAATTTTGTTCACGTAGTGTACATGCCAGAGCAAATACACAGAAAAATAACAAAAAAAAACATTTTAATAGAAATAACTAAGATATAATTATTTTCAAAATCAATTGCAAACAACATTAATATTAATGGATCTATGTTGTCAACCTCACTGGAGAACATATGATTTATTAATAAATGTTTCTCTCTATGATAGTATTTATTACTGTTCAAAGGTATAGATACTGGAAAGTGAAAACCAAATCATACACAGGAAATCACATCAAAAGGAAGAATGCCTTACATCACTTCTGATGAATATTCGTTTTCAGTGTTTCTGTCAACCAACATATCAAGATGCTTCACATCCCCAGCTGGGAAGAAAGAATAAAAAGTTTGATGTGTCACATTCACATTACTTTCTCTAGCCCCTCACCGTTTATTTTTATCTCTCTTATACTAACATTCCTACAAAAGCTTATTTGTACTATTGTATTACTGATGCTGTAATCGTTTTTTAAACGAACTTTGGATGCTTTTGAAGGTAGTTATTCGTCCCATGGCCGTTTCTTTGATCTAACTAAAGCCTTTGATACAATTTCACACGAAATACTTTTAAAAAAAGTTAGCTTACTATGGTTTTCATGATATCAGTATAAATTTAATACGTTCTTATCTGACAGATACCAGACTACTTATGTTAGTGGCAGACGGTCTAGTTTTAAAAAGATAAAGCATGGTGTCCCGCAGGGCTCAGTACTAGGACCTGTTTTCTTCCTGGTGTACATCAAAGATCTTCCTGAAGTTATACGAGATAAATGCCTAAAAATGTTTTCATTTGCTGATGATCTAGTATTAAATATATGTTGTAATGACAATGATACCCTCACAAGTAAACTTAAAGATATAACCTTAAGAGTAAATCACTGGTGTGACTAACAGTTTGATACTTAATCAAGATAAGACTGTGGATATCAGTTCTGCTGACTAATCTTTCAACAGTCAAATTCTTAGGCATTTATCTTGAACCTAAATTAGGGTGGAAGTCCCACGTAGACTACGTATCAGGGAATCTGAGTAAAGGACTGTTCATGTTACGTGTACTGAGCCAAACAATAAATAAAAAGTCATTTCTGTCAGTGTATTACAGTAACATATACTCCAGTTTAAATTATGGTGTCTTACTTTGTGGCAACCATACCTATGCTAACAAGCTTCTTATTTTACAAAAGAGAGCGATAAGAATAGTATGTCGAGTTCCGCCAAAAACACATTGTAAACCACATTTTATTGAACTTGGAATCCTCACTCTTCCTTATATATATTTAACACTTAAATGATATCAGTCTAATTATATAATATATAAATTCAATAACAGCCCACCTTAAAGAAGTATGTGTATAAATAACATATAACACGTATATTATAGTCATTGTATATGTTTATATTATGTACATGTTTAATAATGTTATGTGAATGTATTAGGTAATTTAACAATATAGGATAATTGATAATAATAGGTCAAAAGTTGCTAACAATGAGGTAACCTTGAGGTAATAATGAATTAGAAAGTTTAATAATGCTACTGGTAATTCTTGGAGCAACAATAATGTAATTTTCGAGACAGTTTATAAATAGCCAATCAACAACTAGAAAGGCTAAAAAGTTAAGTAAAAGTATTCTATTGGAGTAGGATTAGCCAATAAGAAATTGAAATGGAGCAAAATTTACAAATTCAGAAGTCAGTTGCTAGTAGGCAGTGTTCCTAACCGGACGCGAGACGCGTCCTCGAGAAGTTTAATACGTATTCAGTGTGAGACAAAAAATAGTTTACGTGTTTAAAAAGTGCAAGTAATTAATAAATAATCGCACAGCTCTCTATATCAGTGAATTGTTATTTAAATCGTGTCAAGGATTAATAAAAGGAGTGAAGTAAACATTATAATTTGTGTAAGCCTACAATACAACTTCTCAATATACATACACATGTGTGTTTTGTTTTTTAATTGATTATTGTATATAAAGAGGAATCTACAAGAGTATAATCTGTATGACACTATTCATAGTTAACCCACAAGAAGTAGCAACAATATTTATTTTGGTAAATGTAAGTATAGTAAAACACAAAATAGCTTTGAAGTATCATCCATTAATCTATTCAATAGTTTACCGGATAAAATCTAGACACTTATATACGACAGTTTTAAATACAGGTTTTAATGATATTGATGAAAAATACTCTCTATAAGGTCTAGGAATTTCATATGATTGAATATTTGTAATATGTAATATTTGACGCTGTTATACACGTGCAAATGTTTTAGCAATAAATCACCCACCCACCCATCAGTCCGTCCATCCATCACTTTCTTTTTACCTATAGTAAGTTGAGAAAGTATTGCATTTCACCCAAAAATTAAGTACCGAGATTTCACCAAAAATACGCGCTCTGAAGCTCCCTGAATCCAAAAAAGGCATTTTTACTTTTTCTACTACTTACCTATTGTAAGTAGATAAAGAATTGCATTCCAAACAAAAACTGGATATCGAGATGTCACTGGAAATACACATTTTGGAGCCCCCTGAATAAGAAAAAAATATTTTTAGAAAGAAATCTTTATGTATGTATCTGTGTGTGAACAGAATAACTCAAAAACGAAATGTCGGTTAAATACCAAATTTGACGTTTAAGTTCAGCTTTCCAAACGATGTATCACAAATACTTTCAAGAAAATGCTCCCACCCAAAACTACCCTTTATATAGAAAAACCTCTGTTATTTTTTATTTTCTCAAAATATGTGTACGATTTTGTCTAAAACACCATAAGTTAAGATATATCCATTTCAAGGAAATTGTATGTCTCCATGCCTGTGAAGCGGTCTACACTTTGATTGTAAACTATAGGAGATAGGAATTTACTACACAAAAGAAGTAGATGTTGTTAAACCACACAATTTATGTCAAATAAAATTGCTTGCGTCGTTGACCCTTTTCGAGATATTTATTATAAGTTTGAATTGTCAAATACTTCATATTTTTTGCCACTGGTAAGTCGCTATTCGTTTTTCTCGTGGTAGTGCAAAGAGGTGTAATTTCAAAGCCATCACATAGCTAAACGCGTTTTAAACATTCAACTATTGCTTTACCTACTGTATCCTTATACCTAGTACGAAATATCTAGACATTTAAGGAAGTTTATATCTACTGACATGAAGTAGATAGAACAATAAGTATTTGTAAGAATAGTTTGTAGAAGAGTGAGTGGAGAAAATCATAAGGCTTCAACACATAAGATATTATTTTTACTTTCTCTATTACGTATAGTAAGTAGGGGAAGTATTGTATTCCACCCAAAAATTCGATACCGAGATTTCACCGGAAATACATGTTTTTGAGACCTCCTGAATCCAAAAAAAAAGTCGGATAAACACCAAACTTGGTATTTAGGTTCAGCATCTTCCAGATGCGACACGAAGCTTTTCCAGAAAATTCCCCCACCCCAGACTACCCTTTACATGGTACATTTTTCGAAAATTTTCATTCTCTCAAAAATGGCTATAACAATTTTGATTAAAATATCATATGTTTAAGATATTTTCAAGGCAAATGAAATGTATATCTTGAATTTTCTGGGAATTTCCCCAAAAGTTCTATTCATTCTGAATAACTTTTGCATAACTGGTAAACCGTAAGAGATAGACAAAATTGCACTACACAAAAATGTAGATCTCCTTAAAACACACAATTTATGTCATATACATTTTTGTTGTTGAGTGAACCATTTCCGAGGTATTCTTTGTTATTTGTTTGTACTTTGTAATACTTATACTTTTTCTCAAATGGGAATTCGTTATTCACTTTTGTTATGTCCTGGACATACAAAGAGAATGGAATACTGCACATAGCAACCAGCTCTTAAAATATTTGACTATCGCTTAAAGCCTACCAATTCCCCTTGCATCTACAAGAAAATTAGCAATAAGATTAACATCTAGATTGACATGAAGTAGATAGAGAATACGTATTTGTAAAAATATTTTGTACAAAAGAGGAGAAAGACATGTGAGTGCAACACTTCAGATTTTTTAAGTTTATTAACAAATGCATGTTGCACCGAAGGTCTGCTAGTGATGCACATATCAAGTTTACGACCACAAGGAACAAGTTATAGTCCTTGTCAGTACTGCGAGGACATTTGTGTCCTTGAGAAGGCACCGGATGCCGCTTTACCGTAGAATTGTATAGAGTGACAATATCAGAGGATATCCGGGGTCAAGGATATAGCACCTGTTTGAGAAAGTGCTTTCTCTCGGACAATACAGGCCTTAAATTTTGTTTTATACCGTTATTTATGATTTTGTGTCGTCTTACCAAAACCTACTTAAGGCTAAATTACAGTTATAGCCCTGAGTTTTCGATATAGAGAAATCTATGTGAGTTTAGAGAGCTCCATGCACGTATGCAATATCGCCTCTAGCTTTCATGATTTTTGGACAAATTTCACGGATGCTTTAACTTAAGGTCCGGTAATATCCCCTAGGGATGCGGCAAAATCTCGGAAACAGAAAATACTAGATCTAGTTTCTTATTTTGAAAACTTTCCTTGTGTTACAAATCATTTACCATTCTTATACCATAATATACTATAATCATTAAGCCTTTATCAAGAATGAAATCAAGTATCCCTTGAATGAGCTTCATAATTTAGGGTGGAGTTATTTAAATCGAATGTTTACCCTTTATTTATTTATTTATTTCGAGTTTCATGGCGCAAAACTGCTAAGGTCATCAACACCACACACTGCCTATACATTTAAGAACTGTCTGATACAAATAACAATACAAACAAAACAAGTACAGAAGGATATATTGGGAATACAGAAGTTGAATCAGTAAACAAAAAAAAACACAAGAACTAAACAGTAGACAGATTTCAAATTATGGTAAACTAGATCAAACATAATTACAGTTCTGAAACGGTTCAAAATTCAGCATCATACGAAAAACTTCAAAAGTTATTATTTATTAATTTATTTATTTATCGAGGTTTCACCAGAAATACGTGTTTTGAGGCTCCGTGAATCCCCCCAAAAGGATTTGTTTTTGCAAAAGGCCGTGTGTGTGTGTGTGTGTGTGTGTGTGTGTGTGTGTGTGTGTGTGTGTGTGTGTGTGTGTGTGAACAGCAAAACTCAAAAACCAAAAGTCGGATAAATACCAGACTTGGTATTTAGGTTCAGTATCTTTTAAAGATGCGACACAAACATTTTCAAGGAAATCCTCCCACCCCAATCTACCCTTTACATGGAACATTTTTCGAAAATTTTGATTATCTCAAAAATTCCTCTAACGATTTTGATTAAAATATCATATGTTTAAGATATTTTCATGTCAAATGAAATGTGTATTTCGAATTTTCTGGGAATGTCCCCAAAAGTCCGCTTCTTTCTGAATGGTTTTTGCATAACTAGTAAAACGTAAGAGATACTCAAAAAATTTTTAAACAAAAATTGTATAGCTCGTTAATATACATAATTTATGTCATATACATTTTTTGTGGAGTGAGCCATTTCGGAGATATTCCTTGTTATTTGTTTGAATTTTCCAATACTTATACTTTGTCTCAAATGGGCATTCATTCGTTTTTTTTATGCCCTGGGCATACAAAGAGAATGGAATGCGCCACATAGCAACCAGCTCTTAAAACATTTGACTATCGCTTAATGCCTACCATATTCTCCTTGCACCTACAAGAAAATTAGCAATAAGATTTATCTCGATTAGTATGAAGTAGATGGAGAATAGCGTTTGTAAAAATAGTTGCAGAAACAGCTACATTACATATTTCATTATAGATACAAAGAGAACAGCGATAGTCAAATGTTCAACAACTGGACGCTATATGCTGGCCTTAAAATTCCATACTGTTTCCATGACATCGTGAGAAACAACTTAAAATCGATGGGACTTAAAAACAAGGACAAGTATTGAACAATTCGATCCTTTAATAACGGATATCTCAGAAACGGCTTATGGCACAGAAAAAACTTATTTTAAATATATTGTGTGTTTTAAAGGGATCTACATTTTTTGTGTTGTACGTTTTCGTCTATGGCTTAAATTTACCAGTTATACAAGATTACACAAAATTTACACTTACAGATCATACTTCCTAGGCTGTTCCCAGAAAATTCAATATATACATTTTATTTGTCAATGAAATATCTTTCATAATGGTATTTTAATCAAAATCGTTGGTGCCACCTTTTAGAAAATCAACATTTTGGAAAAATGTTCCATGTAAAAGGTAGCTGGGAGCGTGGGAATTTTCTTGAAAATTTTTGACTTGCATCTTGGAAGATACTGAACTTAAATATCAAGTTTGGCTCGTACTTATCCGGCATTTTGTTTTTGAGTTATGCTGTTCACAAACACACACACACGGACATGTTTCGAAAAATGCTTTATTTGAATTCATAGTGCCTCAAAACATGTATTTACGGTAAAATCTCGGTATCGAATTTTTGGTTGGAATGCAATACCTTCTCTACCTACTATGAACGTGGTAGACAAGGTAAAAAATCTATTCTTCAAAGAATATCTTGAGCTTTGTTTGTGTAATTATACATTTGATGGCCGCATTTGATAAGTCCCAGATAAGATAAAAGAATAAACCGAAGAAAAGAGAGACACTGAGTAAACAAACTGATGAGTAATGCATCAGCAAGTAAAGATAAGTAAATGACAGTTAAACCATATCAACGCCTATAAAAGCTAGCGATATCCACTTTTGCATTACATCTACTTCATCACCTATTACTGCTATATTACAGAATGTTCAACAATAACAGGCCCGTAACCGTGTTTGATTTGCACAACATGAACAGCAATGAAATCCGCTTGAAGCGGCCTCTTCGACCTTTCCACTGACATCTACAACTTGGGGCAAAACAAGAAATGTTAGTTAATGACGTTGGTACAGAATGTGTACACATTATTCATAACGTTTCCGAATATTACTGAACATGTTATGATCAAAGGTTGCTGTAAGCACACAAGGACGAGTTGTGTGTTGATGTGGTTAAGGTGAACGTGGGCTACCACCCCGCAGGAGGAAGGGATGAAATCAGGGAACCATAGGAGACTACAGACATGCCACAGAGACGCGCGGAAGACCCTAGAGAGGGCGATCAACGATCCTTCGACCGAGCAGCCCTCTAGTGTCCACGGGTATTTACTTTGAGCAAGCAGTCGTGCCATCTATCCGGCACCGCCATACGCCACGAAACTTAGTACACCTGAAAGATGATAAGGAAACGGAATGAAGGGGAAATGATGGAAAGGGAATCGTGGTAGATGAGAACAAGCCCAGCATTCGCCTAACGACCCGGGGAAACCACGAAAAACCCATGGTCAGTTGTCTAATGAGTCACGGATAATGAGTACCAGGCAGTAGGTGGCAGCTCAATGCGCCTAAGATGAAAAACGTATGTTTGTGGCGGTGTCCGGATACTTTTGATCACATAGTGAATAGCAAATCTTTTAAACTTCCACCGACAAGAGCTATCAGCAGGGACAGGATTTTAATGCAAATATCAATTTTCCTCCCTGTCATTTCCCTTCATTGTTTCACCTCATCTGTTTCGAGATTGTAGAACGATAGTTGGTATGTTACGGCAGGTAGGTGGGTTTGAGTTTTGGAAAGGTTCTTCTGGCGTTTGGCGGGAATGCTGGGGGCGACCTTCCTTCATGGGAGGAGCAGTCTCGCTTATTCCCGGGACCCCCAGGTTGTGGGAGTCCTAGGCAGAGGTAGCCGGCGTCAGGATTGTTACCGTGTAGGATTCGTTAGGGACCCCGTCTGTCTAGCGGACATCGTTGTCCGAATCTGGTTGCCTTCGGATCTCCGCTTCATCCCTTCCCCCCACGGGTCACGTTGAAAGCCAAAAGGGTCCACTATGCCCTGTGCTGAGTTGCAGTTACTGGAGGCCTCTACGTCTAACCACTCCCCTAAGTTCCACGATAAACACCTCTTCTGTTGTGAGAACCATAGTTACAAAGATCAATTAAAAACTTAATTCAAAATACATATTATATACAATATAAACATTTCGTTGTTATAACAACTTGGACAGCAAATTATCCATAAATAATTTCAATGTTACATTTTAGCTTTCTCGAGTTTGCCTGTAGCGCTGGTACGCTAAAATTAGTCCGGCCATGCCGCTACAGCCCGACTTGGACACGCTACGGGAAGCTTGGCTTGCTTGTATGCTTTTTCTAAACGATGCTCGCAGCGTAGCAGTTCTTATACTTTTTATTGTATTAATAATGACACTAGCATTAATAGAGGCAAGAAAGAGGGTTACTTACCCAAGTTTATTAAGGATTCAACACAAACAGTTTCTTTATCTAAAAAAAATTCTGATGTGTTACACTCAGATGACTTTCTCTACTCTTGTACAAACTATTTTTACAAAGGCTTATTCTCCATATGCTTCATGTTAATCGAGATGTTATACTTATTGCTAATTTTCTTGTAGATACAAGCGGAATATGGTAGGTTTTAAGCGAAAGTCAAATATTTTAAGAGCTGGTTGCTATGTGGAGTATTCCATTCTCTTTACATTACCAGACAAAAACAAATGAATAACGAATTCCCATTTGAGAAAAACTACAAGTATTGGAAAATTTAAGGGAATAACAAGCAATATCTCGAAAATGGTTCACTCAACAAAAAAAAGTGTATATGACATGAATTCTGTATTTTAACGCGATCTACATTTTTTGTGTAGTAACATTTTGTCTATCTCTTATGGTTTACCAGTTATGCAAAAACCGTTCGCAATGAAGAATACTTTTGGAGACGTTCCCAGAAAATTCAAGATATACATTTTATGTCATGAAAATATCTTAAACATATGACGTTTTAATCAAAATCGTTAGAGCTATTTTCGAAAAAATTAAAATTTTCGAAAAATGTTCCATGTAAAAGGTAATCTGGGATGGGGGGATTTTCTTGAAAATCTTCGTGTGCATCTTTGGAAGATACTGAACCTAAATACCAAGTTTGGTGTTTATCCGACTGTTCGTTTCTGAGTTATGCTGTTCACAGACACACACACACACACACACACACACACACGCAGACATGATTCCAAAAATGATAATTTTGGATTCCGGCGGTCTCAAAACATGTATTTCCGGTGAAATCTCGGTATCGAGTTTTTGGTTGGAATACAATACTTCCCCTACTTACTATACCTAGCAGAGAAAGTAATAAAAACATAAACAATAATAATGTGTGATATTTTAAGACCGAATGCATTTTCCATGGTACATTGCTCCCACGTCACTCAGCTCCGAGATGGCGAGGAAGAAGGGTCGCTCAGTCGCCGCTCCTGCTAAGGCAGGAACCTCTTCATCTCCTCCGGCACCCGCCGAGGAGATTTCGCCGCAGCCACCACAGCCTAGGGCAACCTATGCCGCAACCCGCTTCGCCGCCAGCCAGCACAGCTTCGCCGCGCGACTGCCTCCGCAGTCGCCGCGTCACTCATCGGCATCCACGCTGCCGATTCTGGGCACTTCCCAGCCACCGCAGAGCCAGCCTGTACCTCAAGTGAGGTACAGTGCTGTTATCAGAGGGGTGCCGAGGGAACTGCCAGTCAGGTTCTTCATCGCCGCAGCACACCAGCAGTGGCCTTCAGCTCTGAAGGCCTCTAGGATCATCGGAGCACGGGGACCCACGTCACTAGTAAGGATGGAGCTTGCAGACCCTGGAGACTACGAAGCTGCCTTGAGGACGAGCCTGCCCTTGTTAGGGCGATGCTTACGCATCGAGGCCAGCCGAGTGGAACGCCAGGCTCCCTGCAGGCGCTGCTGTGCCTACGGGCACGTCGAGACATCCTGCACAGCGCAACCTAAGTGCCGCTACTGTGGTGCCGCCAACTCAACTGCAACGTGCAAGCAGCACGATCTTCGCCGCCGACGCCGCTACTGTGCGACCTGTGGAGGGTCAACACATTTCACCGGCCAAGCGCTCTGCCCCCTGCATCCTCGCAGGAAGGCAACGCAGAAGCCGCCAGCACCTTAATCGCAGCCAGCATCACCTCCACAGACGCCGACACCAGCGCCGACACCATCATCTTCAGCAGCGATCATCGAGGAAGTCCAGGGTCTACGCGACGCCGTTCAGGATCTCCACGCGGAGTTCCTGAACATGATGACGAAGCTGACAGCCCTGGAGGAACTCATCAGGGACCTTCAAGACACCTCAGCTGCTCAGCAGGTTTTCCTAACTGGGCAGTTGGAGATCATCACTACCAGAGTCAACTCCATCGACAACTCCATTCAGACTACATCTACAGCATCGGACACCATTGCTCAACACTTAGACTCCATCGACATGACCATCCGATCTCTGGAAGTGCAGCAACACGAGCTCCGTGCCCACTTCCAGCAGCCAGCCAAACCGGAGGCCCGAAGCCACCGCCGAAGGCCTTCGCCCACCGCAGTATACGCAGCAGAATTCATGAGCAGGATGCAACTTCCCAGGAAGTAAGTTCTACGCTAACCTACACCATCCACACAATCACCTTACCAACTCTTTCCTAAACCCACGCCATTGTTCACTAGTGTTGCAGTCAGGTTTCATGGCTGCAACCTAGTACCCACCTATCCCGCTCCAGCCCATAGGGCGGAGACATCCATCTCTCACATACTAACGCGGGTGCTATGCGGGACCGCACTAAGCCGCCCCTTCCACTTTTACCTTCTTCCTTTTTCCACCGGTGGAGGAGTTTTTAGTGGGTATGCCGACTATTGGTGAGTCCCACACTCTCAGTCTCGACTCCCATCGGGGCTGGGGTAAGTGATTAAATCATTTTCTACTCCACTCGGAAAAAAAAAGCTCCCACGTGCCACTGTGTCTAATACATTCTGTCACCCTTGCCAGTGAACGAATCCAGTGATTAAATGCGAAGATCACCACTTTCGCTCCTACTCTCGCTTTTATAAATGAACACTGTGTAAGACATTAAAATACATTATCCAAATTTGATTCGGGAGAGTGTATACTCTGTGAGGTTATTGACAATCAGGTGGGACCATTAATTATAGTTTTTCAAACGATTTATCAACATCTTGGTAATTTATTCCTACAGGTCATCTAAGGACTTATAACATAGTGCCTTGTCAGTAGCCTGTCGAGGAGCAAGTAAGCTTTGGATAATAGCATACTAGGATTGGATGGCGGTGAAGGACGATATGAAATGTAGTACATGAACATTCGCGGATCAAATTATTCCACTCAAAATTCGCCAAGCGACCCAGGAAAACCGCGAAAAAACCTTCAGTCAGATTAGTCGGCCTCGGGGGTTTGAACCCGGGACGTCCCGAATGCGGGCCAGAGTCGTTACCGCCTGGGCCATCCCGCTCGGATGTGTACTGTGAAGAAGTTATTTTTATGGTGGTGTTGTATTGTTATTTTTACGTTGCTATTTGCCCCACGCCTTGGGAGCCAATTTGAAGAAGGTTTGTTGCTGTTATTTATGGTAAGCCAGTTTGAAGAATGCGTATTATATTTCGACTGTTGGGGAGCCGAACTTGAAGTAGTTGACTGTTTCTTTAAATATTATATGTTTATGTTTGCCTCGGCTGCGTC
This sequence comes from Deroplatys truncata, assembly GCA_030765065.1. Taxonomy (NCBI): domain Eukaryota; kingdom Metazoa; phylum Arthropoda; class Insecta; order Mantodea; family Mantidae; genus Deroplatys; species Deroplatys truncata. Next base: position 297,468,259 of record CM060975.1, on the reverse strand, counting down.
AGTATTTATTTTTAGAGACATGAATGTCTTAGCAGGGAGTGGTGCGACTGAAGAATTTAGGTATACACAGATTATAATTTTACTTCACTCCTTTTATTAATGCTTGACACGATTTAAATAACACTTCACTGATATAAAGAGCTGTGAGATTCTTTTGTTAATTACTTGCACTTTTTAACACGTAAACTATTTTCGTCTCGCACTGAATGCGTATTAAATTTCTCGAGTCCGGTTAGGAACACTGTCTATAAGCAATTGAACTCTGAATTTGTAAATTTTGCTATATTTCAGTTTCTGATTGGCTAATCCTACTCCAATAGAATACTTTCATTTAACTTAAGTTTTTTTCTGGTTGTTGATTGGCTATTTATAAACTGTCACAAAAATTACATTATTGTCTCAAGGTTACCTCATTGTTATAACGTTTAACCTATTTTTCTCACAGCTCCTACATTATTAAATTATGTAATACATTCACATAACATTATTACACATGTATACAATAATATAAACATATATATAACTGTAATATACACTTTTTATATATTCTTACATACACATATTGCTTTAAGGCGGGCTGTTATTGAATTTATATATTATATAATTTGACTGAAATCATTTAAGTGTTAAAAAATACTGCCTTAACTGCAGGTCAAATTAAAACGATCTGAATGATGTCTAAGGAAGAAGCTTAAAGTTAACAATTCTAGTGCATCATAAGTGCATAGGTATTTCCGAAATTATACAACATGTTTTAAAGATTTTGACAGCATAAATGCATTAACATTTTGGTTATTTTTAGTGTATACAAATCCCATGTCTAGTTATAACTATCCTATCAGTTCTGATGTTTAGGATTGAAGATTTTTGACTGTGGGACATAACACGATCCCCAAACTGGGTGTGGGGGAAACGTTCAGAGCAGGCACAAACAACTAGGAGAAAAAAGGAACACCACATTTGATATAATAATAATAATAATAATAATAAGTATAATAATATTTTTCTTCAAATTATCTAGCATTATAACTGGCTTAAATTAAAGAAAAAAAGCCCAATTATTCTAATAGCTTACACTTTTATCTAAGGTATATAGAATACTGTTAAATATAGTTCCTGTACGTTATTTTCATTCAATGGGTTTCTTAATGTGTTCATCTCTTCATGGTTATGACACCAGTATGGTAACAGTTAGAGCCCGGAAGTTCAGGCACTTATTTTGATTAAAATAGGCAGGCAAAAAGGTACTTGAAAGGGTTTATTAAAAGTGAAAAGACAGTAATCCCATTCTTTATTAATGAATTGCTATTTAAGATACCTAATGATTATTTATCAAAGTACTTATTCTTGCTTTACTTGATTACGAGCAACAACAAGGTGTTTTTTCAAGTGTCAACTGTCATAATTAATCGCCTGTCAGAGGAAACGTTTTTCACCATTCCACTGAGGTGGCTGGAGTATATTTAAAGTCAGTTATTTCGGAAGGACTCATATCAGAACAGAACTTTTATCTTTCAGGACATCACAAAATTAGTTCTTAAGTTGTTTTAGGGCCACATTAGTACTCACAACGCATTTAAATTGATCACTAACACTTTTCCCTTTCTCTCCTGGTATTTGCAGCAGCTGACCTATTGCATCTTCAAAGATCGCCACTAGCGTACTACCTTTATTCTCCAATTAAGATTGCTTCCGGTAGCACACTATAATGTGCTGCTATAAACGCCAGATCGTCTCGAGTTCATTTTACGATAACTTCTTTAACTCGCGAATTGAAGCAGCTTCGTCTTCTAATAGAGCATCAAATACCTCACATATCTTTTCCAAATTGATGCTGTAATATATCGCTGCAGAGATCCAGGTTCCCCTCTGGTGAGAACTGGCTGTGAAGGTAAAGCGAGCTCTGGTGCGACTTCCTTAAAACCAGCATTAGGGAGGGTGATTTTAGGAAGACCTTGGTGTTCGAATACAGCTTACCCACAAGAGAATGAAAACTTCTTACTTCTTTGGCGATTTTGTGCAACCCGTGGGCTAGCATGTGAGATAGAGCATTTTCGGGAAGAGAACTTTCAAGTCTTCAGCTACCTTTTTCATGTAAGGTGTTTGCATTCCTTTCATAGGTTCTGATATTTAAAGAGCTTAATTGAATCGTTTGAGGAGGTAAGTTTTCGACTACTTGAAAACAAATAAATGCGTTTATAGGAAACAAGATCCTCAATAAATATTTTTTGTGACGCGCATTTCATTATTTTCGCTTTCATAAACTGAAATTAAGTGCTTTTTAAAATGCATAAATACTCACAGAAAAAGTCACAATGATCCAAAACAAGCAAAAAAAAAAAAAAAAGTTTTAAGCCTTGAAACAGGCAACAGAAGCCACCGTCACTAAATATACAGAAACATGTTTATCTCTATTTAACTCTTTATTATATCCACCTAAAAAGAAAAGGTATTTTGCATAACTTCCGGGCTCTAGTAATAACGATTATTACTGGTGTTGTAAACAGGAGTTTTGTGTTATTTCCCTTTCCACCGTTTATCTATCTACTGTAGGTAAGGAAGGAATCATGCCATCCAAAAAATTCGATAAAGAGGTTTCATCAGAAACGCACGTCATGAGGTCCCGTGAACCTAAAACAAGCATTCCTGGAAAAATGTCCTCGCGCGCGCGCTAGTGTATCTGTGAACAGCCCAACTCAAAAATGAAAAGTCGGATGAACACAATACGCATTTAAGTCCTGTTACTTTCAAGGATGAAACAAGTTTCCACGAAATTCTTCCCACCACAAGATACCCTTTACACGAAAAAAATCTGATGTGTTGCACTCACATGACTTTCTCTAATCTTGTACAAACTATTTTTACAAACGCTTATTTTCCATATGCTTCATGTTAATCGAGATGTTAATCTTATTGCTAATTTTCTTGTAGATGCAAGGGAAATATGGTAGGTTTTAAGCGATAGTCAAATATTTTAAACGCTGGTTGCTATGTGGAGTATTCCATTCTCTTTGCATTACCAGGACAAAAAAATAACGAATTCCCATTTGAGAAAAATTGTAAGTATTGGAAAATTTAAGGGAATAACAAGCAATATCTCGAAAAGGTTCACTCAACAACAAAAATGCATATGACATAAATTGTGTATTTTAATGCGATCTACATTTTTTGTGTAGTAAAATTTTGTCTATCTCTTATGGTTTACCAGTTATGCAAAAGTCGTTCACAATGAAGAATACTTTTGGAGACATTCCCAGAAAATTCCAGATATACATTTCATTTATCATGAAAATATCTCAAACATATGATATTTTAATCAAAATCGTTAGAGCCATTTCTGAGAAAGTTAAAATTTTCGAAAAATGTTCAATGTAAAGGGTAATCTGGGGTGGGGGGATTTTCTTGAAAGCCTTCGTGTCGCATCTCTGGGAAATACTCATCCAAAAATACCAAGTTTAGTGTTTATCCGACTTTCGTTTCTGAGTTATGCTGCTCACAGACACACACACACACACGGACATGTTTCCAAAAATGCTTTTTTAGGATTCAGGGGGTCTCAAAACATATATTTCCGGTGAAATCTGGGTATCGAATTTTTGGGTGGAATACAATACTTCCCCTACTTACTATACGTAGTAGAGAAAGTAAAAATTCGTCAGTTTATATATAATCAAAAGACTACGAACCGGCTGCATGGCGTTTTTCCTGTCCGCGTCCTCGGCGCTCGTTGCCGTCTGCCGCTATCATAGAAAGGCGCGGATGAAACCATACAACATTTTAAAAACTACTTTTAATGACCTTGCTTACCAACTTTATAAAAGGAGATGCTAAAACTGGTCTCCATCGTTGTCCATACATTTTTTTAATTCTTACAGTGTGTGTGTGTGTGTGTGTGTGTGTGTGTGTGTGTGTGTGTGTGTGTGTGTGTCTTGTATACTTTATGTTTTAAGTTACCCCAGAGATAGAAATCGCAGGGCGTTAGGTCAGGGGACCAAGGAGGCCACAAATCTCTACTAATAATTCTGCCCTGAAGCGTACTTTCATAAAGTTGGTAAGTAAAGCCTTTAAAAGTAGTTTTAAAAATGTTGTATGGTTTCATCCGCGCCTTTCTATGATAGTGGCAGACGGCAACGAGCGCCGAGGACGTGGACAGGAAAACCACCGCGCAGCCCGTTCGTATATTTTGGCTCACCTGTATATATATATATATATATATATATATATATATATATTGCTATTGCAATTTTGATTAAAATGTCACTTGTTTGACAAAATGATAGGTGAAATTAATGTATATCTTAATTTTTCGCTCAGCAACCTCTGAAGGACTCTTTGTGGCAGAATTTTGTGTCATCACTAATTTCGTATGACTGAGAAATTCTAAAATATAGGGAGGGGATTATGCGGTGTTGCTTTCACATGACTTTCCCTACTCACTCTTCTTACAAAAGTTTATTGTTCTATCAGTTGTTTGTTAAGAGAGAGAAATCTTATTACACACTTACAAATTTCGTTATAGATATAAAAAGAATACAGTAAGCTAATGCGGTAGTCAAATGGTTATCCCCAGAAAAGTTTTTCTGTAACATAAAGTGTGTGCTTTAAAGAGATCTATATTTTCTGTGTAGTAAGAGTTTGTCTCTCTCTTACGATTTATTAATTATAGAGCGCTCATTCAGAATGAAGAGGACTTCATAGGGTATTCCCAGGAAATTCAAGATGTACCTATATTTTAATTGTTACGCAAATATATTAAACATAAACATTTTCCCATATAGGTAAAGGGTAGTTTGGGAGTGGTAGAATTTTCTTGAAAATCCTCATGTCGCATCCTTGGAAGATTCTGAAATGGAATACCAGTTTAGTGTTTATCTGAGATTTCGTTTTACGAGCGTCATGCTGTTCATGCACAAACTGGATTCAGGGAGTCTCAAAACGTGTATTTCTGGTGAAATCTTGGTACAGAATGTTTGGGTGGAATGCAATACTTTCTCGTCTTAATGCAGGAAAGCAGTAGGTAAAGTAAAAATCTGATGTGTTACACTCATATGACTTTCTCTACTCTTGTACAAACTATTTTTACAAATGCTTATTCTCCATATGCTCCATGTTAATCGAGATGTTAATCTTATTGCTAATTTTCTTGTAGATGCAAGGGGAATATGGTAGGCTTTAAGCGATAGTCAAATACTTTAAGAGCTGGTTGCTATGTGGAGTATTCCATTCTCTTTGCATTACCAAGACAAAAAAAATTTATAATGAATTTGAGAAAAAGTAAAAGTATTGGAAAAATTTAAGGGAATAACAAGCAATATCTCGAAAATGGTTCACTCAACAACAAAAATGCATATGACATAAATTGTGTATTTTAACGCGCTCTACATTTTTTGTGCAGTAAAATTTTGTTCTATCTCTTATGGTTTACCAGTTATGCAAAAGTCGTTCACAATGAAGAATACTTTTGGAGACATTCCCAGAAAATTCGAGATATACATTTCATTTGTCATGAAAATATCTTAAACATATGATATTTTAATCAAAATCGTTAGTGCCATTTTTGAGAAAATTAAAATTTTCGAAAAATCTTCCATGTACAGGGTAGTCCGGGGTGGGGGGATTTTCTTGAAAACCTTCGTATCGCATCTCTGGAAGGTACTGGACCTAAATACCAAGTATGGTGTTTATCCGAATGTTCGTTTCTGAGTTATGCTGTTCACACACACACACACACACACACTCACACACACACACACACGGACATGTTTCCAAAAATGCTTTTTTTGGGTGGAATACAACACTAGCAGCAGGGATAGGAAAATGCCTTAGACGTGCTAACGCGTGTTTGTTTGAAGTTTTGCAAGAATCTGCCTCCGTCAGTAAAAGCAGAGAGTGGCAGTTTACCATATCAAAACAAAATTCAGAACCAGTTCATGGGTGACTGAGAATCGCTTGATGAACGCGTTTTAATGAGAGCTGTTGTCATTGATTTCCATTGTTGTTTAAGATTTGGGCGAGATAACGTTGACAAGGGCATCTATCATTCCTCAGAGTGATACAAGCACGCATGCGCTGATCCGTGACAAAAAGCTTGTCAACGAAATATTGATCTGAGAAGTTGCAGCTTGCCAGAGCTACACAAAGGACTTTGTGAAGGGTGAATCAGAAGTGTTGGGAGGGGGGGGACTGGTCGGCAGTTTACTGAAACAGAATGCTCGTGGTTATATGTACATGATCAATAACTTGGGTATCACCAAGTCCTAGCTCAACTACTGCAACTTAATAGTCGTGCGCTTGAGGGCTGTTCATTTGGAACCGCAAGACAAGAAATGTCACTTTCTTTATTACGAACAAGGTAACGCAAGATTGGTAATATATCCAATACCACAGGAATTAAAATTGCTAGCAAGAATACTTGTAGGAATAGTATTTGCTCTAGGGAAAACAGAGGATGAGCCGCAGTAATCTTATTGCTAATTTTCTTGTAGGTGCAAGGGGAATATGGTAGGCTTTAAGCGATAGTCAAATCTTTTAAGAGCTGGTTGCTATGTGGAGTATTCCATTCTCTTCGCATGTCCAGGACATAAAAAAAATCAATAACGAATTCCCATTTGAGAAAAAGTATTGGAAAATTTAAGGGAATAACAAGCAATATCTCGTAAGTGGTTCACTCAACAAAAAAAATGTATATGACATAAATTGTGTATTTTAACGCGATCTACATTTTTTGTGTAGTAAAATTTTGTCTATCTCTTATGGTTTACCAGTTATGCAAAAGTCGTTCACAATGAAGAATACTTTTGGAGACATTCCCAGATAATCCAAGATATACATTTTATTTGTCATGAAAATATCTTAAACATATAATATTTTAATCAAAATCGTTAGAGCCATTTTTGAGAAAATTAAAATTTTCCAAAAACGTTCCACGTAAAGGGTAATTTGGGTTGGGGGATTTTCTTGAAAACCTTCGTGTCGCATCTCTGGAACATACTGAACCTAAATACCAAGTTTGGTGTTTATCCGACTGTTCTTTTCTGAGTTATGCTGTTCACAGACACACACACGGACATGTTTCCAAAAATGCTTTTTCTGGATTCAGGGGGTCTCAAAACATATATTTCCGGTGAATTCTCGGTATCGAATTTTTGGGTGGAATACAATACTTCCCCTACTTACTATACGTAGTAGAGAAAGTAAAAACGGTGGAAGCCCAAGAGATGAGATTCCTGAAGGCCTTAATGGGAGACACTCTTAGAAATCGCATTCCCAATCAAATCATAAGGGAATAGTTGGAGTTTCAAATGTAGTCGAAGAAATAAAGCAGTATAAACAAAAAATGAAAAGAGCACGTTTTTAGAATGGATGGCCAGAACATACCTATGTCGGCATTTCACTATAAACCAATGGGAAATAGAGATGTGGGTAGTTCTGAGAAACGTTGAGATTGAGACTCGGAACAGGCCCTGATGGCCTAATCCTTGAAAGTCTGAAGAAGAAGAAGATTTTTACTTTCTCTGTCACCTACCTACAGTAAATAAGAGAAAGTATTTCCCAACCAAAATTCGATGTGAAGATTTCACCGGAAATACAGATTTTCAGGCCCCCCTGAATCCAAAAAGAAAAAGCATTTTTAGAAAAAGGTCCTTGTGGGTCCTTGTGTGTGTATGAACACATGACTCTAAAACGAAATGTTCCAAATATTCCAAATATACGCCACGAAGATATTCAACAAAATTCCCCAACCCATTTCATGGAGAACTTTTCGATATATTTTATTTTCTCACAACTCGCCTATGACTTTGATTAAAATATTACGTAATTAAGGCATGTAATGACAAAAAAAAATGTATATCTTCAATTTTTCACGAATAGTCCGTGAAGCCCTGTTCATTCGGGAGAAATATTGCATAATTTTGTATACCTGCGAAATCATGACGAAAACGTACTTTACAAAAATGTAGAGGCTGGTCCCGATGCTAGGTCGGTAGAGCACCAGCCTGTTGTGCGAGGAGTCGCGGGTTCGAGCGGCTGGGGGGTGGGCCTTTTTTTCTAGTCAAGATTATTCCCTATCCTCCCCAGAGTTTGGAAGTATGAATGAGAGTATGAATGTGTGTTATATAATTATTAAAACTCAGAAGGTGAAAGAAACGACAAGAGAATGCGAGTTAACACCATTGCTAATAGGCAATAAGTTCCAAAAGAATGGCCGCCGATAATAGTTAAAGGCGGGGATGTAATGAAACTTAAAAAAAATCTGATGTGTTGCAATCACATGACTTTCTCTACTCTTGTACAATCTAATTTTACAAACGCCTATTCTCCATATGCTTCATGTTAATCGAGATATCGAGATGTTAATCTTATTGCTAATTTTCTTGTAGATGCAAGGGCAATATGGTAGGCTTTAAGCGATAGTCAAATGTTTTAAGAACTGATTGCTATGTGGAGTATTCCATTCTCTTTGTATGTCCAGGACAAAAAAAAATGAATAACGAATTCCCATTTGAGAAAACGTGTATTGAAAAAATTAAGGGAATAACAAGCAATATCTCGAAAATGGTTCACTCAACAACAAAAATGTATATGACATAAATTGTGTATTTTAACGCGATCCGCATTTTTTGTGAAGTAAAATTTTGTCTATCTCTTATGGTTTACCAGTTATGCAAAAGTCGTTCACAATGAAGAATACTTTTGGTGACATTCCCAGAAAATTTGAGATATACATTTCATTTGTCATAAAAATATCTTAAATATATGACATTTTAATCAAAATCGTTAGAGCAATTTTTAGGAAATTAAAATTTTCGAAAAATGTTCCATGTAAAGGGTAATCTGGGGTGGAGGGATTTTCTTGAAAACCTTTGTGTCGCATCTCTGGACGATACTGAACCTAAATACCAAGTTTGGTGTTTATCCAACTCTTCGTTTCTGAGTTATGCTGAGTTAAGTAGTTTTGTAGGATCAAATAAAGGAAGTTTGGAAGTAAGATTCCTCTCGCGAAAATTTGACTAGGCATTTTATATCACCCATGCCCCGTAGAATGAGGGCAGGAATAGAATCAGAGGGTTTACATACCCGAAATTAGGTTAATTTCTATTTTTATTTGCGTTTTTATTTAGGAATATAACACTTATTTCAATTTAGTTTGAAAAGGGAAAGTAGAATGTTTCAGTTTTTATGTGTGAGAAAATAATGCAGGGATATACCACCAGAAATGATTGAAAATGTTCAACAACAATTGACGCTTCGACTTAGCCACTGAAATGCCTTGAAATCAAATACGCCTTAGCAATCGAAAATTTTATTATGATATGTGTAATAAACATTGCGTTTTTCTGCAGTATGCAGAAAATATTTATGTTCAGGATACGAACCTCGTTAGATGTTATTGCTAAATATCTGCTTATAACTGCTCGGTCACCAGGGCATATTCAGTAGCTGGGACTCAATATAAAAAGTGACAATAGAACGTATCTAAAGAGACACGTCGCGACACACATTGTGAACCGGCCTCGAAAACGATTTAAACTTCGACAAATACAGCTTCGAGAATCTGCTCTCTCTCTCTCTCTCTCTCTCTCTCTCTCTCTCTCTCTCTCTCTCTCTCTCTTTTGTCTTAGGATGTACATATATTTACTATACGGTATTTTAATCAACAGCGTTACTCATTTTTTAGAAAATCTAACATTTCCAAAAATATTCAATGTAAAAGGTAGTTTGCGGAAGGGGACTTGTTCGCGTCGCATCTTTGAAAGATACTGAACCTAAATACCAGGTTTGGTATTTCTCCGACTATGTTCAAAGGCACACACACACACACACACACACACACACACACACACACAAACACGGACTCTTTTCTAAAAATGCTTTTTTACTTTCTCCACTACGTATCGTAAGTAGGGGAAGTATTGTATTCCACCCAAAAATTCGATACCGAGAATTCACCGGAAATATATGTTTTGAGGTGCACTGAATGCATGTAAAGCATTTTTGGAAACATGTCGGTGTGTGTGTGTGTGTGTGTGTGTGTGTGTGTGTGTGTGTGTCTGTGAACAGCATAACTCAGAAACGAACAGTCGGATAAACACTAAAGTTGGTATTTAGGTTCAGTATCTTCCAGAGATGTGACACGAAGGTTTTCAAGAAAATTCCCCCACCCCAGATTATCCTTTACATGGAACATTTTTCGAAAATTTTAATTTTCTCAACAACGGCTCTAACAATTTTGATTAAAATATCATATGCTTAAGATATTTTCATGCCAAATAAAATGTATATCTTGAATTTTCTGGGAATGTCTCCAAAAGTATTCTTCATTGTGAACGACTTTTGCATAACTGGTAAACCATAAGAGATAGACAAATTTTTACTGCACAAAAAACGTAGATCGCGTTAAAATACCCAATTAATGTCATATGCATTTTTTTTTGAGTGAACCATTTTCGAGATATTGCTTGCTATTCCCTTAAATTTTCCAATACTTATACTTTTTCTCAAATGGGAATTCGTTATTCATTATTTTTTGTCCTGGACATGCAAAGAGAATGGAATGCTCCACATAGGAACCAGCTTTTAAAACATTTGACTATCGCTTAAAGCCTAGCAATTCCCCTTGCAACTACAAGAAAATTAGCAATAAGATTAACATCTCGATTAATATGAAGCATATGGAGAATAAGCATTTGTAAAAATAGTTCTGTAGTTTAAAGGAATCTATAGCTCTTTCGTGTACTAAGTTAATGTTCCTCTCTTATGGTTTACCAGTTTCGCAAAATTACATAAAACTCATTCAGAATGATGAGGACTTCAGAGCTATTCGCAGAAAACTGAAAATATAAATTTTATTTGCTATACATTTACCTTAAATATACAAAGAATCAAATTTGTTAAGAGCCATTTTTGAGAAAATAAATTACGAAAAATGTTTTCATGTTAGTTTTCAGTGGGGGAATTTTTTTTGAAAAGCTTCGTGTCCCATCTTTAAAAGATGCTGAATATAAGTACCAAGTATGGGTATGGGGCATGTCGTTTTCGGGTTCTGCTGTTCTCTCTCTCTCTCTCACTCGCTCACTCATGTATCTTTTCTAATTTGGGGGGGGGATTTAGGTAGCTTCGAAACATGTACTCCCGTTGAAATCTCGACATCGGATTTTTGGGTGGAATACAATGCTTCCTCGTATCTACCATAGGTAGGTGGCAGCACAAGCAAAGTACCTATAAGGACGAACCCAGGTTCGAATGAATCTTTTCTTACAAACACGCAGAGCCTGGTGTGATCCGTACTCCCTCGTCTAAATGCTGTTTTCCTTGTTATACCGTTAGGTTACTGTACAAAAATATACTATTTTTATACCTTTACTACTTGTACCGCTTATTTCTGTAGTTTTAAAGCTTTCTGTTCTAATAGATGCAGCTTAAACACTCACCTACATGTAACAATCCACAGATCCCGCACGTACCTGCAAACAAGAAGAAAAACACGTGTTAAAGCATTATAGCACACACAGATTATAACACATACTTATGTTGGACTTGAGATGGGAATACTGAGTTCATAACGGTCAGCTCTTTACGTTAAGTTGACACATTTGTCAAATTCTTATTTACGCAAATTGTAAATAAACTGTCAGATGTTTACGTCCCGGTTTCAATACCTGAGCACCGCCCACTCTGACCCATGTGTTTTTCGTGGTTTCCCCGGGTCGGCAGACGAATGCTGGGGTGGTTCCTCTTCTACCAAGACTTTCTACCATCATCTCCTTCAGTGTCGCCAGTTTCAGGATTGTGGGACCAGGCACGTTGTACACTTTCTAGAGATTTTTTCAACTTGCGGACTGTTCTGCCTCCGAGTGGGCCCCCCCAGGGTGGACAGTCGGGGTTAGCAAGCTTGTGGATGAGCCAGGGTAGACTAGGATGTGTTCGAACTGGAAACGTTAGGGACCCCGTCCTCAGGTTCTTGTCTCTTCTTCCCCGGGGTTACGGTAGAAGCAAAAAGGGCCCTTGCACTGCTCTGCCCCGGTTGCAGGGGCCCCACCGTTCGTCCGTACCTTTAACTTTTACGTCTGAGCCGTAGTCAATATGAGTAAGTAATTGCGTAATATAATGATTAAATATTGGAACCTATGTTATGATTATGGTTATCAGTAAGCGCACATGAAGGTCTATTATGCTTCTGGAAACCTCCAGGAGGTAGGGGAGGCGCGAAAGAAACACTGGACGGCCAGATAGCCTCGGACACAGCCCGGACTTCTCAGAAGCTAATCTCTCCCCACGGAAAGGTCGCTCTGAGGGTCCGTAATACACACCGAACGTCTTTCCCGCCGTCCACTCGCCTGATCCTTCGGCCTTGAAATATAAGGAAATGAAATTACAAGAAAATTCGCAGCATTATATTATCGACCCCAGCAATCGCCTACCAACCGAAGGTAACGGCGAAAGAAAACAAGGACAGTGTGGCCGGCCCGACGGGAATCAAACCCGGGACCTCTCACTCGTTATTGCATACAGAGTCATCTCGCCGGGTGACCTGTACTGGAGATTTATGCAGGCATACTGTTAATTACAGCTTTATACATATAAACAGTCGAATTGCTTTCAATTCTGACTGTTAGATTGAACGGCTTTGTGAATCACGTTAGATAGTCGCTAAACAAAACCGCTAAATGCTTAAGTCTCACATTAATTGGCACAAATGTTTGCATAGTTACCTATTGTCATGAAAATATACCATAGGTAATACCTCAAGATGTTGCGAATTCATCTCGAAAGGAATTTGTTAAGATATTTCATGACATATTTCGTAAAATGTAACAGATTAAATAAATAATAAACACTTCCAATCAAATAACCACTTTGTCAGTTTTCAAATTACAGTATACTAAATGAATGGACAATCGAATGTGTTGCGGAGTACTAAACAATGCTACCAACAGTGGGAATGAGAAAATTAAGATAAAGCTAATATCAGAGCACAATTTATTCAGAAATTGACAAATTGTATGTACACTATATGATCAAAAGTATCCGGACACCCCCGCAAACATACGTTTTTCATCTTAGGTGCATTGTGCTGCCACCTACTGCCTGATACTCATTATCCGCGACCTCAGTAGTCATTAGACATCGTGAAACAGCAGAATGGGACGCTCCGTGGAACTCACGGACTTCGAATGTGGTCAGGTGATTGGGTGTCACTTGCATTAGAAGTCTGTACGCGAGATTTCCACACTCCTAAACACCCCTAGGTCCACTGTTTCTGTTGTGATGTGAAGTGGAAACGTGAAGGGACATGTACAGCACAAACGCGTATAGGTTGATCTCGTCTGTTGACTAACAGAGACCGCCGACATTTGAAGAGGGTCGTAAAGAGTAATAGGCAGACATCTATCCAGACCATCACACAGGAATTCCAAACTGCATCAGGATCCACTACAAGTACTATGACAGTTAGGCGTGAGGTGAGAATCCTTGGATTCCATGGTCGAGCGGCAGCTCGTAAGCCATACATCACGCAGGAAAATGCCAAACGAAGCCTCGCTTGGTGTAAGGAGCGTAAACATTACACGATTGAACAGTGACAAAATGTTGTGTGGAGTGACGAATGATGGTACACAATGTGGCGATACGATGGCAGGGTATGGGTATAGCGAATGCCTGGTGAACGTCATCTGCCAGCGTGTGTAGCGTCAACAGTGAGATTCAGAGGTGGTGGTGTTATGATGTGGTCGTGTTTTTCCTGGAGGGGACCTGCACCCCTTGTTGTTTTGCGTGGCACGATCACAGCGCAGACCTATATTGATATTTCAAGCACCTTCTTGCTTCCCACTGTTGAAGAGCAATTCGGGGATGGCGATTGCTATTTCAACACGAACGAGCACCTGTACATAGTGCACGGGCTGTGGCAGAGTGGTTACACGACAATAACATCCCTGTAATGGACGGCCTGCACAGAGTCCTGACTTCAATCCTATAGTACACCTTTGGGATGTTTTGGAACGCCGACTTCGTGCCAGGGCTCACCGCCCTACATCGATACCTCTCCTCAGTTCCGCACTCCGTGAAGAATGGGCTGCCATTCCCCAAGAAACCTTCCAGCACCTGATTGAAAGTATGCCTGCGAGAGTGAACGCTGTCATCAAGGCTAAGGGTGGGCCAACACCATATTGACTTCCAGCATTACCGCTGGAGGTCACCACGAACTTGTACGTCATTTTCAGCCACGTGTCCGGATACTTTTGATCACGTAGTGTATACTGATTAAAACAGTTAATTTCCAAGTTGAAAGTTAAAGGAATCTGCTGGTATTCGGTAATGAAGTGGATGTTGAGGTAGTAGGATTTCGTAATTTCTCTACATTTTTTTAATGACGAGACGGATGGCGTAGTCTATTAATCACTGCATACTGATACTATTACGATTCAGCAACGAGCTAATATCCAGGGCTCTGCCGTAATTGGTCAAACCAAATCTTATAAATGGGACAGTCTACACTAAAACTACACAGAGAGAAAAATTTTGTGTGTATGTGTAGAATAACGTCGGAAACCACTCGCATGATTTTGATAATTCTTTCCCCACTGAAAAGCACTATTTTTCCCAATGCGCATAGGCTACAACACAGCTTTTAATTTTATTTCCTAAATCATTAAAATACTAAAAAGAAATTACTAGCCTGGACTGTACGAGTCATAAAACAACATACTTACGAATACGCTTGAGAATGTGACAATTTAGCAACTAAGAAAACAGAAGACACAGCAAAACACAAGACAATCGGTTCCTGCTTGTAACGATAGTGCGATATGTATGTGATACATACTTGGAGTAATGTTTATTGTAATGCTACAGATGCATGCAATGAAGTTTATGAATGCCAAAAAGGTTGTAATAACTCATGTAGGAAAGTTCTGCTGTATTTACTCTGTGTGTTTTTAACGCCCGTTCGTACTACACACGGCACCACAGGCGGTGGACACTGATGCAATGAAATATTTGGAAAAGAAACGTTTCAGACCTAAATTCAGGGTACTATAACATTTACATGTTATATGGACCGAGGAAAACCTGTCAGGCAGGACGGTCTACGCGGGTTTTGAACCGCGGACCTTCTGAATGCGATCCTCACATGTTACCGCGGAGGCATATCGTTCGGTATGTTCTAATCAAGTTCATTGCCAGCGTAGGCTAAATAACTATATAGAGAAAATAATGTTAAACTAAACGTTGAAAAAGCGTTTTGTTGTTGAAGGAGTTATGTTGGAGTTTGCGCTTTGGGCGCCAATTTGAAGAAGTATTGTTCTTTATGTTGTTCATTTATTTAGCTCCACGTATGGACGTCAATTTGAAGTTGTTACGTAATATGCTGCTACGTATGAAAAGCCGACTTGAAGATGTATTTTTATTGTTACGCTCTAAGTTTTTTAAAAAAAATATTTACTTTCCTATTAAACTGTTTCTTTAACTATTTATGTTTATGTTTGCCTCGGCTGCTTCAGTATTGTTTTAGAGACTCGTTTCTTTTAGACAGAGCGTGGTGCGACAAGAATGTAGGCTTACACAGATTTTAAGTTTAAATTCACTTCTTTTTAATAATCCTTGACACAAATTAAATAGCACTACACTGATATCAAGAGCTGTGAGATTCTTTTATTTAAAACCTTGCACTTTGTTAACGCGTATACTTATTTTACGTCTCACACGAATACGTAATATTTCTCTAGAGAACACATCTTCCATCCGGTTACTATCAAGGTCTGCAGGCAACTGAACATATTTCAACCGTCCAAACCCGTAAACGTCTGTATTGACTAATCCTAGTCCAATAGAATACCTGTATTTAACTAAACCTTTTTCTGGTTGTTGATTGACTATTTTTAAACTGTCAGAAAATTTATATTATTGTTGCCCTAATCATGACTAGTAGCATTTAAACTCTCAAACTCATTATTGCCTCAAGGTTGTCATTGTTACCTCATTGTTAGCAACTTTAAACTTATTATTCTCACAGCTCTTACATTATTAAATTACGTAATGCATTCATATAACATTATTAAACATACAATAATATAAGCATATACAATGACTGTTACATACATTTTAAAATTATTACATATATATTGCTTTAAGGCGGGCTGTTATTAAATTTACATATATAATTTAATTGAAATTATTCAAGTATTAAAAATACTGTCTCAACGTAAAAAACCACTCCACCCATATTAACAATTATCAGGAGAGATTATTTTTCTCGAAGTTTACAGGCTGTATGGCATTTCCAAAATATTTATATTGATGATCTGGAGGGTGGGAATCTTTGCATTCAACACATTCATCCCTATATAAATGTTCATGTCAAGGGTTGGTGTATTACATAAAAATTGTGTAGTCTTTACCACAAGATTCTGTCTAGATGCCACACGACAGTTCAGACCAGGAAAACTTATAGATGCAAATTGGATATTTCAGTGAGCACTTAAATTTTGTGTGTAAAAATTGTTTTATCTTATCATTTCTGAATTATACAAAGTTCAAGAGTATGAAGAGGATTTCGCAGGCTATTCTCAGAAAATTCAAGCAATGCACTGCCATAGTCATGTAAATACCTTAAACATGCCAAAAACTTTAGAGCCATTTTTGAGAAAATTAAAAATGAGGAAACCTTTCTTCATCAAAATAAGTAGTTTGGAATGTAGCTATGGATGTTCTTAAAAATCCTCAGTTTATATGAAACACCAAAGTATATTTTACATTTCATAACAGTTTCGTCAAAACCGGTAGGGCCATATTTTAAAAATCAAGAAATAAATAACATTTATCATGTAAAGGGCTTTATGGAGTGCTTGAGCAGTTCTTAAAACATTCGCCTTACTCCCTTAAAAGAAGCCTGACTATTGGATATTTATATGCCTTTTCGAGTTAAGAATTGTTTTTTCTCAAACAGACAGATAAATACAGATTTTTAATACTTTTTTAGAGAACTACGAACGTCAAAACATGCATTTCCAGTGCATTTTCTACATAGAATTCGATACTTCTTTGGCTTAAGTATGCGGTAGAGAAAGTAAGCAAAGGTTCAGCACCAGGTGTCGAAGCCGGGTCCGCCAGGATTGAGTCTGAATGATAGCAAGAGACAAGTTGAGGAAACCACAAATGCTGGTGAATGTACCTGCAAGTTAGGATGACGTAATCCCGTCATTATCTACCTGCCCGCCCCCCCCCCGCGGGAGTTCATGGGCACTTGGCCATTGGCAACAGGTCCCACTGGGGGCGTTCGCGTTCAAACTAACGGCTTCCGTAATATCACAACGGTATAAACTTTATTATTCAAATGAGATTCTTACAGTAATAAAAATTATCTCCAGAAATAAAAATCGTCTTTTTAATTTTGCATTGGCGAAAAAATATCATCAGCTGTAGTCACATGACTTTCTTTACTCACTTTCCTACAAGCCTTTTTACTTTCTTTACTACCTATAGTAATTTAGGGGAAGTATTGTATTCCACCCAAAAATTCGTTACCGAGATTTCACCGGAAATATATGTTTTGAGACCCCCTGAATCCAAAAAAAAAGCATTTTTGGAAACGTGTCCGTGTGTGTGTGTGTCTGTCTGTCTGTGAACAGCATAACTCAGAAACGAACAGTTGCATAAACACCAAACTTGGTATTTCGGTTCAGTATCTTCCAGAGATGCGACACGAAGCTTTTCAAGAAACTCCCCCCACCCCAGATTACCCTTTACATGGAACATTTTTCGAAAATTTAAATTTTCTCAAAACCGGCTCTAACGATTTTTATTAAAATATCATGTGTTTATGATATTTTAATGACAAATGAAGTGTATATCTTGAATTTTCTGGGAATGTCTCTAAAAGTATTCTTCATTGTGAACGACTTTTGCATAACCGGTAAACCATAAGAGATAGACAAAATTTTACTACACAAAAAAAATGTAGATCGCGTTAAAATACACAATTTATGTCATATACGTTTTTTGTTGTTGAGTGAACCATTTTCGAGATATTGCTTGTTATTCCCTTAAATTTTCCAATACTTTTACTTTTTCTCAAATTCGTTATTCATTTTTTTTGTCCTGGTAATACAAAGACAATGGAATACTCGACATAGCAACCAGCTCTTAAAATATTTGACTATCGCTTAAAGCCTACCATTTCCCCTTGTAGCTACAAGAAAATTAGCAATAAGGTTTTCAGAATATTCAACAATTTTCACAGGTTGCTCCCTTTAATTCTGCTATTCCAATGAAATCACAGTCACAAACAGTGGACTGTTCCTTGCAAATTCTTATTGCTTGATTTGAAATGACTTCTACGCAATAAGTATCGTGAATAACGTTACCTGGATAGAAGACTCCCCTTTTATGTGAATACAGAAACGTGTGACTGCAAATTAGTAATGCATAGAGAAAGTAATGCGACTCTACTACATCAGATTATTTTGAGATGGGATGGAATATTTATTACTTTCTACTACATACATATTAGGTAGAGAAGGTACTGCATTCCGTCCAAAAATTCGATACAAAGATTTCAACGGAAATACGTGTTTTGAACTAAACAACACATTTTTAGAAACAAGTAGGGTGTATGTGTGTACATCATAACTCAAAAACGAAAACTCCGATAATTCCCAACTTTGGCATTTTAGTTTAGTACATCCCAAAGATGCGATATGACGATCTTCAAGGAATCCCCCACTCCTGGCTAGGCTTTACACGAAACATTTTTAGAAATTTGTTTTCTCAAAAATAGCTGTAACAACTATGAAAAAGCCACACATTTAAGACATTTACATGACGAATAAAATGTAGATATATCTTGGATTTTCTGGTTGAATTGAGTTTTATTTATGGACGCTCTTTAACTGCTGTGGTCCTTAGCGTTCCATTCTATATTGGGCGTGAAAGACCGGTAATTTTGCTCAGAGGCCTCTTTATCAGGTTGAGGTTCTTTTACGTGCCGTAAATCTACGACACGGGACCACCAGCTTTACTTCCCTTTCGAAGGAAGCCATGCTGAGGATTTTTACGCCCGAAAAAAATCCATCGCCCTCCGCCGGGTTTGAACCCGCGACCTCGGGAACCAGAGACTAGTATGGTAACCATTACACCACTGAAAATAACAAGCAGGTAGGTAGATGTGTGTGTATGTGAACACCATAAGTCAAAAACGAAAACTCGGACAATTACCAACTTTGGTATTTAAGTTTGGTATCACCCAAAGATGAAACATTTTTAGAAATTTGTTATCTTCTCAAAACGACTGTTATTAAAATGCCACACACTTAAGAAATTTACATGACAAATAAAATGTATATCTTGAATGTTCTGGGAATAGTCTGTTAAGCTTTCTTCATACGAAAGGACTTTTGTATAATTTTGTATAACTGATGAACATTAAGAGATAGAAAAAAAAAGCCGGACAACTCAAAGAAGGTAATCTCTTTAAAACACATTATTTATTTCAAATAACTCTTTTTGTGGCATTACCCATTTCCGAGATTTCCCTTATTGATTTGAATATTTCAATACTTTGTCATGTTTTTAAAGTGTTGTCGCAATTCAGTTGTTTCACGCGATGTCATGGAAAGCGTACGGAATTTCAACGCCAGCATATAACGCCTCTCAACCATCATTTAACATGAATATATGGATATATATTCGAGGGCTGTCCCAGAAGTACCCGACCTAACAAAGAAAACACAAAAAGTTTGGGAAAAAACATCTTTATTTCTCTACATAGTCTCCTTTCAGCTCGGTACACTTTTCCCAGCGATGTTCAATAGCTTCGATACCCTGTTTATAGTGAGAACCGTCGAGTTCTGCAAAATAGCCATCAACTGCAAACTCCACCTCTTCACTGTTGGTAAATCTTCTGGCAACAAGCTATTTATTCAACTTTGGAAATACAAAATAATCAGAGGGGCTAAATCTGGCGAATAGGGTGCATGAGGAAGCAATTCGAACTTTAACTCGATGGTTTTGGCCATGGCGATAATGGATGTGTGGACTGGTGCATTGTCTTGATGAAACAGAAGCTTCTTTTCCACTAAATGCGGCCGTTTCTGCTTGATTTAATCATTCAAACGCTGCAATAAGTTTTCATAATACTCGCCATTGATTGTTTTTCCATTTTGAAGATAATCAATTAAAAATTATCCCACGCGCATCCCAAAAAACTGACACCATGACCTTGCTTGTAGATGGAACTGTCTTCGCCTTGTTTGGAGCCGATTCTCCCTTTCCAATCCACTGTTTTGACTGTTCCTTCGTCTCAGGTGTGAACTGATGGATCCAAGTTTCAATCATGGTCATGAATCGACACAAAACTCGGCTTTATTGCAGCGAAACCTCGCCAAATACTCGACTGAAACATCAATACCTGCTTTTGTTCCATTGTGAGTAAACGCGGCACCCATCTTGCGCACAGCTCTCTCATGTCTAAATTTTCAGTTAGTGTGCGATGTACAGCACTTTTTGAAATGCCTACGATGTCTGCTAGCTCGCGCACTTTCAGTCGGCGGTCATCCAATACCATTTTGTGGATTTTCTTCAGAATTTCTGGCGTGGTTACCTCATTTGGTCGATCACTGCGATGTTCATCTTGGCAGCTCGTACGGTCTCGCTTAAACTCTGCCACCCAATATTTTACTGTTGTAAACGAAGGAGCAGACTCCCCCAGAGTAGAATCTAGCTCAGCTTTAATATTAGTTGGACTAAGACCTTTCAAATGAAAGTATGTATCACATAACGATGGCCAGTTTTATACATGTTTACAAATTCGCTGAGAGAGTTGAGTCAAACTTCAAACTTAAGCTTTATAAGCGTTGTACTTTCTACCATAGTTATTTGTTTGAAACAACAACTGCTATATATATGTCAGGTCGGTTACTTCTGGGACTGGCCTCGTGTATAGATATAAAAGCTTTAATAAGAATAGTTTGTAGATGAAATATAAAAGTAAACGATAATTGTAGAGAAAGTTATGTTAATTTAAGACATATTTTTTACGCGTACTTTCATCTAATTTGATGTGTACTTCTACGAAGATTGGTTGAGCCGAAGGATAGAGTTGGCTGGAAGTAATAAATATCGAACCACTCAAAGACTCGGTTCCTTGCTCATCTTCGTGGCAAAGCAATGAAGTCTAGTAAATGAGGGGAAAGGCTTCCAATGCAAAGAGATAACGACGAATGTTCTGGAAAGTGCACTGATTTGCACCGAGAAGAGCAAATTAAACAGTAGCCGTGGAGAGAAACAGGTGCGAAAGTGGAGCAAGTGAGCAGCATCTAGGAGAAGAAAAAAAACTTCCATCACGAGAGGAAGTTAAATAAAAAGAAAACCACAGTACAAGCAGAATGAGTTATTATAACGGGGCGACTATAATGTAACTACGATACAAACCGGCTTTTCTAGCAACAGACGGCGGCGGTCCGGCAGCAGAACCGACAAGACGATCACTTTTACAGAACGTACAAACATTGCCTTATAAATGCTAAGTTTCACAACGCAAATACTAAACAATTTCTCTACTCTTGTACGAACTATTTTTACTAACGCTTATTCTCCATATGCTTCATGTTAATCGAGATGTTAATCTTATTGCTAATTTTCTTGTAGATGCAAGGGGAATATGGTAGGCTTTAAGCGATAGTCAAATATTTTAAGAGCTGGTTGCTATGTGGAGTATTCCATTCTCTTTTCATGTACAGGACATAAAAAAATGAATAACGAATTCCCATTTGAGAAGAAGTATTGGAAATTTTAAGGGAATAACAGCAATATCTCGAAAATGGTTCACTCAACAAAAAAAATGTATATGACAAATTGTGTATTTTAATCCGATCTACATTTTTTGTGTAGTAAAATGTTGTCTATCTCTTATGGTTCACAATGAAGAACACTTTTGGAGACATTCCCAGAAAATTGGAGATATACATTTCATTTGTCATGAAAATATCTTAAACATGATATTTTAATCAAAATCGTTAGAGCCATTTTTAAGAAAATTAAAATTTTCGGAAAATGTTCCACGTAAAGGGTCATCTGGGGTGGGAGGATTTTCTTGAAAACCTTCGTGTCGCATCTCTGGAAGATACTGAACCTAAATACCAAGTTTGGTGTTTATTCGACTGTTCGTTTCTGAGTTATGCTGTTTAGACACACAGACACACACACGGACATGTTTCCAAAAATGCTTTTTTTTTGGATTCAGGGGGTCTCAAAACATGTATTTCCGATGAAATCTCGGTATCGAATTTTTGGGTGGAATACAATACTTCCCCTACTTACTATACGTAGTAGAGAAAGTAAAAAGGTCTGTACGCGCGTGGTATTTACGTTCTGTAACTTCCAAAGATTCGACACAAGCATTTTCAAGAAAATCTCCCCACACCAAACTAACCTTCAAATGGAAAATGGTACCTTTTTTTTCATTTTCTCAAAAACGGCGCTAAATATTTTGATTAAAATATCGCATGTTTAAGATATTTCATAACAAATAAAATTACGATTTAAAATTTTCTGAAATGGCCTGTGAAGTCCTCTTTTTTCTGGTTGACTTTTGAAGCGTTGGTAAGCCATAAGAGACGGAGAAAGTCTTGCTACGCCCCCCCCCAAAAAGACTTTTTGTGGCTTTAACCATTTTCGAGATATTCTGTGGTATTGGTTTCAATTTTCAAATATTTTATACTTTTCTCAACTGAGAATCGATGTCACTCATTAGATTTTTCGTTTTGTTTTTATTTTACTTTCTCGAAAAATGTCTTTTAATGATTTTGATAAAAATACCATGTGTTTAAAATATTTGCATGCTTAATAAACCGTGTTTGTTGATGTTTCCGGACACATCTATAGAGTCGACTTGATTCTACATGAATTGTATATACCTTTGTTTAATTTGGTAAACCAAAAAAGATAAACAAAAGCCTGCAGTTCGAGAAATGTAGATCTATTTAAAACACACAATGTATATCAACTCAAGTTTTCTGTAATATTAAGCATTTTCACGATATTTGTTGATATTGGTTTGAATTTACCAATATAGGTATCAAGTCTCATTCTTTTGTTTCTCGTGATGTCTTGGAAATGTTGTAATATTTCAAAGGCAACCTATAAGCGACTCGCTTTAGTCTCCTGTATACACTTATATCTACAACGAAATGTGCAATGGGACTATTTCCGCAAATATTTATCTGCATTAATTTAAGTACCTATAGATATAAGGATGTGCTTTTGAAAGAATGGTTTGTAGAAGAGATATGCAAGATAGTGGCTAGGGAAAATAATGTGAATTTAACGCAATGACTTTTTAAAAATATTATGTTATATTTGGTGAGAAGATAAACACATAAGGCATCGAAGGAACAAATGAAATTAAACTGAATTTTATTTATGGACGCTCTTTAATTACAGAGAGAGCTAACCAGGCTTTACTTACCAACCTTATGAAAGGCCAATGTTTTTCAAGTGAATAGTTGAAGCCCGTGCATACATGAATACCATTTTGGCCCCTGTTTTTAGACAATTAACAGCCAGGGAGCGTGATTTGGCCTTTTTTCAACAAGACTCTGCAACAGCTTATACGACCAATATTTCGATGAGATAAACTGAAAGTGTGTTTGAGGACAGAACTATTAGTAGAGATTTGTGGCCCCCTCGGTCCCCCAACCTAACCCCCTGCGATTTCTATCCCACCCACCCTGGAAGAATTAAAACAAAATATCCGCCAGGAAATGGCCAGCATTTCTCAACGTGAACTACGGCGAGTGATGGATAGTTTCCTAAAGAGGTGCCAAAAATGTGTGGACAACGACGGTGGCCAGTTTCAGCATCTCCTTTCGTAAAGTTGGTAATTAAAGCGGTTAAAAGTAGTTTTAAAATGCTGTATGGTTAAATCCGCGCCTTTCTATGATAGCGGCAACGAGGGCCGAAGACGCGGACAGGAAAAACACGTGCAGCCGGTTCGGAATTTTTTGCTCTCCCTGTACTATGGTTCTTAGCGTCCCATTCTATATTGGGCGTGAAAGGCCGGAGTTTGTTTTACGTGCTGTAAATCTATGGCACGGGACCACCGGCTTTATTTCCCTTCCGAAGGTAGCCATGGCAATGAATCCATCGCCCTCCACCGGGTTTGAATCCGTGACCTTTGAGACTAATCAGAGTTGAAGATTACAGAACGGGAGAATAATAAGACTTGAGTACAATGTAAAACGACTCTCACCGGAAGTCGGGTCCACAGTTTTGTTATTACAATCGATAGAATGACTCGATGTCTACAAAAAGTGAATACTTGATAGGTTTCCGACATAAAGACGAACTACATCTTTATACAGGGGGAACAGTCAATGGCCGCTGGTTACATTGGATTACAAAACCGAAGGCCGCAGGTGAATAACCCTTCTGCTACTGAATAAATGAATGACAATCTGTAAGATTTCGAAAGAAACTTAACCAGAATAAGTAACCACCAGGTATCAATCATTTCCTGTGGATTAGGATAATAAGGTTACGTCCTCTTCACTAAATAACCAACTGCATTACATGAATATTACATGCAAACGAGAAACTTTCTGTGATTCTATGAATCAGTGAATTAACTTTATCGTACATCAAAAACATTAGCAACTAGTACACCTTAGATATATTCTTACTTTCCCCACCCCTTAGGTGCATCATCGGAAGAAGAGAAAGAAAAAGAAGACTGATGTGTCGCATTCACGTGACTGAATAATCTTACAACAGCTTATTCTTGTATAGAGACAAACTTTCACAACACATTTACACATTTCGTTGTAGATACGAGGGCAGTCCCAGAAGCACCCGACCTGACGTATATATAGCGGTTGTTGTTTCAAACAAATGGCTGTGGTAGAAAGCACCACCCTTATAAAGCTTAAGTTTGAAGTTTGACGATGCTACGTTGTTTAGTTATTGTTTGGCAGCCATTAATAATGAACGCTCTCAGCAAATATGATAAAACTGGCCATCGTTATGTGATACAATACTTTCATTTGAAGGTTTTAGTACAACTAATATTAAAGCTGAGCTAGATTCTATTCTGGGGGAGTCTGCTCCTTCGTTTACAACAAAAAAATATTGGGTGGCAGAGTTTAAGCGAGGCCGTACGAGCTGCCAAGACGAACATCGCAGTGGTCGACCAAATGAGGTGACCACGCCAGAAATTGTGAAGAAAATCCACAAAATGGTAGATGACCGTCGACTGAAAGTGCGCGAGCTAGCAGACATCGTAGGCATTTCAAAAAGTATTGTACATCGCATACTTACTGAAAATTTAGAGATGAGAAAGCTAGGTGCCGCGTTTACTCACATCGGAACAAAACCAGCGTCGAGAGGATGTTTCAGTCGAGTGTTTGGCGATGTTTTGCTGCAATAAAGCCAAGTTTTTGCGTCGATTCATAATCATGGATAAAACATGGGTCCATCACTTTACATTTGAGACGAAGGAACAGTCAAAATAGTGTATTGAAAGGGGAGAATCGGCTCCAAAGAAGGTGAGGCAGTTCCATTTGCAGGCAAGGTCATAGCGTCTGTTTTTTGGAATGTGTGTGGAATAATTCTCATTGATGAGGCAGTATTTTTAACATTTAAATGATTTCAGTCCAATTATATAATATATAAATTCAATAACAGCCCGCCAATATGTGTATAAAATAACATATAAAATGTATGTAACAGTCATTGTATTAATGTTTATATTATTATGTACATGTATAATAATGTTATGTGAATGTATTACGTAATTTAATAATGTAGGAGCTGTGAGAATATAGGTCAAAAGTTGCTAACAATGAGGTAACAATGAGGTAATAATGAATTGGAAGGTTAAATAATACTACTAGTAATTTTTGGAGCAACAATAATGTAGTTTTTAAGACACTTTATAAATAGCCAATTAACAACTAGAAAGGCTAAAAGTTAAATAAAAGTATTCTACTGGAGTAGGATTAGCCAATCAGAGACTTGAAATAGATGAAATTTGCAAATTCAGGCGGTAGAAATCAGTTCAGTTGCTAGTGGACAGCGATCCTAACCAGTCGCGAAACGCGTCTTCGAGAAGTTTAATACGTATTCAGTGTGAGACGAAAATTCTTTACGGCGAAAATATTATAAAGTTTAGGTGATAAAAAAAGAGCAAGTAATTAATAAACAGTCTCACAGCTCTCTATATCAGTGAAGTGTTATTTAATCGTGTAAAGGATTAATAAATGGAGTGAAGTAAAAATTATAATTTGTGTAAGCCTACATTCTTCAGCCGCACCACTCCCTGCAAAGGGACACATGTTTCTACAAATTAATACTGACGCAGCCGAGGCAAACATAAATATATATAATATTTAAAGAAAACATAAAAATACAAAGTTGATTCTTAAACATTGGGGCGAAGGCCACCGGAAAGTGAACGTTGGGGCGAAGGCTGCCGGAAACTTTTTACCGTACGTGGTTACTACTTCAAGTTCGGCTCCCCAACAGTTGAACTATAATACTCCTCCTAACAATACATCTACTTCAAATTGGCTTCCATAAGGGACAATAATACCTACTTCACATTGGAAGAACTAAAAGAAAACACCAAGCGAGAAATTTACACAATTTGGGATGTTAAGTTCTCGAATGTGAATGAAAATTTTTGAAGATATGCCTGAAATGTGTGGACAACATTTCCAACATCTCTTATAATAATTGTAATTGTAACTAAATATGAGAACGTGAGGAGGTTGCTCGGCTATTACAACTGTTTTACCGAGCGGGATGGCTCAGGTGGTAACGTCTGTGGCCCGCATTCCGGAGGATGTGACTGACCTTCCTTAGTTAAGTTTTTTTTTCGGGTCCTCAGGCGAATGCTGGGAAGGATCATTACATCCCCCCCGAATTTCCTGTCCCTCCATTTCGTCTCCATTCTCATTTCGCTTCACTTTTCATCTGCATGGTTTCCTTCAGGGTTGCAAGTGTCGGCGGGAGGTCTCGGCGTATGCATAACAGGGGAAAAGGATGCTCTGTGGAAACCTTCCTCCCCTGGACTACGAGCGTCCTCCGGGTCCCGGGACTTCCAGGGGATGTATAAGCCCGCAAGGGAGGAGGGAAGCCGGCTGCACCAGTCACCACCCCGAGAGTTCAATCTATAATGGTATGGTATGGCCACCCTCCGTTTTCTCTTACCTCATCCCTCCCTTCCGTCAGGGGTCTAGGTACAAAAGATCTGGGTACTCTAGGTGCTAAGTCAGCTCGGTCCTAGTCTTATCCTATCCTACAAATGTTTGGGAATCTAAACTGCGGTGGCCGCAGTATGGAAGAAAAGCACTGTATATGAAAACAAAACTGATTTCATGTTAGTTGCATTGCTACACTCGGCTTGCTGTCTCGTCCCGCAAATATTCCTACTCAATAAAATAAAACTCCAGTTTTAACACCTGCACCATAAATAACTACGAGGGCTGATCAACAAAGACTGAGACTGATTTTTTTCACAGATGTTTATTACTCCAATTCAATGTTTACATGATCTTTTTCAAAGTAGTCCCCTCCTACTTCAATGTACTTTTTATAGCGTCTCTGCCAGTCCTTGAACACGTGCTGCAGACCATTCTTTGTCAGGTACTTGAGAATCGCCTCACCTTTCTTGAGCACTGCTTCAGAGTTCTCAAATCGAATACCCCTAAGCTTTGCCTTTAGTGATGGGAATAAAAACAAAGTCACAGGGTGCAAGATCGGGGCTATAAGGTAGATGTGGTACACAGGTAATGTTGAATCGAGCCAGAAACTGCATGACTTGATTTGCGACGTGAGGCCGTGCATTGTCATGATGAAGTCGCCACCCAGTCCGAGAAAGCTCTGGTCGTTTCTTTGCGATGTGCTTCCTCAGTGTAGCCAATACTGACGTGTAGTATGCTGCTGTAACAGTAGTGTGAGGGGGAACTGCATGCTGGTAAATCATTCCATTACAGTCAAAAAATGTGATCACCATCACTTTCCCTGCAGATGGAACAACTTTTGCCTTTTTAGGTGTTGGAGAACCTGGCGATTTCCACACTGTGCTGGCTTGTTTTCCTTCAGCATCATAATGATGCAGCCATGACTCATCACCGGTGATAATCGATTTAAAAAATGCATCACCTCCATTGTCTGGTATGCGAAATGCACTAGGGTCTACAAAATAGAGCATTACTACCAACCTACCAATACGAGAGTGCTGCCAACTACCAACATTATACATAAAAACCCGCTCTTTTCAAATATTTATGTTACAGATACGAAACTATCACGGAAGCTACAGGCAAAAATCAGTCTCAGTCTTTGTTGATCACCCGTCGTATTAAAAAGAATGATTAATAAATGAGACAAGAACAATGAAGCAAATATAAGTGTGTTTAAAAATGCATTAGCAAAGAAACTGAAACATACAGAATTACTATGGCTTCATCAAATTCACTTCCAAAACGAGTTTTAAATTACAGACCTTGTGGTAGAAAACATGATGATGGTGAACCACGAAGATGATGGATGCCTTTGCTATAAATGGACACAGCAAAGATGTCCAAATCACGATGTTCGGAAGATGAATTACAAAGTATTGCATGCAAGACTGACTCACAAGTTATATTTAAAAATAACAGTTGTGAACAACATTTATGCCGATATGCTAATTAAAAAACCTGTCAGGAATACCTCCAAGTAATATCCATCATAATACAATTTGTATTCCGCGAATTTGCATAAAACAGAGAAAGTAAAAGCGGTTTAACTTAAATGTCATTTATAATAAATCACATTTAAATATAAATTTTGGTCTTAGGTTTACTAACTTTGAAGTAGATACTTTTCTTGGAGTTTATTTATTTATTTTATTGATGTTTGCATCACGCTTTGGGCGTTAATTTGAAGAAGCTTGTTTGTTACGCTCCAAGTTTAAAAAAATATTACATTAACTTTGTTACTATACTGGTTCTATAGATATTATTTATGTTTATGTTTGCCTCGGCTGCGTCAGTATTGTTTTAGAGACACGTTTCTCTTAATCAGGGCGTGGTGCGACAAGAATGTAGGCTTACACAGACTTTAAGTTTTAATTCACGTCTTTTTATTATTCCTTACACAAATTAAATAGCAATACACTGATATCAAGAGCTGTGAGATTATTTTATTTAAAAACTTGTACTTTGTTAACCCGTTCACTTATTTTTCGTTACACACGAATACGTAATATTTCTCTGGAGAACGCATCTTCCATCCGGTTACTACCAAGGTCTGCAGACAACTGAACATATTTCAACCGTTCAAACCCGTAATCTTCTGTATTTCAAATCTCTGATTGGCTAATCTTAGTCCAATAGAATACCTGCATTTAATTAAAGCCTTTTCTGGCTGTTGATTGGCTATTTTTAAATTGCCACAAAATTTACATTATTGTTGCCCTAATCATGACTAGTAGTATTTAAACTCTCAAACTCATGATTGCCTCAAGCTTTCCTCATTGTTAGCAACTTTAAACTTATTATTCTCACAGCTCTTACATTATTAAGGTACGCATGTAATGTATTCACATAACATTATTAAACATGTTCACAATAATATAAGCATTTGCAATGACTGTTACATAAATTTTTTATAAATTATTACATACATATTGCTTCAAGGCGGGCTAATATTGAATTTACATATTATATAATTTAATTGAAATTATTCAAGTATTAAAAATACTGCCTCAACTTTATGCTAGATATTCTAAAAAACAACAAACAAAAATCTGATATACATTCGAATTACTTTGTCTACCCCCTGTTGTTTATTAGTGGACCTAACTACACATTTCGTTGTAAATACAAAGGGAAGAGCTATAGTTAAATGTTTTAGAACTGGACGCTACATTTGGCCTTAAAGTTCCATACTGTCTCCGTGCAGTCGTGAGAAACAGCTGAAAATCAACAGAACTTTAAAAGAATGACAAAGTATTAAACAAATCGAACCATTAATATCTAATATCTCGGAAATAGTTTATACAAAAAAAACTCCGTGTTTTAAAGTTTTTTATGCAGCACGTTTTCGTCCATCGCTTAACGTCTGCGAGTTACCCAAGAATATATAAATTTCCTTCCGAATGAAGAACACTTAACAAGCAATTCAAGAATGTATTCTATTTATCGTATAAATATCTTTCATATATGGTATTTTAATAAAAATCCATAGAGCCGTTTTTTAGGAAACAAAAAATGTGGAACATTTTTTCCATCTAAAGGAGGGATTTTCTTGAAAAGCTTCGTAAATTAAATTGAGTTTTATTTATGGACGCTCTTTAACTACTGTGGTTCTTAACGTCCCATTCTATATTGGGCGTGAAAGATCGGACATTTTGCTCAGAGGCCTCTTTATCAGGCTTGAAGTTCTTTTACGTGCCGTGAATCTACGACACGAGGCCACCAGCTTTACTTCCCTTACGAAGGAAGCCATGCTAAGCATCTTTACGCCCGAAAAAATTCAACGCACAGCGCCAGGTTTGAACCCGCGACCTCGGGAGAAAAGCTTCGTGTCACATCTTTGGAAGGTATTTATCCTTTTGTTTTTCTCTCTTCGAATTTTCGTTTTTCAGTTATGCTGTTCACAGACACACACACGGTCATTTTTCTAAAGTTTTGTTTTTATTCAAGGGGCCTCAAAACATATATTTCCGGTGAAATGTCGGTTTCGAATGTTTGGGTGGAATGCAATATCTTCTCTACCTATGTAAGTAGTAGGGAACGTAAAAATATATTATGTATTATATTCGCATGACTGTCCTTAGCCACTTTCGTTTGTTTTAATATAACTTCTACAAATGATTCTTTAAGCAGCGTAATTTTTATTTTTTTCTACTTATAGAAATAGTCGCATTAGATAAAATCTTTAAAAGCGGTTTATTATCCTGGCACAATGACACATCAAGATAAACTAAACATTAGTGATTTAGTACTTTAAAAACATATAAAAGAGCCACAAATATATCAGAATAGTTTATATACAAAAAAATCTGATGTGTTACACTCACATAACTTTCTCCACTCTTGTACAAACTATTTTTACAAACGCTTATTCTCCATATGCTTCATGTTAATCGAGATGTTACTCTTACTGCTAATTTTCTTGTAGATGCAAGGGAAATTTGTAGGTTTTAAGCGATAGTCAAATATTTTAAGAGCTGGTTGTATGTGGAGTATCCCATTCTCTTTGCATTACCAGAACAAAAAAAAAAAAATAAATAACGAATTTGAGAAAAAGTATAAGTATTGGAACATTTAAGGGAATAACAAGAAATATCACAAAAATGGTTCACTCAACAACAAAAATGTATGTGACATAAATTGTGTATTTTAACGCGATCTACATTTTTTGCGTAGTAAAATTTTGTCTATCTCTTATGGTTTACCGGTTATGCAAAGTCGTTTACAATGATGAATACTTTTGAAGACATTCCCAGATAATTCAAGATATACATTTTATTTGTGATAAAAATATCTTAAACATATGATATTTTAATCAAAATCGTTAGAGCCATTTTTGAGAAAATTAAAATTTTCGAAAAATGTTCCATGTAAAGGGTAATTTGGGGTGGGGGGATTTTCTCGAAAACCTTCGTGTCGCATCTCTGGAAGATACTGAACCTAAATACCAAGTTTGGTGTTTATTCGACTGTTCGTTTCTGAGCTATGATGTTTACAGACACACACACACAGACATGTTTCCAAAAATGCTTTTTTTGGATTCAGGGGGTATCAAAACATGTATTTCCGGTGAAATCTCGGTATCGCATTTTTGGGTGGAGTACAATACTCCCCCTACTTACTACACGTAGTAGAGAAAGTACGAATTATTCTCCATAAATTGTGTGTTTTAACCAGATTTACATTTTTTTGTGGCAAATTTTGGCTCTCTCGTTACAATTTACAGTAACACTAAAGTATACAAAATAAATTTAGAATAGGACTTCAGAAGCTATGTGCAGAAAATTCAAGTTATACATTTGATTAGTTTTGCGCACATCTTAAGCAAATGGTATTTTAATAAAACTCGTTATAGCATTTTCGTGAAACTAATGAAAATCTTTGTGCCACATCTGTACAAGCTGATGAACTTAAATATTAAATTCGGTATCTGTCTCACACATACACGCACGCACACACATACACTCGTGTACGCACGAACCTTTTTCTAAAAATGTGTGTTACATTCACATAACTTTCCGTATCCAAATATCATTTATTTTTATGTGGTTTCTACAAGCTATTCTTACAAATGCTTATTTTTATAACTATAGTACGACAACTTAGTAAAATTACTCGATCTACGGAGTGCGCGAGTATTCAGGACGGATAATCGCCCCCACTCTACCTAACTTCTGACTTTAGCTACCGAGTTATCTAATGAGGTGTCCTAAACAGAAAGTGGGCTGATACGCGGGAAACAAGTGTCACGTCACCATTGTGAACACAGCAATTTTATAGTGTAGAAAAATTTAATAGGATCTCGTTTACATCGTAATAATTCAAAACCTAAAATAATTATTCCAGTTCCGTAAGTGGTTGTGATAGAGAGCACAGTTTCGAGATGATGATGTGTGATTGGTCTCCACGTAAGAAAATTAAAGCACTAGTTCTCTTTGTAAAACTTCAATTGAAAAAAGTTTGTATTATGAAGATCAATCAGCAAGGAATATACTCCTTGAAGAGATGGATGGGAGAGTGAAGACTATGAAATACCCTAAATAGTGTGAATTAACTTTTGGAAGATGTCCCATGATAACACCGCAGGTATGTGAAATGCTATCGCTAGTTATATGCAAACATTTGTTTTCCCACCCACTGCACCTTGCTATTTGCGTGGCCTGTCACAGCAATCTACAAACACAACATTTTTTTTACAATGCTCTTGTGCCTTTAGTCCTGTCCTTACAGTTGGACAGTTACAACAGTAGTGTGATTAAATGATAAGCGATTTTGAGAGAATAAAATAATGTAAAATAAAACACGGGCTAGGCGAAGTTGTGTCGTATGGTCCTTAAGCAGCGACTCAGAGACAGATTAGGAGAGGAATGCTGAACTATAGGTTCTTCATATTAATCAAAATAAACATTTGTATAAGTAATTTAATTCACATTTCATTGTAGGTACGATTGCGACAAAAATATTTTCAAGACTAACCCCCCTCCATCCTCAAACTACCCTTACATAGAGAATGTTTCGTTATTTCTTATTTGACTCTTGATAATTTCTATTAAAGTACGAGGGCTGTCCCAAAAGTACCCGACCTAACAAAGCAAACACAAAACTTTTGAGGAAAAAACATCTTTATTTCTCTACATAGTCGCCGTTCAGCTCGATACACTTTTCCTATCGATGTTCAATAGCTTCGATACCCTGTTTATAGTGAGGACCGTCGAGTTCTGCAAAATAGCCATCAACTATAAACTCCACCTCTTCAATGTTAGCAAATCTTTTACCACCAAGCCATTTCTTCAACTTTGGAAGTAGAAACTAATCAGAGGGAGCTAAATCTGGCGAATAGGGTACATGAGGAAGCAATTCGAACTTTAACTCATTGATTTTGGCAATGGCGATGATGGATGTATGAACTGGTGCATTGTCTTGATGAAACAAAAGTTTCTTTTCCACTAAATGCGGCTGTTTTTGCTTGATTTCATCATTCAAACGCTGCAATAAGTCTGGAGATAATCAATAAAAATTATTCCACACACATTCCAAAAAACTGCTGCAATGACCTTGCCTGCAAATGGAACTGTCTCACCTTCTTTGGAGCCGATTCTCCCCTTTCAATCCACTGTTTTGACTGTTCCTTCCTCTCAGGTGTGAAGTGATAGACCCATGTTTCATTCATGGTTATGAATCGACACAAAAACGGCAATTGTAGCAAAACATCGGCAAACACTCGACTGAAACATCTTCACGATGCTGCTTTTGTTCCATTGTGAGTAAACGCGGCACCCATCTTGCGCATAGCTTCTCATGTCTAAATTTTCAGTCAGTATACGACGTACAGCACTACTTGAAATGCCTGCGATGTCTGCTAGCTCGCGCACTAAGTCGACGGTCATCCAATACTAATTTGTGGATTTTCTTGACAATTTCTGGCGTGGTCACCTCATTTGGTCGATCACTGCCATGTTCGTCTTGGCAGCTCGTACGGCCTCGCTTAAACTCTGCCACCCAATATTTTACTGTTGTAAACGAAGGAGCAGGCTCCCCCAGAGTAGAATCTAGCTCAGCTTTAATATTAGTTGGACTAAGACCTTTCAAATGAAAGTATTGTATCACATAACGATGGCCAGTTTTATCCATGTTTACAAATTCGCTGGGAGAGTTGACTATTGATGGCTGCCAAACAATTACTAAACAACGTAGCATCGTCAAACTTCAGACTTAAGCTTTATAAGGTTGGTACTTTCTACCATAGTCATTTGTTTGAAACAACAACCACTATCTATACATCAGGTCGGGTACTTCTGGGAGTGGCCTCTTACCATAGGTGTGTTTAAGATATTTAGTTGACAAATAGGATTTAGAAAATTCATTTGCCTAATTTTGTATAACTGGTAATACATATGAAATAGACAAAAACTTAACAAACAAAACAAAAACAGATCTCCTTAAAGCACACACATTATTAGCTGTTTCTTGCAATGTCATACAAAGAATACGGAATTTCAAAGCCAATACATAAGGATCTACTTTTTGAAGATTTGGCTTCGCTTGAGCCTCCTATGTCAAAGGATGTAATACCATAATTGTGGCGGAATACAAAACTTAGAATAAGCAAATAGTACAGAGAGTAAAATAAAATATCTCACATTCAATTTGAGAAGTAATTTATTAGCTCCACGTAAGGACGTCAATTTGAAGTAGTCGTTTGTATTGAAGGAGTTGTATTATAGTTCAACTGTTGGGGAGCCGAACTTCAAATTCGTTGAAATCGCACGTATAACACTCGGTTTCCGGTAGCCTTCCCCCCCCAGGTTTAAAAATATTAGCTTTGTAATTTGACTGTTTCTTTAGATATTATATATTTATGTTTGCCTCGACTGCGTCAGTATTTGTTAGAGACACGTTTCGTTTAGCAGGGTTGTGGCGCAACAACAATTTAGGCTTACACAGATTATAATTTTACTTCACTCCTTTTATTAATGCTTGACACGATTTAAATCACACTTCAGTGATATAGAGAGCTGTGAGATTCTTTTTATTAATTAATTAATTACACTTTTTAACACGTAAACTTATTTTTCGTCTCACACGAATACATATTGTATTTCTTGAGGACACACAAGCAACGCATCCAGTTATGAGCACTCTCTGCAGGCAACTGAATTGATTTCAACCGTCTAAACGTGTAAATTTCTGTATTTCAAGTCTCTGATTGGCTTATCCCACTCCAATAGAATACCTTCATTTAACTAATGCTTTTTCTGGTTACCTCATTGTTAGCAACGTTTAACCTATTATTCTCACAGCTCCTACATTATTAAATTACGTAATATATTCACATAACATTATTGAACATGTTTACAATAATATAAGCATATGCAATGACTGTTATATACATTTTACAAAGTATTACACACACATGTTGCTTCAAGGTGGGCTGTTATTGAATTTACACATTATATAACCAGACTGAAATCATTTAAGTGTTAAAAATACTGCCTCAACGTGTTATTCTTGTATGTATATCAATATGAATACAGATAATTGGTAAGGATTTAGTATAGGATTATATGAACTGCTACAACATGATATCCTGAACGGACAAAGGGCACGTCCAGTTTGCTGTTTAAAGGAAAGCTGTCAAACGTTCACCATGTTCTGGAGATACGGAATTGTGTTTTTTAAATGGAGCTGGCGCCCTGCTGGAGATATACACAAAGACAGGCGCCAAGTGTCTCTCGCCGGAAGTCATGCGCCCACTATTTGTTATAAAACAAAGATCTGCATCCATTAGAGCGGGCTTCAGTTCAAGCTGTTCTTTCATAAACACCTTCAGCTTCTGGGCCCAAAGTTAAAACACGGCAAGCCTCAAATACGGTTCAGCATGTAGCTGAAGATATTAAAAAACTTGCCCTCCATAAAAGCCTAATTTTGTCTTTAATGTCTATAAGGAGACAACCAAAATTGTTTTACCAAAATGGTACTACAGTACACGTAGAATGACAAACTATTTTTACAAACGCTTATTCTCCATATGCTTCATGTTAATCGAGATGTTAATCTTATTGCTAATTTTCTTGTAGATGCAAGGGGAATTGGCAGGCTTTAAGCGATAGTCAAATATTTTAAGAGCTGGTTGCTATGTGGCGTATTCCATTCTCTTTGCATGCCCAGGACATAAAAAAATCTGATGTGTTACACTCACATGACTTTCTCTACTCTTGTACAATCTATTTTTACAAACGCTTATTCTCCATATGCTTTATGTTAATCGAGATATCGAGATGTCAATCTTATTGCTAATTTTCTTGTAGATGCAAGGGGAATATGGTAGCTTTTAAGCGATGGTCAAATATTTTAACGCTGGTTGCTATGCGGCGCATTCCATTGTCTTTGCAAGTCCAGGACATAAAAAAATGAATAACGAATTTGAGAAAAAGTATAAGTATTGGAAAATTTAAGGGAATAACAAGCAATATCTCGAAAACGGTTCACTCAACAAAAGAAATGTATATGACATAAGTTGTGTATTTTAACGAGATCTACATTTTTTGTGTAGTAAAATTTTGTCTATCTCTTATGGTTTACCAGTTATGCAAAATTCGTTCACAATAAAGAATACTTTTGGAGACATTCCCAGAAAATTCGAGATATACATTTCATTTCTCATGACATTATCTTAAACATATGATATTTTCATCAAAATCGTTAGAGCCATTTTTGAGAAAATTAAAATTTTCGAAAAATGTTCCATGTAAAGGGTAGTCTGGGGTGGGGGGATTTTCTTGAAAACCTTCGTGTCGCATCTCTGAAAGATACTGAACCTAAATACCAAGTTTGGTGTTTATCCGACTGTTCGTTTTTGAGTTATGCTGTTCTGAGACACACACACACACAGACACACACACAGACACACACACACACACACAGACACACACACGGACATGTTTCCAAAAATGCTTTTTTTGGATTCAGGAGGTCTCAAAACATGTATTTCCGGTGAAATCTCGGTATCGAATTTTTGGGTGGAATGCAATACTTCCCGTACTTACTATACGTAGTAGAGAAAGTAAAAATGAATAACGAATTTGAGAAAAAGTATAAGTATTGAAAAATTTAAGGAAATAACAAGCAATATCTCGAAAACGGTTCACTCAACAAAAGAAATGTATATGACATAAATTGTGTATTTTAACGCGATCTACATTTTTTGTGTAGTAACATTTTGTCTATCTCTTATGGTTTACCAGTTATGCAAAAGTCGTTCACAATGAAGAATACTTTTGGAGACATTCCCAGAAAATTCGAGATATACATTTCATTTCTCATGACACTATCTTAAACATATGATATTTTCATCAAAATCGTTAGAGCCATTTATGAGAGACTTAAAATTTTCGAAAAATCTTCCATGTAAAGGGTAGTCTGGGGTGGAGGGATTTTCTTGAAAACCTTCGTGTCGCATCTCTGGAAGATACTGAACCTAAATACCAAGTTTGGTGTTTATCCGACTGTTCGCTTTTGAGTTATGTTGTTCACAGACACACAGACACACACACACACACACACACACAGACACACACACGGACATGTTTCCAAAAATGCTTTTTTTGGATTCAGGAGGTCTCAAAACATGTATTTCCGGTGAAATCTCGGTATCGAATTTTTGGGTGGAATGCAATACTTCCCCTACTTACTATACGTAGTAGAGAAAGTAAAAAATCTGATGTGTTACACTCACATGACTTTCTCTACTCTTGTAGAAACTATTTTTACAAACGCTTATTCTCCATATGCTTCATGTTAATGGAGATATAGAGATGTCAATCTTATTGATAATTTTCTTGTAGATGCAAGGGGAATATGGTAGGTTTTAAGCGATAGTCAAATATTTTAACGCTGGTTGCTATGTGGCGCATTCCATTCTCTTTGCATGTCCAGGACATAAAAGAAATGAATAAAAAATTTGAGAAAAAGTATAAGTATTGGAAAATTTAAGGGAATAACAAGCAATATCTCGCAAACGGTTCACTCAACAAAAGAAATGTATATGACATAAATTGTGAATTTTAACGCGATCTACATTTTTCGTGTAGTAAAATTTTGTCTATCTCTTATGGTTTACCGGTTATGAAAAAGTCGTTCATAACGAAGAATACTTTTGGAGACATTCCCAGAAAACTCGAGATATACATTTTATTTGTCATGCCAATATCTTAAACATATGATATTTTAATCAAAATCTTTAGAGCCGTTTTTGAGAAAATTAAAATTTTTGAAAAATGTTCCATGTAAAGCGTAGTCTGGGGTGGGGGGATTTTCTTGAAAACCTTCGTGTCGCATCTCTGAAAGATACTGAACCTAAATACCAAGTTTGGTGTTTATCCGACTCTTCGTTTTTGAGTTATGCTGTTCACAGACACACAGACAGACACACAGACACACAGACACACAGACAGACACACACACGGACATGTTTCCAAAAATGCTTTTTTAGGATTCAATGAGTCTCAAAACATGTATTTCCGGTGAAATCTCGGTATCGAAATTTTGGGTGGAATACAATACTTCCCCTACTTACTATACGTAGTAGAGAAAGTAAAAATGAATAACGAATTTGAGAAAAAGTATAAGTATTGGAAAATTTAAGGGAATAACAAGCAATATCTCGAAAACGGTTCACTCAACAAAAGAAATGTATATGACATAAATTGTGTATTTTAACGCGATCTACATTTTTCGTGTAGTAAAATTTTGTCTATCTCTTATGGTTTACCAGTTATGAAAAAGTCGTTCATAATGAAGAATAGTTTTGGAGACATTCCCAGAAAATTCGAGATATACATTTTATTTGTCATGACAATATCTTAAACATATGATATTTTAATCAAAATCGTTAGAGCCGTTTTTGAGAAAATTAAAGTTTTCGAAAAATGTTCCATGTAAAGGATAGTCTGGGGTGGGGGGATTTTCTTGAAAACTTTCGTGTCGCATCTCTGGAAGATACTGAACCTAAATACCAAGTTTGGTGTTTATCCGACTCTTCGTTTTTGAGTTATGCTGTTCACAGACACACAGACAGACACACACACACACAGACACACACACACATACAGACACACACACGGACATGTTTCCAAAAATGCTTTTTTTGGATTCAGTGGGTCTCAAAACATGTATTTACAGTGAAATCTCGGTATCGAATTATTGGGTGGAATGCAATACTTCCCCTACTTACTATACGTAGCAGGGAAAGTAAAAAAATCTGATGTGTTACACTCACATGACTTTCTCTACTCTTGTACAATGTATTTTTACAAACGCCTATTCTCCATATGCTTCATGAAATATCGAGATGTCAATCTTATTTGTAATTTTCTTGTAGATGCAAGGGGAATATGGTAGCTTTTAAGCGATAGTCAAATATTTTATCGCTGGTTGCTATGTGGCGCATTCCATTCTCTTTGCATGTCCAGGACATAAAAAAATGAATAACGAATTTGAGAAAAAGTATAAGTATTGGAAAATTTAAGGAAATAACAAGCAATATCTCGAAAACGGTTCACTCAACAAAAAAAATGTATATGATATAAGTTGTGTATTTTAACGCGATCTATATTTTTTGTGTAGTAAAATTTTGTCTATCTCTTATGGTTTACCAGTTATGCAAAAGTCGTTCACAATGAAGAATACTTTTGGAGACATTCCCAGACATTTCGAGATAAACATTTCATTTCTCATGACATTATCTTAAACATATGATATTTTCATCAAAATCGTTAGAGCCATTTTTGAGAAAATTAAAATTTTCGAAAAATGTTCCATGTAAAGGGTAGTCTGGGGTGGGGGGATTTTCTTGAAAATCTTCGTGTCGCATCTCTGGAAGATACTGAACGTAAATACCAAGTTTGGTGTTTATCCGACTGTTAGTTTTTGAGTTATGCTGTTCACAGACACACACACACAGACACACAGACACACACACAGACACACACACACGGACATGTTTTCAAAAATGCTTTTTTTGGATTCAGGAGGTCTCAAAACATGTATTTCCGGTGAAATCTCGGTATCGAATTTTTGGGTGGAATGCAATACTTCTCCTACTTACTATACGTAGTAGAGAAAGTAAAAATGAATAACGAATTTGAGAAAAAGTACAAGTATTGGGAAATTTAAGGGAATAACAAGCTATATCTCGAAAATGGTTCACTCAACAAAAAAAATGTATATGACATAAATTGTGTATTTTAACGCGATCTACATTTTTTGTGTAGTAAATTTTTGTCTATCTCCTATGGTTTACCAGTTATACAAAAGTCGTTCACAATGAAGAATACTTTTGGAGACATTCCCAGAAAATTGAAGATATACATTTTATTTGTCATGAAAGTATCTTAAACATATGATATTTTAATAAAAATCGTTAGAGCCATTTCTGAGAAAATTAAAATTTTCGAAAAATGTTCCTTTAAAGGGTAATCTGGGGGGGGGATTTTCTTGAACACCTTCGTGTCGCATCTCTGGAAAATACTGAACCTAAATACCAAGTTTGGTGTTTATCCGACTGTTCGTTTCTGAGTTATGTTGTTCACAGACAGACACACACACGGACATGTTTCCAAAAATGCTTTTTTTGGATTCAGGGTGCCTCAAAACATATATTTCCAGTGTAATCTCGGTATCGAATTTTAGGGTGGAATACAATACTTCCCCTACTTACTATACTTAGTAGAGAAAGTAAAAAACGAACAAAAACAATATCCCTGTAATTATAATGGTTTTGAAACTTTATGCTCTTTGTACGGCCACGAGAAAAAACGAATAGCGAGTTATCATTTGAAAAAATCCTGATGTATTACTTTCACATGACTTTCAGGTGGCCTTTGCCCCAAGTTTAAAAAAATATTAACTTTGTTATTAAACTGCTTCTTTAAATATTTATGTTTGCCTCGGCTGCGTCAGTATTATTGTTACAGACACGTTACTCTTAGGCAGGGTTTTGGTACGATTAAGAATGTAGGCTTACACAGATTTTAAGTTTTAATTCACCCCTTTTTATTAATCCTTGACACAAATTAAACAACACTTCACTGATATCGAGAGCTGTGAGATTCTTTTATTTAATACTTGCGCTTTTTTATCGCGTATACTTATTTTTTCGTCTCACACGAATACGTATTATATTTCTCTAGAGGACGCATCTTGCATCCGGTTACAATCACTGTCTGCAGGCAATTGACTGGATTTCAACCGTCTAAACTTGTAAATTTCTGTATTTCAAGTCTCTGATTGGCTAATCTTAGTCCAATAGAATACCTTCATTTAAATAAAGCTTTTCCTGGTTGCTGATTGGCTATTTTTAAACTGTCTCAAAATTTACATTATTGCTGCTCTAATAATGACTAGTAGTATTTAAACTCTTAAACTCATTATTGCCTCAAGGTTACCTCATTGTTCGCAACTTTTAACTTATTATTCTCACAGTCCCTACATTATTAAATTACGTAATGCATTCACATAACATTATTACACATGGATACAATAATATAAACATTTACAATGACTGTTACATACATTTTACAAATTATTACATACCTATTGCTTCAAGGTGGGCTGTTATAGAACTTACATATTATATAACTTAATTGAAATTATTCAAGTGTTAAAAATACTGCCTCAAATTGCAAATAATTTAAAAGGTTTGAAAGGCAACACAAAATTGGCTCGAGTGTTTCATTGCCAACTACCTCTGGATACAAAGGAAAGTGCCAAGATAGGTTTCTTATGGAAGCTATCAGTTCTCAAGTGAGCAGTACAAGCTTGTTTGCCGAAACAAATTACCATTCCATGAGGAAGACTCCTCTGGAGACGATAAACAAGACTGTCGCCATTCCCACTGTCCATTGTCAATACCAGCAGATAAAGTTTCCAATAAAGTGAAGCCTTAAAGCGTTATCACTCACACTACCATTGTTTGCTTCCACAATGTTTAGTTTTTCTCCTCCTTGCAAGATCTTACTCCTGAAGGTGTCTTATAGGGTGCACAGGGGAGGGGGACCTCGCGCACTGCATACTACAGGATGAGCCAAAAAACTACGAACCACCTGCGCGGTGTTTTCAAGATAATTCCCCCACCCCAGATTACCCTTTACATGGAAGATTTTTCGAAAATTTTAATTTTCTCAAAAATGGCTAACGATTTTGATTAAAATATCATATGTTTAAGATAGTGGCGGCGCCGTGGCCGAGTGGTTAGACCGCTCGCCTCCCACCGAGGCGGACCGGGTTCAATCCCAGGGACCTGCATGTGGGATTTGTGGTGGACGAAGCGGCGTCTGGGCGGGTTTTCTCCGGGTTCTCCGGTTTCCCCCGCCATTCATTCCACCAACTGCTCCATTATCAGCTTTCCTTTCATCCATTTCACGAACATTTCGCTTCATCCACATCCTTCATCCCATACCAGGCATCGGGCTGATCACCCATCCTGGATGTTCTGTCTGATCCATGAGTGTCTGCTCCTCGACGGGCCTCTGACCCCAGGCATCCGCCTGTAAGTCCTGGGGGTGTAAGTCCTATATAAGAGGAGGGTAAACAGATAATGAATGCTTAAGATA
Source organism: Deroplatys truncata (assembly GCA_030765065.1). Lineage (NCBI taxonomy): Eukaryota > Metazoa > Arthropoda > Insecta > Mantodea > Mantidae > Deroplatys > Deroplatys truncata. The sequence continues at coordinate 297,425,415 of CM060975.1, read as the reverse complement.
TTTTCATGACAAATGAAATGTATATTTCGAATTTTCTGGGAATGTCTCCAAAAGTATTCTTCATTGTGAACGACTTTTGCATAACTGGTAAACCATAAGAGATAGACAAAATGTTACTACACAAAAAATGTAGATCGCGTTAAAATACACAATTTATGTCATAGTTGAGTGGACCATTTTCGAGATATTGCTTGTTATTCCCTTAAATTTTCCAATACTTATCCTTTTTCTCAAATGGAAATTCGTTTTGTCCTGGTAATACAAAGAGAATGGAATGCGCCACATAGCAACCAGCTCTTAAAATATTTGACTATCGCTTAAAAGCTATCAATTCCCCTTGCATCTACAAGAAAATTAGTAATAAGATTGACATCTCGATTAACATGAAGAATATGGAGAATAAGCGTTTGTAAAAATAGTTTGTACAAGAGCAAAGAAAGTCATGCGAGTGCAACACATCAGATTTTTATAACTACTTTTAAAGGCTTTATTTACAAACTTTATGAAAGGAGATGCTGAAACTGGCCACCGTCGTTGTCCATACATTGTTTGCACCTCTTTAGGAACCTATCCATCACTCGCCGTAGTTCACGTTGAGAAATGCTGGCAATTTCCTGGCGGATATTTTGTTTTAATTCATACAAGATGTGTGGGTTTGTCTTGTCCGCTTCGTTTTAAGTTACGCCAGAATTATTAGTAGAAATTTGTGGCTAGCATTTCTCTACGTGAACTACGGCGAGTGATGGATATAGTTTCCTAAAGAGGTACCAAAAATGTATGGACGACAGTGGTCAGTTTCAGCATCTCCTTTAATAAAGTTGGTAAGTAAAGCATTTAAAAGTAGTTTTAAAAATGTTGTATGGTTTCATCCGCGTCTTCCTATGATAGCGGCAGACGGCAACGAGTGCCGAGGACGCGAACAGGTAAAACTTCGCGCAGCCGGTTCGTAGTTTTTTGGCTCTCTCTGTACAAAGATCTATTATGGCTACCACCACACAGGAGGACGGGATGAAGTGAAGGAACCACAGGAGGCTACAGGTCGCAGATAGACAAGCCGCAGAGACACGCGTAAGTATCTAACATTTTTAGAAGACCCGTTCCACTGCTGGAACTGCCTAGAGAGGACGATGAACGACCGTCGACCAAGCAGCCCTCTAGTGTCCTTGAGGAGTACTCTTTCCTTTGTGCAAGCATTCTTACCATCTGTCCGGCACCGCCATACGCCACGAAACCTAAAAGCACACCTGAAAGATGGAAAGGAAATCGTGGTAGATGAGAAACCACACCAGCATTTGCCTACCGACCAGACAAAAGCACGAAAAATCGAAGTCAGATTGGGCAGTCGACGGAAATCGAGCCCAGGATCTCTTAAACGCAAGCCTCGCACGTTACCGCGGAACCATTTCGCTCGGCAAGGTTTCCGTTTATTATCCTCTTGACATTTACTGGTTTTCTTTTCCTTCTCCTCTGCCCCCCCTCCGATTAAACAGAATCCGACTGTTAGCGGAAAACACGTGAAGATCTAACATTTGTTATGCTTCCCGTCAAAGCAGTTGGGAATCACGCAAACAATTACAGAGACGGATCAGGCAGTAGCGTCTGTGGTTCGTATTCAGGAAGTCGTGGGATCATACCTCGTGTAACAACCAATATTTCTCCGTGGTTTCCCTCAGTCGCCAGGTAATATCCTATACGACGATCCTAAGTTCCAACCATACAACAGAAATAAAATAGCACAAGAAGGGAACTGCGCAAGTAAGGCCATTTTGTCTTGCATCTCAGTGACATATCCACAAACATCCACCTTCCGATTAAATTAACAGCAACGGATGGAAAACAAGAAGGCAACTATGCAACTTAGGCTATCTGTTCGCCACATAGTGAATCACATGTATCGAACAACCTGAGGTAAAGCTAGAATAAAAGCGTTGATATAGTCAGTCTATGCAATCCGAGGAAGATGTCTCCTCGGTAACGTAAGAGGCCGCATTCGGAGGTCCCGGGTTCGATTCCCGGCCGGTCACTCTGACTATGGCTGTTTTTCATGGCTTCTAAGGTTCGTTAGGCGAATACTGGGGTGATACCCCATCTCCCACGTATTTACTGTCTCCGTGATTTCCTTTCACCAGTTTAAGGGTTGTAGGACCAGGTGACGGCGGTTTGTGTGTTGCGGAGGGATGGTGGAATTTCCACTCTAGAAATATTTCTCTGGTGTTTAGTGGACCTGCTGGGGCCCCCTTCCTGGGACTGTCTTGATTGCCAAGTGGCGCGGGGCTTAGGCAGATTGGCACTTGTTGGAATCGTTAGGGACCCCGTCTTGTTTGCTCAATTCGTCGTCTGGATCTGGTCGCCCTTGAGTCTCTCTCCTGCATCCCTTCCTCTTTAAAACAGACAATTTATTTCAAATAAATTTTGTGGCATAAGTCATTTACGAGCTACCCGGTATTAATTGGTTCGCACTGTTCAATACTTTTGTCATTGTTTAGAAGTCCTGTCGACATTCAGTTCTTTCTCGCGATTGCATGGAAAGAGTATGGGATTTAAAGGCTAGGATATAGCGTCCTGTAGAATGTAGGATGTGTTTATCGACCAGCTTGATCTACTGTGCTACATCCCCCGGGAGGCAGGGATGAGGTGAAGGAACCGTGGGAGGTTGCAGGTCCGCAGGCATACAGATCCACAGAGACGCGCGGAAGTCATTAATATTTCCAGTTTGAACACCTGCGCGCCAGTGGAGCCGAGGAATTCCGAAGCGATCCTAACGGGCGGGACAACGGGGGAAATTTTTTTTCCAATGCGGAAGCAACTACGCCATCTGCCCGACATCGCAAGCACCGCAGGACCCGAAGACATACCTGAAACGTGAGAGAAATCGTGGTAGACTATACCATCCCGGCATTCGCCTAGGCGACCAGGAGAAAACCACGAACAAACCTTGATCAAAGTGGGCGGTCACCGGGAATCGAACCCGGGACCTTCAGAATGCGTGCCACAGACATTGCAACCTGAGCCATCCGCTCGTATAGCGTCCTGTGCCTGCTTATTTAGTTATCGCTGTTGCGATATGTGTAATTTAAGTATTTCTGCAAGGGTTTATTTGGTTTATCTCGATTAAAATGAAGTAGATAGAAACGTCTTTCGTAAGAATAATCTGTATACCTACTAATTAACGATAGACGGCAGAGAAAGTCATATGAATTAAAAACAATTTTTTTTACTTTCTCTACTACGTATAGTAAGTAGGGGACGTATTGTATTCTACCCAAAAATTGGATACCGAGATTTCACCGAAAATACATGTTTTGAGACCCCCTGAATCAAAAAAAAAGAATTTTTGGAAACATGTCCGTTTGTGTGTCTGTGAACAGCATAACTCAGAAACGAACAGTCGGAGAAACACCAAAGTTGGTATTTAGGTTCAGTATTTTCCAGAGATGCGACACGAAGGTTTTCAAGAATATCCACCACCCCAGTTTACCCTTTACATGGAAGATTTTTCGAAAATTTTTATTTTCTCAAAAACGGCTCCGATCATATCATATGTTTAAGATATTTTCATGACAAATGAAATGTATATCTCGAATTTTCTGGGAATGTCTCCAAAAGTATTCTTCATTGTGAACGACTTTTGCATAACTGGTAAACCATAAGAGATAGACAAAATTTTACTACACAGAAAATGTAGATCGCGTTAAAATACACAATTTATGTCATACATTTTTTTTTTGAGTGAACCATTTTCGAGATATTGCTTGTTTTTCCCTTAAATGTTCCAACACTTATTACTTTTTCTCAAATTCGTTATTCATTTTTTTTGTCCTGGTAATGCAAAGAGAATGGAATACTCCACATAGCAACCAGTGCTTAAAATATTTGACTATCGCTTAAAGCCTACCAATTCCCCTAACACCTACAAGAAAATTAGCAATAAGATTAACATCTCGATTAACATGAAGCATATGGATAATAAGCGTTTGTAAAAATAGTTAGTACAAGAGTAGAGAAAGTCATGTGAGTGTAACACATCAGAATTTTTTTTATATTTTCGTGCATACATGTCTGCATATTTTACTATGTAATTATGCGTACAAATCTTGGCTCTAATTATGTGAGAAGGTTGCAACAGGATGACCCTCCGACCGAGCGTCTGATCTGCAGACAGAAATCACAGTGTAAAGGAAGTCCTTCAGCTGCAACCTGTGACGCCAGAGACCCTCGCAATAAAAGCTTCAAGTCAAGAACCGCTGTTGACATAACAGAAAAGAAACAAAAAAACGGCGATGGTGAGATGACCGTATCGGACGCGGTGACACGCTCAACCTGCCATTTAAATAGACTTCGAGCTCGAGACAGGCAATTTTTCTTGCCACCAATGTATTCATCACGGAGTCCGGCAGGCCGATGCGGCGCCGACCGAGGTGAATCCATCCATCAGACTTCCAGGGTGGACCTGACCTCGGTTTTCGCTGACGTCTTTCGCGAGCATTTCCATTCTGGAGCACAGGGTAACAAACCTTTGCGACCAAAATAATCTCTCATAAATCAAAAGCTTCAAAGTAGCAATTCTAACCCCAAAACCTGATGCGAGACACTCACATGACTTTATCTACTCTCGATGGCTTATTAGTGGTATACAAACTAATCTTACTAAAGTTTATTTTTCTAACTACTTCATTTTAATCCAAATAAACCTTTGCAGAAACAGTTACATTACACATATCGTTATGGATACAAAGAGAACAGCGACAGTCAAATGTTTAAATACTGTTTCCATGACATAGCGAGAAACAGCTGAAAGTTGACTTTAAAATAATGACAAGTAGTGAAGAATTCGAAGCGGGCTGGCCCCGTAGCTCAATCGATGGAGCATCTGCCTGTTTTGCTAGAGGTTTCGGGTTCGATTCCCGGCTGAGGGTGGAATTTTTCTCTAACCAGGATTATTCCCTATCCTCCCCAGAGTCTGGAAGTATGAATGAGAGTTTGAGTGTGTGTGTATGATCTAATGATTAAAAACTAAAGTGCAAGAAATCCAGCGATAAGACCAATTTATTTAAAGGCGGGGTGTAAACGGAACTAAAAAAATCTGATGTGTTACACTCATATGACTTTCCCTACTCTTGTACGAACTATTTTTACACACGCTTGCTCTCCATATGCTTCATGTTAATCGAGACATCGAGATGTCAATTTTATTGCTAATTTTGTTGTAAATGCAAGGGGAATATGGTAGGTTTTAAGCGATAGTGAAATATTTTAAGCGCTGGTTGCTATGTGGCGCATTCCATTCTCTTTGCATGTCCAGGACATAAAAAAATCTGATGTGTTACACTCACATGACTTTCTCTACTCTTGTACAAACTATTTATACAAACGCTTATTCTCCATCTACTTCATGATAATCGAGATAATTATTTGCGGGGTCTATCTTATTGCTAATTTTTTTGTAGATGTAACTGGAATATATATTTACAAGGGCAATATAGAAATACAGTAGCTTTTAAGCACATACATATCTCTTAATACCTGGTTGCTAGGGCAGCACCATTCTCTTTGCCACAGATTATAACTCTTTGCATATCCAAGACAAAAAAATGAATAACGAATTCCCATTTGAGAAAATAAGTATTGAAAAATTTAAGGGAATAACAAGCAATATCTCGAAAATGGTTCACTCAACAAAAAAAAAATGTATATGACATAAATTGTGTATTTTAACGCGATCTACATTGTTTGTGTAGTAAAATTTTGTCTATCTCTTATGGTTTACCAGTTATGCAAAAGTCGTTCACAATAAAGAATACTTTTGGAGACATTCCCAGAAAATTCAAGATATACATTTTATTTGTCATGAAAATATCTTAAACATATGATATTTTAATCAAAATCGTTAGCCATTTTTGAGAAAATTAAAATTTTCGAAAAATCTTCCATGTAAAGGGTAATCTGGGGTGGGGGATTTTCTTGAAAACCTTCGTGTCATATCCTTGGAAGATACTGAACCTAAATACCAAGTTTGGTGTTTATCCGACTGTTCGTTTCTGAGTTATGCTGTTCACAGACAGACACACAGACATACATACGGACGTTTCCAAAAATTTTTTTTTTTGGATTCAGCGGATCTCAAAACATGTATTTCCGGTGAAATCTCGGTATCGAATTTTTGGGTGGAATACAATACTTCCCCTACTTACTATACGTAGTAGAGAAAGTAAAAAATCGAACCATTAATGACAGATATCTGAGAAATGGCTTATGCCACAAAAAATGTTATTTGACAGAAATTGTGTGTTATAAAGAAACCTACAATTTTTGTGCAGTATGTTTTCACCTATCACTTAACTTTGAAGCTGGTCGCGTCCTCGATGCGTAACAATTAAGTCTCTTCTTTCTCCGGCTAGCGTTGAGCAGTGTCGACTCTGTAAAGTCTACAGGATGTGGTAAAATTATATATCTATTGCGATAATAAAAACATCGGCTCTGGTAAATATTGGCTTTATTATACTGTTATGTTACACATTCAGGAACGCAAGCCACCACTTTGTCAAAGAGATGATTTGTTAGTCGGCGGTATTAAGAAGCATTGTAATGCTTTCCCGGCGTTCATAGCCGCGGCCTGACTTGGTGCAGAGTTCATCTAAGAGTGAAGTTACTTGTATTTTGTGAATTTCGCCATGTTCGATATTATCCAACTTGGACGGCGCAGAGTTCGGCTAAGAGTGAAGTTATTTGTATTTTGTGAATTTCGCCATGTTCGATATTATCCAACTTGGACGGCGCAGAGTTCGGCTAAGAGTGAAGTTACTTGTATTTTGTGAATTTCGCCATGTTCGATATTATCCAACTTGGACGGCGCAGAGTTCGGCTAAGAGTGAAGTTACTTGTATTTTGTGAATTTCGCCATGTTTGATTTCATCCCTACTCCCCATGTCACGTGATTATTTTGTTCGATTTTCAATCATGTGAGGATCTCCTGTTTTCGTATTCGTCAGTTTGTATTCTTGACTTTCCATTTACTGGCTAAAATTTCAGTTCTGCTCAACTTTCTCTTCCCACGGTACTATTTACAATTAGTTTAATTTATACTGTAGCACGTACATATCTTTATGGCTTTAATCCTTTTCTCGGAACAAACATAATGTTTCTTCCGCTTTGGAAAGAAATAGCACTTTCCGAGACTTATTTTCCAAAGACCCTTATTTATTGGCTCAGTGCATTTGTATACGTACCGTCAGACCTTTCCTGTCCCAAGAAAAGGGATAGGCCGTTGAGTCGAACCTTACTGCCTCAAACAGTTGCAATATTGTGTATGAAGGTTTTTCCTATCAAGTTACAATATTAAATACAACATTTTACATCTTTGTTTAATCTATATACAATCAAATCATATACGGGGCGAGTTGAACCGTATCAATGTTTACCAGTTATACAAGTTTATACCAAAAGTTTCCGAATAAGTGGACTTCATAGGCTATTTCCAGAAAATTGAAGATACACATTTTATTTGTCATGTCAATATCTTCAATATATAGTATTTTAATCAAAATTGTTAGAGCTATTTTTGAAAATAAAAACATTTTAAAACCTTCCATGTAAAGGGCAGTTTGGGGTGGGGAGATTTTGTTGAAAATCTTCGTGTCAAATCTTTGGATGGAGCTTAAATACTTTTTCGTTTTTTGAGTTCAGCTGTTCTGATACACACACATACACGGACTTTTTCTAAAAAGGCTTTTGTTTTTTATTCAGGGGACCTCAAGACATGTATTTCTGGAGAAATCTCGCTATTGACCTGGGCGACCTGCTCCCGATTGCTGGATTGCTGGTGGCCATATGAAGAGTGGCGGTGCAAAGTGATCAAGTGCCAGAAAAATGTTTTAGGTAAAATGCAAAAAGTCAGTAAGGAAAAGATTCAAACAATTTTTTTTTTATTTTTAGCATGTTTACAGTCTTGAAAAGACTAGTATCAACAAACAGAAGGCACAACGTAGAGAAAACATCTCAAATACAAATTTTATAAATTCGTTTGTCTAGAAATGATCTAGTCCAGTGGTCTGTCATTGAAAGATCTACGTACAACACAGAACAATAATGGTAAACAATGAATCCAACTCTAATATAGCGTTGGGATCTTGTAGGTATACGGGACTAGAATATTGCAACAGCACCATCTACTAGCGCGCTTATAACCTACAAGGAATGCGCATTTTTATTTAAATCTCTTTGCTGTGCAACCATCGCCGTTGGCACATTGGTCATGTAGGTAGAAAAATTCCTTAATTAGACTTTCTGACACTTAGATCACTTTGCTCGCCAGTCTTCATATTAACTCCCCGTACCGGTTGTGGTATCGCCCACCTCTAAAGTCGAGCATAAAAATCCTTAGTGTGGCTTCCTTCGGAAGCCCGTGTCGTAGATTTAAGGCACGTAAAAGAACCTCAAGCCTGATAAAGAGGCCTCTGAGCAAAATTACCGATCTTTCACGCCCAGTATAGAATGTGACGCTCAGGATCACAGTAGTTAAAGAGCGTCCATAAATAAAACTCAACTTTTTACCTCTAAAGTGGGTACATGGCGTGAGGCCTGCAGTCAGGTTGGCAGGATAGGCTCTCCAGGGCTGTACCGCCACGGGATTATTATTATTATTATTATTATTATTATTATTATTGTTATTATCCTCATTCAAAGAAGCGTCACAAAAATTTTCAACAAAATCCCCCTCCAAAATTACCCCTTGCACGAACAATTTTCGAACGTTTTTATTTTATTAAAAATAGCTCTAACGATTTTGATTAAAATGCAATATATTTAAGATATTTATATGACAAAATCTATATAAGTTAGCCTCTGAGGTGTGGAGTAGCGTGTCTGCCGCACATTCAAGAGGTCCCGAGTTCGAATCTCTGTTTGGGTGAGTTATCCGCATAAAGTTTTTCCGGAGTTTTCCCTTATCCTGAAAAGGTAAATGTCGAGTAACCATAAACTCTATGAGCCCAGGGCTCATTTGGGCATATTTCATCCATCTCACTCATTCATCTGCGATATATAACTTTACCGGTTAAAGTTCTCGTCATCCGTAGGATAATCTGTATAATTTTGTATAACTGGTAAACTATAGGAGTTAGATAAAAATTATACGCAAAGAATGCAGATCTCTTTAAAGCATGCATTTTATTTCAAATAACTTTTTGTAGCATTAGCCATTTCCAAGATATTCGCTTTTACTCATTTTAATTGTTCAATATTTTTTCTTATTTAAAGTGCCGTCGTTATTCAGTTGTTTCTCGCGATGTAATGGCAAGAGTATGGCATTCCAAGGCCGGTACACTAAAACATTTTACTGTCATCTGTCTCCTGTATCCCGTTTCAGTCCACAATAAAAAATGTAATGAAGCTAATTATGCAAATGTTTGTCTCGATTACTAAACTAGAGAGAAAGAAAAAGTTTTATGGCTGCTTCTGTGATCTGGTGATTAGCATGCTGCTAGCCTCCAAATCCGAAAGTCGCGGGTTCGATTCCCGGCTGGAGGGTGGGCTTTTTGCTTTAGCCAGGATTGTTTCGCATCCTCCCTAGAGTCTACAAGAATGAATGGGAGTGTGAATGTTTGTGAAATTTAATGCAATAACCAAAAGTAATACTAACTCAAATATTAAGACGCCGATATGACCTTAGGTGTTATAGGCGGCATATAATACGAACGTATATAATATATATTTCATATAAAAGACTTTTATAGCAACATATATACAAATAAACGATAGTGGGTAGCGAAAGTCATATGAATGTGAAGTACTAAAACTCAGATAAAGCTTGAAATTCTCTAGAACGCTCCTTTTGCTATTGAATCGAACAAGCAATATCTCGTAAGGGCTTTGTGTTCTGGTAATGTTCACTTCGCGTGTTAAACATCTCTCTGGTGATGTAAGAGGCGGTCCAGAAATATCAAAAACTAATCTTCGCTTAATGCCTACAAGCGATGTAGTAAACCTATGTTTACTTTCCTTAACATAAATACATATTACGATAGCAGTATAGATGATGATGACCACAGCATGTTTCTGTGTTCCAGAACACCGTGGAAACGAAAGAGGTAAATAATATAAGTGAAATCAGAAAAAAAATAATAAAAATAAAAATCTGAACTTACCTCGCATGATTTTCTCTACCCATTATCGTTTATTCTTGTGTAGCTTTTACAAACTATACTTAAAAAGATTTTTTTTAACCGACCGGGATGGCTCAGGCGGTTACGCCTGCAATTAGGTAGGTCCCGGTATCGATACCCGGAGGCCGCACAGCCACAAAGCCTCTAGTTCCTGAGGTTGCGGGTTCAAACCCGGCGGAGGGCGATGGATTTTTCCAGCGTAAATAAAACTCAATTTCATCATTTTTTTTGAGACCGCACATTGATCTATGGGGGATTTTCCGGGTCGTCAGGCGAATGCTGGAGTAGTTACTTCTATTCCCCGAATTTTGTCCCTCCAATTCGTTCATCTTTCATCCCGTTGGTCTCTTTCAGGGTCGAAAGTGTCGGTGATGATGTTTCGGTGCAGCGTGACAGAGGAAAAGGATGTTCCGTCCCTTGGCTTCCGGCTGGCTAACGGGGTATCCTTGAGGGACATTGGACCCCATTCTGTGTGAGGTGGGTTCCCCGGTCTGCTTGTCTGTCTGCCGGGGTGTGTCTATCTGAAAACTTAGAGACCCTGTCATTGCTGTGCCATCGCTCCTGGTTCCGGCCGCCCGGTGTCTCCTCTCGTCTTATCGTTCCTCCCGGAGACACCCCCTCGCGGGGCATAGGTACAATACCCGCTCATTTGAGATAAACCTTTGTAGAAATAGTTTCATTACGCATTTCGTTGAAGGTGCAACAGCTATAGAGGAACACGACTGTATAGTCAGATGTTTAAAAACATTGTTCCTATATTTTGGCCTAGAAATTCCATACTCTTCTTATGACATCGCGAGGAAAAATTCAAACTACTAACAAAGTATACCTGGGAAATGGCTAATGGCACAAAATGTTATTCGAAATAAATTGTGCGTTTTAAAGAGAACCACATTTTTGTGCAGTACATAAAATTAAATAAAATTCCTTCAGAATGAAGTGGACTTCACAGACTATTCCCTTCAAAATTCAAGATATCCGTTTTATTTGTTATGTAAATATATTAAATATAAGGTATTTCAATCAAAATCGTTGGAGCCATTATTGAGAAAATCGAACATTTCGAAAGAGTAGTCTGTGGTTTTTACTTTCTCTGCTACGTATAGTAAGTAGGGGAAGTATTGTATTCCACCCAAAAATTCGATACCGAGATTTCACCGGAAATACATGTTTTGAGACCCCTGAATCCAAAAAAAGTATTTTTGGAAACATGTCTGTGTGTGTGTGTGTGTGTCTGTCTGTCTGTGAACAGCATAACACAGAAACGAACAGTCGGATAAACATCAAACTTGGTATTTAGGTTCAGTATCTTCCAGAGATGCGACACGAAGGTTTTCAAGAAAATCCCCCCACCCCAGATTACCCTTTACATGGAGCATTTTTCGAAAATTTTAATTTTCTCAAAAATGGATCTAACGATTTTGATTAAAATATCATATATTTAAGATACTTTTATGACAAAATGTATATTTCGAATTTTCTGGGAGTGTCTCCAAAAGTATTCTTCATTGTGAACGACTTTTGCATAACTGGTAAACCATAAGAGATAGACAAACTTTTACTACATAAAAAATGTAGATCGCGTTAAAATACACAATTTATGTCATATACATTTTTTTGTTGAGTGAACCATTTTCGAGATATTGCTTGTTATTCCCTTAAATTTTCCAATACTTGTACTTTTTCTCATGTCCTGGACATACAAAGAGAATGGAATGCGCCACATAGCAACCAGCTCTTAAAACATTTGACTATCGCTTAAAGCCTATCAATTCCCCTTGCATCTACAAGAAAATTAGCAATAAGATTAACATCTCGATTAACATGAAGCATATGGAGAATAAGCGTTTGTAAAAATAGTTTGTACAAGAGTAGAGAAAGTCATGTGAGTGCAACACATCAGATTTTTTTTTATTCATTTATTTGTTTATGGGACCTAAAAACATATATCCGGTGGAATATCGATATCGAATTAAGGGTGAAACACAGGGAGTACGCATTAGAGAAAGTAATAATACAAATTGTGTGGTATTCCTGCACTTGAACTCAGAGGCACTGCCGGGCGGGTCAGACGGAAGCGCGTGGCAGAGACGTTATTGAGATAAGCCGAATTGTGACCTACATATTCCTGTTATCTAGAGGCCTGGTTCACCACGACAATAACAGTCCTTGTTAAGACGGCTGTAAATCAACCGCAACATTTTTTGGCACTAAAGCAATCAATACATTTATACGCTTTGGGCTTTATTTACGTAAACTGCTGCTGAACTTCCTCACAGATTTGGCTCTGATGCGTCACACTCTCACAACATTCTCTACAACCCACTCATCACAACTTCACGTAACCTCTTTATATAATAAAAGCATTCATAAAACACTGCTTTTTACTTTCTCTACTACGTATAGTAAGTAGGGGAAGTATTGTATTCCACCCAAATATTCGATACCGAGATTTCACCGGAAATACATGTTTTGAGCATTTTTGAAAACATGTCCGTGTGTGTGTCTGTGAACAGCATAACTCAGAAACGAACAGTCGGATAAACACCAAACTTGGTATTTAGGTTCAGTATCTTCCAGAGATGCGACACGAAGGTTTTCAAGAAAATCCCCCCACCCCAGATTACTCTTTACATGGAACATTTTTCGAAAATTTTAATTTTCTCAAAAATGGCTCTAACGACTTTGACTAAAATATCATATGTTTAAGATATTTTCATGACAAATAAAATGTATATCTTGAATTTTGAGGGAATGTCTCCAAAAGTATTCTTCATTGTGAACGACTTTTGGTAAACTTGTAAACCATAAGAGATAGACAAAATTTTACTACACAAAAAATGTAGATCGCGTTAAAATACACAATTTATTTCATATACATTTTTTGTTGTTGAGTGAATCATTTTCGAGATATTGCTTGTTATTCCCTTAAATTTTTCAATACCTATTTTCTCAAATGGGAATTCGTTCTCCATTTTTTTGTGTTGCATATGCAAAGAGTATTAATCTGTGGCAAAGGGAATGGTGCTGCACCTAACAACCAGCTATTAAGAGATATGTATATGCTTAAAGGCTACTGTATTTCTATATTGCCCTTGCAAATACAAAACAAGGATAACATAGTACGCCTTAAGCGAAAGTCAAATATTTTTAGAACTGGTCGCTATGTGTAAAATGTAATTCTCTTTGCATGTTAAAAGATCGTTTCTGCAGATGTTTATCTCGATTAATATGAAATAGATGAAGAATAAGAGTTTGTAAAAATAGTTTGTACAAGAGTAGAGAAAGTCATGTGAGTGTAACACATCAGATTTTTTTGTTCAGTGTGTTAAAACGCGTATCTCTGCTGAAATTTCCATATCAAATTTATAGGTGCAATATGAGGCTTTCTCTACCTAGTATAGGCAAGTGATAGAGAAGTAAACATGAAGGAAATTCATATAAAATATCTAAATTCCTCTTTTAGGAATTCACATTAATAACCATGTATTTCAATATAATGTTGCAGTATTATATTATGCCACTATACAACTTGGTGAAAATCTTGTAATGTTAATGAGAGTTCGACATTTTGAGAAAACTAGGAGAACATGCAGCTTTCCGGCGCTTTTGACCTCTCCCTCTCTTTCTTTTGTCCACCGTGTTCTAGGAGTACTATACTAGCCTCTAGTTCCCGAGGTCGCGGGTTCAAACCCAGTTGAGGGCGATGATCTTTTTCGGGCGTAAACAATACTTAGCATGGCTTCCTTCGGAAGGGAAGTAAAGCTGGTGGTCCCGTGTCGTAGATTTGCGGCATGTAAAAGAACCTCAAATCTGATAAAGAGGCCTCTGAGAAAATTTTCCGGTATTTCACGCCCGGTATAGAACGGGACGCTAAGAACTACAGTGGTTAAAGAGCGTCCATAAATAAAAAAAAACTTAACCTCTCTTTCTCTCTACAATATATCATTTGAAAACCGTTAATAAATCTGTTATTTGTGTTGTTAATAAAACAAAACACAGTAAAAACTTACGTAGTGCACGTATTTAACGACTGTTGAAATAACTTCATGCAGATCTTTATGACATACTGTTTTATTAAGAAACATATGGCCCATGTTTTTTAAGAAAAAGTAAATAATGCTGCAAGGAAAATGTGCAGACATAAAGAATTGTGTAATTTAAAATGTTCTAATAAACTGCATCACAAATAAGTATTAACAAGGCCTTTTCTCGCTGCTCTCCCTAGGCCAAGAGGCATAAAATGCTGCATGGATCTACTGCAACTTGCCAACATCACAGGTTAGGTTGAGGTATTCCAATTTTTGGTGAAAGGCGTTCTTAATATCATGGCGGTCTTATCGAATGCGGGCAAAATGCAGGGTAATTTTATTTGAAAATTATCCATGAGGGCTCACAGATATGCATGCAATGATGTGGCATAACCCACAAATGCACACGTGTCTGCACTCGGTTGCTTTGCTCCAACCGATAAAGCTTTCCTAAAGTGATCAAATATCCGTTGCTATGGAAAAGTCATATGAATTGTAATCTTTTATTGTGTGACGCAAAAGCGAAGCATTTCTTTTTATTTTACTTTTTCTACCACGTACCTGCCAGGTTACAGGAAGTATTGCATTCAATCAAAAAATTCGATATCGAGATTTCACCGGACCCCCTAAATAAAAAAAAAAAATTTGGAAAAAGGTCGGTGTTCGTACTGTGAACAGCATAACTAAAACACAAAATGCTGGATAAATAACAAACGTGGTTATAATTAAGTTCAGTATCTTCCAAAGGTACGACACGAAGATATGTATATCTTGTATTTTTTGGGAATAACAAGCGAAGTACTCTTCATTCAAAAGAATCTATACCTACTTATAAAGAGAGAAACCCTGTGTGTGTGTGTGGTAACCTCAAAAACCACTCCACCGATTTTGATAATTCTTTCACCATTGAAAAACCCAACTCGTTCTGACGAACATAGGACTATAAAACACCTTATAATTTAATTTCATACATTACTAAAAGATCAAAAAGGACTTACAAAGCCCTTTTACTTAAATACGAACACATTGGAGTTATAAACTAACATGCTTACGAAAAAGGCCTCCATTTTTAGCACATTTTTAGTTCAGAATGCAATGGAGTAGAAAAAATAGTTGTTACCTCACAGAGTATAAAAACAAAAGCCGGTTAGATTTTATTGCAAGGAAGGGATATAGATGGCCATGATGTAACACTTCAGCAAATGGAAGGCAACTTAAAAAGCGACAATCGATCCTGCATTGCATTTGTTTCCTTAACTGTCATTTATTAATACTGCAAATGTGAGTGCAATGAAACAATCTCATAACCTCAATTCTAGCTGTATGCACTGTGGTTTCTGGATGCCTAATCCGTCTATAATTCCCATGTTAGAAATTTTGCCCTTATTCCTTTGTTGTAATCAAGTACGTTAGCAGGGCATGCTAAATAACCGCAAAAAGAGAAAAAACTGTTAACATTAGAAATCAGTGAACCGCTATTTTATATTAACTAGATTATTTTTCTAGGTTTTCGTGGACTATGCGTAGAGTTCAATTGGTGATCTGGGAGTGCGGAATCTTATTTCGTTGTATATTTAAGTGAAAAATGCGTCGTTTTTATGTTATTAAATAACTAAGGGACTAAAAAGAAGGTACAAAGCTTTAAAATTTAACCTACTGTAATTATTATCTAAAAAATCTGATGTGTTATATTCACATGACATTCTCTACTCTTGTACAAACTATTTTTACAAACTCTTATTCTCCATCTATTTCATATTAATCGAGACAAACATTTGCAGAAACGATCTTTTGACATGCAAAGAGAATTACATTTTACACATAGCGACCAGTTCTAAAAATATTTGACTATCGCTTAAGGCGTACTATGTTCCCCTTGTTTTGTATTTACAAGGGCAATATAGAAATACAGTAGCCTTTAAGCATAGACATATCTCTTAATAGCTGGTTGCTATGTGCAGCACCATTCTGTTTGCAACAGATTAATACTCTTTGCATATTCCAAGACAAAAAAAAATGAATAACGAACTTCCATTTGAGAAAATAAGTATTGAAGAATTTAAGGGAATAACAAGCAATATCTCGAAAATGGTTCACTTATCAAAAGAAATGTATATGACATAAATTGTGTATTTTAACGCGATCTCATTTTTGCTGTAGTAACATTTTGTCTATCTCTTATGGTTTACCAGTTATGCAAAAGTCGCTCACAATGAAGAATACTTTTGGAGACATTCCCAGAAAAATCGAGATATACATTTCGTTTGTCATAAAAATATCTTAAACATATGGTATTTTAATCAAAATCGTTAGAGCCATTTTTGAGAAAATTCAAATTTTCGAAAAATGTTCCATGTAAAGGGTAATCTGGGGTGGGGGATTTTCTTGAAAAGCTTCGTGTCGCATCTCTGGAAGATACTGAACCTAAATACCAAGTTTGGTGTTTATCCGACTGGTTTCTGAGTTATGCTGTTCACAGACACACACGACATGTTTCCAAAAAGACTTTTTTGGATTCATGGGGTCTCAAAACATGCATTTCCGGTGAAATCTCGGTATGGAATTTTTGGGTGGAATACAATACTTCCCCTACTTACTCTACGTAGTAGAGAAAGTAAAAATTAGTCGACCATTCCGAACGAGGATTTTTCCTCCGCTAAAGTATACTTATAAGCTATGTCGCATTTTCAGAAGTTGGAAGCCTGACGGTGGGAGGTTAAGGAAGTCAGACATTCAGCCGATGTTTTAGATCCTTTTGCGTGAATATCCGGGAATTCTTCATCCGTTATTAGGAATAATTGGGACTGTACGAAATTGCGGCTACAAGGGGTAGGAGGACTCCAAACCGACTGCGCGGTGATTTTCCTGTCCGCGTCCTCGGCGCTCGTTGCCGTCTGCCGCTATCATACAAAGGCACGGATGAACCATACATTTTTAAAACTACTTTTAAGGACTTTACTTACCAACTTTATGAAAGGAGATGCTGAAACTGGCCACCGTCATTGTCCATAAATTTTTGGCACCTCTTTAGGAGACTATCAATCATCCGCCGTAGTTCACGTTGAGAAATTTCCTGGCGGATATTTTGTTTTAATTCTTCCAGGATGTGTGGGTTTATCTTATACACTTTATGTTTTAAGTTACCCCGGAGGGGAATTTTATGAACAATATTACCGGCTGCGCGGTGTTTTTCCACTGGGCGTGTGGAAATATGATAACGCACTGCTGCTATAAACAAAGTCACGCTGTTGTGGTTTTGCTGTGCAGTGTGAAGTGCAGTTTTGAGTTGACGGTGATGTGATGTAGTTCAGTTATTACAAGTTATTTATTATTTTGTCCTGTACTTAGAATGTATATTATGGCTCAGTATATGTTTTCTACTGCACAGCGTGTATTTATCTACGATTCGTATGTATTAACTCGGTCAGCTCGCCAAGTGAAAGTACGACTTGCAGAAAGATTTCCAGGTGTAAAAGTTCCAGGCCGTACAACAATCCATGAACTTTACAGTAAATTTCAGGCCACAGGAAGTGTTCAGGCTAAGAAATCTAAAATACTGCATTCGGTTCTTACCGAAGAAACATTAGACGACATCGGCCATGATGGATAGTTTCCTAAAGAGGTGCCAAAAATGTATGGACAACGACGGTGGCCAGTTTCAGCATTTCCTTTCGTAAAGTTGGTACGTAAACCTTTAAAAGTAGTTTTAAAAATGTTGTATGGTTTCATCAGCGCCTTTCTATGATAGCAACGGACGGCAACGAGCGCTGAGGGCGGACAGGAAAAACATCGCGGAGGCGGTTCGGAGTCTTTTGACTCATCCTGTACAATCATTTCATAAAAAAGGGGGAGGTAAATTAAATTAGTTGTCACTGGAGTTTAAACTCGTGTAAGCAAACTAGTTTTGTATAATTTTGTAAAACGGAGAAGCCACAAGAAGTGATAGACAAAAACGTACTACACAAAAATAGAGATCTCGTTAAAATACACAATTCATTTGAAATAACTTTTTTGTGGCATTAGCCTTTTCAGAGCTATCCGTTATTATTGGTTTTAACTTCTGAATACATTGGTCATTTCAAATAAAAGGTTGAGGTTATGCTGGCAAATAACCGTGATGGTTTGTAAAGAAGGCAATCTTCGATTGCGTAGGGCAGAATACTCCGATAGATCGATATGAGGAAGGAAGCTTCTCTACTTCAGTAATTATTTCTCGCTTCCTTTCCAGATTCAACAGAAGCACCTTCCCCTCGCGTCTAGTCGACAAAGACAAATCGATTGGCTTCCCCAGAGTCAGGGAGAGAATCAATAAGAGCATTCCCAAATAACCGACCACGCTATTGTGAAAGGATTTCGGCCTAACACATAAAAATCTTTAAAAGGTCGACGAACGCGAACTTGGAAGCAAAACACGGATTTCCTTTGTCAAACAGGAAATACGCTTCAAACTTAGAGCGACAATTGCCAGGGCCTTTCATGTGGTTTTTCTGGGAGAACTTTTGGTTATCTCGGTGTTGCGTATGAAACAAAGGGACGATAACAAGTGCAGGAAAGTACAGCATGGTTGGCTCACTTTTAATGACGTTTCTGTAAATAGGACCTTAAAGAAGATTGAAGGGTTGAAGTAGATTGTATCCTTACGTTATTTGTACCACGCTTTGGGTGTCAATTTGAAGTAGGTTGTAATTTGGCTGTTTCTTTAAATATTATATATTTA
The DNA here is from genome assembly GCA_030765065.1 of Deroplatys truncata. Classification (NCBI taxonomy): domain Eukaryota; kingdom Metazoa; phylum Arthropoda; class Insecta; order Mantodea; family Mantidae; genus Deroplatys; species Deroplatys truncata. The sequence continues at coordinate 297,406,507 of CM060975.1, read as the reverse complement.
TGTTTGCCTCGGCTGCGTCAGTATTATGGTTAGAGACATATTTCTCTTTGCAGGGTTGTGGTGCGACAAGAATGTAGGCTTACACGATTATAATTTTACTACACTCCCTTTATTAATGCTTGAAACGATTTAAATAACACTTCACTGATATAGAGAGAGTTGTGAGATTTTTTTATTAATTACTTGCACTTTTTAACACGTAAATTATTTTCGTCTCACTCTGAATACGTATTAGATTTCTCGAAAACGCATTTCGCGTCCGGTTAGGAACACTGTCTGCAAGCAACGCGTCCAGTTATGAGCGCTGTCTACAAGCAAATGAATTGATTTCTACCACCTAAATTGGTAAATTTCTGTATTTCAAGTCTCTGATTGGCTTTTCCTGGCTGTTGATTGGCTATTTATTAAACTGGCTCAAAATTTACATTATTGTAGCTCCAATAATGACTAGTAGCATTTAAACTTTCAAATTCATTATTTCCTCAAGGATGGTGGCAACGAATGATAAATAAATACACGTACCTTCCTTAAGACTTGTGTTACAGTTTTAATATTTACACATGTCTTGCAGTATATATGGAAGAATGATGAAATGTAGCCTAGTGGGTAATGGGGCTCATCTAGGTGTAAAACAAAGAAGCCCCATCCAAGGCAACAATTTATAGTTGGTACTGCGAATTCAAGAAAGTTCGGTTTTTTACTTTCTCTACTACGTACAGTAAGTAGGGGAAGTATTGTATTGCACCCAAAAACTCGATACCGAGATTTCACCAGAAATACATGTTTTGAGACCCCCTGAATCCAAAAAAAAGCATTTTTGGAAACATGTCCATGTGTCTGTCTGTCTGTGAAAAGCATAACTCAGAAACGATCAGTCGGATAAACACCAAACTTGGTATTAGGTTTCGGTATCTTCCAGAGATGCGACACGAAGGTTTTCAAGAAAATCCTCCCAACCCAGATTACCCTTTACATGGAACATTTTTCTGAAGATTTTAATTTTCTCAAAATGGCTCTAACGATATTGATTAAAATATCATATGTTTTTAAGATATTTTCATGACAAATGAAATGTATATCTCGAATTTTCTGGAAATGTCTCCAAAAGTATTCTTCATTGTGAACGACTTTTGCATAACTGGTAAACCATAAGAGATAGACAAAATTTTACCACACAAAAAATGTAGATCGCGTTAAAATACACAATTTATGTCATATACATTGTTGTTGAGTGAACCATTTTTCTCAAATGGGAATTCGTTATTCATTTTTTTTACGTACTGGACATGCAAAGAGAATGGAATGCGCCACATAGCAACCAGCTCTTAAAATATTTGACTATAGCTTAAAGCCTACCAATTCCCCTTGCATCTACAAGAAAATTAGCAATAAGATTAACATCTCGATTAACATGAAGCATATGGAGAATAAGCGTTTGTAAAAATATTTTGTACAAGAGTACAGAAAGTCATGCGATTTTTCTTAGTCGTGAAATTCGTGAAGAGGCTCAAGAACTGCTGTTACTGATGAAAATACTGTTGCTTGAAGAACATCGACGGACATCCTATGAATTTATTCGGGCGGCATTGGGTAGAGGTATGAGTCAAATCCAAAACATTTTATATCAACAGTTAGACGTGAGAAAACTTTGTTATCGATAGATTCCACATGAACTGACTCAAAATCAAAAACAATGCACTGAATGGTGCAGAGAAACTCTGGAAAAATTCCAAAGCGGCACTTCAAATTTGGTTTGGAATATCGTTACTGGTAATGGAAAATAAATCTGCTCAATGGGTCATTCCAACAGAACCTAGGTCTGCAAAAGACCGACGAATTCGCAGTGCTTATAAGAAGATGGTTGCTGGTTTTTTCTGAAACGGGCCATATTGCTATATAGCTATCCATGTTCCTTTTGTATCTATAAGGAAATGAGTAATGTAGCTATTTCCGGAAAGGTTTTTATCGCGATTTGAAGTAGTCAGAAAAATAAACTTTCGTAAGAATGGTTTGTATACCCACTAATAAACGAATGCAGGGTATAGAACGTCAGTGATGTAACAGATCAGAAACTTTTTTTTAAAGGATTGTAAATACGAAGTTGTAGGGAAGAGAGAAGCCTTGCGAGGGATACGCATGGTTTTCTCTTACGTTACTACAATGTTATTCTATTCTCACGTGGCACGATTTCTTTAGATAAAAGTATGTCGCCCACACAAATGAACGATCACATGTTAGTTGCCAGACAAAGAAACATGAGTCATGATGATCAACCTCGTGATTTTGTTTACACAGAACTGCGATACCGTGCCATGCCAGAGGGCGACTGGATGGTCCATCATGGCTGCCACAATCACAAATTTAATGTTGATTTCAATACACCTCTTTGTGAAGAATCATCTTGGCTGCTTCTGGTAAACAATCATTGTTACTATTGGAAAGGCGGAATCAAGCTGAAGGGGAATTGGTAGGCTTTAAGCGATAGTCAAATGTTTTAAGAGCTGGTTCCTATGTCGAGTAATCCATTCTCTTTGCATGTCCAGGACAGAAAAAAATGAATAACGAATTCCCATTTGAGAAAAAGTATTGGAACATATAAGGGAATAACAAGCAATATCTCGAAAATAGTTCACTCAACAACAATAAATGTATATAACATAAATTGTGTATTTTAACGCGATCTACATTTTTTGTGTAGTAAAATTTTGTCTATCTCTTATGCAAAAGTCGTTCTCAATGAAGTATACTTTTGGAGATATTCCCAGAAAATTCATTTGTCATGAAAATATCTGAAACATATGATATTTTAATCAGCCATTAAAATTTTCGAAAAATGTTCCATGTAAAGGGTAATCTGGGGTGGGGGGATTTTCTTGAAAACCTTCGTGTCGCATCTCAGGAAGATACTGAAACTAAATACCAAGTTTGGTGTTTATCCGACTGTTCGTTTCTGAGTTATGCTGTTTACAGACAGACACACAGACACACACACACACGGACATGTTTTCAAAAATGCTTTTTTAGGATTCAGGGGGTCTCAAAACATGTATTTCCGGTGAAATCTCGGTATCGAATTTTTGGGTGGAATACAATACTTCCCCTACTTACTATACGTAGTAGGGAAAGTAAAAATCTGATGTGTTACACTCACATGAGTTTCTCTACTCTTGTACAAACTATTTTTACAAACGCTTATTCTCCATCTACTTCATGTTAATCGAGATAAACATTTGCAGAGTCTATCTTATTGCTAATTTTCTTGTAGATGTAAGGGGAATATATCTTTACAAGGGCAATATAGAAATACAGTAACCTTTAAGCATATACATATCTCTTAATAGCTGGATGCTAGGTGCAGCACCATTCCCTTTGCCACAGATTAATACTCTTTGCATATCAAAGACAAAAAAATGAATAACGATATCCCTTTTAAGAAAATAAGTATTGAAAAATTTAAGAGAATAACAAGCAATATCTCGAAAATGGTTCACTCAACAAAAAAAAAAAAATGTATATGACATAAATTGTGTATTTTAACGCGATCTACATTTTTTGTGTAGTAAAACTTTGTCTATCTCTTATGGTTTACCAGTTATGCAAACGTCGTTCGCAATGAAGAATACTTTTGGAGATATACATTTCATTTGTCATGACAATATCTTAAACCTATGATATTTTAATCAAAATCGTTAGAGCCATTTGTGAGAAAAAAATTTTTTTTTAAAGATTCCATGTATGGTTAGTTTGGGGTGCGGAGATTTTCTTGTAAATATTGATATAGCATCTTTGGAAGGTACTGAACTTAAATAGAAGTTTGGCATTTATAGGATTCTTCGTTTTTTATTATGCCGTTCACAGGACACATATATGCAGCATATGCAGTTTTTTAAATGCTTTTGGGGGAGTCAGAGGGCTTCAAAACATGTAAAGCATTTTAGGTGAAATCTCTTTATCGGATTTTTGGGTGGAATAAAATATACTTCAATTTAAGTACGTAGCAGACAAAGAAAAAAATACTGAAACGGCCATCGCATTATGTTCTTGTGAGGCCTTAGCTCACAGATGATACATTACTTTTGGGAAAATGTTTTCAGGATTTGAAAATTTTGAACCAATATGTGTCATAAGGCTGTATTGGTTGCTAAAGGTAACAAAATAAGCCTATAGACTGAAGTGTATCCAAAGTAAACTGCCGGAAAACTATCGGAATGGATAGGACAAGATGAGGCAGTATTTTTAACACTTACAGATTTCAGTCTAATTATATAATATATAAATCTAATAACAGCCCGTCTTAAAGCAATATGTGTATGTAATAAGATATAAAAAGTGTATATTACAGTCATTGTATATATTAATATTATTGTATACATGTTCAATAATGTTATGTGAATATATTAGGTAATTTAATAATGTAGGAGCTGTGAGAATATTAGGTTAAAAGTTGCTAACAATGAGGTAACCTTGAGGCAACAATGAATTTGAAAGTTTAAATGTACTAGCCATTATTGGAGCAAAAATAATGTAAATTTTGAGACAGTTTAGCCAATCAACAACCAGAAAAAGCTTCAGTTAAATGAAAGTATTCTATTACATTAGGAATAGCCAATCAGAGACTAGAAATACAGAAATTTACAAGTTTAGGCGGTTGAAATCAATTCAGTTGGTTGCAGACAGCGTTACTAACCAGACGCAAAAAGTGTCAAGAGATTTAATACGTATTCGTGTGAGACGAAAAATAGCTTACGTGTTAAAAAGTGCAAGTAATTAATTAAAGAATCTCACAGCTCTCTCTATATCAGTGAGTGTTATTTAAATCGTGTCAAGCATTAATAAAAGGAGTGAAGTAAAATTATAATCTGTGTAAGCCTACATTCTTAGTCGCACCACAACCCTGCCAAGACATCCATGTCTCTAAAATAAATACTGACGCAGCCGAGGCAAACATAAATATTAAATATTTAAAGAAACAGTAAAATTACAAAGTCAATATTAGTTTTTTAAACTTGGGGCAAAGTCCACCTGAAAGTACATTTGGGGCGAAGGCTACCGGAAACTGTTTACCATACGTGCGGTTGCAACTACTACAAGTTCGGCTCCCCAACAATTGAAATATAATACAACCCCTTCAATAAAAACTAGTTCCAATTGACGCCTAAAGCGTGGTAAAAATAACGTAACAAACCATCTTATCAAAGACAACGTCTTACCGAGGCGGTAACATCTGTCGTCCGCATTCGGGATGTCCCAGGTTCAAACCCCGTGGGCCGACCAATTTGACTGGATGTTTTCGTGGTTTCCCTCAATCCCAAGGTAAAAACTGGATTGGATATTTAATACTGCGATCCAAATTTCAATCTTGAGTCAAAAACAATAAATGAAAATTGATGGCAATAACGTATACTCTGCCGTCTATGCATAATGGAAGCAGGTAAACTGAACGGCACCCTAATGCGATTTGCCCGGCACGTGTAGAAGCAGTTGCTTAGCAATAAGGCCTCTGTGAACACGTGTGGAAACTGCCATCTGTCCATTGCATATTGAAGCAGAGGTACAGTTGCCTAGCACTAAGGGCTCTGTGGAACGTCGAAGCAAGATGGTATAGTACAGTGATGAGACCTAAGGCTAACTGTACGCCACACCCAGCCACGTCGTATCTCCTAGCAGATCCGTCGCGATATGACCACATAGTTAAAGCGAGAGAGAGAGAGAGAGAGAGAAGTTTTAAACGTTTAAAATGGAACTAAAAGAACGGATCGGGCATTAGATGATGACATCTTTAATAACTGCCTTGCACCAGCTCATTTCGTCAGCTTGGGTAAACGTTAGCACCGTGTCTACGTGAGACAAAACATCCTGTTCATCATAAACAGTATGTCGGTCATGTTGTTTGTTATCTCCGAGTAACAGTAAACATGTACATTTTCCAGGTTAGGAAGCAATTCAGTTATTTTTAGATAACAACGGTGCTTTCCAAGAATCAGTGATTCTCTACGCAATGGGCATTACAGCACGTTGAAAAAGGACATTGAGTGAGCCATAAGGTATTGAGGGTACCCTGTACAGCCTAATTACAATTTTATCACACATTTGTTCTACATAATTATACGAGACAAGTGATTTTGGCGGTACTTTGCACTTTACTTCCAAGAATATAATTTTAAAAAATGAAAAATCTGGTTTTACATTAAAATGACATTCTCCGCTCACTATAATTATTTTAAACAGGATCTTTTATAAGGAATTCAAATAAAGCAACGTGACAAATTTAATATTTTGAACCTAATAGTTTACAAAAAAGAAACAACATTTTCAGCAATTATTGTTCAGGTGTGACATTTTAAATAGTAATATAAATTTTTTCACAAATAATATTATTTGTGCTTTAAATTTCATGCAGATATCGTTAATAGTTTTTGAAAAAACAAAATATTTTACCTTTATTATGCAAATTAATCGCAATTTTGAAGAAAAAAATCTATCACATTATTCAAATATTAATACAAAAACTACAATACAACCTTTTTCACTCCTCTAGTGGATACAAAAGGTTAAACCCTTAAATATAATCTTTGTATCAATTTATTCTCAGTGATCGAATTACTTATGTCATACATTGAGGAATCGGACGAAAATCCATATTCAAAATTTTACTTTCTCTACTACGTATAGTAAGTAGGGGAAGTATTGTATTCCACCCAAAAGGGTGACTGAAGGTTTTTCCGTGGTTTGCCTCGGTCGCTAGACGAATGTTGGGTTGGATAATTTGACCCGAGAAGTTTCCCAACATCCCTTTTAGCACTACGTTTAATTTCCTCCTTAGCCGCCATACCAGGCATTGGGCTGATCACCCAATCTGGATATGCTATGGTCCAGAGTTTGTTTGATCCTCAACAGGCTACTGACCCAAGACGTCGGGCTGATCACTTATCCTGGATATGCTATGATCCAGAGTTTGCTTGCTCCTCGACAGGCTACTGACCCAAGGTATTGGGCTGATCACCCAATCTGGATATGCTATGATCCAGAGTTTGTTTGATCCTCAACAGGCTACTGACCCAAGACGTTGGGCTGATCACCCAATCTGGATGTGCTATAATCCAGAGTTTGCTTGCTCTTCGACAGGCTACTGACACAAGCTATTGGGCTGATCACTCATCCTGGATATACTATGATCCAGAGTTTGTTTGCTCCTCGACAGGCTACTGACCCAAGACGTTGGGCTGATCACTCATCCTGGATATATTATGATCCAGAGTTTGCTTGCTCCTCGACAGGCTACTGACACAAGGTATTGGGTTGATCACCCATCCTGGATATGCTATGATCCAGAATTTGTTTGCTCCTCGGCAGACTAGTGACCTAAGGCATTGGGCTGATCACCTAAACTGGATGTCCTATGATCCAGAGTTTGCTTGCTTATTGACAGCCTACTGGCCCAAGGCACTGGCTTGTAAGTACTCCAAAGAGGAGGGAATCAGTTAAAGAAGAATAAATTAGCTATTTCTGAAACGCAGTTCGTTTAAATTTTCCCAGGATTTTAATTAAGACACTTTGATATCGTAAGAAATCGAGATGGCTCCGCGGTAAAGTGTGAGGCTCACATGCGGGAGATACCGAGTTCGATTCCCATCGGGCCAGCCACTCTATGAGGTTTTTCGTGGTTTCCCCGGATCAGTAGGTGAATGCTGGGTTGGTCCCCCTTCTACCACGAATGTCCTTCCATCCTTTCTTCCATTTCCCTCATCTGTTTCAGGGTTGAAGGGCCAGACGAGGGTAGTTGGTGTGTTGTGTCAGGACGGTGAAATCTGTCCTATGGAAAGATTTCTCCCTGGCGCTTAGCGGAACTGCTGGGGCCCTCTTCTTTACTGGGAGCTATCTCGTCTACTCGGGACCCCCAGGGTGCAGGTGGCTGAAGCAGAATTAGCCGGCTTCAGGAGTGGTGAAATGCTGAAGCTTTGGGGACCCCGTTCTGCCCACATCGTCGTCCGTCCGGATCTCCTTTCGCGTCTCCCTAATGGTAAGTGATCGCTCTTCAGTTCCCATAAGCTCAAGCAAAGAGTATTAATGTCCTGGTTAGTATAAAACAAGTAAGGGTTGTTTCTTCCGGTGAATGTTTATTGTGATTGCCGGAAAATAGAGCAAAGAGTGAGACTTGAATTTCTAGACTGAAAACAATTGATAACTGACAGATGTGATCGTTTCATATAAACTTTTTTTGTAGTTTAAGTAATGCTGGCGTGTAGACGAAATAGTAAAGCTGTTATTAAAGTTCAAGATCGTGTGCTCAACGCCAGCAGACCTAGAGGGTGAAGAGTGAACTCGGCACGAAAGCGTATCCTAAAGCGATGTTTAAACACACACCTGACACGTGAAAGGCGGATGACCACAAAATGGACTTGTGTACAATAGCCGAGGCGAGATGTAAGGAGGTCATCACGAGGATGATGTTCGGGTAGTATACGTCCTCGTTCAGCTACTGTACAGCCGGTGGTGAACCGGTCCTCCCTGTTCACTGGAGCTGAAACCACGCCTCGTGTACATCAGATGTTATCACAACAGCATTAGCATTACCTGCCATCCATCACACTTCTTGTTTGCTGATAATGGTTTGCTGCCTCCAGGAATCAGTGCATATTTTATTTAAATTAAAGAATACAGGCACAAGGATCGCCAACACAGTGTTGCCATGTGTGCCAAATTAAAAGCAGATTTGATTTCGAAAAAAATCACATGACTTTCTCTACTCTTGTACAACTATTTTTACAAACGCTTATTCTCCATATGCTTCATGTTAATCAAGATGTTAATCTTATTGCTAATTTTCTTGTAGGTGCAAGGGGAATATGGTAGTATTTAAGCGATAGTCAAATATTTTAAGAGCTGGTTGCTATGTGGAGTATTCCATTCTCTTTGTATGTCCAGTACATAAGCATTGGAAAATTTAAGGGAATAACAAGCAATATCTCAAAAATGGCTCACTCAACAAAAAAAATGTATATGACATAAATTGTGTATTTTAACGCGATCTACATTTTTTGTGTAGTAAAATTTTGTCTATCTCTTATGGTTTACCAGTTATGCAAAAGTCGTTCACAATCAAGAATACTTTTGGAGACATTCCCAGAAAATTCGAGATATACATTTCATTTGTCATAAAAATATCTTAAACCTACGATATTTTAATCAAAATCGTTAGAGCCATTTTTAAGAAGATTAAAATTTTCGAAAAATGTACCATGGGGGGATTTTGTTGAAAACCTTCGTATCGCATCTCTTGAAGATACTGAACCTAAATACCAAGTTTGGTGTTTATCCGACTGTTCGTTTCTGAGTTATGCTGTTCACAGACACACACACACATGGACATGTTTCCAAAAATGCTTTTTCTTTGGATTCAGGGGGTGTCAAAACATGTATTTCCGGTGAAATCTCGGTATCGAATTTTTGGGTGGAATACAATACTTCCCCTACTTACTATACGTTTAACCGAAATCGTTATACTTTTTAGAAAACCAAAAATATCGAAACTTTTTCCAAGTAACTTAGTTTTGAGTTATGGATATCGAATATTTGGGTCCAGTGCAATACCTCCTCTACCTACTACGTACGTAGCGGAAAAACTAATAGTAACGTGCACATAGACAGTATTGAAGCATAAGCGCAAACCCACAGAACAACGGACAATCATATTATGAGTTTTTGTGTCCTACTATATTAGCTAAAGAATACTCAAGAAAGCTCCACGTCTTCTTTGCCTATCCGTAGCGCCCAACATGCCCTTAAACCTCTATTCGAGGCGGTATAGCATCGTGATATTTCCCCTTCCATACTTACACCTTGCCAAGATGTGTACTCATAGTGATTTATCACGGTAGGCATTGTTAGGATTTTTCTTAAGGGAAGGAAAAAATAATTTCATACACGCTTACTGTTATCTCCTATTTGCTTATTAAAATATAATAGTTCTTTGACACCAGAGTTCCCAACATTTCACAATTCCTGTGCCCCTTTTCAGTTATTAGACTACACATTCTTTTAAAAAATTGAGATAATTAAATGAAAATATTACTGCAATGTTTAAACTAATGCTTACATTAACTATTTTAACATAAACCTTGACGTATATGGATGAAACAAGTATGTTGTGATGCAAATTTGGTAAGTGCATTTTACAGAACAAGGAAGAAGTTTCAAAATACCAGACGAAGTAGAGTGTTTTCACCTCCCGAGTTTCTGCAAAGCATAATGCACACTATCTTTTTATCGACGAAAGTAATAGAAATATTTACGCGAAAATAGAATTAATTATTATCAGCTGTTCTAACACAATATCAAGTTTGCACCGCCAACTTTAATGGGAACTGATGATAGATTAGTCTCGCCTGGTGGTGTTGACCAAGCCCAGCCAACAACTGAAGGCGAGATGGATGCTTGCGCTTAAAGAGTTATATTTAAATGCTGTATGAATTAAATCGTAGGTAAATGTTAGCAAATAAAGGAAAGTGAACACGGTAAGACTTAAATGGTAACATTCAACTATGAGGCAGTATTTTTAACATTTAAATGATTTCAGTCTAATTATATAATATGTAAATTCAATAACAGCCCGCCTTAAAGCAATATGTGTATGCAACAATATATAGAAAAATGTATGTTACAGTCACTGTATATGTTTATATTATTGTATACATGTAATAATGTTATGTGAATGTATTACGTAATTTAATAATATAGGAACTGTGAGAATAATAGGTTAAACGTTCTAACAATGAGGTAACCTTGAGGCAATAATGAATTTGAAAGTTTAACAATACTACTTGTAATTCTTGGAAACACTAATGTAATTTTTGTGACAGTTTATAAAATAGCCAATTAACAACCAGAAAAAGCTTTAGTTAAATGAAGGTATTCTATTGGATTAGAATTAGCCAATCAGAAACTAAAATGAAGCAAAATTTACAAATTCAGAACTCAGTTGCTTGTAGACAGTGCTCCTAACTGTACGCGAGATGCGTCCTCGAGTAATTTAACACGTATTTTGTGTAAGACAAAAATAGTTTACGTATTAAAAAGTGCAAGTAATTAATAAAAAAATCTCACATATCTCTCTCTCTCTCTCTCTCTCTATATATATATATATATATATATATATATATATATATATATCTCAGTGAAGTGTTATTTAAATCGTGTCAAGCATTAATAAAAGGAGTGAAGTAAAATTATAATCTGTGTAAGCCTACATTCTTCAGTCGCACCACTCCGTGCTAAGACACTCATGTCTCTAAAAAAAATATAAATACTGATGCAGCCGAGGCTAACATAAATATATAATATTTAATAGAAAGTCAAAGTTACAAAGTTATTATTTTTTAAACATTTGGGGCAAAGCTCACCGGAAAGCACGATTTTTTGAGGGCGAAGGCTACCGGAAACTTTTTACCATACGTGCAGTTGCAACTACTTCAAGTTCGGCTCCCCAACAGTCGAAATACAATACAACTCCTCTTAAAATCCCCCTTCCTCAACTATCAAATATGATTATATTCCATGTCTGAACAATAAGTATGCATGTCAATACTTGGAGGATTAAATACTTTTATTAGCATCTGCGGTAGAAGTGTAAAACGGTCCAAGTGTAGCAATTTCAACTTTCCACGCATGATAGACAGCATGAGCGGGAAGTGGGTTGAAAAACAACAGTGTCGTCGAAAAAAAATTAAAAGTGAAATACGTATATAAATATACTTGCAACTAATTTATTTCCACCCATACTAATTTAGTTGAAAAGTTAAAAAAAAAAAAAAATTGAATTCAAACGTACAGGAACAATCCTTCTCTTGAAACTGTACAATATGATGATGATGATAATAATAATAATAATAATAATAATAATAATAATAATAATAATAATAGCACATGTAGTGCTGTACTATGTGACTGGGGATTCTATTTGGGAGTATCTAAGTAAGGCATTTTGAAGCGTGGAAGATGTGGGTTCGAATCTGCTTTAAGCAGGCGAGTGTTCGCTTTATTGTGGACATGTCTGCACGCAAGGGCAGGCAGACCAAGTCGGAAAACCAGAAGAAATCTCAGAAAAGACTGAACCAAAGAGAAATGTGTATTAAAAATGCTAATAACAATAGTTAATCAATGAATACTAGGCAACACCAGGTGATTGTTTTGAACATGTGTTGGGAATATGTTAGGAACCTGAAGATAATTCAGCCCTTTAGTGGCTAACGAAAGATTCTCAATTTTCCTCTAAAATTACACAGGAGACTTTAATTTAACTCTTTCTACCTCCCATTCACATTTAAAACATACATTCTTTTACACTCCTCATTTACTTTGAAAATTCCTTCTATTTTCCATAAACATGAGTACAATGGGGAGAGGAAATGAGGAAGAATACAGTAAGATTGTATGTTGGTCAAACTTGCACTTACACCGTATTTGGATGTTGACCAGAAACAGGTGTAAATCTGAATTAAGGCTTGGATAGTTTCACCAGGAGGATCGAAATCGAGTCCCTTCCGTTCCACTTTCCTTCACTCGCCTCAACATGGCTATGACCGTGGCGTTAACAATTCGCAACCCACTTTTCCTTGCTAAATTACCACGTGTGTATGTTCATTAAATTGCTCCAGAGGGAAAAGGCGTTAGAACTTGGGAGATACTAAATACAGTATAACTCGGTTATACGCTGCCAAAGGGAGACGGCTAAAATAATGCATAAATGAGAAAACGTAAAAATTAATTTTCTTACAGAAAAGAAATTGTTTTATTAGATTATTACTAAAATTAATTACGAGGGTAATTCAGAAAGTCCCAGACGCTTTGAAATAAACAATTAACAAAATGCAAATATCAACGTTTATTATCTGCATTTGAAAGGTACACTCTTAAACTATTTTTCCACATAATCGCCATTCAAATTGAGGCATTTATCATAACGTGGCACAAGTTTTTCAATAATTTTTTTTTGAATTTTTCAAATTAATTTTTCTAATTAATTCCATTAATTGACCTAATAGTGGTTAAAACTATAAATCCCGGCACTTAAAGTACTTACAGCATTATAAATCGCCATTGGGGTATGTCATCTCAATTCAATTTGAGATCTCCTTGTGGTTTACAGGGAAAAATGCGAGTCAGTTGGGGAATTTAATGACATGTCCGTGTGTGTGTCTGTCTGTGAACAGTATAACTCAGAAACGAACAATCGGATAAACACCAAACTTGGTATTTAGGTTTAGTATCTTCCAGAGATGCGACACGAAGGTTTTCAAGAAAATCCCCCCACTCCGGATTACCCTTTACATGTAACATTTTTCGAAAATTTTAATTTTCTCAAAAATGACTAACGATTTTGATTTAAATATCATATGTTTAAGATATTTTCATGACAAATGAAATGCATATCTTGAATTTTCTGGGAATGTCTCCAAAAGTATTCTTCATTGTGAACGTCTTTTGCATAACTGGTAAACCATAAGAGATAGACAAAATTTTACTGCACAAAAAATGTAGATCGCGGTAAAATACACAATTTATGTCATATACATTTTTGTTGTTGAGTGAAACATTTTCGAGATATTGCTTGTTATTCCCTTAAATTTTCCAATATACTTTCTTCTCAAATTCGTTATTCATTTTTTTTATGTCCTGGACAGGCAAAGAGAATGGAATGCGCCACATAGCAACCAGCGGTTATAAGATTTGACTATCGTTTAAAGCCTACCCTATTTCCCTTGCATCTACAAGAAATTTAACAATAAGATTAACATCTCGATTAACATGAAGCATATGGAGAATAAGCGTTTGTAAAAATAGTTTGTACAAGAGTAGAGAAATTCATGTGAGTGTAACACATCAGAGTTTTTTACCTACTACGTTTTAATCCAAATAAATCATTGTATAAACAGCTACATTACACATTTCGTTATAGAGACAAAGGGAACAGCGATAGTCAAATGTTTAACAACTGCACGCTATATGGTGGACTTTAAATTCCATACTGTCTCCATGCAATCGCGAGAAACAACTGAACGTCAACAGGAGTTTAAAAGAAAGACAAGTACTGGAGAATTCGAACCATTAATAGCGGATATCCTAGTAATGGCTTATGCCAAAAATAGTTATTTGAAATAAATTGTGTTTTAAAGAGATCTAGATTTTTTGTGCAGTGCGTTTTGGTCTATCGCTTAACGATTACCAGTTATACAAGATTATACAAAATTCGTTTTGAATGAAGAGGACTTCTTAGGCTATTCCCAGAAAATTCAAGGCATATATTTTTATTTTTCATGTAAAAACCTTTAATATATGGTATTTTAATCAAAATCATTCGAGCTATTATTGCGAAAATCACAACTTAGTTGGGGTGGAGGGATTTTCTTGAAAATCTTCTTGTCGAATCTTTGGAAGATAATGAACTTAAATACCAATTTAGGTATTTATTCGACCTTTTCGTTTTTGAGTTATGCTGTTCAGACATACACGTAGCTTTTTTCTAAAAATGCTTTGGGGGGGTCAGGGAAGCTCTAAACGTGTATTTCCGGTGAACTCTCGGCATCAAAATTGTTGTGGAATGCATTACTTCCCCTATTTCCTACACTTAAGTATAGTAAAGAAAGTAAAATCTGAGGCAGTATTTTTTAACACTTGAATAATTGCAATTAAATTATATTATATGTAAATTCAATAACAGCCCGCCTTGAAGCAATATGTATGTAATAATTTTTAAAATATATGTAACAGTCATTGCAAATGCTTATATTATTGTAAACATGTTTTATAATGTTATGTGAACGCATTACGTAATTTAATAATGTAAGAGCTGTGAGAATAATAAGTTTAAAGTTGCTAACAATGAGGTAACTTTGAGACAAGAATGAGTTTGAGAGTTTAAATGTTACTAGTCATGATTAGAGCAACGATAATGTAAATTTTGTGCCAATCAACAGCCAGAAAAAGCTTAGTAAAATGCAGGTATTCTATTGGACTAGGGTTAGCCAATCAGAGACTTGGAATACAAAAGTTTGCGGGTTTATACGGTTGAAATATGTTCAGTTGCTGGCAGACCTTGGTAGTGACCGGATGGAAGATGTGTTCTCTAAAGAAATATTACGTATTCGTGTGTAACAAAAATTATGTATACGCGATAACAAAGTGCCGTATTAAATAAAAGAATCTCACAGCTCTTGATATCAGTGTAGTGCTATTTAATTTGTGTCAAGGATTAATAAAAAGAAGTGAATTTAAAACTTAAATCTGTGTAAGCCTACATTCTTGTCGCACCATGCCCTGATTAAGAGAAACGTGACTCTAAAGCAATACTGAAGCAGCCGAGGCAAACATAAACCTAAATAGTTAAAGAAGCAGTTTAATAACAAAGTTAATAAATATTTATAAACTTGGAGCGTAACAACAAAAAAATACATCTTCAAAAATCGGCTTCTCATACGTAGCAGCATATTACGTAACAAACAAACGTGGCACTACATTACGTAAACAACAACTTTAAATTGGTTTCCCAAGTGTAAAAATAAATAAACAACAATTCAAAAATAAACTACAACAGTTGAAGAGCAATACTACTTCAAGTTGGCTCCCATAGTGGGACAGTTAAACTAAAGCAACTACCTTCTTCAAATCGGATTCATATTATTATAAATGAAACCTTGAAAAACAACCTGCAGAAATTTCAGGAACATAGCTCTAAAGTCTACCAGAAATCTTTAAAAAAAAAAAAAAAACTCATGGAGAAGGTATATCTTACCTTAAATGCTTAACTACTATCTGGTTTAAGCTAATAATGAATTTTCTGTAGAGTTCCTGGTTGGCACTATTTGAAACGAACCAGCACATTAAAGGCCATTTTCTGGTCAGTTGAAACTACAGTTTGATGGGTGATAACCGCCATCACTTTTTTTGAAGGCACAACACACACACAAGGTAGAGTTTCTCCGTTAGGGGTACACGTTCGTTCACTGGCTGCTTGACCTGCAGATGCTGTCTTGTTTACCTTAAGAGGAGAGTGCTGGTTACCGGCTTCTTCTTCCGCAGTTCGAACCTCTGACCTCTTCACCTCCGAGGCTGGCACGAGACTGTCGGATCCCACAGATAATGCAGGGTTTAATATCAGTACGTCACAACTCTGTTTCTAGGTTATTTCCTCTATTGTCTCGCCAGTTATGTTTTATTACTCAGGTATCTTCAATGTCGTCGTCCTCTTAGATGGAGTTAGTTCGTTTTTGAACCAAGTTGTCACAAGTCCCGGGTACAAACAGGATGACATAATTGGAAAATTTAAGGGAATAACAAGCTATATCTCGAAAATGGTTAACTCAACAAAAAATGTTTATGACATAAATTGTGTATTTTAACGCGATCTACATGTTTTGTGTAGTAAAATTTTGTCTATCTCTTATGGTTTACCAGTTATGCAAAAGTCGTTCACAATGAAGAATAGTTTTGAAGACATTCCCAGAGAATTCAAGATATACATTTTGTTTGTCATGAAAGTATCTTAAATATACGATATTTTAATCAAAATCGTTAGCGCCATCTTTGAGAATATTAAAATTTTCGAAAAATGTTCCATGTAAAGCGTAATCCGGGGTGGGGGATTTTCTTAAAAACCTTTGTGTCGCATCTCTGGAAGATACTGAAGCTAAATACCAAGTTTGGTGTTTATCCGACTGTTCGTTTCTGAGTTATGCTGTTCACAGACACACACACGGACATGTTTCCAAAAATGATGTTTTTGGATTCAGGGGGTCTCAAAACATGTATTTCCGGCTAAATCTCGGTATCGAATTTTTGGCTGGAGTACAATACTTCCCTTCCTTACTATGCGTAGTAGAGAAAGTAAAATTACTAAGTTCTTTCCCAGTCCCAGTGTTTTGCATACTGAAGATAAGTTTGCCTATGTTCATTCATTTTCCTGCCATTCATTTCTTGATTCACTACTATCAAAAATCATCCTTGGAGAAGGAAGAAACAAGTAGTGACTATTACATACCTCATTTTTAAGTTCTTTTCTAAGCAATATATACCCAACTAAAAATGTTTTGGTGATTATTAATTTCGAAGTAACTGATGTCATATGGTATACTAATATTATATAGAACTGAATACATTTCGTTCAATAAATAAGCATCAAAATGCATGGAGACCAAACATGAAACAATTAAACGACTCCACAATTTAAATTTATTGGTGAAATAATTCAGGAATAGCAATCGAAACATTTTCAGCATCTATTATAAGGTAAGGATTTTGGTAGGCCTCTGCTGGCGTAATTTCCCCGGCGACTGCAGGCTGTCTCGCGCAGTAGAGAGATGCCGCGAGTGGATTCGAATATAATTTAACTACTCTATAGATTTAACACAATGCACACGAGCTAAAAGCTTTAGATTGTCGCGCTGGTGACCAACTTTGGTTTCGAAGTCCAATCACATGGCAATTACCCTTTGTATTTGCACACGTTTAATAACTCGATTAGGTTTGATTAGGTTTTACTTTTCATCATGTCTTTTTACATGATTAATTTCTCATGGCGCTTGCGTTATCTGTTCACAGTACAAATCTCATACTTTCAATTTATCGCAATTCGTTGTAAAGTTAACCTATACTATACGTTATATTGACAGCCTTCAGCTTGAACTAAAACGTTATTCTTTTATCTAGTATTACTTGCATAAAGGTTCAATGGAAGCAATTATGAATTCAGAAGAAACTGAGATAGAAGAGCCCAGTTAAATTATAACCAGCAGAAAGAATTAAACTAGAAGACTTACCCAAGAAATTCAGAGAGCAATAGTATATAGCATTTGCCTGCCAAATACTACAGTTAAGGAATTTGCTCTAAATGAAATCCAGAGAGTGGGGAGAAAAGGGTTAATAATGGAGAGAGCTCTTAAATATTGGGCAGGGTATTAAATTTAGAAGAGAAGAACTTGTTGAGGCAGTGTTTGGAATTCCTAGAAAGGAGCTTAAAGAAAAATGGGTGTAGCTATAGTATACAAACTAATTTGGAAAATATTGTTCTGGGAGAAATTTGGAGAAGGAGGGAAAATAATGTTAAGGGTTTTTGGAAAGAAGCTAGGCAGATGTTTGAAGATATAGAGATACAAAATTTATTTAGCAACATTTGGAAGAAAAGTTCCTTGGAATCATAAAAAATGTATGGGCTAGAGAACAGTATGTGGATAACTCAAATAAGGAACAACGAGAAAGTATAGCCTGGGTACGAGCAGGTGTATGGAGACTAATAGGAATAAGAAATGGGTTCCCACAGAACCAGTGTCCGATATGTGGGGAAAGAGAAGATTTAGAACATATCGTTTTTGATTGTAAAGGTACACAGCATTGGAGAAAGGAAGCTATAAATGGGAAATGGTTCAAACTGTACAGGAAAGTAGCTTTAAGCAAGATTTTTAACAAGGATAGTAAAAAGGTAGGAGAGTACCTGTCCAATGTAAAAAAGAAATGGTTATGGACAATAAAAAGAGATGTAAATTAATTTCATCATATGATGTTAAGTTATGTAATCATATTATTATTATTATTATTAATATTATTATAGTATTATAAGATTATTATTTGGTATCATTACTATTATTTTACTATTATTTTTATTACTATTTTATTTATTATTTTTATGTTATAATAAGAGTGTAATATGGGTGGAATATGGCAAGACAACAGCTTGGGCTGATGTATAGCCATATTCTAAGGAAGATTGCTAGCACAAATAAATAAATAAATAAATATAGCATTTAATCGCTTCATTGCCTGGTGTAAGGCAAATTATGGTGAGAATAATTTCACTGAAAATGACTGCTAGCGAATCAATAAAACATCAAAACATCTGACATCTCCCTTTTTACTTTCTCTACTACGTATAGTAAGTAGGGGAAGTATTGTATTCCACCCAAAAATTCGATACCGAGATTTCACCGGAAATATATGTTTTGAGACCCCCTGAATCCAAAAAAAACATTTTTAGAAACATGTCCGTGTGTGCGTGTGTGTGTCTGTGAACAGCATAACTCAGAAACGAACAGTCGGATAAACACCAAACTTGGTATTTAGGTTCAGTATCTTCCAGAGATGCGACACGAAGGTTTTCAAGAAAATCCCCCCACCCCAGATTACCCCTTACATGGAGCATTTTTCGAAAATTTTAATTTTCTCAAAAATGGCTCTAACGATTTTGAATAAAATATCATATGTTTAAGATATTTTCATGACAAATGAAATGTATATCTCGAATTTTCTGGGAATGTCTCCAAAAATATTCTTCATTGTGAACGACTTTTGCATAACTGGTAAACCATAAGAGATAAACAAAATTTTACTACACAACAAATGTAGATCGCGTTAAAATACACAATTTATGTCATATACATTTTTTTTTTGTTGAGTGAAGCATTTTCGAGATATTCCTTGTTATTCCTTTAAATTTTCCAATACTTATACTTTTTCTCAAATTTTTTATTCATTTTTTTTGTCCTGGTAATGCAAAGAGAATGGAATACTCCACATAAAACATTTGACTATCGCTTAAATACTACCATATTCCCCTTGCATCTACAAGAAAATTAGCAATAAGACTAACATCTCGATATCTCGATTAACATGAAGCATATGGAGAATAAGCGTTTGTAAAAATAGTTTGTACAAGAGTAAAGAAAGTCATGTGAGTGTAACACATCAAGTTATTTAATTCATTTCTCTTGTTTCAAAACCGTGTTCTAAACGCGATCTCTGTTAGTTTCATGAATCAATGTAATATTATCGATATTTACAAATTCGAGCACTTCTAGAAAATAGTATTTGCCACACGTGTTACAAGTGTTTTTATGTTGTTCTTAGGATTGCGAAACGAAGGCCGTAAGGCCCTACGTTTACCACTTGTATCATACTGCACTATTTTCTTGGCGGTCGCAAACTATGTATGTGTCTTTTTCAAAGAGGTTAACTTGGAGGCCTGGGAGTGCGGAATATTCATATCCATCAGATTCACGCCATTTTTTTGTACATGTCATGGGTTTTATGCATTATGTGAAATCTATGTAGCTTTTATGTTATTAAATAAATAGGGACCAAAGAGAAGATACAAAGGTTTAAAATATCACCTTTTGTGAATATCTAAAAAGTTACTCGAACATTCTGACCGATGATTGTTCCACCTCCAAAGGGTATTTATAGACTACGCAGCATTTCCAGAACTTGTCCAGTTCTAGCTTCCAACATGCCGGTTCACTTAAAGATACGCCTTTATAAAGCCATGAGGTGTGGGGCATGCCAGCAGATTCCTGGCTTCTCTGGCTGCAGCGAATTTCAGAATAGGGGAATTCGGTCCATCTATTCTGTCTGTCGTCGCTTTCCAGTCAGGGTACTGCATGAGACCTCGGCCCTCCCTTATATGGAGGACGTGATTAGACACCGGGCAACAAAATTTTACGGCAAATTGATTTACCATGAGAACGCCCTTGTCAGATCCCTGTGGGACTGCTTACCTCAAGAACGTCAATACAGACGCTACCGGGTTCCTCGTATGGCTTGCGGGCACCCCCGGTAACGAAGACTTTAAACCTGCCAACAGCAAAAACATGCTGTCAATAAGTACTCCCCCCTCCCCAGTGGGAGTGATCAACAAAATTCAACCAATCAAAATATAAACAATAGCGGAGCAGGGCGCTGGCACTGCTCCTGAAAGGGCGACCACTGTGGAGCCTATAAAAACATAGCGCTACCTCCCATCACATCCTCAATTCAACACAAAACTGTCACCCTACAACAATCCATCCTACCTACGGTAAAGCCCTTCCAAGGGTAGGTACATAGTAAAACTCACTTAGGTTCACCACGAGCCTACCAGATCAGATCAGATCAGATCAGATCAGATCGACTCGACTCCACTCCCAGAACTTGGAAGACTGTCGGGAGGAAATTAAGGTGGTCAAACGTTTCACATCCTTTGTGCGAATATCAGGACATTTTTTCAACTGTTACCAGGAATAGTGAGGGCTGTACGAAATTACAATTATAAGGGGTGAAGGGAAGGGTTCACCACAAAAATCTTCTAGATTATTGTATAATAATTTCATAAAGAACAGGGGAGAGGGAAATTAAATTAATTAAATCGTCATGCATGAAAACCAAAAGTGTAAACTCGGGTAAGACTGTCGTATCGAGCAATGCTAAAGCTAAACGTTACTGAGTTTCAGTTACATACAGCTTAGTTGTGTTGCCTGAGGTAACAGGTGGTTTGGAGAATCAGATATATAATCTAAACCCCTGATGTATTGGCAACTTCTTTGCTTTGCCTGTGAAGCGTGACCATCTATTGTGCTAAAGGTGAAAGCTACCGATCAATAACGATCACCAATAGTGTCCGCTCTCGGCTTTGGGGCTGCGTAGGTCAGGAGACTGAAGTTTTAAATCTCACCCTTGACATGCATGTTTGTATACATGTAACTTATATGGATACTCATACGTCTTTCTCGATCCAAGAGAAATTGGCATATGCTCGTCACATTAAAAGAGAGTCTTCTGTCCAAGTTATACAGAGTGATTTATGAAGAACTGGCACATTTCTTTCTTTTATTATCTGTTCGAAATCCACTCAATGTCCCAATTTTAGCACCAAATTAAGTAGAATGTTCTGGAGTTTCGATTGCCTGTCACTAGAAGTGCAGATGATCATGTTTTATTCTAATTGTTAGTTTTGTTGTTGGCAACTGTTTTTGATATTTTGTGAAAATGGAGTACACCTTAAATGGACCACTCTTCCTTGTAAAGCAATACTGGATTACGAATTTAATTACAGCTACTCAAAGGGCATATCAGAGAGAATTTGGTGTTCGGAATCCTCCCCAAAGAAACACAATACTGCAACTGGTAAACAAATTGGAAACAACTGGATATCTGGTGAGTGAAAAAGGCAAAACTCGTTCATTTAGGCTTCCCACGGTTGTTGACGTAAGAGCACGACTGGATGAGTCACCCAAAAACTCAAAGACGTTTGTCGCAGGAGACAGGGTACAGCTACTCAATGTGTCAGAGAGCTGTGAAAAGTGCAGGCCTAAAGGCGTATAGGATTACGGTTGTCCATCAGTTACAGGAACCAGATAAGGATAGACGACTGAGTTATTGTCGTTGGTTTTAGGCGTTCATAGTGCAAAACCCTGCCATATTGTCTACCACATGGTTCACAGATGAAGCTTGGTTCCGTTTATCCGACTATGTGAACTCGAATAACTCACGCTATTGGGTCAGCGAAAACCCACATGTTATTCTTGAAGCACCTATGCACCCCGGTTAAAATCGGAGTTTGGTGCGCAATATCCGCACAGAGAATAGTGGGACCAATTTTGTTTAAACAATGTGAACACTGCAGAGTACCGACGGATTTTCATGGAGTTTGCTGAGCAACTAGACGATGTAGAGCTGAGTCAAGGATATTTTCAGCAGGACGGCGCTACATGCCATACATCAAATGAATCCATGCCACTAATTGCAAGTTTCTTTGACTACCGATAATTTCCAAGAACCTGTGGCCACCGAGATCTCGGATTTGGCTTCTCCGGACTTCTTTCTATGGGGTTATTTAAAATACAGGGTTTATGTCACACGTCCCCAGACATTGGACGATCTGAAGCACAACATTACATAGGAGATTCAAGCTATTAACAACACAGTCCTCCAAGAGTGGCCAGTAACATGGAACGACGTGTTGAGTTGTGCCTTATGCATGGAGAACATTTTCAACATTTGCTATAGAGGTAAATAATCTCCCAAAATTCCTCTTCATTTCAGGTATAATAAGTTGTCGCTGGCATAGCTCGTTTTGAAACAATTAAAGAAATAGTGTGTCAGTTCTTCATAAATCACCCTGTATTATTCACGATAGGTTTCAAACTATTGATTCGGAAACAGGAGGCAATGTTTAGCCATGACAAGGAGCTCTTGTGATGGAAGACAAAAGAAGAGTGTATTATTAATGAGCTCTACGTTTTTCCTGTAATACGTTTTCGTCTATCATGATTTCGCAGTTATACAAAACCGCAAAAAATTCAGTTATATACTATGAAGTGTACTTCACAGACTATTTAAGGGAAGTGGGAATTGTGAACCGTATACTGACATGAAGCTAACCCAAGAAACATGGATGTCTCTTGCTGTAATTGACAGGTCAATGTAAAACAATTACTGTATTGTCAGTATATATGCTTATACCTCTCTGTAACTTTTCATAATTGTTTGTTTTGTAGTTTGTCTGAAAAAAAAACTTTTAAAAAATGATATATTTAGGCTGAGGCAATATTTTATATCATAACATGCTGTGAATGCCAGAGTGATTGTAGTGTAAATTAATATTATTGTATGTACAGGATTTTAGATGTTTGTTAGCCATAAGTATTGTTAGGAAATAAGTTTACACGGCCTCACTGAAACTGACAATAGAAGTGGGTAACAATAAACCGAGGGGGTGAGATAAACAAATGACGTCAGGGTAGCGTGCCTTATTTTAGAAATGGATGGAATATCTTCCCTAGAGTATATATGTTAGTAGTAGTGATTGGCTAAAGTGAGCGCGATTTGGTAACCAATAGAAGCTCTATTATAATGTTTAGGCAATTCGAGGTGAAGAAGTATATATTCTCGAGCCATAAGCAAGTTTCGCACAGTTTTGAAGAATCTCTCACGAGGTGCACGTCGCAGTACGCGAAGTAATTGGTGCGCGGTAACTAAAACGACTGTAGTTACATTCGGAAATATCAAGTTTCAGTCAGGTGTGTATAAAGATTAAATATGTCAATTATAAATTAAGTGTGACGGCAATAAAAGTGTAGAAACAATTTTTTTTATCAGTGTTATCTTTTAGCAACAACTCCTTTCCGTTTACACGCCCTGCTTAGAGATACTTGCTCGACTGAGCTATAATAGCTAGCCGGAGGACAATGAACCCAAATTTAAAATAATAAAACAAGAGGCGCTCTACAAATAAGATAACACTAGCCATTGAGAACTGCGACAAGGTTCCTTTTTCTCAAAAACCAGTTGAAGTACTCACCTGAAATTTGTACCGCACATGAAGACATTGTGCTTCATTCCATTGAACTAAAGAAATTAAGCTGCCAATATTATTTCTGTTCTAAATGATTCTCTTTTTCTTTCTTTCTTCTCTAAAGAAAAAGAACTAAAACTTACATGTAAATTTTTTAATACAAATCCTCAAAAGTCTAAAATGTACTACACTTAAAAGTATAACTCTAGTCAGTGTATATATGTTTCAGAAATACTTTTACAAACTTCGGGTATGGGTTCCTTATACCACAAGAAGGAAAAAAGTTCACATGAACATATGTCCCATAATCCTTTGTTTTCTCGTTAGGAGATGTTCAACACAGTGGTACGCTTATAACACACAAAACTCATAATAAATGCTCGAAATGTCCTCCTCTTGCTTCCATGCATGCCTGTACTCGTCGAATCATGGAATGTCGCACCCTGTCAAAAACTCCGGGATGGGTTCGAATGGTTTCGCAGGCTTCCATGACACATCGATGAAGCTTTTCTGCATCCGGGATGGCTGCTCTATAAACCAATGATTTAAGATGCCCCCAGAGTTAAAAGTCCACAGGATTGAGGTCGGAGAACGTGCAGGCCATGGAACTGGTCCTGCTCTGCCTATCCATCGGTCATGGTAGATTCATGTTCACGAAATGAATATCCAGCCATGGTGGAACGAAACACGTGCAGTTAACTCACTACATGTACACAATTGAAACGCTGAAGACAGACTAATGACAAATGACAAACGTAAACAAGTCTCCATGGCAACACTTCGCCATCTACCGTATGTAGTACAATGGGTCAACGCCTTCAGGAATGCATAGAGAAATGAAGTTTTGAGGTTGGACCCCGAAGGCCGTTGAACTCACACTTTCATTGTGACAGGAATAACGCGAAAACCAAGGATTATGGGACATGTGTTCATATGAACTTTTTTCCTTCTTTTGGTGTGAGGAACCCATACCCGAAGTTTGTAAAAGTATTTCTGAAACACCCGGTATAGTAGGCTATCTCACAGAAGTATGCAAAATGCCAGCCTTGGGACATTTATAGTTTTTGAGAAAAAGGAATATATAATTGCATATAATGTAGATAATCGCATTTGAAATACAAGCTCCAAGGTATAACTTACATTAATGCAGGCCAGAGAAGTGGCATGGGACGCCTTAGATGAAGCCTGTGATGATGTCCTTTCAGCATGATATATTATTGAGATATTAACAGATTTTGCTAAAGAGGCATGGTATTACATAGTTTAAAGCGATGCGCAATCCATTTAATATCTTCTTTTTTTGAGCTAAGTATTTT
Source organism: Deroplatys truncata (assembly GCA_030765065.1). Lineage (NCBI taxonomy): Eukaryota > Metazoa > Arthropoda > Insecta > Mantodea > Mantidae > Deroplatys > Deroplatys truncata. Next base: position 297,381,100 of record CM060975.1, on the reverse strand, counting down.
AAATGACTAACAAACCATGCATACCCCCTCAATAAAGTATTCGTCTGCACTTCCAAATTAATGGAGGGAAAAGTCTAATTTTTTAGGCATAAAAATCAAATGGTAATACAATTTACGTGTTTTGGTGGTTTTTCAGATCGTTCATTTTATCAGTTTTATATATTTTTTTAAAAATATACCAAAATTGCAACTCTTTTGTAAATGGTGTTTTCAAAACTTATATTACATGCATTCAGTGGACCACTTTTTTTTTTTTTTTTTTGGTATTACTTGATTTTGCCGTGAAAAAGGGTGTTATTTGACAGAGGAATAAAATGTCAAAATTGGAAGTTTTCAACGTTTTTGACTTAATTTTTACGACTTTACGAGCTTATTTCTCCACCAATTTGTCACATGTCGATGAAAGTATACGAGGGGCACTATTTATATTTTGAGGCTTGGCAACCCTGAATGTTGTAGGTGCCATCTGACGCTTCCAATGGAAAGTTTGACATGTTTGACCATAATCTACTTCAATTCATTCATTCATTCATTATCTGTTTACCCTCCTCTTATGTAGGACTTACACCCCCCAGGACTTACAAGCGGGTGCCTGGGGTCAGAGGCCCGAATCTACTTCAAACATTTTGTCAATAGAGCGTCATTTACTTTGTTTACACTAACTTGAAAATTGTGTGTCAACAAAGACATGGAATTAACTCGTGAAAATGTTCGTGCAATGATTTATTACGACTTTCGACGTGGATTATCAAGACAAGAGTGCATCGATCAACTAACTTCCACATTTGGCGACGAAGCTCCATCCTTTGCCACTGTGAAACGCTGGTATAACGAATTTAATCGTGGCCGCCGTTCTCTCAATGATGAAGTTCGTGAAGGTCGTCCAAAATCAGTTGCTGTGCCAGAAAACATTGTTGCTGAAAGATCGTCATGCGACATATTGTGAGATTGAGGCAACCCTACGCATTAGTTCCACCGCATATATAAAATATTGCATGATTATTTAGCCGTGAAAAAGGTTTCCTCTCGTTGGATCCCACATAATTTGACACAATCTCAAAAAGATGCTCGTGTCGATTGGTGTACAAAAATGCTCAAGAAATACAATGGCGGTGCCTCAAAAGACGTATATAAGATTATAACAGGTGACGAATCATGCATCTATGCGTATGAGCCGGAACGTAAACAGCAGTCGACTGTATGGGTGTTTCAAGGTGCAGCAAATCCAACACAAATTGTTCGCACTCAAAGCACTTCGAAGGAAATGGTCGCCTGCTTTTTCAGCAAAACTGTCCATGTGGCAACAGTGCCTTTAGAGGAACGTAAAATGGTCAATGTCGGAAGTCTTCGGTGAAGTAAGGAAAACCAACAAGAACCGCAGGATCATCAAGACAATGCGTGCGCAGGCACATCTCGTCTAACAAAAGAGCATTTATAGGCTCAAAAAATCGAATTGATGAGTCATCCGCCATACAGTCCTGATTTGGCACCCAATGACTTATTTTTGTACCCAAACATCAAGAATAAATTGCGTGGACAACGATTTTCGTTGGCAGAAGAAGCCGTTGATGCCTTCAAAAACCATGTTTTGGAGGTGTCTCAAGAAGACTGGAATAAATGCTTTGATAAAGGTTCAAACGGATGCAAAAGTGTATTGATCATAAAGGAGAATGTTTTGAAAAACAATAAAGCAGTTTTCAAGCAGAAATTAGTGCCCCTCGTATGGATGTAGACACAATGTTGGTACCTCTTCTAAAAATGCCTTTTTTTATTCAGGGGACCTCAAAACAAGTATCTATTTCCGGACATTTCTTATATTATTATCATTAATAATTATTTCATTTAGATTATAATTATAATGCATCCTGAGAATGCATCCTAATTCTAGCAGGATTTGGTATAATTTCACATGTTATCTCTCACGTGACATATGAAATCTCTGTATCTAATTTTTGAGTGGAATCCAATATTTTATCTAATAGGTACGTGGTTAAGAAAGTATAAATGTGCATGTTCATTTTTCAGCAAATATTAAAAAAAAACAGTTTTAACATATTACAATAATGTAATTTAAGAGATACAAGTAAATACAAAGTTATATAACACAAAATGATACGCAAAGAAGTGAACAAAATTAAAATAGGAAAAGAAAGTTTATAGTGCTGTACTCATTCAGAACTGCCCTGCACCACAAGTAATCGCTTCTGGACGTGGTGAGCTCACAGTAAAGGCACATGGGTATAATAGTATATTACAAGATTATATGAATATCTGATTTTTAATATAGGATTTTTAATTTATAATTATATGCTCACTTATAAAACTATTACTGTATTCTGTATACTTGAACAGTAAGATAGCTGTCCCCGAAATACATCTTTTGAGGTCCCTAAATCCAAAATAGCAATTTTTAGAATAAGGTCCGTGTGTATGTCTGTCTGCGAACAGCATAACTCAAAAACGAAAAGTCGGATAAATAAAAAACTTGGTATTTAGGTTCAGTACCTTCCAAAGATGCTACCGAAGATTTTCAAGAAAATCCCCCCACCCCAGAGTACCCCTTACATGGAAGAAGTTTCGAAATTTTTTATTCTCTACAAAAAATAGTTCCAACGATTTTGATTAAAACGCCATATATTAAAGATATTTACAAGACAAATAAAACGTATATGTCCTGAATTTTCTGGGAATAGCCTATTTAGCCTTCTTCGTTCGGAAGGAATGTTGTATACTCTTGTATAACTAGTAAACCTTGTGATAGACGAAAACGTGATATACAAAAATTCTGATGTGTTACACTCACATGACTTTCTCTACTCTTGTACAAACTATTTCTACAAGCGCTTATTCTCCATGTGCTTCATGTTAATCGAGATGTTAATCTTATTGCTAATTTTCTTGTAGATGCAAGGGGAATTGGTAGACTTTAAGCAACAGTCAAATATTTTAAGAGCTGGTTGCATTCTCTTTGCATTACCAGGACAAAAAAAAATGAATAACGAATTACCATTTAAGAAAAACTAAGTATTGGAAAATTTAAGGGACTAACAAGTAATATCTCGAAAATGGTTCACTTAAAAAAAAATGTATATTACATAAATTGTGTATTTTAACGCGATCTACATTTTTTGTGTAGTAAAATTTTGTCTATCTCTTATGCTTTACCAGTTATGCAAAAGTCGTTCACAATGAAGAATACTTTTGGAGACATTCGCAGAAAATTCGAGATATACATTTCGTTTGTCATAAAAATATCTTAAACATATGATATTTTAATCAAAATCGTTAGAGCCATTTTTGAGAAAATTAAAGTTTTCGAAGAATGATCCATGTAAAGGGTAGTCTGGGGTGGGAGGATTTTCTTGAAAACCTTTGTGTCGCATCTCTGGAAGATACTGAACCTAAATACCAAGTTTGGTGTTTATCCGACTGTTCGTTTCTGAGTTATGCTGTTCACAGACACACACATAGACAGACACACACACGGACATGTTTCCAAAAATGCTTTTTTAGGATTCAGGGGGTCTCAAAACATGTATTTCCGGTGAAATCTCGGTATCGAATTTTTGGGTGGAATACAATACTTCGCCTACTTACTATACGCAGTAGAGAAAGTAAAAATGAATAACGAATTTGAGAAAAAGAATAAGTATTCGAAAATTTAAGGGAATAACAAGCAATATCTTGAAAATTGTTCACTCAAAAAAAAAGTATATGACATAAATTGTGTATTTTAACGCGATCTAAATTTTTTGTGTAGTAAAATTTTGTCTATCTCTTATGGTTTACCAGTTATGCAAAAGTCGTTCACAATGAAGAATACTTTTGGAGACATTCCCAGAAAATTCGAGATATACATTTCGTTTGTCATAAAAATATCTTAAACATATGATATTTTAATGAAAATCGTTAGCGCCATTTTTGAGAAACTTGAAATTTTCGAAAAATGCTCCAGGTAAAGGGGGGATTTGCTTGAAAACCTTCGTGTCGCATCCCTGGAAGATACTGAACCTAAATACCAGGTTTGGTGTTTATCCGACTGTTCGTTTCTGAGTTATGCTGTACACAGACACGCAGACGCACACGGGGGCATGTTTCCAAAAATGCTTACTATACTAGTAGAGAAAGTAAAAATGTAGATCTCTTTAAAACACAGAATTTATTTCAAATAAGTTTTTTTGTGGCGTAAGTCGTTTCTGCGATATTCGTTATTAAAGGTTAGAATTGTTCATTTCTTGGTCATTCTCTAAAGTCCTATCTACATTCAGCTGTTTCTCACAATTGCATGGAAACAGTATGGAATTTTAAGGCTGGCATATAGTGTGCAGTTCTTAAACATTTGAGTATCGCTGTTCCCTTTGTATTTATGAATTAAAATGTATATACAGAAAAATAAACTTTAGTATGAATAGTTTGTATATCACTAATGAACGAAGGAGAGCAGAGAAAGCCATGTGTATGTATTACAAGATTTTCTTAAGTATACACTTGAATATTGGTCCCCTTGGTCTATGATGTCAAGATTTCGTCAAAAGTTTATTGGATAGTGTTTACATATGACATACTAAGGTATAGAAAGAATTTTCTATTAGCTTGCTCAAAACAGTGTTATATAGGCCATTTTCACTCTGGTTTCTTGAGGTTGTTGTGGAACAAAGGAAAGAAACCTATAATAGTCTCATAATACATATGCACATACACGACGTCCTTCAACGGGTAGCAGTAAAACTTATCAGCAGTAAACATGAGTCAGCCTGCTGTCGATTTACACAAAAACAATTAATATTGCACCAGAGCCAAGGTGACAGCTGCAGCTGACGTGACTTATTGTTACAGGACGATGAACTGCACAGCTTTCACTACACTGTTGCACAAAACAATATCAACAACGAGGTCTGATTCCGCACTTTTGAACTACAGCTAGGCTCAATAGACGCTAAAAAAAACATAAAAGTCAGTTGAACAAGTTCACAATAGGCAGTCTGTGTTATGAGTGAGTTAGGATAAGAATTGAAGTAGGCACAATAATTTATTTACTTATTTTTTTACCACTTAAAACCATTTAGAAAGGTGTAGCAATATTTCCGCCGATTAAGAACCCATAAAAAGAAACTCTATAATAATAATTATACTTTAGGTTTTATTAATAATTAATTAATATTCAATTTAATAAATTTCCATAATTTTAAAGCCATAGGATTAAAATTGTATCAATCGAAAGGCCTTCATAAGCTGTAAATATGTTTTAAGTTTCCATAATATTGTAAAATAAATAAAGGCGTAATTGCTTGAGAAAAACTGCAAGATTTAGGCAAGAATAAGAGTAGCTTCGTTTTAGACTGTCCATTATGTTTTCCGAGCGTGGGGCCATAAAAATGGAAACCTTCTTTTGTATTTCGTGGGTGCGAGACATGTTTTCAAGCAAACAGACGCTATGAGGCAACGGACATTTCTTACAGTTAAGCTTTGGATTTTCAACCTGGGAACCAATAAACGTAGAGAATACGCGCGAGAACCAATAGAAACATAGGAAGATGCAGTGACATGTATAAAAGTTGGAGGAGTCGTTGAGATATGTGAATGCGAGCGTGGTTTTGGGACAGTCTGCCATGATTATCCTGTAAGGAAACACGCATCACGTTGAGTAAAAAAAAAATGATAAAAGTTCCAACATTTACGAAATGCCGCACCACAATGCAATCATAAAGTAATTCGTGGGGAATAACTATATAGAGTGCTAGATTGTCGTTGAAATTATTTTATCCAAGATAATAAATAACTTAACACGCCGCAAGTGATGAATTCAAGTTCGCGGGAATCAAAAGAACGGTGATAGCCGGAGCAGAACGTTAGTGGACCAAAGGGAGAAAATATTCTTATATAAGAACGTACGGGGTAGAAAAAGAACAAGAACTTGCAGGTTTTCTGGCAGGAATACGCGTTTTAGTGAGGAAATGAAAACGTTTTCTTCAAGAATAATATCCTAGTGTCACCCTCCCGCAATCCTACCCTGACAATAACAGTAGGGAATTTCAGACCGACTTGCCGACTGTTGACCCTGAGATGCGACGACTATAAGTGCTTTCTGACTGATATCGGCGATCTCGAGTCCTGAAGACTTCACCTACAACGACGCAGAGACGAGAATGACGGCGAGGTAAGGGAAACACAACAAAGTAGCGCACAAAACGCTACACATGTTAGCACAGTATAGAAATATCAAATATCATATCCCAAGTTATAGGGGATTATTTATGAAGAACTGACACATTTATTTCTTTAATTGTTTCAAAACGAGCTATGCTAGCGACAACTTATTATAGCTGAAATGCAGAGGAACTTTGGGAGATTATTTACCTCTGTAGCAAATGTTGAAAATGTCCTCCATCCTGCATAAGGCACAACTCAACAGTCGTTCCATGTTAGTGGCCACCCGTTGGAGGACTCTATTGTCAATAGCTTGAATCTCCTGTGTAATGTTGTACTTCAGATCGTCGAATGTCTGGGGACGTGTGGCATAAACCTTGTCTTTTAAGTAACCCCAAAGAAAAAAGTCCGGCGATGTCAAATCCGGAGATCTCGGTTGCCACAGGTTCTTGGAAATTATCCGATCATCAAAGAAACTTGCAACTAGTGCCATGGATTCATTTGATGTATGGCTCTAACGAGTTTACTAAAATACTGTATGCTTAGGATATTTGCATGACAAAATGTAAATCTTGAATTTTCTGCGATACCTCTTCATTGTGAATTACTTTTATCTAGCTAACATACGTGTGTTAATGCACAAAAAATCGAGCAGAATGGCTCAGGCGGTAAGAGTTCATTAATTTCCTGCCCCTCCGTTTCACCTCAATTCTCATTTCACTTCACCTTACATCTGCTTTGCGTGTTTCAGGGTTCAAAGTTTCGGCGGGAATCTCGGCATTGCAGGGCAGGGGCGGTCTCCGAGTCCCGGGTCCCCCAGTGGGATGTACAAGTCTGCAGGGGTGAGGGGAGCCGGTTGCAACAGCTACCATCCGGGAAGTAAAAGATAGAGACCCTGCCTCCTGGTCCGATCGCCCTCTGTCTCCTCTCACCGCACCCCGTCAGGGTCTTAGGCACAAAAGATCTTGTAGGCCTTCTTCTGCTACACAAAAAAAATGCAAATCTCGTCAAAGCACACAATTTATGCCAACATTTTCGTGGAACTGACCATTCCGAGAGATTTGTCGCTGTTGGTTTTTCTCGTGGTCATGCAAAGAGTATGGAATTACATAGCCATCACATAGTGACGCAGTGTTTTAAAAATCTGACAACGAAATGTGTAATAAATGTTTATCTCGATCAGCAAGAAGTGGATAGAAGAATAAGCATAAGAATAGTTTGTGGAAGGGTGAGTAGAGAAAGTAATGTGAACAGGTTTTTGTTTTTCGATTCCAAGCATTTGAAAGCACGCTGTGACAGTTTTCCTCTGTAAATGTGTGTTTGAATAGGCATAGCGATAACTACCGTTCCTGAACTAGTGACAAGGGAGAGATGGTAAACGCGATATTACACATATACTTGTACGCGACTCGATCTGCATAAATTAAGGTACGGTGCACATTAACTGTCAACAACATCCCGTTTCCATTTCCTAGCAGGAAATAACTGTCAGATTGTTCAGGCCTACCAACTCTGTTACCTGTTCCGTAACATGCTTTTGTCATTATTTTAAATCTCATTACAAATCCAATCATCGCAGCTCTTTCTGGGCTCTCCGTCCATTCTAGTACGACAAAAAAGGCAGAAATGTGCACACAATATTGCATTTTAGGCGGATTCATCTTGCGACGGAAATGATGTGATTGCAGCGTCAAAATGTTTTAAAGCTGGTTCAATTCCAACGAGAACGGTAAACAGAACGAAAACGAGAAAGTTGAAATACGTGTATTTAAATGGGAGCGTTCACAATCGACGGGAAGCCTTCCCGGGCCCCGGGAACGCGGTATCTTTGCTATTTGGTAGGCCCCCCACTACGTTGATGATGATGATTGCTGTGTTACGTACCTGTAGGTCTCTTGATGGCCATACTCTTGTGATGTATCTTGAGGTTCTCGTAGAATAGAATCTGATAATCGTATATCTGTATTATTGTGTGTGTGTGTTAGTATGTTGTAATTATTATTTTATCATTATGCCACGCTGCTGTATTTTGTGTCAGAGAGCAATTGTGTCTTGCCAGGGTTAGGTATGGAGAAGGTTAAAATATTTTGCAACCACGTAGTCTGTGAACTATTTCATATTTTAGATAAACCACATGTAAATATTCACAATTCACTATCACCTTTGTCATGTTAAATTGTGTATAACTGGTAGACGTTAAATACGTAGTTTTAGCGTATATTTAGAGACGAGCTTATACACTTTCCTGCTTGAAGACTGACAAGCTTCTGTTAGCGTTCCCTTCAACCGTTCTTCTTAACGTACGTATTTGAATAATAGGTATGTATCAATGTACCTGATTGGTGCTGCTATCCAATAACAGTTTATGTTTTATATATATACATATATATATGGTGTGTTTGTTTACAGTCTTCCTTTGTCTTAATTATGAATCCAAGGTTCGTTACATGCTTACATAGATACTACTACATTTCTCGTAATTTTATTATACTGGTTATATTGCTATCAATGGCCTTTCCCTCTTATATTATATGTGTTATAACGTTATATGCTTGTTCTATACCATGTGTACATTATGGATATATGTGTTTTTAACATCCTCTTAATTACTATACGTACAATATTAGCAGATAAAATACATAACACGCAAAACTTAGAACAAAATATTAAAGAAAGAAATATCAATGTGTTGATGCTGAGAAGCTGTGACTTAGTTATCTGAAGAAGGCTTGTTGCTGCTAAGTATGGAAAGGCAATTTGAATAGGAGTTGTATTGTAGTTCGACTGTTGGGGAGCCGAACTTGAAGTAGTTGCAACCGCACGTATGGTAAAAAAAAAAGAAAAAAAATCCGGTAGCCTTCGCCCCAAATGTACTTTCCGGTGGCCTTTGCCCCAAATGTTTAAAAAATATTAACTTTGTAATATTGACTGTTTCTTTAAATATGATATAGTTATGTTTGCCTCGGCTGCGTCAGTATTATTGTTAGAGACATGGATTTCTTTGCAAGGCGTGGTGCGACTAAGAATGTTGGCTTACACAGATTATAATTTTACTTCACTCCTTTTATTAATGCTTGATACGATTTAAATAATACTTCACTGATATACAGAGCTGTGAGATTCTTTTATTAATTACTTGCACTTTTTAACACGCAAACTATTTTCGTCTCACACTGAATACGTATTAAATTTCTCGAGGACGCATCTCGCGTCAGGAACACTGTCTACAACCAACGCGTCCAGTTATGAGCGCTGCCTACAAGCAACTGACTTCTAGGTTTGTAAATGTTGCTATATTTCAGTTTCTGATTAGCTAATCCTACTCCAATAGAATACCTTCTTTTAACTAAAGCTTTTTGTGGTTGTTGATTGGCTATTTTATGAACTGTCACAAAAATTACATTATTGTTGCTCCAATAATGACTAGTAGCATTATTAAACTTTCTTACTCATTATTGCCTTAAGGTTACCTCATTGTTAGCAACTTTTAACCTATTATTCCCACAGATCCTACATTATTAAATTACGTAATACATTCACATAACATTATTGAACATGTATACAATAATATAAACATATATAATGACTGTAATATACAATTTTTATACATTGTTACATACACATATTGCTTTAAGGCGGGCTGTTATTGAATTTATATATTATATAATTAGACTGAAGTCATTTAAGTGTTGAAAATACTGCCCCAAATCTTATTACATTAATAAGTTATTGTATTAGTTTGTCCGTGGCTAGTACTGTATGTTGCTTCAACGGGAAAGAATACTTGTACTAATTTTAATCTTCTCGTTCCCGTTCCCGGGCACGGCATACTAGATCCGTATTGTGCATATTAGACTCTTCACTGTAGAGGTTATTCTAGGCGGCCGTGACATGAAACAACCGCTAGTGCTCTCTGTAGTCGCAAGCTTGAACCATGAAACTAGAAGAAATTGGTAGTAAATGTGCTTCCTAACCTGAGATTCTGACCCGCATATGCTTCATGTTAATCGAGATATCAAGATGTTAATCTTATTGCTAATTTTCTTGCAGATGCAAGGGGAATTGGTAGGCTTTAAGCGATAGTCAAATATTTTAAGAGCTGGTTGCTATGTGGAGTATTCCATTCTCTTTGTATTACCAGGACAAAAATAAATGAATAACGAATTTGTGAAAAAGTATAAGTATTGGCAAATTTAAGGGAATAACAAACAATATCTCGAAAATGGTTCACTCAACAACAAAAATTGCATATGACATAAATTGTGTATTTTAACGCGATCTATATTTTTGTGTAGTAAAATTTTGTCTATCTCTTATGGTTTATCAGTTATGCAAAAGTCGTTCACAATGAAGAATACTTTTGAAGACATTCCCAGAAAATTCGAGATATACATTTCATTTGTCATGAAAATATCTTAAACATATGATATTTTAATCAAAATCGTTAGAGCCATTTTTGAGAAAATTAAAATTTTCGAAAAATGTTCCATGTAAAGGGTAATCTGGGGTGGGGGGATTTTCTTGAAAACCTCCGTGTTGCATCTCTGGAAGATACTGAACCTAAATACCAAGTTTGGTGTTTATCCGGCTGTTCGTTTCTGAGTTATGCTGTTCACAGACACACAGACACACACACGGACATGTTTCCAAAAATGCTTTTTTGGTTTCAAGGGGTCTCAAAACATGTATTTCCGGTGAAATCTCGGTATCGAATTTTTGGGTGGAATACAATACTTCCCCTACTTACTATACGTAGTAGAGAAAGAAAACACTAATTTGTTACTCTCGTGTGCTATCTCTAGCAACAACTTTTTATCACTTCTACAAATAGCTGCTACAAAAGGTTTCCCCCCCCCTTTAACCTTGTAGATAAAATCGGACGACGAATTAATAAAATGTTGCCTAAATGAGCCTGGGTTCCTAGAGCTTAGAGTTGCTAGACATTCGTCTTTTCAGATAAGAGAAAACTCCGGTAAAGCCTTATTCTGGTAACTCACCCTAACCGAGATTCGAACTCGGGATCTCTTGAATGTGAGGCAGACACGCTAGCCCCACACCATAGACGTCAATAGCATATCTTTACTTTATCTAATGCATACCCAGTACGCGCGCGCGCGTTTGTCCGTCCGTCAACACCCTAACTCAAAACGAAAAGTGGTTTAATACCAAATTTGTATTTAAGTTCAGCGTCTTCAAACCATGCGACGTCAGGATTTTTTTTAAATCCCCACCTCCACCCAAAACTACCTTTTATATGGAAACAAAGTCCGTTTTTATTTTCTGAGAAACGCCTTTAACGATTTTGATTAAAGTCAATAGTTTAAGATATTTTCGTGATAAATAAAATATATATCTTAAATTTTCTGGGAATAGCTGTAAAGTCCTCTTTATTCTGAATTATTTTTGTATAAACTCCCAACATTCCCTAGCGGTCCGCGGAAACCCCCCAAAAAACTCATGGGTCAGGAAGGTCTGCCGCGGGGAACGAATCCACGACCTCTCGAATGCGGGCGACAGACGTTGCCGCCTGACGAGGATTCTTGAGGGAAAAAGAACACTACTGCACCGTACAGAAACAGAGCATGCAGTCAATTGGTGAGAAATTATTTTATTTTAAAATCATCGTTGTCTTTATGACAAAATGCATAAACCTTACAAAGATAATTCGTTAATACAGAGCAGTTGGAAATAGATTGTCAATCAGCTGAAATGTGAAGGAAGGTTTCAATTATTGTTATGATGTCTTTCAAAGTTATCAGAAATTTTATAGATATAAACCATTCTGTTTTCCTTCCTATATGGAAAAATATATACAGAGAGAGAGAGAGAGAGAGAGAGAGAGCCAAAATCTACGAACCGGCTACGCGGTGTTTTTCCTGTCCGCATCCTCAGCGCTCGTTGCCGTCTGCCGCTATCTTAGAAAGGCGCGGATGAAACCATACAACGTTTTTAAAACTACTTTTAAAGGTAATATTGCTTATGATGTATCCCTTCATGACGAAAAAAATGATGTATGGTGCGCCATGAGCGAGAAAGAGTTATAGGGCCAATTTTTTTCAAGTCAACAGTTGACGCCCCTACATACGTTAATGCAATTTTGCCCCTTTTCTTAGAGAATTAACAGAAGGGAGTGTGATTTTGCCTTTTTTCAACCAGACTCTGCAACAGTTCATACGGCCAATATTTCGATGAGAACAATTGAAAGTGTGTTTGAGGACAGAATTATTAGTAGAGATTTGTGGCCCCCTCGGTCCCCCGACCTAACCCCCTGCGATTTCTATCTCTGGTGTAACTTAAAACAAAGTGTACAAGACAAACCCACACAGCCTGGAAGAATTAAAACAAAATATCCGCCAGGAAATTTCTCAACGTGAGCTACGGCGAGTGATGGATAGTTTCCTAAAGAGGTGCCAAAAATGTGTGGACAACGACGGTGGCCAGTTGGCAAATAAAGCCTTTAAAAGTATCCTTAAAAGTGTTGTATGGTTTCTGTGATAGTGGCAGACGGCAACGAGCGCCGAGGACGGGGATAGGAAAAACACCGCCCAGCCGGTTCGTAGTTTTTTGGCTCTCTGTGTATTATATAATGCATCACAAACAACACAAGCTAATGCAGTTTGTAGCAACGTAAAACGCAATGCTGCATCGTAGTTAACCATCGAAGCCTCCATTTTTAATGGCTTTCACGTTTCCAATTTCTTGTGTTCATGTTATACATTTATGTCCTCACGTTAATGCTAATGTTTCTGTGTCAAGAGCCCTTTAGTTGTCTCGAAGGCCAAATTAACCACTATTAGAAGTATGGGATTCGAGCCCAAGTCGATTCGGATCGGAGTTGATACCTGCGCACAGTCACGTCCGAATCTTGGAGAAAATTTCCACAGCAATTTGCGAGAAGTGGCGTGGAGGAAAAAGAAATAAATTACGTAAGTGCTGTAGACATGATTCCAGTAGCCGGGTTGGGTCACGCAAAGGGTGAGTCAGTCAGGTAGCACCTGTTATATACCAGGCATGCTTTACTGCATCTAGCGCACGTATGTGTAGTGCTTCGTGATACACCAGCAATGCATTATCGTCATCTTCTGGCCCAGAGTCTACCGTACACTTTTCATTAATACTGCAAACCTCGGCTCTGGCGATAGTCTGGGTTAGATTCCCAGAAACTTAACCCGAACATCGACGTTCGCGTTCACCCATGCCTGGGTTCGATTACTCGGGCCGGCCACTCTGACCATGTTTTTTCATGGTTTTCCCTGGTTGGCAAGGCAAATGCTGCGGTGGCTTCTTTTCTGTTACGAATTTCCTTTCCATCATTTCGTTTTCATGTATCAGGTGGGTTTCGGAACTATGTAGAGTCGGTCCCAAAATCGAGGCATTGTGAAATAGTTAATATGATATCAATATAAATTAACATCAGATTACTGAAGCAACATGGAAGTGAAGTGTAAATTTAATAATTGTGAATTTAGTATATATTTTAGAGCTGAGAAGTTAGGGTAAAAGCGTGAATTGATTATAAATTAAAATTTAACTAATTAGGGTATATAATTATATATAAACACCTCAAAAGAAACAAAAGAAAATAAAATTAAATATATCATAAACAATTAAAGCAGACAAGGATAAAAAAATTCTAGCCATAAATGAATTATTATAAATTATTTGCTTCTTATAGTGTTAGTTTTGTATTTATTTAGATGGTTTAGTTAGATAGCTGGCTCGGTTAGTTATTTTTACTGGCTACCAGTAAAAATGTAATTGTTGTATGTCTATTTTGAGTTAGTGCGTGGAAATTTAAAAATTTTATTTTAGTTACTTTTACTATTTTTTTTTGTATTTTCTTTCTTTTTATTAGGTATAGTGCAGTGATAACACTAGTCTGCATTTTCAAACTTTTTGTCAGATGATTTCTTAAAAGTAGATGTTCTTGAATCAAGTTTTTATGCTTATTCCAGAAATAACTTCCGTTTTTTGTATCACGTCAGATTTTTACACGAAATAAGTAATGTTTTGACAATTTTACTAATGAGCGTAGAAACGTATTCAAATACCATTTCACACAAGGCAAGTTTTTATTCAAGAAACATTTTAAGAATACTCTCAAGAACTCCCCTAATTTATTTCATGACTACATTTTAACAAAACAAGAAGCCAAAGTGTTTCATTTAATTTTTTTCAAGCTTTCTCTTCTTTGGCTTCCTTGCAGATCCTTGAAGATGACTGTCCCTCCTCAACATCCAACAGTAGTCGGCCATCATAGTTTCATTCCATCTCCCCTGGTACCTCCTCTCCATTTCATTAATATCTTGGTGAAAACGTTCACCCTGCTCTTCACTATAATGTCCCAGATTTTCTGGAAAAGTAGTCGATATGTGAATGCAGAAAATGCACCTTTACACTCATGAAATGTTCCAACATTGTTTCGACAACGGCCCTGTAATTAGGATCTTTGTTACTGCCTAAGAAGTTTTCAGTAATGTTTCTATTTCTCTCACATTCATTATCTTCTCAAAATCGTCATCCTTCATCAATTTCTTTATTTGAGGACCAACAAAACCTCAGCCATTAATTTGTCTTGTGTAATGAAGGGAAATTTCTTGGAAAGGTCCATCCTGTGGTAGAGCCCTTACAAATTGCTTCATCAAGCCCAATTTTATGTGTAGTGGCGGAAGTAATATCTTTATATCTCTATATTTTTGAAGTGAAATTATGAAAAAACTGTATGTGACAGAAAAAAAACTAAAAGCAGTTCTGAAATCAGCACAAAAAAGTGAGTCAGTATCACTTATTAGTTTTTAGTCATCGGATATCATGCAGACTAGTGTAATGTAAGTGTACTGTATTAATAAACTGAAAATGTGTTAATACACGCCCCTTGGGTAACAAGGTGCTAGGATGGAGTATTACAGATTTAATTTTTTATTTATGCAGAGTCGGTCGGTGTCGGACAGATGGCACAGATGGTTGCACATTAGAAAATTCCTCTCGGTAGGGCTCCCTGAACCGCCTCATGTGGATCGAGTTCTCCCTGATCCCGTCAGAGGAAGCCTTCTCTGAGAAGCCAGCTGATGCAATTGTCTCTGTCCGCCGCCTGCCTAAGTTATGCCGTTCATACCAAGCGGGATGGCTCAGCGTTAACATCTGTGGCCCGCATCCGGGAGGTCGTACCGTGGTCGACCTTCGTGAACCATGGTTTTTTTCGGGAATTTCCCCGAGTCACCAGGATCATTACATCCCCCAAACTACTGACCCTCCATTTCATCTCCATTCTCATTTCGCTTCACCTTTCATCTGGTTTCTTTCAGGCTTGCAAGTGTCGGCGGGAGGTTTCGGCGTGTGCTTGGCAGGTGAAAAGGATGATCTAAGGAAACCTTCGTCCCTCGGACTGCGAGCGGTCTCCAGCTCCCGGAACTCCCAGCGGGGAGGGGAACCGTATGCACTAGCCACCACCCGGGGAGTTCAAAATCCGTAAATGGTAGGGACCCTGCCCTCTGTTTGTCGTCGCTCCTCATCCGACCACCCGTCAGCGGCTAGGTACAAAACATCTCGGCGTAGGTCGACGTGCTAAGTCCTTATCCGCTCCTAGTCATATCCTATTATATTCTCTTTCTAAAAATCTCGGTATCGAATTTTTGGGTGGAATGCAATACCTTTTCTACCTACTATGCACGTGGTAGAGAAAACAATACACGAAAGACGTGTTAGATAAGCTGGAGGACTTTTCTGGAACTGTATAATTGGACTTATAGTTACCACTTTCTCTGTTGCTTACCTACAGTCGTAAAAGGAAGATCTCAAACGGTGACAACTCAAATCCGAAAAATCGGATAAATGTCGAACTTGGCACTTAATTCAGTATCTTCCAGAGATCCGGTACGAAGATTTTCAAGAAGATGCTCCAATCCAAAACTACCCCTCACATGAAACATTTTTCCACATTTTTAATTCTTTCAAAAAGTCTAATGGTTTTCATTAATTTATATTTTGAATACTCTAAGAACTGCCTGAGAACTTCTCTTTGCTCCGAAGGATACTGCACAAAATATGTACAACTCTTTAAAACACGCAATAACTTTTTCTTGTGGCATCAGCCATCTCTGAGACAACAGTCAATACTGGTTTAAATTGTTCAATACTTAAACATTTTTTCTTTCTCTACTACGTATAGTAAGTAGGCCAAGTATTGCATTCCACCCAAAAATTCGATACCGAGATTTCACCGGAAAAACATGTTTTGAGGTGCCCTGAATCCAAATAAAGCATGATTGGAAACATGTTCATGTGTGTCAGCCTGTGAACAGTATAAATCAAAAACGAAAACTCGAATAAATATTAAACTTCGTTTTTGAGTTTAGTATCTTCCAAGGATGTGACAAGCAGATTTTCAAGAAAATCCCCCCATCCCAGACTGCCCTTTACATAGGACATTATTCGAATTTTTTTTCTCAAAAATGGCTCTTAACGATTTTGAATAATACCTCATATGTGCAAGATATTTTCATGGCAAATAAAATATATATCTTGAATTTTCTGGGAATGTTCCAAAAGTCCTCTTCATTCTAAATAACTTTTGCATAACTGGTAAACCGTAAGAGACAAAAATATAGATTTTTGTTAAAACAGACAATTTAATTAATTATACTTTTTTCTCAAATGGGAATTCGTTATTCGTTTTCTTTTTTATAATGTCCTGGACATACAAAGAGAATGGAATGCTACACATAGCAACCAGCTCTTAAAATATTTGACTATCGCTTAAAGTCTACCAATTCCCCTTGCATCTACAAGAAAATTAACAATAAGATTAACATCTCGATTAATATGAAGTAGATTGAGAATATACGTTTGTAAAAATTGTTTGCATAAGAGTAGGGAAAGTCATGTGAGTGCAACACATCAAATTTTCGAAACGGACGATTTTGTTTGGGTTACATAGTTATCTGGCCTGAGGTGGTGCGCTTGTCAGAAATTTAAACATTTTGTGCGATATTTAGGGCAGACTTTGAGCGGTCGGCCTTATGCTCGGCGCGTGAAGCTTCTAGCCGTTCGCTTTCTCTGATGTTTTTGGATTCTAACGTTCCTTTCAAGTGCTGAATACCCAGTTTCAGCGCTCGAAAACGACTCACGCTACCTCAATCAGCTACCCGTATATACATTTTCAGCGTTACTCGTTATATTTGAACATTCGTTATTATACCTTCTCAAAAAGAAGTCCTGCATAAGCCTTGAGCAGTCTATACCCTAGTATGGCAATCACAGAGAAGGACACAGTTATCTAGATGAGTGTTAACTTATTTATCTGTGGTGTTAACCTTTTGACTGCTGGATCGAGATCTGGTTGTGGACATCCTTGGGGTCATGTGACAGTTATTGAGGAAGTGTGCGCCTCTGGCCTTGTCAGGCTGACTGCATCTGAGTGAAGGTGCTAGTGATTCCGGGGCTATAACCACGAACCTGTTTCTCTACTGGGATGTCACACTTTATCCTCTTGTAACAGTTTATGACACATCTATTCTCGTAATAAGCATGCTTACTTCCTTACATTGCATGTTCCTTACTACTGCGTGAAACAATGTGCATATGGAGTTGAAACAGCTGATGCCAATTGCTACAGAGACGAAACAACTACAATAGTACAATACTATTTCAGTCTTTGATAACTTACTTCAGAGAAACAAGATCGCAAACCTGATGTGTTGCACTCACATCTCTCTCTACTCACTCGTCTACAAACTATTCTCTTGTCTACTTCTTCTTAATTAAGATAAACTTTCATTACGCATTTAACATTTTAAAAAGTATAAGTATTTGAACATTCAAAAGAATAAAAAAGAATATCTCGGAAATGGTTAATGCCACAAAAATTTATCAGACATAAATTGTGTGCTTTAACGAAATCTACAATTTTTTGTAGTAAGATTTTTTGTCTTTTACGCTTTACCAATTACACAAAAGTCATTCAGAATGAAGAGAGCTTCACAAATTATTTCCAAAATTCAAGACATACACTTTGTCATGCAAATATCTTAAACTTATGGAAATTTAGTCAAAAACATTAGCCATTTTTGAGAAAATCAAAAATAACGAAGCACGGTGGAGGGATTTTCTTGAAAATGTTCGTGTCGCATTTTTGAAAAATGCTGAACTTAATATCAAGTTTGCTATTGTAGCGCATATGTGTGCATTGTCGCGTTGGACACATTATTGCTGTGTATGATATATTGTTGAACTAATTATTTCGTTTGTAACTTTGAATTCTTGTCCGGCGAGGCATACATCCCGCCAATTCCTAGTCAAGGTGGGGGGGGGGCGGTGAAAGCAGGTTGAGATACGAGCTTCTTTGTCTGATAGCGTGGGTTCGTGAGTAGAATCAGTCTAGAGTAGGTCCTCTGAGTGTGTGGCTTGTATGTAGGAATGCGTGTTGCCGTGTGTATGCGTGGGGCATCTCCCCCAGTGTTTGACTGTAACCTTTTGTGTATAATGTAGGGCACCTTATTAATTATAATAAACAGAGTTAATTGTGAATCTATATGTATTATTTATAAATACCCCACGTCCGCTTTAGGTTTGTGCAGCAAGTTCTTGGTATCTCTTTGTATGCCTCTGAGCCTACGTCCTCCAATGTTTATTCCGGGGTAACTACATTTAGTATTTTAGCTGCAAACCTTCTGGCCTTACCCCGGTGTATAATACCATTTAATATATTTTTCCTTTTTGTGTTCTGCTGTTCACAAAAAGAGACGCACACACCGACCTTTTTCTTTTTGTTCCGAAGAAATCTTAGTATTGAATTCTTGGGTAGAATGCAATAGTTTCTCTACTTACATAGTATAGGCAACTAGAGAAAGTAAAAAGTAAATAACATAACCGGGATTTGAACCACGGATCTTCGGCTTACCGCGCCGCTGCTCTAAATTAATTGGGCTATCATGACATGCGGCACACCATTAAATTCTTCAAATGAGTTACATCAATGAGGCTTAACTGTTAAATCGAGGCCGGAGGGCGATGGATTTAGCATGGCTTTCTTCGGAAGAAAAGTACAGCCTGTGGTCCAGTGTCGTAGATTTACGGCACGTAAAAGAACCTCAAGCCTGATAAAGAGGCCTCTGAACAAAATTACTTGTCTTTCACATCCAATATATAGGGTAGTTAAATTATATTCGAACCCACTCGCGGCCTCTCTTTACTGCGCGAGACAGCCGGCAGTCGCCGGGAAAATTACGCCGGCACAAGCGGACTAATATCCTTACCTTATAATAGATGCTGGAAAAGTTGACCTTCTGCTCTCAAACAGGCAGCATATCTCGTGTAAATATTCTCGCTCACTCTCCGAAGCTCAGCAGCAGGAATTCTTGTGATGAAACGCCTCATTAGGATCAGAAAATTGGAGTGTGGTGTTCGATAAGTGCTAGAAGAATAATAGGGCCCATATTCTTTGATGAAACAATAAATGTAGAGCGATATCAGAGGTTAATTCTGAGGCCATTTTGCAATCGCTTGACAGCTGAAGAGAAATCGTATGGTTGGTTCCAGCAAGATTCTGCAACAGCACATACGGCTGCCGAATCATTACATGCAATAAGAGAGGTGCTACATGAGAGAATAATTAGTGTTGATTTGTGGCCCCCTCGTTCTCCTGACCTAACGAGTTGTGATTTTTATTTATGGGGTTCTTTAAAAGACAAAGTGTATTGTTCCAATCCTCGCACATAGCAGGAACTTAGAGAAAACATTTTGCAAGAAATCACAAGAATTCCTGCTGCTGAGCTTCGGAGAGTGAGTGAGAATATTTATACGAGATATGTTGCCTGTTTGAGAGCAGAAGATCAACATTTGCAGCATCTATTATAAGGTAAGGATTTCAGTCCGCCTCTGTGGGCGTAATTTCCCCGGCGATGCCGGCTGTCTCGCGCAGTAGAGAGATGCTGCTAGTGGGTTCGAATATAATTTAACTACCCTATAGAATGGGACGCTGAGAACCATAACAGCTAAAGAGTGTCCATAAACAAAACTGAATCAAGAGGCCATCTATGTACCTATCGCTCGGAATAAAATATAATCAGCTCTTGTTTTTACACGCATCCTCTGTAAAAAAACAACCACGACGACTAGGAAATCTATTTTACTAAGCATAAATTATAGCTCTAACATGTTCGTATTCTAATAACCACTTCTTGTAAATCATTTTAGTCAATTATGAGTTGAAATTACAAGCTGCCTTAAAGCTTATGTCCATCCAAAGGAAGAGGTGTTTTCAAAGGTGAAAGAATTATAAAGGTTGTTGAGCGGCTTTTCAACTCTCTCTCTCTCTCTCTCTCTCTCACTCAAGATTTTTATCTTATAACATTATTATATACAAGGTACAACAGCAGATGATTTAAATGGTTTATTTTCACTTTCTTACTTAAGTGCCTCATTTCGCCAAAACTTAACTTTGTTGTTTTTGTACCATTTATATGGCACCTTGAACATTTCAGACATTATCGGCGGCGTTTTACTTTCTCTACAACGTATAGTAAGTACGGGAAGTACTGTATTCCACCCAAAAATTCGATACCGAGATTTCACCGGAAATATATATTTTGAGACCCCCTGAATCCAATAAAAGCATTTTTGGAAACATGTCCGCGTGTATGTCTGTCTGTGAACAGCATAACTCAGAAACGAACAATCGGATAAACACCAAACTTGGTATTTACGTTCAGTATCTTCCAGAGATGCCACACGAAGGTTTTCAAGAAAATCCCTCCACCTCAGATTACCCTTTACATGGAACATTTTTCGAAAATTTTAAGTTTCTCAAAAATGGTTCTAACGATTTTGATTAAAATATCATATGTTTAAGATATTTTCATGACAAATGAAATGTATATCTCGAATTTTCTGGGAATGTCTCCAAAAATATTCTTCATTGTGAACGACTTTTGCATTGGTAAACCATAAGAGATAGACAAAATTTTACTACACAAAAAATGTAGCTCGCGTTAAAATACACAATTTATGTCATATACAGTTTTTTTTTGTTGCGTGAACCATGTTCGAGATATTGCTTGTTATTCCCTTACATTTTCCAATACTTATACTTTTTCTCAAATGGAAATTCGTTATTCATTTTTACTTTCTCTACTACGTATAGTAAGTAGGGGAAGTATTGCATTCCACCCAAAAATTCGATACCGAGATTTCACCGGAAATACATGTTTTAAGACCCCCTGAATCCAAAAAAAGTATTTTTGGAAACATATCCCTGTGTGTGTCTGTGAACATCATAACTCAGAAACGAACAGTCGGATAAACACCAAACTTGGTATTTAGGTTCAGTATCTTCCAGAGATGCGACACGAAGGTTTTCAAGAAAAACCCCACCCCAGATTATCCGTTTCAAGGAACATTTTTCGAAAAATTTAAGTTTCTCAGAAATGGCTCTAACGATTTTGATTAAAATATCATATGCTTAAGATACTCTCATGACAAATAAAATGTATATCTTGAATTTTCTGGGAATGTCTCCAAAATTATTCTTCATTCTGAACGACTTTTGCATAACTGGTAAACCATAAGAGATAGACAAAATTTTACTACACAAAAAATGTAGAACGCGTTAAAATATACAATCTATGTCATACACCTTTTTTATTGAGTGAACCATTTTCGAGATATTGCTTGTTATTCCCTTAAATTTTCCAACACATACTTTTTCTCAAATTCGTTATTCATTTTTGTTATGTCCTGGTAATGCAAAGAGAATGGAATGAGCTACATAACAACCAGCTCTTGAAATGATTTGACTATCGCTTAAAGCCTACCAATTCCCCTTGCATCTACAAGTAAATTAGCAATAAGATTAACATAAAGTATATGGAGAATAAGCGTTTGTAAAAATAGTTTGTACAAGAGTAGAGAAAGTCATGTGAGTGTAACACATCAGATTTTTTGGAATCAGGGGTCTCAAAACATATATTTCCGTTGAAATCTCGGTATCGAATTTTTGGGTGGAATACAATACTTCCCCTACTTACTATACGTAGTAGAGAAAGTAATAACTGGGAAAAAGATAAAGAAGGATGAAGAGATAGGTTTACATGAAAAATTAAAACAAAACGCGGGATGCATTGTTTACAAAACCGACAAGCACACAGCAAGGTTGTAATTACGATGGCCTACTTCTATCAGTTCTCATGATGATGCACAGTTCTCTAAAAGCTGTCAAAGAGAAACCTACCGTCAATCAGTCATACACAAACAAACAGAAAGTAACATTTAGAACAGAAGTTTTGTGGCTCTGAACTGTTGGTATCAATCGATACCTTCGCGATCGCAATATGTACTGGCATAAAGCAGCCTTTGTGACGTCACTCCATGGGCGGGGTGTTTAACATCGAAGCGTGTGTATTCGTGTGAACTATTTCATTTTACTGAGTGTTTATTTAGTTTGAATAAGAAACAAACTTAATTGCTGCAATGAATGCACTAAAAGTAGTGTCAATCATTTTACAACAAACATTCGTTTGGGAAATTAACTAAAACATGCCTGCAATTTCTCAATAAACCGGTATTTATTCCACTTAAAATGGATAATTTATGGGTTTTAATAAAAAAAAAGCTGATGTGTTACACTCACATTTAAGCGCTGGCTGCTATGTGGCGCATTCCATTCTCTTTGCATGTCCAGGGCATAAAAAAATGAATAACGAATTCCCATTTGAGAAAAAATATTGAAAAATTTAAGGGAATAATAAGCAATATCTCGAAAATGGTTCACTCAACAAAAAAATATATATATGACAAATTGTGTATTTTAACGCGATCTACATTTTTTGTGTAGTAAATTTTTTTTGTCTATCTCTTGTGGTTTACCAGTTATACAAAAGTCGTTCCTAATAAAGAATACCCAGAAAATTCGAAATATATATTTCATTTGTCATGAAAATATCTTAAACATATGGTATTTTAATCAAAATCGCTAGATCCATTTTTGAGAAAATTAAAATTTTCGAAAAATGTTCCATGTAGAGGGTAATCTGGGGTGGGGGGATTTTCTTGAAAACCTTCGTGTCGCATCTCTGGAAGATACTGAACCTAAATACCAAGTTTGGTGTTTATCCGACTGTTCGTTTCTGAGTTATGTTGTTCACAGACACACACACGGAAATGTTTCCAAAAATTATTTTTTACTTTCTCTACTACGTATAGTAAGTAGGGGAAGTATTGTATTCCACCCAAAAATTCGATACCGAGATTTCACCGAAAATACATGTTTTGAGACCCCCTGAAGCCAAAAAAAGCATTTTTGGAAACATGTCCGTGTGTGTGTGTGTATGTGTGTGTGTCTGCGTGTCTGTGTGTCTGTGAACAGCATAACTCAAAAACGAAAAGTCGGATAAACACCAAACTTGGTATTTAGGTTCAGTATGTTCCAGAGATGCGACACGAAGGTTTTCAAGAAAATCCCCCCACCCCAGACTACCCTTTACATGGAACATTATTCGATAATTTTAATTTTCTCAAAAATGGCTCTAACAATTTTGATTAAAATATCATATGTTTAATATATTATCATGAGAAATGAAATGTATATCTCGAATTTTCTGGGAATGTCTCCAAAAGTATTCTTCATTGTGAACGACTTTTGCATAACTGGTAAACCATAAGAGATAGACAAAATTTTACTGCACGAAAAATGTAGATCGCGTTAAAATACACAATTTATGTCATACACTTTCTTTTGTTGAGTGAACCGTTTTCGAGATATTGCTTGTTATTCCCTTAAATTTTCCAATACTTATACTTTTTCTCAAATTCGTTATTCATTTTTACTTTCTCTACTACGTATAGTAAGTAGGGGAAGTATTGCATTCCACCCAAAAATTCGATACCGAGATTTCACCGGAAATACATGTTTTGAAAGCTCCTGAATCCAAAAAAAGCATTTTTGGAAACATGTCCGTGTGTGTGTCTGTGTGTGTGTGTCTGTGTGTGTGTGTGTGTGTGTGTGTGTGTGTGTGTGTGTGTGTGTGTGTCTGTGAACAGCATAACTCCAAAACGAACAGTCGGATAAACACCAAACTTGGTATTTAGGTTCAGTATCTTCCAGAGATACGACGCGAAGGTTTTCAAGAAAATCCCCCCACCCCAGACTACCCTTTACATGGAACATTTTTCGAAAATTTTAATTTTCTCAAAGATGGCTCTAACGATTTTGATGAAAATATCATATGTTTAAGATAATGTCATGAGAAATGAAATGTATATCTTGAATTTTCTGGGAATGTCTCCAAAAGTATTCTTCATTGTGAACGACTTTTGCATAACTGGTAAACCATAAGAGATAGACAAAATGTTACTACACAAAAAATGTAGATCGCGTTAAAATACACAATTTATGTCATATACATTTCTTTTGTTGAGTGAACCGTTTTCGAGATATTGCTTGTTATTCCCTTAAATTTTCCAATACTTAATACTTTTTCTCAAATTCGTTATTCATTTGTTTTATGTCCTGGACATGAAAAGAGAATGGAATGCGCCACATGGCAACCAGCGTTAAAATATTTGACTATCGCTTAAAGCCTACCATATTCCCCTTGCATCTACAAGAAAATTACCAATGAGTTTGACATCTCGATATCTCGATTAACATGAAGCATATGGAGAATAAGCGTTTGTAAAAATAGTTTGCACAAGAGTAGAGAAAGTCATGTGAGTGTAACACATCAGATTTTTTTATTCAGGGGGTCTCAAAACATGTATTTCCGGTGAAATCTCGGTATTCAATTTTTGGGTGGAATACAATACTTCCTCTACTTACTATACGTAGTAGAGCGAGTAAAAATACACGATGTTGAGTAGATCGGATTTTTCTTCAAGACTGTAGAAGCCGATGCACGCACATTTGCATTGGTTTTCTTATTACAGAATATAACAAGGCGATCTTTGTCCTACGATGCACCAGTCATCACCTGTTTTCAGTCTTCAAGGTTTTTTCCACTTGGCAACCGACTCTTGTTCATCCCCATCACCACGCTGTGCACTTCTTTTTCTTTTTTTTATTGCCCCTTTCCCCTCCTGCTGTTGTCAGCTCCCTTCTCTTTCGTCCGTGTGTCAATGCTGGGATCTCTTCAAGATATCCATCTGTATGCAGCAGTTTCCAACATCCACAGCGGAATAACAAGGGATCTTTCTTTGCAATTGCGTCACAGTCTCTGCTTCAGATGCTCAGTAGAGCCTCACTTATACGTTATTCACTTCTGTTTGAAAATTTTTAGTTACCGAAATTTGTCTATTAATATTTAGCTCAGTTGTAGGTTTTCTCATTAATAGGTCACATTTTTAGGTCCCCATGTACGAAATACACCTAAGGACGAAAGTAATGTTCGCATGCTGTGACACATAGCTCGATGAAACTTGAATCATACAAAGAGGGAACTGCTACAGTAGGCAACTAAACGAAATATGCAATGAGACGAACAGAAATGCCACTTTTATTCATAGACCATAAGCTACACTAAAGTCAATACGACATATGATGGCTCTCTAGATTTACATAAACAGATACATGGTGCTTAAAAGGGTGTGTGATCACCATGGACAGCAATGCATGCTCTGCATCGTGCTCCCATGCTGGCCACAAGGTTGGTAACCAGTTCTTGTGGTAGGGCGTTCCATTCCTCCACCAGCGCTGTTGACAACTATTGGTACATGTGGATGTGCTGCAATGCGTCTCCCCAAAGCATCCCACACGTGTTCGATGGGATTTAAATCGGAGGAACGGGCAGGCCAGTCCATTTGCCGAATATCCTCTCGTTCCAAGGGATCCTCCACCTGCGCGGTCGCGCATTGTCATCCATAAAAATGAAGTCAGGGTCGACTGCACCCCTGAAAAGACGCACATGGGGATGGAATACAGTATCACAATAACGTTGATCAGTGAGCGTACCGTGTTCAAAGATTTGGAGGTCGGTGCGCCCATGCAACATTATGCCTACCCAAACCATAACACCCGGACCACCAAAACGATCATGTTTCTGTGTTCATTAGGTGTTCCCACCTCTCGCCAGATGAGGGTACGTAGACACTACTTAGACCGAATCTGCTCTCATCCGAGAAGAGCACGCGACCCCATTCCTCGTTGGTCCAATTTTGATGCTCTTGGGAACATCGCAAACGGTGCCGCCGATGTGCGGATGTCAATGGAACACAACGTACTGGCCGTCGGGCAAAGAGACTACCTCTGTATGTATCGTGAGATTGCGTGCCTAGCTGTCCTGTTAAATGTGGTTGCAATTGCACCCGCTGTTTGCCGTGGATCCCTTCTTGCCTATTGCGCAATGTAGCGGTCATCCGCTGCTGAAGTTGAGCGTGGTCGACCATCACCTCTCCTTGATACAGCAGTGCCTGTGGTTTGGAAGGTTCCCCATGTACGTGAAACAATGCTGTGAGCAATTCCAAACTCCTAAGCAACACTCGTCACACTTCGCCCTTCTTCCAGTTTCCCGATGATTCTTCCCCGTGTGAAGTCATCCAAATGGTGTCTACGGGCCATGTTGCAATGAAGAACACCACTGCTCGCTAATTGCCACACACTGTCTTGTCCTGCCCCGTGTTGCGGGACCAGACCCCATTTGGCACTGAAGACTCGCTACACTCACGCCATGTGACGTCCAGCTTTCTGTGTACGTGTGAGAGACCTCTGGCAACCTGCTCCCGCACCTTCATCTACTTCCACCAAGTAGTTAATTTGTTATCTTACTTTACCCATCTCGTCCTTAGGTTTTTCACACCAGGTATATCGATTTAGTTACTCATTTATACGTTATGTTTATGCTATATTAATGCATGGTTTCTGTACGCGCTGTGCTCGCTGCCGCAACACAAAACAGTAGGCACGTTGGGCGAAGCATCAATATTTTCGAAACGCACTATTGCCACGCATGTGTTAACAATGCGGTCGGACAAGGTCATTCTTCCTGAGGTTGTATCTGATGATGATGGTGATGAAGTAAACCTAAATTAATGAAAGTGTTTACAGTGTGTATTTAGCAATTCAATCTCTTGAAATTACACAACGATTCTATCACTGTAAAGCCCAAAAGATGACATTTCTGTGATTAGGGATATATTCCACCCAAAAATTCGATACCGAGATTTCACCGGTAATACATGTTTTGAGACCTCCTGATTAAAAAAAAGCATTTTTGGAAACATGTCCATTTGTGCGTCTGTGAACAGCATAACTCAGAAACGAACAGTCAGATAAACACCAAACTTGGTATTTAGGTTCAGTATCTTCCAGAGATGCGACACGAAGGTTTTCAAGAAAATCCCTCTAATGGCTCTAACGATTTTGATTAAAATATTATATGTTTAAGATATTTTTAAGACAAATAAAATGTATATCTTGAATTTCCTGGAAATGTCTCCAAAAGTATGCTTCATTGTGAACGACTTTTGCATAACTGGTAAACCATAAGAGAAAGACAAAATTTTACTACACAAAAAATGTAGATCGCGTTAAAATACACAATTTATGTCATATACATTTTGTTTGTTGAGTGAACCATTTTCGAGATATTGCTTGTTATTCCCTTAAATTTTTCAATACTTATACTTTTTCTCAAATGGAAATTCGTTATTCATTTTTTTTCTCCTAGACATACAAAGAGAATGGAATACTCCACATAGTAACCAGCTCTTAAAATATTTGACTATCGCTTAAAGCCTAGCAATTCCCCTTGTATCTACAAGAAAATTAGCAATAAGATTGACAACTCGATTAACATGAAGCATATGGAGAATAAGCGTTTGTAAAAATAGTTTGTACAAGAGTAGAAAAAGTCATGTGAGTGTATCACATCAGATTTTTTAAACCAGTATAAACAGTATAATGTTTGAATTATGAATAACAGCTTTGGCATGCATAAAAGTACTCTAAATAGTGTATTACTTTTATTATTTATCCGTTTTGTTTGATTTATACCTTTCCTAAATAATATACAATTGAAGAGTCAGGGGGCTTTCAGCCCACAAAAAATCGAAATTCATATTCTGACGCTTTTGTATAGCTCAGTACCGTCAGTTTCAAACACGAAACACACCATGGGCGAAAAGAAAGAAAAAACGCCATCAACAAGACAAGAACGCATCTATCGACGAACTGAAAGTTTTGTACGAGACCCCATTCCCAATCTCTCGTATGAAATAAAAGTACCTGCAGCTTTATCAACGCTTCTCATTACACCTAAGAGCCTTTACAATTTGATGTAGGATGGACGTGAGAACAGCGAACAGAATGAGTATACTTGGACTTCTTCAACGACAATGTGACTAAAGTGGTTGTTTTTCTGCACTACAGACAATGTTACCTACTTTTACCTGATTTCATCACATCATAGTAATAATAATTATAATAACAACAATAATGATCAAATATCAACATTATATACATGTTATACGCCACAACTGTGGATTTTATTTCAAAATCCTGCTCAAACGACAAGGTGAAGGCCAACAGAAATTGTTTTCTCGCCCATTTTTATTATTACGACGGCAGTGCTAGAAGTACCCGACCTGACGTATAAATAGCGGTTGTTGTTCACACAAACGACTATGGTAAAAGTACCAACCTTATAAAGCTTAAGTCTGAAGTTTGACGATGTTACGTTGTTTAGTAATTGTTTGGCAGCCATCAATAGTGAACTCTCTCAGCGAATTTGTAAACGTGGATAAAACTGGCCATCGTTATGTGATACTGTATGAAGCTGGCCGCGTCTTCGATGCGTAACAATTAAGTCTCTCCTTTCTCCGGCTAGCGTTGAGCAGTGTTGCCTCTGTACAGTCTACAGGGCGTGGTAAAATGATATACAAATTGCGGTAATAAAAACATCGGCTCTGGTGAATATTGGCTTTATTATACTGTTATGTTACACATTCAGGAACGCGAGCCACCACTCCGTCAATTATCCGCGACTGACATAGAGATGATTTGTTATTCGGCGGTATTAAGAAGTATTGTAATGTTTTCCCTGCGTTCATAGCCGCAGCCTGACTTGTATGGTGCAGAGTTCAGCTAAGAGTCAAAATACTTGTGAATTTCGCCATGTCTGATTTCATCCCTACTCCCCACATGTCACGTGATTATTTTGTTCGGTTTTTAATCATGTGACGATCTTCTGTTTTCGTATTCATCATTTTGTATTCCATTTACTGGCTAAAATTTCAGTTCTGTTCAGCTTTCTCTTCCCACGGTACTATTTACAATTAGTTTAATTTATACTGTAACACGTACATATCTTTATGGCTTTAATCCTTTTCTCGGCACAAACATAATGTTTCTTCCGCTTTGAAAGGAAATAGCACTTTCCAAGACTTATTTTCCACAGACCCTTATTTAATGGCTCAGTGCATTTGTGTACGTCCCGACAGAAAAAGGGATGGGCTGCTGACCTTACTTCCTCAAACAATTGCAATCTTGTGTATGAAGGTTTTTCCTATCAAGTTACAATATTAAATACAACATTCTACATCCTTGTTTAATCTATATACAATCAAATCAAATACGAGGCCGAGTAGAACCGTATCACATACTTTCATTTGAAAGGTCTTAGTCCAACTAAAGGTCTTAGTCCAATTAAAGCTGAGCCAGATTCTGGGGGAGTTTGCTCCTACGTTTACAACAGTAAAATATTGGATGGCAGAGTTTAAGCGAGGCCGTACGAGCTGCCAAGACGAACATCGCAGTGGTCGACCAAATGAGGTGACCACGCCAGAAATTGTGAGGAAAATCCACAAAATGATATTGGATGACTGTCGACTGAAAGTGCGTGAGTTAGCGAATATCGCAGGCATTTCAAAAAGTGCTGTACATTGCATACTGACCGAAAATTTAAACATAAGAAAGCTATGTGCAACATGGGTGCCGCGTTTACTCACAATGGAACAAAAGCAGCATCGTGAAGATGTTTCAGTCGCGTGTTTGGCGATGTTTCGCTGCAGTAAAGCCGAGTTTTTGCGTCGATTCATAACCATGGATGAAACATGGGTCCATCACTTCACACCTGAGACGAAGGAACAGTCAAAACATGAATTGAAAGGAGAGAATCGACTCCTAAGAAGGCGAAGACGGTTCCATCTGCAGGCAAGGTCATGACGTCAGTTTTTTGGATGTGCGTGGAATAATTTTCATTTATTATCTTCAAAAAGGAAAAACAATCAATAGCGAATATTATACAAACTTATTGCAGCGTTTGAATGATGAAATCAAGTAAAAACAGGCCGCATTTAGCGAAAAAGAAAGTTCTGTTTCAACAAGACAATGCACCAGTTCACACATCCATTATCGTCATGGCCAAAACCAATGAGTTAAAGTTCAAATTGCTTCCTCATGCACCCTATTCGCCAGACTTTAGCCGCCTCTGATTATTTTCTGTGTCCATAGTTGAAGAAATGGCTTGGTACTAAAAGATTTACCAATAATAAAGAGGTGAAGTTCGCAGTTGATGGCTGTTTTGCAGAACTCGACGGTTCTCACTATAAACATGGTATCGAAGCTATTTAACATCGCTGGGAAAATTGTATCGAGCTGAAAGGAGAGAAATAAAGATTTTTTCTCCAAAACTTTTTGTGTTTTCTTTATTATGTCGCGTACTTCTGAGACAGCCCTCGTACTTATACAAAATAGTTTGTGTTTAGTTCTCTATACATATACCATGATATAATATTAAAATAAGAATTCTGTGTGACTAAATAGTATTTTTAAAGAAAAACTTTGCTTTTAGTCTCCTGAAACTTTTTGATGAATGGACTAAAAGCGTTTCCCCCTCTATGGCCCTTCAATTAGTTTCGGTAATAATGTAATAAACCAGTTTAATTCCATAAGAAAATTCACTTTTATATTTTCTCATTTATGCGTAATTACAGTCGTCTTCCTTTTATAACTTGATATAACTAAGGGTATACTGTATATATGTGAATGAACAAGTTATCCATACTCTTGTTTTTAGACAAGCGAAGGTAAAAGAAACGGTTTTAACGATAGGTGATATTAATTAAAAGGAGAGAATTGTGTCACTGAGTGGTATAATGGTATAACATTATAACACTCCAGGGTTACCAACTTTGATTTCCTGGCACATGTGGAGGTTATTATCCAAACAACAACACTGGAGTTCACCATTGCGCATGTACGAATGTTACTGTCTTCACAAAATCTTCAGCTGGATACTTTATAATTTAATATTCAGGGTTGTCGAAAATAGTAAATGACAACACAAGTGAGTTTAGTTTAACGCTTGAATTACAAATTACTATTATTATTTCATTGATCAGTTAAATATCGAACCATATTGCTATCGAGCTGTGAAGATTTCTTTCTCAGTCCTTGAAGATACAGACTTCAGCCCACTCCTCCGAATTAGACGTTCTCTTTTTTCTCAGAACTGTTACCTTAACGTCACTTACGTGTGCGCCACGTATATTTTAATCAAACAGCTATTTCAGCTGTCTGTGCAAGCAAGGATTGGCAGAAGATGGTATCTCGGAGACGCGATGTCTAACGAACTGAGCCTGGGACACATTCCAACTTTTGCTGAGCCGTGAGACGTCATTTAGAATGGAATTTTGTGAGCTGTTCGTGTTATTTTAAATCTTTCTGAAATACCCACAGCTTTTAAACTTTCATTATGTGTGGTAATATTACGAGAGCTCAAGAATATATCCTCAGGGAATCCGGAGCTCCAGTTGTATCATCAATAAAATTATAAAAAGGCCATACAACGACATAAAAAGTTTAATAAATGCAAAGCTAGACACACTTATTAATGTCCAGTAAGGCATTTTAATTTTTGCCAATAGTCGAATAAATGCAGCTCGAAAATTTAAACCCTTTATTGCATAATACAGTTGGCGGAACTAAAAACAATTAAATAGCAGAAAGCTGTGATTCGTCCAAATTCAAAGCATTTCTATACCGAATTTGTCACTTCATACATTATGGCGGGGTTTGCCTCTGCACGGAGAGATTAACTAACGAGGATGAAAGGGATTCACACGAATTTTTCAATCCATTATCATTTAATACTTAAAAATCGGTTCATATTAAATCTTATTACATTATCTACTACTAGTAAGTAGAGGAAATATTGCATTCTACCCAAAAATTTGATACAGAGATTTCACCAATTATACACGTTTTGAGGCTCCCTAAATTTAAAAAAAATCACAACTCAAAAACGAAAAGTGGGTACTTAAGCTCAGCATAAATCAAGGATGCGACACGAAGATTTTCAAGAAAGTCCCCCCCCCCAACTGCCCTTTACATGAAGTATTTTTCCCTTGTTTCCCTTAAAAGCGGCTATAACGGCTTTGATTAAAATGCCATATATAAAAAATATTTACATGGCAAATAAAATGTTTGTGTATATATAGCCACGCTGTTGTGGTTTTGCTGTGCCGTGTGAAGTGCAGTTTTGAGTGGACAGTGATGTGATGTAGTTCAGTTATGTATGGTTCAGTATATGTTTTCTACTGCACAGCGTGTATTTATTTATGATTCGTATGTGTTAACTCGGTCAGCTCGCCAAGTGAAAGTACGATTTGCAGAAAGATTTCAAGGTGTAAAAGTTCCAGGCCGTACAACAATCCATGAACTTTACAGTAAATTTCAGGCCACAGGAAGTGTTCAGGCTTAGAAATATAAAAGATGGCGTTCGATTCTTGCCGAAGAAACATTACACGACATCGGTCATCGTTTGGAAAATTCCCCCCAAAAATTTCATGATGGATAGTTTCCTAAAGAGGTGCCAAAAATGTATGGACAACGGCGGTGGTCAGTTTCAGCATCTGCTTTCATAAAGTTGGTAAGCAGATAAAGCCATTGAAAGTAGTTTTAAAAATGTTGTATGGTTTCATCCGCGCCTTTCTACGATAGCGGCAGACGGCAGCGTGCGCCGAGGACACGGACAGGAAAAACACCAGGCGGGCGGTTCGGAGTCTTTTGGCTCACTCTGTATATATATTGAATGAAGTCCTCTTCATTCAGAGGGACTTTTGTATAATCCTGTAAATGATTAAGCGATAGATGAAAACGCACTATATAAACAATCCAGATCTCTTTAAAACAAACAATTTATTTAAGGTTTTGTTTTGCATCAGCCATTTCCTAGATATCTGTTATTTACGGTTCAATTGTTTAATTGTTTGTCATTTTTTTAAAATCCTGTCGACATTCCGACATTCAGTTGTTTCTCAGATTGCATGGAAAGAGTATAGGATCTTAAGGCCAGTAAATAGCCCCAGTTCTTAAACATTTGACTATCGCTATTCCCTTTGCACATGTGTAATGTAGGGATTTCTGCAAAAGTTTGCCTCGATTAAAATAAAGTAGGTAGAGAAATAACCTATCGCAAGAATATTTTTAGGAAATGGTCAAGGGTAGAGAAAGTCGTGTGGATGCAACCCATCAGTTTTTTTTTACTTTCTTTACTACGTAGAGTAAGTAAAAAATTCGATACCGAGATTCCACCGGAAAAACATGTTTTGAGACCCCCTGAATCCAAAAAAAGCATTTTTTGGAAACACATCCGTGTGTGTGTCTGTCTGTCTGTCTGTCTGAGAACAGCATAACTCAGAAACGAACAGTCGGTTCAGTATCTTCCAGAGATGCGACACGAAGGTTTTTAAGAAAATCCCCCCACCCCAGATTACCCTTTACATGGAACATTTTTCGAAAATTTTAATTCTCTCAAAAATGGCTCTAACGATTTTGATTAAAATATCATATGTTTACGATATTTTCATGACAAATGAAATATATATCTCGAATTTTCTGGGAATGTCTCTAAAAGTATTCTTCATTGTGAACGACTTTTGCATAACTGGTAAACCATAAGAGATAGACAAATTTTTACTACACAAAAAATTAGATCGCGTTAAAATACACAATTTATGTCATATACATTTTGTTTGTTGAGTGAACCATTTTCGAGATATTGCTTGTTATTCCCTTAAATTTTTCTATACTTATTTTCTCAAATGGGAATTCCTTATTCATTTTTTTGTCTTGGATATGCAATGAGTATTAATCTGTAGCAAAGAGAATGGTGCTGCACCTAGCACCTAGCAACCAGCTATTAAGAGATATGTATGTTTTACAATAAACCAGAAGTATTTCTTATTGTGATGTTATATGATACTTAAAATTTGAGTTGGTATATATTAATTCACATCAGTGAATTGAGTTGGGTCTCAGCTGAGGATGAGAGAAACATATCTCTCGAAAGCGCTCCTACGGTACAACTAGCGCCTTTATGTGATGTGAATTAATATATACCAACTCAAATTTTAAGAAAAAAAGATATATATGTGCTTAAAGGCTACTGTATTTCCAAATTGCCCTTCTAAATATATATTCCCCTTACATCTGCAAGAAAATTAGCAACAAGATAGTCTCTGCAAATGTTTATCTCGATTAACATGAAGTAGATGGAGAATAAGCGTTTGTAAAATTAGTTTGTACAAGAGTAGAGAAATTCATGTGAGTGTAACACATCAGATTTTTTTGTCCTGGTAAAGCTAAGAGAATGCAATACTCCACATAGTAACCAGCTCTTAAAATATTTGACTATCGCTTAAAGCCTACCAATTCCCCTTGCACCTACAAGAAAATTAGCAATAAGATTAACATCTCGATTAACATGAAGCATACGGAGAATAAGCGTTTGTAAAAGTAGTTTGTACACGTCATGTGAGTGTAACACATCAGATTTTTTTGCAAGAGCGCAGTGAACTTTTTGTGTTCTAGGCTGAAGACAGCGGATTCTCTACAGACGAACATGGACCGAAGTTCACAGGAAGAGCAGATGCCATGTCTACGTTGTGGATTCGCTGACAGATACTCTGCTTGGAGTCATTGCTCGACCTCGTCGTCTCTTTTAGTCGAGCAAAAATGGAGCAAATTAAATAATTAGTTTCTTGGAAAGGCACTCGTACCTGTTTGGTTTAATTTGTCACGCACTTGTTATAACCTTCTCAATGTGTAACTGCAAGTGCCTTCAACAAAACAGTCGTGAGAAAAAAATACACGGTTCGCTGAGCGAAATAGACGTCTTGTAAAAGTTAACTTGTCAACACGACACGCACTGTTTATTCTTCTTTTGCTCACTTCATGCCATATCTTACGGTTTTAAAGGTACCCATAGGCGAAACTTCTAAATCTTGCTCTCACATGCACAAAAAAACACAATTATAAGTGTGTTTTGAATTTCATGCAGATTTCTTAAATAGTTTTTGAGAAAAAATTACTTTTATGCTTGACCATGCCAAAATGTAGTATTTATACGACTGGTAGCAGTACTTTAATGGGCCTCATTAAAGCACACCTATTCATTAAAGTATTGGTATTCGACCAATCAGAAGTGGCCACGTAACATTGTGAAAGCGCAAGTATCGATTATTCTCGTTTCGATCGACAACGGTGTGCGCGAGTTTAGAAAAAGTCAAAATGTCTGACACTAGTAACAGTGACATTCTACTTACACCCGCAGAAATTACGATAAAAGCTCTCAATCTTACCAACAGCTTGTTGCTACAAAGATCAAGAAAGATGTACGAGAAATTCTATTCACAGTTCATGGATTGGAGAATATCAAAATATATAAATTCCTTCTCAGAAAATGTCAGGTGCTACAAGGTCATTGTATTGTAACTATAGATAAAGGAATAACGATTGTAACACATCACTCAAACCAGAAACGAATACTTATGGAACCTTTAATTTAGATACATGATCGAGCATAAACAGTCGTATCAAACTTGATTATAATGGTGATTAAAACGCTCGTATGATATGCTCGCTCGGTTAACAATAATACCCACTTTTTAATTACTACCACTTTAGTCTCGTTGCATAATATATTATTATTACACTAATTAATCAGGTGTTGCACACAATGCAGAATCGTAATTTTGAAAAAAATAAAAAAATACTACCAATTATTTAAATGATAATACCCAAAACTGACATATAGAAGTTTGTTCACTCCTCTATATGTTTAAGAAAAAATCTGATGTGTTACACTCACATAACTTTCTCTACTCTTGTACAAACTATTTTTACAAACGCTTATTCTCCATATGCTTCATGTTAATCGAGATGTTAATCTTATTGCTAGTTTTCTTGTAGATGCAAGGCGAAATGCTAGCCTTAAGCGATAGTCAAATATTTTAAGAGTTGGTTGCTATGTGGAATATTCCATCCTCTTTGCATTACTAGGACAAAAAAAATGAATAACGAAATTGAGAAAAAGTATAAGTATTGCAAAATTTAAGGGAATAACAAGCAATATCTCGAAAATGGTTCACCCAACAAACAAAAACGTATATGACATAAATTGTGTACATTAACGGGATCTACATTTTTGGTGTAGTAAAATTTTGTCTATCTCTTATGGTTTACGAGTTATGCAACAAGTCGTTCAGAATGAAGAATACTTTTGGAGACATTCCCAGAAAATTCGAGGTATACATTTCATTTGCCATGAAAATATCTTAAACATATGATATTTTAATCAAAATCGTTAGAGCCATTTTTTAGAAAATTAAAATTTTCGAAAAATGTTCCATGTAAAGGGTACTCTGTTGGGGGGGGGAGATTTTCTTGAAAACCTTCGTGTCGCATCTCTGGAAGATACTGAACCTAAATACCAAGTTTAGTTTATTCGACTGTTCGTTTCTGAGTTATGCTGTTCACAGACAGACACACACACGGACATGTTTCGAAAAATGCTTTTTTTTTTGATTAAGAGGGCCTCAAAACATATATTTCCTGTAAAATCTCGGTATCGAATTTTTGGGCGGAATGCAATACTTCTCCTGCTTACTATACGTAGTAGAGAAAGTAAAAAAGCTATTGGAATAATCTGTGCTAAAAGATAGCACTAAAAAGCTCTATGTCAGAAATTAAATATTCTAACACTACCATACAAATACATACTCATGTGTTTTTACATTAATAATTGATTGGTAGATATAAATAATTAAATAAATAACAGTAAGGTAAAGAAATAATTGTAATAAACAATTTCCATATATTAAACCAGTGTATAATGTAACAAATTTGAGTTGAAATGTTTGTCCGGAAACATGGAGGTAATTAGGAGTCAGGCTAACCAAGAGTCATTAGCGAGCTGAGGAGTGTTCACTTTAGCTTAAGGATTTCTGGGAAGGCAGTTGGAGAATTTAATGACGTACCGTCATGTTGCCATGATAGCTCAGTGGTTGGAGACCGGCAGATCCATGGTTCAAATCCCGGCTATGGCATTGAATTCTTCAGTCGTCTGATTCTACCTTTCTAACCTTGTCCAACACAGTAATTCCATTCCATTAGTAAGAATAGTTTGTATAACCACTAATAAAGATACAGGGTAGAAAGTCATGTGAATGTATCACATCAACTTTTGCAGTATATAATCACTAATTTCAGAGTAAACTCTGTATGTAAAACAATTCGAGGATCTTTTTAGCATATGCAGTATTTCCATTATTAGTAGACACGCTGCAATATTTGCAATTCACTTGGCTTTACAGCAAAACAGTTAGAATTAATTATTCTGCTAATAAAGTAAATCAAGCGTAGAACGTAAAATGTCAAGTAAGATTGGCTAGGAGCCGACTTCAATAGGGAATCGTGTAAGGAGAGACAATGGTGATCTGACTAGGCAGACAGCGTGAC
This sequence comes from Deroplatys truncata, assembly GCA_030765065.1. Lineage (NCBI taxonomy): Eukaryota > Metazoa > Arthropoda > Insecta > Mantodea > Mantidae > Deroplatys > Deroplatys truncata. The sequence continues at coordinate 297,343,227 of CM060975.1, read as the reverse complement.
TTCAACTCTGGTCACGGGTCAACAGAGGCTGCGCCACTAACGGCAGTGTACTATATACCATGTGCCAACACACTTTTAAACTTGCCAGCTTTTATTTATTCATCATTAACGTGATGCAGTGGCAGTCTGCAAGCCCTTCTTTCAACTGTTCATCTTGCTGCATTTACAAACACGGTCGCTATGTCACTCCAGATTATGGTCACGCTGCATCTGACCTTTTGCTTTCATACAGTTTTCTATCAATAAAACCAGGGGTGTCCATGTCCCCCAAAACAATCATCCTCCCACTGTACAATTGTTAATTATTTAGTTCCTTTTTGTGCCGCTGGAAAGCTTCGATAGATAAAAATCTGATGTGTTACACTCACATGACTTTCTCTACTCTTCTACAAACTATTTTTACAAACTCTTATTCTCAATCTATTTAATATTAATCGAGATAAACATTTGCAGAAACGATCTTTTCACATGCACAGACTTACATTTTACACGTAGCGACCAGTTCTAAAAATATTTGACTATCGCTTAAGGCGTACTATGTTCCCCTTGTTTTGTATTTGCAAGGGCAATATAAAAATACACTAGCCTTTAATCATAAACATATCTCTTAATAGCTGGTTGCTAGGCGCAGCACCATTCTCTTTGCCACAGATTAATACTCTTTGCATATCCAAGACAAAAAAATGAATAACGAATTCCCATTTGAGAAAATAAGCATTGAAAAATTTAAGGAAATAATCTCGAAAATGGTTCACTCAACAAAAAAATGTATATGACATAAATTGTGTATTTTAACGCGATCTACATTTTTTGTGTAGTAAAATGTTGTCTATCTCTTATGCTTTACCAGTTATGCAAAAGTCGTTCACAATGAAGAATACTTTTGGAGACATTCCCAGAAAATTCGAGTATACATTTTATTTGTCATGAAAATACCTTAAACATATGATATATTATTCAAAGTCGTTAGAGCCATTTTTGAGAAAATTAAAATGTTCGAAAAATGTTCCATGTAAAGGTAATCTGGGGTGGGGAGGTTTTCTTGAAAACCTTCGTGTCGCATCTCTGGAAGATACTGAACCTAAATAGCAAGTTTGGTGTTTATCCGACTGTTCGTTTCTGAGTTATGTTCACACACAGAGACACATACACGGACATGTTTCCAAAAATGTTGTTTTTTTGGATTCAGGGGTATCAAAACATATATTTCCGGTGAAATTTCGGTATCGAATTTTTGGGTGGAATACAATACTTCCCCTGCTTACTATACGTAGTAGAGAAAGTAATATCTGGCAGGTGCTGTTTTCTATTGCTTGGTACTACCTAAATAGACCAATAAGTAAGTGTACTAACGCTACACGTTCTAAACAACTAGACACTGTAGGCCTCTGACGAGAAAACGTTTGCGGGGTGTTCTACTCTACGTGAGAGCGAGGGGGTGACAGTACCACGTGGCGCCTCACGATGAGGTCATAAGTAGATCTACTATCCACATTAAAAACATCGCGCAACATTAGTATTCTAGCGTGTAAGTATCTTCTTCCTTACTTACTGGGCGTTGTAAATAACTTTATAACTAAGTAATTTACAGTGCCCAGTAAAAAGGAAGAACTCTACACAGTCAATCCCGAGAAATAGTTGCTAACTTGTTAAAATCTGTGATGAGGAAAGCAAACAAAAGCAACCATTCAGCATTTTTAACACAAAAGTGTAGGTTTTTAAACAGGCCTTAAGCCTTGTTGATATGTTGAAAGTAGAGCCGTAATCTTTCTCAGGTTGCACTAGAATTGTTGATGTCAAAACATTCTTTACAGACACTTTCTCGTGAACATTCCAAAAAGTTGTCATTTGATACGCCACATTTGAGGCAGTATTTTTAACACTTAAATGATTTCAGTCCAATTATATAACATAAATTCAATAACAGCCCGCCTTAAAGCAATATGTGTATGTAACTATGTATAAAAAGTGTATATTACAGTCATTGTATATGTTTATATTACTGTATACATGTTCAATAATGTTATGTGAATGTACTATGTAATTTAATAATGTAGGAGCTGTGAGAATAATAGGTTAAAAGTTGCTAACAATGAGGTAACTTTGAAACAATAATGAGTAAGAAAGTTTAATAACGCTACTAGTCATTATTGGAGCAACAATAATGTAAATTTTGAGACAGATTATAAAATAGCCAATCAACAACCAGAGAAAAGCTTTAGTTAAATAAAAGTATTCTATTGGATTAGGAATAGTCAATCAGAAACTTGAAATACAGATATTTACAAATGTGGCGGTAGAAATCAAGTCAGTTGCTTGTAGACAGTGCTCATAACTGGACGCGTTGGTTGTAGACGAGATGCGTCCTCGAGAAATTTAATACGTATTCAGTTTGAGACGAAAAATAGTTTACGTGTTAAAAAGTGCAAGTAATTAATAAAAAAAATCTAGCTCTCTCTCTATATCAGTGAAGTGTTATTTAAATCGTGTCAAGCATTAATAAAAGGAGTGAAGTAAAATAATAATCTGTGTAAGCCTACATTCTTCAGTCGCACCACAACCCTGCAAAGAGAAACATGTCTCTAACAATAATACTGACGCAGCCGAGGCAAACATAAATGTATAATATTTAAAGAAACAGTCAAATTACAAAGTTAATATTTTTTAAACATTGGGGCGAAGTCCACCGGGTACTATACGTGATTACAACTACTTCAAGATTAGCTCCCCAACAGTCGAAAAATAATATATCTTCTTCAAACTAGCTTTCCATACGTGAAGCATAATTCTAATTTCATATTATACATTACAGTATGAATTTTGCTTCAAATTATATTTTTTTATACAGCAGATTTAGATTGTCAAATTAAAGGTACAAAACAGTAATTGTAATAAATGTTAATTTACTTAAATATTTTTGTATTCACCAAAATTTTGAATTCCACCCAAAAATGTTCCTGATGGCGCAACTTCGTTCATTATTTTTATGTAGATATTTTCAACATGTGTTAAATTCAATTCAAAGATGACATAGTTAATAATTACTTAATAGTAGATTAAAATCAATATTGAACAACCATTCCACCTTCTCTTTATTTCTTAGTAGTTTCTGTTCCTTATTACCTTCTCTACTACGTATAGTAAGTAGGGGAAGTATTGTATTCCACCCAAAATTTCGATACCGATATTTCACCGGAAATACATGTTTTGAGACCCCCTGAATCCAAAAAAAGCATTCTTGGAAACATGTCCGTGTGTCTGTTTGTGCGTGTGTCTGTGAACAGCATAACTGAGAAACGAACAGTCGGATAAACACCAAACTTGGTGTTTAGGTTCAGTATCTTCCAAGGATGCGACACGAAGGTTTTCAAGAAAATCCCCCCACCCCAGAGTACGCTTTACATGGAACATTTTTCGAAAATTTTAATTTTCTCAAAAAATGGCTCTAATGATTTTGATAAAAATATCATATGTTTAAGATATTTTTATGACAAATAAAATGTATATCTTGAATTTCCTGGGAATGTCTCCAAAAGTATTCTTCATTGTGAACGACTTTTGCATAACTGGTAAACCATAAGAGATGGACAAAATATTACTACACAAAAAATGTAGATCGCGTTAAAATACACAATTTATGTCATATACTTTTTTTTTGTTGAGTGAACCATTTTCGAGATATTGCTTGTTATTCCCTTAAATTTTTCAATACTTATTTTCTCAAATGGGAATTCGTTATTCATTTTTTTTTGTCTTGGATATGCAAAGAGTATTAATCTGTGGCAAAGGGAATGGTGCTGCAACTAGCAACCAGCTATTAAGAGATATGTATGTACTTAAAGGCTACTGTATTTCTATATTGCTTTGTAAATATATTTTCCCCTTACAACTACAAGAAAATTAGCAACAAGATAGAGTCTGCAAATGTTTATCTCGATTAACATGAAGTAGATGGAGAATAAGCGTTTGTAAAAATAGTTTGTACAAGAGTAGAGAAAGTCATGTGAGTGTAACACATCAGAATTTTTTTTCCTTTACACAGCTTCCATTTGCATCTATAAATTTTGTAGGCTTTTCCTGTATTACCTATTAATTATTGTAATTGGCTGCGTTTTATAATGAACATTGATTGGGCTTATGCCTGTTATGTACAAAAATAAATAAATAAATAAAAAGAAAGTTTATACTTATTAATACCACGGTTGAGATGTAAAGTATGTTAAATCAAAATCTTCTTAAAAAAACTTTTACAAAACTCAGTTTTTCTTAGCTTTAAAAAAAATTGAGGATTAGGAGTATTGCTTTTGTTCTATGTGCAGAATTGCAACTTGTTCCCTGCAGTTACGGTGTTGTGCACTACACGAAGAGAACTCACAAAGCTACAGCCATCATTGCTTTTCCCCTATGGGCTGTCCGTTGTAAAGAAATGGAAATATATACAGAATATAAATTTTATATGGTCCCAACTGGTAGTATTTTTTGTGTGTGAACTTGTTCCCAAAAGTGGGTGGGTACTGATGTTGTGGAAACGGACGGGATGTCATTAGGCAGCATCCAGGTAGCGTGTGTTGACACGTCATCCTGCTGTAAAGAAGGGTCCCCTCCTTGACCAATATTTTTGTTCCATCAAAAGCTAGACGTCCAACTCTTTGTAAAGACTTGCACACTTTATGGCAGTGTAACCTTGACGTTCTCACGTGAAGCACAAACCTGATTCTACTCTCATATCCATGGACCCTGTAAAAAAAACTGACTGTTGCTATGTCTAGTTTCAAGCTTCTGTCTCGATATTAATTACCTTCTCTACTGCTTATCTATAGCAAGTATAGGAAGTATTGTATTCCATCAAAAAAATTCGATACCCAGATGTTTCACTGCAATACATGCATTCAAGGCACCCTGAATAAAAAAGCAAGTATATAAGTTGAAGCAACATTCAATACTAGCCACAGACAAACTAATACAATAACTCATTAATATAATAAGATGAGGCAGTATTTTTAACATTTAAATGATTTAAGTCAAATTATATAATATAAAATATAATAACAGCCCGCCTTAAAGCAATATGCATGTAACAGTCATTGTATTAATGTTTATATTATTATGTACATGTTCAATAATGTTATGTGAATGTATTACGTAATTTAATAATGTAGGAGCTGTGAGAAAAATAGTTAAACGTTACTAACAATGAGGTAACCTTGAGGCAATAATGAGTAAGAAAGTTTAATAATGCTACTAGTCATTATTGGAGCAACAATAATGTAAATTTTGAGACAGTTTATAAAATAGCCAATCAACAACCAGAAAGAAGCTTAAGTTAAATGAAAGTATTTTATTGGAGTAGAAATAGCCAATCAGAAACTGAAATAGGGCAAATGTACAAATTTAGAAGTCAGTTACTTGTAAACAGCGTTACTAAGGACGCGAGACACGTCCTCGAGAAGTTTAATATGTATTCAGTGTGAGAAAAAAATAGTTTACGTGTTAAAAGATGCTAGTAATTAATAAATAATCTCACAGCTACAAATTATAATCTGTGTAAGCCATTCTTAGCCGTACTACTCCCTGTAAAGAAATCCATGTCTCTAACAATAATACTGACGCAGCCGAGGCAAACATAAATATATAATATTTAAAGACACAGTCAAATTACAAAGTTAATATTTTTAAACTTGGGGCGGAGGCTACCGGAAACGTTTTACTATACATGCGGTTGCAACTACTACAAGTGTTGGGCTCCCCAACAGTCGAAATACAATACAACACCACCATAAATAAGAACTCCTTCAAAGAGATCTAATTCACAGCTTCTCAGCATCAACGCATTAATAATTTCTTTCTTTAATATCTTTTTGTTCTAAGTTTTACGTGTTATGTATTTTATTTGCTAATATTGTACGTATAATAATTAAGAGGGTGTTAAAAATATATTCATAATGTATACATGGTATAGAACAAGTATATAACGTTATAACATATAAAATATGAGGGAAAGGTCATTGTTAGCTATATAACCAGTAATATAAAATTACGAGAAATGCAGTAGTATCTAAGTAAGCAATAACGAACCTTGGATTCATAATTAGGGGAATGGAAGTCTATAAACATATATACATGTAACATAAGCTGTTATTGAATGTTATTGGATAGCACCAATCAGGTACATTGATACATACCTATAATTCAAATACGTACGTTAAGAAGAACGGTTGAAGGGAACGCTAACAGAAGCTTGTCAGACTTCAAGCAGGAAGGCCGTGTATAAACTCGTCTCTAAATAGACGCTAAAACTACGTATTTAAAGTCTACCAGTTATACATATTTTAACATAACAAAGGTGATAGTGAATTGTGAATATCATGTGGTTTATCCAAAATACCATTGAAATAATCAACAGCATACTTTAAACCTTCTCCATACCCAACCCTGACAAGACGCAAGTGCTCTCCGGCACAAATACAGCAACTGTGGCATAATTATAAAATAATAATTACAACATATTAACACACACGCAAGAATACAGATATACGATCATCAGACTCCAGTCTGCAAGAACCTCAAGATACATCACAAGAGAACGGGCATCAAGACGACCTACTGGTACGTAATACAGCATCCATTATCATCAACGTAGTGGGGGCCTGCCAAGGAGGTACCGCTACAATGCGTGTGTCTGTCTCTGAAAGGCGTAATTCAGAAACAAAAACTTGGTTAAATACCAAACCTGGTATTTAAATTCAATAACTTCCAAGGATGCGATATGAAGATTTTCAAGAAAACCCCCTCCCCAAATGCTCCCAAACTGTCGTTTACATGGAAAATGTTTCGTTATTTTTTTATTTTCTCAAAAATACCTCTAACGATTTTGATTAAAATATGTTTAAGAGATTCGTATGACAAATCAAATGTATATCTCGAATTTTCATCGAATAGCCCGTAAAGTCCTCTTCATCCTGAACGAATTCTTTATAAACTGTAAAAAAAAATCTGATGTGTTACACTCACATGGCTTTCTCTACTCTTGTACAATCTAATTTTACAAACGCCTATTCTCCATATGCTTCATGTTAATCGAGATATCGAGATGTCAATCTTATTGGCAATTTTCTTGTAGATGCAAGGGGAATATGGTAGTTTTTAAGCGATAGTCAAATATTTTAACGCTGGTTGCTATGTGCCGCATTCCATTCTCTTTGCATGTCCAGGACATAAAAAAATCTGATGTGTTACACTCACATGACTTTCTCTACTCTTGCACAATCTATTTTTACAAACGCCTATTCTCCATATCCTTCATGTTAATCGAGATATCGAGATGTCAATCTTATTGCTAATTTTCTTGTAGGTGCAAGGGGAATATGGTAGCTTTTAAGCGATAGTCAAATATTTTAACGCTGGTTACTATGTGGCGCATTCCATTCTCTTTGCATGTCCAGGACATAAAAAAAATGAATAACGAATTTAGGAAAAAGTATATGTATTGGAAAATTTAAGGAAATAACAAGCAATGTCTCGAAAACGGTTCACTCAACAAAAGAAATGTATATGACATAAGTTGTGTATTTTAACGCGATCTACATTTTTTGTGTAGTAAAATTTTGTCTATCTCTTATGGTTTACCAGTTATGAAAAAGTCGCTCACAATGAAGAATACTTTTGGAGACATTCCCAGAAAATTCGAGATATACATTTCATTTCGCATGACATTATCTTAAACATATGATATTTTAATCAAAATCGTTAGAGCCATTTTTGAGAAAATTAAAATTTTCAAAAAATGTTCCATGTAAAGGGTAGTCTGGCGTGGGAGGATTTTCTTGAAAACCTTCGTGTCACATCTCTGGAAGATACTAAACCTAAATACCAAGTTTGGTGTTTATCCGACTGTTCGTTTTTGAGTTATGCTGTTCACAGACACACAGACACACACACACACACACACACACACACAGACACACACACACACAGACACACACACGGACATGTTTCCAAAAATTATTTTTTTGGATTCAGGAGGTCTCAAAACATGTATTTCTAGTGAAATCTCGGTATCGAATTTTTGGGTGGAATGCAATACTTCCCCTACTTACTATACGTAGTATAGAAAGTAAAAATCTGATGTGTTACACTCACATGACTTTCTCTACTCTTGTACAATCTAATTTTACAAACGCCTATTCTCCATATGCTTCATGTTAATCGAGATATCGAAATGTCAATCTTATTGGTAATTTTCTTGTAGATGCAAGGGGAATATGGTAGCTTTTAAGCGATAGTCAAATATTTTAACGCTGGTTGCTATGTGGCGCATTCCATTCTCTTTGCATGTCCAGGACATAAAAAAATGAATAACGAATTTGAGAAAAAGTATAAGTATTGCAAAATTTAAGGAAATAACAAGCAATATCTCGAAAACGGTTCACTCAACAAAAGAAATGTATATGACATAAGTTGTGTATTTTAACGCGATCTATATTTTTTGTGTAGTAAAATTTTGTCTATCTCTTATAGTTTACCAGTTATGCAAAAGTCGTTCAGAATGAAGAATACTTTTGGAGACATTCCCAGAAAATTCGAGATATACATTTCATTTCTCATGATATTATCTTAAACATATGATATTTTCATCAAAATCGTTAGAGCCATTTTTGAGAAAATTAAAATTTTCGAAAAATGTTCCATGTAAAGGGTAGTCTGGGGTGGGGGGATTTTCTTGAAAACCTTCGTGTCGCATCTCTGGAAGATACTGAACCTAAATACCAAGTTTGGTGTTTATCCGACTGTTCGTTTTTGAGTTATGCTGTTCACACACACACAGACACACAGACACACACACACACAGACACACACACACACACAGACACACACACGGACATGTTTCCAAAAATGCTTTTTTTGGATTCAGGAGGTCTCAAAACATGTATTTCCGGTGAAATCTCGGTATCGAATTTTTGGGTGGAATGCAATACTTCCCCTACTTACTGTACGTAGTAGAGAAAGTAAAAATGAATAACGAATTTGATAAAAAGTATAAGTATTGGAAAATTTAAGGAAATAACAAGCAATATCTCGAAAACGGTTCACTCTCCAAAAGAAATGTACATGACATAAGGTGTGTATTTTAACGCGATCTACATTCTTTGTGTAGTAAAATTTTGTCTATCTCTTATGGTTTACCAGTTATGCAAAAGTCGTTCACAATGAAGAATACTTTTGGAGACATTCCCAGAAAATTCGAGATATACATTTCATTTCTCATGATAATATATTAAACATATGATATTTTCATCAAAATCGTTAGAGCCATTTTTGAGAAAATTAAAATTTTCGAAAAATCTTCCATGTAAAGGGTAGTCTGGGGTGGAGGGATTTTCTTGAAAACCTTTGTGTCGCATCTCTGGAAGATACTGAACCTAAATACCAAGTTTGGTGTTTATCCGACTGTTCGTTTTAGAGTTATGCTGTTCACAGACACACACACACACACACACACACACACACACACACACGGACACACACACGGACATGTTTCCAAAAATACTTTTTTTGGATTCAGGAGGTCTCACAACATGTATTTCCGGTGAAATCTCGGTATCGAACTTTTGGGTGGAATGCAATACTTCCCCTACTTACTATACGTAATAGAGAAAGTAAAAAATAGGCAAAAACTTACTACATAAACAATATGGATGTCGTTAAAACACACACTTTATGTCAAATCAATATTTGTTGCATTAACCATTTCAGAGATATTCTTTGGGCACGCAACTAGATGCTTTTTAAAAACATGAGCAGGCGCCAAGGCAGCTAAGTATATGCACTTAACAAGCATACGACTTGTCAGAAGAAGTGCATGGACCCCTTGCAAAATAAAAAGTAATCAGTATGCAAAGAAATCCCAGTAATTATATTTATTTCCTCGTATAAATTAATATAAATAAACCATAAATTGGTTTGAAATGTCAGGTATTTATGCTTTTTCAAATGGTAAGTCGCTATTGATTTCTTTCATCCTTCCTTCCTTCCTTCGTGCTCATGCAAACAGAACGAAATTTTAAAGCCTCACATAGCGATCTGACTTTAAAACATTTGACTCATACCTAAACCAAGGTACGTAATAATATTTCTGCAAACGTTTATCTTAATTAGCATGAAGCAGGTAGAAGAACCTTTTGAAAAATGAGTTTGTAGAAGAATGAGTAGAGAAATTCACGTATCAACCTTATTTTACTTTCTGTGTTGCTTATCTCCTCCAAGCTATAATGACCTTGGTTAAAATGTATTGCCAAACCCTTAAAAATAGCGCATTTTTACTTTCTCTATTACGTACAGTAAGTAGGGAAAGTATTGTATTCCACCCAAAAATTCGATACCGAGATTTCACCGGAAATACATGTTGTGAGACCCCCTGAATCCAAAATAAAGCATTTTTGGAAACATGTCCGTGTGTGTGTGTGTGTGTCTGTGATCAGCATAACTCAGAAACGAACAGTCGAATAAACACCAAACTTGGTATTTAGGTTCAGTATCTTCCAGAGATGCGACACGAAGGTTTTCAACAAAATCCCCCCACCCCATATTACCCTTTACATGGAACATTTTTCGAAAATCTTAATTTTTTCAAAGATGGCTCTAACGATTTTGATTAAAATATCATATGTTTAAGATATTTTCATGACAAATATAATGTATATCTTGAATTTTCTGGGAATGTCTGCAAAAGTATTCTTCATTGTGAACGACTTTTGCATAACTGGTAAACCATAAGAGATAGACAAAATTTTACTACACAAACAATGTAGATCGCGTTAAAATACACAATTTATGTCATATACATTTTTTTTGTCGAGTCAACCATTTCCGAGATATTGCTTGTTTTGTCTTGGATATGCAAAGAGTATTAATCTGTGGGAAAGGGAATGGTGCTGCACCTAGCAACCAGCTATTAAGAGATATGTATGTGCTTAAAGGCTACTGTATTTCTATATTGTCCTTGTAAATATATATTCCCCTTACATCTACAAGAAAATTAGCAATATGATAGAGTCTGCAAATGTTTATCTCGATTAACATAAAGTATATGGAGAATAAGCGTTTGTAAAAATAGGTTGTACAAGAGTAGAGATTTTTTAAGAGATACTCCACACATAAACTGCACTTATTTGAAATCTGTCTCTAAATGATGTTTCATACGTACCGAACAAAGAATAAAAGCTAATTATGTTTAGTTCAATTTCATGTAAACTCATTTGCTTTTTGCAAACTAACTTAACGTCATCTTCAGGACTTACATCCCCCAGGACTTACAAGCGGGTGCCTGGGGTCAGAGGCCCGTCGAGGAGCAGACACTCATGGATGAGACAGAGCATCCAGGATGGGTGATCAGCCCAATGCCTGGTATGGGATGAAGGTGAAATGGATGAAAGGAAAGGTGATGAATGTTGGTGGAATGAATGGCGGGGGAAACCGGAGAACCCGGAGAAAACCCTCCCAGACGCCGCTTCGTCCCTGCAGGTCCCTGGGATTGAACCCGGGCCGCCTCGGTGGGAGGCGAGCGGTCTAACCACTCGGCCACGGCGCCGCCACTTAATTTAGGAATGAACAATACGTTAATCCCTATAACTTACATAGCAACAATATTTCTTTTTAAATTTCCTATAAATACACTTCGAAGTCCTCTTTTATTTAGTTCCATTTATACCCCACCTTTAACTGCAATAGTCTTATCTTTGGAGTAAATTGCCAATCAGGGATGGTGTTAACTTGTATTTGCTTGTCGTTGGGCTGGAATTCTGGTAAACTTTGTGTTTTATTCATTACATCCTACACACATTCACACTCTGATTCAAACTTCCAGACTTGAGGAGGATAAGGAATAATCCTGGCTAGAGAAAAATTTCCAACCCCAGCCGGGAATAGAACCCAGGACACTTGCACAGCAGACAGGTGTTCTACCGACCGAGCTACAAGGCCAGCACTCCAATCTTGTTGAACTTTATATGGGTGGGGAATCCTTAGATAACAAATAATACATAAACGCACAGATAGCTTTAGGTATCTTTCACGCGCATTCGCAAAACTTTGTGACTTACATTCTGCTTTTTACTTCCCATTGTGAGAAACAACTACAACATGTACACGTATAAGCCAAGTAAAATTTCTAAAACTTGCTGTTTTTATGAAAATTGTATCTCGCGCTGTCCTATTAATTGTAAATGCGTTCTGAATTATTGCATGCAACTATCTTTTTTTCTCAGTTATTACTTGAAAAAAAAATCTGATGTGTTACACTCACATGACTTTCTCTACTCTTGTACAAACTATTTTTACAAACGCTTATTCTCCATCTACTGCATGTTAATCGAGATAAACATTTGCAGAGTCTATCTTATTGCTAAGTTTCTTGTAGATGTAAGGGGAATATATATTTACAAGGGCAATATAGAAATACAGTAGCCTTTAAGTATCCTCATATCTCTTAATAGCTGGTTGCTAGGGCAGCACCATTGTGTTTGCCACTGATTAATACTCTTTGCATATCCAAGACAAAAAAATGAATAACGAATTCCCATTTGAGAAAATAAGTATTGAAAATTTAAGGGAATAATAAGCAATATCTTGAAAATGGTTCACTCAACAAAAAAAATGTATATGACATAAATTGTGTATTTTAACGCGATCTGCATTTTTTGTGTAGTAAAGTTTTGTCTATCTCTTATGGTTTACCAGTTATGCAAAAGTCGTTCACAATGAATACTTTTGGAGACATTCCCAGAAAATTCAAGATATACATTTTATTTGTCATGAAAATATCTTAAACATATGATATTTTAATCAAAATCGTTAGAGCCATTTTTGAGAAAATTAAAATTTTCGAAAAATGATCCATGTAAAGGGTGATCTGGAGTGGGGGGATTTTCTTGAAAACCTTCGTGTCGCATTTCTGGAAGATTCTGAACCCAAATACCAAGTTTGGTGTTTATCCGACTGTTGGTTTCTGAGTTATGCTGTTCACAGACAGACACACAGACAGACACACATACGGACATGTTTCCAGGGGGTCTCAAAACATATATTTCCGGTGAAATCTCGGTATCGAATTTTTGGGTGGAATACAATACTTCCCCTACTTACTATACGTAGTAGAGAAAGTAAAAAATTACTAACAATTTAAAATGCCAAAAGTTATAAACCAAGTATTTATTAAAGGGAAAGTCTCTAATTGTGTAACTATTAAGTTCTGGAAATAAGTTCTCGATAACTAGTGGCTTAGTATTTGTAATTATTACTTATTTAGCCGCTTCGGTTTTTTACTTTCCCTACTGATTAGCTATAATATCCTACCTATAATATAACTCTTATCATTAAATATGGAATATTATTTTGTGGAAACTCGGTAGAAAGTAAACGAATATTCCTCATGCAAAAGAAGGTTTCCAGCACCCATAGCAAACACTCTTGCAAACATCTTTATAGAAGGCTGAGGATATTAAACCTACCTTGCATGTACATATTTTCAATCTTAAAATTCTTTGTATGCAATCAAACCACATTTATTATAAACATGGAAATTCATGAGATAAACAATAGACAAAAGGGTAACATCCATCATCCAAGTGCTAAGCTTTCATGCTTCCAGAAAGGTGTATATTATGAGACCATAAAAATGTTTAATACTCTCTCTAATGATCTTAAGGGAAAAGTTGACAATTTCAACGTCTTTAAAACTGCTGTTAAAGAGTACCTAAGCTCAAAAGCATATTATCCTGTACAAGATTATCTGAATGAAATTATCCTGATGATAATGCATATACACTCTCTAAGTAATATTAGTAAATATTAATGACAATTGCCAGTTTTCCAATTGCCTGCTCTAGAATTAATGAAGCTATTTAAATGTATGTATATTAAGAACTGACAGTAAATGTTATGCATTACAAATCAAATAGAACAAAATGATGGGACGAACAAAAATACAAGCCTAGTGAAAGTTAAAATAACTGTTCTTGTATATAAATATAATGTTAACCTTAAACGGTAGGGAGGTATTCGATTTTATACAAATTACAACTGATTTGTTTCATTTTGTATATAATTGTCTTTATTTTATTATATTTTAGATGTTCTGTATTCTATGTAATATTTATATATATTGAGACAGTATTTTTAACACTTGAATAATGTCAATTAAATTATATAATATGTAAATTCAATAACAGCCGCCTTGAAGCAATATGCATGTAATAATTTGTAAAATGTATGTAACAGTCATTGCATATGTTTATATTATTGTATCCATGTGTAATAATGACATGTGAATGCATTACGTAATTTAATAATATAGGAGCTGTGAGAATAATAAGTTAAAAGTTGCCAACAATGAGGTAACCTTGAGGCAATAATGAGTTTGAGAGTTTAAGTACTACTAGTCATTATTAGAGCAGCAATAATGTACATTTTGAGACAGTTTAAAGATAGCCAATCAACAACCAGGAAAAGCTTTAGTTAAATGCAGGTATTCTATTGGACTAAGATTAGCCAATCAGAGACTTGAAATACAGGAATTTACAAGTTTAGACGGTTGAAATCAAGTCAGTTGCCTGCAGACCGTGATAGTAACCGGAAGCAAGATGCGTCCTCTAGAGAAATATTACATATTCGTGTGACACGTAAAATAAGTATACGCGATAAAAAAAAGTGCAAGTATTAAATAAAAGAATCTCACAGCTCTCTATATCAGTGAAGTGTTATTTAATTTGTGTCAAGGATTAATAAAAAGGAGTGAATTAAAACTTAAAATCTGTGTAAGCCTTCATTCTTAGTCGTACCAAAACCCTGCCTAAGAGAAACGTGTCTCTAACAATAATACTGACGCAGCCGAGGCAAACATAAATATTTAAAGAAGCAGTTTAATAACAAAGTTAATATTTTTTTTTTAAACTTGGGGCAAAGGCCACCTGAAAGTACATTGGGGGCGAAGGCTACCGGAAACTGTTTAACATACGTGAGATTGCAACTACTACAAGTTCGGCTCAGCAACAGTAGAACTATAATACAACTCCTACTTCAAAATCGGCTTTTCATACGTAGCAGCATACAACGTAAAGAAAAATAACATCTTCAAATTGGTGCCCAAAACGTGGGGCTTAAAATAACCTTCTTCAATATGTGTAATTATAATGTACATTTCCTTGACACGCATATAGTATGTCCCTATTTTATTTAAATGTTCTATGTTCTGTGTAATATTTATGTTTTTTTTTGTAATTTTTGTACATTTCCTTGACATGTTCTATGTTCAGAAGCCTTTATGGCTGTTAGTGAACTCACAGAATGCAATCCAATCTAATCTAATAAGTAGAGGAAGTACTGTAAACCACTAAAAATCTGATGTGTTACACTCACATGACTTTCTCTACTCTTGTGCAAACTATTTTTACAAACCTTATTCTCCATATGCTTCATGTTAATCGAGATATCAAGATGTCAATGTTATTGCTAATTTTCTTGTAGATGCAAGGGGAATATGGTAGGTTATAAGCGATAGTCAAATCTTTTAAGTGCTGGTTGCTATGTGGCGCATTCCATTCTCTTTGCATGTGCAGGACATAAAAAAAAATGAATAACGAATTTGAGAAAAAGTATAAGTATTGGAAAATTTAAGGGAATAACAACCAATATCTCGAAAACGGTTCACTCAACAAAAGAAATGTATATGACATAAATTGTGTATTTTAACGCGATCTACATTTTTTGTACAGTAAAATTTTGTCTATCTCTTATGGTTTACCAGTTATGCAAAAGTCGTTCACAATGAAGAATACTTTTGGAGACATTTCCAGAAAATTCAAGATATACATTTTATTTGTCATAAAAATATCTTAAACATATGATATTTTAATCAAAATCGTTAGAGCCATTTTTGAGAAAATTAAAATTTTCGAAGAATGTTCCTTGTAAAAGGTAATCTGGGGTGGGGGGATTTTCTTGAAAACCTTCGTGTCGCATCTCTGGAAGATACTGAACCTAAATACCAAGTTTGGTGTTTATCTGACTGTTCGTTTCCGAGTTATGCTGTTCACAGACAGACACACAGACACACAGACAGACACACAGACACACACATGGACATGTTTCCAAAAATGCTTTTTTTGGATTCAGGGGGTGTCAAAACATATATTTCCGTGAAATCTCGGTATCGAATTTTTGGGTGGAATACAATACTTCCCCTACTTACTATACGTAGTAGGGAAGTAAAAAAATCGATACACGTTTTGAGACCCCCTGAATATCAAATTGTTTTACTTGGTATTTAAAACAACTCAGGAAGAGTGTAGAAGATAAAATTCTTACTGCACTAGTCGCGAACTAATTGGAATACAAAAGTAGCAAGCACTTTTATAAAATCAGTTGAGCTTTATCTTTTCAGCCCCCTTAAGCAACACAATGCACAAACTGCTGTGCACCAAGATGATCTGACAAAGAGCAAACAGAAAAACACAAACGTTTAACCTAAGCTGATCGTCTTCTTCAGTAACAGTGTAGCAATTCAGAAGAGCAGAAGTGGAGGAAGGCCCGGAGGAACGAAAAACTGGTTGGCTCCTGGACCAACCTCCTTCCCTAGCCGGTCCTCATTAAATCAGCTAAATGTGAACCTGAGAGCGAGCAACGAAGGTTTCTATGGCCCCCGGGCCCGAGGGACTGATATCAACCTCTGCTTCTGCCAACACAAATAACTGTAATGGAGTGAACGATAATCCGATCAATCAACATTTTGTAACCGCGTCCCATTAAAAACCAAACCGGGGAGAAAAGGTTATAATTTAAAACAGATTTTATTGTATACCATATGCTTGGTTTAAGCCCTAACCCTGTTCTGCCTGCTGTGTGAGAAATTTTCTGTTGTGCATTATGCATAAGCCAGGATTACTGCATTCTACTGTAAAAAAGATCCGTGTTACAGTCATATGACTTCTTCTGTCCACTCAATCATCTATTTACTTCATGTTATAGTGTATTTACTTTAAATTGAAACATGGAAAGTAGAGGGAGATAGTAATATATTCTACACGAGTTAGTAACCCTTAACTGCCTAATATAAAATTCAACACCCGCTTGTAACAATACAAAAGCCCGAGAAGCAAGGACGGCCGAAGGTATCAAGATATTTTCCATATTTCACTGCCAAAAGTGCAATGGCAACAAGTACAACTGTACTTAAAGACAGACTAGGCAGTAGGTGACTGTGGCAAGGTTTCTCAGCACTGAGACCGTCATTAGCACACCCCCTCTCCTAGACCGGTCAGGTAGCGTCAAAATGGTTCATGTTTCAACTTAAAAACCTCACATACTGATCTATAAACGTTTTCAGAAATGGTTTCATTATACATTTCGTATAGGTAAGTGACATAGACTGCCTCTGCGGTCGAGTGGTCAGAGCTCTGGCTTCTCGACCCAAAAGTCCCGGGTTGGACTCCTGGCTGGGGCGAGGAATTCTTCATCAACCAGAATCATTCCCTATTCCTCACAGAATCTGGAGAAATGAATGAGAGTGTTTTTAATAGTAAAATAGCTCAGCGAGTAATATAAACATCAGTTGTTTCAAGTCGAAGTCCCAATATGAATATAATCCGAAGCACCTAAGCAATAAATAGTGTTGCATTCATATGCCTTTCTCTACTCACTCTTATACAAACTGTTGTTATAAAAGCTTGTCTCTACAAAAGCCAGCCCTACTGTCTGCTTCTTGCTAATATATAAACTTTCATTAATATCTGCATATTTCGTTGTAGGTATTAAAAAAATACATCGAGTCAGAATTTTACTATCTCTACTACGTATAGTAAGTAGGGGAAGTATTGTATTCCACCCAAAAATTCGATACCAAGATTTCACCGGAAATACATATTTTGAGACCCCCTGAATCCAAGAAAAACATTTTTGGAAACATGTCCGTGTGTGTGTCTGTCTGTCTGTCTGTGTGTGTGTGTGTGTGTGTGTGTGTGTGTGTGTGTGTGTGTGAACAGCATAACTCAGAAACGAACAGTCGGATAAACACCAAACTTGGTATTTAGGTTCAGTATCTTCCAGAGATGCGACACGAAGGTTTTCAAGAAAATCCCCCCACCCCAGATTACCCTTTACATGGAACATTTTTCGAAAATTTTAATTTTCTCAAAAATGGCTCTAACGATTTTGATTAAAATATCATATGTTTAAGATACTTTCATGACAAATAAAATGTATATCTTGAATTTTCTGGGAATGTTTCCAAAAGTATTCTCCACTGTAAACGACTTTTGCATAACTGGTAAACCATAAGAGATAGACAAAATTTTACTACACAAAAAATGTAGATCGCGTTAAAATACACAATTTATGTAATATACATTTTTTTTTGTTGAGTGAACCATTTTCGAGATTTTGCTTGTTATTCCCTTAAATTTTCCAATACTTATTTTCTTAAATGGGAATTCGTTATTCATTTTTACTTTCTCTACTACGTATAGTAAGTAGGGGAAGTATTGTATTCCACCCAAAAAGTCGATACCGAGATTTCACCGGAAATACATGTTTTGAGACCCCCTGAATCCAAGAAAAACATTTTTGGAAACATGTCCGTGTGTGTGTCTGTGTGTGTGTCTGTCTGTGTGTGTATGTGTGTGTGTGTGTGTGTGTGTGTGTGTGTGTCTGTCTGTGAACAGCATAACTCAGAAACGAACAGTCGGATAAACACCAAACTTGGTATTTAGGTTCAGTATCTTCCATAGATGCAACACGAAGGTTTTCAAGAAAATCCCCCAACCCCAGATTACCCTTTACATGGAACATTTTTCGAAAATTTTAATTTTCTCAAAAATGGCTCTAACGATTTTGATTAAAGTATCATATGTTTAAGATATTTTCATGACAAATAAAATGTATATCTTGAAGTTTCTGGGAATGTCTCCAAAAGTATTCTTTGTGAACGACTTTTGTATAACTGGTAAACCATAAGAGATAGACAAAATTTTACTACACAAACAATGTAGATCGCGTTAAAATACACAATTTATGTCATATACATTTTTTTTGTTGAGTGAACCATTTTAGAGATATTGCTTGTTATTCCCTTTTTTGTCCTGGTTATGCAAAGAAAATGGAATACTCCACATAGCAACCAGCTCTTAAAATATTTGACTATCGCTTAAAACCTACCAATTCCCCTTGCACCTACAAGAAAATTAGCAATAAGATTAACATCTCGATTAACATAAAGTAGATGGAGAATAAGCGTTTGTAAAAATAGTTTGTACAAGAGTAGAGAAAGCCATGTGAGTGCAACACATCAGATTTTTTACTTTAAACAGCTCGAACTGCAATAGTGTTAACACTTTGTGGTGCTTCTGGTGGGGCAAATGGACCGTCAGATGATCGCGGGCCAGTTCTGTGGGTCACGGCCCATTCTGTGAAAACCAGATGCAGCCTCGTCTACAAAAGGAGCAACAAAGTGCGGCTCGCCTAAACCTGTTGCAGCAGTCAGCTGATTGCTAGAGAGAGATGAAGCACAAACTTCGGTAATTTTCCACTCAGCCTACACAGTCAGTCAGTCTAACCAACCCTCTCACATTTTGGTGTTTTTGACCACCAACTGGTATCTCTGACCTTATTGACCTCAAGTAGCCTGAGAATGGAGCACAGCAAGGCTCCACCTATGTTTGCCTGCGAGAGGTCACTCTTTCAACTATAACTGCCAGCTTTATTTAATAGGTGGTACTGGAATTGCTACTTGCATATAATGTGAACACTCACACAACTTTCTCTGCTCTTTACAAATTCACATACCTCCGCTATGTATCACAGTGTGTATTCATATACAATGTGATTCTTCTATCATCTTCTATCTAATAGAGGCGGCATTGCAGTCCACCCAAAAAATTCCATATCGACATTTCACTCGAAATACGTGTTTTAAGGCTCCCTGAACCCAAAAAGTAATTTTTAAAACAAAAAAAAAATCTGATGTGTTACACTCACATGATTTTTTCTACCCCTGTACAAACTATTTTTACAAACGCTTATTCTCCATATGCTTCATGTTAATCGAGATGTCAATCTTATTGCTAATTTTCTTGTAGATGCAAGGGGAATATGGTAGCTTTTAAGTGATAGTCAAATATTTTAAGAGCTGGTTGCTATGTGGAGTATTCCATTCTCTTTGCATTACCAGGACAAAAAAAAAATGAATAACGTATTCCCATTTGAGAAAAAGTATAAGTATTGGAAAATTTAAGGGAATAACAAGCAATATCTCGAAAATGGTTCACTCAACAAAATAAATGTATATGACATAAATTGTGTATTTTAACGCGATCTACATTTTTTGTATAGTAAAATTTTGTCTATCTCTTATGGTTTACCAATTATGCAAAAGTCGTTCACAATGAAGAATACTTTTGGAGACATTCCCAGAAAATTCAAGATATACATTTCATTTGTCATGAAAATACCTTAAACATATGATATTTTAATCAAAATCCTTGGAGCTATTTTTGAGAAAATTAAAATTTTTGAAAAATGTTCCATGTAAAGGTTAATCTGGGGTGGGGGATTTTTTTGAAAACCTTCGTGTTGCATCGCTGGAAGATACTGAACCTAAATACCAAGTTTGGTGTTTATCCGAACAGTCGGATAAACACCAAAACGCACACACGGACATGTTTCCAGAAATGCTTTTTTTGGACTCAGGGAGTCTCAAAACATGTATTTCCGGTGAAATCTCGGTATCGAATTTTTGGGTGGAATACAATACTTCCCCTACTTACTATACGTAGTAGAGAAAGGAATAATTCGTATAACCACTAATAAACGATAGAGGGTAGAGAAAGTCATGTGAATGTATCAAAAAAATTTTCATTAGTAACCCATCTGACAATTTTTAAGTATAAGATATTCGGGATATACGGGTCTTTAGTTGCATTATGATCCTAAAACGTAACCCGAACCGAAACTTGAGTTCTTTTACCTACTATCATCATGAATACGCATCATCTACCTTTCAATATTTCCTGCTTAAATTGAATCTGTAAGTTGTTCTCTTAAGCAACAAAAAGTTTTTCTCTTGCGCATTTTGAGTAACAATTTTAAGCAATGATTTCTTTTAAGTAGGTAGGATTTTTTTGTGTGCAGCGGTTTAACTCTGGGTCAGCTTTAGTCTTCCTATTGCCTTGTGGGTTCCGCTTCACTGCTAAGGTTCAACGAAAAACTTGATCTGACCCAACCATTTACATTTCTTTTCCCTCGTTTCAGTTTCCATTTTACCTTGAAGTGATCTGTGCAAAATGTGTGTAAGAAACAACATGAGAAGCTTTTGGAAAAGTTGGCGATGACATTTAATAAATCCAAAGCGTTGAGCAATGTTAAAAACGACTGCACACAACACAATATTGTGACTGTTTGCTCAGGCGCCAGGCTTTATATATAGACCAATCCAAATCACAGCCCATGTCAGTTTGAATCAATTATCGCCGCCGATCGCATCTTGTCGAAATGAGACTGTCGCGCCTGATTCGAAGTTGTTTGGAAATAACTGTCGCAGCTGATTGGCAATTATTAAGCCAAAGAAACGCAGTAAACTTTCTTAAAGAACATAGAAGGCCATGCTGCGATATGACATTGTTACGTAATAAATGTAATTAAATAATTATATTAAAGACCTATGTTATTTTCATTTTTATGTTTTTCAGTCAAATTAGCAAATACCACTCGTGGTTTCGTCATGTTAAGACATCTTCTGGCCTTGCACTTGTGAAATTTTCGACATGCTAACCTCCAAAACCAAAGGTCTCGGATTCGATTCTCCGCTGGAGAGTGGTCATTTTTCTTTAGCCAGGATTATTCCCCATCTCCTTAGAGTTTGGAAGTATGGATGAGAATGTAAATTGGTATGTGAATTTAATGCAATAACCAGAAGTAACACCAACCCAAAGAATGACGCCACTGTAAGCGAGTGAATATCATTGCCAATGAGCAATTATTGTTCCAAATAAAAGGCCCTTACATGATCTTAGATGTTAAAGGCGGCATATAAAAGGAACATTTAAAAAAATCGATAATAATGGCAAAATAGACATGGTATCCAGTCTTATGTTGACAATCCTTCAGGATACAGTTCTATTAGAAGGTATTCATATATATATATATAAATATATATATATATATATGATAAGACTGTTCGAGTATCTCCAAGAGACGATTCCCAGATCTACTGCAGACCGTATTATCACAAAATGCTATTATTTATTAAGCTGTATGTATTTTAATGCAACTTTCTAATAAATTTGCAAAATGTAGGATAATTCTAAATGTTGCGTTTATCTGATAGGTAATACAGATTTTTCTTTTACCTGTCGTCTGCTTGTATCAAAATATCTTTCTTGTTTATATTCTTTAGTTCTGTTTAATTGTATATTATGGTGCTTCCGTCATATTCTTGAACACATACATAGTTATCACATCATTATTTTCGTCACAGACTGTCTACTGAAACACGCTATAGATCTACAATTATAATTTGTAACCCCAAAACATTAGCACACTCGTAATGAGCCCGCGAGCATTACACAATTTCTGACCGGAACGCCCCAATCGGAATGAGATGCGACTGGCGAGCTTCAAGTTGCAAACATGGCAGAAACTGGCATTGCTGCAATTTAAGTTGTATATGAAGATCAGCCAGTAAAATACTTTTGTTTTCCATCTAATTAAATTACTGCTGGCTGCTATTATTGGTAGAAAATGTAGGAATTCCAACATTTTAGGGATTTCTACTTCCCTGCCCTTTGAGTATGAAGTCAAAGCCCCCCATATGACCGTACAAGTTAAAAGCGGCTATACAAATTATACCCAAAAAATTCTGACGTGTTACACTCACATGAGTTTCTCTACTCTTGTACAAACTATTTTTACAAACGCTTATTCTCCATATGCTTCATCTTAATCGAGATGTTAATCTTATTGCTAATTTTCTTGTAGACGCAAGGGGAATTGCTAGGCTTTAAGCGATAGTCAAATATTCTAAGAGCTAATTGCTATGTGGAGTATTCCATTCTCTTTGCATTACCAGGACAAAAAAAAATGAATAACGAATTTGAGAAAAAGTACAAGTATTGGTAATCTGGGGTGGGGGGGGGGGGTTCTTGAAAACCTTCGCGTCGCATCTCTGGAAGATACTGAACCTAAATACCAAGTTTGGTGTTTATCCGGCTTTTCGTTTCTGAGTTATGCTGCTCACAGACACACACATGGACATGTTTTCAAAAATGCTCTTTTTTTGGATTCAGGGGATCTCAAAACGTATATTTCCGGTGAAATCTCGGTATTGAATTTTTGGGTGGAATACAATACTTCACTTACTTACTATACGTAGTAGAGAAAGTAAAAATGTAGCCGGGCCCTTCAAATGAAAGAAAATATTTCTGGGGAAACATCAGGATTCTGTTTGAGAGAGACTAACTTTAGTCAACGTCCATATAATACGCAACCAACGAGCAATAATTGAAGACCTCCCTGGAATAATGGTGTAACCAACACATTTGTAGAAAATTATATGTTGGTGGAAATAGGATGTAAGATCACAATTCATCTTATGATATATTACTGAACTAGGTGGAACACTAGAGCCACCTTTGTGGAGAAAGGGTGTAACATCATTCACAATGACTGACTGCTTGTGCTGGATCTTCACCAGACGTGTTTTTAGATGTTAAATAAAGGTCATACATGTGAGTGGAGCGATATAAAAAGGAAACATCAAAAGCAGAGTGGGAAGGAATATATACAACAAGAAAAGCCATTGTAAAAGCAGGAAAACAGCCTTTTGCTGAGGTAAATGGAATAAAGGTGTAACAACCTAAGTATTCTCCTTTATAACAGAATGAATATAAACGATAAACGAGTTTTTTACCATTAAGAATAAGAAACTGTAGTATTTAATGTTAGATTATGAAGATACATTCCCACTGTCACAATTAAATGTCATACAATAATTGTGTTCTTGCATATTTAGATTGCTTTCAAATAAATCATAGTTATAATCCATTAATTAATTTTTTTCTGCGAAATTATGCTCTTAATGGTTATACCCTTATTTCAGAGAGGTTTTCGATTAATTATTAAATTTAGTTTTCTTTTAAATAACCCAAATATTATCACACGCAATTCACAACAATTTACGTGCAGTTTAATACACTTGGGATTCGCACCAGATTTGCGTACCGTTGTATAGTTTTGTTTTCTTAAACGCATTATACCTCACATAAGCTGACGAGTCTTATCATTCTTCTAAGGTAAACAAAATAATGTCGATAGCTATCCCGCAGAACATCTTAACCGCCATTTTTTGAGAAGTGCGTCTTCGTTTCTTCTTCTTCTGTTTTTTTTTTTTATTATTTATGAACACGAAAAACCTCGATAGACATTCTGGCAAAACATTGTAAGTGACCTTCTAACATTCATAAAGAAAACAAGGTTTACATTTTATCTTAATTGTTTAAAACATTATTTTAGTGACCAACAAATCATTTTATCACTTGCCCAGTTCCCAATTTATTATTATATTTTCTGTTCACAAATGGTTCACAACATAACAATTCTGGCTCTTAAGACGAAACTATGGTTACAAAGATATTTATTTTGGTTTCCATTCTTAGCAGCGGGAGATAAGATAATCAACTTGTTTTACTGCATTTCAGTACAAGATCTTGTAATTAATAAAATCCCGGCAAATAATAATTACAGTGTAATACACTTTAAATACAATGGAATTATAAAGAATGATAAAAAGTTTATAACAATTAATTTGTTTTGTTGTGTTCAGAGAGTGTCTCTTACATAATAAGATATAGCAAGACGTATTCACTGAAAAACTCTGATGTGTTACACTCACATGACTTTCTCTACTCTTGTACAAATATTTTACAAACGCTTATTCTCCATATGCTTCATGTTAATCGAGATGGTAATCTTATTGCTAATTTTTTTTGTAGATGCAAGGGGAATTGGTAGGCTTTAAGCGATAGTTAAATATTTTAGGAGCTGGTTGCTATGTGGAGTATTCCATTCTCTTTGCATTACCAGGACCAAAAAAAAAAAATGAATAACGAATTTCCATTTGAGAAAAAGTATAAGTATTGCAAAATTTAAGGGAATAACAAGCAATATCTCAAAAATGGTTCACTCAACAAAAAAAATGTATATGACATAAATTGTGTATTTTAACGCGATCTACATTTTTTGTGTAGTAAAATTTTGTCTATCTCTTATGGTTTACCAGTTATGCAAAAGTCGTTCACAGTGAAGAATACTTTTGGAGACATTCCCAGAAAATTCGAGATATAATTTCATTTGTCATGAAAATATCTTAAACATATGATATTTTAAAAACATTTTTGAGAAAATTAAAATTTTCGAGAAATGTTTCATGTAAAGGGTAATCTGGGGTGGGGGATTTTCTGGAAAAGCTTCGTGTTACATCTCTGGAAGATACTGAACCTAAATACCAAGTTTGGTGTTTATCTGACTGTTCGTTTCTGAGTTATGCTGTTCACAGACACACACACGGACATGTTTTCAAAAATGCTTTTTTTGGATTCAGGGGGTCTCAAAACATGTATTTTCGGTGAAATCTCGGTATCGAATTTTTGGGTGGAATACAATAATTGCCCTATCTACTATACGTAGTAGAGAAAGTAAAAAAAAAAATAACCATGTTAACGAAATTCTGCACATTCCATATGTGATAAATGGCGAATCTATTTGCTATTCCTATAAACAGTATAACTTCTTCTGCTTCACTTCATGTATTAGGCACTTCGCCAGTTCCGGCTTCACAGTAATGGTCTCCTGCGTGTCCTGCGTCGTCCTCGATATCTTCCTCCTCTCGGCATGTACTCCAGCGTTGTCATGGGAAACCTGGTTTTTTTCCATTCTTTGTAAATGTTTTGTCCAGTGTTGTCCATTATCTAATATTTTCTTGTATACCTAATCGAAATTAGAACGTTATTAATTCCCAATTTCAAACTGATATTACAAATGGATGAGGATAAAAACAGATTTTTGCCCCTCCCGAAGTATTTGTGACATAGTTGATAAGATCTTTTAACAAATAGCTATCGAAATGTTCCCGTCAAATATCTGCGCCATGTCTCACTAGATTGCAGCACGATCTCTATTAGTATTAGCATTAATTTTAATGTTGTATGAGGAATTTTGATTTTTGATTGAAATAACATATGCAACGTTTATTTTCATTTTGTCTAACTTAATAAAACTTTGAGATGTAATGGTAGCAGTGCTTACGTAATATGTTTTTACGTAAATTATTAGAACTTGAAGATCTATATTGTGCTGCTTTTGTTTTGTTTGGTTACATAATTTTAACTGCTCCACGTATGGGAGCCAATTTGTAAGTGTTTCAATGTTAATGTTATTTAACATTATTGTAGCCCCACGTTGTGGTAGCCAAATTTGTAACGGTATTACTTATAATGTTTGTGTATTTATGTTTACTTCACGCGTGGAAGCCATCTTGTGACGTCATTCATTTGTTCGGTTTGTAGCTCCATCTAGTGTTAGCAATTTGTGGTAGTATTAGTGTTTGAAAGAATTTTTAAGTTTTGTTTGCTGTCCTCCGGCTAGCTATTATCTCTCGGTCGAACATGTCTCTTGAATCAGAGTGTGTAAACGGAAAGGAATCTTTTATCCAAATATAACACTGATGAAGAAATTTGTTTTACACATTTATTGTCGAACACGTTAACTATCACATTTATACATTGATCTTAACACTCGCCAAACTGAAACTGTTATAATAACTTCTTACTGATCACTTTTAATCCACGTACTTCAACTTTTTATATAATTAACTTTATAATACTTTAGATTTTCGTAACTTGTGAATCTATAGCCGACGTATCTCTGACGAACTGAAGACGACGTGTAGTGCACAAAGAATTTTGATGAACTGAGCAACTGAAGGCGACGTGTAATGTATTGAGATTTTCGATGAACTGAGCATGAAGCTACCTCTAACCTACCCTATTTATACTCCTGCATCCAGATACGCCTAAAGATTATAACTGAACTACTATTGGCTAATAAAACGCGCCAACATTAGCGTCTATTTTAATATCCAATGAAAATTATGAATACATATGCTTTAGGGAGAAAATATTCCAGAAGGTTCTCAACGGAAAAACGCGCCAACATTACGTAACTTCCTCGTTTCCAATAATGATAAACAGCTCACCCCCCTCTCTGCATTATTGCGCTATTATTGACAGTTTCAGTAAGGTCGTATAAACTTACTTATCAATAATAATTACAATTAATAAACATCTGAAATCAATGTCACATAAAAATGCATATTCATATTACAATCATTATTTACATTTAAGTAATTTGTGATACAAATTACTGCATCAGAGAGCATTATAAACACGTTGTAAATCATTTTCTATAACATGTTAGAACATATCAACAGGAATCTTCATATTAAGAGTAGATAGTAATTATAATTTTAAATCCGTGTGTGGTTTTTGAAACCCTCTCTGTATTTTGTGATTCTATGACCCTTACAGCAACACGACCAAGTGAAGTAGGTAGTTGCTGCTACGTATTGAAAGTCAGTTTGAAGTAGTTTGTATTGAAGGAGTTGTATCGTATTTCAACTGTTGGGGAGCCGAACTTGTAGTAGTTGCAACCCCACGTATAACCTTCGCCCCAAATGTGCTTTCAAGTGGCCTTTGGCCCAATATTAACTATGTAATTTGACTGTTTCTTTAAATATTTATGTTTGCCTCGGCTGCGTCAGTATTTGTTAGAGACATGGAAGTCTTGGCAAGGCGTGATGCGAGAAGAATGTAGGCTTACACAGATTTTAAGTTTTAATTTACTCCTTTTTATTAATCCTTGACACAAATTAAATAGCACTTCACTGATATCGGGAGCTGCGAGATTCTTTTATTCAGTACTTGCACTTTTTAACACGTAGGTATACTATTTTCGTCTCACACGAATACACAATTAATTTCTCGAGGACACATCTCGCGTCTGGTTAGTAACTCTGTCTGCAGGCAACTGAACTGATTTCAAGCGCCTAAACTTGTAAATTTCTGTATTTCAAGTCTCGATTGGCTATTTTTACCCCAATAGAATACCTGCATTTAACTAAAGCTTTTTCTGGTTGTTGATTGGCTATTTTTATAAACTGTCACTAAAATTACATTAATGCTTCCAAGAATCACAAGTAATATTTAAACTCTCAAACTCATTATTGCCTCAAGGTTACCTCATTGTTAGCAACGTTTAACTTATTATTCTCACAGCTCCTACATTATTAAATTACGTAATATATTCACATGACATTTTTGAACATGTATACAATAATATAAGCATATGCAATGACTTACATACAATTTACAAATTATCACATACACATATTGATTCAAGGCGGGCTGTTATTGACTGAAATCATTTAAGTGTTAAAAATACTGCCTCACAAGACACCTTTACTACAAATTTTAACGGAAAACAAAAACAATTCTGATGTGTTACACTCACATGTCTTTCTCTACTCTTGTGCAAACTATTTTTACAAACGCTTATTCTCCATCTACTTCATGTTAAACGAGAAAAACATTTGCAGAAACTACCTTATTGCTAATTTTCTTGTAGGTGCAAGGGAAATATGGTAGACTTTAAGCGATAGTCAAATGTTTTAAGAGCTGGTTGCTATGTGAAGCATTCCATTCTCTTTGCATGTCTAGGACATAAAAAAATAAACGAATTTCCTTTTGAGAAAAAGTATAGGTATTGGAAAATTCAAACAATAACAAGGAATATCTCGGAAATGGCTCATCCCCCCCAAAAAATGTATATGACATAAGTTGCGTGTTATGAGATCTACATTTTTTGTGTAGAAAACTTTTGTCTATCTCTTACAGTTTACCAGTAATGCAAATGCCATTCAGAAAGAAGATGACTTTTCGGGACATTCCCAGAAAATATACATTTTATTTGTCATGAAAATATCTTACATATATTATGTTTTAACCAAAATTGTTACAGCCATCTTTAAGAAAATCAAACATTTCGAAAAATGCTGCATGTAAAGGGTACTCTGAGGTGGGGGATTTTCTTGAAAATCTTAGTGTCGCATCTTTCAAAGATACTGAACCTAAATATTCGCTTGATCTGCGAATTTTCCTATTAGCCCTTTCATCACTACATTTGATTACCTTCTTCTTCATCGCCGTACCAAGCATTGGACTGATCACCATCCTGGATATGCTATGCTTGCTCCTCGACAGGCTACTGACCCAAGGCATTGGCTTGTAAGTCCTTCAAAGAGGAAGGTAATTAGCCTGAATTTGACTATTTTGCCACTATGTGAAAGAAGAGGTCCACAGCTCAACAATTGCCCGTCCTTCTTCGCCTCGGATAGTTCGGTATCTCTTCCGCGATTTGAGGATTATGCTACAAGCAAAAATACTTTTATACTAAAGTAATTAAATTTCCATTGTGAGCTCAGAGAAACCCGGGAGATGTCCTGTTGAAGTGTAGATAATAGCACCGCCTCCGGCTTACACATGGTGAAATCATCATTAAGTTACGACCCGCTGTGTCAGCGTCTGGATGGGATACTGCTGTTTGAGCAGTAATTGGCTTCAAGTCAATGAATTACATCCCGGTTCTATGTGGAAAGAAAACTATACAAGTAGTGTGAATCGCGCATAACCGTTTCGCTATGAGAAGTGGTGTTCAACTCAAATGTAATGTAAACAAAACCAAATTAAGTTTCTTCCTGGGAAACAAATCTCTACTTTCCCTTCAAATCGAAAACAGCAACAGTGAAGAAGTGATCGAATATAAGTTCTTGAGAATGCCTGTGGACAGTAAATTAGCATGGTCTCTACATACAGATATTGAATGCAGTACAGTTTACTTATTAAGATATTTTAAACAAATATTACGAGAAAAGTATCTTAAACTAATATATTACGCAGCCATCTATCCACACATCCGCGGTCACGTGTGAGGCTCGCATTAGAGAGGTCCTGGGTTCGATTACCATCGACTGCTCACTCTGGTCTTGGTTATTTCGTGGTTTACACTGGTCGGTAGGCGAATGCCGGGGTGGATTCTCATCTACCACGATTTCCTTTCCCTTTAGAATACTCCCCGTGGACAATAGAGCAGCTCCAATAGTGGGACAGCTATTCGAACCAGGAACTGTTAGGAACTTCCGCGCGTCTCTGTGGTGTATCTCTCTGCGGCTTGTTGCCTCCCTTCCTCCTGGGGATGATAGTCACAACAGTCCTATGGGGTGGTACAGCAAAAATCTGATGTGTTACACTCACATGACTTTCTCTACTCTTGTACAAACTATTTTTACAAAGGCTTATTCTCCATATGCTTCATGTTAATCGAGATGCTAATCTTATTGCTAATTTTCTTGTAGATGCAAGGGGAATATGGTAGGTTTTAAGCGATAGTCAAATATTTTAAGAGCTGGTTGCTATGTGGAGCATTCCATTCTCTTTGTATTACCAGGACAAAAAAAAAGTGAATAACGAATTTGTGAAAAAGTATAAGAATTGGAAAATTTAAATCAATAACAAGCAATATGTCGAAAATGGTCCACTCAACTAAAAAAATGTATTTGACATAAATTGTGTATTTTAACGCGATCTACATTTTATGTGTAGTACAATTTTGTCTATTCTTATGGTTTACCAGTTATGCAAAAGTCGTTCACAATGAAGAATACTTTTGGAGACATTCTCAGAAAATTCGAGATATACATTTCATTTGTCATGAAAATATCTTAAACATATATTTCAATCAAAATCGTTAAGAGACATTTTTGAGAAAATTTTCGAAAAATATTCCATGTAAAGGGTAATCTGGGTTGGGGGCATTTTCTTGAAAACCTTCGTGTCGCATCTCTGGAAGATACTGAACCTAAATACCAAGTTTGGTGTTTATCCGACTGTTCGTTTCTGAGCTATGCTGTTCACAGACACACAGACACACACACGGACATGTTTCCAAAAATGCTGTTTTTGGATTCAGGAGGTCTGAAAATATATATTTCCGGTGAAATCTCGGTATCGAATTTTTTGGGTGGAATACAATACTTCCCCTACTTACTATACGTAGTAGAGAAACTAATAATGAAATTTACCCCATTATACAAGAAATTAAACCGAATACCATAAATCAATACAGTATCGGATAAAGATGACAATGTGATGGGAATTAAACGTTATAATGAATTACCAGCAGTATTAAAATCATTATCTGATACAGCATTTAAACGCCAACTAAGAAACAAAATCCTTGTTCGTAAATGGTTGTATGATCTTGATGAATTGCAACATTTTACATTGTGTTTTCGCTTTATTTTGTGATGATCAAAGCTTCTACAGCAGCTCAATCGTTTGTGCTTACCACCCCAGAAGGAATAGATAAGGTGAAGGAACCGCTGGAAGCTATAGGGCGCAGATAGATCAGCCGACAGAAGTTCCTAACGGTTCCAAGCTCGATGACCGGTCACACTACGGGCTAGTCAAAGTAAGTTTCCCTCTGGCGAAACAAAGGAGCACTGGAATCAGTTGAGGTGGCTCAGAGAAGGCTGCCATCTGGCAGGGTCCAGAAGAACTTCTCAACGAGCAACCATTTTCCACATCTGTCCGACACCGACCGATACTGCACAGTCCCTAAGCCTGCCTGAAACAAAGGGGAAGCGAACCACCCCAGATTTCGCCTTTCCAAGCAGAGAAAATTACGAAAAACCTATGGTCAGAGTGGTCGGCTTCAGGAATGGAGCTTAGGACCTCCCAAATGCGAGTCTCGCAGGTTACCGCGGAGCCATCTCGCTTGGTTAAATGAAATTCTATTACTTTCTCTACTACATATAGTACGTAGGGGAAGTATTGTATTCCACCCAAAAATTCAATACCGAAATTTCACCGGGAATATATGTTTTGAGAACCCCTGAATCCAAAACAAGCATTTTTGGAAACATGTCCGTGTGTGTGTCTGTCTGTGAACAGCATAACTCAGAAACGAACAGTCGGATAAACACCAAACTTGGTATTTAGGTTCAGTATCTTCCAGAGATGCGACACAAAGGTTTTCACGAAAATGCCCCCAACCCAGATTACCCGTTACATGGAACATTTTTCGAAAGTTTTAATTTTCTCAAAAATGCTTCTAACGATTTTGATTAAAATATTATATATTTAAGATACTTTTATGACAAACAAAATGTATATCTTGAATTTTCTGGGAATGTCTCCAAAAGTATTCTTCATTGTGAACGACTTTTGCATAACTGGTAAACCTTACGAGATAGACAAAATTTTACTACACAAAAACTGTAGATCGCGTTAAAATACACAATTTATGTCATATAATTTTTTTGTTGAGTGAACCATTTTCGAGATATTGCTTGTTATTCCCTTAAATTTTCCAATACTTATACTTTTTTCTCAAATTCGTTATTCATTTTTACTTTCTCTACTACGTATAGTAAGTAGGGGAAGTATTGCATTCCACCCAAAAATTCAATACCGAGATTTCACCGCAAATACACGTTTTGAGACCTCCTGAATCCAAAAAAAGAATTTTTGGAAACATGTCCGTGTGTGTGTCTGTGTGTGTGTCTGTGTGTCTGTGAACAGCATAACTCAAAAACTAACAGTCGGATAAGCACCAAACTTGGTATTTAGGTTCAGTATCTTCCAGAGATGCGACACGAAGGTTTTCAAGAAAATCCCCCCACCCCAGACTACCCTTAACATGGAAGATTTTTCGAAAATTTTACTTTTCTCAAAAATGGCTCTATCGATTTTGATGAAAATATCATATGTTTAGGGTAATGTCATGACAAATGAAATGTATATCTCGAATTTTCTGGGAATGTCTCCAAAGGTATTCTTCATTGTGAACGACTTTTGCATAACTGGTAAACCATAAGAGATAGACAAAATTTTACTACACAAAAAATGTAGATCGCGTTAAAATACACAACTTATGTCATATACATTTCTTTTGTTGAGTGAACCGTTTTGAGATATTGCTTGTTATTTCCTTAAATTTTCCAATACTTATACTTTTTCTCAAATTCGTTATTCATTTTTTTTATGTCCTGGACATGCAAAGAGAATGGAATGCGTTACATAGCAACCAGCGTTAAAATATTTGACTATCGCTTAAAAGCTACCATATTCCCCTTGCATCTACAAGAAAATTACCAATAAGATTGACATCTCGATATCTTGATTAACATGAAGCATATGGAGAATAGGCGTTTGTAAAATTAGGTTGTACAAGAGTAGAGAAAGTTATGTGAGTGTAACACATCAGATTTTTACTTTCTCTACTACGTATAGTAAGTAGCGGAAGTATTGCATTCCACCCAAAAATTCGATACCGAGATTTCACCGGAAATACATGTTTTGAGACCTCCTGAATCCAAAAAAAGCATTTTTGGAAAACATGTCCGCGTGTGTCTGTGAACAGCATTAACTCAAAAACTAACAGTCGGATAAACACCAAACTTGGTATTTACGTTCAGTATCTTCCAGAGATGCGACACGAAGGTTTTCAAGAAAATCCCCCCACCCCAGACTACCCTTAACATGGAAGATTTTTCGAAAATTTTAATTTTCTCAAAAATGGCTCTAACGATTCTGATGAAAATATCATATGTTTAAGATAATGTTATGAGAAATGAAATGTATATCTCGAAATTTCTGGGAATGTCTCCAACAGTATTCTTCATTATGAACGACTTTTGCATAACTGGTAAACCATAAGAGATAGACAAAATTTTACTACACAAAAAATGTAGATCGCGTTAAAATACACAACTTATAGCATATACATTTTTTTTGTTGAGTGAACCGTTTTCGAGATATTGCTTGTTATTTCCTTAAATTTTCCAATACACATACTTTTTCTCAAATTCGTTATTCATTTTTTTATGTCCTGGACATGCAAAGAGAATGAAATGCGCCACATAGCAACCAGCGATAAAATATTTTACTATTACTTAAAAGCTACCATATTCCCCTTGCATCTACAAGAAAATTACAAATAAGATTGACATCTCGATATCTCGATTAATATGAAGCATATGGAGAATAGGCGTTTGTAAAAATAGATTGTACAAGAGTAGAGAAAGTCATGTGAGTGTAACACATCAGATTTTTTTATCTGTTGGTGAAAATTAACACTGCGATACTGAACTATCCAATGCGATGTTTACCTAGCGACAGGAAACTCGTGGTCAAGTCCAAGTTGGTCTTGAGCACAGTTCAGTTCAGCTGAAGTGTTTACCGCGACATATGCAGATTCTTGACAACGAAATAGTAGATGAAGCTGCTAAGAAGTGGATTGAGCAACCTTTTGTTGGACTTGAACCAGCGCTGGGCTGTCATCAGGACCTGTTAAGCTGGCTACCAGGGACTGGTTGCTTAGAGAACACGAGAAATACAGGAACTCATCTGTAGAGATCAGGCACTGGAAAGCTCTCATATAGAGATTGGGCAGAAGCAGATGGTAATACTGCTAAAATTAAGCAGAGAAAATTCTCATGGGCAACAGGACTTACAGGACACCTGCACAGGATGGGACAGCAAGTGAATCCTGCATGCAGGCGGTGTCAACAGGCTGGTGAGACAGCTGCCCGACTATTGTTTAAGTGCAGCTTGCTCTCAGAAGAGCCCTCAATTTCGATTTCCAAATTTTGAGGATCTTTCAAACATTACAGCCCAGCGCTTGATTCAGTTCACTTATTTTGGATTGTTGACATGACTGGGGATGCGCAATAGATCTGCAGAAGCCACAGTGAAGGCAGTGTTGTGTCCCTACCAAACTAAACTACCTATCGACTGATGCAGTAATTAATGACAGGAAGAGCCAAATAAATAATAGTAATAAGATAGAGAAATACCTGCAATAAGTAATTTACGTATATTCAATCAATGCATAATTAATAAGCTTGAGTTGAAAAATTTGTCCGGAGAAATGGTTCATTAGTGAGACATGTTAAGGAAAGTCATTAGCAACAGGCCGTTAGCGAACGCATTAGCATTAAGGTTCCTGGAATGCAGTTAGAGGTTGAGTTCATTAAGTTTGCAAAGTCACGTATACAGGAATTCTGTAAATTAAAAAGGAAATGAAATTCCGAATTTCGAGAAAGTACAGCATGGAAACGTGGCATATACGCATATGTAGAGCTTTAAGATTGGACCGCGTGAGTAGGAACGTTGGTGTGGGTAGTGATAGGTAGGCGGAGCTTAACTTAAGAAAACAGCATGCATTCTAAATCAGACTTACTTACTTACTAAATCATTTGAGTTACTCGTGTGGTATTTAGTTTCATTTTAAGTTGTTTAGCGCCCAGTGACGCGCTTGAGTTAGAAAGATTTAGCAGCTATTGCGGGGGATCTAGGAGTTACGGCAACTGACGCTTCGCTTCATTATTATTATTATTATTATTATTAGAGACATAATTTAATTATTTAATTCAATAGTTGGCAACTCTATTTCAGTCAAGATTAAAATTTATCAGCTAACTAAACCGGTGTGTTATGCTTTCACGCTACACTCAAGCATACCCTGAGACAAAGAACTCCTAGCTACACCACTGTAGCAGCTGGCAGACTAGACAACGTAGAACGGGCTGGGAGATGACGACATTGTAGAACTCAACAACAAAGCAGGTAACATTAATTGTTATCTAAACCGATGCAACTTCGAGATAGCATCAAAATTTGAAGCAAAGGGTAGAGCTTCAAAAAAGTCGCACCAAGAACAGCTTCGCGACTGAGGAAAACCACGGAAAAAAATCAGCCAGATGTGCAGGGATACTTTTCTACAATAAGTAGAGGAGGTATTATATTTCACCCAATATTTCCGTATCGAGATTTCACCGGAAATACACGTTTTCAGGTCCTTTTGAACCCCTTCAAAAACCACATTTAAAGTTCCGCGCGCCAGTGATTATTTATTCAACATGTTCCAAAGTTGCGACACGAAACTTTTCAAAAAATCTCCCCACTCCATACTACTTCTTACATGGAAAATTTTTCGTTCTTTTTAATTTTCTCAAAAATGGCACTAACGATTTTGATTAAAATACCATATGTTTAAGATAGTTACATGAGAAATTGAAGCAACATACAGTACTAGCCACGGAGAAACTAATGCAGTATCTCATTAATGTAATAAAATATCCAATTCATAGCTTCTCAGCATCAACACATTAATAATTTGTTTCTTTAATATATTTTTTGTTCTAAGTTTTACGTGTTATGTATTTTATTTGCTAATATTGTACGTATAATAATTAAGAGGATGTTAAAGCACATATATTCGTAATGTACACATGGCAGAGAACAAGTACATACCGTTATAATATGAGGGGGGAAAAGCCATTGTTAGCTATATAAACATAAACTGTTATTGGATAGTAGCACCAATCAATACATTGATACATACCTATAATTCAAATACGTACGTTAAGAAGAACGGTTGAAAGGAACGCTAACAGAAGCTTGTCAGTCTTCAAGCAAGAAGGCCGCGTATAAGCTAGTCTCTAAATAGACGCTAAAATTACGTATTTAAAGTCTACCAGTTATACATATTTTAACATAACAAAGGCGATAGTGAATTGCGAATATCATATGTGATTTATCTAAAATACAAGTGAAATAATTAACAGAATATGTGTATGTAAAATATTTTAACCTTCTCCATACCCAACCCTGACAAGACACAAGTGCTCTCCGACACAAATACAGCAGCCGTGGCACAATTATGAAACAATAACTACAACATATTAACACACACACAAGAATACAGAGATAAAATCATCAGATTCCAGTCTACGAGAACGTCGAGATACGTCACGATAGTACGGGCATCAAGATGACCTACAGGTACGTAATACAGCATCCATCATCATCAACGTAGGGGGTCCTACCAAGGGAACCGCTTCAATATAATTTTGAATTTTCTGCGAAGTCTGTGAAGTCCTCTTCATTCTGAGTGACTTTCATATTATTGATAGAACGTAAGAGATAACAAAATTTAGTACACAAAATATGTAGATCTTTTAAGGGAATATGACATATAAGAATTGTACATAGTAATAATATAATTCACCAAGAAACATGTTAAAATATTCAACAGCCAAGAATTGTATAAAGCAGATTGTAAGAAACGGGTGAGCTAGCAAATTCCAGGTAAAAGATAATTCCAAGTAGAGCCCACCTTTCACCAAGCTAATGAACAGGGAGCCGATAGCGGTAAGGAGAAATAGAAACAGACAGATAGAGAAAAAGAGAAGGAAGTATTGAATCCTCTCTCTGACACGTCATGGGAACGCGTATGCGCAAGACTTTAGAGTAGAATATTCTCTTACATGTTAAGGTAACGAGGTCTGATGACCAATTAGAAATGTCGTTACATTTTGAGGCGCGGAGGTAAGCGTCACTAGGCTTAGGTATATAAAGGGGAACAAAGCCCCAGATTTTCACTCTCTTCTAGAATTTCTCGACACAAAGTGTTACGCTCTGGACGACATATGTTCGTGTGTGCATATGGGTGGGAAGACGTGTGCAGTTAGTTTAGGCTCCTGATTTATTCAAATGGGAATTGGTATAATGGGAAAAGCTAGCCGCCCATAAATATTTAATTTGATAATAAACCACATTTATTAAGGTAAATGCAGTACATTTTAATTTGGCTCACCTACGATAACCCTGCGACCCAAGAATTAGATATATAGGTAAAGATTAGGAATGGAAAACACAGCAGCCGACGAGCATCCATAGCCGAGGACAAGAACACTGC
This sequence comes from Deroplatys truncata, assembly GCA_030765065.1. NCBI lineage: Eukaryota > Metazoa > Arthropoda > Insecta > Mantodea > Mantidae > Deroplatys > Deroplatys truncata. The sequence goes on along the minus strand of CM060975.1, from coordinate 297,305,313 downwards.
AGTAGATAGCATCAACTAAAGGAACGACGATTTCCCACTACAGTCTCAAAAAAGAACACAACTTTCATCAAGTCAGCTTTTAATTTCTCTACTACATATAGTAAGTAGCGGAAGTATTGTATTCCACCCAAAAATTCGATACCGGAAATACATGTTTTGAGACCCCTGAATCCAAAAAAAGCATTTTTAGAAACATGTCCGTGTGTGTATGTTTGTGAACAGCATAACTCAGAAACGAACAGTCGGATAAACACCAAACTTGCTATTTAGGTTCAGTATCTTCCAGAGATGCGACACGAAGGTTTTCAAGAAAATCCCGCCACCCCAGATTACCCTTTACATGGAACATTTTTCGAAAATTTTACTTTTCTCAAAAATGGCTACAACGATTTTGATTATCATATGTTTAAGATATTTTCATGACAAATAAAATGTATATCTTGAAGTTTCTGGGAATGTCTCCAAAAGTATTCTTCATTGTGAACGACTTTTGCATAACTGGTAAACCATAAGAGATAGACAAACTTTTACTACACAAAACATGTAGATCGCGTTAAAAAACACAATTTATGTCATATAATTTTTGGTTATTGAGTGAACCATTTTCGAGATATTGCTTGTTTTTGCCTTAAATTTTTCAATACTTATTTTCTCAAATTGGAATTCATTATTCATTTTTTTGTCTTGGATATGCAAAGAGTATTGATCTGTAGCAAAGAGATTGGTGCTGCACCTAGCAACCAGCTATTAAAAGATATGCATGTGCTTAAAGGCTACTGTATTTCTATATTGCCCTTGTTAATAGATATTCCCCTTACATCTACAAGAAACTTAGCAATAAGATAGAGTCTGCAAATGTTTATCTCGATTAACATGAAGTAGATGGAGAATAAGCGTTTGTAAAAATAGTTTGTACAAGAGTAGAGAAAGTCACGTGAGTGTAACACATCAGATTTTTATATATTGTTACATACACATATTGCTTCAAGGCGGGCTGTTATTGAATTTATATATTATATAATTAGACTGAAATCATTTAAGTGTTAAAAATACTGCCTCAAATTGTTTTCTTCCGTCTTCACGCAAATAGCATATTTCAAAGTCCTCGTATAGCGACACACTCTTTAAAAACCTGGCTATCAATAGGAAGCAGATAGAAGAATACGCCCTTGTAAGAACTGCCTTGATTTTGTTTTAAAATAACTACGTCTCGCTCTTGTTTACGAAGACAGTTGTGTTAGCATTTATAATGCACCAGTTGGCATATGCACCTTTGCTCCGATAAACTGATAAGTTTTTTGTTTTGTTTGGAACCACAAAGCAGAGTAAGAACACCGAGTGTAACAAGATGTGACGTAACACCGAGCAAAGCGTGAGTCACGCTCAGATGAAAAACGGGAACAAAGTTCTTCTTTACTGCTTCCGCACCCGCAACAATCAAGTGAAATTTTTGCATGCAACCAGCGACAAACCGCTGCAGCAATATCACGTGATTCTGGGGAACCTTGGCTGTCATTAGGTTACAAGTGGGGGGGGGGAGAGGCTAGAAGCGAAATTTTAGCGGAAATCCTACCCTGAGGGGCTTGCCAGCTAATATGTTACACTTCTTTGGTTCCATTTGTGTGCAGCTGTTTGTAACTTTGTCACGACCTCAAGTTAAAAAAAATCTGATGACTTTCTCTATTCATTCTTCTACAAAATGTTCTTATAAAATGCTATTCCTCTGTTCTACTTCTGTTACTAGAGATAAACTTTCATTAAACGTTTACACATTCGTTACAGAGCCTCAGGAGGTCGTAGGTTTGACCCAGGGGTTTTCTCGGGTGTTTCCCTGGGTCACTAGGCGAATGCTGGGAAGGTTCATTACATCCCTCGAATTTCCTGTCTCTCCATTTCACCTCCATTCTCAGTTCACTTCAGCTTTCATCTGCTTGGTCTTTTTTAGTTATGCAAGTGTCGGCGAGAGTCTCAGCATTGCGTGATATGTGAAAAGGATGATGTATATAACCCTTGGTCCCCGAGTCCCGGGCCCCCAGTGGGATGTGCAAGCCTGCAGAGGAGGGAGCCGGTTGCACCAGCTGCCATCCGGGGACCCCGCCCTCTGCCCTGTCGTGCCTCCTGGTCCGACCACCCCCTATCTCCTCTCACCTCCCTCCGGGGGCACCCCGTGTAGGTCGGGGTGTTAACTCCCCCTCCGCAGATAGTCCTACACATTCGTTCCACGTATAACTGATTGTTTTTTAAACACGTGTGGCTGTGATGGCTTTGAAAGTGCATGCTCTTTGCATGATCACGAGAAAAACGAAAACACAAACCAATAACAAACAAAAAGAATGGCTCCGAATATATACAGATGGATCCCTCATCAATGAAAAATATCTGATGTGTTACACTCACATGACTTTCTCTACTCTTGTACAAACTATTTTTACAAACGCTTATTCTCCATCTACTTCATGTTAATCGAGATAAACATTTGCAGACTCTGTCTTATTGCTATTTTTCTTGTAGATGTAAGGGGAATATATATATACAAGGGCAATATAGAAATACAGTAGCCTTTAAGCACATACATATCTCTTAATAGCTGGTTGCTAGGTGCAGCACCATTCCCTTTCCCACAGATTAATACTCTTTGCTTATCCAAGACAAAAAAAATTGAATAACGAATTCCCATTTGAGAAAATAAGTATTGAAAAATTTAAGGGAATAACAAGCAATATCTCGAAAATGGTTCACTCAACAACAAAAAAAAAAAAAAAATGTATATGACATGAATTGTGTATTTTAACACGATCTACATTTTTGTGTAGTAAAATTTTGTCTATCTCTTATGGTTTACCAGTTATGCAAAAGTCGTTCACAATGAAGAATACTTTTAGAGACATTCCCAGAGAATTCAAGATATACTTTTATTTGTCATGAAAATATCTTAAACATATGATATTTTAATCAAAATCGTTAGAGCCATTTTTGAGAAAATTAAAATTTTCGAAAAATGTTCCATGTAAAGGGTAATCTGGGGTGGGGGGATTTTCTTGAAAACCTTCGTGTCGTATCTCTGGAAGATACTGAACCTAAATACCAAGTTTGGTGTTTATCCGACTGTTCGTTTCTGAGTTATGCTGTTCACAGAAACACACACAGACATGTTTCTAAAAATGCTTTTTTTTGGATTCAGGAGCTCTCAAAACATGTATTTCCGGTGAATTGACAAAATTCTACTACACAAAAAATGTAGATCGCTTTAAAATACACAATTTATGTCATATGCATTTTTTGTTGTTGAGTGAACCGTTTTCGAGAATATTGCTTGTTATTTCTTTAAATTCTTCAATACTTATTTTCTCAAATGAAAATTCGTTATTCATTTTTTTTTGTCCAGGTAATGCAAAGAGAATGGAATACTCCACATAGCAACCACCTCTTAAAATATTTTACTATCCCTTAAAACCTAGCAATTCCCCTTGCATCTACAAGAAAATTAGCAATAAGATTAACATCTCGATTAACATGAAGCATATGGAGAATAAGCGTTTGTAAAAATAGTTAGTACAAGAGTAGAGAAAGTCATGTGAGTGTAACACATCAGAAATTTGTTTCTAGATGTAATTCTGCTCTCTAAACCTCATTCAACTCAGCCTCTCTTGCCTGCAACTTTCTGTAATCTATATCTATTTTACAACTACCAGATTCATGTAAAATCAGCCCAAGTATTCAAATTGTTTTACAGCTTTAATGTTCCCTTGTGGAGGATAACATCTCGGCCTTCACCAGCCATTATTAGGAATATTTTGTTTATCCTCATGCTTATCTTCAGTCCTCCTACATCGAAAGCCTCCAGTATAGAACATTGTTAGAGAACTGCGGTTGATGCAAGGATGTTGAGAGTTCGTTTGGCACCATACAGTTGGTTCGCTGTTCATCGAGGAGGCTGCAGACCGTAATGGGATGTTTCACTGTTTCCTGACAGTTACAATGGTTATACGTTGGTGGGTTTTCACGAGACAGAAGGTTTGAGTGTGTGAATGTTATATATCCAATACACAGACGAGGCAACGCAGTCTCGTCCCTACGGTGGAAACATTTGTAAGGTATATGGAATCGGCGAGAGTGTATTTGCTGTTGGATAGGGCAAACCATTCTTCTTTTCACAATTGAACAAGTACATCTTGACTTAACGAGCGGGATGTCTCAGGCGGCACCGTTTTGGCCCGCATCCGGGAGGTCCCAAGCAACCGCCCACTCTGGATCCAGGCTTTTCCGTGGTTTCCTTGGGTCGACAAGCGAATACTGAGGTGGTTCATCTTCTGCCACGACTCTCTCACCTCTCATTTCCTGTACCTATCATTTTCCTTGCGCTGCTGCGGGGAAGCCTTGTTGGATGTCTCCTCCTTGTGGGCTCCATCCCGGGACCCTGTAAGTTAGTTGCTTGTAGACAAGACTGAGTGGCGTCGGATGCGTTATATCTCGAAACGTTAGGGACCCCATCCAAGCTTGCACCCCAAGTCATCCGGAAAGGGCCGTTGTGGTCCACTTGCGGTGCTCTGCCCCGGTTCCGGGGTGCCAATCCCTGATATGTACCTTGAACTATAACATTTTGTCTATCTCTTACGTTTTACCGATTAGACAAAAGCCATTCAGAATGAAGAAGACTTAACAGGCCCTCACCAGAAAATTCAAGATATAAATTTCATTTATCATGAAAATATCTTAAACAAATGGTGTTTTAATCTAAATCGCTTAGAACCATTTTTGAGAAAACAAAAAGTAACGAAAACGTTACCATGTAAATGATAGTTTGGGAGGGGAGATGTTCTTGGAAACTTTCCTGTTTCATCTTTAGAAGAGTTGAACGTAAATACCAAATCTGATACTTAATCAACTTTTCGTTTTTGAGTTCTGTTCACAGACAGAGGCCTCCAAACATGTAATTTCGGTGAAATCTCCATATCAAACTTTTGGGTGGAATGCAATGCAGCAGTAGAGAACGTAAGAATGGACCTCCAGGAAATAGAACAGATGACTCCCGTTATACAAATTAAGTTATGCACACATACTTCTGTCATCACAGCCAAGTTGGTAGTCGCGAACACAAAACGAAGGCACGCTAACAAGAGAGTTCTGAGACAACAAATAGACTTTGAAGCACACTGTTTAATTAAAATATTGGAACAGTCTACAGCGCAAACTTTGAACTCATCCAGGTTTGAGGTTATGCTCAAACAAAGGCAAGTGTACTGAACTTTACAATACTGGTTATATTCGGATAACAACTGGAATTACAAACACAATTATCACAATCAGCTCTCCTTCGTCGTCTTTCCTTTCCGGTTTCCTGCAGTTCATAGCCGGCTTTGCCCTATACTCACTCACTTGTTCAAAACTATAGTTAAATCATACCTAAAGCTGGTTTATTGTATTTGTCTATTTGCACGTATAAGTTAAAGTACAACCATAAACACAAATACGGTTAATACTACATATAATAATCACTATAAAAATAAAATCTGATGTGTTACACTCACATGACTTTCTCTACTCTTGTACAAACTATTTTTACAAACGCTTATTCTCCATCTACTTCATGTTAATCGAGACAAACATTTGCAGACTCTATCTTTTTGCTAATTTTCTTGTAAATGTAAGGGGAATATATATTTACAAGGGCAATTTGGAAATACAGTAGCCTTTAAGCACACACATATCTCTTAATAGCTGGTTGCTAGGTGCAGCACCATTCCCTTTCCCACACATTAATACTCTTTGCATATCCAAGACAAAAAAATGAATAACTAATTCCCATTTGAGAAAATAAGTACTGAAAAATTTAAGGGAATAACAAACAATATCTCGAAAATGGTTCACTCAACAATAAAAATGTATATGACATAAATTGTGTATTTTAACGCGGTCTACATTTTTTGTGTAGTAAAATTTTATCTATCTCTTATGGTTTACCAGTTATGCAAAAATCGTTCACAATGAAGAATACTTTTGGAGATATTCCCAGAAAATTCAAGATATACATTTTATTTGTCATAAAAATATCTTAAACATATGATATTTTAATCAAAATCGTCAGAGCCATTTTTGAGAAAATTAAAATTTTCGAAAAATGTTCCATGTAAAGGGTAATCTGGGGTGGCGGATTTTCTTGAAAACCTTCGTGTCGCATCTCTGGAAGATACTGAACCTAAATACTAATTTTGGTGTTTATCCGACTGTTCGTTTCTGAGTTATGCTGTTCACAGACACACACGGACATGTTTCCAAAAATGCTTCTTTTGGATTTAGGGGGTCTCAAAACATATTTCCGGTGAAATCTCGGTATCGAAGTTTTGGGTGCAATACAATACTTCCCTACTTACTATGCGAGTAGAGAAAGTAATAAGATAAACTACAACAAACATTTTAAATGCAATAAGAATCTGATTTGTTACGTGCACATGACCTTCTCTATCTACTGTCGTTTTTTACTTTCTCTACTACGTATAGTAAGTAGGGGAAGTATTGTATACCACCCAAAAATTCGATACCGAGATTTCACCAGAAATATATGTTTTGAGACCCATTGAATAATACATAAAAACATTTTTAGAAAAAAGGCCCGCATTTAGGAATTCAAATCATAGCAGGATTTAGTTTTAGCTATATCTACATTATTCAGCACATATTGATTTAGCTTTCGTGCGTGCTGTGTGTTTTTGTGTGACTCTTGCAAAGATGAGTAACGAAGATGTTCAAGAAAAACTACCCACCCCCATCTACCCTTTATATAGAACATTTTTCGACATTTTTTATTTTCTAAAAGAAGGTTTCTAACTATTTTGATTAAAATACATATATGAACCATTATTTACGTAACAAATAAAATGTATATCTTGCATTTTCTGCGAACAGCCTATGAAGTCCTCTTCATTCGGAAGGAATTTTGTATAATCTTGTATAACTGCTAAACGTTCTTTAAAACACACAATTTAATTTACATAACTTTTTTGTGACATAAACCATTTTTTGAGATAACCGTAGTTAATGGTTCGAATTGTTCATTACTTGGTCGTTCTTTTAAAGTCCTGTCAACATTCAGTTGTTTATTGCACGTCATAGAAGCAGTATGGAATTTTAAGGCAAGCATATAGCGTCCAGTCTTTAAACATCGCTGTTCTCTTTGTATCTATAACTAAATGTATAATGCAGCTATTTCTGCAAAGGTTTATTTGGATTAAAAGTAGTAGACAGAAAAAAAAGCTTTAGTAAGAATAGTTTGTATTTCCACTATTACACGATAGAGGCTAGAGAAATTCATGTGAATGTATCACAAAAAATATTTTTTTATACAGCTTCCACAAACTTATTTCTAAGAAACGTTTATTTTTACAATCTACTTCATGTTAATCGAGATAAAATTTGCATTATTATTATTATAATTATTAGCGGCTGCAATTATACCAAATTGTTAATAATCACCAATAAGTCTGTTTTTTTTAGTTCCATTTATACCTCGCCTTTTAGCTACATTGGTCTTATCGGTGGCCTTTCCTTTGGAACTTATTGCCTATTGACAATGGTGTTAACTCGTATTCTCTTGTCGTTGGGTTTCTTGCACTTTGATTTTTAATCATTAGATCATACACACATTCACACTCTCATTCATACTTCCGGACTCTGGGGAGGATAAGGAATAATTTTGGCTAGAGAAAAATTACCACCCCCAGCCGGGAATCGAACCCGGGACCTCTAGCATAACAGGAGGTTGTCTACCGACTGAGCTACGAGGCCAGCCGCACCACTAAGTTGTTTCTGAAGTCAGAGCTCCCTATATGACCATACAAATTAAAGGCGCCTACAGGATACACAACGGCAAGGAAATACTTACGTGCTGCGAGCTGCGTGGGATCTATTGTAACTACCACTCCAGGAGGAAGGGATAAAGTAAAGGAACCACAGGAGGCTACAGGCCGCAGAGATACTAGGAAATCCGTAACAGTTCGTGGAGACCCATCCCACCCCTGGAGCTGCCAGTCCCGTCAGCCTTCTATAGTCCACGCAGAATATTCTTTCCTTGCAGCAAGCATCCGCGCCATCTGTCCGGCACCGCCACACACCGTCAAACCTAGGACACCTGAAACGTGAGAAAGAAACAGAAATGAGGGAAAAGAAATCATGGTAGATGAGAAAATACCCCAGCAATCGCCTACCGACCAGTGAAACCCACGAAAAACCTAAGGTTGAAGTGGGCGGTCGACGGGAAGCGAACCCAGGACCTCTGGAATACGAACGCTCAAGAAGCCATCTCGCACTGTCGGGGGTATATATAAATGAAACAATAAAAACATTTTAAAGAAAAAAGTATATGCTTTGATTAAAAAGTACTGAAAAAAGAAGGAAAATTAAATGGAGGAGAAAACGATGGATATTATTATTATTATTATTATTATTATTATTATTATTATTATTATAATTATTATTATAATGTTGTCTCCAGAAGCAGCGACAACTGCTACATCGCTGGGGATGAACCACGCAATTTGCATCTCTCCACTGTGTTTTTGCCTTCAGGTCCACAATAAATTACCCACTGCTAAGAGAAATGAGTGTCCATGCGTTTTAACTGCATCACCATGTTTAAGTGGTGATTACTAGTACCAACCAGTACGTAACAAAAAACTAGGAAAGTATATTACCTGTCTTGTTTGCCTTTGGCGTTTCTCTAAAACTACTGATACAAAATTAACTCAATTGCTCACTTCCTCAAAAACTTGGTTTCAAAGTATCGCTTTAACGTTTCCTGAAGGACAGTTTTCAATGGCTAACACTGTTTAGCATCTCAAAGCTCTAATTAAGGGGATCTATCGTTTTCTATAGATTTAACATAGTAATCATTATTATTAGAACTCCATGGGAACCGGGTTTATTACCAAGGACTTCTACACTCATGCAGTAACCACAGCCCTGTCTTTTTTGTTATTAAGGATAAACTCGAAATAGATTTTACAACTTCGACTAGACGTATTTACAAGGGGCGTCCAATAAGTAATTTTCCCTATTTTATATAAAAAAAAACTTTACAGATTTGATCATGTTGAATTAATTTTATTTATATTGTACAATCCTTCTGTTAATTTTCTACATAGCAAACATGTTTTTCAAGCATATTTGGGGACGTGACACAAGTTTTTTCCAAGCCAGTGTTCTACCAGGTCCTGTGCTCGCAACCAGCTGTTACATTGTGTTATATTTAAATCTTGTTATACAGTTTGATGTATTTTAATAAAAACAATAATGTTTTTGAAATGAGTAGGGTTGTTTAAAGCTAAAAATATATCTTCAGGGATCTTATGACTTCTTCTCTCCATGATATAACTTCTGCATTTAGTGATGAAGTGTTCGATGGTGATACGCCAATTGCAGGTCTCGCAGTGAGGAGCATTTTCTTTGGCGAGTAAGAAGGAATGGGTTACGCGTTGAGAGTTTTTTTTATTTATGGATGCTCTTTAACTACTGTGGTTCTTAGCGTCCCATTCTATATTGGGCGTGAAAGACCAGTAATTTTGCTCAGAGGCCTCTTTATCAGGCTTGAGGTTCTTTTACGTGCCGTAAATCTACGACACGGTACCACCTGATTTACTTCAATTCCGAAGGAAGCCATGCTAAGGATTTTTACGTCCGAAGAAATCCATCGCCCTCCGCCGGGTTTGAACCGCGATCTTGGGAACTAGAGGCTAGCACGGTACCACTAGTCCACGGAGGACGACAGGTTAGGCGTGAATGGCCTATTCGTAAACGTGATATAATCAGTTGATCTCTTCTTTTTAGAGTCTGCAATGTGCAGGGATTTCTGGAGCCTTTCTAACTACGTGGAGATTGCTTGATGTTTTAATGGTCCAGTCTTGCTTCCATTTGATAGTTGGTCTGCTAAAAGAATAACTTTGAGCATCTCTGTAGGGCAATGGCAATTCTTTTTACTGGAGGTAGCAAAGTCGCTTTCTTGACTTCCCTATCTACTTCATCATTTCCTGGTATTCCACAGTGAGACGGAATCCATAAGAACATAACTTCTTGATTATTTGAAGAAATTTGGTTGTAAAGACTTTGGATATCTTGGATTAATGTTAAATCAGTAGAGCGGTCTCGGATACTCTGAAGAGTGCTTAGTGAATCAGAATTGCACCGTGTTTATGCTGTGATGACGCAATGTAAATCAAAGCTTGTTTGACAGCAGAGAGTTCAGAGGAGAAAACAGAGAACAAGTCTGGAAGCTTGGTAAACCGTAAGCGATGGACAAAATCTTATTACACAGAAAAAATCTGATGTATTACACTCACATGACTTTCTCTGCTCTTGTACAAACTATTTTTAGAAACGCTTATTCTCCATATGCTTCATGTTAATCGAAATGTTAATCTTATTGCTAATTTTCTTGTAGATGCAAGGGGAATTGCTAGGCTTTAAGCGATAGTCAAATATTTTAAGAGTTGGTTGCTATGTGGAGTATTCCATTTTCTTTGCATTACCAGGACAAAAAAGGGAATAACAAGCAATATCTCGAAAATGGTTTACTCAACAACAAAACTGTATATGACATAAATTGTGTATTTTAACGCGATCTACATTTTTGTGTAGTAAAATTTTGTCTATCTCTTATGGTTTACCAGTTATGCAAAAGTCGTTCACAATGAAGAATACTTTTGGAGACATTCCCAGAAAATTCGAGATATAGAATTTATTTGTCATTAAAGTATCTTAAATATATGATATTTTAATCAAAATCGTTAGACCCGTTTTTGAGAAAATTAAGATTTTCGAAAAATGTTCCATGTAAAGGTAACCTGGGGTGGGGGAATTTTCTTGAAAACCTTCGTGTCGCATCTCTGGAAGATACTGAACCTAAATACCAAGTTTGGTGTTTATCCGACTGTTCTTTTATGAGTTATGCTGTTCACAAACACACACATGGACATGTTTCCAAAAATGCTTTTTTTGGATTCAGGGGCTCTCAAAGCATGTATTTCAGGTGAAATCTCGGTATCGAATTTTTGGGTGGAATACAATACTTCTACTACTTACTATACGTAATAGAGAAAGTAAAAAAATAAAAAAAAGTTTACCTGAATTAACAAGTAGATGGAAGAACAAGCTTGTGTACGAATAGTATGTAGAAGAGTGAGTAGAGAAAGGCATGTGAATGCAAACACCTCGCCTTTTTCTCTTATGCCGAAACCAAATCCAATGACACAATTTTGCCACAGATATTTGCTATTTAGTGGTACCATCTTCTCCAACCACGCATTCAAGTCTCCAGTATGATAATTCGGCCTTTGTGTGAAGAGTGGTTGTATCACGTGAGGATAGGCAGGGCATTGTCGCATTTCCATACAATGCTACAGAAAACTATCAGCTGAAATCTAAACCTCTGTATTTCAAGGCTTCTCAACCATGGAACAGGGAAAGTTGCCGTAGTATTATCTGTCCGTTTTACATCAGTCACGAAACACGTATACCGTGTTTGTGACCGCTTACCGTGTAGTGGCTTCCTTCATTTTAACCCACATCTAAAATACACTCCGTGGATAATATATCCTGCGCTAAATATGAGAAAGGTTTATTTGTTTCACGTATGGAAAAGCCGATTTGAGAATGATGGTTTGTACGTTATTTTTTTACCACGCTTTGGGCGTCGACTTGAAGAAGTTGTATTATATTTCAACTGTTGGGGAGCCGAACTTGTCGTAGTTGCAACCGCACGTATAGTAAACGGTTTCCGGTAGCCTTCGCCCCAAATGTATTTTCAGGTGGCCTATGCCCCAAGTTTAACTTTGTAATTAAACTGTTTCATTAAATATTTAATATTTATGTTTGCCTCGGCTGCGTCAGTATTTATTTTAGAGACACGTTTCTCTTAGCAGGGCGTGATGCGACAAGAATGCAGGCTTACACAGATTATAATTTTACTTCACTCTTTTTATTAATAGTTGACATGATTTAAATAACACTTCACTGATATAGAGAGCTGTGAGTCTATTTTTATTATTTAATTGCACTTTTTAACACGTAAACCTATTTTCGCCTCACACGAATACATATTAAACCTCTCGAGGATGTGTCTCGCGTCTAATTAGTAACACTGTTGCAACTGAACTGTTTTCCACTGCCTAAATTTGTAGATTTCTGTATTTCAAGTCTCTGATTGGCTAATCCTAGTCCAATTGAATACCTTCGTTTAAATAAGGCATTTTCTGCTTGTCACTAAAATTACATTATTGTTACTCCAAGAATCACAAGCAGTACTGTTAAACTTACTTACTCATTATTGACTCAAGGTTTCCTCATTGTTATCAACTTTTAACTTATTATTCTCACAGCTCCTACATTATTAAATTACGTAATGCATTCACATGTAAGTGTTAAAAATATTGCCTCAAATAAATATCATAATTGCAGCCATGCTGCATAAATGTACAAGTGTCAGCAGCGGCTGAACACAGCAGTAAGTATAACTGCGAGTATTGGAGGGGGGCATAAGTAGGTATACACTAATGACACGTTACGTATACAAAGAAACATCTACTGTAATTTCACTGTAGTACAACTTTATGTTGAAACACTACTATCACTATCTTAAATGTTCAAAATGTTGGCCTTCGGCATTCACACACTTTTGTAGTCTACATGTCACAATCAGGCACAATTTTGTAGTCAGTTCTTTATTTGCATCAATTTCTTAGAACACCCCTCTTATGAATTGAATCATTTTGAGAAGTTATTTTATATGAGAAAGATGGTTTGTTACGTTATTTTTTTACCACGCTTTGGGTGTTAATTTGAAGTAGTTTGTATTGAAGGAAATTGTATTATATTTAACTGTTGGGGAACCGAACTTGAAATTCGTTGCAACCACACGTATAGTACCCGCTCTCCGGTAGCCTTCGCCCCAAATGTACTTTCAGGTGGCCTTTGCCCCTAGTTTAAAAAAAGCTTTAATTTTGTAATTTGACTATTTCTTTAAATATTATATATTTATGTTTGCCTGGGCTGCATCGGTATTAATTTTAGAGACAGGGATGTCTAAACAGGGTTGTGGTACGGCTAAGAATGTAGGCTTACACAGATTATAATTTAACTTCTCTCCTTTTATTAATGCTTGATACGATTTAAATAACACTTCACTGATATAGAGAGCTGTGAGATTCTTTTTATTAATTAATTGCACTTTTTAACACGTAAACTATTTTCGTCTCACACGAATACGTATTATACTTCTCGAGGACCTGTCTCGCGTCCGGTTAGGAACACTGTTTATAGGCAACTGACTTCTGAATTTGTAAATGTTTCTCCTTTTCAGTTTCTGATTGGCTAATAGAATATCTTCATTTAATTAAAGCTTTTTTGGTTGTTGATTGGCTATTTTATAAACTGTTACTATCACTAACATTACATTATTGCTTCCAAGAATCACAAGTAGTATTGTTAAACTCTCAAACTCATTATTGCCTGAAGGTTACCTCATTGTTAGCAACCTTTAACTTATTATTCTCCTAATTATTAAATTACGTAATACATTCACATAACATTATTACACATGGATACAATAATATAAACATATACAATGTCTGTAATATACACTTTTTATATATTGTTACATACACATATTGCTTTAAGGCGGGCTGTTATTGAATTTATATATTATATAATTAGACTGAAATTATTTAATTGTTAAAAATACTGCCTCAATTTCATCAACAGTACGGAGTATTCATGCAACTATCTCATCTTTAACACCACCCCAGACCAGTGGCGACTGCTGTATAAAATTAAATTGAGCTTTATTTATGGACGCTCTTTAACTGCTGTGGTCCTCAGCGTTTCATTCTATATTGGGTGTGAAAGATCGGTAATTTTGCTCAGAGGTCTCTTTATCAGGCTTGAGGTTCTTTTACGTGTCGTAAATCTAAGACCACCGACTCTACTGTCATCCTGCGTGGTGTAGTGGTTACCATGCTAGCCTCTGGCTCCCGAGGTCGCGGGTTCAAACTCGGCGGAGGGTGATTGATTTTTTTCGGGCGTAAAAATCCTTAGCATGGCCTCCTTCGGAAGGGAAGTGACATTTGACGATCTGAAGCACAACATTACACAGGAGATTCAAGCTATTGACAACAGAGTCCTCCAACGAGTGGCCAGTAAAATGGAACGACGTGTTGAGTTGTGCCTTATGCAGGATGGAGGACATTTTAAACATTTGCTATAGAGGTAAATAATCTCCCAAAATTCCTCTGCATTTCAATATAATAAGTTGTCGCTAGCATAACTCGTTTTGAAACAATTAAAGAAATAAATAAATGTGTCAGTTCTTCATAAATCACCCTGTATAAACATGGCTGATCATTCCTCCTTAAAATACTGCATATGAATCCTGTTACATGACCAACTTAATTTTTAAATAACGCCAGATCGATTGAAGTCGAACCTCCAAAGTTCACTGCCATCGATTACTTTCGCCTGGTATTTATAAAACATTAAGAAGTTATCATGGCGGAAAACTCGGAATCGGAAATTGAAGAGGCATGGTTAATAGGATGAGCTTCTTTGCTGCCTAATAAACTCAAATCAGGTACCCTAGAGCATATGTTATATCCAAATAGTGCATTGCGATACAAGGGCGATATTTAAGTGCATTTTCGGAGAACGAGGGAAAGTTTGAAACTACGAGACGAAGCCAAGTCGTATTTTCTATTTTCTAAATTCTCTAAAACACTTAAAGCATGAGTATTGCATGGTATTTTTTCGAACATAGTGAACAGAGAATAATATTTATAACGAAAATAAAATTAATAAGCTACTAACAACTGCTGCACATGGTGGTTCCAGTAGCAAGGTCACCAACATTTCAACTTAGTGGCAAAATGCCAATCGATTATTCGGCCCGATTCTTGACCTTAAGAAAATTAGTAACTTACAGCTTACTTAGCTGCCGTTTGAACTAAATCGTAAGTAAATATTAACAAATAAAAACAAAGGTCCAAATATTATTTAAAGTTAAAAGTCAACTAGACATCAAATATGACTATATTCCATGTCTGCAATATTAAGTATATCACGAATTAGAAGATTTAATATAGCTCATGCACATACACTACGTGATCAAAAATATTCGGACACCTGTTTGAAAATGACGTACAAGTTCGTGGCGCCCTCCATCGGTAATGCTGGAAGTCAATATGGTGTTAGCCCACCCTTAGCCTTGATGGTACCGTTCACTCTCGCAGGCACATTTTCAATCAGGTGCTGGAAGGTTTCTTGGGGAATGGCAGCCCATTCTTCACGGAGTGCGGAACTGGGGAGAGGTATCGATGTAGGTCGGTGAGGCCTGGCACGAAGTCGGCATTCCAAAACATCCCAAAGGTTTTCTATAGGATTAAAGTCAGGACTCTGTGCAGACCAGTCCATTACAGGGATATTATTGTCGCGTAACCACTCCGTCACAGCCTGTGCAGTATGAACAGGTGGTCGATCGTGTTGAAAGATGCAATCGCCATCCTCGAATTGCTCTTCAACAGTGGGAAGCAAGAAGGTGCTTAAAATATCAATGCAGGTCTGTGCTGTGATCGTGCCATACAAAACAACAAGGGGTGCAAGCCCCCTCAAGGAAACACACGACCACACCATAACACCACCACCTCCGAATTTCACTGTTGGCACTACACACGCTGGCAGATGACGTTCACCGGGCATTCACCATGCTCACACCCTGCCATCGGATCGCCACATTGTGTACCGTGATTCGTCACTCCACACAACGTTTTGCCACTGTTCAATCGTGTAATGTTGACGCTCCTTACACCAAGCGAGGCGTCGTTTGGCATTTTCCTGCGTGATGTGTGGCTTATAAGCAGCCGGCCGACCATGGAATCCAAGGTTTCCCACCTCACGCCTAACTGTAACAGTACTTGGAGTGGATCCGGATGCAGTTTGGAATTCCTGTGTGATGGTCTGAATAGATTTCTGCCTGTTACTCTTTACGACCCTCTTTAAATGTCGGCGATCTCTGTCAGTCAACAGACGAGGTCGGCCTGTACGCTTTTATGCTGTACATGTCCCTTCACGTTTCCACTTCACTATCACATCAGAAACAGTGGACCTAGGGATGTTTAGGAGTGTGGAAATCTCGCGTACAGACTTCTGACACAAGTGACACCCAATCACCTGACCACGTTCCAAGTCCGCGAGTTCACGGAGCGTCCAATTCTGCTGTTTCACGATGTCTAATGACTACTGAGGTCGCGGATAAAGAGTACCAATCAGCAGGTGGGGGTGTCCGGATACTTTTGATCACATAGTGTGTGTGTGCAGTAAAATAGACAGAGCACGCAAATAGGTTAGGCTACCAGCACTGAATGCAGAAAATTCAACTTTCCACTATGATAGCATGAACGGGAAGTGGATCAAAAACCACTATTATCGAAGAAAGCGGTTAGATGAGAAAAATAAGATAAAGCAGGTCGCTCGGGTGGTTTAGAATTGTATGTTAATGTGCTTGCTTTGTATACAAGATCTGCCCTGTTCGAATCTCGGTTAGGCTGACTTACTTGGATAAGATTCTTTCCACGGGTTGGATAACTCTAAGCTCGAGGGAACTCGGGCCCATTTGAGCATAATTTCAACCATTTCGTTCATTCACCGTCTGATATGGCCTACTCGGTTAAAGGACGGGTAGGCTATATCCCCCACCCTTCAAAAACATGCTGCTCGAATTAATGGATATGAAGACATAAAAGCAGTAGTAAAGACAGAGGAAAGACTGAAATGGAAAACACTTAACTAGAAATATAACCATATTCCATGTCTATTATAATAAAAGCATTATAGGTTTTAAACGGAGGCGGACACCTCGCACACTGCGACCTACATACATCTATTGTGGCTACCATCCCACCAGGAGGAAGGGATGAAGTGAAGGAGCCACAGGCCGCCGGGTCACAGAGACGCGCGGAAATCTTTAACAATTCCAGGCTGGAGCTGCCTATCGTGGGCGAAGAACGACCCGTAGACCAATTAGCCCTCTAGTGTAGACGGAGAGTACACTTTCCTTTGAGCAAATATACGCGCTATCTGCACCGACATACACCACGAAACCTGAAAGTTAAGCAAAAAACGGAATGAAAGGGAAATTATGCAAAGGAAAATATGGCAGATGAGAAACCACCGCAGCATTCTCCTACCGACCAGGAAAAACCACGAAAAATCCAAAGTCAAAGTGGGAGGTCGACGGAATTTGTATTGGAACCTCCCGAATGCAAACCTCACATGATTCTCGGTATAAAAGCACTAAAAGCTTATGTCTGTGATATGAGCAGAGGTGGATAGCTACGATTGGTTGCAGCGAATGCGGGAAAACCCACTACTTCCCAGGCATGTCATCATGGATGCTAAGTTTATCAAAAAATCTGATGTGTTACAATCACATGACTTTCTCTTCTCTTGTACAAGGTATTTTTACAAACGCTTATTCTCCATATGGTTTATGTTAATCGAGATATCGAGATGTTAATCTGATTGCTAATTTTCTTGTAGATGCATGGGGAATATGGTAAGCCATAAGGATATTCAAATATTTTAAGAGCTGGTTGCTATGTGGAGTATTCCATTCTCTTTGCATTACCAGGCCAAAAGAAAAATGAATAACGAATTTGAGAAAAAGTATAAGTATTGGAAAATTTAAGGGAATAACAAGCAATATCTCGAAAAAGGTTCACTCGACAAAAAAATGTATATGACATAAATTGTGTATTTTAACGCAATCTACATTTTTTGTGTATTAAAATTTTGTCTATCTCTTATGGTTTACCAGTTATGCATAACTCGTTCACAATGAAGAATACTTTTGGAGACATTCCCAGAAAAATCAAAATATAATTTTTATTTGTCATGAAAATATCTTAAACATATGTTATTTTAATCAAAATCGTTGGAGAAATTTTTGAGAAAATTAAAATTTTCGAAAAAATGTTCCATGTAAAGGGTAATCTGGGGTGGGGGGATTTTCTTGAAAACCTTCGTGTTGCATCCTTGGAAGATACTGAACCTAAATACCAAGTTTGGTGTTTATCCGACTGTTCGTTTCTAAGTTATGCTGTACACAGACACACAGACACACACGGTCATATTTCCGGTGAAATCTCGGTATCGAATTTTTGGGTGGAATACAATACTTCCCCTACTTACTATACGTAGTAGAGAAAGTAAAAACGAGACAGTCCAAATAGGTTTGGTAGTTTTTGTTTAGGAAACAAATGACTTCGGAAGTTCGCAGCGCTAGTATACACTCTCCCGCTCGCTCTCAAGCAAATGATGCTATCTTTTATCAGGACATTTGCGTTTACGAGCCGGATACAAAAACATCTACTAAAGCAAACGAGTCGTCACTTCTAAGTTCAGTGCCACAAGAAATCCACCGAAACAAAATGTTGTCGTCTTTAGTTCAACCACAAAACCGCAACGTCATACTGAAGAGAAACCTACAGATGACAAAATCTGAAGGAAAAACACCAAAAGTAACAGCGCATCTTCCTGGAGAAGAACAAGACCGCAAACCTTCTGAGTAAAACAAAACGACGAGGTGCATCACGAACTCTTTTGACCTACCATTTAGAACATTTCCAGCGCTGGAGAGGTTACCTACAAGTTTTCCAGCCAAAAAATAATGGTACGTTAGAGACGCCTTCCGGGCGTTTTCAAACAATGGAAGAAGCGGCAGCATCCAAGATCAAAGATATGGGAACTAATGTTGCATCGCCCGACAGCAAGATGTACGTGGTGTTAAGAGAGCCTAGCTACTCAACAGCAGAGTTCTCTTGCATAATAGACTACCAATATTGTAGCAATATTCAGGACTGCTGGATTACTTAATCTACCACTAACCTATAGTAGGTAGAGGAACTAACAATCCAAAAATTCGAAGTGTTACACTCACATGACTTTCTCTACTCTTGTACAAATGCCTATTCTCCAACTACTTCATCTTAATCGAGATAAACATTTGCAGAGTCTATCTTATTGCTAATTTTCTTGTAGATGTAAGGAAAATATATTTACAAGGGCAATATAGAAATACAGTAGCCTTTAAGCACATACATATCTCTTAATAGCTGGTTGCTAGGTACAGCACCATTCCCTTTGCAACAGATTAATACTCTTTGCATATCCAAGACAAAAAATTAATAACGAATTCCCATTTGAGAAAATAAGTATTGAAAAATTTAAGGAAATAATAAGGAATATCTTGAAAATGGCTCACTCAACAACAAAAATCTATAGGCATAAATTATGTATTTTAAAGCGATCTATTTTTTGTGTAGTAAAATTTAGTCTATGTCTTATGCAAAAGTCGTTCACAATGAAGAAGAATACTTTTGGAGACATTTCCAGAAAATTAAAGATATGCATTTTATTTGTCATCAAAACATCTTAAATATATGGTATTTTAATCAAAATCGTTAGAGCCATTTTTGTGAAAATTAAAATTTTCGAAAATTGTTTCATGTAAAGGGTAATCTGGGGTGGGGGGGTTTTCTTGAAAACCTTCGTGTCGCATCTCTGGAAGATACTGAACCTAAATACCAAGTTTGGTGTTTATCCGACTGTTCGTTTCTGAGTTATGATGTTTCACAGACACACACATGGACATGTTTCCAAAAATTGCTTTTTTTTGATTCAGGGGGTCTCAAAACATGTATTTCCGGTGAAATCTGGGTATCGAATTTTTGGATGGAATACAATACTTCCCCTACTTACTATACGTAGTAGAGAAAGTAAAAATAGGCTAAAGTTTACCACTCTATTCCAAAGGGTGTAGGAGGTTTGTGGTGTGTGATGTAGTGTAGAATTCACGTAGGTAGTCATGCAATGGTAGATTATAGTACCATTTTTGAAAATATACTTAAAATATAAGTTTACAAGATACGCATAACATTAAAGAGGGAGTTTCATCTAATAAGACTGCACAAAAAATTTAAAATGTAACTTCATTATTTAGCCTTGCCTTATCCGGATCAACATTTCATACAACTATGAACTAACGTCGCATCAGTCCAAAGGTGACCGCTGTTGCTAGGTCACAATGATTTATTAAACAGCTGACAACCATGGTGCTTTTAAAAGTTAAGTGGCCTTAAAAGCGTTGTCCTGATGTTTTACGACAGGGACAAAAGTGTTCCATTTTGGACGGCCTTCATTGCGTGTGGTTATGAAGGGTTCCTGTGAAGACACGCACGGGATATCTTATTGCTCTGCAACCAACTATTTATAACGTCTTTTATATTTGTTCAGTGTACTGTGAGACAGATCAACATGCTGGTAAAAATAAAGGGCTTAACCTCAGGTGGCAGCCACAAGTTACATGACAAAATCCAATGTGCTGCTTACCATTTGACAGGAGCTTGCTATTTTTGGCAGCGGTTCGCAAACATGCTTGTGTTCGCTTTGGTCTGCTTCAGGGCCGACCAGAAACGCCAGCGGAAGGATATTTTCAGTCGAACAGGGTTGCGATTTGAAAAACATTTCCGCCTCTGAAAATATCTAAAAAATAAGGCCTCAAATTCGGCCAAGATAAACGTTAATATTTTAGAAGTCTTTGATTTTCTTGAGCCAGGTTATGGATGATTGGTGCAGGGACTCAAATACTACGTGAAGAAACAATCCTTTCTGTTCCAGAACATATCCTTGGAAGTTTTTAGCCAAAGTGGAGCAAACCTTCCTACTCAAGCACATTTCACTCCAGGTTTTAGATTTAGAAGGTTCATAAGGTGTCTGTATGTGGTACAACTAAAAAACAAAGTGGGATAAGTACCAAATTTCATACTGACACACTAGTTTAATCACACCAAGGTAAGATTTTCAAGAAATTGAGGCAGTATTTTTAACACTTAAATAATTTCAATCTAATTATATAATATGTAAATTCAATAACAGCCCGCCTTGAAGCAATGTGTGTATGTAATAATTTGTAAAATGTATATAACAGTATTGCATATGCTTATATTATTGTAAACATGTTCAATAATGTTATGTGAATGTATTACGTCATTTAATAATGTAGGAGCTGTGAGAAAAATAAGTTAAAAGTTGCTAACAATGAGGTAACAATGGGGTAATCTTGAGGCAATAATGAATTTGAAAGTTTAAATGCTACTAGTCATTATTGAAGCAACAATAATGGAAATTTTAAGACAGTTTAAAAATACCCAATCAACAACCAGAAAAAGCTTTAGTTAAAAGAAGGTATTCTATTGGAGTAGGATTAGCCAATCAGAGACTTGAAATACAGAAATTTAGAAGTTTAGACGGTTGAAATCGATTCAGTTGCCTGCAAACAGCGTTACTAACCAGACGCAAAAAGCGTTTTCGAGAGCTTTAATACGTATTCGTGTGAGACGAAAAATAAATTTACGTGTTAAAAAGTGTAATTAATTAATAAAAAGAATCTCACAGCTCTCTATATCAGTGAAGTGTTATTTAAATCGTGTCAAGCATCAATAAAAGGAGTGAAGTAAAATTATAATCTGTGCAAGCCTACATTCTTGTCACACCACAACCCTGCCAAGATATCCATGTCTCTAAAATAAATACTGACACAGCCGAGGCAAACATAAATATATAATATTTAAAGAAACAGTCAAATTACAAAGTTAATATTGGGGCAAAGGCCACCTGAAAGTACATTTGGGGTGAAGGCTACCGAAAACCGGGTACCATAAGTGCGGTTGCAAACAAGTTCGGCTCCCCAACAATTGAAATATAATACAACTCCTATTTCTAATCGCTTTTCATACGTAGTAGCAAACAACGTAAAGAACAATTCTACTTCAAATTGGCGTCCAAACGTGGAGCTAATTTAAACAACTTCTTCAAAATCTCCCTAGTATTTTCATACCACCCAAAAATTCTCACGACGTCGCGGGTACAAAACCCGCGATGAGTTTTTTCGGGCGTAAAAATTCTTAGCATGGCTTCCTTCGGAAGCGAAGTAAAGCCATGTTTTATATTTACGGCCCTAAAAGAACCTTAAGCCTCTGAGAAAAGTTTCCGGTCTTTCACGCCTAATATAGACTGGGGTGCCAGGAACTATAGTAGTTAAAGAGCGTCCATAAATAAAACTCAGTTTATTTTATTTACTCCTAAGGACTTACAAGCCAATATCTTGGGTCAGTAGTCTGTTGAAGAGCAAACAAACTGTGGATCATAGCATATCCAGGATGTGTGATCAGCCCAATGCCTGGTATGGTGGTGAAGAAAAAGGAAATGAAAAGTAGTGATGAAAGAAGTTTCAAGAAGTTTATTTTTACGTTGTTTGCACCACGCTTTGGGCGTCAATTTGAGAAGTTGTTTTGTTATGCTATTTATTAGCATTATTAGCCCCACGTATGGACGCCAATTTGAGAATGTTTTTATTAGCCCCACGTATGGACGCCAATTTGAGAATGTTTTTATTAGCTCCACGTATGGCGCCAATTTGAAGTAGGTAGTTGCTGCTAAGTATGAAAAGCCGATTTGAAGTAGGAGTTGTATTATAGTTCAACTGTTGGCGAGCCGAATTTAAAATTCGCTGCAACCGCACGTATAGTAAAAAGTTTCCGGTAGCCTTCACCCCAAATGTATTTTCAGGTGGCCTTTGCTCCAAGTTTAAAAAAATATTAACTTTGTAATTAAGCTGTTTCTTTAAATATTTAATATTTATGTTTGCCTCGGCTGCGACAGTATTATTGTTAGAGACATGGATATCTTGGCAGGGCGTGATGCGACAAGAATGTAGGCTTACACAGATTTTAAGTTTTAATTCACTCCTTTTTATTAATCCTTGACACAAATTAAATAGCACTTCACTGATATAGAGAGCTGTGAGATTCTTCTATTTAATACTTGCACTTTTTAACAAGTATACTATTTTCCTCTCACACGAATATGTAATTAATTTCTCGAGGACACACCTTGCGTCTGGTTATGAGCACTGTTTGGAGGCAACTGAATTGATTTCAACCGTCTAAACTTGTAAATTTCTGTATTTCAAGTCTCTGATTGGCTAATCCTACTCCAATAGAATACCTTCATTTAACTAAAGCTTTTTGGCTATTTTATAAACTGTCACTAAAATTACATTATTGTTACTCCAAGAATCACAAGTAGTACTGTTAAACTTTCCTACTCATTATTGACTCAAGGTTGCCTCATTGTTGCCTCTTTGTTAGCAACGTTTGACCTATTTCTCACAGCTCCTACATTATTAAATTACGTAATATATTCAATAACATTATTGAACATGTATACAATAATATAAGCATATGCAATGACTGTTACATACATTTTACAAATTATTATATACACACATTGTTTCAAGGCGGGCTGTTATTCAAATATATATTTATATAATTTGATTAAAGTCTCTAAGTGTTAAAAATACTGCCTCAAATGATAGGAAAATTTGCGACTCAAATATTGGTGGCCCCGGAGATTTATGCCTAGGACCTCCCAAAGCCGGACCATGAGTCACTCTATTCATGTGAATGTCGTATATTTTTTTCTCAAAAATAAACAATTTTTATCAAAATCTGTTACGCCTGTTCTTAGTACACACTGCACCACAAACGGTGGACATGATGGTGCATGCAATGAAATATTTGGGAAAGGATTTTTTGCAGGGAAAGGAGGCGTCCCAGGCCTAAGTTTAGGATACCTTCCCATCATTTGCCAGTTATTAGAATCGAGGAAAACCTGGAAAAAACCTCAGTAAGGCTGGACGGCTCTGTCGAGATTTGGACTGCGGGTCTCCTGTTCACGCGTCAGTGTCTTAACGACTTCAGCCACCCGTGTCGGTAAAAATCCAGGTCAGAGTGGCCGGCCCGATGGGAATCGAACCTGAGACCTCCCGAATGCGAGCCTCACACGTTACCGCGGAGCCATCTTGCTCGGCGAACCCTTCTTCATTCTGTCTGAATTTCGTAAACTTCTGTATAGTTGGGAATCATAGGATATAGCAAAAACGTTACAGCAAAAAAGTTAGAGTTGATCAAAATAACACTACTTGTGGTAAATTCATTTCTTCCTGGAGTTTACAGTTTACGTTAGGAATTTCAGCTCTACGTTTCCTTAGGTAACGGTACGGATGAACGGAGGGCGCCACGCAACAGGAGCAAAGCAACACAAGTAGGCCGCAGTGGCCCTTTTTATTTCTACCGTGACCCCTGAGAGTGACGATTGAGGGAGACTCAAAGAGCGGATGACGACGGGCGCAAGCATGGACGGGGTCCCTAACTTTCCAGTTCGAACGCATCTGACGCCGCCCGGGCCCTCCCATAAAGGCTGGTTCACAACCAACGAGAACGGTAACCAGAACGAGAACTAGAAAGTTGAAATACTTCATTCAAATGGAGATGTTCACAACCGACGGGAAGCCTTCCCGGGCCCCGGGAACGGGAAAGAAGAGTTGTCCAACATTTAACTTTCTCGTTCTCGGGCACGGCATATTAGATCCCTATTGTGCATATTAGACTATTCACTCTAGAGGTTGTTTTAGGCGGCCGTGACATGAAACAGCCACTAGTGCTCTCTATAGTCACAAGCTGGAAACATGAAACTGGAAGGAATTAGTAGTAAATGTGCTTCCTAACCTCATCGCGACACCCGCAAATCTAATCAGCGTTGGTTCCTCTGGTGAAGGGGTCATTTGTAGTTTGTTTATATGCAACTCAAAACGGCCTATGACCTAAAAAACAACGCCAAAAACTACAAAGAACGGCTAAAACCGGTGGAAATGAAAAAAGAACAATAAACAATTTTAATGTATGCCATTAAATAAAGGAATGAAAGCTTGGCATAAGTAGAGGGATGGGAAATGAAATGGATGTACATTTAGATAATGTTTACTCTCGAATTTTGACGTTGGCTTGGCTAAATTGGAAGTAGGTGAAAAAATGTCATTGGTCAGTTAAAAACAAATGAAATCCCAATGCGCAAAATCGACTTTCACTTTGTGATCGATATGCATTCCCGTTCTCGTTACCGGGCTGTTGTGAACCAGCTTTAAGCCTCCAGAACCCCGGAGCTACTCCCTTGGTGGGGCCCACTCGAAGGCAGGTCCCAACACCGCTCAGCCGAAACCCACCCAATACCGCGCCTGTTATTGCAACCCTGACACAGATGACAATGAAGCAGATGCTGGGTACAGTAAATCAGGGGCAGCAAAGTCGTGATAAAAGAAGGGCCACGTCATCTTTCACCGACCAGGGGGAAACCACGAGTCAGAGTAGGGATCGCCGAGATCGAACCAGGGACCTCCCGAACGCGAGTCGCACGCGTTAACGCGGCGTCGCCTCGCTCGATCTGCGTCCCATTAAGAACTGTTTATTTAAGGACAATTTTCTCTTTAATTCTTCTAGAGTAGCGGTGTATAGGACAAAACAGGCAGGTCGCATTACCTCAAAAGTGAATACGCTCGCCAAAGTAAGACGCCAAAACAAACCAACACCCAAGCCAAGGGCGGAACACTTTTCCGCGGTAGGTTTTGTCGGCAAGAGCTGGCAATCTGGCGAGGTAGGCTCTAATGTTTATTCTACAGGAGTTGTCAGCTTCAGCGAGATATGCAACTTGCGTAACGACGTAGCTGTGTGCCAAATTTGGTGCCAATTTGAATTATGGCTCTTGCAGTAAACAACAGCCGCACTTCGACATGCAGGCTTTGTTCAAGGATGAGCATGTTTACCATAACACTTTGGCTGGACGATCGCTCTTGTGTATGCAGATAATAACCTGACTTATCATTCAACAGGGCATCAGGAACACGGGGGGCACGTCTGCAAGGGAAAGAAAGGTGTTCGCAACGATTTTGTCACATTCTTTACTGTAATTTAGATATAGCATTCAGAGATGTGCCAAACTGGAACACAAATTGCCTCTGTTGGTGCTTAAAAAATAAATTTTCGTATTTTTACTTTCTCTACTACGTATTCCAAATTTCGA
The DNA here is from genome assembly GCA_030765065.1 of Deroplatys truncata. NCBI lineage: Eukaryota > Metazoa > Arthropoda > Insecta > Mantodea > Mantidae > Deroplatys > Deroplatys truncata. The sequence continues at coordinate 297,279,306 of CM060975.1, read as the reverse complement.
TAGCGAGATTTCACCGGAAATATATGTTTTGAGGCCCCCTGAATCCAAAAAAAAGCATTTTTTGGAAACATGTCCATGCGTGTGTCTGTGAACAGCATAACTCAGAAACGAACAGCCGGATAAACACCAAACTTGGTATTTAGGTTCAGTATCTTCCAGAGATGCGACACGAAGGTTTTCAACAAAATCCCCCCACCCCAGATTACCCTTTACATGGAACATTTTTCGAAAATTTTAATTTTCTCAAAAATGACTGTAACGATTTTGATTAAAATACCATATGTTTAAGATATTTTCATGACAAATAAAATGTATATCTTGAATTTTCTGGGAATGTCTCCAAAAGTATTCTTCATTGTGAACGACTTTTGCATAACTGGTAAACCATAAGAGATAGACAACATTTTACTGCACAAAAAATGTAGATCGCGTTAAAATACACAATTTATGTCTTATACATTTTTTTTGTAGAGTGAACCATTTTCGAGATATTGCTTGTTATTCCCTTAAAATTTTCAATACTTATTTTCTCAAATGGGAATTCGTTATTCATTTTTTTTTTTGTCTTGGATATGCAAAGAGTATTAATCTGTGGCAAAGAGAATGGTGCTGTACCTAGCAACCAGCTATTAAGAGATATGTATGTGCTTAAAGGCTACTTCATTTCTATATTGCCCTTGCAAATACAAAACAAGGGGAACATAGTAAGCCTTAAGCGATAGTCAAGTATTTTTAGAACTGGTCGCTATGTGTAAAATGTAATTCTGTTATCGTTTCAGCCACCCAGCGAGATGGCTCAGCCGGCAATGTCTGTAGCCTGCATTCGAATGGTCCCGGTTTCAATCCCCTGCGACCGTCCACTCTTGACACATCGGTTTTTTCGGGGTTTTCTGTCCCTTCATTTAGTTCCACTGATCATCCCATTCATCCCTCACCCCGTTAGGTTTCTTTCAGGTTAGGAAGTGTCGGTGATGGTGTTTCGTGCGGCGAGGCAGCGAAAAAGGATGCTCTCTGTTGAACCTCCTCCGTCCTTCGGCCATCGATTGGTTGCCGGTGTATATAGACTCCCTTTGAGGGCCATTGAACCCCCTCTGTGTGGGACGGGGTCTCAATCTGGAACCCGTAAGGACTGTCATTGCTGGGCCGTCACTCCTGGTTCCGGCCGTCCGGTGTCTCCTCTCACCTCCTCCCTCCCTACCGGGACGCTCCCTCGTGGAGCGTAGGTACAATATCCTCTGGCTCGGTACCGAAGCCCCTCTGTTACGGAAAATAAGATACGCTAAGATCGTTGAAGCCTAAATGTATAATAGAACCATTTTACAAATGTTTGTCTCAAATAACATGAAGCAGAGAGAAAAAAAAGCCTTTTTAAGAAGAGTTTCTAAACGTGTGGGTGGAGTAACTGTGTATGCAACACATTAGGTTTTTTTTCGATGTTATGTTCCCTGGACTGGCTCAGAAGGGTGACTTTCAAGGTATCCATAACTGGGTCAGACCACTATAAAATTTTGTTTTTCACTCACATCATGTGAGACAGAAGCAGCAGCCTTGTAAGAGACGCTTACATTATCAGAATCGATCGGGCATGTCCTGAGAGAATTCGCTCAGAAACAGTTGCTACGTGGCTCACATATAAAGAGCGGAAGAGGTCACTCCATTACAAATGTTGGTCGTGGCCTCCTCGACCAGTCCAGCACGTTCCATAATGTGAGACATCAGTTCTTCCGCGTCATTTCGCACCTCAGTAGACACCGCACATTACTGAACTCACCTTGGAGAGACGATCAACAACATCGTAAAATGTACACATACAATTACATTTCAGCTGCGTTCGCAACGATTTGAGAAACAATCTTCACTATATTCAAATGACCTTTTCAACATTCTATCGTTTATTAGCGGTTATAAAAACTATTTTTACGAAAGTATATTTTCATATCCACTTGCTTTTAATTCAGATAAACCTTATCGGAGATAGCTGCATTGTTCATTTCGTTATACATACAAACAGAGTAGCGACAACACCGGGACGTGCATTGGAAACCTTTATCCTTTATTCCACATTTACCAAAAAAAAAAACATCATATACATTATCATTTTACAGATTTCACTTATAACTAAATAAACAAATATGATGTGTTACACTCACATGACTTTCTCTACTCTTGTACAAAGAATTTTTACAAACGCTTATTCTCCATATGCTTCATGTTAATCGAGATGTTAATCTTATTGCTAATTTTCTTGTAGGTGCAAGGGTAATATGGTAGACTTTAAACGATAGTCAAATATTTTAAGAGCTGGTTGCTATGTGGCGCATTCCATTCTCTTTGTATGTCCAGGACATAAAAAAATGAATAACGAATTCCCTTTTGAGAAAAAGTATTGGAAAATTTAAGGGAATAACAAGCAATATCTCGAAAATAGTTCACTCAACAAAAAAATGTATATGACATAAATTGTGTATTTTAACGCGATCTATATTTTTTGTGTAGTAAAATTTTGTCTATCTCTTATGGTTTACCAGTTATGCAAAAGTCGTTCACAATGAAGAATACTTTTGGAGACATTCCCAGAAAATTCGAGATATACATTTCATTTGTCATGAAAATATCTTAAACATTGACGCAGTAATTTGTATCACAAATTATGTAAATGTCAAGAGTAATTGTAGTGTGAATATGCATTATTGTGTGACATTGATTTGAGATGTTTGTTGATTGTAAGCATTGTCGAGAATGGGTTTATACGGCCTTACTGAAACTGACAATAATAGCGTGCAATAATGTAGCGAGGGGGTGAGCTGTTTATCATTATTAGAGACGAGCAAATGACGTAATATTGGCGCGTTTTTCTTAGGAATTTGCGGGAACATTTTTCCCTAGAGCATATGTGTTCATAATTTTCATTGGATATAAAAATAGACCTAATGTTGGCGCGTTTTATTAACCAATAGCAGCTCAGTTAGAATCTTTAGGCATATCGGGGTGTAGGAGTATAAAAAGAGCTAAGTCAGAGGTAGATCTCTCCCAGTCCATCGGAAACATTTGTACATTACACGTCGGCCCCAGTCCATCGGAAACATTTGTACATTACACGTCGTCGAGTTTAACAAAAAACAGTCATGGTGAATACCTAGCATAGTTTATCGATTCGCAGGTTACGCGTAGCAATGTTATGAAAAATCTCAAATATCGTAAAGTTAATTACACAAAAAGTTTAAGTACGCGAATTAATAATGGGCAGTAAATAAGTTATTATAACAGTTTCAGTTTGGCGAATGTCAAGATTAATATGTGAAAGTAAATAATGTGTTCGACAATAAAAGTGTAAAACAAAATTCTTTCATCAGTGTTATCTTTGGATAAAAACTCCTTTCCGTTTACATACCTGATTAAGAGATTTGCTTGACCGAGAGATCATAGCTAGCTGGAGGACAGTGAACAAAGAAATATTAAATACAATAATAGGCGCTCAGTAAAAGATAACACGAAGTGACCGCGACAAATTGTCTTTCATACGTACGGCAAATAAACAGTAGCATTCTTTCAAACAAACACTAATACCATCGCAAATTTGCTACCACAACGTGGAACTTAACAAAGAATAATGTCGCAACATATGATATTTTAATCAAAATCGTTAGAGCCATTTTTGAGAAAATTAACATTTTCGAAAAATGTTCCATGTAAAGGGTAATCTGGAGTGGGGGAATTTTCTTGAAAACCTTCGTGTCGCATCTCTGGAAGATACTGAACCTAAATACCAAGTTTTATCCGACTGTTCATTTCTGAGTTATGCTGTTCACAGACACACACACACACACACACACACACACACACACACACACACACATACACACACGGACATGTTTACAAAAATGCTTTTTTTGGATTCAGGGGATCTCAAAACATATATTTCCGATGAAATCTCGGTATGGAATGTTTGGATGGAATACAATACTGCCCCTACTTACTATACGTAGTACAGAAAGTAAAAACTTATAAAAGCAAAATAAAATGAAAATTATTAATACCTAAATAAGTACCTATATTTCAATTTCTATCCACTGGAAGCCAGAAAAAATAAGTAACTGGAAAACAGCTAACCCCTAACTGAACTATTTATACTAGATCTAATATTATCTACCCGTATCCGGTTAAAAAAAAAAAGCCATACTGGTAACCAGTAAGACTATATTCCTTCTTTTATATTCTCTATGAATTCTGCACTTATGTGTGTAATTTATTTATTTAGCCTTAATTAAATTTATTTTTCTTTACTACAAAGTTTTACTATTAAAATTGTATTACTTCTATACAATATTCAACACTATGTCACCATTCTATCTAATATTCTTTAATCCCATTCAAATTGTTAAAATTTTAATATTGTATGATTTTATTTAATTTATTCATTATTTAAGTACTACTTATTTCACTTAATTATCTTTTCTAATAATTCCAGCACACAAATTTACTTATACATATTACACTCTTATTATAACTGTAAACGCTTCATCATGGATTTTTTTGCTTATTTAATTAAATTATTTTAATTACTAAATCATCATCGCGAGAAACAACTGAAAACCACAGGACTTGAAAAGAATGACCTAAGTAATGAAAAACTCGAATCATTAATTACGGATACCTCGGAAATGGGTTATGCCACAAAAGGAGTTATTTGCAATAAATTGTGTGTTTTGAAGAGATCTTGATTTTTTATGAAGTACGTTTTCGTCTATCTCTTGTCGTTTAACACTCATACAAGATTCCTTCCGAATGAAGAGGAGTTCATAGGGTATTCCCAGAAAATTCAAGGCACACATTTTACTTATCATGTAAGTATAGTTTGCATATGGTATTTTAATCAAAATAGTTAGAGCTAATTTTGAGAAAGCAAAAGATTTCGAAAACTTTTCCATGTAAAGGGTAGTTAGAGTGAAAATCTTCCTGTCGCATCTTTGGAAGGTAGTAAAACTAAATACTAAATTTGGCATCTTATCGACTTTTCTTTTAGAGTTATGATGCCGTTCACGCGCGCGTGCTCGGATCTTTTTCTGACGATGATAGCTATTATTATTATTATTATTATTATTATTATTATTATTACGAGGGTTGGAGCATAAGTAATGGCAACTATTTTGTTTTTTGTAACAAATTGTTGTTGTAGTACAAAATGGTATGTCACAGGAAAGAAAGAGAGTCCTAGTGTGTATTGACAATGCCGATGGCACTGGGATGGCCTGTACAAGTACAGAGAGCAATGTGAAATCAGTTGTCCAGTGACCACTGTGCAAGATGGATGTAACTCATGTTGAGCAGCACTTGTACATCAATATAGTCCTTCTCCATGGGAGAACTTCCAGAGAATGTCCAGGGAATTGGTGGAAGCTATTGGGAATAATGCTGGAGAGAGTAATCATTCTTCACGACATCACAAGACCACATAAAGTAGAGTTGCAGAAGGCTACTACAGCATTGGGTATAGGAAAAATTGGAGCATCCACCATACTCTCCTGACCTGTTTCCATCTGACTTCGACCTCATACACAAGGCAAAGGAACCATTACGTGGTAGGTAGTTTTCAACAAGTGAGGACATTGCAAATGCTGTGCAGTAACACATGATCAAATTCCCTCATGGGGAGGAAAGTGGTGACGCAGATGGTATTCAGTGCCTCTCACATCATTGGCAACATGTTTTGAACATTGCGGGAGATTACTTTAAGAGCCTTTAGAATGGTTGTGTGTGCTGTGCTGTAATGAGTGTGAAATATAAAACCAGTACTGTCATGTCAACTACCTTAATGAATATGTGAAGCACAATGTTGGCATTATGTTTAATGTCCATACACGTAGTTAACACCTTGTCCTGTAATGTGTATATTTCACAGTTTCCACATGCGCCAGTATTCTCACAAAATAAAATAGTTGCCATGACTTATGCCCTAACCCTCGTATTATTCAGGGTGCCTCAAAATATGTATTTCCGAGAAATCTCGGTATCGAATGACGTGGTAAAGAAAGTAAAATTTATGATTGTTTAAACTCATATTACTTTCTCTACCCACTCTTCTACAAACTAACATTATAAAAGCTTATCCAACATTTACAGAAACAGTTTAATTACACATTTCGTTGTAAATACAGGTAGAAAATCGAATCGTCAAATGCTTAAAAGTGGGTCGCTATAAGCCGGCCTTGAAATTCCACGCTCCTTCCCCGATATCACGAGAAACACTTGAAATGCGACAGCACTTTAAAGAAAAATGACAAGGTATTGAAAAATTCAAACCAATAATAGTGGATATTTCGGAAATGAAAGTTACTTGAAATAAATTCTATGTTTTAAGGACATCGTTATTTTTTGGTGTAGTATCTATTTGTCTATTTTTTTAAGGTTTACAAGTAATACAAAATTATGTAAAATGTTTTCGGAATGAAGAGGACTTCACAGGCTATTCCCAGAAAATCAATATATACTTAGGTACATTTGAGAAAATCAAAAAGTTAGAAAACTGTTCCATGCGAGGAGAATTTTGGGGAGGAGGAGATTTTCTTCGCATTTTTGGAAAACACATTTTTCTAAAAATGCCTTATTTTATTCAGGGTCATCAAAAATGTATTTCTGGTAAAATCTCGATACCGAATTTTTGGGTGGAATGCAATATCTTCTCTACCTACCATGTACGTGGTAGAGAAAGTAAAAAATGAGAATTTTCTGTCAATTAATTTGGCTACTTCAGTCCAGTTTCTAAAGTCATTCTACAACACGCACAGTTCTAGTTCAAGATTCTTATAAATCTTCCAATTTGAGGTAAGTTTTCATGTTACACGCACGGCATGAGGGGGTCATTGCCTCTCTAAGACAGTTTACAAGCTCTATTGGGATGCTGGGATGATAACACAAGCCACAATCGAGTTAAGTGCCCTTACGTAACATATATGATATACTTGTAGTGCATGACAGGCTCCATTCATTTTAGTCTCCATAGTTACATCCCAAGTTCATCATTGTTTTCTTGAACCTTTTATTTATAATATCTCACGTTGGTACACGGTAGCTGAATTTACCAATTTGCATAGATACTACATTACAAATTTATATCCACTTAGCTGAAATCTTTATCACAGGTTTGTTCAATATAATTATGGCTAATGGTGATATTTTCCTAACTTGAATTCATATAACTCTCTACTCACTCTTCTACAAACTACTCTTACAAAGTCTTATTCTTCAGACTACTTCTAGATAATGGAAATGAACTTTTATTACATATTTTGTTGTAGGTATAAGAAGAATACAGTAGACTAAAATGATCGTCAGATTTTTAAAAGGCACGACCACGAGAAAAATGAAGAGCGACTAACTACTTGAAAAAAATCTGATGTGTTACACTCACATGACTTTCTCTACTCTTGTACAAACTATTTTTACAAACGCTTATTCTCCATCTACTTCATGTTAATCGAGATGAACATTTGCAGACTCTATCTTATTGCTAATTTTCTTGTAGATGTAAGGGGAATATATATTTACAAGGGCACTATAGAAATACAGTAGCCTTTAAGCACATACATATCTCTTAATAGCTGGTTGCTAGGTGCAGCACCATTCCCTTTCCCACAGATTAATACTCTTTGCATATCCAAGACAAAAAAATGAATATATATTTACAAGGGCACTATAGAAATACAGTAGACTTTAAGCACATACATATCTCTTAATAGCTGGTTGCTAGGTGCAGCACCATTCCCTTTCCCACAGATTAATACTCTTTGCATATCCAAGACAAAAAAATGAATATATATTTACAAGGGCACTATAGAAATACAGTAGCCTTTAAGCACATACATATCTCTTAATAGCTGGTTGCTAGGTGCAGCACCATTCCCTTTCCCACAGATTAATACTCTTTGCATATCCAAGACAAAAAAATGAATATATATTTACAAGGGCACTATAGAAATACAGTAGACTTTAAGCACATACATATCTCTTAATAGCTGGTTGCTAGGTGCAGCACCATTCCCTTTCCCACAGATTAATACTCTTTGCATATCCAAGACAAAAAAATGAATAACGAATTCCCATTTGAGAAAAGTATTGAAAACTTTAAGGGAATAACAAGTAATATGTCGAAAATGGTTCACTCAACAAAAAAAGTATATGACATAAATTGTGTATTTTAACGCGATTTACATTTTTTGTGTAGTAAAATTTTGTCTGTCTCTTATGGTTTACCAGTTATGCAAAAGTCGTTCACAATGAAGAATACTTTTGGAGACATTCCCAGGAAATTCAAGATATATATTTTATTTGTCATAAAAATATCTTAAACATATGATATTTTAATCAAAATCGTTAGAGCCATTTTTGAGAAAATTAAAATTTTCGAAAAATGTTCCATGTAAAGGGTACTCTGGGGTCGGGGGATTTTCTTGAAAACCTTCGTGTCGCATCTCTGGAAGATACTGAACCTAAATACCAAGTTTGGTGTTTATCTGACTGTTTGTTTCTGAGTTAAGCTCTTCACAGACACACAGACACACACACGGACATGTTTCCAAAAATGCTTTTTTTTTGGATAAAGGGGGTCTCAAAACATGTATTTCCGGTGAAATCTCGGTATCGAATTTTTGGTTGGAATGCAATACCACACCTACTTACTATACGTAGTAGAGAAAGTAAAAAGTATAAATATTTGACAATTACAGTCACTAACAAACATTATTTTGGAAATTTGAACGTCTCCCAAAAAGAGAAACGACTGTCAAATTCACATGTTATATATTTTTGGTGTAGTAAGATTCTGTCTATCTCTTACTGTTTACTAATTATACAATCGAGTTCGTGCCATGCACTATATCATAGCATTTCCCTGAGATCTTTACACACAGAACCAGACTCCTGAAACTGATGGTACCAACGGTAGATGTTATTTCGACGTGGAGGATATTCAGCGAAACATTTCTGAAATACTGCTATACTGTTGTGTTGGAATCTGTCTTTACTAATTCCAACACACGGGGCACTTTCGCCCGATCAAACGCCATTGTTACATTAGCAGTCCTAGCATAGTGCGCGGCGCTGATTAAGAATATGACTTTAAGGGTTGTGCTGCATTTTCATGCTTGGTTCGTTCGTCTTTCTTCAATACTTTGTTCAGAATAAACACGTACCACGTGCTAGACGGTAGAGATGATATTCTATTCCACCCAAAAATTACATATCGGAATTTCACCTCAAATACATGTTTTGAGGGCTTCGTCGATAAAATGGTTTTTAATAAGAAACGTCCATGTGTGTGTGTGTGTGAACAGCATAACTCAAAAACGAAATATCAGATAAATAGCAAACTTGTTATTTAAATTCAACATCCTCCAAAAATGCGACACAAAGATTTTCAAGAAATTTCCCCCCACCCCAAACTACCCTATACATGGAAAAAATTTCGTTTTATTTGATTTTCTAAAACATGACTGTTTTGATTGAAATACCATATTATGTTTAACATGCGTGCATTACATATAAAAGTACTATATCTTATATTTTCTGCAAACCTCTGGAGTCCTCTTCATTCTGAATGACTTACGAGGGCGGTCACAGAAGTACCCGACCCGACGTATATATATCGGTGGTTGTTTCAAACAAATGACTATGTTAGAGAGTACCACCCTTAAAAAGCTTAAGTTTGAAGTTTGACGATGCTACGTTGTTTAGTAATTGTTTGGCAGCCATTAATTGTGAACGCTCTTAGCAAATTTGTAAACTTGGATAGAACTGATCATCGTTATGTGATACAATACTTTCATTTGAAAGGTCTTAGTCCAACTAATATTAAAGCTGTGCTAGCTTCTGCTCTGGGGGAGCCTGCTCCTTCGTTTACAACAGTAAAATATTGGGTGGCAGAGTATAAGCGAGGCCGTACGAGCTGCCAAGACGGAACATCGCAGTGTTCAACCAAATGAGGTAACCTCATCAGAAATTGTGAGGAAAATCCACAAAATGATATTGGATGGCCGTCCACCGAAAGTGCGCGAGCTAGCAGACATCGTAGGCATTTCAAAAACTGCTGTACATGCATACGACTGAAAATTTAGACACGAGAAAGCTATGCGCAAGGTGGTGCCGTGTTTACTCACAATGGAACAAAATTAGCATCGTGAGGATGCTTCAGTCGAGTGTTTGGCGATGTTTCGCTGCAATAAAGCCGACTTTTTGTGTCGATTCATGACCATGAATAAACATGGGTCCATCACTTCACACCTGAGACGAAGGAACAGTCAAAACAGTGTATTGAAAGGGGAGAATCGGCGCCAAAGAAGATGAGACAGCTCCATTTGCAGGCAAGGTCATGGCGTCAGTTTTTTGGAATGTGTGTGGAATAATTTTCATAGATTATCTTCAAAAAGGAAAAGCAATTAATGGCGAGTATTATACAAACTTGTTGCAAGGTTTGAATGATGAAATCAAGATAAAACGGCCGCATTTAGCGAAAAAGAAAGTTCTGTTTCATCAAGACAATGCACCAGTTCACACATCCATTATCGACATGACCAAAATCAATGAGTTAAATAAAGTTCGAATTGCTTCCTCATGCACCCTATTCGCCAGACTTGGCCCCCTCTGGTTATTTTCTATTTCCAAAGTTGAAGAAATGGCTTGGTGGTAAAAGATTTGTCAACAGTGAAGCGGTGAAGTTTACAATTGATGGATATTTTGCAGAACTGGACGGTTCTCACTATAAACAGAGTGCCGAAGCTATTGAACATCGCCGGGAAAAGTGTATCGAGCTGAAAGGAGATTATGAAGAGAAATAAACATGTTTTTTCCCAAAATTTTTGTGTTTTGTTTGTTAGGTCGGGTACTTCTGTGACAGCCCTCGTATGTCGTGTGATACACGGTTCCCACATTGAATGTTTATGAATCTTTTCGAATGTAAGTAAATCGTTGAGGATTGTGCTGTATTTTTATGCCTCTTACATCCTCCTAACTCCAATGATTTATTGAAAATAAAGGCTTTTTGACTCAACCTATGTGAGTGTGTTTGTGCGCGTGAAACTCGAGAAACACCACATATAGTATTTCACATTAAGACTATGCCAAACAGCAACTGCAGTTGCATTGACAAAGTTACCAGCTGTTAATTGTGATGGACGAAGAACAATATCTCGGATGGTGCAACTATATCTCCTATAAGACACAGCTGTCGCTGTACAAATTTAAGCATAATACTTGCTTTGTCCTATTCATTATCTCTATGCTAATGTTATAAAGAGAGAAAAAGTGTGTGTTGGAGTTGGGGGTAAATACTGAAGTAGATGTATTGTCTTTCGACTGTTGGGGAGCCGAACTTGAAATTCGTTGCAACCACACGTATAGTACACGCTTTCCGGTAGCCTTAGCCCTAAGTTTAAAAATATTATTAACTTTGTAATTTGACTGTTTCTTTAAATATTATATATTTATGTTTGCCTCGGCTGCGTGAGTATTTGTTAGAGACACGGATGTCTTGGTAGGGTTGTGGTGCGACTGAAGAATGAAGGCTTACACAGATTATAATTTTTACTTCACTCCTTTTATTAATGCTTGACACGATTTAAATAACACTTCACTGATATAGGACTGTGAGATTCTTTAATTAATCACTTGCACTTTTTAACACGTAAACTATTTTTCGTCTCTCACGAATACGTATTAAATCTCTCGAGGACGCATCTCGCATCCGGTTACAAACACTGTCTGCAGGCAACTGAATTGATTTCAACCGCCTAAACCTGTAAATTTCTGTATTTCAAGTCTCTGATTGCCTATTTCCTAATCCAATAGAATACCTTCATTTAACTAAAGCTTTTTCTGGTTGTTGATTGGCTATTTTTAAACTGTCTCAAAAATTACATTATTGCTTCCAAGAATCACAAGTAACATTATTAAACTCTCAAACTCATTATTGCCTCAAGGTTACCTCATTGTTAGCAACTTTTAACCTATTTCTCACAGCTCCTACATTATTAAATTACGTAATACATTCACATAACATTATTACACATGTATACAATAATATAAACATATACAATGACTGTAATATACACTTTTTATATATTGTTACATACACATATTGCTTTAAGGCGGGCTGTTATTGAATTTATATATTATATAACTAGACTGAAATCATTTAAGTGTAAAAATATTGCCTCAACTCAGAAACCACTAAACCGATTTTGATAATTCTTTAAGGATTAAAAGGCAGTGCTCTATAAAATATTACCAAACATTTTAAAATTGTGAGTTTTCATATTCATGTCCTCAATTTCTATCCAGTTTCCTTGAATATGAATATCAGAGAATATTTTTGGCGAACTGTATTGAGAACACGGCAGCTTTATAAGCACTTCTATTCCAAAGCGGTAAATGAGGAGACTTAAAATATTTTAAAATTGAGTTACTGGAGAGGGGAGGGTCTGCATATCGTGTTCATATCGCCAAACTTCTATCTGATTCCTCTGAAGTTTGTTATCAAACAGTATTTTTGGTATGCTTTTTACATATTGGTTTTTGATATCGCCTACTAGTTGAGGCAGTATTTTTAACACAAATGATTTTAATCAAATTATATAATATGTAAATTCAATAACAGCCCTCCTTGAAGCAATATGTGTATGTAACAAGATATAAAAAGTGCATATTACAGTCATTGTAAATGTTTATATTATTATGTACAAGTTCAAAAATGTTATCTGAACGTATTACGTAATTTAATAATGTAGGAGATGTGAGAATAATAGGTTAAAAGTTGCTAACAATGAAGTAACCTTGAGGCAATAATGAGTAAGAAAATGTAATAATGCCACTAGTCATTCTTGGAGCAACAATAATGTAATTTTTCTGACAGTTTATAAAATAGCAATCAACAACCAGAAAAAAGCTTAGGTTAAATAAAACTATTCTATTGGATTGGGAATAGCCAGTCAGAGACTTGAAATCCAGAAATTTACAAATTTAGGCGGTAGAAATCAAGTCAGTTGCTTGTAGACAGCGCTCATAACTGGACGCGTTGGTTGTTGACAGTGTTTCTAATCGGACGCGAGATGCGTCCTCAAGAAATTTAATACGTATTCGTGTGAGACGAAAATAGTTTACGTGTTAAAAAGTGCAAGTAATTAATAAAAGAATCTCACAGCTCTCTGTATCAGTGAAGTGTTATTTAAATTGTGTCAAGAATTAATAAAAAGGAGTGAATTAAAAATTATAATCTGTGTAAGCCTACATTCTTCAGCCGCACTACGCCCTGTTAAGACATCCATGTCTCTAACAAAAATACTGACGCAGGCGAGGCAAACATAAATATATAATATTTAAAGAAACAGTCAAAATTACAAAGTTAATACTTTTTGAACATTTTGGGGCAAAGGCCACCGGAAAGTAAATTTTGGGACGAAGGCTACCGGGTACCATACGTGCGGTTGCAACTACTTCAAGTTCGGCTCCCCAACAGTCGAAATATAATACATCTTCTTCAAACTGACTTTTCATACGTAGCAGCAAAACAAACCTTCTTCTCATAGTGGGTATGCAAATTATTCTTACGAAAGTTTATTTTCCTATCACTTCATTTTAATCCAGATAAACCTTTCCGAAGATACCTCCATTATTCATTTCGTTAGGTATAGATACAAAGGGAATAACAACAACCAAATGTTTAAGAAGTGGACGCTATATGCTGACCTTAAATGACATACTGTTTCCAAGACATTGCGATAAATAAATGAAAATCGACAATACTTCAAAAGAATGGCTAAGTATTAAAAATTCGAACCATATAACGGTATCTCGGAAACGGCTGATGCCACAACAAAGGTTATTTGAAATAAATTGTGTGTTTTAAAGAGATCTACAGTTCTTGTGTATTACGTTTTTGTCTATAGTTGAATGTTTACCAGTTATACAACAGTATACCAATTTCCTTCCGAATGAAGAGGACTTCGCAGGCTATTCCCAGAAAATTCAAGCTATACATTTTATTTGTCATGTAAATTTCTTTAATATAACGCATTTTAATCAAAATCACTGCAGCCATATTTTAGAAAAACAAAAATTTCGAAAAATGTTCCATGTAAAGGGTAGTTTGGTGTGGGAGAATTACCCTGAAAATCGTCGTGTCGCATCATTGGAAGGTACTGAAATCCCGGTTACGAATTCTTGGGCGTAATGCAATATCTTCTCTTTCTACTAGGTACGTGATAAAGAAAGTAAAAATTATAAGTTACACTACAAGTTTCAAAAACGTGCATGGTATAAACATCATTACACTCTCTAGTCTATCAAAAGAATAGTAATCTTTTCATACTGGCAGACAACGCTAGTCAGACTGTTTAATGAGTAAACAAGGTTTGAACTCATCCTCTACAAACACTGAGTCATAAAAGAGATGTTTGTATTCCCTAACAAAGAAACTTCATTTGATAAAAACAAAGCAATAACGATACTCACGACAAGACGAGTTGATGGAGACGCTCAGCATCACTCACCTGAAACAAAGCATAAAGTTGGTATTACTGCTAATGGAACCAATAAATTGTAACATCAAATGTTTTACTTCATTCATTAATGGAAGGGAACTGCATGGTTTAACATGACTTTCTCTACTAATTCTTCTACAAACTATTCCTACAAAATCTTAGTATTCTGTCTACTTCTTGTTAATTGAGATAAATTCTACACACTTACACATTCCTTGTACCTATAAGGATACAGTAGGCTAAAGGGATAGTCAGATTTTTAAAAGCGGTTCGCTACGTGATGGTTCTGAAATTCCATGCTCTTTTCATGATCATGAGAAGAAAAGAATAACTACTTACTACTTGAAGAAGGTGTAAGTATTTGAAAATTCAAACCAACAACAAAAAATATCTTGGAAATGGTCAACGCCACAAAAAAGTATAGCGTGATACAAGTGAGGTAAGTGCATCTTTAAGAACGAGGAAGAAGTTTGAAAATACGAGACCGTCTCATATTATCACTTCAGATTTCTGCAAAGCATACTATTTTTTTGATAATGGTGAACAGGGGTGTCATTTCAGACTACAGAGGGGTTGGCAATTGCCCCCACCCAAGTTATGACAAATAATTAGGCTGCTGGTTATTATTGCTCTACCAAAACAAAAAATTACGAGAACTGTACTTTTAATATAAGTGTTTCACATTTAAGAAATAAAAGATAACTTTCTCTTACACTAAATGTGTTGTTAAAGATCACATGAAAATTCGGACAACTGCTTCAGGCAAAACCTCAAATGACGCTCCTGAGAGTGAACAATAGAAATATTTACGCGAAAATAAAATTAATCACTGTCAGCTGTTCCAAAGCAGTATCAGCGAATAATGATCAAATACTCACTCCTGGTAGTGTTGACCAAACAGGATTAGGAAGGGAAATACAATAGATAACGTATTTATAATAAAGACTATAATAGATAAGTATCTGAGCAAAATATAGGAAGGCTATCCACGTTTTTTTGCAGATTTTCAAAAAGCATTTGATACAATACATACAGATGCCCTAATATTATAAATTAAGAAGGAAAGGAGTAACTGAAAATTTTATAAATTAATTGGGAAGATTTATAAAGATGCAAAATATTGGATTAAGACAAGGGTGCAAACTGAGCATTATATTATTTAACTGATTCATAGATGAAAACTTGCACTGTCACATAATAGCAAATAGAGAGATACCATGTTTATTATACACGTATGCTCTTATAGTTAGGGCTATAATGGTAATTGGGCTACAGAAAGCAATCAATGGAATAAAGGAATTTTGCGGAGAATGGTGAAAATAAATATAAACAAATCAAAAGTTATGGCTTTTAAAAGAGTAATTAAACTGAAAAAATCTGATGTGTTACACTCACATGACTTTCTCTACTCTTGTACAAACTATTTTTACAAACGCTTATTATCCATCTACTTCATGTAAATCGAGATAAACATTTGCAGACTCTACCTTAATGCTAATTTTCTTGTAGATGTAAGGGGAATATATATTTACAAGGGCAATATAGAAATACAGTAGCCTTTAAGCATATACATATCTCTTAATAGATGGTTGCTAGGTGCAGCACCATTCCCTTTCCCGCAGATTAATACTCTTTGCATATCCAAGACAAAAAAATGAATATCGAATTCTCATTTGAGAAAATGGGTATTGAAAAAGTTAAGAGAATAACAAGTAATATCTCGAAAATGGTTCACTCAACAAAAAAAAATGTATATGACATAAATTGTGTATTTTAACGCGATCTACATTTTTTGTGCAGTAACATTTTGTCTATCTCTTATGGTTTACCAGTTATGCAAAAGTCGTTCACAATGAAGAATGCTTTTGGAGACATTCCCAGAAAATTCAAGATATACATTTTATTTGTCATTAAAATATCTTAAACATATGATATTTTATATCAAATCGTTAGAGCCATTTTTGAGAAAAAAAAATTCTCGAAAAATCTACCATATAAGGGGTAATCTGGGGTGGGGGATTTTCTTGAAAACCTTCGTGTCGCATTTCTGGAAGATACTGAACCTAAATACCAAGTTTGGTGTTTATCCGACTGTTCGTTTTTGAGTTATGCTGTTCACAGACAGACACACACACAAGGACATGTTTCCAAAAATACTTTTTTTGGATTCAGGGGGTCTCAAAACATGTATTTTCGGTGAAATCTCGGTATCGAATTTTTGGGTGGAATACAATACTTCCCCTACTTACTATACGTAGTAGAGAAAGTAAAAATGAATAACGAATTCTCATTTGAGAAAATAAGTATTGACAAATTTAAGGGAATAACAAGCAATGTCTCGAAAACGATTCACTCAACAAAAAATGTATATGACATAAATTGTGTATTTTAACGCGATCTACATTTTTTGTGTACTAAAATTTTGTTTATCTCTTATGGTTTACCAGTTATGCAAAAGTCGTTCACAATGAACAATACTTTTGGAGACATTCCCAGAAAATTCGAGATATACATTTAATTTGTCATGAAAATATCGTAAACATGTGATATTTGAATCAAAATCGTTGGAGCCATTTATGGGAAAATTAAAATTTTCGAAAAATCTTCCATGTAAAGGGTAATCTGGGGTGGGGGCTAGTTTCTTAAAAACCTTCCTGTCGCATCTCTGGAAGATACTGAACCTAAATACCAAGTTTGGTGTTTATACGACTGTTCGTTTCTGAGTTATGCTGTTCACAGACAGACACACAGACACACACACACGGACATGTTTCCAAAAATGCTTTTTTTTGATTCAGGGGGTCTCAAAACATGTATTTCCGGTGAAATCTTGGTATCGAATTTTTGGGTGGAATACAATACTTCCCCTAATTGCTATACGTAGTAGAGAAACTAAAAAAAAAAAAGTATGATGATCAGTAAAAGAGAATGAGAGACGCATACGAGGGTGCTTTTATATTTTGAGCCTTGGCAACCATGGATGTTGTAGATACCATCTGACGTTTCCAATGGAAAGTTTGACATTTTTGACCACAATCTACTTCAAATATTTTGTCAATAGAGCGTCATTTGTTTTGCTTACTCTAACTTGAAAATTGTGTGTCAACAAAAACATGGAATTAACTCGTGAAAATGTTAGTGCAATAATTTATTACGACTTTCGACGTGGATTATCAAGACAAGAGTGCATCGATCAACTAACTTCCACATTTGGTGACGAAGCTCCATCCTTTGCCACTGTGAAACACTACTATAACGAATTTAATCGTGGCCGCCGTTCGCTCAATGATGAAGTTCTTGAAGGTCGTCCAAAATCAGTTGTTGTTGCCAGAAAACATTGATGCTGTGCACAAACTAATAATGAAAGATCGTCATGCGACATATTGTGAGATTGACGCAACCCTAGGGATTAGTTCCCATATAAAATATTGCATGATTATTTAGCCGTGAAAAAGGTTTGCTCTCGTTGGATCCCACATAATTTGACGCAATCTCAAAAAGATGCTCGTGTCGATTGGTGTACAAAAATGCTCAAGAAATACAATGGCGGTGCCTCAAAAGACGTATATAAGATTGTAACAGCTGACGAATCATGGATCTATGCGTATGAGCCGGAACGTAAACAGCAGTCGACTGTATGGGTGTTTCAAGATGAAGCAAATCCAAAAAAACTGGTCATGTGGCAACAGTGCCATTAGAGGAACGTAAAACGGTCAATGTCGAATGGTACACAACCATTTGTTTGCCGGAAGTCTTCGGTGATGTAAGGTAAATCAACAAGAACCGTAGGATCGTTCTTCATCAAGACAATACGAGCACACACACATCTCGTCTAAAAATAGAGTATTTGAAGTTCCAAAAAATCGAATTTGTGGGTCATCCGCCATACAGTCCTAATTGGCACCCAATGACTTCTTTTTGTTCCCGAACATCAAGAATAAATTGCGTGGACAACGATTTTCGTTGGCAGAAGAAGCCGTTGATGCCTTTAAAAACCATGTTTTGAGGTGTCTCAAGAAGACTGGAATAAATGCTTTGACAAATGGTTCAAACGGATGCAAAAGTGTATTGATCATAAAGGAGAATATTTTGAAAAACAATAAAGCAGTTTTCAATTAAAAATTATTTTGTTTTAATTATTAGGCTCAAAATATAAATAGTGCCCCTCGTAGCAGGAAGGTGATGGCTAAAGTAAAGGCAGCAATGCAGAAGTGAGGATGTTCAAATATAAATTAGAAATGCCAACGAAATGGATAGAAAGAATGTACGAGGCATTGGTATAATCAAGAATACTATATGCAGTTGAAATTTGGCGGGTGTTCAGAATTAAGCATAAAAATAGACCACAGCTATAGGATGTTTTGTAAAGATTTATTGGGATTACCAAGATTAGCATCAGGGGAAGTAGCATTAGTGGAATTAGGAAGAACAAGAAGAAAGGGAGTGATAGTCGAAAGGATGTTAACATTTTGGTTTAGATGCTTGAGAAAAGATGAAGGTGGAATTTTAAACATATGTATGGACCAATAAAGGGGTATGCTAAACAAAAAAATCTGACGTGTTACACTCACATGACTTTCTCTACTCTTGTACAAACTATTTTTACAAACGCTTATTCTCCATCTACCTCATGTTAATCGAGATAAACATTTGCAGACTCTATCTTATTGCTAAGTTTCTTGTAGATGTAAGGGGAATATATATTTACAAGCGCAATATAGAAAAAGAGTAGCCTTTAAGCATATACATATCTCTTAATAGCTGGTTGCTAGGTGCAGCACCATTCCCTTTGCCACAGATTAATACTCTTTACATATACAAGACAAAAAAATGAATAACGAATTCCCATTTGAGAAAATAAGTATTGAAAAATTTAAGGGAATAACAAGCAATATCACGAAAATGGTTCACTCAATAAAAAAAAATGTATATGACATAAATTGTGTATTTTAACGCGATCTACATTTTTTGTGTAGTAAAAGTTTGTCTATCTCTTATGGTTTACCAGTTATGCAAAACTCGTTCACAATGAAGAATACTTTTGGAGACATTCCCAGAAAATTCGAGATATACATTTCATTTGTCATGAAAATATCTTAAACATATGATATTTTAATCAAAATCGTTAAGAGCCATTTTTGAGAAAATTAAAATTTTCGAACACGGACATGTTTCCAAAAATGCATTTTTTGTATTCAGGGGGTCTCAAAGCATGTTTCCGGTGAAATCTCGGTATCGAATTTTTGGGTGGAATACAGCACTTCCCCTACTTACTATACGTAGTAGGGAAAGTAATAGTTGGTGGACAGGGGTAGAAAAAATGATGGAAAGATACTAAAGGGAGATATTTGGAGAGCAGCAGAAAAAAACAGATACGGCTTCAACAGTAAGACGCAGAGTAGAGGACATAGAAAGACAAGCGATCTGGGGAAACCTACAGAGTAAAAAATCGCTAAGGTTTTGTAGGTTAGTAGAAAGGAAATGGGGAAGAGAAGTGTATGTGGATTATTGTAGTAATGCAGAAAAAGAAACATTTGCATGCATGAGAACAGGGCGAATGTACTTGAGACGGCTAAGAGGCAGAAAAAGTGGAATCTGTGAACAATGCGGAGGCAGTAAAAGCACAGAGCATTATATGATAGAACGCAAGGAACTAGCGGAATGGAGAGAGAAAGTATAGGAGGAAAAATGGGGAAAAAATAGTAGCAATTAAAATGTTGACAGGAAAAGAAGAAAAGAAAAATAAAAATATGGGGGAGTTTTTAAGGAAGGCAAAGGGGAAAGAGATTAGAAAAATAAGGCAGATGAGAGAGGTAGAAGATTAACGGAGGAGGGGAAGGATGGATTATAGGTGATTAAGGGTAACAAAGAACCGCTCAGTTGAGCCATAAGGCCAGTGTACTAGGTCGGAAAATTTGTACATAGGTTAAGTTAGTTTATAAGGGAAACATTGGGGGGGAAAAAAAGGATTGTGTTAAAGCACCAGAAGTCGGGTCCTGTGCTCGTAACCAGATGTTCACTTCTGATTGATCTTCGTTACGGTGTTAAACTGCTTACCTCCATGATGACCTTTGAGTCAGGGAAATATGTGAAAAACACTTGGGAAAATATCTGGTGCACATGGAGGATGCGAGAAAACTTCCCAGTTGAGTCTTCTGAGCTCCTCCTGGGTCAAGATTCAACTTGGAAGTTTTCTCGTATCCTCCGTATTCACCGGAGCTTGTCCCAAGTGATTTTCACATGTTCCTCCAACTCAAAGGTAAGCACTTTTAACACCGATGATGAAGTCAAATCAGTGAACAGCTGGTTGCGAGCACAGGACCCGACCTGGAACAACACTGGCTTGGAAAAACATGTTGGCTATGTAGAAAAGTAACAGGATTGTACAATATAAAAAAAAATTAATTCAACATGATCAATTGTATGTAATGTTTTTTTTATGAAATAGGGAAACTTACTTATTGGACAGCCTCATATTTATACGACTTTTCAGTCTTGAATTATGCTGTTTACAGTCATACATACACGGAAGTTTTCTAAAAATGTTTTTTTTTACTTTCTCTACTACGTATACTAAGTAGGGGAAGTATTGTATTTCACCCAAAAATTCGATACCGAGATTTCACCGGAAATACATGTTTTCAGACCCCCTGAATCCAAAAAAAGCATTTTTGGAAACATGTCCGTGTGTGTGTGTGTCTGTGAACAGAATAACTCAGAAAAGAACAGTCGGACAAACACCAAACTTGGTATTTAGGTTCAGTATCTTCCAGAGATGCGACACGAAGGTTTTCAAGAAAATCCCCCCACCCCAGATTACCCTTTACATGGAACATTTTTCTAAAATTTTAATTTTCTCAAAAATGGCTCTAACGATTTTGATTAAAGTATATGTATAAGCTATTTTCAGGAGAAATAAAATGTATATCTTGAATTTTCTGTTGGGTGAACCATTTTCGAGATATTACTTGTTATTCCCTTAAATTTTCCAATGCTTATACTTTTTCTCAAATTCGTTATTCATTTTTTTGTCCTGGTAATGCAAAGAGAATGGAATACTCCACATAGCAACCAGCTCTTAAAATATTTGACTATCGCTTAAAAGCTACCATATTCCCCTTGCATCTACAAGAAAATTAGCAATAAGACTGACATCTCGATTAACATGAAGCATATGGAGAATAAGCGTTTGTAAAAATAAGTCATGTGAGTGCAGCACATCAGATTTTTATAAAATGTGGAACACAAGTTATGTGACCTCGTTTCCAAAGTCTCAATAATGAAAAGCAGCAGCACCAGCTCTTCGTGTTACATCATGCGAAAGATGCCTGTTGTTGAGGCTCCACGTGGAAACACAATATGCCTACACAAGTTATTCTGCTCCTAGCAGTCGCGGCGCTGGAATATCAAAGCGAAGTATTCATAAGTTTTCGTGACTGGAGTTAGTTAACTGCTTTCATCTTAAGTATGGGAAGCGACTTCATTTGCACGACGTCCTGGAAAGCGAAGCCATACTCGGCATCTTGACTTCGACAAGGAAGAGGTTCTGAGTGGGACTCGAAAGCGGGACAACGACCGCTGCTGCAACCATTCATCTTTCAGACGTATTCTCAAGAGTCTATTCCTGTCGACGCGAGTGGGTTAACTTGATATCTAGGAGCCTTTTCAAGAAAACTTGCACACATTTTTACTCCCTCACAGGAAATACATATTTTGAGGCCTCCTGAATCCAAAAAAAGTATTTTTGGAAACATGTCCGTGTGTCTGTGAACAGCATAACTCAGAAACGAACAGTCGGATAAACACCAAACTTGGTATTTAGGTTCAGTATCTTCCAGAGATGCGACACGAAGGTTTTCAAGAAAATCCCCCCACCCCAGATTACCCTTTACATGGAACATTTTTAAAAAAGTTCGATTATCTCAAAAATGGCTCGGACGATTTTCATTAAAGTATCATATGTTTAAGATATTTTCATGACAAATAAAATGTATATCTTAAATTTTCTGGGAATGTCTCCAAAAGTATTCTTCATTGTGAAACACTTTTGCATAACTGGTAAACCATAAGAGAGAGACAAAATTTTACTACACAAAAAATGTAGATCGCGTTAAAATACACAATTTATGTCATATACATTTTTTTTGTTGAGTGAATCATTTTCGAGATATTGCTTGTTATTCCCTTAAATTTTCCAATACTTATACTTTTTCTCAAATGGGAATTCGTTCTTCATTTTTACTTTCTCTACTACGTATAGTAAGTAGGGGAAGTATTGTATTCGACCCAAAAATTCGATACCATTATTTCACCGGAAATACATGTTTTGAGACCCCCTGAATCAAAAAAAAGCATTTTTGGAAACATGTCCGTGTGTGTGTATGTGTATGTGAACAGCATAACTCAGAAACGAACAGTCGGATAAACACCAAACATGGTATTTAGGTTCAGTATCTTCCAGAGATGCAACACGAAGGTTTTCAAGAAAATCCCCCACCCCAGATTACCTTTACATGGAACATTTTTCGAAAATTTTTATTTTCTCAAAAACGACTCTAACGATTTTGATTAAAATATCATATGTTTAAGATATTTTCATGACAGATAAAATGTATATCTTGAATTTTCTGGGAATGTCTCCAAAAGTATTCTTCATTGTGAAACACTTTTGCATAACTGGTAAACCATAAGAGATAGACAAAGTTTGCTACACAATGTAGATCGCGTTAAAATACACAATTTATGTCATATACATTTTGTTTTGTCGAGTGAACCATTTCCGAGATATTCCTGGTTATATGTTTGAATTTTCGAATACTGAAAGCCTAAGCCTAAAGCTTAAAGCCTACCATATTCCCCTGCAAATGTTTATCTCGATTAGCATGAAGTAGATGGAGAATAAGCGTTTGTACAAGAGTAGAGAAAGTAATGTGAGTGCAACACATCAGATTTTTAAAATTATTTGTTATTGGTTTGAATTTTCAATTACTTTCTTTTTGAAATGGTGAGTCGCTATTGGTTTTTTTCCCACTCGTGATCATGCAAAGAGCATGGAATTTCAAAGCCACGGTCTTTAAACATTTGGCTATGTACCTAGCCTTCTCACACCTACAACGTAATGTGTAATGAAAGTTTATATGATCAACAAGAAGAGATAAAAGAATACCATTTTGTAAGTATAGTTTGTAGAAGAGAGAGTAGAGAAAGGCATGTCAATGCAACGAATCAGATTTTTTTTTTATGGCTAAAATGCCGAGGTCCCTCTTAGGCTTCCCTTGGTAAGCTCTATTGAGGTATTCCACTGACGTGATATAAAAGAAGCAGGGATATGTTGATTTGCACCTACATGGAACAAAAGCCTATAGGACTGCGCCCCTTATGTAAAGAACCGGCATGAAGATGCTGGTGAAGGTTTGAACACAGAACCCTGTGCCCGCATCTTGTACCAGTACCTTTTGTTGTCAACATCCTGAGGGCTTCTTTGGACGATTTCTTAACCGCAAACGTGCAGCTGAATAAGAAATAATGTCACTTGCTTATTTGTGCAAACCTCGTGAAATTCTACGGTTTTTATAGTGGGCAACAGATAAGGGTCATTCGTTCTATTTGAAGTGGAATATTTAATGAATCCCAACACATGTTTCAGATAAAAAACGTGATGTGTAACAGTCATATCGCTTTAACTGATGTCATTCATGCCGTTATTATAGAAAGACTCGGATGAAACAATACGAGGGGCACTATTTATATTTTGAGCCTAATAATTAAAACAAAATTAATTTCTGATTGAAAACTGCTTTATTGTTTTTCAAAATATTCTCCTTTATGATCAATCAACTTTTGCATCCGTTTGAACCATTTATCAAAGCATTTATTCCAGTCTTCCTGAGACACCTCCAAAACATGGTTTTTGAAGGCATCAACGGCTTCTTCTGCCAACGAAAATCGTTGTCCACGCAATTTATTCTTGATGTTCGGGAACAAAAAGAAGACATTTGGTGCCAAATCAGGGCTGTATGGCGGATGACCCATCAATTCGATTTTTTGAGCCATCAAATACTCTGTTGTTAGACGAGATGTGTGTGCGCTCGCATTGTCTTGATGAAGAACGATCCTACGGTTCTTGTTGGTTCTCCTTACTTCACCGAAGACTTCCGGCAAACAAATGGTTGTGTACCATTCGGCATTGACCGATTTACGTTCCTCTAAAGGCAGTTTTGCCACATGGCCAGTTCTGCTGAAAATGCAGGTGACCCTTTGCTTCGAAGTGCTTCGAGTGCAATCAACTATTGTTGGATTTGCTTCATCTTGAAACACCCATACAGTCGACTGCTGTTTACGTTCCGGCTCATACGCATAGATCCCTGATTCATCACCTGTTACAATCTTATATACGTCTTTTGAGACACCGCCATTGTATTTCTTGAGCATTTTTGTACATCAATCGACACGAGTATCTTTTTGAGATTGCGTCAAATTACGTGGGATCCAACGAGAGCAAACCTTTTTCACGGCTAAATAATCATGCAATATTTTATATGGGAACTAATGCCTAGGGTTACCTCAACCTCACAATATGTCGCATGACGATCTTTCATTATTAGTTTGTGCACAGCATCAATGTTTTCAGGCAACAACTGATTTTGGACGACATTCACGAACTTTGTCATTGAGCGAACGGCGGCCACGAGTAAATTCGTTATACCAGCGTTTCAGAGTGGCAAAGGATGGAGCTTCGTCGCCAAATGTGGAAGTTAGTTGATCGATGCACTCTTGTCTTGATAATCCACGCCGAAAGTCGTATAAATCATTGCACGAAGATTTTCATGGGTTAATTCCATGTTTTTTTTGACACACAATTTTCAAGTTGATGTAAATAAAACAAATGACGCTCTTTTGAGAAAATGTTTGAAGCAGATTATAGTCAGAAATGTCGAACTTTCCATTGGAAACGTCACATGGCACCTACAACATTCAGGGCTGCCAAGGCTCAAAATATAAATAGTGCCCCTCGTACAACATTTTTAAAACTACTTTTAAAGGCTTTACTTACCAACTTTACGAAATAAGATGCTGAAACTGGCCATCGTCGTTTCCATACATTTTTGGCACCTCTTTAGGTAACTATCCATCACTCGCCGTAGTTAACGTTGAGAAATTTCATGACAAATATTTTGTTTTAATTCTTCCAGGGTGTGTGGGTTTGTCTTGTACACTTTATGTTTTAAGTTACCCCGGAGGGGTATTTTATAAAAAATATTGCCGGTTGCGCGGTGTTTTTCTACTGGGCGTGTGGAACTATGATAAAAACATGATAACGCACTGCTGCTATAAACAAAGTCACGCTGTTGTGGTTTTGCTGTGCAGTGCGAAGTCCAGTTTTGAGTTGACGGTGATGTGATGTAGTTCAGTTGTTACGAGTTATTTATTATTTTGCCTGTACTTAGTCACAAAGTATATTATGGCTCAGCATATGTTTTCTACTGCACAGCGTGTATTTACTTATGATTTGTATGTGTTAACTCGGTCAGCTCGCCAAGTGAAAGTACGATTTGCAGAAAGATTTCCAGGTGTAAAACTTCCAGGCCATACAATAATCTAAGAACTTTACAGTAAATTCAGGCCACAGGAAGTGTTCAAGCTAAGAAATGTAAGAGACGGCGTTCGATTCTTCCCGAAAAAATCATTAGACGACATCGGTCATCGTTTGGAAAATTCCCCCCAAAAATTCCATGATGGATAGTTTTCTAAACGGGTGCCAAAAATGTATGGACAACGATGATAGCCAGTTTCAGCATTTCCTTTCATAAAGTTGGTAAGTAAAGCCTTTAAAAGTAGTTTTAAAAATGTTGTATGGTTTCATCCGCGCCTTTCTATGATAGCAGCAGACGGCTACGAGCGCCGAGGACGCGGACAGGAAAAATACCTGGGGTTCGAATTGAACTTCTAGATAGTTGTTATGTTTATTTATTTATATTAGCTTTGACTACTAGGCCATTTCGCAACTTATATCCATACATAGGAGTACAATAATAATACATTATATCTACTTTACATTGATTAAACAATACAATAATTGTAACACATTGTTACAAACATATTATACATTATTAGGACTTGAACACAGCTAGAACAGTATAACCTATTACCTATTACACATTTTTACTTTCTCTACTACGTATAGTAAGTAGGGGAAGTATTGTATTCCACCCAAAATTTCGATACCGAGATTTCACCGGAAATACATGTTTTGAGACCCCTGAATCCAAAAAAAGCATTTTTGGAAACATGTCCATGTGTGTGTCTGTGTGTCTGTCTGTGTGTCTGTGAACAGCATAACTCAGAAACGAACAGTCGGATAAACACCAAACTTGGTATTTGGGTTCAGTATCTTCCAAGGATGCGACACGAAGGTTTTCAAGAAAATCCCCCCACCCCAGAGTACCCTTTACATGGAAGATTTTTCGAAAATTTTAATTTTCTCAAAAATGGCTCTAACGATTTTGATTAAAATATCATATGTTTAAGATATTTTTATGGTAAATAAAATGTATATCCTGAATTTTCTGGGAATGTCTCCAAAAGTATTCTTTATTGTGAACGACTTTTGCATAACTGGTAAACCATAAGAGATAGACAAAATGGTACTACACAAAAAATGTAGATCGCGTTAAAATACACTTTATGCCATATACATTTTTTTTGTTGAGTGAACCATTTTCCAGATATTGCTTGTTATTCCCTTAAATTTTTCAATACTTATTTTCTCAAATGGGAATTCGTTATTCATTTTTACTTTCTCTACTACGTATAGTAAGTAGGGGAAATATTGCATTCCACCCAAAAATTCGATACCGAGATTTCACTGGAAATACATGTTTTGAGACCTCCTGAATCCAAAAAAAGCATTTTTGGAAACATGTCCGTGTGTGTGTCTGTGTGTGTGTGTGTGTCTCTGTGTGTGTGTCTGTGAACAGCATAACTCAAAAACGAACAGTCGGATAAACACCAAACTTGGTATTTAGGTTCAGTATCTTCCAGAGATGCGACACGAAGGTTTTCAAGAAAATCCCCCCACCCCAGACTACCCTTTACATGGAACATTTTTCTAAAATTTTAATTTTCTCAAAAATGGCTCTAACGATTTTGATGAAAATATCATATGTTTAAGATATTTTCATGAGAAATGAAATGTATATCTCGAATTTTCTGGGAATGTCTCCAAAAGTATTCTTCATTGTGAACGACTTTTGCATAACTGGTAAACCATAAGAGATAGACAAAATTTTAGTACACAAAAATTGTAGATCGCGTTGAAATACACAACTTATGTCATATACATTTCTTTTGTTGAGTGAACCGTTTTCGAGATATTGCTTGTTATTTCCTTAAATTTTCCAATACTTATACTTTTTCTCAAATTCGTTATTCATTTTTTTTATGTCCTAAACATGCAAACAGAATGGAATTCGCCGCATAGCAACCAGCGCTAAAATATTTGACTATCGCTTAAAAGCTACCATATTCCCCTCGCATCTACAAGAAAATTACCAATAAGATTGACATCTCGATTTCTCGATTAACATGAAGCATTTGGAGAAAAGGCGTTTGTAAAAATAGATTTACAAGAGTAGAGAAAGTCATGTGAGTGTAACACATCAGATTTTTTGTCTTGGATATGCAAAGAGTTATAATCTGTGGCAAAGGGAATGGTGCTGCACCTAGCAACCAGCTATTAAGAGATATGTGTGTGCTTAAAGGCTACTGTTTTTCTATATTGCACTTGTAAATATATTTTCCCCTACATCTACAAGAAAATTAGCAATAATATAGGGTCTGCAAATGTTTATCTCGATTAACATGAACTAGATGGAGAATAAGCGTTTGTAAAAATACTTTGTACAAGAGTAGAGAAAGTCATGTGAGTGTAACACATCAGATTTTTATTTGATGTGTTATATTTAAATCTTGTTATACAGTTTGATGTCTTTCAAGAAAAAAACAATGTTTTTGAAATGAGTAGGGTTGTTTAAGGCTAAAAATATATCTTCAGGGATGTTATGTCTTTTCTCTCCATGGTATAACTTCTGTATTTAGTGATGAGGTGTTGGATGGTGATACTGCAGGTCTCGCAGTGAGAAGCGTTTTCTTTGGTGAGTAAGAAGGAATGCGTTAGGCGAGAATGGCCTATTCGTAAACGTGATATAATCAGTTGAATTTTTCTTTTTAGAGTCTGCAATGTGCAGGGGTTTGTGGAGCCTTTCCTAACTATGTGGAGTTTGCTTGATGTTTCAATGGTCCAGTCTTGCTTCCATTTGACGGTTGGTCTGCTAAAAAAATAACTTTGAGCATCTCTGTAGGGCACTTGCAATTGTTCCACTGGAGGTAGCAAAGTTGCTTTTTTGGCTTCCCTATCTGCTTCCTCATTTCCTGATATTCCACAGTGGGACAGAATCCAGAAGAGTATAACTTCTTGATTATTTGTAGTAATTTGGTTGTAAAGACTTTGGATATCTTGGATTAATGTTAGGCCAGTAGAGCGGTCTCGGATACTCTGAAGAGTGCTTAGTGAATCAATTAGAATCGCACTCTGTTTATGCTGTGCTGAGGTAATGTAAATCAAAGCTTGTTTGACAGCATAGAGCTCAGAGGAGAAAACAGAAAACAAGTCTGGAAGGTTGTACTTAAGTTTAGCATCCGGAGTAATTATAACACAGCCATTACCCTGATCAGATTTGGAGCTATCTGGTGATATAAATATGTGTTAAGCATATGTGTCACGGATTTCCTGGAGAATTTGTTTATATATTAAGGAATATGTATGTGATTTAGGGCGAGTTTTCATATCCGTATTACTTCTAGAAATAGTTAACCTCCAGGGTGGAAAATCATGATTATCTCTATCATTATTGGTTGAAAAGGTAATGGCTGATTCTGCCAGGGTTTCTTCTCTTGAAGGTTGACGTTCTTTATGGTATCTTCCCAGGCAGTGTTTCAATGCGCACGGAGCTATCGCCTTGGCAAAGTTTTGCACCGCTGGTATACTGCTCCTATCCTGGGACGGTAGAAACGCTGCCATAGCTTCCGGACAGTTGCCTTAGCATTTACTGGGAATGGTTCTAGGGTTAGGGATAGCCAATAGCTATCCTTTATCAGGAGACCTCAATACAAATGTTTACGCAAACAACGAAGATTTTAAATTGTTTTTGGGTATCTTCTTTATTTTCAGGTCACTATCTTTCAAAAACATTGTTCATTTTAAATCATCACGCTGTTTCTACGCTCATAGCACACAAGTATTGTAATGTTAGTACAAAAGTAAAGTGGTTTATTTGTTGGTAGTTGGTCGATGATTCATGTTTATCTGCACAACGTATGGGAGCCAATTTGTCGCGGTCACTTCGTGTTATCTTATTGCTGAGCGCCTGTTATTGTTTTACTACTTTGAATGTTGGGTTCATTGTCCTCCGGCTAGCTATTATTTCTCGGTCGAGCACATCTCTTGAACAGGATGTGTAAACGGAACGGATTTGTTACTGATAGATAACACTGATAAAAGAATTTGTTTTTACACTTTTATTACCGTCACAATTTATTCATTTCACATATCTTTTGACATACGCCAGACTGAAACTGTTATGTTTTCTAATGTTATTATAATCACTTATTTGCCGAACTTTATTAATTCGCGTATTTCACATTTATGACTAACTTTACGACGCGAGAGATTTTGTAGAATTGCGTGACGATTCTCTTAAACTTTGTGACGTATAACTCACGAATACTTATGTTGAACTGATCGACGTATTACACGCGAATGCTTCTTCTGGACTAAGCGACGTGTAATGCACAAATGTTTCTGTTGGACTGGGCAATACTTGCCTCTGGCACACCCAATATACCTAAACATTATAACAGAGCTGCTATTGGTTAATAAAACGCGCCAACATTAGCGTCTATTTTTATATTCAATCAAAATTACTAAAACATATGCTCTAGGGAAGAAATTCCCGCCATTTCTAAGAAAAGCGCGCCAATCTGACGTCATTTGCTGGTCTCTAATAATTGATAAACAACTCACCCCCTCGCTCATTGTTACCCACTCTTATCGTCAGTTTCAGTGAGGTCGTGTAAACTTATTTCCTAACAATGCTTATAATTAACAAACATCTCAAATCAATGTCATACAATAATGCTTATTTACACTAAAATCACTCTGGCATTTACATTATTGTGATACAAATTACTGCCACAAAAGAAAATAATTTTTAAAAACATTATTGTAAATTTCTAACTTTTTACGTATCCTTTTTGCTTAAAAAATCAATTACTCAAAATGAAAATCTTATATGATAGTTATAAAAATAGAAATTGAATGAAAACCCCATCGCTTAGAACATTAATAATGAACAAAAACGCTGAGAAGAAATTTCTTACCGGGGGGAGGCATGGCTCAGGCGGTAACTTCTGTGGCTCGCATTTGGGAGGTCCCGGTGGCCCCCCACTCTGACCATGTGGCTTTTCGTGTTTTCCTCTAGTCGCCTAGGCGAATGCTGGGGTGGTGTACTCTACCAATCTCCTTTTCTTCATTTCTGTCATTTCATCTTTCAGGCAGTATCTCCAAGTCCCGTTACGTCCGGTGATAGACAGATGACATGATCACCGCGCTTTGGCCTGCCTGCAAGGGCTGCTTCCTCGTCCTCTCCGGGGACAGAAACGTCAACTCTAGGCCGAGCCCGAGAAATGTAATTATAGATAATTTGAATTATTAATTTTTATTGATGCTAAATCATGCTATGTACATATTTTTTTCTTTTACTGCTTGTATAGTTTAAGAAGGGTGATTTAACGATATGTCTGTATTTAGGTTACTAATATTAGAGGAGTTATAAATTGTTTAATGTAAATAATTTAAGCGCTATGTTAAAATACTGTCCACGACGAAATGTCTTAGCTACAGGAATAGTGTCTTCGAAGGCAGAAAGTATAGTTTTACGATGTCTCTCTGGTCGCAGGGGCATTGTTCATACAGCGAGGGTGTAGAGTCTTAGTTCCTTTATACGATAATTCACCGTGACCAAGTAAGAGAGACAACAAGCTTAACGGTAAATTTAAGAAAATCCGCGAGTTATGTTAAATTTAGACCAATGAAATCCCTGTAAGTTTATATGAAATAGTGAGACGCGTCGAGTGGTGCTAAAAATGGACCAATAGGAAAGGAAGCAGCCCCAGAAGCCTGCGACTATAAATGGATCTGTTAGGAACAAATTCGAGGTCATTTGTCATTTGGTCAGGGAACATATTGCTAAACTACAGGCAGGGAGAGATGCTGCAGGATGTTTGAGAGATATCGCGCCAAAAGTGAATAAAGACAGTTTTCGAAACACACATAAGAATCGCTACGCGTAAAGAGATATGTAAACTTCGCGTCATATCCGCGCCGTGTTTCAACAGCGGTGGAGAGTGTTTTAACGGCGGCAATATCAATGCTGTGTACTACGAGGAGTAGCTAAATAAAAGAAACCGCAGCGTCGTCTTTTCGTAACCAAAGCACGTCTATTTCTCCTTTTACCACCACCCGAGATCTACGCTTCCTTTACCAAGGATAAGCCCACGCTCCCACATAGTTTAAAGAAAATTACTGCAGCTAGCCGAGGATAAAAAAAATGCAGAGAACCAGCATACTGCGAACATCTGGAGCCAACGTGGAGGATGCAGCAAGGTAAGCCGTGAGCAACGGGCATTAACAACCCCCACAACATCGGGCAGGAGGAGGTGACTGCCGCAGGACTCTTGCGTCTACTGGCCGAGTGCGGGTGTTTCGTAGTGGATATGATAGGGTCCGTGCGTCTCTATAATTCCGTTTACCAGAGGACCTGCGGCTCCTTCACTTCATTCCTGTCCCCGGGGTGTGTAGCCAGAATACATCCAGCTGGTCGAAGCGACGAAACATCCCCCTCCGCTAAATACCACATACCTCAAACGAAAGCTCGGTATCGATTAATGTAAAGGTGGATTATTTGAATGGATTCTGCAGAACCAGAGCAGAGAGCATAACTTGGAATATAGTTAACAAAGATGCGAGAAAACAGTAAGATATTCCATACAACAGACTTCTTTAAAGTGACCATACTGCCAGTACCGGTGCTATAACGGTCAAAACAACAAGTCGTCCTCCGTAGTGTAATGGTTACCATGCTAGCCTCTAATTCCAGAGGTCGCTGGTTCAAACCCGGGGATGGATTTTTTTCGAGCGTAAAAATCTTTAGCAGGGCTTCCTTCGGAAGGGAGGTAAAGCCGGTGGTCCCGTGTCGTAGATTTTACGGCACGTAAAAGAACCTCAAGCCTGATAAAGAGGCCTCTGAGCTAAATTACCACGACCAATATAGAATAGGACGCTAAAGACCACAGCAGTTAAAGAGCGTCCATAAATAAAACTAAATTTAATGTTTGCTTTTCAAACAACAACGAAGGCCAAACAACGCCAGACTACAGCACACTTTGCACATTCCCGAACATATACTACTGTTTCCACGCAAATTTCAGCTGGATACTTTATAATTTAATATTTAGGACTATCTGAAAAATAGTTTATCACAACACAAGTTATTTTATTTTGCTCGTAGGATTGTTAAACTCGTTCCGCAAACACACTCGCAAAATAAAACTCTACTTTTAAATAACTATTACATCAGTGTGCAATAATTCGATAAAGAATAGGAGAGAGGTAAATAAACTTATTTATATCCTCATTCCAAGTTTTAAAAGCCACCCACGTAAGTAAGGCTCGGCAGGATAAGTAAATCTTGCATTCTTGGCAAGTTTAATCACGATGCATGCTTTCCTGCTAAGCGACATAAACCACTCTCGTAAATCCAACGTATGGAAATAACAATCAGAGTGGAAACTGTCGCACACACGGCCCTCTGTAAAAGAACGATGAATTATTAATGAAGTTATTGTTAGTTAACTAGATCAAACGAAGGAAAATTAAGAAATAATCATACATTTTCAAACGTCTTTAACACTTTAAAAGACACAACAAATATTTCGATAATATCAAATGTACCAAAAGTTATAAAGAATTAATTATATTTGAACGAGTTCTGCAATACATTATTGTTTCATTGCCACGTGCATAGTTGGTCATGTATTGTATTCCACCTAAAAATTCTATACCGAAATTTCATC
The DNA here is from genome assembly GCA_030765065.1 of Deroplatys truncata. Taxonomy (NCBI): domain Eukaryota; kingdom Metazoa; phylum Arthropoda; class Insecta; order Mantodea; family Mantidae; genus Deroplatys; species Deroplatys truncata. The sequence goes on along the minus strand of CM060975.1, from coordinate 297,245,587 downwards.
GTAAATAATTTAAAAAAATCTTATGCGTTACACTCACATGACTTTCTCTACTCATGTACAAACTATTTTTACAAACGCTTATTCTCCATATGTTTCATGTTAATCGAGATATCGAGATGTTAACCTTATTGCTAATTTTGTTGTAGATGCAAGGGGAATTGGTAGGCTTTAAGCGATAGTCAAATCTTTTAAGAGCTGGTTGCTATGTGGAGTATTCCATTCTCTTTACATTATCAGGAAATCACTAACATTTCAAGGCCTGAAGACCCTTTCCACAGCTGGAACTGTCTAGAGAGGGCGATGAACGACCCGGTGACCAGGCAGCCCTCTGTTGTCAAAGGGAAATAACTACTCTTTTCTTTGCACAAGCATCCGCGACATCTATCCGACACCGCCATACGCCACAAAACCTAGAAGCACACCTGTGATGAGAAGGAAACGGAATGAAAGGCATAGGATCAAAAGGTAATCGTAGTAAATTAGAAACCACCTCCGTAATGCCTACCGACCAGGGAAAATCACGAGAAACACCAAGGTCAGAGTGGATGGTCGACGGAATCGAATCCGGAATCTCGCGATTGCGAGCCTCACAAGTTAACGCCGAGACAATCTCTCGTAAGGGTACGCTTAAGGCGCCGCTATATCACAAACCGGGTTCAAACCCGGCGGAGGGCGATGAACTTTTTCGGACGTAAAAATCCTTAGCATGGCTTCCTTCGGAAGGGAAGTAAAGCCGGTGGTCCCGTGTAGTAGATTTACGGCACGTAAAAGATCCTCAAGCCTGATAAAGAGGCCTCTGAGTAAAATTACCGGTCTTTCACGCCCAGTATAGAATGGGACGCTAAGGACCATAGCAGTCCATAAATAAAACTCAATTTTAATTTTTATCTAAAACGATGCATTAAGACGTTCTATCACTAAGGAAAAATTCCACATTTAACGATCCACAGACTATAATATACGCCTTATCACTTAACTTGCGATAGAGTTTAATTACTAAATATTTCATTACTGGGTAATGCCTTTACTACTGGAAAACGTATACACTTTGAATGATTATACAAGGTTGCGCGATATTCTCGCGCTTTTCAAACCACATAGAGGGATAGAACATTGACTACTCTTTCAGTTATATTGTCTTCTTCTTCTTCTTCTTCTTCTTCTTCTTCTTCTTCTTCTTCTTCTTCCTCTCCAGGCATTAGACCGCACGACCTGTTGCGTCTCAATGGTCCAACCATCTTCCAACTCCTCTATCCCCTCTCATCTTGTACTTTAGAATCATCTTTCGCATTCTTTCATTACCCATTCTATTTACGTGGTCTTCCCATGTCTGTCTATAATCAGCATTTTATCATTTAATTCATATATTTCCGATTTCATTCTATAATCTATATCTTTTTTTGACTCCTAGACATCTCTACTGTTTGTATCCTACTACGTGTATAGAAGGCCGACTATCTCCTTTGAGAGTATCAGTAGTAATGACAATTTCTCCTGGCCGCGTTACGGGCGCTGCGCAGGGTAAGGTTGGTGGTAGGGTTCAGTTATATTGTATGGCTCAGTATTATGAAGGTGGAGACGGCTTTACCCTTTTAGAGCTAAAACAAAGCTTTAAGGAGAGTCTAAATGTTGATTTTCATATTTTCCATTTTTAAGTCATGATTCCATGTGAATATTTCAAATCTTCTGTTCACTTTTATAGCGGTACACTTAGTTTTAACATATTGTTCAAAATAATACTAGCATTTTTACTGTATACCACGTACATAATAGGCAGGAAACATCAAAAAAAATCTGATGTGTTACACTCATATGACTTTCTCTACTCTTGTAAAACTATTTTTACAAACGCTTATTTTCCATCTACTTCATATTAATCGAGATAAACATTTGCAGACTCTATCTTATTGCTAATTTTCTTGTAGATGTAAGGGGAATATATATTTACAAGGGCAATATAGAAATACAGTAGCCTTTAAGCACATACATATCTCTTAATAGCTGGTTGCTAGGTGCAGCACCATTCCCTCGCCACAGATTATAACTCTTTGCATATCCAAGACAAAAAAATGAATAACGAATTCCCATTTAAGAAAATAAGTATTGAAAAATTTAAGGGAATAACAAGCAATATCTCGAAAATGGTTCACTCAAAAAAAATGTATATGACATAAATTGTGTATTTTAACGCGATCTACATTTTTTGTGTAGTAAAATTTTATCTCTTATGGTTTACCAGTTATGCAAAAGTCGTTCACAATGGAGAATACTTTTGGAGACATTCCCAGAAAATTCAAGATATACATTTTATTTGTCATGCAAATATCTTAAACCTATGATATTTTAATCAAAATCGTTAGAGCCATTTTTGAGAAAATTAAACTTTTCGAAAAATGTTCCATGTAAAGGGTAATCTGGGGTGGGGTGATTTTCTTGAAAACCGTCGTGTCACATCTCTGGAAGATATTGAACCTAAATACCAAGTTTGGTGTTTATCCGATTGTTCGTTTCTGAGTTATGATGTTCACACACAGACAGACACACAGACACACATCAGGACATGTTTCCAAAAATGCTTTTTTTGGATTCAGGGGGTCTCCAAACATATATTTCCGGTGAAATCTCGGTATCGAATTTTTGAGTGGAATACAATACTTCCCCTACTTACTATACGTAGTAGAGAAAGTAAAAATTATTACATACATATTGCTTCAAGGCAAACTGAATTTACATATTATATAATTCAATTGAAACTATTCAAGTATTAAAATACTGCCTCACATGGCAAGAACATAGGACATTTACATTACCCTTAAAACTCTAAAACGAATTATTTTACTTAGTTCAATCGCTAATCCATCGATTTGGATAATTCTTTTCATCCTGAATGACTGATTTGCTTACAAAATATTACATGCCAAACAGTATTACAACTACAATAGGCTGGGGGTCTAAAACTATTCTACTATTTTACGCTTATTTTCTGAGATGGAAGCAAATTATATGCCAACTGTTTGCCTTTAAGTATGACTGCTAAGAAACATTACTAATAGAAAGAAATAATGATACTATTCTGATGTTGCATTCACATTACTTTAACTACCCAATCTTCTTAAAGCTATTGTTATAAAATTTTATTTTTCTATTGAATTCTTCAAAATCGAGATGAACGTTTACAGGAATAGGCTCATTACACATTTCGTTGTATGAGCAACGAAAATAAAGCTGAATCGGAAGTCAAATTTTAATAGGCGGGTACCTGTATGCTGGTTTTGAAGTTTCCGTGCGTTTTGCTCCAGGCTCCTGTATCCCCCTTGTACCTGTAACGAATTGTGTAATGGATACATCCGCAAGCGTTTATCTCGATTAACAAAAAGTATAGAAAACAAGTTTATGTAAAAGTATTCTGGAAAAATACACAATAATAAATGATGGTGGATAGAGAAATACGTGTGAAAGTAGCACATTAGATATTTTTAATTTCTCTACTACGTATGGTAAGTAGGGGAAGTATTGTATTCCACCCAAAAACTCGATAGCGAGATTTCACCGAAAATACAAGATTTGAGACCCCCTGAATCCAAAAAAAGCATTTTTGGAAACATGTCCGTGTGTGTATGTGTGTGTGTGTGTGTGTGTGTGTGTGTGTAAACAGCATAACTCAGAAACGAACAGTCGGATAAACACCAAACTTGGTATTTAGGTTCAGTATCTTCCAGAGATGCGACACAAAGGTTTTGAAGAAAATACCCCATCCCAGATTACCCTTTATATGGAATATTTTTCAAAAATTTCAATTTTCTCAATAATCGCTCTAACGATTTTGATTAAAATATCATATATTTAAGATATTTTTATGACAAATAAGATGTATATCTTGAATTTTCTGGGAATGTCTCCAAAAGTATTGTTCATTGTGAACCATAAGGGATAGACACAATTTTACTACACAAAAAATGTAGATCGCGTTAAAATATACAATTTATGTCATATACATTTTTGTTGTTGACTGAACCATTTTCGAAATATTATTTGTTATTCCCTTAAATTTTCCAATACTTTTTCTCAAATGGGAATTCGTTGTTCATTTTTACTTTCTCTACTACGTATAGTAAGTAGGGGAAGTATTATATTCCACCCAAAAATTCGATAGCGAGATTTCACCGAAAATACTTGTTTTGAGACCCCCTGAATCCAAAAAAAGCATTTTTGGAAACATGTCCGTGTGTGTGTCTGTGTGTGTGTGTGTGTGAACAGCATAACTCAGAAACGAACAGTCGGATAAACACCAAACTTGGTATTTAGGTTCAGTATCTTCCAGAGATGCGACACGAAGGTTTTCAAGAAAAACCTCCCACCCCAGGTTACCTTTACATGGAACATTTTTCGAAAATTTTAATTTTCTCAAAAACGGCTCTAACGATTTTGATTAAAATATCATATGTTTAAGATATTGTCATGAGAAATGAAATGTATATCTTGAATTTTCTAGGTATGTCTCCAAAAGTATTCTTCATTGTGAACGACTTTTGCATAACTGATAAACCATAAGAGATAGACAAAAGTTTACTACACAAAAAATGTAGATCGCGTTAAAATACACAATTTATGTCATATACATTTTTTTGTTGAGTGAACCATTTTCGAGATATTGCTTGTTATTCCCTTAAATTTTCCGATACTTATACTTTTTCTCAAATTCGTTATTCATTTTTTTTTGTCCTGGTAATGCAAAGAGGATGGAATACTCCACATAGCAACCAGCTCTTAAATTATTTGACTATCGCTTAAAGCCTAGCAATTTCCCTTGCATCTACAAGAAAATTAGCAATAAGATTAACATCTGGATATCTCGATTAACATGAAGCATATGGAGAATAAGCGTTTGTAAAAACAGTTTGTACAAGAGTAGAAAAAGTCATGTGCGTGTAACACATCAGATTTTTCTTGTAAGTTTTCCCAGATTGAAATTATGTAGAGAATTGTGTTTTGTTTTCGAACCGTGCATGATTTTAAATATTTTGCAGTCCAGGATATACCGTGAACAACGTAAGGTGAATGGAGTAACAACATTTCAATGCATACTTTAATATATAAGCGAAAGTACGAGTTTGTAAGTCAGGTGTTTTGTTCCTCTGGAACGAAGAACCATAAAGAAGGATTCTGTATAAATGTTTTGTGAAAGCAGTAAGAAATAATCTTGACACGTACATTAACAGCATTGTGGGTATAAAAGAATGCGGGAGTGTATGTTTGGAAAGTAAACACACGAAGACAAAGGCTTCCTCACGTGCAGGACCAGTAGCTTTGATGTGGCCACGTGTTAGCAAGTGATGCGACCTTGACAACCAGCACTGTACATTATATTGTCATTAGTGAATCTTACTTTAAATGCAAGATGGGACATGTAGGTTCAACCAAGTGTTCGAATAAAACCCGTTCTCTCCCCTCCCCTTCATGCTGGGATGGGAAGAAAAGGAACATCCCCTGAAGAGCGGTATAAGTCCCTTCCACTGTCAGGCGGGATGTCCCAGGTTCAAATACTGACTGTGGTTTTCTTTCTTTTCTTTTTTTGCCCTAACTCTATCGCGTACCTAGTAAGCAAAGAAAAATTTTGCTTTCCACACAAAATTCGGTACTGAGATTTCACCGGAAATATATGTTTTGAGGCCACTCAAAAACAATAAGCTGGATAAATATCAAACATGGTAGTGAAGTACCTTTCAAAGATGTTGAAACGGCAACTCTAGGCCGAGCCCGAGAACTGTAATTATAGATAATTTGATTTATTAATTTTTATTGATGTTAATTCATGCTATGTACATATCTTTTTCTTTTTACTGTTTGTATAGTTTAAGAAGGGTGATTTAACGATATGTCTGTATTTAGGTTACTAATATTAGAGGAGTTATAAATTGTTTAATGTAAATAATTTAAGCGCTATGTTAAAATACTGTCCACGACGAAATGTCTTAGCTACAGGAATAGTGTCTTCGAAGGCAGAAAGTATAGTTTTACGATGTCTCTCTGGTCGCAGGGGCATTGTTCATACAGCGAGGGTGTAGAGTCTTTGTTCCTTTATACGATAATTCGCCGTGACCAAGTGAGAGAGACAACCAGCTTAACGGTAAATTTAGGAAAAGCCGAGATTTATGTTAAACTTGGACCAATGAGATCACTGTAAGTTTATATGAAATAGTGAGACGCGTCGAGTGGCGCTAAAAATGGAACAATAGGAAAGCAAGCAGCCCCAGAAGCCTGCGACTATAAATGGATCTGTTAGGAAGAAATTCGGGGCATGTTGTCATTTGTGGGTCATTTGTCATGTGGTCAGGGAACATTTTGCTAAACTACAGGCAGGGAGAGATGCTGCAGGATGTTTGAGAGATATCGCGCCAAAAGTGAATGAGGATAGTTTTCGAAACACACATAGGAATCGCTACGCGTAAAGAGATAATAAGCATATTTAAACTTCGCGTCATACCCGCGCCGTGTTTCAACAGCAGTGGACAGTATTTTAACGGCGGCAATATCAATGTTGTGTACTACGTGGAGTAGTTAAATAAAAGAAACTGAAGTGGCGTCTTTTCGTACCCAAAGCACGTCTATTTCTCCTTTTACCACCACCCGAGATCTACGCTTCCTTTACCAAGGATAAGTCCATGCTCCCACATAGTTTTAAAGAAAATTACTGTAGCTAGCCGAGGACAAAATTGCGGAGAACCAGCATACTGCGAACATCTGGAGCCAACATGGAGGATGCAGCAAGGTAAGCCGCGAGCAACGGGCATTAAAAAACACCCACAACTTCGGACAGGAGGTGACTCACGCCATGTGACTCCAAGATTTCCAAGAAAATCCCCCAGCCCTAAGCTACCCTTTACATGGAAAATTTAGATATATTTGATTTTCTCAAAATGACTGTAACAACTTTGATTAAAATACCTTACATTTAAGATACCGTATTTACGCGAATCTAAAGCACACCATTTGACCAAATGTAGTACTCAAAATCGTGGTGCGCATTAGATTCGAATGCAAATCCGTTCCGTAGAACGCCAATAACTTCATTCAAATGTTTAGTTTATTACGTCACAATGGATTGCTGGAGTTAACATACATCTGGAAACTCGTGACAAGCTAGCCACTCATTTATCATTGGCCTATTATTGAGCGTTTTTAGTTACGATATGGAGGGCACGGGCAAACAGAGAAGAACGTCTTATGTTGCTTCTTTAAAGCGTAAAGTAATACTTTATGCTGAAAAAAATGGTAATATAAAGGCAGGAAGGAAGGTCAATGTATCAGAGAGCAGTATTCGCTTGTGGCGAAAACAGAAATTGTCATTATTTGCTACTAAAGCTAGTAGGAAGAAATTTACGAGTCCTCGCAGAGGAAGACATCCTGAAGTTGAAGATTTTGTGTTGGAATTTGTGCATGAAAGGAGGGCAACCTGTGACTAGTGACACTATACGAAAGAAAGCTAAGGAGGAGGCTGAAGTTCTTGGTATTCTGAAACAAGAGTTTAAGGCTAGCCGTGGATCGTTTCATGCAGCAGACGGGTTTATCTCTAAGACGCCGCCACAATGTGCCAGAAGCTTCCTGCAGATTTTGAGGACAAACTACAAACGTCTCAGCGGTATGTCATTTCACTTCAGAAGAAATGTTTTTTTTTCAAAGGGGCAAATAGGCAACGCTGATGAGACGCCAATTTGGTTTGATATGCCGTGGAACAACACTATAACTGAGAAGAAGACGCGTGTTTCAGAAATACTTTTACAAATTCGGGTATGGGTTCCTCACACCAAAAGAAAGAAAACAGTTCATATGAACATATGTCCCATAATCCTTTGTTTTCTCGTTATTCCTGTCACAATGAAAGTGTGAGTTCGACGGCCTTCGGGGTCCAACCTCAAAACTTCATTTCTCTATGCATTCATAGAAGGCGTTGACCCATTGTACTACATACGGTAGATGGCGAAGTGTTGCCATGGAGACTTGTTTACGTTTGTCATTAGTCTGTCTTCAACGTTTCAATTGTGTACATGTAGTGAGTTAACTGCACGTGTTTCGTTCCACCATGGCTGGATATTCATTTCGTGAACAGGCAGACATGATTTTTATGTATGGTAATGGACGCGAGGCTGCACGGCTCTATCACTTAGAGTTTCCAGACCGAAGACAACCGAGTCATCCAACCTTTATCGCTGTTTATCGTCGCCTTGCTGAGACAGGAACCGTTGCACCATGGACTATTGATCGAGGAAGACCAAGAGACCGATGGATAGGCAGAGGAAGACCAGTTCCATGGCCTGCAGGTTCTCCCGACCTCAATCCTGTGGATGTTTACCTCTGGGGGCATCTTAAATCATTGGTTTATGGAGACGCCATCCTGGATGCAGAAACGCTTCATCGACGTGTCATGGAAGCCTGCGAAACCATTCGACACCATCCCGGAGTTTTTGACAGGGTGCGACATTCCGTGATTCGACGAGTACAGGCATGCATAGAAGCAAGAGGAGGGCATTTCGAACATTTATTATGAGTTTTTGTGTGTTATAACTGTACCACTGTTTTGAACACCTAACAAGAAAACAAAGGATTATGGGACATATGTTCATATGAACTTTTTTCTTTCTTGTGGTGTAAAGAACCCATAACCGAAGTTTGTAGAAGTATTTCTGTAACAGCCTGTATATATACGCTAAATCCATTGCTGTATTAAATGAATTTAAATATAATACCTATCACCTATTTTCTGTCATTGATGCGCTTTACATTCAATACAAACCTTTTTTTTCCCCATAATTTTAAGTTTCAAATATGGGGTGCGCATTAGATTCGCGTAAATACGGTATTTGCGTGAGAAATAAAAGTATATCTTGAATTTTCTGGGAATAGCCTGTGAATTTTGTATAACGAGCCAACCACAAGAGATAAACATAAACATGGTAATTAAAGTTATTTTACATTATGTGTGTAGGACAGGGACTTAGACTCAGTGCCATAGCCGGGAATTGAACCATGGGTCTTTCGGTTTCCGTCCGGTTGCTCTAACAAAATGAGTTACAATAACAACGTTGTTGTTGTTGATCTAATGTGCAGAAGTTTGATCCATCTATTTTTCCCTAGGTAGCCAATATAAATTGTGCATCTTCCCATCTGGTACAGCTTTCCTCAATTCTAGGCATTCTAGTAGGTGTTCTCCATTTAAAATCTTGTTAGCGTTGCAAATCTTACATGTTTTGTCATTCATAAAACCAAATCTATGTAGATGTTCCGCCAGACAGTTATGTCTAGTGGCTAATCTGAAATAAGCAACGGTTTGTTTCTTTGAAACATTTCTTATTTTTTCTACTACTTCTTAATTTTTACTTTCTCTACTACGTATAGTAAGTAGGGGAAGTATTGTATTCCACCCAAAAATTCTATACCGAGATTTCACCGGAAATACATGTTTTGAGACCCCCTGAATCCAAGAAAAAACATTTTTGGAAACATGTCCGTGTGTGTGTGTCTGTGAACAGCATAACTCAGAAACGAACAGTCGGATAAACACCAAACTTGGTATTTAGGTTCAGTATCTTCCAGAGATGCGACACGAAGCTTTTCAAGAAAATCCCCCCACCCCAGATTACCCTTTACATGGAACATTTTTCGAAAATTTTAATTCTCTCAAAAATGGCTCTAACGATTTTGATTAAAATATCATATGTTTAAGATATTGTCATGAGAAATGAAATGTATATCCCGAATTTTCTGGGAATGTCTCCAAAGGTATTCTTCATTGTGAACGACTTTTGCATAACTGGTAAACCATAAGAGATAGACAAAATTTTACTACACAAAAAATGGAGATCTCGTTAAAATACACAATTTATGTCATATACATTTTTTGTTGTTGAGTGAACCGTTTTCGAGATATTGCTTGTTATTCCCTTAAATTTTCCAATACTTATACTTTTTCTCAACTTCGTTATTCATTTTTTTTATGTCCTGGACATGCAAAGAGATTGGAATGCGCCACATAACAACCAGTGCTTAAAAGATTTGACTATCGCTTAAAACCTACCATATTTCCCTTGCATCTACAAGAAAATTAGCAATAAGATTGACATCTCGATTAACATGAAGCATATGGAGAATAAGCGTTCATAAAAATAGTTAGTACAAGAGTAGGGAAAGTCATGTGAGTGTAACACCTCAGATTTTTTATGTAGTACGTTTTCGTCTATCGTTTAAGGGTTATACAAGATTATACAAAAATTCCTTATGAAGAAGACTTCAGACGCCATTCCCAGAAAATTCAAGATATACATTATATTTGTCATGTAAATATCTTTAATATATGGTATTTTAATCAAAATCGTTAGAGCTATTTTTCGGAAAATCAAAATGTTCGAAAAATGTCTGCGTTGGGGGATTTTCTTGACAATCTTAGTGTCGCTTCTTTGAAGATAATTAACTGAAAAAATAGCTTTTGTATTTAACGTCTTTTATTTTTGAGTTATGCAGTTCAGAGACGAACACACGGACCTACTTCTAAAAATGATTTTTTTTCTAGATTCAAGGGACCTTAAAATACTTATTTCCGGAGGAATCTGTGTATAGAATTTTTTAGTGGAATGCAATACTTTCTCTACTTACTACAGATAAAGAAGCGTTTGCATGGAGGAGAACAGGATCAATGTATCTGAGAGGGCTAAGAGGCAGAAAAAGCGGAATTTGTGAGCTATTATATGACAGAGTGCAAAGAATTAGCAGAATGGGGACTAGAAGCATGGGAGGAAAATTGAGAAAAAATGGAGGGAAAATAGTAAAAATTACAATGTTAAGAACAAAAGAAAAATAAGAATGTGGGGGAGTTCTTAAAGAAAGTAAAAGGGAAATGGATTAGAAAAGTAAGAGAGATAAGGAAGGTAGAAAGGCAAACGGATGAGGGAGAGGATGGGTAATAGGGATTAAAGGTAGCAAGGGATGCTCAGATGAGCCAGAAGGCCAGGGTGCCAGGCAAAAGAAGCAGCATAGCTGGCAAGGAAATTGTACATAGGTCAAGCTCGTTTATAAGTGGAATATTTTTATTTCTTTTTATTCTATTTTATTTTACGTCGCTTTAACTCCTTGGTCATATCGCGACGGATCTGTTGGTGGATATCTCTTAGAACGATCTGTGATGGACAATTAGCCTTCTAGGTCTCATCCCTGTAACCACCTGCTTCATGCCGTGCAGATGGCATTAGGGTGCCGTCCGGTCTAACCGCCGCCCTCACACAGAAAGGCGAACAGTTAAGGCTGGTTCACAACCGCCCGAGAACGGTAACCAGAACGAAAACGAGAACGGGAAGCAATGCATATCGATCACAAAGTGAAAGTCGATTTTGCGCATTGGGATTTCATTTGTTTTTAACTGGCCAATGACATTTTTTCACCTACTTCCAATTTAGCCAAGCCAACGTCAAAATTCGATAGAGTAAACATTATCTAAATGTATATTCATTACATTTCCGATCCCTCTACTTATGCCAAGCTTTCATTCCTTTATTTAATGGCATACATTAAAATTGTTTATTGTTCTTTTTTCATGTATACGGTTTTAGCTGTTCTTTGTAGTTTTTGGCGTTGTTTTTTAGATAATAGCCAGTTTTGAGTTGCATATAAACAAACTACAAATGATCCCTTCACCAGAGGAACCAACGCTGATTAGATTTGCGGTTGTCGGGATGAGGTTAGAAAGCTCATTTAATACTAATTCCTTCCAGTTTCATGTTTCCAGCTAGCGACTATAGAGAGCACTAGTGTCTCTTTCATGTCACAGCCGCCTAAAACAATCTCTAGGGTGAAGAGTCTAACATGCCATGCCCGGGAACGAGAACGAGAAAGTTAAAAGTTGGGCAACTCTTCTTTCCCGTTCCCGGGCCCGGGAAAGCTTCCTGTCGGTTGTGAACACTCTCATTTGAATGCATGTATTTCAACTTTCTCGTTCGCGTTCTGGTTACCGTTCTCGTTGGTTGTGAACCAGCCTCCTGCTTCATACCGTGTAGATGGCATTAGGGTGCCATCCAGTCTAACGGCTTACATTGTCTGTAGATAGATGGCACACCATTCGCCATTACCCCTTATTTTGCATTTTACTATTGTTTTAGAACTTAAGATGGAACTTTGGGTCGTGGTGTTAAATATCCAATCCGGTATTTATATATCTATCTAATACAAATAAGCATAGAGAAATTAAAAGGGAATACGAGAACATAACTTCACCATTCATCCAGTGGTTCTCGAGATTGCGTTCGCACAGACAGACACAGCATCAGTAGAATTTCGAAAGGCTTGGTTATTTTATGCAAGACGCTACAACATCGCATTCTGTCTAACGCTCGTCACTTGAAGAGAACCCTGTTTGGCCTGTCTTCATGTTCCGCCCATAGGAACACACCCTGACATTGTCAACATCAGCCACATGCATGAATCCTCGCCCACTCGTCTTCTTGCAGGTCATGCAGCTTGCTAGCTACTTTCCAATTTGAGTACGTTCCCTGCTACCTCAGTTTCTGTTTGGGAAAATTAAAACAATATACAGTAATATGATCAGGTGATTCAGTAATGACTGCTGCCCGGAGTTTTAAGTCTAATTAAGCCTTCGTTTTAGGCTTTATACCCTTAAAATAGGCTTTTTTACTTGGAGTTGGGAAGAGTAGGTAGTAAGGGCATGATAGTAAAAGGATACTTAAATATTGGCATAGATTGAAATCATTTGACGAGCATAATATCTTAAGGCAATGTTTAATAATACAAGAAAACTTCAGTGATGGGATGAACTGGGCTCAACGAATAAGGAGAATTCTACAGGAAATAGGAATGTGTAACTTATGGGATGAGAGAGAGGGGGGGGGTTAGTTAAAAGTTTCTGGAAAGAAGTGAGGAAATGAGTGGAAGATATAAAGAAACAAGAATTATTTCAGTTTGGAAGGAAAGAAAAGTTTGGAACTATTTAGACAATTAAAGGTGGACTGGGGAAGGGAGAAGTATGTGGATGTAGGTAATAGGTTAGTGAGAGAAGGGTGGGGCTGGTCTAGATTAAGTGCATATAGGCTAAGGGGAGATAGGAAGGGAGCGAATTTGAATAGGTGTCCTCTTTGTGGCGAGGCAGATAATGATTTACATTATATAATTGAATGTGAAGAAACTAAGTTGTGGGGAGATCAGTTTTTACCTAAAGAATGGGAGAATGTTAACAAAGAAGTATTAAAAGTTAGGATAATGAAAATACAAAAGGAGAGGGATATAAAAAGAATAGGAGAAAAATGGTTTAGAAAAATAAAGCAATATGAATTTGTTATGACCCACCATGCATAAATAACCACGGTGTTAAAATGCATGGTGGACTAAATAAATAGCAACTCAAAGTAATGCATTAAAACTTGTAAGATTTTTGTACAGCATTATGGAAATAAATACATACATAGTAGTTAGTGAAGGTATTGCAATCTATTAGATTCGATATCAAAAAAAAATTACAAAAACGTCCGTGTGTGTGTCTGTGAACAGTATAACTCATTCATTCATTAGCTGTTTACCCTCCTCTTATGTAAGACTTACACCCCCAGTAATTACAGAAATTACAGAGGCCCGTAGAGGAACAGACTCATGGATCAGTCAGAACATCCAGGATGGGTGATCAGTCCGATGCCTGGTGTGGGATGAAGGAAGTAGGATGAAAGGAAAGGTGATGATAGAGCAGTTGGTGGAATGAATGGCAAGCGAAACCGGAGAACCCGAAGAAAACCCGCCCAGACGCCGCTTCGTCCACCACAATGCGAGAGCATCTGTGCTTACGTAATATGTTTTTACGTAAATTATTAGAACTTGGAGATCTTATATTGTGTTTACTTCATGTGAGTGGAAGCCATCTTATGACGTCATTCATTTGTTTGGTTTGTAGCTCCATCTGGCGTTAGCAATTTGCGTTCCCTAGTATCAGTTTTTGAAATAATTCATTTCAAATGTCCTCCGGCTAGCTATTATCCTGTTGGCTTGGGTCGAACATGTGTCTCAATACAGGTTGTGAAACGGAAAGGAATCTTTTATCCAAAAATTACACTGATGAAGAAATTTGTTTTATAATTTTTATTGTCGAACACGTTCACTATCACTTTTACATATTGATCTGGATACTCGCCAAACTGAAACTGTTATAATACTTCTTACTGATCACTTTTAACTCACGTACTTCAACTTTGTGTATAATTAACTTTATAATACTTTAGATTTTTTTTATTACTTGTAAATCTATAGCTGACATATGACGAACTAATACTTTCGACGAACTGACTGACTGAAGACGACGTATAGTGTATGAATGCTTGCGGCGAACTGAAGGACTGACTGACGTTACGTCTAACCTAGCCTATTTATACGCCTGCATACAGATACGCCTAAAGATTATAAATGAATTACTATTGGCTAATAAAACGCGCCAACATTAGCGTCTATTTTAATATCCAATGAAAACCACGAATACATATTGCTTTTAGGGAAACATTCCAGAAGGTTCTACCGAAAACGCGCCAACATTACGTAACTTCCTTGTTTCCAATAATGATAAACAGCTCACCCCCTCGCTGCATTATTGCGCGCTATTATTGACAGTTTCAGTAAAGCCTTATAAATTTACTTTCCAACAATATTTACAATTAATAAACATCTGAAATCAACGTCACATAAAAATGCATATTCATATTACAATCATTATTTACATTTAAGTAATTTGTGATACAAATTACTGCATCAACAAATCCCACATGCATGTCCCTGGGATTGAACTCGGGCCGCCTCGGTGGGAGGCGAGAGGTCTAATCACTCGGCCACGGCGCCGCCACAACAGTATAACTCAAAAACAAAAAACCAAATCGCTACCTTTCTAAGATGCGACTCGAAGATTTTCAAGAAAATCCCCCCACCCCAAAACTACCCTTTACATGGAAGGTTCTAATGATTTTGATTAAAATACCATATATGAATATTTACACGACAAATAAAATGTATAACTTGAACTTTCTGGGAATAGCTACCAAGTCCACTTCATTCAGAAGCAATTTTATACAATCTTGCATAACTGGTAAAGTTAAGCGAAAACTTCCTACACATAAAAGAAGATAAATCTTTTTAAAACATACAATTTATTTCAAATATGTTTTTGTTGCATAGGCCATTTCTGAGATATGCGTTATTAAAGCTTTGAATTGTGTTCATTTCTTGGTCATTCTCTTAAACTCCTGTCAACATTCAGTTGTTTCTCGCGACTGCATGGAAACAGATAGCGCCCACTTCTAAAACATTTGACCATCACTGTTCCCTTTGAATGTATAACGAAATGTGTAATGTAGTTATTTTTTGCAAAGATTTATTTGCATTAAAATGTAGTAGACAAAAAAAGTTCTGATGTGCTACACTCACATGACTTTCTCTACTGTTGTACAAACTATTTTTACAAACGCCTAACCTCCATCTACTTCATGTTAATCGAGATAAACATTTGCAGACTCTTATCTTATTGCTAATTTTCTTGTAGATGAAAGGGGAAAATATATTTACAAGGGCAATATAGAAATACAGTAGCCTTTAAGCACATACATATCTCTTAATAGCTGGTTGCTAGGTGCAGCACCATTCCCTTTGTCACAGATTAATACTCTTTGAATATCCAAGACAAAAAAATGAATAACGAATTCCCATTTGAGAAAATAAGTATTGAAAAATTTAAGGGAATAACAAGCAATATCTCGAAAATGGTTCACTCAACAAAAAAAATGTATATGACATAAATTTGTATTTTAACGCGATCTACATTTTCTGTGTAGTAAAACTTTGTCTATCTCTTATGGTTTACCACTTATGCAAAAGTCGTTCACAATGGAGAATACTATTGGAGACATTCCCAGAAAATTCAAGACATACATTTTATTTGTCATGAAAATATCTTAAACCTATGATATTTTAATCAAAATCGTTAGAGCCATTTTTGAGAAAATTAAACTTTTCGATAAACCTTCCATGTAAAGGGAATCTGCGGTGGGGGGATTTTCTTGAAAACCTTCGTGTCGCATCTCTGGAAGATACTGAACCTAAATACCAAGTTTGGTGTTTATCCGACTGTTCGTTTCTGAGTTATGCTGTTCACAGACAGACATACACAGACACACACACGGTCATGTTTCCAAAAATGCTTCTTTTGGATTCAGGGTGTCTCAAACACGTATTTCCGGTGAAATCTCGGTATCGAATTTTTGGGTGGAATACAACACTTCCCCTACTTACTGTACGTAGTAGAGAAAGTAAAAAAGGAATAACGAATTTGAGAAAAAGTATAAGTATTGGAAAATTTAAGGGAATAACAAGCAATATCTCGAAAACGGTTCACTCAACAAAAAAATGTATATCACATAAATTGTGCATTTTAACGCGATCTACATTTTTTGTGTAGTAAAATTTTGTCTCTCTATTATGGTTTAACAATTCTGCAAAAGTCGTTCATAATGAAGAATACTTTTGGAGACATTCCCAGAAAATTCGAAATATACATTTTATTTCTCATGAAAATATCTTAAACATATAATATTTTAATCAAAATTGTTAGAGCCATTTTTGAGAAAATTAAAATTTTTGAAACATATTCCATGTAAAGGGTAATGTGGGTTGGGGGATTTTCTTGAAAATTTTCGTGTCGCATTTCTGGAAGATACTGAACCTAAATACCAAGTTTGGTGCTTATCCGACTGTTCGCTTCTGAGTTATGGTGTTTACAGACACACACACACACACACACACGGACAGGTTTCCAAAAATGCTTTTTCTTGGATTCAGGGGGTCTCAAAACATGTATTTCCGTTGAAATCTCGGTATCGAATTTTTGGGTGAAATGGAATAATTCCCCTACTTACTATACGTAGTAGAGAAAGTAAAAAAGCTTTAGTAAGAATAGTTTGTATACCCACTAATAAACGAAAGAAGGTAGAGAAAGTCATGTGAATGTATCACATCAGATTTTGTTTAGGTTTTTTTTGTGGATCATTATCACTTACATCAATGATGTTCTGTTTCTCTTATTTTAGGATTTTATATGCTGAAAATGGGTTTTCTTAATAAATGCTAACACAGGTAATTCTTTGGTTTTCTTATTTTAGCAACATTTATTTATAACCTTATTTCAGGAAACTGCCCCTTATCAATTACCATCATAAAACACACAGAATATTGTGACGCAGCGGCTACGACCCGAGGTTATCGATAAACAAAGATAAGTCGCGCTCTTCCCAGCGTAAACACCAGAAGCGCTATCGCTAGAGAACCAGAATCTGCTGGAAGTTTCTTCCCCAGAACGTGTCCAGAAAGTTATAGAATGTTCTATAGAAGACTCCATTTGGCTATATAACTGTGGATTCTCGCAAATGAGTGGGTCCGATGAGCTGGTCATTCAGTTGGTGAGCGAGTTAGCAAGTTCTTTTATGGTGTGACGGAAAGTGCGGTTCTCCGAGCGAGTTTGCTGCAACAGATTGGAGAAGTCTTGTGTTCGACTCCGCAGCAAGTGAACCGTCCGGAAGAAGAGACTACGACGTGTGTATATGTTACACCCTACGCCACGAAGAGAGTAACTTAAATTGAATTAAATTGAAATTTATCTAAGGGCGCTCTCTAACTGCTATGGTTTGTTAGCGTTCTATTCTTTATTGGGCGTGTTCTGATGTTAGTTTAGTTTGAGGTTCACTATTTTCGCATTCCCACCGTTGGTAGAATTGGTTAGTATTCCGTAATGCTTTCGATTGTTCATTTATTTACGAGGGTTGTTTTTACTTTCTCTACTACGTATAGTAAGTAGGGGAAGTATTGTATTCCACCCAAAAATTCGATACCGAGATTTCACCGGAAATATATGTTTTGAGACACCCTGAATCCAAAAAAAGCATTTTTGCAAACACGTCTGTGTGTGTGTGTGTGTGTGTGTGTGTGTGTGTCTGTGTCTGTGAACAGCATAACTCAGAAATGAACAGTCGGATAAACACCAAACTTGGTATTTAGGTTCATTATCTTCCAGAGATGCGACACGAAGGTTTTCAAGAAAATCCCCCCACCCCAGATTACCCTTTACATGGAACATTTTTCGAAAAGTTTAATTTTCTCAAAAATGGCTCTAACGATTTGGATTAAAATGTCATATGTTTAAGATATTTTAATGACAAATGAAATATATATCTTGAATTTTCTGGGAATGTCTCCAAAAGTATTCTTCATTGTGAACGACTTTTCCATAACTGGTAAACCATAAGAGATAGACAAAATTTTAGTACACAAAAAATGTAGATCGCGTTAATATACACAATTTATGTCATAAACATTTTCGAGATATTGCTTGTTATTTACTTAAATTTTCCAATACTTATACTTTTTCTCAAATTCGTTATTCATTTTTTTTGTCCTGGTAATGCAAAGAGAACGGAATGCGCCACATAGCAACCAGCTCTTAAAATATTTGACTATCGCTTAAAGCCTACCAATTCCCTTTGCATCTACATGAAAATTAGCAATAAGATTAACATCTCGATTAACATGAAGCATATGGAGAATAAGCGTTTGTAAAAATAGTCTGTACAAGAGTAGAGAAAGTCATGTGAGTGTAACACATCAGATTTTTCTCTCTTTTTGTATTAGAAGTTTGTCAGTAACAATTGCACTGTATGGGGAAGGTGTGATGAATGATGGAAACGGTGCTTAAGTGTTGCAGAATGTTCGATGAAGGAAGGGCGAACGTCCATGAAGTGAAGAGTTGACAGAAAATGTTGCTGGGGAGATTCGTGTAAACAGGCGCTTCATTATTGACGAGTTTCATCAACATTCCCCTCAAGCCTCAAGGTCAGTAACTTATGTATTTTGTACTATTGGTATATACACATATTCTTGTACCTGTGTACAGTGACAAATATTCGTTTCCAGTTTTAAAACATTCTAGCAAGGAAATTAATGGAGAGAAATTTCTGATTTTCAGTATCCACAAAGAGCAAACGATATAACAGTTCAAATGCTTTTTTTAGTTTATTAGTTTTGCATCTAATTTATTTCAATTTGCAGCAATTTTTCAACTGTTCTGTGCGTTTTGTTTACCACCTTCTTTTTGCATGCGTTTAATACCGCAAATGTTTTTACACAATACCTGAAGTTGTGGTGAAAATGCGTCTTGATCTGACGGGGGAAAAATGTCAAAGTCAATTATCAAATCCACACAAGCCGTATGTTGGACAGAGTTAGAAAGGTAGAATCAGATGACTGAAAAATTGAATACCTCCGTCCGGTTGCTCTAACCACTGAGCTACCAATAAAAAAAATTTCCATTTAAAAAAATCTGATGTGTTACGCTCACATGACCTTCTCTACTCTTGTACAAACTATTTTTACAAACGCTTATTCTCCATCTACTTCATGTTAATCGAGATAAACATTTGCAGACTCTATCTTATTGCTAAGTTTCTTGTAGATGTAAGGGAAATATATATTTACAAGGGCAATATAGAAATACAGTAGCCATTAAGCACATACATATCTCTTAATAGCTGGTTGCTATGTGCAGCACCATTCCCTTTCCCACAGATTAATACTCCTTGCATATCCATGACAAAAAATGAATAACGAATTCCCATTTGAGAAAATAAGTATTGAAAAATTTAAGGGAATAACAAGCAATATCTCGAAAATGGTTCACTCCACAAAAAAATGTATATGACATAAATTGTGTATTTTAACGCGATCTACATTTTTTGTGTAATAAACTTTTGTCTCTCTTATTTTCGAAAAATGTTACATGTAAAGGGTAATCTGGGGTGGGGGGATTTTCTTGAAAACCTTCGTGTCGCATCTCTGGAAGATACTGAACCTAAATACCAAGTTCGGTGTTTATCCGACTTTTCGTTTCTGAGTTATGCTGTTCACAGACACACACACGGACATGTTTCCAAAAATGCTTTTTTTTGGATACAGGGGGTCTCAAAACATATATTTCCGGTGAAATCTGGGTATCGAATTTTTTGGGTGGAATACAATACTTCCTCTACTTACTATACGTAGTAGAGAAAGTAAGAATTAAATTGACTCTAAAATGACCATCATAACGTCCTCCAAACAAAGCAGGACTAATGACATTTACTTTCACGCATAATATCAAGCAAATTTTATTAAAAGACATTTCTTTCTATAAAACTTAGTTCTGGAGATATAGTACAGTTTCAACTTAAATGGTCCACTCTGTATATTTAAATTTACCACCACATATTCTTGTTGAACACACTCCAAGTACACGTATTACAATTACTCAAATATTCTAAAAACTTTTTTTGTTTTTTTTTGTAAATTTTGAATGTTGTCTTACCTCAATAGATATTTTCATTATTCAAACATTTTACAGAAATTAAGTTTTGCTATGGAGAAAACGCTAAAGATCATTAATTTGATGAAACGCAAAAAACGAGACGAACACATTCGTCATGCCGACTTCTTTTACTTTTCAGAGGGTGCCTTTATTTGCATTTAAATTGGAAATGGTTGTTTATGTAATCGAGAAGTCTCTCAACAACAGTAGTGGAGTCATTAAGTGTAGCAAGAACTGTTAAGGTGGGGGAAGGAACTATGAGTTATTTATGAACTGGTGCACAGAAATTCCCGGCCTTCGTAAAGGAGTTCTTTATAGCTGTTTTTTAAGGTGACCATTATAATTTCACTATTAAAATAATAGGATAAGACCAAAAATGTTTTCCTTTCAGGGGGAAATGAGTAAAGAATTCGACACATATACCTACTTATCATATACTAGCTGGCTGCCCGAGGTTGCATGCGTAGATTTTTGAACTTAAATGACGAAGTAGTTTCATTTACTTCCCCCCGTTCTTTATGAAATTATTTTACATGATGATTTATGACACATTTAATTTTTCAATTGTTTCAAAACGAATTATGCTACTGACAACTTATTATACCTGAAATGCAGAGGAATTTTGGGAGATTATTTACCTCTATAGCAAATGTTCAAAATGTCCTCCATCCTGCATAAGCCACAACTCAACACGTCGTTCCATGTTACTGGCCACACGTTGGAGGACTCTGTTGTCAATAGCTTGAATCTCCTGCGTCGTCTAGGGACGTGTGGCATAAACCCTGTCTTTTAAGTAACCCCATAGAAAGAAGTCCGGCGATGTCGAATCCGGAGATCTCGGTGTCCACAGGTTCTTGGAAATTATCCGGTCGTCAAAGAAACTTGCAATTAGTGCCATGGATTCATTGATGTATGGCATGTAGCGCCGTCCTGCTGAAACTATCGTTGACTCAGCTCTACATCGTCTAGTTGCTCAGCAAACTCCATGAAAATCCGTCGGTACTCTGCAGCGTTCACATTGTTTAAAAAAAAATTGTTATTTTTATTTGAGTTATTTGAGTTTACATAGCCGGATAAATGGAACCATGCTTCATCTTTGAACCATGTGATGGAGAATATGGCAGGATTTTGCACAATGTACGCCTGAAACCAACGACAATAATTCAGTCCTCCATCCTTATCTGTTCCTGTAGCTGATGGACAACCGTAATCCTATACGGCTTTAGGCCTGCACTTTTCACAGCTCTCTGACACATTGAGTAGCTGTACCCTGTCTCCTGCGACAAACGTCTTAATGATTTTTTGGGTGACTGATCCAGTCGTGCTCTTACGTCAACAACCATGGAAAGCCTAGATGAACGAGTTTTGCCTTTTTCACTCACCAGAGATCCAGTTGTTTCCAATTTGTTTACCAGTCCCAGCATTGTGTTTCTTTGGGGAGGATTTCGAACACCAAATTCTCTCAGGTATGCCCTTTGAGTAGCTGTAATTGAATTCGTAATTCAGTATTGCTTTACAAGGAAGAGTCGTTCATTTAATGTGTACTCCATTTTCACGTTGACTAGAACAAAATATCAAAAACAGTTGCCGACAATGAAACTAACAATTACGAATAAAGCATGAACATCTGCGCATCTAGTGACAGGCAATCGAAACTCCAGAACATTCCGCTTAATTTGTGCTAAAATTGGGGCATTGAGTGAATTTCGAACAGAATAATTAAAGAAAGAAATATGTCAGTTCTTCATAAATCATCCTGTAAAATGATCAAAAAGATTTTTATGTTGAATCCTACTCTTTACCCCTTATAATTGTAATTTAGTACAGTCCCAACAATTTTTAATAACGGATGAAAAATCCCCCGATATTCATGCAAAAGGATGTGAAACATCTGTAGCGGGAAACAGTCGTTGGGTGCCATTTGTTGCGGGAAATCGATGATCCTTACGTCGTTGTTGCCTGTTGCAGTGTTCTTCTTCTTCCTCGGCTATTGGTGCTCATAGGTTGTTGTGTATTCCATTCCTAACTATATTTAATTATTGAATCTCAGGTTCTAGTGGGTGAGGCAAGTTAAAATACACTGCGAGTTTCCCTTAATTAATGAAGTTTATTTCACACCTTGAATAGTTATGGACGGCTAGCTTTTCCCATTATTATAATAACAATCCCACCACTTTAAGTTAGTCAGAAACCTAGCTATATTCACACGCACCCCACTCTTGTGCACCCACGTGCATCTGTAGCACCTCGTGTAGACGTGACTTCTCGATGAGATATCTTTAGAATAAGGGCGGGCCCTGAAGCTTTGTCTGCGCTTATATACGGGAGCCTAGTGACGCTCACCTCTGCGTTTGAAAATGTAACGATGTTTCTATTGGCCCTCAGGCCGCGTTACCCTGACATGTATGAGAATGTGTGGTTTCAGATCCGTGCGCTTGGGCGCCATCATGTAGCGTTGTACCGCTCGGTGACAGGTACGGTCTTTATGGTTTCTTGGAATTTTTGCTAGCTCGCCCGTTTCTTACAATCAGCTCTGTACAAATCTAGATGTTGAATATTTTAACATGTTAGTGAATTAAATTATTACTGCACAATCCTTATATGTAAGGTTCCCCTTTCATATGTACAATTCCTCTATATATGTATAATATATCCCCTTTCCCATCGGCGGAACATCTGACTTCATTAACCTCCCCAACAGTCATCCAAGTTCTGGAAATACTGCATGGCCTATAAGTGGCAATTCTCAATTATTTGTAAGCTTAGACGTAGCCTAAGCGCAACACTTTGAACAAATGTTGTTTAATGGGAGCATTCGCATAGAATCACGCAACGAGCTACGCAACGCAAGAGTTTGGGAACTCCTAACTTTATGCTTGCGTTGCGTGCATAGAAGACGAATTCTGCATGGTTCTGCTAGATTTAACGCCGTCTAATGTATACTCTAAGGGCCCTCCCCAAAAAAGCAGACTTTCGAAGCGTATATTTAACTCCAAATCGTTTCCCCAACCGCTTCATAATGGTGTCTCGGGTCCTGTGCTTTTAGCTTCGTTTTACTATCAACTTTCATATTGAGTGCCAGCCATTTACTACAT
This sequence comes from Deroplatys truncata, assembly GCA_030765065.1. Classification (NCBI taxonomy): domain Eukaryota; kingdom Metazoa; phylum Arthropoda; class Insecta; order Mantodea; family Mantidae; genus Deroplatys; species Deroplatys truncata. The sequence continues at coordinate 297,222,082 of CM060975.1, read as the reverse complement.
GTATGCACTGACAGCCGAGCGGTAATAAGCAAGTGCCTACTAATGAGACCTACCAAGGTTCGCATCCCAAGTATAATTTTATTTTTTCAGAAAAACGCAATGTTTATTGTTTATATTTATTACGGATACTATATTACAATTTCCAATTGCTAAGGCTTATTGTATTTTATGCTCACACATAAAAACTGAAACATACTCTTTTTCGTTTTCAAACTAAGTAAATATTACAATCCTAAATGAAAAATCTGATGTGATACATTCACATGACTTTCTCTACCCTCTATCTTTATTACTGGCTACACAAATTATTCTTACTGAAGCTTATTTTTCTGTTACATTTTAATCCAAATAAGCCTTTGCAGAAATAGCTACATTACACATTTTGTTATAGATACAAAGAGAACAGCGATAGTCAAATGTTTAACAACTGGACGCTATAGCTGACCTTAAAATTTTGTATGCACTTGAGGCAGTATTTTATATCACAACACTGTAAATGCCAGGGTGATTGTAGTGTAAATTAGCATTATTGTATGACAATTATTTGATATGTTTGTTAATTATAAGCATTGTTGCGAAATAAGTTTACACGGCCTCACTGAAACTGACAATAGGAGCGGATAACAATGAAACGAGGGGGTGAGTTGTTTATCAATTATAAGAGACAAACAAATGACGTCAGATTAGCGTGCCTTTCTTTAGAAATTGAGGGAGTATCTTCCCTAGAGCATATGTGTTCGTAATTTTGATTGGATATAAAAATAGACGCTAACGTTGGCGCGCTTTATTAACCAATAGCAGCTCTGTTATAATGTTTAGGCATATCGGGGTGAGGGAGTATAAATTATGCAGCCAAAGACAGGTAACGCGCAGTTCAACAGAATCATTCACGGGTTACACGTCGCACAGTTTAAGAGAATCATTCACGCGTTATACGTCGCGCAGTTCAACAGAATCATCCACGGGTTAAACGTCGCGCAATTCTACAGAATCTCTCGCGTCGTAAAGCTAGTTACAAAAATGTGAAATACTCGAATTAATAATGTGCGGCAAATAAGTGATTATAGTTACATTCGAACATATAACAGTTTCAGTCGGGCGTGTATCAAGAGTAATTATGTGAAATGAATAAAGAGTGACGGCAATAAAAGTGTAAAAACAAACTCTTTTATCAGTGTTATCTTTTAGTAACAACGCCTTTCCGTTTACACACCCTGTTCAAGAGATTTGCTCGACCGATTAATAATAGCTAGCCGGAGGACAAAGAACTCAAAATTCAAAAATAGTAAAACAATAATAGGCGCTCAGCAAATAAGATAACACGAAAGTTACCGCGACACACTTTAGAATGGCTCTCCTTTTGAAATTGAATAGAAATTTTTTTATTCTTGTGTTTTTATACATAAGTGTCTTAAAATTAATAGATATCTTATGCATGGAAAGTATAGAGCATTGCCATATATTTAACAAATTTAAATTTAAGTAATAAAAAAACATTTACGCCAAGGATTCGAACCCAGGTTCCAACTACAAGACATGTGCGTTTCACTGCTCGGCTACCATGCATACAACCAAAGTGAAAGACATCTTCCTACTTATCGCATAGCTTTGAAATGAACGCAGGGTATATAAATCGTGTATAGTAAACAGAGCGTCAGCGAATGTTTCCGATATATTCTGGATCGAACTCACTCTCTGGCTGTTGCTCATTTATTTTATCTTAGGCTGTACATACATGCTGTTCTTCCATTTTGCCGTGCCAAACAAATTGTGGCTCACCAGCTCTCATTTCCCTCAAGAGTTTATGGTAGTCTCCTTGCTGAATCCTACTTTGATATATGGATGAACCCAGCATCTGCGCCTAGATTTCTTGGCTCTCACAAATCTTAAGGACCAAAGAGATAACGCACACTGTATTAATATAACTTGTGCAGCTGTATCACCACATATATAACTTACTGCAGTTTCCATACTTGTTCAATAACTATTTTCAATATTTTGGTCAAACAATCGTGACGTCACAAACGCCGTGGGCGTTGCGTGCATATATTTATATGTGTGTGTGGAAACATGATAACGCACTGCTGCTAATAACAAGGTCACGTTGTTGACGTGGTTTTACTCTGCAGTGTGAAGTGCAGTATTGAGTTGACGGTGATGTGATGTAGCACAGTTATTACGAGTTATTTATTATTTTGTCCTGTACTTAGTCACAAGGCTCAGTATATGTTTTCTACTGCACAGCGTGTATTTATTTATGATTCGTATGTGTTAACTCAGCAGCTCGCCAAGTGAAAATACGATTTGCAGAAAGATTTCCAGATGTAAAAGTTCCAGAGCGTACAAGAATCCATGAACTTTACAATAAGTTTCAGGCCACAGGAAGTGTTCAGGCTAAGAAATATAAAAGGTGGCGTACGGTGCTTACCGAAGAAACATTACACGACATCGGTCATCGTTTGGAAAATTCCCTCCAAAAATTCCATGATGGATAGTTTCCTAAAGAGGTGTCAAAAATGTATGGACAACGACGGTGGCCAGTTTCAACCTCTCCTTTCTTAAAGTTGGTAAGTAAATCCTTTAAAAGTAGTTTTAAAAATGTTGTATGGTTTCATCAGCGCCTTTCCATGATAGCAGCAGAGGCAACGAGCGCCGAGGAGGCGGACAGGAAAAACACGGCGCAGGCGGTTCGGAGTCTCTTGGCTCACCCTGTACACAAACACACACCAGACAAATTTTCTCTCTTTTAATATTAGTGTATATTATTTTCTGGGAGGGACTCAGGACAAACCCCAGCGAGGTGTTTGTGCATCGTTATAAACTACTTGTTCTCAAGAGAGCAGTCCTTGGTCCGCCAACCCGAATGTCGCTCTCACGCCCATATACGTACGGCAGAGGTATCACCATCCAACCAATACGATTAGGAGACGAGATTTGACCAGCATCAGGAATCCCCCTGCGGGAATGTTGGCTCTCGAGGCAGAGGCCGTTGCCTATCGCAGCTCCTCACTTTCCTCATGATGCTGCGTGGGCACCGGTCCTATTCCTGGGGCTTAAAATCCGCACCCCCAAGGGTGGGATCGAACCCGGACGTATTCCTAGCTGGGAACCACGCTCAGCCCACTGCGCCAAGACGCTGGACGGTAAAAGTAACATGCACAAACGTTTCATAAGGAATAACCTCTCATTTTGTATACCTTTGGAACAGGGTGCACACAGCATTATTCGAAATTTTTCATTTCTTCAAAAATAGCTAACAATTTATATTAAAATAACATATATTTAAGATATTTAACTGACAAATAAAATGTATAACTTGAATATTCTGCGACGAGCCTGCGAAGTCCTGTTCATTCGGAAGGAATTTTGTATAACTGGTGACATCAACCATTTCCAAGATTCAATTATTATTGGTTTTAAATGTTTCGATACTTTGTAATTTTTTAAAGTGCTGACTCAATTCAGGTGCTTCTCGCGATGTCACGAAAAAAAGCATCGAATTTCAAGGTCAGTATATTATAGCAACTCGCTTTTAAACATCTTACTATCGATTCAGTTTCCACGATTAACATGAAATAGAAAAAGCAAAGCTTTGTAAGAATAGTGTGTAGAAGTTATAGAAAATAAACGATAATAGGTAGAGAAAGTCATGCGAATGTAACCACTAGATTTTTTGGTGGACGTTTGGTGGTAATATTGAATATCAATCCGGCATTTGCACGGTCAGTACACAGGGTCTTAACGTGCCTTGCTCTGTTCAGTTTGTCACGTTCTAAAGTGTTGTTCTCATGACAATACGTATAGGTCGCAAAGATGACTTTAGAATATGAACCTTGGACCTTTTCTCAGTAAAACTGCTGTTTCTAGAACTGGGTGTTTATGCTCGATAAATCTGCCAGTATGACGTAAATTTAAATCAGCAGTACCGGCTATATCGTCCTGAACATGACCATGGACTTGCAACATGAATCAGCTAGCCAGCTCTTTGCCTATCATGCAGAAACTGAAGGGGCGTCTTTGTTTTCGAACACTGTTTACGTTGATCTAAAAATAATTGCGCATGCGTCACGTGTGACGCAATGAGCACTCTGTGGCACCCGGAATTTCGTCAACCAAAAAACATAATTATGCCTGCTGTGCAGAAATTTGACTCCTCACGAAGCATTGTCACGCAATACTGTAGGTTCACAAAATTGAATTGGCTGTGTTTAAAAATCTGATGTGTCACACTCACATGACTTTCTCTACTCTTGTACAAACTATTTTTAGAAACGCTTATTCTCCATCTACTTCATGTTAATCGAGATGTTAATCTTATTGCTAATATTCTTGTAGATACAAGGGGTATATGGCAGGTGTTAAGCGATAGTCAAATCTTTTAACCGCTGGTTGCTATGTGGAGAATTCCATGCTCTTTGTATGTCCAGGACATAAAAAAAAAATGAATAACGAATTTGAGAAAAAGTATTGGAAAATTTAAGGGAATAACAAGCAATATCTCGAAAATGGTTAACTCAACAACAAAAATGTATATGTGTATTTTAACGCGATATGCATTTTTGTGTAGTAAAATTTTGTATATCTCTTATGGTTTACTAGTTATGCAAAAGTCGTTCACAATGAAGAATACTTTTGGAGACATTCCCAGAAAATTCAATATATACATTTTATTTGTCATGAAAGTATCTTAAATATATGATATTTTAATCAAAATCGTTAGAGCCATTTTTGAAAAAATTATAATTTTCGAAAATGTTCCATGTAAAGGGTAATCTGGGGTGGGGGATTTTCTTGAAAACCTTCGTGTCGCATCTCTGGAAGATACTGAACCTAAATACCAAGTTTGGTGTTTATCCGACTGTTCGTTTCTGAGTTATGCTGTTCACAGACAGACACACAGACACAGACACACAAACACACACACACACACACACACGGACATGTTTCCAAAAAGACCTTTTTTGGACTCAGCGGACCTCAAAACATGTATTTCCGGTGAAATCTCGGTATCGAATTTTTGGGTGGAATACAATACTTCCCCTACTTACTGTACGTAGAAGAGAAAGTAAAAAGGGTTGTGTGTGTACACATTACGAGGAGTTTAAAATGTTAACAACTGTTTGTGTTTAGTTCCCCATTTTGAATGGGCGAGTATTAACAATAGAATGAGATAGGGTGGCAGACTTCTGGCGGATGGGCACAGTGTGTTTGTTGACATCAGGATGAGGCGATGAACGATCCGTCGAACAAGCAGCCTTCTAGTGTCCTTTGAGCATGCATCCACGCCATTTGTCCGGCACCGCCATACACCACGAAACCTAGAAGCACGTCTGAAATATGAGGAGGAGACAGAATGAAAGGGAAATGATCGAAAGGAATTCGTGGTAGATGAGAAACCGATCTAAAGTTCAACTACCGACTAGGGAAAACCACGAAAAACCCAAGTCGCTCATTTCCAGAAGCCATCTCACTCAGTTCCGTCCTCGCTATTGTGAACTAGCCTTTATGGATTATACCAAAAAGGGGCATATATGGAGATATAAACCCATTTGTACATTTAACTCCTCAGTTATTAAAAGACTAACATGTTAAAACGTAACTGAAATTTATTGCGCAAAATTAATTATCATAGATGTTATTCACGCGCTTACCTTATCCCCTCTTGCCGTTGTTCGCGTATCACTTGCTGTAAATAATGACCTTGTCTCTAAAAATGTGGTGTTCACGCTTGTTACGAATGTAATGGAAAATTTACGCACCTTGGAGATTAGGAGCGCTAATTGCCTCAAGGTTTGGAATTTTGGTGGAACAAAAGGAGAGCAAACCATGAACATGTGATTACGCCTCCTTGCCTCTACACTTCAGTTTGTGAAATTCGTAGAAATATCTATCGCTTCGCACATGAGCTTTGTAACTCCAGTTGTTATAATTAAACCAATTGATATTCTATAGCATTTAATTAGAATATCCCACAAAAATAAAGAAAAAATCTGATGTGTTACACTCACCTGACCTTCTCTACTCTTGTACAAACTATTTTTACAGACCGTTATTCTCCATATGCTTCACGTTAATCGTTATATCCAGATGTTAATCTTATTGCTAATTTTCTTGTAGATGCAAGGGGAATATGGTAGGTTTTAAGCGATAGTCAAATATTTTAAGAGCTGGTTGCTATGTGGAGCATTCCTTTCTCTTTGCATTACCAGGACAAAAAAAATGAATAAGGAATTTGAGAAAAAGTATAAGTATTAGAAAATTTAAGGGAATAACAAGCAATATCTCCAAAATGGTTCACTCAAATAAAAATGTATATATCATAAATTGTGTATTTTAACGCGATCTACATTTTTTGTGTAGTAAAATGTTGTCTATCTTTTATGGTTTACCAGTTTCGTAAAACTCGTTCACAATGAAGAATGCTTTTGGAGACATTCCCAGAAAATTCAAGATGTACATTTTATTTGTCATGAAGATATCTTAAACATATGAAATTTTAATCAAAATCGTTAGAGCCGTTTTTGAGAAAATTAAAATTTTCGAAAAATTTTCCATGTAAAGGGTAATCTGGGTTGGGGGGGATTTTCTTGAAAACCTTCGTGTCGCATCTCTGGAAGATACTGAACCTAAATACCAAGTTTGGTGTTTATCCGACTGTTCGTTTCTGAGTTATGCTGTTCACAGACACACACACACACACACACACACACACACACACACACACGGACATGTTTCCAAAAACGCTTTTTTTTATTCAGGGTGTCTCAAAACATATATTTCCGGTGAAATCTCGGTATCGAATTTTTGGGTGGAATACAATACTTCCCCTACTTACTATACGTAGTAGTGAAAGTAAAAATATAGGATGCGTTACATTTACATGATTTTCTTTAGCCATTACCGTTTAATACCTTCTCTACTACATACAGTAAGTAGGGTCAGTATTGCATTCCACCCAAAAAATTGATACCAAGAATTCACCGGAAATACATGTTTTGAGGGGCCCTGAATCCAAATAAAGCATTTTTGGAAACCTGTCTGCGCGTGTGTAAAGGAAAATTCGGGTAAATACCATTTTCTCAAAAATGGCTCAACGATTTTGATTAAAATATCATTTATTTAAGATATTTTTATGAGAAATGAAATTCAATGTGAACGACTTTTGCATAACTGGTAAACCATAAGAGATAGACAAAATTTTACTACACAAAAACGTAGATCGCGTTAAAACACGCAATTTATGTCATATACATTTTTTGTTGTTGAGTGAACCATTTTCGAGATATTGCTTGTTATTCCCTTAAATTTTTCAATACTTATTTTCTCAAATGGGAATTCGTTATTCATTCTTTTGTCTTGGACATGCAGAGAGTATTAATCTGTGGCAATGAGAATGGTGTTGCACCTAGCAACCAGCTATTAAGAGATATGTCTATGCTTAAAAGCTACTGCATTTCTATATTGCCCTTGCAAATACAAAACAAGGGGAACATAGTAGGCCTTAAGCGATAGTCAAATATTTTTAGAACTGGTCGCTATGTGTAAAATTCTCTTTGCATGTCAAAAGATCGTTTCTGCAAATGTTTATCTCGATTAATATGAAACAGATGGAGAATAAGAGTTTGTAAAAATAGTTTATACAAGAGTGGAGAATGTCATGTGAGTGTAACACATCAGATTTTTTGTCCTGGTAATGCAAAGAGAATGGAATACTTCACACAGCTCTTAAAACATTTGACTATCGCTTAAAACCTACCAATTCCCCTTATATCTACAAGAAAATTAGCAATAAGATTAACATCTCGATTAACATGAAGCATATGGAGAATAAGCGTTTGTAAAAATAGTTTGTACAAGAGTAGAGAAAGTCATGTGAATGTAACACATCAGATTTTATTGTTTTAATTGCATCGTATGGGACATTTTCAAAATCAGTTGAATGTGGTACATAAACGAATTAATATTAAGAAAATTATTACACCTAAAAAACAAAAAATCTGTATTGTGCAGATGCCTCTCCTTAATCCCTGTGTATGCTACAACAGTGGCAGTGCCCTACTGTCAGTGACCAGGAGACCTAGCCTAATTCGGGACTCAGAGTGAAAGCAAGCACAACACAGTACAGCGCCGGAGTGAAACTTTATATATCAGTTAACGAAGGTGTGTTAAGATCTGTGAGGGCACTGACCCCCTCCCCCCCTTGGCGGTGCTCATCGAGGTCAAGGCACAAAGAACTGCGGGGATCCGCCTATGGACTACCAGCACGCGCAGCGAAAAGGTCGCGGCTACGACTCCCAGAGGGGTCCACGTAATTATGAAACACGAAAGATAACGCCGACTTATCACAACCATCTACACTGTCAATTAGTCTTCTTATAAAAGTGAGGCAGTATTTTTAACACTTAAATGATTTCAGTCTAAATATAGAATATATAAGTTCAATAACAGCCCGCCTAAAGGAATATGTGTATGTAACAATATATAAAAAGTGTATATTACAGTCATTGTATATGTTTATATTATTGTATACATGTGTAACAATGTTATGTGAATGTATTACGTAATTTAATAATGTAGGCGCTGTGAGAATAATAGGTTAAAAGTTGCAAACAATGAGGTAACAATGAAGTAACCTTGAGGCAATAATGAGTAAGAATGTTTAATAATGCTACTATCATTATTGGAGCAACAATAATGTAAAATAGCCAATCAACAAACAAAAAAAAAGGCTTAAGTTAAATAAAAGTATTCTATTGGATTAGGAATAGCCAATCAGAGACTTGAAATACAGAAATTTACGAATGTGGCGGTAGAAATCAAGTCAGTTGCTTGTAGACAGTGCTCATAACTGGACGCGTTGGTTGTAGACAGCGTTTCTAACCGGACGCGGGACACGTCTTCGAGAAATTTAATACGTATTTTGTGTGAGACAAAAATAGGTTACGTGTTAAAAAGTGCAAGTAATTAATAAAAAAAACATCTCACAGCTCTCTCTCTCTATATAAGTGATGTGTTATTTAATCGTGTCAAGCATTAATAAAAGGAGTGAAGTAAAAATTGTAATCTGTGTAAGCCTACATTCTTCAGTCGCACCACTCCCTGCTAAGACATTCATGTCTCTAAAAATAATACTGACGCAGCCGAGGCAAACATAAATATATAATATTTAAAAGAAACACTCAAAATTATAAAGTTAATATTTTTAAACTTGGGGCGAAGGCTGCCGGAAACTTTTTACCATACGTGCAGTTTCAATTACTTCAAGTTCGGCTCCCCAACAGTTAAATGTAATGCAACTCCTTCAAAACCTACTAGTTCAAACTAAATCCTGGGGAAAAGAGATACATACCGGGAATATAATATAATCTTTGTCACTTTGTTACACAGACGTTTCTACAGCATCCTAAGGAGATTAAAACTCAGTCCCGGACATCATACACAGAGGTACCATTCTATCCTACAGTAGCCAGGTACAATCGGCGCAACAGTTCTAGACACGTGAGAGCTATGAAGCGAGTTGCTTTCCAGATCAGGTGGTGACCGGTCGTCTGCATGCTGCAGGAGTGCGTGAAACAGTCATCGTCAAATATCCACACCGGTTATGCGCTGATAAACTTAGTTATATACAGTACATTAAAATACACGCTGTAAAAAGCGCTTAATATAAAAAACGCTGTCAATCATTGCCTCCAATTCTTTCACATCTAACAACCCTTCCTCTTCTGCGGAATCACTCACATTATTGCCGTCATCGCTGCTGTCACTACTTTCTGCACCATTATCCTGGATGAGAATTATTTCTATTTGATTTTCTGCAATTCCGTATTTTTCGGAATAATGATTCTTAATTTATTGAGCATGTCGCCATACATTTTCCCATTCTGGCCTTCCAATTTCAGCAAATTGCTGGCGTTATAACTGCTCCGCATATTTTAATTTAAAAGTGATATTTCTGCATGCAACCCATTTTTTGATATCAGCCCAGATTAATTCGATTGGGTTTAGATCTGGGCGATACGATGACAGTCTAAGCACATTATGGCGATGTTGTATTACTATCTGGTCAAGTATGTATGACTTCTGAAGCTGTTTGTTGGCTTTAATTAAGTTATATAGCTTTGTTTTACTCATGCTTTCATCTAAAGCTATATTATGTCTAAGTAACCAAGCTCTCATTTCTTCTTTCAAGGAAGTTGAGGTAGGTGGTTTGTGAATTTGAGTGTTGACGCATTGTGAAGCATTGTCGATGACCAGAACAGACCCAGCAGGCATATTAGGTATCAACATGGCGTTGATTCACTTCATGTAATTTTCTGTATTCATTTCTTGATGAAAATCTCCTGTTGTTTGTTGCGACTTGTAAAAGAAGGGCATTTGGAACGAAGCCGATCTTTCCAACAGCATGAACGATAATAAGTATTTGCCCTTTGGCAACAGGTGCCTGCAAACCTAATTCGCTATCGTCACTCCAACTTTTAGATGCTGTATGACTGCTGTGTATGTATGACTCATCTTCATACATTATAGTATTTTTCTGAAATTTGTAGCACCACCTTGAAAAATTGATGCTGATATAAGTACACACTGATATAAGTACATATAAAATTATAGTCATTTGGAGAGGTAGAATCAGACTGAAAAATTCAATGCCATAGCCGGGATTTGAACCACGGATCTTAGGCTTTCCGTGCCGTTGCTCTAACCGACTAAGCTATCATGGCAACATTTACTTTTTATTTTTATTTTTTTATTTTATTATTATTTTATTTATTTATTTTGCTTTTCTGTTAGAACTCTTCTATTTGATTTCGGTTTCTTCCACTTGAACCCTAAATCTTTAATAATTTTTCTGAGATTTGTAGCACCACCTTGAAAGTTTCTGCTGTCTTTCAGCTTGATGAGCAATCTGCTTATTGTTAGCACACTTTTTTCTTCCACATAGGAATTGTGAATCGTGCGCCGAATGACGCATTCGAAATCGTCTATTTCTGTAATACGTTTAGGGACCTTATGTTTCTTCCCAGGTGTGTCAAATGGCACTCTTTCATCCATATGTTTTTTTTCTCTTATCTTTGAGAACTCTGGAAACGGAACTCGGTGAAACACCAGTTGCTTTGACTACTCTTTCTTTCACTCTCTTAAGGCTTTTGTGGAACTCGGACGAACATATATTTTCTTCCTTCATCTCTGCTTCTTGCTTCATGAAGTCGAGGACATTTGCAATTATTTCCCTACTTTGACTGTGTAACAACTTAGCACTCAACTTTGAAAACATAGGAGCCATGGTTATAAATATAACAAATATAAAGTAAGTACTATTTAGATACTGCAGCTCTCTTTAAAATTACAACCAGATGCAGACACTTTCTATGCAGACTGTATGTGTTACGCACTGTGAGTAAGCAAAGGTATTATATCGCTTTCGTTGATTAAGCTAAACATAAACCATTCCTAGGCTCGGCAGCTGGGGTGGCAATCAAGGTCACGATTCCAGAAGTTTTGCGCGAGTTATAACCATGCAGCTATATTCCCACTGTATATTAAATCCTGTCCCTGTTCATCATCAGGAAGTAGAGACAGAAGTATAGACTTTTATAAGAATAGTTTGTACAAGAGCAAGTTTCTTTTCATTTTTATTTTTTAAATAAGTTTCTAAGCACAAACTGACGGTTGCTACGACAACGACGATCGTGTTACGGAGTCACACCCACCCTTACCTACTATGGAGAAGAACAAAGAAGCAAATACCAGGATTCTAGCGCAATGACGTCCGACAATTTTATGACACCAAATGCAGAAAAAGCAAGGTGGTACTTTGAATGCCTTTAATGGGTTTGCACGGATGTTTGTTGCAATCAGGAGTTACCGGAAACAATAGGGGACTTTTATGACGTCACAAGGTGCAATAACAAGCAAAGTGCGTTTGCACGTTTCTTCTTTTCTGTCACGATAAAGTGCTCTTTGGGGTTTTCTACGAGCTGAATTCAGTTTCACATTCAAATGTCTCTCGGCTTTATGAATGTGGTTTCCCATATGACCCTTTGACCTGTCGCCTGTTCCTCTCTCAACGGCAAAAATTTATGACCTCTGCTCCCAGCCGGTTACTCCACAAAGACCGCCTTTTCCACTCAGCTTATTATGAAAGTTTCATTCATTTTTCAAACAGTTTCTATATTGGACTGACGTGTAGTTAATGATAAGTTCACAAAATCCAGACGATATTCCTCTCTACGTTAAATAATCCACCAGTCAAATTAACATAGAGAAACATTGTCATTCTTACTTACCATGTACGAGGGGCGTCCAATAAGTAAGTTTCTCTATTCTATAAAAAAACATTACACACAATTGATAATGTTGAATTAATTATATTTATATTGTACAATCCTTCTGTTACTTTTCTACTCAGTCAACATGTTTTTCCAAGCCAGTGTTGTGTACCAGGTCGGGTCCTGTGCTCGCAACCAGCTGTTCACTGATTTGACTTCATCATCGGCGTTAAAAGTGCTTACCTTTGAGTTGAAGGAACATGTGAAAATCACTTGAGGCAAGCTCCGGTGAATACAGAGGATACAAGAAAACTTCCAAGTTGAATCTTCACCCAGGTGGAGCTCAGAAGATTCAACTGGGAAGTTTTCTCACATCCTCCATATTCACCAGATCTTTTCCCAAGTGATTTTCACATTTCCCCTGACTCAAAGGCCATCATGGAAGTAAGCACTTTAACACCGTGACGAAGATGGGTCAGAAGTGAACAGCTAGTTGCGAGCACAGGACCCGACCTGGTACAACATTGGCTCGGAAAAACTTGTGTCACGTCCCCAAAAATGCTTGGGAAAGCAGGTTGACTATATAGAAAAGTAACAGAAGGATTGTACAACATAAATAAAATTAACTCAACATGATCAATTATGTGTAATGTTTTTTATAAAATAGGGAAACTTACTTATTGGAGACGCCCCTCGTATTTGGATTATTTAACGTAGAGACATGGAATCAAATAACAGCCAATTTAACATACAGAAAAATTGTCATTTTTACTTACATGTTTGATGCTGGGATTTCACCACAAATATGTACATGTTTTTTTGAGGCATATACACGTGGGTGTGCATGTTTGTCAAAAGCATAACTCAAAAACGAAAAGTGCGTTAAATACTAACTTGATATCTAATTTATCGTCCACGGATGCGACACAAGGATTTTCAAGGGAATCCCCAGACCCAAACCACTCTTTAAATGATTGAAAAAAAAATCAATATTTTTTATTTTCTCAAATGTGGCCTAACATTTTGATTGAAAGTATCACAAGTTTTAATATATATGTTGAATTTTCTAGGAACAGCATATGGAATACTCCCTTTTAGGAAGAAATTTTGTACAACAGTAAATCATGATAGAACTATGGATCTCATTAAAACATACAATTTATGCAAATATAATTTTTTGTAGCGTTAAACACTTCCGACATATTCATTGTTACTGGTTTGAAACTCAAATACTTATACGTTTTACAAGTGGTAGTAATGTAGTGTAGTGTAAAGCAGTTGGAGAATTCAGAGACCCTCCTACCTCGACCATTAGAAGTCTTTTGTACTGTCCCTTATACACAGTAAGGGAACTCATGGACACAAATGCTGGTGCCCATGGCGGGATTTAAACCCGTGACCTTTTGCGCCACAGAGGTCAAGCGACCGCGGCTACGCGGGGTCTGCTTCAAGTGTAAGTCCTTATTCTTTTTTCTCTGGTCATAAAAAGAGCATGTAATTTCTAAGTCATCACTTAGCAACCCGCCTTTTAAAATCTTAGTAACGATTTAGGACGGATTAGGATTAGTATTCTAAGCGGAAGGGGGCTTATCACCTCGACCTAAGCAGATATTTTGTACCCAGGGCGCCCCCGGGCAGAAGGGTTGAGGTAAGAGGAGGCAGGCGCCGGACCAGGAGGCAGGTTCCCTATCATTTAAACATTTAGCCTCCCCGAATGGGTACTGGAGTAGCAGGGTACTCTCACCCCCCCTGTGGGGCTTTCACATCCCCTAGGGGCCCGGGACCCAGAGACCGTCCCCAATCCGGGAGACAAAATTTCCACAGGGCATCCTTTTTCCCTGCCACAACCTTGCCGAGATCTCCCGCCGACACTTGCAACCCTGAAAGAAACCAAGAGAAAGAAAGGTGAAATGGAGGGACAGGAAATTTGGAGGAATTAATTAACCTTCCCAGCATTCGTCTAGCAACCCGGGAAAGCCCTGAAAAAACCCATGCGTAAGAAGGTCGGCCGCGGGTATCGAAACCACGACCTCACGAATCCGGGCATCAAACGTTACCGCCTGAGCCATCCCACTCGGTCTCGCTTTAGCCTACCTATCCTTCATATACCTGCAACCAAATGAAATTTTAGCCCAATTAACAAGAAGTGGATTGAAGAGAAAGTGATTATATGTAACATATCAGATTCTTTTAAAATTCTGTCTCTATTCGGTTGTTTCTCGCGATGTCAAGGTACGGAATTTCAAGGCCAGCATATAGCCAATACTTTTGAGCATCTGACTATCGATACGATTTTCTCCATTTTCCTGGTACCCACAACGAAATGTTTAATGGAATTATTTCTGTAAACGTTTACTCGTATACCCTTTAACACGAAGTAGAAACAAATAAGGTTTTGTAAGAACAGTCTATGGAAGGTATATAAAATAAATGGTAGTGGGAAGAGAAAATAACGTGAAAGTAACACACAAGATTTCTGGAGTGCTGTCGCCATTCGGCTTTCTCGCGATGTCACGCATTTAAACACTTGAACTATCGTTCAAACTCATTTCCATTTTATTTACAAAAAAATCTGATGTGTTACACTCACATGACTTTCTCTACTCTTGTACAAACTATTTTTACAAACGCTTATTCTCCATTTACTTCATGTTAATCGAGATAAACATTTGCAGACTCTTATCTTATTGCTAATTTTCTTGTAGATGTAAGGGGAATATGTATTTACAAGGGCAATATAGAAATACAGTAGCCTTTAAGCACATACATATCTCTTAATAGCTGGTTGCTAGGTGCAGCACCATTCCCTTTCCCACAGATTAATACTCTTTGCATATCCAAGACAAAAAAAAGAATAACGAATTCCCATTTGAGAAAATAAGTGTTGAAAACTTTAAGGGAATAACAAGTAATATCTCGAAAATGGTTCACTCAACAAAAAAAATGTATATGACATAAACTGTGTATTTTAACGCGATCCACATTTTTGTGTAGAAAAATTTTGTCTATCTCTTATGGTTTACCAGTTATGCAAAAGTCGTTCACAATGGAGAATACTTTTGGAGACATTCCCAGGAAATTCAAGATATACATTTTATTTGTCATAAAAATATCTTAAACATATGAATTTTAATCAAAATCGTTAGAGCCATTTTTGAGAAAATTAAAATTTTCGAAAAATCGTCCATGTAAAGGGTAATCTGGGGTGGGGGGGATTTTCTTGAAAACCTGCGTGTCGCATCCTTGGAAGATACTGAACCTAAATACCAAGTTTGGTGTTTATCCGACTGTTCGTTTCTGAGTTATGCTGTTCACACAGACACACAGCCAGACACACAGATACACACACGGACATGTTTCCAAAAATGCTTTTTTTTTATTCAGGGGATCTCAATACATGTATTTCCGGTGAAATCTCGGTATCGAATTTTTGGGTGTAATACAATACTTCCTCTACTTACTATACGTAGTAGAGAAAGTAATATGTAATGAAACTAATTTTGCAAACATTTATTTCGATAACATGAGGTAGATAGAAAAACAAAATCTAACATTTGCATGAAGCAGGTTGTTGAAGGAGGAGTTGTATTTTAGTTCAACTGTTGGGGAGCCGAACACTTGAAGTAGTTGCAACCGCACGTATGTTAAAAAGTTTCCGGTAGCCTTCGCCCCAAGTTTAAAAATATTAACTTTGTACTTTCACTGTTTCTTTAAATATTATATATTTATGTTTGTCTCGGCTGCGTCAGTATTTATTTGTAGAGACATGAATTTCTTAAAAAGGCGTGGTGCGGCTGAAGAATGTAGGCTTACACAGATTATAATTTTTACTTCACTCCATTTATTAATCCTTGACACGATTTAAATAACACTTCACTGATATAGAGAGCTCTGAGATTATTTATTAGTTACTTGTACTTTTTAACGCGTAAACTATTTTTTGTCCCACACTGAATACGTATTAAACTTCTCGAGGACGCGTCACGCGTCCCGTTAGGAACGCTGTCTACAAGCAACTGACTTCTGAATTTGTAAATTTTGCTCCATTTCAGTTTCTGATTGGCTAATCCTACTCCAATAGAATACTTTTATTTAACTTAAGATTTTTTTTCTGGTTGTTGATTGGCTATTTATAAACTGTTTAAAAAATTACATCATTGTTTCCAAGAATGACTAGTAGCATTATTAAACTTTCTAATTCATTATTGCCTCAAGGTTACTCATTGTTAGCAACTTTTGACCTATTCTCACAGCTGCTACTTTATTAAATTACGTAATACATTCCGGCGGCGCCGTGGCCGAGTGGTTAGACCGCTCGCCTCCCACCGAGGCGGCCCGAGTTCAATCCCAGGGACCTGCATGTGGGATTTGTGGTGGACGAAGCGGCGTCTGGGCGGGTTTTCTCCGGGTTCTCCGGTTTCCCCCGCCATTCATTACACCAACTGCTCCATCATCACCTTTCCTTTCATCCATTTCACCGACATTTCGTTACATCTACTTCCTTCATCCCATACCAGGCATCGGGCTGATCACCCATCCTGGATGCTCTGTCTGATCCATGAGTGTCTGCTCCTCGACGGGCCTCTGACCCCAGGCACCCGCTTGTAAGTCCTGGGGGGTGTAAGTCCTACATAAGAGGAGGGTAAACAGATAATGAATGAATGAACGTAATACATTCACAAAACATTATTGAACATGTAATACTAATATAAACATTAATACAATGAGTGTTACATGAGTTTTATATATTATATTATACACATTTTTCTTTAAGGCGGTCTGTTATTATATTTTATATTATATAATTTGACTGAAATCATTTAAGTGTTAAAAATACTGCCTCATACATTAGCATGACTTTCTCTACACCCTATCACTTATTAGTGAGTATACAAATAATTCTTACGAAAGTGTTTCCTATCCACTTCATTTTAACCTTTCCGTAAACAGCTACGTTACACATTTCGTTATAGATACAAAAAGAACAGCGATAGTCAAATGTTTAACAACTGGACGCTATATGCTGCCTTAAAATTCCATACTTTTTCCGTGACGTCGCAAGAAACAGCTGAAAATGACGATACTTTAAAAGATTGGCAAAGTATTGAACATTTCGAACCACTAATAACGGACATCTCTGAAATGGCTGATTTCGCAAAAAAAATTATTTGAAATAAATTGTGTTTTAAAGAGATCTATTTAGTACAGTGCGTTTTCGTCTATCGCTAAATGTTTGCCAGTTATACAAGATAGTATAAAAATTCCTTCCAAATTAAGAGGATTTCACAGACTATACCTAGGAAATTCAAGGTATACTTTTATTTGTCATCTAAATATGTTCAATATAATGCTATTTAATCAAAATTGGTAAAGGAATTTTTTAGAAAATAAAAAAATCTGATGTGTTGCACTCACATAACTTTCTCTAATCCTGGACAAACGCTCAATCTCCACGTAATTCATGTTAATCAAGATATCGAGATGTTAATCTTATTGCTAATTTTCTTTTAGGTGCGAGGGGAATTGGTAGGCTTTAAGCGATAATCAAATATTTTAAGAGCTGGTTGCTATGTGGAGCATTCCATTCTCTTTGTATGTCCAGGACATTAAAAAACGAATAACGAATTCCCATTTGAAAATAAGTATTGGAAAATTCAAACAAATAACAAGGAATATCTCGGAAATGGTCACTCCACAAAAAAACATGTATATGACATAAATTGCATGTTTTAACGAGATCTAGTTATTGTATAGTAAAATTTTGTCTGTCCCTGACGGTTTACCAGTTATGCAAAAGTCATTCAGAACGAAAAGGGCTTTTGGGGACATTCCCAGAAAATTCAAGATGTACATTTCATTTGTTATGAAAAGATCTTAAACATACGATATTTCAACTAAAATATTTGGAGCCATTTTTGAGAAAATCAGAATTTTCGAAAAGGTTCTATGTAAAGGGTAGTCTCGGGTGAAGGATTTTCTTGCAAATCTTCGTGTCGCATTTTTGGAAGATAGCAAACTTAAGTACCTAGTTTGGTATTTATCTGATTTTTCGTTTTTGAGTTATGCTGTTCACAGACTGACAAAAACACACATCCAAAATGTTTTATTTGGATTCAGAGCAGCTTAAAACATGTGATTCCTTGAAATCTCGATATCGAATTTTGGGTGGAATGCAATACTTCCCCTACTTACTATACGTAGTAGAGAAAGTAAAAATATCGAAAAATATACAATGTCAAGTGTGGTTTGGGGTGGGGGAATTTTGTTGAAAATCTTCGTGTCGCATCTTTGGAAGGTACTAAACTTAAAATATCTAGTTTGGTATTTATCTCATATTTAGGTTTTTAGTTATGCTGTCTAAAAAGCCATCAGAGGGGGATTAATTCAGGGGACCTCAAAATATGTATCTGGGTATCGAATTTTTAGATGGATTGCAACACCTTGTCTACCTACTAGGTACGTGGTAAAAAAAGAAAAAATAAACGATGGTGGATAGATAAAGTCGTGTGAATGCAACATCAGATTTTTAAACTGGGGTCAAACACCCTCCGAAATCGCTATGTGTAAACTATATTTTGTTTGGAGTTTGCGGACCCAAATCTATAATTTTGCAGGTTAGGAGGAGATTAGAATGGAATCATAGATATAGTTATGATGCAAGCTTTAGCATATGTAACATATACAAGCAGCTGTATACTCTTTTGACCGTGGCAACAACCAAGGCGGGAAACAGCTGTATATTCCACGTGGGATTGTTTACATTAGCATTGTAGTCGATGTTGCAGCTTACATGCAGAAGTTACATCAGCCACATAACCTGCATTTCGCGACATTGCATAACGTTTTGACCGCGGAGGATTTCCCTTGGCCACATTTGCATATCATGACGCAACGTCTTGTGACATTCCGGCCTTGAAAACGAGTTCAAGAGCAAGTAAGTATGTTTCCTGATGAAAAAGCAAATAATAGGTTAATTTTGAGTGTGACCTCTTCATTAACTGAAATGAGGCAACATGACTTCCCATTTCCCCCTTCATATCCTACACGTCATGTCACATATAAATTGAAAATGGTTGATGCAGAATATTAATAATTTGCACAGATTTTAATATTTAATTTCTCTACGACTGATCTCATAGGTAAGGATTGGATTGACTACGGAGGGAACTCGGCAATGTGGATATTGTATGGTAGGCCCTACGAGGAGGCGTCCCCGGGAGGAAGGATGAGGCGAGAGGAGGCACCGGGCGGTCGGAACCAGAAGCGACGGCACAGCATTGACAGGGTCTCAAATTTTCCAGATAGAGACACGTCGACAGACGGACAGGCAGACCGGGAACCCCAACCCACACAGATGGGGTCAAATACCCCTCATGGGGGTTCGGATATTACGGCAGGCAGCCGAAAGCCAAAGGAGGTGAGAGTGATAAAGAGCATCCCTTTCCCCTGTCACGCTGCACTGAAACATCACCGACACTTCCGACCGTGAAAGAGACCAACGGGATAAAAGAGGAACGAAATGGAGCGACAGGCAATTCGGTGGATGAAAGACACCATTCCGGCATACACCTGACGACCCGGGAAAACCACCGAAAAAAACCATGGATAGTTTCCTAAAGAGGTGCCAAAAATGCATGGACAGCGACGGAGGCCAGTTTCAGCATCTCCTTTCGTAAAGTTGGTAAGTAAAGCCTTTAAAAGTAGTTTTAAAAATGTTGTATGGTTTTATCCAACATTCTATGATAGCGGCAGACGGCAACGAGCGCCGAAAGCGCGGAGAGGAAAAACACCGCGCATGCGGTTCGGAGTCTTTTGGCGCACCCTGTATTTCTATATCTTCCAATCTTTTCCACGCCTTTTTCCAAAAACTTTTCACGTTATTTTCTATCCTTCTCCACGTCTCCTAACCCACTTTTCTCCAAAATGTTCCGTAAATTACTTACCCATCCATCCATCCATCCATCATTCACTAAACTATTCTCTTAGTATTCTATGCATTGGCTTAACACATTGCTTTTTCCTAAATTTAAAGTTGTAAACCAAAATTTCAAAGCTCGTTCCATTATCTTCCCCTTAGTCGCCACCCTGCCCATCTCTAATTGCACTAGCTGTCTTACAATTGCCTTCGGTAACCCTAGTATTTCTGTTTGGTCGATCCACGGGATTTGAACCCAAGATATCCCGAGCATTTGCCCGTCATAGACGTTACCGCCTGAGCCATTCCACTCAGTTAGAGTGGACCCAAAAATATTGAGATTTCAACCGAAGTATGTATTTTAAGACCATATGAATTAAACACAAAAAATTTGATGTGTTACACTCACATGATTTTCTCTACTCTTGTATAAACTATTTTTACAAACGCTTATTCTCCATATGCTTCATGTTAATGGAGATGTTAATCTTATTGCTAATTTTCTTGTAGATGCAAGGGGAATATGGAAGGCTTTAAGCGATAGTCAAATATTTTAAGAGCTGGTTGCTATGTGGAGTATTCCATTCTCCTTGTATTACCAGGACAAAAAAAATTGAATAACAAATTTTAGAAAAAGTATTGGAAAATTTAAGGGAATAACAAGCAATATCTCGAAAATAGTTCACTCAACAACAAAAAATGCATATGACATAAATTGTGTATTTTAACGCGATCTACATTTTTTGTGTAGTAAAATTTTGTCTATCTCTTATGGTTTACCAGTTATGCAAAAGTCGTTCACAATGAAGAATACTTTTGAAGACATTCCCAGAAAATTCCAGATTAACATTTCATTTGTCATGACAATATCTTAAAGATATGATATTTTAATCAAAATCGTTAGAGGCATTTTTGAGAAAATTAAAATTTTCGAAAAATGTTCCATGTAAAGGGTAATCTGGGGAGGGGGGATTTTCTTGAAAACCTTCGTGTCGCATCTCTGGAAGATACTGAACGTAAATACCAAGTTTGGTGTTTATCCGACTGTTCGTTTCTGAGTTATGCTGTTCACAGACAGACACACGGAAATCTTACCAAAAAATCTCGGTATCGAATTTTTGGGTGGAATACAATACTCCCCCTACTTACTGTACGTATTAGAGAAAGTAATAAGCGATTGTAGGTAGAGCAAGTCATATGAATGTAAAACGTCAGCAGTCAAATGTTCAGCTGTGGCTTTTAAAGTCAACAGCAGAATGTTTAGAAGCAGTTTAGGATTTCAAAGTGCGTCAGACGAGAACAAAAGGCTAGACTCAGTGAGTCAGTGTGGTGCAACCAAACCACTTCCTAGGCAGCTGGCTGACTTGCTTATCAGACCACCCTCATTTGATAAGAACCAAGGTCCCGACATTACGTCATCGCTTCTCAGCTAAACGCCACAGTAATGCATTAACAATAGTTGTTGTACACGAAAACTTTCGGCACAAGCGGCCTTCGGAATATAATTGTGCTCAAGGCTAAGACTGCGATCACAGATAATAATCAACTATCGGATTTTAATAAGTCATCTGCTGTAAACAACAATTAACAAACGACGAGAGAATGTTCTTTGTTACTGAGCATTACTGCACGAACTGACAATTTCTAAATTCAAGGTTCAGTTGACGATTTTCTGTAACACAAACCGCATTAACTCTCGAATCGGTTACAATAGCTATCAAAGAAATTGCTGGGCTACAATTACATGTCTTTCTCTACCCACTATCGTTTATTTTAATCTGTCGTCTACAAAATATTCTTGCAAAAGCTTATTACTTTTTCTACTATGTATAATACCGAGATTTCACCGGAAATACATGTTTTGAGACCCCCTGAATCCTAAAAAAAGCATTTTTGGAAACATGTCCGTGTGTGTGTCTGTGAACAGCATAACTCAGAAACGAACAGTCGGATAAACACCAAACTTGGTATTTAGGTTCAGTATCTTCCAGAAATGCGACACGAAGGTTTTCAAGAAAATCCCCCCTCCCCAGATTACCCTTTACATGGAACATTTTTCTAAAATTTTAATTTTCTCAAAAATGGCTCTAACGATATTGATTAAAATATCATATGTTTAAGATATTTTCATGACAAATGAAATGTATATCTCGAATTTTCTGGGAATGTCTCCAAAAGTGTTCTTCATTGTGAACGACTTTTGCATAACTGGTAAACCATAAGAGATAGACAAAATTTTACTACAAAAAAAAATGTAGATCGCGTTAAAATACACAATTTATGTTATATACAGTTCTTTGTTGAGTGAAGCATTTTCGAGATATTGCTTGTTATTCCCTTAAATTTTCCAATACTTATACTTTTTCTCAAATTCGTTTTTTTTTTTTTTGTCCTGGTAATGCAAAGAGAATGGAATACTCCACATAGCAACCAGCTCTTAAAATATTTGACTATCGCTTAAAGGCTATCAATTCCCCTTGCATCTTCAAGAAAATTAGCAATAAGATTGACATCTCGATATCTCGATTAACATGAAGCATATGGAGAATAAGCGTTTGTAAAAATATTTTTACAAGAGTAGAGAAAGTCATGTGAGTGTAACACAACAGAATTTTTTCTAAGTCAAGAGAATACAGGAGATTGAAGTAATAGTGAAATAGTCAAAAGCGTGTTGCTATGTGACGAAGTCTGCATTCTCTTCGCAAGATATCTCGAGAAATAAAACAAATGGAGACTTAGCACCTCAAAAAGTGTGTAATATACTAGAAAATTCAAACGTATAGCAAGGAATATCTCAGAGATAGTCAAGGTAAAAAAAGTGACCTACAGTTTATGCAATTGCTTTGCCTATCTTTTACTATTTACCAGTTATACAAAATTATACAAAAGTATTCCAGAATAAAGAGTAGTTCACAGGCTATTCTCAGAAAATCTAGGATATAACGTTTGTTTTGTCTGAAAATATGTTTGTATATAGTATTAAATGTTATACACCGGGGTGAGGCCTAAAGGTTTACAGCTAAAATATTACATTTAGTTACCCCGGCATAAACATTGAGGGACGTAGCTAGAGGCAACCAGAAAGATACCAAGAACTTGCTGCACAACTAAAGCGAGGCGTGGAATATTTTTAAATAATTATATTTGAATTCACATAACACACAAAACACTGGGGGAGATGCCCCAGCACACACACACCCATCACACATACACCCGTTCCCTCCGAAGATTTACATTAGAGTCCCGCCACTCTGGCTACAACTAGACCCAGGCACACACAGCTCTTACCACAGTTGCCTTCAACCCCCAACTAAGAAATGGAATTGCCGCGCCAGACAATAATTAACATACAAACACAACAATTTAGCTCGACAATATTATATACAGCAATAATGTGCCCGACACACACATAGACATACATTACTATATGGTATTTTAATCACAATCGTTTGAACCATTTTTAAATAACGACAACTTTTCCATGTAAATGTGGTTTGAAGGCTTTCCTTCGAATACACTGAGATTAAACAGCCAAGTTTGATATTTATGCGAAATTTTATTTTTTGGATTATGCTGTTCACACACACACACAGATCCTTTTTCTTTTATTCAAGGGACCTTAAAACATTTCCGGTGAACTTTCGATATTGGATTCTTTGTTGGAAGACAATACTACTCCCCCTACTTACTATAGGCAAGTTGTTAAGAAAGTAAAAGGAAATAATAATAATAATAATAATAATAATAATTTTATGCCATGCGTATACATGACTATCTCTACGCTCCATCGTTTATTAGTAAATATACAAACTAGTCTTACTAAAACTTATTTTTATATCTACTTCATTTTAATCTAAGCAAACCTTTGCAGAAATACCAACATTACACATTTCGTTATAGTTACAAAGAGAACAGCGATAGTCAAATGTTTAAGAACTGCACGCTATATGCTGGCCTTAAAATTCCATACTGTTTCCATGACATCGCGAGAAACAACTGAATGTTGAAAGGACTTTAAAAGAATGCCTAAATATTGAACAATTCCAATCATTAACAACGATATCTCGAAATGGCTGACACCACAAAAAACTTACTTGAAAAAATTGTGTTTTAAAGAGATCAAAATTTCTTGTGGAGCACGTTTTCGTCTATCGCATAACGTTTACCAGTTATACAAGATTATACAAAATTCCTTCCGAATGAAGAGGACTTCAAAGGAAATTTCCAGAAAATTCAAGATATATATGACATTTCTTGGAAAGTCTTGTAAAGCATCGAATTTGACAAAAATTTCATCGTGTACAAGGAGCTTAATATAAAAAAAAATAAAACTTAAAGTTTGTGCCAATTTGCCCCCTCTCCATCAATTTAAATGCTATGTCAGAATATAATACTTAGCAATAAGAAATACACCGTTACATGAAGAGAGTAACTTATTTATAAACAAAAGGGATCACCTAAAATTCATTTACGCTGTTTATTGTTACAATAATTTAATAATGTAGTATTTGAAACACTTTGTCAAAGACAATACAATATTAGTAATTGAAATAAATTGACTTATTAAACAAAACACGTTATTTACACATATCCATCAATTAAATTCAAAGAACAGTACTATAATTAAGATGCATTGTCACAGAGAATCTTAAATCGCTATCCATTTACGGTATTCACCGTTCGTCCTTATTCTTGTAGAGAGTAACAGGCTTTGTTGCATAAATATTCTACAGGTTGATTTATGAAGAACTGACACATTTATTTCTTTAACTGTTTTAAAACGGGCAATGCTAGTGGCAACTTATTATACCTGAAATGCAGAGGAATTTTGGGAGATTGTTTGCCTCTATAGCAAATGTTTAAAATGTCCTCCATCCTGCATAAGGCAC
The DNA here is from genome assembly GCA_030765065.1 of Deroplatys truncata. Lineage (NCBI taxonomy): Eukaryota > Metazoa > Arthropoda > Insecta > Mantodea > Mantidae > Deroplatys > Deroplatys truncata. Next base: position 297,197,009 of record CM060975.1, on the reverse strand, counting down.
AACTCAACACGTCGTTCCATGTTACTGGCCACTCGTTGGAGGACTCTGTTGTCAATGGCTTGAATCTCCTGTGTAATGTTGTGCTTCAGATCGTCCAATGTCTGGGGACGTGTGACATAAACCCTGTCTTTTAAGTAACCCCATAGAAAGAAGTCCGGCGATGTGTCAAATCCGGAGATCTCGGTGTCTACAGATTATTGGAAATTATCCGGTCGTCAAAGGAACTTACTGCCATGGTTTCATTTGATGTATGGCATGTAGCGCCGTCCTTGACTCAGCTCTACACCGTCTAGTTGCTCAGCAAACTCTATGAAAATCCGTCGATAATCTGCAGTGTTCACATTGTTTTCAAAAAACATTGGTCCCACTATTCTCTGTGCGGATATTGCGCACCAAACTCCGATTTTAACCGGTGCATAGGTGCTTCATGAATAATATGTGGATTTTCGCCTGCCCACTAGCGTGAGTTATTTGAGTTCACATAGCCATGGAACCATGCTTCATCTGTGAACCATGTGATGGACAATATAGTAGGATTTTGCACAACGACAATGACAACGGCAATAATCCAGTCGTCCTGGTTTCTGTAACTGATGGACAACCGTAATCCTATACGGCTTTAGGCCTGCACTTTTCACAGCTCTCTGACACATTGAGTAGCTGTACCCTGTCTCTTGCGACAAACGTCTTAATGATTTTTTGGATTACTGATCCAGTCGTGCTCTTACGTCAACAACCTTGGGAAGCCTAGATGAACGAGTTTTGCCATTTTCTCTTACCAGTTGTTTCCAATTTGTTTACCAGATCCAGTATTATGTTTTTTTGGGGAGGATTCCGAACACCAAATTCTCTCTGGTATGCCCTTTGAGTAGCTGTAACTGAATTCGTAATCCAGCATTGCTTTACAAGGAAGAGTCGTTCATTTAATGTGTATTCCATTTTCACGTTGACTAGAACAAAATCTCAAAAACAGTTGCCGACAATAAAACTAAACATTACGAATAAAACATGAACATCTGCGCATCTAGTTACAGGCAATCGAAACTCCAGAATATTCTACTTTATTTTGGGGCATTGAGTGAATTTCGAATAGAATAATTAAAGAAAGAAAGGCAAAATTGTCATACTATTGCCCACCTACATTAGGTATAAAGAAGTGAGAAATAATGAAATAAATTACCTTAGGAGTGAGTTTAGAACATGATGTGGTCTCTCCTATATCTGGTGCCCACCTGTTTCAGGTGTTTTATTTATATAGGCAAATCGCGTCAGGAACACAACAAACGTAGCCATTTTTCCGATAAATCACATGCAAAGTGAGTACTGCCAACCTAAATAAAAAGTGAAATGCACTAAATATGAGGTGTGTTTTATTTTTTTCTGCGAACGTGAATCATTGGAGTTTTAGACGCGCAGATCCCTCGGCTACGCCCTGTCGTCGCTACACACCTCTACTTCTAAAAAACATCCCTCGGCTATGCCTTGAGGCTGAGTATCTTACGGGCTTCGGTGGCATTATTCATATGTTGGCAGCATTACGTTAGAGCAAGCGTAAGAGCACTTCAGTCGCTAATGCGGGCAAAAGTAAGGCAATTTACCCGAAAGAAATGTGTCAGTTCTTCATAAATCACCCAGCAGACCTGTATTTATTTAACTTTATCGCCAAATGCCAGCTCTTCAAATGCTTGAGGTAAGCATATCTACCTACATCTCCAACCCCTTGTTCACGGAAACAAGCACAAAAGTAATTGTACTTGTATAATTTGATTGATTTGTTCTTAGGTTTCCACCTACAAAACCAATTACCGAAAACAACGGCCTCCCCTGAAGACGGAAGTAATTTAATTCCCGTAACTTTGCAGAACGGAAGTGCAGCTTGGCATTTAGACACTGAACGTCTTTTGTTCGCTCCATTATGTCTTACTGGAAGTCTAGATGCCAGGCGAGTGGGTGTGAAATTGAACAAAGGAATGAAGAGGTGGTTTTGCACTTCTGTTGGAACAGACCATTATGTGACATTCGTGGCCTTTCAAATCCTCTCTACATCTCAGCTTCAAACTAAGAGAAGCGCCGCACCCCTTTAGGTTTCTTGAGCATTTTTTACAATTTATTTCTATTGCCCGCTTTAACTGCTATAGTCATCGGGAACTTTGATTGACACATTTGATGGAGTTTTTAGTCTTTGAACCTTTAGGTAAGGTTATTGTAGGTTTTCGTCGTTTTTAACTTGTTTTCGCATGCACATTTACACCTCCAGACTCTATGAAGGATAGGGAATAATCCTAATTAAAGAAAAACTTACACCCCCCTCCGGGAATAGGACCCGGGAACCTTCGGTGAGAAGTCAGCTTGTTTACCACTCTATCACGGAGGCAGTCGTGAACAATTTGTTAGAGGGCATACACAACGTATTTAGAAGATAAGGAGCTGATAGAACAATTAAATAAACAAGAAGACTCACCAGAAGTATGCAGAATTTCTACACTTGAACATCTACATAATCAATTCTCCGAAACAAAGTGGCTTAGAATTTATACAGATGGATCTGCAGATAAATTCAGAAATAATGTGGGAGGTGGTATATACTGTAAACACTTTTCACACTATTTTACATTGCCTAGACAACCCACAAATTTTGATGAAGTTGTTGCAATACAACGAGCGTTAGAACAGATATACTACAGGACTGATATAAAAGAAAATAAAGTAATTGTTCTCACAGACTCAGTTTCTGCCATTCAAGCAATAGAACGATATGATAGTCCAGATGAGTCTTATAATATTAAGGATGTGAGATCTTATTATAGATTACTCCAAACAAAATTTCAACAGATAATATTGCAGTGGGTACCAGCACATGTGGGAGTGAATGGTGACGAGACTGCAGACTTTCTGGCGAAAAAGGGTGCAGTGTTATATTCAAAACCTATAAAGTCTTGTGGACTAGATATGAAACTAAAAAATGTCAAAAGTGATATCGAACAAAAATAGCAACATAATATTCACAAGGAAACTTTATGAAAGTGTATACATTTGTGGTCCCCTCGGTCCCTCGACCTAGCCCCCTGCGATTTCTCTCTCTGGGGTAACTTAAAACAAAATGTACAAGACAAACCCACACACCCTGAAAGAATTAAATCAAAATATCTGCCAGGAAATTGCCGGCATTTTTCAACGTGAACTACGCGAGTGATGGATAGTTTCCTAAAGAGATGCCAAAAATGTATGGACAACGACGGTGGCCAGTTTCAGCATCTCTTTTCATAAAGTTGGTAAGTAAAGCATTTAAAAGTAGTTTTAAAAATGTTGTATGGTTTCATCCGCGCCTTACTATGATAGCGGCAGACGGTAACGAGCGCCGAGGACGCGGACAGGAAGAACACCGCGCAGCCGGGTCGTAGTATTTTGGCTCTCCCTGTATATTCAGTCTCTTTCATGCTTCCATACTCTAGAGGAAGGATAGGGAATAATCCTGGCCAAAGAAAAATTCTCACTCTCCAGCCGGGAATCGAACCCCGGGCCTCTTGGAATTTGAGGTTAGCATGGTAAGCAGCAGGCCACATTGGCAGTCGAGGAAGAACTAAATCTAGCGGTCCTTGAAAAAGCGAACATAGCACCGAACACGTATTATCCCCTCCACAATTTACTTTTATACAACAAGATACCAGCGATTTTGTTTTCGCGGATGTGGTGGGAAAATGCGTGCAAGTTTAAAGTGAATCCCATTGCAGCTGCTACGTGCACAACACGGAAGGATGGAAGTTCCGGGCTCAAGCAAAAACGCTGTGTAATTGTGCATCTAAACGACCAAGTCCAATTCTCAGAAATAGCTGCTGTCATTTGCAAACTTGGAAGTAAAACTGTGCTTCCTGATGCAACAAGGAGGAAAATGTCTGTAAGAATTAAGTCGGTAATTCCATGCTTCCATTGTTCTAAAAGGTAGCTGGAAATGAATTTGCGGGATGTGAAAGATTTTGGCGTAGGAAAATTTTCCTTTAATTTCACTTAAGGAGAGGCATCACTGGAATTTTTGTTTTCCTAACTTTTGATCCAAAATTTCTGTAATTTTGAGCCAATGCTCCTAACTATTTAACTAAACACTATACCAGCTTTAAACGTTGTGTTAGATGGGTTTCAATTAATTAAAAATTATATAAATAATATATGTTATTTTGAAAAGAAATCTGATGTGTTATACTCACATGACTTTCTCTACTCCTGTACAAACTATTGATACAAACGCTTATTCTCCATATGCTTCATGTTAATCGAGATGTTAATCTTATTGTTAATTTTCTTGTAGATGCAAGGGGAATTGGTAGGTTTTAAGCGATAGTCAAATATTTTAAGAGCTGGTTGCTATGTGGAGTATTCCATCTCTTTGCATTACCAGAACAAAAAAAAATGAATAACGAATTTGAGAAAAAGTATAAGTATTCGAAATTTTAAAGGAATAACAAGCAATATCTCGAAAATGGTTCACTCAACAAAAAAATTAATATGACATAAATTGTGTATTTTCACGCGATCTACATTTTTTGTGTAGTAAAATTTTGTCTATCTCGCATGGTTTACCAGTTATGCAAAAGTCGTTCACAATGAGGAATACTTTTGGAGACATTCCAGAAAATTCGAGATATACATTTCATTTGTCATGAAAATATCTTAAACATATGATATCTTAATCAAAATCGTTAAAGCCATTTTTCAGAAAATTAAAATTTTCGAAAAATGTTCCATGTAAAGGGTAGTTTGGGGTGGGGGATTTTCTTGAAAACCTTTGTGTCGCATCTCTGGAAGATACTGAACCTAAATACCAAGTTTGGTGTTTATCCGACTGTTCGTTTCTGAGTTATGCTGTTCACAGACAGACAGACACACACACACACAGACACACACACACACTTACACAGACACACACGGGCATGTTTCCAAAAATGCTTTTTTTTTTATTCAGGGGGCCTCAAAACATCCATTTCCGGTGAAATCTCGGTGTCGAATTTTTGGGTGGAATGCAATACTTCCCCTACTTACTATAGAGAAAGTAAAAAAGATGTAGATACATGTGAAATATATATTATATAACTCACACACAGCGACTTCAAAAAGTCTTCGTCTCCAATTAAAATACAAACAATAATAATAATAATAATAATAATAATAATAATTATACGAGGGACGTCCAATAAGTAAGTTTCCCTATTTTATAAAATACATTACACACACTTGATCATGTTGAATTAATTTTATTTGGATTAAACGATCCTTCTGTTACTTTTTTACATAGTCAACATGTTTTTTCAAGCATTTTTGGGGACGTTACAGAAGTTTTTCCAAGCCATTGTTGTACCAGGTCGGGTCCTGTGCTCGCAACCAGCTGTTCACTGATTTGACTTCATCATTGGTGTTAAAAGTGCTTACCTTTGAGTTGAAGGAACATGTGAAAATCACTTGGGGCAAGCTCCGGTGAATATGGAGGGTACGAGAAAACTTCCAAGTTGAATCTTGACCCAGGCGGAGCTCAGAAGATTCAACTGTTAAGTTTTCTCGCATCCTCCATATTCACCGGAACTTGCCCCAAGCGATTTTCATCTCAAAGGTCATCTTGGAGGTAAGAGGTATTGTATTTATTCCACCCAAAAATTCGACGTCGAGACTTCAGCGGGAATACACCGAGCGTGATAGCTCAGGCGGCAACATCTGTGGCCTGCATTCGGGAGGTCGTGGGTTCGATTCCCGCGGCTGACCTTCCTGAACAATGGCGCTAGGCGAATGCTGGGAAGGTTCATTACATCCCTGTCCGTCTCATTTCGCTTCACCTTTCATCTGCTTGGTCTGTGTCGGAAGGAGTCTCGGCGTTCATGTCAAGGGAAAAGGATGCTCTTGGTAATACTTCGTCCCTGGAAAGGGGGCGGTCTCCAAGTCCCAGATCCCCCAGTGGAATGTGCAAGCCAGAAGGGGCGTGAAGGGAGCCGGTTGCACGAGTTGTCATCCGGGGTTTTCAATCTGGAAAATGACAAGGACCCAGCCCTATGTCTCTGACCGGGGTCGCCCAGTCAGTGGCTTGGACACAAAAGTTCCTGCTAGGTCGAGGTGCTAAGTCCCCTTCCGCTCATAGCCCTTTCAGAGGAAATACATGTTTTGATGCCCCTAAATACAAAAATAAGAATTTTTAGTTAAAGATCGGTGTGTGTGTGTGTGAACAGCATAACTCAAAATCGAAATCTCGAATAAATACCAAACTTTTTGAACTTCAGTATCTTCCAAGGATGGGACATGAAGGCTTTCAAAAAAATCATCCCAACCCAAACTACCTATTACAAGAAAAAATTTTCTCTATTTTTTGTTTTCCTCAAATATGGCTCTAAGATTTTGATTCAAACATTATAGGTTTAAGATAATAGCATTTCAATGTATATATCTTGAATGTTTTGAGAATAGCCATTGAAGTCTTCTTCATTCTAAATGACTTTTGGATAATTGGTAAACCGTAAGAGATACACAAAATTTTACTACAGAAAAAATGTAGATCTCGTTAAAGTATACAATTTGTATAAAATAACATTTTTGTGGCGTTATATATTCTTTGTTAGTGGCTATTCTTTTTTACTTTCTCTACTACGTATAGTAAGTAGGGGAAGTATTGTATTCCACCCAAAAATTTGATACCGAGATTTCACCGGAAATATATGTTTTGAGACCCCCTGATTCCAAAAAAAGCATTTCTGGAAACATGTCCGTGTGTGAGTCTGTCTGTGAATAGCATAATTCAGAAACGAACAGTCGGATAAACACCAAACTTGGTATTTAGGTTCAGTATCTTCCAGAGATGCGAGACGAAGGTTTTCAAGAAAATCCCCCCCCCCGCAGTTTACCCTTTACATGGAACATTCTTCGAAAATTTTAATTTTTTCAAAAATGGTTCTAACGATTCTGATTAAAATATCATATATTTAAGATACTTTCATGACAAATAAAATGTATATCTTGAAGTTTCTGGAATGTCTCCAAAAGTATTCTTCATTGTGAACGACTTTTGCATATCTGGTAAACCATAAGAGATAGACAAAGGTTTAGTACACAAAAATGTAGATCGCGTTAAAATACACAATTTATGTCACATACATTTTTTTATTGTGTGAACCATTTTCCCGATATTGCTTATTATTCCCTTAAATTTTCCAATAGTTATAGTTTTTCTCAAATGAGAATTCGTTATACTTTTTTTTTGTCCTGGTAATGCAAAGAGAATGGAATACTCCACATAGCAACCAGCTCTTAAAACATTTGACTATCGCTTAAAGTCTACCAATTCCCCTTGCATCTACAAGAAAATTAGCAATAAGATTTACATTTTCTGGGAATGTTTACCTCGTTTAACATGAAGTAGATGGAAAATAAGGGTTTGTAAAAATAGTTTGTACAAGAATAGAGAAAGTCATGTGAGTGTAACACATCAGATTTTTAAAATAATTTCCATCCCCCCCAATGATTCCTCGCCTTAAAACATTGGATTTATTAAAGCAACAACAAAGGAAATGAGGCAGTAGTCAAAACAAAAGCCTTCAGTTGCTCCTCCCCGCAACAATGAGGACTAATATTAACTACATGACGCCATGTGATCGAGTGTGCTATACCCTTGACTTTAGCAAGTGATTGTTTTGTCCCTGGGCTAGGGAGCGGGTCTCGAACCACGGTAGTTGCTCCAACAGGCACATTATGGCGTGACCAGCGCCTACCTAACCTTGGACATCCACTATGTGACTTGCCTACAAGATGATGTCATATCTTCCTGCAATGTGTAACAGGCGGTCGTGACTTCCCAGAAAAGCTGCACGCTGTACGGCACGCCGACAAAGATGATGAACCCCTACGTCAGTGTGCGATCTTTACGTTATCTCTGCTGAGCACGGTAGTCACATTTTCCTTCTTTTAATGATTCCTGATCACGGCCAATAAAAACCCTTTATGCCATGTTAACCTTTAGCATCGACGCCTTCTGATGTTGCAAAACAGTTCAGATTGCATCTGATCAGCTGCCTGGTATAAACAAGTCTGCGAATGTATCACTTTAGAATCAATATAGATATTCGGATGCTACGACTTAATGTTTTGCTGCCTTTATAACTCTCTCCCTCTATATAGTCACATGTAACACTTGCAGTACTTTTCTGTTTCCAATTCATTTCTCGTTGAACCACACAAAGATGAAATGTTTTAGGGACAATACAGTAATTAGCACCCCTTTTTAGTTCCCTATTATTTACCTATAGTGAGAGGAGAAGTATACTGTGTTCGTTCCCAAAATTGCATATCAAGATTTCACCGAAATACATGTTTTGAAGCCCCCGAATCCAGGAAGAAATCCGTGACAGACTCAAACGTATAGTTGGATAAATATCGAACTTGGTATTTTAAGTTCAGCGTCTTCCAAGGTTGCGACAAGAAGATTTTCACGAAAATCCACGCACTCCGAGCTAGCCTTTGCAAGGAAAATGTTTAGTTAATTTTTTCTTTTCTCAAAAACGTCTCTAACGTTTTTTTTATTATTAAATACCCCCACATTTAACATATTTACATGACAAAGACAACGAATTTTCTGGTTATAATTGAAATCCAAGAATTTTTCGTAATGTTGTGGGTTTAGTCATTTATGAGATATCGTTATTATTGGCTTGTCTTACTTTGTATTTTACAAAGTGCTGTCGCTATTCAACTGTTTCTCGTGATGTCACGAATGAGTATGGAATTTCAGGCCAGCCTGCCATTACATATCGCACTATATATTCGGTTTCCTCTATCGCCCCCTTGTAGGGCCGTATTTAGAGGGGGGGTTTAGACTTCAACCCCCCCCCGAAACTTCTGACAGCTTTATTTATTTAATTTCATGTCAAACCAATATGGAATATGTCGTTAGATAACAGTAGGTCTAATGCTAGTAGCTCATTTACAAGAAAAAGGGAAACTTAATAGTGTCACCTTACATAGGTAACGTGACCATACATTCTGGTTTTCAAAGCAGTCTCGATGTTTTGTGCTGTAAGGTAGAATATCTTCATTCTGGTGAGATTTTCCTTTCTCTATAATGTCTCCAAGCAATTTTCTTATCTACGTAACGTCCATTTACTATGGAGTAGGTACATGGTAACTGTGTGGGGTACTGTTAAGTTAAGATCTATTTAGGTCAGTTAATGGAATTAATTCCATTAACTGACCTAATAGTGGTTGTAACTATAAAAGCCCGGAACTTAAAGTACTTACAAAGAATGTAAGTCGCCATTGGGGAATGGCATCTCAATACAATTTGAGATCTTCTTGAGGTTTACCGGGAAAAATGCGAATCAGTTGGAGAATTTAATGTCGTGTCGGCATGTTGCCATGGTAGCTCAGTGGTTAGAGCAACCGGATGGAGACCGGGAGATCCGTGGTTCAAATCCTGGCTATGGCATTGAATTTTTCAGTCATCTGATCCTACCTTTCCTATACATACTTCGTTTTAATTGATATAAATATATAGAAATAACTACCTTACTTCATTATATACACAAAGGGAACAGCGATAGTCAAATGTTTAAGAACTGGACACTATATGCTGGCCTTAAAATTCAATACTGTTTCCATGACAACGCCATTAACAACCGAAAATCGACAGGACTTCAAAAGAATAAGTATTGGACAATTCGAACCTATAACAATGGATACCTCGGAAATGACTGTTGCCACGAAATAAGTTATTTGAAATAAATCTACATTTTTTGTGCAGTACGTTTTCGTCTATGGCTTAGCGTTTACCAATTATGCAAGATTATACAAAATTCCTTCCGAATGAAGGCGACTTCACAGGCTATTCCTAGAAAACTACAAAAAAAAACTTTTATGTCATTATTATAAACATCTTTAATTTATGGTATTTTAATAAAAATCGTTAGAACCGTTTTTCAAAAACTCAGGAAGTTCGAAAAATATTCCATGTAAAGGGTAGTTAGGGGTGGGGGATTTTTTTTGAAAATTATGTTGCAGCTTTGGTATTTATCCACATTTCGTCACACATGGGCCTTTTCCCTAAAATGCTGTTTTGGATTTAGGGTTCTTAAAGCTTGTATTTCCGATGAAATTTGTATATCAAATTTTTAGCTGAAATGCAATACTTTCTTTAGCTACTATGTACGTGGTAGAGAAAGTAAAAAGTGAAAAGTCCGTCCTTCGGTCACATGTATGTAAAGCTATATGCCTCAGCCTTCTTGGGGATTTGAAAGCAGTACCGATTCTCGATACAGAGGTCGGACAGCATGTGTGTATGAGCCGGTAAGGCGGTCGTTAACAGTTCCAGTCCACCAATTGACTAGTGGCACACGATTTCACTTCCTAACAAGTAATTGTCAGCAGGTGACAATGGAGCTCTCAGCAACTTTTTTTTGCACGGTTTGGAGACACCTGTTGCTAAGCGTGATATACTGCAATTTAGAGTTTCGCGGGAAATGGATGGAGGTCAGCAAATTGCAAGGGAAAGGCAAGTCAAGTGAAAATCGCCTTTGTGAGATCACAGATTCCAAGAACAACGTTACTGCTGTTAAGCAAACGGAATATAACTAGCGGAATCCAAAGTTTACGTAAGAATTCCGAGTTTTGCATTTCTACATTATCTACTATTAATCCACAGTATTCGTGGAAGTATTGCATTCCATTTGAAAATCTGATACCGAAATTTCATCGGGAATAAACGTTTTGAGGCTCTGAATAAAAAAGAAAGAACGACAAAGGTCCAAGTGTGTGTATACTAGGTAGAGAAACCATCCAAAAATTCGATACCGAAATACATGCTTTGAGGCGCCTTCAATCCAAATAAGCATCTTTGGAAACATGTCCATGTGTCTGTCTGTGAACAACATAACTCAAAAATGAAAAGGTATTTAGGTTCAATATCTTCCAAAGAAGCGACATAAAGATTTTCAACAAAATCATTACATAGAACATTTTTCGACGTTTTTGACTTTCTAAAAAATGGCTAAATTATTTTTATTAAAATATCATAATTATATGAAAGATATTTACATCACAAATAAAACTTATATCTTGAATTTTCTGGCAATACCCTAAGAAGTCCTCTTCATTCAGAAGGAATTTTGTATAATCTTGTATAACTTGCAACGGTTAAGCGATAGACTAAAATGCAGACTACCACACAAGAAATGCAGATCTCTTTAAACCACACAATTTACTTAAAATAAGTTATTTTTTGTGGCATTAGCCGTTTCTGAGGTATGCGTTATTAAAGATTCGCTTTTTTTAGTTCCATTTATACCCCGCCTTGAACTGCATTGGTCTTATCGTCGGCCTTTCCTTTGGAACTTATTGGCAATGGTGTTAACTCGTGTAACTCTTGTCGTTGGGTTTCTTGCACTTTGGTTTTTAATCATTAGATCATACACACATTCACACTCTCATTTATACTTCCAGACTCTGGGGAGGATAATGAATAATCTTGACTAGAGAAGAATTCCAACCCCCCAGCCGGGAATCGAACCCGGGACGCCTAGTACAACAGGCAGATTCTCTACCGACTGAGCTACGGGGCCTACTAGATTCGAATTGTTCAATGCTTATAATTATTTAAAAGTCCCATCGATTTTCAGTTATTTCTCGCGATGTCATGGAAACAGTATGGAATTTTAAGGCAGCATATAGCGTCCAGTTCTTAAACATTTGACTATCGTTGTTCCCATTGTATTTATAACGAAATGTGTAATGTTGCTATTTTTGCAAAGGTTTATTTGGATTAAATGCAGTAGAAAGAAAAATAAGCTTTACTAAGAATAGTTTGTGTACAACCAATAAGGATAGAGGGTATTGAAATCGTATGAATGTATCACATCAGAATTTTTTGGAAACATGTCCGTGTGTGTATCTCTGTGTGTGTGTGTGTGTTTGTGAACAGCACAACTCAGAAACGAACAGTCGGATAAACACCAAACTTGGTATTTAGGTTCAGTATCTTCCAGAGATGCGACACGAAGGTTTTCAAGAAAATCCCCCCACCCCAGATTACCCTTTAATGGAACGTTTTTCGAAAATTTTAATTTTCTCAAAAATGTCTCTAGCAACTTTGATTAAAATACAATATGTTTAAGATATTTTCATGACAAATGAAATGTATATCTCGAATTTTCTGGGAATGTCTCCAAAAGTATTCTTCATTGTGAACGACTTTTGCATAACTGGTAAACCATAAGTGATAGACAAAATTTTACTACACAAAAATGTAGATCGCGTTAAAATACATAGTTCATGTCATACATTTTTTGTTGTTGAGTGAACCATTTTCGAGCTATTGCTTGTTATTCCCTTTAATTTTCCAATATTTCCAACCAGCTCTTAAAATATTTGACTGTCGCTTAAAGCCTACCATATTCCCCTTGCATCTACAAGAAAATTAGCAATAAGATTAACATCTCGATTAACATGAAGCATATGGAGAATAAGCGTTTCTAAAAATAGTTTGTACAAGAGTGGAGAAAGTCATGTGAGTGTAACACATAAGATTTTTTCAAGTTGTAAGTTGCTCTTGTTTATTTTTTGGGGGGGAGGGGTTCCTTGTGGACATGTAAAAGTATAGAACTTCAAAGCCATTACATAACGACACCCTCATTAAAACTCCCACCACTTTAGCCTACTGCAAGGATAAGATAACGCCGATAAGGTCTACTCAAAGTTAAAAACAAGTGTATGATGCCTTGAGCGCGCAGGAAGATAGTCTTTCTAGAACATTCGCGCGCAATTATATGTTTATGGAAAAAAACACAATCTCGAAAGCAACGCTGTGTTACTACCGAAAAATTGAGATTATTCTAACCGAAGCTTGTATCGCAGTGTTTACCGCCCGAGATTTGCAACTCGAGTTTTTACTCCGTACTTTTCCACTAAGGAAAACGAATGCTAGGAGTGTCATGCAATGTTCAGGGCCGCCTGAAGTTTGTACATGACACACACTTAATGGTTCATTTAAGTTGCATAAGATTGAACAATTTTTGACCTTGATGGAACTGAAAGTGTCAACAGCTCTCTCCTGAATAGCCTATGTACAAAAAGATATCTGATGTGTTACATTCACATGACTTTCTCTACTCTTGTACAAACTATTTTTATAAACGCTTATTCTCCATATGCTTCATGTTAATCCAGATGTTAATCTTATTGCTAATTTTCTTGTAGATGCAAGGGGAATTGCTAGGCTTTAAGCGATAGTCAAATAATTAAAGAGCTGATTGCTATGTGGCGTATTCCATTCTCTTTGCATTACCAGGACAAAAAAAAATGAATAACGAATTTCCATTTGAGAATAAGTATAAGTATTGGAAAATTTAAGGGAATAACAAGCAATATCTCGAAAATGGTTCGCTCAACAACAAAAATGTATATGACATAAATTGTGTATTTTGTGTATTTTGTCTATCTCTTATGGTTTACCAGTTATGCAAACGTCGTTCACAATGAAGAATACTGTTGGAGACATTCCCAGAAAATTCAAGATACACATTTTATTTGTCATGAAAATATTTTAAACATATGATATTTTAATCAAAATCGTTAGAGCCATTTTTGAGAAAATTAAGATTTTCGAAAAATGTTCCATGTAAAGGGTAATCTGGGGTGGGGGGATTTTCTTGAAAACCTTCGTGTCGCATCTCTGGAAGATACTGAACCTAAATACTAAGTTTGGTGTTTATCCGTCTGTTCGTTTCTGAGTTATGCTGTTCCCAGACACAAAGTAAAAAGAACTTCTGTGTTTTAAAGAAATCTGGAAGTTTTTTGTGTAGTGATTTTGTTTAGTATGGTTTATTTTTATACGAAATTCGTTCCGAAAAGGAGAACGCCAAAGGTTATTTGCAGAAAATTTAAACATATGGTATTTTAATCAAAATCGTCAAGGAACTACCTCTGCGGTGGAGTGGTCAGCACTCTGGCTTCTCAACCCAGAGGTCTCGGCTTCGATTCGGGTGGGGCGGGTAATTTTTCATTAATTAGGATTTTTAACTATCGCCTACATAGTCTGGAAGTAAGAATGTAAGAGTAAATGGTTTAATGGAAAGAAATAAGAAAACCAATATTAAGAAAACATTAATTTTAAAGGGCCACATAAATGGACAGAGAGAGGGAATCGGATGTGTTGCACTCACATGATATTCTCTACTCTTGTACAAACTATTTTTACAAACGCTTATACTCCATCTACTCCAACTTATTGCTAATTTTCTTGTAGGTGCAAGCGGAATATGGTAGGTTTTAAGCGATAGTCAAATATTTTAAGAGCTTGGTATAAATATTGGAAAATTCAAACAAATAACAAGGAATACCTCGGAGATGGTTCACTCGACCAAAAAAAAAAAAATAAATAAAGAATAGTTGATTTAACGAGCTCTACATTTTTTGTGCAATAACATTTTGTCTTATTTCTTACGGTTTACCAGTTATGCAAAATTCATTCAGAAGGAAGACGACCTTTTGGGACATTCCCAGAAAATTCAAGTTACACATTTAATTTGCCATGAAAATATCTTAAACATACAATGTTTTAATCAAAACCGTTTGAGCCATCTTTGAGAAAACAAAAATTTTCGAAAAATGTTCCATGTAAAGGGTAATTTGGGGTGGGGGGATTTTCTTGAAAATCTTCATGTCGCATCCTTGGAAGATACTAAATTCAAGTTCTTGTTTTTACAACGCAATTTTTCATTTAATAATACCATACGATATTTAGCACTGGGAAGTGATTAAAGCTACTTGTGTTGTTTAAAAACAAGATTTGATTTACTGATTCGAAACTAGTAATTCCCATTATAAGGTTGGCAGTATCCACTTAAGCTTAATGTAAAGTTGGCCACCCTGAATTCTAAGGAACTGGCATTAAACTGTTTGCCCTAGAGTAAGAATGGCTGCTATATACACGAAAAAGGGAACCTTAAACCGTATGCTTACGTTTTAAATCTCGATACTGAATTTTTGGGTGGAATAGAATGCTTCCTCGACGAACTAGAGACTAAGAAAGTGAAAATTTGTTTTTGTAAGAATAATTTGTAAAAGAGTAATGAATAAATGCTAACAGAGAAAGTTTTGCGATCGCCACGCAAGATGTTACCAGTTGCCAAACCAAGGAAAAATACTGGCAGGTCGGTTCACTAACCCAGGTAGGCTCACGGCTGACTGGACGGAGGAAGGCAGGTAGATAATTGTGGGGTACCCGACATAGCTCCGGGGCAAGCGGTTACAGCGACCAGACAGCATGGCGCTGCGGAAAACTACTGGCATGGGCATACGGGTACTTCCAAGTATTGCAAAGCGTTGGAAACTGATAGCTCTCTGACGTCATGCTCATATGGTGGGTGTGTCCGGAAAACCGCGAACACTTTCCGTCCTGCTGTATGGTGTTACACTGCTGCCCACGATTCACGATGATAATAGAGGAAACGAAATCGCATCTACAATTAAGTACGCATATTTAACACTTTAATACTAGCTGATTTATCCGACGTTGCAATTTTATACTCCAATGATGATTAAATTAATTTCATGTACCCCTCCCCCGTCCTTATTAATTGTACACTCGGTCAAACTAAATCTCTTGCACAGTTATACTTTCTCAAAGTCCCTTCGAGTGAGCGCGCAGTTCACAACCGTCAACTTACGTACACTGCTTTAGCTAACTATAGAGTGATTTATGAAGAACTGACACATTTCTTTCTTTAATTATTCTGGTTACGTAATTCACTCAATGCTCCAGTTTTAACACCAAATTAAGCAGAATTCTCTGTGGTTTCGATTGCCTGTCACTAGATGCAGAGATGTTCATGTTTTATTCGTAATTGTTAGTTTTATTGTCGGCAACTGTTTTTGAGATTTTGTTCTAGTCAACGTGAAAATAGAGTACACATTAAATGAACGACTCTTCCTTGTAAAGCAATACTGGATTACGAATTCAATTACAGCTACTCAAAGGACACACTAGAGTGAATTTGATGTTCAGAATCCTCCCCAAAGAAACACAATACTGGGACTGGTAAACAAATTGGAAACAACTGGATCTCTGGTGAGTGAAAAAGGCAAAACTCGTTCATCTAGACTTCCCACGGTTGTTGACGTAAGAGCACGACTTGATCAATCACCCAAAAAATCATTAAGACGTTGGTCGCAGGAGACAGGGTACAGCTACTCAATGTGTCAGAGAGCTGTGAAAAGTGCAGGCCTAAAGCCGTATAGGATTACGGTTGTCCATCAGTTACAGGAACCAGAAAAGGATAGACGATTGAATTATTGTCGATTTCAGGCGTTCAGTGTGCAAAATCCTGCCATATTGTCCATCACATGGTTCACAGATGAAGCATGGTTCCATTTATCCGGCTATGTGAACTCAAATAACTCACGCTATTGGGCCAGCGAAAATCCACATGTTATTCATGAAGCACCTATGCACGAGTTTGGTGCGCAATATCTGCACAGAGAATAGTGGGACCAATTTTTTTTAAAACAATATGAACACTGCAGAGTACCGACGGATTTTCATGGAGTTTGCTGAGCAACTAGAAGATGTATAGCTGAGTCAAGGATATTTTCAGCAGGACGGCGCTACATGCCATACATCAAACGAATCCATGGCACTAATAGCAAGTTTCTTTGACGACCGGATAATTTCCAAGTACCTGTGGCCACTGAGATATCCGGAATTGACATCGCCGGACTTCTTTCTATGGGGTTACTTAAAAGACAGGGTTTATGCCACACGTCCCCAGACATTGGACGATCTGAAGTACAACATTACACAGGAGATTTAAGCTATTGACAACAGAGTCCTCCAACGTGTGGCCAGTAACATGAAACTACGTGTTGAGTTGTGCCTTATGCAGGATGGAGCACATTTTCAACATTTGCTATACAGGTAAATAATCTCCCAAAATTCCTCTGCATTTCAGGTATAATAAGTTGTCGCTAGCATAAATAGCTTTGAAGCAATTAAAGAAATAAATGTGCCAGTTCTTTATAAATCACCCTATATAATAATCGCCATAATGCACTGATTAAGCTATTACGACTACGTGCTTGGCCTGGCGTAGTGGTTAAGCCACTTAACTTCTACGTAACCAGCTCGAGTTCGATTCTACATACTTGATTGTCATCTTCTAATTTTTATAACTCGTTTTACTGTAATATAGTTAAATAATATTGCTTGTGTTACTTCATTTTACTTACAAATATAATTACAATAATGGTGAAATTTGTGTTATAAAATTAAATTGACTGAGTATGAAACATTCTCCCGACCGATAAATGAATGTTATCGTTGCCATTTAATGGTAATATCCCACTAAAAAATCTGATGTGTTACACTCACATGACTTTCTCTACTCTTGTACAAACTATTTTTACAAACACTTATTCGCCATATGCTTCATGTTAATCGAGATGTTAATCTTATTGCTAATTTTCTTGTAGATGCAAGGGGAATATGGTAGGCTTTAAGCGATAGTCAAATATTTTAAGCGCTGGTTGCTATGTGGCGCATTCCATTCTCTTTGCATGTCCAGGACATAAAAAAAATGAATAACGAAATTGAGAAAAAGTATAAGTACTGGAAAATTTAAGGGAATAACAAGCAATATCTCGCAAACGGTTCACTCAACAAAAGAAATGTATATGACATAAATTGTGTATTTTAACGCGATCTACATTTTTCGTGTAGTAACATTTTGCCTATCTCTTATGGGTTACCAGTCATGAAAAAGTCATTCACTATGAAGAATACTTTTGGAGACATTCCCAGAAGATTCGAGATATACATTTTATTTGTCATGACAATATCTTAAACATATGATATTTTAATCAAAATCGTTAGAGTCGTTTTTGAGAAAATTAAAATTTTCGAAAAATGTTCCATGTAAAGGGTAGTCTGGTGTGGGGGGATTTTGTTGAAAACCTTCGTGTCGCATCTCTGGAATATACTGAACCTAAATACCAAGTTTGGTGTTTATCCGACTGTTCGTTTCTGAGTTATGCTGTTCACAGACAGACACACACACGGACATGTTTCCAAAAATGCTTTTTTTTGATTCAGGGGATCTCAAAACGTGTATTTCCGGTGAAATCTCGGTATCGAATTTGTGGGTGGAATACAATACTTCCCCTACTTACTATACGTAGTAGAGAAAGTAATAAGTGGTAATACTTGCTATGCCATCTATCCACAGACAATGTAAGCATCTAGACTGGACAGCACCCTAACATCATCTGCACGGCACGAAGCAGATCTGGCTACCATGCGCTGGGGTCTCTGTGGGCACGTCACGAAGCGGTATGGCATTTCCAGGGATGAGATCAGAAGGTTAACTGTCCGCCTTTTCTGTCTGAAGGCGGCGGATAGACTGGACGGCACCCTAATGCCATCTGCACGGCATGAAGCAGGTGGTTACAGGGATGAGACCTAGAAGGCTAACTGTCCGCTTTTCTGTGTGAGGGCGGCGGTATACCTACTAGACGGCACCCTAATGCCATCTCCACGGCATGAAGCAGGTGGTTACAGGGATGAGACCTAGAAGGCTAACTGTCCGCTTTTCTGTGTGAGGGCGGCGGTTATACTGGACGGCACCCTAATGCCATCTGCACTGCATGAAGCAGGTGGTTACAGGGATGAGACCTAGAAGGCTAACTGTCCGTCTTTCTGTGTGAGGGCGGCGGTTATACTGGACGGCATGAAGCAGGTGGTTACAGGGATGAGACCTAGAAGGCTAACTGTCCATCACATATCGTTCTAAGAGTTGCAGTAACAGATCCGTCGCGATATGACCAAGGAGTTAAAGCGACGTAAAATAGAGTAATAATAATAATAATACTTCCCCTACTTGCTATACGTAGTAGGGAAACCAAAAATATCGATTCACTGACTTCTAATGCTAGTAATTTTCTCTTTTTATACAACTATTTAGCACACCCTGCTAAAGAACGTGATTACGCCATAAGTACAAAGCAAATAAAGCAAAACTGTTTAAATGAGATTTATTAAAATATTTTGCACTGGTATAGCACGCGTATCGTAGCATCACAAACACATCCGAATCTCTTTTCGTTTTTCTGTGTCTTAATTACTAAATCGTGATCACCTGCATACATATTGCTTGGCATGAAATATCCGCGGCATTTGTGTTATTTTACATGCACATTCTTTGGAGTAACAAAAACCAGTTTCTACTTCATTGCAATCTATCTAAAAGTCAAGGCCTTCTTAGTAAGCATGTTCTTTTATAACTCCAGTGTGTTTGTAATTTAATACAAGGACTTTTTAAAATATTTTTAGTCTTTTAGCGATTTATGAAATGAAATTATATGGTCTGGATGCTCGGTAAAATAGGGTAGTTATAAATCAAAAGTTGTGTAGACATAATCGTGTTTTGAGGTATTTGGGAAGGGATAGAACCAGTTTTTATTTTGCCCATTTTACCGTTTTGGGATATAGCTGCCAGGTTGAGTTATACATGCTAATTTTACTTCTTCAATATGACTTTTTCTAACCACTTTTCTACAAATTATTCATAGAAAAGCTTATTCTTCTGAATATCTACTTATTATTAATCGAGATAAAGTTCCATTACACATTTACTTATTGATTGTAGGTATAACAAGGCTAAAGCGCTAAGTCTGATTTTTAAAAAGCGGATGGTTACGTGATGGCTTTAAAATTTTATGTTCCTTACACATTCACGAGAAAAAAACGAATATGACTTTCCACTTGAAAAGAGCATGATTTATGAAGAACTGACACATTTCTTTCTTTAATTACTGGCCACTCGTTGCAGGACTCTGTTGTCAATAGCTTGAATCTCCTGTGTAATGTGCTTCAGATCGTCCAATGTCTGGGGACGTGTGGCATAAACCCTGTATTTTAAGTAACCCCATAGAAAGAAGTCCGGCAATATCAAATCCGGAGTTCTCGGTGGCCACAGGTTCTTGGAAATTATCCGGTCGTCAAAGAAACTTGCAATTAGTGCCATGGATTCATTTGATGTATGGCATGTAGCGCCGTCCTGCTGAAAATATCCTTGACTCAGCTCTACATCGTCTAGTTGCTCAGCAAACTCCATGAAAATCCGTCAGTACTGGTCCCAATATTCTCTCTGCGGATATTGCGCACCAAACTCCGATTTTAATCCGGTGCATAGTGCTTCATGAATAACAGGTGGATTTTCGCTGGCCCGATAGCGTGAGTTATTTGAATTCATATAAATGGAACCATTCTTCATTTGTGAACCATGTGATGGACAATATGGCAGGATTTTTCACAATGAACGCCTGAAACCAACGACAATAATTCAATCGTCTATCCTTATCTGGTTCCTGTAACTGATGGACAACCGTAATCCTATACGGCTTTAGGCTTGCACTTTTCACAGCTCTCTGACGCATTGAGTAGCTGTACCCTGTCTCCTGCGACAAACGTCTTTTTGATTCTTTGGGTGACTGATGCAGTCATGCTCTTACGTCAACAATAACCGTGGGAAGTCTAGATGAACGAGTTTTGCCTTTTTCATTCACCAGAGATCCAGTTGTTTCCAATTTGTTTACCAGTCGCAGTATTGTGTTTCTTTGGGGAGGATTCCGAACACCAAATTCTCTCTGGTATGCCCTTTGAGAAGCTGTAATTGAATTCGTAATCCACTATTCGTTTACAAAGAAGAGTCGTTCATTTAATGTGTACTCCGTTTTCACGTCGACTAGAACAAAATGTCAAAAACAGTTGCCGACAATAAAACTAACAATTACGAATAAAACATGAACATCTGCGCATCTAGTGACAGGCAATCGAAACTCCAGAACATTCTGCTTATGTTGGTGCTAAAATTGGGGCAGTGGGTGAATTTTGAACAGAATAATTAAAGAAAGAAATGTATCAGTTCTTCATGAATCACCCTATAGTTCAATATAATAGTTAAAAACTGCCAGTATGTTAAATAACATTGTTTTATTGTTAAACATTTATTTTATAAAAATAAAAAGGTATATAGCTTCTGTTATGTATTTAATTACTATTTGAATAATAATTCCAATTAAGAAGTACAGAGGTAATGTCGCAGAGTTGTGGTTGCTAAGTGACTTGACCACTAACACCACACCTGTTGAACGTGAGCAACAACAATGATAGTGGATCCAAAAGCACGTGACTAGCATGATAATGTGAAAGTTCATACAATGGAAAAGAGGACAGACAGGTCGTGCCTGACAATTGCTCTTGTCACCTATAGGGGGAGTATCGCGTACCACTTGTGCATCTAAAGTACAACTAAATGTGTTTCTCATGTCTACCAGACTTGGTGCTAGAACACGGGCGATTTGCTTGAATTTGACAGTGCAGTCAATCATAAGTAGCATTAACTGTCTTTTTTTTTTAAAAAAAATACTCAGATACGGGGGCTGTCCCAGAAGTACCCGACCCAACAAAGAAAACACAAACATTTTGGGAAAAAAAACTTTATTTCTCTACATAGTTTCCTTTCAGCTCGATACACTTTTCCCAGCGATGTTCAATAGCTTCGATACCCTGTTTATAGTGAGAAACGTCGAGTTCTGCAAAATAGCCATCAACCTCAAACTCCACCGCTTCATTGTTGGCAATCTTTTACCACCAAGCTATTTCTTCAATTTTGGAAACAGAAAATAATCAGATAGGGCTAAATCTGGCAATTAGGGTGCATGAGGAAGTAATTTGAACTTCAACTTATTGATTTCGGCCATGGCCACAATGGATGTGTGAACTGGTGCACTGTCTTAAAACACAAGTTTCTTTTTCGCTAAATGCGGCCGTTTTAGATTGATTTCATCATTCAAACGCTGCAATAAGTTTGCATAATACTCGCTATTGACTGCCTTTCCTTTTTGAAGATAATCAATGAAAATTATCCCACGTACATCCCAAAAAACTGACGCTATGACCTTGCCTGCAGATGGAACTGTCTTCGCCTTTGGAGCTGATACTCCCCTTTCAATCCAATGTGTTGACTGTTCCTTCGTCTCAGGTGTAAAATGATGGACTCATGTTTCATCCATGGTTGTGAATCGACGCAAAAACTCGGCTTTATTGCAGCGAAACAACGCCAAACACTCGACAGAAGCATCCTCACGACGCTGTTTTTATTCTATTGTGAGTAAACGGGCGCCCATCTTCTGCATAGCTTTCTCATGTCCAAAGTTTCAGTCAGTGTGCAATGTACAACGCTTTTTAAAAAGCCTACAATGTCTGCTAGCTCGCGCACTTTCAGTCGACGGTCATGCAATACCATTTTGTGGATTTTCCTCACAATTTCTGGCGTGGTCGACCACTACGATGTTCATCTTGGCAGCTCGCTTAAACTCTGTCACCCAATATTTTACTGTTGTAAACGAAGGAGCAGACTCCCCCTCCCCGAGTAGAATCTAGCTCAGCTTTAATTTTAGTTGGATTAAGACCTTTCAAATTAAAGTATTGTGTCACATAACGATGGCCAGTTTAATCCATACTTACAAATTCGCTGAGAGAGTTCACTATTGATGGCTGCCAAACAATTACTAAACAACGTAGCATCTTCAAACTTAAGCTTTATAAGGGTGGTACTTTCTACCATAGTCATTTGTTTGAAATAACAACCGCTATCTATACTCAGGTTGGAAACTTCTGGGACTGCGCTCGTACTCAAATTTAAAATTTTTAAAGGGAAATTTTACAAAACAGCGATTATTGTACTGATCGATAACAACTTTAAATGGCAACATATTTTACATCCTTTCTGAAAGATAGTTATGGTATGGGAATAAATTAATTGTCGGCTTATTTTACGATTTCCTGCACAATTTACACAACTACCATAACAAATGATTTTATAATTATTTAATAAGATGTTTCAAGTAGTCCCCATTTAAAATCTGGCAATGGCTAAGTCGAAGCGTGAATTCTTATTGAACATTTTCAATCACTGCTGGTGGTGTATCTCTGTATTCTCTCCTTATGCTCATTTTTAACTCTTCTATATTGGCAGGCTTTGTTTCATACACTCTACGTTTCGAATATCACCATATAAAGTAATCAAGCAGAGAGAGATCTGTTCTCATAGCAACCAAACCTATTGTATGAGAAAAGGCCTTAAAAGCGATAACTTACAGACTTTATATTGGGAAGTCAGAGGGAAGATGATGCAGATCAATTAATCCCCAGTGCCATTGGTGAACAACAACAATGGTTTAATAACAAGTAGTTGAAAGGATAAGGTTTTGCAAGAATATTTGCAGAAGAATGAGTAGAGAAAGGAGTGTGAGAGACATCAAATTCTTCTGATTCTATTCCTCTACAGTTACAAATACATCAGCGTGTCCGTCAGCATTATATTCATCCTGAAAGACGCTGGTATGGCACATACTGAATTTATTGGAAGCAACACAACCCGTTCGCAGCCCAAGGACTGGTTTAATTGTGTACTTGACAGGGCACGTGATGGAAACGTGCAGAGAACTCTCCACACCAAAAGCTGTTACATCACCCCTCTCAGTAACAACAAAACTTTCTGTTTTATTCATTTCGAATACATTACTGAGCATGCAGAAAGGACAAAGGGTTAGGGTATGGGCAAAGCAAGCAAATCAACGGCTGTCATGCAGAATCAAAAGACTTTTAAATACATACCCTGAAGCAGTATTTCATTGCTTATAATATAATTTAGATTCTGAGAGAGGCTAACTGCGGATTTCCGTGAATTCGGAAGGGGTAAGTCAAGCTCTTGGACACCCTTGGCAAGGTCATCATCCGCTATACAAAAGAGAGCCAAGCCCTGTATAGCGTCTACTGTCTGGGTTCGAGTCTAAATGTAAACCTCGTAGCGCGTGGGTAAAAATTTGTATAAATTGGAGAGAAATGCGATTATCCCGCCCCTGATTCTGTACGGCTGCGAGGTCTGGGGATCGGCGGCAGCGACCACCATCCGCAGGCTACAAACCGTCCAGAACAGGGCGCTTCGGATGATCTATGATACCGGGCGTAGATTCCCATCACATATCCTACACACCCATTCCGGTCTCCCATACATCGTGGACGTGTTGCGGGAGAGAACTCGTACCATGTGCACGAAACTCACCTACCACACCAACCAGCTGGTGAACTCTTTGGGCCGCTACGACCACAAGGCGCCAAGGCGGAGAAAGAGCTACCGGTTGCCGAAGGACGGCTTGGGCCCCCGAGGCTGAAGTCTGCCGATCCCTCATCTCACAAACTTCCCCAAGTTAAGCAGCATTGGGCCCGGTCGCTAGCTGGATGAGTGACCATCTAGCAGCAACCCGCCCTGCCGCCAACTTGAGTACCCCCCATCCCATTACCTAGCATTCCCAACTTGCTTTGCTGCCATGCCAGCCTGCTTAACTTGACGACCACACAAGCGGTCGCCCAAGTTAAGCAGCATTGGGCTTGGTCACCACATGGTCGCTAGTCCGCCCATGAGGGAACACCGAGACCCAGCCAATGGTAGTGCACAAAGCTAAACCCCGCCCATGACAGATTAACAAACATCAAAAGCTTGTGAATATTCTTTTAACCTCCTCTATCGCACAGGTAAAGCCGCATACGCGGCTAGGTACTGTGGAGATTACATTCCGCCCAGGTAAACCTGGGCGACCTGTTCTCGATTGATGGATTGCTGGAGCTCGTTCTCTAGTATTTTGTTGACTTCGGCAAGTATACATATATCCACCGACGCTCCCACTAGCACGTGTTCGAGATGCCAGTATAAGTTAAAGATAGTAATATTCCGGGAGCATTTAAATATTTTAAATATCGCCGTGATAATTGGGAGCGAGTTTTGCTTTTATTTAGTGAACGGGAAAATAAGTTTACGCCGCTATTCCCGTAAAGCCCTCAGTTAGCCTTTGCTCCGAGAACATTCTTGCCTGTAAA
This sequence comes from Deroplatys truncata, assembly GCA_030765065.1. Taxonomy (NCBI): domain Eukaryota; kingdom Metazoa; phylum Arthropoda; class Insecta; order Mantodea; family Mantidae; genus Deroplatys; species Deroplatys truncata. The sequence goes on along the minus strand of CM060975.1, from coordinate 297,172,063 downwards.
TGGAGTATCAATAAACTATAAATCAACGCCAATCGTAGTTTTCATTCCAACGTGGTAAACCTAGTTACCCTGCAGATAAGAGCTACTCATTGGGCATCTGAGCAAGACAGCCTCAACCCAAAAAGACCCAACCGCAATTACATACACCTAAATATCCTTAAAGAGTAATTTAGAATTCTGGTAGACATTTATATTTTCTAAAAATGGATTAAACAATTTTGATTAAAGTGCTATATATTCAAGATATTTACATGTCATATGTATATGTTGATTTTTCTGGGAATAGCCTGTGAAGACCTCTTCGTTATGAATAAATTTGTATAATTCTATATAAATAGTAAACCTCAAGAGTCAGACAAAAATGTACTACCTATACAAAGGCAGTATAACTCTTTAATACACATTTATTTTAAATATTTTCTGTGTCATTAGCCATTTCCGAAATACTCGTTATCGTTCACTTGAATTTGTCAATATTTTTGTCATTTTCAAAGTACTGTCGCTTTTTTCTCGCGATATTTTGGAAGGAGTACGGAATTTCTGGGCCAGTATAAGCGACCAGGTTTTAAACATCTGAATATTGATTCGCTTTCCTCTTCCCTCTTCAACCTACAACGAAATACGTAAAGAAACTATTTCTGCAAAGGATAGTTTGTAAAAGAGTGAGTAGAGAGCGTCGTGTGGACGCAACATTTCTTCTTTAACGATTACCCTCTCTTTGTAGGACTTACAAGCCAGTGCCTTAGGTCAGTAGCCCGTCAAGAAGCAAGCAAACTCTGGATCACAGCATATCCAGGATGGGTGATCAGCTTAATGCCTGGTATGGCGGTGAAGAAGGAGGAAATGTAGTGATGAAAGAGATGATAGGAAAATTTGTGGATCAAATTGTCCAATACAGCATTCACCTACCGACCGAGGACGAAAAAAACCCTTCGATCAGATTAGTCCGCCCCGGGGATCGAACCCGGAACCTCCCAAATGCGAGCCACAGACCGCCTGAGCCATCCCGCTCGAAGAATGCGAAACATTGAATTTTTACTTTCTCTACTACGTATAGTAAGAACGGGAAGTATTGTATTCCACCCAAAAATTCGATACCGAGATTTCACCGGAAATATATGTTTTCAGGCCCCCTGAATCCAAAAAAAAAAAACATTTTTGGAAACATGTCCGTGGTGTGTGTGTCTGTGTGTGTGTGTGTGTGTGTGTGTGTGTGTGTGTCTGCGAACAGCATAACTCAGAAACGAACAGTCGCATAAACACCAAACTTGGTATTTAGGTTCAGTATCTTCCAGAGATGCGACACGAAGGTTTTCAAGAAAATCCCCCACCCCAGATAACGCCTTACAGGGAACGTTTTTCGAAAATTTTAATTTTTTCAAAAAATGGCTCTAACGATTTTGACTAAAATATCATATGTTTAAGATATTTTCATGACAAATAAAATGTATATCTTGAATTTTCTGGGAATGTCTCCAAAAGTATTCTTCATTGTGAATGACTTTTGCATAACTGGTAAACCATAAGAGATAGACAAAATTTTACTACACAAAAAATGTAGATCGCGTTAAAATACACAATTTATGTCATATACATTTTTTGTTGTTGAGTGAACCATTTTCGAGATATTGCTTGTTATTCCCTTAAATTTTTCAATACTTATTTTCTCAAATGGAAATTCGTTATTCAGTTTTTTTGTCCTGGTAATGCAAAGAGTATGGAATACTCCACATAGCAACCACCTCTTAAAATATTTGACTATCGCTTAAAGCCTACCAATTCCCATTGCATCTACAAGAAAATTAGCAATAAGATTAACATCTCGATTAACATGAAGTAGATGGAGAATAAGCGTTTGTAAAAATAGTTTGTACAAGAGTAGAGAAAGTCATGTGAGTGTAACACATCAGATTTTTTTAAAGTATTTTTGTTTGTTAACGGCGCTGTCAATTACCAGGATAATATCAGACCGCGGTATGCCAGAATTTCGTCCCACAGGAGTTCCTTTACATGCTAGCAAATTTACTAACATGAGACTGTCGCTTTTAAGCACACTAAAACACCATCGGTCTGGGCCGGGTTTGAACCCGCCACAGCCTAACACCCTGATCTATAGTAATAGAAAATCTTAAAACACTGCATTGTAGTTTCAATGACAGATTCAATAAAAGCATCTCAATTTGTTAAAACATGTGCTCCATGAATCTATAAACACAGCAGATATAGCTGAAATGCAAGTTTATCGCTGTAGAGACGAGTTAACGTGAAACCTGAAATTTCTAATAAAGGATAGAGATCATTGGTAGATGTGGTGAAATGTTCTCGGCACAGATAAAAAAATCTGATGTGTTACACTCACACGACTTTCTCTACTCTTGTACAATCTATTTTTACAAACGCCTATTCTCCATATGCTTCATGTTAATCCAGATATCGAGATGTCAATCTTATTTGTAATTTTCTTGTAGATGCAAGGGGAATATGGTAGCTTTTAAGCGATAGTCAAATATTTTAACGCTGGTTGCTATGTGGCGCATTCCATTCTCTTTGCATGTCCAGGACATAAAAAAATGAATAACGAATTTGAGAAAAAGTATAAGTATTGGAAAATTTAAGGGAATAACAAGCAATATCTCGAAAACGGTTCACTCAACAAAAGAAATGTATATGACATAAGTTGTGTATTTTAACGAGATCTACATTTTTTGTGTAGTAAAATTTTGTCTATCTCTTATGGTTTACCAGTTATGCAAAAGTCGTTCACAATGAAGAATACCTTTGGAGACATTCCCAGGAAATTCAAGATATACATTTCATTTCTCATGACATTATCTTAAACATATGATATTTTAATCAAAATCGTTAGAGCTATTTTTGAGAAAATTAAAATTTTCGAAAAATGTTCCATGTAAAGGGTAGTCTGGGGTGGGGGGATTTTCTTGAAAACCTTCGTGTCGCATCTCTGGAAGATACTGAACCTAAATACCAAGTTTGGTGTTTATCCGACTGTTCGTTTTTGAGTTATGCTGTTCACAGACACACACACACACACACACAGACACACACACACACACAGACACACACACGGACATGTTTCCAAAAATGCTTTTTTTGGATTCAGGAGGTTTCAAAACATGTATTTCCGGTGAAATCTCGGTATCGAATTTTTGGGTGGAATGCAATACTTCCCCTACTTACTATACGTAGTAGAGAAAGTAAAAATATTTGTAAAATAAACGAGAAGAAACAGGACATTGCATAGACAAGAACTGGAGAGTAGAAGTTAAAAGGTTTATACAACACACTTTGGGTGTTCATAAAACTGCTCCATAATAGGATTATGAACAAATTTATATAACTTTAGCCGTTCCCAACAATAATGATAACAAATAATAATTAATACAACAGTGCATAAGTTGTCTGACGAAAGAAAGGGTTGTTTTTGTGGATGTATGTTGTTTGTGCACATAATTAAGTGCAATACTTTACAGCAAGAACGAAGTAATGTGTAAATTAAATTGTAGTCGAAAGTATGGATGGTCTGGAACAACCAGGAGAAGTTGCCGCGGTCGTGCACGTAACCTACTTCTGGCGTGCTGCTACCATCCAGTGGCATTAACGTAAAATTGTAGTGATAGCATCGAAACACAGCGTGGGAGAAGTTTCGTGCACGTCTTCAAGTGTGCACGATGAAACGGCAACTCTAGGCCGAGCCCAAGCTATAGAATTATTAATAATTTGAGTAATTACTTTTTAGTGAAATTAAATTATGCTATGTACAACTATTTTTTCTTTTAATGCCTGTGTAGCTTAAGAAGGGTGATTTAATGATATGTTTGTATTTAGGTTACTAATATTAGAGGAGTAACAAATTGTTTAATGTAAATAATTTAAGTGCTATATTAAAATACTGTCCACAACGAGATATCTTAGATGCAGGAAAAGTGTCTCCGAAGGCAACAAGTGATTTTACGATGTCTCTCTGGTAGCAAAAGTATTGTTCGTACAGCGAGGGTGTAGAGCCATTGTCCTTTTGTACGGTAATTCGCCGTGACCGGAGTGAGTGAGACAACAAGCTTAACGGTAAAATTAGGGAAAGCCGCGATTTCATGTTAAAATTGAGCAAGAGGGGGTGGAATAGTACCAATGAGATCCAAGTAAATCGATATGAAATAGTGAGACGCGTTGAGTGGCGCTAAAAATGTACCAATAGGAAATTAAATAGCCTAAGAAGCCCGCGACCATAAATAGATCTACTAAGACCAAAGATCAAGGAGTTATTTGGAAACTACAGGCAGAGAAGGATGCTGCCGGATACTTAATAGATGTCGCTCCAAAAGTTAGTGAATTAAGACAGGTTTCGCTACAAACATAAGAATGGCTACAAGTAAAGAGATTTATTAAATATATAAACGTCGCGTCATATCAGCGCCGTGTTTCAACAACAGTGGACAGTGTTTTAACGGCGACAATATCAGTGTTGTGAGCTACTAGAAGTAACAAAATAAAGAAAACAGTGGTGTCGTCTTTTTGTAACTGAAGCACGTCTATTTTCTCTCCGTTACCACACTCGAGATCTATGTTTCCTTTACTGAGGAAAAGTCCCTGCTCTTACATATTTCAGTAATTACTTCAGCTAGCCGGGGATAGAAATGCAGAGAAGCAGCCCATGTCGAACATCCGGAGTCTACGCGGAGGCTGCAGAAAGGTAAGCCACGAGCATTACGAACTAGAACAACTTCGGACAGGAGGCTACCGCCGCCACGACCCGTATGTACTTGGCCCATAAGGTATTTACGTCATACCACTTGAGAAAGCGCAAAAGCTCCTTAAAACGTGCAAATTACCGCATACACGCTACGTTAAATAGCATTAAAAGAAAAATAACAAATAAATCCGCGAGGTTAGGGTTTTCATGTGCTCTTATACGGCAGCCTCCATTGGTGATGTCTAGTGTGTGAACGGGAGGAAGAACTAGAGCACATAATGTTTGATTATATAGGAAAAAAAACATCGAGGGAGAACTTATTAATCACAAGTGGTTTGAAAACCACAGATCAATTTTAAGCAGAATATTTAAAGAAGGAATCAAGTAGTGGACATGTACTGTGAAGAGAGAGTTTTTTCTTAGCACTTTAGCAAATAAACAATTAAAAAGGAAATAAAGCCACGTTTCAGTTGTATATTAATGTTGCCTACTCTTCTTTATCATGATCATCATCATTGCTGATGTAGCAGTTATACCACTTGTAGCAGTTGTCTCTCAGAGGGGTGCCAAAGATGAATTAGCATAAGGCCTCGCAGGTCTCAGCACCGCAGCTGTTGTCATTCTCAGCAGAGGACTATGTTGAGGACTGTAGCAATATTTCCGCCGATTAAGAACACATAAAAAGGAACTCTATAATAATTATATTTTAGGAATTATTAATAATTAATTAATATTCAATTTAATAAATTTCCATAATTTTAAAGCCATAAGATTAAAAATTGTATCAATCGAAAGCCCTTCATAAGCTGTAAATATGTTTTAAGTTTCCATAATATTGTAAAATAAATAAAGGCGTAATTGCTTGAGAAAAACTGCAAGATTTAGGCAAGAATAAGGGTAGCTTCGTTTTAGACTGTCCATTATGTTTTCCGAGCGTGGGGCCATAAAAATCGAAACCCTCTTTTGTATTTCGTGGGTGCGAGACAAGTTTTCAAGCAAACAGACGCTATGAGGCAACGGACATTTCTTACAGTTAAGCTTTGAATTTTCAACCAGGGAACCAATAAACGTAGAGAATAAGCGCTAGAACCAATAGAAACATAGGAATACGCAGTGACATGTATAAAATTTGGTGGATAGCAGTCGTTGCGAGCGTGGTTTTGGGACAGTCCAGGACAGTCTGTCATGATTCTCCGGTAAGGAAACACGCATCACGTTGAGTTAAAAAAAAAAAAGGATAAAAGTTCCCAAAATTTACGAAGTGCCGCACCACAATGCAATCATAAACTAATTCGTGGGGAATAGTTATATAGAGTGCTAGATTGTCGTTGAAATTATTTTATCTAAGATAATGAATAACTTAACACGCCGCAAGTGATGAATTCAAGTTTGTGGGAATCAAAAGAACGGTGATATAGCGCCTTAAATAATAAATAATTAACCGGAGCAAAACGTTAGTGGACCAAAGGTGAAAATATTCTTATATAAGAACCGTACGGGGTAGAAAAGGAACAAGAATCTTGCAGGTTTTCTGGCAGGAATACGCGTTTTAGTGAGGAAGTGAAAACGTTTTCTTCAAGAATAATATCCTAGTGTCACCCTCCCGCAATCCTACCCTGACAATAACAGTAGGGAATTTCAGACCGACTCGCCGACAGTTGACCCTGAGACGCTTCCTGACTGATATCGGCGATCTCGCGTCCTGAAGACTTCACCCTACAACGACGCAGAGGTAAGAGTAACACAACAAAGTAGCGGCAAAACGCTACAGGACTCAGTAACAAAGAAAACTGAGGTATATGGAACATTATTGGTTCGCAGAAAATCGGCGTATGGGCTGGAAAATCGCAATAGCGTTTTTTTTGGGGGGGGAGGCAGTTCTGTGAATTCGACGCCTTACACATTTATTACTCAGCTATCTCATGAAGTGTCTGTAAATCAAGGCGTCCGACAAAGATGCAGTTTGTCACCCACTATTTTTAAATGTATATTGACGATGTAATTAGAACCTGGAAAAGTTGTTGCAGGTCCTGATTTTAAAATATCATGTGACAGATACTTGAATGTACTTCTATTTGCTGGCAATGTGGTTATTATACAAGATAATGAATTTGTCCTACAATATTCAGTATTTATACTCCACCAGATCTGCGAGGAATATAATAGAAAAACATACACAAAGGAAACAGTTGTATTTCGAGGCAAGGAACCGATAAGGACAAAAATAATGAATAATAAAATCTTAGAACAAGTGAGCCATTTCAGTTATTTAGGAAATTATGTTAGCTATGACAAACAGAGTGATATTGATATTAAAATAGGACATTTCAAAGGATTTGGGGACTATTAATCTTACTCTCAGAAATAAAGTAAGAAGACAAAGTTGAAGTTGTATAAGAGATGCTGTACGTGTGTTATCCTATTGAATTATGGAGAACAAAAAGCAACAAAGGAAAATACAGGCATCACAAATGAAATTCTTAAGAGGGGTTAAAAAGTGCTCCATACTTGATCACATAACAAATCAAGACAGACGTTAAGAATTTAACCTTTTTTATTATTAATGATAAATTGAGAAATTACAAGCGAAAATGGAAAGAGTATGTAGAAAGAATGGACAACTCAACATAGACAAAACAGATAATGGTATATAAGGCCGATAGGAAGAAGATCCTTGGGAGGAGCTAGGGTTATTCTGTAACTTCGCAGTTAAGAGGGGACTACAATTATTTGTTAAGCTTAAAGAACTGCTCTTAACAAATGTGCCGCTATTTGGCATTCTGCAACTTGTTATCACGGTTTGTTGGAGATATTAATCTAAAATTCGTGGACTCTGTAATAGTGTTTTGTTTCACACTGTCACCAGCGCCGGAATACCGACAAACTAGTGCTTTTGTTACTTTTATTTTCCAAGATGGAGACACAGCGTGCTGTGAAAACGTCACACGAAAAATATAAAATATGTGTGAATTAATAAAATTCACACTGCTTGCTTAGAATAGCAAAACTTGATGCTTCTTGTGACCCCCAAAGAATTAGAATTGTTCATGGGTAAAATTCGACAAGCTGTTCAACGGTTCTGTAAAATGAGTTTAATTTTAGGTTAGGACAGACAGACAAAAGAATTAGCAGCACGGTTTTGATGCAAGTTTCATTAATTTATATTAACCCGTAATTATTGCTTAATTTTCTTCATGGTTTTTGGCTTTTAATTATACTTTTTAAGAATACAAGTTGTCACGCAGATTCTTCTGAAATTTTAATGTATACCATAATAATCAGATATATTATTTTAGGTATTCGTTAAGTGGAAGATCGTATGAAAAGAAAGGTTAGTTACACTAGTTGTATTATCTGGGGGAAAGTTACAGGTACAAGTATTTTATTTAGGATTATTTTTCATGTGCAAATTTATGAAGTATAAATTATTATTGTATTACCCAAATGACTGCCTTCTGTTATGTTCTTCCTCGCGCAGGAGCTTCAATATAAATTAAATGTTCTATGGTTACGAGAAACTGGTAAATAGCTTTCTCTTAGCCACTTCTTTTAGCTAACTGGAAATTATCTTAAAATAATTCTGGGAAAGAAAAGATATCGCTGTAATATTCTAAAACTCTCAGAAAAGCTCAGTTCCTAATCTTAACCTAAAAATGAGGGAAATATACTCGTGAACCTAAAATTCTTAAATTAATAACTTAGCTTTTTTTAAGATCGAGGTTACACAACATTTATTTTCCTATTAATGCCTCTCTTAAAAGTTATGTTGGGAGCATCATTTACCAATACTGTCACACGGAAGACCGCTTACTCAAGCGTAATCCATAATATTTATATTTTATGCTAAAACTAATAAATAAACATTAAAATGTCAAACTTCTATCACGTATCTTACATCAGCATTAAAACGACGTCGATGTGAATCTGTTGCGTAACAAACGCACTAGCTAGACGGTCGGGGTTTGTTGCGATCAACAACCAAATCTTTATTCTTAACAATTTTGTTTTATTACGAAGTTGAAGAGTGTCAAACAATTGACTAGCGGCTTTAACAATTTGTTATGCCTTAACAAAACGTTACAGAATAGCCTGTATACCTCGGAGTGTAGAAAAAAAGGTTAACAAAGACGAAACTGGGCGCTGTTTCTTCAACAGAACAATAGGATAGGTATAGGACACACGCAGGGGGACAACTCGCGCAACGCGACCTGCATAAATCTATTGTGGCTACCACCCCCCAACAAGTAGACAGGCCATAGAGACGCACGGATGTTCCTACAATTCCGGCTCGAAGACACGGAGCTGCCCAGAGTGGGCGATGAACGACCCATACAACCGGACAGCCCTCTGGTATCCACTCTTTCCTTGGAGCAAGCAACTGCACAAGCAACGCCTCACACTGCGAAACCTGAAACGACACTTGAAACATGAGAAGAAACGGAATGAAAGGAAATTTTAGAAGAGAAATCACACCAGCATTCGCCTACCGACCAGGGAAAACCACGAAGGACCCAAGTTTCACGCGTTATCACGGAGCCAATTCGCTCGGCCCAACAGGACAATACTACAGCACATACGTCAAACCAAATTGCTTCAACTTTTAACTTAGATTTTACAGAGGGGATAGCAAGGGTTTCGTAATTATCGACGGGAATATATAAATAATTAAATAAAGAGATAGCAGTAAGATAAAAAAATAATTGCAATAAATAGTTTCCGTATATTAAATCAATGTATAATGTAATAAATTTGAGTTGAAAGATTTGTCCGGAAAGAAGAAGGTAATTAGCGAGTCAATCTAACTTAAGTTAGTAACAGCCGAGGATAGAACACTTCAGCTTAAAGATTCAGGAAGGGAGTTTAGAGTTAAGTTCAGTATGTTTTGACAGTCACACAGGCAGAAATTCTGCAAAAGAGAAAGGTGGATGCAGTTCTCAGAATTAGGAAAGGTACCTAGTACCTAGCACACGTAGGATTTTAAGTATTGGTCCGGTGAGAAATAATGTTGGTGGGGAGTAATAATGTAGGCGGAGCTTAAGAAATTGGCGTTCATTTTAAATCAGAGTTATTCTCTGGTACCGGCACTGGTGCTGTAGGCCTCTGAGAGAGCGTTTGCGAAGTGTTATGCTATCCGGTGGGGTGCGGGGGGGGGGAGCAGTACCACGTGGCATCTCACAATGATGTCATAAATACATCTACTACCTACATTAAAAACATCGCAACGTTAGTATTCCAGCGTGTATTGGAGTAGTGTATAAGTGTTTTCTAAGGATTTATTAAGTAATTTACAGTGCGCAATAAGAAAGGAAGTACAAAGTAGTACAAAGTAATCTCTGTTGAATCTTCAATTGTACTCAGCATAGCTAGCACAAGAGCGTAAAGGACTTAAGCCTTGGTGATATGTTGAAAGCAGGCCGTAATCTTTCTCAGATAGCGCTAGAGTTGTTGATGTCAACACATTCCTTACAGCCACATTCTCGTCACAGGAACACAGTACTTGCATTCGCTCGTGCACACACTTGTGCATGCATTCAACACTCTGGATACCTTGACTATTTGTGTGAATTTTAAGCCCCAGTGACGCGCTCGCGTGATTAAGATTTAGCGACTATTGCGAGGGGTTTAACCGGTAAACATTTTACCGATTCACGGCAAGTTACGCTTCTAGTTTCTTTTACTGCAGAAACAGCTGTTCCAAGCTCTAAAACTGATACTGCATAAGCTAGCGGGTATAATTATTCAATTATTACAATTTCTCTTGCTACAATTCAGAGTCAGTCTATTTCTTTTACCTTCAAAGGTCAGCAGCTCAAGTACAATAGCTCAAGTATTAGATCACATTAAAATTTTCAGTCAATTTAAACTGGTGCTATCCTTTCACAATACACTCACGCATACCCTGAGAAAGTGCTCACATGTCTACCACTGCAGCAGCTGGGGTTGATATAACGACATCAGAAGCGGGTAGCGTAGCGGTTATCAAAATTGACGTCCATCATACTGCTTCAAACCGGCGGCCATCGCGGGACTGGAATCTTCCCTGCTTCAGAAATTACTAAAGAACTCTAGTCACAAAGCACCCCCCCCCCAATTTCACTCCGCCGGATTATTGGGGGAAAATCTGCGGCATATAAAATAATCCAACCAGCTACACACAATAATTAAGGAAAATCTTCGACAAGTGTAAGCGAATTGTACTACACCATACAATAACAAGGACAACACTTTCAGTAGTGCTATGATTGGGGTGAATACAAAATTTCTCCACCCTAAATATTTCTTTACAATTATAATTCTCGTTATTTTTTATTTTATAAAACATATCTCCAAGTATAACGATTTTTAATAAAATATCACTGTTATTTCAATTTTTACACGTTTTGAGCAATACACTTTGGGATGCTAAGTGGTCGTTTTGTTTTTCACGAGTTCATATACAATACTATGTATGAATTGTCTCAATCTGTAAGACGTGTTCGTAACATTATCTCCTGGAAAACTATGAACATTAATCACGTTGTTTATGAAGCAGATAAAAAGTCAACTGTAATATGTATCAACTGGTAACATGTAACGACAGTAATATTAATATTACACATCAGAATTTTCACCACTTAAGGGTAGCCATAGCTGAAATTTGGTGAAGATTTTAAAAAAAAAATCTGATGTGTTACACTCACATGACTTTCTCTACTCTTGTACAATCTAATTTTACAAACGCCTATTCTCCATATGCTTCATGTTAATCGAGATATCGAGATGTCAATCTTATTGGTAATTTTCTTGTAGATGCAAGGGGAATATGGTAGCTTTTAAGCGATAGTCAAATATTTTAACGCTGGTTGCTATGTGGCGAATTCCATTCTCTTTGCATGTTCAGGACATAAAAAAAATGAATAACGAATTTGAGAAAAAGTATAAGTATTGGAAAATTTAAGGAAATAACAAGCAATATCTCGAAAACGGTTCACTCAATAAAAGAAACGTATATGACATAAGTTGTGTATTTTAACGCGATCTACATTTTTTGTGTAGTAAAATTTTGTCTATCTCTTATGGTTTACCAGTTATGCAAAAGTCGTTCACAATGAAGAATATTTTTGGAGACATTCCCAGAAAATTCGAGATATACATTTTATTTGTCATGACAATATCTTAAACATATGATATTTTAATCAAAATCGTTAGAGCCGTTTTTGAGAAAATTAAAATTTTCGAAAAATGTTCCATGTAAAGGGTAGTCTGGGGTGGGGGGATTTTCTTGAAAACCTTCGTGTCGCATCTCTGGAAGATACTGAACCTAAATACCAAGTTTGGTGTTTATCCGACTGTTCGTTTTTGAGTTATGCTGTTCACAGACACACAGACCACAGACACACAGACAGACAGACACACAGACACACAGACAGACACACACACGGACATGTTTCCAAAAATGCTTTTTTTGGATTCAGTGATTCTCAAAACATGTATTTCCGGTGAAATCTCGGTATCGAATTTTTGGGTGGAATGCAATACTTCCCCTACTTACTATACGTAGTAGAGAAAGTAAAAATAGTTTTTACGTTCAAAACATACTTTGGACCCTTAGCTTCAATTAAATGTACAACCTGTGACCATTTGAGAGATACCAGGACGGAGTTCTTAGGTAAAAATGACAAAATTTTCCATTTTTAATTACATCATTTAAATATTCTATAGATACCTTGAATCACTTTGCCCAAACACGATCCGCCATTTTAAAAGCCGCGTGTTTAAATCACTCGTGCGTTCACTTTTAACCTCATTGAGCCATATTTGTAGATACGTGTTTGTTTTTTCTGTTTTACATTTTTGCGCATGAAATTTATTCTTTACGGTTCAGTTTCGCTCTGATTTAATCTAAATGTGCGATCAAAGATTCAAGCATGTATTTTATGATTGGTTTATTCGTTGGCTTACAAGAAATTAATTTATACTGAAAAAGAAGTCAAATGTTAACACCAACAACTTCATAAAAACAAACATTTATCTGGAATTATTGTTCTTCCACAATCGACCTAATAGTGGTCGAAATTATGAAGTCCGGGACTTAATGTACTTAAAGTATTTTAAGTCATCATTAGAGTATGCGATCCCAATACATTTCAGATCTCCTTGTAGTTTATTTTACTAGGAAAATTGTGAATCAGTTGGAGAATTTGATTACGCAAGGCAGTTTTAGAAAATTTGCATTTTTTCGCTAATTAAACACATTTACTCGTAACTGTATTATATGAACTATTTGACTAGAGCGTTTTGCTCAGTCATTTTTACTTTCTCTACTACGTATAGTAAGTAGGGGAAGTATTGCATTCCACCCAAAAATTCGATACCGAGATTTCACCGGAAATACATGTTTTGAGACCTCCTGAATCCAAAAAAAGCATTTTTGGAAACATGTCCGTGTGTGTGTCTGTGTGTGTGTCTGTGTGTCTGTGTGTGTGTGTGTCTGTGTGTGTGTGTGTCTGTGAACAGCATAACTCAAAAACTAACAGTCGGATAAACACCAAACTTGGTATTTACGTTCAGTATCTTCCAGAGATGCGACACGAAGATTTTCAAGAAAATCCCCCCACCCCAGACTACCCTTTACATGGAACATTTTTCGAAAATTTTAATTTTCTCAAAAATGGCTCTAACGATTTTGATAAAAATATCATATGTTTAAGATAATGTCATGAGAAATGAAATGTATATCTCTAAATTTCTGGGAATGTCTCCAAAAGTATTCTTCATTATGAACGACTTTTGCATAACTGGTAAACCATAAGAGATAGACAAAATTTTACTACACAAAAAATGTAGATCGCGTTAAAATACACAACTTATATCATATACATTTTTTTTGTTGAGTGAACCGTTTTCGAGATATTGCTTGTTATTTCCTTAAATTTTCCAATACTTATACTTTTTCTCAAATTCGTTATTCATTTTTTTATGTCCTGGACATGCAAAGAGAATGGAATGCGCCACATAGCAACCAGCGATAAAATATTTGACTATCGCTTAAAAGCTACCATATTCCCCTTGCATCTACAAGAAAATTACAAATAAGATTGACATCTCGATATCTCGATTAATATGAAGCATATGGAGAATAGGCGTTTGTAAAAATAGATTGTACAAGAGTAGAGAAAGTCATGTGAGTGTAACACATCAGATTTTTTATTTACTCATATTGTGTGCCGATTTTCAAGTGAATAGTTTTAAAATTAAAAAAGTAAGAAAATTCAGTCCCCTTGTCTCTTAAACGCCCATGAGTACAGGACCCAGTGCTCTGTATTTACTTCTAATGCCTTTTGCACGAATTCGTAATTAACCCTGTTCAATTTTTCAGCAGAAACTCAGAGAGAATGTACACAGCCGACATATGATGTTAGCTACACACTTAAATTTCTCAAGGTATGACATAATTAATTCGACCACTGAGAGTAAACTGTTACAAACAGTATTCTCTTTGATAACTTTGACCTGTACTTTGAAATTCAGGCATATTTGTTAAACATTTATATCTTTTTCTTTTTACTTTCTCTAGTACGTATAGTAAGTAGGAGAAGTATTGTATTCTACCCAAAAATTTGATACCGAGATCTCACCGGAAATATACGTTTTGAGACCCCCTAAATCCAAAAAAAGCATTTTTGGAAACATGTCCATGTGTGTGTGTCTGTGAACAGCATAACTCAGAAACGAGCAGTTCGATAAACAGCAAACTTGGTATTTAGGTTCAGTATCTTCCAGAGATGCGACACGAAGGTTTTCAAAAAAAAATCCCCCCACCCCAGATTACACTTTACATGGAACATTTTTCGAAAATTTTAGTTTCTCAAAAATGGCCCTAACGATTTTGATTAAAATATCATATGTTTAAGATATTTTCATAACAAATAAAATGTTTATCTTGAATTTTCTGGGAATGTCTCCTAAAGTATTCTTCATTGTGAACGACCTTTGCTAAGTGGTAAACAATTTATGCCATATACATTTTTGTTGTTGAATGAACCATTTTCGAGATATTGCTTGTTATTCCCTTAAATTTTTCAATACTTGTTTTCTCAAATGGGAATTCGTTATTCATTTTTTGTCTTGGATATATCAAAGAGTATTAATCTGTGGCAAAGGGAATGGTGCTGCACCTAGCAACCAGCTATTAAGAGATATGTCTATGCTTAAAGGCTACTGTATTTCTATATTGCCCTTGCAAATACAAAACAAAGGGAACATGGTACGCCTTAAGCGATAGTCAAATATTTTTAGAACTGGTCGCTATGTATAAAATGTAATTCTCTTTGCATGTCAAAAGATCGTTTCTGCAAATGTTTATCTCGATTAACATGAAGTAGATGGAGAATAAGCGTTTGTAAAAATAGTTTGTACAAGAGTAGAGAAAGTCATGTGAGTGTAACACATCAGATTTTTCTCATTTCAATCTTATTGTAAAGTATGCTTTGTCCATAATGAAGCTGTGTTTCAATAAACAATTAATAAAATAAATATAAAATGATATATTATTTTAAGAAACCGGAAGAGAGAGAATTTCCATATGCCAGATGTGCATTACTGTTTAAATAATGTGGTAGCATTTTGTTTTTTCAAAATTTACGATTTCTGTATAGTGTAAATCATCTGGTTAGTAAGTACAATAAAAATAAGGTAACTTTTTACTAAAAAAAACTTAGGATTCTGCATGAAATTTAAACTACACTTATAATTATAGTAGAGCAGAACGTGGCAAAATATGAAAATATTTAGATAAAAATTGAAAGATTTAGACATTTCACCTATGAGCACTCTACACAAGCCGAAGCTGCAATTTAGGTAATGCTGAAAGTTTAGTATCATTTGCTTTCTTTTCTGCAATTATCATCTCCTTCCAAATAGATCGTTAGTATAACTTATTAATACAGAATATTCACCATAGGTGACAACAGATTTGTGTAGTTCCTTTCGCTTGGCAAACGGGAGAGGTAACCGATGTATCACGTGCTGCACTTTATGCAAAGAACGCTGTTATAGCGATTACAGTGGTTGACATAAGCGAGTCACGTGACCCGATTGAAAGGGTCGTTGCTCCAGAAGTAGAGGTCTGTAGGAAGTCAGGCAACACCGTCATCGAGAACAGGTTTCCTTACAGCAGCAACAGGCTGGTCCAGAAGGGTGTCATCCGCTCCCAGTGGCGTACTCAAGGGTGGCACTTCGGTGCTAGATACGAGGCCGACACTGAAAACAAGGATTGGTTTTTAAAAAAAATCTGATGTGTTACATTCACATGACTTTCTCTACTCTTGTACAATCTATTTTTACAAACACCTATTCTCCATATGCTTTATGTTAATCGAGATATCGAGATGTCAATCTTATTGGTAATTTTCTTGTAGATGCAAGGGGAATATGGTAGCTTTTAAGCGATAGTCAAATATTTTAACGCTGGTTGCTATGCGGCGCATTCCATTCTCTTTGCATGTCCAGGACATAAAAAAAATGAATAACGAATTTGAGAAAAAGTATAAGTATTGGAAAATTTAAGGGAATAACAAGCAATATCTCGAAAACCGTTCACTCAACAAAAGAAATGTATACGACATAAGTTGTGTATTTAAACGAGATCTACATTTTTTGTGTAGTAAAATTTTGTCTATCTCTTATGGTTTACCAGTTATGCAAAAGTCGTTCACAATGAAGAATACTTTTGGAGACATTCCCAGAAAATTCCAGATATACATTTCATTTCTCATGACATTATCTTAAACATATGATATTTTCATCAAAATCGTTAGAGCCATTTTTGAGAAAATTAAAATTTTCGAAAAATGTTCCATGTAAAGGGTAGTCTGGGGTAAGGGGATTTTCTTGAAAACCTTCGTGTCGCATCTCTGGAAGATACTGAACCTAAATACCAAGTTTGGTGTTTATCCGACTGTTCGTTTTTGAGTTATGCTGTTCACAGACACACACACACACACAGACACACACACACACAGACACACACACGGACATGTTTCCAAAAATGCTTTTTTTGGATTCAGGAGGTCTCAAAACATGTATTTCCGGTGAAATCTCGGTATCGAATTTTTGGGTGGAATGCAATACTTCCCCTACTTACTATACGTAGTAGAGAAAGTAAAAATAAGTGATTTTATTGTTTTTCGAAATATTCCGCTTTAACATCAATTCAGAAACCGGATTTTTGTAATGTTCCACTGCTTCATCTGATGACCAAAAGTGATTCCACGCATTTTATCTTTAGTTTTTGAATACAAAATAAATCACAAGTTGCAAGTCAGGGCTGTATGGTGGAGAGCCCATGGTGCTAACCTATAGGGCACCCAGACACTGAGTTTGTTAGTTTTGCTGTACGCGATGATGCGTTTTCATGATGTATCATTTTTCCTTTTAGGCGTTTTTGACGAACTTTTTCAAAAATTTGTGGTAAACAGACATTTGTGTATACCAATTGGTAGTAACGGTACGTCTATGTTATAATGCTATAGTAGCAATATGGCCTGTTTTAGAAGGAAAAAAAAACAGCAACCATCTTCTTACCAGCACTGCTAATTCGTCGGACTTTTGTAAGCTTAGGTTCTGTTGAGCCGAATGCGCTTCCTTTTCAGGATCATAACACTAAATCCAAGATTCAGCATCACTAACGATATTCCAAACCAAATTTGAAGTGCCGCCTTGAAAATTTTCCAGAATTTTCCTGCACCCATCAATGTGTTGTTATTTTTAATCGGGACTCCGATTTGGTAGTCTCAGTTTATGTGGAATCCACGACAAGTTTTCTCACGTATATCTGTTGATGTAAAATGTTTTGGATTTGACTTATACCAATGTCCAATGCCACTCGAATAAACTCATAAGATGTCCGTGATCTTCGAGCAATGCTTCGTAGGCGTCCTTCACGAAATTCATCACTGAGACAAAAATCTGATGTGTTACACTCACATGACTTTCTCTACTCTTGTACAAACTATTTTTACAAACGCTTATTCTCCATATGCTTCATATTAATCGAGATGTTAATCTTATTGCTAATTTTCTGGTAGGTGCAAGGGGAATTGTTAGTCAAATGTTTTAAGAGCTGGTTGCTATGTGGAGCATTCCATTCTCTTTGCATTACCAGCACCAAAACAAATAAATAACGAATTTCCATTTGAGAAAAAGTATAAGTATTCGAAAATTTAAAGGAATAGCAAGCAATATCTCGAAAATGGTTCACTCAACAAAAAAATGTATATGACATAAATTGTGTATTTTAACGCGATCTACATTTTTTGTGTAGTAAAATTTTGTCTATCTCTTATGGTTTACCAGTTATGCAAAAGTCGTTCACAATGAAGAATACTTTTGGAGACATTCCCAGAAAATTCGAGATATACATTTTATTTGTCATGAAAATATCTTAAAACATGTGATATTTTAATCAAAATCGTTACAGCCATTTTTGAGAAAATTAAAATTTTCGAAAAATGTTCCATGTAAAGGGTAATCTGGTGTAGGGGGATTTTCTTGAAAACCTTCGTGTCGCATCTCTGGAAGATACTGAACCTAAATACTAGGTTTGGTGTTTATCCAACTGTTCGTTTCTGAGTTATGCTGTTCACACACACACACACACACACACACACACACACACACACACACACACACACGGACATGTTTCCAAAAATGCTTTTTTTCGATTCAGGGGGTCTCAAAACATGTATTTCCGGTGAAATCTCGGTATCGAATTTTTGGGTGGAATACAATACTTCCCCTACTTACTATACGTAGTAGAGAAAGTAAAAATCTTAACCCGGAAATGTTCTCAACTGCATTTTTGGATGAACACAAAATGTTCAAATGATGATAAACTGTTAGAGTAAATCGAACAAACTACATGTCAATCAACCAGCGAAACATTAAAAAGTAGCTGTCAAATATAAACAAGTTTCATTTGTTTTTAGAAACATGACATTCTAAACATTTTCAGTGCCGCCCTTGTACCTCTTCCCCTCCTTCACATGTTCTGATCGTGCCTTTAGTGTAATACAACTATGGAGCGAAAGCTCCAAATGCAGGATTTAGTGAAACAAACGAAGAGGAAGGTAATACTTATTTATGCAACTAGTGGGATATGAGCATCATTACCGCTCGAGAATGTTCTGCAATTACATGAGAACGATAATGATATTCATATCCCACTAGTACAGTGTGAGCCAAAAGACTCCGAACCGCCTGTGCAGTGTTTTTCCTGTCCGCGTCCTCGGCATTCGTTGCCGTCTGCCGCTATCATAAAAAGGCGCGGGTGAAACCATACAACATTTTTAAAACTACTTGTAAAGGTTTACTTACCAACGTTATGAAAGAAAATGCTGAAACTGGCCACCGTCGTTGTCCATACATTTTTGGCACCTCTTTAGGAAACTATTCATCATGGAATTTTTGGGGGGAACTTTCCAAATGATGACCGATGTCGTCTAATGTTTCTTCGGTAAGAACCGAAAGCCGTCTTTTAGATTTCTTAGCCTAAACGCTTCCTGTGATCTGAAATTTACTGTAAAGTTGTACGGCCTGGGACTTTTACACCTGGAAATCTTTCTGCAAATCGTGCTTTCACTTGGCAAGCTGACCGAGTTAACACATACGAGTCATAAATAAATAGTAGGGAACATATACTGAGCCATATTATACTTTGTGACTAAGTACAGGACAAAATAATAAATAACTTGTAATAACTGGACTACATCACATCACCGTCAACTCAAAACTGCACTTCACACTGCACAGCAAAACCACAACAGCGTGACGTTGTTTATGGTAGCAGTGCATTATCACATTTCCACACAAACACTGGAAAAACAACGAGCAGCCGGACATATTGTTCATAAAATACCCCTCCGGGGTAACTCCAAACATAAAGTTACAAGATAAACCCACACATCCTGGAAAAATTAAAATGAAATATCCGCCAGGAAATTTCTCAACGTAAACTACGGCGAGTGATGGATAGTTTCCTAAAGCGGTGCCAAAAATGTATGGACAACGACGGTGGCCAGTTTCAGCATCTCCTTTCGTAAAGTTGGTAAGTAAAGCCTTTAAAAGTAGTTTTAAAAATGTTGTGTGGTTACATCCGCGCCTTTCTAGGACAGCGGCAGACGGCAACTAGCGCCGAGGACGGGGACAGGAAAAACACCGCGCAGGCGGTTCGGAGTCTTTTGGCTCACTCTGTACTTCTCCGCGACCAAACAGTGGCTACTTATCGTATTTGCGTTTACAATATGATCGTTGATTTATAAATATTATCATCATCATTCAGTAAACACCGTGATCAGTGGCGGCTCCTGTATAAGAGCACAAGAGTTCGTGAACACCCTAACTTTTGATATCTTGTGGATCTGTTGTTATTTTTTCATTGACTTCTCTGATTTAAAACCTAAGAGATAGGGCCGTAGCACATTTTCATTCTACGCATGCACGTAGAGTATGATATAATGTACCTTACGAGTTAAATATATACTGATCGTGCACACTTGAAGACGTACACAAGAGTGTAAAGCTTCTCCCATGCTGTTTCCTTACTATCAGTACAATTTTACGTCAATATCATTAGGTGATAGCACACTATGGAAGAGTTACCAAGCACGTGCACGAGCACGGAAACTTCTCCTGCTTTCTCCATAACATTCATACTCTCTTAATTTACAGATTACTTCGTTCTTGCCCTAAAACAATGTTCTTAATTATGTAACATAATAACAAACATCCACAAAAATAACCATTTCTTTCGCCAGACAAGTTATACATTATTATTATTATTATTATTATTATTATTATTATTATTATTATTATTATTATTATTACTGTGGTGGTATTGTTGGGAGCGATTGAAGTTGTATAAATGTGTACATAATAATATCTATTATACAGCAGATGCTATTTCACATTTCCAAGGTTATCTGACTTTAAAATTTTGTGAACACCCGAAATGTATAATCACGAGCCGCTACTGATTGTGATACTCTGTGTTTCAATGTAAACCTAAGCCTAGTTCATATTATTCCGTTGGTCACAGAAAAGTTGGAAACGAACTAATGTAAGGATACTAATCTGATTACGTTAACAATAGAACAACATAGATTATCTGGAACCAAGGAAGATCGGCCATTTCGTTGTGACTGAAGTAAGTATCGCTTCATCGACCGTCCTGACCGATGCGTTTTTTTCGGAGTTTCCCCGGGTCGCCAGGCGACTGCTGGGAATGATATTTACATCCCCCGAATTTCATGTCCCTTCATTTCACCTCCTCTCTTTCAGGGTTGCCAGTGATGGCGGGAGGTCTCAGCGTGTGCATGTCAGTGGAAAAGGATGCTCTGAGAAAACCTTCGTCCCTCGGACTGCGAGCAGTCTTCGGGTCCCGGACCCCTAAGGGGATGTGTAAGACCACAGGGGGGAGAAAGCCGGGTAAACCTGCCAGCACCCGGGGAGTTCACACCTATGAATAGTAGGGACCTGCCCTCTGTCTCTTCTCATTTCATCCCTCCCTCCCGCCGCTTCTAGTTCTATCCTATCCCTTCAGATATTGAAGTAAAGCTTCGACCGTTGGTGCATCGCTTATGCCAAGGAAATCGAGGGTTAGGTACTGTCTTCCACAGCAAAGAAAGTCCCCGGGGAATGAAGGGCAGAGGGGAAATTGCTGATTAGACACGGTGCGAACCCTGCCTACTTGTTCATGTTACCCTTATTTATGACACACACGACAGCTCAGTTGAATAGTTTTAACTCCTTGCGTAGAATGCGTTCTCTGTCACACATTCACTGTCCTTGTCGCACTTTTTCCAAAAGATAAGGTTAGCACATTCCTGTCAGGGACTTTGTTTTACGTTGGCGAACAGTATGAAGTGGTATATGAGCGGTATGTAAAGTTAAGAGAGTAGAGAATATCGTACATGGGAAGGCTTTTGGGCTCTTACCATAATCTTGAAAACCTTCATCTCTGTGGGCACATTATTCGATGCTGCGAAGTGTTTATCTCCGTGGGGGGAGGAACTTCCTTATTAGCTCATACACAAATTTAATTGCATTTCTTAAAAAAAAAAAGGCGAAACATATAGAGGATATAAGATAATATTCTGCCTGTAATCATCTCGTATTCATTATTTTATTGCAAGGCATGAATGTAACACATGACAATATGTAAAAATCTGATGTGTTGCACTCGCATTACTTTCTCTACTCATGTACAAACTATTTTTACAAACCTTATTCTCCATCTACTTCATGTTAATCGAGATGTTAATCTTATTGCTAATTTTCTTGTACGTGCAAGGGGAATTGGTAGGTCTTAAAAAAGTCAAATATTTTAAGAGCTGGTTGCTATGTGGAGTATTTCATTCTCTATGCATGTCCAGGACAAAAAAAAATAAATAACGAATTTGAGAAAAAGTAAACTTAAGGGAATAATAAGCAATATCTTGAAAATGATTCACCCAACAAAAAAAATGTATATGACATAAATTGTGTATTTTAACGCGATTTACATTTTTTGTGTAGTAAAATTTTGTCTATCTCTTATGGTTTACCAGTTATGCAAAAGTCGTTCACAATGAAGAATACTATTGGAGACATTCCCAGAAAATTCGAGATATACATTTCAATTGTCATAAAAATATCTTAAACATATGATATTGTAATCAAAATCGTTAAAGACATTTTTGAGAAAATTAAAATTTTCGAAAAATGTTCCATGTAAATGGTAATCTGGGGTGGGGGATTTTCTTGAAAACCTTCGTGTCGCATCTCTGGAAGATACTGAACCTAAATACCAAGTTTGGTGTTTATCCGACTGTTCGTTTCTGAGTTATGCTGTTCACAGACACACACACACTGACATGTTTCCAAAATTGCTTTTTTTCGATTCAGGGGGTTTCAAAACATGTATTTCCGTGAAATCTCGGTATCGAATTTTTGGGCGGAATACAATACTTCCCCTACTTACTATACGTAGTAGAGAAAGTAAAAAAGTATGTGACATAAATTGTGTGTTTTAACGAGATCTACATTTTTTATGTAGTAAAACTTTGTGTCTATTATGGTTTACCAGTTATACAAAATTCATTCAGAATGAACAGAACTTTTGAGGACATTCGCAGAAAATTCAAGATATACATTTCATTTGCCATGAACATATCTTAAAGATGTGATATTTTAATCAAAATCGTTTCAGCCATTTTTGAGAAAATTAAAATTTTCGAAAAATGTTCCGTGTAAAGGGTAGTCTGGGTTGGAGGGGGGAGTTTCTTGAAAATCGCTTCCTTGGAAGATACTAAACTCAGATACGAAGTTTGGTATTTATGCGACTTTTCGTTTCTGAGTTATGTTCACGGTACACACACACACACACGGACGTGTTTCCAAAAATGCTTTATTTGGATTCAGGTCACCTCAAAAAATGTATTTCTGGTGAAACCTCGGTATCGAATTTTTGGGTGGAATGCAATACTTCTCCTACTTACTATACGTAGTAGAAAAGGTAATAATATGAATTCATTAACAAGGTGATATGGGTATGGATTACTAAATAGTGGCGGATAAAGAAACAAAGAAATGAAGGATGCGGCGATCACCTCCTCATCCGTTGCTGTTAGGCTTACCTTGATGCTTCTCCCGTTGCTTCCAGAAGTTCTCAGCGTGTTGGTTCTCTTCAATTTATCCTCGGCTAGCTGCAGTAATTTTCCTTAAACTATATGGGAGCATGGACTTATCCTCGGTAAAGGAAAACGTAGATCTCGGGTGGTGATATAGGAAGACATAGAGTTGCTTTGTTTATGAAAAGATGACACTGCCGTTTCTTTTTATTTAATTAACACTCGTAGTATACAAAACTGGTATTGCCGCTGTAAAATACTGTCCACCGCTGTTAAACTATGGCGTGGATATGGCACGAAATATAACTATTCTTATTGTCGCTTTCAGAGTAGCGGATCTTAGGTGTGTTGCTAAAACTATTTGGATTCCCTGTTTTGGCACGATATCTCACACATCCTGCAGCATCTCTCCCTGACCACACATGACAAAAACTGTCGAATAAAATGCAATGCTAAAAATCCATGATAAAACTGTCTTTATTCCCTTTTTGGCGCGATGTCTCACACATCCTGCAGCATCTCTCCCTGACTACACATTACCAAAACTGTCTCGAATTTTCCCCAAAACAGATCCATTTATAGTCTCAGGCTTCTGAGGCTGCTTCCTTTCCTATTGGTCCATTTTTAGCGCGACTCGACGCGTCTAACTATTTCGAATAAACTTTCAGGGATCTCATTGGTCCAATGTTTAATATAAATCGCGGCTTTTCCTACATTTACCGTTAGGTTGTCCATCTCACTCACTTGGTCACGGCGAATTATCAAATAATGGGACAAAGGCTCTACACCCTCGCTGTAGGAATAATAGCACTGCGACCGAAGAGAGGTAATAAAACTAGGTTTTCTGCCTTCGAAAGCACTATTCCTGTAGCTAAAACATTCCATCGTGGACAGTATTTTAACATAGCGCTTAAATTATTTACATTAAACCATTTATAACTCTACTAATATTAGTAACCTAGATAGATACATAATGTTAAATCACCCTTCTTAAAATATACAAGCAGTATGAGAAAAAGATATTTACATAGTACGATTTAACATCAATAAAAGTTAATTAATAAATTATCTGTAATTACAGTTCTTGGGCTCGGCCTAGAGTTGCCGTTTCAAGGAAGACCATAAGTTACAGGAATAAGAGCGTGGGGGATTTGTATTTTAAAAATATTTCGCTAGTGGTTAACTGCACAAAAGCTTTTATTTGACATACATTGTCTGTTTTACATTTTTTGTGAAAAAGATTTTGTCAATCTCTGACAGTTTACCAATTATACAAAAGTCGTTTAGAATGGAGGACTTCAGGGGCTATTCCCAGGAAGTTCAAGATATGCATTTTATTTGTCGTGAATATAGGTTAAACAAATGGCACTTTAATCAAAATCGTTAGAGCCCCCCTTTTTTTTTTGGAAAGATACAGGAAAAGAACATTTTTTCATATAAAAGATAGTTTGGGCGAGGGACTTTTAAAAAAATCTTCATGTAGTATCTTTCGAAGATGCGACAAAGACACACACACACACACACACACACACACACACACACACACACACACACACACGAAACATTTCTAATTTTTTCTTTCATTCAGGGAGCCTTAGAACATGTATTTCCGAAGTAGGGAAAGTGAAAAGACACCAACTTTTCTCGAAAGTGTACTCTTAAATAATGTTATGGCCACTATTCAATTTTCATTTGAGATAAAAGTTTTACTACAGACTACTAAAATAAATAATTTACCTTCACTTAAGTTTCTCGTGCATTAAAGATATTTGTTAATACTTTCGCTACGAACGCTTGTACAGAAACTACATGCAATTAATTAATGTTAACAATAAATATAAATACTTAGGTTGAAGCAGTATATTTAAACATTACTGCCCGCGGCGTCACAGTTTTCTTCTTCGGGACATGGGGCTTCAAACCGTATTAAAACACTAATAAAATGTAACGTTAAAGTTTGCAATAAGCACTAACCTCTTTATTTATAGGCGAAGTCCATTCTGCGATCCTTCTCGCGCTAAACATTCAAGTTTACTCTTATGCTAATGCTGGCTCTTTTTAAAACGCAATGTTATTTAAGGATACCCTCATGATTTGAGTTGCTTTAAAGTGGAAGAATTTTTTATAGTTTAGCTTCCTCATAACCTTTGGAGCGAAAGAAAAAACAGGTGATGGGAATTCAGAAGTACCCGACCTAACAAAGAAAACAAAAAAATTTTGGTAAAAAGCATTTTTATTTCTCTACTTAAGTCTCCTTTCAGTTCGATACACTTTTCCCAGCGATGTTCAGGGTGATGGAAACAGAAAATAATCAGGGAGGACTAAGTCTGGTGAATAGGCTGTATGGGGAAGCAATTTGAACTTTAACTAATTGATTTTGGCCATGGCGATAATGGATATATGAACTGGTGCATTGTCTTGATGAAACAAAATTTTCTTTTTCGCTAAATGCGGCCGTTTTTGCTTGATTTCATCATTCAAACGCAGCAATAAGTTTGTGTAATATTCGTCATTGAACGCATTTCCTTTTTGAAGATAATCAATGAAAATTATCCCACGCGCATCCCCAAAAACTAACGCCATGACCTTGCCTGCAGATGGAACTGTCTTCGCCTTCTTTGGAGCCGATTCTCCCCTTTCAATCCACTGTTTTGACTATTCTTTCGTCTCAGGTGTGAAGTGATGGACCCATGTTTCATCCATGGTTATGAATCAACACAAAAACTCGGCTTTATTGCAGCGAAACATCGCCAAACACTCGCCTGAAACATCCTACGACGCTGCTTTTGTTCCATTGTGAGTAAACGCGGTACCCATCTTGGTAAAAAAACTTCAGTTATTATGCGATGTACAGCACTTTTTGAAATATCTACGATGGCTGCTAGCTCGCACACTTTCAGTCGACGGTCATCCATTACCATTTTGTGGGTTTTCTTCACAATTTCTGGCGTGGTCACCTCATTTGGTCGACCACTGCGATGTTCGTCTTGGCAGCTCATACGGCCTCGCTTAAACTCCGCCACCCATTATTTTACTGTTGTAAACGAAGGAGCAGTCACCCCTACCCAGAGTAGAATCCATCTCAGCTGTAGTATTAGTTGAACTATGACCTTTCAAATGAAAGTACTGTATAACATAACGATGGGCAGTTTTATCCATGTTTACAAATTCGCTGAGAGAGTTCACTATTAATGGCTGCCAAACAATTACTAAACAACGTAGCATCGTCAAACTTAAGCTTTATAAGGGTGGTGCTTTCTACCATAGTCATTTGTTTGAAACAGCAACCGCTATATATACGTCAGGTTGGTACTGGGACTGCCCTCGTAATAACGTTGACCTCACAATAAATCGTCAGGGAAGCTCCTCTTGCAAGTGCTCTGATAGGGAGGACAGGCTCAGTGCGCATGCGCGAGGAAGGTCGACAGATTCTGCGTGCTCTTCGTGAAGCCTTCCTGCGACACCCCTTGCCCATCATAACTTCTTTTAAACCAAAGCATTCTGCCCTGCTACGCCTGGACACAAGGATAACGTGCCCTGGTACAGACATACACCACGTGCATGCTGCTGGGTTTGCGTTTAAAATTATATAATCTTGTTTTGAGTTGCAATATATGTATAGTTTTTTAAAGACATGTATGGTTCAAAATTAAAGGGATAGCATGAGTTCTTGTGCCCTTTATCGCGAGCCGCCACTGGGACCTCAAATTAAGGATACATACGAGGAACAGGTTGGCGAGAAAGCCAAGCCCAGGTTCTACCACAGCCTACCGAACGACCATTTGAAAGTTGTAGCAGCTGGAAGGGAAACAACAGTTCAAGGGAATCTACGAGGCGTTCCTTCGAATTGATAATTGTAACATTTAACGACGGAGGGAATGATGATGTCACTGCTTCAGGTGCACGCCCTTACGGTGCTGGTCTTGCCCTTCAATTTCTTTGTTTTCACAACAATAAATTTAATTTCATTGTTCTTTCTATGAGCAAAATCTTGTTTTCAGCGTATGCACGGAGAAATTAACTTGTATGACTCCAACTGCTTTGTCGAAGATCGTCAGCTGAACATCAGCTATGATAAGTAGTATTCCCGGTCAAAGTACGAACTCTAATCACAGGTCTGCACAGAAGGATATTCAGGCTGGCCCGGCCCGGCCCGGTCTCAACCGAGCCCAGAATACCTCTGACCCCTCCCCGATTGTCTGGTTTTGTTTAAAATGATATTATATTATTATTGTTGATGCTGTTGTTAGCAGTCCACGATACGCTACTGCCTGCCGTGCGAAGGGACCCGAGTTCGATTTCCGGAACCGGCAAGGGGTCTTTTTCTTTGTGGGGGGTCCTAGTAAGAGATACACCAAAGTTCTTGGAACCAAATGAGGAGTCACTTTATAAAGTGAGGTCTGGAATAAAAAAAGCAGCATGTTTACGGCATACTATCTTACTGACCACATGCCACTCCTCATAGGGAGGCAGAGTTTACAGCTGCCGTGCTGCTGTAACGTTATCCGCAATTGCCCGAAACGAACATTTATTTACTATTACTCCTACTATTGTTATGAACGTGTGCATGCTCCGAAAGTTGTGATATTCCAGGCATATCAACATCGTGGACTAAAACATATGACCAATTTGTGTTTTTGGGCTTTATTTTCCCTTCTCAAGGAAAAATGCTCGTTATTTTTCATTTTTCAAAAATGACGCTAATGATTTTGATTAAAATAGCATATTTTTAATATATTTACATGACAAAATGCATATGCCGAATGTTATACGTATATTTTTTTCGTCTATATTTTCAAGCTCGAGGCCAGCCAGACAGTTTTCAAATTCGGTGACCGGTGATTGCGTCCCGCGGTCAGTTTTATACATCAATTGCATTCAGGATTCTTTGGGTCATACGTGAGTTGCGTCTCTGAAAGATTTAAATTGTTAGTCCCAGTATTTTCAATTTCTGGCAAAAAACAACATTTCCCTTTCAATTTTGCAGACTTAGGATTCTCTGTAACATTTTTAATTTAAACCCCACAAATGGATGAAATTTTGTTACATTACATTGTGTTGTGCATACACATCTAAGAACTGAAAACGAGTTAAAAAATCTGATGTGTTACACTCGCATGACTTTCTATACTCTTGTACAAACTATTTTTACAAACGCTTATTCTCCATCTACTTCATGTTAATCTAGATAAACATTTGCAGACTCTATCTTATTGCTAATTTTCTTGTAGATGTAAGGGGAAAATATATTTACAAGGGCAATATCGAAATACAGTAGCCTTTAAGTACATACGTATCTCTTAATAGCTGGTTGCTAGGTGCAGCACCATTCTCTTTCCCACAGATTAATACTCTTTGCATATCCAAGACAACAAAATGAATAACGAATTCCCATTTGAGAAAATAAGAATTGAAAAATTTAAGGGAATAACAAGCAATATCTCGAAAATGGTTCACTCAACAAAAAAAATGTATATGACATAAATTGTGTATTTTAACGCGATCTACATTTTTTGTGTAGTAACATTTTGTCTATCTCTTATGGTTTACCAGTTTACCAAAAGTCGTTCACAATGAAGAATACTTTTGGAGACATTCCAAGAAAATTCAAGATATACATTTTATTTGTCATAAAAATATCTTAAACATATGATATTTTAATCAAAATCGTTAGAGCCATTTTTGAGAAAATTAAAATTTTCAAAAAATGTTCCATGTAAAGGTTACTCTGGGGTGGGGGGATTTTCTTGAAAACCTTCGTGTCGCAACTCTTGAAGATACTGAACGTAAATACCAAGTTTGCTGTTCACAGACACACACACACGGACATGTTTCCAAAAATGCTTTTTTCGGATTCAGGGGATCTCAAAACATGTATTTCCGGTGTAATCTCGGTATCGAATTTTTGGGTGGAATACAATACTTCCCCTACTTACTATACATAGTAGAGAAAGTAAAAACAGTAACAAACAATTTTGTGGTTGAAACAGTAAGTAGGCTAAATATGTAAAGTAGGCTTCCCCGTCTCATTTGTCATCGACTCCATGGCTCGTGTACAACAGGGAATGAGAACTATTACGTATGCCCAGTTTGGCCTTTCTGCTGTATATGACGTAGCAGAAAGCGTTCTAAACGGTACGGTTGTGTCTCGTCGCAGTATAGTGTTTGGCTCTGTCTTATTGAAGAACATAAACCTATCCAAGCTACCTAAGCTTGTGGACGAACTGAGGTATATATTTTAAAAAAACCCAGACGCAACTGACGTACTGATTTTTGTAAACATGTTTACATGAACGCAACTGAATAGCCCCTTCAAATTAAGACCGAACCTGGCTCGCGGGTTCTTACTCTAATTAATAGATCATCCTCACAAGGGAAGCACCACAACTGGACAAGGCCCGAATTGTTTTCAAACCGGTATAATGGGGAAACCATGGTAGAATAGAGCACTTAAAATTTGATGTCCTGTAAAATAATACAGGGCACAAGTAAAGGCCTGAAAGTGAGAGAGTACATTATTTTATTCATTGACAGCACAGTTTTGCCTTAAAAACATCCAAAATAGAATACACCAACGTTTACTTGTTTTTTGTAAACATGCACTGTGTTCCGTTTTGCTGTAATTTATGCAGAAATCTTGATACTTATGGCACAAGTGAATGGTTATGACCTTTCCACGAGTGTCATAAATAATCGACGAGTTATTTACAGCATTTTATGCAATCTTAGCATTATAAATTGTAAGCAATAAATCATAATACAGTAATTAATTCTTCTTTCACACAAGCCGTGTGTAGGACAAGGTTGAAAAGGTAGAACCACACTGAAAAACTCAATGTCATAGCTGGAGTTTGAACCAAGTATCTTCCGGTTTCCGTCCGGTTGCTCTTATCAACTGAGCCACCATGGCAACATGCCACCAGCATCAAATGCCCCACTGAGTTGCAGCTTTTCCCGGTGAACCACAAGGAGATCTCAAATTATTTTGAGATGACACACCTCAATGACGGCTTACATTGTCAGAAATACTTTAAAACCCAGGCTTCAAAGTTTAACCAATTATTAGGTGATTCAATTGATATAATTCGGCATCTCTCCCTGCATTTCATTTATTACCTAGCATGTTGAACCGATAAATAAGACAGGCATTCCTGGGAGAGAAATTAGCAGGATTACGGACTGTCATGTAGCCTATGCGTGCCATGAGTCAATATCGTTTATAACGCTAGGATTGTACGAGGTACGTCCAGAAAGTAAGTTCCGTTTCAATTTCTCTCCGCTGCAGCGCTGCGATCGCAGTTCCGCACATGCGCGGTAGACGCACTGTATCAAGGAGAAGAAACGAGCGCCATTTTGAGATCGCTGTCAGCCAAGTACGCTTTGTTGTGCTTGTTTACAATGTCGGTGTTGATTGAAAATCCCGCCGCTTGTGAAATCAGATCTGTGATTCGTTTTCTGAATGCTAGGAAAGTGAAACCAATTCAAATTTATCGGCAAATTTGCGAAGTTTACGGACAAAATGCGATGAGTGATTCAATGGTGAGAAGATGGGTCCGACAGCCCAATGAAGGACGTAGTGAAGTGCACGATGAAGAACGAAGTGGGCGTCCATCTTTGGTTACAGAAGAACTGGTTCACGCGATTGATGACAAGATCCAGGAAAACCGCAAGTTTACAATTAGTGCTCTCGCTATGGAATTTCCTCAAATCTCACGATCATTAATTCATGAAATTGTTACCGAAAAACTGAAATTTCGTAAACTTTGCTCTCGTTGGGTACCAAAGATTCTTACTGAGCAACACAAAACAAACCGGATTCAGTTTTTGACCCGTTATGATGAAGGCGGCGAAGAATTTCTGACACAGATAGTCACAGGAGATGAAACTTGGGTTTCTTACGACACCCCTGAAAGTAAGCGGCAATCAATGGAATGGAGGCACACTTCATCCCCAGCAAAGGTTAGGCCGAAACAAATCTTGACACCTCGAAAAATGATGTGCACAGTGTTCTGGGACTGGAAAGGCATCTTATTCATTGATTTCTTACCGCGTGCTCAAACAATCAAAGTAGATGTTTATTGCGAGACACTTAGGAAATTGCGCCGCACAATACAGAATAAGCGCCGAGGATTGCTGTCAAAAGGTGTTGTTTTTCTTAACGACAACGCACAACCACACACTGCAAATGTGACGCAAAACCTCCTACAGGAATTTGGCTGGATCGTGTTGGACAATCCTCCGTACAGCCCTGAACTCGCTCCTAGCGACTTTCATCTGTTCTTACATCTCAAGTCTTTCCTTGGCGGTCAACACTTCAACAATGACGAAGAGCTGAAAGAAAATGTTTCCAACTGGTTGAAGACACAGGCGGTAAACTTCTATGAAGAAGGTATACAGAAACTTATGCCACGCTATGACAAATGCACGCAAAATTTCGGCAGTTATGTGGAAAAGTAGTTTAAGAGTTGTAGAATTTTGTGCAATAAATACTTTTTCTGTATCTGTACACAATTTAATTTTATTGCCAAACGGAACTTACTTTCTGGACGTACCTCGTATAAAGAAATTAAGCCATAACCTTTACAAATACTCATTTGTTTG
Source organism: Deroplatys truncata (assembly GCA_030765065.1). NCBI lineage: Eukaryota > Metazoa > Arthropoda > Insecta > Mantodea > Mantidae > Deroplatys > Deroplatys truncata. The sequence goes on along the minus strand of CM060975.1, from coordinate 297,140,107 downwards.
GATAAAACAATAACTTAAACACAATACTTGCAGACAGAGATACCTTACCGGAACCTGGATCTATTTCTGCCCCAAATTCTCAAGATTAGTTTGTCGTATTTGTTCTAGGTTAGAAAGAAGACGTTGACCATGATATTATATCGATATGCAGCTCAAAGGTCACTCTTAAACAAACTATTGTGCATATAGAGTAAAATACTAATCTGTTTTACTCATCATAATAAACTAATCCGAAAACGCACAACATCCTGACGAAACAACACACAACACACTTCCCACTGAAAGGTTGCAGTCAACTGACAATGATCTCAACATCGGTAAATGCGCTAATTGGTTCTGGATTAGTGTGAGTAAAAAGTGGCAACAATAGCGCACGGTGTGTGCTGATTTGTTACAATTTGAAACGAGCTTTAATACGACGGTAGATAAACAAATCTGATGTGTTACACTCACATGACTTTCTCTACTCTTGTACAAACTATTTTTACAAACGCTTAATCTCCATAAGCTTCATGTTAATGGAGATATCGAGATGTCAATCTTATTGATAATTTTCTTGTAGATGCAAGGGGAATATGGTAAGTTTTAAGCGATAGTCAAATATTTTATCGCTGGTTGCTATGTGGCGCATTCCATTCTCTTTGCATGTCCAGGACATAAAAAAATGAATAACGAATTTGAGAAAAAGTATAAGTATTGGAAAATTTAAGGTAATAACAAGCAATATCTCGCAAACAGTTCACTCAACAAAAGAAATGTATCTGACATAAATTGTGTATTTTAACGCGATCTACATTTTTCGTGTAGTAAACTTTTGTCTATCTCTTATGGTTTACCAGTTATGAAAAAGTCGTTCATAATGAAGAACACTTTTGGAGACATTGCCAGAAAATTCGAGATATACATTTTATTTGTCATGACAATATCTTAAACATATGATAGTTTAATCAAAATCGTTAAAGCCGTTTTTGAGAAAATTAAAATTTTCGAAAAATGTTCCATGTAAAGGGTAGTCTGGGGTGGGGGGATTTTCTTGAAAACCTTCGTGTCGCATCTCTGGAAGATACTGAACCTAAATACCAAGTTTGGTGTTTATCCCACTGTTCGTTTCTGAGTTATGCTGTTCACAGACACACAGACACACACACAGACACACACACGGACATGTTTCCAAAAATGCTCTTTTTGGATTCAGGAGGTCTCAAAACATATATTTCCGGTGAAATCTCGGTATCGAATTTTTGGGTGGAATACAATACTTCCCCTACTTACTATACGTAGTAGAGAAAGTAAAAATCTTATGTGTTACAATCACATGATATTCTCTACTGTTGTACAAATTATTTTTACAAACGCTTATTCTCCATATGCATCATGTTAATCTACATATCGAGATGTTAATCTTATTGCTAATTTTCTTGTAGATGCAAGGGGAATTGGTAGGCTTTAAGCTATAGTCAAATATTTTAAATGCTGGTTGCTATGTGGCGCATTCCATTCTCCTTGCATGTCCAGGACATAAAAAAAAATCTGATGTGTTACACTGTGCTGTTATGTGTTCTTTTTATGTTTTGTATCTGTATTATACATCCAGCCAGTCACTTTACGTTGCTTGTCCCCTTTGCTTAACGCTCTCTTTGGTGCTCTTTTTTTTTTTTTCCTCTGTGGGTTGCTGACGTGGCATGTGCTTTGGCCGTACGCGCTGAGTGGTGGATTTCTGTCCGCATTGCAGGGATAGCTCTCTGCCCGGCAACTACTGATGCGGATTGTGGAAGTTTTTGTAATGAATTTTTAAGGAACGTCTTTGTGATTTTCGGTGGATCGACCTTATGTAAAGGTAGGCTTTATTATCAGTTTTATGTCCTGGTAATGGTGAGTGAATTTTGGGGCGGAAAACGTTATGTGTGTTTGAAAATAAGAGTTCGTAAAGTGACTGGCTCTTGGAGTTGTTCATAGGTTTAGTGTGTTTTGTTTCTTTTCCAGTTGAGTTATATTTTCAGTACGTGATTTTCAGTGTATAGTTAGTTTAAAATTTGTGATAAGAGCTTTACACAGTTGTGCAATTTGAAAATACATATTTTGATTCATGAAGGTAAAAAGCATCAGTAGTGTGAAATTTGTGAGAAAAGCTTTTGGCATTTGTCGTCTGAAATTGCATAGTTTGATAAATGGAGGGCAAGAAGCAATTTAAGTAGAAATTTGTGAGTAGGGCTTTACATATTTTGGGCACTTTGAAAATGCATAGTTAATTCAAAATTACAGATATTCTGTTGTGTAAATTATGAGAGCAGTAATTGCAGTTAAAACCCAGTTATGCTGAACCCATTTATGCTGAACTTTGTAACTGAAAACGGTTGGGTTGTAAAGCTATCTACATCTAGCTTAGCTGGACTTTGAAGCTCTCGGTTTCCTGAATTTCATTAAAGTCTGTTTCGGTCTTGTTCAACATTCTTAGCTAGTCTTTGACTAGCTAAACATAATTAAATTTTTGGTCTGATGTTTATAGTGGCCTTGTTTTATAAACTTTCTAAATTGATTTGGTTTGTTGAATTTTTGGATTTACTTAATTTTGCTGTATTTAAAACTTGCCTTTACTGCTCTGCTCAATTGGTTTTGGTTGCTTTACTCTTTAAGCCATTTTTGTTTTACAGTTATTCTTTTATGGTTGCTTTACGGTTCTGGTTATTAATGTTTGTTTATTATTATCATTAAAGTACCCAAAAACAAACTTATCAATAGTAGTATATTTTTGAGAGTTCTGGTTTCCTTTTGTTTTCCCCTACGGCACTCGTTAGGGCTTCCCTTTTCGTTTGGCCGGGGTTCCCTAACTCAGTCAAACAGCGGAATCATTGCAAATTACTGGTAGCAGAGCGTGGTTAATTGATTTGTTTGTGTTGGTTAGGGAATATTTTTTGGTTTGTTGTTTGCTCTGTATTCTCCGGATCTCATTTTCTTACTTGTACCATATCCGTAGTATCAAGATGGCGGTATCGGTTAGTAATGTGGACAGATTACGGAAAGGTGAATTGTGGGTAGAGTTGGTTGTACGTGGAGGTCAATGTTCTAGGACAACTGAAGTGGCTATTATGTTGGATGTTTTTCGACAAATTAAGGATGCTCCAATAATTACTGTTTCTATTGATCACGTGATAGTGACTAAGTGTGAGTCCACTTGCTCGTTGGCCTTAGCAGAGATTCAGGATAATTTAATGGATTTTGGGCGCGAGGATTCTCCCTCTAAGGCACAGTTGCTCCGGTGGCAAGTTAGAATTCGGCATTACTTGTTCTATTTAGATTATGTCTTACAGAGATTCCCTACTTTGCAGTCTTGTATAGCGTTGCAAAAGTTAAAGGATCAGTTTAAGGAATTAGCCCATAAGGTGGAGGAAGATTTTGGGACTACACAGAATGACACTGGGGCGTCTCCCTTGTATAATCAAGGATTGTCGGATGTGGTTCAGCCTGCGATTGCGGTATCTGCGTTTCGGCCACTTAGACTCGCTCATCCCCTCCAACAATTCGTGGAGGGCTTTCAGTTAAACGACATTGTTGATGTACCATCGGCTTTACAGTTTCTCTATTTTCTTGTTCGATTGACGCTAATGGCTAAGCGTTATTTGGTACCCACGGCTCAAGTGATAGAATTATTATCTGTCAAGGTGTCTGGGATAGTTTTGGACCTCTTAATGCGGTGTGCTGGTTTGGCCGAGCCTGTGACTCGCTTTCATTTGGCCCTATTAGACATGTTCATTCCACGTAGGGAATGCACGAGGATAATGCAAGACGTATATTTTCGTCCTCAGGGTCTAACGGAACCGTTTACAGAATATATGGTTCGGGTTAAGGAAATTGCTTTAGTGTTGGTGCTCCCTGATACGGAAGCGGAAATTTGTGATGTCATTTTATCAGGACTCAATCCAGTCGTCAGGTCGGCTTTGGTTTTAGGACCTCGGCCGTCAAATTTGCAGCAGTTGGAAGCATTGGTACCTAAACTCAATGAAGTTATGCTTGTTGATAGGCTGCGTCTGTCAGAGCCTCCGGGCTCATTAGCAACTCCTAATACCACTGTATCAGCTCCTTCTTCGGCCATTGTTCCGGTTTCTGGTCGTCGGGCCACTATTAAATGCTTTCAGTGTGGTCAGGAAGGCCATGTTCGACGAAATTGTCCCAATAGGAGGACCGTGAATCGGGGTTTTCTTCGTGTTTCTAATCAGGGGCGACAGTTTCGACCTTTATGACGCCAGAAGGTTAAGTCGACCATTTGTTTGTCTCGGCGTATTTGTGGTTATCCGTTTTCGGGTAAACCCTTAGTTCAAGTTTCTCTTGAGAAGTTGCCTTTATTGGCGTTATTAGATTCCGGAAGTTCTGTCTCTTTGATTCAGCTTGATTGGCTTAGGTTAAATTTACCATGTATTATGTCGCGTGCAACCACGTGTCAGTTGGTTTGTTTGATGGTCAATGGTCAGGCCTTTCAAGTTACTCAAAAGGTATCATGTACTATACGTTTCCCACGTTTTACGTGGAAACATAGTTTTTTTGTCGTTCCCAAGCTTCCTTATGCATGTGTCCTAGGTGCCGATTTTATGTCAAGGACTGGGATGGCTATTGATTTTTCCACTAGGCAGATCGCTTTTCATTTTGCTCCCCGGATAAAGTTGGACTTTGTGAGGGATTTTAAACCATCTCGGCCCCCTTTAACTTTGGGAGATATTAATTTGGTAACCCAAAATTGCGCAACTTCTTCTCTGTCTCATTTGTCCCCTGAACAGGCAAAGCAAATAGAGCATTTCGTTGGGGAATTTGATTCATTGTTTACAGATGTTTTAGGGGTCACTCATTTGACTCAATATGAAATTCAGTTAACTGATTCTACTCCGGTCAAGTTATCTCCATATAAGCTCACACCACCGAAGATGGCTATATTAAAAGAGAAAATACAGAAGATGCTTGACCAAGGGGTTATTAGACCATCTACTTCAAATTACAGCAGCCCCATATTTCTAGTACCGAAGGGAGATCAGGATTTTAGACCGGTCATAGATTATCGTCTCTTGAACAAAAGAATCCTTATTGAAAGTACCCCTTTGCCCGATTTGCATACAGCTGCTCATCATTTTTCGAAGGCTCGCGTTTTTACGACCCTGGATTTGAACAAAGCTTATCATCAGATTCCTTTGGCTGAACATTCCAAGCATCTAACAGCTTTCGCTACCCCCTGGCGCCTTTATGAATTCAATAGGGTCCCATTTGGTTTGGCTACGGGCGCGCAAGTCCTCACTCGTTTGCTGGATAATTTGTTTTCGGACATAAAATTTAAATCTTTGTACCATTACTTAGATGATCTTGTAGTATATTCCGAGGATTTTGACTCACATCTTGTTCATTTACGTGAGGTCTTTCGTCGCCTACAGAGCGCCGGGTTATCAGTTAAGCAGTCTAAAGTTCATTTTGCTACCTCTCAAATATCATTTTTGGGCCATATGGTTTCCCCTTCTGGTATTACCATAGACCCAGATCGCACTAAGGCTATTAGAAATTTTCCGGCACCCAAGAATAAGCGTGAGGTGGCTCGATTTTTGGGAATGGTTAACTTCTTCTCTAAATTTATTTCAAATTTTTCTACTCGGGCGGAACCTCTTAATTGCTTACGTAGGAAAGGGGTTACTTTTGCGTGGGCCGAGGAGCAGCAAGCGGCATTTGTTGATCTAAAAGAGGCTATTTCAAACCCTCCTGTCTTGGCTTTTCCAGATTTTGCTATGCCCTTTATTTTACAGACGGATGCTAGTGCTAGCGCGCTAGCGGCTGTTTTGTTGCAGGAATTTCCTGAAGGTCGTCGTCCCATTTATTATAGTTCGCGTACTTTATCTCCTGAAGAACGTAAATTTTCTACATATGAATTAGAAACCTTAGCGGTGCTTTTTGGATTGGAGAAGTATAGGGTGTACTTAGAACATGTGCATTTCTTTTTAGAGTGCGATAACCAGGCTTTAACGTGGGCGTTAGCTGTCCCAAGGAAGACAGGTCGTCTTGCGCGTTGGGGTGTCCGGATAGGTGCCTTTAAGTTTACTCCTTCCTTTATCAGAGGTTCAGGAAATTGTATTGCGGATGCTCTTACCCGGGTATTTTCCGAACCTACTGAGGAGTGTGTTTATTTCGAGACTTTGGATGCTCCTGCGGATACTCAGATTGAGAGCTTCTCATTTTCGGCATTTCCTGAAATGTTTGTCAGTATACCTTAACTTCAACTTACCGATTCTGGGTTGGCCTCAATTATTGAGCAAATTAAATCAGGAGTTTCACTGCAGGATTATAAGATTCATGAGGGTGTTTTGATGGGAAGAGCTAGTTTTGATCGGCGTTATAAAGTCATAGTTCCGAAGGCAGCTATTCCCATGATTCTCAGTTATTTTCACGATTCTCCTTTCGGGGGTCATTTAGGCATTGCCAAAACCAGAAATCGAATTCGTGAACAGTTTATGTGGCGGGGCATGGATTTCGATGTAAGAAAGCATGTTAAGTCTTGCCGCATTTGCGCATTGTCCAAACCCGCGCAGGCTACAAATTGGGGATATTTGGCTTCGGAGGTTCCCTCCGCGCCCATGGAAAAACTATTTGTAGATTTTATCGGACCGTTCCCTCGTTCTATTCAGGGAAATATTTTTGCATTGGTGCTTACTGATGCTTTCTCAAAGTTCGTATGGATTTCACCTCTGAGTGCTGCTACTGCTCGCCTTGCTATTCGGGAACTTGGAACAATATTTGGATCTTTTGGTGCTTGCCTCAATTATGGTCTTCTCCTTGTGTGTTCAGTGTCAGCTACTGAAGTTTGCGGACTGTATGTGTGGAGTTACCTTCTTCGTCTACTTACAGTGTAGCATGTTCCTTCTGTTTTCCTAGTTGTTTCCCCTTTTGGCTACTTATTGTTCCCTTTCCTCGAGTTCCTATAAATGGTTATTTTTTTTTCTTCTCGCAAGCTCGCAGATTGGGGGGGGGCTATTGTGCTGTTATGTGTTCTTTTTATGTTTTGTATCTGTATTATACATCCAGCCAGTCACTTTACGTTGCTTGTCCCCTTTGCTTAACGCTCTCTTTGGTGCTCTTTTTTTTTTTTTCCTCTGTGGGTTGCTGACGTGGCATGTGCTTTGGCCGTACGCGCTGAGTGGTGGATTTCTGTCCGCATTGCAGGGATAGCTCTCTGCCCGGCAACTACTGATGCGGATTGTGGAAGTTTTTGTAATGAATTTTTAAGGAACGTCTTTGTGATTTTCGGTGGATCGACCTTATGTAAAGGTAGGCTTTATTATCAGTTTTATGTCCTGGTAATGGTGAGTGAATTTTGGGGCGGAAAACGTTATGTGTGTTTGAAAATAAGAGTTCGTAAAGTGACTGGCTCTTGGAGTTGTTCATAGGTTTAGTGTGTTTTGTTTCTTTTCCAGTTGAGTTATATTTTCAGTACGTGATTTTCAGTGTATAGTTAGTTTAAAATTTGTGATAAGAGCTTTACACAGTTGTGCAATTTGAAAATACATATTTTGATTCATGAAGGTAAAAAGCATCAGTAGTGTGAAATTTGTGAGAAAAGCTTTTGGCATTTGTCGTCTGAAATTGCATAGTTTGATAAATGGAGGGCAAGAAGCAATTTAAGTAGAAATTTGTGAGTAGGGCTTTACATATTTTGGGCACTTTGAAAATGCATAGTTAATTCAAAATTACAGATATTCTGTTGTGTAAATTATGAGAGCAGTAATTGCAGTTAAAACCCAGTTATGCTGAACCCATTTATGCTGAACTTTGTAACTGAAAACGGTTGGGTTGTAAAGCTATCTACATCTAGCTTAGCTGGACTTTGAAGCTCTCGGTTTCCTGAATTTCATTAAAGTCTGTTTCGGTCTTGTTCAACATTCTTAGCTAGTCTTTGACTAGCTAAACATAATTAAATTTTTGGTCTGATGTTTATAGTGGCCTTGTTTTATAAACTTTCTAAATTGATTTGGTTTGTTGAATTTTTGGATTTACTTAATTTTGCTGTATTTAAAACTTGCCTTTACTGCTCTGCTCAATTGGTTTTGGTTGCTTTACTCTTTAAGCCATTTTTGTTTTACAGTTATTCTTTTATGGTTGCTTTACGGTTCTGGTTATTAATGTTTGTTTATTATTATCATTAAAGTACCCAAAAACAAACTTATCAATAGTAGTATATTTTTGAGAGTTCTGGTTTCCTTTTGTTTTCCCCTACGGCACTCGTTAGGGCTTCCCTTTTCGTTTGGCCGGGGTTCCCTAACTCAGTCAAACAGCGGAATCATTGCAACACTCACATGAATTTCTCTACTCTTGTACAAGCTATTTTTACAAACGCTTATTCTCCATATGCTTCATGTTAATCGAGATATCGAGATGTGAATCTTATTGGTAATGCTCATGTGGATGCAAGGGAAATATGGTAGGTTTTAAGCGCTAGTCAAATATTTTAACGCTGGTTGCTATGTGGCGAATTCTATTCTGTTTGCATATCCAGGGCATAAAAAATTGAATAACGAATTTGAGAAAAAGTATAAGTATTGGAAAATTTAAGGAAATAACAAGCAATATCTCGAAAATGGTTCACTTAACTAAAAAAATGTATATGACATAAATTGTGTATTTTAATGCGATCTATTTTTTGTGTAGTAAAATTTTGTCTATCTCTTTTGGTTTACCAGTTATGCGAAAGTCGTTCACAATAAAGAATACTTTTGGAGACATTCCCAGGAAATTCAAGATATACATTTTATTTGTCATAAAAATACCTTAAACATATGATATTTTAATCAAAATCGTTAGAGCCATTTTTGAGAAAATTAAAATTTTCGAAAAATCTTCCATGTAAAGGGTACTCTGGGGTGGGGGGATTTTCTTGAAAACCTTCGTATCACATCTCTGGAAGATACTGAACCCAAATACCAAGTTTGGTGTTTATCCGATTGTTCGTTTTTGAGTTATGCTGTTCACAGACACACACACACAGACACACACACACACACACACACACACACACTCACACAGACACACACACGGACATGTTACCAAAAATGCTTTTTTTTGGATTAAGGGTGTTTCAAAACATATATTTCCGGTGAAATCTCGGTATCGAATTTTTGGGCGGAATGCAATACTTCCCCTACTTACTATACGTAGTAGAGAAAGTAAAAATTAATAACGAATATCAGAAAAAGTAAAAGTATTGGAAAATTTAAAGGAATTACAAGCAATATCTCCAAAATGGTTCACTCAACAAAAAAAATGTATATGACATAAATTATGTATTTTAACGCGATCTACATTTTTTGTGTAGTAAAATTTTGTCTATCTCTTATGGTTTACCAGTTATGCAAAAGTCGTTCACAATGAAGAATACTTTTTAATCAAAATATTTTAGAGCCATTTTTGAGAAAATTAAAATTTTCGAAAAATGTTCCATGTACAGGGTAATGTGGGGTGGGGGATTTTCTTTAAAACCTTCGTGTCACATCTCTGGAAGATACTGAACCTAAATACCAAGTTTGGTGTTTATCCGACTGTTCGTTTCTGAGTTATGCTGTTCACAGACAGACACACACACGGACATGTTTCCAAAAATGTTTGTTTTCTGGATTCAGGGGGTCTCAAAATATGTATTTCCGGTGAAATCTCGGTATCGAATTTTTGGGTGTAATACAATACTTCCCCTACTTAGTAGGGTAGTAGAGAATGTAAACATTACGAGAAATGCAGTAGTAACTACGCAAGCATGTAACGAACCTTGAATTCATAATTAAGACAATGGAATTTACTGGATAATAGCACCAATCAGGTACATTGATACATGCCTATAATTCAAATACGTACGTTAAGAAAACGGTTGAAGGGAACGCTAACACAAGCATGTCAGTGTTAGAGCAAGAAGGTAGTATATAAGCTCGTCTCTAAATAGACGCTAAAACTACGTATTTAAAGTCTACCAGTTATAAACATTTTAACATGACAAAGGTGATAGTGAATTGTGAATATTTACATGTGGTTTATCTAAAACACATGTGAAATAGTTAACAGAATACGTGTGTGTAAAATGCTTTAACCGTCTCCATATCTAACCCTGACAAAACACAATTGCTCTCCGACTCAAAATACAGTAGCCGTCGCACAATTATAAAATAATAATTACAATATACTAACACACACACAAGAATACAGCATACGATCATCAGATTCCAGTCTACGAGAACGTCGTGATACATCATAAGAGTACGGGCATCAAGACGACCTACAGGTAAGTAATACAGCATTCATCATCTCCCAACGATTCATCCTCATCCGTGGGGTCCTACCACGGAGGAACCGCTACAAATGACTACTAGTGAATCAACAAAACATCCAAACATCTGACATCTCGTTTTTTAGTTTCTCTACTACGTATAGTAAGTAGGGGAAGTATTGTATTCCACCCAAAAATTGTATACCGAGATTTCACCGGAAATACATGTTTTGAGACCCTCTGAATCCAAAAAAAGCATATTTGGAAACATGTCCGTGTGTGTGTCTGTGTGTGTGTGTTTGTGTGTGTGTGTGTGTGTGTGTCCGTCTGTGAACAGCATAAATCAGAAACGAACAGTCGGATAAACACCAAACTTGGTATTTAGGTTCAGTATCTTCCAGAGATGGGACACGAAGGTTTTCAAGAAAATGTCCCCACCCCAGAGTACCTTTTACATGGAACATTTTTCGAAAATTTTAATTTTCTCAAAATCGGCTCTAACGACTTTGATTAAAATATCATATGTTTAAGATATTTTCATGACAAATGAAATGTATATCTTGAATTTCCTGGGAATGTCTCCAAAATTATTCTTCATTGTGAACGACTTTTTCATAACTGGTAAACCATAAGAGATAAGACAAAGGTTTATTACACAAAAAATGTAGATCGCGTTAAAATACACAATTTATGTCATATACATTTTTTTGTTGAGTGAACCATTTTCAAGATATTGCTTGTTATTCCCTTAAATTTTTCAATACTTATTTTCTCAAATGGGAATTCGTAATTCATTTTTTTTATGTCCTGGACATGCAAGAGAATGGAATGCGCCACATAGCAACCAGCTCTTAAAATATTTGACTATAGCTTAAAGCCTACGATATTCCCCTTGCATCTACAAGAAAATTAGCAATAAGATTAACATCTCGATTAACATGAAGTAGATGGAGAATAAGCGTTTGTAAAAATAGTTTGTACAAGAGTAGAGAAAGTCATGTGAGTGTAACACATCAGTATTTTAACGTCATTTCCCTTGTTTCATAAAACCCTCCTTTTTCCCCTTACATCATAATTTTCTCTTAACATTTTCGATAACACATCAGTTTGAACCGAATAAAATCTCGTTTCCAGAACTGTATTTGCATGTGCGCTTTCGGCTGTGACTGTTCTATTATCTCTGGTCCCTGTGTACTCAGTTCCACCAACTTAATTTCTTCTACGCTAAGCTATTCTATTATGGAACATTACATGTAATTTTCTTCTTGTACAACTACGCGACTTATAATCTGCAAGGGGACTTTCCAGGAAACTTCGGTTTCCACAGTTGGAACTCGTTCATATTCCTGAAGCATGTGTTTATCCTAATGCAACATCTTCAACCTTGGAGGCTCTATTGTTCAAAAGATGACTTGAAGGTCATTCTTCTTTTACACATCAAGCGGAATGTCAGGTATGCCAGTTCTTGGCCCAATTTTATTTTTATGTTGATAGAAATCTAAACAATTAATGTGCGTTACTGTAATTAATTTTGAAAACATATTATAACAATTGCTTCGTTTCACAACCAGTGAGATAGTATCACCTATCCCAAAAATGTAAAGAATCCTATGTCTGGGGCTCATCAGCTTGACGTCATCGATATAGAAAGGCGAAGAACCTGGTTCAAGTACCGGCGTGGTATTGAAGTTTTGAAATCTGATTTGAGCTTTCCAAACTTAAATTACAGGGTGATTTATGAAGAACTGACACATTTCTTTCTTTAATTATTCTGTTCTAAATTCACTCAATGTCCAATTTTAGCACCAAATTAAGCAGAATGTTCTGGAGTTTCGATTGCCTGTCACTAGATGCGCAGATGTTCATGTTTTATTCGCAATTGTTAGTTTTATTGTCGGCAACTGTATTTGAGTTTTTCTTCTAGTCAACGCAACATGGAGTACACATTAAATGAATGACTCTTCCTTGTAAAGCAATACTTGATTACGAATTCAATTACAGCAACTCAAAGGGCACACCAGAGAAAATTTGGTGGACGGAATCCTCCACAAAGAAACACAATACTGGGACTGGTAAACAAATTGGAAACAACTGGATCTCTGGTGAGTGAAAAAGGCAAAACTCGTTCATCTAGGATTCCCATGGTTGTTGTTAACGTAAGAGCACGACTGGATCAGTCCCCAAAAAATCATTGAGACGTTTGTCGTAGGAGACAGGGTACAGCTACTCAATGTGTCAGAGAGCTGTGAAAAGTGCAGGCCTAAAGCCGTATAGGATTATGGTTGTCCATCAGCTACAGGAACCAGATAAGGATAGACGACTGAATTATTGTCGCTGGTTTCAGGTGTTCATTGTGCAAAATCCTGCCATATTGTCCATCACATGGTTCACAGATGAAGTATGGTTCTATTTATCCTGCTATGTGAACTCAAATAACTCACGCTATTGGGCCAGCGAGAATCCACATGTTATACATGAAGCACCTATGCACCCGGCTAAAATCGGAGCTTGGTGCACAATATCCGCACATAGAATAGTGGGACCTATTTTTATTTTTTTTAACAATGTGAACACTGCAGAGTACCGACGGATTTTCATGGAGTTTGCTGAGCAACTAGACGATGTAGAGCTGACTCAAAGATTTTTCAGCAGGACGGCGCTACATGCCATACATCAAATTAAACCATGGCACTAATTGAGAGTTTCTTTGACGACTGGATAATTTCCAAGAACCTGTGGTCACCGAGATCTCCGGATTTGACATCGCCGGACTTCTTTCTATGGGGTTACTTAAAAGACAGGGTTTATGCCACACGTCCCCAGACAATGGACGATCTGAAGCACAACATTACACACGAGATTCAAGCTATTGATAACAGAGTCATCCAACGAGTGGCCAGTAACATGGAACGTGTTGAGTTGTGCCTTATGCAGGATGGAGGACATTTACAACATTCGCTATAGAGGTAAATAATCTCCCAAAATTCCTCTGCATTTCAGGTGTAATAAGTTGTCGCTAGCATAACTCGTTTTGAAACAATTAAAAAAATAAATGTGTCATAATGTGTCTTCTTCGCATGGTTGTATGTATGAATGTGAGTGTGCTTAATAGCAAAAAACTGGTAAAACCAACGTAAGGAAACCCTATAGTTCAGCGAGCAATAACACCGTCAATTGTTTTTCAAGTCAAAGCCACCGATATGACCAAAGAAGTTTAATGAAACAAAAACATAATTACAGCATAAAGAATTGAATAGTGTTTACTGCCTGCTCTTAATTGATGCGGCAACAGTGGACACTTGATGATATGTAAAATTATAATTGGGAAGTAAACGTTCCAGGCCTAACTTTAGGCTACCTCCCCAGCATTTGTTAGTTTTGAGGACTGAGGAAACCCTAAAAGGACGCTCAGTCATAGAGAACGGTTCTGGCGAGATTTGAACCTGAGATCCCGTTCACGAGGACGTGCCTTTAACGACCTCGGCTACCCATTTCGCTATACCTACAGCACGTCTTATGTCGGATATTCTGTTATCTAACTTTATTACAAATGTGTAAGTGGCCTAAGGTGATCCAATTAATAGAAATTATTTTGTATTTATTGGGAATTACTTTCAGAGGTTCATATCTTACTAAAATAGCTTAAGAAACAAAATACTGTTACGTTTGTTATTTTTATATATATATATATATATATATATATATATATATATCCTTTCTTAACTTACTCTTTGAGCTTTTAGGCTAGGTTACTTAGGTTAACTTTTGAGGCAGTATTTTTAACACTTAAATAATTTCAATCTAATTATATAAATATGTAAATTCAATAAAAGCCCGCCTTAAAGCAATATGTGTATGTAACACTATATAAAAAGTGTATATTACAGTCATTTTAAATGTTTATATTATTGTATACATGTTCAATAATGTTATGTGAATATATTACGTAATTTAATAATGTAGGAACTGTGAGAAATAGGTTAAAAGTTACTAACAATGAGGAAACAATGAGGTAATCTTGAGTCAATAATGAGTAAGAGAGTTTAACAATACTACTTGTGATACTTTGAAGTAATAATGTAATTTTAGTGACAGTTATAAAATAGCCAATCAACAACCAGAAAAAGCTTTAGTTAAATGCAGGTATTCTATTGGAGTAAGAATAGCCAATCAGAGGCTTGAAATACAGAAATTTACAAGTTTAGACGGTTGAAAACAGTTTAGTTGCCTCCAAACAGTGCTCATAATCAGACGTGTTGCCTGCATACAGTGACTGTAACTGGATGCGTGATGCGTCCTCGAGAAATTTTATACGTTTTCGTGTGAGACGAAAATAGTTTACGTATTAAAAAGTGTAAGTATTTAATAAAAACCTCTCACAGCTCTCTCTTTATATCAGAGAAGTGTTATTTAAATCGTGTCAAGCATTAATAAAAGGAGTGAAGTAAAATTATAATCTGTGTAAGCCTGCATTCTTCAGTCGCACCACAACCCTGCTAAGAGCAACGTGTGTCTAAAATAAATACTGAGGCAGCCGAGGCAAACATAAATAGAATATTTAAAGAAACAGTCAAATTACAAAGTTAATATTTTTTTTAAACATGGGACAAAGGCCATCTGAAAGTACATTTGGGGCGAAAGCTACTGGAAACTGTTTACTATACGTGCGGTTGCCACTACTACAATTTCGGCTCCCCAACAGTTGAAATATAAACTCCAACAAAACTATGTTCTTCAAATTGGCGTCCGTACGTGGAGCTAAGTAAATAAACAACTTCACTTTTTCACATGCACATTTACTCTCGCATCCACACCTCCAGCATCAGTCAGGGTAGGGAGTAGTTCTAATTGAAGAAAAATTCTCACTCACCGGCGGGAATCGAGCCCGAGACCCCTGGATCTGGAAGGTAGCATGCTAACCACCAGATCACAGAGACAGTCTTGTATACCGTAATATTTCAACGCTGAAATTAAACAGTATGTCCATTTCTGAGTTATGATCTCTCACTCCGTCTATCTCTTGAACACACACACACGCGCGCGCGCGCCGGGCGGAGTCAATGAGTCTCAAAACGCGCATTTCCGGTGAAACCTCGGTATCGAATTTGTTGATGGAATACAACACTTCTAATTACTATAAATATGTAATAGAGAGAGTCAAAATGTACAGTTCACGTAAGGCTTTCTTAAACAGTTTTTAGAGTACAGATGGCTGTGCGGGTAATAGAGCTCAGCAAGCAGATGAATAAAGAAAGGTATGAATTTATTGTCCCCTGAGACACAGCTTTATGCACGTAACCAACAATTTGGCTGCCGTAAGGGCAGGTCTAATGTGATTAACGACAGTTTTTGTACATAGGAGAGGCCTTGGAAACCTACGCGTCTCGACATCACTTCCGATATCTCTGGATGGAGCAGCTTCTCCTGAATATGTATGAGAACACCTGAGTGTCAAGGACAGGGTTAGGGGACACGAGGTGCTCAAAATAATTAGCTCCCTACCCGCCGCTAAGGGGCTGCTCAGGTAGAAGTCTCACAACTAATTCTGAGCAACTATTTCAGACTTCATGTTTGTATAGACTTAGGAGTAACATTTGGTTTAATCATATCATCCAGACAAGTTGAAGAAGTTATATTGTTGTAGGGGTTGTATTTGTCCCACTTATGGAAAGTCAGTTTGAAGATGATGTTGTATTGAAGGAGTTGTATTATATTTCAACTGTTGGGGAGCCGAACTTGTAGTAGTTGCAACCGCACGTATGGTAAACAGTTTCCGGTAGCCTTCGCCCCAAATGTACTTTCAGGTGGCCTTTGCCCCAAGTTTAAAAAAATATTAACTTTGTAATTTGACTGTTTCTTTCAGTATTAAATATTTATGTTTGCCTTGGCTGCGTCAGTATTTTTGTTAGAGACACGTTTCTCTTAGCATGGTTGTGGTACGATTAAGACTGTAGGCTTACACAGATTATAATTTTACTTCACTTCTTTTATTAATACTTGATACGATTTAAATAACAGTTCACTGATATAGAGAGCTGTGAGATTCTTTAATTAATTGATTACATTTTTTTAACACGTAAACTTATTCTTCGTCTCACACGAATACATATCATATCTCTGGAGGACGCATCTTGCATCCAGTTACAATCCCTGTCTGCAGGCAACTGAATTGATTTCAACCATCTAAACTTGTAAATTTTTGTCTTTCAAGTTTCTGATTGGCTATTCCTAATGCAATAGAATACTTTCATTTAACTAAAGCTTTTTCTGGTTGTTGATTGGCTATTTTTAAACCGTCTCAAAATTTACATTATTGTTCCTCCAATAATGACTAGTAGCATTTAAACTAATTCATTATTGCCTCATTGTTACCTCATTGTTAGCAACTTTTAACTTATTATTCTCAAGCTCCTACATTATTAAATTACGTAATATATTCACATAACATTATTGAACATGTTTACAATAATATAAGCATATGCAATGACTGTTACATCCATTTTACAAATTATTACATACACATATTGCTTCAAGGCGGGCTGTTATTGAATTTACATATTATATAATTAGACTAAAATTATTTAAGTGTTTAAAATACTGCCTCAAAGTGTTAAGCCATATGGTCTGTTACGATCTCATAACACAGGAATTTTCTTTCCAACTCTTCTTGAGACGCCCCAGAAATCTCTTCCCATAAGGTTGGTAATGGAGCATAGCTATACGATGGGATCCCATTCGTCTTAAATAACTCATCCAGTTGCTCTGATAGGTCTGTATAAAATGGAGAGGCTCCAGACCAAGATCTACCATTATAACTTTATTTTGTATATGGCACCATCCCATATATCATGCTGTAGTTCTCATAATAGTAGATGAGACAAGTGCTAAAGGAGGCATATTGTCTTCGCTTCGAAATCCTACGACGGCTATTTAATTTGTGTCAAGGATTAATAAAAAGGAGTGAATTAAAACTTAAATCTGTGTAAGCCTACGTTCTTGTCGCATTACAATCCTGCCTAAGAGAAACGTGTCTCTAACAATAATACTGACGCAGTCGAGGCAAACATAAATATATAATATTTAAAGAAACAGTCAAATTACAAGTTAATTTTTTTTTAAACTTGGGGCAAAGGCCATCTGAAGGTACATTTGGGGCGAGGGCTACCGGAAACTGTTTACTATACGTGCGGTTGCAACTACAAGTTCGGCTCCCCAACAATTGAAATATAATACAACTCCAATACAAACTACTTCAAATTGACGCCCAAAGCGTGGTGCAAATAACGTAAAGAAACAATCAACTTCAAATCGGCTTTTCCATACGTAACAGAAACAAATAACTTTCTCACTCTCACAACGAAATGTGTAACGAAACTATTTCTGCAAACGTTTATCTCGATTAAGAAAACGTAGATAAAGAATACTTTCTAGAAGAGTGGGTAGTTTTATGAATGTAACACGTCATATTTTAAATGCAATATGAGGTTTCACCACAGTGCAAACCAAAGTCCAGTTAACATTTGCGCAAATTAATCACCGTTTCCAAAAATAATTTCAGTTGAAAGTACGTAAATTGCATATGAAAGGGTTAGACGGATTATGCTTTATTGAATATTTTAAAAAATACTCTTCGTAGTTAAGTACGAAACAACAGAAACAGAAAATACGCTACTTCAGATGGAAAACAAAATGAAGAAAAAAAAACTTTTACTAGCAGAAAATATACTCACCAGATCGAACTTGGAAAGCACGCTTACCTGAAAATAAAAATAAATGTATATATTAGACACTAATGCCACAATTATTACTTAAGTTTATGTTAAGTACATTTATGCTACTGTGCACATCGCCAAATCTTGCATTTCTTATGAACAATGATTTTGTGCCCAAATACTTTTTGCTGATTTAGATATCTTATGTGAGCTTGAAGGCTAATTCGCAGTAATTGAGAACAGTAAAGTTAGAACAAATTTTTTATAATGCGGTCGTTCCCAATTAACAGGAAGCTTTCCCGGATCCCGGTGACAGGAAAGAAGACTTGGTCAAGTTTTAAGATTCTCGTTCCCGTTCATATTAGATCCGTACTTGCATATTAGACTCTACACTATAGAAATTATTCGAGGCCGTCGCAACGAAAAACCGCCGCTCGAGTTCTCTGTAGTCGCAAGCTCGGAAAATGAAACTGGAAGAAATTCTAGTATATGTGCGCCCTGACCACCCTGCCTCCTTCAGATCCATTGAGCGTGGGTCTTTTAGCGAAGGCGTCTTCTCTAATTTGTTTAAAATCAGCTCAAAACTGGCTATTGCCTCAAAAACAATAGCAACAAACAACAAACAACTTTAATGTACACTGTTTGACATGTCCGACGCAACAAGAGTGGCACATTGTCAGAATATAATCCATGTTCAGGGCTTTCTACAGAGAAGTTCTGATACGATACTGACAACACGTGCATTATAATGCAAGAGTTGAGACAGTATTTTTAACACTTAAATGATTTCAGTCAAATTATATAATATATAATTCAATATTGCCTTAAAGCAATATGTGTATGTAACAATATATAAAAAGCATATATTACAGTCATTGTATATGTTGATATTATTGTATCCATGTGTAATAATGTTATCTGAATATATCACTTAATTTAATAATGTAGAAGCTGTGAGAATAATAGGTTAAAAGTTGCTAACAATGAGGTAGCCTTGAGGCAATAATGCATTAGAATGTTTAATAATGCTACTAGTCATTATTGGAACAACAATAATGTAAGTTTTTAGACAGTTTAAAAATAACCAGTCAACAACCAGAAAAAAAAAAATTAAGTTAAATAAAAGTATTCTATTGGATTAGGAATAACCAATCAGAGACTTGAAATACAGACATTTACAAATTTAGGCGGTGGAAGTCAGGTCAGTTGTTAGCAGACAACGCTCATAACTGCACGCGTTGGTGGTAGACAGTGTTTCTAACCGGACGCGAGATGTGTCCTCGAGAAATATATAATACGTAATCAGTGTGAGATAAAAATAGTTTACGCGATAAAAAAAAGGTGCAAGTAATTAATAAAAAAAATCTCACAGCTCTCTCTATATCAGTGAAGCGTTATTTAAATAGTGTCAAGCATTAATAAAAGGAGTGAAGTAAAAATTATAATCTGTGTAAGCCTACATTCTTCAGCCGCACCACCTCCCTGCTATGGCATTCATGTCTCTAAAATAAATACTGACGCAGCCGAGGCAAACATAAATATATAATATTTAAAGAAACAGTCCAAATTACAAAGTTAATATTTTTTTAAACATTTTTGGGGCAAAGGCCACCGGAAAGCGGGTACTATACGTGCGATTGCAAACTATTTCAAGGGTTTGGCTGCCCCACAGTTGAAATAACAATACAACTCCTACAACAAAATAACTTCTTCAGAGTAAAGTGTCTAGTCAACTGGAAACATACTCCAGAGTTGAAGTACGCGGAACACTACCATTCTTGTGGACTAAACGTGTAAACTGCACAAAGATTCATTGTGAAATTCTGACTGTACATGGACTAGATGCAACGCCGTGTCCAGCCACTGTGAAATGGTGACAACAATTTGAACAAAGTCGCACATACATGGATGATACTGATCTAGAAGGAAAATCGATGAAATGATCCCCAGCAATTCGGAGGATGAGTGTCGCAGACATTGCACAGCAGATGAACGTCTCAAAACGCCGTTCTCACTCCGGCCTCCGATATCGGAAATAATATTGTACTTGGCGATCACCGACACCTGCAACGTTTTCGTTTGAAAGATATTGACAGAGATTTGCCGAGATAAACTTCAAACAGCTCCATGGTCAAGGAGAACTGAACGATTGATAGAATGTTCAGACTGTTGAGTGCAGAAACTTGGTGACTATGTTGAAAAATCTGATGTGTTATTTTCACATGACTTTCTCTACTCTTCTACAAATTATTTTTACAAAAGCTTATTTTCCATATGCTTCATGTTAATCGAGATGTTAATCTTATTACTAATTTTCTTGTAGATGCAAGGGGAATTGGAACTGTCTGACCTTTTTTGGAGCCGATTCTCCCCTTTCAATCGACTATTTTGACTGCTCCTTCGTCTCAGGTCTAAAGTGATGGACCCGTGTTTCATCCATGGTTATGAATGGACGCAAAAGCTCGGCTATATTGCAGCAAAACATCGCCAAACACTCGTCTGAAAAATCCTCACGACGCTGCTTTTGTTCCATTGTCTAAATTTTCAGTTAGTGTGCGATGTACAGCACTTTTTGAAATGCCTACAATGTCTGCTAGCTCGCGCACTTTTAGTCGACGGTCATCCAATACCATTTTGTGGATTTTCTTCACAATTTCTGGCGTGGTCACGTCATTTGGTTGACCACTGCTATGTTGATCTTGGCAGCTTCTACGGCCTCGCTTAAACTCTGCCACCCAATATTTTACTGTTGTAAACGAAGGAGCAGACTCCCCCAGTGTAGAATCTAGCTCAGCTTTAATATTAGTTGGACTAAGACCTTTCAAATGAAATTATTGTATCATATAACGATGGCCAGTTTTATCCATTTGAGAGCGTTCACTATTAATGGCTGCCAAACAATTACTAAACAACGTGGCATCGTCAAACTCCAAACTTAATACTGACCTCGTATTTCTTTATCTTACTATCATTTTTTTATTTAATTATTTATATTTCCCGTCGACAATTGCGGTATAAGAGTATAATTTCAACATTCCAGCAGGTGTGTAAAACAACATTCGCACATATTCAATAATTCCAGTATCAGTAGACACTTTGAATAATTTTAAACTAATGAGATCTACTCCGTCTGTTTCATTAATATTTTCTGTTGGGAATTTTTCCTTTCTCTACTACGTATAGTAAGGGAAGTATTGTATTCCACCCAAAAACTCGATACTGAGATTTCACCGGAAATACATGTTTTGAGACCCCCTGAATCCAAAAAAAGCATTTTTGGAAACATGACCGTGTGTGTGTCTGTCTGTGAACAGCATAACTCAAAAACAAACAGTCGGATAAACACCAAACTTGGTATTTAGGTTCAGTATCTTCCAAGGATGCGACACGAAGGTTTTCAAGCAAATCCTCCCACCCCAGATTGCCCTTTACATGGAAGATTTTTCGAAAATTTTAATTTGATTAAAATATCATATGTTTAAGATGTTTTTATGACAAATAAAATGTATATCTTGAATTTCCTGGGAATGTCTCCAAAAGTATTCTTCATTGTGAACGACTTTTGCATAACTGGTAAACCATAAGAGATGGACAAAATTTTACTACACAAAAAATGTAGATCGCGTTAAAATACACAATTTATGTCATATACATTTTTTTTGTTTTGTTTAGTGAACCATTTTCGAGATATTGCTTGTTATTCCCTTCAATTTTCCTATACTTATACTTTTTCTCAAATTCGTTATTCATTTCTTTTATGTTCTGGACATGCAAAGAGAATGGAATGCGTCACATAGCAACCAGCGCTTAAAGCCTACCATATTCCCCTTGCATCTACAAGAAAATTAGCAATAAGATTAATATCTCGATTAACATGAAGCACATGGAGAATAAGCGTTTGTAAGAATAGTTTGTACAAGAGTAGAGAAAGTCATGTGAGTGTAACACATCAGATTTTTTCATATTTATTGAAATCAAACCATAACTTCTTGTGGTGATTTTATCCACTTGTTTTCAGTAGTCACATTTAACTACGCAGTATCCTCTCCGGATTTGCTAATAATATATTTTATTATTGATATTTTAAATTAACCTGAGGTGGGTTACTCGTGCAACAGATTAAATATGACACACGGATGTTTTTAACTATACTCAGTGATAATATAAGATGGTGGAGTTGTGTAGGAACTCTTAAATACAAAACGTATTTAAGTAAAGGAATCAGTATGCTGTTGAATATTCTAAATATAGGTTATGGCAGCAGGAGAGAACCTTCTTTGCTTTCAATTGATCCCTGTCTCGCTAACGTCTTATTTTTAGGTGTCCTTCGAAAGCGAAGAGTCAAGTAGTTTTATATAAAGGTCATGTTCAACTGGAAACCCTTCAGACGCACATAAATCACTCTTCTCACGAACTGCTACCAACTTTCGAAAAGCATACTTATGTTTTAAGAATCTAAAATCTCGAAACCCGCACGGAAGTTTTCGTTGGTATTTAGTCTTACAGAAAACTCTATTCAACAAGTATTTTAAAGGGAGGTATAGCCTCCCCCGTAAGTTTGGTAGGTAGAGGAAATATAGTACTCCAACGAAAAATTCAATGTCGATTTTTCACCGTAATATTAGATTTGAGGCACTTTGAATAATAAACAGCATTTTTAGAAAAAAATGCGCAACTCATAAACGAAAATAGCATGAATATCGTTAGGTCCATTATCTTTCAGGGATGCAACGAGGAAGATTTTCACGTAATTCTACCACGCCAAACTACCAGAAAGTTTTTAGTTATATTTTATTTTCTCAAATATGGGTCTCGCAATTTTGAATAAAACATCATTCGTTTGACATTTGGACTTTTTTTTTGGTGGGTAGGGGTCCTCTTTGAAATCTGTTCGAAATATTTTAAGTGCTATATTCACGTTTTCTTAAGCCTAAGTGGGCATACCTTAGGCAACACGTTTGACATTTTACGATTCTTCTTTTTACTTTCTCTACTACGTATAGTAAGTAGGGGAAGTATTGTATTCCACCCAAAAATTCGATACCGAGATTTCACCGGAAATACATGTTTTGAGACCCCCTGAATCCAAAAAAAAAATTTTTGGAAACAGGTCCGTGTGTGTGTCTGTGTGTCTGTGAACAGCATAACTCAGAAACGAACAGTCGGATAAACACCAAAATTGGTATTTAGGTTCAGTATCTTCCAGAGATGCGACACGAAGGTTTTCGAGAAAATCCCCCCATCCCAGATTACCCTTTACATGGAACATTTTTGGAAAATTTTAATTTTCTCAAAAATGGCTCTAACGATTTTGATTAAAATATCATATGTTTAAGATGTTTTCATGACAAATAAAATCTATATCTTGAATTTTCTGGGAATGTCTCCAAAAGTATTCTTCATTGTGAACGACTTTTACATAAGTGGTAAACCATAAGAGTTTACTATTCAAAACATGTAGATCACGTTAAAATACTCAATTTATGTCATATACGTTTTTTTTTGTTGGCTGAACCATTTTCGAGATATTGCCTGTTATTCCCTTAAATTTTCCAATACTTATTCTCAAATTCTTTATTCATTTTTTTTGTCCTGGTAATGGAAAGAGAATGGAATACTGCACATAGCAACCAGCTCTTAAAATATTTGACTATCGCTTAAAGCCTACCAATTCCCCTTGCAGCTACAAGAAAATTAGCAATAAGATTAACATCTCGATTAACATGAAGCATATGGAGAATAAGCGTTTGTAAAAATAGTTTGTACAAGAGTAGAGAAAGTCATGTGAGTGTAACACATCAGATTCTTTAATCTTCTGATCAGGGATAATGATAACAATAATAATATAATTAATAATAATAATAATAATAATAATTCATTTGCTTCCCTTTTTATGTAACTACATTTTTCTGAAAAATTTCTTATAAAGGTTTTTCTATCAATGTTATGGAAATTAGTTTTGCGGCACACACCTATAAGCTATGTTTGTGATCTACATTTGACT
Organism: Deroplatys truncata; assembly: GCA_030765065.1. NCBI lineage: Eukaryota > Metazoa > Arthropoda > Insecta > Mantodea > Mantidae > Deroplatys > Deroplatys truncata. Next base: position 297,116,121 of record CM060975.1, on the reverse strand, counting down.
TCCATAAACACAAGCTAACAGATGGAAGGAAAGGACAAATATTTCCATGTGCTGTATTATTTCAAGTTTTAAATTCTGATTTGTTTCTGTTGTATTTTCAGGTTTTGGTCACCGGAGTAGGTAAATGTAATGGCTGAGAGTGAATCAGCTTGCAGAAACGTGATTTAGTGCGTCAGCTAAATGGGCTTCACTACCAACTCAGTTAACGCTGCATGTTACAAGAGTACCTCCACTCGTTCCCATATTGTTTTGCATGCTTTTATTTTACACTCAAGAGTCTATGGAAGGTCTGATCAATCCACAGGAAACGCAGTCAAGGTTTATCAAGAACTATAGTCCAGCAACTCTTTGGGGAGACGTGTGAGGCAATAACATGAAGTCTCGGCTCCTTTCATTCGTTATCTTGCTTAATGTTAAACGCAAAAGCTTTCATGCTGCAAAACTTAAAAATTTTAAAGTATCGAAGGTTTATCTCTAAGTATTAGACATACTTTGACCTCACCGAGTAGAGTATCGAGCTCCGATCCCAACTATTGATTCCTACTAAATTTGAAGTTATTTCTAGGACTAATATGAAAAGACATTGTAAATAATGTAAAGCGAACAAAAGAACAACCTTTGTATACTTAATTACCTATATAAAGTATTTATGAGTCTATCACATCAAGTCTTGGGATATTCGTGGTTTTCCCTGGTCGGTAGGTGAATAATGGGTGGTTTCTTATGTACCAAGAGTTTCCTTCCATCATTTCCCTTTCATTCCGCTTCTTTTTCATGTGTTTCTAGGTTTCGTAGCGTATGCCGCGGAGGAGTACGCTTTCATTTCAACAAGCACCCGCGCCATCTGTCCGGCACGTTATCCTCTAGTTACGGTGGTTGTAAGTAATTCATACTCGGAGTTACGAAGGAATGCCTTTGTTGAAGAGTATTCCAGGACTTGTTAGCGCCAGTTTCTTCTTTAGTGCTTCGTTCCATAACAGTTTATCACTTTTTGGTATCAATCGTAGCTTAGAATGGCAATGTGACGTAGCCACAACAATCTGAAAACCTAACATTTTCTTTTCTTTCTTACATTCCGAGTTGCACTTACTAGCGAGGCTGAGGCCTGCACATTTAATACCGTTTCCATTATGCGATTATACATTTTCCTATCGCCTTGCCCCTTAATCCCCTCTGTTTCCTAGTCTTCATTGTCAACAAACCACGGTGGTAGCCTCCACCATACTACCCATAATTTTCGATTGAAAGTGTATATGAAATACCTATTCTTCTCCTCTCTTCTGGGAGAGAAGCTGTTTTGGAGGGCCTCATTTTTGTGGATATTCCTCCACAATTTTTCATCGAACACATTTCCTCTATCTTACGCTGGCTAGGGTGTGTGACTGTTTGTAAACACAAAAGTGGAGTAGAACGTATGCAGTATTTCCTGTGCTGATAACGTAATGTTTACATTTATTGCAAAGATCTCGTGATCTGACATGTTTTCTGCGACTGATCGATTTGAGTGTCAGCGACCTCCTTTTGTTTACAGCCACCAACTGGCACATTATGCGTAGACTACTTCATATTTTATAGTGGCAAATATTACAGTAGGTGAAGACATTCCATATATAACCTAAGCTTACATAAACTGAATAATGTGCTACCGAGATTTCACAGCAATACACGTTTCGCGGTCCCGGAATTTAAAAAAAAAAAAGAAACAAAGAAAAAACATCTGATGTGTTACACTCACACGACTTTCTCTACTGTTGTACAAACTATTTTTACAAACGCTTATTCCCCCATATGCTTCATGTTAATCGAGATATCGAGATGTTCTTATTACTAATTTTCTTGTAGATGCAAGAGGAATTGGTAGGTTTTAAGCGATAGTCAAATATTTTAAGAGCTGGTTGCTATGTGGAGTATTCCATTCTCTTTGTATTACCAGGACAAAAAAATAAATAACGAATTTGAGAAAAAAGTATAAGTATTGCAAAATTTAAGGGAATAACAAGCAATATCTCGAAAATGATTCACTCAACAACAAAAATGTATATGACGTAAATTGTGTATTTTAACGCAATCTACATTTTTTGTGTAGTAAAATTTTGTCTATCTCTTATGGTTTACCAGTTATGCAAATGTCCTTCACAATGAAGAATACTTTTGGAGAAATTCCCAGAAAATTCGAGATATACATTTCATTTGTCATGAAAATATCTTAAACATATGATATTTTAACCAAAATCGTTAGGGCCATTTTTGAGAAAATTAAAATTTTCGAAAAATGTTCCATGTAAAGGGTGGTCTGGAGTGGGGGATTTTCTTGAAAACCTTCGTGTCGCATCTCTGCAAGATACTGAACCTAAATACCAAGTTTGGTGTTTATCCGACTGTTCGTTTCTGAGTTATGCTATTCACAGACACACACACACACAGACACACACACGGACATGTTTCCAAAAATGCTTTTTTTGGATTCAGGGGGTCTCAAAACATGTATTTCCGGTGAAATCTCGGTATGGAATTTTTGGGTGGAATACAATACTTCCCCTACTTACTATACGTAGTAGAGAAAGTAAAAAATCTGATAATTTTTACAAAAGTTGTGTGTCTGTATATGTGTGACAAGCATAACTCAAAAGTCCTATAAATATAGTAGTTTTTAACTATCAGATACAAAATATAAAAAATCCGATTGTTGCATTTACATGCATTTCTCTATTCACCCTTCTATAAACTATTGCAAAAGAATATTCTTGTCTACTACTTGCAAACAGTAGGCTAAAGCAATAATCACATTCTTAAAAAGTGATGGTTTTGATATCCCATTCTCTTTGAATGGAACGCCATGGAGCCTGGAGTAGATATCAAGAGGGACATCCGAAACCGGGGTACAGTACCGCAAAAGGGCCAGAGTGGCCCTTTCTGCTTCTAACGTGACCCTGGGAGGGGATGTGAGGGATCCGACACCAGGGACTGCAATGCCTCCACGTGGCTCAGGGAGGAGGGCGCCAACCGAGTGGCTCTCCCACCCCCTTTTCTTTGAGCCGGCACTTAAAAATTTTAAACCACCCCCATTACAGGGTGGAAGTTGATACGCCGCTTATGCGCGTAAACCTCCGAAACAGAGGACTACCGAACAACCTAGGTGGGGCTGACAGCACTATAGCGGACTGTCTACCGGCTCTCCAGGGCGGTACCGGAGGATCTTAAGGCGCCTCACAACTCCGCCTGACGGAAAACCGCTAAGACATACCCAATCTCCAATAAGTATCGGGAACCACTGCCCCGCCGAGTCCAACCCAATCCAAACAACACCCTCACGGGTGGGGCTCGAATGTTTGCCCGTAACGTCAGAAGTAGCACGATTCTCAGGGTCCGTAGCGCTCGCACCAAGGCAGCTAATGGAGTCGGAACCCCTCCTACGGGGAGATTAGGGGATACCCGAAGGGCGACTAGGTCCAACAATGGACGGGGTTCCTAACAGTTCCAGATTGAACGCATCCTGATGCCGGCTAGCCCCGAGTCTCTAAAGCCCAGAGATGCCCTCAGAAAGCGCGCCCTTTAACAGATAACCAAACCAACCGTCGCCTGGTCTTAAAACCCTGAAACAGATGGGGGGAGGAAATTCATGGTAGAAGAGGAATGAATCCCGCATTTGCCTACTGATCCGGGGAAACCAAGAAAAGATATCATGGTCAGAGGGCCCGGTCCGACGGGAATCGAACCCGGAACTAAATCACCTCACTCGGTATGAAATGGTATATTTCCTTTACTTTCTAGGTCCTTGGTAGAGAAAACCTAACCCTGTTTCAAACGGTTTGGTAATGAATTAATGTCCACTACTCAAACATTTGTTTCGTTTTTCCATAGTTCTTCGCTAAACGTTTCATCTTTTAAAAAACATTCTTTACATTATGCCGCTTCTGGTTGTTACTCAGGGAACATCGGATCCGTCAGGAACGATTTACCGCCGCGCAAGACTACGCCAGAATTATAAGTTGGCAGGACTGCATTGCGCCGCATGTGCAATATTTAGGTCAACAAGAAAGCAGTTTCGCATTGGGAGACGATAAAAAAGGTCGTTACTGTATCAACACAGATAAATGCTGCGTGCTCCGAGATGAAGGATGTAAGAAAAACACACATCCCCCTTTTTAAGTTTTATTCTGAAGTGTATTTATTGGCTCTTGGGAGCAAGATAAGTCCTGGAATAAAAACTTGCTTCTGTGCGTTCAGTCCGTAGCTGAAACTTCCGTTTGGACGCTTTAAAAAATCTGATCCGTTACATTCGCATGAATTTCTCTACTCACTATCATTTATTTCTACAAGCAATCCTTATACAGCGTTATTTTTCTGTCTACTTCATATTATCAATTTATATTTATATTATCATTATACATTTCGTTGCAGTAGCCAAAACTTTAATGTGAACACCTCTAAAAGCGACAGCATTGAAAAATTCAAACGAATAAAAGCGAATATCTCCAAGATAAAAAATACACTATGTGATCAAAAGTATCCGGACACCCCCACAAACATACGTTTTTCATCTTAGGTGCATTATGCTGCAACCTACTGCCTGGTACTCATTATCCGCGACCTCAGTAGTCATTAGACATTGTGAAACAGCAGAATGGGACGCTCCGTGGAACTCACGGACTTCAAACGTGGTCAGGTGATTCGGTGTCACTTGTGTCAGAAGTCTGTACGCGAGATTTCCACACTCCTAAACATCCCTAGGTCCACTGTTTCTGATGTGATAGCGAAGTGAAGGGACATGTACAGCACAAAATCGTACAGGCCGACCTCGTCTGTTGACTGACAGAGATCGTCGACATTTGAAGAGAGTCGTAAAGAGTAATAGGCAGATATCTATCCAGACCATCACACAGGAATTCCAAACTGCATCAGGATCCACTCCAAGTACTATGACAGTTAGGCGTGAGGTGATAAACCTTGGATTCCATGGTCGAGCGGCTGCTCATAAGCCACACATCACGCAGGAAAATGGAAACGATGCCTCACTTGGTGTAAGGAGCGTCAACATTACACGATTGAACAGTGGCAAAAGGTTGTGTGGAGTGACGAATCACGGTACACAATGTGGCGATCCAATGGCAGGGTGCGGGTATGGCGAATGCCTGATGAACGTCATCTGCCAGCGTGTGTAGTGCCAACAGTGAAATTCGGAGGTGGTGGTGTTATGGTGAGGTCGTCTTTTTCCTGGAGGGGGCTTGCACCCCTTATTGTTTTGCGTGGCACGATCACAACGCAGACCTACATTGATATTTTAAGCACCTTCTTGCTTCCCACTGTTGAAGAGCAATTCGGGGATGGCGATTGCATCTTTCAACACGATCGAGCACCTGTTCATACTGCACGGGCTGTGGCGGAGTGGTTACACGACAATAACATCCCTGTAATGAACTTGCCTGCACAGAGTCCTGAGTTAGATCCTATAGAACACCTCTGGGATGTTTTGGAACGCCGACTTCGTGCCAGGCCTCACCGACCTACATCAATACCTCTTCTCAGTTCCGCACTCCGTGAAGAATGGGCTGCCATTCCCCAAGAAACCTTCCAGCACCTGATTGAAAGTATACCTGCGAGAGTGAACGCTGTCATCAAGGCTAAGTGTCGGCCAATACCATATTGACTTCCAGCATTAACGATGGAGGGCGCCACGAAGTTGTACGTCATTTTCAGCCAGGTGTCCAAATACTTTTGATCACGTAGTATAGCACAACAAAAGTTACTGGAAATAAATTGTGTATTTTAAAGAAATCTACATTTTTTGGCGTAGTAATATGTTTTAGCTCTTTTACTCTACCGGTTATATAGGGTGGGGCATTAAGTAAGTATACATTTGTGTGATTTGTACATTTGATGGATTGAGATGAGTAAGTATGATTTTTATGGCTACTTATTTCATTAAGTTTCCCAACCTTGCTCAGTTTGTCTTTTGTCTATTGTTTATTCATTGTTTTCGGTCTCTTGTGTCACAATGGCTGGGAATTTAACTAAAAATCAACGAATCTGAGTTTTGCAACATTTGAACTCCTTTTGGGGAGCGGAGGGTGTTCTTAAAGATAAGGTATTTGCAAGATGATCCCATACTGTTGATGAAATTATTCAGTACATAAGAGAGGCGTGCAGAAATTGATGCAAATAAAGAATTGTGTAGTAAAGTGTGAGTGTGGAGTGGATACAAGAGTGTGTAAATTCTGAAGGCTAACAAATTGAACTTTTTACATTTGAAATACGAGAGATAGAGATAGACGAAATTTTACTACATAAAAATGTAGATCGCGTTAAAATACACAATTTATGTCATATACCTTTGTTTTGTTGAGTGAACCATTTTCCAGATATTGCTTGTTATTCCCTTAAATTTTCCAATACTTATACTTTTTCTCAAATTCGTTATTCATTTTTTTGCCCTGATAATGCAAAGAGAATGGAATACTCCACATAACAACCAGCTCTTAAAATATTTGACTATCGCTTAAAGCCTACCAATTCCCCTTGCATCTACAAAAAAATTAGCAATAAGATTAACATCTCGATATCTCGATTAACATGAAGCATATGGGGAATAAGCGTTTGTAAAAATAGTTTGTTCAAGAGTAGAGAAAGTCATGTGAGTGTAACACATCAGATTTTTTGGATTCAGGGGATCTCAAAACATGTATTTCCGGTGAAACCTCGGTATCGAATTTTTGGGTGGATTACAATACTTCCCCTACTTACTGTACGTAGTTGAAAAAGTAAAAACGTACCAACAGAAATGTTTAATTATGCTACTTCATCCTGCGTATTTGTATTTATTGCTGACATTAATCATTTCTTGCATATAGTTTCTGAACAGAAGTACACAGTGAAGCTATTCACAAAGAGGTAAAGTACATGAGAAATTCATGGGAATGCGAATTATTTATTAAACCTGTAGCGTGTAGTGAATATTTTGTCGTCGTCTTTAACGTTCTCCATATTACCAAATGACCTTCGGGAGATACTTCATTCCACCAAGCAATCACTAGTAAAGTGGTCATCCAGAGGTCCGAGTTTATACCTCCGATGGTAGGATGTTGAGAATGACGATGGAATGAGCAGACCTACAGCTTTTACCGTGGACTCTGAACCACGTTGGGGTAGTTCACATGAAGTCTGATTGAAGACATGGATAGAGCCAGATTAAAATCGCCACCCCAGTACCAGGAATCGAACCCCGGAGTATGACACTCAGAAACGAAGTCACTGTGCTACCCCTAGGAACCTTGTAGTGAATATTTTACAAAAATGAAATACGGGCACATAAAATTACTTTTGATTATTTTTTTATTTATTTTTTACTCCTGGCTTAGCCTATTTTTGCAGTGCAAAGTGAAGAAGTTGTGCCCCACCGACTAAAATATACACGAGCCGCTACTGCCTGGCACTTCTTGCCTGCTAAACGCTCCAGAATATAAATCCTCGTGGTATGAAAGGTGCGTTATTTTATTGCTATCGTTTAACGAAGCTGTCCGCTGTACAATATCCCACTGCCTTGGCAAATGTTTGAAACCCTGGCGCCGAGGTGAATGGCGATGATAAACATTTAACAGCAGGTTTGGATTCACCTGTTTCGGGCCGAGATCGAGGGGGCGAACGTGTAGATCTTCACGTGCACCTACTGCCTGCCCTCTTTCTTGGAGGCGAGGTGATGTTGCTTTCTTTGTGACCAGACATAAGCTAGGGGAGGCGAGGACCGCACCCCAATACTTGACACTGTATTCTCTCCTACAGCACTGTGTGAACGTGACTTTGCAAAAGAAACGTTTAAACCATCAGTATTGCTTTCCTTCGTACTTATATCATACTCTTCAATGTTCTATTTGTAATAACAACAGCAAAGTACTATCTATATGCAGTGACTCCAGAAGATATTCGTCTCAAATTAAAAAAAATCAGATGTGTTACACTCACATGACTTTATGTACTCTTGTACAAACTATTTTTACAAACGCTTATTCTCCATATGCTTCATGTTAATCGAAATGTTAATCTTATTGCTAATTTTCTTGTAGATGCAAAGGGAATTGGTAGGCTTTAAGCGATAGTCAAATGTTTTAAGGGCTGGTTGCTATGTGGCGCATTCCATTCTCTTTGTATTACCAGGACAAAAAAAAAATGAATAACAATTCCCATTTGAGAAAAAGTATAAGTATTGGAAAATTTAAAGGGATAAGAAGCAATATCTCGAAAATGATTCACTCAACAAAAAAATTGTATATGACATAAATTGTGTATTTTAACGCGATCTACATTTTTTGTGTAGTAAAATTTTGTCTATCTCTTATGGTTTACCAGTTATGCAAAAGTCGTTCACAATGAAGAATACTTTTGGAGACATTCCCAGGAAATTCGAGATATACATTTCATTTGTCATGAAAATATCTTAAATATTTGATATTTTAAACAAAATCGTTAGAGCCATTTTTGAGAAAATTGATGGGATTTTCTTGAAAACCTTCGTGTCGCATCTCTGGAAGATACTGAACCTAAATACCAAGTTTGGTGTTTATCCGACTGTTCGTTTCTGAGTAATGCTGTTCACACACAGACACACACACGGACATGTTTCCAAAAATGTTTTTTTGGATTCAGGGGGTCTCAAAACATGTATTTCCGGTGAAATCTCGGTATCGAAGTTTTGGGTGGAATACAATACTTCCCCTACCTACTATACCTAATAGAGAAAGTAAAAAAGGTGAGTTTATAAAAATAGTGTGCGAACAGCATAACTCAAAAACGAAAAGTCGGTTAAGTACCAAAGTTGGTATTTACGTTCAGTATCTTCCAAGGATGCGACACGAAGATTCAAGAAAATTCCCTCACCCTAAACTACCCTTTACATGGAACAGTTTTCGAAATTTTTGCTCTTTCTAAAAAATGGCACTAACGATTTTGATTAAAATACCATATATTAAAGATATTTACATGACAAATAAAATGTATATCTTGCATTTTCGGGAAATAGCCTATGAAGTCTTCTTCATTCGGAGTGTATTTTGTATAACCCTGTATAACTGGTAAACCTTAAGCGATAGACGAAAATGTAGATCTTTTTAAAACAAACAATTTATTTAAAATAAGATTCTTTGTGATGTAAGTCGTTATTGAAATATCCATTATTAAAGGTTCGAATTCGTCATTTCTTCATTATCTTAAAGTCCTTTCAACATTCAGTTGTTTTTCGCGATTACATGGAAACAGCACGGAGTTTAAAACCAGCATCTAGCGTCCAGTTCTTAAACATTTACCTGTCGCTCTTCGCTTTGCATGTACGAGGACTTTCCCAGAAGTACCCGTCCTAACACAGAAAACACAAACATTTTGTGGGAAGAAAATCTTTTTTCTTTACAAAGCCTCCTTTCAGCTCGATACACTTTTCCCAGCGATGTTCAATAGCTTCGATACCCTGTTTATACTGAGAACCATCGAGTTCTGCAAAATAGCCATCAACTGCAAACTCCATCTCTTCATTGTTGGCAAATCTTTTACCACCAAGCCATTTCTTCAACTTTGGAAACAGAAAATAATCAGAGGGGGCCAAGTCTGGTGACTAGGGTGCATGAGGAAGCAATTCGAACTTTAACTCATTGCTTTTGGCCATGGCGATAATGGATGTGTGAACTAGTGCATTGTCTTGATGAAACAGAACCTTCTTTTTCGCTAAATGCGGCCGTTTTTGCTTGATATCATCATTCAAACGCTGCAATAAGTTTGCATAACTCTCGCCATTGATTGCTTTTCCTTTTTGAAGATAATCAATTAAAATTATCCCACACGCATCCCAAAAACCTGACGCCATGACCTTGCCTGCAGATGGAACTGTCTTCACCTTCTTTGGAGCCGATTCTCTCCTTTCAATCCACTGTTTTGACTGTTCCTTCGTCTCGGGTATGAAGTGATGGACCCATGTTTCATCCATGGTTATGAATCGACACAAAAGCTCGACTTTATTGCAGCGAAACATCGCCAAACACCTCGAGTGAAACATCCTCATGAAGCTGCTGTTGTTACATTGTGAGTAAACGCGGCACCCATCTTGCGCACAGCTTTCTCATATCTAAATGCCCAGTTAGTGTGTGATGTACAGCACTTTTTGAAATGCCTACGATGTCTGCTAGCTCGCGCACTTTCAGTCGACGGTCATCCAATACCATTTTGTGGATTTTCCTCATAATTTCTGGCGTAGTCACCTCATTTGGTCGACCACTGCGATGTTCGTCTTGGCAGCTCGTACGGCCTCGCTTAAACTCTGCCACCCAATATTTTACTGTTGTAAACGAAGTAGCAGACTCCCCCAGAGTAGAATCTAGCTCAGCTTTAATATTAGTTGGACTAAGACTTTTCAAATGAAAGTATTGTATCACATAACAATGGCCAGTTTTATCCATGTTTACAAATTCGCTGTGAGAGTTCACTATTGATGGATGCCAAACAATTACCAAACAACGTAGCATCGTCAAACTTCAAACTTAAGCTTTATAAGGGTGGTACTTTCTACCATAGTCATTTGTTTGAAACAACAACTACTATATATACGTCAGGTCGGGTACTTCTGGGACTGTCCTCATATAACGAAATGTATAATGTAGCTATTTCTGCAAACGTTTATTTGGATAGAAATGTATAGATAGAAAAATAAGAATAATTTAGGTATCCACTAACAAACGACTGAGGATAGAGAAAGTCGTGTGAATGTATCACATCAGATTTTTTTTTTAAAAAAATGCTTTGCTTTGGATTCAGGGAACTTCAACATATGTATTTCTGGTGAAATCTCGATATCGAATTTTTTGGTGGAATGCAATACCTTCTCTACCACTTACATTTACAAAATACAGGAAGCCCTGTATTCACCCAAAAATTCAACACCGAGATTACGTCCATAGTCCGCATGTGAAACTGTAAAGAGCATAACTCAGAAACGAAAAGCAGGTGAAACACCAAACTTGGTATTTAAGTTCAGCATCTTCCAAGGAAACGACACACAGATTTTCAAGAAAATCCCCTCACCGCAAACTACCCTTTACGTAAAACAATTTTCGTCTTAATAAATTGTGTGTTACACTCACATGACTTTCTCTACTCTTGTACAAACTATTTTTTCAAACGCTTATTCTCCATATGCAAGGGGAATATGGTAGGCTTTAAGCGATAGTCAAATATTTTAAGAGCTGGTTGTTATGTGGCGCATTCCATTCTCTTTGTATGTCCAGGACATTAAATAAAAATGAATAACCAATTCCCATTTGAGAAAAAGTATTGGAAAATTTAAGGGAATAACAAGCAGTATCTTGAAAATGGTTCACTCAACAACAAAAAATGCATATGACATAAATTGTGTATTTTAACGCGATCTATATTTTTGTGTAGTAAAATGTTGTCTATCTCTTATGGTTTACCAGTTATGCAAAAGTCGTTCACAATGACGAATACTTTTGGAGACATTCCCAGGAAATTCAAGATATACATTTTATTTGTCATAAAAATATCTTAAACATATACTATTTTAAACAAAATCGTTAGAGGCATTTTTGAGAAAATTAAAATTTTCGAAAAATCTTCCATGTAAAGGGTAATCTGGGGTGGGGGGATTTTCTCGAAAACCTTCGTGTCGCATCCTTGGAAGATACTGAACCTAAATACCAAGTTTGGTGTTTATCCGACTGTTCGTTTCTGAGTTTTGCTGTTCACAGACAAGACACACACACGGACATGTTTCCAAAATGCTTTTTTTTTGGATTCAGGGGGTCTCAAAACATGTATTTCCGGTGAAATCTCGGTATCGAATTTTTGGGTGGAATACAATACTTCCCCTACTTACTATACGTAGTAGAGAAAGTAAAAATGAACAACTAATCCCCATTTGAGAAAAAGTATTGGAAAATTTAAGGGAATAACAAGCAATATCTTGAAAATCGTTCACTCAACAAAAAAAAAATGTATATGACATCAATTGTGTATATTAACGCGATCTACATTTTTGTGTAGTCAAATTTTGTCTATCTCTTACGGTTTACCAGTTATGCAAAAGTCGTTCACAATGAAGAATACTTTTGGAGACATTCCCAGAAAATTCGAGATATACATTTCATTTGTCATGAAAATATCTTAAACATATACTATTTTAACCAAAATCGTTAGAGACATTTTTGAGAAAATTAAAATTTCGAAAAATGTTCCATGTAAAGGATAATCTGGGGTGGGGGGATTTTCTTGAAAACCTTCGTGTCGCATCTCTGGAAGATACTTAACCTAAATACCAGGGCCTCAAAACTTGTATTTCCGGTGAAATCTCGATATTGAAATTTTGGTTGGAATGCAATAATTTCCCTACTTACTAGTTTGGTTATAATTATTAAACTTGCAGACGAATGCTTTCTGCAAGCTCCGTATCTCGCTTAGTTAAAGGTTTTACACATGACGAAAGGGGAAATTTTCTGCAGGTATGGTTGAGAGCAGCTTGAAAATCTAAACTTAAAACCTGAGTAAACCTCAACAAAATTGTGCTTCTTCCACGCCCCAGAGCTTTTAGTTGTATTACGAAAATAACCGTGGACTCAGCGGCAAATATATTTCTCGAGACGTGTTTTTAGGCGTATCACACATCACATCTCAGGAGCAGAAAATAAAAGCATGAACCGTTAGGATAATTTAAGGGCCTCCGTCACGTGTGAGCATGTGCGTTTGGCCTGGGCTGCACGAGTTATAATTCCTGCTGCTTGCTTTAAAACAGGCTCCCCCTTTTGGCCTAAATAGTAACCGTCAGGGTTAACGAGAATGGCTATTAATAACGTGTAAGCATACCTGCTCCTGAGAGGTCGCGGGTTCAAATCCCGTGTACCGGCCTATCTGAACTGGTTTTGTTTTTCGTTGTAAATATCACTTGTTATTTTTAGATATATAAAATTCTCTACTCACTCTTACAAAAGCTTATTCCGCTATCTACTTAACGTCTATCGAGATTTACAGATTTACACATTTCGTTGTAGATATAAGAATAATAATGTAGGCTATAAAGCGATAGTCAGATTTTTACAAGGGGTTCGCTATGTAATGGCTTTGAAATTCCATGCTGTTTGCATGATCACGACAAACAAATAGTAATTTATAGTTTACAGAAGTATACCTAAGTACATATTCACTTATTCAGAAGAGGAACAATGAATACCTCGGAAATGGTTAACGAGCAAAAAAATTTATTTTATATAAATTGTGTGCTTTAACGAAATTACATTGTTTATATGGTATTTTTTACTTCCTGTACTCCGTATAGTAAGTAGGGGAAGTATTGTATTCCACCCAAAAATTCAATACCGAGATTTCACCGGAAATATATGTTTTGAGACCCCCTGAATCCAAAAAAAAGCATTTTTGGAAACATGTCCGTGTGTGTGTGAGTAAACAGCATAACTCAGAAACGAACAGTCTAATAAACACCAAACTTGGTATTTAGGTTTAATATCTTCCACAGATGCGACACGAAGGTATTCAAGAAAATCCCTCCACCCTAAATTACCCTTTACATGGAACATTTTTCGAAAATTTTAATTTTCTCAAAAATGGCTAACGATTTTGATTAAAATATCATATGTTTAAGATATTTTCATGACAAATGAAATGTATATCTTGAATTTTCTGGGAATGTCTCCAAAAGTATTGTTCATTGTGAGCGACTTTTGCATAACTGGTAAACCATAAGAGATAAGACAAAATTTTACTGTACAAAAAATATAAATAGCGTTAAAATACACAATTTATGTTATATAACTTTTTTTGTTGAGTGAAACGTCTTCGAGATATTGCTTGTTATATTTCAATACTTATTTTCTCAAATGGGAATTCGTTATTCATTTTTTTGTCCTGGATATGCAAAGAGTATTAATCTGTGGCAAAGCGAATGGTGCTGCACCTAGCAACGAGCTATTAAGAGATATGTCTATGCTTAAAGGCTTAATTCTCTTTGCATGTTAAAAGATCGTTTCTGCAAATGTTTACCTTGATTAATATGAAATAGATGGAGAATAAGAGTTTGTAAAAGTAGTTTGTACAAGAGTAGAGAAAGTCATGTGAGTGTAACACATCAGATTTTTAAGATACTCATTCCTATTAACTTAGTTTCTCTATATTTTCAATTAACTTAACTTTACTGTCCCTCTAATATTTGTATTATTTCTGCTTTGTGTTCCTTTAGATATTGTATACCATCAATGTGATCGTATGATTGTATTCAGGTTTGTTCTAGGTGGTTGAGCGGAAGAGCTCTTGCACAGTAAATAAATAAATAAATAAAAATATTGTAGCAATGGATTAAAGCGTTTTAATTCACATTAAAACCAGTGTTGAGGTTGCTAGGGGCGACGAAACAAATGAATAGCAATAGCGAATAAACACGTTTATTATGAGCTAGGCCACAACAATGTCAACAAAGCGCCATACATACTAACCAAAACGTTTTAGTTATCGTCATAACTTTAACACATTTTACAAGATGTAATAATGCTTCCGTCATCGTTTGGCAAATGTGCAAAAAGATCCACATTTTCTCACTTAATACTTTGTGAAACAAACAGGAACATACGTATTTATTTCTGGGTCGGAATTCCAGCAGTAACTCGACCTCAAGCCATCCCTTTAGTGAAAAGTGGGCTCATAAAGTTTGGAGAGAATTACAGCTGTTAAATGTTGGCAGCTTGTTCGGATGTGTCACCATTTGCAAAATGTAACCAGTAAAAATATCTCGACACACGAATGCCCTAGATGCACAGGTAGCGGACAGGTCATTAAACCTCACGACAATAATAGAACTAAATGATGATGATGATGTGGAGGTAATTACAAGACTTCTTTGTTTGCTACGTCATTGCTGCAACTTTCCTGGCACAGGCTGCCTTTATTAGCGTAATGAAAGCCGCTTGGCACACACCAAGCGGTAATTGCCAACATAAAAAGTAGATTTTCACAGACCTGTAGGCACCTCAGCTGATGTTACCGCCAAATTATGTTTGACACATTGCACTCATCTCAAGATTACTTGGAAAATAGCAGTAAATCTGTTTTACGTTGACTTTTCACTTCTCTACCACGTTCCAAGTAGACAGAAAAGGTAATTGCATACCGAGACTTCACCCAAAATACATGTTTTGAGGCCCCCCGAATAAAAAAGCCGTTTTAGAAAAAGCTCCGTGTGTATCTGTGTGTCCGTGTGCCTATGGACAGCATAACTCAAAATATTAAAGTCGAATAAACACCAAACTTGCTACCTAGTTACGTTTAGTATTTCCAAAGATGCGGCACGAAGATTTTCAAGAAAATCCCCCACCCACAACTACCTTTTAAGTGATTTTTTTTTTGTTTTGATTTTTTGATTTTATGAAAAACGGCTCTAACGATTTTGATTAAAAGCCGTATATTAAAGATACTTTACATTATAAATAAAATGCCTATCTTGAATTTTCTGCGAATAATCTGTGTAGTCTACCTCATTTGGAAGGAACTTTGTATTATCTTGTATAACTGGTAAACGTTAAGCGATAGACGAAGACGTACTACAGAAAAAAATCTGATGTGTTGCACTCACATGACTTTCTGTACTCAAACAGAATTACATTTTACACATAGCGACCAGTTCTAAAAAATATTTGACTATCGCTAGACGTACTATATTCCCCTTGTTTTGTATTCGCAAGGGCAATATAGAAATACAGTAGCCTTTAAGCATAGACATATCTCTTAATAGCTGGTTGCTATGTGCAGCACCATTCTCTTTGCCACAGATTAATACTCTTTGCATATCTACGGCAAAAAATGAATAACGAATTCCCATTTGAGAAAATGAGTATTGAAAAATTGAAGGGAATAACTAGCAATATCTCAAAAATGGTTCACTCAACAAAAAAAATGTATATGACATAAATTGTGTATTTTAATGCGATCTACATTTTTTGCGTAGTAAAATTTTGTCTATCTCTTATGGTTTACCAGTTATACAAAAGTCGTTCACAATGAAGAATACTTTTGGAGACATTCGCAGAAAGTTCAAGATATACATTTTATTTTTAATGAAAGTATCTTAAACATATGATATTTTAATCAAAATCGTTAGAGCCATTTTTGAGAAAATTAAAATTTTTGAAAAATGTTCCATGTAAAGGGTAGTCTGGGGTAGGGGATTTTCTTGAAAACCTTCGTGTCGCATCTCTGGAAGATACTGAACCTAAATACCAAGTTTGGTGTTTATCGGAAATGTTCATGGGGTCTCAAAACATATATTTCCGGTGAAATCTCGGTATCGAATTTTTGGGTGGAATACAATACTTCCCCTACTTACTATTCGTAGTAGAGAAAGTAAAAGTTTAGATATATTTTAAACACACAATTTTATATAATAACTTTTTATTGTGGCATAAGCCATTTCCGAGGTATCCGTTACTAATGGTAGAATTGTTCAACACCGCCATTATTTAAACTCCTGTCGACATTCACTAGTTTCTCGCGATGTCATGGAAACAGTATGGAATTTTAAGACCAGCATATAGCGTCCAGCTCTTAAACATTTGACTATCGCTGTTCTCTTTGTATCTATAACGAAATGTGTAATGTAGCTATTTCTGGAAAGGTTTATTTGGATTTAAAATGAAAATAGACAAATAAGCTTTAGTAAGAATAGAATTAATCGTTCTTTCACACAAGCCGTGTGTTGGACAGGGTTTGAAAAGTAGAATCAGACGACTGAAAAATTCAATGCCTTAGCCGGGATTTGAACCAGGGATCTCCCGGTCTCCGGCCGGTTGCTCCAACCACTAAGCTACCATGGCAACATGCCGGTACGACACTAAATTCCCCAGCTGATTCGTATTTGTCCCGGTAAACCACAAGGAGATCTCAAATTGTATTGAGATAACATACCCCTATGGCGACTTACATTGTTGTAAGTACTTTAAGTCCCGGGCTTCATAGTTTCAACTAATATTAGGTCAATTAATAGAATTGTTCTTACACAAAAGGCGTGTGTTGGACAAGGTTGTAAAGGTAGAATCTGATGACTGAAAAAACACGAATCAGTTGGAGAATTTAGTGTCGTGCCGGCATGTTGTCATGATAGCTTAGTGTTAGAGCAACCGGACGGAGACGGGGAGATTCGTGGTTCAAATCCCGGCTATGGCATTGAATTTTCCAATCGTCTGATTCTACCTTTAGTAAGAATAGTTTGTATATCCACTAATAAACGATAGAGGGTAGAGAAAATCATGTGAATGTAACCGATCACATTTTTAAAAGCTGGCTTTAAACGAAGAAAACAATATAATGATAACGTCGCTATTTAGCGGGATAAATGCTGAAGTAAAAGCACCCTACAACTTACCGAGCCACGTGGCGTCACTATTACTAGTGCTGCTCGCATCCGAGAGGTCCCGGGCTCGATACCCGGTGACCCCCACTCTGACGGGTTTTTTCCGGGATTTCTCCGGGTCGTCAAGTATCGCTTAAGTGGTTTCTTTAAGCTTCCGAATTTCCTGTGACTCCGATTCATTGATCCTTCATCCTGTTAGGTCTGTTTCAGGACTGGAAGCATCGGCGATGGTGTTTCGGTGCGACTTGGCACGAAAAAAGGATCCTCTCTGGAACTTTCTCCGACCCTTGGTTTTCGGAGGTTGCAGGGGGCAAACGGACCGCTCCGTCGGAGCAGGGTGTTGAGTGGGGGGTCTCCGGTCTACATATCCGACTGTCGAGGCGTCTCAATCTGGAAACTGTAGCGACGCTGTTGTTGTGCCGTCACTCCCGGTTCCAGTCGCCCAGTATCTCCTCCTACCTCCCGGGACGCTCCCTTGTGCGGGATAGGTACATCTTCGCTGGAGCAGCGCCAAGCCCTATTAAATGATCAGAAAAAAATGCTATCTTATTTTTGGAGGCTGGTTACTCTGAGCTTGTTTTGGTCAACTGTATTAGTTCCTAATATACAGGGTGCCCATAAAGCCCAAATACATTTTCATGTTCCTGGTCTGCTACAACACAATAAACATCATATTAGGATAGAGTAGGACCTTATAAGGCCTAATGCATTCAACATGCCCACCTTCATTATCAACTCAAGATAATATACCTGGATATGCTGCAGTTGTTACGGCAGGTTGGTATCCCTGCCTCTGTCATTATCAACACGATGGCGCACCGCCCCACTATGCAAACATTGTGCGGGAGAGAATCTTTCCTAAATGGTGGATCTTCATTTTTTTTGCCTGGGTTTCATCAAGAGCCGAATTTACGCTACCAGGGTGCCAGATGTGCTTGAGCTGAAATAACGATTAACAGCGGTATACTTGCTATTACGGCGCGTGTTCCGTACAACCACAACGCGATGGGAACAGTGTGCGAAATGAAGGCGGAATTGTTGAACTACACAGGATTTTATAAATAAATAAACAAATAAATAATTTTTTTTCGCTAACGACGCTGTCGATTACCAGGATCATACCAGCGCCGCCGGTGTGCCGGAATTTCATCCCACAGGAGTTATTTTACAAGCTAGTAAATCTACTGACATGGGGCTGTTGCTTTTAAGCACATATAAAAACCATCGGTATGGGCCGGGTTTGGATCCACGACCTTAGGATCAGAAGGCCAGCGCCTTACTGAGTCACCCAGACCAACATTAGATGTTATAAGGCCCAACTCTATCCTAATACATGTTTTCGATCGACCACACTATAATACGCTTATTACATGTGACGTAACTGAACTGGTATGCATAATACTTCAACGGATCATTATGATCTTACTCGGAGGCGCGCGCAGCTCCCATATCATCCATATCTATTAACACCCTCACAGCAGCAGTCCAATGGGATCAGACCCCAGATAAGCAATGAAATAAATTGTTTTATTGTAATTTTAATATTCTAATAAATTAAGTTCATTTTCTTTGCTTTATTTAGTGTTGCTTTCACGTTACCTGCCAAAAAATCAATAAATACGATAGGGACTCAAAACAGTGATGTCATCTGTTGCTCTACTAGCAACGGACTAAAAAGTCTTACGCAACTTGACTATAATGATAATTAAAACGCTCGTATGAAAACTATGAAACTCACTCTAGCATTATAATCTTGTTGCGTAATATACCATTATGTGTTGTAGCAGACCAGAACATGAAAATGTATTGGGACTTTATGGACATCCTGTACTTTTGCCATTTGATTACTCCGTAGTATAATAAAGCACCCTAAATTATCGTGTTTTAGGTTTCTAAACGACCCAGAAAATTCAGACACATTAACGTAAAACATGCTTGGCTTCGTATTTATATTCAACGGCCCAGTAATTCCTAGCAGCTAATTGCTGTTTGCTACTTCTAAATCAGTGTCGCAGCCAAACGGGGCGGGGGCTGGGGTTTAAAACCCTTTAGAGCCTCGTGGAAAACAAATTCAAAAGCATATAGCACAAAATGAGAGCAAACGGGTCAAAATCACTTCATTACAGAGCTGTAATCAAATTCATTGTTTGAATAATTATATAAAGAGGGAGAACTGTATCCAGTGTAAACATAACAAGATGTTGCCCTACCGACGCTTGCAACAGTGTACAGCAAATAAAAAAAACAACATTGTGTTGTATCCACATGACATTCTCTACTTACCCTTCTAGAAACCGAACGGGATGGCTCAGGCGGTAACGTCTGTGGTACGCATTTGGGAGGTCGTCGGTTCGATACCTGCAACTTCGGGGAATGCTGGGAAGGTTCGGTACATCCTACGAATTTCCTGTCCTTCCATTTCTCCTACATTCTCATTTCACTTCATCTTACATCTACTTGGCTATTTCAGGGTTGCAAGTGTCGGCGAGAGTCTCGGCGTTGCGTGACAGGGGAAAAGGATGTTCTGTGTAACACTTGGGGGAGGTCTCTTAGTCTCGGTTGCCCCAGTGCGATGTGCAAACCTCAGGGGGGAAGGGACATACAACACCAAGGGCTGCAATGCCTCCACTGGACCCATGGAGGAGGGCGCCAACTGAGTGGATCTCCCATGAGAGCTTTACGTGTTGGCCGGAACCTGAAATTTTTAAACCGCCCCCTCCCATTACAGGGTGGAAGTGGATACGCCAATTAAGCGTGCAACTCCCGTAGGGGAAGACTACCGAACAACCTCGGTGGGGTCGACAGTACTCTAGTGGACCGCCTGTCGGTTCTCCAGGGGAAGGGGAGCCGGATGTACCAGTTTCAATCTGGAAAGGTAGGGACCCTGCCTCCTGGTTCGGCGGCCCTCGGTCTTCTCTCACTTCACCCCTCCCCCCGTCAGGGGCATACGCACAAAAGATCTTGTAGGTGGAGGTACTAAGTCCCCCACCCCGCTACTAGTCCTAGTCTCTACTCTTCTACAAAGTGTTCTTATAAAAGCTTATTCTTCTATCTAGTTGTCTTCCGTGGTCTAGGGGTACCATGCTAGCCTCTAGTTCCCGACGTCGCGGGTTCAAACCCGGCGGAGGGCGATGGATTTTTTCGGTCGTAAAAGTCCTTAGGATGGCATCCTTCGGAAGGGAAGTAAATTCGGTGGTCCCGTGTCGTAGATTTACGGCACGTAAAAGAACCTCAAGCCCGATAAAGAGGCCTCTGAGCAAAATTACCGTTCTTTCATGCTCGATATAGAATGAGACGCTAAGAACCAAAGAAGTTAATTTCTTTTTAAATCCAAATCGTTGTTGTGATGGCTTTTAAGCAAGAGAAAAATCCAATACCGGCTGTATGTATGTGTCTACCGCATAACTCAAAAACGAAAAGTTGGTTAAATATAAAACTTTGTGTTTAAGTTCAGCATCTGGTAAGAAAACGACACGGAGATTTTCAAGAAAATCACTTCCCACAAACTACACCTTTACAGGGAAAAACGCTTCTTATTTCTTATTTTCTCAAAAATGTCTATAACAGTTTTTTATAAAATACAAGTTTAAGGTATTTGCATGACAAAATGTGCACCTTGAATTTTTGGCGAATAAGTCCTCTTTATTATGAGGACTTGTTAAAACACACAGTTCATATCTAACACACTTTTTGTGGCATTAATCATTTCCGAGATGCTCTTTTGAGTTTTTTTTTATTTATGTACGCTCTTTAACTGCTGTGGTCCTTAACGTCCTATTCTATATTGGGCGTGAAAGACCGGAATTTTTGCCTCTTTACCAGGCTTGAGGTTCTTTTACGTGCCGTAAATCTACGACATGGGACCACCGGCTTTACTTCTCTTCCGAAGGAAGCCATGCTAAGGATTTTTACGGCCGAAAAAAATCCATCGCCCTCCGCCGGGTTTGAACCCGCGACCTCTTTATTATTAGTCTAAATTGTCATATGTTTTTAAAAGCTCTGACAATCGCATAAGCTTACTTTGTTCTTCTTATACGTACAACGAAATATATAAATTTGTAACGAAAGTTTATCTCGATTCACAAGATGTACACAGAGTAGTTTCTATAAGAGTGAGAAGAGAAAGACGTGTGAATTAACTTTTTTCCTCGTTGTGTAAACAGAATGGAATTTCAAAGTCATCACATAAGGATGGATTCGACTATGCCTTAAGCCCACTGTATTCCTGTAACGAAATGTTAATAAAGCCATTTCTGAAAATATTTATCCTGATTAATATGAAGCAAATAGAAGAATAAGATTTTGTAAGATTAGTGTGTAGAAGAGTGAGTAGAGAAAGTCAACATTTTGTTTTCATTATAAAGAACTATATTTTGAGGAATAATAATAAGCAATAAGCGTTGAAACTTCATGACATGGAGTAATACATAAGCGATTCGATTTCATTTTTACTTTCTCCACCACGTATAGCAAATAGGGGAAGTAATGTGTTCCAACCAAAAATTCAATGCGGAGATTTCACCGGTAATATATCCTTTGAGGCCCCCTAAATAAAAAATCTGATGTATTACACTCACATGACTTTCTCTACTCTTGTACAAACTATTTTTACAAACGCTTATTCTCCATATGCTTCATGTTAATCGATATGTTAATCTTATTGCTAATTTTCTTGTAGATGCAAAGGGAATTGGTAGGCTTTAAGCGATAGTCAAATATGTGGAGTATTTCATTCTCTTTGCATTACCAGGACAAACAAAAATGAATAACGAATTCCAATTTGAGAAAAATTATAAGCATTGGAAAATATAAGTGAATAACAAGCAATATCTCGAAAATGGTTCACTCAACCACAAAAATGTATATGACATAAATTGTGTATTTTAGCGCGATCTACATTTTTTGTATAGTAAAATTTTGTGTATCTCTTATGGTTTACCAGTTATGTAAAAGTCGTTCACAATGAAGAATACTTTTGGAGACATTCCCAGAAAATTCAGGATATACATTTTATTTGTCATGAAAATATCTTAAACATGTGATATTTTAATCAAGCTATTTTGTAGAAAACTAAAGCTTTCGAAAAATGTTCCATGTAAAGGGTAATCTGGGGTGGGGGGATTTTCTTGAAAACCTTCGTGTCACATCTCTGGAAGATACGGAACCTAAATACCAAGTTTGGTGTTTATCCGACTGTTCGTTTCTGAGTTATGCTGTTCACAGACACACAGACACACACAGGGATGTTTCCAAAAAGACTTTTTTTGCTTCAGGGGGCCTCAAATCATGCATTTCCGGTGAAATCTCGGTATCGAATTTTTGGGTGGAATGCAATACTTCCCCTACTTACTATACGTAGTGGAGAAATTAAAAAGAGTATTTTTAGAAAACGGTGCATATGTTTGTGTCTGTCTGTGAACAGCATAACTCAAAAACAAAAATTATTTGAATAATTACCAACTTGATATTTAAGTTCAGTATCTTCGAAGTGTGCCACACGAGGCTTTTTGAGGAAATCCCCTTACTCTCAACTACAAGGAAGAATCTTCGAAAATTTTGATTTTCTAAAAAATGGCTCTAACGATTTTGATTAAAATACCATATATTAAAGATATCTACATGAAATGCAAATATATTTACGTATACTTTACATATTTACATAGACATAAGCTTGTATAACTGGTAAACGTTAAGGGGTAGACGCAAATGCTTTACACAAAAAATGTACTTCTCTTTCAAAAACACAATTTATTTCAAATAAGTTTTTTTTTACGGCATAAGCTATTTCTGAGATATCCGTTATTAATCGTTCGAATTATTCATTTCTTAGTCATTCTTTTAGTCCTTTCAACATTCAGTTGTTTCTCGCGATGTCATGGCGACAGTATGGAATTTTAAGGCCAGGATATAGCGTCCAGCTCTTAAACATTTGACTATCGCTGTTCCCTTTGTATTATAACGAAATGTGTAATGTAGTTATTTCTGTAAAGGTTTATTTAGTAAGAATGCTTTGTATACTCACTAATAAACGAGAAGTTAGTATACAGAAAATGGAAATTAATTTTATGTTTAATTATGTTGAATAAATCTGTGATTAATATTTTAACAAGAATAGTCTAAAGTTGTAGAAATTAGGATATTTTGTGGTTTTGTAGTGAGAAAGCATAGTTGGCATTCCTGCTGCTGATGAAACTCCACGAGCCGTGATGGCACTACGGTCCATAGGGAAGCCACCTTTGCCCTAGCAACAAGGCGAGGTAACGAACGAACGCTCTGCCTGACGGATGACTTTTTGATGCTAGTAAATTGATCAGAATTAGGTTCCCCTTCGAACCGGTTCTATTTTCAGACTCTGCTCGTCAGATGATTAAGTGATTAGCAATTCCACCAGTTTTACATAGCAAATTGCTTCCACCCCTCCTTAATGGGGCCCTGCATACATGTGTGTGTGGGACGAGCTTTAATAGTTCAGGGGTCGTGTATTCAGTGACACAGGTGTTTTCAGTTGAACTATTTAGTTACATGATTGAAACTGTTCACTCGATGTCCTGTGTTTTCAGTTCCTCTCTCCCCCTCCTTCATTGTTTCTCTTCCTCACTATCTCCATCTTTCAGAAACAGCCGAAACGGGATTTATATCACACGATATTCTCTACCTTACATAATTTATTTTCGTATCCGTTCTATACAGAAGCAAAATACTTTCTCTGCCACGTACCCAGCAGAAGTATTGCATTTCACCCAAAAATTCCACATCGAAATCTAGAAAAGACATGTTTTGAGGCTCCTGATTGCAAAACAAAAAGCATTTTTAGAAAAGGGTTAATAGTAAGGAAAGAAAAAAAATAGGTAACTAAGTTTAAAACAAAAAGAAAGAAAACATTGTATACACGTTACCTGCTTGTATTGTGCCCAAGGGAGGTAGCGAAAACGGGATTCGCGAGTCACTTGCAGTTGTAGGAGACGCTCCCTCCCTGGTTGATTCCCCGAAACTGCATTTAATCTTAAATAGTTTTGGCGGACTTCTCTTAACTATTTTCTCCAACTTGGGCAAGGCATGATTTCGCCGCCGATTGCGTGTTTGGTTGAAAGAGTGAGGGGGGAGGTGCTCTTAGCTATTGAACTGTTCGGAACTCCTATCGGGACGGCGGTAGAAACCTCCATAAATTCTCCCCTCTTCTGGTTTCAGTGAACCTTTTGGAGTATGCTATTCGTGTATAAATCAGCTTCACAGCTGATCTCGCTACCTAGCCCATCATGATGAACGTTGCGACAGGTACATTAAACAGTTTTGGGGAGTCCTTTTGCTCCTATTGATAATTTCTGTTGCTAACCCTTTTCTGACAGACATGGAGGAGGTGGTCAAGACAATGGATTCGTGAACGGAAGGTTGGCGACTCAAATCCCGCCAGGACTGTCCTTCCTGTTTCAGCTGTTGTCCACGTTTTCCTTCATTCCCTGGTTCTTACAAGCTAATGCCTTGAGTCAGTAGCCTGTTGAGCAGCAAGTAATCTCTAGATCCACGCTGACCAAACCCTGACTCGCGAGCCGTATGTGAGTGACTCTTCTAACATTCTCGTGAGGCTCTTAAAATTCTGAGACTAAAGTGTAAAGTTTTCCGGAATTTTCGAGGGATTAAAACAGTTGAAAGTGAATGTGCGTGGTTGAATTTTGGAAGCAGGTCCCAGAGCAAAGGTATCCAAATATAAAACTGTGTGCAAAATGACTGATTTTCATTTTTGGGACAACCTATTCGTGTGAGTCGTTGCATTTAACGTTGAAGTTGATTAAATCTAAACATCGAGCAGTTCTAACTGATGTACATTTAACTAAAGTTGTGAGAACCGCCTTAACTGACCGCCTACCAGATTCCAAGCAAAGTGGACAGCAGAAAAAGTTCATGTTAATAAAAGAAATTGTAATTTGTAGAAGTTTGTTTATTAGTGTGCTGCATTAACAGTGATAAGATGTAAGTTTGTGGATAAATATAATTTTCCTGCTGTTTTAATTATACATCTCTATGACCTTCAAAGAATTCACATGACTTCTTTTTTAAAGGTTTACCCTGCTCTTTGTTGGACTTACAAGCCAGTGCCTTGAGCCAGTAGCCTGTCGAAGAGCAAGCACACTCTGGATCATAGCATATTCAGGATGGGCGATCAGCCCAATGCCTGGTATGGTGGTGAAGAAAAAGGAAATTAAATGTAGTGATGAAAGGGATGATAGGAAAATTTGCGGATCAAATTATCCAACCTAGCATTCACCTAGCGACAGGGGAAAAGTTCGAAAAAGCCTCCTGTGCTCTTATAACCGGTAAATTCCTGGAGATACCCTGAATTTGCACCTGCAACGTAACCTTCCCCAATTTCATTTCTCATCAGTGTGTTTAACGCTATAAAAAATTATGCATTACATTCACACGACTCTCTACCCACTCTTCTACATACTATTCTTAAGAATGCTTATTTTTCAATTTGCTTCATATCAATCGATGTAAACGTTTACAGAAATGGTTTTATTACATACGGTAGGCTTAAGCGATAGTCACATCCACTGCTATGTAATGGCTTTGAAACACCGTCCTCTTTGGATGACCATCAGAAAAAAAGAAGAATGGAGTCTTAGCAGCTTAAGAAAGTATGAAGTATTTCACAATTCAAACCAACAATAAAGAATATTGTTATATACTGGGATGAGGCTAAAAGGTTTGCAGCTAGAAATTAAATTTTAGTACCCCAGCATAAACATTGGGAGGCATAGCTGCAGAGGCAACAAGAGGACCAGAATCTTAAACTACACGTTCCAGAGCAGGCGTGGGATAGTTATAACAAATACACATAATTTCACATTAATCACATTACCTATGGTTTATTCATTATAAGCCCGGTGCCCCTACATCACACACAAAAATTAAAAAGGAAGAAACTCGAGGGAAGATGCTACACACACGCGACTACATTCACACGATTCACATACAACCTTCCACAATAGACCTCGAAAGTAACGCTAACACACACAGCACACAAAGCAATCATGCTCACTTCCCCCACTCTAATCCTCGCCTCGCCAGACGAACTTCAAAACCCCAGCCGAAAGAATTACCCCAACAATATTGTCGCAACGACGCAATAATGTGTCTGGCGTGACAATACACAAACATACACGCCACAATATTTCGGATATGGTTAATGACATTGGTTAGTATATCTGACATAAATAGCGTGTTTTATCGAAATCTAAATTTTTGTCTTTCTCTTACGGTTTACAAGCTATACAAAATTCATTCAAAATGAAGAGGACTTGGCAGGCCATTCCCAGAAAATTCAAGATATATATTTACTTATATAAAAATATCTCAAATATACCTATGGTGTTTTAATCAAAAGTGTTAAGAGCCGCTTTTGGGGAAATAAAAGAACTCAAAACATTCTCCATGTAAAGGGTAGTTTGGGGTGGTGGAAGTTTCTTGAAAATCCTCGTGTCGCAATTTGGAAGTTTGTATTTATTTCAGATTTCGTTTTTGAGTTTCTGTTCACTTGCACAAATTCTTATCTGGGGTTCAATGGACATCAAAACACGTATTTCCCGTGAAATCTTGATATCGAATTTTTGGGTGTAATGCTAATACCTTCCGTACTTACTAGGTACGTGGTAGAGAAAGTAAAATACACCTTCACTCTGTATTTTCACAAATTAGCTTTAAGATTTAATCATTTAAGCACTTTAAAATCACTTTACATAGATTTGAAGCTCAGCGACATTAACTACAATGCAGTCCATATAAACCTGAACTACTTTAATGAGCCATAAGTTCCCTCTGAAAGCTCGTAGAAATGTGAAATTTGTTTTAATGATCTAAACGGGTCTGGGAGAATCAGTATCACTGCCTTTGTTGGCTATTTTGTCGATTTCGATGACAATTACGAGCATGTTAATATTGTTGATAGTCTTTAGTTTGCAGTGGTAACAGAAGCATGCAGTGCTCACTTCGAGAGCGTGTTTTTATCCTGTAAACGTATGGTGAGGCAATATTTTATATCACAACACTGTGAATGCCAGAGTGATTGTAGTGTAAATTAATATTATTGTATGTACGGGATTTCATAAGCCATAAGTATTGTTAGGAAATAAGTTTACACGGCCTCACTGAAACTGACAATAGAAGTGGGTAACAATAAACCGAGGGGGTGAGTTGTTTGTCACTAAGAAGAGATAAACAAATGACGTCAGGGTAGCGTGCCTTTTTTTAGAAATGGAGGGAATATCTTCCCTAGAGTGTATATGTTAGTAGTAGTGATTGGCTGACCAAAACAGACGCTAAAGTGGGCGCGATTTGGTAACCAATAGCAGCTCTATTATAATGTTTAGGCAATTCGAGATGAAGGAGTATATATTCTCGAGCCATAAGCAAGTGTCGCACAGTTCGGAAGAATCTCTCACGAGGTGCACGTCGCAGAATTACTTTACAAAAATGTAAAGTACGCGAAGTAATTGGTGCGCGGCAACTACAACGACTGTAGTTACATTCAGAAATATCACAGTTTCAGTCTGGCGTGTATAAAAATTAAATATGTGAATTATTAATCAAGTGTGACGGCAATAAAAGTGTAGAAACAAATTTCTTTATCAGTGTTATCTTTTAGCAACAACTCCTTTCCGTTTACAGGCCCTGCTTAGAGATACTTGCTCGACTGAGTTATAATAGCTAGCCGGAGGACAATGAACCCAAATTTTAAAATAATAAAACAAGAGGCGCCCAGTAAATAAGATAACGCGAGCCATGAGAACTGCGACAATTGGAAGACAAATTCATTGACAAAAATTCAACGGGAATATCGATGAGAATTGAATGTGCGTGATGTTCCAACAAATGCAACAATTTTATCGCTAGTAAGAAAGCTGGAGATAGTGAGAGTGGAAAACAGACCATCACTGGGTGCAGAGAAATCGTTGCGTCGATTGAGCCAGGAGACTCAAAGAGCTGCGAAGAAATCGGGATTGCAACCATACAGAGTGCATATGGTGCAGCAATTGAAAGAAGCAGATCAAAAACCAATTTTTTGTCGATGGTTTCGGGGTTTGAAACGGCAACTCTAGGCCGAGCCCGAGAAATGTAATTATAGATAATTTCATTAATTAACTTTTATTGATGTTAAATCATGCTATGTACATATCTTTTTCTTTTACTGCTTGTATAGCTTAAGAAGGGTGATTTAACGTTATGTATGTATTTAGGTTACTAATATTAGAGGAGTTATAAATTGTTTAATGTAAATAATTTAAGCGCTATGTTAAAATACTGTCCACGACGAAATGTCTTAGCTACAGGAATAGTGTCTTCGAAGGCAGAAAGTCTAGTTTTACGATGTCTCTCTGGTCGCAGGGGCATTGTTCATACAGCGAGGGTGTAGAGTCTTAGTTCCTTTATACGATAATTCGCCGTGACCAAGTAAGAGAGACAACAAGCTTAACGGTAAATTTAGGAAAAGCCGCGAGTTATGTTAAATTTAGACCAATGAAATCCCTGTAAGTTTATATGAAATAGTGAGACGCGTCGAGTGGCGCTAAAATGGACCAATAGGAAAGGAAGCAGCCCCAGAAGCCTGCGACTATAAATGGATCTGTTAGGAACAAATTCGAGGTCATTTGTCATTTGGTCAGGGAACATATTGCTAAACTACAGGCAGGGAGAGATGCTGCAGGATGTTTGAGAGATATCGCGCCAAAAGTGAATGAAGACAGTTTTCGAAACACACATAAGAATCGCTACGCGTAAAGAGATATAATAAGCATATGTAAACTTCGCGTCATATCCGCGCCGTGTTTCAACAGCGGTGGACAGTGTTTTAACGGCGGCAATATCAGTGTTGTGTACTACGAGGAGTAGCTAAATAAAAGAAACCGCAGTGTCGTCTTTTCGTAACCAAAGCACGCCTATTTCTCCTTTTACCACCACCCGAGATCTACGCTTCGTTTACCAAGGATAAGTCCATGCTCCCACATAGTTTAAAGAAAATTACTGCAGCTAGCCGAGGATAAAAAAAATGCAGAGAACCAGCACAGTGCGAACATCTGGAGCCAACGTGGAGGATGCAGCAAGGTAAGCCGCGAGCAACGGGCATTAACAACCACCACAACATCGGGCAGGAGGAGGTGACTGCCGCAGGTTATCTTATTCCACGTCCAGACAAGCTCTTTATAACGTGGTTTACAGAAGAGGCAGGGTTTCATCTGCCAGGCTACATCAGTAGATATTGTGCTACTGTAAACCCCCATATCATCCACGAAACACCACTGCATGAATGAAAAGGTTGGAGTATGGTGGGCGGAGTCAGGTTCCAGGATTGTTGTCCCCATTTTCTTTGATAGGACTGTAGACACTGTAGTTTATACGTCATCTTCAATACATTTGTGGAGCAGCTGGATGATATCGAATTGACAGTAGGTTACTTCCAGCAAGATGGAGCAACGGGTCATAATGTAACTACTCCATGCAACTTGTAACCAGTTTCTTTGATAATCGAATAATCTCAAAATGCCTGTGGCCCTCCAGATCATCTGATCTAACCTCGCCGGACTTTTTCTTATGGGGGTATCTCAAAAATAAAGTGTACAAGAATAGACCTCGGTCAACTGCTGCACTCCGTGAATCCATAGTAACGAAATAAGCAACATTGCCGAGGAGACTCTTCGTAGAACGTCACAGAATATGGTGAAATGAGTGCAGATATGTATGGATGCAAGTGGAGGAGGAGGAGTGGAGTTTAAGGGCCCGTCGACAACTAGGTCATTTGGGCCCCAAAGAAAAACATAAAAGCAGATCTAAAGACGCAGAAGAATAGCCTAAAAACGAAACAGCCGTAAGACCATAAATGAGGTTAAAAAAAACTGATTTTGGCAACGAACTGCAGGGTCTGGCTTACAGCCACTGGGTCATCGCCCAAAACTGCGGGCAGCGTAAAACCCAGGTCATAAAACTGACGATCACGGGCGTATCTCGGACAATCAAACAGAACATGTGACACACTAAGCGGCACGGCACACGTCGAACAGACAGGGGCCGGGGCACCACGCAGAAGATGACCGTGTGTGGCGCGCGTATGCCCGATTAGTTCTGACCGCCGCGATTCCCTGCAGGAAGTGGATCAGGGTTGTACGGTGTCTTTGAGTGTCCGGAGTTGAGTGCGAGCCACAGCCTCCCATGATAGCTGCCAAGCTGAAAACAGAGGACGATGCAAGTACCGCCGAACATCCTTAGAAGGCACAGTTACGGTGGAAAACTCCGGCAAACGGTATGCGGCCCTAGCAGTCGCATCCGCCTCCTCATTGCCAGAAATTCCCACATGGCCTGGAGCCCATGTAAAAACAAACTGGTATCCGCGACAGATCAGCTGAGATAAAAGCAAGTGGAGGACACTTTCAGTATTTGCTCTGAGGAACAATGAACAATATAATCCCCCAATTGTGTACTATATTCTCCCAGAGTTACACAAGTGTCCAATTATCAGTTCAAAAGTTATGGTCCATTAAAGTGGTATAGGTTTATATGCATCACACCGTACATGCTCCTGAGGGAAGTTCCAGAAACAAAAGCAAAGAAATTCTCTGTGTTCGATGTCTCTTCTCCACAAGAGGTTTGCTTAGCATCTAATAATAGAGGCTTCATTACCTTTGCAAATGTTAGCGTGTGGCAAATATTGACAGTTGCGTAACTTGCGAACTAAAGGATTACACCATTTATCTGTTTAACGCTGTGACACACATTACTAGGGAAATATGACTGTATTATCATTCGGAAGACGCGTGATTCAAGACAGGTGCTGCTGCACTGCTTATTTTAGAGGTCAATGCAAATTAAATTAGTCACAGAAAATATTAATTCAGATTAAGCACTTGTGACATGCGTTAGACATGCTGAAATCATACTTGCCAACTTCCTGAAACTGAACCTGTGAAACTTTACCTCGTTCAGCAAAGCGTAGGTAATAATTTTGCGATGACATGAAATTTAGAATGCATAAAACGTTCAGAGCAGCGAATCTATAAAAATTACATGTAAAATAAATGCTAATTCCCTTTTTTTATGATTCCATAAAGACCTGGTAGCACTGCTTCTTTCTCTTACGTTGCTGAAATTTTCCTGGTACCACCTTGAGTCTATATTTTACGCTTCTTATGAAAACGTTCCACAAATAGCTACATTACGCATTTCGTTATGGATACAAAGAGAACAGCGATAGTCAAATGTTTAACAACTGGA
Organism: Deroplatys truncata; assembly: GCA_030765065.1. Classification (NCBI taxonomy): domain Eukaryota; kingdom Metazoa; phylum Arthropoda; class Insecta; order Mantodea; family Mantidae; genus Deroplatys; species Deroplatys truncata. The sequence continues at coordinate 297,084,467 of CM060975.1, read as the reverse complement.
CGCTATACGCTGCCTTAAAATTACATACCGTTTCCATGACATCGCGAGAAACAATTGAATATATGGACAGTACTTTAAAAGAAAGTAATGACCATTCCAACCATTAATAAAAGATATCTCGGTAATGGCTTATGCCACAGAAAAAAATATTTGAAAAAAACTGTGTGTTTACAAGAGATCTTCATTTTTAGTGTAGTAAGCATTCGTCTATCGCTTAAAGTTTACCAGTTATACTAAATTATACAAAATGTCTTCCGAATGAAGAGGACTTCACGGACAGTTCCCAGAAAATTCAATATATATACATTTTATTTGTCATGTAAGTATCTCTAAAGTATGGCATTTTAATAAAACCGTTAGAACCATTTTTTAGAAAGTAAAAATGTCCAAAAAATCCATGTAAAGGGTAGTTGAGGATAGTGGGATTTTTTTATTTGAAAATGCTCGTGACGCAAATTTGAAAGGTACTGAATTTAGCTACCAAGCTTGCTGTTGATGTGACTTTTCGGTTTTGAGTTATGTTGTTCACACATACACACACGCGCGCGCACACACTTATTTATAAAAGCCCTTTCTGTTACATTCAGGGGACTCTAAACATGTATTTCCGGTGAAATCTCGGTATGGAATGTTTTGGTGGAATGTAATGCCTTCTTAAGAATACTTTGTAAAAACTATATTAAAAAATCTGATGTGTTACACTCACATGACTTTCTCTACTCTTGTACAAACTATTTTTATAAACGCTTATTCTCCATATGCTTCATGTTAATCGAGATGTTAATCTTATTGCTAATTTTCTTGTAGGTGCAAGGGGAATATGGAAGGCTTTAAGCGATAGTCAAATGTTTTAAGAGCTGGTTGCTATGTGGAGTATTCCATTCTCTTTCCATGTCCAGTACAAAAAAAAATTAATAACGAATTTGAGAAAAAGTATAAGTATTGGAAAATTTAAGGGAATAACAAGCAATATCTCGAAAACGGTTCACTCAACAACAAAAATGTATATGACATAAATTGTGTACTTTAACGCGATCTACATTTTTTGTGTAGTAAAATTTTGTCTATCTCTTATGGTTTACCAGTTATGCAAAAGTCGTTCACAATAAAGAAACTTTTGTAGACATTCCCAGGAAATTCAAGATATACATTTTATTTGTCATAAAAATATGTTAAACATATGATATTTTATTAAAAATCGTTAGAGCCATTTTTGAGAAAATTAAAATTTTCGAAAAATCTTCCATGTAAAGGGTACTCTGGGGTGGGGGGATTTTCTTGAAAACCTTCGTGTCGCATCTCTGGAAGATACTGAACCTAAATACCAAGTTTGGAGTTTATCCGACTGTTCGTTTCTGAATTATCTGTTCACAGACACACACATGGACATGTTTCCAATTTTTTTTTTTTTTTTTGGATTCAGGGGGCCTCAAAGCATATATTTCCGGTGAAATCTCGGTATCGAACTTTTGGGTGGAATACAATACTTCCCCTACCTACTATACGTAGTAGAGAAAGTAAAAATTCTGATGGTATACATTCACATGACTTTTCCAACCGCTATCGTTTACTCTTACTAAAGCTTATTTTTCTATCTACTACATTTTAAATAAACCTTTGTAGAAATAGCTACATTACACATTCCGTAATAGATATAAAGAAAACAGTGACAGTCAAATGTTTAAGAACTGGAATATATCTGCTGGCGTTGAAAATAATTTACAGTTCCCTGCAATCGCCAGAAACAACTGGAAATCAATGGGACTTGAAAAGAATGACAATCGAACTGTTAATAACGAATATCTCGGAAATGGCCGATGCCACAAAAAAGTTATTTTAAATCATTGTGTTTTAAAGAGATCTAAATTTTTTGTGTAGTACGTTTTCGTCTATTGCTTAACGTTTACCAGTTATATAAGATTATAAAAAATTCCTTCCCAATGAAGTGGACTTCACAGGCTATTCCCAGAAAATTCAAAATATACATTTTATTTATCATGTAGTATATACATTTAAGGTATGGTATTTTAATAAAATCGTTAGCTATTTTTTAGAAAATAAAAAATTTGAAAAAGAATAGTTTGGGGTGGGAGAATTTTCTTGAAAATATTCGTGTCGCATCCTTTGAAGATGCTCATTTTAATTACCTGCCTACTATGTAGGTACGTGGTAGAGAAAGTAATAAATGATCGTGAGTGGAGGTCATGTGAATGTAACACATCATATTACAAATTAATTACATATTTAATACATACAAATTTTATTTAAGAACCAGAAAGGCGTGCGTGGTGACGGTATTATTTGTAGAAACGTATAAAATTATTTCAAGAGAAGTAAGTGTACAAATGCGCAGGTTAAGTCACGGAACTGTCACCAGGGACGCGTGAAGGCCTGTCAAAGGGCTAGATGGTGAGATACGAGACTGAAGATGATTTATGGGGGTTATTGTAGCGCTCGTCAAGCATCTACCTGAAACAGATTGACAAGATTCAGCACGAGACCGGTCTGACTATCTTCTTAGAGCAGGCGCCAGGGAGTGCGTGACTAAAAGCACGTCTTGCCCACATTCTACGAAAAGAAACTTGCGAAGGGAAATTTCCATCCTTCCGAGTACAGCAAACACTCTATTCCCGTTTTATTCAGTTTCTGGAGCAGAAAATCAGAATAGCTGCATAACATTAGCATCAAAACTTGGTACTGCAGTGTTTGATAATTTGGGATCCTTTCATTGCAAAACATTTCTTCTGTTCTTCTTCTGCTGTTTTGTTTGTTCATTTCTATAGCTCTTTTTAAGGGGACGAGGTACTAAGCACATTGTTTGTTTCAGGCACTAATAAAATCTCCATTAATTCCTGTTTCACAAAATATATACTTTTTAGGGGTTAAGAGGTGTTAAGACATTTAAATACCATTTACATGCTAGTCTGCAATCCTTTAAAGCTGCCATGCATTTAGAACATTTTTACTTCTCTACTACGTATAGTAAGTAGGGTAAGTATTGTATTCCACCCAAAAATACGATACCGAGATTTCACCGGAAATACATGTTTTGAGACCCCCTGAATCCAAAAAAAGTATTTTTGGAAACATGTCCGTGTGTGTGTCTGTCTGTGAACAGCATAACTCAGAAACGAACAGCCGGATAAACACCAAACTTGGTATTTAGGTTCAGTATCTTCCAGAGATGCGACACAAAGGTTTTCAAGAAAATCCCCCCACCCCAGATTACCCTTTGCATGGAAGATGTTTCGAAAAGTTTAATTTTCTCAAAAATGGCTCTAATGATTTTGATTAAAATATCATAGGTTTACGATATTTTCATGACAAATAAAATGTATATCTTGAATTTTCTGGGAATGTCTCCAAAAGTATTCATTGTGAACGACTTTTGCATAACTGGTAAACCATAAGAGATAGACAAAATTTTACTACACAAAAAATGTAGATCGCGTTAAAATACACAATTTATGTCATATACATTTTTTTGTTGAGTGAACCATTTTCGAGATATTGCTTGTTATTCCCTTAAATTTTTCAATACTTATTTTCTCAAATGGGAATTCGTTATTCATTTTTTTTTGTCTTGGATATGCAAAGAGTATTAATCTGTGGCAAAGTGAATGGTGTTGCACCTAGCAACCAGCTATTAAGAGATATGTATGTGCTTAAAGGCTACTGTATTTCTATATTGCCCTTGTAAATATATATTCCCCTTACATCTACAAGAAAATTAGCAATAAGATAGAGTCTGCTAATGTTTATCTCGATTAACATGAAGTAGATGGAGAATAAGCGTTTGTAAAAATAGTTTGTACAAGAGTAGAGAAAGTCATGTGAGTGAAACACATCAGATTTTATATCTTTCAACAACGAACGACTATATCATGCCCAGCGAGCGGTTTAGCAATTAATAAAAGAGGCCACGACCAAGAGAAGGCAATCAGAAAAGCTGAAGCAATCCAGGAATGAAGGTGCAGATGATTATGACCCTGGAATGTACTGAAGTGAAATGTACTGAATTTTAAGGTTCAAATTTTAAATTCATTTTTCTCAAAACAACATGTTTGGATACTTATGTATTTTTTTTTCTCAGAAAGTATGAGAGATAGAGAGCTGAAATTTTCAGTACATGTTTACAACACACAGTTACACGTTCTAAACCACATCCATAATTTTATAACGTATATTAGTGATATTAAGAAAGCAACAACGTTGCAAATTTTCCACATATTTACATTTATTACCTTGCAAATAAATTTGTTTCAATTTCTAGTGATTGATTTACGTAACTAAATAATTTAGGTTCAGAAGATAGCTGATTATACTAATAACAAGAATGCAAAAGTGTGATTCTGTACTGCAAGTAGTATGAGAGAAAAACGTACATGAATTAAATGTTATAAGGGTAAATTTTATTATTTTGCTGCTGAATGAAATAATTTTTATGCACTCAACTACATAACCTATCAATGTAAACAACCACTTGAAATAATTGTCATGATTTATAGAGTAATTCATAAAAAATTCAGAAAAAACCATTGAGAACTTTAAGAGCAGTGGTAATTTAACACACTTAAGGTGTAATTTCCATGTGTTCTGACTACCTTGTCCCCTTAACTGTTAACGGGAAACATTTGATGGTGTTTTTACTCTTTTTAGCTTTAACTTAGATTACGGTATACGGATTACTGTCATTTCGCGACGGGCCTGTTAGGAGATCCTCGTAGCTCGATTTGTGGAGGACAGTTAGCCTTCAAGGTCTCATCGACATGTGTCTACAGAGACCTTAGTGCAAAGCAACTGTACCTCTGCTTCTACACGTGTGTCGTTCTCCGTCGTGTAGTCGTTACCATGCTAGCCTCTAGTTCCCGAGGTCGCGGGTTCAAAATCGGCGGAGGGCGATGGAGTTTTTTGGACGTAAAATTCCGTAGCATGGCTTCCTTCGGAAGGGAAGTAAAGCCGGTGGTCCCGTGTCGTAGATTTACGGCACGTAAAAGAATCTCAAGGCTGATAAGGAGGCCTATGAGCAAAATTACCGGTCTTTCAACTCCGATATAGAATGGGACGCTAAGGACCACAGCAGTTAAAGAGCGCCCATAAATATAACTCAATTTAAATTAATTTAATTTCACCACGCGTTCACAGAGGCCTTAGTGCCAGGCAACTGTATCTCTGCTTGTATACGTGCCGGGCAGATGGCATTAGGTTGCCGTCTAAACTACCTGCTCCATTATCTGTGCATAGATATTAGAGCATTCGCTATTACCATTATTTTTTATTTTTACTATTGTTTTAGACTTATGGTGGAACTTTGAGTCGTGGTATTAAATATCCAATCCGGTATTTACCTCAGCGACTGAGGAAAACTATGAAAAAACCTGTCAGATTGGTCGGCCCACGGGATTTGAATCCGGGACCTTTTGAATGCGTTACCGCGGAACCATTTCACTCGACATCATAACGTTTTGCACGAATGTTGTAATATATAATGGATATATGTGAATCTGTCATGGGTAGAGAAAGGCGTGTGATTGGGTTAGCTTCAGAATATCCACAGCAGCAAAGCGCTTGAGGCATATGTGGAGTTGCCGTCAGCGATGACCTCGGCGGTTGTGGCTGTATAAAAGCTTTGTTGCCTTGGTTTCTGTGGTCACAGCTTCGGATTACGTGCAGGTGACGACAACATAAAGTGATTCTGGACAGGATTTTGTGTTCTTGATTTCTCTCTAGGACACGAACTATCATCAAAGTTGATTTCCTTAACAAATCAATTTTCCTAACACCTCCAAATAATAATAATAATAATAATAATAATAATAATAATGATAATACTTTCTAGAAAAAGGCCAGGGTGTGTGCGCGCGCAGGCATGTTTATCTGTGAAGAGCATATCTCAAAAACGAAATCTCCAAATACCAAACTTGATATTTAAGTCCACTATCTTCTAAGCATGCGACTCGAAGATTTTCAAGAAAATTCCCCCACCCCAAACTACATTTTACAATTCCCCTATTTTCGATTTCCTCAAAAGTTGCTCTTATGTTTTTCGTTAAAATATCATATATTTAAGATCTCCGGATGACAAATCAAATGTTTATCTTAAACTTTCTCTGAATAATGCACTGTTATGCAGTATTACAAACATTTTATATAGACCATACATAAAACAACAAATAGTCATCTTATCAGACTCAAAACCAGCCATAGATGTAATAGTAAATTTCAATAATTAAACAACAAGAAATATTACAACAAGCTGTATACTAAGGTCTGTGTGGACATATGATGAAGAGGGTACAGTACAGAGATGAGACCTAGGAGGCTAGCCGTACGCCCACACAGATCCACGAAGTATCTTCTAACAAACCCCTAGCGATATGACCACTTAGTTAACGTTACCTAAAATAAATAGAGAGAAAAATTGTAAGAGTAGTTTGCAGAAGAGTAAATAGAGATAGTAATGTGAATGCAAAACTTCAGAAATTTTTCTCTCGTGACCATGCAAAGAGTGAAATTTGAAAGTGGTATAGTGACCCAGTGTTTAAAGATTTGAGTATCGCTTCAGTCTCCTGTATCCCTCTTATACTACAATGTGTAAAGATGCCATTTCTGTAAACGTTAAAGTAAATGTAGACAGAACAATAAGCTTCTGTGGGAATAGCGTGTAGCAGAAAGGCTAAGAAAGTCATGTGAATGTAACAGTTTTTTTTAATCTGCAAGGTGAAGCTAAACGTAACATGCATTGCGAATAGTAACATGTGCAGAGGTGTATGCATCAACACTGGTGAAAATCATTCAAGAAATCTTCCGCACCATCCCCAAAAATCTGATGTGTTACACTCACATGACTTTCTCTACTCTTGTACAATCTATTTTTACAACGCCTATTCTCCATATGCTTTATGTTAATCGAGATATCGAGATGTCAATCTTACTGCTAATTTGCTTGTAGATGCAAGGGGAATATGGTAGCTTTTAAGCGATGGTCAAATATTTTAACGCTGGTTGCTATGCGGCGCATTCCATTCTCTTTGCAAGTCCAGGACATAAAAAAATGAATAACTAATTTGAGAAAAAGTATAAGTATTGGAAAATTTAAGGGAATAACAAGCAATATCTCGAAAACGGTTCACTCAACAAAAGAAATGTATATGACAAAAGTTGTGTATTTTAACGAGATCTACATTTTTTGTGTAGTAAAATTTTGTCTATCTCTTATGGTTTACCAGTTATGCAAAAGTCGTTCACAATGAAGAATATTTTTGGAGACATTCCCAGAAATTTCGAGATATACATTTCATTTCTCATGACATTATCTTAAACATATGATATTTTAATCAAAATCGTTAGAGCCATTTTTGAGAAAATTAAAATTTTCGAAAAATGTTCCATGTAAAGGGTAGTCTGGGGTGGGGGGATTTTCTTGAAAACCTTCGTGTCGCATCTCTGGAAGATACTGAACCTAAATACCAAGTTTGGTGTTTATCCGACTGTTCGTTTCTGAGCTATGCTGTTCACAGACACACACACAGACACACACACACACATAGACACACACACACACACAGACACACACACGGACATGTTTCCAAAAATGCTTTTTTTGGATTCAGGAGGTCTCAAAACATGTATTTCTGGTGAAATCTCGGTATCGAATGTTTGGGTGGAATGCAATACTTCCCCTACTTACTATACGTAGTAGAGAAAGTAAAAACTTAGCAACGTGGGTAGCCGAGGTGTTTAAGGCACGGACTCGTGAACAGGTCTGCTGTTCAAAGTTCGCCAGGACCGTCCTCACTGACTGAGGCTTTTGTCTAGGGTTTCCTCAGCCCTTATAAATTGCAAATGCCGGGGAGGTGCCCTAAACTTAGGCCTGAAAGGTTTCCCTCCCAATTATCATTTAATTTCATGTATCACCAGCTTCATCGCCTGTGGTGCCATATGATATAGCGGTAGTCAAATGGAGGGGCGTCCAAATACTAGAGCACAGCCCCGCACGTAGGCAATATAGGGCCCTTAGTGGTTCCGACGTTATCCCTTGTAAGAAGGGATGAAAGGGGGACCCGGAGAGCGCCAGATCCGGACCACCATTAGCAAAATCGGGGTCCCAACGATTCCAACATGAAGCCATCCTGATGCCGACTGTCCGTGTCTCAGACAACCACAGACGCCCCCAGTAAGGAAGAGGGCCCCAAGAGGCAGGGAGAAATCTTCGAGAGCGCAAATTCCACCGTCCTGCCGTAACATACCAACCGCCGTGGTGTTACACTCCTTAAACAGATGAGGTGAAACAAATGAAAGGAAATGGTCAGGAAACTTATGGTAGAAGGGGAACCATTCCATCACAATCGTCTACCGACCCGGAGAAACCAAGAATAAACCCATGCTCAATGTGGAACGCCCGACGGTAATAGAACCAGAGACCTCCTAAGTGCCAGCCTCACACGAAATAAATTCGGACGTTAAGAACTATTAAAAAGGAAATGTCACCAAAACTGCCGATGTAGAACGCAACAAAAGCGAAACTGTGTGAGGGGTCCTGAGTTCGATTCCCAGCAGGGGGTGGGAGTTTTGGGAGTTTTTCTCTAGCCAAGATTATTCCCTATCCTTCCCAGAGTCTGGAAGTATGAATGTGTGTGTGATCTAATGTATAAACCCCCTTCCCCCCAAAAAAGAAATCCAATGACAATTCTGACAGGCAATAATGTCCCAAGTGGAACCTTTGTACGAATTATAAATACGAAGCTGTATACCTGGAAGAAGGCTCAAACATTCCCTAGAACAACGGAGTGGAAACAGTTTTAGGTCAGACGGCTGGGATGACAGGGTATTATGGCAGTTTCATGTGGACAGTGCGCCACATAGGACCTGGTCAGCTGCCTTTAACAAACAGGAAGCGCTCCAGATATTTGGAGCAGACCCAGGGAGAAATCATTCTTTTTAAAAATATACATGCGTGTGCACTCACTCGACCTAACACATACAAACAACCTGACATTCCAACAAACGCCCCTGGCGAATGTAAACACAGGAGGAAGGGAATTTATGGGACCGATGACCTGTTTCACGGTCTATTTCTGATCGACCCCTTTCAACACCAATTAAAAAACAAGCGCTAAGGTGGATGTAACGTGTTTTTGTGGCAACTGATTCCATAATGAGATGCCAAAACATTATGTTATGAGGTCAGCAAAATAACTTGCACGTCATAATCAGAAAATAAACATCTTTTAATTTTAACGCACACTGTACATGCTAGATGGAACAGTTTATGGCCTAGAATGCAAACAGTCTATGGATGTGAGATTGAACTCCAAATGCAGAGGTCCCGGGCTAAATTCTCGGCTGGAGAATGGGAATTTTTCTTCTGCCAGGATTATACCCAATCCCTCCTAGAGCCGGAAGTATGAAAAGAACATATATGAGTGTGTGAATTTAAAGAACAGCTCAAAGTAAAACCGACGATTAACACAGGTAAAACTTCTGATTGATCTTCGTCACGGTGTTAAAGTCAGGGGAACACGTGAAAATCACTTGTGAAAAGATCTGGTGAATATGGAGGATGCGAGAAAACCTCCCAGTTGAATCTTCTGGGCTCCGCCTGGGCCAAGATTCAACTTGGAAGTTTTCTCATATCCTCCGTATTCACCGGAGCTTGCCCCAAGTGATTTTCACATGTTCCTCCAACTCAAAGGTAAGCACTTTTAACACTGATGATGAAGTCAAATCAGTGAACAGCTGGTTGCGAGCACAGGACCCGACTTGGTACAACATTGACTTGGAAAAACTTATGTCACATCTCCAAAAATGCTTGGAAAACATGTTGACTATGTAGAAAAGTAACAGAAGAATTGTACAACATAAATAAAGTTATATCAACATGATTAACTGATTATAATTGTTTTTTAAATAGTTATATCTTCCTGTCAATAAATACGGTATCAAACTCAGTCAGATTGGAGGGTTTCGGTATTATGTGATAGCTATACAGTTTTTCTGTTATTAAATAACGATTACAGTAAAGACAAGGTATAAAGTTTTAAAATTCACCTACTGTAATTATGTAAAACTTACCTACTATTTTTGGGTGAATATCTGTGGCTGTACGAAATTACAATTGTAATTATGAGAAGGGAAGTATTAACCATGATAATCTTGTATGTAAATAAAAGTAAACTACCTAAATAACAGAAGTACTGTACAAAAAAATCTGATGTGTTACACTCACATGACTTTCTCTACTCTTGTACAAATTATTTTAACAAACGCTTATACTCCATCTACTTCATGTTAATCGAGATAAACATTCGCAGAGTCTATCTTATTGCTAATTTTCCTGTAGATGTAAGGGGAATATATATTTACAAGGGCAATATAGAAATACAGTAGCCTTTAAGCACATACATATCTCTTAATAGCTGGTTGCTAGGTGCAGCACCATTCCCTTTGCAACAGATTAATACTCTTTGCATATCCAAGACAAAAAAATCTGATGTGTTACACTCATATGACTTTCTCTACTCTTGTACAAAGTATTTTTACAAACGCTTATTCTCCATCTAGTTCATGCTAATCGAGATAAACATTTGCAGACTCTATCTTATTGCTAATTTTCTTGTAGATGTAGGGGAAAATATATTTACAAGGGCAATATAGAAAAACAGTAGCCTTTAAGCACATACATATCTCTTAAATGCTGGTTGCTAGGTACAGCACCATTCCCTTTGCCACAGATTATAACTCTTTGCATATCCAAGACAAAAAAAAATGAATAACGAATTCCCATTTGAGAAAATAAGTATTGAAAAATTTAAGGGAATAACAAGCAATATCTCCAAAATGGTTCATTCAACAAAAAAATGTATATGACATAAATTGTGTATTTTAACGCGATCTACATTGTTTGTGTAGTAACATTTTGTCTACCTCTTATGGTTTACGAGTTATGCAAAAGTCGTTCACAATAAAGAATACTTTTGGAGACATTCCCAGAAAATTCAAGATATACATTTTATTTGCCATAAAAATATCTTAAACATATGATATTTTAATCAAAATCGTTAGAGCCATTTTTGAGAAAATTAAAATTTTCGAAAAATCTTCCATGTAAAGGGTACTCTGGGGTGGGGGGATTTTCTTGAAAACCTTCGTGTCGCATCCCTGGAAGATACTGAACCCAAATACCAAGATTGGTGTTTATCCGACTGTTCGTTTCTGAGTTATGCTGTTCACAGACACACAGGCACACACACACACACACACACACACACACACACACACACACACACACACACACACAGACAGACACACACACGGACATGTTTCCAAAAATGCTCTTTTTGGATTCAGGGGTCTCAAAACATGTATTTCCGGTGAAATCTCGGTATCTAAATTTTGGGTGGAATACAATACTTCCCCTACTTACTATACGTAGTAGAGAAAGTAAAAATGAATAACGAATTCCCATTTGAGAAAATGTATTGAAAATTTAAGGGAATAACAAGCAATATCTCGAAAATGGTTCACTCAACAACAAAAATGTATATGACATAAATTGCGTATTTTAACGCGATCTACATCTTTTGTGTAGTAAAATTTTGTCTATCTCTTATGGTTTACCAGTTTACCAAAAGTCCTTCCCAATGAAGAATACTTTTGGAGACATTCCCAGAAAATTCAAGATATACATTTTATTTGTCATGAAAATATCTTAAACATATGATATTTTAATCAAAATCGTTAGAGCCATTTTTGAGAAAATAAAATTTTTCGAAAAATGTTCCATGTAAAGGGTACTCTGTGGTGGTGAGATTTTCTTGAAAGCCTTCGTGTCGCATCTCTGGAAGATACTGAACCTAAATACCAAGTTTGGTGTTTATCCGACTGTTCGTTTCTGAGTTATGCTGTTCACAGACGGACACACAGACAGACACACGGACATGTTTCCAAAAATGCTTTTTACTTTCTCTACTACGTATAGTAAGTAGGGGAAGTATTGCATTCCACCCAAAAATTCGATACCGATATTTCACCGGAAATATATGTTTTGAGACTCACTGAATCCAAAAAAAAGCATTTTTGGAATCATGTCCGTGTGTGTGTGTCTGTCTGTGTGTCTGTGTGTCCGTGTGTCTGTGAACAGCATAACTCAGAAACGAACAGTCGTATAAAAACCAAACTTGGTATTTAGGTTCAGTATCTTCCAGAGATGCTACACGAAGGCTTTCAAGAAAATCCCCCCACCCCAGACTACCCTTTACATGGAACATTTTTCGAAAATTTTAATTTTCTCAAAAATGGCTCTAACGATTTTGATTAAAATATCATATGTTTAAGATATTGTCATGAGAAATGAAATGTATATCTCGAATTTTCTAGGAATGTCTCCAAAAGTATTCTTCATTGTGAACGACTTTTGCATAACTGGTAAACCATAAGAGATAGACAACATTTTACTACACAAAAAATGTAGATCCCGTTAAAATACACAATTTATGTCATACACATTTCTTTTGTTGAGTGAACCGTTTTCGAGATATTGCTTGTTATTCCCTTAAATTTTCCAATACTTACACTTTTTCTCAAATTCGTTATTCGTTTTTTTATGTCCTGGACATGTAAAGAGAATGGAATGCGCCACATAGCAACCAGCGTTAAAATATTTGACTATCGCTTTAAACCTAGCATATTCCCCTTGCATCTACATGAAAATTACCAATAAGATTGACATCTCGATATCTCGATTAACATGAAGCATATGGAGAATAAGCGTTTGTAAAAATAGTTTGTACAAGAGTAGAGAAAGTCATGTGAGTGTAACACATCAGATTTTTTTGGATTCAGGGGATCTCAAAACATGTATTTCCGGTGAAATCTCGGTATCGAATTTTTGGGTGGAATACAATACTTCCCCTACTTACTATACGTAGTAGAGAAAGCAAAAAAACCAAATAACTGGCAGCTATGCTAGTCTGTAGTAAAACTAAGAAAGGAGAAAAAGAAAAAGAAAATAAAACTGGAAAACTGGTCAAAGCCAGTGTTGAGACAGACAGATGTGGACCGTGAGAAATGAGTGCAGACAGAAATGAAATCAAAGAGATCTTGGAAGCGGATAGATTAAAGGGAATTAGTTATAATAATTATTTTAACGGAAAGAGATCACATACGCCGTGGGAACAAAGAAGAGGCGACCTAGTATTACTGCAGCCGAGTACCCAGAAGGAAATTGGGAAGATTACAGGAAACAGTTCTTTTTCCCATGTTCATCGTCAAGACAGAGCTGTTCGTGTAACCTTACTTCATTAGCTTTCAGAATCAAGCTAGTAAAAACATGCACTAAAACGTTACTCCACTTTTAAAAGATTAATCTACAACTGTTAAATAAATATCTGATGTGTTACATTCAAATCCCTTTCTCACTCAGTCTTGTACTATTGTTAAAAAAACTTATTGTTCTATCTATTCTTGTTAATACAAATATCCATTACACTTTCATTGTAGGTGTGAGAAGGATTAACATGGTTAAAGCGAGCGATTATCAGATTTTTAAAACGTGTGTCACTATGTGATGGCTTTAGAATTCCATGCTATTTGCATGGCCACGAGAGGAAAATAATCATGACCTTCTCTACTCTTATACAAACTATTTTTACAAACGCTTATTCTCCATCCACTTCATGTTAATCGAGATAAACATTTGCATCTTATTGCTAATTTTCTTGTATTTGCAAGGGGAATATGGTAGTATTTAAGCGATAGTCAAATGTTTTAAGAGCTGGTTGCTATGTGGCCCATTCCATTCTCTTTGTATGTCCAGGACTTAAAAAATCTAATAACGAATTCCCATTTCAGAAAAAAAATAAGTATTGGAAGATTCAAACAAATAACAAGGAATATCTCGGAAATGGTTTACTCGACAAAAAAATGAATATGACATGAATTGTGTGTTTTAACGAGATCTACAGTTTTTGTGTAGTAAAATTTTGTCTCTTACGCAAAGTCATTGAAAATGAGAACCTTTGGGGTTAATCCCCAAAAATTCAAGATATACATTTCATTTGCCATTAAAATATCTTAAACATGTGATAATCAAAATTTTCGAAAAATGTTCCATGTAAATGGTAGTCTGGGGTAGGGAGATCTTCTTGTCGCATCCTTAGAGGACACTAAACTCAAATACCAAGTTTGGTATTTATCCGACTTTTCGTTTTTGAGTTATGCTATTGAAAGTCAGACAGACACATATGGACATGTTTTTAAAAATCTGATTGTTACACTCACATGACATTCTCTACTCTTGTACAAACTATTTTTACAAACGCTTATTCTCCATATGCTTCATGTTAATCTTATTGCTAATTTTCTTGTACGTGCAAGGGGAATATGGTAGTATTTAAGCAATAGTCAAATGTTTTAAGAGCTGGTTGCTATGTGGCGCATTGCATTCTCTTTGTATCCAGGACATAAAAAAATGAATAACGAATTCCAATTTGAGAAAAAGTATTCGAAAATTTAAGGGAATAACAAGCAATATCTCGAAAATGGTTCACTCAAAAAAAATGTATATGACATAAATTGTGTATTTTAACGTGATCTACATTTTATGTGTAGTAAAATTTTGTCTATCTTTTATGGTTTACCAGTTATGCAAAAGTCGTTCACAATGAAGAATACTTTTGGAGACATTCCCAGAAAATTCGAGATATACATTTAATTTCTCATGAAAATATCTGAAACATATGACATTTTAATCAAAATAGTTAGCCATTTTTGAGAAAATTAAAATTTTGGAAAAATGTTCAAGTAAAGGGTAATCTGGTGTGGGGGGGATTTTCTTGAAAACCTTCGTCTCGCATCTCTGGAAGATACTGCACCTAAATACCAAGTTTGGTGTTTATCCGCCTGTTCGTTTCTGAATTATGCTGTTCACAGACACACACGGACATGTTTCCAAAAATGCTTTTTTTGGATTCAGAGGGTCTCAAAACATGTATTTCCGGTGAAATCACTGTATCGAATTTTTGGGTGGAATACAATACTTCCCCTACTTACTATACGTAGTAGAGAAAGTAAAAATGGCTAGATATAATTGGAGTTTAAAACTAACCCATATTTTGTTTGCAGAAGTAAAACCCCATAAAGACATTCTAAATATTATAATTGATTAGATAATTCCATAATATTTAAATATCGTAAAAGAATAATTTATTTAATATAAAATTGATATGGAATAAGGTATATTTTTGCTAAGCACCAATACCGTACGTTAAATATAACTGATATTGAAATATGAAGTTTACTGAAATTGTTTAGGTAAAATATGTAAAAACTGACCAATTCTGTGTGTCAAAAACCATACATTTTGGGCGCATACTCCAGAAAGTCGACCTTATGATTAGTACACATTTTTACTTTCTCTACTACGTATAGTAAGTAGGGGAAGTATTGTATTCCACCCAAAAATTCGATACACAGATTTCACAGGAAATACATGTTTTGAGACCCCCTGAATAAAAAAAAGCATTTTTGGAAACATGTCCGTGTCTGTGTCTGTGTGTCTGTCTGTGAAAAGCATAACTCAGAAACGAACAGTCGGATAAACACCAAACTTGGTATTTAGGTTCAGTATCTTCCAGAGATGCCACACGAAGGTTTCCAAGTAAATCCTCCCACCCGAGATTACCCTTTACATGGAACATTTTTCGAAAATTTTAATTTTCTCAAAAATGGCTCTAACGATTTTGATTAAAATATCATATGTTTAAGATATTTTTATGACAAATAAAATGTATATTTTGAATTTTCTGGGAATGTCTCCAAAAGTATTCTTCATTGTGAACGACTTTTGCATAACTGGTAAACCATAAGAGATAGACAAAATTTTACAACACAACAAATGTAGATCGCGTTAAAATACACAATTTATGTCATATACATTTTTTTGTTGAGTGAACCATTTTCGAGATATTGCTTGTTATTCCCTTAAATTTTTCAATACTTATTTTCTCAAATGGGAATTCGTTATTCATTTTTGGTCTTGGATATGCAAAGAGTATTAATCTGTGGCAAAGAGAATGGTGCTGCACCTAGCAACCAGCTATTAAGAGATATGTATGTACTTAAAGGCTACTGTATTTCTATAATGCCCTTGTAAATATATATTCCCCTTACATCTACAAGAAAATTAGCAATAAGATAGAGTCTGCATATGTTTATCTCGATTAACATGAAGTAGATGGAGAATAAGCGTTTGTAAAAATAGTTTGTACAAAAGTAGAGAATGTCATGTGAGTGTAATACATTAGATTTTTTACTGTTTGCATATCAGGAACACGTCCCCAAAATACATGTCACCAATAAAGGTACATCCTGTATAAATAACAATTACTTTCTACTTGTGCTGTTTAAAATCAAATCACCATTATTTCAGCTCTCAGATCACGCCACTAAATGAACGAACAATCGAATCTGTTACGCAATACTAACTAATGATACCAACAGTGAGAATGAGAAAATAGTTGACCTCAAAATTAAGATAAGCCAAAATCAGAACACAGTAAAGATGTACCTACTTTCTGTTTCAAGGGCATAATTTATTTGGAAATTGCTACTATTTGAATGTTATGGTAGATGGTGGATTTGTGACTTTAATGTCCTTTAACTGGGTAGTTAGCAGCTTTTGTTCATTTAGAAACATGTACACCCTAAGTAAAAGAACGAAAAAAAATCTGATGTGTTACACTCATACTACTTTTATACAAACTCTTTTTACAAACGCTTATTTTCCGTCTACTTCTTCTTAATCGAGGTAAACTTTTGCAGAAACTATCTTATTGCTAATTTTCTTGTAGATGTAAGGGGAATATATATTTACAAGGCCAATATAGAAATACAGTAGCCTTTAAGGACATACATATCTCTTAATAGCTGGTTGCTAGGTGCAGCACCATTCCCTTTGCCACAGATTAATACTCTTTGCATATCCAAGACAAAAAAATGAATAACGAATTCCCATTTGAGAAAATGTATTGAAAAATTTAAGGGAATAACAAGCAATATCGCGAAATTGGTTCACTCAACAACAAAAATGTATGACATAAATTGTGTATTTTAACGCGTTCTACATCTTTTGTGTAGTAAAATTTTGTCTATCTCTTATGGTTTACCAGTTTACCAAAAGTCGTTCACAATGAAGAATACTTTTGGAGACATTCCCAGAAAATTCAAGATATACATTTTATTTGTCATGAAAATATCTTAAACATTTTCGAAAAGTGTTGCAGTAAAGGGTAGTCTGGGATGGGGGGATTTCTTTTTAATCTTCGTGTCGTATCCTTGGAAGATACTAAACTCAAATATCAAGTTTGGTATTTATCCAACTTTTCGTTTTTGAGTTATAGCTGAAACAACACGTTTCCAAAAATGTTTTATTTGGATTCCGGGCACACCAAAACATGTATTTAGGTGAAGTTTTGGTTTGAATTTATGGGTGGAATCCCTGCCTACTATACGTAGTAGAGAAAGTAAAAATGGAAACAAAAATGACCGAAAATTGTCACTTCTTTTACCAAATTTCACAAATGCATTGCTTTAATATGAATGGTCCCATAGTCTAAGAGGACGCTGCCACAGAAGCTGTTAATCTAAACGGTGAAAGGAACGTACACAAGGGTGCTTCTGTGTCATTAAATTCCATATCGAATGCGTTTGGTTGTCTCCAGGAATCATTAAGAAAGTTTGCTGGACATGTTGTCATCAGCTGCAAGTCCTTGAGAACAACAATGGAACATCACAATGAGGTTATTACACCTTTCTCATTATACGCCATCAGCTGTTGTGAAGTGCAGGTCAGAACCGCCCACTGAAGTGCAAGGAGATAGTAATCATCTAGTACAATTTTTCTTAACCTAGAGTAGTAAGTAATAAGTTTCGAGGACATTAATCCTTCGGTCAGTGTCCCACTTCTTACTGCGGCAAGGTAAAGAATGGGTATTCTCGCAATATGTGTAAGAAAGTAATCATTAAAACCGCCTGTCCACATTCTTCAAATATGTAAACGCCTGTTGCCATGTCAAGCGCCTTTAATATAAGAGCGGCTTTGCAGCATACCATTACGTCAGCGTTTCATATACCTGTACTTTTCTGCAAACTGTTCACTTTCATTTACACAACCTATTAGGTTTTAAAAGAATACAATAGGTTATATAACGGAAGGGGGGGCACATCGTGCATTGCGACCAACATAGACCTATTGTGGCTACCACCTCCCAGGAGGGAGGGATGAAGTGAAGAAAACACAGGAGGATACAGGCCTAACAGTTCCAAGGTCGAAGACCTGTCCCACTGCTGGAGCTGCCTAGAGAAGACCTCGACCAAGCAGCCCTCTAGTGTGCACGGAGAGTCTCTTTCCTTTGAGCAAACAACCGCTCTGTCTGTCCGGCACCGCCGTACGCTACGAAACCTAGAAGCACATCACCAGGGAGGACAGAAAATTAAATCCGCCCCACCATTACAGGGTGGAAGTGGAGACGACATTACGGACCCAAAAAAAGAGGAAGACTGCCGAGACCTCGGTGGGGACGACAGCAACCTAGCAGACTGTCTACCGGCTCTCCAGGGCATTACCGGAGGACTTTGAGGCGTCTCACATACCCGCCTGGGCGGGAAACCGCACAAACGTACACAATCTCCCATGGGAATTGGGAGTCCCGCCGAGTCCAACCCAATCCAAACCACACCCTCACGGTGGGGCTCGGACTTCTGACACAGCGTACTTCTAGTAATGTCAGAAGTACCATCAGTGCTCAGCGCCCTCACAAAGAAAGCTGAAGGGGCCGGAATTCCCCCTTTACAGGGACCTAGAAGCACACCTCAAAGATAAGAAGGAAAAGGAATGAAAGTGAAATGATAGAAAGGAAATCTGAGAAGAAACCACTCTAGCATTCGCCTGCCGACCAGGGAAAACCACGAAAAGCCCAAAGTCAGATAGGCAGTCGTCGGGAATCGAACCCGCGATCTCTCGAATGCGATACAGTAAGCTAAGGCGATAGTCAGATTCTTAAAAAGCGGAGCGCTGTGTGTTGTTTTTGAAATTCCGTGCTCTTCAAAAGGAAAGGAAAAAGAATGGTGGTTTTTCACCTGAAAAAATTATCACGTAGCTTTCGCATGGATTTCTCTACTCACTCTTCTATAAAGTATTCTTGCAAAATCTAATTCTTCAGTCTACTTTTTGTTCATGGAGATAAACATTCATTATGCATTTCTTTATAGGTATAAGGATACAGTATACTAAAGCAATAGTGATATATAAAAATCGCTATGTAATGCCTTTGAATTTTCATGCGCTGGTCATGAGAAAAAACGAATAGCAACTTATCACTTAAAAAAAAAGTATAAGTATTTGAAAATGCAAATCAATAACAAAGAATATCTCTGAAATCGTAACGGGGGGGGTAGAAAGTAAATATTGGCTACAAAATAGCCGCCATTAGAGGTAATGATGAGATGGTGACGTAATTTCCGTTTTACTGCGTAATGCCATTCATACACCATATTCGTAATGCTGATGGTCAAAATGACAGATGACCAGTTGCTTCTTGGTTCTACAAGAACGAGATGAGAAGCTGTGTATGGCCTCGGCAAGTGGTGAGGAAGTTAAAACGGGGAAGTAAGCTTCCGGGAGAGATTCTAGGCCATGTTTGGCTGCGTGGCCTTCAGAAGTAACCGACCGCCTCGCACTATAGTGTTCAAAATAATGTACAACATTTTAACAAAATATCAAGCTCTAGCAAAATATGCAAATTATAAAATATGATACATGTAATAAATATTCGAAACTCATCCATGAAGCATTTACAGTATGTTAAACAATAATATTTAAGATGAAACTATAAAAATAATTTAAAAAATCTGATGTGGTACATTCATATGACTCTCTCTACCCTCTATCTTTATTCCTGCGTATACAAACTATTCTTACTAAAGCTTATTTCTATCTACTACCTTTAATCCAAATAAAACCTTGCTAAAATACCTACATTACACATTTCGTTGTAAACACAAAGAAATAGCGATAGTCAAATGTTTAAGAACTGAACGCTGTGTGCTGCCTTAAAATTCCATACTGTTTCCAGGTAATCGCGAGAAACAAGTGAAAATCGATGGGACTTTATTTTAAACTATTTAACAATTCGAACCTTTAATAACGGATATCTCAGAAACGGCTTATGTCACAAAAAGCTTATTTTAAGTAAGTAATGTGTTTTAAAGGGATTCACATTTTTTTGTGCAATACGGTTTCGTCTATCGCTTAAAGTTTACAAGTTATAAAAGATTATACAATATTCCTCGTAATGAAAAGGGCTTCCTAGGCTATTCCCAGAAAATTTAAGACATGGATTTTATTTGTCGTGTAAATATATCCCACATGTGGTATTTTAATCAAAATCTAAAGTCATTTTTTAAAAAATCAAAGTTTTCGACAAATGTTCCATGTAAAGGGTAGTTGGGGTGGGGGAATTTTCTTGAAAATATTCGTAGCGCATTCTTGGAAGATGGTAAATTCAAATACCAAGTTTGGTATTCATCCGACTTTTCATTTTTGAGTTATGCTGTTCATAGACAGACATACACATACACGGACATGTTTCCAAAAAGCTTTACTTGAATTGAGAACGCCTCAAAACATGTATTTCCCGTGAAATCTCGATATCGAATTTTTGGTTGGAATGCAATACTTCACCTGCTTACTATACATAGTAGTGAAAGTAAAAATATGTAAAACATCTGATGTGTTACACTCACATGATATTTCCTACTCTTTTACACACTATTTTTACAAACGCTTATTCTCAATCTACGAGGGCTGATCAACAAAGACTGAGACTGATTTTATTTCACAGATATTTATTACTCCAATTCAATGTTTACGTGATTTTTTTCAAAGTAGTCCCCTCCTACTTCAATGCACTTTTTATAGTGTCTCTGCAAGTCCTTGAACACGTGCTGCAAACCATTCTTTGTCACGTCCTTGAGAATCGCCTCACTTTTCTTGAGCACTGCTTCAGAGTTCTCAAATCGAATACGCCTAAGCTTTGCCTTTAGTGATGGGAATAAAAAAAAGTCATAGGGTGGAAGATCGAAGCTATAAGGAGGATGTGGTACACAGGTAATGTTGAATCGAGCCAGAAACTGCATGACTTGATTTGCGACGTGAGGTCGTGCATTGTCATGATGAAGTCGCCACCCAGTCCGAGAAAGCTCTGGTCGTTTCTTTGCAAAGTGCTTCCTCAGTTGACGTGTAGTATGCTGCCGTAACAGTAGTGTGAGGGGGAATTGCATGCTGGTAAATCATTCCATTACAGTCAAAAAATGTGATCACCATCACTTTCCGTGCAGATGGAACAACTTTTGCCTTTTTTGGTGTTGGAGAACCTGGCGATTTCCACACTGTGCTGGCTTGTTTTCCTTCAGGATCATAATGATGCAGCCATGACTCATCACCGGTGATAATCGATTTAAAAAATGCATCCCCTGCATTGTCTGGTATGCGAAATGCACGTAGGGTCTACAAAATAGAGCATTACTACCAACCTACCAATACGAGAGTGCTGCCGCCTACCAACATTATACATAAAAACCCGCTCTTTTCAAATATTTATGCTACAGATACGAAACTATCACGGAAGCTACAGGCAAAAATCAGTCTCAGTCTTTGTTGATCAGCCCTCGTACTTCATGTTAATCCAGATAAACGTTTGCTAATTTTCTTGTAGATGCAAGGGAAATGTGGTGGGCTTTAAGCGCGAAAGCCAAATATTTTAAGCACCTATATGGCGATGGAAGTTTAAAGGGGGTTGTACAAATGAAACAATAATGGATTTTGATGTATCAAGTCACTAAAGCTTTTGCATACGGTGCATACAATAATTTTTAGTAAAATCTCTCTAAATTATCTTCAGTATAATAAATGAATCGAATACAAGTGCTGTATAAATATAAAAGGTATATTTTTTAATATAGAGTCAACTGAAAAATGCAACGTCACTGCCGGGATTTGAAAACGGTTCTCCCGCTCTCTGTGCGGTTGCTCTAACCACTGAGCTACTGTGACAACATCTCGGTGGGACATTGAATTCCCCAATTGACTCAAGTTGTTTCCCAGACAGACCACTAAGGCATCTCACTAGAGATGACAATCTTAGCGGTGACCTGCTATCGCAAGTACTTGAGTGCTGGGTAAATGTTTTTTTTTAATGTTTTACTTTATTAATTATTATTATATATAAATTAATTATGTTTTTACAGAGCTTAGCCTGGTCTTGGCAAGTTTTTAATATAGAGTCAACTGAAAGAGCGAGAGAACCGTGATTCAAATCCCGGCTGTGGCGTGGAATTTTTCAGTTGACTGTATTAAAAACTTGCCAAGACCAGGCTAAGGTGTATAAAAAGCATGATTAATTTATGTATAATAATAACAAGAAATATAAAAGGCATAGTTAGTCATTTTTACTTTCCCTACTACCTGCAGTAAGTAGGGAAAGTATTGCTTTTCACCGAAATACTCGATACCTAAATTTCAAGGAAACACATATTTTGAGCTGCCCTGAATCCAAATAAAGTATTTTTGGAAACATATTCGTGTACGTGCGTCTGTAAACAGCATAGTTCAAAAAACGAAAAGTCGCATAAATACCAAAGTTGATATTTAGATTCAGTATCTTTCAAAGGATGCGACATGAAGATTTTCAAGAAAATCCCCCCACTCTAGACTTTCCTTTACACGGAACATTGTTCGAAAATTTTTATTTTCTCAAAAATGGCTCTGACGACTTTGATTAAAATATCATATGTTTAAGATATTATCATGACGAATGAAATGTATATATTGACTTTTCTGGGAATGCCTCAAAAAGTCCTCTTCATTCTGAATGACTTTCACATCACTGGTAAACCGTAAGAGATCGACAAAATTTTACTACACAAAAAATTTAGATCGCGTTAAAATACACAATTTGTGTCATATACATTTTGTTTTGTGGAGTGAACCATTTCCAGATATTCTTCTTATTGTTTGAATTTTCTAATACTTATACTGTTTCTCAAATGGGAATTCGTTATTCATTTTTTATGTCCTGGACATACAAAGAGAATGGAGTGCGCCACATAGCAACCAGCTATTAAAATATTTGACTATCGCTTAAAGTCTACCAATTCCCTTGCATCTACAAGAAAATTAGCAATAAGATTAAAACAAGCGTTTGTAAAAATAGTTTGTACAAGAGTAGAGAAAGACATTTGAGTCCAACACATCAAATAGTTGGACAGTTCTCACAGCGCCCTGAATCGTACGCTAGGAACTGTATCAACGCCTCCTAGGAAGCGACGTAACAACAAAATCTCGGCAGCAGTATGAGAAGGAATATACTGCATTTAAACTATGGAGTAAAAGTTTATGAATAACAAAAAAAAAAAAAAAAAAACAAATCTGATGTGTTGCACTCACATGACTTTCCCTACTCTTGTACAAACTATTTTTACAAACGCTTATTCTCCATATGCTTCATGTTAATCGAGATATCGAGATGTCAATCTTATTGGTAATTTTCTTGTAGATGCAAGGGGAATATGGAAGGTTTTAAGCGATAGTCAAATATTTTAAGCGCTGTTTGCTATGTGGCTCATTCCATTCCTTTTGCATGTCCAGGACACAAAAAAAAAAAAGGAATAACGAATTTCAGAAAAAGTATAAGTATTGGAAAATTTAAGGGAATAACAAGCAATATCTCGAAAACGGTTCACACAACAAAAAAAAATGTATATGATATAAATTGTGTATATTACATTTTTTGTGTAGTAAAATGTTGTGTATCTCTTATGGTTTACCAGTTATGCAAAAGTCGTTCACAATGAAGAATACTTTTGGAGACATTCCCAGAAAATTCGAGACATACATTTCATTTGTCTTGACAATATCTTAAATATATGACATTTTAATCAAAATCGTTAGAGCCATTTTTGAGAAAATTAAAATCTTCGAAAAATCTTCCATGTAAAGGGTAGTCTGGGGTGGGGGAATGTTCTTGAAAACCTTCGTGTCGCATCTCTGGAAGATACTGAACCTAAATACCAAGTTTGGTGTTTATCCGACTGTTCGTTTCTGAGTTATGCTGTTCACAGACACACATAGGGATATGTTTCCAAAAATGCAGTTTTTGGATTCAGGGGGTCTCAGAACATGTATTTCCGGTAAAATCTCGGTATCGAATTTTTGGGTGGAATACAATGCTTCCCCTACTTACTGTACGTAGTAGAGAAAGTAAAAACATATTGGCTGATATTTCTTGTTTTATGATCAAGTATTTTGTTTCAAACTCTGTTAAAGTTGCTTTGTCCCTGAAGTTTCGGTTTGTTAACAGCCTGACAAGCAGCTGTTTTCATACACGCGGGTATTTCTCGAGAGCTATAGTACGAAACATACAAGCGGTTAATAAATAATGTCGTTGGCAATATTGAAGGGCCAAGTGATATGTACTACATAGGAAACAGGAGAATTTTATGAGAATACTGGAGCAGTTCACTGGTTGGGCGAGATGATGAGAACTGCCTTTTCTGTGGCACAGGTCATTATCAATGACGGATGTACCCGGGATGGATATGGAAATATAATTGAAGGGTTTGGAGTGAAATCGACCTCGTTCCTTCCAAAGTTCATGCATGTGACCCTAGCATAGCCTCTCCCTGCCCTTAACGGGATTCCTTTTGTTGTGGTCATTATTGTTAAGATAATACAAAGACTCTGATTGATTGGCCATTGTGAACTACGTAATTACATGCACTTTTCTTGATGTCGGTACACTGCCATTCCTAGAACTTGAATTATTGTTGGAAAATTACCACAAACGTTTAGGGCAGAAACGAAAAGTAAAATCTGATGTGTTACATTCTCATGACTTTCTCTATCCTCTAAATATTCTTACGAAAATTTATTTTTGTATCTACTTCATTTTAATCGAGATAAACCTTTTCGGAAATAGGTGCACTACACATTTCGTTATGGATACAAAGGGAATAGTGAGGCAGTATTTTATATCACAACACTGTGAATGCCAGAGTGATTGTGGTGTAAACTTAACATTATTGTATGACAATGATTTGAGATGTTTGTTAATTATAAGCATTGTTAGGAAATAAGTTTACACGGCCTCACTGAAACTGACAATAGGAGCGGGTAACAATGAAACGAGGGGGTGAGTTGTTTATCAATTATAAGAGACAAACAAATGACGTCAGAGTAGCGCGCTTTTCTGTAGAAATGGAGGGAATACCTTCCCTAGAGCATATGTGTTCGTAATTTTGATTGGATATAAAAATAGACGCTAATGTTGGCACGATTTATTGACCAATAGCAGCTCGATTATAATCTTTAGGCATATAGGAGTGAGGGAGTATAAATTCTGAAGCCAGAGACGGGTAACGTACAGTTTAAGAGAATCATTCACGCGTTACACGTCGTCCAGTTCAACAGAATCATTCACGGGTTACACGTCGCGCAGTTCTACAGAATCTCTCGCGTCGTAAAGTTAGTTAAAAGATGTGAAATACGCGAATTAATAATGTGCGGCAAATAAGTGATAATAGTTACATTCGAAAATACAACAGTTTCAGTCGGGTGTGTATCAAGAGTAATTATGTGAAATGAATAAAGGTGACGGCAATAAAAGTGTAAAAACAAATTCTTTTATCAGTGTTATATTTTAGTAACAACTCCTTTCCGTTTACACACCCTGTTCAAGAGATTTGCTCGACTGGGTAATAATAGCTAGCCGGAGGACAAAGAACTCAAAATTAAAAATAGTAAAACAATAACAGGCGCTCAGCAAATAAGATAACACGAACGATACCGCGACAATAGCGATTGTCAAATGTTTTTAGAACTGGGCGCTATGTGCTGGGCTTAAAATTCAATACTCTTTCGATGAAATCGTGAGAAACAATTAAAAATCACAGGACTTTAAAAGAATAGCAAAATGTTGAACAATTCAAAGTATTAATAAGGAATATCTCAGATATGGCTAACGCCACAAAAACGTATTTGAAATAAAGTGTGTGTTAGGAAAACAAGTCCTACTCCAGCAGTGAAGATACTCTTGAACCTGACTCTGTTGTATTTAGTTGTAATGAAGGATGGCAAGAATGGCACTTTGTAGATGTAGCACGCTAAGTAACTGAGGATTCCTGAAGTAGACTCAGGTTTGCCAAGAATTAGGAAATGCATAGGAGAAGCATCTTTAGAATTGCCACCAGGTCATATAATTCCAATTAAACATTTTATAAAGAACTTCAGAATCATTATTGATCCTGAATGTTGGACAAATAAAACTCTGGAAACTCCTGAGAAAACTTCGACGTGGTTTACAGGCCTCAAAAGATGCCTTAGGAACAGGATCCGGAGTATATAGCGTAAGTTCAAGGTACAACAATTTTTTTTCTCTTAAGTGAATGTGCGGCTGTTTTTTAAACAACAATTCTACTGTTATTCAATGCATCCATGAAAACAAAGGAGAGCTTACACTAGTAAACAGATCCATTATCTTCTCAGATAGCCAGGCTGCACTTACGGCTCTAGTTAGTCATAAGGTAACGTCAGGACTTGTTTTAAACTGCCTAAACATGCTCACAAGCTTGGCAGAACAGAATGAAGAACTCATCTGGGTGCCGGGTCATAATGGCATGGTGGGAAATGGAAAAGCTGATGAACTTGCAAGACAAGGAGCAGCTTCTCAACTTATTGGGCCAGAACCGGCTCTAGGAACATCTCGATGTTTAGTAAGAGAGGTGGTGATGATGAGATGGGGCTTAAGGGCGCTCAACTGCTAAGATTATTAGCGCCCTTACTATGTGCAAAATATAAAATGTAAAAGTCAAAAAAGTAAAAAAACCCCACACAAACCGCTTGGTCAAAAACACTAAAAAACACAACAGACCAAATACTAAGATCCACACACTAAAATCATGGTCAACAAGAGAATAAAACAACGTGTCAAGAACTGTAGAATGCGGGGGACACGAGCGCCAGATGTCCACTGGGGAGGAGTGCCCCAATAAAAGATAATGTAAAATCAAACAGCTAAAAGGCGCTCAGCGCATCAAATGCGACGGCTAAAACCAATGTCAGTGATAAAACGTAAAAGACATTCTACAGCATGCGCGTCGTCTGCCAAAACGTTGGCTAGGCCAACAGGCAGACCAACACGAACGCGCAACGGAGCTAAAACTTGACACTCTGCTAAAATGTGACGCACCGATAAGGGCGCATCACACTGCTCACAGAGTGGTGCGGCGTCACCACTAAGCAGGTATCTATGGCTAAAAAGACAATGTCCGATTCGTAAACGAGCTAAAAGTACCTCTTCCCGACGAGAAGAACGAGAAGAGGTACCCCAGACTAACGGGAGAGGTTTAACCTCCCGCAACTTGTTCCCCCTAAGAGCCGCCCACTCATCGCGCCAACGCGAGAGGATACGGTAACGTAAAATAACATAAAAATCTGAGGAAGGAACAACACAGGTAAAACATCTGGGTGATAAAATGACCGATTTGGCAGCGGCGTCGGCAGACTCGTTGCCTGAGATGCCCACATGACCTGGAATCCACACGAAGGAGACGCTGATGCCAGAAGCACCAACGATTGGAGCAGGTCATGAATGCGCTGTACGAGTGGGTGGTAACTGTACAGCGCGTCAATACTCTGAAGGGCACTCAGAGAATCCGTACAAACAACACAGCGCCCTAAGACGTGCCGCTGAATGTATAAAACACATTGATATATACTAAAAAGTTCGGCGGTATAAATCGAACATTGTCCAGGTAAACGAAAATTAAACCTCTGTGCACCAAAAAAAAAAAAAAAAAAAAAAAAACCGCACATCCTACTCCAACATCAGTCTTAGACCCATCGGTATATATAAAATGACAGTTACAGTGGTTTATTTGTTGATAGTTGGAAGATACTTCATGTTTATATGCACCACGTATGGTAGCCAATTTGTCGCGGTCACTTCGTGTTATCTTTTGCTGGGCGCCTGTTATTGTATTACTACTTTGAATGTTGGGTTCATTGTCCTCCGGCTAGCTATTATTATTATTCAGTCGAGCATATCTCTTAATCAACGTGTGTAAACGGAAAGGAGTTTTTACTGAAAAATAACACTGATAAAAGAATTTGTTTTTACATTTTTATTACCGTCACAATTAATTAAGTTCACATATTGACTCTTGATACACGCCAGACTGAAACTGTTATATTTTCTAATATCACTATAATCACTTATTTACTTCACATTATTAATTCGCGTGTTTCACATTTATAACAAACTTTACGACGCGAGAGATTCTGTAGAATTGCGTAACTTGTACTTTATGTATGCTTCCGTTGAACTACGCGACGTATAACTCACGAATACTTATGTTGAACTGATCGACGTATTACACGCGAATGCTTCTGTTGGACTGACGAAATCTGCCTCTGACTTTAGCTTTTTATACTCCCACACCCTGATATGCCTAAAGATTATAACCGAGCTGCTATTGGTTAATAAAACGCGCCAACATTAGCGTCTATTTTTATATCCAATCAAAATTACGAACGCATATGCTTTAGGGAAGATGTTCCCTCCATTTCTCAGAAAAGCGCGCCAATCTGACGTCATTTGCTTGTCTC
Organism: Deroplatys truncata; assembly: GCA_030765065.1. Lineage (NCBI taxonomy): Eukaryota > Metazoa > Arthropoda > Insecta > Mantodea > Mantidae > Deroplatys > Deroplatys truncata. The sequence continues at coordinate 297,055,747 of CM060975.1, read as the reverse complement.
TAATAATTGATAAACAACTCACATCCTCGCTCATTGTTGCCCGCTCTTATTGTCAGTTTCAGTAAGGCCGTGTAAACTTATTTCCTAACAATGCTTATAATTAACAAAAATCTCAAATCAATGTCATACAATAATGCTTATTTACACTACAATCACTCTGGCATTTACATTATTGTGATACAAATTACTGCCACACAGTCCCCGAACTGCGCCTGTACTTCTAAAAAAGCGGATCTAAGGACGGAAGCAGGGAGTAAGAGAGGCTATTAAGAACTGGTGTAAAGTGTAACATCATAAAACCTGGCTTAAAACTCCAAGAAACAAACATAGTAAACTATTTATTAGAAAGCCATGCAAGAAAAGAGCTGAAAGCTTACTTAAATGTAATAGACTTCAGCTGAGAACAGAACATGCAAATTGTTCAAGAAAGAAACCGAAACATAGCACATGAGCCAAAGCCTCACAGGAGATTATTGCTTTTGGGAAAATGTTTTTAGAACCAGAAGAATTTGTAACCATATCTGTTATGAGATCTTATTCCTTGGTAAAGGGTGCAGGCATAATGAATTGGCTTTAAAACGTGACGCAGTATTTTATATCACAACACTGTAAATACCAGAGTGATTGTAGTGTAAATTAGCATTATTGTATGACAATGATTTGGGATGTTTGTTAATTATAAGCATTGTTAGGAAATACGTTTACACGGCCTCACTGAAACTGACAATAAGAGCAGGTAACAATGAGCGAGGGGGTGAGTTGTTTATCAATTATAACAGACAAACAAATGACGTCAGATTAGCGCGCTTTTCTGTAGAAATGGAGGGAATTTCTTCCCTAGAGCATATGTGTTCATAATTTTGATTGGATATAAAAATAGACGCTAATGTTGGCGCACTTTATTAACCAATAGCAGCTCGGTTATAATGTTTAGGCATATTGGGGTGAGGGAGTATAAATTCCGTGCCAGAGACGGGTAACTCGCAGTTTGACAGAATAATTCACGAGGTAAACGTCGCTCAGTCCAATAGAACCATACAAAGGTTATACGTCGCACAGTTTAAGAGAATCGTTCACGCGTTATAAGTCGCGCAATTCTACAGAATCTCTCGCGTCGTAAAGTTTGTTATAAATGTGAAATACGCGAATTAATAATGTGCAGCAAATAAGTGATTATAGTGATATTAGAAAATATAACAGTTTCAGTCTGGCGTGTATCAAGAGTCAATATGTGAAATTAATTAATTGTGACGATAATAAAAGTGTAAAAACAAATTCTTTTATCAATGTTATCTTTCAGTAACAAATCCTTTCCGTTTACACACCCTGTTTAAGAGATTTGCTCGACTGAGCACTAATAATAGCTAGCCGGAGCACAAAGAACCCAAAATGCAAAATAATAAAACAATAACAGGCGCTCAACAATAGATAACACGACGATACCGCGACAAATTGGCTCCCATACGTGGTGCAGATAAACATGACGTATCTTCCAACTACCAAAAAATATACCACTTCAAACGGCACAGATAGCACAATAAGCCCAAGGTTGAATTTTGTCCGGAGCAGTGACGGAAATCTGTATTCTGTAAGACAAGTGCGTGTTTTAAACAGATCTAACTACTTTGTGTAGTACGTTTTCGTCTCTCTGTTAGCCTTTACCAACTATACAAGATTATACAAAACTTCTTCCGAATTAAGAGGACTTCATAAGGTATTCCCAGAAAATTTAAGATAGACATTTTATTTGTGATGTAAATATGTTGAATATATGGTGTTTTAATCAAACTGGTTAAGAGCTATACTTGAGAAAATACAAAATTTCGAAAAATGCTCCAAACGCGAGAAACAACTGAAAATCGATGAGACTTAAAAAAATGACAAGTGCTTAACAATCCGAACCTTTAATAACGGATATCTCAGAAACGGCTTATGCTACAAAAAAACTTGTTTTAAATAAATTGTGTGGTTCGTTTTCTATATCGCTTAGCATTTACCAGGTTTGTTGCTGCTACGTATGGTAAGCCAGTTTGAAGAAGATGTATTATATTTCGACTGTTGGGGAGCCGAACTTGAAGTAGTTGCAACCGCACGTATGGTAAAAAGTTTCCGGTAGCCTTCGCCCCAAATGTATTTTCCGGTGGCCTTTGCCCCAAGTTTAAAAAAATATTAACTTTGTAATTTTGACTGTTTCCTTAAACATTATATATTTATGTTTGCCTCGGCTGCGTCAGTATTTATATTTTTTTAGAGACATGAATGTCTTAGCAGGGAATGGTGCGACTGAAGAATGTAGGCTTACACAGATTATAATTTTACTTCACTCAATTTATTAACGCTTGACACGATTTAAATAACACTTCACTGATATAGAGAGCTGTGAGATTTTTTACTTTCTCTACTACGTATAGTAAGTAGGGGAAGTATTGTATTCCACCCAAAATTTCATCGGAAATACATGTTTTGAGACCCCTGAATCCAAAAAAAGCTTTTTTGGAAACATGTCTGTGTGTGTGTCTGTAAACAGCATAACTCAGAAACGAACATTCGGATAAACACCAAACTTGGTATTTAGGTTCAGTATCTTCCAGAGATGCGACACGAAGGTTTTAAAGAAAATCCCCCACCCCAGGATACCCTTTACATAGAAGATTTTTCCAAAATTTTAATTTTCTCAAAAACGGCTCTAACGATTTTGATTAAAATATCATATGTTTAAAATATTTTCATGACACATAAAACGTATATCTGAATTTTCTGGGAATGTCTCCAAAAGTGTTCTTCATTGTGAACGACTTTTGCATAACCGGTAAACCATAAGAGATAGAGAAATTTTTACTACACAAAAAATGTAGATCGCGTTAAAATACACAATTTATGTCATATACATTTTTTGTTGTTGAGTGAACCATTTTCGAGATATTGCTTGTTATTCTCTTATATTTTTCAATACTTATTTTCTTAAAAGGGAATTCATTATTCAGTTTTTTGTCTTTGATATGCAAAGAGTATTAATCCGTGGCAAAGGGAATGGTGCTGCACCTAGCAACCAGCTATTAAGAGATATGGATGTGCTTAAAGGCTACTGTATTTCTATATTGCCCTTGTAAATATACATTCCCCTTACATCTACAAGAAAATTAGCAATAAGATAGAGTCTGCAAACGTTTATCTCGATTAACATGAAGTAGATGGAGAATAAGCGTTTGTAAAAATAGTTTGTACAAGAGTAGAGAAAGTCATGTGAGTGTAACACATAAGATTTTTGTTATTAATTACTTGCCCTTTTTAACACGTAAACTATTTTCGTCTCACACGAATACGTATTAAATTTCTCGAGAACTCACCTCGCGTCCGGCTAGGAACACTGTCTATAAGCAAACTGACTTCTGAATTTGTAAATTTTGCTATATTTCAGTTTCTGGTTGCCTAATCCTACTGCAATAGAATACTTTTATTTAACTTAAGCTTTTTCTGGTTGTTGATTGGCTATTGTGTAAACTGTCTCTGTATTGTTGCTCCAAGAATTACAAGTAGCATTATTAAACTTTCTTACTCATTATTGCCTCAAGGTTAACTCATTGTTGTCGCAGTAATCTGTTCGTGTTATCTTATTTGCTGAACACCTGTTATTGTTTTATTATTTTTTTAAATTTGGGTTCGTTGTCCTCCGGCTAGCTATTATTACTCAGTAGAGCAAATATCTCTAAGCAGGGCGTGTAAACGGAAAGGAGTTGTTACTAAAAGATAACACTGATAAAAGAATTTATCTTCACACTTTTATTGCCGTCACACTTAATTAATTTCACATCTTTAATCTTGATACACACCTGACTGAAACTGTTATATTTCCGAATGTAATTACTGTCGTAATAGTTGTCGCGTACCTACTTCACATTTTGTAACTAACTTTACGACGCGAGAGATTCTGTAGAACTGCGTAATGTGTACTTCGTGAATGATTCTGTAGAACTGCGCGACGTTTACCTCGTGAATGATTCTGTAGAACTGCGTGATGTGTACCTCGTGAATGATTCTGTAGAACTGCGCGATACTTGCTTTTGGCTCAAGAATTTATACTCCCTCACCCCGATATGCCTAAAGATTATAATAGTGCTGCTATTGGTTACTAAATCGCGCCAATATTAGCGTCTGTTTTGTAAGCCAATCATAATTACAAATACATATGCTCTAGGGAACATATTCCCTCCATTTCTAAAGAAAGGCACGCTACCCTGACGTCATTTGTTTGTCTCTTCTAAGTGATAAACAACTCACCCCATCGCTTCATTGTTACCCACTCCTATTGTCAGTTTCAGTGAGGACGTGTAAACTTAATTCCTAACAATGCTTATAGCTAACAAACATCTAAAATCATTGTCATACAATAATGTTAATTTACACTACAATCACTCTGGCATTCACAGTGTTGTGATATAAAATACTGCCTCATACAACTTTTAAACTATTATTCTCACAGCTCCTACATTATTAAATTACGTAATACATTCACATAACATTATTACACATCTATACAATAATATATATAATGACTATTACATACATTTTATATATCTTGTTACATACACATATTGCTTTAAGGCGGGCTGTTATTGAATTTATATTTATATAATTAGACTGAAATCATTTAAGTGTTAAAAATACTGCCTCAAGTTACACAAAATTCCTTCCGAATAAAGAGCACTTCACAGGCTATTTCCAAAAAATCCAAGATATACGTTTTATTTGTTCATGTACGGTATTTTAAACAATCGTTAGAGCCATTTTTTAGAAAATGAAAATTTTTGAAAAATATTCTATGTAAAGGGTAGTTGAGGGAGGGAGGCTTTTCTTGAGATTCTTTGTGTCGCATCTTTGAAAGTTACTAAACTCAAATACCAAGTTAGGTATTTATCCGACTTTTCGTTTTTGAGTTATGCTGTTCACAAACACAAACATAAACGTATTTCCAAAAATGCTTTATTTGGATTAACGGGGAACCCAAAACATGTATTTCTGGTGAAATCTCGGTATCGAAATTTTGGGTGGAAGGCAATACATTCTCTACCTACTATGTGCGTGGTAAAAAAGAGTAAAAAATGCAATGCATAAAAGAAAGAAAGAAAAAAAGATAAACAAGAAAAAAATGACTACAGACTAAAGTATTTTAAACTCTATGAGAATTTATCCAAAAATCTGATGTGTTACACTCACATGACTTTCTCATCTCTTGTACAAACTATTTATACAAACGCTTATTCTCCACCTACTTGTCATCCTCCGTGGACTAGTGGTACCGTGCTAGCCTCTAGTTCCCAAGGTCGCGGGTTCAAACCCGGCGGAGGGCGATGGAGTTTTTCGGGCGTAGCACCGTTTCCTTCGGAAGGGAAGTAAAGTCGGTGGTCCCGTGTCGTAGATTTACGGCACGTAAAAGAACCTCAAGCCTGATAAAGAGGCCTCTGAGCAAAATTACCGGTCTTTTACGTCCAATATAGAATGTGACGCTAAGGTCCACAGTAGTTAAAGAGCGTCCATAAATAAAACTCAATTTAAATATAAATCCATCTACTTCATGTTAATCGAGATAAAATTTTGCACAGTCTATCTCATTGCTAATTTTCTTGTAGATTAAGGGGAATATATATTTACAAGGGCAATATAGAAATACAGTAGCCTTTAAGCACATACATATCTCTTAATAGCTGGTTGCTAGGTGCAGCACCATTCCCTTTGCCACAGATTAATACTCTGTGCATTTCCAAGACAAAAAAAAATGAATAACGAATTCCCATTTGAGAAAATAAGTATTGAAAAATTTAAGGGAATAACAAGCAATATCTCGAAAATGGTTCACTCAACAAAAAAAATGTATATGACATAAATTGTTTATTTTAACGCGATCTACATTTTCAGTGTAGTAAAATTTTGTCTATCTCTTATGGTTTACCAGTTATGCAAAAGTCGTTCACAATGAAGAATACTTTAGGAGACATTCCCAGAAAATTCAAGATATACTTTTTATTTGTCATAAAAATATCTTAAACATGTGATATTTTAATCAAAATTGTTAGAGCCATTTTTGAAAAAATTAAAATTTTCGAAAAATGTTCCATGTAAAGGGTAATCTGGGTTGGGGGGATTTTCTTGAAAACCTTCGTGTCGCATCTCTGGAAGATACTGAACCTAAATACCAAGTTTGGTGTTTATCCAACTGTTCGTTTCTGAGTTATGCTGTTCACAGACACACACACAGGTACACACACGGACATGTTTCCAAAAATGCTTTTTTTGGATTCAGGGGGTCTCAAAACAAGTATTTCCGGTGAAATCTCGGTATCGAATTTTTTGGTTGGAATACAATACTTCCCCTACTTACAAGATATAGACTTGTTTTAATGTTATGATACATTTTTAAGCATGTGTTGTTTTATTTGTTATTGAATGCTATTTTAATACTGTATATGATTAATAGTTGAAAATAGTACATTTGGGGTTGGGAGAGACGTACATTTTTTAAAATAAGTTTTTGTCTCTCTGTTATGTTTTACTACTTATACAAAGGTCATTCCAAATGAGGAGAGTTCCCAGATTATTCCAAAAACTTCAGATAAGTGTTTTATTAATCATATAAAATCTTAAATATATTATATTTTAATAAAAATAGTTTGTCTTTTTGAGAAAATAAAATAACATAAAGCTTTCATCCCTGGGAGACGCTGGGCCTAAATACAAGGTATTGTATTTATAGCGCTTGTTCATTCCGGGAAGATGTAGGTATTTCCAGTAAAATTTCTCTATAGAATTTTTGGGTGGAATGCAATACATCCTGTGTCTATTATAAGTAGTTGCTAGTGAAAGTAAAAAAACAACCTATAAAGGAGGCTGTTGCTATGGAGGAAGCTGACGTCACTGTATCCCTTAGCAACGCCAACTAGAAGAGAAATCCTGCTTGAGAAATACGATAAAAAAGAAAGACGAGTAATTCAAGGGCTTTGAAAGCGTTAGTAATGCGCTTGTGACATTAGCATCCAGCAGATTACTAAGCGTGTTTCTTGTGTTGAATATTAGAAGGCTTCCTGGAGATCTTTAATCTTATGGAAGCTCAACTTGCTACCAGCAGTACAAGAACAAAACTAAAACTGCTATCTGAGTCTAATGTTGGTAAGTAATGCAACCAGCAGGACACGTGGACAATATAACACATCAACGGTGCAACCCAGGATGTCTGCTGCTGAGTCTTTTGGGAGAAGTTAAAAATCCTCTCCAGCCAATGTTACTTACTGTATTCACTCTTAGGTTGATCCGCGCCAAAACAAACCCCAGGTGACCAGTGCACCGTTATAATGTATCCTTCCGCCATTCGCGCCAGAAATACTCATACTTTCACGACCATTTGTGGCGAGTACACGCGGTACGTAATGCAAAAAGAATAAAGCCCTTATTCCGACAACTTAGCGGATTAAAGGAGATAAGATTGACAGTTACAACAAAATAAAGGTTTGCACATATAATAATAGTTAATTCTAAAAGAAAGAGCGAAAAGCAAAGTAACAGGTATGCGATAATTGACATTTATTCGTTCTCTGGAAGCACACTTTATCAACTGTTGGCGGCTCATTTTTACTTTCTTTACTACGTATAGTAAGTAGGGGAAGTATTGTATTCCACCCAAAAATTCGATACCGAGATTTCACTGGAAATACATGTTTTGAGACCCCCTGAATCCAAAAAAAGCATTTTTGGAAACATGTCCGTGTGTGTGTATGTGTGTGTGTATGTGTGTGTGTGTGTATGTCTGTGAACAGCATAACTCAGAAACGAACAGTCGGATAAACACCAAACTTGGTATTTAGGTTCAGTATCTTCCATGGATGCGACACAAAGGTTTTCAAGAAAATCCCCCCCACCCCAAAGTACCCTTTACATGGAAGATTTTTGAAAATTTTAATTTTCTCAAAAATGGCTCTAACGATTTTGATTAAAATATCATATGTTTAAGATATTTTTATGACAAATAAACGACTTTTGCATAACTGGTAAACCATAAGAGATAGACAAAATTTTACTACACAAAAAATGTAGATCGCGTTAAAATACACAATTTAAGTCATATACATTTTTTTGTTGAGTTCGAGATATTGCTTGTTATTCCCTTAAATTTTTCAATGCTTATTTTCTCAAATGGGAATTCGTTATTCATTTTTTGTCTTGGATATGCAAAGAATTATCATCTGTGCTGCACCTAGCAACCAGCTATTAAGAGATATGCATGTGCTTAAAGGCTACTGTTTTTCTATATTGCCCTTGTAAATATATATTCCCCTTACATCTACAAGAAAATTAGCAATAAGATAGAGTCTGCAAATGTTTATCTCGATTAACACGATGTAGATGGAGAATAAGCGTTTGTAAAAATAATTTGTCCAAGAGTAGAGAAAGTCATGTGAGTGTAACACATCAGATTTTTAAAACAAATCGAAATTGTGCACTGTTACGCAAATTGCATTCTTCACAAAATCGTTACATTCTTGCATCGCGTATTTCACACGCTTCCCCCCCCCCCATGTATAACACTTTTCCTGTTTCAGATTTTTCTTTACAAGCACTGTTTATACTTGTACCAGAAACACTGCTGAACTCAGCTAATTTCACCGCCAGTGTTGCATATTTCTCATATAACTTATAATATATTCTGCGCATGCTCGGGTCAGGTAAACTCATACGAATTGCATGTTGGGACTTCTAGCTCTGTGTATCGGTATAAATCAGTGTTAATTAAACTCTTAGGTTTGAAGTTCTTCTGCTACCCAGCGAAGGCGGACCCGGGAGATGAGGGCCTCCCCGCGAGTGGCACTGGTCCGCACCTGCACCATCACACAGGCAGGCAGGAAGCCAGCCGAGTGTGCACTCTAGACGACCCAGCACGAATGCCGGACCCAGGATTGGAAATCATTTACGACGCCCTCAGGCCGTACACGGAAGTACTGACACGGCTCCGATTAAGGAGACCACGCAGAATCACAACTCATTACCGCTCCCACCATCCCATTACGCAACTGCATGCTAACCTCACGTAATTACTAAAAATGCACGTACAAAGCACCATTAACCAAAACACCACATATCACTAGCAAGCCACCGAATCTTCCCTCACTTACACCTTGAAATCCTCAGGCTGTACTCAGGACTTGTTTATGACTGCAGCCTGGGAATTTATCCTTTGATGCGCTCGCATGCAAAGCATGCCAGCAACACACATAACGTAACTAACCGGGGTGCTTATGCGGGACCCGACTAACCTACTCACTAACTCATAACCAACTCCCTGCATGTTAGACACTAAAAAAACTCTTAGGTATTTGTATAGAATAGTATACCATTTAAGAATAAATTCATTATAAAATTTAGATTATTATCAAAGGACTACTTTCCTACGCGCATTGTTACCGTGTCGTAACCCAGTGTACTGGTCACGTGGGTTTGTTCTGGCGCGGATCAACCTAAGAGTGAATACAATTTACTGGCTTACCCTCTCTTATGTAGGGCTTACGCTCCCTAGCACTACACCGTGTCTAGTGTCAGAGGTCTGTAGAGAAGCAGATGAACCAGTGGCGTAGCTTGATACTGTGTTCTGGGTAAGCTACATTTTAAACATTGAATTTAGAATTTTTTAAACGATGCACAAATTCCCATTCATTAGTGTTTCATAAAATAGTATGAATTCTCTATTACAATTCTATTATTTTATGATTATTATTTCTTGTTGTTTTAGTAGTCATTAGCATCACTACTAATTGCCGAAATTGACTGAACATACATTTTAAACTAAACTAGATTATAAAAATCTGATGTGTTACACTCACATGACTTTCTCTACTCTTGTACAAACTATTTTTACAAACGCTTATTCTCCATCTATTTCATGTTAATCGAGATAAACATTTGCAGACTCTATCTTATTGCTAATGTTCTTGTAGATGTAAGGGGAATATATATTTACAAGTGCAATTTGGAAATACAGTAGCCTTTAAGCACATACATATCTCTTAATAGCTGGTTGCTAGGTGCAGCACCATTCGCTTACCCACAGATTAATACTCTTTGCATATCAAAGACAAAAAAATGAATAACGAATTCCCATTTTAGAAAATAAGTATTGAAAAATTTAAGGGAATTACAAGCAATATCTCGAAAATGGTTCACTCAACAAAAAAAATGTGTATGACATAAATTGTTTATTTTAACGCGATCTACATTTTTTGTGTAGTAAAATTTTGTCTATCTCTTATGGTTTACCAGTTATGCAAAAGTCGTTCACAATGAAGAATACTTTTGGAGACATTCCCAGGAAATTCAAGATATACTTTTTATTTGTCATAAAAATATCTTAAACATATGATATTTTAACCAAAATCGTTAAACCTATTTTTGAGAAAATTAAAATTTTCGAAAAGTATTCCATGTAAAGGCTGATTTGGGGTGGGGGGATTTTCTTTAAAACCTTCGTGTCACATCTCTGGAAGATACTGAACCTAAATACCAAGTTTGGTGTTTATCCAACTGTTCGTTTCTGAGTTATGCTGTTCAGACACACACACACACGGACATGTTTCCAAAAATGCTTTTTTTTGGATTCAGGGGATCTCAAAACAAGTATTTCCGGTAAAATCTCGGTATCGAATTTTTGAGTGGAATGCAATACTTCCCCTACTTACTGTAGTAGTAGAGAAAGTAAAAATATAGCGTTAGGCGTAACTTTACAAAATGCCCTCAAACCATTGTATGATTGTAAATCATGAAAACAATGTAGGTACTCACTTAGATTTTCTTGTATATAAGCTCCAGTTGACGATTTTTATTGCAAGTTTTTTTTTAATGTTTTTAATATTTGATATTCCTTTAACACCCCATTCCTTTTCCCCGCCAAAAAGCAAACATGCTTTGTTATGAATGTAACTGCCAGTTAACCAATTAATTTGACTGTACCAGGATGTTTTAAATGTCTGTTTTTGGTTCGTTTTCTATAAGGCAATGCTTAGGAATTGGTCTTAAGCCTTTAAGTTCACACTTTTTCTAATAAGACAGAGTCGAAAACTGAGTTTTTATAAGTAATCGACTAAATCGAGGGAATTGTCCAAATTTCTAAAATCATAAATAAAACACACACAATGAAAAAATACACAGATTTACGTAAAATGAACAGTTTATGCACTGCACAGCTGCACGCACATAATGCTGGTTCACCAATTACTGAGGAATGAAGTGTTTGTTAAGATTAAACACTTACCTAAACGTGTCAAGTCTCTGCTGCTGCCTTTGCCCTTAATGCACAACAAAATATAGGCATGTCTTCCTACAACGAGAGGTCGAAATTTAGTGGGAAAAGCTAATATAAGTCTACTCTTGATGAGAGTTGCACTCGCTCAGCCATCCCAGTCTCAACTCGACTTTGCTGCCGCATCATGAGATTTCGAAGCTGCCTAAGTACGCAGCTCTACACTTAGCAGTAGGAGTTGGGGCTTTGGGGTAAGCAGCGGTGAAGGTGATTGTATTAATTAGTTTTTTGGAAATTTATTTAGGTAGACTCAGCCTCACAACGCCACTGAGACGAACATTGAGTCAGATAATGAAGAACCCGGGGCGGGAGATCGGCCCGTTGTTAGGAATGAGAATGAGGAAGACGATGGTTGAAATGAAGGCGAAATGGATGAAAGGAAAGGCGATGATGGAACAGTTGGTGGAATGAATGGCGAGGGAAGCCGGAGTAAACCCACTTCGTTAACTGCAAGTCCCTGGGATCGAACCTGAGCCACTTTGGTGAGAAGCGAGTAGTCTAGCTACTCGTCCGCCAAAGTTACATCTGCTAAATCCATGACTCATTATGTCAGAAACTATTTAAGATACTGTAATTCAATTTTTACAAATTTAGATGCACGTCTTTTTATCTCGCTGGTCCACTAGCTTTGTTTATTAAGAAAGACAGCATTATTTTCTTAATTACACCTACTATGTTTTGATTAAAGTTATCAGCACTCTCTAAGGTTGTTGGTGGAGTAATCAACAGTAATCTCACTAGAGCTTTTGATGTATCTAGAGAAAATGAAAACTCGAGTGAGATTTAATTGATTTGAAATACATAAAAGAAAGTATATAAATATTACAAGAAATACACAATAAAATATATATAATTGATGGAACTGCTTCCATATAAGTTTCTGTGTCTCTTTGTGTTGTTTGGTGTCGTGCAGTTTTGGTGCAGCTAACTTTGAATACTGTGAACATTAACTAGGGAGGTGATAAAAATGTGGATAAACAGCCATTATTGGTTGAAAGACGTCGTTTTGTAGCATGTTATTAGTCAAAAGTAGTAGTAAAATTTAATTTAGCTACACTACCGCTCATTAATTTCATTACACTGTGACTGTTATCAGGTATTTCAGATATGAACACAAAGCAAACTTTATTTCTCCAAAAATATAATTATATAAACTTAATAATTATATTTTACTTTCATCAAATTATCCTTTGGATTTAATAAATGCCCCACAAACTCGAGGCATGTGGTCAATCAGTTTTTGTAGGTATTTTGAGTCTATAGGCGGCGCCGTGGCCGAGTGGTTAGACCGCTCGCCTCCCACCGAGGCGGCCCGGGTTCAATCCCAGGAACCTGCATGTGGGATTTGTGGTGGACGAAGCGGCGTCTGGGCGGGTTTTCTCCGGGTTCTCCGGTTTCCCCCGCCATTCATTCCACCAACTGCTCCATCATCACCTTTCCTTTCATCCATTTCACCAACATTTCGTTTCATCTACTTCCTTCATCCCATACCAGGCATCACCCATCCTGGATACTCTGATCCATGAGTGTCTGCTCCTCGACGGGCCTCTGACCCCAAGCACCCCCTTGTAAGTCCTACATAAGAGGAGGGTAAACAGATAATGAATGAATGAAATTGAGTCTATATGATTCCACACATCCTTAACAACGTTCCAGAGATGTTCCTTGCTGGATATATGAACTTCCTTGATACGGTTATCCGCGATGGTGTAGTGATTACCATACTAGCCTCTAATTCCCGAAGTCGCGGGTTCAAACCCGCGGAGGGCAATGAGTTTTTTCGGGCGTAAAAATCTTAGCATGACTTCCTTTGGAAGGGAAGTAAAGAGGGTGTCGTAGATTTACGGCACATTAAAGACCCTCAAGCCAGATTAAAAGGCCTCTAAGCAAAATTACCTGTCTTTCTTGCCCAATATAGAATGTGACGCTAAGGACCACAGCAGTTAAAGAGCGTCCATAAATAAAACTCAATTTAATTGAATTTTTCCATGATACATACGTCTGTCCACTTCATCCAAGACCATTTCAATAGGATTACAATCGGGACTTTTGGACGGCCAGACCATATCTTTCAGTACTTTCTGTTTTTCCTTTGATGCAATGTACGAGGGCTGATCAATAAAGACTGAGATTGATTTTTTCCTGTAGCTTTCTTGAAAGTTTCCTGTCTCTACCATGAATATTTGAAAAGAGGAGGGTTTCATGTATAATGTCCATAAGCGGCAGCACTCTCATATCGGTAGGTTGGTAGTAATGCTGTATATTGTTGACCCTAGTTGAATTTCGCATACCACAAAATGAAGGTGACACAAGATGAGCAATAAAATGTTGTTTTCGTTTAAATCATACAGCCTCTGAAACTTTGGAAAAGCTGAAGCAAGCATACGGTGAAGATGCACTACCTCGTGCAACACAGTGTTTAGGTGGTTCAAAGACTTCAAAGTAGAGCGAGTCCTCTGTGCTAAGCAAGGTGGGCCTGGTGCTTCGGCTACTGCTATGACTGAAGTCAACATCAACACAGCTGCTGAGATTGTTGTTCCCCCTCACACTACTGTTACAGCAGCATACTACACGTCAGTATTGGGTACACCGAGGAAGCACATTGCAAAGCAACATCCAGAACTTATCACAACAACGTGCGGCCTTACGTTGCAAATTAAGTCCAGTAATTTTTGGCTAAATTCAACATTAGCTGTGTGACGCATCTGCCTTATAGCCCCAATCTTGTCCCCTGTGATTTCTTTTTATTCTCATCACTAAAGGCAAAGCTCCGGGGCATTAGATTTGAGAGCACTGAGGCAGTGCTGAAGAAAAGTGAGGCGATTCTCAAAGACCTGACAAAGAATGGCCTGTACCATGTGTTCAAGGACTGGCAGAGACGCTATAAAAAGTGCATTCAAGTAGGAGAGGACTACTTTGAAAAAGACCATGTCAACATTGAAATGGAGTAATAAATATCTGTGAAAAAAATTAGTCTCAGTCTTTATTGATCAACCCTCGTAGTTCTTACAGAACGCTGACCGATGTTCTGGATCATTAACTTGTTGTAGGGTGAACTCTTTCCCTATTAAGTGCAATCCACATGGTATTGTATGCTAATGAAGTATACAGTGTTAGTGCATCTGATCCATACATCCTTATTTTCACGTCTCCAACTCTTATCTCGTGCAAAACACCCCAAACCGTGCAGAACCCCCGCAGTGTTTAACTGAGCTAGAATGCACTGCTGGACCACACTTTCTCGTTCACATCGGCGAACAAATGTCCTTCATCTGGTTCCAAAAATCTCGAACTTCGATTCATATTTGAATAAACTTTCTTCCATTCATCATGTTCAATTATGAGGTTTTCTAGCCCACCTTCTTTTTATTTATGGGCTTCAGGAGGGGTTTCCTTGCTACCTTTCAAGCCGGTTCAACCAGTTTCCTTTTTACAGTTGCAAGAGATATGTGTTTCTTGTTCCTTTCTACCAATTCTACGCGAATTTGTGGCGCTGTTTTGAACCTGTTTCTCTTACTAGTAATTCTGAAGAATTCATCACCACTTTTAGTTGTTTTACGAGGTTGTCTTGGTCGTGGCATGTCCTTATTGCTACCTGTTGTCGTTCTGGCGGCGGAGGGTGTATTGCACTCCTCTTATAGACACGCTAAATTGTTTCTCAATTTGGCGAATTGATAAACCTTCTCGTCTGGGTGCTACAATTGGAGCACATTTTTCTAGGATATCTCCACTCTTGGAGCCATAATAACGATGTGCACATTGTCAACTGTCACCAAGGAACTGAAATGTAGGAACCAAATAGTAATCGTATGTACGAGGGCTGATCAATAAAGGCAGAGACTGATTTTTTTCACAGATATTTATTACTCCATTTCAATGTTGACATGGTCTTTTTCAAAGTAGTCCTCTCCTACTTGAATGCACTTTTTATAGCGTCTCTGCCAGTCCTCGAACACATGGTGCAGGCCATTCTTTGTCAGGTCTTTGAGAATCGCCTCACTTTTCTTCAGCACTGCTTCAGTGCTCTCAAATCGAATGCCCCGGAGCTTTGCCTTTAGTAATGGGAATAAAAAGAAATCACACGGGGTAAGACCGGGGCTTTAAGGCGGATGCGGCACACAGGTAATGTTAAATTTAGCCAAAAATTCCTGGACTTGATTTGTGACGTGAGGCCGCGCATTGTCGTGATGAAATCGCCACCCATTCCGATGATGTTCTGGACGTTTCCTTGATATGTGCTTCCTCAGTGTAGCCAATACTGACGTGTAGTAGCTGCTGTAACAGAAGTGTGAGGGGGGGAACTGCATGCTGGTAAATCATTCCATTCCGAAACACCAAGCCCACCTTGCTTAGCACAGAGGACTCGCCCTTCTTTGAAGTCTTTGAACCACCTAAACACCGTTGCACGAGGTAGTGCATCTTCACCGTATGGTTGCTTCAGCTTTTCGAAAGTTTCAAGGCTGTATGATTTAAACGAAAATAAAATATTATTGCGCTGTATTGCTCCTCTCGTGTCACCTCCATTTTGTGGTATGTGAAATTCAAGTAGGGTCAACAATATACAGCATTACTACCAACCTACCGTTACGAGAGTGCTGTCGCTTATGGACATTATACATGAAACCCTGCTCTTTTCAAGTATTCGTGGTAGAGACATAAAACTATCAAGGAAACTACAGAAAAAATCAGTCTTAGTCTTTATTGATCAGCCCTCATATCTTAGCAATGCTTGAAGGGCTTTGCGGACATCACAGCACTGCAGGTGCATCGAAAGGCCTTTAATCATCAACTATTTTATAGGTAAACAAATACATCAGTTCAGTAACTATTGTTTATGTACACAACTTTCTTTTGGGGTAATATTGCATCTAAATGAAAACAAACCCATAAACTCTACATGGTTACAAATGTTATACTATTTCTTTGCTTACTCAACCGTAACCATAGTATTGTACCGTATGTACAGGGATCTGGGGTAAATTATTAAGTGTATTGAAATTAAGTGGGCGG
The DNA here is from genome assembly GCA_030765065.1 of Deroplatys truncata. Classification (NCBI taxonomy): domain Eukaryota; kingdom Metazoa; phylum Arthropoda; class Insecta; order Mantodea; family Mantidae; genus Deroplatys; species Deroplatys truncata. Next base: position 297,039,402 of record CM060975.1, on the reverse strand, counting down.
TAGTGAGCGGTAGTGTATCTTCAATAATTTCTGAAAAAAGGGACATTTATCCCAGAAAATGTCGTTCACAGAAAAGCGCTTGATACCGTAATTATTGACAGGATGGTATAAATAATTAAATAAAGAAATAACAGTAAGATAGAGAAGTAATTGTAATAAATAAGTTCTGTATAATAAATCCATGTACGAGGGCTGATCAACAAAGACTGAGACTGATTTTTTCCTGTAGTTTCCGTGATAGTTTCGTATCTGTAACATAAATACTTGAAAAGAGCGGGTTTTTATGTATAATGTTGGTAGGCGGCAGCACTCTCGTATTGGTAGGTTGGTAGTAATGCTCTATTTTGTAGACCCTACGTGCATTTCGCATACCAGACAATGGAGGTGATGCATTTTTTAAATCGACTATCACCGGTGATGAGTCATGACTGCATCATTATGATCCTGAAGGAAAACAAGCCAACACAGTGTGGAAATCGCCAGGTTCTCCAACACCAAAAAAGGCAAAAGTTGTTCCATCTGCAGGGAAAGTGATGGTGATCACATTTTTTGACTGTAATGGAATGATTTACCAGCATGCAGTTCCCCCTCACACTACTGTTACAGCAGCATACTACACGTCAGTATTGGCTACACTGAGGAAGCACATTGCAAAGAAACAACCAGAGCTTTCTCGGACTGGGTGGCGACTTCATCATGACAATGCACGGCCTCACGTCGCAAATCAACTCATGCAGTTTCTGGCTCGATTCAACATTACCTGTGTACCACATCCACCTTATAGCCCCGATCTTGCACCCTGTGACTTTTTTTATTCCCATCACTAAAGGAAAAGCTTAGGGGTAGTCGATTTGAGAACTCTGAAGCAGTGCTCAAGAAAAGTGAGGCGATTCTCAAGGACCTGACAAAGAATGGTCTGCAGCACGTGTTCAAGGACTGGCAGAGACGCTATAAAAAGTGCATTGAAGTAGGAGGGGACTACTTTGAAAAAGATCATGTAAACATTGAATTGGAGTAATAAACATCTGTGAAAAAAATTCAGTCTCAGTCTTTGTTGATCAACCCTCGTATAATATAACAAACTTGAGTTGAAAGATTTGTCCGAAGAAAAAGGTCATTAGCGGTCAGGTTAGGCAATGTCATTAGCAACAGCCAGGTAACGAACGCTTTAGCATGAAAGTCCCTGGAATGCAGTTACGATTGGGTTCTGTACGTTTGTACAGTCAGTTAGAAATGGAATGGAATTCTCACTAGGAGTTAGTGTTGGCGCTCGCAAGAAGAATGTTTGGTAGGAGTATTGAAATGTGGGCGGAGCTTAAGTTAAGTTAAGTCGCGTGTGCGACTACGCGTGTGGTAGTTTCATTTTAAGTTGTGTAGTACTTAGTGATGCGCTTGAGTGAGTAAGATTTAGCGGCTATTGGGAGTGATCTTTCCGAGTATAATTTCTGCGATTTACGGTAACTGACCCTTCGCTTAGTTATTGTTGATAAGTATTTAATACATAAATTCAACAGCCAGCGACTCTTCTCATACTGAACATTTTAGTTAACACAAACTTCTCGGCTAACTACACCGGTGTTATCCTTTCAAAATACATTCACGCATACACTGAGGTAAAGAATTCATAGCTATACGACTAGAGCAGTTTGGCAAGAGACAACGCAGAATGAGATACGAGGTGATATAAAAATCAACACCAAAACAGGTAACATTAAGTGTTACTTAAATGGGTGCAGGTTCGAGGTAACATCAAAATTTGAAGCAAAGGGTACCGCTGCAAGAGCGTTGCACCAGCGAACAGCTTCACGGTTCAAAGCAAAAATGGAGAAAACAAGCTCCCTATATTTGCAAATAAATAAACCACATGGTTTGAGCACATAGAAACTCGATCATAATGGACAGAAGTATTATTGATTGTGATGTTATCATATAATGACTTGAAGGGAAAAATATGCTGAATACACCTTTGGTAACACAACTGATTATTTAAAAAAGTCAGGTATTTATCAGATCCCATGTCATGATTGCCAAGGCTCATATATACGAGGGCTGATGAACAAAGACTGAGACTGATTTTATTTCACAGATGTTTATTACTCCAATTCAATGTTTACATGATCTTTTTCAAAGTAGTCCCCTTCTACTTCAATGCACTTTTTATAACGTCTCTGCCAGTCCTTGAACACGTGCTGCAGACCATTCTTTGTCAGGTCCTTGAGAATCGCCTCACTTTTCTTGAGCACTGCTTCAGAGTTCTCAAATCGAATGCCCCTAAGCTTTGCCTTTAGTGATGGGAATAAAAAAAGTCACAGGGCGCAAGATCGGGGCTATAAGGTGGATGTGGTACACAGGTAATGTTGAATCGAGCCAGAAACTGCATGACTTGATTTGCGACGTGAAGCCGTGCATTGTCATGATGAAGTCGCCACCCAGTCCGAGAAAGCTCTGGTCGTTTCTTTGCAATGTGCTTCCTCGGTGTAGCCAATACTGACGTGTAGTATGCTGCTGTAACAGTAGTGTGAGGGGGAACTGCATGCTGGTAAATCATTCCATTACAGTCAAAAATTGTGATCACCATCACTTTTCCTGCAGATGGAACAACTTTTGCCTTTTTTGGTGTTGGAGAACCTAGCGATTTCCACACTGTGCTGGCTTGTTTTCCTTCAGGATCATAATGATGCAGCCATGACTCATCACCGGTGATAATCACTTCCATTGTCTGGTATGCGAAATGCACGTAGGGTCTACAAAATAGAGCATTACTACCAACCTACCAATACGAGAGTGCTGCCGCCTACCAACACTATACATAAAAACCCGCTCTTTTTAAATATTTATGTTATAGATACGAAACTATCACGGAAGCTACAGGAGAAAATCAGTCTCAGTCTTTGTTGATCAGCCCTCGTAGGTAGAACAAAACGAAACTTAAAAATAAGACTAAGTGAACATCAGAGAAATATAAAACTAAAACAAGCAGATAAATCAGCAGTTGCCAACCATTTTTGGGACAGTAACCATGAAATAGGACAAGAGATAAAATTATTAAAACCTATACAGATTCCTTCACACCTGGAAAGTTGGGAAAATATTTTCATCCATCTCAACATCAAGAATATTTTGAGTTTTGAAATACCGCCTACAGACTATCTGATGCAGCTCATCCAATCAAATTACAAGAGAAGAAAGAAGACAGATGAGTTCCCAACCTTCACTACAGATGGCAGTAAATCCAAGACCACAAGTTCTAAACTTTTCGCAGCAGAGGGTAGAAGAATCATCTACTGAATTACTTCTTGGGGGTCAGGGGAGTGAACCTGACTTCAGTCGGCCAGAGCTGAGGATGAGAGAAACACGTCTCAGTTAATACAAGCGCCATTGGGATGTGAATTAATACGTAACGACTCACTTCAATTCATTAACACAGAAACTCCATTACTTAACAGTAGCACTAATTTGTAGAGCAAAACCTCCCCTAAAGCATGGGCTAAAGTTTACTTTCCTACTTCTAGGTGAGTAATAGAGATATATGTCTTTCTTCTGTGAAGTGCAGCAGAATTCACAGTACAAAATTGCGTATACAATGCCTTTTTTAAAAAAAAAACAACATCTATTTAAAATATAAAGTATTGTTCCCACAATAATAACTACATCAAATTAAAGAGGAAATTTCAGTAATTTAGGACACTGAAAGAGGATATACCATACATATATAAGAATTGTACATAGTAATAATATAATTCCAAGATACATGCTAAAATATTCAACAACCAAGAATAGCACAAAACAGATTGTAAGAAACGGGCGAGCTAGCTAATTCCAGGTAAAAGATAACTCTAAGTAGAGCCCACCATTCACCAAGCTAATGAACAGGGAGCCGGTAGCGATAAGGAGAAATAGAAAGAGACAGTTAGAGAAAAAGAGACGGAAGTATTGAATCCGCTTCCTCACGCGCCCTGGTGACGCGTAAGCGCAAAACTCTCATATATGTTAAGGTAACGCGGTCTGAGGACCAATTAGAAACGTCGTTACATTTTGAAGCGCAGAGGTAAGCGTCACTAGGCTCAGGTATATAAAGGCGAACAAAGCCCCAGATTTTCACTCTCTTCTAGAATTTCGTGGACACAAAGTGCTATGCTCTTGACAAATGCACGTATGTGCATATGGGTGGGGAAGACGTGTGCAGTTACTTTAGGCTCCTGATTTATTCAAATGGGTTTGGTATAATGGGAAAAGCTAGCTGCCCATAAATATTTAAATTGATAATAAACCACATTTATTAAGGGGGGTGCAGTATATTTTTAATTTGCCTCACCCACGATAACACTGAGAACCAAGAATTAGATATATAGGGATAGATTAAGAATGGAAAACACAGCAGCCGACGAGCATCCATAGCCGAGGACAAGAACACTGTAGCAGATAGCATCAACCAGAGGAACGACGCTTTCCAGATGCTCCTGATCAACGATTTCCCGCTGCAACATGCTTTAAAATATACGAAAAATAATAGACATGGAGAAGAATCTGGGAATTCGAAAATGTTGGATAGAATTCGAAGCAAAAAATAAAACTATCTACATAGGAAACTCGAAACTATTTTATAAAATAGCAGCAGCCCCCTTGCTGTTATCGTCTTGAATTTTGCAATACTTAGAAATACATTTTGAAGTGCATTCACTATTCTTGTGTTTCCCGTAATGTTATGTAAAAAGTTTGGAATTTCCAAGCCAATATATAGTCCGCTTTTTAAAGATTTGACTACTGCCTCAGCCTATTGTGTTCCCTTTGCAGCTATAATGAAATGCATAATGAAACTATTTTTACAACAAGAAGTAGATAGAAAGAAATCTTATGTGTTCACTCACATGACATTCTCTACTCTTGTACAAACTATTTTTACAAATGCTTATTCTCCATATAATCTTATTGCTAACTTTCTTGTAGATGCAAGGGGAATATGGTAGGTTTTAAGCGATAGTCAATGTTTTACCCGCTTGTTGCTATGTGGCGCATTCCATTCTCTTTGCATGTCCAGGACATAAAAAAATGCATAAAGAATTTGAGAAAAAGTATAAGTATTGGAAAATTTAAGGGAATAACAAGCAATATCTCTAAAACGGTTCACTCAAAAAAAGAAATGTATATGACATAAATTGTGTATTTTAACGCGATCTACATTTTGTGTGTAGTAAAATTTTGTCTATCTCTTATGGTTTACCAGTTATGCAAAAGTCGTTCACAATGAAGAATACTTTTGGAGACATTCCCAGAAAATTCAAGATATACATTTTATTTGTCATGAAAGTATCTTAAATATATTATATTTTAATCAAAATCGTTAGAGCCATTTCTGAGAAAATTAAAATTTTCGAAAAATATTCCATGTAAAGGGTAATCTGGGGTGGGGGGATTTTCTTGAAAACCTTCGTGTCGCATCTCTGGAAGATACTGAACCTAAACACCAAGTTTGGTGTTTATCCGACTGTTCGTTTCTAAGTTATGCTGTTCACCGACATGTTTCCAAAAAAAAATCTGATGTGTTACACTCACATGACTTTCTCTACTCTTGTACAATCTAATTTTACAAACGCATATTCTCCATATGCTTCATGTTAATCGAGATATCGAGATGTCAATCTTATAGGTAATTTTCTTGTAGATGCAAGGGAAATATGGTAGCTTTTAAGCGATAGTCAAATATTTTAACGCTGGTTGCTATGCGGCGCATTCCATTCTCTTTGCAAGTCCAGGACATAAAAAAATGAATAACGAATTTGAGAAAAAGTATAAGTATTGGAAAATTTAAGGGAATAACAAGCAATATCTTGCAAACGGTTCACTCAACAAAAGAAATGTATATGACATAAATTGTGTATTTTAACGCGATCTACATTTTTCGTGTAGTAAAATTTTGTCTATCTCTTATGGTTTACCAGTTATGAAAAAGTCGTTCATAACGAAGAATACTTTTGGAGACATTCCCAGAAAATTCGAGATATACATTTTATTTGTCATTACAATATCTTAAACATATGATATTTTAATCAAAATCGTTAGAGCCGTTTTTGAGAAAATTAAAATTTTCGAAAAATGTTCCATGTAAAGGGTAGTCTGGGGTAGGGGGATTTTTTTGAAAACCTTCGTGTCGTATCTCTGAAAGATACTGAACCTAAATACCAAGTTTGGTGTTTATCCGACTCTTCGTTTATGAGTTATGCTGTTCACAGACACACAGACAGACACACAGACACACAGACAGACACACACACGGACATGTTTCCAAAAATGCTTTTTTTGGATTCAGGAGGTCTCAAAACATGTATTTCCGGTGAAATCTCGGTATCGAATTTTTGGGTGGAATGCAATACTTCCCCTACTTACTATACGTAGTAGAGAAAGTAAAAAATTGTATTCAGGTGGCCTCAAAACATATATTTCCGGTGAAATCTTGGTATCGAATTTTTGGATAGAATACAATACTTCCTCTACTTACTATACGTAGTAGAGAAAGTAATAAGCAACTCTATCGGATATAACACACATTTTTGTGTAAGGTATCGGTAGAAGTATAATTTTGTCCAGACATGTTTAGAAGCACTTGTAATTATTTCACAGCACAGCACACAGTTTAAATAAGAAATAATAACAGGTTTCAGCAAAACACAACTTCAAACCAGCCGCGATTACGTATCAAGTTGGCCATGAATGACTCATCCAACATTTCTTTCCTTTTTTTTGCTTTCCGTTTTATAGTTTCTCTGCCACATACATAGTACGTAGAGAAGGTATTGCATTCCGCACTCAAAATCTATACCGAGATTTCACAGGAAATACATGCTTTGAGGCCATACTGAATAAATAATAGAAATTATTTTCTCTAACACGTACATACGAGACATATTCCAAAACTAAGGACCGGTGAATAATATTTAACGGATGTTAGGCCTGAATGACGTTTCACGCCTGTAGCGCTGTCTACCGACTCCTGAGGAACCTACCGCAGTGTTTGTGTTACGCAATGGCTGCGACAATCGTAGATACCTACCACTAGTTGAGAAGTGCGCGGTGTGATCGGATTTTTGCTGGCAAAAGTGTCGTCAGCTGCGGACATCCATCCTGAGTGATGCCTCGTGTGTGGACCGGACATAATGAGTCACAAACAGGTTCGACACTGGTGTCGGGAATTTCGAAATGGCCGCACAAATGTGCACGATGAACAGCGGATGGTATGCCCAGTATTCGGATCGACAACATCGTTGAGCAAGTGAACCAAAAACTTCGAAATGATCAGGTTTTGACGATTAGTGGCCTGGCTGATGAATCCCCAAATATTGCTCGAAACTCACTTTACAGGATTGTCACTGAACTGCTTGGATACCGGAAACTTTGTGCGAGGTGGGTGCCAAAACCGCTCACCGATCCGCACAAAGAGCAACGACTGCTTAGTCCTCGACAGTTTTTGGGCCGCTATAGACAAGATGGAGATGTTTATTTTTTTCCACATTGTTACGGCGACGAGACATGGATACGTACACTAACGCAGAATCGAAACAACAGTCAATGCAGTGGCCCCGTTCCGGTTCACCAAACCAAAAAAGTGTAAGCAATTGCCGTACACGAATCGCAAAATGATAGCTACCGTGTTTGGGACGAAAAGGGCGTCCTTTTGATTGATTTCATGTACCGTGGGTCAAGAATTAAGCTGACGTGTACTGTGCAACGTGCGATCCAAAATCGATGCCGCGGGATACTGTCGTCTGACATCATCCTCCTGCACGTCAACGCACGCCGGCACGCTGCCAAAGCCAAAGAGAAGATTCAAGAGTTTCGTTGGGAGCTCTTTGACCACCCTCCGTACAGTCCCGACCTGGAACAAAGCGACTGTTTTCTCTTCTTGCATTTGAAACGGTGGCTAGGTGGACAACGATTTTAAACCGACGATGAACTCAAGACGAGCGTTACCAACTGGTTCAACTCTTTTATTGCCGTCAACAAAAACCTTGTCTCATGAGCGATGCTGTTGTTATGACCAAACGGGCCTTAGTTTTTGGAATACGCTTCGTTGTATGTAGAGAAGGTATTGCATTCCACCCAAAAGTTCGATACCGAGATTTCACTGGAAATACATGTTTTGAGGCTTCCTGAATCCCAAAAAGGTATTTTTAGAAAAAGATCCGTGTGTATGTCCGAACAGTATAACTAAAAATCTAAAAGTAGAATAGACACCAAAATTTGTATTTAGGTTCAGTACCTTCCAAAGATACGAAATGGAGATTTTAAGGAAAATAATTAACCTCAAACTACCGTTTACATGGAAAGTATTTCGAAATTTTGATTACCTAAAAAATGGCTCTAACGATTATGACTAAAATACACATATTAAATATATTTAAATTACAAATAAAATGTATATCTTGAATTTTCTGGGAATGGTCTGTGAAGTTCTCTTCATTCGGAAGGAATTTTGTATAACTGGTAGACGTTAAGCGGTAGACGAAAATCTACTACACAAAAACTTATAGACCTCTTTGAAACACGCAATTTATTTCAAATAAATAAGTTGTTTTGTGGCATAAGCCATTTCTGCTAATTGTTCATTCCTTGGTTATTCTCGTAAAAGTCCTGTCAACATTCAGTTGTTTCTCGCGATGTCATGGAAACAGTATGGAATTTTAAGGCCAGCGTATAGCGTCCAGTTGTTAAACATTTGTCTATTGCTGTTCTATTTGTATCTGTAACGAAATGTGTAACGTAACTATTTCTGCAAGGGCTTGTGTGATTAAAATGTATTAGATAGAAAAAAAATCTGATGTGTTACACTGACATGACTTTCTCTACTCTTGTACAAACTATTTTTACAAACGCTTATTCTCCATATGCTTCATGTTAATCGAGATGTTAATCTTATTGCTAATTTTCCTGTAGGTGCAAGGGGAATATGGTAGGCTTTAAGCGATAGTCAAATATTTTAAGAGGTGATTGCTATGTGAAGTATTCCATTCTCTTTGCATGTCCAGGACATAAAAAAATGAATAACGAATTTCCATTTGAGAAAAAGTATAATTAAGGGAATAACAAGCAATATCTCGAAAAAGGTTCACTCAACAACAAAAAATGTATATGACATAAATTGTGTATTTTAACGCGATCTACATTTTTTGTGTGGTAAAATTTTGTCTATTTCTTATGGTTTACCAGTTATGCAAAAGTCGTTCACAATGAAGAATACTTTTGGAGACATTCCAGAAAATTCGAGATATACATTTCATTTGTCATGAAAGTATCTTAAACATATGATATTTTAATCAAAATCGTTAGCCTTTTTTTGAGAAAATTAAAATTTTCGAAAAATGTTCCATGTAAAGGGTAGTCTGGGGTGGGGGTTTTCTTGAAAACCTTTGTGTCGCATCTCTGGAAGATACTGAACCTAAATACCAAGTTTGGTGTTTATCCGACTGTTCGTTTCTGAGTTATGCTGTTCACACAGACACACACACACACGGACATGTTTCCAAAAATGCTTTTTTTGGATTCAGGGGATCTCAAAACATGTATTTCCGGTGAAATCTCGGTATCGAATTTTTGGTTGGAATACATTACTTCCCCTACTTACTATACGTAGTAGAGAAAGTAAAACACGTTATCCATGTAACTCAGCCTAACCGAGAATCGAAGTCTTGACCTTAAATGTGAGGCAGACACCTTCCCCCACCACGGAGGTGGACTAACATTAGTGTTAAAGCTGTTATTAGTGGAAGAAATGTGTTTCATTTATTTTCTAGTTAAGTATTGTAAGCATTCTGGTTTTTCGGCCATTTAGAGGTGAATAATTAACAGTATTTAGACATTTTTGAACCATCTAGTAATCGATATTTACAAAATAAATTAAGTCTTGCGTCGGCTTGTGTAGAATACCAACTTTTAGAATTCCATTTAAAGTACAGAAGATGGCTTTTAGTTCAGTGTAAGACATACGTTACACATAGGAAAATTAAATTAAATTGAGCTTTATTTATGGACGCTATTTAACTGCTGTGGCCCTTAGCACCCCATTCTATATTAGGCATGAAAGATAAATAAGTTTACTCAGAGGCCGCTTTATCAGGCTTGAGGTACCGTACCGTAAATCTACGACACGGGACCACCGCCTTTACTTCCCTACCGAAGGAAGCCAAGGATTTTGTCGCGGTATCGTTCATGTTATCTTATTTGCTGAGCGCCTGTTATTGTTTTACTATTTTGAGTTCTTTGTCCTCCGGCTAGCTATTATTACTCAGTCGAGCAAATCTCTTGAACAGGGTGTGTAAACAGAAAGGAGTTGTTACTAAAAGATAACACTGATAAAAGAATTTGTTTTTACACTTTTATTGCCGTCACACTTCATTAATTTCACATATTTACTCTTGATACACGCCCGACTGAAACTGTTATATTTTGGAATGTAACTATAATCACTTATTTGCCGCACATTATTAATTCGCGTATTTCACATTTTGTAACTAACTTTACGACGCGAGAGATTCTGTAGAATTGCGCGACGTGTAACCCGTGAATGATTCTGTTAAACTGCGCGTTACCTGTCTTTGGCTTCATAATTTATACTCCCTCACCCCGATATGCCTAAACATTATAACAGAGCTGCTATTGGTTAATAAAGCGCGCTAACATTAGCGTCTATTTTTATGTCCAATCAAAATTACGAACACATATGCTCTAGGGAAGATATTCCCTCCATTTCTACAGAAAGGCACGCTACTCTGACGTCATTTGTTTGCCTCTTCTAATTGATAAACACCTCACCCCCTCGCTCATGGTTACCCGCTTCTATTGTCAGTTTCAGTGAGGCCGTGTAAACTTATTTCCTAACAATGCTTATAATTAACAAACATCTCAAATCATTGTCATACAATAATGCTAATTTACACTACAATCACTCTGGCATTTACAATGTTGTGATATAAAATACTGCCTCAATTTTTACGCCCGAAATAATCCATCGCCCTCCGCCGAGTTTGAACCGGGAACTGGAGACTAGTATGGTAACCATTGCACCACGGAGGATAACATTAAAGTATTCAGTGTAAGATATACGTTGCACATAGAAAAATTAAATTAAATTGAGTTTTATTTATGGATGCTCTTTAACTTTATGGTGCTTAGCATTCCATTCTATATTGGGCGTGAAATACCACTAATTTTGCTCAGAGCCTCTTTATCTAGCTTGAGGTTTTTTTACGTGACGTGAATCTACGACAGGGCCACCGCCTATGCATCCCTTTTGAAGGAAGCCATACTAAGGATTTTTACGCCCGAAAAAACAAAATCCATCGACCTCCGTCGGGTTTGATCCCGTGAGAATATGAGAGAGGGAGTTAGAGTCTTCCCACCAAAAACGAACGCCCTTGAAATTTATAGCTAAGCTGTTACATTCAACATGCATAAATATTATAACTGGTCAGTCTGCTCAGCTCCAGGTTAGGGCGTTAAATTAGTAACAAGGTTTACTTTCACCGTTCTCATAGCAACGCCAACAATCACATTAGTGTTATTATTGGCGTACACGCCTTTGCGTGAGTCTCTTACATTTTTACTTTCTCTACTACGTACAGTAAGTAGGGGAAGTATTGTATTCCACCCAAAAATTCGATACCGAGATTTCACCGGAAATACATGCTTTGAGACCCCCTGAATCCAAAAAAAGCATTTTTGGAAACATGTCCGTGTGTGTCTGTGAACAGCATAACTCAGAAACGAACAGTCGGATAAACACCAAACTTGGTATTTAGGTTCAGTATCTTCCAGAGATGCAACACGAAGGTTTTCAAGAAAATTCCCCCACCCCAGACTACCCTTTACATGGAACATTTTTCGAAAATTTTAATTTTCTCAAAAATGTCTCTAACGATTTTGATTAAAATATCATATGTTTAAGATATTTTCATGACAAATAATATGTATATCTTGAATTTTCTGGGAATGTCTCCAAAAGTTATCTTCATTGTGAACGACTTTTGCATAACTGGTAAACCATAAGAGATAGACAAAATTTTACTACACGAAAAATGTAGATCGCGTTAAAATACACAATTTATGTCATATACTTTTTTTTGTTGAGTGAACCATTTTCGAGATATTGCTTGTTATTCCCTTAAATTTTCCAATACTTATTTTCTCAAATGGGAATTCGTTATTAATTTTTTTGTCTTGGATATGCATAGAGTATTAATCTGTGGCAAAGGGAATGGTGCTGCACCTAGCAACCAGCTATTAAGAGATATGTATGTGCTTAAAGGCTACTGTATTTCTATATTGCCCTTGTAAATATATTTTCCCCTTACATCTACAAGAAAGTTAGCAATAAGACAGACTCTGCAAATGTTTATCTCGAAGTAGATGGAGAATAAGCGTTTGTAAAAATAGTTTTTACAAGAGTAGAGAAAGTCATGTGAGTGTAACACATCAGATTTTTATGTAAAGTTCAGTAGGCATTAACTGCCAAAGCTTTCTATTGGCATTCTTCTGAACATGTGGGTCTAATGAGGGCATGAGGTGTGCGCTCTACATGCAAGACGCATTATCTTGTGGGCAGTGAACCGCGAATCTGCAAAACATTCCTGAGAACTTCTATTGTTGTTAACAGCTACTCATTTGGATAAGACTTGCCATGCAGTAATCACTTCCAACAAGAATTTGGTTTCAGTTGCTCGATTTAATAGCCGAGAGCGGCACCACATTAGTATCATCAGGTGATTCTAATCATCACTCCGGAAACAACAGGAGAATTCCCCTCGTCAAACCAACATCGTCATGGCTGGGTGAACACTAAGCTGCATTAATGCTGTCTTTTGTTGTCCCATATACAATTTGGGGCAAACAGTTATTGTACATCAAAAAGACAGCTCCGGTCGCATTATATAGGGTCTTTCAACAAGTGCCCTATCTTTCAACTTAAATAAAACACGTTCTATAAATGATAGATATTTATTTCTTTTTTATTTTGGAACATAATTAATGTCTTTACGTGTGGAAGAGAACATCAGTTAAGTGACCGCCGCGACTTTGTTGGGTTGCGCGTATACGGTTGACCCAATTTTCAATGACAGAAGAACGTAAATTACGTCCAACTTCACGAATAACACGCGTGATGTTATTCATAAGATCATTTACTGTTTCTGGCTTGATGATATAAATTCGAGATTTAACATAACCCCACAAGAAACAATCCAACGGCGTTAAATCACATGACCTCGGGGGCCAGTTTAACATCACCACGGGAAATGATGAAACCTCTGAACTTCTCCTTTAAAAGAGATTGTTTCGAGAGCAGTATGACATGTTGCGGCACTAACTCCTCCAGTCTGTTGTTGTGGTTTTTTAATGCCCGTTGCTCGCGGCTTACCTTTCTGCAGCCTCCGCGTTGACTCCAGAAGTTCGAAGTATGCTGATTCTCTGCAATTTTTTTATCCTCGGCTAGCTGAAGTAATTTCTAGAATATGTGAGAGCATGGAATTTTCCTTGGTAAAGGAAACGTAGATCTCGGGTGGTGGTAAAGGAGAGAAAATAGACGTGCTTTAGTTACTAAAAGACGACACTGCAGTTTCTTTTTTTATTTAGCTACTTATGGTGGTACACAACACTGATATTGTCGCCGTTAAAACACTGTCCACTGCTGTTGAAACACGGCGCTGATATGACGCGAAGTTTATATACTTATTAGATCTCTTTACGCTAGCGATTCTTATGTGTGTTGCGAAAACTGTCTTAATTCACTTTTGGCGCGATATCTCTCGAATATCCTGCAGCATCTCTCCCTGCCTGTAGTTTAGCAAAATGACCCCGAATTTGTTCCTAACAGACCATTTATGGTCGCAGACTTCTTGGGCTGATTCATTTCCTATTGGTGCATTTTTAGCGCCATTCAACGCGTCTCACTATTTCATATAAATTTACAGGGATCTCATTGGTCCAAGTTTAACATAAATCGCGGCTTTTCCCAATTTTACCGTTAAGCTTGTTTGTCTCCCTCACTTGGTCACGGCAAATTATCGTACAAAGGAAGAAAAGCTCTACGCCCTCGCTGTATGAACAATGCCCCTGCTACCAGAGAGACATCGTAAAACTAAACTTTTTGCCTTCGAAGACACTATTCCTGCAGCTAAAATATCTCGTCGTGGACAGTACTTTAACATAGCGCTTAAATTATTTACATTAAACAATTTATAACTCCTCTAATATTAGTAACCTAAATACAGACATATCGTTAAATCACCCGTATTAAGCTACACAGGCAGTAAAAGTAAAAGATATGTACATAGCATGATTTAACATCACTAAAAATTAATTAATCAAATTATTAATAATTACATATCTCGGGCTCGGCCTAGAGTTGCCGTTTCACTCTTGCTGGAACCAGATGTTTCTGAGTTCCATACCATCCAATTGAGGCCAAAAATAGTCCCTTATAAGAGCCCGGTATCTTTCTCCATTGACAGTTAGAGATTCTCCATTTTTATCTTGGAAAAAATATGGACCAATGATTCCACCATAACAAAATCCACACCACACAGTAATCTTTTGGGGATGAAGTGATCCTTCTTGAATCTGCATTGGATTGTGATTGCTCCAATAGCGGCAATTTTGTTTGTTAATATAACCATCCTTGCAAAAGCGTGCTTCGTCGCTGAAGATGATTTTTCGACAAAACTCCGGGTCAGCTTCCAATTGCTCCATATCCCAGCCAGCGAATACGCGGCGCAACCTATGGTCGCTGGGCTTTAGTTCTTGAGTTAACATACAGAATTCGCCAAGTTGTGGTCGGCGAAAGCCCCAATTCTTGCGCTCGACGAGCAATTTATTTGTTTCCGTTCTCGCGTACACTCTCACGAACGGCGCCTATGTTTTCGTTAGAGCGCTTACGTTGATTACGTAAGGCGTCCTTTGATCGTTGACAGAACCACTTCTTTCAAATTTATCGATCAAACGCCGAATCGTTCTCTCTCAGGGACGATTATGCACACCGTAAACTTCACGCAATACACGGAAGGTTTAGCAAACAGATGATCCATTTTGATAATAAATTTTCACAATTTCTACGCGTTGCTGAATGCTATAACGTTTCCATGGATTTTGTCAATAACAACTGTAACCATATGAAAAAAATGACTGCTGTAACTAAATAATAACGGCAGCTATCACATGTTAAAGATAGGACACTCTTGTTAAAAGACCCTTTATTATAGTTTTAGGTTATACAATGGAGAGGGACACCTCACGCACCGCGACCTTCATATATCTATTGTTGCTACCACCCCAGGAATAAGTGAAGGAACCATAGGAGGCTACAGGCCACAGAGACGCGTGGAAGTCCCTAACGGTTCCAGGCTTGCCCTTCGACCAAGCAGCTCTCTAGTGTTCACGGTTCTCTCCTTTAAGCAAGCATCCGCGACATCTTTTCGGCACCGCCACGCGCCACGAAACCTAGAAGCATACCTGAAAGATGAGAAGGAAACGAAATCAAGGAGAAATAATGGAAAGGAAATTGTGGTAGATGAGAAACCACCCCAGCATTCGCTTTCGTATCAAAAAGAATCACGAAAAACCCAAGACCAGAGCGGGCGGTCGACGGAAATCGAACGCGAGCCTCATTGCCACACAGCCATTTTTGAGCATGCGCGATCACTTTCTCCATCATTAGGAAGACAGACGCAGCTGTGAGCGATCGTCGTTTTGTGTTTTCCTGTTGTTAGAGGAGTTCGAAATGTTTAAAACAATCGAACGACCTGCCAATGGTGAAGTTCAGACCAGTGATTTGTTTTTGGAATGCGAGAAATGTTACGCCAGCAACTTTTCATTGCCAAGTGTGTGAGTTTTATGGAGAATCAATAATGAGAGACAATGCGAATGAGTGACACAGCCAAACAAACGCAAGATCTGATCGCATCATTTCGTTGGGAACTGCATACAGTCCGAATTTGGCACCAAGTGATTTTCATCGGTTACTTCATCTCAAGAAATTCCTTGGTGGAGAACTTTTCAACCACGATGATGTGATACAAGAAGTGCTGACTTGGCTTTTATTACAGGCGGCTTCATTCTTTGACGAAGGCGTACAAAAATCGGGTTTCCCGTTACCACAAGTGACAGAATAACGGCGGTGACTTTGTGCAGAAGTAGTGTAAGGTGTAAGGTAATGAATGATAATAAAGGGTTTATAAAATAATGTGCTGCTGGCTATAAAAAATTATCGGTTCTTACTTTAAAAACTCGCCTCGTGCCTATACACAATAAAAATCTCAAAATTGAGCATATTGGGTATATTTTTTTATCGCAGTAGTGATGTACATAATTAATATAATGATATTTATATTTAGAAACTTAGAGTGTCAGCTTTAATTAAAAAAAAATCTGTCCAGTTTGACGCAGCCACGCTACGTCCTCCAACCACTGAAGCAATACCTTTGCCTCACGATAGCTGCTTTTCTCCTCCTAGTTGGTTCTTTTCATTTTGCCACGGCTGCTCGAGCATGAGATCTTAATTTCTGGGTATGCGTGAGTGTATGTACAGAGAAACACGTACGCTTTCTTGGAACACTTTTATTTTCACCATTTAAAATAAAACTTAAGGTTTGCCGATCACTTTTAAATGCATACGATGCTACTGTGTCTTTACCAAGACCGAAGATTATTAACTACAGCTGAACGTTATACCCTCTTGCATGTTCGCCGCCAATGTTCATAGCTCGACGAGAATGTCGTCCCGCTTTCACCGATCGCTCAGGACAGAATGACTTTACCCACGCTGCACAAGGAAAAGCAAGCTACTCACTTCCCCTACTCTCCCCTCAAACGCTCGTCACAACTCGGCGTCCTGAAGCCTAGAGTGACCTTCACCAGGCTAAGTGCAGCTGTCCTCGGCCAGGAAAAACTTGCTTTAATGGTATTTACCCTTTCTACCTGAGGCTGGTCCCTAATTAACAAAACTGTGCCTGTCTGGTCTTTCTGTCGCTTTTACAGTCAACAATTTTCACAATGCTTCTCCTTTTTATACATATACTGATTTTAAATATATAATCACTTATTTTATAACGCTATCCTTCTCAGAATATTATGATAATTATTGCCTTTATAATTCCGGCTTCAACTTTAGGCTATAATCTTATTCCGATAATGGAAGTTCTGTTTTACAAAATAAAGGCAAAGATGATAGCAAATTTGTTTTATGTATATGTTTTGCATGAACACCACTACAATCGATCCTGTACATTGGATAACTGGGAAGTTCTTATTTTCAAACGCCAGGGATAATATCTACATTACTGATACATGGAGATTTTTCTTGGAAAATTGCGGGATTTCGAAGGCCAACTAGGGTATTGACAACCCTATCTACCCTATCTCGAACCCTGGTTATCTATATTAATACTATAAAGAGAGAAAATTTGTGTGTGTATAGCGTAATCTCAAAAAAAAAACGCAACCGATTTAGACAATTCTTTCATCTATTGAAAAGCCCAATTGTTTCTGACGGACATGGGGCTATAAAGTACCCTCTGACTGTATTTCATAAATACCCTTGTACATGAATACTTGACTTTTAGTTGAGAATGTCATGGAATAGAGAACAGATATTGTTCCTTCACAGAAAATGCACTTAAAATAAGACAAATGCCGCGGATATTTCATTCCAAACAATATACAGAATGCTCCCGAATCGCCATGCTTTCCGTGAAGTTGTAGATGATAAAAGCACATGGCGCGCTTGAAAGGTTCTTGCGTGTTGCAGGGAGTTTAAGGGGTATAAAAAAAAATTGAGTTTTATTTATGGACGCTCTTTAACTGCTATGGTTCTTAGCGTCCCATTCTATATTGGGCGTGAAACACCTGTAATTTTGCTCAGAGGCCTCTATCAGGCTTGAGGTTCTTTTACGTGCCGTAAATCTACGACACGGGACCACCGGCTTTACTTCCCTTCCGAAGGAAGCCGTGCTAACGATTTTTACGCCCGAAAAAATCCATCGCCCTCCGCCGGGTTTGAACCCGCGACCTTGGGAACTAGAGGCTAGCACGGTACCACTAGTCCACGGAGGACGACATTAAGGGGTATACAAAGTATACTGTACTTAGTTACGAGTTGTGGCTTTAAGTGTAGTGATGTGTGTTCGTCAAAGTAGGTTGTGATGATTCGTAAAAGGACTAATGAAATACTTTAATAGAATTCAATTAATGTGGTATTGAAGACAGTGCAAATGGTTTGTTACGCGAAGAAAATCCAAGGTGGTTTTACAGTAAACTGAAAATAGTATGACCGTTTTGTAAAAAAACAAGAAAAAAAACCTATTTTATTTCCTTGGTATACTTCTGATACATGACAGTCAATTAGCAATTATGCATTTGTCGTTGGACCTTCCGTCTCCACTCTGTTTGCATTTAAATTCAAGAGTACGAAAGAACCAGCGCATTTATACCCGAAAGGCACATTCTAGAAACGTATTCCTATAGTAGTATGAATTGCAGACGTAAAAACCTGCCGATGGGAGCGAAATTCGAACTCGCAACTTCTTCGTTTGAAACCCGCCCCTAACCACTCGTACACAAAGCACGGCTGAGGATTGATGTAGGTTAATGCGCTACCTAACCTTCTGATTTGTAATATAATCTTCAGATTTATAGTTTATAAACGTATCATTAATTTATTATTATACCGTAGGTATCATGGAATTTTAAATTCAACTTACTAAAATCCCTCGGTCTAATGACTGCACGAGTATTCAGGAGGGATAAATCGCCCCCCCCCCACTCTACTTGTCGTTTGCCTTTAGCTATCCAATGGGGTGTCTTAAAGAGAAAGTGGGCTGTTACTTGGGAAAATAGTGTCACGTCACTCCTGTGAACATAGCAATTTTATAATATAGAAAATTTAATAGGATCTTGTTTACATCGTGATAACTCAAAAACTAAAATCCTTATTCCAGTTCTGCAAAGATATGTTAAACAGCACAGTTTCGAAATGGTCTGTGATTGGTCTTCCTGTAAAAAAACTTAAACCCGATAGTTTTATTTGCTAGTAATTTGTTTCAATTGAAATAATTTGTATTATGAAAATCAATCAGCGAGGAACTTCTTTGAAGAGATAAATGGGGGCTATCAAATACCCTAAAAAGTGTGAATTAACTTTTGGAAGGCATTCCACGATTATACCGCATGTATCTGAAATGCTATCGCTAGTTATATGCAAACATTTGTTTTCACACTAGCTGTACCTTGTTCTTTGCGTGGCCTGTCACAATCTACAAACACAACATTTTTGTTACAATGCCCTTGTGTCTTTAGTTCTGCCTCTACAGTTTGATAGTTACAGCAGTGGTGTGATAAACGATTTTGTGAGAATAAAACAAAACACGGGCTAGGCGAAATTATGGCGTGTGGTGTTTAAGCAGCGACTCAAGAGGCAGACTAGGAGAGGCATGCCCGCCCAAGGCAAGGAGGGGCATACATGAACAGGTGAGTTACCCCTCCCAGTTTTTTTTAAGTTGCTGAACTATATATTTAGGATTATAAACATAACAACTTACTAGTAAAACAATAATAAATACAGTAGGTCGGTTAATTGAAGCAACAATAAAGCTTAATGTTTATACACCAAATGCACTTGCCTTGTACGTGATGATGGTGTTAGTAATACGGGAAAACTTGTACATAAAAAAACTGAATGTAGTCCTGCTTAATATAATAATACTGCAGTAAGGTCTTTTACCATTCCTCATATTGTCGTAACCTCTTTACTATTCTAGCTCAATGTGGGGTAGAACGATAGGTACCGTGGACAAATCTAAAGTTCTATTACACATTATGCGAGGTCCGACGGGGGATGTAGCTAAATGAAATTATGAAAAATATACTATAATGTCGCTAGCAATGTTATAAATTCATGATGTGGATGAGGAAAGGATCTATCTACTATAGAAATTCACAACAAAATTGCCCGGACGGCAACTACATTTATTGATAAAAGGAAATACAATACCTCCTTGCCTGTCGGTGGGGACGCCATGCTACACGCATGGACAGTTGCACACACTACGACCTTGCTCCTAGCAGTAACTCGACGCGACTGTGACTGAACCACGCTAACCTCGGCGTGGGTACGCTACCTTAGAACTGTTTTTTTATCCCCTCCACTCTTGCGCAATATCCGATCTGGGCCACCAGGTCACATACGCAATAATGCTCATACGTCACAATATTGTCATGTTGGTTGCCTATTGGAACAAAGTAGACGGCGTTTCGGGAACACCTTTTATAAGCAGATGGTGACGATTTGGCAATTAAGACAGCAAAACAAAAGAGAATCGAATCCGTTTACAGCGCTACGATATCATGTAGCCAAAAATGCTGTTTTGAGAAAACTGAATTTAAAGTTTGAACATTAAAATTCTGACACACTTCAGTACATTCCAGGGTCATAATCATCTGCACCTTCATTCCTGGATTGCTTCAGCTTTTCTGATTGCCTTCTCTTGGTCCTGGCCTCTTTTGTTAATTGCTGAACTGCTCGCTGGGCATGATATAGTCGATCATTGTTGAAAGATACAAAAATGTTCTAGAAAGGGGGGTTGCGTGACAGCTTTAAAGGAATGCAGACTAGAATTTAAATGGCATTTAAATGCCATAAAAACCTCTTAACCCCCAAAAAGTGTATATTTTCTGAAACCGGAAATAATAGAGGTTTTTATTGGTGCCTAAAGCAAAAAATGTGATTTTTGACCATTTCAGAGTACCTTGGCTCCTTAAATAACTACGAACCAAAGAGAAGATAAAGGGGGTTTAAAATTTTACCTTCTAACAAATTACTTGGCCATTCCACCAACAAAGGGTAGGTATTTATAGGCTATGTAGGACTTGGAGACGGTTGGGGAGAGGTTAGGGAAGTCAGACGTCCCACCGATGTTTCACATCCTATTGTGTGGTTATTAGGAAAATTTTCATATTTTAATTCTTAGGAACAGTCGGGTTTTTACAAAATCACAATTACGAGGGCTGATCAATAAAGACTGAGACTGATTTTTTCTGTAGTTTCCTAGATAGTTTTATGTCTCTACCACGAATACTTGCAAAGAGCAGGGTTTCATGTATAATGTCCATAAGCGACAGCACACTCGTAACGGTAGGTTGGTAGTAATGCTGTATATTGTTGACCCTACTTGAATTTCGCATACCACAAAATGGAGGTGACACGAGAGGAACAATACAGCGCAATAAAATTTTATTTTCGTTTAAATCATACAGCCTTGAAACTTTCGAAAAGCTGAAGCAAGCATACGGTGAAGATGCACTACCTCGTGCAACGGTGTTTAGGTGGTTCAAGGACTTCAAAGAAGGACGAGTCCTCTGTGCTAAGGAAGTTGGGTCTGGTGTTTCGGAATGGAATGATTTACCAGCATGCAGTTCACCTCCCCTTACACACTGTTACAGCAGCTACTACACTGAGGAAGCACATTACAAAGAAACGTCCAGAACATCATCGGAATGGGTGGCGACTTCATCACAACGCGCGGCCTCAAGTCCAGGAATTTTTGGCTAAATTCTACATTACCTGTGTGCCGCATCCGCCTTAAAGCCCCTGTCTTACCCACTGTGATTTGTTTTTATTTTCATTACTAAACGCAAAGCTCCGGGGCATTCGATTTGAGAGCACTGAAGCGGTGCTAAAGAAAAGTGAGGCGATTCTCAAAGACCTGACAAAGAATGGCCTGCACCATGTGTTCGAGGACTGGCAGAGACGCTATAAAAAGTGCATTCAGTTAGGAGGGGACTACTTTGAAAAAGATCATGTCAACATTGAAATAGAGTAATAAATATCTGTGAAAAAAGTCAGCCCTCGTATAAAGGGTAAAGGGTAGGATTTACCAACATCTTATAGATCATTATACAACAATTTCATAAAAAACGAGGGGAAGTAAATGAGATTAGTTCGTGATTCGAGTTTAAAAAGCTGTCCATGCAGCAATAAATTGAGGCACAGGAAGAAAATATTAATTCCAACGAGATAAGAGTACATTCCATAAAGCAATGCAGATATCACGGAGCTCCATTCAATTTATTGCAGTGTTTGTCGCACCTTTATGGGAGTTACTTGCGCATTCCAAAGTAAAATGTCATCTTTTGGCATTCAAATGTCTCCTGGATTTTTACTAGACAATTGTGTTCCTTTGGGAAAGCGATAGTCGATTGTTCTCAGAACCAAGGGCCGATGGTAGAGCCGACAGAATGATTTATTTCAGGAATGAAATGTTACAGTTTACATCGCCTTATTGTCCAGTGAAACAATATTACAGAAACGTCATTACAATCATCATGTAACTCTCTCTTATCGTTACAAATTCACTTACATACATGAATACTATGTCATTCATTGAAAAGCGATTGTTCTATCACGATTCACATTTGATAGAAATGATTTAAAATTAAGCATACAGCGTTCAAATCTTTACTAGAGGCGTGGATTGCGACAGTATTTTATATCACAACACTGTAAATGCCAGAGTGATTGTAGTGTAAATTAGCATTATTGTATGACAATGATTTGAGATGTTTGTTAATTATAAGCATTGTTAGGAAATAAGTTTACACGGCCTCACTGAAACTGATAATAAGAGCGGGCAACAAGCGAGGGGGTGAGTTGTTTATTAATTAGAAGAGACAAGCAAATGACGTCAGAGTAGCGTACTTTTCTTTAGAAATGGAGGGAATATCTTCCATAGAGCATATGTGTTCGCAGTTTTGATTGGATATAAAAAAAAATCTGATGTGTTACACTCACATAACTTTCTCTACTCTTGTACAACCTAATTTTACAAACGCCTATTCTCCATATGCTTCATGTTAATCGAGATATCGAGATGTCAATCTTATTGGTAATTTTCTTGTAGATGCAAGGAAAATATGGTGGCTTTTAAGCGATAGTCAAATATTTTAACGCTAGTTGCTATGTGACGCATTCCATTCTATTTGCATGTCCAGGACATAAAAAAAATGAATAACGCATTTGAGAAAAAGTATAAGTATTGGAAAATTTAAGGAAATAACAAGCAATACCTCGAAAACGGTTCACTCAACAAAAGAAATGTATATGACATAAGTTGTGTATTTTAACGCGATCTACATTTTCTGTGTAGTAAAATTTTGTCTATCTCTTATGGTTTACCAGTTATGCAAAAGTCGTTCACATTGAAGAATACTTTTGGAGACATTCCCAGAAAATTCGAGATATACATTTCATTTCTCATGACATTACCCTAAACATATGATATTTTCATCAAAATCGTTAGAGCCATTTTTGAGAAAATTAAAATTTTCGAAAAATCTTCCATGTAAAGGGTAGTCTGGGGTGGGGGGATTTTCTTGAAAACCTTCGTGTCGCATCTCTGGAAGATACTGAACCTAAATACCAAGTTTGGTGCTTATCCGATTGTTCGTTTTTGAGTTATGCTGTTCACAGACACACACACACAGACACACACACACACACACACACACACACACACACACACACAGACACACACACGGACATGTTTCCAAAAGTGCTTTTTTTGGATTCAGGAGGTCTCAAAACGTGTATTTCCGGTGAAATCTCGGTATCGAATTTTTGGGTGGAATGCAATACTTCCGCTACTTACTATACGTAGTAGAGAAAGTAATAGACGCTAATGTTGGCGCGTTTTATTAACCAATAGCAGCTCTGTTATAATGTTTAGGCATATCGGGGTGAGGGAGTATAAATTCTAAAGCCAGAGACAAGTATCGCGCAGTTCAACAGAATCATCCATGGGTTACACGTCGCCCAGTTCAACAGAATCATTCACAGCGTTACTCGTCGCACAGTTCAACAGAATCATTCACGGGTTACACGTCGCGCAGTTCAACAGAATTTCTTGCGTCGTAAAGTTAGTTACAAAAATGTGAAATACGCGAATTAATAATGTGCAGCAAATAAGTGATTATAGTTACACTCGAAAATATAACAGTTTCAGTCGGGCGTGTATCAAGAGTAAATATGTGAAATTAATGAAGTGTGACGGCAATAAAAGTGTAAAAACAAATTCTTTTATCAGTGTTATCTTTTAGTAACAACTCCTTTCCGTTTACACACCCTGTTCAAGAGATTTGCTCGACTGAGTAATAATAGCTAGCCGGAGGACAAAGAATCCAAAATTCAAAATAGTAAAACCATAACAGGCGCTCAGCAAATAAGATAACTCGAATAATACCGCGACAGGATGAATAAATCCAGAAGTCATAAATGAGACCTGTTGCGAAGGAAAAGAAAAATAATCCATTGGGTTGCATTCTCAAGATATTCTCTACCTACAACCGTTTATTTTATTGTACATTCTACACACTACTGTAGTGAAAGTTTATTTTTCGATATACTTCTTGTTAATGCAGGTGAACCTTTACAGAAATAGTCTTACTATACATTTCTTTGCAAGCTCAAGGGGAATAGAAGAAAGTCGATAGTAAGATGTTTAAAAGCTAGTTCATTTAATATACTGGCCTTGAAATCACATATCTTTCCATGGCATCGCGAGAAACAGTTGAATAGGGACAGCACTTTAAAAAAGTTACTAACATTCACATGACTTTCCCTACCCTCTATGAGTTATTAGTGGATATACAGAATATTGTTACGAAAGTTTAATTTGCTCCTTAATTTTAATCGAGATAAACCTTTGAACTAATAGTTACATTACACAGTTTATTATACATACAAAGAGAACAGCGATAGACAAATGTTTAAGAACTGGACGCTTAAGATTCCATACTGTTTCCATGCAATCACAAGAAACAACTGAAAGTCGATGGGACTTAAAACAATGACGAATTGAACCGTTAATAACGGATATCTCGGAAATGGCTGATGCTACAAAAAGAACTTATTTGAATTTGTGTGTTTTATAGAGGTCTACATTTTTACTTTCTCTACTACGTATAACAAGTAGGGGAAGTATTGTATTCCACCCAAAAATTCGATACCGAGATTTCACCGGAAATACATGTTTTGATACCCCCTGAATCCAAAAAAAGCATTTTTGGAAACATGTTCGTGTGTGTGTGTCTGTCTGTGAACAGCATAACTTAGAAACGAACAGTCAGATAAACACCAAACTTGGTATTTAGGTTCAGTATCTTCCAGAGATGCGACACAAAGGTTTTCAAGAAAATCTCCCCACCCCAGATTACCCTTTAGATGTAAGATTTTTCGAAACTTTTAATTTTCTCAAAAATGGCTCTAACGATTTTGATTAAAATATCATATGTTTAAGATACTTCCATGACAAATAAAATGTATATCTTGAATTTTCTGGGAATGTCTCCAAAAGTATTGTTCATTGTGAACGACTTTTGCATAACTGGTAAACCATAAGAGATAGACAAAATGTTACTACACAAAAAATATAGATCGCGTTAAAATACACAATTTATGTCATATACATTTTTTTTTTTTTTTTGAGTGAACCATTTTCGAGATATATCTTGTTATTCCCTTAAATCTTTCAATACTTTTTCTCAAGTGGGAATTCGTTATTCATTTTTTTATGTCCTGGACATACAAAGAGAATGGAATACTCCACTTAGCAACCAGCTCTTAAAACATTTGGCTATCGCTTAAAGCCTACCATATTCCCCTTGCATCTACAAGAAAATTAGCAATAAGATAGACTCTGCAAATGTTTATCTCGATTAACATGAAGTAGATGGAGAATAAGCGTTTGTAAAAATAGTTTGTACAACAGTAGAGAAAGTCATGTGAGTGTAACACATCAGATTTTTTTTATGTGGTGCGTTTTCGTCTATCGCTTGATGTTTACCAATTATACTAGATTATACAAAATCCTTTCCGAATGAAGAGGATTTCACAGGCTTTTCGCAGAAAATTCAAGATGTATATTATATAGTATTTTAATCAAGATCTTAAGAGTCAGTTTTAGAAAATAAAAAATTTCAAAAAATGTTCCACGTAAAGCATAGTGTGGTGCGTGGGAATTTCTTGAAAATCTTGGTGTTACATCTTATGAAGGTACTGAACCCAGGTACCAAGTTTGATATTTATCCGACTTTTCGTTTTTGACTTATGCTGTACGGTCTTTTTTTTTTTTTTTTTTTTTGATTCAGGAAGTCTCAAAGCGTGTGTTTCGGTTGAAGTCTCGATATCAAATTTTTGGATGGAATGCAATACCTTCTCTACCTACCATGTATGTTGTAGGAAAGTAAAAATATTCAAGCCATTAATAAAGGATATTTTTGAAATGGCTGTTGCCACAAAAAAGTTATTTGAAATAAATTGCATGGAATACTTTTTTGTTTATCCTTTAAGTTTTACCAGTTATACAAAATTATACAAAATTCCTTCCGAATGAAGAGAACTTCATAGCCTATTCCCAGAAAATTCAAGATCTGCATTTTATTTGTCATGTAAATATGTTAAGCATATACGGTATTTCAATCGAAATCATTAGAGCCATTTTTGGGAAAATAAAAGGTTTCGTAAAATGTTCCATGTAAAGGTGGTTTGGGGTAAGATTTTCTTGAAAGTCCTCGTGTCGCATCTTCGAAGATACTGACAATAAATACCAAGGTTCAATTTTTTTTTTTTTTTTTTACTTTTTTTACTACCCTGTATCCAGAGAAAGGATTTTTGGAAACATGTCAGTGTGTGTGTGTCTGTGAACAGTATAACTCAGAAATGAACAGTCGGATAAACACCAAACTTGGTATTTAGGTTCAGTATCTTCCAGAGATGCGACACGAAGGTTTTCAAGAAAATCCCCTCACCCCACATTACCCTCTACATGGAACAGTTTTCGAAAATTTAAATTTCTCAAAAATGGCTCTAATGATTTTGATTAAAATATCACATGTTTAAGATATTTTCATGAAAAAACGAAATGTATATTTCGAATTTCCTGGGAATGTCTCCAAAAGTATTCTTCATTGTGAACGACTTTTGCATAACTGGTAAACCATAAGAGATAGATAAAATTTTACTGCACAAAAAATGCTGTTGTTGTCATCAATGGCACTGGGGATTAGTTGATCTGCATTATTTTCCCTCTGGCTTCTCAATATAAGGTCTGTAAGTTATCACTTTTAAGGTCTTTGCATTTGGCGAGATGTTGTTTGTTCAGGATGACATCTTCTTTACAGAGACTGCATTTGGGTGTAGGTAGGCATCCTATCTTGTAGAGATGTTCTGTGAGACAATCGTGGCCAGTTGCCATCCTAAATAAGGCCACTATAGTCTTCCTTGGCATTTTTTGTATGTCAACTCTATCTTTAATATTCTTATAATCTTTATCTTTTAATTTATCTTCATCAAGGCTTTTAAAATTTTGTTTAATGTTATTTAATTGTTTATTTATTTCTGTTTGTCCTACAGGTTTTATTTGTTGTATTGCACCTTTCTTTGCTAATTGATCCGCATGTTCATTGCCCAAAAGTCCGACATGAGCTGGGATCCATTGTAGAGTGACGTGATTTCTAGGTTCAACTGCTTTAATTAGGCTTCTTATTTCTTTAATATTTCTTGTTGTTTTATTATTGTAATTTACTATTCCATCTATGGCTAGTTTTGGGTCTGATAAGATGACTATTTGTTGGTTTATGTATGGTCTATATAAAATGTTCTGTAATGCTGCTTTTATAACTATTAATTCTCCATCATAGTGGTTTGACGTTTCATCTAATGTTAGATACTGTGCAAAATGTTTACAGTATACTCCTGCACCGGCATTTTTTTTATTGATGAGGGATCCATCTGTATATATTCGGAGCCATTCTTTTTCTGGGTATCCTTCATTTTCTGTAGCTAGTGCTATGGCTCTCATTTCATCTGGTCTATTGTTTTGTTTGTATACACAAAACATGTAGATCGCGTTAAAATACACAATTTATGTCATATATTTTTGTTTTTGTTGAGTGTACTATTTTCGAGATATTACTTGTTATTTCCTTAAATTTTCCAATACTTATACTTTTTCTCAAATGGGAATTCGTTATTCATTTTTTTATGTTCTGGATTACAAAGAGAATGGAATACTGCGCATAGCAACCAGCTCTTAAAATATTTGACTATCGCTTAAAGCCTACCAATTCCCCTTGCATCTACAAGAGTTTTAGCAATAAGATCAACCTCTCGATTAACATGAAGCATATGGAGAATAAGCGTTTGTAAAAATAGTTTGTACAAGAGCAGAGAAAGTCATGTGAGTGTAACACATCAGCTTTTCTTTTAATTACAGGTGCCTCAAAAATGTATTTCTGGTGAATCTTATCGAATTTTTGAAGGGAATGCAATACCTTCACTACCTACTACCTATGTAAAAGAATAAAACAACTGCCCAGCATCTTCAGTGAGATGACACAAGTCTGCTTTGGTAAATGTAATCATACACAAATACTACTTCCAAAAGTGGGGGAACTACAGTCTAGGAAAACAGGCCTGAACGTGCAATAGGAGGAAAACGTGTATGTTTTTCGAGCTGAAGCTGTGTGAGCGCTCTTGGCGGGTTTCCTAGCAGACAAGGCAATTTATGCATAAAATATATAAAATGTACAAATAACACACAGACGAAGAATGACTAGAGATTGCAAGGGTGTTGAAAGAATTGAAACAATTTCCGTTGTTTGGTAGCAGTATTTGAGGTAGCATTTTTTATCCCTTAACTGCTATCAATTTAATTATACAATATAAAAATAATAGCCTGCCTATAAGCGATCAGTAATTACTATAAAGTTATATTACAGCCAAGTGTTATGCAATTTATTTTATATGTGTGTAAAATATTATTGAGGGTATTTCTTAGTTTAGAAACGTAGGAGTTGTGAGGGTAGAAGCAAGCGGTTTTTTGTAGCAAACAGTGTCATAAAATGGAAAGCAGAGGGTGGCTAACAGTAAGTTGTAACCCTGGCAGAACAATAAGTTAGAAAGCTAGGAAAGGCTACCAACAGTTGATGGAAAAATACTGATGTAACGTCAAAAAGTTTGTAAATGGTCACGTGGGTGCAAAAAGGCAATGAAAGCCAAGCCAACAGTGTTCTGCTAGACTAGACTTTGCCAATCAGAAAATAGAAACATTAAATTTAACAGTTTAAGCTGTGGACGCTAAGGGCCGGTTTCACAGTTCAGGCTTAAGTCGAACCTTTACTAAGCTACGGACGCAGCTTAAACAAAACTTAAGCTTTGGTTAAAGCTTTGCGAGTTTCACAGTAGGGCAACCACGTTTGGCTTTACTGAGCTGAACAACTCCTCGGAACTTTAAAGTTGGTAACGCTTGCGCATGCGCATCGAACGAATTCCCATCATTTGTTAATGGCGGCGCTGTTTCTGAAAGTAAGGTTTTATAGGTTATTAAGATACACACATTAAAATGACCAAAAAATTAGAGCCAAAGCGTACTGCTAACTTCACTTCTAGGGAAGTTAGCATTCTGTTAGTAATTGTAAAGTAGTATAAACACATAATAGAATGCAAGCAATCTGATAAATTACTGTGTAGCAGTAAGAACCAAGCGTGGGTGAAAATTGCGGAGTTATTCAATGCAAAGAGCGAAATAATATGCAGAGATGCTACCGTGTTGAAGAAGAAATATGACAATTTGAAGAAAGTTACAAAAAAGAAATACGCTGACGAGAAATGTGCTATTCGGGGTACAGGTGGAGATCCGACTGTGCCATCGTTAATTACGCCAATCGACGAGGAAATAAAGGAATTAATTGGTGTCCAAATTGATGGATGTGAAACAATTTTCACAACTCTGCATGCTGTAGATTTTGAGACGCAGGAAAAATCTCCAGCTGCAATTAGCATGCTTCCACTTGCATATAACCTCAACGTCAAAAGAAGCATCGCTTCTGACGAGAGGGCTTTGTTCCTGAAATATAAAGTAATAATACCTTATGAGCGATAAAGTATATTATAAAGATGTAAGAATAAATTTAATATTAAGTTTTGCTTACCAGTCTGTTTTATGTTTAATTGCGACATCTAGTACCATCATCGCAGACTGTTTACTTAACCGAAATCTCTCGTAGAATTCTCGGTCATTGCATATGTGGAAATGATTTGGACGCATTCTAAACACTTTAGACCGTCTTCCGTTGTGGATATGGTTTAAAATAATTTGCATTTCCTCGTCACTAAAATCGTCGTCCTCAGATAACATGGCGACTCCTTAAACCGCAGTTCAGTACGGTTTAAGTCGAGTCCCGTATAATCTCGGCTTAGCACTTGAACTACGCACTGTAAAACTCAGCTGTAGCTTAACTCTCCGGTTAAGCCCGATTCGAAGTTTAAGCTTATACTGTGAAACCGGACCTAAGAGGGAGCGTACCAAAGCCAAGTCAGTTCAGTAGATGAAGCAAAATACATTTGTTTAATTTTCGTAGAGAGATATATATTTGTATGATTTATAATTTTTTTTTAATCCGAATAAAGAACTTAAGAAAATTCTCTGTAAACTGCAGTTCCTTAGCATACATATAGAGCTTAACATCTTACAGCTCCATACGTAAATACGAGGGCTGATCAATAAAGACTGAGATTGATTTTTTCCTGTAGCTTTCTTGAGAGTTTCCTGTCTCTACCATGAATATTTGAAAAGAGCGGGGTTTCATGTATAATCTCCATAGGCGACAGCACTCTCGTATCGATAGGTTGGTAGTAATGCTGTATATTGTTGACCCTAGTTGAATTTCGCATACCACAAAATGAAGGTGACACAAGATGAGCAATAAAATGTTGTTTTCGTTTAAATCATACAGCCTCTGAAACTTTGGAAAAGCTGAAGCAAGCATACGGTGAAGATGCACTACCTCGTGCAACAGTGTTTAGGTGGTTCAAAGACTTCAAAGTAGAGCGAGTCCTCTGTGCTAAGCAAGGTGGGCCTGGTGCTATGACTGAAGTCAACATCAACACAGCTGTTGTGATTGTTGTTCCCACTCACACTACTGTTACAGCAGCGTACTACACGTCAGTATTGCCTACACCGAGGAAGCACATTGCATGGAAACGTCCAGAACTTATCACAACAAAGTGCGGCTTCACGTCGCAAATCAAGTCCAGGAATTTTTGGCTAAATTCAACATTACCTGTGTGCCGCATCTGCCTTATAGCCCCAATCTTGTCCCCTGTGAATTCTTTGTATTCCCATCACTAAAGGCAAAGCTCCGGGGCATTCGATTTGAGAGCACTGAAGCAGTGCTGAAGAAAAGTGAGGCGATTCTCAAAGACCTGACAAAGAATGGCCTGTACCATGTGTTCGAGGACCGGCAGAGACGCTATAAAAAGTGCATTCAAGTAGGAGAGGACTACTTTGAAAAAGACCATGTCAACATTGAAATGGAGTAATAAATATCTGTGAAAAAAAAATTAATCTCAGTTTTTATTGATCAGCCCTCGTACTTCAGTAATTTGTTATTGTTTGATATATTATTCAACTTCAACAATTAATAAAGAAGTGAGAATTTAAACTATAACTTGTGTAAAGTATGTGAAACTATTCTACAGCCGTACCACCCTTGTTAAGAGAGACTTGCTCTACCAGATATAACTGACGCAGCCGAGGCATCATTTTAAATTAAATCATAAGTAATTAAAAGTCACAAATTATGACACATAAACTTAATTACGAATACATACACACGTCGTCCTCCGTGGTGTAGTGGTTACCATGCTACCCACTAGTTCCGGAGGTCGCGGGTTCAAACTCAGCGGAGGGCGATGGACTTTTTCGGGCGTAAAAATCCCTAGCATGGCTTCCTTCGGAAGGGAAGTAAAGCCGGTGGTCGTAGATTTACGACACGTAAAAGAACCTCAAGCCTGATAAAGAGGCTTCTGAGCAAAATTACCGGTCTTTCACGCCCAATATAGAATGGGACGCTAAGGACCACAGCAGTTAAAGAGCGTCCATATATAAAACTGAATTTTACACTCACATACGAAACGCTACCGCATATTCTCTTTAAGCGATTGTCACAGGTTCGCTTCGTTGGTGGTCTATTTTTCTGAACCTTTGTTTTTTTATCTTATTTAATGACAAATGTCAGAGTTTAACCTTGACTAGCATTCATTATTATTCATTTATTATTCTTTCTATTACTCTCAGAGAGTGAGAGATTATGGACAACAGCAGCCTTCAACCACAGTAACAATCTTGGTCCAAGGCTATACAAGTAATCATAAAAACATACCGAAGTCTGCAACACTATAGCGTTTACAAATTAAAGTCTATGTAACTAATAGCTGTTTTTGTATCAAGTAAGGTTTTAGCTGACAAATAAAGCATTTCGAACGAGGCGTAAACTTGATGTTTAAATTCAACATCTTTAAAGGATGCGACACAAAGATTTACAAGAAAATGTCCCATCCAAAACTACCCTTTACATAGGAAATTTTGCATTTTTTTTTTTTTTTTGTTTCTTAAATGGATCTAACGATTTTCATTAAAATACCTCATGTTTCAGATATTTGCGTACCAAATAAAATGTATATCTCGAATTTTCTGGGAATAGTGGATGAAGTCCTTCACCCTGAATGACTTCTGTATAATGAATAAACCCAAGGGGGAAAAAAAAACGTATATCTCATTGAAGTACAAGATTTATGTGAAATACATTGTTTGTGCCCTTAGCATTCCACCCAAAAATTCCGTACCGAGATTTCACCGGAAATACATGTTTTGAGACCCCATGAATCCAAAAAAAAAAGCATTTTTGGAAACATGTCCGTGTGTGTGTGTCTGTGAACAGCATAACTCAGAAATAACGAACAGTCGGATAAACACCAAACTTGGTATTTAGGTTCAGTAACTTCCAGAGATGCGACACGAAGGTTTTCAAGAAAATCCCCCTACCCCAGATTACCCTTTAGGAACATTTTTCGAAAATTTTAACTTTCTCAAAAATGGCCCAAACTATTTTGATTAAAATATCATATATTTAAGTTATTTTCATGACAAATAAAATGTATATTTTGAATTTTCTGGGAATGTCTCCAAAAGTATTCTTCATTGTGAACGACTTTTGCATAACTGGTAAACCATAAGATATAGACAAAATTTTACTACACAAAAAATTTAGATCGCATTAAAATACACAATTTATGTCATATATATTTTTGTTGTTGAGTGAACCATTTTCGAGATATTGCTTGTTATTCCCTTAAATTTTCCAATACTTATACGTTTTCTCAAATAGGAATTCGTAATTCATTTTTACTTTCTCTACCACGTATAGTAAGTAGGGGAAGTATTGTATTCCACCCAAAAATTTGATACCGAGATTTCAACGGAAATACAAGTTTTGAGACCCCCTGAATCCAAAAAAAGCATTTTTGGAAACATGTCCGTGTGTGTGTCTGTGTGTGTGTGTGTCTGTGAACAGCATAACTCAGGAACGAACAGTCGGATAAACACCAAACTTGGTATTTAGGTTCAGTATCTTCCAGAGATGCGACACGAAGGTTTTCAAGAAAATCCCCCTATTCCAGGTTACCCTTTACATGGAACATTTTTCGAAAATTTTAATTTTCTCAAAAATGGCTCTAACGATTTTGATTAAAATATCATATGTTTAAGATATTTTAAAGACAAGTGAAATGTATATTTCGAATTTTTTGGGAATGTCTCCAAAAGTATTCTTCATTGTGAACGACTTTTGCATAACTGGTTAACCACAAGAGATAGACAAAATTTTACTACACAACAAATGTAGATCGCGTTAAAATACACAATTTATTTCATATATATATATATATTTTTTTTTTTTTGAGTGAAGCATTTACGAGATATTGCTTGTTATTCCCTTAAATTTTCCAACACTTATACTTTTTCTCAAATTCGTTATTCAATTTTTTTGCCCTGTTAATGCAAAGAAAATGGACTACTCCACATAGTAACCAGCTCTTAAAACATTTGACTATCGCTTAAAGCCTACCAATTCCCCTTGCATCGACAAGAAAATTAGCAATAAGATTAACATCTCGATTAACATGAAATAGGTGGAGAATAAGCGTCCGTAAATATAGTTTGCACAAGAGTAGAGAAAGTCATGTGAGTGTAACATATCAGACTTTTATTTAGTGACACGCACCGCCCATTCCAGGGCAGTACGTCTAGAGTCTCGGTATGCTAAAACACTTGTAAATAGACAGTGCAGAATAGTCCTAGGTGAACATGGTGAGAATAGCAGTTAAAGAAACATTTTGTAAGTGTATGTACCACAATAGGCTGTCAAACCTTGATTCCGTCTGACAGATATACATCTGCGCATGCCTTAGGGTCAGAGGAATGCAATGTTTACTCAGTATGTGCACAATTGGACCTGTGAAGAATACTTAAAGGCATTTTGTTTTTAAATTTGTTGACTCGCGAGGTCAAATATATTAGAGGTCAATATCCGTACCTGATGCAACATTTGGTCCGGATTTCAAAGCTGCGATAAGCGGGTTTATTGTTTACAGATAAATGTAGCCAAGTCAACATTTAAGTGTTTGTTCGGCAATTAGAATAATACGGTTAATGTGTTGAGGCCTACATACGTACTTGAGGTAATCAGCTCTTATCTTACTTAAGAGACAATAAACATTCCACGTGAATTAGTAATTGGTTCAACAGTGTACCATGGCTAATAACCTTTTATTTGCAGCCTTACCAAACAGACAAGATGCAATGGTTTTTCAACCAAATTCCTTATTTTTGAGATAACAAAGGGCAAGAACCAAACAATGGATTACGAAATATGTGATGTATTGCATTCACTTGACTTTCTCTGCTCACTCCTCTACGAACTATTCTTACAGGACCTTAATTTTTCTGCCTTCTTCTTGATCAAGATAGACTTTCAATAAACATTTACACATTACATTGTAGTTATAAGAAGGATAAAGTACGTTAAAGCGATAGTCAGATATTCAAAAGGCTATGTAATCAGTAATAACTTCGAAAGTTTTCATCCCTTTTGCAGGACCACGAGAAGAAATGTAACCATTTACCACTTGAAAGAAAACATTTCAAAACTCAAATCAACAACAAAGAATGTCTATGAAAAGGCCAAGTAACAATTTTTATTTGACTAAAATGTGTGTTTTACAAGATCTTGATTTTTACTTTCTCTACTACGTATAGTAAGTAGGGGAAGTATTGTATTCCACCCAAATAATTCGCTACCGAGATTTCACCGGAAATATATGTTTTGAGACCCCCTCAATCCAAAAAAAGCATTTTTGGAAACACGTCCGTGTGTGTGTCTGTGTCTGTGAACAGCTTAACTCAGAAACGAAGTCGGATAAACACCAAACTTGGTATTTAGGTTCAGTATCTTCCAGAGATGCGACACGAAGGTTTTCAAGAAAATCCCCCTACCCCAGAGTACCCTTTACATGGAAGATTTTTCGAAAATTTTAATTTTCTCAAAAATGGCTCTAACGATTTTGATTAAAATATCATATGTTTAAGATATTTTCATGACAAATGAAATGTATATCTCGAATTTTCTGGGAATGTCTCCAAAAGTATTCTTCATTGTGTACGGCTTTTGCATAACTGGTAAACCATAAGAGATAGACAAAATTTTACTGCACAAAAAATGTAGATCGCCTTAAAATACACAATTTATGGTATATACATTTTTTGTTGAGTGAACCATTTTCGAGATATTGCTTATTATTCCCTTAACTTTTCCAATACCTATACTTTTTCTCAAATTGGAATTCATTATTCATTTTTTTTTGTCCTGGTAATGTAAAGAGAATGGAAAACTCGACATAGTAACCATCTCTTAAAATATTTGACTATCGCTTAAAGCTCAGCAATTCCCTTGCATCTACAAGAAAATTAGCAATAAAATTAACATCTCGATATCTCGATTAACATGAAGTAGATGGAGAATAAGCGTTGGTAAAATAGTTTGTACAAGAGTAGAGAAAGTCATGTGAGTGTAACACATCAGATTTTTTAGAACATTTTGGTATCTTTCAACGACCAACGACTATATCATGCCCAGCGAGCAGTTCAGCAATTAACAAAAGAGGCCAGGACCAAGAGAAGGCAATCAGAAAAGCTGAAGCAATCCAGGAATGAAGGTGCAGCTGATTATGAACCTGGAATGTACTGAAGTGTGTCAGAATTTTAACGTTCAAACTTTAAATTCAGTTTTCTCAAAACAACATTTTTGGATACTAATACCTTTTTCTCAGAAAGTATGAGAGGTAGCGAGCTGAAATTTTCAGTACATGTATACAACCATAGCTAAACTTTCTGAACTACAATGATAATTTTATAATACATATTAGTGATATTAAGAAAGCAACAACATTGCAAATTTTCCAAATTTTACTTTTTTGACTTTGAAAACAATTTTTTTCTCAATTTCTAATGCACTGATATACGTAACTAATGTACATACTGAAGATTTTACGGCCGGCGTCATAACTAATAAATGAATTACAACTATCCGGGCTGGTAGGCCGTGGTCTAGAAGACATCGTGGATACCGATGTTTCGCCAAGTACAGCGCTTGGCATCTTCAGGGTGAAGTGATTCAGTGTCTGCGGTGGTCGGAGTCCGGATAGTTGTAATTCATTTATTAGTTATACGTAACTAAATAATTGAGGTTCAGTAGATAGCTGATTATACTAAGAACAAGCGTGCAAAACTGTGATCTTGCATTGCAAGTAGTATCAGAGAAAAGGTACATGAATTCACATGTTTTAAAGAGTTCATTTTATTATTTTTCTGCTGAATGATATAATTTTTACGGACTCAACTACATAAGCTATCAATGCAAACAACCACTTGAAATAAATATAGAATAATTAAAAAAAAATTCAGGAAAAACCATTGAAAACTTTAAAAGTAGTGATAATTTAACACACTTAAAGGTGTAATTTCCATGTGTTCAGACTACCTTGTCCTCTTAAGTTTTGTGCAGGAGTGCAACCTCGTGTAAGCGATTAATTCTAAACACTACTGGGTACTGAAATTAGCTTCAGTGGAACTATCTTCCTGACAATACAAAGTCAGTATTAAAAGTCCTAAAAGTGGATTTGCGTTAATAGCAACATCTAAACTAAAGTAACGTTTCTTATTCCAATGATTAACCTCAATACACCAAACCTAGCACCATTAAACACATTTACGAGGGTCCTACAATAAGTAAACTGCCCTATTTTATAAAAAAAACATTACACACAATTGATCATGTTGAATTAATTTTATTTATATTATACAATCCTTCTGTTACTTTTCTACACAGTCAACATGTTTTTCCAAGCATTTTTGAGGACGTGACACAAGTTTTTCCAAGCCAGTGTTGTACCAGGTCGGGTCCTGTGCTCGCAACCAGCTGTTCACTGATTTGACTTCATCATCAGTGTTAAAAGTGCTTACCTTTGAGTTGGAGGAACATGTGAAAATCACTTGGGGCAAGCTCCGGTGAGTACGGAGGATACGAGAAAACTTCCAAGTTGAATCTTGACCCAGGCGAAGCTCAGAAGATTCAACTGGGAAGTTTTCTCGCATCCTCCATATTCACCAGATCTCTTCCCAAGTGATTTTCACATGTTCCTCTAACTCAAAGGTCATCATAGAGGTAAGCACATTAACACCGTGACTAAAATGAATCAGAAGTGAACAGCTGGTTACGAACACAGGACCCGACTTCCCAATTGAATCTTCTGAACTCCGCCTGGGTCAAGATTCAACTTGGAAGTTTTCTCGTATCCTCCGTATTCACCGGAGCTTGCCCCAAGTGATTTTCACATGTTCCTCCAACTCAAAGGTAAGCACTTTTAACAACGATGATGAAGTCAAATCAGTGAACAGCTGGTTGCGAGCACAGGACCCGACCTGGTACAACACTGTTTTGGAAAAACTTGTGTCACGTCCTCAAAAATGCTTGCAAAAACATGTTGACTGTGTAAAAAAGTAACAGAACGTTTCTACAATATAAATAAAATTAATTCAACCTTATGTGTAATGTTTTTTATAAAATGGGGAAACCTACTTATTGGACGCCCCTCGTATTACAGCTAAAATAGTATCTTCATTTTAGCTTTCTTATGATACACGTCCTGAGAACTCCGAACTATCTCATGCTCATAATTAATATTTATACGAAGCAGCAGCCCAGGATCAACCCGATATTATCAATTGATGTAGCAGCTAAATTCAGAAGACACGCCCTCGTAAACTGCCGGACTCAAACACCAATTCCACTATAAATAATTAGAGTCGAGCAAAATTATGATGTCCTTATCCTTCGACTATACAGCTGCATCATTAATCATAAACATAATGAACTGCGACGAGAAGGATAATGACTCAGTATTTTGACGGCCATTCTACTTCCCAAACCAACAGACTGTTTCGTTGCGACTGTTCCATTTATTGGAACCAGTGGAGAAGTGTGGCAATCTGATTGTTACACTCACATGACTTTCTCTACTCCTGTACAAACTATTTTTACAAACGCTTATTCTCCATATGCTTCATGTTAATCGAGATGTTAATCTTATTGCTAATTTTCTTGTAGATGCAAGGGGAATATGGTAGGTTTTAAGCGATAGTCAAATATTTTAAGAGCTGGTTGCTATGTGGCGCATTCCATTCTGTTTGCATTACCAGGACAAAAAAAATGAATAACGAATTCCTATTTGAGAAAAAGTATAAGTATTGGAAAATTAAGGGTATAACAAGCAATATCTCGAAAATGGTTCACTCAACAAAAAAATGTAACGCGATCTACATTTTTTGTGTAGTAAAATTTTGTCTATCTCTTATGGTTTACCAGTTATGAAAAGTCCTTCACAATGAAGAATACTTTTGGAGACATTCCCAGAAAATTCAAGATACACATTTTGTTTGTCATGAAAATATCTTAAACACATGATATTTTAATCAAAATCGTTAGAGCCGTTTTTGAGAAAATTAAAATTTTCGAAAAATGTTCCATGTAAAGGGTAATCTGGGGTGGGGGGATGTTCTTGAAAACCTTCTTGTCGCATCTCTGGAAGATACTGAACCTAAATACCAAGTTTGGTGTTTATCTGACTGTTCGTTTCTGAGTTATGGTGTTCACAGACACACACACACACAAACATGTTTCCAAAAAACATTTATGGATTCAGGGGGTCTCAAAACATATATTTCCGGTGAAATCTCGGTATCGAATTTTTGGGTTGAATACAATACTTCCCCTATGTACTATACGTAGTAGAGAAAGTAAAAATCATCTACTGCAAGTTAGTTGATAGAGAAAGTTTAAACTGTTCAGCACAAGGAAGTTGTGATAAGCAACCGGGTGCACATTTTCCCCCTCTTAAAAAGGCATTCCTTAATAGTAAACGTAATATAGCAGATAGAAAAGGAACTTTCTCATGTTTGAAGTGTGTAATCATTGCTTAGCATTCCTTGATTACACTTCTGAATTACTTACAGCCATAACAGAAGGTGGTTTATAAAATTCAAGTAGCCAGATTATTAGAGAGAAAATTAGCATTTTTACTTTCCCTACTGCTTAGATAGAGAACGACATAAGTAGAGAACGCATTGCATTCTACCCAAAAATTCAATATTGATATTTCATCGGATAAACATGTTTTAAGGTCCCCGAATAAAATAAAAAAACCTTTAAAAAGGTCCGTATGCGTGTCTGTGAAAAGCATCACTCAAAAACTAAATGTTGGTTAAATAGCAAACTTCATCGTTTGTATATCGATAATATGAAGTATTATTGTGAAAGCCAATGTGAAATTAACCGACATTTCTTGCTGGTAATATTTTGCTTAAAACAGGGAATTTCTGTGCACGGCAAGAGTGAAAACAAACAATGCATAATGAAAAATTAAACCGTAGATGATTGAAAGCGCTACTAGAGATCAACAGCGTTTATGACTATAGTATAAAGTACCTCCTTATAAAGCTTAAGTTTGGTGTTTGATGATTTTACGTTGTTTAGTAATTGTTTGGCAGCCATAAATAGTGAACTCTCTCAGGGAATTTGTAAACTTGGATAAAACTGGTCATCGTTATGTGATACAATACTTTCTTTTGAAAGGTCTTAGTCCAACTAATATTAAAGCTGAGCTAGATTCTAATCTGGGGGAGTCTGCTCCTTCGTTTACAACAGTAAAATATTGGGTGGCAGAGTTTAAGCGAGGCAGTACGAGCTGCCAGGATGAACATTGCAGTGGTCGACCAAATGAGCTGACGAAATTGTGAGGAAAATCCACAAAATGGTATTGGATGACCGTTGACTGTGCCAGCTAGCAGACAGACATCGTAACCATTTCAGAAAGTGCTGCACATCGCATACTAACTGAAAATTTCGACCTGAGAAAGCTGTGCGCAAGATGGGTGCCGCGTTTACTCACAATGGAACAAAGCAGCTTCGTGAGGATGTTACAGTCGAGTGTTTGGTGATGTTTTGCTGGGTTTTTGTGTCGATTCATAACCATGAATGAAACATGTACATACTTCACATCTGAGACGAAGGAACAGTCAAAACAGTGGACTGAAAGGGGAGAATCGGCTCCAAAGAAGGCGAACACAGTTCTATCTGCAGGCAAGGTCATGGCGTCAGTTGTTTGGGGTGCGCGTGGGATAATTTTCATTGATTATCTTCAAAAACGAAAATCAATCAATGGTGAGTATTATGTAAACTTATTGCAGCGTTTGAATGTGAAATAAAGCAAAAATTGCCGCATTTAGCGAAAAAGAAGACTGCACCAGTTCACACATCCATTATCGCCATGGCCAAAATCAATGAGTTAAAGTTCGAATTGCTTCCACATGTACCCTATTCGCCAGACTTAGTTTCATCTGATTACCTTCTGTTTCCAAAGTTGAAGAAATGACTTGGTGGTAAAAGATTTGTCAACAATGAAGTGGTGAAGTTTACAGTTGATGGCTATTTTGCAGAACTCGACGGATCTCACTATAAACAGGGTATTGAAGCTATTGAACATCGCTGGGAAAAGTGTATCGAGCTGAAAGGCGACTAGTAGAGAAATAAAGATGTTTTTTCCCAAAATGTTTGTGTTTTCTTTGTTAGGTCAGGTACTTCTGGGACAGCCTCGTACATTGGAGTGTGCTAAACAAGTTCAAAGCTAATTTTGATGTGAGTATGATGTGCGTAATGCATCTAAATTACATACCATAATGTTGAAGTATCCAACAATTAAAGAAACAGCTGTGATAAGAAAACAATGCAGGAGATCGCAGGCGAAATGCGGTACGAGGAGCAGCTACCTCTGAAGGCTACGAAAAGTAAAAGATGACTGTCAATAGAGATATACGAGGTATTTTTAATCCTTTATAGCCTGGTGTATCATATATTCGTTACAATTTTTATTTTTCGTTTTAAGATTTTTATCACGCTTTTTTTGTTTTATATTGTAACATATTAATATTTTTGCAATAAAACTGTAGCATTTTTAATACCAAGGAGCAAAATCCATGCAATTATAGTCAAATGTAACCCAAGCTGAATATTACATCCATTATTTTAATTGGACTCTCCCACAAAATTCATGCAACTGCTTTCAAATGTAACCCCGTCAGCATCCAAGCTTGCCATTACACCGGTTATTTTACTTGGGTCCTCCCCATCCTATACTACAGGCATATCTGACTACAGTCGCTGGGAGTCGGAACTTGCGACGTCTGGCTTTGATTGGATGGCCAGTCCATTTCGTATCATACTAACGATCACAACTATTCCAGTGGTTTAAGTTGTGCCGGTGAAGGGATATAAAACCCGGTTTGGGCTTATAGGAAGAGCGGCATATGTAGCAAAATAATTTCGGCAATAGAGAGCTAAAGTACCGATTTATGACTTTCTCTACTACGTAGAGTAAGTAAGGGAAGTATTGTATTCCACCTAAAAATACGATACCGAGATTTCACCGGAAATATATGTTTTGTGACCCCCTGAATCCAAAAAAAGCATTTTGGAAAAATGTCCGTGTGTGTGTCTGTTTGTGTGCCTGTGAACAGCATAACTCAGAAACGAACAGTCGAATAAACACCAAACTTGGTATTTAGGTTGAATATCTTCCAGAGATGCGACACGAAGGTTTTCAAGAAAATCCCTCCACCCCAGATTACCCTTTACATGGAACATTTTTCGAAAATTTTAATTTTCTCAAAAATAGCTCTAACGATTTTGTTTAAAATATTATATGTTTAAGATATTTTCATGACAAATAAAATGTATGTCTGAATTTTCTGGGAATGTCTCCAAAAGTATTCTTCATTCTGAACGACTTTTGCATAACTGGTAAACCATAAAAAATAGACAAAATTTTACTACACAAAAAATATAGATCGCGTTAAAATACACAATTTATAACGTATACATTTTTTTATTGAGTGAACCATTTTCGAGATATTGTTTGTTATTCCCTTAAATTTTCCAATACTTACACTTTTTCTCAAATTCGTTATTCATTTTTTTTGTCCTGATAATGCAAAGAGAATGCAATGCTCCACATAGCAATCAGCTCTTAAAATATTTTGACTATCGCTTAAAGCGTACCAATTCCCGTTGTATCTACAAGAAACTTACCAATAAGATTAACATCTCGATATCTCGATTAACATGAAGCATATGGAGAATAAGCGTTTGTAAAAATAGTTTGTACAAGAGTAGAGAAAGTCATGTGATTGTAACACATCAGATTTTTTAAACAACATTCTTACGCATAATCAAGTTACAAATGATAAAGGACGTACTTACCTGGTAATCTAAAGCTTGTAACAAGTGTGAATGAAATATGTAAGTTAAACGTATTTGCGCGATAACGGTCGGAAACTAAATGTCTAAGTAATTACACTGATTAACACGTATAGTCTCACACCATCACTGTTATGTGGGAAAATGTGTAAATATACATTTTTAATTTGTAATGATGAAAGTAATATTCTGCAATTAAATTTAATTTCAGTGTAATCATTCAAACTCCTACGTACCGCACAACCTGACACGCCAAACCCATGTTCGACCGCAACCTTTAATGACTAGCCATGGAATGTATTAATATATCATTCAATTAATTCAAAACTCATTAATCGCTGAATATCCATTGATACACTGAAGGAGAAAAAGAAGATGTCACCATCTTCAACTAGGTAGCAAAGAACCGCTGCACATTCCTGATCTGAAATTAAAAATCTGGTGTGTTACACTCACATGACTTTCTCTACTCTTGTACAAACTATTTTTACAAACGCTTATTCTCCATATGCTTCATGTTAATCGAGATGTTAATCTTATTGCTAATTTTCTTGTAGACGCAAGGGGAATTGGTAGGCTTTAAGCGATAGTCAAATGTTTTAAGAGCTGGTTGCTATGTGGAGTATACCATTCTCTTTGCATGTCCAGGACATCAAAAAATGAACAGCGAATTCCCATTTGAGAAAATAAGTATTGAAAAATTTAAGGGAATAACAAGCAATATCTCGAAAATGGTTCACTCAACAAAAAAATGTATATGACATAAATTATGTATTTTAAAGCGATCTACATTTTTTGTGTAGTAAAATTGTGTCTATCTCTTATGGTTTACCAGTTATGCAAAAGTCGTTCACAAAACATATATTTCCGGTGAAATCTCGGTATCGAATTTTTGGGTGGAATACAATACTTCCCCTAGTTACTATACGTAGTAGAGTAAGTAAAAATCACTCAATCTCCCCCCCCCCCCCGTACCAAAAGTCGCCACTCTGATGTTACAACGGATTGAACTCCATCACCGTTATGAGTTGTGCGGAGTCCACTAGGGGAGGTGCAGTGTTCTAAGAAATCTCTCGTCTTTCAATGTTGTACACACCAACTCTCAAAATGCTCACCTCCGTGGTGTGGGGGTTAGGTTGAGTTGCCTGAAGAAGCGTTTTTCCATAGTTTTCCCTTATCCTGAAGATTCGAATATCGGGTATCTTATCTTAGTTTCCTTAAAAGAGGGGCTGGGCACCGATCCAAACGGAAAATTGTACTCAGGGCGTCAAAGAAAATCTTCGGCGGATTTTGTATCGTTTTCTGGGACCTTCAC
This sequence comes from Deroplatys truncata, assembly GCA_030765065.1. Classification (NCBI taxonomy): domain Eukaryota; kingdom Metazoa; phylum Arthropoda; class Insecta; order Mantodea; family Mantidae; genus Deroplatys; species Deroplatys truncata. Next base: position 296,995,295 of record CM060975.1, on the reverse strand, counting down.
CTTACCTATCGCAGAGCGTGGTGGCTTGATAACACAGCAATAAGTGTAAAAAGAGGGGAGGTTGATGCCTTTGCTTCTTCTGGTGTTATTGAAACCAAAACATGTTTACTGTCTCAGAACCAGTCATGCCGTATACTAGCGAAATTACTCGTGGTCGATCCTGAGTATGTTGGAGGCTGGTCGCACTGTTACAGCAATTGCAACGGCAGTGCATAAAAGTGTTTTATAGTAAATTACTGGATAAAAATATTCCAGGAAAGTGGGAAAGACGGTCTACATACTCGTCAGAAAGTGGGCACTCCCCGTAAAACATCCGCAGATGATGATGCTCGTTTACTAAATGCAAATTACTCTTTTGTTATAAGTGACTGATCGTGCTTAGAAACTAGAAATATATGTGTATATGGTTTACCAAATATGACATACATATTATGGCAATAAAATGGGTTATATTTTTGTCTATAATCCTGTTGTATTCCTATGATCAGCAATACGTTAGTAAAGGTATATTCACCAATTATAGTTTGAACTAGAGGGAAAACGTGTTGCTTTATTTATTTACTATTTAGTTATGTTTGCTTCTATGCAGCAACAAGCATTGACACCACTGTGAGAATACAGTTCTGTTTATTTTTACTTTCTAAACTATGGATACCGAGATTTCATCGAAAATACATGTTTTGAGACCCCCTGAATCCAAAAAAAAATCATTTCTGGAAACATGTCCGTGTGTGTCTCTTTGTGTCTGTGAACAGCATAACTCAGAAACGAATAGTCGGATAAACACCAAACTTGGTATTTAGGTTCAGTATCTTCCAGAGATGCGACACGAAGGTTTTCAAGAAAATCCCCCCACCCCAGATTACCCTTTACATGGAACATTTTTCGAAAAATTTATTTTTCTCAAAAATGGCTCTAAAGATTTTGATTAAAATATCATATTTTATGTCATATACATTTTTTTTTGTTGAGTGAACCATTTTCGAGTTATTGCTTGTTATTCCCTTAAATTTTTCAATACTTATTTTCTCAAATGGGAATTCGTTATTCTTTTTTTTTTTTTGTCTTGGATATGCAAAGAGTATTAATCTGTGGCAAAGGTAATGGTGCTGCACCTAGCAACCAGCTATTAAGAGATATGTATGTGCTTAAAGGCTACTGTATTTCTATATTGCCCTTGTAAATATACATTCCCCTTACATCTACAACAAAATTAGCAATAAGATAGAGTCTGCAAATGTTTATCTCGATTAACATGAAGTAGGTGGAGAATAAGCGTTTGTAAAAATAGTTTGTACAAGAGTAGAGAAAGTCATGTGAGTGTAACACATCAGATTTTTGTTTTAAAGTGCTGCCTTGCAATGTATTTGATGAATACTATTCAAGCTTTAATTTGAACCCCCTGAAAATCTTCTCACACTACACATTCTACATTTCGCTAACCTGGACGCTCATCAAGTTTTCCTCTTAGCTTTTAACTCTTTCAAAGGCGTGTCCTGCACTAGCCGATAAGGTATGGTCTACCTATCGCGATAAGAGGTATGTATGACAAACTGAATGCACTCACTCTATCTCTTTCTCTTTTAGCTAATAAGATCGAGAGCGTAAACATATATTTCGTTTCTATGCCATTTTGTAACCTTCGTTGTGGTTATTAGTGTAACTATTTAGCAGAAGGAGTGGCGCACCCTTGCACCGTGGCCTAAAGCAACCAATGGAATGGCCATGGCTTCGCAAGGTGACGCACAACGATAAATAATGTGACATAGACGCGAGGTGCCCCATGAGGGGCGTCACCGGGAGGAAGGATGGGACAAAAGAAGATACTGGGCGACGTATCCAGGAGCGACGGTACAGCAATGATAAGGTCCCTAAGTTTTCAGAAGTAGACATCCCTGCAGATGACAGGCAGACCGGGGATTCCGTCCCTCAAGGGGGTTCGGTTACCTCGGCAGCCAGCCGAAAGCCGAGAGACGGAATGAGTTCACAGAGTATCCTTTTCCCCGCCACGCTGCACCGAAACACCATCGTCGACACTTTCGACCCTGAAAGAGACCAACGGGATAAAGGATTAATGAAATTATGAATGGAACGAAATGGAGGGACATTAAATTCGGGGGCTGAAAAAAAACACTCAAGCATTCAACACGACCCGGGAAACCCCATGAGAGTGGGCAGTCGCGGGGTATCGAACTCGGGACTTCACGAATGGGCCACAGAGCTGCCGCCTCACCCATCCTGCTCGGTAACGTCAGGTAACTTTAATATTCACAGGGTTCATTTGAGCAACATTTCATCCATTCATCGTCCTATGTCACCTACGTGCTTAAAGGACATTAAATTAAAAAATAGTTTCATCATATGACGTCAGTAGTAAATGCTCTACGGCAGCGGTTCCCAAAATGTGGGTCGCGACCCTCAAGGGGGTCGCGGTAGTCTAAGTGGGGGGTCGCAGTGGACATTTGGAAGTATTAATAAATAATTTTTATTGTTAATTATTATAACAATGGGGAAAATGGAATTTAGTCCCATATTACATTTAAACAGAATAATGTTTTGTATTTAAGAAGCATGTTAATACTACAATTTCAGAGTAAATGCACATGTACAATTTTATGTAAACCATTAATTATTACACTGTACATCAAGGTAATTAGTGATAAGTGTGAGCCTGTTTGCTATTAATTAATCGTTCAATGTCCGACTGTATATTAGTTGCACACACTACCTATTCCTAGATTTAGTCTTGATGTTCATCATTGACGAAAATCCAATTTCACAGAGATATGAGGTGCAGAATGGAATAAGCACGTTTAGTGTGACAGACACCAGGGTATTCTCTTCTTCTTGCTAGCCAGAGCTGATACACTTCTTCCTTCTGGAAAGTCAGTTTTAAACTTTGGTCTGAAGAAAGCTCAATTCATTTATCCTTTAACTTCGAGCGAAAACTTGCAAATTAATGATTACGCAGCGAAGTGAATGGAGGGGTCGCCAATAATTTCATTATCGAAAAGGGGATCGTTTGTGCAAGAAGTTTGGGAATCGCTCTACAGTGGTTTCATTTTATTCATACCCAAACGGATCACTCTGGATTATTATTATTGTTGCTGTTAGCTATTATGTATGTAACCTATACACATCCACGTTGTGGTGAGGTAATTCCGTGTTTTTCGCCATCTGAAGCAAGCCACGTTTATCTTGAGGCTATGGGAGAGACCTTGATGAACCGCTGTACCTAGCAGTGTTTACAGGTTTCAATAAACATGTATCTACAAGGAGGACCACAATGTTGTTGTTGTTTACGACGGAAGGCGAAACCACCGAATGGCTCCAGTAATGTCATGGTATTGCTGGCTTACATCTCAGGTGTGGCTTTTCCCGTAAAATATATCCACATCCACATAGCCTATTTTCCACGGTATCAATACACCTGGAAGGATGGACAACAGAACAATTACACTAGTCTGCATTTTCAAACTTTTTACTTTCTCTACTACGTATACTAAGTAGGGGAAGTATTAGATTCCACCCAAAAATTCGATACCGAGATTTCACCGGAAATACATGTTTTGAGACCCCCTGAATCCAAAAAAAGCATTATTTGGAAACATGTCTGTGTGTGTCTGTGTGTCTGTGAACAGCATAACTCAGAAACGAACAGTCGGATAAACACCAAACTTGGTATTTAGGTTCAGTATCTTCCAGAGATGCGACACGAAGGTTTTCAAGAAAATCCCCCCACCCCAGATTACCCTTTAGATGGAACATTTTTCAAAAATTTTAATTTTCTCAAAAATGGCTCCAACGATTTTGATTAAAACGTCATATGTTTAAGATATTTTCATGACAAATAAAATGTATATCTTGAATTTACTGGGAATGTCCCCAAAAGTATTCTTCATTGTGAACGACTTTTGCATAACTGGTAAACCATAAGAGATAGACAAACTTTTACTACACAAAAAATGTAGATCGCGTTAAAATACACAATTTATGTCATATACATTTTTTGTTGTTGAGTGAACCATTTTCGAGATATTGCTTGTTATTCCCTTAAATTTTACAATACTTATTTTCTCAAATGGGAATTCGTTATTCATTTTTTTGTCTTCGATATGCAAACAGCATTAATCTGTGGGAAAGGGTATGGTGCTGCACCTAGCAACCAGCTATTAAGAGATATGTATGTGCTTAAAGGCTACTGTATTTCCAAATTCCCCTTGTAAATATATATTCCCCTTACATCTACAAGAAACTTAGCAATAAGATAAAGTTTGCAAATGTTTATCTCGATTAACATGAAGCATATGGAGAATAAGCGTTTGTAAAAATAGTTTGTACAAGAGTAGAAAAAGTCATGTGAGTGTAAGACATCAGATTTTTTTCTTTACCTTGCCAACTTCCATATTTGATATCACTGCATACCGATCATATTACAGTTCAGTAAGGGGTTGCTGATGCTTTATCGAATAAAATTTCATCCTTGCAAGCATATTATAAGATAAACCACCTTGACTGATCGATTTCTGAGGCATTCCTAAACGCTCATGGTCAATATGAAATAAGCAGAGTATGAATGGAATAGTCCATAAAACATTTTAAAAGTGACTTTTTCTGCTTCCATTAAATTTTGTCAAAAATTCAGTGTAGAGTTTGAAATTTTAAAATATTTAGGTATTTTAAGCTTCCAGCATTAACATCCCTCTATGACAAATGGGACTCGTATTTTGTGAAGTATTTAAACACCTAGATGAGGGCCCCCATTCCAGTTTTAGAAGCCCTTCTTTACAGCAGTGTTTACAACGTCTACTGAAAGAATCCCAGCTGCGCCACATCAGAATCTTGCATCTCTACATTCCAAGTTATTTATTTGCAGATACCAGGAAGCCTCCCTAAAATTAAAACATACGATATCTGTCAAGACCCACTCGCGGACTGCCAAGGTTACGATGTAAATGATGCTTACAACGATGGACGGGCTCCATGACCTTCAAAACAGATGTGCTGTAGTGGCACAAGTCAACATCACTATTTTAGGCAAGCTTCACGCCTTTTCGGATCACTTTGTTTACACCTGAACACTAAGGATTATGAGAAGGGAATACACGCAGTATCGGCTTTTACTTGGAGAACATTTTTCTGAGACTGGCTTCTGAGATCCACATTCTAGCACTGTTGTTTTCAGTAACTACTTGTTCACAACAACCGAGAACGGTAACTAGAACGAGAACAACAAAGCTGAAATACATGTACGAAGGCAGATTGATAAGTAAGTGACTTTTTAAATAAAAAACAATTTTTTTTCCAAAAAAATCAATTTTATTTCTCATCACAGTCTCCTTCCAATTCAATACACGTTGTTCAACGTTTCTCCAGCAAGCGAATTTTTCAGGTTTGCGAAGAGGAAGAAGTTGCTCGGAGCTGGAGAATACGGTGGATGAGGTAGCAGTTCGTGGTCCAATTCCATAAGTTTTGCGGCGGCAATGGCTGACTTGTGTGCGGGCGCATTGTCCTGGTGTAAGAGAACCTTTTTCTTCACCAAATGGGGTCGTTTCTTTAACAATGCCTTGTGAAACTGATCCAGCATTGCGCATAATATGAACCCGTGATCGTTTTATCATTTTCCAGGTAGTGAGTCCCAAAAGACAGCTGCCATGATCTTTCCTGCCGACGGAATGCTTTTCGCTTTTTTTGGAGCAGGTTCGCCAAAGAAAATCCACTGCTTTGACTGCTGTTTGGTTTCAGGTTGATAGAAATGGATTCAAGTTTCATCAATCGTGATATAACGCCACAAAAACTCATTTGGGTTGCGGTGGAACATGTTCAAACATCCCTGTGAACTGGTCACACGATTCTGCTTGTTCTCAACTGTGAGCAGTCCCGGCTGACAGCTTTCTCATACCCAAAAATTCATGCAGAATGTTATACACCCGTTCACTCGAGATGTTCACGGTCTTGGCTATCTCACGGGTTTTCACTCGGCGATCTTCGAACACAATATCGTGAACTTTGTTTACCATTTCTTCTGTTGTGACCTCAACCGGCTGTCCTGTACGGACGGCCACATCGAAATCCCGTGAACCATGCCATGTGATGGAGCAGAGTCCCCATTACACTTTTTCAGTTTTCTTCCGTTTTCTTCACCGTCTCACTACGCAAAAATAGTGCTTTATCAGAACACGAAATTCACTTTTCTCCATTTTCTACAAAGCAACACTCATCTGCTTGTTTTAGACGCTCTCAGCAATGTTCTAAGAAGCAAATGACGACGAATTTCTGCGATTATACCCAGAATAGATGTAACACTTGGGTGCAAACAAGAAACCTGTGTTTAGAACGATATTTCTCGTCAAAGTCATGGACTTATCAATCCCCACTCGTATTTTGATGGGAGCGTTTACAATTAACGGGAAGCTTTCCCGGGACCAGGGAACGGGAAAGGATGCTTGGTTAAGTTTTAACTGTCTCGTTCTCAGGCACCGCAAGTTAGATCCACATTCTGTATTCACTGTAGGGTTTATTCTAAGTGACATGAAACAGCCGCTAGCGCTCTGTTTAGTCGCAAGCTGGAAACATGTAACTGCATATGTGCATCCTCATCTCAGATCCCAACATCTGCAGATCCTTTGAGCGTAGGTTCTTCTAGTGAAAGGCTCATCTGTAGTTTGTTTACATGCAGGAGGCTTGGTACGACTAGAGGAATCGGAAATTTAATGAATCTGCATATACAGAATGTTTCAGAAATACTTTTACAAACTTTGGGTATGGGTTCCTTACACCACAAGAAGGAAAAAACTTCATATGAGCATATGTCCCATAATCCTTTGTTTTCTCGTTAGGAGGTGTTCAACACAGTGGTACACTTATAACACACAAAACTCATAATAAATGCTCGAAATGTCCTCCTCTTGCTTCTATGCATGCCTGTACTCGTCGAATCATCGAATGTCGCACCCTGTCAAAAACTCCGGGATGGTGTCGAATGGTTTCGCAGGCTTCCATGGCACGTCGATGAAGCGTTTCTGCATCCGGGATGACTGCTCCACAAACCAATGATTTAAGATGCCTCCAGAGGTAAAAATCCACAGGATTGAGGTCGGGAGAACGTGCAGGCCATGAAACTGGTCCTCCTCTGCCTATCCGTCGGTCATGGTAGATACCAGTCAGTGCGTCTCGAACAATGCGACTAAAATGTGCCGGAGACAGGCATTTATCACATTTATCAGCAAGGCGACGGTAAACAGCGACAAAGGTTGGATGACTCGGTTGTCTTCGGTCTGGAAACTCCATCTGATAGAGCCGTGCAGCCTCGCGTCCATTACCATTCGCGCGACCATACATAAAAATCATGTCTGCCTGTTCACGAAATGAATATCCAGCCATGGTGGAACGAAACACGTGCAGTTAACTCACTACATGTATACAATTGAAACGTTGAAGACAAATGACAAACGTAAACAAGTCGCCATAGCAACACTTCGCCTCTACAGTATGTAGTACAATGGGTCAACGCCTTCTATGAATGCATAGAGAAATGTTTTGAGGTTGGACCCCGGAGGCCGTTGAACTTACACTTTCATTGTGACAGGAATAACGCGAAAACCAAGGATTATGGGACATATGTTTATATGAACTTTTTTCCTTCTTTTGGTGTGAGGAACCCATACCCGAAGTTTGTAAAAGTATTTCTGAAACACCCGGTAGATAATGTTTACTCTACCGAAATTTTGACGTTGGTTAACCAGCATTATATTGGCTGAATTGGAAGTAGGTGGAAAAATATCATTGATCAGTTAAAAACATATGAAACCGCAATGCGCAAAATCGACTTTCCACCTTGTGATCGATTTGATCATCGATATGCATCCCCATTCTCATTACCGGACTATTGTGAACCAAAATCTTGTATGCCGTTCTTATTTCCGTATTGGGTACCATTCTCGGGCTGTTGTCAACCAGCCTCAATCCTTAAGGGGGAAAGTGGGTAAAATGTCCACATTCTACAATATTTGAGCTAGAAGCTTCATCTTTCTGCATACAAATTTTACATAGCACACAATAATGATATTAAAGTTTCATCTTGCTGGAACTTATAATTTTTTAGTTACTAATGTCCTATAAACTTTGACCAAAATACCTTTATAAAATCTTGCAGTTTCATTCACTTGTGTATAAAACCTTTAAGTATTCAGGTTTTTAATATTTGACTCCTGAGATCAACAAAACAATGGATGTATTAAACATTCAAATTAACTTTTTGAGAACTATATCGGAATAAATTTTTTATTTTAATACATTAAAGTTCCGATATTTAGTTTTACTAATCCCCTTTTGTAGAACAACCAGAGAAATTAAAAGTTCATTGTGTGCAATTTTCTTCAAAAATAGAAATATGGAAAACGTATTTAACATTACGTAATTTCTTAAGGTTCCAAGTACTTTGGGCCTTCAAAACTCCAGATAGAGCTGAAAGCTTCTACAAAACAGTTTGTACAAATTTGTTAAAAATCACAAGGAAATCTTACGGGTAAAGGCTCACGCGATCCTCTCTACTCACTCCAAATTCACATGTATGGTTTACATATTATAAGCACTAATCAAATTAAAATATATTCCATACACGTTAAGTTATTAACTTATTAACAATAAATGCCTGGATATTATATCAGATTCAGCATTACATGCAACATGCCGAAACAGCATTTAACTATTTATAGGGCAAGTCAAGTTTTACTTTCTTTATTACAGTAAGTAGAAGTATTGCATTCCACCCAAAACTTCGAAATCCAGATTTCATCGGAAATACATGTTTTGAGGCCCCTGAATCCAAAAGAAGCATTATTAGAAAAAGGTCCGTGTGTCTATGTCTGTGAACAGCATAACTCAAAAACGAAAAGTCGGATAAATGCCACACTTGGTATTTAGATTCAGTGTCCTCCAAAGATGCGACACGAGTATTTTCAAGAAAATCTGCTTCAAACTACCCCTTACACAGAACATTTTTCTAATTTTTTTATGTTCTAAAAAAATAGCTCTAGCCATTTAGATTAAAATACCACATATTAAAGATATTTACATAACAAATAAATCGTACGTAATCTTGAATTTTCTGGGAACAGCCTGTAAAGTCCTCTTCATTAGGAAGGAATTTTGCATAACTTTGTACAACTAGTAAACTTTGAGCGATAGAAGAAAACGCATTACACAATAGTAGACTTACCAACACCTTCAAATATTATATCTTGATAAAATTTTGGTTCTCTACTAGGTTTATGTTTAATCATTCAAATAATTACAGGATTACTTTTAGCTATACATTATTCAGCCCACATTGATTTAGCCTTTTCTAGAGTAATTCATATTTGTCGAGACGTAAATTATGGATGAATTTTACGAATTGTAGATCTCTTTAAAATACACAATTTATTTCAAATAACTTTTTTTGTAGCATCAGCCATTTCCTGCCAATATTCGGTTGTTTCTCGCGATTCCACGGAAACAGTATGGAATTTTAAGGCCAGCATACAGCGTCAGTTCATAAACAACTGACTATCGCTGTTCCCTTTTAATGTATAACGAAATGTGTAATGTAGTTATTTCTGTAAAAGTTTATTTGAATTAAAATGTAGTATACAGGAAAATAAGCTTTAGTAAGAACAGATTATAAACGACAGAGGATAGAGAAACTCATTGAGAGAGTAGGTTCTGCGTAGCTAAATATAAAATTATAACCACAGGGAAAATAAATATTAATAAGAGTAGGAATAGTATTATTAAATAAGACGGGGAAACGCGTATTACTATAAAGGTGAACGGGCTGAAAAGACAGTGCCAGCAGCAGGCAGGAAACGGAGTTGGTTTTCGCCTTTCAATTGAAGCCAAGTCAAAGCAAAAAACGCTTTGTTAGTGTACCGTTAGGTCGCCTGAAAATCAGAACAGAAAGGGTCAGTGTAGTGGGGAGATAGGACATTTTAAATAAAGAAACAGCAGATTTTAGAAAAATACACGTGTTCGTGTATTTCCTTGGAGGTTGTTCTGAAAACAAATGTGTCGGTGGATAGGGGCGATGGTGTGAAACATACCAGTAAAGAAATGCGTGTGTGTGGCGAGGTAATATTAGGAGTCGTATTAACCACCGACGTTAGATCCAAGATCCATGCGAATTCCTAGCATCGAACACGGGGCCATTCTTGAAATCCCGTGCCGCCAAATCGGCGCACAGGCACCTCCCATGGTACCACGCATCATGTAAATTTAACACAAGATCTTTTAAATCTCTTATAGTTTACCAGTTATAAAAATCATGCAGAATTATTCCTTCCGATTGAAGAAGATTTTACAGGCTATTCCCAGAAAATTCCAGACATACATTCTATTTGTCATGTAAATATCTAAAATGTTTGGTATTTTTATCAACATCTTTAGAGCCATTTTAAGAAAATTAAATGTGATAAACAAGTTTTCATACGGTTGTTTCGGTGGGTGGGGTTGGATTCGCTTGCATGCTTAAAAGTAAGCCCGACTCAAGTTTGACCTTTTGGTGGAATGCAATACTTCCTCTACCTACTTTAGGTAATCAGTAGAGACAGTAAAAATAATATACGTTCATACTTTAAGTAAATTCATACCCCATGTGTTACTTTCCTTGAATCATTAAAGTTTTAAAGGCTTTAGCCACCAAAATAACGACAAGGTCACGTATTTTTCCTCAAGGTTACCCTTCACATTTAATTTTCCTTGTGTTTCGGACAAACTAAAATGAATAGTTCATTTATGTTTATTCATTAATTGCTAACACAGAACTGGTTCTCACGGCAGGTGGATGATGCAATCCGCCTATGCCATACTGTAAGGCAAAGAAAGACAAAAGACTTGAAGAAGTGACAACACACGAGGAAAAAACTGGTTTCCAAGTAAAGGAGCATATAATTATTGATATTATCTTCATTTCCGTCCCAATTTAGTTTGCTTCCTTTCGACAACTACATGCACGCTTGCCAACGCTAATGGACTCTGTTACGTCTGCAATTCACAGATAAGTTTGTTGCACGAAATAACAGAAGAAGCTCCATCACAATCAAGAAAACGTGAGCTCCTAGAGAAAGCAATAAGAAAATCCTAGCTGATGATATCGTAACGTTAAAAAACATATAGACACCCAATTAAGTAATGGCATGAGCTCAGATCACGAAAGCAATGGCAAAGCAAGCTTCAATAAAAAAATAAAATAAATAAATAAATAAATACATTATGAATTACATTCACATTGAACTTTCTCTACTACGTATAGTAGGTAGGAGAAGTATTATATTCCACCCAAAAATTCGATACCGAGATTTCACCGAAAACACATGTTTTGAGACTCCCTGAATCCAAAAAAAAAAAAAAAAGCATTTTTGGAAACATGTCCGCGTGGGTGTCTGTGTGTCTGTGAACAGCATAACTCAGAAACGAACAGTCGGATAAACACCAAACTTGGTATTTAGGTTCAGTATCTTCATGCGACACGAAGGTTTTCAAGAAAATCCCCCCCATCCCAGATTACCCTTTACATGGAACATTTTTCGAAAATTTTAATTTTCTCAAAAATGGCCCTAACGATTTTGATTAAAATATCATATGTTTAAGATATTTTCATGACAAATGAAATGTATATCTCGAATTTTCTGGGAATGTCACCAAAAGTATTCTTCATTGTGAACGACTTTTGCATAACTGGTAAACCATAAGAGATAGACAAAATTTTACTGCACAAAAAACGTAGATCGCGTTAAAATACACAATTTATGTCATATACATTTTGTTGTTGTTGAGTGAACCATTTTCGAGATATTGCTTGTTATTCCCTTAAATTTTCCAATACTTATACTTTTTCTCAAATTGGTTATTCATTTGACTATCGCTTAAAGCCTAGCAATTCTCTTTGTATCTTTAATAAAATTAGCAATAAGATTAACATCTCGATTAACATGAAGCATATGGAGATAAGCGTTTGTAAAAATAGCTTGTACAGGAGTAGAGAAGGTCATGTGAGTGTAACACATCTGATTTTTTTTAGGGCAGGGAGTCTCAATGTCTCGATATCGAATGTTTGGGTGCAATGCAATACTTTCTCTACTTACTAAAGGTGAGTAATAGACATAGGGTATACAACGGAGGTGGACCTACTTGAGATTCATTGCGGTTAACGCCCCCTAGGAGGAAGGGATGGATTGAAGGAACCACAGGAGGCTACAGGCAGACACACACACAAAAGCCCCTAACAGTTCATGGCTACAAGGCCCGTCTCCCTACTGGAGCTGCTAAGAAAGGGCGTTGAACGACCTGTTCATCCAGGAAGCCCTGTAGTGGCTACGGGGAATACTGTTTCCTTGGGGCAAGCAACCGCACCACCTGTCCGTCATAGCCATACTGCTAGTAACCTGGAAGCAAGGTGAGAAGGAAATAGAATGAAAGGGAAATATGGGAAAGGAAATCGGTGGATGAGAAACCACCACAGCATTTGCCTACCGAGCAGAGAAAATCACGAAAAACTCAAGGTCAGGGTGGTCGATGGGAATCGAAGCCGGCATAATCTCACTTGGTAGTAGAGATGGTAAAAAGTGCGTTAGTACTGAGATCCAGTGCTAATCTGAAGATTTTAACTGTAAAGTTGTCCTGTTTTCGAAGATGGTTCGCTCTGCGGGATTGCACTGGCAACCCTGGTACGGAAGCACAAGTGTTGCAGCGTTCACAACAAACAACTTTAACAACTTCTAAATTTAGCAGTTAAGTATAGCAATTTAAGGACCCCTTGTGGCACGTCGCAGTTATTCTGGTTCGCATTCTTTGTACAGCAATTGCTGCTTATTATTATTCGTGAATAGCAGCGTGACGCCATGTTGATGTTTAACCCCGCCGCTGTGACGTGCGTGGCCACATTAGGATCTCTCGTTTCACTAGGGGGACCTGTGTCCTTGCTGCACTCATCTTATCTCAAGGCCACATTCGCGACTTTTCTTCCCCTCTCTGTCGCACTCACAAACAACATATCACATTTCCACGCAACTTGCAAATATTTGCACACCCATTAGACAAAGGCAAATGGAAACACTTTCCTTTTTTATTATTACAAAAAAAGTTACTTTATCTCACACGAAGTCCTGAGTTCAGTTTTACTCTGCGAATTACTGTCTCGATTAAGGCAATGTATATGTGAAATTTGAAAAACAAGTGAAAATATTCGATGTTTTAAAAATTTAGTTTTGCATTTTATTATGCTTTATAACCTGTACAGTAAAATGCCACTTAACCGAAACGGCGGAAGAAAAAAAGCATTTCTGATGGGTTATATTCATGTCTTTCTCTATCCATTCATCAACAAACTAATCTTACAAAAACTTTTTCTTGTACCTACTTCATGCTAATCGAGATAAACATTTGCAGAAATGGTTTTATTACATATTTCCTTTTACTCGTATATGGAGTATTCCATTTTCTTTGCATGTCCAGGACATAAAAAAAATTGAATAACGAATTCCCATTTGAGAAAAAGTATAAGCATTGGAAAATTTAAAGGGATAACAAGCAATATCTCTAAAACGGTTCACTCAACAAAAAACACGTATATGACATAAATTGTGTATTTTAACGCGGTCTTTATTTTTTGTGTAGTAAAATTTTGTCTATCTCTTATGGTTTACCAATGCAGAAGTCATTCATAATGAAGAATACTTTTGGAGACATTCCCAGAAAATTCAAATAAACATTTTATTTGTTTTAAAAATATCCTAAACATATGATATTTTAATCAAAATCGTTAAGCCATTTTTGACAAAATTAAAATTTTCGAAAAATGTTCCATGTAAAGGGTAATCTGGGGTGGGGGGATTTTCTTGAAAACCTTTGTGTCACATCTCTAGAAGATACTGAACCTAAATACCAAGTTTGGTGTTTATCCGACTGTTCGTTTCTGAGTTATGCTGTTCACACACAGACACACACCGGACATGTTTCCAAAAATGCTTCTTTTGGATCCAGGGGGTCTCAAAACATGTATTTCCGGTGAAATCTCGGTATTGAATTTTTCTCTACATAGTAGAGAAAGTAAGAATAGGGACTTTGCAATTGGAAAATGTATACTGTATACCCAGACATATATAATAAAGAATACTTCGGGAATGGTTAACGCCATAAAATGTGTGATTTAACGAGATTTACGTATTTTAATGTGGTGATTGTCTATCTCTTACGGTGTACAGGGTACAAGAATTCAAGATCTACATTTTATTTATATCTTAAAGATGAGGCACTTTAATCAAAATCATTAAAGCCTTATCTCGCTCTATGCGCCATTTCTCTTAGTGGCATAGACGGTTTCAATCAATATAGTATTATTTTGTTGTTATTTCACAAATTGCAAGGCTGTGTAAGAAATAGTGTACGCCACACATGTTAAAAGTGATTCTATTATTTTGCTAGTAGGAATGCTTGCGAAACGAGGCCTTAAAACCCTGTTTTTAATACTTGTATCATAAATATTTTCTTTTTGAAGTAGAGTCAATGTCTAAACCCATATTTGAACACGGCTCTTCCGCTTTCCGTTCGGTTGCTTGAGGTACTATGACAACGTGCCGGTAGGACACTGAATTACCAACTGACTCAAGTTTTTTTCCCTGGTAGATCACCCCAGGAAATTAGAAACTCTGATGTGTTACACTCACATGACTTTCTCTACTCTTGTACAAACTATTTTTACAAACGCTTATTCTCCATATGCTTCATGTTAATCGAGATGTTAATCTTATTGCTAATTTTCTTGTAGATGCAAGGGGAATTGGTAGGCTTTAAGCGATAGTCAAATATTTTAAGAGCTGCTTGCTATGTGCAGTATTGCATTTTCTTTGCATTACCAGGACAAAAAAAATGTATATGACATAAATTGTGTATTTTAACGCGATCTACATTTTTTGTGTAGTAAAATTTTGTCTATCTCTTATGGTTTACCAGTTATGCATAAGTCGTTCACAATGAAGAATACTTTTGGAGACATTCCCAGGAAATTCGAGATATACATTTCATTTGTCATGAAAATGTTTTAAACATGTGATATTTTAATCAAAATCCGTATAGCCATTTTTGGGAAAATTAAAATTTTCGAAAATGTTCCATGTAAAGGGTAATCTGGGGTGGGGGAATTTTCTTGAAAACTCGTTTCTGAGTTATACTGTTCACAGACAGACACACAGACGCTCACACGGACATGTTTCCAAAAATGCTTTTTTTTTTATTCAGGGTGTCTCAAAACATATATTTCCGGTGAAATCTCGGTATCGAATTTTTGGATGGAATACAATACTTCCCCTACTTACCATACCTAGTAGAGAAAGTAAAAACAATCTCCTGCCTGCGTAGGTCTTTAAAATAGTATATTTAATTTAATTATATACACAAAATACAAATAATTAATAACAATTGTCTTGTTTATTTCATTACTTTATATCCATTGCATTATGCTAACATACAAGTATTTTACACAGAAGTATACGTTACTGATTCCCAGCAGTAAGTCTATTCTGAAGGAAGAAAGAAAGACATCAGAATTATTTTAACTTACGTCTGTCCCACGCTGAAACTTTATCTTCACATCCCTCGAATGTTCTGCTTCCTTTTTAGATATGGTTTCCTTCCTCTACTTGCTCTTTAGCAATGTTTACTTCTCCTCCTTCCTTTTCAACTTCAGTATTTTTATTTCTGTGCCTTCCCTTCTTCTGCTTGTAATAAGATCCTGTATTTGTACATGTAAGTGAGAGGGAGAGAACGAAGAGTGCAATTCAATTTTTTTTTAAAAAAAATCTTACATGATACTGTCACATAACTTTCCCTATCCTACACAATTTACTTACATATCTTACATGATTATTCATGTAAATGATTCCTCTATCCATGTTACGTAACTACGATAGGTTATCTAGAAATGGTTGTAGATTAAGTAATAAATAACTCCTGACTATCCGAGCTAACCAAGGATACGGAAAAACTCTACTAATACGTCGTTAACACCTGTAATTATTTTCACGTCCTCCTAAAGGAACTAATACACATTTGCTCTGAAAATTCTATTTTCTAAACTTTCTCTGACGTAACACTGAAATGTTTTATATTTCATTTAGATAAACGTTTTTTTTCAATTTTCAAGTTATCAAGTGCTATGGCCCCATACCAAAAGTTCCAAACATAAACTTTAAAAACTATCACTCTTTTAAATATTATAATATTATATAATATATTCTGACCAAGCTAAAAAGGTGGATAAAGAAAAGAAGACCATTTATGAAATTTGTATTCCTTTCTTGAAATAGAAATAGAAATCTCAATTCGGCCAATGTCATTTCCAAGTTTAAAGTCTTCTATTTGGTGTCCGCGGAACAACCTACAAGGAAGTATCTAACTTTTTGCACAAATTAAGTCTACAGAAACAACAGATATTATTTAGGACAGCCAATGTAATTACCGATAAAATGATATTAATAAGTATAAATATAATAAATATATGTAAACTGTATGTAAAAAATTTAAATATATTTTGAGGAGGTATTTTTAACACTTAAATGATTTTAGTCAACTTACATAATATATAAAATTCAATAACACCCGCCTTAAAGCAATATGTGTATGTAACAATATATAAAAAGTGTATATGTTTATATTATTGTATACATGTGTAATAATGTTATGTGAATGTATTACGTAATTTAATAATGTAGGAGCTGTGAGAATAATAGGTTAAAAGTTGCTAACAATGAGGTAACAATGAGGTAGCCTTGAGGCATTAATGAATTTGAAAGTTTAATGCTACTAGTCATTATTGGAGCAACAATAATGTAAATTTTGAGACAGTTTAAAAATAGCCAATCAGCAACAAGAAAAAAAAACTTAAGTTAAATAAAAGTATTCTACTGGAGTAGGAATAGCCAATCAGAGACTTGAAATACAGAAATTTACAAATTTAGGCGGTGGAAACCAAGTCAGTTGCTTGTAAACAGCCCTCATAACTGGACGCGTTGGTTGTAGACAGTGTTCCTAACCGGACGCGAGATGTGTCCTTGAGAAGTTTAATACGTATTCGTGTGAGACGAAAATAGTTTTACGTGTTAAAAAGTGCAAGTAATTAATTAAAGAATCTCACAGCTCTCTATATCAGTGAAGTGTTATTTAAATCGTATCAAGTATTAATAAAAGCAGTGAAGTAAAACTATAATCTGTGTAAGCCTACATTCTTCAGTCACACCACGCCCTCCTAGACATTCATGTCTCTAAAAATAAATAATAACGCAGCTGAGGCAAACATAAATATATAATATTTAAAGAAACAGTCAAATTACAAAGTTAATATTTTTTTAAACTTGGGGTAAAGGCCACCTGAAAGTACACTTTGGGCGAAGGCTACCGGAAACCGGGTACCATATGTGCGGTTGCAAACAAACTTCAAGTTCGGCTCCCAAAAGTTTAAATATAATACAACTCCTTCAATACAAACTACTTCAAATTGACGCCCAACGCGTGATGTAAATAACGTAACAAACCGCCTACTTCAAAATTGGCTTTCCATACGTGGGGCAGAAACAATTATCTACTTCACTTTTCACAGACTCATGGGCTTTTATCTAAATACGATTTTTCTGGGTTCAGGGGACGTCAAAATATGTATTTATGGTTGAATAACTGTATTGAATTTTTGGATCAAACGCACCATATGCGAGTAGTAAAGCGGGGAAACATGGGCAGAAAGAAACAACAAAAGTAAAGGTTTCTGGAAAGGAATTAGAATAAGAGTGGAGGATATTGAAAAGCAAGAAATTAGGTGGAGTTTCAAGGAAAAGTGGTCATTAATAGATTATAGATATTTAAAAACGGAATGGGGAAAAGAAGCACTCATCGAAGTATGCCACAAAGAGGCCAGAATGGGGTATGCATGGGCGAGGACAGGTGTAATGAATTTAAGTGGTCTAACAGGGAGAAGAAGGGGGGAGAGATGTGCTAATCGTAGTGGATTAGATGACAATTGGATTATATTCTAGAATGCGAGGACACGGATAAACGAAGAGAGAATTTAATACTAGAGAAATGCAAAAATTTACAAATAGAGCCAAAAGTTAGGAAGATGTTTAATACAAGGGCAAATGAATATATGGAGAAAGCCAGAAAATATTTAGGAAAAATCTGATGTGTTACACGCATATGACTTTCTCTACTCTTGTACAAATATTTGCAGAAACGATCT
The DNA here is from genome assembly GCA_030765065.1 of Deroplatys truncata. Taxonomy (NCBI): domain Eukaryota; kingdom Metazoa; phylum Arthropoda; class Insecta; order Mantodea; family Mantidae; genus Deroplatys; species Deroplatys truncata. Next base: position 296,977,033 of record CM060975.1, on the reverse strand, counting down.
TTTGACATGCAAAGAGAATTACATTTTACACATATCGACTAGTTCTAAAAATATTTAACCATCGCTTAAGGCCTAATATGTTCCCCTTGTTTTGTATTTGCAAGGGCAATATAAGCACATACATATCTCTTAATAGCTGGTTGCTAGGTGCAGCACCATTCCCTTTGCCACAGATTAATACTCTATGCATATCGAAGACAAAAAAATGAATAACGAATTCCCATTTGAGAAAATAAGTATTGAAAAATTTAAGGGAATAACAAGCAATATCTCGAAAATGGTTCACTCAACAAAAAAAATGTATATGACATAAATTGTGTATTTTAACGCGATCTACATTTTCTGTGTAGTAAAATTTTGTCTATCTCTTATGGTTTACTAGTTATGCAAAAGCTGTTCACAATGAAGAATACTTTTGGAGACATTCCCAGAAAATTCGAGATATACATTTCATTTGTCATCAAAATATCTTAAACATATGATATTTTAATCAAAATCATTAGAGCCATTTTTGGGAAAATTAAAATTTTCGAAAAATCTTCCATGTAAAGGGTAACCTGGGGTGGGGGGATTTTCTTGAAAACCTTCGTGTCGCATCTCTGGAAGATACTCAACCTAAATACCAAGTTTGGTATTTATCCGACTGTTCGTTTCTGAGTTATGCTGTTCACAGACACACACGGACATGTTTCCAAAAATGCTTTTTTTGGATTCAGGGGGGTCTCAAAACATATATTTCCGGTGAAATCTCGGTATCGAATTTTTGGGTGGAATACAATACTTCCTCTACTTACTATACGTAGTAGAGAAAGTAAAAAATAGGTTAAAGTGGTTAAAAGAGATATGAAGCAAATTGGAGGGGATACGGATAAAGGGTAACAAGGCAAAAAAGTAAATAGTGGAGAATTACGCTTCCCTATTATATATACAACAGAATGTTAAATATAAGCGGAAGAGAAATAATAAGCAAATCCATTGTATTGTACACATTGCATAAATTGCATGTAAGTTCAAAGCAGGTAATAAATCATTCATTCATATATCCTAGATCCGCAGACATGTATTCTTCCGCGCTGCGTTTCCTTCCGCTGGCTGGTTAATGGACACATTCGAATGGTGACAAATAAGCCGTGTGCTGTGCCAGGATAGGCGATAAACGCGATATAAACACATTGTCATAACATATACACGTACTTTCAATATCTTGAGAGGCAGGTAAACCGAAGGATCCTCCCATCTATTTATTGATAAGAATTTACATGCATTCCAGATGCATTAACTCTGTTACGTAATATACATTGCCGTTTTGTCCGCATGGCCCTAACGAACCGTACAGCTTCATCCAAAGTGTTGGCTCGACGCTGGAGCACTGCAACAGGTGTGAACTTGTCCGCATCAACGGTTCGTCGCCATCTGCTGCAGGTTGGACTAGTTGCATGCATGCCATTACGTCGGCTTCCGAAACCACAAGCTCCTCCGACTGCAATGGGCACGTGAACACCGTCACAGGGGTGCTGAGTGCCAAAATAGAGTCTTTTCGGACGAGTCCCGCTTCTACGTGTCCTACAGTGATGGCCGCATACGTGTCCGGGGGTATCGCGGTGAGCGCAACCTGGAGGGCTGCATTTTTGAGCGGCATAGCGGACAAACACCAGGTGTGATGGTTTGGGCCACCATTGGTTACAACAACCGATCTCGCCTGCTACGAATTTAGGGCACTTTGAACTGCAATCGGTACCTAACGGTGGTTAGGGAGCCTGAGGTACTCCCCCTCCTTCAGGCATCTCCACAGGCTACATTTCAACAGGACAATGCCCGGCTACATATTGCGAGGAATGTACAAGCATTCTTCTAAGAGCGACAGGTAATTGCTTCCCTGGCCTGCGCGTTCGCCTGACATGTCGCTCATCGAACATGTCAAGGATATGGTTGGTCGGCACCTGGTGCGTCACGGTCCTCCAGTAACCAGTGTCACGGATTTGTGGGTTCGAATACAAACTGCGCGGAGGGAAATCCCTCAGGAACTTATTCAGAACCTTTCTGATTCAATGTCACGGCGTATAGCAGCTCTAATTGCAGCACATGGAGACCACACCAAATACTGAATATTGGGCTCAAAGGTCATGTATAGATTTGAAAAGTTTATCATTTGTTACTTGTCATGTGCCTAACCTGTGCTATTGAATTCATTGAATTCATGCGTTTCCTTCTTGGTGTTGCTATTTTCACAAACGGCAGTGTATTTAATTCTTATGGTTATGATAATGTAAGTTTGAGAATTATCTTCGAATACATCAAGGTAAACGATCATCTTAAATAAGGAATTCGACGACAGCAGCCAATAAGAGGTGACTAGTGCATATGGACAAAGTTGTAAGTTTACTTTGAGAAAGTTTCCAAGAACATAAAAGTTGAATGTAGAAGGCCATTCAAGAGAACCAAAAGAACAAAGACGAGCGCTTCCTGTTTTCTCTTACTAACAAACTGGTCAATATAGTACGTAAACACGGTTGTTATGATAAGTAAGATCTGGTAAACACTGGTTGGCTATTCAGATATTATATACTATGAACCTTTTTGCGCCGTCTGCAATAAATGCATGACGCACGCATAAAGAAGGAAGCTAAAGTGTATTATATTAGAGTGTGAAACAAGGGCCAATAGGTCGGGGCATCAAAGCGCGAATATATAAAAAGTAAAAACATTATACTTACATAAATAAGGAAAATTTGTCTATAGATATGTAGGAAGGGTAATCTCAAAAACCAATCAAACGATTTGGTAATACTTTCACCACTTAAAAGCCCCTAGTCTTTCTGACCAACATAAGCTATGAGTATAAAAGACATACTTTCGTTAATAAAAGCGTAAAAAGGATCCATAGCACGAACACAACGAAATTATAAAACAGCATACTTGAAGAAGCTTTTGGCTTTACGTTGAGATTGTGGTAGTAGTGTAGAAAAAAAATCTGATGTGTTACACTCACATGACTTTCTCTACTCTTGTACTAACTCTTATTCTCCATATGCTTCATGTTAATCGAGATGTTAATCTTATTCTAATTTTCTTGTAGATGCAAGGGGAATTTGTAGGCTTTAAGCGATAGTCAAATCTTTTAAGAGCTGGTTGCTATGTGGAGCATTCCTTTCTCTTTGTATGTCCAGGACATAAAAAAATGAATAACGAACTCCCATTTCAGAAAAAGTATAAGTATTGGAAAATTTAAGGGAATAACAAGCAATATCTCGAAAATGGTTCACTCAACAAAAAACACGTATATGACATAAATTGTGTATTTTAACGCGATCTACAATTTTTGTATAGTAAAATTTTGTCTACCTCTTATGGTTTATCAGTTATGCAAAAGTCGTTCACAATGAATACTTTTGGAGACATTTCCAGAAAATTCAAAATATACATTTGATTTGTCATAAAAGTATCTTAAACATATGATATTTTAATTAAAATCGTTAGAGCCATTTTTGAGAAAATTAAAATTTTCGAAAAATGTTCCATGTAAAGGGTGACTTGGGTTGGGGGGATTTTCTTGAAAAGCTTTGTGTCGCATCTCTGGTAGATACTGAACCTAAATACCAAGTCTGGTGTTTATCCGACTGTTCGTTTCTGAGTTATGCTGTTCACAGACACACACATACAAGGACATGTTTCCAAAAATGTATTTTTTTGGATTCAGGGGGCCTCAAAACATATATTTCCGGTGAAATCTTGGTATCGAATTTTTGGGTGCAATACAATACTTCCCCTACTTACTCTACGTAGTAGAGAAAGTAAAAAGTTGCTACTCCACAGAAATTTATGCAAGTAAAATAAGACAATCGCCGCCGATATAGTCGTCCTACGTGGTGTAGTGGTTACCATGCCAGCCTCTAGTTCCCGAGGTCGCATGTTCAAACCCGGTGGAGAGTGATTGATTTTTTTCGGGCGTAAAAATCCTTAGCATGCCTTCCTTCAGAAGGTAAGTAAATCCGGGGTCCCGTGTCGTAGATTTACGGCACGTAAAAGTACCTCAAGCCTGATAAAGGGGCCTCTGAGCAAAATTACGTGTCTTTCACACCCAATATAGAATGGGACGCTAAGTACCACAGCAGTCAAAGAGCGTGCATAAATAAAACGGATGCAATACCAACCCCAAAATATTTTAATAACCTTCATGTAAGAAAGTTTTGCTTCATTTGCTTTGTACTTACGTTGTAATCAAGTTCGAGTATAGTGTATAAATAAATTATGGTAGTTGATAGCAAGTTGCTTCATGAAAAAGAATGTGCTTGATCCAACCAAATGTATTCTTTATTTAATTTGAGGCAGTATTTTATATCACAACACAGTGCATGCCAGAGTGATTGTAGTGTAAATTAACATTATTGTATGACAATGATTTTAGATGTTTATTAGCCATATGCATTGTTAGGAAAGAAGTTTACACGACCTCACTGAAACAGACAATAGAAGTGGGTAACAATGAACCGATGGGGTGAGTTGTTTATCACTAAGAAACACACAAATGATGTCAGGGTAGCATGCCTTTCTTTAGAAATGGAGGGAATATCTTCCCTAGATTATATATGTTAGTAGTAGTGATTGGCTGACAAAACAGACGCTAATGTTGGCGCGATTTGGTAACCAATAGCAGCTCTATTATAATGTTTAGGCATTTCGAGGTGAAGGAGTATATATTCTCGAGCCATAAGCATGTTTCACGCAGTCTTGAAGAATCTCTCGCGTCGTAAAGTTAGTTACAAAATGTGAAGTACGCGGTAACTAATACGACAGTAATTACATTCGGAAATATAACAGTTTCAGTCAGGCGTGTATCAAGATAAAAGATGTGAACTATTAATTAAGTGTGACGGCAATAAAAGTGTGAAAACAAATTCTTTTATCAGTGTTATCTTTTAGCAACAACTCCTTTCCGTTTACACGCCCTGCTCAGAGATATTTGCTCGCCTAGCCGGAGGCGCCCAGCAAATAAGATAACACGAGCCGAATACTGCGAAAAATTGTGTGCAAGTAATATAGTTGTATATGCGGACCAGTAAGGTTAAACTGGTGTATAATGTGAATAAGCTGTATCTCAAAAACTAGAGCTGATAGGGCAAAACTGAGAGCATTTTTGGAATCAGTGACCCAAATATAGTCACAAATAGGTCAGAATTAATCAGAGCCCGTAGAGATGACACACAGTTCAAGGAATATGTACTGGAAAACTACCAGCCGATCATTTGGTTCCCAGTGGCCGCACAAAATGAGGCATATATTACCGCAATGGAAGGTGAAAGTACCTCGAGGTCCCACATTATGAAACACGTGACCACACCTTATATTTTATGATCGCTTTATTGCCCGGAGCTGAGTGAATCTTTAATATTCGCAAGTTAGCCCACTTGCCTCATTCTGTGGAAACGTTTGTAGTCGTGGTGGGAGGGGGGTCTATTAGTATGGGATTGTAACATTATTCCTCACACAAAGATTTTCTTATATTTACGAGTATGTCTCTACAATCAAGCCTCTAGCCTTTGTCTGAACCAAGTCCTATCCTGCATCTACCATTTTCCCTTTTCTTATACGAAATATTTAGCTTAATATTGTCCAACAGTACAGAAACGATCTTTCTCCTACCCCAAACTTATTATAATTAAAAGAAATCAGATTAGTTGCATTCACATGACTTTCGCTACCCAATATCGTTTATTTTTATACAGCTTCTACAAACCAGTCTTGCAGTAGTTATTTTAATCGAGATGAACGTTCGCAGAAACATTTCCATTACGCATTTGTTACAGGTACAAAGAGAATACAGGAGGCCGAAGCGATAGTCAAATGTTTAAAGTCTTGATGAGTTGCATTCACATAATTTTCTCTACCCTCTATAGTTTATTAGTGGGTATACAAATTATTTTTACGAACGTTAGTCTTTCTACTTCGTTTTAATCGAGATAAATCGATAGTCAAACCTTTAAAAACTGGACGCTATATACTGGCCTTAAAATTCCATACTGTTTCCATGCAATCGCGAGAAACAACTGAATGTTAAAAAGACTTAATGGCTAGGTATTGAACAATTCGAACCATTTGTAACTAATATTTCGGAAATGGCTGAGGTCACAAAAAATAATAAATTATTTGAAATAAATTGTGGGTTTTAAAGAGATTTACATTTTTACTTTCTCTACTACGTATAGTAGGTAGGGGAAGTATTGTATTCCACCCAAAAATTCGATACCGAGATTTCACCGGAAATACATGTTTTGAGACCCCCTGAATCCAAAAAAAGCATTTTTGGAAACATGTCCGTGTGTGTGTCGGTGTGTGTATGTGTCTATGAACAGCATAACTCAGAAACGAAAAGTTGGATAAACACCAAACTTGGTATTTAGGTTCAGTATCCTCCAAGGATGCGACACGAAGGTTTTCAAGAAAATCCCCTCACCCCAGATTACCCTTTACATGGAACATTTTTCGAAAATTTTAATTTTCTCTAAAATGGCTCTAACGATTTTGATTAAAATATGATATGTTTAAAATATTTCCATGACAAATGAAATGTATATCTCGAATTTTCTGGGAATGTCTCGAAAAGTATTCTTCATTGTGAACGACTTTTGCATAACTGGTAAACCATAAGAGATACACAAAATTTTACTACACAAAAAATGTAGATCGCGTTAAAATACACAATTTATGTCATATACATTTTTTTGTTGAGTGAACAATTTTCGAGATATTGCTTGTTATTCCCTTAAATTCTTCAATACTTGATACTTTTTCTCAAATTCGTTATTCATTTTTTTTGTCCTGGTAATGCAAACAAAATGGAATACTCCACATAGCAACCAGCTCTTAATATATTTGACTATCGCTTAAAGCCTACCAATTCCCCTTGCATCTACAAGAAAATTAGTAATAAGATTGACATCTCGATTAACATGAAGCATTTTGTGTAGTACGTTTTCGTGTATCGCTTAACGTTTGCCAGTTATAAAAGATTATAAAAATTCCTTCCAGATGAAGAATGCTTCACAGGCTATTTTCAGAAAATTCAAGACATATATACATGGCTGGCACCGTAGATCTGTCGGTAGAGCCTGCTTGTTGAGCTAGGGGTCCCGGGTTCGATTCCCGGACGGGGGTGGCAATTTTTCTCTAGCCAAGTCTGGAAGTATGGATGAGAGTGTGAATGTGTGCATGATCTAATAATTAAAAACCAAAGTGCAAGAAACCCAACGACCCGAGTTAACACCGTTGCCAATAGACAATAAGTTCCAAAGGAATGGCCGCTGGTAAGACCAATACAGTAAAGGCGGGGTATAAATGGAACTAAAAAAATTATACGTTTTATTTGTCATATGCTATAGAGGTTAGAGAAAGTCATGTTAATATGAGATTTGTTTGTTTGTTTCCTTTAACTGAGTAGGTCATACCGGACTATGAATGAATTGATGCTCTAATAAGCCCGGGGTCCATAGAGTTAAGGTATCAACATCTTTAATATAGGGTATTTTAATGAACATCTTTAGCCTTTTTTTAGGAAATCAGAAATTTCGAAAAATGTTCCATATAAAGGATAGTTAGGGGTGAGGGATTGTGTTGAAAATCTTCGAGTTACATCTTTAGAGATACTGAATTTAAATACGAAGTTTGACACATATCCGACATTTCGTTGTTGAGTTATGCTGTTTCATACACGGGGAGACGAGCCCGGAACTCTTGGAACAGGTGGTCTAGTAAATGAACTAAGAGGCCAATGGTTGTAAACAACTCGGCATGTGAAGTTAACCCCTTTCTGCAGGATTTGGGAAGTATTTCTCGTTTTCATAAATGCAGTAACCTGTGAGTTTATCCAGCTACTGTCCATTACAAACCAGAGTTCCCTCTGATGTAAACAGAAGCAAGTGCTTCTGCTTGTCACGAACCCAAGAACACACTCTTACGCCAAAGTAAATACTTCCTTAATACGTATATTGTATCATGAAATATTAGGACAGGAAAGGTATAGAACTGCACATTTTATTGCGGTTATCATAAGAACTCATTGCTAAAGGTAATGGATATATACCAACTGTTAGGAGATTACAAAATATCATTCTTGTCTGCTGTTGCGCTAACGCCGAGAGTATCTTGCTTGTTAGTACCAACTGTGTGCATGACTGCCATTCTCTTGCATATACAAGAAATGCAGCAATGAATCCTAGAGGTGCTATCTGAGTACCGAATATAGACTTTGTGTAACACAGGAAATATGATAAGCGAACAGTCATTCATAATAAGCAGGCACACGTATGCTCAGCTCAGATCAAATCTTGTGATTTAGTCAGTTGGTATTTGAGCTCACATGGCAGAGGAAGGTGCGTTTGGTGCGAATAAACTGTTCAAACACAAAAGCAGCAAACAGTTAAAATGTGGCGAAAAACAAATAACACTTAATATGTTCAACTCACTATCAGAAATACCTGGCACTTGCGTTAGTGCATATTATGAAACTAATGTCCGATTTTACAGGCGTTTCAGTGAGAAGTGTAACCAAAGCGCACAGGGAATTTAAGCACACATATAGGACATAGAAGAGGAGAATCAAATGTGGGAATTTGTTTTGTGTGGGACACTGCTGTGGAATTGTGGATAAGTGTGTCATTATTTTGGAGAGTAGTTCTGATTCCGATGTGGCAGTTGAGTCATCTTCGGAGGATTCGGATTACGGTGCTGCACTTTTGCCCGAGGATTGTGATTAACGTAAGTAAAACGTTCATTTCCGCATATATATATATATATATATATATATATATATATATAAAATCGATTGTTACCTCAGGTTGCATTTTGAACTATGATTCTCACGCAGGGCGCCTTTTTACAGATTGAAACGATGTTCAACAAGCACGTGAGAAGGCAACAAGCAGCCATTAGGGGCGGGGGATTGCGAACTACTTTCACGCGGATAATACAAGAGTTTGTTTACTGTGAGAGGCACTCTGGTTTGGAATGGACAGCAGTTTTTTTTTGCATCTTCAGCGATAGGCCGAGAAGTTTCCAGAAGGGAAGATTCTAGTTGTGTTTTGTTGTGATTGAGGAGGATGACCTCCCTAAGCACAAATATTTACACAGTAATTAACATGGAGGCGTCGCGTCAGCGAGTTAGCCTGGTCGAGTGGCAAGTCGTTCTTGGAAACGCAGCGACACTTCGCAGAAGATACATCAAGGACATCGAGCCTGTATTCCACTCACGTATAGCGGAAGTTGTCCTGCACGGCTTCCGTGTAGCACAGGACGCTAGAAACAGAGGACCTTGTCAAAGCCTCCCTCTATATTGCCATTGCATTGTTCTCCCGTGTACTTCGTATTCCTATCATTCGTCGGGTTTTCAAACGCGTTAACACTTAAATATCGCAAACACCATTTTTACTTAGTCCACTACCAGGGTGTCTACTGCCTTGAAGGTTTAAAATTCCTGTATATTCTCAGTATTTCCAGTGACAAAACTCCGGTACTGCATCGAGTCATAATGTAGTGAGGCAGTATATTTAACACTTAAATGATGTCAGTCTAATTATATAAATATAAATTCAATAACAGCCCGTTTTAAAGCAAAATGTGTATGTAACAATATATAAAAATCTGATGTGTTACACTCACATGACTTTCTCTACTCTTGTACAAACTATTTATACAAACGTTTATTCTTCATATGCTTCATGTTAATCGAGATAAACATTTGTAGACCCTATCTTATTGCTAATTTTCTTGTAGATGTAAGTGGAATATATATTTACAAGGCAATATACAAATACAGTAGCCTTTAAGCACATACATATCTCTTATTAGCTGGTTGCTAGGTGCAGCACCATTCGCTTTGCCACAGATTAATATTCTTTGCATATCGAAGACAAAAAAATGAATAACGAATTCCCATTTGAGAAAAGTATTGAAAAATTTAAGGGAATAAGAAGTAATATCTCGAAAATGGTTCACTCAACAAAAAAAGTATATGATATAAATTGTGTATTTTAACGCGATCTACATTTTTTGTGTAGTAAAATGTTGTCTATCTCTTATGGTTTACCAGTTATGTAAAAGTCGTTCACAATAAAGAATACTTTTGGAGACATTTCCAGGAAATTCAAGATATACATTTTATTTGTCATAAAAATATCTTAAACATATGATATTTTAATCAAAAACGTTAGAGCCATTTTTGAGAAAATTAAAATTTTCGAAAAATCTTCCATGTAAACGGTACTCTGGGATGGGGGGATTTTCTTGAAAACCTTCGTGTCGCATCCTTGGAAGATACTGAACCCAAATACCAAGTTCGGTGTTTATCCGACTGTTCCTTTCTGAGTTATGCTGTTCACAGACACACACACAGACACACAGACACACACGGACATGTTTCCAAAAATGCTTTTTTTGGATTCAGGGGGTCTCAAAACATGTATTTCCGGTGAAATCTAGGTATCGAAATTTTGGGTGGAAAAAGTGTATATTACAGTCATTGTATATGTTTATATTACTGTATACATGTAATAATGTTATGTGAATGTATTACGTAATTTAATAATGCAGCTGTGAGAATACATTACAAATTCACAGTAACAAAAAAAGTAAATTTAATAAATGATTTTGGCCACAAACATTTTGTCTTAAATTATGAATTTACGGTTGCTAATACATAATATGAGCTTATAAAGCTGAAAAGCAGACCTCTCAAAACTACTTAAATATATCACAGTGGAAACGCAATATTCCTACAAGTATATAATTGCGACCTAAATGCTCTAGAGCTGATATGCAGCCACATCCCAAAAGGGTGCAAAACACAATATATGCTAAGAATAGCAATGTAAAAGAAATTTTATTGTATTGTTATTATTTGCCCCACGCTTTGGGAGCCAAATTTCAAGTACTAGATATTGTTTTACGTTGTTTGCTGCTACGTATGAAAAGCCGATTTTAAGTAGGAGTTGTATTATATTTCAGCTGTTGGGGAGCCGAACTTGAAATTCGTTGCAATCGCACGTATAGTACCCGGTTTCCGGTAGCCTTCGCCCCAAGTTTAAAAATATTAGCTTTGTAACTTGACTGTTTCTTTAGATATTATTTATGTTTGCCTCGGCTGCGTCAGTATTATTGTTAGAGACAGGTTTCTCTTTGCAGGGTTGTGGTGTGACAAGAATGTAGGCTTACACAGATTTTGTTTTAATTCACTCCTTTTTATTAATCCTTGACACAAATTAAATAGCACTTCACTGATATCGAGAGCTGTGAGATTCTTTTATTTAATACTTGCACTTTTTAACACGTAAACTATTTTCGTCTCACACGAATACATAATTAATTTCTCGAGGACACATCTCGCGTCTGGTTATGAGCACTGTCTAGAAGCAACTGAACTGTTTTTCCACTGCCTAAATTTGTAGATTTCTGTATTTCAAGTCTCTGAATGGCTAATCCTAGTCGAATAGAAAACCCTCATTTAACTAAACCTTTTTCTGGTTGTTGATTGGCTACTTTTTAAACTGTCTCAAAATTTACATTATTGCTGCTCTAATAATGACTAGTAGCATTTAAACTTCCTTACTCATTATTGCCTCAAGGTTACCTCATTGTTAGCAACTTTAAACCTATTTTTCTCACAGCCCCTACATTATTAAATTACGTAATGCATTCACATAACATCATTGAACATGTTTACAATAATATAAGTATAAGCAATGACTGTTACATATATTTTACAAATTATTACATACACATATTGCTTTAAGGCGGGCTGTTATCGAATTTACATATTATATAATTTGAGTGAGAGTGTTTAAGTGTTAAAAATACTGCCTCAAAATACATTTGAGAAGCAACAGAGAAAAAAAATAGAAAAATCTTGCAATGTGTGCATACCAACAATTAAGCGGACGAGGTATGCGAATCATGAAACAATGGGAAATACACCTTTGAAAGCAATTTCTGCCGTACTGCAGTCACCGACCAATACCAAAGGATGACAAAGAGGTCTGAAGGAGACATGTATTCTGTTTTTCTTTCTATAAAACAAATCCTTTAAAATAAACCAGTCTTTTTCCCAGAAGGTCTAATTCCTACAACCAAACTATTACAAATTTTGAAAGAAAGGAAAAAAAAAAAAAGTACTTCCATGATATGAATACTTTATCTTTCATTACTGCATGAAAAACTTAATTAAACAACACAAACGGTAAAATAGATGCCAATGATCAAAATAGGCATTTTACGCACCATAAAACTACTTATCATACGTGCAATTGTAACAATGGGGACATGAGGCGGTTGCGGGGATATTATAACTGTTTCGGCGGCAGTTCGAGCCACGAGTAACCGGGGGTGGCCACTGTGTGAAGGAAAAGCACTGTATTTTATCAATATTTTCCTTTTCTTCATAAATCTCCTCATTTTTCTAGATGTTACTACATCTAAAATTGAAAGAGTTATGGGTTATATACGTATTTATCTTTAGTCATTTCCTAAGGTGTTCTATGCCCATTTTCTACATTGCCAAGCTGCACAAATGTTATAAAGCCTGCGGAAATTTATCTTGACTGAGAGGATTTAATCCGAGATTAAAGTTGGCACAGAAAACTTGCACGCATTCTGGGCAATCAGTTATCGTCTTCAGAGAATGGTACGGAATCTCAGCACAGAAGCTGCCTCATGGATAAAAACCGCATATGTTGTTCAAGTGTACTGTATGTTTTGTTTGCCAGCCCATTTCGAGCTTGTTTTATCTCATTTACGTCACTAGAAGTGGCTTAGTGGATAATCAATGGCACAAAAACAGCAAACAGCTGCGGCCGTATTTTTAACACTGCATTAACATAAAAAAGATTTATAACGTTTAGAACAACATATGTATTATTAGATTATAACTCTCCTCAATCGCTTGAACGTAATTGGAAACTAGACTAGACCGCCATCCTTTCTGACGGAGACTATTATTACATAAACAAATTTCTGATGTCTTACACTCACATGACTTTCTCTACTCTTGTACAAACTATTTTTACAAACGCTTATTCTCCATATGCTTCATGTTAATCGAGATGTTAAGCTTATTGCTAATTTTCTTGTAGATGCAAGGGGAATTGGTAGGCTTTAACCGATAGTCAAATGTTTTAAGAGCTGGTTGTTATGTGGAGTATTCCATTCTCTTTGCATTACCAGGACAAAAAAGAAATGAATAACGAATTTGAGAAAAAGTATAAGTATTGGAAAATTTAAGGGAATAACAAGCAATATCTCGAAAATGGTTCACTCAACAAAAAGAAAATGTATATGACATAAATTGTGTATTTTAATGCGATCTACATTTTTTGTGTAGTAAACGTTTGTCTATCTCTTGTGGTTTACCAGTTATGCAAAAATCAATGAATATATCTTAAACATATGATATTTTAATCAAAATCGTTAGAGCCATTTTTGAGAAAATTAAAATTTTCGAAAAATGTTCCATGTAAAGGGTAATTTGGGGTGGGGGATTTTATTGAAAACCTTCGTGTCGCATCTCTGGAAGATAATGAACCCAAATACCAAGTTTGGTGTTTATCCGACTGTTCGTTTCTAAGTTATGCTGTTCACAGACACCCATAGGCACACACGCGGACATGTAAGACATTTTGGTGCATAATATTCCGGGAACCGCAAAAGGAATGCATATCGATGACAATATCGATAGAAAAGTGGAAAGTCGATTTTGCGTCATTTGTAACTGTCCCCTACTTCCAATTCAACCAATACAATACAGGTTAGCGAACGTCAGAATTCGTTTGAGTAAACATTTTCTAAACGGAATTCCATTACTATAACCGATTCCACTTGTCATGGCAAGCGCCATTCATTTATTAATAGCGTTAATTAAAGTTATTTGTCCTTTATTATTGTCTGTTAATTTCTACCAGGAACTATTATACCTCATGTTTTAGGCTAAATACCTATCTTTTATATGCGGAAACAAGATGAAATCTTTACCTTTTATTTAAATTGTAAAGTTATGGAAAGCGCTTTGTGGTGCCTAAAATGCCTATTTTGACCACTGAGAGCTATATTCTGGTTTTGGAGCCTTTAAGTGCCTATTTTGCCATTTATGTTGTTTCATTAATTTTTCTTCATGTACCAATGAAAGATCAGAGTATTGATATCATGGAGTTCGTTTGATTCAAATACTTCCTAATAGGAATTTTATAGTAATCAGATACTCCTGGAAAAACACTGATTTATTTTAGGACTTCAGCAGATAGATTCACACGTTTGTAGAAAGAGAAACAGAATAGGCACTTGCTCCTTCTAGGTGACTTTGTTATCTTATGGTATTGGTTAGTGACTGCAGTACGGCAGAAATCTCTTCCATCGTTTCTTGACTCGCATACCTCGTCTCCTTCGTTATCAAATGCTCCAAGTTAAAGTTCCTCGTTGTCACCGAGATTTCCAACAAACTAATTCCATCTCTTAAACTATCTATATCCAAACAAAACTGCTGATATCCACTCGTTCGCAAGATTTCTCTGGGTTTTTCCTGTCACTTTTTTTAATGTACTTCAAAAAGTCCTTTAACACTGCTGTCATTAACGATCTAATCGTATTTATTGACAGGAAGTTATAAATAATTAAATAGAAATGGTAGTGAGACGAAGAAATAACTGTAATAAATAATTTACATATATTAAAACAATATATAATGTATGAAACTTGAGTTGAAAGACTTGTCCAAAGAAAAAGGTAATTAGCGAGTCATGTTAAGCAAAGTCATTAGTAACAGGAATCATTTCCCAGATATTCCTTCTTATTTCTTTCAATTTTCTAATACTATACCTTTTCTCAAATGGGAATTCGTTAATTTCCTGGATATGCAAAGGAATGAGTGCTCCACATAGCAACTAGTTCTTAAAATATTTGACTATCGCTTAAATACTACCATATTCCCCTTGCATCTACAAGTGCACACATTTATCTCGGTTAACATGAAGTAGATGGAGAGTAAGCGTTTGTAAAAATAATTTGTGCAAGAGTAGAGAAAGTTATGTGGGACACATCCGATTTTTTACTAATTTGAACTACCTCTCTAAGGAACATTAAATAAAATAACCATTACAACTTTTTAAATTAGTGCTCCAATTTGAAATAATACATTATTAACTTTTGAAATAAATACTGAAGTACAAAAATACAATTTTTCTATAATAGCTAGTGGCTACTGTAAAAAAATTATATAATACATCGTTTTGTAAGCTCATTTACTGTAAAATTTAAACCCTTTTTGTTCTGTGTGTTTGAAAAATTTTAAAAACGTATCGCGCGGAAGAAGAAGAATTTTATTAGAAAAATGAATGTACACAATAAAAATATGTTATAGTCACATGACCCTCCACACACTATCGTTTATTAGCGGGTAGATAAACTATTCTTACTACAGCTTGTTTTTCTGTCTACTTCATTTTAATCCAAATAAACCTTTGCTAAAATAGCTACACTACACATTTCGTTATAGATACAAAGGGATAGCGATAGTCAAATGTTTAAGAACTGAACGCTGGCCTTAAAATTCCATGCTGTTTCCATGCCATCGATAGAAATAACTGACAATCGACAGGACTTCAAAAGGAAAAACAAAGTATTGAATAGCTTGAACCATTAATAACAGATATCTCGGTAATGGCTTATGACATAATAAAGCTATTTGAAATAAATTTTAAAGAGATCTACATTTTTTGTAGTACCTTTTCGTGCATCGCTTTGATATATGATATTTTAAGCAAAATCGTTAAGAGGCATTTTTGCTAATATAAAAAAATTCGAAAAAGACTTTTCGTTTTTGAGTTATACTGTTCACACACACACGCGCGCGCGCGCGCGAGCGAGCGCGGACTTTTTTTCTAAACATGATTTATTTGGATTCAGAGGTTTTAAAGCATATACACTACGTGATCAAAAGTATCCGGACACCAAACTGAAAATGATGTACAAGTTCGTGGCGCCCTCCATCTGTAATGCTGGAAGTCAATATGATGTTGACCCACCCTTAGCCTTGATGACAGCGTTCACTCTCGCAGGCATACTTTCAATCAGGTGCTGGAAAGTTTCTTGCGGAATGGCAGACCATTCTTTACGGAGTGCGGAACTGAGGAGAGGTATCGATGTAGGTCGGTGAGGCCTGGCACCAAGTCGCCGTTCCAAAACATCCCAAAGGTGTTCTATAGGATTCAAGTCAGGACTCCGTGCAGGCCAGTCCATTGCAGGGATATTATTGTCTTGTAATCACTCCGCCACAGCCCGTGAGTATGAACAGGTTCTCGATCGTGTTGAAAGATGCAATCGCCATTCCCGAATTGGGGAAGCAAGAAGGTGCTTAAAATATCAATGTAGGTCTGCGCTGTGATCGTGCCACGCAAAACAACAAGGGGTGCAAGCCCCCTCCAGGAAAAACACGACCACACCATAACACCACCACCTCCGAATTTCATTGTTGGCACTACACACGCTGGCAGATGACGTTCACCGGGCATTCGCCATACCGACACCCTGCCATCGTATCGCCACATTGTGTACCGTGATTCGTCATTCCACACAACGTTTTGCTACTGTTCAATCGTGTAATTTTGACGCTCCTTACACCAAGCGAGGCGTCGTTTGGCATTTTCCTGCGTGATGTGTGGCTTATGAGCAGCCGCTCGACCATGGAATCCAAGGTTTCTCACCTCACGCCTAACTGTCATAGTACTTGGAGTGGATCCTGATGCAGTTTGAAATTCCTGTATGATGGTCTGGATAGACGTCTGCCTATTACTCTTTACGACCCTCTTCAAATGTCGGCGGTCGCTGTCAGTCAACAGACGAGGTCGGCCTGTACGCTTTTGTGCTGTACATGTCCCTTCACGTTTCCACTTCACTATCACATCAGAAACAGTGGACCTAGGGATGTTTAGGAGTGTGGAAATCTCGCGTACAGACTGCTGACACAAGTTACACCCAATCACCTGACCACGTTCGAAGTCCGTGAGTTCCACGAAGCGTCCCATTCTACTGTTTCACGATGTCTAATGACTACTGAGGTCGCGGATAATAAGTGCCAGGTAGTAGGTGGCAGCACAATGCACCTAACATGATAAACGTATGTTTGTGGGGGTGTCCGGATACTTTTGATCACATAGTGTATTTCCGAAGAAAACTCGGTATCGAATTTTTGGGTGAAATGCAATACCATCTCCAACTTTTATGTATCTAGAGAAAGCAAAATATAGCATTTCTAATAGCCCTGCAAGCTAGAATTTTAAAAAGTGGGAAAATATTACGTATACTATGCGTAATAACTCACATAACTTTCAAGTAGTTACCTTACATACTATAAATTTTCCAAATTTCACACATGAATTACCTTAAAATGTGCAAACCATTGGTAATTCTGCCTATGAATTCTATAATTATTTCCTGTTTTGATAAAAGAAAACACGGACTAGAGAAACCCGCAGGCCTAATAAGTTAAATTCGTCCATTTTTAAACTGCCTCCAGGCTTAAAGCGGCGGATTGCACCACTAACTATACAAACAAAGAAAGAAAATTATAATGAAAAGTTTAGAGAGTCGAGTAAATGTTTTCGACCTCGTTTTAAGCAACATTTGGCGAAGCCATGTGCAAAATACAAAGGGAAATTACCTTCTTTGTGTGAAAAAGGATCGCAAGCCAGGAAATTATGCACCAATGGAACATCTGCTTTAAAGAGAGAAAGGTTTTAACATGTGCTGTTTTGCGGGAAGCAAATACCAAGGCGCCAAGTGTCTGTAAATACAAGGAGGGCTAAACACAGACGCCGCCTATTCCAAACTCTTCAAGGACGAATATGCAAACACAGACATAAACAGCATTTGTTACAAATGTGAACTACGAGACACTTTCAGAAACATGACAATGAATTTAGCACTAAATTGCTTATAATACCATTTACTATTGGTAAGTTTAACAGTCCTTTGTCATATTTTTATTTTCTTTACTACTTATAATAAGTAGGGGAAGAATTGAATTATACCCAAAAATTCTATGTCAAGATTTCACTCGAAATATTGTTTTGAGGCCCTCTGAATCCAAAAATAAATAAATAAATAAATAAAATAATTTTATAAAAAAGTACATGGTGTGTGTCTGTGAACAGCATAACTCAAAAACGCAAAGTCGGGGAAATAACAAACTTGGTACTTGAGTTGAATACATCGCTAAGATGGAACACGAAGATTTTCAAGAAAATCCCCCATCCAAAACTAACCTTCACAAGGAATATTTTTCGAAACTATTTTTTTTCCAAAAAAATGGAATGAAATCCACTTAATTCGGAAGGAATTTTACATTAATCTTGTATAACCGATAAAGTTTAAACGATAGACAAAAACCTACTATACAAAGTATGTAGATCTCTTTAAAACAGAATTGATTTCAAATAACTTCTCTGTGGCATAAGCTTTTTCTAAGATATTCGCTATTAAAAGGTTCGAATTGTTCAATACAGAGAAATAAACTTTTATAAGAATAGTTTGTATATCCACCAAAAAAGATAGAGGGTAGAGAAAGTCATGTGAATGTAACGCATTAGAATTTTGTTTTCTTTTTGTCTATCATATAAAATGAACATTTTTTTAACTGTCTACATTGAATTTTTATTCTTTATAAGTTCATAGTAATGTTTCAAATTTATTAATGATTTTGCTGAATCAGAATTCGTTTATAATTCGTCTGTTTTACTCTGCCCTTGTTGGCAGCTCGTAAATACGCGAAGTTGCTATTATTATTGTTTTAATAAATAATAATAAAACGGCATGAAAATTCTGACGCTTTTGCTCTACCATTTCTACCTAAATTCACGAAAACGTTAGACTTTTAACAACTTCATCCTAATCATAATGAATATACAGTGACTGTTGAAATTAACCGTCTCAGCTTTAAAACACTTTAGGAGCCTGATTAACATAGAAAAATTTCTTATATTATATGCATAAGTAACAATATGACACTTTATGTGTTCTAGTGTTTCCCCAGTTTACATCTTATTTGTTTTATAACCTTTAGAAAATCTATAATTTTTCAACTTTTTGTGTATGCTGTGTAAATAATTTTATGCTTTCACCGGAAATAATACGCGTTTTTAGGCTCCCTGGACCCAAAAACAGCATTTCGAAAAAGCTTCGTGTATGTATGTGCTTATGAACAGCATATCTCAAAAATGAAAAGTTGTTTAAATATTGAACTTGTATTAGGTAATATCGGATTTTTAATTGAGTTTATACCGTACGTGTATATGCTTTTATTTTTGTAAATGCTATTTATAGGGTGCTATCGTTATTATTCCGTATTGCTAGCAAGTTGGGAGCCTGCAGTTGCTAATACAAGATTTTAGAATGGAGGCAAGAAAGTTTGAGGTTAGAATCCTTCTGAAGCACTACTGGAAACTGAAGTAGGTAGTTCGTTACGTTATTTGCACCACGCTTTGGACGTCAATTTGAAGTAGTTTGTATTGAAGGAGTTGTATTATATTTCAGCTGTTGGGGAGCCGAACACTTGGAAGTAGTTGCAACCGCACGTATGGTACCCGGTAGCCTTTGCCCCAATTTTTAAAAATATTAACTCTATTTTTTTTTTACTGTTTCTTTAAATAGTATATTTATGTTTGCCTCGGCTGCGTCAGTATTATTGTTAGAGACACGTTTCTCTTAGCAGGGTTGTGGTGCGACAAAAACGCAGGCTTACACAGATTATAATTTTACTTCACTTGCTTTATTAATGCTTGATACGATTTAAATAACATTTCACTGATATAGAAAGCTGTGAGATTCTTTTAATTAATTACTTGCACTTTTTAACACGTAAACTATTTTTTTGTCTCACACGAATACGTATTAATTTTCTCGAGGACACTTTTTGCGTCTGGTTAGTAACGTTGTCTCCAACCAACTGAATTGATTTCAACCGCCTAAACTTGTAAATTTCTGTATTTCAAGTCTCTGATTGGCTACTCCTAATCCAATAGAATACCTTCATTTAATTAAAGCTTTTTCTGGTTGTTGATTGGCTATTTTTAAACTGTCTCAAAATTTACACTATTATTACTCCAATAATGACTAGTAGCATTTAAACTTTTAAATTCAT
Organism: Deroplatys truncata; assembly: GCA_030765065.1. Taxonomy (NCBI): domain Eukaryota; kingdom Metazoa; phylum Arthropoda; class Insecta; order Mantodea; family Mantidae; genus Deroplatys; species Deroplatys truncata. The sequence goes on along the minus strand of CM060975.1, from coordinate 296,956,866 downwards.
TGTTGCCTCAAGGTTACCTCATTGTTAGCAACTTTTAACCTATTATTCTCACAGCTCCTACATTATTAAATTACGTAATACATTCACATAACATTATTGAACATGCTTACAAAAATACATACATATACAATGACTGTTACGTATTTTTCTATATATATTGTTACATACACATATTGCTTTAAGGCGGGCTGTTATTGAATGTATATTATATAATTAGAATGAAATCATTTAAGTGTTAAAAATACTGCCTCAAAACAAGTTTACAGCTGCTGCAGCGGCTCGAAGATTATGTGAAGTCGAAGGTGAAGGTGTCGTTAGTGAGCGAGTAGCACAACAATGACCACCGTTTCAATAATGGAGACGAAAACATTAAAGATTTACTTCGTTCCGGAAGACCCAAGTTATGGAATATTGAGGATAAACGCAGAGTTTTGGAAGAAAATCCACAGACAAGCACTCTGAGATTGTCCAGAAGAATTTGGCGCTTCAAAAATACCATACATACACTATGTGATCAAAAGTACCCGGACACCGCCACAAACATACGTTTTTCATCTTAGGTGCTTTGTGCTGCTACCTACTGCCTGGTACTCATTATCCGCGACCTCAGTAGTCATTAGACATCGTGAAACAGCAGAATGGGACGCTCCGTGGAACTCACGGACTTCGAATGTGGTCAGGTGATTGGGTGTCACTTGTGTCAGAAGTCTGTACGCGAGATTTCCACACTCCTAAACATCCCTAGGTCCACTCTTTCTGATGTGATAGTGAAGTGGAAACGTGAAGGGACATGTACAGCACAAACGCGACCTCGTCTGTTGACTGACAGAGACTGCCGACATTTGAAGAGGGTCGTAAAGAGTAATAGGCAGACATCTATCCAGACCATCACACAGGAATTCCATATTGCATCAGGATCCACTACAAGTACTATGACAGTTAGGCGTGAGGTGAGAAACCTTGGATTCCATGGTCGAGCGGCTGCTCATAAGCCACACATCACGCAGGAAAATGCCAAACGACGCCTTGCTTGGTGTAAGGAGCGTCAACATTACACGATTGAACAGTGACAAAACGTTGTGTGGAGTGACGAATCACGGTACACAATGTGGCGATCCGATGGAAGGGTGTGAGTATGGCGAATGCCCGGTGAACGTCATCTGCCAGCGTGTGTAGTGTCAACAGTGAAATTCGGAGGTGGTGGTGTTATGGTGTGGTCGTGTTTTACCTGGAGGGGTTTGCACCCGTTGTTGTTTTGCGTGGCGCGATCACAGCGCAGACCTACATTGATATTTTAAGCACCTTCTCTCTTCCCATTGTTGAAGAGTAATTCGGGGATGGCGATTGCATCTTTCAACACGATCGAGAACCTGTTCATACTGCACGGGCTGTGGCGGAGTGGTTACACGACAATAACATCCCTGTAATGGACTGGCCTGCACAGAGTCCGGACTTGAATCCTATGGGATGTTTTGGAACGCCGACTTCGTGCCAGGCCTCACCGACCTACATCGATACCTCTCCTCAGTTCCGCACTCCGTGAAGAATGGGCTGCCATTCCCCAAGAAATCTTCCAGCACCTGATTGAAAGTATGCCTGCGAGAGTGAACGCTGCAATCAAGGCTAAGGGTGGGTCAACACCATATTGACTTCCAGCATTACCGAAGGAGGGCGCCACGAACTTGTACGTCATTTTCAGCCAGGTGTCCGGATACGTTTGATCACGTAGTGTAGAAATATTAGGACACTAAAAAATCGTTCGGAATCTGTAAACGAATTAACAGTGATCAAGCTCAGCGTAGAGTAGATATCTGTCGTCAGCTTATCGCTAATCCATGGGATGGTAGATTTATCAGGAGAATTTTCAGATGTGATGAAAAGTGGGTGTATTACCGCAACCCTGACACCTCGAAACAGTGGCTCGATACCCGTCATCCCGCAAACGTTGTCGTTAAAAAAGTAAGTTGGACTCCAAAATAATGTGTCTGGTAGAATTTTGTAGGTGTGATTTACTGGGAATTATTCTGGGACTTTTATTCTCAACAACTGGAATAAGTTTATCAGGTTTTGAGGCCAGGTACTTGGCATTAGTTAATAGAAGCAGAGTTCTCTTGCAGCAGAACAATGCGAGATCTCCTACATCTCAAAGAACAATGTACAAAATTCAGGAATTGGAAGAAATCGAACCGCTACCACATCCAGCATATAGCCCTGATCTTGCGCCATCAGATTACCATCTGTTTAGGTCCAGGGCCCATCCTGAAGCACTTGAATTCCTATCAACAAATCTTCGCATCAAAAACCAGAAACTTGTACCGTTGAGAGGTAGCAAAGCTCACTGAAAGGTGGCTCAGAATATAGAATCTAATGGTCCTTTACTTTGAAGATCAAAATCATTTCCTGCAACAATACATTCGAAACAAACCTTTGCTTAAAAACCAACATTACTTATGAGACATAATCTAAATTTAAAATCAGCATCTTCTAAAGATGCAACACGAATATTTTCAACAAAATCCCCCTATCCCAAACGACTCTTTACATACATTTTTAACTTTCTCTACTACGTATAGTAAGTAGGGGAAGTATTGTACTCCACCAAAAATTCGATACCGAGATTTCACCGGAAATACATGTTTTGAGACTCCCTGAATCCAAAAATTGGATTTTTGGAAACATGTCCGTGTGTATGTGTCTGTGACTTTCTCTACTCTTTTACAAACTATTTTTACAAACCTTATTCTCCAGATGCTTCATGTTAATCGAGATGTTAATCTTATTGCTAATTTTCTTGTAGATGCAAGAGGAATTGGTAGGCTTTAAGCGATAGTCAAATATTTTAAGAGCTGGTTGCTATGTGGCGCATTCCATTCTCTTTGCATTACCAGGACAAAAAAATGAATAATGTATTTGAGAAAAAGTATAAATATTGGAAAATTTAAGGGAATAACAAGGAATATCTCGAAAATGGTTCCCTTAACAAAAAAATGTATATGACATAAATTGTGTATTTTAACGCGTTCTACAATTTTTGTGCAGTAAACTTTTGTCTATCTCTTATGGTTTACTAGTTATACAAAAGTCGTTCACAATGAAGAATACTTTTGGAGACATTCCCAGAAAATTCGAGATATACATTGCATTTGTCATGAAAGTATCTTAAACATATGATTTTTAATCAAAATCGTTAGAGCCATTATTGAGAAAATTAAATTTTTCGAAAAATGTTCCATGTAAAGGGTAATCTGGGGTGGGGGGATTTTCTTGAAAACCTTGGTGTTGCATCCCTGGAAGATACTGAACCTAAATACCAAGTTTGGTGTTTATCCGACTGTTCGTTTCTGAGTTATGCTGTTCACAGGCACACAGACACACACACGGACATGTTTCTAAAAATGCTTTTTTTTGGATTCGGGGGTCTCAAAACATGTATTTCAGGTGAAATCTCGGTATCGAATTTTTGGGTGGAATACAATACTTCCCCTACTTACTGTACGTAGTAGAGAAAGTAAAAATGCGATAAAATGAATTAATACCATACATTTATCGTTCAACAACGTGACAATCGGTGGGTTTTAGGTGCTAATAGTTGATAAATGTGCTTTCCTTAACCCCTTATTAATAGGAAAAATTATAACGCAAACAAAAATTGCGAGGTTCTTTGCCGTTCGATTTTATATGAAATGTTCCATATGCAACCAAGAGAAATGGCGACTAGAACGAGATCAACAGACGTGTGCAACTAGAATGTAGCTGTTTTGATGATTCGCTACCAGTAATTAGCTTACACCAGTCAATGAAGCTATTATATACTATATAATATGTTTTTGTTGATCTAATGTGCAGTATTTTGATCCATCAATTTTTCCCTAGCTAGCCAATATAAATTGTGTATCTTCCCAATCTGGTACAGCTTTCCTCAATTCTAGGCATTCTAGTAGGTTGTAGCGGGAAATCGTCGATCCCTAGGTTGTTGTTGCCTGTTGCAGTGTTCTTCCTCGGCTATTGGTGCTCGTCGGTCGTTGAGTATTCCATTCCTACCTATATCTAATTATTAACTCTCAGGTTATGGTGGGTGAGGCAAGTTAAAAATACACTATAAGTTTCCTTTAATCAATGAAGTTTATTTCACAGTTTGAATACTTGTGGGCGGCTAGCTTTTCCCATTATTATAATTCCACCACTTTAAATTAGTCAGGAGCCTAGCTATCTCCACACGCATTCCCACCCTTGTATGCACCCACCAGCATCTGTAGCACCTCGTGTCGACGTGACTTCTCGATGAGTTATATTAAGAGTAAGAGCCGGCTCTGAGGCTTTACCTGCCCTTATATACGGGAGCCTAGTGACGCTCACCTCTGCGTTTGAAAATGTAACGACGTTTCCTATTGTCCCTCAGGCCGCGTTACCCTGACATGTATGAGAATGTGTGGTTTCAGATCCGTGCGCTTAGGCGCCATCATGTAGCGTTGTACCGCTCGGTGACAGGTACGGTCTTTATGATTTCTTGGAATTCTTGCTAGCTTGCGCGTGTCTTACAATCAGCTCTGTACAAATGTTAGATGTTGAATATTTTAACATGTTAGTGAATTAAATTATTACTGTACAATTGTTATATGTACGGTTCCACATTCATATGTATAATTCCTCTATATATGTATAATATATCCCCTTTCAAGGTGTTCATTTAAAATCTTGTCAGCATTGCAAATTTTACATGCTTTGTCATTCATAAAACCAAAGCTATGTAGATGTTCTGTCAGAAAGTCATGTCTAGTGGGTAATCTGAAGTGAGCAACGGCTTCTTTCCTTGGGACATTATTTATTTTTGTACTATTTCTTTTATGTTGAAGTAATTTTGTTTAGTAATTTCCTTTTGAATATTATATTGCTGTTTTTGTTCTATATTAATTTTGACACTTTTTAGTTTCATATCTAGTCCACAAGATTTTGAATATAACACTGCACCCTTTTTGGCCAGAAAGTCTGCTATCTCGTTACCATTCACTCCAACATGTGCTGGTGTCCATACAAATATTATCTGTTGAAATTTTGTTTGAAGTAAGATCTCACATCCTTAATATTATAAGATACATCTGGACTATCATATCGATCTATTGCTTGAATGGCAGGGGGGGATAAAGTAGCCTGCCTCCTCGAGGTGTCCCTGGGTAACGCTAAAATAGGCTACAGCACCGTGCAGAAGTCAGCGAATAGGAAGAGATATTATATAATATTGTTTTCTGGATTTTTATTTTGTAGCGATTCCAATTTTACCCTTTTGGCAGCTTCCAGAATTTCGTCCGGCTCTTGGAAATCAGTTTTATCCATATTCTTATCTTCCGTCATTTTATCAATTATTCGGGTCATACACAAAGGAATAACGTGCCAGATCAAAGAAAATACAAGGCTGTCACCACAGGGAACAGGACAACGCACTGCGATAAATTGAGCTATAACGATTTGAATTTTGAACAGATAATGGACCACCACAAAAAATTACTCATGTAAAAAGACATAATCAAATGTATAAACTAATCAAATCAATTTATAAAACTTGGGCATGCCATGTGATTAGACTTGAATCCAAAGTTGGTAACAATGGAGTGGCAAAAAACAAAACCTTACCGCACTAGTGCTTGAGTACGTGTCTCTTTAATGCTTGTGATTAAAGATTATCAATGCATATCGTTAATAAAGTATCGTCAATGTTAACCCGTTGAAAGCAGAGTCGTGAATCTTTTACAAGCGCAACGCCCGTCCACAGAGAACTGAACTAATTACGTCACATTACGTGATCAGCAACGTAGTTACGCTCGAGGCTGGCTTTAAGGAGTGCCGCAGGGGTTATAGCTAAGTTCCGACTACACGTGCACTTTCGCGCAACATTAGCGGCACTGCCAATTTCTCTAGCGCGGTCATTGACCTTACGCTGTCCATCATCTGCCACTCGCAATTTTCTCGAACGAACGTAAACCCATCTGCCTTTCTTTATCTGGATCCAAAACTCAAAGAGGTTCTTGACCTCTTCGCCAGCACCTGTTGGCAATTTCCGCAAAGGCAGGATTAACTGCAGTGAAGACGTGATACTTTATCTTAACACACTAGGAAACCAAATCTTTGCAATAAAACTTCAGTGAAGGGAAGAAGTAAACTATGTTAAGATAAACTGTTACAACCACAGCCCAGATGTCAGGCAAAATTCCTTCTTTCTTTGCTTTTAAGTGGAAGGTAATAAACCAAGTTATGCGGATATAACGGTGTTTAGGCGCATTTGGAAGTAACGGAGACAGTTTCTAGTTTCCCTATTACGTACTTACAGTAAGTAAAGTATTGTATTCCACACCAAAAATTTGATGCCCAGATTCCACAGCATCCACACGAAAACAAAAGCTATTTTACCAAAGTTTATTTTTCTATCCACTACATTTGATTCAAATAAACTTTTGCAGAAATAGCTACATTACACATTTTGTTATAGATACAAAGGGAACAGCGATAGTCAAGTGTTTAAGAACTGGACGCTATATGCTGGCATTAAAATTCCATACTGTTTCCATGACATCGCAAGAAACAATTGAATGTTGAAAGGACTTTAAGAACATAACCAAGAAATGAACAATTCGAACCTTTAATAACATATATCTCAGAAACGGCTTGTACCATAAAAAAATTTATTTAAAATAAATTGTGTATTTTAAAGAGACTTGCAATATGCATTCTTTGTGTAGTACGTTTTCGTCTGTCCTTAACCTTTACCAGCTATACAAGATTATACAACATTTCTTCCAAATGAAGTGGACATCACAGGTTCCGTGTAAAAGGTAGTCTGGGGTGGGGGAATTCTCTTGAAAATCTTCGTGTCGCATCGTTAGAAGGTACTGGACTTAAATACCCAGTTTTTTGTTGATCCGACTCTTCGTTTTTGAGTTATACTGTTCACAGACACACACACACACGGACCTTTTTCTAAAAATCATGTGTGTTGCGCTCACATGACTTTCTCTACTCTTGTACAAACTATTTTTACAAACGCTTATTCTCCATATGCTTCATGTTAATCGAGATGTTAATTTTATTGCTAATTTTCTTGTAGATGCAAGGGAATTGGTAGGTTTTAAGCGATAGTCAAAAATTTTAAGAGCTGGTTGCTATGTGGAGTATTCCGTTCTCTTTGTATTACCAGGACAAAAAAAATGAAAAATCTGATGTGTTACACTAACATGACTTTCTCTACTCTTGTACAAACTATTTATACAAACGCTTATTCTCCATCTACTTCATGTTAATCGAGATAAACATTTGCAGACTCTTATTGCTAACTTTCTTGTGATGTAAGGGGAAAATATATTTACAAGGGCAATTTGGAAATACAGTAGCCTTTAAGCACATACATATCTCTTAATAGCTGGTTGCTAGATGCAGCACCATTCGCTTTGCCACAGATTAATACTCTTTGCATATCCAAGACAAAAAAAATGAATAACGAATTCCCATTTGAGAAAATAAGTATTGAAAAATCTAAGGGAAAAACAAGTAATATATCGAAAATGGTTCACTCAACAAAAAAATGTATGACATAAATTGTGTATTTTAACGCGATCTACATTTTTTTTGCAGTAAAATTTTGTCTATCGCTTATGGTTTTACTAGTTATGCAAAAGTCGTTCACAATGAAGAATACTTTTGGAGACATTCCCAGGAAATTCAAGATATACATTTTATTTGTCATAAAAATATCTTAAACATATGATATTTTAATCAAAATCGTTTGAGCCATTTTTGAGAAAATTAAAATTTTCTAAAAATCTTCCATGTAAAGGGTAATCTGGGGTGGGGGGATTTTGTTGAAAACCTTCGTGTCGCATTCCTGGAAGATACTGAACCTAAATACTAAGTTTGGTGTTTACCTGACTGTTCGTTTCTGAGTTATGCTGTTTACAGACACACACACGGACATGTTTCCAAAAATGCTTTTGTTGGATTCAGGGGGCCTCAAAAGATATATTTGTGGTGAAATCTCGGTATCGAATTTTTGGGTGGAATACAATACTTCCCCTACTTACTATACGTAGTAGAGAAAGTAAAAATCAGATTGGTCGTTCCATGGAATTTGAACCGAAAATTTCCAAATGGGATCACAGACATTACCGCCTGAACTATTCCGCTCGGTAAATCAGTTATTCAATGCTTTTGTTTCTCCTGAAAACTTTATTTACACTGTTTGATATACGATTTTGTTTTGTATTTCATTGTGGTATACTTCTGGTCAGTTTAAAAGACGTTAACATAACACTGGGGAAAGCAACATGGCAGAGTTTAAACATACGGGCCCACCCCGGTGGTAACTTTTGTGGTTGGGCAGAAAAAACAAAAGCTGTAGTGCTTGTATTTTTTTTTATTATGCATGTTTTGGGGGTTTATAGAGCATACAAATCGCAAGTATTATAGCAGCAGTTCTCAACCAACTGGAACAAGGAGCGACATGCATGGTCTACTTCCGTGACGTAATTAGCCTGATGATCAAGAGGGGGAGTCCATGATTTAGGTCACCTGTTGCCGAGCAAACATTTGCAGCTTTATTTTGTTTTAATTAGCACGCCCCTATCTGCGCGAAACCAATCCGTCTTAATACTGATGTTTGGCGGGGGGGGGGGAACGAACAAGATAATTACATAGTATATCGAGCAACAGTGTGATGAATCATCAAGCACTTTCGCTGGCAGCGTGCAAATTGTGTATCTGCTGGCCCGGAGCTACTGTATCCCTACACACATTTTAAGATGGCTAATACGGGGCGGAAGATAAAATACTTCGTATACTCCCTGATGAAGCGTTAAGTATCTCTTTCCTACCTTCCGTGCTTTTTACTTTCTCTACTACGTATAGTAAGAGCATTTTTGGAAACATGTCCGTGTGTGTGTGTGTGTGTGTGTGTGTGTGTGTGTGTGTGTGTGTGTGTGTGTGTGTGTGTGTGTGTGTGTGTGTGTGTGTGTGTGTGTATGTCTGTCTGTGAACAGCATAACTCAGAAACGAACAGTCGGATGAACACCAAACTTGGTATTTAGGTTCAGTGTCTTCCAGAGATGCGACACGAAGGTTTTCAAGAAAATACCCCCAACCCAGATTACCCCTTACATGGAACATATTTCGAAAATTTTAATTTTCTCAAAAATGGCTCTAACGATTTTGTTTAAAATATCATATGTTTAAGATATTTTCATGACAAATAAAATGTATATCTTGAATTTTCTGGGAATGTCTCCAAAAGTATTCTTCATTGTGAACGACTTTTGCATAACTGGTAAACCATAAGAGATAGAGTAAATTTTACTACACAAAAAATGTTGATCGCGTTAAAATACACAATTTATGTCATATACATTTTTTTGTTGAGTGAATCATTTTCGAAATATTGCTTGTTATTCCCTTACATTTTTCAATACTTATTTTCTCAAATGGGAATTCGTTATTCATTTTTTTTGTCTTGGATATGCAAAGAGTATTAATCTGTGGCAAAGAGAATGGTACTGCCCCTAGCAACCAGCTATTAAGAGATATGTCTATGCTTAAAGGCTACTGTATTTCTATATTGCCTTTGCAATTACAAAACAAGGGGAACATGGTACGCCTTAAGCGATAGTCAAATATTTTTAGAACTGGTCGCTATGTGTAAAATGTAATTCTCTTTGAATGTCAAAAGATCCTTTCTGCAAATGTTTATCTCGATTAAAATGAAATAGATGGAGAATAAGAGCTTGTAAAAATAGTTTGTACAAGAGTAGAGAAAGTCATGTGAGCGTAACACATCAGAGTTTTTACTTTCTCTAGCCACACACCTACACCCAAAATCTCCATAGGTACGGACATTTCACCGGAAATACACGTTTTAAGCCCTCCTGAATAAAAAAAATTATTAACAAGTTTTAAAAACTTGGTATTTAGGTCCAGTACCTTCCAAAGATGCAACACGAAGATTTTCAAGAAAATCCTCCCACCCCAAACTACCCTTTACATAGAACACTTTTTGAATTTTTTTTTATTTTCCAACAAACGACTCTATTTTGATTAAAATACCATGTATTAAAGATATTTACATGATAAATAAAATGTATATCTTGAATTTCCTGGGAATAGCCTGTGAAGTCCTCTTCATTCAGAAGGAATTTTGTATAATCTTGTATAACTAGTAAATGTTAAGCGATACACGAAAACCAACTACAGAAAAAAAATGTAGACCTGTTTTAAGCCCCTTGTACATGATCAAACATTTTTTTGCCAAACATTCTTTCAATACGTGCCAAGATTGGAGAAGACTTGACAATGTCATAAGTGTGTATTTACAAGTTGTCTTTTTTTCAAACTGAAACCCTTCAAAACACATTAATAAATAATTTATCACGCACAAAACAATTTATTATTTGCGTCACGGTATAACAGTTTGCAATGAAATATTGTTCTATACCAATATTATGTAGCACTTTCACATATTATATCCAATGAAATCGCATTACGAGTGTGAAATACAATGGAAATAACACCAACTGATAGGTTAACCACACTATATAACATTGCATTAATGTATACTTAGTTGGAAATCTGCCTGGCAATTATTTCTTCATGACCGCCTTCATCTGCTTCATCTAGTGGTAACCCACAGAGTCCTAGACATATAGACATGACTAGCTTATGTATAACCTAATCAATTCGCATTCAACATACCTTGGCCGGGTAGCCATGTTTGTTTACTTTTCGCTTTCCGCCATGTTGCAGATTTCGTGACGCACTGTAAATACTCGCATTTCATTGTCTAAAGCCATCAAATCATTGTCAAATCTTTGATCGTTTAGAGCATGTTCTTATTTGTTTTCAAGAGTTTTAAAGAGTTTAAAGTTTTGGAAGCAATTTCACAAGTAAAGTTGTAAAGTTGTGACAACTCTTGAAAGGTCTTGTAAAGTATTGAATTTGACAAAAATTTGATCGTGTACAAGCGGCTTAAAACACACAATTTATATCAAATGACTTTTTTTGTGTCATCAGCCATTTCGGAGATATCCGTTATTAATGGTTCGAATTGTTCATTTTTTGGTCATTCTCTTTAAGTCGTGTCGGCATTCAGCTGTTTTCGCGATGTCATGGAAACAGTATGGAATTTTAAGGCCAGCATATAGCGTCCACTTCTTAAACTTTTGCCTTTTCTTTGCATCTATAACGAAATGTGTGATGTAGGTATTTCTGCAAAGATTCATTTGGATTAAAACGTAGTAGACAGTAAATAAATTTTACTAAGAATAGTTTATTACCCACTAATAAACGATAGAGGGTAGAGAGTCATGTAAATGTATCCCTCAGATTATTCTTAGAAATAGTGTTGTATTTCGGCATTACAGCGGATTGCTGGAACCGATACATCTTGCTCCCATATACCTTAGATAGAGGACAGCGAAGAGGGAAGACAAAAATATGCTTTAGATAACTTTGCCGCCGTGCGGTTGTTTCATCGCATTTGTGTGCTGAATCGAACTTAGATGTGAACTTCATCTAAACAGCACCTGATTTTGGTGGAATTTTCTATTTATCCAATTGTTTTTGAGGGCATGCCGTTACTCACAATCTCTCTTTCTCTCTCTCCCTCCCTACATTCGGATCGTTCCCTAAAAACATTTCGTGTAGACTTCAAAGACGTATTTCTGGTGAAATTTCGACTTCGAATGTTTGGGTTGAATATAATACTGGCTCTACTTAGGTAATCTGTAAGAGATATTAAAGAAGAAGAAAATAAAGAGGAGGTAGAATACGCTTCGCACTCGTTCGCAGTGTTGTCAAAGTTAGTTTAGAAATTAAGCTTTATTTAACATTTAAATTTAAAATAATGTATAATGCAACATATTTATATTAAAAAAACATAAGAAGGGCGGATTTATAGGTACAGGGTGAGCCAAAAAGCTACGAACCGGCGGTGTTTTTCCTGTCCGCGTCCTCGGCGCACGCTACCGTCTGCTGCTATCATAGAAGGGCGCGGATGAAACCATACAACATTTTTAAAACTACTTTTAAAGGATTTACTCACCAAATTTATGAAAGGAGATGCTGAAACTGGCCACCGTCGTTGTCCGTTTTTGGCAGCTCTTTAGGAAACTATCCATCACTCGCCGTAGTTCATGTTGAGAAATGCTGGCAATTTCCTGGAGAATATTTTGTTTTAATTCTTCCAGGGTGTGTGGGTTTGTCTTGTACACTTTGTTTTAAGTTACCCCAGAGATAGAAATCGCAGGGGGTTAGGTCGGGGGACCGGGGGGGGCCACAAATCTCTACTAATAATTCTGTCCTCAAACACATTTCCAATTTTTCTCATCGAAACATTGGCCGTTTAAACTGTTGCAGCCTGTTGAAAAAAGACAAAATCACGCTCCCTGGCTGTTAATTCTCTAAAAAAGGGAGCAAAATTGTATTCACATATGTACGGGCTTCAACTGTTGACTCTAAAAAAATCGGCGAGTGATAGATAGTTTCCTAAAGAGGTGCCAAAAATGTATGGACAGCGACGGTGGCCAGTTTCAGCATCCCCTTTCATAAAGTTGGTAAGTAAAGCCTTTAAAAGTAGTTTTAAAAATGTATGGTTTCATCCACGCCTTTCTATGATAGCGGCAGAAGACGAGTGCCAAGGACACGGACAGGAAAAACACCGCGCAGGCGGTTCGTAGTTTTTTGGCTCTCCCTGTAAATTCCGATACATTCACACGCTGCATCATTCTTAATGCTTCAAAAATGCATTTGCGCATTATGCTAAGTAAGATTGTTTTTGGGGGGTATGTTAATGTGTCTTTAACATCTTAGGTCATATACGCGGCTTTGCCTTTGGAACAATTGCTCATGACAATGGTGTTTACTCGTTGACTGCTTGGGTTAATCTTTGGGTTGTCTTTTAAGTTCACACACTCTTTCATACTTCCAGACCCTAGGGAGTATAAGGAAAAATCCCGGCTAAAGAAAAATTCCCACCCTCCAGCCGGAAATCGAACCCGGGACCTCTTGATTTGGAGGCTAGCAAGCTAACTACCAAACCACAGAGGCAGTGTTTGTATACATTGTCTCAAACAGATTACAACTTTTATTACTTCTATGCGTTCGCTTGAAACAGAATACAGAGCTTCTAAACTACATAACATGAATAACTTCAGAATTGTCCGTGAAGAAAAGAATGCACAATTATTAGCCTTCAACCACAGGAAATTTGAAAATCTTTCAAACAGATTCACTCCCCATACAGTACCTGGGATCTAAGAGCTGAAAATGTGTGTTAGGAGAAAACTTACTTGCCATGGTGTTCAGCGCGGTCACTCACCTGTAAAGAAACAACAAATAACATCAGTAAAAAAAATACAAACATCTGAAGTGTTGCATTGTCTTTTTCTACTCACTATTCTACAATTGATTACACGTTTCGTTGTAGGATACAATAAGCAAAAGCTATAGTCAGAATTTTACAAGTGTTGCTGTATCATGGCGTTGAAATGTCACGTACAGCGACCTACCAATTAAAAAGAGTGGGCGTTTGAAAATTCAAGACAATAACAGTGAATATTTCAGAAATTAATAATGATACAAGAATTTTGACATAAACTGTGTGCTTGAAGTAGGTATGCCCCGCGTATGGGAACCAATTTGAAATAGTATTGTTCTTGTAGTTTACGTTGTTTATTTATTTAGCTCCACTTATGCGTGCCAGTTTGAAGTAGATTGTTTACGTAATATGCTGCTACGTATGTAAAGCTGATTTTAAGATGTATTTTTGTTGTTACGCTCCAAGTATAAAAAATATATTATTAACTATTAACTTTGTTATTACATTGGTTCTATAGTACATATTATTTATGTTGGTTTTTGCCTCGGCTGCTTCAGTATTACTTTAGAGACACGTTTCTCTTAATCAGGGCGAGGTGCGACAAGAATGTAGGCTTACACAGATTTTAAGTTTAAAATCACTTCTTTTTTATTAATCCTTGACATACATTAAATAGTACTACACAGATATTAAGAGCTGTGAGATTCTTTAATTTAATACTTACGCTTTGTTAACGCGTGTGCATAATTTTCGTTTCACACGAATACGTAATATTTCTTTAGAGAACACATCTTTGAGGTAGTATTTTATATCACAACAATGTAAATGCCAGAGTAATTGTAGTGTAAATAAGCATTATTGTATGACAATGATTTGAGATGTTTGTTAATTATAAGCATTGTTAGGAAATAAGTTTACACGGCCTCACTGAAACTGACAATAAGAGCGGGCAACAATGAAACGAGGGGGTGAGTTGTTTATGAATTAGAAGAGACAAACAAATGACGTCAGATTAGCGCGCTTTTCTGTAGAAATGGAGGGAATATCTTCCCTAGAGCATATGTGTTCGTAATTTTGATTGGATATAAATATAGACGCTAATGTTGGCGCGTTTTATTAACCAATAGCAGCTCGTTTATAATCTTTAGGCATATCGGGTGAGGGAGTATAAATTCCGTGCCAGAGACGGGTAACGCGCAGTTTGACAGAATAATTCACAAGGCAAACGTCGTTCAGTCCAACAGAAAGATTCGCGGGTAATACGTCGTTCAGTCCAACAGAATCATACAAAGGTTATACGTCGCACAGTTTAAGAGAATCGTTCACGTGTTATACGTCGCGCAATTCTACAAAATCTCTCGCGTTGTAAAGTTAGTTATAAATGTGAAATACGCGAATTAATAATGTGCAGTAAATAAGTGATTATAGTGATATTAGAAAATATAACAGTTTCAGTCTGGCGTGTATCAAGAGTCAATATGTGAAATTAATTAATTGTGACGGTAATAAAAGTGTAAAAACAAATTCTTTTATAAGTGTTATCTTTCAGTAACAAATCCTTTCCGTTTACACACCCTGTTCAAGAGATATGCTCGACTGAGTAGTAATAGCTAGCCGGAGGACAAAGAACCCAACATTCAAAATAGTAAAACAATAACAGGCGCCCAGTAAAAGATAACACGAAGTGACCGCGACAAATTGGCTCCCATATGTGGGGCAGATAAACATGAAGCATCTTCCAACTACCATCAAATATTCTACTTCATCCGGTCTGCAGGCAACTGAACATATTTCAACCGTACAAACCCGTAAGCTTCTGTATTTCGAGTCTCTGATTGGCTAACCCTAGTCCAATACCTGCATTTAATTAAAGCTTTTTCTGGCTGTTGATTGGCTATTTTATAAACTGTCACAAAATTTACGTTATTGCTGCTCTAATCATGACTAGTAGTATTCAAACTCTCAAACTCATTATTGCCTCAAGGTTACCTCATTATTAGCAACGGTAAACTTATTATTCTCACAGCTCCTACATTATTAAATTCCGTAATGCATTCACATAACATTATTGAACATGTTTACAATAATATAAGCATATGCAATGACTGTTATTGAATTTACATATTATATAATTTAATTGAAATTATTCAAGTGTTAAAAATACTGCCTCATGCTTTAACGATGTCTACTTTTTTGTGTAGTAAGATTTTGTCTAACCGAACGAGGTGGCGCCGCGGTAACGTGTAGCAGGAAAACGTTGTTCCTCTGGTTGATGCCCTCTGCTGCGGTGTTCTTGTCCTCGGCTATTGCTGCTCGTCGGCTGCTGTATTCTCCATTCCTAATAATTACCTATCCAACTAATTTCACGGGTCTCAGGGTTTTCGTAGGTGAGACAAATTAAAATACACTGCATTTCCCTTAAAAATGTGGTTTATTATCCAATAAATACTTATGGACGGCTAGCTTGTCCCACTATAACAATTCCCACCATTATATTAAATCAGGATCCTAGTCTAGCTGCACACGCTTCCCACCCATATACACACACGTGCATCCGTCGTCCAGAGAGTATCACTGTGTGTCGACGAGATTCTATAAGAGAGTGAAAATCTTGGGCTTTCTTCCCCATTTTATACCTAAGCCTAGTGACGCTCACCTTCGCGCCTCAAAATGTAACGACATTTCTAATTGGTCCTCAGACCGCGCTACCTTATTATGTATGAAAATATTCTGCTCCAAAAGATTTCGCATACGCGTCCGAGTGAGGCGTCCGGAAGCACATTCACTATCTCTATCTCTTTCCTTTCTATATCTGTCTCTTTGTAATTCTCCTTATTGCTTCAAGTTCCTTGCTCATTAGCTTAGTGAAAGGTGGACTCTAAGTAGAGTTATCTTTTACCTTGAATGAGCTAGCTCGCCCGTCCCTTACTTATCTAAGTTACAATCTGCTTTTGTACAATTCTTGTTTAATATTGATTTATATGTCTATGCATATACGAGGGGCATTATTTATATTTTGAGCCTTGGCAACCCGAATGTTGTAGCTGCCATTTAACGTTTCCAATGGAAAGTTTGACATTTTTGACCATAATCTACTTCAAACATTTTGTCAATAGAGTGTCATTTTTTTGTTTACACTAACTTAAAAATTGTGTGTCAACAAAAACATGGAATTATCTCGTGATAATGTTCGTGCAATGATTTATTACGACTTTCGACGTGGATTATCAAGATAAGAGTGCATCGATCAACTAACTTCCACATTTGGTGACGAAGCTCCATCCTTTGCCATTGTGAAACGCTGGTATAACGAATTTAATCGTGGCCGCCGTTCGCTCAATGATGAAGTTCCTGAAGGTCGTCCAAAATCAGATGTTGTGCCAGAAAACATTAATGCTGTGCAAAAGCTAATAATGAAAGATCGTCATGCGACATATTGTGAGATTGAGGCAACCCTAGGCATTAGTTCCACCGGCATATATAAAATATTGCATGATTATTTAGCCGTGAAAGAGGAATGCCCACGTTGGATCTCCCATATAATTTGACACAATCTCAAAAAGATGCTTGTGTCGATTGGTGTACAAAAATGCTCAAGAAATACAATGGCGGTGCCTCAAAAGACGTATATGAGATTGTAACAGGTGACGAATCATGGATCTATGGATATGAGCCGGAACGTAAACAGCAGTCGACTGTATGGGTGTTTCAAGATGAAGTAAATCCAACAGAACTTGTTCGCACTCGAAGCACTTCGAAGCAAACGGTCGCCTGCTTTTTCAACAAAAACTGGCCATGTGGCAACAGTGCCTTTAGAGGAACGTAAAACGATCAATGCCGAATGGTACACAACCATTTGTTTGCCGGAAGTCTTCGGTGA
Organism: Deroplatys truncata; assembly: GCA_030765065.1. NCBI lineage: Eukaryota > Metazoa > Arthropoda > Insecta > Mantodea > Mantidae > Deroplatys > Deroplatys truncata. Next base: position 296,939,641 of record CM060975.1, on the reverse strand, counting down.
AGTAAGGAAAACCAACAAGAAACGTAGGATCGTTCTTCATCAAGATAATACGAGCGCACACACGTCTCGTCTAAGAACAGAGTATTTGAAGGCTCAGAAAATCGAATTGATGGGTCATCCGCCATACAGCCCTGATTTGGCACCCAATGACTTCTTTTTGTTCCCGAACATCAAGAATAAATTGCGTGGACAATGATTTTCGTTGGCAGAAGAAGCCGTTGATGCCATCGAAAACCATGCTTTGGAGGTGTCTCAAGAAGACTGGAATAAATGCTTTGACAAATGCTTCAAACGGATGCAAAAATTATTGATCATAAAGGAGAATATTTTGAAAAACAATAAAGCAGTTTTCAATTAGAAATTACTTTGTTTTAATTATTAGGCTCAAAATATAAATAGTGCCCCTCGTATATATGGTATATCCTCTTTCAAATGTGTGCGACCTACATTCGGAAAGAGCCGGGTTTAAACTCCCGGGACCAACCAACCTGAACGAAGGGTTGCTTTTTCGCGATTTTCCTCAGTAGGGGAATGCTAAGTTGGATAATTTGATTAGAGAATTTTACTATAATCCCTTTCATCACTGCATTTTATTTTATTTTCCTTCACCGCCATTCCAGACATTTGGCTGATCACCCTTCCTGGATATACTACGGTCCAGAGTTTGGTTACTCCTCGACAGGTTACTGACCCAAGGTATTGGCTTGTAAGTCCTTGGGGGGTTAAGTTCTACCGAGGAAGGTAATCCGAAGAAGAAGAATTTATCTATCTCTGACGGTTTACCAGTAATACAAAATTCATTCAGGAGGAAGAGGACTTCACATGGTATTCTCAGAAAATTCAAGATATCTATAGAGTTTGTTTGCCGTGTAAATGTCTTAAATATATGACACTTTAATTAAAATCGTTACAGGGTTATCGAGAAAATAAAAAATAAACAAAAATTGTCCTTGCTCATCTAAACGGTAGCTTGGGGTGGTGGGATTTGCTTGAAAATCTTTTATATTGCATTTGTACCAAGTACTGACATTTCGACACGCACACACATGGGCCTTTATCTGTTTTTTTTAATTCAGGGGGCTTCAAAACACTGTTTTCACTGAAATCTCAATATTCAATTCTTGGGTGCAATAAAATATTTCTTAATTTACCAAAGGTAAGCCGTTGAGAAGAGAGAAATGACTGATTCTGGAATCAGCAGTCAAACAATAGACGTTCGACACAATGTGCACTACTGGAGACCACGTGCAGAATGAAAAGCAAGTAGTTCAGCTCTGTCTTACACAAAGAGCCATATGTGCGCGGTAGTGTTGACCAGAACGACCCCTTACGCACGACTGCAGAAGAAATTGTCCGTGCCTCACCCACCATTTGCTTCCGCTTACGTAACTTCATCAAGATGCAAACTGCGCCTAGCGATTAGCGGCGTCCATTGTCTTGTTTCTTGCACTGCCTTTCTACCTTTAACCGTTCCAACAAAACGACACGTTGTTATTACGTGGCGTGTCTAGTCTCAAGTTGGAAACGTAGAATCAGACTCAAAAATGCAATGCCATAGCCGGGGTTTCAACCAACGGCAGGTGTGAAACAACAATTGATTAACACTGATTGACCTAATAGGAGTTCGAGAAGGCAGACGGGGGTGTCCCCACCGGAGTACAGCACCTCACATTGTGCTACCAACGTGACCCTTGGGATGAAGGGGAGACCCAAAGGGCGAACAGCCAAGGACGGTCCCTAATGACTCCAGCATCACACCAATTCTAAAGCCGGCTAGTTCTACCTAAATCACTCGCAACTCGGGGATCCCGTAGCAGTTGACACAACTCCCAGGAAGGGGACCCCCAGCAGTCCCGCCAAACGCTTCTGAGAAATTCCACGCCCTGCCGCAACACACCAACTGCCGTCGCGTGGCTCAACAGCCCTGAAAAAGATGAGATGAAAGAAATGAAACCAAATGATCGGTCAGGATATTCGTGGTAACAGGGGAACAACACCAACATTCGCTTACCGACCCGGGAAAAGCACGAAAAAAACCTACGGTCAGAGTACCCGGCCCGACGGGAAATATCTCGGGACATCCCGAATGCGAACCACATACGTTACCGCGGACCTATGGCTTGAGACTTAAAAGTACTTAACATGATTGTAAGTCGCCAATGGGGTACGTTATTTCAAAAACGAATTTGAAAACGCCTTGTGGGTTATGGGAAAAATGTCAGGGAAATTTAACGCCAAACTGTTTGTGACTTTAACCATTTTCGATATATTCCTTACAATTATGTATTATTTACTTTCTCTACTACGTACAGTAAGTAGGGGAAGTATTGTATTCCACCCAAAAATTCGATACCGAGATTTCACCGGAAGTACATGTTTTGAGAACCCCTGAATCCAAAAAATCTGATGTGTTACACTCACATGACTTTCTCTACTCTTGTACAAACTATTTTTACAAACGCTTATTCTCCATATGCTTCATGTTAATCGAGATATCCAGATGTCAATCTTATTGGTAATTTTCATGTAGATGCAAGGGGGATATGCTAGGTTTAAAGCGATAGTCAAATATTTCAACGCTGGTTGCTATGTGGCGCATTCCATTCTCTTTACATGTCCAGGACATAAAAAAACGAATAACGAATTTGAGAAAAAGTATAAGTATTGGAAAATTTAAGGGAATAACAAGCAATATCTCGAAAACGGTTCACTCAACAAAAGAAATGTGTATGACATAAATTGTGTATTTTAACGGGATCTACATTTTTTGTGTAGTAAAATTTTGTCTATCTGTTATGGTTTACCAGTTATGCAAAAGTCGTTCACAATGAAGAATACTTTTGGAGACATTCCTAGAAAATTCGAGATATACATTTCATTTCTCATGACAATATCTTAAACATATGATATTTTAATCAAAATCGTTAGAGCCATTTTTGAGGAAATTAAAATTTTCGAAAAATGTTCCATGTAAAGGGTAGTCTGGGGTGGGGGGATTTTCTTGAAAACCTTCGTGTCGCATCTCTGGAAGATACTGAACCTAAATACCAAGTTTGGTGTTTATACGACTGTTCGTTTCTGAGTTATGCTGTTCACAGACACACGGACACACAGACACACAGACAGACACACACACGGACATGATTCCAAAAATGCTTTTTTTGGATTCAGTGAGTCTCAAAACATGTATTTCCGGTGAAATCTCGGTATCGTATTTTTGGGTGGAATGCAATACTTCCCCTACTTACTATACGTAGAAGAGAAAGTAAAAAAGCATTTTTGGAAACATGTCCGTGTGTGTGTCTGTGAACAGCGTAACTCAGAAACGAACAGTCGGATAAACACCAAACTTGGTATTTAGGTTCAGTATCTTACAGAGATGCGACACGAAGGTTTTCAAGAAAATCCCCCACTCAGATTACCCTTTACATGGAACATTTTTCGAAAATTTTAATTTTCTCAAAGATAGCTCTAACGATTTTGATTAAAATATAATATGTTTTAAGATATTTTCAGGACAAATGAAATGTATATCTCGAATTTGTGGGAATGTCACCAAAAGTATTCTTCATTGTGAACGACTTTTGCATGACTGGTAAATCATAAGAGATAGACAAAATTTTACTACACAAAAAATGTAGATCGCGTTAAAATACACAATTTATGTCATATACATTTTTTTTGTTGAGTGAACCATTTTTGAGATATTGCTTGTTATTCCCTTAAATTTTCCAATACATTTTCTCAAATGGGAATTCGTTATTCATTTTTCTATGTCCTGGTCCTGGACACGCAAAGAGAATGGAATGCGCCACATAGCAACCAGCTCTTAAAAATTTGACTATCGCTTACAGCCTACCATATTCCCCTTGCACCTACAAGAAAATTAGCAATAAGATTAACATCTCGATTAATATGAAGCGTATGGAGAATAAGCGTTTGTAAAAATAGTTTGTACAAGATTAGAGAAAGTCATGTGAGTGTAACACATCAGATTTTTTTTAAAACCATCATCCTTTTGTTTCTTGTATTGTTATACAAAGAGCATTGAATTGCATAATATATACGCACGAGCGCTGTCCCAGAAATACTCGACCTAACAAAGAAAACACAAACATTTTGACTGTTTCCTTCGTCTCAGGTGTGAAGTGCTGGGCCCATGTTCCATTCATGGTTATGAATGGACGAAAAACCTCGGGGTTTATTGCAGCGAAACATCGCCAAACACTCGATTGAAACATCCTCACGACGCTGCTTTTGTTCCATTGTGAGTAAACGCGGCACCCATCTTGTGCACAGCTTTCTCGTGTCTAAATTTTCAGTTAGTATGCGATGCACAACACTTTTTGAAATGCCTACAATGTCTGCTAGCTCGCGCACTCAGGCGACTCACACGGTCATCCAATACCATTTTGTGGAGCAGACTCTCCCAGAGAAGGATCTAGCTCAGCTTTAATATTAGTTGAACTAATACCTTTCAAATGAAAGTATTGTATCACATAACGATGACCATGTTTACAAATTTGCTGAGAGCGTTCACTATTGATGGCTGTCAAACCATTTACTAAATGACGTAGCATCATCAAACTTCAAACTTAAGCTTTATAAGGTTGGTACGTTCTACCACAGTCATTTGTTTGAAACAACAGCCATTATCCTTGCATCAGGTCGGGTACTTCTTGGACTATCCTCGTGTACATATATGCTATTCACAGCCGCACGCATGCGCACGTGTTTCTAAAATTGTTTTCTTTGGGTCCATGGAACCTAAATCCATGTATTTGTGTTGAAATCTTATCAAAATTTTGGGTGGAATGCAAAACTTTCTCTATCTACTGGCTACTGATAGCGAAACTAATATAAAAGGTTTCAAGCAAACGGAGGCCATGTTAAAATACATGACAAATTGGAATATTGTAACTCACGTATTTAAGTTAAGCTGTTACAAAGCTATCGTAAAGTTAACTCCAGTGTCTGCATCGCCAAAAAATTAAACAGCTGTGGTCCTTAGCTCCCAGAACACTGTGCACATCATTTTTCGAGGTGTCAAGATTTGTTTCGGCCTAACCTTTGCTGGGGATGAAGTGTGCCTCCATTCCATTGATTGCCGCCTTACTTTCAGGGGTGTTGTAAGAAACGCAAGGTTCATCTCCTGTGACTATCTGTGTCAGAAATTCTTCGCCGCCTTCATCATAACGGGTCAAAAACTGAAGTGCACTACCCATCCGGTTTGTTTTGTGTTGCTTACTAAGAATTTTTGGTACCCAACGAGAGCAAAGTTTACGAAATTTCAGTTTTTCGGTAACAATTTCATGAATTAGTGATCGTGAGATTTGGGGAAATTCCATAGCGAGAGCACTAATTGTATACTTGCGGTTTTCCTGGATCTTGTCATCAATCGCGTGAACCAGTTCTTCTGTAACCAAAGATGGACGCCCACTTCGTTCTTCATCGTGCACTTCACTACGTCCTTCATTGAGCTGTCGGACCCATCTTCTCACCATTGAATCACTCATCGCATTTTGTCCGTAAACTTCGCAAATTTGCCGATAAATTTCAATTCGTTTCACTTTCCTAGCATTCAGAAAACGAATTACAGATCTGATTTCACAAGCGGCGGGATTTTCAATCAACACCGACATTGTAAACAAGCACAACAAAGCGTACGTGGCTGACAGCGATCTCAAAATGGCGCACGTTTCTTCTCCTTGATACAGAGCGTCTACCGCGCATGTGCGGAACTGCGATCGCAGCGAAGAGAAATTGAAACGGACCTTACTTTCTGGACGTACCTCGTATATTGGGCGTGAAAGACCAGAAATTTTGCTCAGAGACCTCTTTATCAGGCTTGAGGTTCTTTTACGTGCCGTAAATCTACAACACGGGACCACCGGCTTTACTTCCCTTCCGAAGGAAGCCATGCTAAGGATTTTTGCGCCCGAAAAATATGCATCGCCCTCCGTTAGGTTTGAACCCGCGACGTCGGGAACTAGAGGCTAGCATGGTAACCACTACACTACGCAGGACGACTCTGCATCGCCAAGAAAACGCAGAATACATGTTCTGTTGTAGAATCAATAAATGACATAAAACTGTCTAATACACTTAGCTAAAGGAGCAGGAATTATATAACGGCGATGTCCTCAAAAGCCAGGACAGGCGGTTTCCGCCAAGTCCTACCTCAACCCTATGTATGCAATAAACATGCACAACTCGGTGACGTGAATACGGTTTGGCGAAATGCAGGCATGTTATCGAGTGGGTGTATAGGGTCATTTGGCAACCTCGCATTAGCGTGTACATCAAACAAATCACAGTGCCAAACCCACGTGTGCCAATAACGGCTTATGATCAGCGGTCCTTGGCTTCATAACCTCTTCCTCTAATGTGACCTGACTATTTCGGCTTTTACAAATATCGTTGAAAAGTCTGTTGTAGCTATAAGAGTTAAAGGACTTTCAATACCCATTACTATATATTTTCATACCTTTTTCAACAACTAATCCATGTAAATTCTTCTCTTTCTTGACGCAGTTTTAAATGAAATGAAAGTGATTTAATAAATTACGAGCCCATATTGGAATTACAAATCCAAAGGAAGCAACACTGATTCACGATATATAATTATTAGGAATATATTGTGTAATATATATATATATATATATATATCAATTAATATTTTTACAAAGTACCACATATAAAATAATATTTCCACGAAGTACTTATAAATCGTGAAAAATCCTTAAAATGTATTAATTATAGACGAGAAAGAAAAGGACAATTAACAACGTCAAAAGGGAAATAGGTTATATAGAAACGACGAAAAAAATTGCATTCGCAATATTTTAAACACTGATGTGTTACACTCACATGACTTTCTATACTCTTGTACAAACTATTTTTACATACGCCTATTCTCCATATGCTACATGTTAATCGAGACATTAATCTTATTGCTAATTTTCTTGTAGATGCAAGGGGAATTGGTGGGCTCAAAGCGATAGTCAAATATTTTAAGAGTTGGTTGCTATGTCGAGTATTCATTTCTCTTTGCATTACCAGGACAAAGAAAAAAAAAGAATAACGAATTTCCATTTGAGAAAAAGTATAAGTATTGGAAAATTTAAGGGAATAACAAGCAATATCTTGAAAATGGTTCACTCAACAAAACAATGTATATGACATAAATTGTGTATTTTAACGCGATCTACATTTTTTGTGTAGTAAAATTTTGTCTATGTCTTATGGTTTACCAGTTATGCCATAGTAGTTCACAATGAAGTATACTTTATGACACATTCCCAGAAAATTCGAGATATACAATTCATTTGCCATAAAAATGTTTTAAACTTATGGAATTTTATTCAAAATCGTTAAGAGCTATTTTTGAGAAAATTAAAATTTTCGAAAAATGTTCCATGTAAAGGGCAATCTGGGGTGGGGGAATTTTCTTGAAAACCTCCGTGTCGCATTTCTGGAAGATACTGAAACTAAATACCAAGTTTGGTGTTTATCCGACTCTTCGTTTCAGTTATGCTGTTCAGACAACACACAACACACAACACACACACACACACACACACACACACACACACACACACACACACACATACACAGACACACGTGCGCGCGCGTGCGCGTGGACATGTTTCCAAAAATGCTTTTTTTGGATTCAGGGGTCCTCAAAACATATATTTCCGGTGAAATCTCGGTATCGAATTTTTGGGTGGAATACAATACTTCCCCTACTTACTACACGTAGCAGAGAAAGTAAATAAAATGAAACAGCCCTTAAACCGTGGAAACAAAAAATATAAAATAAAATAGGAACATTTAACATGATACTATAACGAAGAATAAGATATGAATTAATAAAATGAAACGATCTTACGAAATTGGTTCAAATCAGCATTCCTTTGAAGCAAAAGCCGATAGAAGATTCACAAAATAATACCAGTTCGTTTATTTCTCAGTATAAAAAATATGTGAGTATTGCTTAAGGCCTACTACGTTCTCTTGTTTTGTATTTACAAGGGCAATATAGAAATACAGTAGCCTTTAAGCACATACATATCTCTTAATAGCTGGTTGCTAGGTGCAGCACCATTCACTTTGCCACAGATTAATACTCTTTGCATATCTAAGACAAAAAAAATGAATAACGAATTCCCTTTTGAGAAAAAGTATAAGTATTGGAAAAATTAAGGGAATAACAAGCAATATCTCGAAAATGGTTCACTCAACAAAAAAAATGTATATAACATAAATTGTGTATTTTAACGGGATTTACATTTTTTGTATAGTAAAATTGTGTCTCTCTCTTATGGTTTACCAGTTATGCAAAAGTCGTTCACAATGAAAAATACTTTTGGAGACATTCCCAGAAAATTCGAGATATACATATCATTTGTCATGAAAATATCTTAAAACATATGATATTTTAATCAAAATCGTTAGAGCCACTTTTGAGATAATTAAAATTGGAAATAACTGCATCTCCGGTGAGTGAAAAAGGCAAAACTCGTTCACCTAGGCTTCCCACGTTGTTGACCTAAGAGCACGACTATCAGTCACCCAAAAAATCATTAAAACGTTTGTCGAGGAGACAGGGTACAACTATTCAATGTGTCAGAGAGCTGTGAAAAGTGCACGCCTAGAGCCGTATAGGATTACGGTTGTCCATCAGTTACAGGAGCCAGATGAGGATAGACGACTGAATATTGTCGTTGGTTTTGGGCGTTCATTGTGCAAACTCCTGCCATATTGTCCATCACATGGTTCACAGATGAGGCATGGCTCCATTTATCCGGCTATGTGAACTCAACTCACGCTATTGGGCCAATGCAAATCCTCATGTTATTCATGAAGCACCTATGCACCCGGTTAAAATCGGAGTTTGGTGTGCAATATCCGCACAGAGAATAATGGGACCAATTTTTTGATACTCTGTGAACAATGCAGAATATCGACGGATTTTCATGGAGTTTGCTGAGCAACTAGACGATGTAGAGCTGAGTCAAGGATTTTCAGCAGAACGGCGCTACATGCCATACATCAAATGAACCATGGCACTAATTGCAAGTTTCTTTGACGACCGGATAATTTCCAACAACCTGTAGACACCGAGATCTCCGGATTTGACATCGCCGGACTTCTTTCTATGGGGTTACTTAAAAGACAGGGTTTATGCCACACGTCCCCAGACATTGGACGATCTGAAGCACAACATTACACAGGAGATTCAAGCTATTTACAACAGAGTCCTCCAACGAGGGGCCAGTAACATGGAACGACGTGTTGAGTTGTGCCTTATGCAGGATGGAGGACGTTTTCAACATTTGCTATAGAGGTAAATAATCTCCCAAAATTCCTCTGCATTTTAGGTATGATAAGTTGTCGCTAGCATAGCTCGTTTTGAAACAATTAAAGAAATAAATGTGTTAGTTCTTCATAAATCACCCTGTACAATGGAGTAAAATGTTAAGTTAACCAAAACATTCAGTAGCTCTTATTTTATTGAATAACGGACCATACTTTAAAAATCTCCTTCGCACTAATACGATAACGACATTAACCATAATAGACCAAATAATGCGCGTAGCAACATCACACGCAAAAGTGTAAAATAAACAATAAAAAACGTTAATTTTTCTTGCAAGACCCTACTAACGTCCATACTAAATCAATAAACAATCGAATGTGTTACTTAATACTAAACAATGCTACCAACAGTGAGAATGAGAAAATAGTTAACCTCAAAATTAGAACAAAATAGACAGTAAACTGACACTATTTGAATGTGCGTTGATTAAGAACACAATTAAAGGCGTAGCCTATTAATCACTGTCTACTGATACTATTGCAGCTCAGTAATGAGCTGTTTTATCCGATAGAGCCGTATACTTGCAACTGTGAGATAAACGACGGTGATTGATCGATATCCCAAGCATTGCTAAACGTTTTTGGTCAATATCAAGTACGCGGCGTATTAATGCAATGGTAATATTAACTATTGGTTTAATCATAAGTTCGTAGCGTTTGCACCTTGCCATGAAATGTAAACAGCGCAAGTCGGTTGAATGGGACAGTTCATCAAATTTGCTGATTCTCCTGTTGACTGATGGAGATCGAAGTCTTTGGAGAGCCTTCATGAAAGACCTAAACGTGGCGAATCACTGATCTCCAAGTGGAATCATGCATTCATTGCCTTGCCATTGCTATCTCCAATGGCACGCTCATCCAAAGACGTCACAAAATATGTTTCGAGACGCCTGGGCTGTCTTTACTCTGTTAAGCATGACAACAATATGTCAGAAGTTTTGGGGGTGGGGAGCGCGTGCGTGCGTGATTTACCTTGACATTCTAACCTTTTTATTAAAGGTTTATTTGAGGTAGTTTTGACTATATGGTCTTAAAACGACCCGTTATAAAAATGCATTATGAACATCAATTTACAATTGCACAAACATGGAATTACTTAACACTTGCAGTAAGCCAGAGTTTTGTATCCATTGGAAACTGAAGCGTCTTCTTGAATATATTGGGTCTGTTGACTGCATTGGGAATATTGGAAATGCGCTTGTTGTCTACATCTAGTATACGTGGACAGTCTATAAGGATGTGCTGAATGATTAGAGGAGTGTTACAGCTGATACAGTTTGGAGATTGGTCCTTAGTGAGAAGATAACACTGTGTTAGTTTGAAGTGCCCAATTCTAAGCCGGGTGATAATAACTTTATCTCTTCTTTTGAGAGTTCGGGAATGCAGAAAAGGTTTTGTGCAGTCTGAACGAATCATGAAGCTTGCTATCGATTAATGACCATTTAAATGTCCATTTTTGCACGTACATGGGTCTAACGAAATTGATGATCAGGATATACTATGGCGCTCCATCTGTGGATGCTGATCCATCAGTGAAAATTTTCGTGGTAGAGTTATATTTTTCCAGTAAAGAATTGGGCATTGTTTGAGGATACAAGGAGTTTAAAATTTCAAGTGAGATAAAACTTGAGTATCAAATGTTGGACTTCGTAACGGGAGAGCCAAGAAACTACGAACCGACTGCGTGGAAACATAACGCACTATAAACAAGGTCAGGCTGTTGACGTGGTTTTGCTCTGCAGTGTGAAGTGCAGTATTGAGTTGATGGTGATACGATGTAGTTCAGTTATTACGAATTATTTATTATTTTGTCCTGTATTTAGTCACAAAGTGTATTATGACTCAGTATATGTTTTCTACTGCACAGCGTGTATTTATTTATGATTCGTATGTGTTAACACGGTCAGCTTGCCAAGTGAAAGTACGATTTGCAGAAAGATTTCCAGGTGTAAAAGTTCCAGGCCGTACAACAATCCATGAACTTTACAATAAATTTCAGGCCATAGGAAGTGTTCAGGCTAAGAAATCTAAAAGACGGCGCACGGTTCTTACCGAAGAAATATTAGACATCGGTCATCGTTTAGAGAGTTCCCCCAAAAAAATCACCTGGGCGTCTTTCACACAGGCAGGCATTTCTTATGGCTCTGCGCGAAGAGCTACCAAATTGCTGAAGTTAAAAACATATAAAATAACTGTGGCACATGCTCTTCAACCAGGTGATCCTGTAATTAGGCGCACATTTTGTGAGTGCAGCCTCAAAAGTGTACACAAGGCAAAATAGACCCACCTTTAATCTTTTTCACGGACGAGGCTTGGTTCCACCTTCATGGAGAAGTGTACACAAAATAATCGTTATTGGAGCTTTGACAAACCTTAATATTGCTCATGAAGTACACCTTCATGAGAAAAACATTGATGTATGGTGCGCCATGAGCAGAGAAAGAGTTATAGGGCCAATTTTTTTTCGAGTCAAGAGTTGACGCCCATACATTGGTGAATACAATTTTGCCCTCTATTTTAGAGAACTAACAGACAGGGAGCGTGATTTTGCCTTTTTTCAACAAGACTCTGCAACAGCTCATGCGGCCAATATTTCGTTGAGAACAATTGAAAGTGTGTTTGAGGACAGAATTATTGGTAAGATTTGTGGCCCCCTCGGTCCCCCGGCCTAACCTCCTGCGATTTCCATCTCTGGGGTATCTTAAAACATTAAGTGTACAAGACAAACCCACACACCCTGGAAGAATTAAAACAAAATATCCGCCAGGAAATTGCCAGCATTTCTCAACGTGAACTACGGCGAGTGATGGATAGTTTCCTAAAAAGGTGCCAAAAATGTATGGACAACGACGGTGGCCAGTTTCAGCATCTCCTTTCATAAAGTTGGTTTTAAAAGCAGTTATAAAAATGTTGTATGCTTTCATCCGCGCGTTTCTATGATAGCGGCAGACCGCAACGAGCGCCGAGGACGGGCAGGAAAAACACCGCACAGCCGGTTTGTAGTTTTTTGGCTCTCTCTGTATATGTCAGTAGGGTGTGGTGCAAGTAACATAGAATTCTATTGTAAAACGGACTGCTATGTCATTCTGTTGGCATCCGGTAAGATTTGTGTAGTGGAAAGACATAGCTACACTACGTGATCAAAAGTATCCGGACACCTGACTGAAAATGACGTACAAGTTCCTGGCGCCCTCTATCGGTAATGCCGGAAGTCAATACGGTGTTGCCCACCCTTAGCCTTGATGACAGTGTTCACTTTCGCAGGATACCTTCAATCAGGTGCTGGAAGATTTCTTGAGGAATGGCAGCCCATTCTTCACGGAGTGCGGAACTGAGGAGAGGTATTGATATAGGTCGGTGAGGCCTGGCACAAAGTCGGCGTTCCAAAATATCCCAAAGGTGTTCTATAGGATTCAAGTCAGGACTCTGTGTAGGCCAGTCCATTACAGAGATGTTATTGTCGTGTAACCACTCCGCCACAGCCCGTGCTGTATGAACAGGTGCTTAAAATATCAATGTAGGTCTGCGCTGTGATCGTACCAAGCAAAACAACAAAGGGTGCAAGCCCCTTCCTGGAAACACACGACCACACCATAAGACCACCATTTCCGAATTTCACTGTTGGCACTACACACGCTGGCAGATGACGTTCACCGGGCATTCGCCATACCCACACCCTGCCATCGGATCACCACATTGTGTACCGTGATTCGTCACTCCACATAACGTTTTGCCACTGTTCAATCGTGTAATGTTGACGCTCCTTGCACCAAGCGAGGCGTCGTTTGACATTTTCCTGCGTGATGTGTGGCTTATGAGCAGCCGCTCGACCATGGAATCCAAAGTTTCTCTCCTCACGCCTAACTGCCATAGTACTTGGAGTGGATCCTGATGCAGTTTGGAATTCCTGTGTGATGGTCTGGATAGACATCTGCCTATTACTCTTTACGACCCTCTTCAAATGTCGGCGGCCTCTGTCAGTCAACAGACGAGGTCGGCCTGTACGCTTTTGTGCTGTACATGTCCCTTCACGTTTCCACTTCACTACAACATCAGAAACAGTGGACCTAGGGATGTTTAGAAGTGTGGAAATCTCGCGTACAGACTTCTGACACAAGTGACACCCAATCACCTGACCACGTTCAAAGTCCGTGAGTTCCACGGAGCGTCCCATTCTGCTGTTTCACGATGTCTAATGACTACTGAGGTCGTGAATAACGAGTACCAGACAGTAGGTGGCATCACAATGCACCTAAGATAAAAACTATGTTTGTGGGGGTTTCCGGATACTTTGATCACATAGTGTATGAGATGGATGTGAAGGAATCTTTATGGCATATGTTAGGTTTAATATTTCCTGCGAATATTTAATGGCAGTTCATATGCTTCTATTTGGTGGCTTGAGACTGGACTGGTAACAAATGTCTTAGGACAGTAGACTGTATGGAGTCAAGGGCTTTGACAGTTAAATGTTTAGCTCAGTCAAATACAGATGCTACAGAGTCCAGTTTGGATCTAATGAGAGCCATGTAGATTTTGAGATGCGTGAATAAGAACCAAAAGAAGAGCTAAAAGATAAGTCCAGGCAAGACATTCGCTCAATTTCGGATACTGAACTCTCGAGTATGAATGAAAATTTCTTGAGAAGATTCCAGAAATGTGTGGATAGAGGATATATTATCATCGTAATTGTGACTGTAAATATGAGAACGTGAGGCGGTTGCGCGGATATTATAACTGCCTGGCCGCAGTGTGAAAGAAAAGCACTGTATTAGTAGTGTCCCTGCAAAGTCCAGCTACCAGCAAAGCACTAAGTTGGAGACGGAAAAGAGGAGAATGTCAGAGTGACACAAAAACAAAAGGTGGACTGCCTTCACCACGACTTGCAGAGTTCTATCTACTCTGATCTGAGGATTTGAGTTGCATTTCATACACTAAGGGCTCACAATCCTCCCTAGAAAAATCTGATGTGTTACACTCACATGACTTTCCATACTCTTGTACAAACTATTTTTACAAACGCTTATTCTCCATCTACTTCATGTTAATCGAGATAAACATTTGCAGAGTCTATCTTATTGCTAATTTTCTTGTAGATGTAAGGGAATATATATTTACAAGGGCAATATAGAAATACAGTAGCCTTTAAGCACATACATATCTCTTAATAGCTGGTTGCTAGGTGCAGCACCATTGTCTTTGCCACAGATTAATACTCTTTGGATATCCAAGACAAAAAAATGAATAACGACCTCCCATTTGAGAAAATAAGTATTGAAAAATTTAAGGGAATAACAAGCAATGTCTCGAGAATGGTTCACTCAACAACAAAAATGTATATGACATAGATTGTGTATTTTAACGCGATCCACATTTTTTTTGTGTAGTAAAATTTTGTCTATCTCTTATGGTTTACCAGTTATGCAAAAGTCGTTCACAATGAAGAATACTTTAGGAGGCATTCCCAGAAAATTCAAGATATACATTTTATTTGTCATAAAAATATCTTAAACATACGATATTTTAATCAAAATCGTTAGAGCCATTTTTGAGAAAATTAAAATTTTCGAAAATCTTCCATGTAAAGGGTAGTCTTGGGGTGGGGGGATTGTCTTGAAAACCTTCGTGTCGTATCCTTGGAACATACTGAACCTAAATACCAAGTTTGGTGTTTATCCGACTGTTCATTTCTGAGTTATGCTGTTCACAGACACACACACACACACACACACACACACATACACATACGGACATGTTTCCAAAAATGATTTTTTCGGATTCAGGGGGTCTCAAAACACATATTTCCGGTGAAATCTCGGTATCGAATTTTTGGTTGGAATACAATACTTCCCCTACTTACTGTACGTAGTAGAGAAAGTAAAACTTCCTCTGGTAGTTTACGCTTTGGTACTGTATGTACTCTGCACAAAGCCTATGAGAAACAAACGATCATTGCATTTCAAAGCCTAATGCTATTCAAAAATTGTAATGAACAACAAATATTTCTGAAATGGTTAATGCCAAAACATGTTTTTCTCTGCGTACGAATCTCCTGTAAAACGTTTTACCATGTTCCTTGGAAGTTTGCTTTCTTTCTGAAATAAAGCTTGCCAATTTTCTTATATAACAAAATTCCTCCAAGTTGTTTTCTGTCTCTGTAACTCAGAGATGTTATCTTATCACAATTAGAAACAACAAGCCGTCACTAATAGACCGTTATCACTACGGGTGGTAACATATGTGAATCACTTTTGCCAAGATAGATGTGTTTAATACACACTTCTACCAGCAAATTTTGAATTATTATTTTTACTTTCTCTACTACGTATAGTAAGTAGGGAAAGTATTGTATTCCACCCAAAAATTCCATACCGAGATTTCACCGGAAATACATGTTTTGAGACCCCCTGAATCCAAAAATAGGCATTTTTGGAAGCATCTCCGCGTGTGTCTGTCTGTGAACAGCATAACTCAGAAACGAACAGTCGGATAAACACCAAACTTGGTATTTAGGTTCAGTATCTTCCAGAGATGCGACACGAAGGTTTTCAAGAAAATCCCCCCACCCCAGATTACCCTTTACATGGAACATTTTTCGAAAATTTTAATTTTCTCAAAAGTGGCTCAAACGATTTTGATTAAAATATCATATGTTTAAGATATTTTCATGACAAATGAAATGTCTATCGCGAATTTTCTGGGAATGTCTCCAAAAGTATTCTTCATTGTGAACGACTTTTGCATAACCGGTAAACCATAAGAGATAGACAAAATTTTACTGCACAAAACATGTAGATCGCGTTAAAATACACAACTTATGTCATATACATTTTTTTTTGTTGAGTGAACCATTTTCGAGATATTGCTTGTTATTCCCTTACATTTTTCAATACTTATTTTCTCAAATGGGAATTCGTTATTCTTTTTTTTTTTTTTTTTTTGCTGCAAAGAGAATGGAATACTCGACAACGCTTAAATACTACCAATTCCCCTTGCATCTACAAGAAAATTTAATATTAACATCTCGATTAACACGAAGCATATGGAGAATAAACGTTTGTAAAAATAGTTTGTACAAGAGTAGAGAAAGTCATGTGAGTGTAACACAGATTTTTTTTTTTTACTCTTTTCTGCCGCTTACCTTAACATTCCATGCTCTTTCCATGACACAAAGATTTTCGATAAAATCCCTTCACCTCCGCTACCCTTTATATGGGACATGTTTCAATTTTTTTTAATTTCTCAAAACTGGCTAACGATTTTTATTAAAATGTCATATATTAAAAAATCTTAAAATACAAATAAAATGTATGTCTAATTTTCTGAGAACAGCCTGTCCTTTTCATTCGGAAGAAATTTTGTATAATCTTGCATAAATGGTAAACGTTAAGCGATAGACGACAACGTACTACTCAACAAATTTAGATCTCTTTGTAATAAACAATTTAATCCAAATAACTTTTTTGAGGCATAAACCATTTCCGATATATTCGTTACTAATGGTTCAATACTGTGTCGTTCTTTTCAAGTCCTGTCGACAGTCAGTTGTTACTAGCAATTGCATGGAAAGAATTCTGGCCAGCATATAGGATGCAGTCTTTAAACGTTAATTTTGATGTCGTTATTCCCTTTGTATCTATAACGAAATGTGTAATTTTTCTATTTCTGCAGAGGTTTGTCTCCATTATAATGAAGTAACTAGATAGCAAAATAAGCTTTTATAAGAATAATTTGCACAACCAGTAATAAACGCTGGAAGGTAGAGAAAGTCATGTGAATGTAACACGTCATATTTTTAGAGTTCTGTCGCTAATAGGTTGTTTCTCGCGGTGCCATGGAAAGAGTATGGAATTGCAAGGCCCCCTTTAAAAATGTTGTTCATCTAATGTGCAGGATTTTGATCCATCAATTTTTCCCTAGCTAGTTAATATAAATTGTCTATCATCCCTTTTGGTACAGCTTTCCTCAATTCTGGGCATTCTAGTAGGTGTTCTCCATTTAAAATCTTGTCTTCATAAAACCAAATCTATGTAGATGTTCTGCCAGACAGTCATGTCCAGTGGCTAATCTGAAGTGAGCAACGACTTCTTTCCTTGGAACATTTCTTATTTTTTGTACTATTTCTTTTATGTTGAGTAATTTTTGTTAGTAATTTCCCTTTAAATATTATGTTGGTATTTTCGTTCTGTATTAAGTTTGACATTTTTTAGTTTCATATCTAGTCCACAAACTTTATAGATTTTGAGTATAACACAGCACCCTTTTTGGCCAGAAAGTCTAGTCTCGTTACCATTTACTCCCATATGTACTGGTACCCACAGTAATATTATCTGTTGAAATTTTGTTTGGAGCAATCTATAATAAAATCTCACATCCTTCTAATATTAAGATTCATCTGGACTATCATATCGTTCTATTGCTTGAAGACAGGGGGGATAAAGTAGCCTGCCTCCTCGTGGTGTCTCCTGGGTAACGCTAAATAGGGTACAACACTGTGCAGAAGTTAGCCCTTTAAATATCGATTCGAATTTCCTCTTTCTTAATTGTAGGTACCTACACCGAAACGTATAATGAAACTGTTCTGCAAAGGTTAACATGAAGTAGACAGAAAAATAAGGTTTCGTACGGATAGTTTGTACAAGTTAGATAAAAAAAATTGATGTGTTACACTTACATGACTTTCTCTACTCTAGTACAAATTATTTTTACAAACTCTTATTCTCCATCCATTTCATATTAATCGAGATAAACATTTGCAGAAACGATCTTTTGACATGCAAAGAGAATTACATTTTACACATAGCGACCTGTTCTAAAAATATTTGACTTTCGCTTAAGGGTACTATGTTCCCCTTGTTTTGTATTTGCAAGGGTAATATAAGCACAGACATATCTCTTAATAGCTGGTTGCTATATGCAGCACCATTCTCTTTGCCACAGATTAATACTCTTTGCATATCCAAGACAAAAAAAATGAATAACGAATTCCCATTTGAGAAAATAACTATTGAAAAATTTAAGGGAATAAGAAGCAATATCTCGAAAATGGTTCACTAAACAAAAAAATGTATATGACATAAATTGTGTATTTTATCTACATTTTTTGTGCAGTACAATTTTGTCTATTTCTTATGGTTTACCACTTATACAAAAGTCGTTCACAATGAAGAATATTTTTGGAGACATTCCCAGAAAATTCGAGACATACATTTCATTTGTCATGAACATATCTTAAATATATATTTTAATCAAAATCGTTAGAGCCATTTTTGAGAAAATTAAAATTTTCGAAAAATGTTCCATGCAAAGGGCAATCTGGGGTGGGGGGATTTTCTTGAAAACCTTCGTGTCGCCTCTCTGGAAGATACTGAACCTAAATACCAAGTTTGGTGTTTATTCGACTGTTCGTTTCTGAGTTATGCTGTTCACAGACACACACACACGGGCATGTTTCCAAAAATGCTTTTTTTGAATTCAGGGGGCCTCAAAACACATATTTCCGGTGAAATCTCGGTATCAAATTTTTGGGTGGAATACAATACTTCCCCTACTTTTTATACGTAGTAGAGAAAGTAATAAACGATAGTGGGTAGAGAAAGCCTTTTGAATGTAACATATCAGATTTTTCTTCGTGCACTTGGGTTTAAAATAAAGAAACTAGTATCTCCCCTTCATTATGTTGGAAAGAAGTGTGAAAATAGCTGTTTTTAATCAAATATATACTAAACTGGTTGGCAAACCTGTTTTTTATGTGGTTACTTTCTCTTCGGACTGTCCATTGTTGCGTTTAGCTAACAGTCGTTCTCGTGTTAATCGCCAATCTGGCTCGACAGTACCCAAACACACAAGTCGATTTATTAGCCACTGCTTGGTCAACGAACCTGAACAATATAATCTACGCCCGTATTCTCGCACCTCGCGAGGCGGCGTGTTAATTAAAAACTTTCATCATCAGGCAGGGCAGCTAGAAACTTGCCATTTGGTGGTAAAAGAGCCGAGCCATTGTTTCCTTTGATACACAAATTAACAGTTTCAGATACGTGACGTTGGCAACACAAAGGAGCGCTTTTGGCTCCAACATCTGTGATTATATTTATAGAAACATCACTTGCCGCGTTTACGGATACTTTAAATAACTCGGATCTCCACTTCGCGTAGGTGATCAGCACAGCGGTTCCTCTACGTAACTAATGCCTAAAAATAACATCTGGCAACTTTCATAATACACCTTCATTACCAGAACTGGGAACTGCGGGATACATATATACCAATATTACAAAGAGAGAAAATCTGTATGTATGCGCTGTGTTTGTATATATAAGATGATCTCAAAACCACTGAACTCATATTCATAATTCTTTCACCGCAAAAATTATTAAACCTAATATTCCACAAATTATAAATCAACTTTCTTCTCTTAATTTAAATATTGGTAATAAATTAAAATCTCCTCGTAAAACATAATAAAAAATCTGATGTTTATACTCACATGACTTTCTCTGCTCTTGTACAAACTAATTTTACAAACGCTTATTCTCCATATGCTTCATGTTAATCTTATTGCTAATTTTCTTGTAGATGCAAGGTGAATTGGTAGGTTTTAAGCGATAGTCAAATATTTTAAGAGCTGGTTGCTATGTGGAGTACTCCATTCTCTTTGCATTACCAGGACAAAAAAAAAATGAATAACGAATTTGAGAAAAGGTATAAGTATTGGAAAATTTAAGGGAATAACAAGCAATATATCGAAAATGGTTCACTCAACAACAAAAATGTATATGACATAAATTGTGTATTTTAAGGCGATCTACATTTTTTGTGTACTAAAATTTTATCTATCTCTTATGGTTTACCAGTTATGCAAATGTCGCTCACAATGAAGAATACTTTTGGAGACATTCCCAGAAAATTCAAGATATACATTTTATTTGTCATGAAAGTATCTTAAATATATGATATTTAAATCAAAATCGTTAGAGCCATTTCTGAGAAAATTAAAATTTTCGAAAAATGTTTCATGTAAAGGGTAGTTTGGGATGGGGGAATTTTCTTGAAAACCTTCGTGTCGCATCTCTGGAAGATATTGAACCTAAATACCAAGTTTGGTGTTTATACGACTGTTCGTTTGTGAGTTATGCTGTTCACAGACAGACAGACACACACAGACATGTTTCTAAAAATGCTTTTTTTGGATTCATGGGGTCTCAAAACATGTATTTCCAATGAAATCTCGGTATCGAATTTTTGGGTGGAATGCAATACTTCCCCTACTTACTATACGTAGTAGAGAAAGTAAAAATTTGTTTCATACTATCCGGAATTTCATGTTTTCCATCTTCTAACCAGTACGTCAAATTGACCGTTCAGTATACTCAGTACTCCAGCACCCTCGTTTGAGTACATAACGATATATCTACTACTAGAACTTCTACAAGATTTTTCCGTGTTGCATTATTTACGTTTTCATATTAGTTTTAAAATCTGAATATTACTTAATAACTCCAGTTAATTGACTTACTTACATAGATATTTCTTTTGAAATGCCCTCCATGATACTCTTAGTGTCCATTCAACTGTTTAATCAATAACCTAACTATTGGCCCTGCAGTGAGCATATGAAACATATGACCGCGCGCATGTCCAACATAATGTGCAGTACAATATTTAACCAATATATAAAGTAGGTATTTCGACATAGTACGAAATAAAGTATTTCAGGACTCGTTACGATATAGATGTTACCCATCCTTAAACAAATTCACTTTCCTATACAGTTAGGTAAATAACTTTAATAACTTTAAAGTTTTGCTTTATTTCCTTCGCATTTATGCTGTAATCAACTTCGTTAGCAGGGCACGCTAAATAATTGTATATAGAGAGACCGTGATGATTATTTTTTTCGAATGGCGCAGTATATGTGTCTTTTCCAAAGCGATCAACTTGCTGGTCCGGGATTGGGCCATCTTAATATCCACCAGCTATATTTCTATTTCTCTATTTCATGTTTAGGGTATCTACATTAAATGATTGTTAAATAACTAGGATCCAAAGAGAGGGTATAAAGCTTTAAATGTTCATCTACTGTACTTATCTAAAACATTGTCAGTGGAAGGATAATGTAGCGTATGTGTGTGTATTGTCGTGTCGGACACATTATTGTATAGCAATGACATTTTTATTGGAAGTTTGAATTTCCGTCTGGCGCGACATTTCTCCCTCCCCACCTCCTCATTCTGGTGGCGTCATTAGTAGCGTCAGTCTTGTGTATGTGCGTGGAGCAAATCCCTGCAGTGTTTGTCTGTAACCTTTTGTGTACAATGTAGCGGCACCATAATTATTTTAATAAACCACATGTAATGTGTTAAATGTGTATTTTGTTATGCAAAATCTAACGCCTGCTTTAGATTTGTGCAGCAAGTTCCTGGTATCTCTCGTTTGCCTCTATCGCTACGTCCCCCAATGTTTATGCCGCGGTAACTAAATTTAATATTTTAGCTGCAAAACCTTTTGGCCTCACCCCGATATATAACAATAAGGAAGTTTGAGGTTCCGCCAATGTTTCACATCCTTCGGCATGAATACCAGGTCATTTTTCATTCTTTATTAGGAAAAGCCCAGGCTGGTAAAGGGAAGGAATCACCATAAAACCCCTCTAGATCATTGTGCAATAATTTAATAAGGAATGGGTGTGGAGACTAATGAACATGTTATTCCAGTTTAAACAGCACGTCACGTAAACCAACTACACTGCCGTTTGTGCAAATTGCAACAACAAGAAAGAATTTCCCGAATAACTCCGAACTTGGTGGAACTGTAGAACAGTGTGCAAGCAATAAGTGATTAGGTTTGCAGAGAGATGGGGTACACGTAGACCGAGCAGAGCCTTTCGTGTCGATCCAACAAGGTCAGTGTTGCGTCCAGTGTAGTCAGTGCAGAGCTGTCAAACAAGGTGGAAACAATAAATTATGCCAGTATGCCTCGTCGACGTCAAAGGGAGCCATATCGGCATGTGGGTTCGAACGGGGCAGAATATTAGGTCTGCGGGAAGCGGGTGTGTCATAACGTGACATTTCGGCTCGTACAGGGCATGCTGCTACAACAGTGATGCGTGGAAGCAGTGGTTAGATGAAGGTCGTACGCAGCAAAGAGCGGGTACTGGACCACGGAACATGACCACAGCACGGGATGACCGTCAACTTGTCCGCATGGCCATAACGGACCGTACAGCTTCATTCACAGTGTTGGCTCGACGCTGGAGCACTGCAACAGGTGAGAACTTGTCTGCACCAACGGTTCGCGCCGTCTGCTGCAGGTTGGACTGATTGCATGTAAGCCATTACGTCGGCTTCCATTGTCCAGAAACCAGAAGCTCTTCCGACTGCAATGGGCACGTGAACACCGGCACTGGGGTGCTGAGTGGAAATAATGTAGTATTTTCGGACGAGTCCCGCTTCAACGTGTCCTACAGTGATGGCCGCATATGTGTCCGGCGGTACCGTGGTGAGCATTGTTGGCGGCACAGCGGACAAACACCAGGTGTGATGGTTTGGGGCGCTATTGGTTACAACAACCGATCTCGCCTCCTACGAAATAGGACACTTTGAACAACAACCGGTACCTAACGGTGGTCGTAGAGCCTAAGGTACTCCCCCTGCTTCAGGCATATCCACAGACCAATTTCAACAGGACAATGCCCGGCCATATATTGCGAGGAATGTACAAGCCTTCTTTGAAGAGCGATGGGTACCATTGCTTCCCTGGCCTGCACGTTTGCCTGACATGTCGCCCGTCGAACATGTCTGGGATGTGGTTGGTCGGCACCTGGTGCGTCACGGTCCTCCAGTAACCAGTGTCACGGATTTGTGGGCTCGAATACAAACTGCGTGGAGGGAAATCCCTCAGGAACTTGCTCAGAACATTTTTGATTCAATGTCACGCCGTATAGCAGCTCTAATTGCAGCGCATGGAGGCCACACCAAATACTGAATATTAGGGCTCAAAGATCATGTATAGATTTGAAAAGTTTATCATTTGTTACTTGTCATGTGCCTAACTAGTGGTATTAAATTCATGGAATTCGTGTGTTTCCTTCTTGGTGTTGCAATTTTCACAAACGGCAGTGTATTATAGCCGAGTATGTTCATTAAATTTGTTACTCTATGTTGTACAGTAACAACTTAAAAACAAACAGATTTAAACAGTTACGACTTAAAACTCTGATTTTTATAGAGATATTCGTCTTTACAGGCTACAAACGAATACGAACTTCGCTTGTAAGAAACTATATATATATATATATATATATATATATATATATATATATATAAAGCTCTTTATATATCAAAGGCTCTGTCCAGCTTTGTGAAAATATGAATGATCATCATGAAAATTCCAATTCGAGCTACAAGGATCGCATTCGAACGGCGCTGCTTTGATTTGTTTAAAGGATTAAGGTACTCTGAAATAGACAAAAATCACATTTTTTGTTTTAGGCACTAATAAAATCTCTATTATTTACAGTTTCAGAAAATATATACCTTTTAGGGGTTAAGAGGTTTTTAACAACTTTAAATACGATTTAAATGCTAGTCTGCATTCCTTTAAACCTGTCAGGCGAAGTCCCTTTTTAGAACATTTTCGTATATTTCAACAACGAACGCCTATATCATGCCCAGCAAGCAGTTCAGCAATTAAAAAAAGAAGCCAGGACCAAGAGAAGGCAATCAGAAAAGCTGAAACAATCCAGGAATGAAGGTGCAGATGATTATGACCCTGGAATGAGCTGAAGTGTGTCAAAATTTTAATGTTCAAACTTTAAATTCAGTTTTCTCAAAAAAACATTTTTGGATACTGTCGCAGTTCTCATATCTTGTGTTATCTTGTTTGTTGGGCGCTTATTGTTTAATTATTTTTTTAAATTTGGGTTCTTTGTCCTCCGGCTAGCTATTATAACTCAGTCGAGCACGTGTCTCTAAGCAGGGCGTGTAAACGGAAAGGAGTTGTTGCTAAAAGATAATACTGATGAAAAAAAATTGAATCTAGACTTCTATTGCCGTCACACTTAATTAATAACTGACATATTTAATCTTTATACACGCCTGACCTAAACTGTGATATTTCCGAATGTAACTATAGTCGTTTTAGTTGCCGCGCAAAAATTACTTCGCGTACTTTACATTTTTGTAACTAACTCTGCGACGTGCACCTCGTGAGAGATTCTTCAGAACTGTGCGACACT
This sequence comes from Deroplatys truncata, assembly GCA_030765065.1. NCBI lineage: Eukaryota > Metazoa > Arthropoda > Insecta > Mantodea > Mantidae > Deroplatys > Deroplatys truncata. The sequence goes on along the minus strand of CM060975.1, from coordinate 296,915,022 downwards.
TGCTTGTGCTTCGAGAATATATACTCCTTCACCTCGAATTGCCTAAACATTATAATAGAGCTGCTATTGGTTACCAAATGGCGCTAACATTAGCGTCTGTTTTGGTCAGCCAATCACTACTACTAACATATATGCTCTAGGGAAGATATTCCCTCCATTTCTAAAAAAAGGCACGCTACCCTGACGTCATTTCGGCTTTCTCTTCTTAGTGATAAACAACTCGCCCTCTCGGTTTATTGTTACCCACTTCTATTGTCAGTTTCAGTTAGACCGTGCAAACTTATTTCCTAACAATACTTATGGCTAACAAACATCTAAAAACATGTATATACAATAATATTAATTTACACTACAATTACTCTGGCATTCACAGCATGTTATGATATAAAATATTGCCTCAATACTTATGTACCTTTTTCTCAGAAAGTATGAGAGATAGAGAGCTGAAAATTTCAGTACATATATACAACACATAGTATATTAATATATTAAGAAAGCAACAACATTACAAATTTGCCACATTTTTACTTTTTTGAATTAGCAATTAATTTTTTCTTCAATTTCTAATGAACTGATATACATAACTAAATAATTTACGTTCAGAGGATAGCTGATTATACTAGGAATAAGCATACAAAAGTGTGATTCTGTATTGCAAGTAGTATCAGAGAAAACGGTACATGAATTCCCATGTTTTAAGAGTAAATTTTATTATTTTTCTGCTGGATGAAATACTTTTTAAGGAGTCAACTACATGAGCTATCAATGCAAGCAACCACTTGAACTAATTGTCATGATTTTTAGAATAATTTATAAAAATTTCAGAAAAAACCATTGAGAACTTTAAGAGCAGTGATAATTTAACAGACTTAAGGTATAATTTCCATGTGTTCAGACTACCTTGTCCCCTTAAAGCGCCGCTAAAGGTTGCAATGATTTCAGCGGCCCTTATCAGTCCGGGAGCATTTTACAGAGCATCTACTATTCTAAACGAGTATATTGCGATACACAGCACTTAACGTAGTATATTGCACACTATATTGTTTTGACGATAGTGAATAATAGAAATATTTACGCCAAAATAAATGACCAAGCCAGTGAACAAAAGGAGAGATGGTTGCCTGCGCCGAAAGAGTTATATTTAAGTGGTTCATGAATTAAATCATAAGTAGATGTTAACAAATAAGTAGAAATAACGATGATAAGATTTAGATGATAAAATTCAACTATCAAATATGATTATATTCCATATCTGCAACAATAAATATGCTTATTAATATTTGGAGGATTGCTAGTATATTGCGATACTAGTTTGGTAAGGGCTTGGTACGGATCGAAGAAAGAGGTTTTTAGTTTCTCTACCACGTATAGTAAGTAGGGGAAGTATTGTATTCCACCCAAAAATTCGATACCGAGATTTCACCGCAAATACATGTTTTGAGAACCCCTGAATCCAAAAAAAGCATTTTTGGAAACATGTCCGTGTGTGTGTGTGTGTGTGTCTGTGTGTGAACAGCATAACTCAGAAACGAACAGTCGGATAAACACCAAACTTGGTATTTAGGTTCAGTATCTTCCAGAGATGCGACACGAAAGGGTTTCAAAAAAATTCCCCCACCCCAGACTACCCTTTACATGGAAGATTTTTCGAAAATTGTAATTTTCTCAAAAATGGCTCTAACGATTTTGATTAAAATATCATATGTTTAAGATCTTTTCATGACAATGAAATGTATATCTCGAATTTTCTGGGAATGTCTCCAAAAGTATTCTTCATTGTGAACGACTTTTGCATAACTGGTAAACCATAAGAGATAGACAAACTTTTATTGCACAAAAAATGTAGATTGTTAAAATACACAATTTATGTCATATACATTTTTTTTGTTGAGTGAGCCATTTTCGAGATATTGCTTGTTATTCCTTTAAATTTTACAATACTTATACTTTTTCTCAAATGGAAATTCGTTTTTAATTTTTTTTTGTGCTGGTAATGCAAAGAGAATGGAATGCGCCACATAGCAACCAGCTCTTAAAATATTTGACTATCGCTTAAAGCCTACCATATTCCGCTTGCATCTACAAGAAAATTAGCAATAAGATTAACATCTAGATTAACATGAAGCATATGGAGAATAAGCGTTTGTAAAATAGTTTGTACAAGAGTAGAGAAAGTCATGTGAGTGTAACACATCTGACAATCGGATTAGCCTACTGTATCCTTCTTATACCTATAACGAAATGCGTGATGAAGGTTTATTTCGATTAGCAAGAAGTAGATAAAGTCATGTGTATGCAACAAAAGATTTTCTTCCTCCTCTGTTTATCAGTGGTTATAACATTTCCTATGTTAGCTTTGCTGTGAGGAGAATCATGTCTGAAAGGATCTTGTTATTGTATTCAGACACAATTGCATATGCAACACACAATACTCTCACCGCATGAAATTGTGCTAAGTGTTGACATCGAACAAAGCCATCAGAAAGAGACAGTGGAAAAGTTCCCCGTCCTTGTTTCTTGTCATTCGCATTCCTTGTTTTGTTTTATTTCAAATTTGTCTGCTGTCTCGTTGAAAATGGGAGTGCTTTTTATAGCTTGAGCTAATAATTTCCTTCTGCTTCCTTTTCTTTCTTTGCCTTTCATGCGCAGTAAGAAATAAAATGAAAACGTCGCATTCAAAGGAGAGGCATTATAAATTCGATGTGCTTGCAAGCCAATTTCATCCTTTCTACAATATTCCTCAGCCAATATAGGGATGCTTATGTAAGGCTGTAATGTACAGTCGAGTGCATAGAATAGTGCCGATAGTTGGTAAGGCGAAGTCGGATTGCACTACGATGAGGCGCCAATTTTCAAGCCGTACATTTTGCTTAAATATCTGGATTCTGCTGCTGGCTGCTACAGTGGTTGGCTATGAGATCTTTCTATCAGGGTATGCTAGGGGAGTATGAAAGTATAACACCAGCTTTAATTGACTGAAAAATTTAATGTGATCTAATACTTGAGCTATTGAAGCGAGTTGCCGACCGTTTGAAAATAAAGAATGAAACTAATTATGAATCGTAGCACTCGAACTACAATGACTGAATTAGTATACCTGCTAACTTCTGCAGTATCAATTTTACGGTTTTTTAAATAACTGTTTCTGTAATAAAAGAAACTACGAGGACTGTCCCAGAAGTACCAAACCTAACAAAGAAAACACAAAAAATTTTGGAAAAACATCTTGATTTCTCTATATAGTCTCCTTTCAGCTCGATACACTTTTCCCAGCGATGTTCAATAGCTTCGATACCCTGTTTATAGTGAGAACCGTCGAGTTCTGTAAAATAGCCATAAACTGCAAACTCCACCTCTTCACTGTTGGGAAATCTTTAACTTTAGAAAAAGAAACTAATCAGAAGGGGGCTAAGTCTAGCAAATAGGATGCATGAGGAAGAAATTCGAACTTTAACTCATTGATTTTGGCCATAGCGATAATGAATGTGTGCAATGGTGCATTGTCTTGATGAAACAGAACTTTCTTCTTCGCTAAATGCGGCTATTTTTGCTTGATTTCATCATTCAAACTCTGCAATAAGTTCGCATAATACTCCTCATTGATTGATTTTCCTTTTCTGAAGATAATCAATGAAAATTATCCCACGCGCATCCCAAAAAACTGACGCCATGACCTTGCCTGCAAATGGAACTGTCTTCACCTTCTTTGGAGCCGATTCTCCTCCTTCAATCCATTGTTTTGAAAATTCCTTCGTCTCAGGTGTGAAGTGATGGACACATGTTTCATCGCCGAACACTCGACTGAAACATCCTCACAACGCTGCTTTTGTTCCATTGTGAGCAAACGCGGCACCCATCTTGCGCACAGTTTTCTCATGTCTAAATTTTCAGTCAGTATGCGATGTACAGCACTTTTTGAAATGCCTACGATGTCTGCTAGCTCGCGCACTTTCAGTCGAGTCACCCAATACCATTTTGTGGATTTTATTCGCAATTTCTAACGTGGTCACCTCATTTGGTTGACCATTGCTATGTTCGTCTTGGCAGCTCGTACGGTCTCACTTAAACTCTGCCACCCAATATTTTACTGTTGTAAACGAAGAAGCAGACTTCCCCAGAGTAGAATCTAGCTCAGCTTTAATATTAGTTGGACTACGACCTTTCAAATGAAAGTATTGTGTCACATAACGATGACCAGTTTTATCCATGTTTACAAATTTTCTGAGAGAGTTCACTAGTAATGGCTGCAAAACAATTACTAAACAACGCAGCATTGTCAAACTTCAAACTTAAGCTTTATAAGGTTGGTACTTTCTACCATAGACATTTGTCTGAAACAACAACCGCTATGTATACGTCAGGTGTACTTTTAGGACTTCCCTCATAGAAGCGTACATTGCCATGAGTCGCTAAAATGCTTACCGGCAAAACCTCTTGAAGTAGCCGCCAAATCTTACTCACACAAGCGGCTCTCACTGGGCGTTTAAAATAACACACGAGTCTTTGCAAGTATCCAGAGTGATGAATGCATGCATGAATGTGTCTGTGATTTAAAATTCACGCCCATTTATCAACTTGAGCTCAGCTTACTTTAGAACTACCCCACCAAGTCTCCTACCCGCTTGTACCAATACTTATAAAACTATACATGTGCGTTTCTTACCTTGTTACTATGCGTTACCTCGCCAAATCTCAGAATTTCATTCCCTATATCTTTCACAGAATTCTGATTTACGTGACTGTTCAAACGTACTGAATTCACCCCTTAACTGCATTCCAGGAAGTTTTTTACTAACGCGTTCGCTACTTCGGCTGTTGCTGATGTCTTTGCTTAATATGATTCGCTAATAACATTTTTCTCTGACACATCTTTTCAATTCAAGGTTATTACATTATTCATTGGTTTAATATAAGGAAATTAGTTATTGCAATTATTTCCCTATCTCAAAATTACTTCTTTATTTAATTATTTATATATTCCTGCCAATAATTATGGTATCAAATAATACACTAAACAGCCTCCGTCGCGCCCCTTGTCTGGTTCTAGTGTTTTGAGTGCCACACTTTTGAAATCAAAACAATACGCGACAGACTCTCCAGGAGCTGGTGGGGACTGTTGTGAAGCATGCCTTCCAGCCACTCGGATGAGATGTTTCCGTACTCCTCACCTTTCGCGGCTTAGCTATGCCTGACCTAAGGTTCATAGGTCCATGCGTGTGTGCGGCAGGCTCAAACTCAAACCTGGCTGTTGGGGAAACTGAAGCATCAACCGGTAAGCTTCAAAGTGCAGCAAATGAAGTTAGTGCTTGGACCAAAAGGTGGCGCATCAAACTCAATGAGACAAAATCAACTAATGCAAATTTTACAAACAGAAAAATTTGTATACAGAAAAGCTACATGTATTTATTAATAAACAAATAGTTTCCTGCCTAACAGTGACTCATGATAATGAAACTACTAGATGTATACTATTATCTATAGTTAAGCTTTTTACTTTCTCTACCACGTACATAGTAGGTAGAAAAGGTATTGTATTCCATCCAAAAATTCGATACCGAGATTTCACCGGAAATACATGCTTTGAGGTCCCTGAATACCAATAAAACATTTTTGGAAAAATATTTATATGTGTGGCTGAATAGTAAAACTCAAAAACGAAAAGTCGAATAAATACCAAACTTGGTACTTAGTTCCAGCACCTTCCAAGGATGCAACACAAAGATTATCAAGAAAATCCTCCACCTCCCCAACTAACCTGGAACCTGATATACATAGGAAGAACCAAAAGAAATCTTGAAATAAGACTTAAAGAGCATATGAGATGCATTTACCCAAAGCAGCCAGGTAAATCAGCTGTAGCACATCATCTCTGGTCTTCAAACCATGATATCACTCCAAACATAAAACTCTTAAAACCGATCAACAGCAGCAATGAATTGGACATCTGGGAAAAAATACATATCGTCAAACACAGGAATCACCTAATGAATTTCGAACTGCCGCCACTCAGCAGCCTTTGGAGGTTCATCAGCCCAGCACCAGAGAACACCACTATACCCCCGCCGCTATAACGTTGCACTTGACAGCTAGCGTTTAAGTTGGTACACTCGCGAAAAAACAGATGAAAAGCTTCAACCGTTTGACTTCCTAAGCCAATCACAAGGCAGCATTCCGGATGGTCGATGACAAAGCGGAACCGGATATAGAATCGGCTCTGTTGCCGGATGTAACTATTCCCAACCATGTGCTTCAGTTTGTGAATCTCCAGCAGAGCGTCGAGTTGTTCTTTGCAAGCTACATATTGTTCATTGTTATTTGTTATTTAGATTTGTGGTTATTGTTTGATAGTTTTGTTATTGTTCGTTTATACATTTATTTATTTATATTTATCTATTTTATATATATTTCATTCATATTATTTATTTAAACAAAACTTAAGTGCGACAATGTCGGAAAAACGACGCCGATCGCCGAGTGATGATTCACGAAGTGAAAATCCTTTGCGCCGAGGTGTATCACTTAATAGTCAGGCTTTGGAACTATTAAGGAGAACCCGGGAGTTCTTTGAACAGGAAAAGGAGTACGTGAAGCTTCATGGCAATCCCTCTATTCCTGCTGATAAAGCCGTACAACGAACTGCAGCAGCTCTTGGTTTAAGTACGAAAACTGTTGTTCACAAAGGAGTGAAACTACAAGGGAAAGAGGACAAAATTCCTGAACCATCCGGAACACAACAGGTATTTCTATCAACTCCAGGGAAGAAAAAAAAAAGCCTCGTACAGTCACAAATATTGATGCTTTCCAATTAGACGCCATACGTAGACACATTTATGCCTATTATCATAGAAAGGAGTATCCGACCATACCAAAGCTGCTTATATCGCTTATTTTCAATTAACAATAATAATACGAAATAGTTATTATTCAGTGACGTTCGCTACTTACGTACACTTTCTGTATGCGGCTTAGACACCATAGAAATGAGAACAATCAGCTGTTGTTTACTAGCCACTCTGGCAACGTCGCAACCACGATGTAGCCAACCTTACGCGAAGCCACACAAACTGTCAAGTGCAACGTTATAGCGGCGGGGGTATAGCTACACACATTCCCCAGACAATAACCAGCAAAATCAGTTGAAAACATGCTGACGATGGGAGCAAATCGTCTCCCGAAACGCGTTCAAGTAGGACATTTTAGTGATGTAGTGTAGCTCTCTTTATTTTAAAGTAATCAAAAAGATTTGCATTAATCACTGGAGACAAACATGGAAAGCCACATACAGAAGCAAGTTGCACATGTCTACATTTCCGAGCTCAAACTTCAACACTATCATTTCAACCGCAAAGACCAAGTTGTAATAACTCGACTACATATTGGACATACTTCCATAACGCACTAACATCTCCTCAAGCGTGACCCTCCTCTTATGTGCGACCTCTGCTGATCTAACCTCACAGTTCATCATTTCTTTACCACCTGCCGACGCTAAGTACACAGAGCGCAAAGAAAATCTTCGTCAGCTTTTGTGTCTTTTCTGGAGTGTTTTGAGGCGTGGCCTTTACCTTACCTATCGCAGAGTATGGTGGCTTGATAACACAGCAATGGGGAAAAGAGGTGAGGTTGATACCTTTGCTTCTTCTGGTGTTATTGAAACCAAAACGTGTTTATTGTCTCAGAACCAGTCATGCCGTATACTAGCAACATTACTCGTGGACGATCCTGAGTATGTGGGAGGCTGGTCGCACTGTTACAGCAATTGCAACGGCAATGCATGAAAGTGGGGAAGACGGTCTACATACTCGTCAGAAAGTGGGCACTCCCCGTAAAACATCCGCAGATGATGATATTCGTTTACTAAATGCAAATTACTCTTTTGTTAGAATTGACTGATCATGTTTAGACACTAGAGATAAACATGTATATGGTTTACCGAATATCACACACATGGCCATAAAACTGGGTTATTACTTTCTCTACTACGTATAGTAAGTAGGGGAAGTATTGCATTCCACCCAAAAATTCGATACCGAGATTTCACCGGAAATACATGTTTTGAGACCTCCTGAATCCAAAAAAAGAATTTTTGGAAACATGTCCGTGTGTGTGTCTGTGTGTCTGTGTGTGTGTGTGTGTGTATGTGTGTGTGTCTGTGTGTGTGTGAACAGCATAACTCAAAAACGAACAGTCGGATAAGCACCAACCTTGGTATTTAGGTTCAGTATCTTCCAGAGATGCGACACGAAGGTTTTCAAGAAAATCCCCCCACCCCAAACTACCCTTTACATGGAAGATTTTTCGAAAATTTTAATTTTCTCAAAAATGGCTCTAACGATTTTGATGAAAATATCATATGTTTAAGATAATGTCATGGGAAATGAAATGTATATCTCGAATTTTCTGGGAATGTCTCCAAAAGTATTCTTTATTGTGAACAACTTTTGCATAACTGGTAAACCATAAGAGATACACAAAATGTTACTACACAAAAAGTGTAGATCGCGTTAAAATACACAACTTATGTCATATACATTTCTTTTGTTGAGTGAACCGTTTTGGAGATATTGCTTGTTATTTCCTTAAATTTTCCAATACTTATACTTTTTCTCAAATTCGTTATTCATTTTTTTTATGTCCTGGACATGCAAAGAGAATGGAATGCACCACATAGCAACCAGCGTTAAAATATTTGACTATCGCTTAAAAGCTACCATATTCCCCTTGCATCTACAAGAAAATTACCAATAAGATTGACATATCGATATCTCGATTAACATGAAGCATATGGAGAATAGGCGTTTTTTAAAAATAGTGTGTACAAGAGTAGAGAAAGTCATGTGAGTGTAACACATCAGATTTTTTTTTGTTATAAAGTGCTGCCTTGCTATGTATTTCATGAATACCATTCAAGCTTTAATTTGCACCCCCTGATAATCTTCTCACACTACACATTTTACCTTTCGCTAACCTAGGCGCACATCAAGTCTTTCCCTTAGGTTTTAACCCCTACAAAAGGCGTGTACTGCACTAGCCAATAAGAGGTCTGTATGACAAACTGAATGCACTCACTCCACCTCTTTCTCTTTTAGCTAATACGATCGAGAGCGTAAACATATATTTCGTTTCTTCGCCATTTTGTAACCTTTGTTGTGGTTATTGATGTAACTATTTAGCACCGTGGCCTAAAGCAACCAATGAAATGGCCATGGCTTGGCAAGGCCACGTGCAACAATAAATTCTTTGTACAACACAGAGAAAGATGTGACATCCCCAACAACGTACCACACGCCCTAAATTCAGCATAACAAAGAACTTCAATCTTTATGAAAACAACAAAATTGTAAAACAAGGTACAGCACACTTATCTAGAGAGTTTAATGTGTTATGTTTTAAAATATCGTATTACTTTCTCTACTACGTATAGTAAGTAGGGGAAGTATTCTATTCCACCCAAAAATTCGATACCGAGATTTCACCGGCAATACAGGTTTTGAGACCCCCTACATCCAAAAAAAGCAGTTTTGGAAACATGTCCTCGTGTTTGTCTGTGTGTGTGTGTGTGTGTGTGTGTGTGTGTGTGTGTGCGTGTCTGTGTACAGCATAACTCAGAAACGAACAGTCGGATAAACACCAAACTTGATATTTAGGTTCAGTTACTTCCAGAGATGCGACAGGAAGGTTTTCAAGAAAATCCCCCACCCTAGATTACCCTTTACATGGAACATTTTTCGAAAATTTTAATTTTCTCAAAAATGGCTATAAAGATTTTGATCAAAATATCATATGTTTAAGATATTTGCATGCCAAATGAAATGTATATCTCGAATTTTCTGGGAATGTCTCCAAAAGTGTTCTTCATTGTGAACGACTTTTGCATAACTGGTAAACTATAAGAGATAGACAAAACTTTTACTACACAAAAAATGTAGATCGCGTTAAAATACACAATTTATGTCATATAATTTTTTTTGTTGAGTGAATTATTTTCGAGATATTGCTTGTTATTCCGTTAAATTTTCCAATACTTATACTTTTTCTCAAATTCGTTATTCATTTTTTGTATGTACTGGACATGCAAAGAGAATGGAATGCGCCACATAAAAACCAGCGCTTAAAAGATTTGACTATCGCTTAAAACCTACCATATTCCCCTTGCATCTACAAGAAAATTAGCAATAAGATTGACATCTAGATATCTCGATTAATATGAAGCATATGGAGAATAAGCGTTAGTAAAAATATTTTGTACAAGAGTAGAGTAAATCATGTGAGTGTAACACATCAGATTTTTGTTTGTTATAAAAACTGCTGCCTTACAATGTATTTAATGAATACCATTCAAGCTTTAATTTGCACCCCCTGAAAATCTTCTCACACTACACATTTCACCTTTCGCTAACCTGGGCGCACATCAAGTTTTTCCCTTAGGTTTTAACCCCTTCAAAGGCATGTCCTGCACTAGCCGATAAGAGGTCTGTATGGCAAACTGATTGCACTCACTCTACCTCTTTCTCTTTTAGCTAATACAATCAAGAGCGTAAACATATATTTCGTTTCTTCACCATTTTGTAACATTTTTTATGGTTATTGGTGTGACTGTTTAGCAGAAGGACTGGCGCACCCTTGCACCGTTGCCTAAAGCAACCAATGAAATGGCCATGGCTTGGCAACGATAAATTATTTGTACAACACACAGAAAGATGTGACATCCCCAACAACGTACCACACGCCCTAAATTCAGCATAACAAAGAACTTTAAACTTATGAAAACAACAAAATTGTATAACAAGGTATAGCACAGTTATCTAGAGAGTTTAATGTTGTATGTACTATTACTGTTTTAAAATATCGTATTTTTCATTGTAATCACGTTCTGTATTTCAAATAGTCGCGATATGACTTTATGGTTGAAGGGACCAGAAAGAAGTTTAAAAACTTACAAGTTTCTTGGTGGAAAGGGGAACTTTTATTATTAAAGTGCTGTTGTTTACATTAACCGCAGGCATCCCCGGAGCCGTCAAAAAGACCAAGTTCCCATAAAGTTGAAATGTGAGCCGATACGACTCTTCCTTTACTGCAGTTGAGCAGAACGGTAAGAGCGTATTCGACCTTGTGACCTCTGGGAGAGGCGTATTGTGTGGGTTCTTGTACCGGAGAATTACATCCTACATCCTGGTGTCACATTTCCACTTGATGCTCATCAGCTCTTTCTTCACACGTGGTTCCATATGTTTCGCTTTCTGACCACCAGTCCCAAGAGTGTGTATTTCATACAGCTTTTGGGGGGCTTTCCTTTATCCACTTCTTCTGGCTCCACCAATTTAACATTCACATGAATTTCTTCACTCAATATCCTTACAGAAGCCTATTCGTTTTACTTCCTCTACTAGGGAAAAATTCGATACAGAGATTTCACCAGAAATACATGTTTTGAGGTGCCCTGAATTCAAATTCATCATTTCTGGAACCATGTGTGTGTGTGTGTGTGTGTGTGTGTGTGTGAACATAATAACCACAAAACGAAGATTTATACGAAAATCCCTCCACTCCAGACTACCCTCTAACTGGGACATTTCGAAAATTATGATTTTCTCAAAAATGGCTCTAACAATTTTGATTAAAATAGCTTATGTTTAACATATTTTCATAGCAAATGACTTTTGCGTAACTGGTGAACCGCAAGACAGACAAAATTTTGCTACATAAAAAAATGTATATCACGTTAAAGTGCACAATTTATGTAATATATATTCGAGTGAACCATTTCCGAGATATTCGTTTCTATTTGTTTCAATTTTCCAATACTTATACTTTTTCTCAAATGGGAATTAGTTATTCTTTTAACTTTCTCTACTACGTATAAGTAGAGGAAGTATTGTATTCCACCCAAAACTTCGATACCGAGATTTTAACGGAAATATATGTTTTGAGACCCCCTGAATTAAAAAAAAGCACTTTTCGAAACATGTCCGTGTGTGTGTGTGTCTGTGAACAGCATAACTCAGAAACGAGCAGTCGGATAAACACCTAACTTGGAATTTAGGTTCAGTATCTTCCAGAGATGCGACACGAAGGTTTTCAAGAAAATCCCCCCACCCCAGATTACCCTTTACATGGAACATTTTTCGAAAATTTTAATTGTCTCAAAACCAGCTCTAACAATTTTGATTAAAATGTCATATGTTTAAGATATTTTCATGACAAATGAAATGTATATCTAGAATTTTCTGGGAATGTGTCCAGAAGTATTGTTCATTGTGAACGACTTTTGCATAACTGGTAAACCATAAGAGTTAGACAAAATTTTACTGCACAAAAAAAATGTAGATCGCGTTAAAATACACAATTTATATCATATACATTTTTTTTGTTGAGTGAACCATTTTCGAGATATTATTCCCTTAAATTTTCTAATAATTATATTTTTTCTCAAATTTGTTATTCATTTTTTTATGTCCTGGACACGCAAAGAGAATGGAATACGCCACATAGCAACCAGTTCTTAAAATATTTGACTATCGCTTAAAGCCTAGCAATTCCCCTTGCAACTACAAGATAGTTTCTGCAAATGTTTATCTCGATTAACCTGTGCGTGTATGCGCGCGCGCGCGCGTGTGTGTGTGTGTGTGTGTGTGTCTGTGAACAGCATAACTAAAAATGAGAAGCCGGATAAATATCAAACCTGATAGTTAGGTTCATTACGTTCCAAGGATGCGACACGAAGATTTTTAAGAAAATCACCCCACCCCAAACCACCGTTTACATGGAACATTTTTCGAATTTCTGTATTTTCTAAAAATGGCTGTAACGATTTTGATTAAAGTACAATATATTAAAGATATTTACATGCCAGATTAAATGTATATCTTGAATTTTCTGGGAATAGTTTGTGAAGTCCACTACAGTTGGAAAAAAAATTATATGACCGTGTACAACTACTAAACGTTATGCGATAGACGAAAACGTACTATAGAAACACGTAGATCTCTTAAAAACACACAATTTACTTCAAGTAAGTTTTTTGTGTACATTAGCATTTCTGAGATATCCATTGTTAAAGGTTCGAATTGTTCATTGCTTCGTCATTCTTTAAAGTCTTTTCAGCATTCAGTTGTTTCTCGCGATGTCATGGAAACAGTATGGAATTTTAAGGCCAGCATATAGCGTCCAGTTCTTACACATTTGACTAACGCTGTTCCCTTTGTATCTATAACGAAAAGTGTACTGTAGCTATTTCTGCAAAGGTTTATTTGGATTAAAATGAAATAGATAGGAAAATAAACTTTCGTAAGAATAATTTGTACACCCATTAATGAACGTTAGAGGGTAGAGAAAGTCACGTGAATGTAACACATCAGATTTTTAAATCTACTTTTATCTAAACCCGCATACATGCTGTTTTACTGGGCCTACTTACTTGGAGCAAAATGGTTCACAGTTATAATGCCAAAGAGGTTTCTAAAAGAAGCGTGTGCACGTGTATTTTGGTCGACTTAACCTCCGGTTTACAGTAGCGGCTTCAAGAAGAAGGATGCAGGAATCATAAAGGACATTGTTCGAGGAATCTTCCGGAACGGCCCCTCTCTTCTAAAATTAGTGCGGAGGATATACGTTCACCTCAACATTACTTGACGCATAAACCGGTCTTAATGCTTTTATTTGTGTCCCCATCTCGACTGCACGAGCAGTAAACACTTCCATCATTGGGTGCTCTAACCGTATTTAGGTCACACGCACTGCTGCTGGTCTTGGAGGCCACTCCGAGCACTTCATTTGTTTCCACGGCAACAGGAAGCTGATCGGCAACTGTTAGCCTTCGTTGGCGAAAGTAGCCATCATTGAGAACCAGAAACACAAGAAGATAAACGTCTTATAACTTGCCTCTGTGTGATTCTGCAGGGCTGCTTTTGCAGTTAGAATCACATGACCTTCTCTACCCACTATCGTTTATTTTTATGTACTTTCTACAAACTGTCCTTAAGAAAGCTTTTTACTTTCTCTACTACGTATAGTAAGTAGGGGAAGTATAGCATTCCACCCAAAAATTCCAAAAGCATTTTTGAAAAACATGTCTGTGAACAGCATAACTCAGAAAGGAACAGTCGGATAAACAACAAACTTGGTATTTAGGTTCAGTATCTTCCAGATTTGCGACACGAAGGTTTTCAAGAAAATCCCTCCACCCCAGATTACCCTTTACATGGAACATTTTTCGAAAATTTTAATTTTCTCAAAAAAGGCTCTAACGATTCTGATTAAAATACCATATGTTTAAGATATTTTCATGACAAATGAAATGTATATCTCGAATTTGCTGGGAATGTCTCCAAAAAGTATTCTTCATTGTGAACGACTTTTGTATAACTGGTAAACCATAAGAGTTAGACAAAATGTTACTACACAAAAACTGTAGATTGCGTTAAAATACACAATTTATGTCATATACATTTTTTTTTTGAGTGAACCATTTTCGAGATATTGCTTGTTACTCTCTTAAATTTTCCAATACTTATACTTTTTCTCAAATGGGAATTCGTTATTCATTTTTTTTGTCCTGGTAATGCAAAGTGAATGGAATACTGCACATAGCAACCAGCTCTTAAATTTGACTGTCGCTTAAAGCCTAGCAATTCCCCTTGCATCTACAAGAAAATTAGCAATAAGATTAACATCTCGATTAACATGAAGCATACGGAGAATAAGCGTTTGTAAAAATAGTTTGTACAAGAGTAGAGAAAGTCATGTATATATATATATATATATATTAATTCCAATATAAATACGTATACGAGTATTGAACTATATCTATATTGAAATCGTTAAAGGCATTTATGAAACAATCGATAATTTCGAAAAATGTAAAAGGTTAGCCTGGGGAGGCAGGTCGAGCGGGATGGCTCAGGCGGCAACGCCTGTTGCTTGCATTCGGGAGGTCCTGGGTTCGATCCCCGGCCATCATCCACTCTGGCCCATGTTTTCTTTGTGACTTCCCTGGGTCCTCAGGCGAATGCTGAGGTGGTTCATCTTCTACCATGACTCTCCTCCCTCTCATTTTATATATCCATCAGCTTCCCTGTTGTCCTTTTTAGAGTTGCAGGACCAGGCGAGGTGTTTGGCGGGTTGCGGCTTGCTTACTAGAGGTTTATTCCCTGGCGTCGCTGTGGGATCTGCTCAGTTAGGTCTCCCTTCCGAGTGGGTCGTAAGAGATTGGTGGTTTGTGGGCAGACTCGGGTGGCGTAGGAAGAGTTACATCTGAAAACATTAGGGACCCCGTCTATGCTTGTGCCCGTCTTTATCTGGATCTGATAGCCCTTCGGGTCTCTCCTCCCATCCTTCCCTCCCGGAGATCACAAGGGTCCGATTGGCCTGAGTGCGGTGCTCTGGCCCAGTTTCGGGATTCCCTCAGTTAATTCTTTATCTTTATTCATTTTGGGGAGGGAGAATTTTCTTGAGCCTTTGCAAGATGCTGAAACTAATTACAAACTTTGGTATTTCTCCGAAAGTTCAATTTTGGGTTATGCTGTTGACACACACGGACCTTTTTACAAGAACCTGACGTTACAATCACATGACTTTCTTTACTCATTCTTCAAACTATTCTTACAAAAGCTAATTCTTCTACGTCAAGTTAATCTAGATAAACGTTTGTAGAAATGGTTGTATTACATATTTCCCTGCATGTACACTGGAATAGGCTTAAGCGACAGTTGTATCTTTTAAGAGCGGGTCGCTATGTGATGACTGTGAAATTCCATTTTCTTTGCATTGCCAGGTGAAACGAACAAATAACGAGTTTCCATTTGAGAAAAGTATAAGTATTTGAAAATTCAAAGCAACAACTCAAAGTTATTTTTTTAGCAGATCAACTGTCAAATGGAAGCAAAACTGGACCACTAAAACATCAAGCAAACTCCACATAGTTACAAACTGCATATTGCAGACTCTAAAAAGAAAAGATCAACTGATTATATCACGAATAGACCATTCACGCCTAACCCATTCCTTCTTACTCGCCAAAGAAAATGCTCCTCACTGCGAGATCTGCAATTGCTGTATCAACACCTCATCACTAAATACAGAAGTTATACCATGGAGAGAAGAAGACATAACATCCCTGAAGATATATTTTTAGCTTTAAACAACCCTACTCATTTCAAAAACATTATTTTTTTCTTCAAAGACATCAAACTGTATAACAAGATTTAAATATAACACATTAAATAAAAACATATATTAGATAATACTGTTCTAGCTGTATTTAAGACTTAATAATGTAAAATGTGTTTATAACAATGTATTACAATTATTGTATTATTTAATCAATGCAAAGTATACAATGTATTATTATTGTACTCGTATATATGGATGAGATCCTCATTTTTACTTTCTCTACTACGTATAGTAAGTAGGGAAAGTATTGTATTCCACCCAAAAATTAGATACCGAGATTTCACCGGAAATACATGTTTTGAGACTCCCTGAATCCAAAAAAAGCATTTTTGGAAACATGTCCGTGTGTGTGTGTGTGTGTGTGTGTGTGTGTGTCTGTGAACAGCATAACTCAGAAACGAACAGTCGGATTAACACCAAACTTGGTATTTAGGTTCAGTATCTTCCAGACATGCGACACGAAGGTTTTCAAGAAAATCCCCCACCCCAGACTACCCTTTACATGGAACATTTTTCGAAAATCTTAATTTTCTCAAAAATGGCTCTAACGATTTTGATTAAAATATCATATGTTTAAGATATTGTCATGAGAAATGAAATGTATATCTCGAATTTTCTGGGAATGTCTCCAAAAGTATTCTTCATTATGAACGACTTTTGCATAACTCGTAAACCTTAAGAGATAGACGAAGTTTTACTACACAAAAATGTAGATCGCGTTAAAATACACAATTTATGTCATATACATTTCTTTTGTTGAGTGCACCATTTTCGAGATATTGCTTGTTATTCCCTTAAGTTTTCCAATACTTATACTTTTTCTCAAATTCGTTATTCATTTTTACTTTCTCTACTACGTATAGTAAGTAGGGGAAGTATTGCATTCCACCCAAAAATTCGATACCGAGATTTCACCGGAAATACATGTTTTGAGAATCACTGAATCCAAAAAAAGCATTTTTGGAAACATGTCCGTGTGTGTGTCTGTGTGTCTGTGTGTCTGTGTGTCTGTCTGTGTGTCTGTGTGTCTGTGAACAGCATAACTCAAAAACGAACAGTCGGATAAACACCAAACTTGGTATTTAGGTTCAGTATCTTCCAGAGATGCGACACGAAGGTTTTCAAGAAAATCCCCCCACCCCAGACTACCCTTTACATGGAACATTTTTCGAAAATTTTAATTTTCTCAAAAACGGCTCTAACGATTTTGATTAAAATATCATATGTTTAAGATATTGTCATGACAAATAAAATGTATATCTCGAATTTTCTGGGAATGTCTCCAAAAATATTCTTCATTGTGAACGACTTTTGCATAACGGGTAAACCATAAGAGATAGACAAAATTTTACTACACAAAAAATGTAGATCGCGTTAAAATACACAACTTATGTCATTTACGTTTCTTTTGTTGAGTGAACCGTTTTCGAGATATTGCTTGTTATTTCCTTAAATTTTCCAATACTTATACTTTTTCTCAAATTCGTTATTCATTTTTTTTTGTCCTCGACTTGCAAAGAGAATGGAATGCGCCGCATAGCAACCAGCGTTAAAATATTTGACCATCGCTTAAAAGCTACCATATTCCCCTTGCATCTACAAGAAAATTAGCAATAAGATTGACATCTCGATATCTCGATTAACATAAAGCATATGGAGAATAGGCGTTTGTAAAACTAGATTGTACAAGAGTAGAGAAAGTCATGTGAGTGTAACACATCAGATTTTTTTTTATGTCCTGGACATGCAAAGAGAATGGAATGCGCCACATAGCAACCAGGGTTAAAATATTTGACCATCGCTTAAAACCTACCATATTCCCCTTGCATCTACAAGAAAATTAGCAATAAGATTGACATCTCGATATCTCGATTAACATGAAGCATATGGAGAATAAGCGTTTGTAAAAATAGTTTGTACAAGAGTAGAGAAAGTCATGTGAGTGTAACACATCAGATTTTTTTTTAAAGATTCTGCCTATCTTTTACCCAGTTATGCAAAACTCATTCAGAATTCAAGATATACATTTCATTTGTGATGTAAATACCTTAAATATCTGATATTTTAATCAAAATCGTTAAATCCAATTTTGAAAAAATAAAAAAAATTCTAAAAACTTCCCATGTAAAGGGTTGATTACACACACACACACACACACACACACACACACACACACACACACACACATACAGACGGACCTTGTTCTAAAAATGCTTTTTGGGGATTTAGGTCTCAAAAAGCGTATTTCTGGTGAAGTATGGAACTTGGGTGGAAATTCAATACTTTCTCTGTCTACTTCGTGCTAGGCAGGGCCGTATTTAGAGCGGGGGGGGTTCTAGGGTTCAACCCCCCCCCGAAATATCCGACAGTTCTATTTATTTAAATTCATAGCAAACCAATATGAGAAAATGTCGTTAGATAACAATAGGTCTATTGCTAGTAGCACATTTACAAGAAAAGGGGAAACTTATATCTTCGACTTACATAGGTAAGGTGGCCATACATTCCAGTTTTTGAAGCAGTCTCCATGTTTTGTGCTGTAAGGTGGAATATCCTCATTCTGGTGAGTTTTTCTTGTCTATATAATGTCTTCAAGCAATTTTCTTATCCATGTAACGTCTATATACTACGGAGTAGGTATATGGTAACTGTGTGGGGGTACTGTGGAAAACCCTCCCGGGTGGTGCTAGGGGAAGTAAAAATCAAATGTCAGTACGTTTGTGGAGAGGGGCAAGAAGGAAAAAGGAGAAATCGTCTCCTTTGTTAACACAAAACACCGCGAAGTCGCTCGCATGTTCCGCTAGTAGGAAAATAATACAGCATAGCAAGCAGCTTCATTATGGATTTATTTACACTAGGTTCATTTCTTGACAGAAACCGTGTGCAGCACAAGGTCAGCGGTCTACAATCACTATAAGGTTGCTCCTTCGAGCGGGAAATTTATGTGTGTACATAATACGGGAAAGGAAAAGAGGTCGCATATATACCATTTCATCGCAAGGTGAAACGCAGCCTGCCATCTTGTTTACCAGGTCCGAATTTCACTTTCCATTTCCCGTCGTGTAAACCAAGGTTACGCTATCAAGGTATTCCTCTCACCAGTGCTATCTATATATCTTCAAATTGCAACCTCTTTTGTCTTCACAATGGCCTTCGAATTGCGTATAATTTGCTTTCATATTTTCGGGTAAGATCACGGGACCGTAACAAAATTTAAATTATTTAGACACGGTTTGTAATTACCTGTGTGACCTATTGCTGAGGAAGATAAACACATAAAATAGTTTCTAATTTTTAATTTTGTTGGAAATATGTTTTATAATTACTACCTGGCTAATCCGATGTTTAGCTGTTTAAACTCGAGTGTCGAAATAGTTAATTTGCGCTTTTATGTAAATGTTTTTATGGTGAATATTATCCCTTTATTTCTTATAATTGTTATTTCGCCAAGCCCCGTCTATTCCTAAAAGTCCTCTAATACAGATGGATCCAAAAACCTACGAACCGCCTGCGCGGTGTTTTTCCTGTCCGTGTCCTCGGGGCTCGTTGCCGTCTACCGTTATCATAGAAAGGCGCGGATGAAACCATACAACATTTCTTAAACTACTTTTAAAGGCTTTGCTTACCAACTTTATGAAAGGAGATGCTGAAACTCACCACCATCACGGATAGTTTCCTAAAGAGGTGCCAAAAATGTATGGACAACCACTACCACTGCATACATGCTTCAACCGCCACTGGTGATCAGCCCAATGCCTGGTACGGCGGCGAAGAAGAAGGAAATGAATTAATGTAGTGATGAATGGGATGATAACCGCGAAAAAACATTAGGTCAGATTGATCGGTCCCGGGGGTTTGAACACGGTCCACAGATGTTGCCGCCGGAACCATCATAGTTATTTTCATTTATTATTATTTGTAAGTTTAAAGTCCTTTAATCGGATAGGACGACGATTAATGTTGAGGCAGTATTTGTAACATTTAAATAATTTCAGTCTAATTATATAATATATATAATTCAATAACAGCCCGCCTTAAAGCAATATGTGTATGTAACAATATATAAAAAGTGTATGTAACAGACATTATATATGTTTATATTATTGTATACATGTGTAGTAATGTTATGTGAATGTATTACGTAACTTAATAATGTAGGAGCTGTGAGAATAATAGGTTAAACGTTGCTAACAATGAGGTAACAATGAGGCAATAATGAATTTGAAGGTTTAACAATGCTGCTTGTAATTCTTGGAAGCAATAATGTAATTTTTGTGACAGTTTATAAAATAGCCAATCAACAACCAGAAAAAGCTTTAGTTAAATGAAGGTATTCTATTGGACTAGGATTAGCCAATCAGAAACTGAAATATAGTAAAATTTACAAATTTAGAGTTCAGTTGCTTGTAGACAGTGTTCCTAACCAGACGCGAGATGTGTCCTCGAGAAATTTAATACGTATTTTATGTGAGAAAATAGTTTAAGTGTTAAAGTGCAAGTATTTAATACAAGAATCTCACAGCTGTCTATATCAGTGAAGTGTTATTTAAATCGTGTCAAGCATTAATAAAAAGGAGTGAATAAAAAATTAAAATCTGTATAAGCCTACATTCTTCAGTAGCACCACCTCCCTGCTAAGACGTTCATGTCTCTAAAAAAAAATATAAATACTGACGCAGCCGAGGCAAACATAAATATATAATATTTAAAGAAACAGTCAAATCACAAAGTTAATATTTTTAAATTTTGGGACGTGGCTACCGGGTACCATATGTGCGGTTGCAACTACTTCAAGTTCGGCTCCCCAACAGTCGAAATATAATACACCTTCTTCAATGTAAGAGGTGAAATGACGCTCAAATGAGTCCGGAGTCCATAGAGCTTGGAATTACTCGTCTTTTCACCATAAGGGGGGGGAAAAAACAAACCTTGTCGGGTAACTCACACAAACCGAGGTTCGAACTCGGGACCTCTTGAATGCGAGGCAGTCTGCACAACAGAGATGGGCTTAGTTACTTAATAACATAAAAGCTTAATAGTTTTTTACGTAATATAAAAGCTCTTAAGATATACAGCATTGAAGCTGGTGAACATGATTATTGACACCAAGTTATCCTCTTTGCAAAATAAATGTAATGTGCGACCGTCGTGAAAAATAATATTCTCAGTTATTGAAAGTAAAACAAAACTTTCTTACATGAGGATTATAAACATATTTTGACCATGGTATTGTAGCGTTATAGGCACATTTGATTGTATCTTATTTTGCTACGTATTCTCTTTTTCTTAGTTATTAAATAGTGACTACATTATTGTTTTGAATGAAATATCGGCGGCATCTGTCTTGCTTTCATGCATTTCCTATGGAGTAACAACTGTCCTCTATTCCATGACAATCTCAACTTCGCAAGCCTATATATATAGGCTTCGTAAATCCTTTTATGGACTTTAAGGATTTGTGAATTGATATTACGTGTTTTATGGTCCAGAAAGGATAAGGTTCTTCAAAGGCGAAAGAATAATTTATCAAAATGGGTTTTTAAATTAGTCTACATAAACATACAACGAGTTTAGGACTTAAAGTACAGTTCCGCATTCCACACAGCAATTTCTTGTCGATATTTCACTCCAAATTCATACTTTGACACCCTGTAAATAAGAGCTTATAGATGCCTCGTCTCAGTGTAGGTGAAAAGACGAAGAAGAAACAATATAAAAGCACCCTTACACTACGTGATCAAAAGTATCCGCACACCTGGCTGAAAATGACGTACAAGTTCGTGGCGCCCTCCATCGGTAATGCTGGAAGTCAATATGGTGTTGACCCACCCTTAGCCTTGATGGCAGCGTTCACTCTCGCAGGAATACTTTCAATCAGGTGCTGGAAGGTTTCTTGGGGAATGGCAGCCCATTCTTCACGGGGTGCGGAATTGAGGGGAGGTATCGATGCAGGTCGGTGAGGCCTGGCACAAAGACGGCGTTCCAAAACAACCCAAAGGTGTTCTATAGGTTTCAATTCAGGACTCTGTGCAGGCCAGTCCATTACAGGGATGTTATTGTCGTGTAACCACTCCGCCACAGCCGGTGCAGTATGAACAGGTGCTCGATCGTGTTGAAAGATGCAATCGCCATCCCCGAATTGCTCGTCAACAGTGGGAAGCAAGAAGGTGCTTAAAATATCAATGTAGGTCTGCGCTGTGATCGTGCCACGCAAAACAAGGAAAAAGCACGGCCACACCATAACACCACCACCTCCGAATTTCACTGTTGGCACTACACACGCTGGCAGATGACGTTCACCGGGCATTCGCCATACCCACACCTTGCCATCGGATCGCCACATTGTGTACCGTGATTTGTCACTCCACACAACGTTTTGCCACTGTTCAATCGTGTAATGTTGACGCTCCTTACACCAAGCGAGGCGTCGTTTGACATTTTCATGCGTGATGTGTGGCTTATGAGCAGCCGCTTGACCATGGAATCCAAGGTTTCTCACCTCACGCCTAACTGTCATAGTACTTGGAGTGGATCCTAATGCAGTTTGGAATACCTGTGTGATGGTCTGGATAGATGTCTGCCTATTACTCTTTACGACCCTCTTCAAAAGTCGGCGGTCTCTGTCAGTCAACAGACGAGGTCGGCCTGTAGGCTTTTGTGCTGTACATATCCCTTCACGTTTCCACTTCACTATCACATCAGAAACAGTGGACCTAGGGATGTTTAGGAGTGTGGAAATCTCGCGTACAGACTTCTGACACAAGTGACACCCAATCCCCTGACCACGTTCGACGCCCGTGAGTTCCACGGAGCGTCCCATTCTGCTGTTTCACGATGTCTAAGGACTACTGAGGTCGCGAGATGAGTACCAGGTAGTAGCTGGCAGCACAATGTACCTAAGATGAAAAACGTATGTCTGTGGGGGTGTTCGGATACTTTTGATCGCATAGTGTATCCCTCCATTTGTTACATTTCAATACAGCATGTTCAGGACTTCAGCACAATATACAGTTTTCATTGTTTATTATTTTCATGTAGTAGTAGTAGTAGTAGTAGTAGTAGTAGTAGTAGTAGTAGTAGTAGTAGTAGTAGTAGTAGTAGTAGTAGTACTAGTAGTAGTACTAGTAAAGAAAATAAAAATGTTTTTTTGGGGTAGTGTGTTCAGTTGACTTCAAAACGCGTGTTTGCGATAAAATTTCGATATGGAATTTTTTAATGGAATACAATACTTCCTCTACTTATTATTGGTGGTGGTAGTGGTAGTAGTAGTAGTAGTGGTATTGGTATTTGCAGACTCTATCTTATTGCTAATTTTCTTGTAGATGTAAGGGGAATATATATTTACAAGGGCAATATAGAAATATAGTAGCCTTTAAGCACATACATATCTCTTAATAGCTGGTTGCTAGGTGCAGTACCATTCTCTTTGCCACAGATTAATACTCTTTGCATATCCAAGACAAAAAAATCTGATGTGTCACACTCACATGACTTTCTCTACTCTTGTACAAACTATTTTTATAAACACTTATTCTCCATATGCTTCATGTTAATCGAGATGTTAATCTTATTGCTAATTTTCTTGTAGATGCAAGGGGAATATGGTAGGTTTTAAGCGATAGTCAAATATTTTAACGCTGGTTGCTATGTGGCGCATACCATTCTCTTTGCATGTCCAGGACATAAAAAATGAATAACGAATTTGAGAAAAAGTATAAGTATTGGAAAATTTAAGGAAATAACAAGCAATATCTCGAAAGCGGTTCACTCAACAAAAGAAATGTATATGCCATAAGTTGTGTATTTTAACGCGATCTACATTTTTTGTGTAGTAACATTTTGTCTATCTCTTATGGTTTACCAGTTATGCAAAAGTCGTTCACAATGAAGAATAGTTTTGGAGACATTTCCAGAAAATTCGAGATATACATTTCATTTCTCATGACATTATCTTAAACATATGATATTTTCATCAAAATCGTTAGAGCCATTTTTGAGAAAACTAAAATTTTCGAAAAATCTTCCATGTAAAGGGTAGTTTGGGGTAGGGGGATTTTCTTGAAAACCTTCGTGTCGCATCTCTGGAAGATACTGAACCTAAGTACCAAGTTTGGTGCTTATCCGACTGTTCGTTTTTGAGTTATGCTGTTCACAGATAGACACACACACAGACACACACACACACACACACACACACACGGACATGTTTCCAAAAATGCTTTTTTTGGATTCAGGAGGTCTCAAAACATGTACTTCCGGAGAAATCTCGGTATCGAATTTTTGGGTGGAATGCAATACTTCCCCTATTTACTGTACGTAGTAGAGAAAGTAAAAATGAATAACGAATTCCCATTTGAGAAAATAAGTATTGAAAAATTTAAGGGAATAACAAGCAATATCTCGAAAACGATTCACTCAACAAAAAAATGTATTTTGACATAAATTGTGTATTTTAACGCGATCTACATTTTTTGTGTAGTAAACCTTTGTCTATCTCTTATGGTTTACCAGTTATGCAAAAGTCGTTCACAATGAAGAATACTTTTGGAGACATTCCCAGAAAATTCGAGATATACATTTCATTTGTCATGAAAATATCTTAAACATATGATATTTTAATCAAAATCGTTAGAGCCATTTTTGATAAACTTCAAATTTTCGAAAGTGTTCCATGTACACGGTAATCTGGGGTGGGGGATTTTCTTGAAAACCTTTGTGTCGCATCTCTGGAAGATACTGAACCTAAATACCACGTTTGGTGTTTATCCGACTGTTCGTTTTTGAGTTATACTGTTCACACACACACGCGCGGACATGTTTCCAAAAGCCTTTTTCTGTATTCAGAGGGTCTCAAAACACGTATTTCCGGTGAAATCTCGGTATCGAATTTTTGGGTGGAATACAATATTTCCCCTACTTACTATACGTGGTAGAGAAAGTAAAAAAGGAATTACAGAATTAAACACGCATATTATGGATTTAGCTATAGGTAGTACTAAAGAAATCAAATACGTGCTGTATCTCACACTGGAAGCTGTTTGGTGTCAAGGAGTGATCTCACGTTGTCATGCAGTTTCTCCTCAGGGCCTAACTACAAAGTAAAAGCTGTCCATTAAATGAGTAATGGTTCGGTTCTAAGAAGCAGTGCTGATTATTGGCTACAGATATCAATGCAATAGTCATGCTTCATTACACAGAACTCCTTCATTACGTCGTCGAAAGCTATGCCTGCCTTTGAACGATTTCTAAGAAGTATGTTTGGTATAAACAACCCGCAGGTATTTGCCATTTACATTGCTTGGAAAATAAAACAAATGGGTAAATCTGTGCGCACCTGCGCTGATAAAAACCAACATGATGCAACCAGAACGTATGGTTGATACTTCCATTTCACTTATTCTTATACTTTTTCTGTAATGGATTACCCTACTCCTGGTAGGACTTCCACCCCCAAGGACTTACAAGCCAATGCCTTAGGACAGCAGCCTCTCGAGCAGCAAGCAAGCTCTGAGTCATAGCATATCCAGGATAGGTCATCAGCCCTATGGTGGTGAAGAAGAAGGAAATGAAATACGGTGAAGAAAGAGATGATAGGAAAACTTCCGGATCAAATTTTCTAACCCAGCATTCGCCAGGGACCTAGGAAAAGCGCGAAAAAACCCTCGGTAAAGCTGATCGGCCTGAGGGTTTAACGCGTGACCTCCCGAATGTGTTACCACCTGAGCCATCCCGCTCGGTCTTATACTCATTAGCAGATAAGAGGCACAAACCGGGTGCGGTTTTTTTCCTGTCCGCGTCCTCGGCGCTCGTTGCCGTCTACCACTATCATAGAAAGTGTGGCAGTATTTTATATCACAACAATGTAAATGCCAGAGTGATTGTAGTGTAAATAAGCATTATTGTATGACATTGATTTGAGATGTTTGTTAATTATAAGCATTGTTAGGAAATAAGTTTACACGGCCTCACTGAAACTGACAATAAGAGCGGGCAACAATGAGCGAGGGGGTGAGTTGTTTATCAATTATTAGAGACAAGCAAATGACGTCAGAGTAGCGCGCTTTTCTGTAGAAATGGAGGGAATATCTTCCCTAGAGCATAAGTGTTCGTAATTTTGATTGGATATAAATATAGACGCTAATGTTGGCGCGTTTTATTAACCAATAGCAGTTCTGTTATAATGTTTAGGCATATTGGGGTGAGGGAGTATAAATTCCGTGCCAGAGACGGGTAACGCGCAGTTTGACAGAATAATTCACAAGCTAAACGTCGTTCAGTCCAACAGAAAGATTCGCGGGTAATACGTCGTTCAGTCCAACAGAATCATACAAAGGTTATACGTCGCACAGTTTAAGAGAATCGTTCACGCGTTATACGTCGTGCAATTCTACAAAATTTCTCGCATTGTAAAGTTAGTTATAAATGTGAAATACGCGAATTAATAATGTGCAGTAAATAAGTGATTATAGTGATATTAGAAAATATAACAGTTTCAGTCTGGCGTGTATCAAGAGTCAGTTTGTGAAAATAACTAATTGTGACGGCAATAAAAGTGTAAAAACAAATTCTTTTATCAGTGTTATCTTTCAGTAACAAATCCTTTCCGTTTACACACCCTGTTCAAGAGATATGCTCGACTGAGTAGTAATAATAGCTAGCCGGAGGACAAAGAACCCAACATTCAAAGTAGTAAAACAATAACAGGCGCCCAGCAATAGATAACACGAAGTGACCGCGACAAATTGGCTCCCATACGTGGGGCAGATAAACATGAAGCATCTTCCAACTACCAACAAATATTCTACTTCAAAAGGCACGGATGAAACCAAAGGCTTTACTTACCAACTTTATGAATGGAGATGCTGAAACTGGCCACCGTCGTTGTCCATACATTTTTTGCACCTCTTTAGGAAACTATCCATCACTCGCCGTAGTTCACGTTGAGAAATGCTGGCAATTTCCTAGCGGATATTTTGTTTTAATTCTTCCAGCGTTTGTGGGTTTGTCTTGTACACTTTATATTTTAAGTTACCCCAGAGATAGAAATGCAGGGGGGTTAGGTCAGGGGACCGAGGGGCCACAAATCTCTACTAATAATTCTGTCCTCAAACACACTTTCATAAAGTTGTTAAGTAAAACCTTTAAAAGTAGTTTTGAAAATGTATGGTTTCATCCGTGCGGACGCGGACAGGAAAAACACCGCGCAGCCGGTTCGTAGTCTTTTGGTTCCCTGTATTATAATAAAATTCTTTGATAGTAAATTGCAATTCTAGATGAATAGTAACCCTTGTGATGGTTTACCCAGAAGCCAAAAGTCCCATTTTTAAAACTTTGTTTGTATGTTATACGTAACGTGCTACATTTACCTTCTCGCCGAAGGAAATCAACGGTGTGATAGGGCCTTAGACGCGCATTTGGGAGGTACCGGGTTCAACCCCGAGTGGTGGACACGATCTATGAAGTGAAATGATAATTGAGAAAGGAAATTCGGGAAGGAAACGTTCCATACCTAAGGTTAGGGTACCTCCCCGGTATTAGCCAGTTAATGAGAAAAACCTAGGAGAAACCAGGAGATATTTGAACCGCAGACCTCCCGTTCAAGAGTTCTTGCCTTAATGACCTCGGCTACCCATGTGGGTAACTCCGAGGCGTCCGACTATTTTACTGAGGTATTTATTCGTGATTTTCTCTGTTTGCTGGACGAATTCTGGGATGGAATCACACGTATGACTTCTCAAGTCACGTGGTCTCTTTTGCAAAATATATGCGAGTGTGTTTTCTCTATTTTTCTGTGAATAACTTTTTCTAGTACAAATTTTAGGATTGAGGCAGTATTTTTAACACTTGAATAATTTCAATTAAATTATATAATATGTAAATTCAATACAGCCCGCCTTGAAGCAATATGTATGTAATAATTTGTAAAATGTGTATACCAGTCATTGCATATGCTTATATTATTGTAAGCATGTTCAATAATGTTATATGAATGCATTACGTAATTTAATAATGTAGGAGCTGTGAGAATAATAAGTTTAACGTTGCTAACAATGAGGTAACAATGAGGTAACCTTGAGGCAATAATGAGTTTGAGAGTTTAAATGTTATTAGTCATGATTAGAACAACGATAATGTAAATTTTGTGACAGTTTAGAATTAGCCAATCAGAGACTTGAAATACAGAAGCTTACGGGTTTTGACGGTTGAAATATGTTCAGCTGTCTGCAGACCTTAGTAGTGGTCGGATGGAAGATGTGTTCTCTAAAGAAATATTACATATTCCTGTGAAACGAAAATTAAGTATACGCGATAACAAAGAGCAAGTTTTAAATTAAAGAATCTCACAGCTCTTAATATCAGTATAGTGCTATATAGCTTGTATAAAAAGAAGTGAATTTTAACTTAAAACCTGCGTAATCCTACATTTTGTCGCACCGCACCCTGATTAAGAGAAACGTGTCTCTAAAGTAAGACTGACGCAGCCGAGGAAAACATAAACATAAATACTATCTATAGAAGCAGTTTAATAGCAAAGTTAAAAATTAAAATATATTTTTTAAACTTGGAGCTTAACAACAAAACTACATCTTAAAAATCAGCTTTACATACGTAGCAGCATATTACGTAACAATCTACTTCAAATTAACGCCCAAAGCATGGTGCAAAACCTCCAACAATAAACTACAACAGTTGAAGAACAATACTTCTTCAAAGTAGGCAAAGTTAGTTAATGAAAAGTAGTGCATTATAATTTTAAATTTAATAACGAAAAGAAACATAAGGAATTTATTGTATTGGAAAGTTATGGAGTAGTAGATAATTAAGTAATTTAATCTTAAACGTAGATATAATAATAGCGAAAAGTGATAAGTGAAGTAATATATGAAATTACTTAATATGATAAATAAGTAAATAAAGGAAGTATATACAATAAGAGTGTAATATGTATAAATAAAAGTTGTTTGGTGGAGTTATGATAAAATATAATTAACTGAAATAAATATTGTAGTTGTATTTAATACTTAAATAATGCATAAATTAAATAAAATCATACAATAATAATAAAATAAGTAAATTAAACCATTTGAATGGGATTTAATAGTGTGGTGATATAGTGTTGAATATTGTATAGAAGTAATAAAATTTTAATAGTAAAATTTTAAAGTAAAGTAAAATAAACTTAATTAAGACTAAAGAAATAAATTTCACACAAGAAATATAAAAGAAGGAATATATTCTTACTGGATACCAGTAAGTTATCTACCGGGTAGCGGTAGATAATATTAGATCTAGTATAAATATTTTAGTTAGGGGTAGTAGCTGGTTTCCAGTTAGTTATTTTTGCTGGCTTCCAGCAAATCTAAATTAGTTGAAATATGGGTACTTTATATAAGTATTAATAATTTTCCTTTTATTTTGTTTTTATTTAGCTATAAGTGAAATCTGTAAAATGATAATGTATATGATGCCTTTTGGTAAATGTGGAATAAAGGATAAAGATTTATAATACACGTCCCGGTGTAGGAAACCAGGTGCCGGGACGGAGTATTTCAGATTTTTATTAATTAATTTATTTTGTGCTTCTAGGTTCTGTGGCGTATGGCGGTGCTGGACAAATGGCGCTCAAAGGTAAGATCACTCCCCGTGGACACTAGAGGGTGGCTTGTTCCACGGGTCGTTTATCGCCCTTTCTAGGCAGATCCAGGACGGATCTTCGAGCTTGGAACTGTTAGGGACTTCAATGCATCTCTGTGGTTTGTAGCCTCCTGTTGTTCCTTCACTTCATCCCTTCCTTCTTGGAGGAGGTGATAGCCACAGCAGATCTATGTAGGTTGAGAAGGTTGTTGCTTCACGTATGGAAAGCCAATTTGAAGTAGGGGTTGAATTGTAGTTCCACTGTTTGGGAGCCAAACTTGATGAAGTAACTGCCCCGTGCGATACAAAGTTTCCGGTGGCCTTCGCCCCAACGTTTAGGAATCAACTTTGTATTTTAATGTTTCTTTAAATATTATATATATTTATGTTTGCCTCGGCTGCGTCAGTATTAATTTGTAGAAACATGTATCTCTTTGCAGGGGGTGGTGCGGCTAAAGAATGTAGACTTACAGAAATTATAATTTTTACTTCACTCCTTTTGTTAATCCTTCATACGATTAAATAACACTTCACTGATATAGAGAACTGTGAGATTATTTATTAATTACTTGCACTTTTTAACACGTAAACTTCATAATATTCTCGCCGTAATGAATTTTCGTCTCACACTGAATACGTACCGAGCGAATGAACTGCTTAGGTACGTTGCCTTCTAGCGACTGGTTTTTACAGCTTAAATTTGTAAAATTTCTCTATTTCAAGTCTCTGATTGGCTAATTTTACTCCAATAGAATGCTTTTATTTAACTTTCAGCTTTTCTGGTTTTTAATTGGCTAATTATAAACTGTTTTAAATATTACATTATTGTTCCAAGAATTACTAGTAGCATTATTAAATTTTCCAATTCATTATTGCCTCAAGGTTACCTCATTGTTAGCAACTTTCGGCTTATATTCTCACAGCTCCAACATTATTAAATTGCTTAATATATTCACATGACATTATTATATATGTAAACAATAATATAAAATATACAATGACTGTAATATACACTTTATATATTATATTATACACATATTGCTTTAAGGCGGGCTGTTATTATATTTTATTGTACCTATATAATCAGACTGATATCTTTTGAGGCAGTATTTTTAACACTTGAATAATTTTCAATTAAATTATATAATATGTAAATTCAATTGCCTTGAAGCAATATGTATGTAATAATTTTTAAAATGTATATAACAGTCATTGCATATGTTTATATTATTGTATCCATGTGTAATAATGTTAGGTGAATGCATTATGTAATTTAATAATGTAAGAGCTGTGAGAATAATAAGTTTAAAATTGCTAACAATGTGGTAACAATGAGGTAACCTTGAGGCAATAATGAGTTTGAGAGTTTAAATGTTACTAGAGCAACGATAATGTAAACTTTGTGACAGTTTAAAAATAGCCAATCAACAGCCAGAAAAAAGCTTTAGTAAAATGCAAGTATTCTATTAAACTAGGATTAGGCAATCAGAGACTTGAAATACAGAAGCCTACGGGTTTGGACGGTTGAAATATGTTCAGTTGCCTGCAGACCTTAATAGTAACCGGATGGAAGATGTGTTCTCTAAAGAAATATTACGTATTCGTGTGAGACGTAAAATAAGTATACGCGATAAAAAAAAGTGCAAGTATTAAATTAAAGCATCGAATTTAAACTTAAAATCTGTATAAGCCTACATTCTTGTCGCACCACGCCCTGATTAAGAGAAACATGTCTCTAAAACAATACTGACGCAGCCGAGGCAAACATAAATATAAATACTATCTATAGAAGCAGTTTAATAACAAAGTTAATATAATGTATTTTTTAAAACTTGGAGCGTAACAACAAAAATACATCTTCAAATCGGCTTTTGAAACGTAGCAGTATTTTCTTCAAATTGGCTTCCCAAGCGTGAGGCTAACATCAAAATAAATAAACAACGTGAATAACAATTCTATTTCACTTTTAAGTGTTAAAAATACTGCCTCAAGGTCGCAGTGCGCGAGTTCCATCCCCAATCTAACCTATACTTCCTGTAAAAAATTTAGTCTCATATTTTAAATAGTTTTTTAGATTAGTTAATGAATTTAGTAGATTTAACATTGGTGGGATAGGGCTTTGATTCACCCTTAACGTTTTTCAGTACTCTGGAAGACTCTGGTTTATCCACAGATGGCGATGGGCAGATTTTAACGTAAACTGCAGCGGATGGGTATGACGGTGAAACAGATTACTCGGATGATGCTATACAAGGAGATGGGGCATGGTAGGTAGGGTCAACGGAAGGAATGTCTGGGCACATTTCCAAAGCACATGCTAAATACAAGACAAAGAGCCCGATAATGCACGACAGACCTTCAGTACAGCCAACAACTTTGTCACTCTGCCCACAACTCGAGCTGAATGGTTAACGTTGCAGGAATCTGGAGGTCAAAGAACAGCCAAATTTGCCGCGTACAGCGTGTTTTCTTACCAGTCACTCAATGTGTAAAGTGATTCCTCGAGGTAGTAACAGAAATGTTGGCAGGAGACTGTGCTCGCTTCAGATTTAACCACATCACTTTAATTTGGAGGGGGATTAATTACAGAAAATCAGCGCAACGAGCCAAAAAGGCGATATATAAAACTCCAAACACGAATTTCCTCAACTGTTCACTACATCGCCTCAGACATTTGCAGCAGTATTTTTAACACTTAAATGATTTCAGTCAACTTATATAATATAAAATATAATAACAGCACGCCTTAAAGGAATATGTGTATGTAACAATATATAAAAAGTGTATATTACAGTCGTATATGTTTACATAATTGTATACATGTAATAATGTTATCTGAATGTATTACGTAATTTAATAATATAGGAGCTGTGAGAAATAGGTCAAAAGTTGCTAACAATGAGGTAGCAATGAGGCAATAATGAATTTGAAAGTTTAACAATACTACTGGTAATTCTTGGAGCAACAATAATGTAATTTTTGAGACAGTTCATAAATAGCCAATCAACAACCAGAAAAAAAGTTTAGTTAAATGAAGCATTCTATTGGAGTAGGATTAGCCAATCAGAAATTGAAATATAGCAAAATTTACAAATTCAGAAGTCAGTGTTGTAGACAGTGTTCCTAACCAGACGCGAGATGCGCATTCGTGTGAGACGAAAATATTTTACGTGTTAAAAGGTGCAAGTAATTAATAAAATAATCCCACAGCCCTCTATATCTGTGAAATGTTATTTAAATTGTGTCAAGGATTAATAAATGTAGTAAAGTATAAATTATAATCTGTGTAAGCCTACATTCTTAGACGCACTACTCCCTGCTAAGAAATCCATGTCTCTAACAATAATACTGACGCAGCCTAGGCAAACATAAACATATAATATTTAAAGAAACAGAAAGAATTACAAAGTTAATATTTTTTAAACATATTTGGGGCAAAGGAAACCAGAAACTTTTTACCATACGTGCGGTTGCAACTACTTCAAGTTTGGCTCCCCAACAGTTGAACTACAACAACTCCTACTTCAAATTGGCTTTCCATACGTGAAGCAACTACCTACTTCAGATTTCCCTTTAACATACAGCTTTAAGGAGAATCTATGACATTTCTCTTTTAGGTTTGGAAAAATCTTTTGAAGGGTAAATTCCTCATTCACACGTTTCGGAGATAAAGTTTATTGTAAAGCGGGGGTGCCCATCCTCCCAAAACCATTATCCTTCCTCTAGTTCTTCTGAGAGCTCAATTTCAGCTATTTAGTTCCTTTTTTATGCCGCTGGAAAGTTTTGCAAAGCTATTATAGTAGCTATTGTGATACCAGTACACAATAAAAGCTTAAATAAATAATGAAGTTAAAATCAATAAAAACGTAATATTTACAGCAAAGAATTACAAATAAAAATATTTGGCAGGTGGTGTATTTTATTACCTGCTATTTCTATGTATCCTAATGTACGAGGGCAGTCCCAGAAGCACCCGACCTGACGTACACCTAGCGGTTGTTGTTTCAAACAAATGACTATGGTAGAAAGTACCAACCTTATAAGGCTTAAGTTTGAAGTTTGACGATGCTACGTTGTTTAGTAATTGTTTTACATCCATTAATAGTGAACTCTCTGAGCGAATTTGTAAACATGAATAAAACTGGCCATCGTTATGTGATACAATACTTTCATTTGAAAGTCCAACTAATATTAAAGCTGAGCTAGATTCTACTCGGGGGAGTCTGCTCCTTCGTTTACAACAGTAAAATATTGAGTGGCAGAGTTTAAGCGAGACCGTACGAGCTACCAAGGCGAACATCCCAATGGTCGACCAAATGAGGTGACCACGCCAGAAATTGTGAAAAATTTAAATTTAGTTTTATTTATGGACGCTCTTTAACTACTATGGTTCTTAGCGTCCCATTCTATATTGGGGATGAAAGACCGGTAATTTTGCTCAGAGGCCTCTTTATCAAGCTTGAGGTTCTTATACGTGCCGTAAATCTACGACACGGGACCACCGACTTTACATCCCTTCCGAAGGAAGCCATGCTAAGGATTTTTATGCCCGAAAAAATCCATCGCCCTCCGCCGGGTTTCAACCCGCGACCTTGGAACTAGAAGCTAGCACGGTACCACTAGTCCACGGAGGACGACGGAGAGAAAGAAAATCTACAAAATGGTATTGGATGACCGTCGACTGAAAGTGCGCGAGCTAGCAGATATCGTAGGCATTTCAAAAAGTGCTGTACATTGCATACTAACTGAAAATTTAGATACGAGAAAGCTGTGCGCAAGATGGGTGCCGCGTTTACTCACAAGGGAACAAAAGCAGCATCGTGGGGATGTATCAGTCGAGTATTTGGCGATGTTTCGCTGCAATAAAACGGAGTTTTTGCGTCGATTCATAACCATGGATGAAACATGGGTCCATCACTTCACACCTGAGACGAAGAAACAGTCAAACAGTGGATTGAAAGGGGAGAATCGGCTCGAAAGAAGGCGATGACAGTTCCATCTGCAGGCAAGGTCATGGCGTCAATTTTTTGGGATGCGCGTGGAATAATTTTCATTGATTATCTTCAAAAAGGAAAAAGCAATCAATGGAGAGTATTATGTAAACTTACTGCGTTTGAATGATGCAATGAAGCAAAAACGGCCGCATTTAGCGAAAAAGAAAGTTCTGTTTCATCAAGACAATATACCAATTCACACATCTATTATCGCTATGGACAAAATCAATTAGCTAAACTTCGAATTGCTTCCTCATGCACCCTATTCGCCATACTTAGCCCCCTCTGATTATTTTCTGTTTCCAAAGAAAATTTATTTAACTGGGAAACTTTATATCAGGAAAAAAACATACAGCTCATTAAAATGCACAACTTGCCCAAAATAAATTTCCCTAGCGTCATCTGTTATCGAATATTTCATGACTTTTATCTATTTACATTTTGCCAGCTTTATGCTCATGGTCTGAAAATTTCATATTTCTTTCGTTTTAACCTCCATTATCTCAAGACGAAAAAAATTTCAGATGTGTTTAATTCACATGACTTTCTCCACCTTCTATTCCTTATTAGTGGGTATATACAAACCATTCTTACAACGAGGGCTGATCAATAAATACTGAGACTGATTTTTTTCTGTAGTTTCCTTGATAGTTTTATGTCTCTACCACGAATACTTGAAAAGAGCAGGGTTTCATGTATAATGTCCATAAGCGACAGCACTCTCGTAACGGTAGGTTGGTAGTAATGCTGTATATTGTTGACCCTGCTTGAATTTCGCAGACCACAAAATGGAGGTGACACGAGAGGAGCAATACAGCGCAATAAAATTTTATTTTCGTTTAAATCATACAGCCTTGAAACTTTCGAAAAGCTGAAGCAAGCATACGGTGAAGATGCACTACCTCGTGCAACGGTGTTTAGGTGGTTCAAGGACTTCAAAGAAGGGTGAGTCCTCTGTGCTAAGCAAGGTGGGCCTGGTGTTTCGGAATGGAATGATTTACCAGCATGCAGTTCCCCCTCACACTACTGTTACAGCAGCTACTACACGTCAGTATTGACTACACTGAGGAAGCACATATCAAGGAAACGTCCGGAACATCATCGGAATGGATGGCGACTTCATCACGACAACGCGCGGCCTCACGTCGCAAATCAAGCCCAGGAATTTTTGGGTAAATTCAACATTACCTGTGTTAAAGCTCCGGTCTTACCCCCTGTGATTTCTTTTTGTTCCCATTACTAAAGGCAAAGCTCCGGGGCATTCGATTTGAGAGCACTGAAGCGGTGCTAAAGAAAAGTGAGGCGATTCTCAAAGACCTGACAAAGAATGGCCTGCACCATGTGTTCGAGGACTGGCAGAGACGCTATAAAAAGTGCATTCAGTTAGGAGGGGACTACTTTGAAAAATATCATGTCAACATTGAAATGGAGTAATAAATATCTGTGAAAAAAAATCAGTCTGTCTTTATTGATCAGCCCTCGTATAAAATAAAATCCTTAACATGGCTTCCTTCGGAAGGGAAGTAAAGCCGGTGGTCTCGTGTCGTAGATTTACGGCACGTAAAAGAACCTCAAGCCTGATAAAGAGGCCTCTGAGCAAAATTACGGTCTTTTACGCCCAATATAGAATGGGACGCTAAGTATCACAGCAGTTAAAGAGCGTCCACAAATTAAACTCAATTTAATGCTTACTAAAGCTTACTTTCCTATCTACTTCATTTTAATCCAAATAAACCTTTGCAGATGTAGCTACATTACACATTTCGTTATAGATACAAAGAGAACAGTGATAGTGAGATGTTTAAGAACTAGACGCAATATGCTGGCCTGAAAATTCCATACTGTTTCCATGCAATCGCGTGAAACAACTGAATGTTACTTTAGGAGAATGACCAAGTAATGAACAACTCGAACCATTAATAAGTATATCTCGGAAATGGCTTATGCCACACAAAAAACTTTCTTTAAGTGAATTGTGTGTTTTTAAGAGATCTACATTTTTTGTATGGTAATTTTCGTCTATCGCTTAATGTTTACAAGTTATACAAGATTATGCAAAATTCCTTCTGAATGAAGCGGTCTTTAAAGACTGTTCCCAGAAAATTCAAGATATAAATTTTATTTGTAATGTAAATATCTGTAATATATGGTAGTTTAATCAGAATCGTTAGATCATTTTTATAAAATCAAACATTTCGATAAATCTTCAGCGTAAAAGGTAGTTTGGGACGGGGTACTTTTTTTAATCTTAGTGTGGTATCTTTAGAAGGTACTGAAGCTAAATACCAAGTTTGGTGTTTATCCGACTTTTCGTTTTTAAGCTATGTTTTCACACATACACAGGCACACGGACCTTTTTAAAATCTCTTATATGAATAATATGTAAGGGTTTCGGAAAGAGTAGGGTAGAGAAAGCCATATGAGTGTACCACAGCTCATTTTTTGGGTTCAAGGACATTTCAATGTTAGTTATTGTATTAAAACGCGTGTATTCCGCTTTATGGGCGAGATTACCGCGAAAATTTGTTATATTATAAAAACGCAAACGCGAAAATTTAAAAACCCGAGGACTTATGATGTCTCCAAGTACAGTCCAAGTTTTATTTTAACTGTTATTTGAAGAAACACCCGTTTTATCATTTTGGTATTTGACAGCATATGGTTCTTTATAGAATGCAGTTCGAACTCGTTTTGTTTACATTGTAGGCTAAATACAGCACAATACAAGGATATCAGGTTCTCCAATGACCCGTTTCTTTTGTTGTTTATTGCTACATACAAACCCTGGTGACGTGCTATAACACTAAATTCTACTCCTCTTAAAACAGCGGTTTCCACTTTCCAAATGGCGCCCTTCTCCACACCTAGTAGACTTTGCATTCCTACGAGGGCGACACTGAAAGCTTACACAAAATCAAATAGGGATTAGTTTAAAAAGAATTAAATGATTTTATTCTCTTCAAACTTTTCCCATTTAGCATCAATACGTGCATTCGATAAAACCAAGTCCTTCAAGCAATAATGTCACTCTTC
Organism: Deroplatys truncata; assembly: GCA_030765065.1. Taxonomy (NCBI): domain Eukaryota; kingdom Metazoa; phylum Arthropoda; class Insecta; order Mantodea; family Mantidae; genus Deroplatys; species Deroplatys truncata. Next base: position 296,877,190 of record CM060975.1, on the reverse strand, counting down.
CTGAGGCATTTCAGAAACCAGGATTTTATAATGTTCCACTGCTTCTAATGATGACGAAAAAGTGACTCCTCGTATTTTATCTTTAATTTTTGGAAATAAAAAGAAATCACAAGTTGCTAAGTTAGGGCTGTATGGAGGAGGGTCCTTAGGATATCCAGATACGCAGTTGTTAGTTTTGCTGTATGGGACGATGCGTTATCATAACATTATTTTTCTTTTTGGGCGTTTTTTACGAACTTTTTAAAAAATAATGCTATAGTAGCAATGTGATATTGCGTTTTAGAAAAAAAATCTGATGTGTTACACTCACATGACTTTCTCTACTCTTGTACAAACTATTTTTACAAACGCTTATTCTCCATATGCTTCATGTTAATCGAGATAAACATTTGCAGACTCTATCTTATTGCTAATTTTCTTGTAGATGTAAGGGAAATATATATTTACAAGGGCAATATAGAAATACAGTAGCCTTTAAGCACATACATATCTCTTAATAGCTGGTTGCTAGGTGCAGCACCATTCCCTTTCCCACAGATTAATACTTTTTTTCATATCCAAGACAAAAAAATGAAAAATCTGATGTGTTACACTCACATGGCTTTCTCTACTCTTGTACAAACTATTTTTACAAACGTTTATTCTCCATATGCTTCATGTTAATCGAGATATCGAGATGTCAATCTTATTGCTAATTTTCTTGTAGGTGCAAGGGGAATATGGTAGGTTTTAAGCGACAGTCAAATATTTTAACGCTGATTGCTATATGGAGTATTCCATTCTCTTTGCATGTCCAGGACATAAAAAATGAATAACGAATTTAAAAAAAAGTATAAGTATTGGAAAATTTAAGGGAATAACAAGCAATATCTTGAAAACGGTTCACACAACAAAAGAAATAAATATGACATAAATTGTGTATTTTAACGCGATCTACATTTTTTATGTAGTAAAATTTTGTCTATCTCTTATGGTTTACCAGTTATGCAAAAGTTGTTCACAATGAAGAATACTTTTGGAGACATTCCCAGAAAATTCAAGATATACATTTCATTTCTCATGACAATATCTTAAACATATGATATTTTAATCAAAATCGTTAGAGCCATTTTTCAGAAAATTAAAATTTTCGAAAAATGTTCCATGTAAAGGGTAGTCTGGGGTGGTGGGATTTTCTTGAAAACCTTTGTGTCGCATCTCTGGAAGATACTGAACCTAAATATCAAGTTTGATGTTTATCCGACTGTTCGTTTCTGAGTTATGCTGTTCACAGACAGACACACACGCGGACATGTTTCCAAAAATGCTTTTTTTTGGATTCAGGGGGTCTCAAAACATGTATTTCCGGTGAAATCTCGGTATCGAATTTCTGGGTGGAATACAATACTTCCCCTACTTACTATACGTAGTAGAGAAAGTAAAAATTAGCAACCATCTTCTTACCAGCACTGCGAATTTGTCGGACCTTTGTAGGCTTAGCTTTGTTCGAAAGACCTATTGAACGAAATGACTTCTCTTTTCAGGATTATAGCAACAAATCCAATATTCATCACCAGTAACGACATTCGAAACCAAATTTGAAATGCCGTATTGGAATCTTCCCAGAGTTTTTTGCACCAATAAATGCACTGTTATTTTTGATCAGGAGTTAACTTATGTGGAATCCATCGACAACAAAGCTTTTTACGTCTAACTGCTGATGTAAAATGTTTTGGATTTGACTCATACCAATGCCCAATGTCGCCTGAATAAATTCATATGTCCGCCGATCCTCTTCGAGTATTGCTCGAACAGCAGCAATATTTTCATCAGAAACAGCCGTTCTTTGACGTCCTTCACAAAATTCATCACTAAGAAAAAAACTCCTTTTGAATTCGCTGTACCAATAATAAATTGTTGCCTTAGATGGAACTTTGGCAAATGCATTGCTAAGCCGATCTTCACATTGTTTAGGCGTTTATGATAAGGCCCCCTGAATAAAAAAAAGAAACATTTTTAGAAAAAGGTCCGTGTGTGTTCCTGGGAACAGCATAACTCAAAAGCGAAATGTCGGATAAATATCAAAGTTGATATTTAGATTAAGTACCTTCAAAGATGCGACACAAAGATTCTCAAGAAGATCTCCCGGCCCAAACTATGCTTTACGTGGAACATTTTTGAAAAAAATTGATTTTCTAAAGATATGCTCTAGCGATTTTGATTAAACTACTATACATTACAGATACTTATATGGCAAATAAAATATATTTTTTGAATTTTCTAGAAATAGCCTGTGAAGTCCTCTTTATTCGGAAGGAATTTTGTATAATCTTGTACAACTGGTAAACGATAGACATAGACATAAACCTGCTACACAAAAAATTTATTTCAAATAACTTTTTTGTGGCATCAGCCGTTTCCGAAATATCCATTATTAATGTTTCGATTTGCATAATGCTTTGTCATTCTTTTTAAGTCACATATTTTCAGTTGTTTCTCGCGATGTCATGGAAACAGTGTGGAATTTTAAGGCCAGTATATAGCGTCCAGTACTTAAACATTTGACTACCGCTGTTCTCTTTGTATCCTAACGAAATGTGTAATAAACTTTCGTAAGGAAGATTTGTATACCTATTAATAAACAATGCAGAGTAGAGAAAGTTATGTGAATGTAACACATGATATTTTTTATCTTTGTTCATTGTTTAAAATTATAGCATCGTTAAACAGTTAGGCTGTAAGTCCTTTGTCAAAACATTGTTTAAAATAAATATGTGAAGTTCTTGATATTTTATTTCTATTGAAGACTTCCTTAACGTAATCAAATCTTGTGATGCGTCCACATAAACCATTGATCACCCCTGTAGAAATTTTCCTTTCTTCAATATCTTCTTTCTTTCTAAATGGGACGACGTTATTTGCCGCACTGCATCGTCTTAAGGTCTGTCTGGAAAGCTTCAAATGCTGCCTGTAGAAAAACACATATGTCTGGTGGGAAAGTGCTTTCTTCGCCTGCATGTATGTCAACGATAGAATCACAAAATTCATGTAATGTTTAATCCTGAGGCTTGACAGACATCAAGTCATGCTGGCTACTGACTGTGGTTAGTGTGTAACCTGTGTTTGTTACTGGTGACAATGAGATATAAAAGTGGTTGATACACCTGTATGGATTGCCATTTCTTGATGAAGACGTTATTGAAAACTGTAACTTGACACATCTATTTGAATGCCTAACTCTTTGATAATGATATAATATAAAATTCAATAACAGCAATATGTGAATGTAACAATATAAAAAGTGTATATTACAGTCATTGTATATGTTTATATTCTTGTATACATGTTCAATAATGCTATGTGAATGTATTACGTAATTTAATAATGTAGGAGCTGCGAGAAAAATAGGTTAAACGTTGGTAACAATAAGGTAACAATGAGGTAACCTTGAGGCAATAATGAATTAGAAAGTTTAAATATTACTTGTGATTCTTGGAAGGAATAACGTAATTTTAGTGACAGTTTATAAAAACAGCCAATCAACAACCAGAAAAAGCTATGAAGGTATTCTATTGGATTAGGAATATACAATCAGAGACTTGAAATACAGAAATTTACAAATTTAGGCGGTTGAAATCAGTTCAGTTGCCAGCAAACAGTGTTCCTAACCGGACGCAAGACACGTCCTCGGGCATTATAATACATATTCGTGTGAGACGAAAATAGTTTACGTATTAAAAAGTGCAAGTATTTAATAAAAATATCTCTCAGCGCTCTCTCTCTGTATATATATATCAGAGAAGTGTTATTTAAATCGTATCAAGCATTAATAAAAGGAGTGAAGTAAAATTATAGTCTGTGTAAGCCTGCATTCTTAGTCGCACCACAACCCTGCTAAGAGAAACGTGTCTCTAAAATAAATACTGACGTAGCCGAGGCAAACATAAATATTAAAGATTTAAAGAAACAGTTTAATTACAAAGTTAATATTTTTTAAACTTGGGGCAAAGGTCACCTGAAAGTACATTTGGAGCGAAGGCTACCGGAAACTGTTTACTATACGTGCGGTTACCATCTACTTCAAATTGACGCCCAAAAAGCTGGGGCAAATAACAACTAAAAACAACTTCTTCAAATTTTGAACAAACATAACATTTTTAACTACACCAACCTGTATTAAGGTTGCCCAGAATGCTATCCCAACCTACAAAACTATAGGAACTAACATACCCCATTTCTCCGATATTATAAGAATTCACACATCCCCATTCCCCACAGTTTTCTACCTGCTATGATTTTGTAGGAATTCACAGCGATCCTTGCCGGAAGTATCACAACTCTCAATGAGAGGGTGCGTAAATTGAGTTGGGGGATAATAGAGTCAATATTTGTGACAATATATGAAGGTTTCCTGTCTTTGTGATAGCCAGGGCCTAGCAACAGTGCACGCCGGAACCGTTGCCAAGCAACAGACTGACAGTACTATCGATTGCTGTGCGCTCGCTGCTAGAGGCGATTGCAATTCAGTTTAACAAGGGTGCAACTGTATCTCTCAGCATCCGCGCATCTCTGCAACATTTTCTACTTTCAAGCACACAAGTAAACCTTTAGAAGTCTGACGTTACATTCACATCACTTTCCCTACCCATTATCGTTTCCTAATTTCGCTACTACGTATAAGTAAGGGAAGCATTGCATTCGATGTCGAGATTTCACCGGAAATACACGTTTTGAGACCCCAGAATCTAAAAAAAGCAATGTGAAGTTGGCACTTACGTTCAGCAGCTTCTAAAGATACGACAAAAACATTTTCTAACAAATCTTCTCACTCAAAACTACCCTTTACGTGAAAGAATTTTCAAATTTTGGATTTTCCAAAATGGCTCTAACGATTTTGATTAAAATGCTGCAGGTTTAAGATATTTACACGTCAAGTAGCATGTATGTTTTGAATTTTCTATGAAGAGACTATGAAGTTTTCTTCATTCGGAAGGAATTTTGTAATATCTTGTACAGCTGGTGAACAATAAGAGAGAGAGACAAAAACTTACTGCACAAAAATTATTTCAAATAATTTACTAAAGCAATAAATTACAAGCATCGGATACACAACATAGCAGCCAGCGTGTACAAACACCTCAGAGATCACCACTAACTACTGGCGCCATTTTTTCTCAATCTCAAATCCCAGTGTCAGGTCCGTTCATCCTAGAGGGTCCTGGTCCAGTACACTGTGCGGTCCAAATCTCTTGACATTTCGTGACAACCAATGCGAAGTGACCGCGCGGTTCCCAAACTTCACTTCTCTACGCCACAACGTTACGCCTTTGTTATAAATGTCATCGCAATGTTCACTTAAACAAGAGACACAATAATAGAAATGCAATACACAAATAGAGAAATAAAAACCACAATTTTCTATGCCTTTATTATTCAAGTGGCACAGCTAATGGCATATGCCTTTTCGCTTCCCTACACAAACGTGAAAGAGTTGATGTACTTATCTTTCCTCTCCACGTACTATTACCGCAGGCGTCCCACAGGGTTCCATCTTGGCCCCGACACTGTTTAATATCTACACTTCTGATACGCCTGACTTGGCTCCGACTTCTTTAGCTCTCCAAGCTGATGATACTATACTATTCTCATTCTTATCTCTAGCACGCCCAGCAAGTAGTACAACACTCTCTGGATCGTCTCACTCAGTGGTTCCACGCTTGGCGTATCTCATTGAACCCTCCGAAAACTGCGGCTAAAATCTTCACTCTCCGCCGATACTCTCCTCTCCCTCCGCTGTGTCTTTGTGGCAACAATGTATCTTGGTTCCCTGCGACTACTCCTCTTAAGTACCTTGGAGTGCTTTTGGACTCTCGACTGACCTGGCGCGCTCACATCAATCGCCTCATATCCTCGGCCTCTGGGCGGCTTTCAAAACTATCGCCTTTGTTTCATCGCCATTCCAGTCTTGGATTACAGTGTTCCTTGTTACTCTACAAGTCTCTCGTTCGTCCGCTTATTACTTATGCCTGCCAGGTATGGGGAGCCGCTCTCACATGTCATCTACGTCGTCTCCAGGTTATTCAGAATCGCATCACACATTGCTACTAATCCTCCATGGTTTATTCGGAATCAGCAGCTCCATCACGAACTGGGACTCTTGCCTCTTCGCAGAATCGCCTGCCGTTTCTTTTCCAACCTGCAGGACGTTCCAGGAGCAGTGCACTACAACATCGGCGCCCGTACGCGCCACCCCACACGCTTGAAGAGGAGACTTCCGCAGGATCTACTACTTGGTGCTGCCTCTGATTCTACTGATTCCAGTGATTGATGTGTCTTACACCTCCAATATTGACTTTCTCTTACGTGTCATATTGGTGTTACCACCTGATGTAGTTATGGGGCGCTATGTAAGCCTACCCCTGCGTGTTCTTGTTCTGTAATCTTCTTTTACCACTGATCTGTAAATCATTGTACTGCTGATCGATCAATAAAATAATAATAATAAAAAAGTTGATGTAGTTAATGAGTACGCCTCAGGCGTAAGATGACGTTTTGTGAAGTTAAGATTTTTGTAGTTTTCTTCGCCGGCATCCTTTTAAAGAAATTATACACACTGAAGACAGCAGCCGTAACCCTACTGCTATATCCACTGGTGCTACTGAGCTTACTAAGCCACATTTTCATGAAAGAGTTAACTTTATAAACACTAGAACAAAGGCTATCACTGTAAGAATTCACAGCTGAGTCGCTCAACCTTCCAGCAAGCGCGCTGTAAAAAGTACATCAGCAGGATTTTTACGTTGTCAATGTTTTAACCTTGAGCTATCGCGTCAATGGTGCAATGAATTCCATTGTTAATGCTTCCTCGTGAATGTGATGAGAGTTGCTGATTCTTTGCTTAAAGTTCTCAGTTGGATTATTCCTTATATGGCTTTTGTTGTTGTTGTTGTGCATTCCAAGTAACCAGGAATTGAATGTTGTAAAAAGCACAACACTTCTTATGCAACAGATACGTGCTTGCTTCTGTAACCATTGAAATACACTTAATCATTGGCTTTCCAATGGTATTTAGTCTGTGAAAAAAAACTATACATGATCAAAAGTATCCGGACACCTGGCTGAAAATGACGTACAAGTTCGTGGCGCCCATCGGTAATGCTGGAAGTCAATATGGTGTTGGACCACACTTAGCCTTGATGACAGTGTTCACTCTGGAAGGCATACTTTCAATCAGGTGCTGGAAGGTTTCTTGGGGAATGGCAGCCCATTCTTCAAGGAGTGCGGGACTGAGGAGAGGTATCGATGTAGGTCGGTAAGGCCTGACAAGAAGTCGGCGTTCCTAAACATCCCAAAGGTGTTTTATAGGACTCAAGTCCTGTGCAGGCCAGTCCATTACAGGGATGTTATTGTCGCGTAACCACTCCGCCACAGCCCGTGCAGTATGAACAGGTGTTCGATCGTGTTGAAAGATGCAATCGCCATCCCCGAATTGCTCTTCAACAGTGGGAAGCAAGAAGGTGCTTAAAATATCAATGTAGATCTGCACTGTGATCGTGCCACGCAAAACAACAAGGGGTGCAAGCCCCCTCCAGGAAAAACACGACCACAACATCACACCACCACCTCCGAATTTCACTGTTGACACTGCACACGCTGGCAGATGACGTTCACTGGGCATTCGCATGCCCACACTCTGCCATCGTATCGCCACATTGTGTACCGTGATTCGTCACTCCACACAACGTTTTGCCACTGTTCAATCGTATAATGTTGACGCTCCTTACACCAAGCGAGGCGTCGATTGGCATTTTCCTGCGAGATGTATGGCTCATGAGCAGCCGCTCGACCATGGAATCCAAGGTTTCTCACCTCACGCCTAACTGCCATAGTACTTGGAGTGGATCCTGATGCAGTTTGGAATTCCTGTGTGATGGTCTGGATAGATGTCTGCCTATTACTCTTTACGATCCTCTTCAAATGTCGGCGGTCTCTGTCAGTCAACAGACGATATCAGCCTGTACGCTTTTGTGCTGTACATGTCCCTTCACGTTTCACTTCACTATCACATCAGAAACAGCGGACCTAGGGATGTTTAGGAGTGTGGAAATCTCGCGTGTTAACTTCTCACACAAGTGACACCCAATCAGCTAACCACATTCGTAGTCCGTGAGTTCCACGGAGCGTCCCATTCTGCTGTTTCACGATGCCTAATGACTACTGAGGTCGCGGATAATGAGTATCAGGCAGTAGGTGGCAGCACAATGCACCTAAGATGAAAAATGGTTGTGGGGATGTCCGGATACTTTTGATCACATAGTGTATGCTTTTGTAAAGCTACGTCAGTGGACTTTGAAAGTGTTTACTTATGAGTTAGTAACTATTAGAAAATCTCGTGGGATAAGTATTTCTAAATTTATTTAGGACATGGAGAATTGCACATTATTAAGCGATAATTATGTCTGTGACATTATCTACGACATAATGGATTTATTACGATTACAAGCAGAACTGCCTAAATGTGTGTTTAAACATCACGTAAGATACTATAAATTAATGGCGAACCATTGGGTATAAAGTAAGATTATTTTTTGTACTTGTTCAGGAAAACGTCGCCTTTTATCTTAGCTAGTTGTTACTTTTCTGAAATATGAAATACGCATGCGCGCACATGATATTGCAATTCGAATTTTACTAGCGGCGGGGTGTACTGTACGTAAGAGGCAACGCCGCACTGCTGCTATTCGTTAGCGCCGTATTAGTGGACACGCCTCAAATGTCAAGGTATTTGGACCCCATAATAATCTACCTGCTTTCATTACCTGTGGATAGATGGCAAGAGCATTCGCTATTGCCATCTATTTTAGTTTTTACTGTTGTTTTAGACCCAAGATGGAACTTTGAGGCAGTATTTTTAACACTTAAATGAATTCAGTCAAATTATATAATATGTAAATTCAATAACAGCCCGTCTTGAAGCAATATGTGTATGTAATAATTTGTAAAATGTATGTAACAGTCATTGCATATGCTTATATTATTGTAAACATGTTCAATAATGTTATGTGAATGCATTACGTAATTTAATAATGTAGGAGCTGTGAGAAAAATAGGTTTAAAATTGCTGACAATGAGGTAACATTGAGGCAATAATGAGTAAGGAAGTTTAAATGCCACTAGTCATTATTAGAGTTTAAAAAAAATAGCCAATCAACAACCAGAAAAAGCTTTAGTTAAATGAAGGTATTCTATTGGACCAGGATTAGCCAATCAGAGACTTGAAATACAGAAATCTACTAATTTAGGCGGTGGAAAACAGTTCAGTTGCTTCTAGACAGTGCTCATAACCAGACGCAAGATGTGTCCTCGAGAAATTAATTACGTATTCGTGTGAGACGAAAATAGTATAAGTGTTAAAAAGTGCAACTATTAAATAAAAGAATCTCACAGCTCTCGATATCAGTGAAGTGCTATTTAATTTGTGTCAAGGATTAATAAAAAGGAGTGAATTAAAACTTAAAATCTGTGTAAGCCCACATTCTTGTCGTATCACAACCCTGCCATGATATCCATGTCTCTAAAATAAATACTGTCGCAGCCGAGGCAAACATAAATATTAAATATTTAAAAAAACAGCTTAATAAGAAAGTTAATATATTTTTTTAAACTTGTGGCAAAGGCCACCTGAAAGTACATTTGGGGCTAGGGCTACCGGAAACTGTTTACTATACGTGCTGTTGCAACTACTACAAGTTCGGCTCCCCAACAGACTAAATACGATACAACTCCTTCAATACGATACAAACCGTACTTCAACTTTAAAGTAGTGGTATTAAATATTTACCTTAACTAACAGATTGATCGGCCCACGAGATTTGAACCGGGTCACAGACGTTACCACCTGAGCCATTCAGCTAGGTATATATTTTTATTTATTACAAGTCGCTTGAACTCACTGGTCATATCGCGACTCCATAGGGATACAAACCATCATATAATAAATTACATTGTAAATGTACATTAGTCAAACAACATTAATATACTTGAGTATCATTTCTTTAAACACTGGATTGCTGATGGCGTCTCACATGTCCGAAACTTCACAATCTCGTCTTGCACTTGGATGGTGATAACAATCCAGAATCACATGAGCTACAGTAAGTGGACAATTACCGAAGTTATAAAGTGGAGGAGGATCATGAGATATAAGGTAGGAGTGGGTGATGGCTGTGTGGCAACTTGGTCCTTGCGAGGAAGGGAAATCACTGGATATTTAGGAGAGTAGATGTCTTACAGTTCACTTGTAGATGAGATGTTCCACTGCTGCTTCCATGTTTGAGTGATTTTCTGAGGAAGTCATAGTGGAGGATGCTTGGTGGCCTCTTTAGCTGCATGTTTTGAAGTGTCCTTCAGATTAACCGTTCCATATATGGGTTGAAATTTGTTGATTTTGTTAGTGTCACATCTTTACCTCCTAATTATCGAGATGCTGAGCGAAAAGGCATTTCTAAGAACAATTAACGAAGATCTATTTCAATGAAATAGATGTTATTAAATTTCACTATTTGAGTTTAATAAATCTACCTTACTGTTGCTCTGCCAATCATGTAACATCTACTGTGAAACAAGTGGTTTGATTCGAGAGCTGGATGAACTTGTATTTATGACCAACTTTTGAAAATATCACGTGTAAAATAATACGAGTAGTTGACAATAAATTGAGATTTTATTAAAATTCTAAAGATTTTAAAAATATATTTGATTGCATGGATATACTGCAAATTTTTAGACATAGGAATTGACTCCAAAAAGGGCTCTACGAATCAAAATGATTGGGAATGCCTGCCGATGGGGGCACAAAGCCGCAGCTGTTTACGGAAGATATGCTAATACCTCCAGTATGAGTCATGTTAAACAAGGTCGCTGTTCACAGCTGCATCCTTTATTGTTCGCTCTATTTAGAAAAATCCTCTGGCACGTGCACTCAGAGTGTCAACAGCTTCAGGGTTATCCCCAGAGAGGCTTCACAGAATTTCAATTGTTGCGTGTGATTAGTTCATCTTCCTTTTTCCTTTATCAAGCTCAACCAGCTCTTCTTGCCAGATTCGTTTCGGAGTAGAGGATTTAGTAGTTTTTTCCTGTGTACATACTGTACTCTGTTAGGACACCGTTTTGATCTGTATTTCAAAGAAATGACACTCTTAATGAGAACTGAGTTCTCATTGGCTGACAAAACCATAATAAAGTATTGTGATTTTTTCGTGACAAATACGTAATTAATACATAGCCTTTGACAAGCATTCATTTACACATCGCGGAAAGCGACGGGTTATAACCATTAAAAGATGCGCAATATTGCTACCTTACGTGAAAACTGAACATTCGGTGAATTTAAAACTGGGTGGAGTCTGAGAGACGGAGCTTACATGAACGCTCAGGACAGCCAGGTTTTGTTCACAAGACTGCGTATATACCTGTGGTAGTTATAATGGGGAACACAACTATAATCACAAAAGTCTTCCGGGAAAGTAATTCATATGCGAGATTTCAGACAGACGGACAGATGTTTCGGAGTGCTTCAACACTGAATATTTGTAACCATAACACACTTTATTGATTTATGGTTCCCAAGTGGAGTATGACTAAAGCTCGTTGTAATGCCACGCTTCTGCAGCACTCTTAGCTCAGTGTTACAGAGTTAGTTTACTGTTTCTGGAGTTGCAAGTTCAAATCTCTTGGAGCTACTCAACATATTCTCTTTCTTTCTTTCTCTCTTTCTTGCTTTCTTTCTCTCTCTCTCTCTCATTTTAAATATACGAGTAAAAATATAACAGGTTTTCTTCATTTTTACTTTCTTTACTACATATAGTAATTAGAGGAAGTATTGCTTTCCATCCAAAAATTTGATATCGAGATTTCACTGAAAATACATGTTTTGAGGCCCCCTAAATAAAAAGAGTATTTTTAGAAAAAGGTCCGTGTGTGTGCTTGTGTCTGTGAACAGCATAACTGAAGAATGAAAAGTTGGATAAGTATCAACTTGCTACTTCAGTTCAGTATCTTCCAGAGACGGGACACGAAGATTTTTAAAAAAATATCCCCAACCCAGACTATTGTTTATACGGAACATTTTTCGAAAATTTTGATTTTATAAAAAATAGCTAACGATTTTAATTAAAATATCATATGTCTAAGATATTTTCATGGGAAATGAAACGTATATCTGGAATTTTCTGGGAATGTCCAAAAGTATTCTTCATTGTGAATGACTTTCGCATAACTGATTAACCGTAAAGCCCCTTGTACACGATCAAACTTTTTTCAATATGTGTCAAGATTGGACAAGACTTGACGAAGTCATAAATGAGTATTTACACGTTGTCTTTGTTTTCAAACTGAAACCCTTCAGCACACATCAATAAATAATTTATCAAGCACAAAGTAATTTACTATTTGCTTCACGGTATAAGAGTTTGCAATGAAATACTGTTCTATACCAATATTATGTAGCACTTTCACGTATTATATCCAATGAAATCACATTAAGATTATGGAACACAATGAAAATAACACCAACTGATAGGTTAACCACACTATATAACATTGCATTAATGTATACTTAGTTCGGAAAACTGCCTGGCAATTATTTCTTCCTGACCGCCTTCATCTGCTTCATCTTGTGGTAATCCACGGAGCCCTCGATGTACAGAAATGGCCAGTTTATGTATAACCTAATCAGTTCGCATACGACATACCTTGGCCCGGTAGCCATTTTTGTTTACTTTTCGCTTTCCGCCATGTTGCAGATTTCGTGACACACTGTAAATACTCGCACTTCATTGGCCAACGCCATCAAATCATTGTCAAATCTTTGATCGCTTAGAGCATGTCCTTATTTGCTTTCAAGACTTTCAAAGAGTTTAAAAGTATTGGAAGCAATTTGACAAGAAAAATTGTGAAGTTGTGACAACTCTTGAAAGGTCTTTTAAAGTATTGAATTTGACAAAAGGCGGCGCCGTGGCCGAGTGGTTAGACCGCTCGCCTCCCACCGAGGCGGCCCTGGTTCAATCCCAGGGACCTGCATGTGGGATTTGTGGTGGACGAAGCGGCGTCTGGGCGGGTTTTCTCCGGGTTCTCCGGTTTCCCCCGCCATTCATTCCACCAACTGCTCCATCATCACCTTTCCTTTCATCCATTTCACCAACATTTCGTTTCATCTACTTCCTTCATCCCATACCAGGCATCGGGCTGATCACCCATCCTGGTTGCTCTGTCTGATCCATGAGTGTCTGCTCCTCGACGGGCCTCTGACCCCAGGCACCCGCTTGTAAGTCCTGGGGGGTATAAGTCCTACATGAGAGGAGGGTAAACAGATAATGAATGAATGAATTTGACAAAAATTTGATCGTGTACAAGAGGCTTAAGAGATAGACAAAATTTTACAACACAAAAAAGGAGATCTGGGTAAACCATTTCCGAGAATTCCTTGTTGTTTGTTTGAATTTTCCAGTGCTTATACTTTTTCTCAAGTGAGAATTCGTTATATATATATATATATATATATATCCTGGACATGCAAAGAGAATGGAATGCTCCACATAGCAACCAGCTTTTAACTACTAAATTATGAAAACTACCACCTGAGATCCTTCCAATCGTCCACATGGGTCAGATACATTTTGTGTTGTGTAGCAAGATTCAGTCGACTTCTGTGCCGATGATGAGACCTTGAAGTCTCGAAAAGATCGTCCATCTTTTACCACCATCATGTAAGTGAAGGCTTTTAATATCATTCGTCTCATTTATTTTATCAATCTTTACTATACTTCATAGACATTGAATGAGGCCCCCACGAGTGATGCAGACATCAAGGCGAAATTCCCATATTCACGCCACACACGCTCCAACAATTGTGTGCGCGCGCATGTATAACACGTAATATGTACGGAGACTCCAATAAAATATTCTGTAAAAACGGATTTTCAGTTTTTCCTTTAAACACACCAGGCCAATCAACATTTTATCTGTAATAAATTTATTAGTAGCCAGAAAATCTGCAGCTCTATTGTATTTATTTCGACTAATAATATTACAAAAAGTACTCATATAATATTAAATATAAAAGATCTGTAAAGAATTAATAATGTTCAGTCCAGCGCTTTAATTTCGCTAACAAAAGACAGTAGATATTTCTGAAGTTCCGTTCCTTCACTATTTCACTACACTGAAAGACTTGCATGTAGAGGTGATAGTTTGAAGATGATAAAATTAAAACGACAGAACTAACTCATTAGTTGAAATTAAGAGAATGTCTAACCCGGATTGCTCATTTGATACATGAGGGAAATAGTCACAAATGCAGCTGTTTTCGACAGGAGCAAATAGCAGTAGAAGAGTTTGATGTTGAAGCGGAAAATATAGTTGAGGGTAGTCACCCTCAAGGGTTTGAAGGAGCTTCAGGAAGTTTTGTTTTCAAACCAGCAGCTACTGTCTCTTTTCCCCTCACTGCCAGTCAAATTCCTCGTTGTAGATGTTATGTCTCTTCTTGGCCGCTGCCTTACTAGATTATTCGCAAGGAGATGCAGTTTTTGAAGAGACATGTGGTGATAAATGCTTGAAGATAACATTGCAGATATCATGCTGCATAAGCACGGCTTTTTGGCCTCCTGTTTCACGGAGAACACTAGCGATGTAATCTCCAAAATGAGAATACCTGTCACATTTCTTTAACACCATGGATGTCACCAAGCGAGAGATTTCGTATAGTCTATCCACAGCCGAAGTATCTGGTTGATTGTTTGAGGCAGTGGCTTTCTCAGGAGGGTTGCTTATTTTACGTTTTATTCCACGTACTCTAACTGCACAAGTTTCTTCTTGAACTACCCCTTGACTGTCTTCAGCTTCTTCCTGCAGAGTCTGAATACAACTCTTTTTGGGTAAGGATTTCGTTTTATTTTCATCAGCGCGGATCAGAGATGGTGTTGTCTGATCTTCTAGAGTGGAAATCCTATCGTCCTCTTCATCGTCATACCCATCTTCATGAAGTTCAGGACTTGTTGCTTTCTTTTTGACGGATATGGGCTTCAAAATCTGAAATAGTAAAAATAAATCATCTGAACCAAGTAAGACATTATGTAAACAATACTAAACTACAGTGCGAACCATTTTAAAGTGCTGGCATTCTAGGTAATAAGAAAACATAAACAAAGAAAACATGTTCATCTTTGGATGCAAAGATCAGAATGGTCTAGAAAATTCTGAATGACCTTCTGCAATTCCGTAATTTCATTGAGCACTCGTCAGATTTTATTAAGTGCTTGAAGAATATGGACTGTTTCCATACACCTTCTGTTTTTAAATCCGCACCTCTGTAAACAGAGAAACATTGCAACTCCCATTAGAGTGACAATGAGTGGGTTCTCTCCAGTATACGCGTACCGAACGCCGGTAGGTCCACAATGGTCTGCACTGTGCTTGTTCAATAAACTCAAAGTTCTGATAATCTTCCCTAGAGAAGCCAAAAGGTTCTTAGAATCCGAAAGCGAGACACCATGGGTATTCCTGCGGCTATAGATCAGGATGCTGCCTGCATTTTTAGCAGTCAGTCAGTTCCTGGGGAGCGTAACCTGAGTCAGTGCTTGATCGCGAAAATCATCATGACGTCAGTGGCCGCTCCCTGGTGGTTGTTTAGCATCCTTCACTTGTCTAGCAGGAAGTGAAAACAATGGCCTGGACTTCATTAACTGTACACGAAATAAAAAGTCTTTCGAAAGTCACCTTAAACCTTTGAAGTATTATAAATATTATAACATACAAGATAGTAAAGGAGAAAAATCATTATTTTGGACAACAGCAGAGTTTGAATTTTACAAAACTTTGGAAATACGAGGGTCGTATAATGAGCAAGTTTTCCTATTTTATAAAAAACACTGCACATAATTGATCATGTTGAATTAATTTTATTTATATTGTACAATCCTTCTGTTACTGTTCTACATAATCAACATGTTTTTTCAAACATTTTTGGGGACGTGGCACAGGTTTTTTTAAGCCAGTGTTGTACCAGGTCGGGTTCTGTGCTCGCAACCAGCTGTTTACTGATTTGACTTCATCATCGGTGTTAAAAGTGCTTATCTTTGAGTTGGAGGAACATGTGAAAATCACTTGGAGCAAGCTCCGGTGAATACGGTCGATACGAGAAAACTTCCAAGTTGAATCTTGACCCAGGCGGAGCTCAGAAGATTCAACTGGGAAGTTTTCTCGCATCCTCCATATTCACCTGATCTTTTCCCAAGTGATTTTAACATCTTCCCCTGGCTCAAAGGTCACTTTGGAGGTAAGCACTTTAACACCGTGACAAAGATGAATCAGAAATGAACCGGAAGTCGGGTCGTGTGCTTGTAACCAGCTGTTCACTTCTGATTTATCACGGTGTTAAAGTGCTTACGTCTAAGATGACCTCTGAGTCAGGGGAACATGTGAAAATCACTTGGGAAAAGATCTGGTGAACATGGAAGATGCGAGAAAACTTCCCAGTTGGATCTTCTGATCTCCGCCTGGGTCAAGATCCAACTTGTAAGTTTTCTCGTATCCTCCGTATTTAGCGGAGCTTGCCCCAAGTGATTTTCACATTTCCTCCAACTCAAAGGTGAGCACTTTTAACACCGATGAAGTCAAATCAGATAACAGCTGGTTGCGAGAACAGGCCCGATCTGATACAACACTGGCTTGGAAAAACTTTGGTCACGTCCCCAAAAATGCTTGGAAAAAACATGTTGTCTATGCAGAAAAGTAAACGAAAGATTGTACAACATAAATAAAATTAATTCAACATGATCAATTGTGTGTAATGTTTTTTATAAAATAGGGAAACTTACTTATTGGACGCCTCTCGTATGCCTAGTTCATGTTTGCTACATTATGCAGAGCATTTTGCAGACAATATCTTGGAATATCGGAAATTTCTTGCGAGATATCATTTTTAAATTGTTGTTGGAAGATCGAAGACGTTTTTTAAGGTAACCCCAACCAAAAGTCAACCGTTTGGAGATCTGGTGCTCGCAGAGGCCATATTCTAGGAAAGTGCCAACAAATGACCGATCGCTTAAACCTTTCTCGTTGAATCCCCATAATTAACAACTGAATATGGACATGTTCTAAAACCGTTAAGTTATAAATTATCTTAGATCTTCAGAAAGTCTCCTGTTGCTTTCATAACAGTATTGTACCATATATATTCGAACATTAACTGACACAGTCATGGCTCGCAAATCTCAAACATTAGTATTTTATCAACAAAATGTTAACTCTAGTAAATATGGAATGAAAAGGAAACAAATGAAAACCAAACCGCGATGTTTGACTAGCACAGAAGCCTTTCAGTTATCTTCCTAACTCAAATAGTACAGTATTTATAACGCTTTAAAGTTGAAAGTGACTTTTGAAAGGTACCAATTTCATTTATCTGATTGTTACATTCACAAGACGTTCTCTACCCGCAACCGTTTACTTTTATCTGTCTTCTAGGAAGCATTCTTAAAAAAAAAAGCACAAGAGGATACAGAATAGTGAAGTACAGAGTGAGCCAAAGACTCCGAACCGCCTGCGCGGTGTTTTTCCTGTCCGCGTCCTCGGTGCTCGTTGCCATCTGTCGCTATCATAGAAAGGCGCGGATGAAACCATACAAAATTTTTAAAAATACTTTAAAGGCTTTACCTACCAACTTTACGAAAGGAGATGCTGAAACTG
This sequence comes from Deroplatys truncata, assembly GCA_030765065.1. Classification (NCBI taxonomy): domain Eukaryota; kingdom Metazoa; phylum Arthropoda; class Insecta; order Mantodea; family Mantidae; genus Deroplatys; species Deroplatys truncata. The sequence continues at coordinate 296,859,466 of CM060975.1, read as the reverse complement.
GCCATACATTTTTGGCACCTCTTTGGGAAACTATCCATCATTCGCCGTAGTTCACGTTGAGAAATTTCCTGGCGGATATTTTGTTTTAATTCTTCCAGAGTGTGTGGGTTTGTCTTGTACACTTTATGTTTTAAGTTACCCCAGAGGGGTATTTTATGGAGAAAATTACCGGCCTGCGCGGTGTTTTTCCACTGGGCGTGTGGAAATATTGTAAAAACATAATAACGCACTGCTGCTATAAACAAAGTCACGCTGTTGTGGTTTTGATGTGCAGTGTGAAGTGCAGTTTTGAGTTGACGGTGATGTGATGTAGATCAGTTATTAAAAGTTATTTTGTCCTGTATACTTAGTCACAAAGTATATTATGGATCAGTATATGTTTTCTACTGCACAGCGTGTATTTATTTATGATTCGTATGTGTTAACTCGGTCAGCTCGCCAAGTGAAAGTACGATTTGCAGAAAGATTTCCAGGTGTAAAAGTTCCAGGCCGTACAACAATCCATGAACTTTACAGTAAATTTCAGGCCACAGGAAGTGTTCAGGCTAAGAAATCTAAAAGAAGGCGTTCGGTTCTAACCGAAGAAACATTAGACGACGTCGGTCATGATGGATAGTTTCCTAAAGAGGTGCCAAAAATGTATGGACAACGACGGTGGTCAGATTCAGCATCTCCTTTCATAAAGTTGGTAAGTAAAGCCTTTAAAAGTAGCTTTAAAAATGTTGTATGGTTTCATACCCGCCTTTCTATGATAGCGGCAGATGGCAACGAGCGCCAAGGATGCGGACAGGAAAAACACCGCGCAGGCGGTTCGGAGTCTTTTGGCTCATCCTGTATTTAAAAAGCGGGTCGCTTTATGCTGACTTTGAAATTCCGTCCTCTTTGCATGCTATCACGAGAAACTGGCGTCTTAGTAATTATCAAGAGGAATGAATATCTCAGAATTCTCGGTACAAAACATTTTTGACACAAAATTATACTTACGAGTTTAGAAAATTTTCTCTGTCCCTTACGGTTTTGCTAGTTACACCAAATTCTATCAGAATGAAGGCTATTTCACACTCTATTTACAAGCATTTCCTTCCTCATATCACTAATTTATCATTGATAAACATAGTATTATGGCTAGTATAATATGACCCCTGTATATGCTGAGACGAAGAGGAAAGCAGAAGAAAGAAGAATGGAGGAGACTGGGATTGTAATGAAGGAGCTGCCCTTGCACTCAGAATACTGAACGATTTATTTATTCTAGTAGGCAAAGTTAAAGAGCATAAGTATATAATGGTTACTTATACAACTAGTGGGCTATGAATGTGTTTTGCAAGAACTCGGCGTAAGATGAGTTCTGCAATTACAGGAGAGCGGTAATAATACTCATTCCATTAGTTGCATACAATATTTTATTCGCGACCATTTAATAACTACTTTCCTTATCTGAGTTCATGATACGATCGTTGATTCGTAAACAACTGTGTCAACATTCAATAAACGTTGTGATACTTTGTGATTCAATATAACCCAAAGCCTAGTTAATATTAACACGTTGGTCATTGTAAAGTTAGTGTAGAAAGAAAAGCTAATGTAACGATATTAACTTGTTTACTATAACAGTTGAATAATATAGATTGTCTGAAATAAAAACTAATTGGCTAATTCGTTCTGAATAATGAGTGACTCTAAAGAAAAGATCCCTTTTTTACTTTCTCTACTACGTATAGTAAGTAGGGGAAGTATTGCATTCCACCCAAAAATTCGATACCGAGATTTCACCGGAAATACATGTTTTGAGACTCCCTGAATCCAAAAAAAGCATTTTTGGAAACATGTCCGTGTGTGTGTCTGTGTGTGTGTGTGTGTCTGTGAACAGCATAACTCAAAAACGAACAGCCGGATAAACACCAAACTTGGTATTTAGGTTCAGTATCTTTAAGAGATGCGACACGAAGGTTTTCAAGAAAATCCCCCCACCCCAGACTACCCTTTACATGGAACATTTTTCGAAATTTTTAATTTTCTCAAAAATGGCTTTAACGATTTTGATTAAAATGTCATATGTTTAAGATAATGTCATGAGAAATGAAATGTATATCTCGAATTTTCTGGAAATGTCTCCAAAAGTATTCTTCATTGTGAACGACTTTTGCATAACTGGTAAACCATAAGAGATAGACAAAATTTTACTATACAAAAAATGTAGATCGCGTTAAAATACACAACTTATGTCATATACATTTCTTTTGTTGAGTGAACCGTTTTCGAAATATTGCTTGTTATTTCCTTAAATTTTCCAATACTTATACTTTTTCTCAAATTCGTTATTCATTTTTTTATGTCCTGGACATGCAAAGAGAATGGAATGCGCCACATAGCAACCAGCGTTAAAATATTTGACTATCGCTTAAAAGTTACCATATTCCCCTTGCATCTACAAGAAAATTACCAATAAGATTGACATCTCGATATCTCGATTAACATGAAGCATATGGAGAATAGGCGTTTGTAAAAATAGATTGTACAAGAGTAGAGAAAGTCATGTGAGTGTAACACATCAGATTTTTTAAATATTCTTGATCGGATTTGTATGCATAATCATGTTAATTTTATATATATATTTGAAAGATATACGGAAATTATATACTTAGTAAGCCGCATTTCACAAACAACTTGAGCAGTGTTCATATGTATTATCAAATTCATGTTGGAGGGTAAATGAATATTTTAAATTTTAATGCAAAAATGCTCGTTTTACTCTTGATTGCGGTATTACATTATAATTGCTCTCTTTAACTAATCAATAAGTACTCAATAAAGTCTCTGGAATCAGTATATAACAAAACAAATCTGATGCGTTACACTCACGTGACGTTTTTTTCTACTCCTGTACAAACTATTTTTACAAACGCTTATTCTCCATATGCTTCATGTTAATCGAGATGTTAATCTTATTGCTAATTTTCTTGTAGATGCAAGGGGAATTGCTAGGCTTTAAGCGATAGTCAAATATTTTAAGAGCTGGTTACTATGTGGAGTATACCATTCTCTGCATTACCAGGACAAAAAAAAAATAAGGAATTTGAGAAAAAGTATAAGTATTGGAAAATTTAAGGGAATAACAAGGAATATCTCGAAAATGGTTCACTCAACAACAAAAAAATTATATGACATAAATTGTGTATTTTAACGCTATCTACATTTTTTGTGTAGTAAAATTTTGTCTATCTCTTATGGTTTACCAGTTATGTAAAAGTCATTCACAATGAAGAATACTTTTGGAGACATTCCCAGAAAATTCGAGATATACATTTCATTTTTCATGAGAATATCTTAAACATATGATATTTTAATCAAAATCGTTAAGAGCCATTTTTGAAAAAATTAAAATGTTCCATGTAAAGGGTAATCTGGGGTGGGGGATTTTCTTGAAAACCTAGGTGTCGCATCTCTGGAAGATACTGAACCTAAATACCAGGTTTGCTGTTTATCCGACTGTTCGTTTCTGAGTTTTGCTGTTCATAGACAGACACGCGGACATGTTTCCAAAAAATCTTTTTTTTGGATTCAGGAGGCCTCTGGTGAAATCTAGGTACCGAATTTTTGGGTGGAATACAATACTTCCCCTACTTACTATACGTAGTAGAGAAAGTAAAAATGATTAGAATGGTGTCGAATCATATTTTCAGAATCGTTGAGATGAACAGATTACCTCGTACCCAGTTTGAATCCAGTTCACAGACATACCCCAGCCTATTCTAGGGTTAAATCCCGAAACCAGAGTACCCTGTGGTTTCACTGTGGCTCGCTACGGCAGTGGGCTAATGGTGCTAAGGTACAACAGCGTTTACTCGTATTGGTAAAGGATTATTCACAATACAGATGGTGTATTTTCATTTTTTTGCATAATATGATGCAAACATCTTAAAATTTGTATCTACATTTGCGTGTGCATTTTACTGTTTGATTATGCATGCAAATCCGGGTTTTAGTAACGATTCAGGATTGTTAGGGAAATTCTACTTAACAATAATGTCATATTTAATTGTTCAGAATGAATGTATGTAATTAATAACAGTGTTGATGAAATTCTGTAAGATTTTTACTTTCTCTACTACGTATAGTAAGTAGGGGAAGTATTGTATTCCACCCAAAAATTCGATACTGAGATTTTACCAGAAATATATGTTTTGAGGCCCCCTGAATCTGTGAATAGCATAACTCAGAAAGGAACAGTCGGATAAACACCAAACTTGGTATTTAGGTTCAGTATCTTCCAGAGATGCGACACGAAGGTTTTCAAGAAAATGCCCCCGCCCCAGATTACCCTTTACATGGAACATTTTTCGAAAATTTTAATTTTCTCAAAAATGGCTATAACGATTTTGAATAAAATATCATATGTTTAAGATATTCTCATGAAAAATGAAATGTATATCTCGAATTTTCTGGGACTGTCTCCAAAAGTATTCTTCATTGTGAATGACTTTTGCATAACTGGTAAACCATAAGAGATAGACAAAATTTTACTACACAAAAAATGTAGATCGCGTTAAAATACACAATTTATGTCATATACATTTTTTTTTTTTTTGTTGAGTGAACCATTTTCGAGATATTACTTGTTATTCCCTTAAAGTTTTCAATACTTATTTTCTCAAATGGGAATTCGTTATTCATTTTTTTGTCTTGGATATGCAAAGAGTATTAATCTGTGGGAAAGGGAATGGTGCTGCACCTAGCAACCAGCTATTAAGAGATATGTATGTGTTTAAAGGCAAATTGTATTTCCAAATTGCCCTTGTAAATATATATTCCCCTTACACCTACAAGAAAATTAGTAATAAGATAGACTCTGCAAATGTTTATCTCGATTAACATGAAGTAGATGGAGAATAAGCGTTTGTACAAATAGTTTGTTCAAGAGTAGAGAAAGTCATGTGAGTGTAACACATCAGAATTTTTGTCTTGGATATGCAAAGAGTATTAATCTGTGGCAAAGGGAATGGTGCTGCACCTAGCAAACAGCTATTAAGAGATATGTATGTGCTTAAAGGCTACTGTATTTCTATATTTCCCTTGTAAATATATTTTCCCCTTACATCTTCAAGAAAATTAGCAATAAGATAGAGTTTGCAAATGTTTATCTCGATTAACATGAAATAGATGGAGAGTAAGCGTTTGTAAAAATAGTTTGTACAAGAGTAGAGAAAGTCATGTGAGTGTAACACATCATATTTTTTTTGAGTGAACCATTTTCGAGATATTGCTTGTTATTCCCATAAATTTTTCAATACTTATTTTCTCAAACGGGAATTCGTTATTCATTTTTTTTTTGTGTTGGAAATGCAAAAGGTATTAATCTGTGGCAAAGAGAATGGTGTTGCACCTAGCAACCAGCTATTAGGAGATATGTGTGTGCTTATAGGCTCCTGTATTTCTATATTGTCCTTGCAAATATAAAACAAGGGGAACATAGTAGGCCTTAAGCTAGTCAAATATTTTTAGAACTGGTCGCTATGTGTAGAATGTAAGGCTCTTTGCATGTCAAAAGATCGTTTCTGCAAATGTTTATCTCGATTAATATGAAATAGATGGAGAATACGAGTTTGTAAAAATAGTTTGTACAAGAGTAGAGAAAGTCATGTGAGTGTAACACATCAGATTTTTTTTCAGGAGTCGTTTTGAAGTTAAGCATGACAGGTAGGTATAGATTATACAACAGAGGAGGTTGTGCATTGTGACCTACATAGATCTGTTGTAGCTACTACCCGCCCCTCCAGGAGGAAGGGATGAAGTGAAGGAACCACAAAAGGCTACAGGCCGCAGGCAGACAAGCCATAGAGACGCGCGGAAGCGTAACAGTTTCAGTAGGCCATCCCCAATAGTTAAGTTGTATAGAGAGGGCGATGAACGATTCGTTGGCTAAGCAGTCCTCTAGGTCCGCGTGAGTACTATTTCTTTTGACCAAGCACCGCTGTACCCCTCGAAACCTAGAAGCACGCCTGAAAGATAGAAGGAAACAGACTGAAAGGGAAGTTATGGAAAAGAAATCGTGGTAGATTAGAAACTATCCAAGCATTCGCCTACCGACCAGGGAAAACCACGAAAACCTCAAGGTTAGAGTGGACGATTGAGGGAATCGAAATGCTAACCTCTAGTTCCCAAGGTCGCGAGCTCAAAACCGGCGGTGGGCGATGCATTCTTTTCGGTCTCAGGAGCTACTTTGATATTGGATTATGGTGAGAATAGAAGCTTTTAACTTACGAAATCGGGGTGTTTTGCTATCCACAGTAATTCTTGGTTAATGAAGAACGTTTTGGTGTAGTAGATGTTGCTGCGGGAGTAATATATTGCCCGCCACCCAACCTTTTATGCGGCCGTTCTTATATTGTCGTTTTTGGCGACTTTTGGAAGGAACTGCTGCCAACGTGAATTATTCGAGTTTTAGACGCGCAGATCCCTCGGCTACGCCTTGAGGCTGAGGGTCCTAAATCTGTGTTCAGTTATGTTGGGATTTCAAATGTAGGCAGCGGAAAGATAACGCAACCAACGTTCCCATGATGCCACGCGTGAGATGCATGCGATGCGACTTCTAAATGTCAGTAATATCGAAAAAAAGTGACAAAATATGCCACATATTCATGAAAATAAATAAAGCACCATGTTATTTGTTCTCGAATTATCTTAAATCTTCAGAAGTCTCCTGCTGCATTCTTAAAGTATTGAACCCTCTGTATTCGAACATTAACTGATAGTCATGACTTGTAAATCTCAAAGCATTAGTATTTTATTCAATAAAATATTAACAGTAGTAAATATGGAATGAATGGGAAACAAATGAAAACCAAATCGCGATACTTGACTAACACACGAGGCTTTCATTATCTTCTTAACTCAAATATTGCAATATTTATAACGCTTTAAAGTTGGAAGTGACTTCTGAAAGGCACTAATTTCACTCATATGACTGTTTATTTGCAAGACTTTCTCTACCCACCACGGTTTATTTTTATCTCTCTCCTAGAAAGTATTCTTAAAAAGATATATATTTTCTCTATCTACTTAATGGTATTCGAGGTAAACGCTTGCAGAAATAGTATCATTACATACTTCGTTGCAGGCACATTAAGGCATGCAGTGTATGCGAGTATATATAGTGATACCGGCCATAATCCAATATCGAAGTTTAACCAAAACTCCTTGGCATGGCTTCCTTCGGGAGGGAAGTAAAGCAAGTGACCCTATGTCTTAGATTTACAAGAACCTCAAGCCTGAAAAAGAGCCCTCTGAGCAGAATTTTCGGTGTTTCACACCCAAATAGAATGGGAAGCTAAGAACCATAGTAATTTAAAGAGTGTCCATAAATAAAACTAAATTTACGAGGGTAATCCAGAAAGTCTCAGATTTTTTGAAATAAACAATTAACAAAACGCAAATATCAACGTTTATTATCTGCGTTTGAAAGGTACACTCTTAAGCTATTTTTCTGCATAATCGTCATTCAAATTGAGGCATTTATTATACCGTGGCACAAGTTTTTCAATACCCTCTCTGTAGAAATCTGCCGCCAGCGACTTCAACCACTGGTTTACACTGGCATGCAGTTCAGCGTCAGTATCAAAGCATCAATTTTATGCACCAAACTCCGTGAAATTTGCAGAAAATATTCCGAAAGTTCTGTAATCGTGAAACGACGATTTTCACGAATTTTGTCATTGATTTGCACTACGATCCTCGTCGTGAACATTGGTACGTTCATTTTTAAAATCAATGCAGCATTGCCTGACTCGGCTTTCACTCATTATTCCCTGCCCGTAAACACAAAGTTGACAATAAATTTCAATTGGTTTGTTCTTTTTAGCCAACCGCACTTCACAAGTGGCGGGATTTTCTATTGCAGCGCACATTTTAACAACTCACAGAGAGCACAGTAAGGAAGGCACAGTTCTCAGGCTACCACAGCTGGATGCGTACTGAATGTAGGAACGTTCTGACACCAAGATGGCGGCTCTAGCCCTACTCATCGCCACGATAGGACAAAACGTCTGGCACTTTCTGGACTGCCCTCGTGTTTTTTGAGAGAATCGAACTTGGGACCTCCCGAGTACAAGCATCTAAGTATATTAATTAATTACCATGGTGATACATCAATGGATAAGCAGATATTATTAAATGGTTGCGGATAAATGCGATTTAAAGTAAAAATAAAATTGTAAAACGTTACTTACCACATTTGTGTGCCTGGTCCGGGAGTACAAATAGGGCCGAATAAACGAGTCCATAACACCGAACCAATACACTTTTGGAACGTAGCTGTCTTCTCCTTCAGCACCAGACATTTCACTGTCTTTAATCTTCTTTATTTCCTGCGAGTAAGAGTTTCTAAGGTTTTTGAACTTCGCAGCAACTTCCTTCGGCCCGAAGCCATCAACCGCCAACGCTGCAGCAATACGTTTCAATGCCGCTTTCCGCAAATTACGGTCCCTGTAGTCTTCGGTATTTATGTCGTACAAACATGGCTCGCCTTGGTATAGTTGCAGTAATCGTATGGTGTTACTGTCCGATAACTTCAGAGAGGCATAGTCCTTATTTGCCATAATCACCCGACAAGAGTATCACGTCCGTCTGAAGCAAGCAGCTACGCCTAAATGATACGAGACAAAGAAGGAGCTGTGACGTACCCACGTCTGCGCGCTCACGTCTACAGTGTGTATATTAACCAGTTCACGTCTCGTTTTAGACGTGGCAGTACGTCAATAACTCTCGCCGTAGGCGCTGCCCGCACTGGCGTAGCAAAACACATGCTTTCCGACTGCAAGGACACTGACCCCCTAGTGGTCTGCATGGTTTGTTTTTGCTTTTTTAAACCGGTATTACATTCACATGATTTACCCTACGCACTATCTTTATTACTTTCTCCGCCACGTATCTAGTAGGTAGAGAAGGTATTGCATTTCGCCTAAAAATTCAATACTAAGATTTCACCGGAAATACATGTTTTAATGCCCCTGAATAATTTTTTTTTAGAAAAACAACTGTGAGTTTGTGTTTGTAAACAGCATAACTCAAAAACGAAACCTCCGATAAATATGAAACTTGGTATTTAAGTTAAGTATATTCTAAAGATACAACATGAAGATTTTCGAGAAAATCCCGCAAACTGCTCTTTACATGGAGCATTTTTCTAAATTTATTTTCCCAAAAAAAAAACCAAACAATTTTTAGATATTCACATGACAAATAAAATGTGTATCTTGAATTTTCTGAGAATAGCCTAGCAGTTTTGTTCATTCGGAAGGAATTTTATATAATCTTGTATAAGGAGCCTCCGGATTCAGGGCAGAGCATCGCAAGTACGCCATTCGCCCCTTTTTGCTTCCAACGTGAGCTCTAGGAGGGTAGAGACCCGAAGGGCAACCAGATCCGGACGCCTACGGGCGCAAGCGTGGACGGGCTCCCTAACGTTTCCAGACAGAGCGCAACCGACACCGCACGGTACTTATCCACAAGCCACCAACCTCCAGGTCATCCGGAGCGGAGCCGTACGCTAAGGAGTGACCTAACAGCGCTACCACATCGACGCCAGAGAAGAAACCTTTACAGAGCGCAAGCCACCGTCCAGCCGCAACCCGCCGAACGCTGTCGCCTGGTCCTACAACCCTGAAACAGATGACAAGGAAGATGACGGGTACAGTAAATGAGAAGTAGAGTCGTGGTAGAACATGAACCGAGGATCGATCCCGGGACCACCCGAATGCGAGCCACAGACGTAACCGCCCGAGTCATCACGCTCAGTATAATCTTGTATAACTGGTTAACGTTAAGCGGTAGACGAAAACGTACTACACACAAAATGTAAATAACGTTAAAACATGCAATTTATTTAAAAAAAAAAACTTTCTTTTGTGGCATCAGTCATTCATGAGATATCCGTTCCATAATGTTTCGAATTGTTGATACTTAGATATTCCTTTAAAGTCCTGTCGATCTTCAGTTGTTTCTTGTGATATCATGGAAACAATACGGGATTTTAATGCCAGAGTATAGCGTCCAGTTCTTAAACATTTGACTATCGCTATTCCCTTTGCATCTATAACGAAATTGTAATGTAGCTATTTTTGGAGAGGTTTATCTGAAAATCAAGTAGACAGGAAAATAAACTTTCGTAAAAATAATTTATATACCCACTAATAAATGATAAATGCTAGAGAAAGTCATGTGAACCTAACAAATCAGACATTCTTTTATATAGCTGCTATAAACAATTCTTACTAAACATACTTTTATATATTTCGTGTTAATCGAGATAAACCTTTGCAGCCATAATTTCCTTATACTTTTCGTTGTAGGTGCAAGAGGAACCCAAATATAGATCTAGATTTTTAAACGCCAAGCGCTCTAGGCAGGCCTTTAATTCCATAATCCTTCCATGACACCACGAGAAACAATTAAATAGCGACATCAATTCTCTTTACCATCACCAACTATGCAAAAATTCTTCTGAATGAAGACAACTTCATAGGATATTAATAGAAAATTAAAAACATACATTTTATTTGCCATGTAAATATGTGGGATTTTAATGAAAATCGATAACGCATTTTTTTTGATAAAATAAAAATATCTGATGCGTTACACTCACATGACTTTCTCTACTCTTGTACAAACTATTTTTACAAACACTTATTCTCCATCTACTTCATGTTAATCGAGATAAACATTTCCAGACTCTATCTTATTGCTAATTTTCTTGTAGATGTAAGGGGAATATAGAAATACAGTAGCCTTTAAGCACATACATATCTCTTAATAGTTGGTTGCTAGGTGCAGCACCATTCCCTTTGCCACAGATTAATACTCTTTGCATATCCAACACAAAAAAAATCTGATATGTTACACTCACATAACTTTCTCCACTCTTGTACAAACTATTTATACATAGGCTTATTCTCCATTTATTTCATATTAATCGAGATAAACATTTGCAGAAACGATCTTTTGACATGCAAAGAGAACTACATTTTACACATAGCGACCAATTCTAAAAATATTTGACTATCGCTTAAGGCCTACTATGTTCCCCTTGTTTTTTAATTGCAAGGGCAATATAGAAATACAGTAGCCTTTAAGCATCGACATATATCTTAATAGCTGGTTGTTAGGTACAGATTGCCACAGATTAATACTCTTTGCATATCCAAGACAATAAAATGAATAACGAATTCCCATTTGAGAAAATAAGTATTGAAAAATTTAAGGGAATAACAAGCAATATCTCGAAAATGGTTCACTCAACAAAAAAAAATGTATATGTCATGAATTGTGTATTTTAACGCGTTCTACATTTTTTGTGTTGTAAAATGTTGTGTATCTCTTATGGTTTACTAGTTATGCAAAAGTCGTTCAGAATGAAGAATACTTTTGGAGACATTCCAAGAAAATTCGAGATATACATTTTATTTGCCATTAAAGTATCTTAAACATATGATATTTTAATCAAAATCGAGAGTCATTTTTGAGAAAATTAAAATTTTCGATAAATGTTCCATGTAAAGGGTAATCTGGGGTGGGGTGATTTTCTTGAAAACCTTCGTGTCGCATCTCTGGAAGATACTGAACCTAAATACCAAGTTTGGTGTTTATCCGACTGTTCGTTTCTGAGTTATGCTGTTCACACGCACACACACACACACACACACACACACGGAAATGTTTCCAAAAATCCTTTTTTTGGATTCAGGGGGTCTCAAAACATATATTTCCGGTGAAATCTCGGTATCGAATTTTTGGGTGGAATACAATACTTCCCCTACTTACTATATGTAGTAGAGAAAGTAAAAAAATCTACCCAACTTTTCGTTTTTGAGTTATGCTGTTCACAAACACAAATGCACAGATGGTCTTTCTAAAAATTATTTGTTTTTATTCAGCGGTCTCAAAACATGTATTACCGGTGAAATCTCGACCCGCAATTTTTGGGTGCTTTACCACACTACCAGCTACTGCAGAGAAAGTAAAACTGAGTGTTTCCGAATCAAAATTTCATGCTGATTACAAAAATAAAACAGTTTTCAAGTACCTACCACTTCAAAAATCTTCACAATTCAAAATTGATTTTTTAAAATAATTTTGATAATATGGTAAACTATTGGCATTTTTCTGCAATTGCATTTATTAACAAATTATTTGTAAGACCGGACAGTCTATGATTTCAAATTTACAACTTAGAATGTGAGAGAATATGTTTTCCTTCGTAGGGATTTAAAACCTAGCATTTCTATATCCGTCCGTTTGGCAGTTTTAAATGTGCGTAAAGTCGCCTGTTATTTTGTTCTTATTTCTCGAGTCTCATCACACTACTTCATCTGTGTCTAGCATGCTAGCTTTCAAATCTAGAGGTCCCGGGTTCGATTCCCGGCTGGAGGATGGGAATTTTTTTAGCTAGGAGTATTCCTGTCCTCCCTAGAGTCTGGAAGTACAGTGAGAATGTAAATGTGTGTAAGAATGTAATGTTTATAAAGAAAACCCAATATAAAAGGTAAAGGTACTGATGAACATAGGGACCCCCGAACGGACTAGAGCACCGCAAGGAAGCCATCCGTACCTTGTGCTTTTACTGTGACCCCTGAGAGGGAAAGATGACGGTAGAGAGCCGAAGGGCGACCAGATCCGGATGACGGATTGATGGGGTCCCTAACGTTTCCAGATTGGATGCATCCAACGCCGCCCAGGCCCTCCGGGAGGCTCCCTGATGGAGCGCCTGCCCGAAATCAGCCGAAGGTGTGCTGTCCCTGGGACGACGTCAAGGAAGAAATCTGCACAGAACGCACAGCCACCGCCCAGCCGCAACCCGCCGAACACCGTCGCCTGAAACGGATGACAAGGAAGATGACGGCTATAGGAAATGAGGGGCAGAAGAGTAATGGTAGAAGATGTACCACCCCTGCATTCACCTGCCGTCCCGGGGATACCACGAAAAATGCATGGGTCGGAGTGGGAGGTCACCGGAGATCGAACCCGGGACTTCCCGAATGCGAGTGGCACACGTTACCGCGGCGCCACCACGCTGGGCAACCTAACGTAAACAAACCCAAAGATTAACAGAATAATAAACGAGTGAATATCACTGCCGATGAGCAATTGTTCCAGAGGAACGTTACCGATAGGACCTTACACGTTACAGTTGAAAGTGCACGTGTTTTCAGAACAAAATTTATGGAAGGAGATATTTACCCTTTTAAGCTCTTGTTGAAACGAACCATAAGGGGGCTAAATAACAGATGATCACGTGTGCAGATTTATGGGGCTGCGATCTAGCCGGTGAGACGACACTTTAAAAGCTTTAAGGGTCCAAGCACCATGTGTTTACGGGTTGTGGGGAAAGCAGCTAAGCGGGGGAAACTGTACACGTATGTATTGCTTGGGTAGCAGAATGTTATCGTTCCCCGCACAATACACCGTCCAGTGATGGTGCTGTCACTTCTGAGCAATTCTGCTGTGTGTGTTTTAAGTGCTAGTGTCATGTACACAGAGCGCTAAAGAAATTCTTCAGCGGATTTTGTATCGTTTCCTGGGGTCCTTCACCTTACCTATCGCAGAGCGTGGTGGCTTGATAACACAGCAATAAGGGGGAAAAGAGAGGACGAGGTTGATGTCTTTGCTGCTTCTGGTGTTATTGAAACCAAAACATGTTTACTTTCTCAGAACCAGTCATGCCGTATACTAGCGAAATTACTCGTGGGTATGTGGGAGGCTGGTCGCACTGTTACAGCAATTACAACGGCAGTACATAAAAGTGTTTTTATAGTAAATTACTAGATAAAATATTCCAGGAAAGTGGGGAAGACGGTCTACATACTCGTCAGAAAGTGGGCACATCCACAGATGATATTCCTTTACTAAATGCAAATTACTCTTTTGTTTTAATTGACTGATCATGTTCAGAAACTAGATAAATATGTATATGGTTTACCGAATATAACACACATATTAAATGCAATACAATTGGGTGATATTTTTGTCTATATTCCTGTTGTATTCCTATGATCAGCAACATGTTAGTAAAGGTATATTAACCAATTTTAGTTTGAATTAGATGGAAAACATGCTGTTTTATTTACTTATTATTTAGGTACTTATGTTTGCTTTTATGCAGCAACAAGCTTTGATATCACTGTGAGAGTACAGTTCTGTTTATTACTTTCTCTACTACGTATAGTAAGTAGGGGAAGTATTGTATTCCACCCGAAAATTCGATACCGAGATTTCACCGGAAATATATGTTTTCAGGCCCCCTGAATAAAAAAAAAAACCATTTTTGGAAACATGTCCGTGTGTGTGTCTGTCTGTGAACAGCATAACTCAGAAACGAACAGTCGGATAAACACCAAACTTGGTATTTAGGTTCAGTATCTTTCAGAGATGCGACACGAAGGTTTTCAAGAAAAACCTCCCACCCCAGGTTACCCTTTACATGGAACATTTTTCGAAAATTTTAATTTTCTCAAAAATGACTAACGATTTCGATTAAAAGATCATATGTTTAAGATACTTTCATGACAAATGAAATGTATATCTCGAATTTTCTTGGAATGCCTCCAAAAGTATTCTTCATTTTGAACGACTTTTGCATAACTGGTAAACCATAAGAGATAGACAAAATTTTACTACACAAAAAAATGTAGATCGCGTAAAAATACACAATATATGTCATATACATTTTTGTTGTTGAGTGAACCATTTTAGAGATATTGCTTGTTATTCCCTTAGATTTTCCAATAGTTATATACTTTTTCTCAAATCCGTTATTCATTTTTTTTATGTCCTGGACATGCAAAGAGAATGGAATGCTCCGCATAGCAACCAGCTCTTAAAATATTTGACTATCGCTTAAAACCTACCATATACCCCTTGTACCTACAAGAAATTAGCAATAATATTAACATCTCGATTAACATGAAGCATATGGAGAATAAGCGTTTGTAAAAATAGTTTGTACAAGAGTAGAGAAATTCATGTGAGTGTAACACATAAGATTTTTTTTGTTATAAAGTGCTGCCTTGCTATTTATATTTAATGAATGCCATTCAAGCTTTAATTTGCACCCCTGAAAATCTTCTCACACTACACTTTCTACATTTCGCTAACCTGGGCGCTCATCAAGTTTTTCCCTTAGCTTTTAACCCCTTCAAAGGGGTGTCCTGCACTAGCCAATAGGTATAGGCTACCAATCACGATAAGAGGTCTGTATAACAAACTGAATGCACTCACTCTACCTCTTTCTCTTTTAGTCAATACGATCGAGAGCGTAAACATATATTTCGTTTCTACGTCATTTTGTAACCTTTGTTGTGGTCCACAGTGAGGTTCGACAGTTGATTTGGAAACCCAGACAGAATTCCTTAAGGCTTCCACTGAAGCAGGCAACAAGGGCAACATACAATTGTGGAAAATCCAAAAATATCATCCTAAAGATTAGCAAGAGGGGAAAACAATTTCAGGAGCAAAGTGGAGGTTTCATTGTATTTTCAACTCGGGGGTAGGGGGAGTACACGAATAGACAATCAAAAAGTGCTTGTGGATGAATTTGATAAGCGTATTATCCGGAATGCTCTTCAGGAGTTCTACATAACACAAAAAGTAGTTCCAACAGGAAAGAAACTTCTACCCATTGTAATGGAGAATGTATTCTCCTTGGGGTAGAAAATCTTTGATAAGGGGTTTAAAAACTATTGGCTCAGTGGAGAAAATGTGGAAGCGAACGGAAGATTTTAATTGAGAAACTCGAGATTGTGCAGTGGCGTCATGAGTACTTTGTAAATATTAAAACTTGGTGAGAATCTGGCAAGAACCTTATTTATTTAGATGAAACTTGAGTAGACAGTAATATAATCGTGAAGAAGTGCTGGCAGTCTGAAGATGTTTCTGGGGTGGACGAAAATTATAGTGCAGGAGTAGGTTCATTCTTCTACATGCTGGAGACAAGAAGGAGCGAAGCTTCTGTATAAGGCAAGAAGTACTGATGGAGACTACCATGCCCAAATGAACCATGAAGATTTTAAGAAATGGTTGACAAAATTGTTCGTTCCAAACATCCCACCTTCTTCTATTATAATTCTGGACAACGCCCCTTACCACTCAGTCTTATTTGAAACGTGTCCTACCAAATACTCCTCGAAGAAAGAGACAGTGCGCTTCTTACAGAAACGTGGCGTTAATTGCAGCGAAGAAATGAAGAAAACAAAATTTACTACCCCTTGTTGAAGTACATCGCCCGAAGAAAAAGGACTTCCGAATAGATAAGTTTCTGACGAGTTTAGGGCAACAGCAGACCATACATTGCGGCGGCATTTGACGATTCTATTCGTGCCTCACGTTTGGAAGCCAATTTGCGGTGGTATGTGGCTATTTTACGGTACAGAATTTGTAGGAATGGTCCCGGGTTCGGTACTAGCTCAGGGTTCTTTGCATGGATTTTGGATCTCGGATTAGTGGTGAATACGACTGTTTTGTTTTCCTACTAGTTTATTTGATTCCTGCTATTACTTCGACACACACACGCGCATTTCCTATTTGTTACACTTCATATCATCGCGCCTATCCGCCGACACTTTTCTGACAAACATCTCCCAGGAACTATCACTGCCAAGTGTGTATTCTAAACTTTTCTGTTTCTCTGTTTCAAACGTTTATATCTCCCCATTTCACTATCACCTGATTTCTAGCTTCTTTCATTGGAGGCCTAAGGCTATATGGAGAACATTGACCCTTTTCTACATGTCTGCGTTCCAGCAACCTAACGGGACACTTAACAATAGAGGGAAAAACCACCCGTTTCCGGCCGCTGATGGTACCGTCTCAACTCAACCCTTCGACAAATTTACAGTCACGCTCGCTTTCCAGTTTTATTTAACACTACCGTTACTGTTATTGACATTTATTCCCCCTATGATTATGATTTTATTTAACTAATCAAAACGTACTGCTTCAACATGTTCGAACTAACACCGATTAAGTTCGCTTGAGCTCAGACAAAAGGTCATGTGAGGAGCCGCAGCATCGATGGAAACCTTTGCAGAAACTGCAAGAACATACACAGGAGGCCATCGAAGCAGTAACTGTAGCAGACTGGATAGCGTTTTGTAAGAAAGGGAGAGAACAGAGGCTGAATATTGGAAAAACGACGGATTCGTGTCGAATGTTACAGATAACACTGTTGTAAATCTGGCATCAGATATGATAGTTTCATCAGTGATAGTGACAGCAATGAACACATTGTCAGTCGCAGTGACATGACGAACACCTTATACAGCCGCTGGGATGCGAAAGTGGATAGCACTATTATCGTCATAGTTATAGAATATCTAACATTTCTAGCTTATTACACACAATTGATCATGTTGAATTAATTTTATTTATATTGTACAATCCTTCTGATACTTTTCTACATAGTCCACATGTTTTTCCAAGCATTTTTAGGGACGTGACACAAGTTTTTTCCAAGCCAGTGTTGTACCAGGTCGGGTTCTGCGCTCGCAACCAGCTGTTCACTGATTTGACTTCATCATCGGTGTTAAAAGTGCTTACCTTTGAGTTGGAGGAACATGTGAAAATCACTTGGGGCAGGCTCCGGTGAATACGGAGAATAGGAGAAAACTTCCAAGTTGAATCTTGACCCAGGCGGAGCTCAGAAGATTCAACTGGGGTGTTTTCACGCATCCTCCATATTCACCTGATCTTTTCCCAAGTGATTTTCACATGCTCCCCTGACTCAAAGGTCATCTTGGAGGTAGGCACTTTAACACCGTGACGAAGATGAATCAGAAGTGAACCAGAAGTCGGGTACTGTGCTCGTAACCAGCAGGACTCGACCTGATACAACACTGGTTTGGAAAAGCTTGTGTCACGTCCCCAAAAATGCTTGGAAAAACATGTTGACTATGTAGAAAAGTAACAGAAGGAATGTACAATATAAATAAAATTAATTCAACATGATCAATTGTGTGTAATGTTTTTTATAAAATAGGGAAACTTACTTATTGGACGCCCCTCGTAGCATATTGCATAATTAGACAAGTAACAACATTCAATGTGGTTTGGCATTAAATCGTACTGTCTATTTTATTTTATGCATTCATTAAAAACTCTAATATGCCACTGGTTACAAGGCCGCCTACCTTCCCCTACCCTCTCTACTATCATTCTACTTAACGAAAACTTATTCGCATTCCTTCCAGCCACAGGAGCTTGGGCCCTTACTAGTATGTTTCTTTGCAGCTCAAACTGCAGTTTACATGGAACGTTTTCCATCATTATTCATTTTCTCAAAAATGGTCTAAAATTCTGTATTAAAATGCCTATGTTCATGATATTTGCACAAATAGGTATACAAACAAATATATATCCTGAATTTTCCGTGAATAGCCTGCAAAGTATTCATTCCGTGTAACTGTTCTTATAGTTACTTTCTCTACTACGTATAGTAAGTAGGGGAAGTATTGCATTCCACCCAAAAATTCGATACCGAGATTTCACCGGAAATATATGTTTTGAGACCCCCTGAATCCAAAAAAAGGCTTTTTGAAAACATGTCGTCTGTAGGTCTGTGTGTGTGTGTGTGTGTGTGTGTGTGTGTGTGTGTGTGTCTGTCTGTCTGTCTGTGTGTGAACAGCATAACTCGGAAACGAACAGTCGGATAAACACCAAACTTGGTATTTAGGTTCAGTATCTTCCAGAGATGCGACACGAAGGTTTCAAGAAAATTCCCCCACTCCAGATTACCCTTTACATGGAACATTTTTCGAAAATTTTAATTTTCTCAAAAATGGCTCTAACGAGTTTGATTAAAATATAATATATTTAAGATATTTTCATGACAAATAAAATGTATATCCTGAATTTTTTTGGAAATGTCTTCAAAAGTATTCTTCATTGTGAACGAGTTTAGCATACCTGGTAAACCATAAGAGATAGTCAAACGTTTACTACACAAAAAAGTAGATCGCGTTAAAATACACAATTTATGTCATATGCATTTTTTTTCGTTGAGTGAACCATTTCCGAGATATTACTTGTTATTCCCTTAAATTTTCCAATACTTATACTTTTTCTCAATTGGAAATTCGTTATTCATTTGTTTTATGTCCTGGACATGCAAAGAGAATGGAATGCTCCACATAGCAACCAGCGTTAAAATATTTGACTATCGCTTAAAGCCTACCAATTCCTGGCATCTACAAGAAAATTAGCAATAATATTAACATCTCGATTAACATGAAGCATATGGAGAATAAGCGTTTGTAAAAATAGTTTGTACAAGAGTAGAGAAAGTCATGTGAGTGTAACACATCAGAGTTTTTGTATACATTTTATATATTCAATACGATATAAAATAAGAGGCACCGGTAATTTATTGTTAAATCTATATCTACATTTAACCGAGCGAGGTGGCGCCGGTGTATTGTGTGCGAGTCGCATTCAGGAAGTCCCGGGTTCGGTACCGGCGACCGCCCACTCTGACCCATGGGTTTTTCTAGTTACCTTGGGAACAGCAGGCGAGTGTTGGGATACTTTCTTCTCTGGCATGATTTCGTTTCTGTTATTCCAGATGGCGCGGGTACAAATTCAGGTCGTGTCGTTTATCGCCCTCTCTCGACGACTCCAGCAGTGGGAAGGGTCTGCGAGCTTGGAAATGTTTGAGACTTCCGCACATCTCTGTGGCCTGTCTACTTACGGCCTGTAGCCTCCTGTGATTTCTTCAGCACATCCCTTTCTCTAGGTGGATGGTAGCCATAATTGTATATTTGTACAGGTCGAGTGCGCGAGGTGTCCATCGCCGTTGAATCACTTACACCTATGTTTAATACTACAAAGCGAGAAAATGTGGTGTGTGTGTGTGTGTGTGTGTGTGTGTGTGTGTGTGTGTGTATGTAGGGCAATTTCAAAAACCACTCAACGATTTTTATAGTACTTTCACCACTGAAAAGCGCTATTCTTTCTCAAGGACATGGTCTGTAAAACACCTTCTAATTTCATTTTATTAATTACTAAAATATTAAAAAGCATTTACAAAGCCCTTGTACTTGAATACGAAAACATTGAGGTTATAAAATAACATGCTTGCAAAGAAGGCTTTAACTTTGCATGGAGTAGAAACTGGTAACTGTAGTTACTCTACATGAAATTGAGGAAAGGTGCTTTGTTGTGTTTTTACGTATGGAAAGTCAGTTTGAAGATGAATTGTATTGTATTTCAACTGTTGGGAGGCCGAGTTTGTAGTAGTTGCAACCGCACGCATAATAAACAGTTTCCGGTAGCCTTCGCCCCAAATGTACTTTCAGGTGGCCTTTGCTTCAAGTTTAAAAAAAATATTAACTTTGTAATTTGACTGCGTCAGTATTATTGTTATAGACATGGATATCTTGGCAGGGCGTGATGCGACAAGAATGTACCCTTACACAGATTTTAACTTTTAATTCACTCCTTTTTATTAACCCTTGACACAAATTAAATAGAACTTCACTGATATCGAGAGCTGTGAGATTCTTTTATTTAATACTTGCACTTTTTTTAACACGTGTACTATTTTCGTCTCACACGAATAAGTAATTAATTTCTCGCGTCCAGTTACAATCACTGTCTGCAGGCAACTGAATAGGTTTCAACCGTCTAAACTTGTAAATTTCTGCATTTCAAGTCTCTGATTGGCCAATAGAATATCTGCATTTAACTAAAGCTTTTTCTGGTTGCTGATTGGCTATTTTTATAAACTGTCACTAAAATTACATTATTGTTACTCCAAGAATCACAAGTAGTACTGTTAAACTTTCTTACTCATTATTGACTCAAGGTTACCTCATTGTTAACAACTTTTAACTTATTATTCTCACAGCTCCTACATTATTAAATTACACAACATATTCACATAACATTATTGAACATGTTTACAATAATATAAGCATATGCAAAGACTGTTACATACATTTTACAAATTATTACATACACATATTGCTTCAAGGCGGGCTGTTATTGAATTTACATATTCTATAATTAGACTGAAATCATTTAAGTGTTAATAATACTGCCTCAAATTGCATGCCAAATGCCGTGATATAAGCAATACACATATATGTAAATGGCCATGATTAAGCAATTAAGACGCAGCGAAACGAGAGAATCGAGTTTGCTTAAAACGATTCGATATGCATGCGATATCAATGCCAACATATTGTAATAACCTTCAAGTAATAGCGTTTTGCTCTATTTCTTGATGCTGAAGATCGTTAACAGCGTATGTTAAGTAATTCTATAAGGAGAGAAAGTTGTGTTCAGCAGACATCAGAAATCAGTCAACCGATATTTTATAACTGTATAAACAGAGGACTAACTTAGTGGCTTGGGAGTGGAAAAACCTCGTATTTAGCGGCTGCATCTCTATTTCGCTGCAAATGTTCAGGGTTTATGTATTGTACGAAAGTTATGCAGCTTTTATGTTATTAAATAACTATGGGACAATAAACAAGCTATAAAGTTTTAAAATATCACCTACTGTGGATATCTAAAAATCTGACGTATTACACTCACATGACTTTCTCTGTTCTTGGACAAGCTATTTTTACAAACGCTTATTCTGCAACTACTTCATGCTAATGGAGATAAACATTTGCACAAACTATCTTATTGCTAATTTTCTTGTACGTGCAAAAGGAATATGGTAGGTTTTAAGCGATAGTCAAATGTTTTAAGAACTGGTTGCTATGTGGAGTATTCCATTCTCTTTGTATGTCCAGGGCATTAAAAAAACGAATAACGAATTCCTGTATTAGAAAAGGTATAATAATATGTAATATTTATTTCATCATTATTACAATAACAGAAATAAAACTTTCATTCAAAACTTATGTCTAGTGCTCCAGTTTTCTAGCTCTCCCATATTTAGCCCCTAGGCTGTATATATAGGATAAAACTACTATACCATCTCTCCACTTTCCAAGCTGTGTCCATTCTCCTGTACTTTCTTAAGCTCCTTATCCACTTATCCCTTGTGTTGCCTAAAAATGTCCCCATCATTTTAATTGTTTCTGCTTTTGTGTTCCTAACATTCTTAATGCTACTGCTTCTTTGTTTAGCTTGTCCCATTTTTTATTCCATATAACCTCTCTCCACCTTTTAACCTTATCACATTCTATTAGCCAATGAAAAGTACTACCCAATTCATGACACATAATAAATCTCCCTGAACAATTATATCCATTACTTTTTAAAAATATTACTCCTGTGCGCATCCACGCAAGACCTATTCTACCAAATTGATTGCATATATCTACATACTTCTCCCTTCTCCAATTTCTTTTAACTGATTTATACAAGATCAATGACCTTTTACCCTCAAAACTAGCCCATATCTCTTGTTTCTCGATGTCTTCTACACTCAATCTCGCTTCTTTCAGGTGTAAGTATTGGAAAATTCAAACAAATAACAAGGAATATCTCGGAAATGATTCACTAAACAAAAAAGTTTATGTCAAATTGCGTGCTTTAACGAAATCTTCATTTTCTGTGTAGAAAAGTTTTGTCTATCTCTTATGGTTTACCAGTTATGCATAAGCCATTCAGAATGAAGAGGACTTTTGGAGACATTCCCAGAGAATTTAAGATATACATTTTATTTGTTATGAACATATTTTAAATATACACTACCGCTGTGAAAATTGCAACACCAAGAAAGAATTACCCGAATCGCTCCAAACTTGGTGGAGGTGTAGAAGAGTGTACAAGCAATAAGTGATTAGGTTTGCAGAGAGATGAGGTACACGTAGGCCGAGCAGAGCCTTCTCGTGTCGGTCCGACAAGGTCAGTGTTGCGCCCAGTGTAGTCAGTGCGGAGCTGTCAAACAAAGTGGAAACAATAAAGTGAGTGCCAGTATGCCTCGTCGACGTCAAAGGGAGCCATATCGGCATGTGAGTGAGTTCGAACGGGGCAGAATGATTCGTCTCCGGGAAGCGGGTTTGTCATAACGTGACATTTCGGCTCGTACAGGGCATGCTGCTACGACAGTGATGCGTGTGTGGAAGCAGTGGATAGATGAAGGTCGTAGCAGCGAAGTGCGGGTGCTGGACCACGGAATATGACCACAGCACGGTCATTACGGATCATACAGCTTTATCCACAGTGTTGGCTCGACGCTGGAGCACTGCTACAGGCGTGAACTTGTCTGCATCAACGGTTCGTCGCCGTCTGCTGCTGGTTGGACTGGTTGCATGCATGCCATTACGACGGCTTCCATTGTCCAGAAACCACAAGCTCCTCCGACTGCAATGTGCACGTGAACACCGTCACTGGGGTGCTGAGTGCCAAAATGTAGTATTTTCGGACGAGTCCCGCTTCAACGTGTCCTACGGTCCGGCGGTACCTTGGGAGCGCAACCTGGAGGGCTGCATTGTTGAGCGGCATAGCGGACAAACACCAGGTGTGATGGTTTGGGGCGCCATTGGTTACAATAACCGATCTTGCCTCTTACGAATTGAGGCCACTTTGAACAGCAATCCGTACCTAACGGTAGTTGTAGAGCCTGAGGTACTTCGCCTACTTCAGGCATCTCCAAAGGCCGCATTCCAACAGAACAATGCCCGGCCGCATATTGTGAGGAATGTACAAGCCTTCTTCGAAGAGCGACGGGTACCATTGCTTCCCTGGCCTGCGCATCGAAAAAGTTGGGAGTTCGCTGCAGTACAGCATGCTAGGCATATAGCCGGTCTGAGGCCTCACCTTAAAACGCCCGCACTGTAAAATTTGAAAATAAAAAAACAATCTGATGTGTTACATTAACATTGACCTTCTCCACCCTCAGTAGCTTATTAGTGGGTACACAAATTATTCTTACCAGTTTAATTTCCTATCTACCTCATAGATTAATCGAGATAAACCTTTACAGAAATAGCTGCATTACACATTTCGTTATAGACACAAGGGAACAGCGATAGTCAAATGTTTTAGAACTGCACACTAAATACTACCTTAAAATCCCATACTCTTTCCAAGCAATCGCGAGAAACAACCGAAAGTCGACAGGACTTGAAAAGAATGCTTAAGTATTGAACAATTCGCTTGATTAATAACGATATCTCGGAAATGGCTGATGCCACAAAAAAGTTATTTGAAATAAATTGTTTGTTTTAAAGAGATCTACATTTTTGTGTTTTCGTCTATCGCTTAACGTTTACAAGTTATACAAGATTATACAAAATTCCTTCCGAAGGAAGATGACTTGAAATGCTATTCCCAGAAAAATCAAGATACACATTTTATTTGCCATGTACCTATATACCTATAAGATATGTATTTTATTCAAAATCGTGTCATTGTTTAGGAAAATAAAAACATTCGAAAAATCTTCCATGTAAAGGGTAGTTTGGAATGCGGGGATTGAGGCAGTATTTTCAACACTTAAATGATTTCAGTCTAATTGTATAATATGTAAATTCAATAACAGCCCACCTGGAAGCAATATGTGTATGTAATAATGTTATATGAATGTATTACGTAATTTAATAATGTAAAAGTTGTAAGAAATAGGTGAAAAGTTGCTAACAATGAGGTAACCTTGAGGCAATAATGAGTTTGGGAGTTTAAATGTTACTTGTGATTCTTAAAAGCAATAATGTAATTTTAATGACAGTTTATAAAATAGCCAATCAACAGCCAGAAAAAGCTTTAGTTAAATGAAGGTATTCTATTGGAGTAGGATTAGCCAATCAGAAACTGAAAAAGGAGAAACATTTACAAATTCAGAAGTCAGTTGCCTGCAAACAGCGTTACTAACCAGACGCAAAAAGTGTCCTCGAGAAATATAATATGTATTCGTGTGAGACGAAAAGTAAGTTTACGTGTTAAAAAGTGTAATTAATTAATAAAAAGAATCTCACAGCTCTCTATATCAGTGAAGTGTTATTTAAATCGTGTCAATCATTAATGAAAGGAGTGAAGTAAAATTAAAATCTGTGTAAGCCTACATTCTTGTCACATCACAACCCTGCTAAGAGAAACATGTCTCTAACAATAATACTGACGCAGCCGAGGCAAACATAAATATTTAATACTTAAAGAAACAGTCAAATTACAAAGTTAATATTTTTAAAAATTGGGGCGAAGGCTACCGGAAACTGTTTACTAAACGTGCGGTTGCAACTACAATTTCGGCTCCCCAACAGTTGAAATGCGATACAACTCCTTCTAAAATACTCCTTTCTCATCTTCGGAAGGTACTGAACCTAAATACCCAATTTGGTATTTATCCAACTTTTCGTTTTGAGCCTTGCTGTTCACAGAAATGTACATACCAACCTTTTTCTAAAACTGCTTCTTTTGGATTCAGAGGATCTTAAAACACCTATTTCTGGTGAAATCTCGGTATCGATTTTTGGGTGGAATGCAATACCTTCTCTACCTCTTAGGTACATAGTAGAGGGGGAGGGGGGAGGCAAGTAGTTGTCTCTATTCTACTTTCTTTTCTAAATCTTTCGATGGTTATCGATTGATAAATGAGCGAACAAATATTGAAGCTGTCAGTGTAATCAATGTACAACTGCTAGTTTCAGTCACGTGAGGTGTTTGCAGTATAATAGACAAAGCATACAAGGTCACCACCAGATTGTGGGATAATCAGTTATTGTCAACTGTTTGTATTTACGATAAGAACTCGCACCATACTTGAGTATTAGTTTATCCAGTTTTAACCGGATTTGTTAGGATACTAAGTGGGATATGCATCTCTGAAACGTGACTGGGACAAAACTGAACATGAAACAAAAGCAAAGATATTGATAACAGTTCTTCAGAAACTTTTTATAACCTTAGCGTGGTCGTTACAGCAGAGCTGAGAAGTTTAACCCCTCAATCTATGCTTTGCCAATATGCAGAGACTAGTTTGAATAGTGTTATCAATAGTGCAGTCAAATCTAACACCGATTATTTTACGTGGGCCCTCCCCATCGTTTACTACAGGTACATTTGACTGAAGTCGCATCGTCTCGCCTTGTCGACATCGGCTATTCGAATCGGTTCCATTAAGAGCCTGCGACAGGGATACATAAACTGGTTTAGCAATTACAAACATTAACGCCACTTTCATCTAAAAACTGCTGCATCTAAAAACTGCGAGTGAAACTTGGCTCACATTCACTACTGGAGCATAACGATTGTGGGAGTTAGACATTCTGATCGCTTCTCCTAGGGGAAGGGGTGAGGGTGTCAGAATATGAAAGAAGTTAACATAACTGTCAAATCGATGGGTTTTTGGCATAGGACTGTCAGGATTCAGATTTAATCCCTTCTGCAATATTAAGGCGTGCAAGAGAGTGAATATCTCTCTAGGACGTTCTAGCATATGGTCAAAAACCATGGTATGTATAGAAATATGGTTTTACTTTCTCTACTACGTATAGTAAGTAGGGGAAGTATTGTATTCCAACCAAAAATTCAATACCGAGATTTCACCGGAAATATATGTTTTCAGACCCCCTGAATCCAAAATAAAAAAAAAAAAAAAAAGCATTTTTGGAAACATGTCCGTGTGTGTCTGTGTGTCTGTGAACAGCATAACTCAAAAACGAACAGTCAGATAAACACCAAACTTGGTATTTAGGTTCAGTATCTTCCAGAGATGCGACACGAAGGTTTTCAAGAAAATTCCCCCACCCCAGATTACCCTTTACATGGAACATTTTTCGAAAATTTTAATTGTCTCAAAAATGGCTCTAACGATTTTGATCAAAATATCATATCTTTAAGATACTTTCATGATAAATAAAATGTAAATATTTAATTTTCTGGGAATGACTCCAAAAGTGTTCTTCATTGTGAACGACTTTTGCATAACTTGTAAACCATAAGAGATGGACAAAATGTTACTACACAAAAAATGCAGATCGCGTTAAAATACACAATTTATGTCATATACATTTTTTGTTGTTGAGTGAACCATTTTTGAGATATTGCTTGTTATTCCCTTAAATTTTCCAATACTTATACTTTTTCTCAAATGGGAATTCGTTATTCATTTTGTTTTGTCCTGGTAATACAAAGAGAATGGAATACTCCACATAGTAATCAACTCTTAAAATATTTGACTATCGCTTAAAGTCTACCAATTCCCCTCGCATCTACAAGAAAATTAGCAATAAGATTAACATCTCGATTAACATGAAGCATATGGAGAATAAGCGTTTGTAAAAATAGTTTGTACAAGAGTAAAAAAAAGTCATATGAGTGTAACTCATCAGAATTTTCTAAACATTTTTTTATTCAGGGGGCCTCAGAACTTGTATTTCCGGTGAAATTTCGTCATCGAATTTTTGGGTGTAATGAAATACTTCCTTTACGGTAAGAAATAGAGAAAGTAAAAGTAACATTGAGGGTTTTAACTTTGATAACTTTGAAGAAGAATTTATGGGCTAAAAGAAATGATGTGCGGAAGAAATCTCCCAGGTTGAGTCTTACTTTTCAGGCAACTGTAGCAAATCTTCTTTAAGAAGCTTTATTGTTCGGCTAGACTGAAATTATTGGCAATGAAATATCAGGTTATTCTAAAGTAAGTTTCTTGTTTAGAATGGTAATAAATTTGTCAATTTTTTAGACTCTAACAAACTAAAAACACCAATTAGTTCGTAAA
This sequence comes from Deroplatys truncata, assembly GCA_030765065.1. NCBI lineage: Eukaryota > Metazoa > Arthropoda > Insecta > Mantodea > Mantidae > Deroplatys > Deroplatys truncata. Next base: position 296,831,802 of record CM060975.1, on the reverse strand, counting down.
GGAATGGGATTTTATTAAAACAAGATAGAATTAAACATGAACACGACCGTGTTGTTCAATAAGAAATGGTCTTTCTTCTAAGCTATAAACGGTATTAGCAAGCGATACCTTGGGAGGTTCTCAATATTGGCTGCTTCAGTCCTTCACGTGTAGTGGATCTGGTAAGACCTTTCTTTTAGATAACTCCATAACCAGTAGTGATACAATATGAAACCAAACTGGTAATACGTAAAGAAGATACAGATGTTTCAAAATGGGAACTTACTTAAGCTCATATCTAAAAACAATTTTGCTGCCCTGAGTACTGGCAAGTATGAGTCGATACAGTTTATTAGCTGATCCGAAAAAATTAAGACGTCTAGACAATTTCGCATTAAATTAAAAAAGTTACTGTTGAGTACAATTCAAGGATAAATACGACAGTTGTAAGAATTCTAGCAAAATCAAACACTGATAAGATAGCTTACCTTATCAAGACTGAATTAATTGCGTAACATAAAAGTCTGGCTAAAAATAAAACACGATAGCACATTGCAACTGACATGTTTACTTTATTCTAATATTCGCTGAATGTTCCCCCCCCCTTATGACAGAATGTTTATTAATCTTCATGGACTCAATTCTATGGTGCAATAATAGATAATGAGCTACTACTCTGTATTCACTCTTAGGTTGATCCGCGGCAAAACAATCCCAAGTGATCAGTGCACCGTGTTGCAACACGGTAGTAATGCACCCAGGAAGTAGTCCCATGCTAATCTCTGAATTTTAGAATGAATTTATTCTTAAATATTATAATATTCTATACAAATACCTAAGGTTTTATTTAAGGCTGATTTATACCGTAAAACAGAGATACAAGTCGCATGACGCAATTCGTATGAGTCACCTGACATCCGGGTAGGCGCAGAATATTGTTTACAGCCAGAAACAACAGCAGTTGTGTTTAGTATCATGGAGGACGGTGAATTTGCTCTTGTGTTTTCGTCGAATTACGTAAAGCATTAGCCGCGCAAACCATTGACTAGTGGTGAAAAAACAATAGTGTTGAATCTTTATTATAAGTTATGTGAGAAATATCCAACACTTTCCGCGAAAGAAATGGCGAAATTAACTTCTGAGTTCACTGGTGTTTCGAGTACAAGTATAAACAGTGCTTGTGCAGAAAAATCTGAAACGAGAAAAGTGGTTACACCCGGAAAAAAAAGAACGCATATAAAATACGCGATGCAAGAATGTAGTGATTTTAAGAAGAATGCAATTCGCGTAACATTGCACAATTTCTTTTTTAAAATGAGCCGCAAACAGTTAATTAAGTGCCGCTTCCTGAGAGCAAATAAATTAGGTTACCGCATACCTGTTACTTTATTTTTCGCTCATTTATTTTAGAATTAACTATTATTATATGTGCAAACGTTTATTTTGTTGCAACTACCAATCGTATCACCTTTAGCCCTTAACAGAATATGCTAGTCACCGTTTCAGTTGTCGAAATAAGGACTCTGTTCCTTTCTGCACTACGTGCCGCTTGTACTCACCACATGGTCTGAAAGTGTGACAGTATTTCTAGTGCGAATGGCGGAAGGATACATTATAGCGGTGCACTGGTCACCTGGGTTTGTTTTGACATGGATCAACCTAGGAGTGAATACAGAGTAGGATGTAGATGTGTTTATCGGAGGGGGACGCCCCGCCAATTGATTTATTGTGGCTACACCCATCGAGAGGTAGGGATGAGGTGAACGAGCCGAAGGAGATCCCAGGTCCATAGAGACGCGCTGAAGTTCTTAATATTTCCAGTTTGAACACCCGCGTACCAGTAAAGGCGAGGAATTCTGAGAGAGAGGGCGACGAAGCGATCCTAAAGGGCGGGTCAACGAGCCCTGGCGTTCACGAGAGGGAAATTTTTATAATCCACGCCATCAGCCCGACACCGCCAGCACGGCAAGACTTGAAAACACACCTCAAACGTCGAAAGGAGAGATGAAATAAGAGGAAATGGGGGAAAGGAGAAATCGTGGCAGAATGCAACACCCCGGCATTCGCCTAGGCGACCAGGGGAAAACCATGAAAAACTCAATGCTCAGAGTGGACGTCACCGGGAATCGAACCCGGGACCTACGTTGTCGCCTGACCATCCCACTCGGTAATATGCCTAGTAATCCTGAGGGCTCAACTTTGAGGCAGTATTATTAACACTTAAATAATTTCAGTCTAATTATATATTGTATAAATTGAATAACAGCCCGGCTTGAAGCAATATGTGTATGTAATAATTTGTAAAATGTATGTAACAGTCATTGCATATGCTTATATTATTGTAAACATGTTTAATAATGTTATGTGAATACATTACGTAAGTTCATAATGTAGGATCTGTGAGAATAATAAGTTAAACGTTGCTAACAATGAGGTAACAATGAGGTAACCTTGAGGGAGTTTTAAAATAGCCAATCAACAACCAGAAAAAGCTTTAGTTAAATGAAGGTATTCTATTGGAGTAGGAATAGCCAATCAGAGACAAGAAATACAGAAATTTACAAGTTTAGACGGTTGAAATCATGTCAGTTTCCTGCAGACGATGCTCATAACTGGATGCGTTGCTTGTACGTCCTCGAGAGATTTAATACGTATTCGTGTGAAACGAAAAATAGTTTACGTGTTAAAAAGTGTACTTAATTAATTAAAAGAATCTCACAGCTCTCTATATCAGCGAAGTGTTAATTAAATCGCGTCAAGCATTAATAAAAGGAGTGAAGTAAAAATTATAATCTGTGTAAGCCTACATTCTTAGTCGTATCACAACCCTGCCAAGACATTCGTGTCTAACAAAATACTGACGCAGCCGAGGCAAACATTAATATTTAAAGAAACAGTTAAATTACAAAGTTAATATTTTTTTTTTAAACTTGGGGCAAAGGCCACCTGAAAGTACATTTTTTGGTGCGAAGGTTACCGGAAACTGTTTACTATACCTGCGGTTGCGACTATTACAAGTTCGGTTCCCCAAGAGCTGAAATATAATACAACTCCTTCAATACAAACTACTTCAAATTGACGCCCAAAGGGTGGTAAGAAAAATAACGTAATAAAACCATCTTCTTCAACTTCGATCCTCAGTTGGAGTGTATTGCCTGGATTTTTCTTTGTTTGATTTTCTCCTTATTCTTAAAATACAAATTGTCGTTTAACTCTCAGCTCTTTGCAATAAATTTTCGTTAGGTAATAGAATCTATTATGCAACAACTCTAAATAATTATGAGAAAACCAATTGGAGGAAATATTACAATGCACTAAAAATTCGACATGAACATTTCACCAGAAATACATATTTTGAGAATCTCTAAATCCAAAAAAGCATTCTAAGAAAAATGATACAGTGTCTGTGAACAGTATATCACAAAAGCGAAAAGTCGGTTAAATACCGACACGCTACACGAAAACATTCAAGAAAATCCCCCCACAACCCAAACTACCCTCTAAATAAACATTTTTCGCATTTTTTATTTTCTCAAAAATCCCCTTAACGATTTTGATTCAAAATAAATTTGCATGGCAAAAATGAAATGTATATCTTGCATTATCTGGGAAGGCTCTGAAATTCTGAATAACTTAATTTTTAAACCGTAAGAGATAGACAAAATCTTATTACACAAAACATGCAAATTCCTTAAAGCATCCAATTTATTCCACATCAATTGTATTGTGGCGTTCACCATTTCCGAGATATTTATGTTATGGGTTTGAATACTTAAATACTTAAACTTTATTCAGGAGCCCAGCGTAATCGCGGTCGCTGGAACGTTTGACTTTGGCACCCTATGGCGCAAAGGGTCGCGGGTTCGAATCCCGGCAGTAGCATGAGTGTTTTTTGTGTCCATGAGTTCCCATACTGGGTATAAGGGACAGCAGAAAATACTTCTAATGGTCGAGGTGCAATGACTACTACTACCAAACTTTATTGAAGTTGTAAGTCGCTATTCGTTTTTTTCTCGTGGTCATGCAAGGAGTGTGGAGTTTCAAAAGCGATCCGCTTTTTACTTTCTCTACTACCTATAGTAAGTAGGGGAAGTATTGCATTCCAACCAAAAATTCGATACCGAGATTTCACCGGAAATTTATATTTTGAGACCCCCTGAATCCGAAAAAAGCATTTTTAGAAACATGTTAGCGAGTGTGTCTGTCTGTGAACAGCATAACTCAGAAACGAACAGTCGGATAAACACCAAACTTGGTATTTAGGTTCAGTATCTTCCAGAGATGCGACACGAAGGTTTTCAAGAAAATCCCCCCACCCCAGATTACCCTTTACATGGAACATTTTAATTTTCTCAAAAATGGCTCTAACGATTTTGATTAAAACGTAAAAAGTTTAAGATATTTTCATGACAAATAAAATGTATATCCTGAATTTTCTGGGAATGTCTCCAAAAGTATTCTTCATTGTGAACGACTTTTGCATAACTGCTACCATAAGAGATAGACAAAATATTACTATACAAAAAATTTAGATCGCGTTAAAATGCACAATTTATGTCATATACATTTTTTTGTTGAGTGAACCATTGCTTGTTATTCCCTTAAATTTTCCAATACTTATTTTCTCAAATGGGAATTCGTTATTCATTTTTTTGTCTTGGATATGCAAAGAGTATTAATCTGTGGCAAAGGGAATGGTGCTGCACCTAGCAACCAGCTATTAAGAGATATGTATGTGCTTAAAGGCTACTGTATTTCTATATTGCCCTTGTAAATATATATTCCCCTTACATCTACAAGAAAATTATCTCGATTAACATGAAGTAGATGGAGAATTAGAGTTTATAAAAATAGTTTTACAAGAGTAGAGAAAGTCATGTGAGTGTAACACACACACACACACATATATATATATATATATATTATTTTTATTTTAAAAAATATGACTATCGCATTAGGCTACTGTATTCTCCTTACACCTACAACGAAACGTGTGAATGTGAAATGAAAGTTTATCTTGGTTAAGAAGTAGATAGACGGATAATTTTTTGTAAGAACAGTTTGTGGAAAAGTCGAGAAAGTAATGTGATTGCAACACAATAAAATGTCCCGTTTTATTGTTTTAAAAACGTAGTTATCTTAGGAGTATGTGAAGGTAATTTTCGCAAATGGGAAGCATAGCAGGCTAAAAACAAATTGTAAGCGTTTTATCTGCTGGGCTTATCATTCAGGTCATAAATAAGAACCAAAAGGCTTTTGTTAATTGTAAACCGGATAAACAAAAGGGATCGCCTGAACAAAAGAGGCGACCTCTTTTCGTAATCAGGTCGCAAATATCACCCACGTCGGTGTTGCGTGTTCTAGATTGCTTGTCTACATAATACCTTGTTTAGCTCTTAAAAGTTGGTACATCTGTTTATCTAAACCCCAAACAGCGGATGTCGTGCTTCAAGATGCCTTATTTCCATCTTTACGATGTTTAAGTTAGGATATGAATGTATTACATTAAATAAGTAATCCAAGTGTGCCTCTTCCCAGCGTCTGATAAACTTTACCGACGAAACCAACCGAGCGAGATGGCTGTTCGCATTCGAGAGGTCCCGGGTTCGATTCTAGGTGGCCACCTAATCTAACCACAAGTTTTTCTGGTTTTCCCTGGATGTCGTACGCGAATGCTGGTGTGGTGTGTTCTATAGCGTTCATACAGCAACCGCTTTAAAACATTTGACCACCATGTCTCTGATACCTTCTTTGTGCCTTCAAGGAAATTTGTAATGTATGTAATTTCTGCAAACGTTTTTCTTCATTAATCTAAAGTAGACAGAAAAATAAAACTTTTGAAACAAAAGATAACAGAATTAATTAATTGAGATTTTTTTGTATGTATGTTAATAGGATAGTTAGAAGGGTCCTGACGCAATTTTTGCGCATACATCTTGCGATGGGGTCTTAAATATGTGTGTGTGTATTCGTAATAAAGTTTATACGTAGTAATTTGTGATTTTTAATTGATTATGATTTAATTTAAAATTATGCCTCGGCTGCGTCAGTTATATTTGGTAGAGCAAGGATCTCTTAACAAGGGTGGTATGGCAGTAGAACAGTTTCATACACTTAACACAAGTTATAGTTTTAAATTCTTACTTCTTTATTAATTCTTGAAGACAGTTGAATAATATATCAAATAAAAACAAATTACTGAAGTATTCACGTATGGAGCTACAAGATATTACGTTCTATATGTGTGCTAACGCACTGCAGTTTACAGAGAATTTCTAAAGTTCTTTATTCGCGTTAAAAAATTTATAAGTCACACAAATTTTATATCTCTGCGAATATATGTTACGGTTGTAGTAATTATCTGTTCCTAACTACATTTTTTAAGAGGTCAAAATTTATCTTCTGCGCACTGCACTAATATTTCACATCTACACACTCTGAGCTTCATCTAGGATACGCTACCTCTTAGCATTCACAGCTAAAATTTTTAAATTTTATGTATCTATTTTCTGACTGGTTGTCTACTCTGGCAGAACACTGTTGGTTTGGCGTTCATTGGCCTTTTGCACCCACGTGACTATTTACAAACTTTTTGAGGTTACATCAGTATTTTTCCATCGACTGTTGGTAGCCTTCCTTAGCTTTCTAACTTATTGTCTGCCAAGGTTACAACTTATTGTTAGCCACCCTCTGCTTTCCACTTTATGACACTGTTTGCCACAAAAAACAGCTTGCCTCTACCCTCACAGCTCCTACCTTTCTAAACTAAGAAATACATTCACATATATACAATAAACACAATAAAATAAAATGAATGTAATATACACTTTATAGCAATTACTGATCGTTTATAGGAGGGCTATTATTTTTATATTGTATAATCACATTGACAGCGGTTAAGGGATAAAAAATACTGCCTCAATGTTTTCCCATGTATACGCAAAAATTGTTCCAGGGTCCCTCTCTATCCCACTGACGTTCCTTAGCGTCCCGTTCTATACTGGGCGTGAAAGACCGGCAATTTTGCTCAGAGGCCTCTTTATCAGGCTTGAGGTTCTTTTACGTGCCGTAAATCTACGACACGGGACCACCGGCCTTACTTCCCTTCCGAAGGAAGCCATGCTAAGGATTTTTACGCCCGAAAAAATCCATTGCCCTCCGCCGGGTTTGAACACGCAACCTCGGGAACTGGAAGCTAGCATGGTAACCACTACACTGCTTATAGACACGCGCGCGCACCTTTTTCTAGAAATGCTTTTATTTATTTATTTATTTATTTATTTATTTATTTATTTATTTATTTATTTATTCAGTGGTCTCAAAACATGTGTTTCGATGAAATCTCGGTATCGAATTTTTGGGTGGAATGCAATACCTTCTCTATCTACAATTTACGTCGTAAAGAAAGTGAAAAAGGAGAGTGGGTAGAGATCGTATGAAAGTAGCACATCAGATTGTTAACTTTTCTAGTGATTTTGCAACAGCAGTTAGCAACATTGAATAAAAACATTAGTAAATTACTTGCGATTTGTAACTTCTCTTCAAATCATTATGCAACGTAAATATTTTACAAATTACTGCTTACTATATTATTTTATATATACAAGAATGCTTATCCATCAAAGCTCGGCAACAGGAGACAGCGCATGCGCAAATGCCAGTTGAGCAATGCACATCACGCCAACCAGTCGTAAGTCATAAACTTTGAACTTCGTCTGGCGAAAATAAAGTGCGGCCTTGGAAAGCGCTTGCATCAATAGTAACCTTCAGATTTATCTGTTTTCATGCAACGGTGCAAGGCGAGACTGAGAAACAATAAGATACAGCAGAGACGTTTATTGTTGTCGCACACCACAATATCGTATACAGGTGTGCGAACTGTTGATAAACATACATGTGACGTGAGAGTCTCGTGTCGTGGTCAGTATGTAAACAAGTATAGCTCCTATCATTTAATTAAATCCTTGCTTAGGAGTCATAGCGTTTTGTTTTCCATTTTCCAGGGGTTAACGTTACAATACCGTATTTACGATAATCTAATGCACACCTTTCTTGATCAAATGTAGTACTCAAAATCGTGATGAGCAGTTAGATTCGAGTGCAAATTGTAGTAGTCTTTCTGGTTGTATTTTTACTTTCTCTACTACGTATAGTATGGGAAGTATTGTATTCCACCCAAATATTCGATACCGAGATTTCACCGGAAATACATGTTTTGAGATCCCCTGAATCCAAAAAAAAGCATTTTTGGAAACATGTCCGTGTGTGTGTGTGTGTGTGTGTGTGTGTGTGTGTGTGTGTGCGCGCGTGTGCGTGAACAGCATAACTCAGAAACGAACAGTCGGATAAACACCAAACTTGGTATTTAGGTTCAGTATCTTCCAGAGATGCGACACGAAGGTTTTCAAGAAAATCCCCCCACCCCAGATTACCCTTTACATGGAACATTTTTCGAAAATTGTAATTTTCTCAAAAATGGCTCTAACGATTTTGATTAAAATATCATATGTTTATGACATTTTCATGACAAATGAAATGTATATCTCGAATTTTCTTTGAATGTCTCCAAAAGTATTCTTCATTGTGAACGACTTTTGCATTACTGGTAAACCATAAGAGATACACAAACTTTTACCACACAAAAATGTAGATCGCGTTAAAATATACTATTTATGTCATATACATTTTGTTTGTTGAGTGAACCATTATCGAGATATTGCTTGTTATTACCTTAAATTTTCCAATACTTTTACTTTTTCTCAAATTCGGTATTCATTTTTTTTTTTGTGCTGGTAATGCAAAGAGAATGGAATACTCCACATAGCAACCACCTTTTAAAACATTTGACTATCGCTTAAAGCCTAGCAATTCCCCTTGCATCTACAAGAAAATTAGCAATAAGATTAACATCTCGATATCTCGATTAACATGAAGCATATGGAGAATAAGCGTTTGTAAAAATAGTTTGTACAAGAGTAGAAAAAGTCATGTCAGTGTAACACATCAGATTTTTTGTTTATTGATTGCGGCCCCACGTTAGGGAGCCAATTTGTGGTAGTCTTTGACGATTTTATTTGCGCCCCGCGTTAGGGCGGGAATTTGCAGTAGTATTTCGCCTATTTGCGGTGGTACGTGGCTATTTTACGGTACAGGATTTGTAGGAATGGTCCCGGGTTCGCTACTAGCTCAGGGTTCTTGCATGGATCTTGGATCTCGGGTTAGTGGTGAATACGGCTGTTTTGTTTTCCTGCTCGTTTATTTCCCGTCACCGTTTTTAACATTTGATTCCGGCTAATACTTCGACACACACACGCGTATTTCCTGTTTGTTACGCTGCTATCCGCCGACACTTTTCTGACAACCATCTCCAAGGAACTACCACGACCAAGTGTGTATTCTAAAATCTCCTACACATTTTCTAACAAACATCTCCAAGGAGCCGCCACGGCCAAGTGTCTATTCTAAAATCTACTGTTTCTCTATTTCAAACGTACTATATATATCCCCATTCCACTATCACCTGATTTCTAGCTTCTTTCATTGGAGGCCTAAGGCTATCTGGCTTTTGGCGAACATTGACCCTTTTCTACACTTCTGCGTTCCAGCAACCTAACGGGACACTTAACAATAGAGGGAAAAACCACCCGTTTCCGGCCGCTGATGGCCTTGTCTCTCTCAACCCTTCGACAAATTTACAGTCACACTCGCTTTCCAGTTTTATTTAACACTATCCTTACTGTTATTGATATTTATTCTCCCTATGATTATAATTTTATTTAACTAAACAAAACGTACTTCTTCAAAATCGGTTCCATAGAACGCCAATAACATCATTCAAATGTTTTGTTTATTACGTCACAATGGATTGCCGGAGTTAATATGCATCCGGAAACTCGCAACAAGCTAGCGGTTCATTTATCATTGGCTCATTATTGAGCGTTTAGTTTAGATATGGAGGGCAAGGGCACACAGAAAAGAACGTCTTATGATGCTTCTTTAAAGCATAAAGTAATCTTATATGCTGAAAAAAATGATAATAGAAAGGCAGGAAGGCCGCTCAATGTATCAGAGAGCAATGTTCGCTTGTGACGAAAACAGAAATTGTCATTATTTGCTACTAAAGCTGGTAGGAAGAAATTTACGGTCCTCGCAAAGGAAGACATCCTGAGGTTGAAGAAAAAGTGTTGGAATTTGTGCATGAAAGGAGGAAGAATGGGCAATCTGTGACTAGTGACACTATACGAAAGAAAGCTAAATAGAAGGCTGAAGTTCTTGGTATTCCGAAACAAGAGTTTAAGGCTAGCCGTGGATGGTTTCATGCCGTACCACAATGCGCCAGAAGCTTCCTGCAGATTTTGAGGACAAACTACAAACGTTTCAGCGGTATATCATTTCACTTCGGTAAAAAGAAAAATCCATGCGGCAAATAGGCAACGCTGATGAGACCCAATTTGGTTTGATATCCGTGAAACTACACTATTACTGAGAAGGGGACAAAGGAAGTTATCAAAACAACAGGGTGCGAAAAACAGCGCGTAATTTTGTTCTTTAACAACGTGTCGCCTAACAATAGGGCACTTTCAATTCTATAATCTGATGGTTTATATACACGATAAATCCATTGTTGTATTAAATAAATTTAAATAAAGTACCTATTACCTATTTTCTGTCATTGATGTGATTTACATTCGCGTTAATACAGTAATCTTTATTCCTTAACCTTCCCAAGATAAAAGGGATTCATTTATACAACAGTCTTCAATTTAACTAAACATTTAAGGCAATGAATCTGTGGAAATCCAGAAAACCACAGCGTTTTGAGTTTTTACTTTCTTTATTACATATCGTAGGGTAAGTATTGTATTCCAACCAAAAATTCAATGTCAAGATTTCACACAAATATGCTTTTCAAAGACGGTCAGTGTGTGTGTGTGTGTGTGTGTGTGTGTGTGTGTGTGTGTGTGTGTGAACACAACTCAAAAACGAAAAGTCGGAGAAATACCAAACTTGCTATTTAAGTTCAACAACGTCGTCCTCCGTGAACTAGTGGTGCCGTGCAAGCCTCTAGTTTCCAAGGTCGCGGGTTCAAACTCGGCGGAGGTCGATGGATTTTTTCGGGCGTAAAAATACTTAGCATGGCTTCCTTCGGAAGGGAAGTAAAGCCGGTGGTCCCGTGTCGTAGATTTACGGGACGTAAAAGAACCTCAAGCCTGATAAAGAGGCCTCTGAGCAAAATTTCTGGTCTTTCACGCCCAATATAGAATGGGACGCTAAGAACCATAGTAGTTAAAGAGCGTACATAAAGTGGCTCTTAACGATTTTGATTAATATGCTAGTAATTAAATACGTTTACAGGGCAAATAAAATGTGTAGGTATATTGAATTTTCTGGCAATAACTTTTGTAAAGTTCTCTTCATTCGGAAGGAATTTTCTGTAATCTTGTATAACTGGTAAACGTTAAGCGATAAACGAAAACGTACTACACAAAAATGCAAATCTCTTACAAAACGCAGTTTATTTCGAATAATCTTTTTGTGGCATAAGCCTTTTCTGGGATATCCGTTATTAATTATTTAATACTCAGCCATTCTTTTAAAGCCCCAACGATTTTCAGTCTTTCCCGTAAGGTTCCGACCCCTTCAGCTGCCGTGGTGCGGCCGCTACGGATCCTGAGCACTCGTGTGCTTCTGACGCCACTAGAAGTACGCCGGGTCGAACATTCGGGCCCCTCCTGTTGGGGGAGTTGTTCGGATTGGGTTGGACTCGGCGGGGCAGTGGTTCCCGATACCCATGAGAGATTGCGTTTTTCCGCCCAGGCGGGGTTGTGAGACGCCTCGATGTCCTCTGGCACCAACCACGAGTGAGAGTTGGTAGACGGCATGCTAGATTGTCATCAGCCCTGCCGAGGTTTTCGGTAGTCGCGGGGGGGGGGCCTTTTTAGACTCATGGTATTGGCCTCGTGGGAAATCCCCACGGTTGGAGAGCCACTCGGATGCGCCAGCTCTGGGTATAGGAGGGGGGGCTCGGGTTTAGGCTCTTACCCTGGTACACCTTCGCTCATGTTTCTCGCAATGCCATGGAAAGGGTACGGGATTTTAAGGCCAGCGTGTAGCGTTCAATTCTTAAAGGTTTGAGTATCGCTGTTACCTTTGTATTTATAACGTTGTGTATAATGTAGCTATTTCTGCAAAGGTTTATTTGGATTAAAATGAAGTAGATAGGAAAGAAGCTTTAGTAAGAATAGTTTGTATACCCATTATAAGCGATAGAGGCTAGAGAAAGCCATGTGAATGTAACATTTGAGGCAGTATTTTTTAACACTTAAATAATTTCAGTCTAATTATATAATATGTAAATTCAATAACAGCCCCCTTGAAGCAATATGTGTATGTAATAATTTGTAAAATGTATCTAACAGTCGTTGCATATGCTTATATTATTGTAAACATGTGTAATAATGTTATGTGAATGTATTACGTAATTTAATAATGTAGGAGCTGTGAGAATATTAAGTTAAACGTTGCTAACAATGAGGTAACCTTGAGTCAATAATGAGTAAGAAAGTTTAACAATACTACTTGTGATTCTTGGAAGCAATAATGTAATTTTAGTGACAGTTTATAAAATAGCCAATCAACAACCAGAAAAAGCTTTAGTAAAATGAAGGTATTCTATTGGATTAGGATTAACCAATCAGAAACTGAAAAGGAGAAACATTTACAAATTCAGAAGTCAGTTGCTTACAGACAGTGATTGTAACCGGATGCGAGATGCATCCTCGAGAAATATAATACGTATTCGTGTGAGACGAAAAACATTTACGTGTTAAAAAGTGCAAGTATTTAATAATAAAAAAGAATCTCACAGCTCTCTATATCAGTGAAGTGTTATTTAAATCGTGTCAAGCATTAATAAAAGGAGTGAAGTAAAAGTTATAATCTGTGTAAGCCTACATTCTTGTCGCACCATAACCCTACTAAGAGAACCATGTCTCTAACAATAATACTGACGCAGCCGAGGCAAACATAAATATATAATATTTAAAGAAACAGCCAAATTACAAAGTTAATATTTTTTTAAACTTGGGGCATAGTCCACCTGAAAATACATTTGTGGCGAAGGCTACCGGAAACTTTACTATACGTGTGCTTGCAACTACTACAAGTTCGGCTCCCCAACAGTTGAAATATAATACAACTCCTTCAATATAACAATACAAACTACTTCAAATTGACGCGCAAAGCGTGGTACAAATAACGTAAAGCTATAATATCCTTCTTCAAATTGGCTTCCATACGTGGGACAAATAACAATACAACAAAACATCTTCACATTTCACATTTTTATGTTTGTTATTTCCATGCCCGTACCCAGAAAAAAAAATTTCGGGGAGGGTTTTCCATAACTAGATCTTAACTTAACAGTACCCCACACAGTTACCATGTACCTACTCCATAGTAAATAGACGTTACGTAGATAAGAAAATTGCTTGGGGACATTATAGAGACAGGAAAATCTCACCAGAATGAAGATATTTTACCTTACAGCAAAACATCGAGACTGCTTTGAAAACCAGGATGCATGGTCACCTTAACTATGTAAGGTGACACTATTAAGTTTTCCCTTTTTCTTGTAAATGAGCTACTAGCAGAGACCTACTCTTATCTAACATTTTCCCATATTGGTTTGATATGAATTTAAATAAATAAAGTTATCATAAGTTTGGGGGGGTTTTGAACCCTAAAACCCCCCCTCTAAATACGGCCCTGGTTATTTCGTAAATTATAAGTGTATTATTATTTCATAGAAAACGGGAGAAGGCAAATGAATATAACAAATCGTCATACGTACATTTAAGGTGCAAACGTAAAAGTTGATAGGTATGAACCAGGAACTAATTAAACATGCTGACACAGTAGTAATGCTTGTAGTGTGTATCGTGTCAGCCTAATAATCTCAGTGGCCTGCATTAAACCGTTTTCTTTTCCGTGTTATCTTATCCCATACAGACAAATGACGTATGGCACTCACTGCTCTATGGACCCTTAGATAATCTCAGCAATAATTAGTCATTTATTTTCTGGTCTCTGTGGATCTGTTATTTATTAATGGCCGTTAAAATAATAATTACTGTCTTTGCTCCCTCATCGAAGATAAAGGTGGCCGAAGGCTCTCGGGTATTTCAGCATAGTTCAAAGGTAAAAAGTCTTATACACACACAGTTCTGTATTATAATTCTTCTGAGGATGTAACTGAGGGTTTATTTTCGTCTGGATAGGTAAACAGTTATTACTCTCTCTACTCGTACCACATACCTAGGAGGTAGAGGAGGTACTCATTCCATCCAATATGGAGATTTCGCCGGAAATACATGTTTTGAGGCCTCCTGAATCCAAAAAAAGTATTTTTGGAAACATGTCCGTGTGTGTGTTTGTCTGTGAACAGCATAACTCAGAAACGAACAGTCGGATAAACAACAAATTTGGTATTTAGGTTCAGTATCTTCCAGAGATGCGAAACAAAGGTTTTCAAGAAAATCCACCCCCAAACCAGGTTAGCCTTTACATGGAACATTTTTGGAAAATTTTAATTTTCTCAAAAATGGCTCTAACGATTTTGATTAAAATATCATACGTTTAAGATATTTTCATGACAAATAAAATGTAGGTATAACTTGAATTTTCTGGGAATGTCTCCAAAAGTATTCTTCATTGTGAACGACTTTTGCATAACTGGTAAACCATAAAAGATAGACAAAATTTTACTACACAAAAAATGAAGATCGCGTTAAAATACACAATTTATGTCATATACATTTTTTTTTAGTGAATCATTTTCGAGGTATTGCTTGTTATTCCCTTAAAATTTCCAATACTTATACTTTTTCTCAAATTCGTTATTCATGTTTTTTGTCCTGGTAATGCAAAGAGAATGGAATACTTTACATAGCAACCAGCGCTTAAAACATTTGACTATCGCTTAAAGCCTACCATATTCCCCTTTGCACCTACAAGAAAATTAGCAATACGATTGACATCTCAATTAACATGAAGCATATGGAGAATAAGCGTTTGTACAAGAGTAGAGAAAGTCATGTGAGTGTAACACATCGGATTTTTAGAAAAAGGTCCCTGTGTCTATCTGTGAACAGCATAACTCAAAAACGAAAAGTCAGATCAACCCCAAACTTGTATTTAAGTTCAGTACTTTCCAAAGATGCGACACGAGAATTTTCAAGAAAATTCCCCCACTCCGTACTACCCTTTACATGCAACATTTTTCGAAAATAAACGCCAAATAAAATCTATATCTTGATATTTCTGAGAACAGTCTTTGAAGTCCTCTTCATTCGAAAGAAATTTTTTATAATCTTGTATAACTAGTAAACGTTAAGTGATAGATGAAAACATACTGCATTTACATTGTAAATAAATATATCTCTAACCGAGAGGGATGACTCAGGCGGTAAAATCTCTGGCCCGCATTCGGGAGGTCCCGGGTTCAAATCCCGTGGACCGACCAATCTGATGAGGTTTTTTTCGTGGTTTTCCTCAGTCGCCAAGATAAATACCGGATTGGACATTCAACACCACGGCCCAATGTTCCACCTTAAGTCCAAAACAATAGTAAAACGAAAAATAAGTGGTAATAGCGAATGCTTTGCCATCTATCCGCAGACAATGTAAGCAGTTAGACTGGACGACACCCTAACGCCATCTGCACGGCACGAAGCAGAAGATCCGGCTGCCATGCGCTGGGGGTTTCTGTGGGCACGTGACGAAGCAAGACGGCATTTTTCAGGGATGAGACCTAGAAACCTTTCTGTGTGAAGGCGGCGGTTGGGCTGGACGGCATCCTAACGCCATTCTGCACGCCATGAAGGAGGTAGTTACAGGGATGAGACCTAGAAAGCTAACTGTCCGCCTTTCTGTGTGAGGGCGGCGGTTGGACTGGACGGCACCCTAATGCCATCTGCATGTCATGAAGCAGGTAGTTACAGGGATGAGACCTAGAAGGCTAACTGTCCGCCTTTCTGTGTGAGGGCGGCGGTTGGACTGGACGGCACCCTAATGCCGTCTGCACGGCACGGGGCAGAAGATTCGGTAGCTATGCGCTAGGGTCGCTGTGACACATGACGGAGCGGGTGGTTACAGGGATGAGACCTAGAAGGCTAACTGTACAACACATATCGTTCTAAAAGTTATCCACCAACAGATCCGTCGCGATATGACCAAGGAGTTAAAGTGACGTAAAATAAACTCGTATATCTTAAAAACACAATTTATTTCAAATAACTTTTTTTGTGGCATCAGCCATTTTCGAGACATCCGTTATTAATTGTTCCAATTGTTCAAGATTTAGTCATTCATTTAAAGTCCTGACAACATTCACCTGTTTCTTCCGATGTCATGGAAGCAGTAGGAATTTTAAGGCCAGCATATAGCATCCAGTTCTAAACATTTGACTATCGCTGTTCCCTTTGTATATATAAGTGTAATGTAGCTGTTTCTGCAAAGGTTTATTTGGATTTAAACGTAGCAGATAGAAAAATAAAGTTTAGTAAGACTAGTTTGCATACTCACAAACGATAGTAATGTGAATGTAATATCACATATATTAAATTTCCTGACAAACGTTTTGACACACTGATCATGAAAAATAGAATTCACAATACTTTTTCTACACACTATTCAGGAACTATTCTTACAAAAGCTTGCCCTCCTATCTACTTCTTGTTAATAAACTTCCATTACACATTTACACATTTCGTTGTAGGTACATAAAGAATAAGTAAGACAAACTATACTCGGATTTTTAAAAAGTGGATCGCTATGTCATGGCATTGAAAATCCAAGCTGCTTGCTGCCCACGAGAAAAAATGATTGGTGACTTATCTCTTGAAAAAACAAAAACTATAAGTATTTGAAAATTCAAACCAATAACAAAGAATACCATCGAAATGATTAACGCTACAAAATAACCCTTTTTGACATAAATTGTGTGTTTTAAAGAGGTCTGCATTTCTTTTGTGTAGTAAGATTTTGTCAATCACTTACGGCTAACAAAATTCATTCAGAATGGAGAGAGCTTCAAATATTCCAAGAAAATTCAAGATGCATATTTTATTTGTCCGTTAATATCTTAAACAATTCGCATTTTCAAAATCATCAGTGGCATTTTTGAGAAAATCCGACGTTTGGTTTTTGAGCTGTGCTGTTCACAGACAGGGAGATACACACGTGGGGGAAATTTTTTCTATTAAGACTTTTCATTTTATTTATCACGTAGATATCCTTAATGTATGGTATTTTACTCAAAATCGTTAAAGCCATTTTTGAGAAAATAAAAAATTTCGAAAATTTTTCCATGTAAACAGTAGTTTGGGGTGGGGGATTTTAATGAAAATCTTCGTGCCTCATCTTTGGAAGGTACTGAACTTAAATATCAAATTTGGTGTTTATCCGACACAGATACACGGACTTTTTCGAGAAAAAAATTTTATTCAGAGGGTCTCGAAACATGTATTTCCGTGAAATCTCGGTACATAATTTTCGGGTGGAATGCAATACTTTTCTACCTACTATGCTTGTGGCAGAGAAAGTAAACAAAAAGCAAAGGCGTCCTTTTTTTTCTCGACTGGCCTATTTTTGCAATGCAGCGTGATAAATTCATGTTCATGGATTCTATGCGCCACCGTCCAAAGACTTAGTCCAATTTAAAAATTTAACATATATATGGTGTTGCCCAAATAGAGCTAGGGAGGTTTGGTAGCAAAGCAAAAATTGTGGAAAGGGTATTAAAATATTGGTATAGAATTAAGGAACTGGAAAATAATATGTTAAAACAGTGCCTAGAAGTGCAGTTAAAACTCAACAAAGAGGATACTTGGTGTAAGTATATAAAAGGAACCCTGAATGAAATAGGTTATGGAGATATTTGGAGAGAGGGGCAGGTACTGGAGAAAGGGTTCTGGAGAAGGGTAAAATTGAGAATTGAAGATATTGAAAGACAAGAAATTCTAGGTAGTTTTAATTTTAAATCTTCTTTATGTATATATGCAGACTTAAAAATGGTGTGGGAAAGAGAAAAATATGTCGATATATGTGACAGATCAGCACGAGAAGGTTTTGCATGGGCGAGGACAGGAGTGATGATGTTAAAAGGCTTAGGGGAAAGAGAGAATCAAGGAAAGTGTCCGCTATGTAATAGAAAGTATAATAATTATTGGCATTTAATTCTAGAATGTGAAGGAACTAAGGAATCGAGGGAAAGATGGCAGAAAAAGAAATGGGACAATTTACCAATTGAGATTATAGGTAGAAAGAAGTTGGGTGTTAAATGCAAGGGGAACATATTAGAAGTAGGAAAATATTTAGGTTTAATTAGAAAGAGATGGCTGAAGAATTATAGGAATAAGGAGTAAGAAGAAAAGTAGTTATTGAAAAGTAGATTAATAACATATTTATTTATTCAGTCAAGTAGGGCCCATTGACTCGGTAACCACAGTGTTGGAGGGGCCCTAGGAAATCAGCAACTCGGTGAAGTATGTAAAGTGGAATATGTATACACTATGTATTTAAAGTTGATGCAGTAATTTGTATCACAAATTACTTAAATGTAAATAATGATTGTAATATGAATATGCATTTTTATGTGACATTGATTTGAGATGTTTATTGATTGTAATTATTGTTGAAAAGAAGTTTATACTGCCTTACTGAAACTGACAATAATAGCGCGCAATAATGCAGCGAGGGGGCGAGCTGTTTATCATTATTGGAAACGAGGAAGTTACGTAATGTTGGCGCGTTTTTCCTTGAGAATCTTCTGGAACGTTTCCCTAGAGCATATGTATTCATAATTTTCATTGGATATAAAAATAGACGCTAATGTTGGCGCGTTTTATTAGCCAATTGCAGTTCAGTTATAATCTTTAGGCATATCTGGGTGTATGAGTATAAAAAAGCCAAGTCAGAGGTAGATCGCTCTCAGTTCATCAAAATTCTTTGCACACTACACGTCGTCTTCATGTCAGTTCGTCGAAAATATTTTGTATGATACACGTCGCCTTCAGTCCAGCAGAAATATTACACGTCGGCTATAGATTCACAAGTTACGCGTAGCAGAATTATGAAAAATCTAAAGTGCTGTAAAGTTAATTATACAAAAGGTTGAAGTACGTGGATTAAAAGTGATCAGTAAGAAGTTATTATAACAGTTTCAGTTTGGCGAGTGTCAAGATCAATATGTAAATGTGATAGTGACTGTGTTTCGACAATAAAAGTGTATAATAAATTTCTTCATCAGTGTTATCTTTGGATAAAAGATTCCTTTCCGATTACACAACCTGTATAAAGAGAAGTGCTCGACCCAAGAAAAGATAATAGCTAGCCGGAGGACAGTAAACAAAAATTAAAACAAATAACAGTCGCATTCTTTCAAACACTAATACTACCGCAAATTGCTAACACCAGATGGAGCTAACAAACCTAACAAATGAATCACGTCACAAGATGGCTTCAACCCGTGAAGTAAACACAAATACACAAACATTATAAGTAATACCACCGCAAAGTAAATAAATATATATATATATAGATATAAGCAAAATTTGCCTTCCAATACAGCTTAGCATGATCTTTTTTCACAAGTTAGAAGATAGTGCATTCATGCTTGTACATATTTTGTCAAATTTCACTCACCAATTTACTCGGAACACAACAGTTTGTTTTTGGACAGGAACCCGGAACTCACCTGTAAAGAAAAAGTGAATAAAGAGCCATTTGTAAAAGAAACCGAGTAAATACCGCTAAGTGGTAAACATGGTGGGTTGGGTAATTGCACGACAAACGAGTTTCAAAAACGTTTTCAACACAAGGTGCTGCCTTGCAATACACCAGCAAGTAAACAAACCCATAAAAATAACTCTAGGGGAACACACAAAAAGAAAAAACACTCACATTATTTTGCAGCGAACCAACTGTATGCCTGGGCGTAAATAGGGACACTGTCCCTGTGCTAAATGGAAGCAGGTTCGCGAACTAAGATTTGCGAAACGCCAAGTCCATCGCTGGAATCTACAGAACAAATGCTAGTGGCTATGCTTCCAGGTCAAGTTTGTGTTCAAGGATTTATATTATAAGCATATTTGGGTGCGATTCTGAGCGTTCCTGTCCTTTGAAGGCTTTCAATCAACATTATCTTGAATCATTAGAATCTAAAAAAATCTGATGTGTTACACTCACATGACTTTCTCTACTCTTGTACAAACTATTTTTACAAACGCAGATGCAAGGAGAATTGGTAGGTTTTAAGCGATGTTCAAATATCTTAAGAGCTAATTGCTATGTGGAGTACTCAATTCTCTTTGCATTAACAAAAAAAAAGTGAATAACGAATTCCCATTTGAGAAAAAGTATAAGTATTGGAAAATTTAAGGGAATAACAAACAATATCTCGAAAATGGTTCACTCAACCAAAAAAAGTATATGGCATAAACCGTGTATTTTAACGCGATCTACATTTTTTGTGTAGTAAAATTTTGTCTATCTCTTATGGTTTACCATTTATGCAAAAGTCGTTCACAATAAAGAATACTTTTGGAAACATTCCCAGAAAATTCAAGATATACATATTATTTGTCATGAAAATATCTTAAACCTATGATATTTTAATCAAAATCCTTAGTGTCATTTTTGAGGAAATTAAAATTTTCGAAAAATGTTCCATGTAAAGGGTATACTGGGGTGGGTGGATTTTCTTGAAAACCTTCGTGTCGCATCTCTGGAAGATACTGAACCTAAATACCAAGTTTGCTGTTCACAGACACACACACGGACATGTTTCCAAAAATGCTTTCTTTTTGGATTCAGGGGGTCTCAAAACATATATTGCCGGTGAAATCTCGGTATCGAATTTTTGGGTGGAATACAATACTTCCCCTACTTAGTATACGTAGTAGAGAAAGTAAAAAAACTCAGCCTTGGATCAGTAGCCTGTCGAGCAGCAACTATCATGGAGGGGTCCCCGGAACCGGGGCAGAGCACGCAGGCCAGTCGACCCATTGTGCTTTCTACGTGACCCCTGGGAAGGAGAATGAGGGGAGAGACCCTAAGGACGACCAGATGCCGATGCCGACTGGCGCATGCTTGAAGGAGGTCCCTAACGTTTCCAGATAGAACGCACTGTCCACAAGTCACCAATGTCCCCCGGAGCGGAGCCCACGCTAAGGAGCGACCCACCTGAGCGGTACCACATCAACGCCAGAGAATAAACCTTTACAGAGCGCAAGCCACCGCTCAGCCGCAATGCGCCTAGCACCCTGAAACAGATGACAGGAAAGATAATGGTACAGGAAATGAGGGGAAGGAAAGTCGTGTAGAAGATGAACCACCCCAGCATTCGTCTGGCGATCGTGGGAAACCACAAAAAAACCCACGGGCCAGAGTTACCGGAATCGATGCCAGTTCTCCAAATTGCGGGCCACAAGCGAAACTCTGGATCATAGCACATTCAAGATGGGAGATCAGCCCAATGCCTGGTATGGCGGTGAAGGAGGACATGAAATGTAGTGCATGAAAGGGATGATAGAACTCACGGATCAAATTATCCAAACCAGTATTCGCTTAGCGACCAAGGAAAATCGCGAAAATGCCATCGGTTCAGGGGTTTGAACCTGGGATCTCCCGAATGCTCTGCCGGATATGGAGATTTTGCTTCAGGAGAAATGCACTGGCTGATAACACAGCAATTGTACTTTCGGTCCGAAACAGTTTAACAAGACTGAACTGGATTCAAGTGGTGTGTGTGTGTGTGGGACAGAGAACGGGAACGGGAACAAGAACTATGTGCAGATGTTGAAGAGTTCGATAGTGAAGAAATCAGTGTGTATTCCAAAAGATTTAAATTATCGGTTACACTAAATTCCATTTTCTAATTATTATATATAATTTATTATTGAAATGTAAACACACCTAGTATTGAAAAGGCAGAATCAGACGACTGAAAAATTCAATGCCATAGCCGGGATTTGAACCACGGATCTTCCGGTCTCTGTCCGGTTGCTCTATCCACTGAGCTACCATGGCAACTTGCCGCTACGACATTAAATTCCACAACTGATTCGCATTATTCCCGGTAAACCGGGAAAAGTTTCAGTCGTCTGATTCTAGCTTTCCAACACACGACTTGTATGGAAGAACAATTAATTCCAAACGTAGCGTAATGCAGTTTTCCTTTAAAATAATTTTCCATTTTACTTATCTTACTTTCCGCTTTACCCCTAAGACCAGGGCATGTATAGTAAGTAGGGTAAGTATTGTATTCCACCCAAAAATTAGATAGCGAGATTTCACCGGAAATATAAGTTTTGAGACCCCCTGAATCCAAAAAAAGCATTTTTGGAAACATTTCCGTGTGTGTGTCTGTGTCTGAACAGTAACTCAGAAACGAACAGTCGGATAAACACCAAACTTGGTATTTAGGTTCAGTAACTTCCAGAAATGCGACACAAAGGTTTTCAGGAAAATCCCCCCACACCAGATTACCCTTTTTTCGATAATTTTAATTTTTCTCAAAAACGGCTCTAAAGATTTTGATTAAAATATCATATGTATGACAAATGAAATGTATATCTCGAATTTTCTGGGAATGTCTTCAAAAGTATTCTTCATTGCGAACGACTTTTGCTTAACTGGTAAACCATAAGAGATAGACAAACTTTTACTACACAAAAAATGTAGATCGGGTTAAAATACACAATTTATGTCATATACATTTTTTGTTGTTGAGTGAACCATTTTCGAGATATTGCTTGTTATTCCCTTAAATTTTCCAATACTTTTTCTCAAATGGGAATTCGTTATTCATGTTTACTTTCTCTACTACGTATAGTAAATAGGGGAAGTATTGTATTCCTCCCAAAAATTCGATACCGAGATTTCACCGGAAATACATGTTTCGAGACACACTGAATCCAAAAAAAAGCATTTTTGGAAACATGTCCGTGTGTGTGCGTGTGTGTGTGTCTGAGAACAGCATAACTCTAAAACTAACAGTCGGATAAACACCAAACTTGGTATTTACGTTCAGTATCTTCCAGAGATGCGACACGAAGATTTTCAAGAAAATCCCCCCACCCCAGACTACCCTTTACATGGAACATTTTTCGAAAATTTTAATTTTCTCAAAAATGGCTCTAACGATTTTGATGAAAATATCATATGTTTAAGATAATGTCATGAGAAATGAAATGTATATCTCGAAATTTCTGGGAATGTCTCCAAAAGTATTCTTCATTATGAACGACTTTTGCATAACTGGTAAACCATAAGAGATAGACAAAATTTTACTAGACAAAAAATGTAGATCGCGTTAAAATACACAACTTATATCATATACATTTTTTTTGTTGAGTGAACCGTTTTCGATATATAGCTTGTTATTTCCTTAAATTTTCCAATACTTATACTTTTTCTCAAATTCGTTATTCATTTTTTTATGTCGTGGACATGCAAAGAGAATGGAATGCGCCACATAGCAACCAGCGATAAAATATTTGACTATCGCTTAAAAGCTACCATATTCCCCTTGCATCTACAAGAAAATTACCAATAAGGTTGACATCTCGATATCTCGATTAATATGAAGCATATGGAGAATAGGCGTTTGTAAAAATAGATTGTACAAGAGTAGAGAAAGTCATGTGAGTGTAACACATCAGATTTTTTTATGTCCTGGACATGCAAAGAGAATGGAATACTCCACATAGCAACCAGCTCTTAAAATATTTGACTATCGCTTAAAGCCTAGCAATTCCCCTTGCATCTACAAGAAAATTAGCAATAAGGTTAACACCTCGATTAACATGAAGCATATGGAGAATAGTTTGTACAAGAGTAGACAAAGTCATGTGAGTGTAACACATCAGATTTTTTCGTACAGAAGTGTCGTTTAATGTTTTGAGCTCTTCATTTTTTCAATGTGTTTTTTTTCTTAAAATTAAAAATTAATTTCATTAACATTTCCTATTTGCCCTTTCTTCCCATACTTTTATATATTGTGTCGTAACATATAAAAGTAATTATACTACAAGCGGACAAGCAAAGAGAAATAAATGGCAAAAACGGTTTGTTCTCACGGAAGTAAATTTAAAACAGCTGCAGTATTATTACTTTCTCTACCTCGTGCATAGTAGTTAGAGAAGGTATTGCATTCCACTTAAAAATTGGATACCGAGATTTCACTAGAAACAGCCTTTGAATCCAGGGTAAAAGCATTTTTAGAAAAATGTGCCTGTGCGAGTGTGTCTGTGTAGAGCATAACTCGAAAACGAAATGTCAGATGAATACCAAACTTGATATTCAAGTTCAGTACCTTCTAAACATTTTCAGAAAATCCCCTCACCCCAACTACCCTTTACATGGAACACTTTTCAATTTTTTTTTATTTACTAAAAATGGCTCTAATGATTTTGATTAAACTGCCATATAATGTGTATCTTTAATTTTCTGGAAATAGTCTGTTAAGTGTTCTTCATTCGAAAGAAAGTTTGTATAACTGGTAAATGTTATTCGATAGAAGTCCTGTTAACATTCATTGTTTGGCTTGAATTTTCAATAGTTTATTTTGTTAAAGTGCTGTCAGCTGTTTCTCGGATGTCATGGAAACAGTATGGAATTCGAAGAGCAGCATATACAGTCCAGTTAAACATTTGACTATCGCTGTTCTCTTTGTATCTATAACGAAATGTGTAGTGTAGCTGTTTCTGCAAAGCTTTATTTGGATTAAAATTATGTACATAGGAAAATAAACTTTCGTAAGAATAATTTCTGGGCCCAATAATAATCGATAGAGGGTAGAGAAAGTCGTGAATGCAACACATCAGTATTTTTTTTACGTTGTAATGATTCAAGATAATGTTTATTGAAAGCTTCCAAAGGTTCGGAACGCTCAGAATCGTACCTTCTAAATATTTTCAGAAAATCCCCTCACCCCAATTACGCTTTACATGGAACATTTTTCATTGTTTTTTTTTATTTACTAAAAATAGCACTAACTATTTTTATTAAACTACCACATATTAAAGATATTTACATGCCAAATAAAATTTTTATCTTGAATTTTCTGAAAATAGTCTATAAAGCTCTCTTCATTCAGAAGGAATTTTGTGTAACTGGTAAATGTTAAGCGATAGACGAATTGTTTCTCAAACGTCATGGAAACAGTATGGAATTTTATGGCTAGCATATAGCGTCCAGTTCTTAAACATTTGACTATCGCTATTTCCTTTGTATGTATAACAAAATTGTAATGAAGCTATTTCTGCAAAGGTTTATCTCGATTAAAATTAAGCACATAGGAAAATAAACTTTAGTAAGAATAATTTCTGTACCCAATAATAAGCGATAGAGGGTGGAGAAAGTCGTGAATGCAAAAATTAGATTTTTACTTTCTCTACTACGTATAGTAAGTAGGGAAAGTGTTGCATTCTCTAACGATTTTGATTAAAATATCATATGTTTAAGATATTTTCATAACAAATGAAATGTATATCTCGAATTTTCTGGGAATGTCTCCAAAAGTATTCTTCATTGTGAACGACTTTTGCATAACTGGTAAACCATAACAGATAGACAAAATTTTAATACACAAAAAATGTAGATCGCGTTAAAATACACAATCTATGTCATATACATTTTTTTTGTTGGGTGAGCCATTTTGGAGATATTGCTTGTTATTTCTTTAAATTTTCCAATACTTTTTCTCAAACTCGTTATTAATTGTTTTTGTCCTGATAATGCAACTACCTCCACATTGCAACCACCTCTTAAAATATTTGACTATCGTTTAAAGCCTAGCAATTCCCCTTGCATCTGCAAAAAAATTAGCAATAAGATTAACATCTCGATTAACATGAAGCACATGGAGAATAAGCGTTTGTAAAACTAATTTGTACAAGAGTAGAGAAAGCCATGTGAGTGTAACACATCATAATTTTTGAAAAACGTTTCCATTTAGCTGTAGCAGAAACTGTGCGGGACTTTTGAAACGCACTGTATATTGTTCTACCATGTTCTATTTTGGAGCGGTACCATTTATAAGAAATGGTTTAGAACATTTACATAACACTGCAAGTTTTCCCAGCTGGCACGCAGATGCTTAAAGGACGGAGCTACAATTCTCAACACCTAATTTCTGTTAATATTTACAGATTCCGCGGCATTCTAAAAAATACCCAACATGTCAAATTATAAGACCTTACGATAATTTTCGCGTTTGTAGTTCATCGAGTCTGTAAGTAGTTTGAATCTTTTTTTCAGTGGCTGTAGACAAATTAGTGTTTCGGGAGGTCACCATTCATGCTGAGGCATCACGTGACAGCAGACTGAAATGTCTCTCTGTTCAAATATGCAGTACACGACACGAGTCATATCTCACGTACTTGATGAGGCAGAACCTACAGACCTGCCTATCCCTTCCAACACTTCGGTGAAAGTCGTTTCGTGGCGCCACAAACGTGAAAAATATTCTTCTGGACGCATTATTTTTAGAAAAATCCGTTTGGAAACACATTTTAAACCACCTGATGTATACAGTCACACAACTTTCTCTACTCATTACGAATTCACAGTTCATATCCCATATATTATCGAATTCATTATAAAAACTGTTACATCCACATGAATTTTTATAGCTTCCACAAAGTTTTCTATCTACTTTATGTTAATCTAGGTAACCTTCAAGGGGGATAGAGGAAGCCGAATCGATAGTCAGATGTTTAAAAACGAGTAGCTATATGCTGACCTTGAAGTTCTGCAAACTGCTGCAAATTCAACCCAAAAACATCGCTAATCGCGGAAATGGCTAATGCCACGAAAAAAAAGTTATTTTAAATAAACCGTGTGTTTTAAACAGAACTACATCTTTAGTGTACAATATTTTGTCTATTTCGTATGGTTTACCCGTTTAACAAAATTGTACAAAATTCGTTCTGAATGAAGAAGAGTTTTATCTCGATTAACAGGTGGTAGAAAGAGTAAGATTTTCTAAGAATTTTAAGAAGAGTGAAGAGAAAGTGATGTATATGCAGCACATTTCGCGGACTGTCCGCGATTTTTACTATATTTGAACTCCAACAAATTTAAAGGTTTTTTCTTTTTTGTAGGAGGCCAAGGATGATGGTTTTGAGAATTTGTTGTTACTATGAAATGAGTTGCCTTCATTCATAATTGCATTTCCAGTGAACAGCATTCAGAGTTGCTAAACATTGTGGGATATTATTTCTCCATTCCTGATCATAAGACAAAGTAGATAGTTTTCTCTCGTGAGTACCTAGTGGACAGAAGAAAGGAGTGGGTTGACAGCGAAATCACTAACGCAATGCTGCAACAGTATGAAAAATATAAGTTGTAGTGAGTTTCATAAACTTATTGTGAACAATACCAAATTCCTCTCTTCTGTTCCAGTTCCTGAGAAATACGATTGGTATAAAAAGAACTTAAATGTTGATACTGAATACATTTAATACATATTTGATAATACCTATGTGCTTTCATAAGACAAAATACAATAAAGCAGTCCTTCAATAATTCCAAACCTCTGGATTATTAATTAAATGCACAGTTGTCCTACATTAGGTCTCCTAATTCCTCAAAATTGGTAGGCTTTAAGCGATAGTCAAATATTTTAAGAGCTGGTTGCTATGTGGAGTATTCCATTCTCTTTGCATTACCAGGACAAAAAAATGAATAACGAATTCCCATTTGAGAAAAAGGTATTGGAAAATTTAAGGGAATAATAAGCAATATCTCGAAAATGGTTCACTCAACTAAAAAAATGTATATGACATAAATTGTGTATTTTAACGCGATCTACATTTTTTGTGTAGTAAAATTTTGGCTATCTCTTATGGTTTACCAGTTATGCAAAAGTCGTTCACAATGAAGAATACTTTTGGAGACATTCCCAGAAAATTCGAGATACACATTTCATTTGTCATAAAAATATCTTAAAGATATGATATTTTAATCAAAATTGTTAGAGCCATTTTTGAGAAAATTAAAATTTTCGAAAAATGTTCCATGTAAAGGGTAATCTGGGGTGGGGGGATTTTCTTGAAAACCTTCGTGTCGCATGTCTGGAAGATACTGAACCTAAATACCAAGTTTGGTGCTTATCCAATTGTTCGTTTCTGAGTTATGCTGTTCACAGATAGACACACACGGAAATGTTTCCAAAAATGCTTTTTTTGTATTCAGGGGGTCTCAAAACATGTATTTCCGGTGAAATCTTGATATTGAATTTAAGTCCTGGTTTTGGATCGCCAGATATGGCAAACCTAAACACAACAGATAAATTCCTTCTGACTCTCTCTTATTGATTATATGGAGATAGAAGAGGAGAGAAACACATAGATACATTTACATAAGTTCATTCTCTTGCGGTTTTCTTTGAAAAGCATTTGTATCAATTAACCTCATTTTAAGTGAAAAATGTGTATGCTGAAGCGTTAATATAATAAAATTCAGGTGTTGAAAGTGATGTCGCAAGCCGTATACATGTTTACAACGAGGCTGTTATGCTAAAATTAACTAGATATGGCCTTGAAATGATTCACTTCCATTACGGGCCGACTATTAATAAATAATTCATTAATTGAACAAGGCTGCGACACTTGTTGTTTCCTGCAAGATTTGCTGTTTCACTTGTGTATTGTATCTACAAATAAACACAACCATCTATTGCGTAATTTTCACACATTTAATGATACTATACTGAGTAAACAACGCGATTAAGGTATGAGAACAAAGAGGAGAAACCTGGATTTCTCATACGCGGTTCTGTTTATGTCTGATTCCATACTTTTGATGTAGTAAAAATACTAAAACTGGCTAATTTCTGCTTTTAGGATTGAATATAAAATACTCATTCAGTTTAGGTAACTGATCTCTCCAGCGAGAATGAACGTTTCTTGAGAAGGTGACAGAAATATGCGGATAAGGACATTTTCAACATCTTTTATGATAAGGTATATTGAAAAAGTTTATTTTTACGGTGTTTGCATCACGCTTTGGGCGTCAATTTGAAGGAGGTTGTATTGTTATTTGCCCCAAGTTTAAAAAAAAAAATACTTTGTAATTGAACTGTTTCTTTACATATTTAATATTTATGTTTGCCTCGGCTGCGTCAGTATTATTTTAGAGACATGGAATTCTTGGCAGGGCGTGATACGACAAAAATGTAGGCTCACAAAGATTTTAAGTGTTAATTCACTCATTTTTATTAATCCTTGACACAAATTAAATAGCACTTCGCTGATATCGAGAGCTGTGAGATTCCTTTACTTAATGCTTGCACTTTTTAACACGTAAACTATTTTTCGTCTCACACGAATACGTAATTAATTTCTCGAGGACACATCTTGCATCTGATTAGTAACACTGCACTGTTTGCAGGCAACCGACAAGGTTTCTAGCGCCTAAATTTGTAGATTTCTGTATTTCAAGTCTCTGATTGGCTAATCCTAGTCCAATAGAATACCTGCATTTAACTAAAGCTTTTTCTGGTTGTTGATTGGCTATTTTTATAAACTGTCACTAAAATCGCATTATTGTTACTCCAAGAATGACTAGTATATTATTAAACTTTCAAACTCATTATTGCCTCAAGGTTACCTCATTGTTAGCAACTTTTAACTAATTATACTCACAGCTCCTACATTATTAAATTACGTAATGTATTCACATAACATTATTGAACATGTTTACAATAATATAAGCATATGCAATGACTGTTACATACAGTTTACAAATTATTACATACACATATTGCTTCAAGGCGGGCTGTTATTGAATTTACATATTATATAATTTGACTGAAATCATTTTAGTGTTAATAATACTGCCTCAATGTGCGTTCTATTACTGCATTTGTGACTGTAAATATAAGAATGAGAGGGGATATTGTTAAGTGTTTCGCCGGAGTCCGAGCTCGGATGTTCGGCGCAGTGTTGCCAACTTAGCTATTTTATGGCTAAAACTAGCATTTTTACGTAGCGTTTAGCCATACAAAATAGTAAAATGCTTGTAGCCTGAGTCTAGCCTATTTAACATAAACCCCTAGCCAAAATCTAGCCTAAGTAATATAATTTCAGCTATGCTTTAGCTATGCAAAAGGTTAGCGTGAATTCCCACTACCGGTGTAGTCGTATTATGTTCTACCATGAGTCATTTGAGGCAGTATTTTTATCACTTAAATGATATCAGGCTAATTATATAATATAAGATATAATAACAGCCCGTCTTAAAAGCAATGTGTGTATAAAAACATATAAAGTGTATGTAACAGTCATTGTATTAATGTTTATATTATTATGTACATGTATAATAATGTTATGTGAATGTATTAAGTAATTTAACAATATAGGAGCTGTGACAATATAGGCTAAAAGTTGCTAACAATGAGGTAACATTGAGGCAATAATGAATTGGAAAGTTTAATAATCCTACTAGAAATTATAGGAGCAACAATAATGTAGTTTTTTAGACAGTTTATAAATAGCCAATCAACAACCAGAAAAAGCTTAAGTTAAATGAAGGTGTTTTATTGGAGTAGTATTAGCCAATCAGAAACTAAAATAGAGCAAATTGTACAAATCCAGGAGCCAGTTGCTAGTAGACAGCGTTCCTAACCGAACGCGAAACGCGTCCTCGAAGTTTTATACGTATCCAGTGTGAGACCAAAATGCATTACAGAGAGAAAGTTTACGTGTTAAAAAGTGCAAGTAATTAATAAATAATCTCGCAGCTCTCTATATAAGTGAAGTGGTATTTAATCGTGTCAAGGATTAATAAATGGAGTGAAGTAAAAATTATAATCTGTGTAAGCCTACTTTCTTTAGCCGTATCACATCCTGCAAAGAGAGACATGTATCTACAAATTAGTACTGACGCAGCCGAGGCAAACCTAAGTATGTAATATTTAAAGAACCATAAAAATTCGAAGTTGATTCCTAAACTTGGAGCGAAGGCCACCGGAACGTAAAGTTGGGGCGAAGACCACCGGAAAGTGAACATTGGGGCGAAAGCTACCGGAACTCCGGAAACTTTGTACAATACGTGGTTGTAACTACATCAAGTTTGGCTCCCCAACTGCAGCAGTACAATACAACTCCTACTTCAAATTGGCTTTACATACGTGAAACAATAACTTAATCTCACATAGCATGTCATCAAAATACATGATTCTTGACACACAGAATTGGTCAGTTTTTACATATTTTACCTAAAGAATTTCAGTAAATTTCATATTTCAATATCAGGTATATTTAATGTACGGTGTTGGTGTTTAGGAAAAATATACTTTATTGCATTACAATTTTAGGCGATGCAGCATTACCTTGGTCTTCATTGAAAACGTCGGTAAGCTGCATTACGTTGGTCTTCAAAGCCAACATTTGAAATCCCAACATAGCTGAAAACACGATAGAGAGCCCTCAGCCACAAGGTGTAGTCGAGGAATTGAGGGCCCTCAGCCTCAAAGCGTAGTCGAGGGATCTACGCGTCTAAAACTCGAATGATTCACGTTGGCAGCAATTCCTTCCAAAAGTCACGACTATATAAGAAGGCTCGCTTAACCGTTACTTTTGTTAGAGCTTTCAGTGAAGACCAAAGTAATGCATAAAATCCCAAATTTTATATTAAATAAATTATTCTCTTAGAATATTTAAATATTATGGAATTATCTAATCAGTTATGATATGTAGAATGTCTTAATAGGGTTGTTTTAACTTCTGCAAAGAAAATATGGGTAGTTTTAGACACCAGTTATATCTAGCCTTTGTTTTATGAATTTTTTACTTTCTCTACTACGTATAGTAATAGGGAAAGTATTGTATTCCACCCAAAAATTCGATACCGAGATTTCACCGGCAATACATGTTTTGAGACCCCCTGAATCCAAAAAAAGCATTTTTGGAAACATGTCCGTGTGTGTGTCTGTCTGTGAACAGCATAACTCAGAAACAGTCGGATAAACACCAAACATGGTATTTAGGTTCAGTATCTTCCAGAGATGCGACACGAAGGTTTTCAAGAAAATCCCTCACCCTAGATTACCCTTTCCATGGAAGATTTTTCGAAAATTTTAATTTTCTCAAAAATGGCTCTAACGATTTTGATTAAAATATCATATGTTTAAGATATTTTCATGAAAATAAAATGTATATCTTGAATTTTCTGGGAATGTCTCCAAAAGTATTCTTCATTGTGAACGATTTTTGCATAACTGGTAAACCATAAGAGATAGACAAAATTTTACTACACAAAAAATGTAGATCGCCTTAAAATACACAATTTATGTCATATACATTTTTTTTGTTGAGTGAACCATTTTCGAGATATTGCTTGTTATTCCCTTAAATTTTTCAATACTTATTTTCTAAAATGGGAATTCGTTATTCAATTTCTTTGTCTTGGATATGCAAAGAGTATTAATCTGTGGGTAAGGGAATGGTGCTGCACCTAGCAACCAGCTATTAAGAGATATGTATGTGCTTAAAGGCTACTGTTTTTCTATATTGCCCTTGTAAATATATTTTCCCCTTACATCTACAAGAAAATTAGCAATAAGATAGACTCTGCAAATGTATATCTCGATTAACATGAAGTAGATGGAGAATAAGCGTTTGTAAAAATAGTTTGTACAAGAGTAGAGAAAGTCATGTGAGTGTAACACATCAGATTTTTAAAGATACCATCTAGCCATTATTTGCGAGGAAGTGTTGGCAACACTGGTTCGGCGTGGTGGCCGCAGTGTGAAGGAAAAGCACTGTTTATTACTTAAGAGGGACTATCAAAGGGACACTGCTTAAGTAGGTACATAAAGAAACAATTTTAAAAGTTTATAAAATCCAGGCGATTCCAATTCTGTTACATGGAGCAGAAGTATGGATCCTCACAAGTAAATATAAACAAAAGACTGAGGTATCAGAGATGAAATTGCTATGTCCAATGGCTGGATGCACTCTGCAATTAGTCATTACAAGCAGAGTAGAAACTATAGAAAATAAAAGAGATGAATGGTATACGCAGATTCGTAGAATAGACTCGCACCGAAGCCTTCTCCAAATGTTAAAATTACAGTTCAACTGGTTTAAGAAGTGTAAGAAGACCCAAAAGGCGACGGATAAATCAGTTATAATTGCGTGTATCGGGAGCGGATCTTAAGGTCCAAACCGTGTAGTTTATGGTTGCTGATAATAATAGAGATTAAATATTTCGAGAACAATTTTTAATTTAAAAAAAGAAAGTAAACAAACATAAAAGACATTATATGGCGTGGAAATATGGGGTGTAGACAATGTTTAGAAAGATGTTGAAAGAATTAATAGAACATTTTGCAAACAATGTGCTGCACAATTAGAATTAAGTAAACACTCGTCCAAAAATTAGCACGAGAACTATGACATTTAAATCTAGAACCACATTGTGAAGCAGTATGTTTTGAGTAGTAAAATAAAATTAAGATCATAGGGAGAATAAATATCAATAACAGTAAGGATAGTGTTAAATAAAACAGGAAAGGGAATGTTACAGTAAGTGGAAATAAGGGTTGAGAGAGACAAGGCCATCAGAGGCCGGAAACGGGTGGTTTTTCCCCTTTATTGTTAAGTGTCCCGTTAGGTTGCTGGAACGCAGACATGTAGAAAAGGGTCAATGTTCGCCAAAAGCCAGATAGCCTTAGGCCTCCAATGAAAGAAGCTAGAGATCAGGTGATAGTGGAATGGGGAGATATAGAACGTTTGAAAGAGAGAAACAGAAAAGTTTAGACTACACACTTGGCCGTGGTTGTTCCTGGGAGATGTTTGTTAGAACGTGTGTCGGCGGATAGGTGCGATGATATAAAGTGTAACAAATAGGAAATGCGCGCGTGTGTGTGTCGAAGTAATAGCAGGAATAAATGTTAAAACGGTGACGGTAAATAAACGAGCAGGAAAAAAACAGTCGTATTCACCACTAACCCGAGATTCAAGATCCATGCAAAGATCCCTGAGCTAGTAGCGAACCCGGGACCATTCCTACAAATCCTGTACCGTAAAATAGCCACATACCACCGCAAATTGTCGCCCTAACGTGAGGCCAGAATCGACATACCACCCCAATCGGAAGACAGAATGCTTCCACATTCAAGACAAATGCAAGTGGAGAGGCGAAAGTCAGTTCACTCAATTTGGGATATTAAACTATCGAGTGTGAATGAAAATTTCCTGAGAAAATGTCATAAATGTGTGAATAGAGGACAATGTTTCAAACATTTCATATGATAAGGTGTCTGCTTATCAACATTAGTAGTACTAGTGCTGAAATTTTACGACATTTTAATTGAGGTTACCTACGGTCTCGAAACAATTATCTTATGAAAAGATGCACGAGTTTGAAACCGAAATTAACTTGTCATAAACTCAGATAAATAATCACAAGAAAAACTTATTATGATTTTACCTAGTTTAGCGCCAACCATGTTTGTTAGTCCTGTAGAATGAAAAGCAATCTCTTTGTCGCTAACTGAGCCGTCAATTTTATAATTTCTGTCCGTACAGAGTTCTGAAAATTGGTTCCACACCGCACTGTTGTTCTTCTTTGTTTTCTGTCAAATTATCTACAGCTGCTTTTATATTACCAATATTTTGACTTCCAAAGGGCGGCATTTTCAGTTGCTATTATTGTAGTCACGGCCTACCTGATCTCACTCACGGCATTTATACACATTAAAAACAAGTGCACCTCCATGAAATACTATCAGTGTAGTACGGCTTTGACTGGCCAATTGACTAGCATACTCTTGTCATTGGCTAATGGAATACTGAATGCGATTATAACAAAATTGTAACTTTAAATGTGACGATTGCGGGGATATTATAACTCAGTCTATATTGGGCGTGAAAGACCGTTAATTTTGCTCAGAGGCCTCTTTATCAGGCCTGAGGCCTTTTTACATGCCGTAAATCTACGTACGATACGGGACCACTGATTTTACTTCCCTTCCGAAGGAAGCCATGCTAAGGATTTTTACGCCCGAAACAAAACCATCGCCCTCCGCCGGGTTTGAACCCGCCACCTCAGGAACTAGAGGCTAGCATGGTAAAACCATGTGGTGGCCACAATGTGAAGGAAAAGCACTGTATATCAAATTAAAGACGAGATTCCCATTAATAAGGCTCAAAAACTAAACATTCGCCATTTAATCTCCGTTTAAGGGGACAAGGTACACTGAAATGGTAAAAAATCACATTTTTTATTTTAGGCACCAATACAATCTCTATTATTTCTAGTTTCAGAAAATATATACTTTTTGGGGTTTAAGAGGTTTTTAAGATATTTAAATACCATTTAAATGCTAGACTGCACTCCTTTAAAGCTGTTATGCAACTCCCCTGTTTATAACATTTTGGTATCTTTCAATAACGAACGACTATATCACCCAGCAAACAGTTCAGCAATTAACAAAAGAGGTCAGGACCAAGAGAAGGCATTCAGAAAAGCTTAAGCAATACAGGAATGACGGTGCAGACGATTATGACCCTGGAATGTACTGAAGTGTGTCAGAATTTTAATGTTCAAACTTTAAATTCACTTTTCTTAAAACAACATTTTTGGATACTTACGTACCTTTTTCTCAGAAAGTATGAAAGATAGAGAGCTGAAATTTTCAGTACATGTTTACAAAACATATTTAAACATTCTAGGCCACAATCATAATTTTATAATGTATAGTAGTGATATTAAGAAAGCAACAACATTGCAAAATTTCCACACTTTTACTTTTTGACTTTGCAAATAATATTTTTTTTCAATTTCTAGTGAACTGATATACATAACTAAATAACTGAGGTTTAGAATATACTTATATACTAAGAACAAGCATGCAAAAATGTGATTCTGTATTGCAAGTAGTATCAGTGAAAAAGGTACATGAATTCACATGTTTTAAGGGCAAATTTTATTATTTTTCTGCTGAATGTAATAATTTTTACGGACTCAACTACATAAGCTAACAATGCAAACAAACACTTGAAATAATTGGCATGCTTTATAGAGTAATTGATAAATATTTCAGGAAAAACAATTGAGAACTTTAAGAGCAGTGGTAATTTAACACACTTAAGGTGTAATTTCCATGTGTTCAGACTACCTTGTCCCCTTAAAGAGATATGTAAGATTAGCTCAGTTTAGATTATAAGTCGTAATGCAAGTTATGTGTTTAACGTTGCAATGAAGAAATAAAATATTCATCTACTACTAACATTCCCAAATGACCTCTTCCCTAGGTAACATTTGTCCGGCACTGTACAAAGGCAATGTTGACGTTTCCTCATTCGGAACGGAATGCGAAGCGTGCGTTATTTTAGCTTGCTATAAAATAAATGCCCTAAGGTGTAGTATTGGAGCGGGACTCGAACCCCGGCAGTCGCGTGTGAAATGATGACGCTGGCGATACTCACGAAGCATATGTAGGAATGTCCACAGGCGTTTATCCGGATTTAACCGGTGTGTGAGAAATGCCATATGAACCCTGACACAGGAGGGCAGCACTACACTAACTGGTTATTACCAGTTCGTAACCTGTAATTATATCAACACAGGTAGCGATCATTATTGATCCCTGAGAACGGGTTCTCCTCCTTACAATGCATCTGTGTTCCAGCCTCTCTAACTCTCAGGTCGACGTTCAACCACGGCCGCCTCAGAGGAGCGGGGTCATGCTTAAACTCGAGCATCTCCTGGAGATTTGTAATGGAAGTGATGACAAATGAAGCGCCAAATGTGATCCTTATTGCTGATTATCGTCAAAACATCCAGTGTTCAACAATAAACATCACGTTTACAAACAGGGGTGATTCAAGCCACTAGAGCTTCAACCCTTTCTCCTGGGGGATGATAGCCGCAATGCATCTTGTGTAGGTCGCAGTGCGCGGGGTGTTCCTATTATAGAAAGGCGCGGATGAAACCATACAACATTTTTTTAAAGCTACTTTTAAAGGCTTTACTTACCAACTTTATGAAAGGAGATACTGAAACTGGTCATCGCCATTGTCCATACATTTTTGGCACCTCTTTAGGAAATATCCATCACTCATATTTTTGGAAACATGTCCGTGTGTGTGTGTGTGTGTGTGTGTGTGTGTGTGTGTGTGTCTGTGAACGGCATAACTCAGAAACGAACAGTCGGATAAACACCAAACTTGGTATTTAGGTTCAGTATCTTCCAGAGATGCGACACGAAGGTTTTCAAGAAAATCCCCCCCACACTAGATTATCCTTTACATGGAACATTTTTCGAAAATTTTAATTTTCTCAAAAATGGCTCTACAATTTTGAATAAAATATCATATGTTTAAGATATTTTCATGACAAATAAAATGTATATCTTTAATTTTCTGGAAATGTCTCCAAAAGCATTCGTGAACGACTTTTGCACAACTGGTAAACCATAAGAGATAGACAAAATTTGACTGCACAAAAATGTAGATCGCGTTAAAATACACAATTTATGTAATATACATTTTTTTTAAATTTTTGAGATATTGCTTGTTATTCTCTTAAATTTTCCAATACTTGTATTTTTTCTCAAATGGGAATTTGTTATCCATTTTTTTTTGTCCTGGACACACAAAGAGAATGGAATACTCCACATAGCAACCAGCTCTTAAAATATTTGACTATCGCTTAAAGCCTACCAATTCCCCTTGCAACTACAAGAAAATTAGCAATAAGATTAACTTGAAGCATATGGAGAATAAGCGTTTGTAAAAATAGTTTGTACAAGAGTAGAACAAGTTAAGTGAGTGTAACACATCAGATTTTTTCAACAAGACTCTGCAACAGCTCATACAGCCAATATTTCGATGAGAAAAATTGAAAGTGTGTTTGAGGACAGAATTATTAGCAGAGATTTGTGGCCCCCTCGGTCCCCCGACCTAACCCCTGCGATTTCTATCTCTGGGGTAACTTAAAACAAAGTGTACAAGACAAACCTACACACTCTTGGCAAAATTAAAACAAAATATCCTCCAGGAAATTGCCAGCATTTTTCAAAGTGAACTACGGCGAGTGATGGATAGTTTCCTAAAGAGGTGCCAAAAATGTATGGACAACGGCAGTGGCTATGGCGTCTATGATAGCGGCAGACGGCAGCGAGCGCCGAGGACGCGGACAGGAAAAACATCGCGCAGCCGGTTATTAGTTTTTTGGCTCATCCCTGTACGTCCTATAATACAGATGATTACTAATCGAGCGGGATGGCTCAGCGGCAACGTCTTTGGGCCGCATTCGATTCTCGGCGACCGTCCACTCTGACCCTTGGGTTCTTCGTGGTTTCCTCGGGATCGATAGGCGAATGCTGGTGTAACTTTCTTCTCTACTATGATTTCCTTTCCGTCTTTTCCCTTTCATTCTTTTTCCTTCTCATCTTTCAGGTGTGCTTGCAGGTCTCGTGGTGTATATGGTGCGGATGCATACTCACTGGAAAAAATACTCCCCCCTGGAGAGGGCTCCTCGATGTTGAGTAGTTTAGCGCCCTCTCTCGGCGGCGACACATGGGTCTGCGAGCTTGCAAATGTTGGTGACTTCGGCGTGTCTCTGTGGACTGTAGCCTCCTGTGAGGTTCCTTCACTTCATCCCTTCCTCCTGGGGGGTAGTAGGCACAACGGATTTCGGTGGGTCACGGTGCCGAGCTGTCGCCCTTCGTTGAGCAACAAAATGACCTATACGATGATTGTTAATCAGTGCAGTTGACCCTTAAGTAGTTTTAATTTTGCGTATGTTTTTAGTATTTTGATTTCCTGAGGAAGGGGTTAAGATTTTTATTGTGTGGCCTCTAGTTCCCGAGGTCGCAGATTCAAATCCGGAGGAGGACGATGAATTTTTTCGGGCGTAAAACTCCTTAGCATAGCTTCCTTCGGAAGGGAAGTAAAGCCGGTGGTCCCGTGTCATAGATTTACGGCACGTAAAAGAACGTCAAGCCTATAAAGAGTCCTCTGATCAAAATTGCCGGTCTTGCACGCCAGGACCACAGCAGCTAAAGAGCGTCCATAAATAAAACGCAATTTAATTTAATTTTAACTGTCTGTTTTTATGTTTCACTCAGAACTATATTGTTTTTTCATCACATATATGTATCTCTTCTGAGTTTTATTTATTGATTAGCCATTACAGATAACAATTAGGTTATGTGTGAGGGAGGAGGGAGCGGAAAAACTCCTAGAGTTGGCCCTGTTCAACTAATACTAAACAAGCTAATCACTACGTACAAACAGAGACGGATCCAAGGTTTCTTTAGGGAGGGGTAACACATTTTGAAACGCATCTCATCAATCAGCAAAATGCAGCCAGTAATGGAGCAATTTGCCTTTTAGATTTTTAAACATACAAGCAGTAGCAGCTCGTGAGTATACATTTTAGATTCAGGCAGCCCTGAAAATGTAACACATTTTTTCAATGTGTTGGGCCATTTGAGGCAGTATTTGTAACACTTAAATAATTTCAGTCTAATTATATAATATGTAAATTCATTAACAGCCCGCCTTGAAACAATGTGTGTATGTAATAATTTGTAAAATGTATGTAAGTCATTGCATATGCTTATATTATTGTAAACATGTTCAATAATGTTATATGAATGCATTACGTAATTTAATAATGTAGGAGCTGTGATAAATAGGTTAAAAGTTGCTAACAATGAGGTAACCTTGAGGCAATAATGAGTTTAAGAGTTTAAATGTTACTTGTGACTCTTAGAAGCAATAATGTAATTTTGGTGACAGTTTAAAAATAGCCGATCAACAACCAGAAAAAGCTTTAGTTAAATGCAGGTATTCTATTGGAGTAAAATTAGCCAATCAGAGACTTGAAATACAGAAATTTACAAGTTTAGACGGTTGAAATCTAGTCAGTTGCCTGCAAACAGTGCTCATAACTGGATGCGTTGCTTGTACGTCCTCGAGAGATTTAATACGTATTCATGTGAAACGAAAAATAGTTTACGTGTTAAAAAGTGAAATTAATTAATAAAAATAATCTCACAGCTCTCGATATCAGTGTAATGCTATTTAATTTGTGTCAAGGATTAATAAAAAGCAGTGAATTAAAACTTAAAATCTGTGTAAGCCTACATTCTTAGTCGTATCACAACCCTGCAAAGACTTCCATGTCTCTAACAATAATACTAACTCAGCCGAGGCAAACATAAATATTTAATACTTAAAGAAACAAACAAATTACAAAGTTAATTTTTTTTAAACTTGGGGCAAAGGCCACCTGAAAGTACATTTGGAGCGAAGGCTACCGGAAACTGTTCACTATACGTGCGGTCGCAACTACTACAAGTTCGGCTCCCCAACAGTTGAAATATAATACAACTCCTTCAATAAAACTATTTCGAATTGACGTCCAAAGCGTGTTGCAAATATCGAAACAGAAATACAAGTCTTACGTGGTGCAAACAACGTAGAGACAATATCTACTTCACACTGAAATAGTTAAAACAATTAAGGATATAAAAATTCTGATGTGTTACACTCACATGACTTTCTCTACTCTTGTACAAACTATTTTTACAAACGCTTATTCTCCATCTACTTTATGTTAATCGAGATAAACATTTGCAGACTCTATCTTATTGCTAATTTTCTTGTAGATGTAAGGGGAAAATATATTTACAAGGACAATATAGAAATACAGTAGCCTTTAAGCAGATACATATCTCTTAATAGCTGGTTGCTAGGTGCAGCACCTTTCCCTTTGCCCCAGATTAATACTCTTTGCATATCCAAGACAAAAAAATTAATAACGAATTCCCATTTGAGAAAATAAGTATTGAAAAATTTAAGGGAATAACAAGCAATATCTCGAAAATGGTTCACTCAACAAAAAAATGTATATGACATAAATTGTTTATTTTAAAGCGATCTACATTTTTTGTGTAGTAAAATTTTGTCTATCTCTTATGGTTTACCAATTATGCAAAAGTCGTTCACAATGAAGAATACCTTTGGAGACATTCCCAGAAAATTCAAGATATACATTTTATTTGTCATAAAAATATCTTAAACATATGATATTTTAATCAAAATCGTTAGAGCAATTTTTGAGAAAATTAAAAGTTTCGAAAAATATTCCATGTAAAGGGTAATTTGGGGTGGGGGGATTTTCTTGAAAACCTTCGTGTTGCATTTCTGGAAGATACTGAACCTAAATACCAAGTTTGGTGTTTATCCGACTGTTCGTTTCTGAGTTATGCTGTTCACAGACATACACACACACGGACATGTTTCCAAAAATGCTTCTTTTTTTTTTTGGATTCAGGGGTCCCAAACATGTATTTCCGGTGAAATCTCGGTATCGAATTTTTGGGTGGAATACAATACTTCCCCTACTTTATACGTAGTAGAGAAAGTAAAAATTGCTGACAAATATTAATCAAATTATAACATAATTGTGAAAAATAATCCTATTCTTCTTTAATAAACAACCTTACTGCACAAAAGCAGATCAGTGTGTTTTCAGTTTATGAGGTGATGGGTCATGAATTTAGAGATTTAACATTGGCGGGATAAGAGGTTTAGTCTCCATTAACTGTATGAAATCAGAAGTAAACACTACAGCTTTTATTTGACATTTCGGAGCTTTGATACGTTCGTTATTTAATGAGACCTTTTCAACTGTGTGATCCAAATACATAAATGATACGCTCGTTTCCAATATTTGCTGCCAAGTAATCACGTGACCATACTTTCTCTACTGCCGGCTACTGCTCCAGCAGCAGCAGCAGCATCATTACCATTCTGACCAAACTCGCTGCCAAGACACAGTGAATTTATAGTCGCGTCTACTGGCAATAATCATTTCAATACCAGATCAACTGTACAAAAGTACCTGTTTAATCAAACTAAAATACTTGTATTTCAAGGCGCAATTTGTGCCTAAATATGTAGTGCACATGTCAGCATTAAAACGGTAACCTTTTTTGGTAGTTTCTGTTTTAGATAAATAACTCACTTTAAGGACTATCTCTTGTATTTACCCAGCGGGATGGCTTAGGCGGCGACGTCTGTGGCCTGCATTCGGGAGGTCCCGGGTTCGATTCCCAGCGATGACCCACTCTGACCTATGTGTGTACCTACCCATCATCTTCCTTGTCATCTGTTTCAGGGTTAAAGGACCAGACGACGGTGTAGCGGTTGTACTTTCTGTAAAGGATTCTTCCCTGACGTCGCTGAGGGGACTATTCAGTTAGGTCTCTCCTCCGAGAGGTGGGAGCTGCCGGAAGTTCAGTGGCTTGCGTTTAGCACCGGGCGTCTTCGGATGCGTTCAATCTGGAAACGTTAGGGACCGCGCCAATGCTTGCGACCGTCGTCATCCGTATTGGTCGCACTCATCCCTCTCTCCCGGTCGGGGCCCCCTCCGTTCGTTGGTACCTTTATCTGTTATCTCTTGTATTTTATTTCTTTTTCGCCTAACTATATTAGGTGGAGGAAGTACTATTAATCCACAAAAAATTGAATTTCCGGATTTCACCGGAAATGCACTTTTTTGATGATATAATTTGTATTTAAGGGAGCTCAACTGCTTGGTCATTAGCATCCTTTTAAAACAGATCATGGAAAAAGCCAAAGATAAACATGAATATAAAAATTATAGCAAAAGCCAGAAATAAAGATCAATATAAAAGACATAGGAAAAGTTAGAAATAAATATAAATAAACAAAACTAAACAAAGAAGTATGAAACACCTGAATTCAACATAACTAAATCCGCATTTGGAAATTTAACTTAGACACAAAATTAAAAATCCCATCAATCGCTTGCTTATCACCCGGTAAGACCTCCGCAAGATTGGCCGGCAGATGCAGAGTGTCCCGAAGATGTGCTAGAGCAATACGTGACGGACCGACAGACCTTCGTTACAAAGTGGGCAATCGGGAGCAGCGTCACTCTTAAAAGCATAACTGCGTAAAATTGCAGCGGCCAATACGCAACCGAGCCAAAATCACCTACCCAGTTTATCGGAATGTGCTTCACTACTCTAAGCTTATTTCCGCGGAGAGCTAACCATTCCTCGCGCCAGCGCGACAGTACCGCTCCCCGCACAAGCCTAAAGTCTTCCAGCGTTCACGGTACAACAAAACAGAAGTTTTAGATAAAGGCTTGCTCGCACGCATTTGTGAACAGCTTAACTCAAATGCGAAAAATACAAAATTTTCCACTTGGCTCAGACACTGTTTAAGCAGGCCCCCCCATCTCTAATTACCTTTTACATGGAAATCTTTTCTTTACTTTTGATTTTCTCAAAAAATGGTTCTAACGATTTTGATTAAAATGCCATAAGATATCCCTATGAGAAATTAAATGTATACCTTGAATTTCCTGGGAACATCTTGTGAAGTCCTCTTCATTCTGAATGACTTTTGTGTAGCTGGTAAATCGTAAGAGACAGACAAAACCTTATTACGCAAAAAATGCATATCTCTT
The DNA here is from genome assembly GCA_030765065.1 of Deroplatys truncata. Taxonomy (NCBI): domain Eukaryota; kingdom Metazoa; phylum Arthropoda; class Insecta; order Mantodea; family Mantidae; genus Deroplatys; species Deroplatys truncata. The sequence continues at coordinate 296,788,293 of CM060975.1, read as the reverse complement.
AAATCGCACAATTTATGCCTAACTTTCTTGTAGCGCTAAGCATTTCCGAGATATTCTTTGTTACTGGTTTCAATTTTCAAAACGTATACCTACTTCTTTCAAATGGCAAATCATTATTCTCTTCTCTCGTGGTCATAAAAAGAGCATGCAATTTAAGTAATCACATAGAGCCAGCTTTTCAAAACATATGAGTATCGTTTTAGGCTTTTGTAGTGTTAAACGCCCGATTTTACTTTCTCTACTACGTATAGTAAGTAGGGGAAGTATTGTATTCCACCCAAAAATTAGATACCGAGAGTTCACCGGAAATATATGTTTTGAGACCCCCTGAATCCAAAAAAAGCATTTTTGAAAACATGTCCGTGTGTGTGTGTGTGTCTGTCTGTCTATCTGTGAGCATTACTCAGAAACGAACAGTTGGATAAACACCAAACTTGGTATTTAGGTTCAGTATCTTCCAGAGATGCGACACGAAGGTTTTCAAGAAAATCCCCCACCCAAGATTACCTTTTACATGGAACATTTTTCGAAAATTTTAATTTTCTCAAAAACGGCTCTAACGATTTTGATTAAAATGTCATAGGTTTAAGATATTTTCATGACAAATGAAATCTATATCTCGAATTTTCTGGGAATGTCTCCAAAAGTATTCTTCATTGTGAACGACTTTTGCATAACTGGTAAACCATAAGAGATAGACAAACTTTTACTACACAAAAAATGTAGATCGCGTTAAAAGACACAATTTATGTCATATACATTTTTTGTTTTTTGAGTGAACCATTTTCTAGATATTGCTTGTTATTCCCTTAAATTTTCCAATACTTATACTTTTTCTCAAATGGAAATTCGTTATTCATTTTTTTTGTCCTGATAATGCAAAGAGAATGGAATGCGCCACATAGCAACCAGCTCTTAAAATATTTGACTATCGCTTAAAGCTTACCAATTCCCCTTGCATCTACAAGAAAATTAGCAATAAGATTAACATTTCGATGTCTCGACATGTGAGTGTAACACATCAGATTTTTACTATGTATATACGGCACCACAGCGGTGAATACTGATGATTCATTAAATTAAATGATTGCAAAAACAAATCTGTGAAGGAAACTTTGTAGGCTTAAGTTTGTGATACCCCTCCATCATTTGCCAGTCATGAGGACTGAGGAAAACTTGAAACCTATGCCAAGAGGGATGGTCATAGAGGGCTTTGAACCGCAGACCTTCTGTTCATCAGTCCATGTCTTAAAGGCCTCGTGTCGGTCGTGAAAGTCGTGATCGAAGAAAGTGAGGAGAGAAAGTCATGAGAATTCCACGCCTACTTTTTCCCAAATTAAAACGCATTCAAATAGGAATTAATGCCTAGTTAATTAATTTTGTAACCTCAATTATTCGCGCAAAAAAAATCGTCATTAAATCCCAACTTTCATGGAATTTCTCTAATTTAGAATTGATAGTAGATCAAGTATAACCTCTAATCAGAATTACTTCATACATTAATTGAATTTCTGCTTCATCAAATAAATGTTATTTCCCAGGAGGTATTTATTTTGTCAAAAAAAAGAACCACGCACATAACTAGCGCCGGTCGTAGGAGAAAACACTGATTCATTTGTTTACTCTCTCATTCCAAACAACACGTAACGCAGACCAAATCTTTAAACTTTCCCTCTTGCCAAAAGCTATTAACAACATTTTACGACTCTCAATGGCTTTTAAAATGGGGTCGCGGACCTGAGGGTGAATATTTAATCTCTATTTATGGACCAATTTATTTCCTACGGTCCCCATTAGAGTACCTATCTAATTTTTTATCTCTATTTTTGTGCCGCGACTTCAAATTTCCTGTTTCCATTGGTCATCTCGAGTTGTGTCACCGTGGCGCCGGAATATGCTTATCCAAGTTACCTGCGATCGGTTCACTTGCGGACTTAACGCAACGATTCAAGTTCGCTTGTGTGCCGTAGTTAAAGTTTTTATTTTTTTTTAATTTATTGTCACTCTTTAACTGCTGTGGTCCTTAGCATCCCATTCTATATTGGGCGTGAAAGGCCGGTAATTTTGCTCAGAGCCCTCTTTATCAAGCTTGAGGTTCTTTTACGTGCCATATATCTACGACACGGAACCACACTTTCCTTCCGAAGGAAGCCATGCCGGGTTTGAACCCGCGATCTCGGGAACTACAGGCTAGCATGGTAACCACTACACCACGGAGGACGACACCGTAGTTAAAAGAGTTTATATGCCACAAAACATTTGCTAATGGTTAACACAATCATATAATTAAAAATCTGATGTGTTACATTCACATGACTTTCTCTACTCTTGTACAAACTATTTTTACAAGCGCTTATTCTCCATATACTTCATGTTAATTGAGATATCGAGATGTTAATCTTATTGCTAATTTTCTTGTAGATGCAAGGGGAATTGGTAAGGTTTAAGCGATAGTCAAATATTTAAGAGCTGGTTCCTATGTCGAGTATTCCATTCTCTTTGCATTACCAGTACAAAAAAATAACGTATACCCATTTGAGAAAAAGTATAAGTATTGGAAAATTTAAGGGAATAACAAGCGATATCTTGAAAATAGTTCACTCAACAAAAAAATGTATATGACATAAATTGTTTATTTTAACGCGATCTACATTTTTTGTATAGTAAAATTTTGTCTATCTGTTATGGTTTACCAGTTATGCAAACGTCGTTCACAATGAAGAACACTTTTGGAGACATTGCCAGAAAATTCAAGATATACATTATATTTGTCATGAAAGTATCTTACATATATGATATTTTAATCAAAATCGTTAGCCATTTTTGAGAAAATTAAAATTTTCGAAAAATGTTCCATGTAAAGGGTAATCTGGGGTGGGGGAATTTTCTTGAAAACCTTCGTGTCGCATCTCTGGAAGATACTGAACCTAAATACCAAGTTTGGTGTTTATCCGACTGTTCGTTTCTGAGTTATGCCTTTTTTGTATTCAGGGAGTCTCAAAACATATATTTCCGGTGAAATATCGGTATGGAATTTTTGGGTGGAATGCAATACTTCTCCTACTTACTATACGTAGTAGAGAAAGTAAAAAGAAGAATAGGCACTCAGCACTTGAAAAAATGTATAAAATATTTTAAAATTCAAACTAATGACAAGGAATTTTTTGAGATGGTTACTTCGACAAAAGCATTTGTTTCACTAAATTGCGTCCTTTCACAAGCTGTATATTTTTTGTGTAGTGCAATTTTGTCTATCTCTTACGGTTTACTAGTTATACAAAAGCCATTCAAAATAAAGATAACTTCAAGGCTATTGTACTGTATATCTTAAATAATAACGGAACTGGTTATAGCCGTTTTTGAGAAAACAAACATTTGCCATGTAAAGGGCAGTTTTGGATGAGGGTATTGGACGCCTAAATTTACCATTTATCCACATTTCGTTTGAACTATACTGTTTACATGCGCGCATAAATACTCTTTCTGTATTCAGGGGCCTGCTCTCGTGTTTTTCCGGTGAAATCTCGGTATCGAATTTTTGGGTGGATTGCAATACTTGCTCTGGCTACTAGGTACGAGGTAGAGCAACTTAAATAAATAAATATCAAGTAAAAGCCGACAACCTAGCTCCGCTCTTCTGCCCAGGGAGTTGCCAACCAAGTGGTTCTTCCCCGTGGGCTTTTCCATTAGGGTTTTACTGTTTTATAACCAGCCGCCCTGCTTTCACAGGAAGGAAGTGGATACGCCACTAACGCGCGTCAATACCAGAGGGGAAGGCTACCGAGCAACCTCGGTAGGGCGACAGTGTCTAGCCATCGTCTATCACGCTCCAGGTTGGTGCCGGAGGACATTAAGGCGTCTTAACCCCGCCTGAGCTTCGTCCAAACCTACCCAATTCGCTTGAATGTCGGGAACCACTGCCCTGTCGAGTACAACCCAAACCGAATAATTCCCTTCCGGGAGGGGCCTAGATGTTCGGCTCGAAGTACTTCTGGTAATGTCAGAAGTACCACTGTTGCAAGGGTCCACAGCGCTCGCACCACGTCAGCTTAAGGTGTCGGAACCACCTATGGGCAGAGAAATTCTACAAAACATCCGCTGTATGGCCTTATAATTTGTGGCAGTGTTTTTAATACTTAAATAATTTCAGTCTAATTATATAATATAAATTCAATAACAGCCCGCCTTAAAGCAATAAGTGTATTTAAAAATATATAAAAAGTGTATATTACAGTCATTGTATATGTTTATATTATTGTATCCATGTGTAATAATGTTACGTGAATGTATTACGTAATTTAATAATGTAGGAGTTGCGAGAATAATAGGTTAAAAGTTGCTAACAATGAGGTAACCTTGAGGCAATAATGAATTTGAAAGTTTAACAATACTACTTGTGATTCTTGGAAGCAATAATGTAACTTTAGTGACAGTTTATAAAAATAGCCAATCAACAACCAGAAAAAGCTTTAGTTAAATGAAGGTGTTCTATTGGGTTAGGAATAACCAATCACAGACTTGAAATACTAAATTTTACAAGTTTAGGCGGTTGAAATCGATTCAGTTGCCTGCAGACAGTGTTTGTAACCGATGCGAGATGCGTCCTCGAGAGATTTTATTCGTATTCGTGTGAGAGGAAAATAGTTTACGTGTTAAAAAGTGCAAGTATTGAATAAAAACATCTCACAGCTCTCTCTTTCTCTTTCTCTCTCTCTCTCTCTCTCTCTCTCTCTATATATATATATATATATATATATATATATATATATATATATATATATCAGTGAAATGTTATTTAAATCGTGTCAAGCATTAATAAAAGACGTGAAGTAAAATTGTAAAATTATAATCTGTGTAAGACTACATTCTTAGTCGCACCACAACCCTGCCAAGAAATCCATGTCTCTAACAATAATACTTTCGCAGGCGAGACAAACATAAATATATAATATTTAAAGAAACAGTAAAAAATTACAAAGTTAATATTTTTAAACTTAGGGCGAAAGCTACCGGAAAGCGGGTACTAGACGTGTGGTTGCAACGAATTTCAAGTTCGGTTCCCCAATAGTTGAAATATAATACAACTCCTTCAAGACAAACTACTTCAAATTGACGCCCAAAGCGTGTTGCAAATAACGTAACAAACCATCTTTCACAAATTTAGTTGCTCAATATAATTGGTTATACTTTTTGCGGAGGTGATACATAGACATGACGCTATGGGAGTTTTTAAGGCTACTGGGTTATGGAAAATTTTCCTAAGTAATTTTTTGTTTCCATTAGTTTGAATTGTCTGTAAAACCCGTGATAATGTTAGCAATGTTGTGCGGGAAAAAGGAAAATGCCGTCTTTGTTTATCCTCTTTGTCTGTTTCATTTTTTGTGGATTTGTTGTTCAAGATATTGCAAACAGCTATTTAGGGTGCCAATGTCATGCAAGAAGTTGAGTCGGAGAGCTTGAAGGTGCAATCGAAAGGGTAAACTCGCAACAATGATGTGAGGAAGAAAATGACAAATACCTTTGAAAATAATAATAGACTTAGGAAGCAGAGTGCTTCAAGGCTCTCATGGTTATATGGACATTACTATTTGTTTATGCCACATATGTCACTCTTCCTCTAATTCCGGAACCGGTTTTTATATCTCTTTTACTTAAATGTAAGCGGTTCGAATAGCCGTGATCGTTAAGGCGAGACGAAATGGACTAGGCATCCATTCAAAGCCGAAATTCATGAGCTCGACTACAGTCAAATGTGCTTGTAATCACGGATGGGGAGGGCCCACGTAAAAGAACGACATTATTAGGAAGTGATTGCACGTGTAGATGATGACACGGGTAAACATTTTACTGCAGTTGCATGGATGTTCTAGTTCTAATTTAAAAATCTGATGTGTTACACTCACATGACTTTCTCTACTCTTGTACAAACTATTTATACAAACGCTTATTCTCCATCTACTTCATGTTAATCGAGATAAACATTTGCAGAGTCTATCTTATTGCTAAGTTTCTTGTACATGTAAGGGGAATATATATTTACAAGGTCAATATAGAAATACAGTAGACTTTAAGCATATATATATATATATATATATATATATATCTTAATAGCTGGTTGCTAGGTGCAGCACCATTCTCTTTGCCACAGATTAATACTCTTTGCATATACAAGACAAAAACATGAATAACGAATTCCCATTTGAGAAAATAAGTATTGAAATTTTTAAGGAAACAACAAGCAATATCTCGAAAATGGTTCACTCAACAAAAAAAAATGTATATGACAAATTGTGTATTTTAACGCGATCTACATTTTTTGTGTAGTAAAATTTTGTCTATCTCTTATGGTTTACCAGTTATCAAAACGTCGTTCGCAATGAAGAATACTTTTGGAGACATTCCCAGAAAATTCAAGATATACATTTTATTTGTCATAAAAATATCTTAAACATATGATATTTTAATCAAACTCGGTAGAGTCATTTTTGAGAAAATTAAAATTTTCGAAAAATCTTCCATGCAAAGGGTAATCTGGGGTGGGGGGATTTTCTTGAAAACCTTCGTGTCGCATCTCTGGAAGATGCTGAGCCTAAATACCAAGTTTGGTGTTTATCCGACTGTTCGTTTCTGAGTATGCTGTTCACATACAGACAGACACACACACGGACATGTTTCCCCCTTTCATCAGTTAAGTAGTCTGTTGCTCATATGAACTTAACCAGACTGTTAACTGAGGCTTTCGATAGTTCATCTATCTTTGGAAAGTGATTGCCAAAAATACTTGCTCTTTGACTCGCAAGAGCAGGGCAATCATATAGCAGATGAGTAACAGTTTCATCTCCTTCTAGGCATCTACTACAGATAGGGTTGTTAAACAATCTCATTCTGTATAGATTAAACTTTAGGGCACAGTGTCCTGTAATGAATCCTGTTGCCCATGCAAGTCTTCTTATACTAGGACCGCGCAGGTACCTTGCCCTGCTGTTGTCCAGGTCTGTGATAAACAACTTGGAATGTCTGCAACCCTCAATGGAGTTCCAGTAGTTCTTGTGTTCTGCTTGAGCCCAGCACTTGTTAGCCTGTTTCGCTGGTCTGTAGGACACCCCCAGTACAGGCTCCGTACCCAAAAATGGGATTTCGCTACCAATCTTGAGTGCTTCATTAGCTTTCTCATTGCCTGATATACCTTGCATGGATGTTGCTTTTTGAATGTGTAATTCTTTATTTCTAGTGTGTGCACAAAGGGGCATATTACGGAGCATGTTTGGACATATTTGGACAATATATACAATATATTTTTGGACCTTTAGAGCATATATTTCTCTCAACACTAATGATCACACATTAACACACAATTTCACTGCTGAGAGAGGAATCATGTGCAAGTTTTAGCATTCAGGAGGTCCACAGCAAGTCTGATTACCTCTTGTAACGTTTTTGCAAGGCCGATTTAGAAGTAGTCGAAGCATTGAGTCACAATTACTTAAAAAATAAATAAACTAGAACAGTAAAATGCCGGACCCATTATAGAATGCACTGGGAATAAAGCATTCCCCCAGAGTAGTAATTGTTTTGTACCACCAAAGCGTAAAGGAATTGAACAAGGATTTAAGGCAGCTTTAAATAAAAGTTAACAATACATACAGCCTCAAAGGTACTGAATATATTAACACTCAAATGTAGAAACAGAGATATGTTATAATTGAAGCAGATCGCATTTGAATTTGTCCTTCTCACACAACATTTGACATTTCGAAATGAAATTTAACACGCGATAATATCATATAAACTCGCTTCCATGAGATATTAAATGCCGTTCCACACACTACAAAAGTTTAGAATTTTACTTACGCCAAAAGTACACGATATAGATAATTTAGACAAGGCCGAAAAGTGTGGAGACGGCCGCTCCTAGACACGAAGCTCAATAAAGTCCTCCTTCGCTGGTCGTCGAGAACCGTCACACTCTTTTTACTTTCTCTACTACGTATAGTAAGTAGGGGAAGTATTGTATTCCACCAAAAAATTCGATAGCGGAGTTTCACCGGGAATATATGTTTTGAGGCCTCCTGAATCCAAAAAAAGCGTTTTGGAAACATGTGTGTGTGTCTGTCTATATGTCTGTGAACAGCATAACTCAGAAACGAACACTTGGATAAACACCAAACTTGGTATTTAGTTTCAGTATCTTCCAGAGATGCGATACGAAGGTTATCAAGAAGAACCCCCCACACCAGATTACCCTTTACATGGAACATTTTTCGAAAATTTTAATTTTCTCATAAATGGCTCTAACGATTTTGATTAAAATATCATATGTTTAAGATATTTTCATGACAAATGAAATGTATATCTCGAATTTTCTGGGAATGTCTCCAAAAGTATTCTTCAATGTGAACGAGCTTTGCATAACTGGTAAACCATAAGAGATAGATTTTACTACACAAAAATGTAGATCGCGTTAAAATACACAGTTTATGTCATATACATTTTTTGTTGTTGAGTGAACCGTTTTCAAGATATTGCTTGTTATTCCCTTAACTTTTCCAATAGTAATACTTTTTCTCAAATGGGAATTCGTTATTCTTTTTTTTTCTTTTCTTTTTTTTCCTGGACATACAAATAGAATACTGCACATAGCAACCAGCTCTTAAAATATTTGACTATCGCTTATAGCTTACCAATTCCCCTTGCATCTACAAGAAAATTAGCAATAAGATTAACATGAAGCATATGGAGATTAAGCGTTTGTAAAAATAGTTTGTAAAAGAGTAGAGGAAGTCATGTGAGTGTAACACATCAGATTTTTTCTCTTGATGCATCGCACGGGATACGCACTGGGAAGGTCAGGTGATGATGACGTGGAGCCAAAATAAGCGCTACCTATGCTGGCCCGAGAGGACACAACCTGGCGAGCGCTGTAGAAACTTCTGGTGTAAGGCAGGCTGCCGGCGTAATAATAAGCAGGGACCGAAAATTGTAGTTCATGTTTGCAGGTACATAAAAGAACTACGGCCATCTCCGCAAAACAGCCACTTGATGAAAGAAAAGCCACAAATGGCTCACTCTGTACGACAAACTTGCTCCTAGTTACGCTAAGCGGGTGTGTGAGCCGATCATCTTAAGTATTTTAGTGTTGTTTTTGCCTAGAGAGGCTGGCCACATTGCCACGGTGAAAATTTGGCTACACTTTTAGGTCAGGTGCGTGCCCCCTCCCTCATGACCATTCTATAAAAAAAGTTTGCGGTCAACATGTTAAAAACTTTGTTTACAGCATTCCTTGCCACGCTGGAACCACATGTCAAGCCTTCAGGTGTCCCTTTCTTTATCTTCTACGTTACGTTCAATCACATGACTTTCTCTACCCACTATCGTTTAATTTGATTTCTTAAAAAAACTATTCTTGCAAAATAATGTCTTTCTATTTCAAGTTAATTAAGATAATCGTTTACAGAAATGCTTTCATTACTCATTTCGTTATAGGTACAAGAGAGGTAGAAGAGACTGAAACAATCGTCGGATCTAAAGCGTACACATACGAGAAAATTGAGGAAATCCTTCAAAAAAATTCATGTTTTGTTTATGTCTACTATTAAGAGTCAATCTAGTTTCGTAGTCTATATGTGGGGTCTATTAATGATTATTAGAAGTAATTTCAAAAAAGTTTTTAAGTTCAAAGCTGTTTTTCTACATTTTTACGAGTTCAAAATGTACCCAAGGATGCAATTTTCGTTCAATTTCCTTAAATTCGGTAAAGAAACACCCAAAGCTATAAGTATAAACATTGATGCTATTTTTCGTTTTTGGTTATTCAGTGTGTTAATATTTTAAATATTTAATTAATTTAGTCAGAGTTAAAATATATATTCCTATAAGTATCATTTTAATTCCTTCAAGGTATGAACAGTTTTTGTTTACCATTAATAATTAAGTAAACAATTAATAACTTAAAAGCTAGTGGAGATATTGCAATGAAAATTTGTATACATTCTAATGATTTGTTGTGCTACCAGTGGTATCAGTTTTAAAAATATATGTTAATAAGTGTAGAATTTAGAAATTTCACATTTGTACACCCTTAAGCAGGTCGCTTGTATGCTGGCTTTGAAATTCCATCTGTTTGCATTACATCACCAGAAACAAAATAGTAACAAATGGGATCAAATGTAGGAAAATAGCAAAAAATGTCTCTAAAATGGTTTAAGCCACAAGCATTTATTTCACGTAAGTTTTGCGTTTTAACGAGATCTATGTTTTTTACTTTCTCTACTACGTATAGTAAGTAGGGGAAGTATTGTATTCCACCCAAAAATTCGATACCGAGATTTCACAGGAAATATATGTTTTGAGACCCCCAGAATCCAAAAAAAGCATTTTTTGGAAACTTGTCCATGTTTATGTCTGTGTGTCTGTGAACAGCATAACTCAGAAACAAACAGTCGGATAAACACCAAACTTGGTATTTAGGTTCAGTATCTTCCAGAGATGCGACACGAAGGTTTTCTAGGAAATTCCCCACCCCAGATTACCCTTTACATGGAACATTTTTCAAAAATTTTAATTTTCTCAAAAATGGTTCTAACGATTTTGATTAAAATATCATATATTTAAGATAATTTCATGACAAATAAAATGTATATCTTGAATTTTCTGGGAATGTCCCCAAAAGTATTCTTCATTGTGAATGACTTTTGCATAACTGGTAAACCATAAGAGATAGACAAAATTTTACTACACAAAAATGTAGATCGCGTTAAAATAAACAATTTATGTCATATACATTTTTTTTGTTGAGTGAACCATTTTCGAGATATTGCTTGTTATTCCCTTAAATTTTTCAATACTTATACTTTTTCTCAAATGGAAATTCGTTATTCATTTTTTTTTGTCCTGGTAATGCAAAGAGAATGGAATGCGCCACATAGCAACCAGCTCTTAAAATATTTGACTATCGCTTAAAGGCTAGCAATTCCCCTTGCATCTACAAGAAAATTAGCAATAAGATTAACATCTCGATTAACATGAAGCATATGGAGAATAAGCGTTTGTAAAAATAGTTTGTACAAGAGTAGAGAAAGTCATGTGAGTGTAACACAGATTTTTACAAAACACATTCCGAATGAAGAGGACTTCACAGCTAATTCAAGATATACATTTTATTAGTAAGGAAAACGTCTATTTTAATTAAACTTGTTAGATACATTTTTGAGGTAATAAGAAATAAAGAAATCTGTTCCATTTGAAGTGAAGTTTGGGGTGGGGGAATTTTCTAGAAAATATTCGTGTCGCATCCTTGAAAGTTACTGAACTTAAATACGAAGTTTCCGATATTTCAATTCAAGGTACCTCAAAACATGCATTTGCTGGAAATCACTATATTGGTTTGAGTTTTATATGTTTACATCACACTCATTCATACTTTCAGACTCTGGGGAGGATAAGGAATAACCTTGGCTAGAGAAAAATTCCCACCCCCCAGCCGGGAATCGTACCGGAGACCCCTCCAACAACAGGCAGTTGCGCTACCGACTGAGCTATGGGGCCAGCCAGGTTCCAATTGTTCAACACTAGTGATTATTTCAAAGCCCATCGATATTCAGTTGTTTCTCGCGATCTAAACAGTTTTGGTATTTAGAATGTCTTAATGGAATTTTAACTTGTGGTTAGTTCTACATGCCAATTATACCTAGCCTTTTGTTTTTATTATTAAATAATGCCTTTTTAAAGATACCATCTAGCCATTATTTGCGAGCTAGTGTTGGCAACACTGCTCTTTATACACATATAAGAAGTGGTAAAAAATTTCGAAGCTCTCAGAAGAATACTTTCAGGTTTCGGAAATTCACAGCTCGGTCCCCTTGTGAGAATTCCTTTCTCCTGGCAGGAATCTAAGGCCGGACCTCTGGATATTGATCACCAGACCGACAGCCGAGTGAACACCAAGAGATAGTTTGCTTGTACCGACTGAAAAGCTTGTATAAATAGCCAAAACTTAATTAAGATGCATTCAACTGAAACCGGACAAAACACAAGACAGAACTTGCATCTTGAGGTCGTTGGCCACCAACTGACCCACTAAAGGTTCACTTTTGAAGTCTGCTCATGCGTGGCCAGTGACGACATGCAAAAGGTTCTCCACCCAACCAATCAGCGATTAAATTAACGACAATCATCGCGAAGAGGACAATTGAAATAGAAACTGGGACGACGATGAAGGTGCTAGGTCACTGAACTGTAACACCTGTCAGCTGATTTGTTCCACACGCAACAGGAAATCTGTTGCCTGCTGAGCACAAAACAGGAAGCGAGGGATCCGATAATGACTCAGGACTGTTTGTTTGCTGACAGAACCTTTCCTGAAACTTGCTAAAATACGAGGGGATATTGCTAACATGCATCTCAAAACAAATTGTTATTTATTGAACATTAGTTCTCTTAATCAGCGTTGCACTGGGAGATCGAGATGATTCCAAAATTCGATTTCTCCTTTTTGAGGCAGTATTTTTAACACTTAAATAATTTCAGTCAAATTATATAATATGTAAATTCAATAACAGCCCGCCTTGAAGCAATATGTGTATGTAATAATTTGTAAAATGTATGTAACAGTCATTGCATATGCTTATATTATTGTAAACATGTTTAAATAATGTTATGTGAATATATTACGTAATTTAATAATGTAAGAGCTGTGAGAATAATAGGTTAAAAAGTTGCTAACAATGAGGTAACAATGAGGTAACCTTGAGTCAATAATGAGTAAGAAAGTTTAACAATACTACTTCTGATTCTTGAAAGCAATAATATAATTTTAGTGACAGTTTATAAAATAGCCAATCAAAAGCTTTAGTTAAATGAAGGTATTCTATTGGACTAGGATTAGCCAATCAGAGGCTTGAAATACAGAAATCTACAAATTTAGGTGCCAGAAACCTTGTCAGTTGCCTGCAAACACTGTTACTAATCAGACGCAAGATGTGTCCTCGAGAAATTAATTACGTATTCGTGTGAGACGAAAAATAGTTTACGTGTTAAAAAGTGCAAGTATTAAATAGAAGGTTCTCACAACTCTCGATATCAGTGAAGTGCTATTTAATTTGTGTCAAGGATTAATAGAAAGGAGTAAATTAAAACTTAAAATCTGTGTAAGCCTACATTCTTCAGTCGTACCACAACCTTACCAAGAGAAACATGTCTCTAACAATAATACTGACGCAGCCGAGGCAAACATAAATATATAATATCTAAAGAAACAGTGAAATTACAAAGCTATTATTTTTAAACTTGGGCAAAAGGCCACCTGAAACTACATTTGGGGCGAAGGCTACTGGAAACTGTTTAACTACTACAAGTTCGCTCCCCAACAGTTGAAATATAATAAACTCCTTCAATACTATCTATCTTCAAGCTGGCGTCCATACGTGGAGCTAATAAAATACTTCATTTTCTACGTGATTCAGCTTTTATATCCTTGCGCTTATTCAACAATTCGGCCTTTAAATTTGCCAATTTTAGTATGGCGTAACATAAAACATGCCCATTGTAATTTTTTTCCCTTATTCTCAATTTCCCGTGACTACACTTTTCTAAAAAAAATCTGATGATACATTCACATGACTATCTTTACCCTTTACGTATATACAAACTAATCTTACTAAAGCTTATTAATTTCTCTATCACGTACCTGGTAGGTAGAGAAGGTATTGCATTCCACCCAAAAATTCGATACCGAGATTACACCGGAAATACATGTTTTGAGGTACCCTGAATCCAAATAAAGTATTTTTGGAAACATGTCCGGGTGTGTGTCTGTCTGTGAACAGCATAACTTAAAACCTAAAAGTCGGATAAATACCAATCTTGGTATTTGAGTTTAGTATCTTCCAAGAATGTCTACGAAGTTTTTCAAGAAAATCCCCCACCCCGGACTACTCTTTACATGGAAGATTTTTCGAAAAGTTTGTTTTTTTTCAAAAAAGGCTGACGATTTTTATTAACATACCATATGTTTAAGATATTTTTTATGGCAAACGAAATGTATCTTGAATTTTATGTGAATGTCTCCAAAGGTCCTCTTTATTTTCAACGACTTTTGCTCAACTGGTAACCCGTAAGAAATACACAAAATTTTACCCTACAAAAAATGTAGATCTTGTTAAAGCACACAATATATCTCATATACATTTAGGGGGGTCGAGTGAACCATTTCCGAGATATTCCTTGTTATTTGTATGAAATTTCCAATACTTATACTTTTTCTCTAATGTGAATTCGTTATTCGTTTTTTTATGTCCTGGACATACAAAGAGAATGGAACACTCCACATAGCAACCAGCTCTTAAAACATTTGACTATCGCTTAAAGCCTACCACATTCCCCTTGCATCTACAAGAAAATTAAAAATAAGATAGTTTCTGCAAAGGTTTATCTCGATTATCATGGAGTAGATGGAGAATAAACGTTTTTAAAAATAATTTGTACAAGAGTAGAGAAAGTCATGTGAATGCAACACAACAGATTTTTTAAAAAAAGGTCCGTGTCTGTGTCTGTCTGTGAACAGAATAGGTCAAAAACGAAAAGTCGGACCAACATCAAACTTGGTAATCTCACCCAGACTACCCTTTACATGGAAGAGTTTTCGAAAATTTTAATTTTCTAAAAAAAAATGGCTCTAACGATTCTGATTAAAATATCGCATATTACAGATATTTACATGAAAAATAAAATGTATATCTTGAATTTTCTTGGAATAGCCTGTGGAGTCCACTTTGTTTGGAAGAAATTCTATATAATCTTGTATAACTGGTATACGTTATGCGGCAGACGAAAACAGAAAACACAAAAAATGTAGATGTCTTTAAAGCATACAATTCATTTAAAATATGTTTTGGGGGTATAAGCCCTTTCGGAGATATCCGTTATTAAAGTACGAATTGTTCATTTCTTGGTCAATCTCTTAGTCCTGTCAACATTCAGTTGTTTGTCGTGATTGCATGGAAACAGTATGATATTTTAAGGCCAGCATATAGTGTCCAGTTCTTAAACATTTGACTGTTCTCTTTGTATCTGTAACGAAATATGTAACGCAGCTATTTTGAAGAAGTTTTTATTGCTTCACGTATTGAAAGTCAATTTGAAGTAGGAGTTGTATTGTAGTTCAACTGTTTGGGAGCCGATCTTGAAGCAATTGTAACCACGTAGGATACCTGGTAGCCTTCGCCCCCAAAATATGTATAAAAATATTAACTTTGTAATTTGACTGTTTCTTTAAATATTATATATTTACGTTTTCCTCGGCTTCGTCAGTATTTATATTTTTTTTAGAGACATGAATGTCTTAGCAGGGAAGTGGTGCGACTGAAGAATGTAGGCTTATACAGATTATAATTTTACTTCACTCCTTTTATTAATACTTGACACTATTTAAATAACACTTCACTGATATAGAGAGAGCTGTGAGATTTTTTTAAATTAATTACTTGCACTTTTTAACACGTAAACTATCTTCGTCTCACACTGAATACGTATTAAATTTCTCGAGGACGCATCTCGCGTCAGGAACACTGTCTACAACCAACGCGTCCAGTTATGAGCACTGTCTACCAGCAACTGATTTTAAATTTTGCTATATTTCAGTTTCTGACTGGCTAATCCTACTCCAATAGAATACCTTCATTTTACTAAAGCTTTTTCTGGTTGTTGATTGGCTATTTTATAAACTATCACAAAAATTACATTATTGTTACTCCAAGAATTACAAGTAGTGTTATTAAACTTTCTTACTCATTATTGACTCAAGGTTACCTTATTGTTACCTCATTGTTAGCAACTTTTAACCTATTATTCTCACAGCTCCTACATTATTAAATTACGTAATACATTCACATAATATTATTGAACATGTATACAATAATATAAACATTTACAATGACTGTAATATACACTTTTTATATATTGTTACATACATATATTGCTTTAAGGTGGACTGTTATTGAATTTACATATCATATAATTTGACTGAAATCATTTAAGTGTTAAAAATACTGCCTCAATTTCTGCAAATATTTATTTGGATTAAAATGTAGTAAATGGAAAAATAAGCGCGAGTAAGAATAATTTGTAAACCCACTAATAAAAGCTAGAGGTAGAGAAAATCATGTGAATGTATCACATCAGATTTTTTAAAAACTAATGCTTGTTGATTTTCTAAAAAATTAGTGAAGTTTAGGGATTAAACACGCATTTACTCCTACATGTATTCTTTCTGCGGAATCGAACAGCGAAACTCTGGGTTGAGAAGCCAATACGATGAACACTCGACCACAGAGGCATTCGTGTGTTTTTATGACTCCAACATTTTCATATATGCAGTATGCCCATCGAGAAGAACAGTAGTCTTAAATGTTGAAAGAACTAACAACAGACACACGCACGAGTAGAAAGTCACGTGAGTGTTACACATCAGATTTGCGATATTATGCAATTTGGTGTGTTCAGTCCCAGATGAAGCGCCCACCAGGTCCTGCAATTGCAGAGATTTATGGCGGCTTGACCCTGACACGAAGTAGCGCATCGTTTGTCGTAACAAGGTCACCAATAAGATGATAATCCTCTGAACTTGTTCCAAGGTTCTGGACCAATTTCGTAAGCTCTTACAATGGCTGTCACGGGAGAAAAGATCCGCAGAGGACTCAATCTGATGATTTGTTACACCTCCTATTCAGCCGCAGCCGTGGGATACAACCGAGCTTTTTGTTCGGGAATATTTCTAAGAAACCTCAGAACAGAGCGTTTGTGATTCGGGAGACACTAGTTTGTTTACAAGCATCTTCCCTGTCTTCGAAAATGAATATCAGACAACTATCAGTTCGTTAGAACCCAAACTCCTTTCAGCATTCATTTATTTAACTGAAACTTTAAAGTTGTGGTCAAAAGTTGAAGAAGGTTATTTATTAGGAGTTGTATTATATTTCAACTGTTGGGGAGCTGAACTTGTAGTTGCAACCGCACGTATAGTAAACAGTTTCCGGTAGCCTTCGCCCCAAATGTATTTTCAGGTGGCGTTTGCCCCAAGTTTAAAAAAAAATAACTTTGTAATTAAAATGTTTCTTTAAATATTTAATATTTACGCTTGCCTCGGCTGCGTCAGTATTATTTTAGAGACATGGATATCTTGGCAGGGCGTGATGCGACAGATTATAATTTTTACTTCACTCCATTTATTAATACTTGATACGATTTAAATAACACTTCACTGATATAGAGGGCGGTGAGATTCCTTTTATTAATTACTTGTACTTTTTAATACGTAAAATTATTAGTATCTCTACTACGTATAGTAAGTAGGGGAAGTATTGTATTCCACCCAAAAATTCAATACCGAGATTTCACCGGAAATATATGTTTTGAGACCCCCTGGATCCAAAAAAAAAAGCATTTTGGAAACATGTCCGTGTGTGTGTCTGTCTATGAACAGCATAACTGAGAAACGAACAGTCGGATAAACACCAAACTTGATATTTAGGTTTAGTATCTTCCAGTGATGCGACATGAAGGTTTTCAAGAAAATCCCCCACTCTAGACTACGCTTTACATGGAACATTTTTCGAAAATTTTAATTTTCTCAAAAATGCCTCTAACGATTTTGATTAAAATATCATATGTTTAAGATATTTTCATGACAAATGAAATGTATATCTCGAATTTTCTGGAAATGTCCCCAAAAGTATTCTTCATTATGAACGACTTTTGCATAACTGGTAAACCATAAGGGATAGACAAAATTTTACTACACAAAAAATGTAGTTCACGTTAAAATACACAATTTGTCATATACATTTTTTTTTTAGTGAACCATTTTCGAGATATTGCTTATTATTCCCTTAAAGTTTCCAATACTTGTACTTTTTCTCAAATTCGTTATTCATTTTTTTTGTCCTGGTAATGCAAAGAGAATGGAATACTCCACATAGCAACCGGCTCTTAAAATATTTGACTATCGCTTAAAGCCTACCACATTCCCCTTGCATCTACAGGAAAATTAGCAATAAAATTAACATGTCGATATCTCGATTAACATGAAGCATATGGAGAATAAGCGTTTGTAAAAATAGTCTGTACAAGAGTAAAGAAAGTCATGTGATGCAGAGAAAAGTCTTTCACTGTCCACATTGGCCATGGGCACCCACATTAGTTTCATACACTTCTCACTGAAACACAAGTGGTCACATTGAAGTCCTGAAAGTAAATCCAGTATGACATCAGATTTTTTTTCGTCTCACACGAACATATATTAAATCTCTTGAGGACACATAACCAACGCATCCAGTTATGAACACTGTCTGCAGGCAACTGAAGAGATTTCAACCGTCTAAACTTGTAAATTTCTGTATTGCAAGTCTCCGATTGGCTAATCCTACTCCAATAGAATACCTGCAGTTAAGTAAAGGTTTTTCTGGTTGTTGATCGGCTATTTTTTAAACTGTCAATAAAATTACATTATTGTTACTCCAAGAATCACAAGTAGTACTGTTAAACTTTCTTATTCATTGATTCAAGGTTACCTCATTGTTAGCAACTTTTAACTTATTATGCTCCCAGCTGCTACATTATTAAATTACGTAATGCATTCACATAACATTATTAAACATGTTTACAATAATATAAGCATATGCAATGACTGTTACATACATTTTACAAATTATTATATACATATGTTGCTTCAAGGCGGGTGATATCTAGAAAATGGTGCACTCAACAAAAAAATGTATATGACATAAATCGTGTATTTTAACGCGATCTACATTTTTTGTATAGTAAAATGTGTATCTCTTATGGTTTACCAGTTGTGCAAAAGTCGTTCACAATGAAGAATACTTTTGGAGACATTCCCAGAAAATTCGAGATATACATTTCATTTGTCATGAAAATATCTTAAACATATGATATCTTAATCAAAATAAATCTCCGTGTCGCATCTCTGGAAGATACTGAACCTAAATACCAAGTTTGGTCTTTATCCGAATGTTCGTTTCTGACTTATGCTGTTTACAGACACACACACACACACACACACACACACACACACACACACACACACACATACACGGACATGTTTTTAAAAATACTTTTTTTTGATTCAGAAGGCCTCAAAACATGTATTTCCGGTGAAATCTCGATATCGAATTTTTGGGTGGAATGCAATACCTTCTCTACCTACTATGTATGTGGTATAGAAAGTCGTGTGAATGTAATACAAAAAGTTTTTTACGACACCTCGGTATCGCCAGATCTATCCCCTGACCAGCATTAGCACCATAATTTATTTCCCCTCTGAACAAAGTATCCATGGTTTTCCTCGAGGCATCCCTGGATGTAGGTCTGTTTTTATATACCACAATTAATGTACAAGCACCGGACGGCCACGCTTCAGCGACCAGCTCCCAGTAATTACTGTAATTTCAAAATATTGATGGCTAAGACCACTTCAAGTGAAAAATTAGGTGACGGCTCCACTGTCATTATACCCCATCCCTCGAGCGTGTGTTCGAAACTCGATTAGATTCTCCGTGTTCTGCTAACCACATCGACACGGAACTTGGTGGCTATCGATACAGTTGTATTCATTAAACTTCTTCCGGAGAAAATATATGACTCAACGTTCAGGGTTTTGGTACATTGTAAACTTGGCGCCGCGGCGTTCCGGATTGATAAAACAGTGAAACGTTTCATTACGTTAGACATGTAAAACCATTTCTGATGTGTTACATTCACATGACTTTCTCTACCGTCTCGTTTATTTGTGGGTAATCAAAGCAAGCCTACTTTTGCGAAAGTTTATTTTCCTATCTACTGCATTTAATGCAGACACACGTTTCCGGAAATAGCTACATCACACATTTCGTTATACAGGAACAGCCAAAAGACTACGAACCGGCTGCGCGGTATTTTTCCTGTCCGCGTCCTCGGCGCTCGTTGCCGTCTGCCGTATCATAGAAAGGCGCGGATGAAACCATACAACATTTTTAAAACTACTTTTAAAGCCTTTACTTGAAAACTTTATGAAAGTGTGTTTCAGGACAGAATTATTAGTAGAGATTTGTGGCCTACTTGGTCCCCCGATCTAACCCCCTGCGATTTCTATCTCTGGGGTAAAACATAAAGTGTACAAGACACACCCACTAATTAAACTAAATTAAATTGAATTTTATTTATGGACGCTCTTTAACTGCTGTGGACCTTAGCGGCCCATTCTATATTGGGCGTGAAAGACCGGTAATTTTGCTCAGAGACCTCTTTATCAGGCTTGAGGTTCTTTTACGTGTCGTAAATCTACGTCACGGGACCACCGGCTTTACTTCCCTTCCGAAAAAAACCATGCTAAGGATTTTTACGCCCGAAAAAATTCATCGCCCTCCGCCGGGTTTTAATCCGCGACCTCGGGAACTAGAGGCTAGCATGGTAACCACTACATCACGGAGGACAATTAGATCTAACGATTTTGATTAAAATACCGTATGTTACAGATATTTACAACACTAAGTTTTTATTTCTTGAACTTTCTGTCAATAGCTACGAAGTCCTCTTTATTTTGAATAATTTTGTATGAGACATAAACAAAATCTTACTACATGAAAAATCTGATGTGTTACATTCACATGACTTTCTCCACTCTTCTACAAACTATTTTTACAAACTCTTATTCTCCATCTATTTCATATTAATCAAGATAAACATTTGCAGAAACGATATTTTGACATGCAAAGAGAATTACATTTTACACACAGCGACCAGTTCTAAAAATATTTGACTCGCTTAAGGCGTACTATGTTCACCTTGTTTTGTATTTGCAAGCACATACATATCTCTTAATAGCTGGTTGCTATGTGCAGCACCATTCTCTTTGCCACAGATTAATACTCTTTGCATATCCAAGACAAAAAAAGAATAACGAATTCCCATTTGAGAAAATAAGTATTGAAAAATTTAAGGGAATAACAAGCAATAACTCGAAAATGATTCACTCAACAAAAAAAAAACAAAAACGTATATCACATAAATTGTGTATTTTTACAAGTTCTACATTTTTTCTGTAGTAACATTTTGTCTACCTCTTATGGTTTACCAGTTATGCAAAAATCGTTCACAATGAAGAATACTTTTGGAGACATTCCCAGAAAATTCAAGATATACATTTCATTTGTCATGAAAATATTTTAAACATATGAAGTTTTAATGAAAATCGTTAGAGGCATTTTTGAGAAAATTAAAATTTTCCAAAAATGTTCCATGTAAAGGGTAATCTGGGGTGGGGGTATTTTCTTGAAAACCGTCGTGTCGCATCTCTGGAAGATACTGAACCTAAATACCAAGTTTGGTGTTTATCGGACTGTTCGTTTCTGAGTTATGTCATAGACAGACACACACACACACACACACACACACACACACACACACACACACACACACACACACAGGCATGTTTCCAAAAAAATTCTTTTAGATTCAGGGGGTCTCAAAACATATATTTCCGGTGAAATCTCGGTATCGAATTTTTGGGTGGAATACAATACGTCCCCTACTTACTATACGTGGTAGAGAAAGTAAAAATGTAGAGCTCAACAAAAACAATTGGTTTCGATATATTCCATGATGTTGCATGTTTATACTTTTCCAAATAAGTTATCTGGCAGACATGGATGATTTTACTATTCGTTCTTTTTGTTCTTCAATGTAACAGTTGTTTACCACAGCCAAATATCTGAACGCTGTTTCCGAATGTTTTATATAACTAAGTATTCTTGCTAAATTTAAACTCATTTCTGGAGGGTGAAGAATTACATTCACATGACTGTCTCCACCCGCTTTTCTATGTTAATCGAGACAAATATTGACAGAAATGGTTTAATCACATATTTCGTTATAGTTACAAGATGGATACAGGGGTCTGAGCGGTACTCAAATGTTTAAAAAGTGGATTGCTAACTAGGTTTGAAATTCCATACTCTTTACATGACCGCGAGGAACAACTGGATATAGACTGCATATAGTTTTGCATTCATATGATTTATCTACTCACTCTGTTACAAAAGCTTTCTCTTTCCACTTTTTGTTAATCACGACAAACTTTCATTACACACTTTGGTTGTAGGTATAAGAAGGGTACGGTAGGCTAAGGCGATAGTCACATTTTAAAAAATCTGAAGTGTAACACTCACATGACTTTCTCTACTGTTGTACAAACTGTTTTTACAAACGCTTATTCTCCATATGCTTCATGTTAATCGAGATATCGAGATGTTAATCTTATTGGTAATTTTCTTGTAGATGCAAGGAAAATATGGTAGCTTTTAAGCGATAGTCAAATATTTTAACGCTGGTTGCTATATGATGCATTCCATTCTCTTAGCATGTCCAGGACATAAAAAAAATGAATAACGAATTTGAGAAAAAGTATAAGTATTGGAAAATTTAAGGAAATAACAAGCAATATCTCGAAAACGGTTCACTCAACAAAAGAAATGTATATGACATAAATTGTGTATTTTAACGCGATCTACATTTTTTGTGTAGTAACATTTTGTCTATCTCTTATGGTTTACCAGTTATGCAAAAGTCGTTCACAATGAAGAATACTTTTGGAGACATTCCCAGAAAATTCGACATATACATTTCATTTCTCATGACATTATCTTAAACATATGATATTTTCATCAAAATCGTTTGAGCCATTTTTGAGAAAATTAAAATTTTCGAAAAATCTTCCATGTAAAGGGTAGTCTGGGGTGGGGGGATTTTCTTGAAAACCTTCGTGTCGCATCTCTGGAAGATACTGAACCTCAATACCAAGTTTGGTGTTTATCCGACTGTTCGTTTCTGAGTTATGCTGTTCACAGACACACAGACACACACACACAGACACACACACAGACACACACACGGACATGTTTCCAAAAATGCTTTTTTTGAATTCAGGAGGTCTCAAAACATGTATTTCCGGTGAAATCTCGGTATCGAATTTTTGGGTGGAATGCAATACTTCCCCTACTTACTATACGTAGTAGAAAAAGTAAAAATGAATAACGAATTTGAGAAAAAGTATAAGTATTGGAAAATTTAAGGAAATAACAAGCAATATCTCGAAAACGGTTCACTCAACAAAAGAAACGTATATGACATAAGTTGTGTATTTTAACGCGATCTACATTTTTTGTGTAGTAAAATTTTGTCTATCTCTTATGGTTTACCAGTTATGCAAAAGTCGTTCACAATGAAGAATATTTTTGGAGACATTCCCAGAAAATTCGAGATATACATTTTATTTGTCATGACAATATCTTAAACATATGATATTTTAATCAAAATCGTTAGAGCCGTTTTTGAGAAAATTAAAATTTTCGAAAAATGTTCCATGTAAAGGGTAGTCTGGGGTGGGGGGATTTTCTTGAAAACCTTCGTGTCGCATCTCTGGAAGATACTGAACCTAAATACCAAGTTTGGTGTTTATCCGACTGTTCGTTTTTGAGTTATGCTGTTCACAGACACACAGACACACAGACACACAGACAGACACACAGACACACAGACACACAGACAGACACACACACGGACATGTTTCCAAAAATGCTTTTTTTGGATTCAGTGATTCTCAAAACATGTATTTCCGGTGAAATCTCGGTATCGAATTTTTGGGTGGAATGCAATACTTCCCCTACTTACTATACGTAGTAGAGAAAGTAAAAATGAATAACCAATTTGAGAAAAAGGATAAGTATTGGAAAATTTAAGGGAATAACAAGCAATATCTCGAAAATGGTTCACTCAACAAAAAAATGTATAAGACATAAATTGTGTATTTTAACCTGATCTACATTTTTTGTATAGTAAAATTTTGTCTATCTCTTATGGGTTACCAGTTATGCAGAAGTCGTTCACAATGAAGAATACTTTTGGAGACATTCCCAGAAAATTCGGGATATACATTTCAGTTGTCATGAAAATATCTTAAACATATGATATTTTAATCAACATCGTTAGATCCATTTTTGAGAAAATTAAAATTTTCGAAAAATGTTCCATGTAAAGGGTAATCTTGGGTGGGGGGATTTTCTTCAAAACCTTCGTGTCGCCTCTCTGGAAGATACTGAACCTAAATACCAAGTTTGGTGTTTATCCGACTGTTCGTTTCTGAGTTATGCTGTTCACAAACAGACACACACACGGACATGTTTCCAAAAATGATATTTTGGATTCAGAGGGTCTCAAAACATGTATTTCCGGTGAAATCTGGGTATCGTATTTTTGGGTGGAATACAATACTTCCCCTACTTACTATACGTAGTAGAGAAGGTAAAAGTAGAAAAATGTTACTTGTAAAGGGTAGTTTGGGATTTGGGACCTTATACAGAATGAGTTTGAAGTCCACCGACTTAGCGGGTGATTCCTGACTGGAAATGTAACACCGTGTGTCCGGAATTGAATAGTTTATAAGGCACTAAAGAACGACATCAAAGAGCCCTGGCACACAGTGGATGGCCTGAATCCCATCAATGTCACAACAGATGTTCAAAGTAGCCTCAATGGGATGCAATGCACGCGTTCACACGTCGCATCATGGATAGCCTCACTCGTTCGAATGTTCGAATATCGTCACAGGCTACGTGAGCACGCTGTTGAAGGGTCTGAACATCAGGAATAGGCCCACAATGCTTTTCAGATACCCCACAAGCAAGAATCAAGGCCGTTTAAGTTCGGTGATCCAGCAGGTTCATGCAACAGGGTCTCCACGCCCTATCCAAGTCTGGGGAAGATGTTGACGTGTCGGCGAATATTAATGCGGAAGTGGGCTGGTGCTCCATCGTGCTCTTGCCAAATTGCCTGTCGAATTGACAAAGACACATTCTGCAGCACGGAAGCAGAGTGTTTTGCTGGAAGTGTAGATACGTTTCTCCGTTCAGGGGTAGTGGAAGATGAGAAGATGGTTTGTTACGTTATTTGCAACACGCTTTGGGCGTCAATTTGAAGTAGTTTGTATTGAAGGAGTTGTATTATAGTTCAACTGTTGCGGAGCCGAACTTGTAGTAGTTGCAACCACACGTATAGTAAACAGTTTCCGGTAGCCTTCGCCCCAAATGTACTTTCAGGTGGCCTTTGCCCCAAATTTAAAAAAAAATTAACTTTGTAATTTGACTGTTTCTTTAAGTATTATATATTTGTGTTTGCCTCGGTTGCGTCAGTATTATTGTTAGAGAAACGTTTCTCTTAGCAGGGTTGTGGTGGAACTAAGAATGTAGGCTTACACAGATTACAATTTTACTTCACTCCTTTTATTAATACTTGATACGATTTAAATAACACTTCACTGATATACAGAGAGAGCTGTGAGATGCTTTTATTAATTACATGCAGTGTATTTGTAAATGCTTCTCCTTTTCAGTTTCTGATTGGCTAATCCTAGTCCAATAGAATACCTTCATTTAACTAAAGCTTTTTCTGGTTGTTGATTGGCTATTTTATAAACTGTCACTAAACTTACATTATAGCTTCCAAGAATCAGAAGTAGTACTGTTAAAGTCTCAAACTCATTATTGCCTCAAGGTTACCTCATTGTTAGCAATGGTTAACCTATTATTCTCACAGCTCCTACATTATTAAATTACGTAATGGATTCACATAACATTATTAAACATGTATACAATAATATAAACATATACAATGACTGTAATATACACTTTTTATATATTGTTACATACACATATTGCTTTAAGGCGGGCTGTTATTGAATTTACATATTATTTAATTAGACTGAAATCATCTAAGTGTTAAAAATACTGCCTCAAAGAAGTGGTCCAAGTAGGCTGCCACCATTAATCCCTGCCCAAACATTGATACTGAACCGCTGCTGATGAGACCCTTCAACCATACCGTGAGGATCTTCTGAGAGGACTGAAGACAGAAATCTCATAATGGTGATGGTCTGTTGCACAAACCAGCGATAGAATATTTCCCAAGAAGGAAAGTCCGCCGGTGATAATCACTGCACACGTTGGAGGTGAGCGGTTGTCATGTAGAATACAGATAACCGTCTTCGGCTTACACCATGTTGGTCTGGAGCTTGTACCAGGGTTGTTCTCATTATCATGGACAACATATTCCTCCACATCTGGAGAGCGCACAGTTGTGGCAGTATTTTATATCACAACAATGTAAATGCTAGAGTGATTGTAGTGTTAATTATAAGCATTGTTAGGAAATAAGTTTACACGGCCTCACTGAAACTGACAATAAGAGCGGATAACAATGAGCGAGGGGTTGAGTCGTTTATTAATTATAAGAGACAAGCAAATGACGTCAGAGTAGCGCGCTTTTCTTAGAAATGGAGGGAATATTTTCCCTAGAGCATGTGTTCGTAATTTTGATTGGATATAAAAATAGACGCTAATGTTGGCGCGTTTTATTGACCAATAGCAGCTCGATTATAATCTTTAGGCATATAGGGTGAGGGAGTATAAATTCCGTGCCAGAGACGGGTAACGCGCAGTTTGACAGAATAATTCACAAGGCAAACGTCGTTCAGTCCAACAGAAGGATTCGCGGGTAATACGTCGTTCAGTCCAACAGAATCATACAAAGGTTATACGTCGCACAGTTTAAGAGAATCGCTCACGCGTTATACGTCGCGCAATTCTACAGAATCTCTCGCGTTGTAAAGTTAGTTATAAATGTGAAATACGCGAATTAATAATGTGCAGTAAATAAGTGATTATAGTGATATTAGAAAATATAACAGTTTCAGTCGGGCGTGTATCAAGAGTCAATATGTGAAATTAATTAATTGTGACGATAATAAAAGTGTAAAAACAAATTCTTTTATAAGTGTTATCTTTCAGTAACAAATCCTTTCCGTTTACACACCCTGTTCAAGAGATATGCTCGACTGAGTAGTAATAATAGCTAGCCGGAGGACAAATAATCCAAAATTCAAACTATTAATACAATAACAGGCGCCCAGCAATAGATAACACGAAGTGACCGCGACAAATTGGCTCCCAACGTGGGGCAGATAAACATGAAGCATCTTCCAACTACCAACAAATATTCTACTTCACAGTCCGCGGCCGCCCTGAACGTCCGTCTGTCTCAAAGGGCCCATGCTCACACAACCGAAAAATGGCTCCAAATGTTATGTGATATGTTGTGACTAGGTACATCCGTGCTGCCTTTCGACCGTTTCCACCTGCTTGGCCATACACGAACACCATCTCGCCTTGTTCCTGAATGAACACTGGACCACTGTGCTTTTACGTTGCTTAAATCACACTGTAACACACAGAACACTGCAAATTATGAGAGAATGTCGTCAGTGCCATCTACCGTGGAAACTACGCATTTTCGGACACAAGGTGATATTTACTTTGTGCTATTTACTCCCTTTCCAGGCAGGAATCATTCCCTGAAGTTTGTTGGTGGACTGTAAACTCATCCTGTATAGTCACATCATTGGAAGAGGAACTTCAATACTAAGGTTGATATTTAATCAACTTTTAGTTTCTGAGGTGTGGTGTTCAGACATACACACACACACCTTTCTCTGTATTCAGGGGCCTCGAAACGTATTTCCGGTGAAATCGTCATATCAATTTTTATTGTTGGAATGCAATAGTTCTTAAACTATATTCATTCTAAGGTTGATCCGCGCCAAAACAAACCTACGTAACCGGTGCACCGTGGTACAACACAATAGCAATGCGCGCAGGAAAATAGTCCCATGCTAATAATCTAAATTTTAGAATGAATTTTCCTTAAATGGTATATATTCTATGCAGATACCTAAGAGTTTATTTAAGGCTGATTTATACCGTTAAACAGAACTACAAGCCCCAATATGCAATTTGTATGAGCCACCTGACATCTGGGCATGCGCAGAATATTGTTTACAGCCAGAAACCAGCAGTCTCTGTTTAATATCAGGGCAAACGGCGAACTTGCTCTTGCGTCTTCGTTGACTTAAGTAAATAAGCTGGGCAAACCATTGACTAGCGGTGAAAAAACAATAGTGTTGAATGTTTTAGTATAAACAGCGCTTATAAAGAAAAATCTGAAACGGTAAAACTGGTTACACCCGGGAAAAGAAGAAAACATGTTAAATGCGCGATGCAAGAATGTGATGATTTTGTGAAGAACGCAATTTGCGTAAAAGTGCACAATTTCTTCTCTAAAAATGAGTCACCAACAATTCATAAAGTGCCGCTTCCAGGGAGTGAATAAATGGAAGTCATCGCATACCTGTTACGTTCTTTTTCGCTCGTTTCTTTTAAATTAACTATAATTATACGTGCAAATGTTTTTTTTAGTTGTTGTAACTCAATGTTAGCTTCTTTAACCCCTAACAGAATATGCTAGTCACCATTTAGTTGTCGGAATAAGGACTCTGCTCTTTTTGCATTATGTGCCGCGTATACTCGCCACACTGTCGTGAAAGTGTGATTATTCCTGGCTCGAATGGCGGAAGGATACATTACATTATAACGGTGCACTGGTCACCTGAGATTTATTTTGGCGCGGATCAACCTAAGAGTGAATACAGTGTAGGTATTGAGACAGTACGTCTGCGTAGCTAAATATAGAATGATAACCACAGGGAAAATAAATATTAATAACAATAGGAATGGTACTATTAAATTAGACGGGGAAGCGAGTATTACTATAAAGGTGAACGGGTTGAAAAGATAGTACCAGCAGCAGGCAGGAAGCGGGGTTGGTCTTCCCCCTCTCAAGTGTAGCTAAGTGAGAGCAGTATACGCTTGGTTAGTGTACCGTTAGGTCGCCTGAAAATCAGTTGTGTAGAAAAGGGTCAGTCCTCTAATAGCCCCAGGTATCCAATAGGAAAGAAGGTAGAAATCATGTGATAGTGAAATGAGGAGATATGAAATTTGAAATAAAGATACAGGAGAGTTTAGAAAACACTTGTTCGTGCTATTTCCTTGGAGGTTGTTCTGAAAACAAATGTATCGACGGATAGGGGTGACTGTATCAAGCACAGAGTAAAGAAATGCGCGCGCGCGTGTGTGTGTGTGTAAGGCAAGGTAATATCAGGAGTCAGGTTTAAAAAAAAGTTACCGGAAATAAACGGACAGGAAAATGAACCCTAGATCCAAGATCCAAACGAGTCCCTGAGCTAGCATCGAACCCGGGACCATTTCTGAAATCCCGTGCCGCCAAATCAGCGCACAGCACCTCCCATGGAACCGCCGCAGTATGTAGTAGAGAATGCAATATATCATATTAAAGTCATATTGGATAGAAGGGTTACTTTTAAATAAAGAATTTAATGCATAACAAATATATGTGACTTTATCACGAATACAGAAAATCACGTCAGTATTCAAATAGGATTTTTTGCACTATTTAACAATGTTGACATACAGTTGATGTAATGGAATCGTGCAGATATAATGCGTTGGTAAATAAATACTAAAACCACCACTGCCACGCCCAATCTCCACCGCTTACCTGGTTCTAGTCTTCCTTTGGCTTCGCTCCTGAATTTCTGTTCATAGAGTAACGTCTTAATAAATACAACACACACTTATCCAGGGGCTGATGTGAACTACCGTTGCGAAGCATGCCTCCCAGTCACTCAGGCGAAATGCTTCCGTACTCCTTCCCTTTCGCCGCTCACCTAGACCTGAATTTTATTCATGGGTGTGTGTCCCGAATTTAAATCAATAAGCGAATGGCTCATCCAGGGCTGGTGTGAAACACACTTCGTACGGAAAATCTGCCAACATTAAATAAAGAAAAACACTATAGGAAACTAAAAATATCGGCACGCTTCCTTGCACCCGACTGTACTATTTCCACCATGAACTTGCAATTTTGTTATGTACGTTCATTTACGATCTAGCTTTCTTTTTGTACATGTTTGCGAATGGAGGACATGTCACGGGAATAAAAGACTTTCCTGTGCTGACCTTACCTTTCCTGTATGTGAATACGGCAGACAACAAAAGGGCACAAGGTGCTAATGAAATATACTCCGCACATGGCAAAACCGAATTAGCACCGTGACCAAGAAATTAGCAAAGGCCACGTGGGTCACGGTGATCTGCTGGACCCTTCATGTTTACCTCCC
Source organism: Deroplatys truncata (assembly GCA_030765065.1). Taxonomy (NCBI): domain Eukaryota; kingdom Metazoa; phylum Arthropoda; class Insecta; order Mantodea; family Mantidae; genus Deroplatys; species Deroplatys truncata. Next base: position 296,758,160 of record CM060975.1, on the reverse strand, counting down.
ATGCAAAACGAATTCATTACCCTTTTACTCTTACATTCTACATTTACTGTTTTCAGTCTTTTGTGAGCTTCTGTCTTTGAAACTAATTACTTTCTCTACTACGTATAGTAAGTAGGGGAAGTATTGCATTCCACCCAAAAATTCGATACCGAGAATTCACCGGAAATATTTGTTTTGAGACCCCCTGAATCCAAAAAAATCATTTTTGGAAACATGTCCGTGTGTGTGTGTATGTGTGTGTGTCTGTGAACAGCATAACTCAAAAACAAACAGTCGAACGACAGAAAGGTTTTCAAGAAAATCCCCCCACCCCAGGTTACCCTTTACATGGAACATTTTTCGAAAATTTTAATTTTCTCAAAAAAGGCTCTAACGATTTTGATTAAAATATCATATGTTTAATATTTTTATGGCAAATGAAATGTATATCTTGAATTCTCTGGGAATGTCTCCAAAAGTATTCTTCATTGTGAACGACTTTTGCATAACTGGTAAACCATAAGAGATAGACAAAATTTTACTACACAAAAAATGTAGATCGCGTTAAAATATACAATTTATGTCATATACATTTTTTTTGTTGAGTGAACCATTTTAGAGATATTCCTTGTTATTCCCTTAAATTTTCCAATACTTACTTTTTCTCAAATTCGTTATTCATTTTTTTTTGTCCTGGAAATATAACGAGAATGGAATACTCCACATAGCAACCAGCTCTTAAAATATTTGACTATCACTTAAAGCCTACCATATTCCCCTTGCACCTACAAGAAAATTAATAATAAGATTAACATCTCGATTAACATGAAGCATATGGAGAATAAGCGTTTCTAAAAATAAAGAGTAAAGAAAGTCATGTGAGTGTAACACATCAGAATTTTTACTCGATACATTACTACCGATCTCCTAAACCTCCCTTCACTATAATCCCTTACATGGACCAAGTACAAAATCTATGGCACAGCCACGTCACACAGAAAATGTTAAATAACTTCCAATTCTAGGGTAAACCACAGTTCTAAATTTGATGTAGCAAACATAACATTGCGTCATTTGTTTATTAACATTGTAATGCCTAATAAGGGCAAAACCGTACTAAAATACATACAAAACTTTGACACGATATCCGGCTAGAAATCAGCAAGAATAGAAATTAAGAGCCGTTGATTTTCAAAGTTTAAAGTAACTCAGTGGTACCTATCAGGATTGTCGTTTCGAGTTTCGGAGTGAAAGCATGGGTACAAATCTGATAGAGGAGCTTAGTATTTGCACCCCTCTCCTTGTTCTTTCTTGATTCAGAGTTGGGACTGGATAAAGATTCGAAGTTCGAGTCCCGGCCCTGGTAGTGGTCTTTACAAATTAACTTAAATTTCCATTCCTTATTTAGCACCTACACTTGTTTTCTCTTTATTTAAAAAATAACTAGAATATCCCATATTTCGGTTCATTACAAATTTTATAAGCCTACCTGAGTAGGGTTTTATTGCTGTGTGTCATGGGACGTTTTGAAAATGTTTTTCTGGACCTTTTGTGTGTGTGTGTGTGTGTGTGTGTGTGTGTGTGTGTGTGTGTGTGTGTGGTTTGTGTGTATACAGGTTTATTCAAAAAGAAGGAACATACTTTACATATTTATTTCTAATGAACACCTATTAGTTCCATTCAGTGCCTACAGCGACGCTGTGTTTGTTTACGAGAAAATGACGACGCCACAGGAAAAGTCTTTTGTGTGCTGCAGTGTGCAAAGAGTGGATCCACTGGTACATTGCAGCGTGCATTTCATTGCAAGTTCAACAACGAGCCGCCTCGTCATAAAAAATTTACAATTGATACAACAAATTCGTAGAAAATGGTTGCGTATGCAAACGGAAACGCACTGGTCGTCCTCACATAGTAAATGGTGCTCATTTTGAACACATAAAATAAAATTGTGAACTTTTCTGTATTCAGTGATCTATCGCATGTGTCGCCATCTAATGTCGTTCATTGAAATCCCGTGGCGCTACATACCATAAAGGACCTTGACCTGCCAACCCGACTGCCGACCTTACGCCTACGTAACACGGCAAACATGATCCAAGTAATTAGGAGAGGTGATGTGGTCACATCACGCATCCTCCAGTCAGAATTTTGCTGCCTATCGCAGCTCCTCACTTTCCTCACTATGCTGAATGAGCACCGGTCCCATACCCGGGACTTAAAATCCGCACCTCCATGGGTGGGAAGTAGAACTCCACGCTCCGACCCACAGCGCCACGGTGCAGGATATAAAAGAATGTGCATACAACGGAGGGGGACACATCGCGCACTTTGAAGTATGAGAGATCTATTATGGTTGCTAGCCCACAGGAAGCTACAGACCGCGGGAAAACAGGCCACAGAGAGACACAGAAGTCCTTAACAGTTCCTGGCTCGAAGACCCGTCCCAATACCGTAACTGCCATGAGAGGCCGATGAATGACGTGTTAGCCAAGCAGCCTTTGAATGTCCACGGGTAACACTTTTCCCTTCGAGGAAGCTTCCAACTGTCTGGCACCGCCCTACGCCACGAATCCTAGAAGCTCACCTGAAACATGAGAAGGAAACGGAAATGATGGAAAGAAAAGCGTGGTAGATGAGATACCACCCTGCATTCGCTTACCGACCAGGGAGAACCACGAAAAACCTTACGTCAGAGTGAGTGGTCAACGGGAATCAAACCCGGGACCTCCAGAATGTCAGCCTCAACGTTACCGCGCAGCCATACTGAAAAAATCTGATGTGTTACACTCACATGACTTTCTCTACTCTTGTACAAACTATTTTTACAGACGCTTATTCTCCATATGCTTAATGTTAATCCAGATATCGAGATGTTAATCGAATTGCTAATTTTGTTGTAGATTCAAGGGGAATTGCTAGGCTTTAAGAGATAGTAAATATTTTAAGAGCTGGTTGCTGTGTGGAGTATTCCATTCTCTTTGCATTACCAGGACACAAAAAACGAATAACGAATTCCATTTTGAGAAAAAGTATAAGTATTGGAAAATTTACGGGAATCGCAATATCTCGAAAATGGTTCACTCAACAACAAAAAATGTGTATGGCATAAATTGTGTATTTTAACGCGATCTACATTTTTTGTGTAGTAAAATTTTGCCTATATCTTATGGTTTACCAGTTATGCAAAAGTCGTTCACAATGAAGAATACTTTTGGAGACATTCCCAGGCAATTCAGGATATACATTTTATTTGCCATGCAAAAATATCTTAAACATATGATACTTTAATCAAAATCGTTAAAGCTATTTTTGAGAAAATTAAAATTTTCGAAAAATGTTCCATGTAAAGGGTAATTTGGGGTGGGGGGATTTTCTTAAAAACCTTCCTGTCGCATCTCTGGAAAATACTGAACCTAAATAACAAGTTTGGTGTTTATCCAACTATTCGTTTCTGAGTTATGCTGTTCACAGACACACACACGGACATGTTTCCAAAAATGCTTTTTTTGGATTCAGGGGGTCTCAAAACATATATTTCCGGTGAAATCTCGGTATCGAATTTTTGGTTGGAATACAATACTTCCCCTACTTAACTATACGTAGTAGAGAAAGTAAAAAACTACCAGAGGATATAAACTGTAATGCCGTTTGTTTCTTCTGCATATTAAAAATGAGAATTTTCTCTCCATTAGTTTACAATGGAGACGTCATTTTCTGGACTCACTGTAGATATAACTACAGCGCAGGCCGTTTCTTGAAGGACGGTGAAATATTGGATGGCTTTTTCGTGTTCTCATAAAAAGCCAGAAATCCACTTCCACAGCAAATGCAGTGGGGGGCATATAAAAGCGTGACCTACTCCCGGTTTAATCATTTTGGGAGAAAAGAGGCCAACTGCTCAAGTCATACTGTGCGTGGGGACTGGGGACAGTATAAAGATGTCTCTTCGTGTCCATCGCCTGTTTTTGTAGGCCACGGCTCGAAAACATCGACTTGTCACTTGTTTGTACCACGTGATTCGGCTGATGCAATAGCTGCCTGATATTACTTCCACACTTTGGTTTACGATCGGGTCAGGCCATATTCCTCAGTTGTTTGTGACGTCTGTAAGGCTATTTATACCACTTTATAGGAAAACATCCTCCCTTGTTAGGTGCAGGTCTTGGGTTCGTATGTGAGTTGCTGCAACAAGTGTGAATTCGTTACTCACATCTCCTGGATCTTGACTACGCCTTTATTACCCATATAACAAGCAAGTATATAAAACTCTAATGCTACATTCACATAACTTTCTCTACTACGTACATAATACGTAGAGGAGGTGTTGCATTGCACCCAAAAGTTCGATACCGTTATTTTACGGGAAATACATGTTTTGAGAACCCCTGAATCCCTCCCAAAAGTAGTTTTAGAAAAACATCCACGCGCGTGTCTGTGAACGAAACGTCGGATAAACACCAAACTTGGTATTTAGGTTCAGTATCTTCCAGAGATGCGACACGAAGGTTTTCAAGAAAATTTCTCCGCCCCAAACTATCCTTTAGATGGAACATTTTTGGAAATTTTTTTCATTTTCTAGGAAATTGTTCTAACGATTTTGATTATACCATATATTAAAGGTACTTAAATGGCAAATAAAATGTATATCTTGAAACTTCTGGAAATGGCCTGCAAGGACCCTATTAAGAAGCAATGTTATATAATCTTGTATAACTGGTAAACGTTAAGCGATAGACAAAAAAGTACTACACAAAAAATGTATACTAGATTAGATTAGATTGTATTCTGTGAGTTCACTAGCAGCCATAAAGGCTTGTGAACATAGAACATGTCAAGGAAATGTACAAAAACATAAATATTACACAAAATATAGAACATTTCAAATAAAATAGACGCATAATATATGCGTGTCAAAGAAATGTACGATAAAGTTACATATATACATAAATATTACATAGTATACAGAACATTTAAAATAAAATAAAGGCATATTATATACAAAATGAAACAAATCAAGTGTAATTTTTTACAGAGTCGAATACCTCCTTGCCGTTATAAGGTTAACATACGTATAGGCAACAACAGTTATTTTAACATTCACTAGGCTTGTACCTTTGTTCGTCTCATCATTTAGTTCTATTTGTTTTGTAATGCATAACATTTACTGTCAGTTCTTAATATACATACATTTAACTAGCGTCATTAATAAAGATATCTAAATCTCTTTAAAACACACAATTTATTTCAAATAATTTTCTTTTTGTGGCATACTTGGTCATTTTTTTAAATCCCACTATTTTCAGTTGTTTCTCGCGATGTCATGGAAACACTATGGAATTTTAAGGCCGGGTACAGCGTCCAGTTCTTAAATATTTGACTATCGCTGTTCTCTTTGTATTTGTAACCAAATGTGTAATGTAATTTTTACTTTCTCTAGTACTTAGTAAGTAAGGGAAGTATTGTATTCCACCCAAAAATTCGATACCGAGATTTCACAGGAAATACATGTTTTGAGACCTCCTGAATCCAAAAAAAAGCATTTTTGGAAACGTGTCCGTGTGTGTGTGCCTGTGAACAGCATAACTCATAAACGAATAGTCGGATAAACACCAAACTTGGTATTTAAGTTCAGTATCTTCCAGAGATGCGACACGAAGGTTTTAAACAAAATACCCCACACCAGATTACTCTTTACATGGATCATTTTTCGAAAATTTTAATTTTCTTAAAAATGGCTCTAACGATATTGAATAAAATACCATAAGTTTAAGACATTTTATGGCAAATGTATTGTATATTTCGAATTTTCTGGGAATGTCTCCAAAAGTATTCTTCATTGTGAACGACTTTTGCATAACTGGTAAACCGTAAGAGATAGACAAAATTTTACTACACAAAAAATGTAGATCGCGTTAAAATACACAATTTATGTCATATACATTTTTTTTTTGTTGAGTGAACGAACCATTTTCGAGATATTGCTTGTTATTCCCTTAAATTTTTCAATACTTATTTTCTCAAATGGGAATTCGTTATTCATTTTTTTGTCTTGGATATGCAAAGAGTATTAATCTGTGGGAAAGGGAATGGTGCTGGACCTAGCAGCCAGCTATTAAGAGATATGTATGTGTTAAAAGGCTACTGTATTTCCAAATTGCCCTTGTAAATATATTATCCCCTTACATCTACAAGAAAATTAGCAATAAGATAGAGTCTGCAAATGTTTATCTCTAACATGAAGTAGATGGAAAATAAGCGTTTGTAAAAATAGTTTGTGCAAGAGTAGAGAAAGTCATGTGAGTGTAACACATCAATTGTTTTAACTGGTGTATACAAAGAGTATTAATCTGTGACAAAGGGAATGGTGCTGCACCTAGCAACCAGCTATTAAGAGATATGTATGTGCTTAAAGGCTACTGTATTTCTATATTGCCCTTGTAAATATATATTCCCCTTACATCTACAAGAAAATTAGCAATAAGATAGAGTCTGCAAATGTTTATCTCGATTAACATGAAGTAGATGGAGAATAAGCGTTTGTATAAATAGTTTGTACAAGAGCAGAGAAAGTCATGTGAGTGTAACACATCAGATTTTTTTGCGATGGTTTACCTGGATTAAAATTAAGTAGATAGAAAAATAAACCTTCGTAAAAACAATTTGTATACCTATTAATAAACAACAGAGGGTAGAGAAATTTATGTGAATGTAACACATCAGATTTTCTTAGTCTTCTATTTCAGATGAACGTTTGCGTAAATAGTTCCAATTTCACGTGTTTTAAAGTACAAAGCGAATAGCGACAATCAAATGTTTAATGATTGATAATGTTCAGTATAAATGTTTATACAAACTTACAAAATATTCCTTCCGAATGAAGAGGACTTCACAGGGTATTTATTAACAGGGATTTTATGATATACCTACATTTTCTCTATCTTAAACTTCGTCTTCTTTAACTGACTTGGGTCAGTAGTCTGTCGAGGAGCAAGAAAACTCTGGATCATAGCATATCCAGGATGGTGATAACCCAATGTCTGGTATGGCGGTGAACAAGGACATGAAATATGGTGATTAACGGAATGATAGGAAAATTAACAGATCAAATTATCCAACCCAGCATTCGCCTAGCGACCGGGGAAAACCGCGAAAAAGACTTCGATGACGTTGGTCGGCCTTGGGTGTTTGAATCCAGGACCCCCTGAATGCATGTCGCACGTGTTACCATGACGCCACCTCGCGTGGTATCTTAAATATATCACATTTTAATCAAAGTTGCTGAGCCATTTTTGAGAAAATCAATAATAACGAAAGCTTTCCCATGTGAGGGTAGTCTTGAAAATCTTTGGAACATACAGATCTTAAATATCACCTTTGGTATTTATCGGACTCTTTGTTTCACAGGACAAACAGACAAAACACACATGGTTCTCTTTCAAAATATGCATTTTGGGTTCAAATGCCTCTCAAAACATGAATTTCTAGTGAAATCTCGGTATCAAATTTTTGGGTGAACTACCATACTTACTCTAATTACTGTAAGTACGTAGTAGAGAAAGTAAAAATGCCCTTTTTTGGTTCAGTGGACCTCAAAACATACATTTCCGTGAAATATTGACAAAAACGTTAACTCCTTGATGGCATTAACAGCAATAATTATAATTAAATTAATTGCAGGTAATTAATACACCTGAATCAGTAAGCAGTGCCAGGTAAAAATTATACCCCGCAGTCATTTGTTACCGATTTGTATTCATAATGCTGGCCTTGCTATAAACGTGCTACTTTGCACGTATAATGATGCGGTTGTTTACGATGGCTGTATCACACTGTGACGGATCCAGCATTATCTAAAACGAGATGCTAACATTTTTAACCTACCTTACTACTTATAGCAAATAGGGAAAGTACCTATTCCATACAATTCGATACCGGAATTTCAGCTTACCCGAATAAATAAAATGAAATAAAAAATCTGAGTTGTTACACTCACATGACTTTCTCTACTGTTGTACAAACTATTTTTACAAACGCTTATTCTCCATATGCTTCATGTTAATCGAGATGTCAATCTTATTGCTAATTTTCTTGTAGATGCAAGGGGAATTGGTAGGCTTTAAGCGATAGTCAAATATTTTAAGATCTGGTTGCTATCTAGAGTATTCCATTCTCTTTGCATTACCAGGACAAAAAAATCTGATGTGTTACATTCACATGACTTTCTCTACTCTTGTACAATCTATTTTTACAAACGCCTATTCTCCATATGCTTCATGTTAATCGAGATATCCAGATGTCAATCTTATTGGTAATTTTCTTGTAGATGCAAGGGGAATATGGTAGCTTTTAAGCGATAGTCAAATATTTTAACGCTGGTTGCTATGTGGCGCATTCCATTCTATTTGCATGTCCAGGACATAAAAAAATGAATAACGAATTTGAGAAAAAGTATAAGTATTGGAAAATTTAAGGAAATAACAAGCAATATCTCGAAAACGGTTCACTCAACAAAAGAAATGTATATGACATAAGTTGTGTATTTTAACGCGATCTACATTTTTTGTGTAGTAAAATTTTGTCTATCTCTTATGGTTTACCAGTTATGCAAAAGTCGTTCACAATGAAGAATACTTTTGGAGACATTCCCAGAAAATTCGAAATATACATTTCATTTCTCATGACATTATCTTAAACATATGATATTTTAATCAAAATCGTTAGAGCCATTTTTGAGAAAATTAAAATTTTCGAAAAATCTTCCATGTAAAGGGTAGTCGGGGTTGGGGGGATTTTCTTGAAAACCTTCGTGTCGCATCTCTGGAAGATACTGAACCTAAATACCAAGTTTGGTGTTTATCCGACTATTCGTTTTTGAGTTATGCTGTTCACAGACACACACACACAGACACACACACACACACAGACCACACACGGACATGTTTCCAAAAATGCTTTTTACTTTCTCTACTACGTATAGTAAGTAGGGGAAGTATTGCATTCCACCCAAAAATTCGATACCGAGATTTCACCGGAAATACATGTTTTGAGAATCACTGAATCCAAAAAAAGCATTTTTGGAAACATGTCCGTGTGTGTGTCTGTCTGTGTGTCTGTGTGTCTGTGTGTCTGTCTGTCTGTGTGTCTGTGTGTCTGTGAACAGCATAACTCAAAAACGAACAGTCGGATAAACACCAAACTTGGTATTTAGGTTCAGTATCTTCCAGAGATGCGACACGAAGGTTTTCAAGAAAATCCCCCCACCCCAGACTACCCTTTACATGGAACATTTTTCGAAAATTTTAATTTTCTCAAAAACGGCTCTAACGATTTTGATTAAAATATCATATGTTTAAGATATTGTCATGACAAATAAAATGTATATCTCGAATTTTCTGGGAATATCTCCAAAAATATTCTTCATTGTGAACGACTTTTGCATAACTGGTAAACCATGAGAGATAGACAAAATTTTACTACACAAAAAATGTAGATCGCGTTAAAATACACAACTTATGTCATATACATTTCTTTTGTTGAGTGAACCGTTTTCGAGATATTGCTTGTTATTTCCTTAAATTTTCCAATACTTATACTTTTTCTCAAATTCGTTATTCATTTTTTTATGTCCTGGACATGCAAATAGAATGGAATGCGCCACATAGCAACCAGCGTTAAAATATTTGACTATCGCTTAAAAGCTACCATAATTCCCTTGCATCTACAAGAAAATTACCAATAAGATTGACATCTCGATATCTCGATTAACATGAAGCATATGGAGAATAGGCGTTTGTAAAATTAGATTGTACAAGAGTACAGAAAGTCATGTGAGTGTAACACATCAGATTTTTTTGGATTCGTGAGGTCTCAAAACATGTATTTCCGGTGAAATCTCGGTATCGAATTTTTGGGTGGAATGCAATACTTCCCCTACTTACTATAAGTAGTAGAGAAAGTAAAAATGAATAACGAATTCCCATTTGAGAAAAAGTATAAGTATTGGAAAATTTAAGGGAATAACAAGCAATATCTCGTAAAAGGTTCACTCAACAACAAAAAATGTGTATGACAAATTGTGTATTTTAACGCGATCTACATTTTTTGTGTAGCAAAATTTTGTTCTCTTATGGTTTACCAGTTATGCAACCGTCGGAAATTTAAATGAAGTTGAGTTTTATTTATGGACGCTCTTTAACTACTATGGTTCTTAGCGTCCCATTCTATATTGGGCGTGAAAGATCGGTAATTTTGCTCAGAGTCCTCTTTATCAGGCTTGAGGTTCTTTTACGTGCCGTAAATACTTTCTCTACTACGTATAGTAAGTAGGGGAAGTATTGCATTCCACCCAAAAAATCGATACCGAGATTTCACAGGAAATATATGTTTTGAGGTGCAGTGAATGCATATAAAACATTTTTGGAAACATGTCCGTGTGTGTGTCTGTGAACAGCATAACTCAGAAACGAACAGTCGGATAAACACCAAACTTGGTATTTAGGTTCAGTATCTTCCAGAGATGCGACACAAAGATTTTCAAGAAAATCCACCCGCCCCAGATTACCCTTTACATGGAACATTTTTCGAAAATTTTAATTTTCTCAAAAATGGCTCTACAGATTTCGATTAAATATCAAAATGTATATCTTGAATTTTCTGAGAATGTCTCCAAAAGTATTCTTCATTGTGAACGACGTTTGCATCAAGGTCGCGGGTTCAAACCCGGTGGAGGGCGATGGATTTTTTCGGGCGTAAAAATCCTTAGCACGGCTTCCTTCGGAAGGGAAGTAAAGCCGGTGGTCCCGTGTATCTTAAATATCTTAAATGTATGTTATTTTAAACAAAATCGTTGCAGCTATTTTTAGAAAATTCAAAATTTCGAAAAATATTTCATATAAAGGTTAGTTTAAGGTGGGGGGATTTTCTTGAAAAATCTGCGTGTCGCATCTTTGGAAGGTACTGAACGTAAATACCAAGCTTGGTGTTTATTCGCGTTTTGGTTTTTGAGTTATGTTGTTCATACATGTGAACAATACGTTTGTTAAGAACGTTTAAAATTCATTCAGTTCGTCGCCTTGTGTCTTGTATAACGGCTCTTGTTGACTGAACACCAAATTTCCTGGTTGCATATTTCCCTAATAGTTTTTATTATTCTCTGTGTTCTATTGTTCGAAAACCGGTTAGTTTTGAATAACCCCATTTTGCATAATCGTGTAGTAGATGTTTTATTCAAGGTAAAGGCATGCCATCACCTTAAAGCGCAAACTTTATTGCTAGGTTGGCCATCTGTAAGTCTCCACCTTCCACGTGTAAGGTTTAGGGTTGGTAACTTTGTGCTCGACACGTGTGTTTCTCTCACTACACGCCCACTTGTTGACTGCCAACTGCGGGGGTAGTAGATGACTAGTCGTTGGAACCACACAAAGGAAGATTGTTAAAAAAGCATGAAAGCCTAACTACCTTAAAACCGATCTTACACTGTTGAATTATTGGGTGTGTTGTATTACTTTGAGAAATGGTTTGTCAGGTTATTTGCACCAGCTATGGAAAGCCAATTTGAGAAAGGTTATTGTTTCACGTATGGAAAAGCCGATTTGAGAAGGTTAGTAGTTGTATTGTAGTTCAATCGTTGGGGAGCCGAACTTGTAGTAGTTGCAACCGCACGTATAGTATCCGCTTTCCGGTAGCTTTCGCCCCAAACGTACCTTCAGGTGTCCTTTGACCCAAGTTTAAAAAATATTAACTTTGTAATTTAACTGTTTCTTTAAATATTATATTTATGTTTGCCTCGGCTGCGTCAGTATTTGTTAGAGACATGGAAGTCTTAGCAGAGCGTGATGCGACAAGAATATAGGCTTACACAGATTTTTAAGTTTTAATTCACTCCTTTTTATTAATCCTTGACACAAATTAAATAGCACTTCTCTGATATAGAGAGCTGAGAGATTCTTTTATTTAATACTTGCACTTTTTAACACGTATACTATTTTCGTCTCACACGAATACGTAATTAATTTCTCGAGGACACATCTCGCGTCTGGTTATGAGCACTGTTTGGAGGCAACTGAACTGATTTCAGGCGCCTAAACTTTGTAAATTTATGTATTTTAAGTCTCTGATTGACTAATCCTACTCCAATAGAATACCTTCATTTAAACTAAAGCTTTTTCTGGTTGTTGATTGGCTATTTTATAAACTGTCACTAACATTACATTATTGCTTCCAAGAATCACAAGTAGTATTGTTAAACCCTCAAACTCATTTTTGCCTCAAGGTTACCTCATTGTTAGCAACTTAAACTTATTATTCTAACAGCTCCTACATTATTAAATTACGTAATACATTCTCATAACATTATTGAACATGTGTATAAAAATAAAGCATATGCAATGACGTTATATGCATTTTACAAATTATTACATACACATAATGCTTCAAGGCGGGCTGTTATTGAATTTACATATTATATAATTTGACTGAAATCATTTAAGTGTTAAAAATACTGTTTCAACTTTAAGGATAGTGTTAAGAGTGTGTATTATGGCCGCGCTCGTAACGTTAACATGCAGCATTTCTTTTGTTTCCGGGCCCACTAATGCTTTTTATTACTTTCTCTACTACGTATAGTAAGTAGGGGAAGTATTACATTCCACCCAAAGATTCGATACCAACATTTTACCGGAAATACATGTTTTGAAACCTCCGAATCCCCCCCCCAAAAAAAACCCACTTCTAGAAAAGGGCTCGTGTGCGTGTCTGTGAACACCTAACTCAAAAACGAAAAGTCGGATAAATATCAAACTTGACATTTAGTTTCAGCATCTTTCAAAGATGCGATGCGAAGATTTTCAAGAAAATCTCCCCCACCCCAGATTACCGTTTACATGAAACATTTTTCGAAAATTTTCTCAGAAATGGCTCTAACGATTTTGATTAAAATATCATATGTTTAAGATATTTTCATGACAAATGAAATGTATATCTCGAATTTTCTGGGAATGTCTCCAAAAGTGTTCTTCATTGTGAATGACTTTTGCATAACTGGTGAACCATAAGAGATAGACAAAATTTTACTACACAAAAAATGTAGATCGCGTTAAAATACACAATTTATGTCATATACATTTTTTTTATTGAGTGGACCATTTTCGAGATATTGCTTGTTGTTCCCTTAAATATTCCAATACTTTTTCTCAAATGGGAATTCGTTATTCATTTTTGTTATGTCCTGGACATACAAAGAGAATGGAATGCGCCACATAGCAACCAGCTCTTAAAATATTTGACTATCGCTTAAAGCCTACGAATTCCCCTTCCATCTACAAGAAAATGAGGAATAAGATGCTAGTGTTTATCTCGATTAACATGAAGTAGATGGAGAATAAGCGTTTGAAAAAATAGTTTGTACAACACATCAGACTTTTTTTATGCATATAAACTCTCATGTCAAAAGCAAAAGCTTCTCGTACTCATTCCGTAATTTATTGCCCGACTTTCAGGTTATAGGAAAGGATCAGAATTCTCATTTTATAAGCTGTAGGGAAGATCGCAACTTTAAGGCGCAAAACTGTCACGTTTTTATGATCCATGAGAGCTATTAACTGATAAGTGAGGTTAATGTCAGGTCAGGTCACAAAACAAGGAAATGCGACAGCGGGAGTGATGCACTGCAGAGATATTATCAGCATTTCTTTCAGGCCCATATACAGTTTAAATAATTAATGGCCGTCCTGCAACATATTATGACGATTAGTGTAACCTTCAAAATGGAGTTCTATATGTCTGCCGAGCGACATCGCTCCGTGGTAACGTATAAGGCTACTCTAGTCTTCGGTTTCTTCGTGATTCTTCCCAGGTCGGTAGGCGAATCCTGGGGCTGTTCCTCTTCTACCACTAATTTCTGTCCATTTCTTTTCATCTATTCAGGAGACCAGGACCGGCGATTGGTCCGTTGCGGTTGGACGAGTTGATGGCGCAGGCATGCTTGTGCTGGCGTCAGGATTGGTGTAATTCTGGAATAGATGTGCGCATCGCCATCCATATCTGGTCGCCCTTCGAGTCTCCCTTCAATCCCTGTTCGGATTGGGTTAGACTCGGCGGGGCAGTTGTTCCCGAGAACCGTGGGAGATTGGGTACATGAGACACCTCAATGTCCTGGACATACAAAGAGAATGGAATGCGCCACATAGCAACTGAAGGTGACGTATACTTTACAAATATTTTCGGTGAACTGACGGACTGAAGGCGACTGTAGCATACAAATATTTTCGACGAACTGACGGACTTTACCTCTAACCTAGCCCTTTTTATACTCCTACACCCCGATATGCCTAAAGATTATAACTGAGCTGCTATTGGCTAATAAAACGCAGCAACATTAGCGTGTATTTTTATATCCAATGAAAATTATGAATACATATGCTCTAGGTATAATGTTCCAGCAAATTCAAAAGGAAAACGCGCCAACATTACGTAACTTCCTCGTCTCTAATAATGATAAACAGCTCACCCCCTCGCTGCATTATTGCGCGCTATTATTGTCAGTTTCAGTAAGGCAGTATAAACTTACTTCTCAACAATAATTACAATCAACAAATATCTCAAATCAATGCCACATAAAAATGCATATTCACACTGTAATCATTCTTTACATTTAAATAATTTGTGATACAAATTACTGCATCATATGCCCCACTAGAAACATAATTATAAATATTTACAACTTGTTTGGAAAATTTATAATTGGGTTTTTAGTCTCCTAAATCTTGGAACACACGCTATCACTTTCACTTAACACTTCACACGTATTTAACACACGACATATGTTTTGTCTTTATCTTGCCACTATTTACTGGCTCTGGTTTAATGTGTTTAGACTTTAATTTGACATCACAATTTTTTATAGGAAATACTGTACCCTGAATTATTTAGTTACTGTTACAAAATTGTTTACTTTCTTATATTGTTGACAAAAATTTATGCATTCAAGATTTTTTTTAATTATTAAACATATTTACTAAAAATATTCACCCTCTACACAAATATATTTACATCTCTTAAATCTAGTCACTGTTTCCCATTTTCGGTTTGCTACATAAGTATTTGTTTTAATTATTTTTACTCCATTTTTGTTGTTTTGTACTTTATATTCACACTACTCTTGGAATTATATCTATGTACTTTTACTTTAATATAACATTAAGTTTCATTTCAAATGCTGTTACAGTTACTAAGAAAATGTTATTTCGCTTTTAAACATTTAGTTATGTCCAAAATTTATTTCTCCTTTCTTATGACATACATACATAATTAACCCTCTTACGTTCCAATACATTTATCTGCAAGTCATCTTTAACTATCCAGCATTTACTTTACATCTCATTGCTATTTACCCTCCTGGATCAAATTGTCTGTGGCTAAACATTACTCGTAGCCGTATCCTAATCTTCAAAAATTTGTTAATGGATAACCTCTTAAAGGATTCATATGATATTTCGTCCCCTGATAACATTTGAAAACAATCTAAAGTTTCCTGAACAACACATCTTTTAACAACTGTAATTCTCAATTCTTTTGCTATCGTTTTAATCTGAGAGTACTCTGACAAATCTGTCATAAGCTGTACTGGATTGGAGTTTTCATTTTGAACATCTTGGTACTTGTTAATTTCAGAATTAGCTTTTGATTATTTATAGGCAAAACTTTAACTTCTTCGTACAATTTATTTCTTTGAATTTCTGATAATTTCTGAATTTCTGATATCTCCCCTCTGAAATTAACTTGCGCCTGATTCACATCTACATTCATAACCTCTTTCATCTCTCTTATCTCACTTGTAATACTACTCACTTGATTTCCTAACTCTGTACATTCTACATTAACATGTTCACTTTTAGTATTAGCCTCACTTTTCGATAGATATTTCCCTGCTCATGTCTAACATTTTCTTTGAAACTTCTCCTATCTCACTTGCTATTACTTCCTGATTTTCATCTCTCATTTTTGGCATACTACTATCTAGCTTCATAACTTTCTTTTCAATTTCTTCACTGCTTTGATCTACTTTTTGCTCTAATATCTCATTACTCCTACCAATACTTTCCCTCCATTTCCTATGATCTTTTTTTATAGCTTCTCTCAATTCCCTATTATTCTTTTCCATATTTTGAGTTAGTTTTTGTTCTAAACTCCTATCAATATCTTCCTTTAATTGATCTAATTTTTGCTCTAATTTCTCAATATTCTTATTTACTGTTTTGCCAAAATTTCTCAACATTTCCATCATCATACTAGCATCAAAATTAACATTTCCTGCTTTCTATTCTCACTTTCTGCACTAACATTTCCTCCCTCAAATACTACATTGTTTGAGCTATTTTCTGTAACCTGTATTGAATTACAGCTAACTGTTACACTATCCCCTTCCATCATTGTTTCTTCTGTACTATTAGTGGACATAATTTTCTTTATCCTACCGCTCCTAAGGTACATTTCAATTTCTTACACTTTTTTTTAGAATTAACATAACACTTTTCTAACCTTTCTGATGCTATCTGCTGATGTTGCTTTGATGTCCAGCTTTCAGCCCCTCTCTCCTAGATTATATGTTGTTTCTGCGTCGTATTATGATGAATCTACATCGTCTTGGTGTCCTGTAGTTGAATTCCCCTGTTGCCTTTTAATCTCGGAATTATGATGTCCACTCATCCGCGTCGTCTGTCGTCCCTGTAGTTGTTTCTGGAATCTGCGTCTTGTAGCTCAGTTCACTGCTCCATTCGTTCCACGTCCTGGTTCCTTCGCCCCTTCCTGGTTATTCTGCTCCTTTCCTGGTCATTCTGCCCCACGTTCTGGGTGCCAATTTGAAGGTGACGTATACTTTACAAATATTTTCGGTGAACTGACGGACTGAAGGCGACGTGTAGCATACAAATATTTTCGACGAACTGACGGACTGACGGACTTTACCTCTAACCTAGCCCTTTTTATACTCCTACAATCCGATATGCCTAAAGATTATAACTGAGCTGCTATTGGCTAATAAAACGCAGCAACATTAGCGTCTATTTTTATATCCAATGAAAATTATGAATACATATGCTCTAGGTATAATGTTCCAGCAAATTCTAAAGGAAAACGCGCCAACATTACGTAACTTCCTCGTCTCTAATAATGATAAACAGCTCACCCCCTCGCTGCATTATTGCGCGCTATTATTGTCAGTTTCAGTAAGGCAGTATAAACTTACTTCTCAACAATAATTACAATCAACAAATATCTCAAATCAATGCCACATAAAAATGCATATTCACACTGTAATCATTCTTTACATTTAAATAATTTGTGATACAAATTACTGCATCACAACCAGCTCTTAAAACATTTGACTATCGCGTAAATACTACCATATTCCTTTTGCATCTACAAGAAATTTAGCAATAAGATTAACATGAAGCATGTGGAGAATGAGCATTTGTAAAAATAGTTTGTACAAGAGTAGAGAAAGTCATGTGAGTGTGACACATCAGATTTTTTAATAAACCGATAATTGCTTTAACCTGTAGTGTATTCGTCTTATACATACAATGAAATGTGAAAGTTTATCCGCATTACTTAGTGGATAGAAGACTAAACTTTTGTATGAATAGTTTATGGAAGAGCGAGCAGAAAAAGTATTGTGACACATCAAACTTTTCTTTTATGTCCACCAATCTCCTTCCTTAGAGAACAACCGCCTGAACTTTATTGGACTTACTTATGTTCACTTTCCCTTAATCGTATGACGTACTCTGCTCACCCCCTTGTACCACTGCTCTCACGCTGTGTGTCTGTCTCTCGTTTCTGCTGGCAACGCCCTTAAAGGGACACTGGGAGTGAATTTTCAAATTTCCATATTATTGCATGGATATTTCTTGAAAATTTTACTGTGTGTCTATTGCGGTTAGATTAATGTGAACACCAAATTTCATTCAAGTTGGATTAATACTTTGGGAGTTATTAATTATTTCATAAATTTTGTTATGTAAATGTATCGCATAATCAAAATTAACCACGCGCATCAAAAGTTCAGAAAGTTGGTTGAAAATTTTGAAATTGAAGCTTTGAAGAAAGAAATCTGATGTGTTACACTCACATGACTTTCTCAAACTATTTTTACAAACGCTTATTCTCCATCTATTTCATATTAATCGAGATATCGAGTTGTAGTCACATTTGAACACTCACATTTTCAATATTACATATGGTACATAAACATATGGTCCAGTGGAGTTTTAAGGGAGCGCACGGTGATTTAAACATGTCGCTGGGCTTTTAGAAATGGCAGATAGTGAAAAATGTTTGGCCAAAATGATTCACAAGTGTCTATAGATTATTTATATGATATAATTCCAAAATCGAAAATTTTGTCACTTAAAAATTCACTCCCAATGTCCCTTAACCCTAAGGACTGAAGCTCGTCCTAAAGCCATCGGACTTGCTCCGATTACCTGCTGTATTGTAGGCAACGTGCAACTAATTCTATTGCTATTTTTGGAACTTGATTAGCCCAAGGACAAATGCAACACCTTGAATGTATCATGTTTTACGTTCCTAAATGACCGTGATGAGCAAATTCAGATATTTTAATGTGAAACAATGTTTGGTTTTGTATTTACCGTAATCCGTTAACACCCACCGTGTCCCTCGGCAGTTTATAATAAAGGAGAGGTGCTCAAGAGTTTTCTCACCTTGCACCTGACGAAGACAAGTGTTTGAAAAATACCTAGTGACCATATTATGGATGTTTACTACTGGCAAGTTGCCGGAGTCCTTGAGGCCGATACGCCACTATGCACTGACAAACAACAGCAACACGCCACCTTGGAATTTGCACTACTACTTGCAGTGGCGTTTCTTGGTGTCATTTTTCCTAAGATGTATGCTATAATTACATACAGCCTTATGCCCATATACATACACGACGGAAGGGAACTTATTCCTTCTATGACGTGCTTCATAGTAATATTACAAACAAAACAATCTAATAGCATTTTGTTCTCTGACCAGCGGTTTTCGGGGGGAAGAAAAAGTTGTGTTTTTCCAAATTAAGATGGTTTATTCCACGAGAACGTATGAACATAATAGTTTTGTATGATAGGTAGAGTAATCTACACTATGTGATCAAAAGTATCCGGACACGCCCACAGAAATACGTTTTTCATATTAGGTGTATTGTGCTGCCACCTACTGCCTAGTACTCATTATCCGCGACCTCAGTAGTTATTAGACATCGTGAAACAGCAGAATGGGACGCTCCGTGGAACTCACGGACTTCAAACGTGGTCAGGTGATTGGGTGTCACTTGTGTCAGAAGTCTGTACGCGAGATTTCCACACTCCTAAACATCCCTAGGTCCACTGTTTCTGATGTGATAGTGAAGTGGAAACGTGAAGGGACATGTACAGCACAAAAGCGTACAGGCCGACCTCGTCTGTTGACTGACAGAGACCGCTGACATTTGAAGAGGGTCGTAAAGAGTAATAGGCAGACATCTATTCAGACCATCACACAGGAATTCCAAACTGCATCAGGATCCACTCCAAATAGGACTACGACAGTTGGGCGTGAGTTGAGAAACCTTGGATTCCATGGTCGAGCGGCTACTCATAAGCCACACATCACGCAAGAAAATGTCAAACGACGCCTCGCTTGGTGTAAGGAGCGTCAACGTTACACGATTGAATAATGCCAAAACGTTGTGTGGAGTTACGAATCACGGTACACAATGTGGCGATCCGATGGCAGGGAGTGGGTTTGGCGAATGCCCGGTTAACGTCAGCTGCCAGCGTGTGTAGTGCCAACAGTGAAATTCGGAGGTGGTGGTGTTATGGTGTGGTCGTGTTTTTCCTGGAGGGGGGTTGCACCCCTTGTTGTTGCCCCTGTGGCACAATCACAGCGTAGACCTACATGGATATTTTAAGCACTTCTTGCTTCCCCCTGTTGAAGAGCAATTCGGGGATGTCGATTGCATCTTATTACACGATCGAGCACCTGTTCATACTGCACGGGCTGTGGCGGAGTGGTTACACGACAATAACATCCTTGTAATGGACTGGCCTGTACAGAGTCCTGACTTGAAACTTACAGAACACCTTTGAGATGTTTTGGAACGCCGACTTCGTGCCAGGCCTCACCGACCTACATCGATACCTCTCCTCAGTTCCGCACTCCATGAAGAACGGGCTGCCATTCCCCAAGAAACCTTCCAGCACCTGATGGAAAGTACGCCTGAGAGAGTGAACGCTGTCATCAAGGCTCAGGGTGGCCCAACACCATATTAACTTCCAGCATTACCGATGGAGGGCGCCACGAACTTGTACGTCATTTTCAACAAGGTGTCCGGATACTTTTAATCACGTAGTGTATTTCTGATCTAGTTTCGGTAGTAACTGTGGACATCACCCAGGGTTTTTAAATAATTAATCATTTTCCGGACATCGTTTTGTAGACGTAATGTGGTCGGTTGCTAGTTCAACATAGGTTACCTCCCGGAGGTATCCAAAACAGCATACCTGAGCTGGAAGGCGGGGGGAGCCTCACATTTGTTTCCCCACACGACCCTTAATCCAAACACGACGAAAGGGTGGTGTAATGTTTAGACGAAATGACAAGTACAACGTGGTAGCTATTGGTCCATACTGACAGTATGGAGTACTATCTTCGTCCAATAAGCGTTTTGCAGTCGCTGACTCAAAAGCATATCATGCTTATGTCAGTTCCACTAGAAGCCGAGTCATTATTAGAGTAACATCGCACTACCCATTGAAACTCACAGGTTTAGTGATAAAAGAACCCGAGGTATGTTTAGTGGACAATCATACATAAACCTCAGGGAACGTGCAGCCAGCACACGAAGAAGGGCGAGCATGAAATACCGTTGCCGCAGAGGAAGCAATTTTAAATCTTGTAGCTGAACAACCGAGCAGCAGTAGCCGGGGAATAACTCGCATAGTCGGTGTGTCCCATTGGTTTGTTCTGAGGACGCTGAAAGAACAGTTATTGCGACCCTATCATATTCAAAGGGTACAGTGTCTCAGCGGATTACGTGCCAAGGCTGGCTTTAGTCAATTGGTTCCTAGAACAAGGTGCAGATAAGCCACAATGTGTGACAACAGACGAAGCTACCTTTATAGAAAAAGCATTTTCAATTTTCACATAACCCATACATGGGCAGAAGAAACCCCTCACAGCGTAAAGGAGCATCATTTTTCAACAGCGATTTCTATGAACGTATGGGCCGGAATCCTCGAAATGTTTATCTACACCCATGAACCACGCGCCAGCAAAACTTAGTCCTGTTTACGTGCTGACCTACATTTGCTTTTGAAAGGAAAATACCCACCCCCATTTCCAGCTACGTTTAGGCTACCGCGCGCTGCAACGTTACCAATATATGCGTTTTATGTTAATATCTACGCAGAATGAAGAAGTTGTTTTGTTGTATTGGTATTTGCCCCACGTATGGAAGCCGATTTGAAAAAGATAGTATCTATACGTTATTTGCACCACGCTTTGGGCGCCAATTTGAAGTAGATAGTATTGAAGGAGCTGTATTATATTTCAACTGTTTGGGGAGCCGAACTTGAGGTAGTTGCAACCGCACGTATGGTACCCGGTAGCCTTCATCCTAACTTTTAAAAAATATTAACTTTGTAATTTGACTCTTTCTTTAAATATTTAATATGTATGTTTGCCTCGGCTGCGGCAGTATTATTGTTAGAGACATGGATGTCTTGGCAGGGTTGTGGTGCGACTAAGAATGGGCTTACACAGATAATAATTTTACTTCACTCTTTTTATTAATGCTTGACACGATTTAAATAACACTTCACTGATATAGAGAGCTGTGAGACTATTTTATGAATTACTTGCACTTTTTAACACGTAAATGATTTTTCGTCTCACACGAATACGTACAAACTTTCTCGAGGACGCATCTCGCATCCGGTTACAAACACTGTCTGCAGGCAACTGACTTGATTTCAACCGCCTAAACTTGTAAATTTCTGTATTTCAAGTCTCTGATTGGCTAGTCCTAATGCAATAGAATACCTTCATTTAACTAAAGCTTTTTTCTGGTTGTTGATTGGCTATTTTTATAAACTGTCACTAAAATTACATTATTGCTTCCAAGAATCAAAAGTGACATTTAAAAATTCTAATTCATTATTGCCTCAAGGTTACCTAATTGTTAGCAACTTTTAACTTATTATTCTCACAGCTCCTACATTATTAAATTATGTAATATATTCACATAGCATTATTACACACGGATACAATAATACAAACATATACAATGACAGTTACACAGATTCTTTTATATATTGTTACATATACATATTGCTTTAAGGCGGGCTGTTATTGAATTTATATATTATATAATTGGACTGAAATCATTTTAGTGTTAAAAACACTGCCTCAAGAAAATGGTCATCGAACAAAACGAAAGATACAAAATATGTTCCAAATAATGAGATCTGTAATAGGTTTAAAACATTCCTTCCATCCGGTTTATTGATAGGTATAACATTAGGTTTAAATTGGTAGAAGACTGTAGTATATTGGGATACGAGTGTGACAAGTGCATTGAGAAATAGCTGAAAAGACAAGGCTAAGTACAGTCTTTTCTATTCCAGATTCTATTATGCATTTACACACATGTATTGTACACCAAACTTGGTATTTAGGTTCAGTATCTTCCAGAGATGCGACACGAGGTTTTCAAGAAAATCCTCCCATCCCAGATTACCCTTTACATGGAACATTTTTGGAAAATTTTAATTTTCTCAAAAATGGCTCTAACAATTTTGATTAAAATATCATATGTTTAAGATATTTTCATGACAAATAAAATGTATATCATCAATGTCTCCAAAAGTATTCTCCATTGTGAACGACTTTTGCATAACTGATAAACCATAAGAGATAGACAAAATTTTACTACACAAAAAATGTAGATCGCGTTAAAATACACAATTTATGTCATACATTTTTTTGTTGAGTGAACCATTTTCGAGATATTGCTTGTTATTCCCTTAAATTTTTCAATACTTATTTTCTAAAATGGGAATTCGTTATTCATTTTTTTGTCTTGGATATGCAAAGAGTTATAATCTGTGGCAAATCTGTGCTTTGTAATTTTAAGTGAATTATTACCAATAAAACATAATTTCTAATGAACTTATCCATCGTCACCTTGGGTTTACACCGTCACGAGTGATCGAAGTCGTTAAGGCCTGGACTCTGAACGGGAGTTTGCGGTTCAAATCCCACCAGAACCGTCCTCCCTGATTGAAGGTTTTTCCATGTTTTCCTCAGTCCTCGTAATGTAAATCCTGTGGAGGTACCCTAAACTGAAGCCTGGAACGTTTATTTCCCAAAAACACCAGTTAAATTAAATTAAATTAAATTGAGTTTTATTTATGGACGCTCTATAACTGCTGTGGTTCTTAGCGTCCCATTCTACATTGGACGTGAAAGACTGGAAATTTTGCTCAGAGGCCTTTTTATCAGGTTTGAGGTTCTTTTACGTGCCGTAAATCTACGACCACCGGCTTTACTTCCCTTCCGAATGAAGCCTTACTAAAACTATTTACGCCCTCCGCCGGGTTTGAACCAGTGACCTCGGGAACTAGAGGCTAGCATGGTAACCACTACACCACGAAGGACGACTCTACCATCAGTGACCACCGCCTGCAGTAAGAATGGGCGTTAAACAGTGTTAACAATGTCTAAGATTTCCGGCAATGCAATGTTGCCAGTTCAACAGCTATTACTAACACGATGGGCCAACCAATTTTACTGGTTTTTTTTCGCGGTTTCCCTCAGTCGCCAAGAAATACTGCATTGGATATTTAATATCACGACCCAAAGTTTACACCGTAAGTCTAAAACAATAGTAAACATGAAAAATAGATGGTAATAGCGAATGCTCTGCCATCTATCCACAGATACTCAAAGCAGCTAGACTGAAGCAGAGATATAGTTGCTATGCATTAAGGTCTCTCTGGACACGCGACGAAGTAAAATGATATGGCACAGGGATGAGACCTAGAAGGCTAATTGCCTGGCACACACTCTCCTAACAGATTCGTCGCAATATAACCATGTAGTTAAAGCAACGTAAAATAAATACTAACAGAAACAAGCTTTCATTACACATTTCGTTGAAGGTATAAGGAAGATACACCAGGCTAAAGCGATAGTCAGATTTTTAAAAAGCTAGTTGGTATGTGATGGCTTTTAAATTATATACTCTATGCATGACCACGAGAAAAAACGAATAGCGACTTACCACTTCAAAATTCTGATGGTGATACATTCACATGACTTTCTCCTTCCGCAAACAATCCTTACAAAAGCTTATTTGTCTATCTACTTATGTTAATCGAGATAAACCTTAGCAGAGTTATTTTCATGACACATGTTGTTGTAGGGAGATACACAAATGCTCAAAACGCAGTCCTATATGCTGGCCTTGAAATGCCATTCTCTTTCTATGGCATTGCGAGAAACAAATGAATGATGGCCACTTTAGACAAGTGAAAAATCTGATGTAATACGTCCACATGACTTTCAATATCCTCTTAACATTTATTAATGGGTGTACAAACTATTTTTACTAAAGATTATTTTTCTATATACTACACTTTAATTCAAATAAACCTTTGCAGAAATAGCCACATTACACATTCCGTTATAGATACAAAGAGAACAGCGATAGTCAAATGTTTAAGAACTGGACGCTATATCCTGGCCTTAAAATTGCATACTGTTTCTATGCAACCACGAGAAACAACTGAATGCTGAAAGGACTTTACAGAATTACAAAGTAAAGAACAATTCCAACCTTTAATAACACATAATTCAGAAATGGCTTATGTCACAAATCAGCTTATTTGAAGTAAATTGTGTATTTTAAAGAGATACATTTTTGCGTAGTAAGTTTTCATCTATCGCTTAAAGTTTAGCAGCTGTACAAGATTATACATTTCTTCCAACTAAAGTGGACTTCTTTGCTTATTCCCAGAAAATTCAATATATACATTTTATTTGTAATGTAAATATATTTAATATACGGCATTTTAATCAAAATCGTTAGAGCCATTGTTTGGAAAATCAAATCTTCGAAAAATGTTCCGTATAAAGGGTATTTTGGGTCGGGGGAATTTTCTTATAAATTTTCGTGTCGCATCCTTGGAAGGTACTGAACCTAAATACCAAGTTTGGTACTCTTAGGACTTTTCGTTTTTGAGTTATGCTGTTCACAAAAAAAACACACACACACACACACACCAACACGGCCCTTTTTCTAAAACTGATTTTTTTATTCGGGGGGCTTCAAAACATATATTTCCGGTGAAATCTCGGTATCGAGTTTTTGGGTAGAATACAATACTTCCCCTATTTAATATACGTAGTAGAGAAAGTAAAAATTCAATCCAAATAACGCATTGCCCAAAATGGTTGATGCCCTATATGTTATTTTAAATAAATTTTGCGTTTCAGAGAGATCTAAATTTTCTGTGCAGTAAGTTTTTGTCTATCTCGTATGGTTTACCAGTTATACAAAATCAAACAAAATTATTTCCAATTGATGACCTCACAGATTATTCACAAAAAAACTTATGTATTACACTCACATGACTTTCTCTACTCTTGTACAAACTATTTTTACAAACGCTTATTCTCCATATACTTCATGTTAATCGAGATGATAATCTTATTGCTAATTTTCTTGAAGATGCAAGGGGAACATGGTAGGTTTTAAGCGATAGTCAAATATTTTAAGAGCTGGTTGCTATGTGGCGCATTCCATTTTATTTGTATGCCCAGGACATTAAAAATGAATAACGAATTTCCATTTGAGAAAAAGTTTAAGTATTGGAAAATTTAAGGGAATAATAAGCAATATTCCGAAAATGGTTTACTCAACAACAAAAAGGTATATGACATAAAGTGTGTTTTTTAACGCGATCTACATTTTTTGTGTAGTACAATTTTGTCTCTCTTTTATGGTTTACCAGTTATACAAAAGTCGTTCACAATGAAGAATATTTTTAAAGACATTCACAGAAAATTCGAGATATACGTTTCATTTGTCATGAAAATATCTTAAAAATATATTTTAATCAAAATCGTTAGAGCCATTTTTGAGAAAATTAAAATTTTCGAAAAATGTTCCATGTAAAGGGTAATCTGGGGTGGGAGGATTTTCTTGTAAACCTTCGTGTCGCATCTCTGGAAAATACTGAACCTAAATACCAAGTTTGGTGTTTATCCGACTGTTCGTTTCTGAGTTATGCTGTTCATAGACATACACACACACACACATACGGTCATATTTTCGGTGAAATCTCGGTATCGCATTTTCGGGTGGAATACAATACTTCCCCTACCTACTATACGTAGTAGAGAAAGTAATAATTAAAGTCACCTGCATATTTTGTCACACAAATACGAGTATCATAAACCTATGGTATTGGAATCAAAATTGCTAAAGACTGATTTTTGAGAAAATAAAGAATAACGACAATTTTTCAATGTAAAGGGTAGTTTGGGATGGGGGAATTTTCTGGAGAATCTTCATGTCGTATCTTTGTGACTTTTTGTTTTCGAGTTATGGAGCTCACACACCTTCTATAAAGGTTTTTTTTATCCAGGGAGTCCCACAACTGCATTTCCAGTAAAATTTCGCATTGCATTTTTACTATATTAGAGAAAGTAAAACTACGAGCAGTCATTGTCACATCGATCTTGCTGTTTTTGTAGTGGAGAGGTCAGCCACTACAACCTACTCCCACAAAAAGAAAAAAGATTTGTGTTACACTCACATGACCTTCAATGCCCAATATCATTTATTTTCGTATCTATTTTGCAAATGATCCATACATAACCTTGTTTTTCTATGTACTTCCTGTTAAACGTGATTTATATTAGCAAAAATTATTATTTCATTACACAAGGGCCTACAGGAAGCTGATACGACAGTCAACTGTTTTGTATCTGCCTGCCTACATTTTAGGTACACACTCATTATCTTCACCGATGGAAGATGGTCATAATGGATGTGCAGCAGTATTCCCTGATTACACCATACAACATAGCCTTCCCAACTACCTTTCTGTCTATTCTTATGAATTGTTCCCAATTCAACACTCATTGGAATATACAGGCTGTTTCAGAAATACTTTTACAAACTTCGGGTATGGGTTCCTTACACCACAAGAAGGAAAAAAGCTCATATGAACATATGTCCCATAATCCTTTGTTTTCTCGTTAGGAGGTGTTCAACACAGTGGTACACTTATAACACACAAAACTCATAGTAAATGCTCGAAATGTCCTCCTCTTGCTTCTATGCATGCCTGTACTCGTCGAATCATGGAATGTTGCACCCTGTCAAAACCTCCGGGATGGTGTCGAATAGTTTCGCAGGCTTCCATGACACGTCGATGAAGCGTTTCTGCATCCGGGATGGCTGCTCCATAAACCAATGATTTAAGATGCTCCCAGAGATAAAAATCCATAGGATTGAGGTCGGGAGAGCGTGCAGGCCATGGAACTAGTCCTCCTCTGCCTATCCATCAGTCATGGTAGATACCAGTCAGTGCATCTCGAACAATGCGACTAAAATGTGCCGGAGCCCCATCATGCATAAACTACATGTTTTTTTCTTATTTGCAGGGGCACATCTTCGTAAAGTAAGTCGGGAAGAGTGTGCTGGTTATAGTCCCTGTAGACAGCACCAGTAAGACGTGCTGGTAAAACGTATGGACCTACCAGATAGTCACTTACAATGCCAGCCCACACGCATTAAGACTAAACTGTTGCTGATGTCTAGCCTGAAGTACAGCATTAGGATTACGATCTCCCCATGCGTGTACGCTGTGGAAATTAGTAGCTCCATCTCTCTGAAACGTTGCCTCGTCTGTAAACAAAACTGACGAGACAAACAATGGATTGGCTGTTTGTGCCACAAACCATCGGCAAAAGTTATCCCGTGGTGGATAATCGGCAGGCAAAAGGCCCTGCACACTTTGAATATGATATGGATACAGGAGCTGCTCGTGAAGTACCCTCCATGCTGTCACGTGTGATGTACCAGATGCCACAGTCAATTGTCTTGTACTGATACCTGGATCGTCTTCGCGTTCCGGCGTACGAACAACTCTTGGTCTTCCTCGATCAACAGTCCGTGGTGCAACGGTTCCTGTCTCAGCAAAGCAACGATAAACAACAACAAAGGTCGGATGACTCGATTGTCTTTGGTCTTGAAACTCCATCTGATAGAGCCGTGCAGCCTCGCGTCCATTACCATTCGCGGGACATACATAAAAATCATGTCTGCCTGTTCACGAAATGAATATCCAGCCATGGTGGAACGAAACACGTGCAGTTAACTCACTACATGTATACAATTGAAACGTTGAATACAGACGAATGACAAATGACAAACGTAAACAAGTCTCCATGGCAACACTTCGCCATTTACCGTATGTAGTACAATGGGTCAACGCCTTCTATGAATGCATAGAGAAATGAAGTTTTGAGGTTGGACCCCGAAGGCCGATGAACTCACAGTTTCATTGTGACAGGAATAACGCGAAAACCAAGGATTAGGGTACCTATGTTCATATGAACTTTTTTTCCTTCTTTTGGTGTGAGGAACCCATACCCGAAGTTTGTAAAAGTATTTCTGAATCATCCGGGTAGTATTTTTTGTTGGAATGCAATGCTTCCCCAAACAGTGGCAGGGAACTGTCTTCAACGAAACGAGATTCAAAATGAACAATCGAGCACTTTTTCGTCCTAAGAAGGAACTCAACATTTTTGATAGAATACAGCAAAATCGCTATTGGCTTATGAGGTGAATGTCCGTCCCCTGGTTATAAAATCAAGCCTGTTCCGAGATAACTATGCCATAAATGTATTTAGTGCCAACTTTACTGTGGGGTATAATGACCTTCCATAGCAATTTTCAACTTTATTGTTATGGGGGAGGTACTTAGGCAAGGTTTAGATATCTGTCCCTTACCAACTGTTCAAGTTTTATAGTCCTTTTGTTGAATAAGAAATAGCTTGCCCATTATTCCTCGTTGTTATTACACTTCCTGCATGTTTGGTTGCCAGTACTGAACAAGTTTGCTAATGCAGTACAATGGAATTATGGACTCTGAGGAATCCAAAGGATGAACATAACAACCGCCAGGACATAAACAAAGGACGTTTAGGAGTACTGTATATGAGAGCATACAATGCATTATAGCTATTTATGTACATACAGTATGCAAAGGGGTCTTTAGATGTTTACGTAGTTCGTGATATGAGATGAGTACGATAAGTCCTTCGGTTACTTTTTTTTTTGGGGGGGGGGGAGTTGAAACCTTCATACTTACCAACCTCCAGAAATAAGCGATGATATGGCATTTAGAATGCAATGTTCTCTTAAAAAATCGGATGTGTTACACTCACATGGCTTTTTCTACTCTTGTACAAACTATTTTTACAAACGCTTAATCTCCATATGCTTCATGTTAATCGAGATGTTAATGTTATTGCTAATTTTCTTTAGGTGCAAGGGGAATTGGTAGGCTTTAAGCGATAGTCAAATATTTTAAGAGCTGCTTGCTATGTGGAGTATTCCATTCTCTTCGCATTACCAGGATAAAAAAAATGAATAACCAATTCCCATTTGAGAAAAATCATAAGTATTGGAAAATTTAAGGGAATAACAAGCAATGTCCCGAAAATGGTTCACTCAAAAAAAATGTATATGACATAAATTGTGTATTTTAACGCGATCTACATTTTTCGTGTATTAAAATGTTGTCTATATATCTTAGGTTTACCAGTTATGCAAAAGTCGTTCACAATGAAGAAAACGTTTGGAGACACTCCCAGAAAATTCGAGATATACATTTTATTTGTCATGAAAATATCTTAAACTAATGATATTTTCATCAAAATCGTTAGAGCCATTTCTGAGAAAATTAAGAATTTTGAAAAATGTTCCATGTAAAGGGTAATCTGGGGTGGGGGGATTTTCTTGAAAACCTTCGTGTCGCATCCTTGGAAGATACTGAACCTAAATACCAAGTTTGGTGTTTATCTGACTGTTCGTTTCTGAGTTATGCTGTTCACATTTAAGTTGCATAATATTCAATGAGGATGACGAAGACTTCGAGAGTCAGTTACATAAACTTCAAGGTTCACGTGTTATTATAAACTTTTGATGAAACTATAAACAACGACATTTTTATGAATGTTCAATGAGATCTGTGGTAATGGGTAAAGCAAATCTTGCAGCAGTTACGAAAGTCAGGCGGAGGAGCCTGCAGTAACTGGAGTGAGGTACCGCACTTAAGCCATTATGGGCCCTTTGTACTTCCAACTTGACCCCTGGGATAAAGAGGAGACTCGAAGGACAACCAGATCCAGACGACGATATGCGCTATCAAGAACGAGGTCCCTAACGATTCCAGCATGGCGCCGGTTGGCCCTGCCTATGGACGAGACACTCCCAGGAACGAAGGGGCCATCAGTTCTATCAAACACCAGAGAGAATCTTTCCATAGCGCAAATTCCACCGTCCTAAAGCAACATACCAAACGCCATTACCTGGTCCTAGAAGCCTGAAACAGATGAAAAGAAATGGTGGGGACAGGGAATTCGTGATAGCAGAGGAACCCGGGGAAACCGCGAAAAAACCCATGGCCAGTGGCCGGCCCGACAGGAATCGAACCGTCTAGAGTCGTCTAGCTCGTTGTAGTTACACAAAGTAGATAAAACAGGAAGTGCAATATAGCTAGAATCCAAGTACAAAATTTAAAATTTCCAACTTCAATAAGTGACATAGTTGAACCGTACCGGAGTATCTTCCCTATAACCCTGTTTTGGCGCAGCGAGATTTCCGACCGCAAGAAGGCGCTCTCAGCAGCTGCCAAGTCAGAAACCTGTTTGTTGCCTTTACATTACGTTGCGATTTACGAGCAGACCTCGAATTTCTTTTGGACTAGTTTGTTTTCCAAGCTCAAAGCCAGTTTTGATTGCTTGAAAAACATCACGAAAACAGGAAGTGAATCACTTGTTAAGTTGCCAATATTAACACATCAGCAACTCTGAAATTTCATATTTGTGAAGGAATTAAATACTAAAATTTCTAGGATTAGCATCCATTTGCTTATTCAGTCAATTTAAAACATAAAAAATCTTCTGTCAATCAAATATGGATCACTATAATCTGAAACTTCTTTGTTCTCTCAAGCTATTCTAGAATGTCCTTTCGTGCTGTAGATTTTTAGCTTCCCTACCGCAACCTATAGTAATACGAGTGTCTATTCTATTTCACCCAAAAATTCATTTACCTCCAAATACATATGCAGTACAATGAATTAAAAGAAAACTCTGATGTGTTGCAGTCACATGACTTTATCTACTCACACGTTTATCTCCTTGTTGTGAATCAGTATTTTTAACACTTGAATTATATAATATATAATTTCAATAACAGCCCGCCTTGAAGCAATTTGTATGTAATAATTTGTAAAAATGTATGTAACAGTCATTGCAAATGCTTATATTATTGTAAACATGTTCAATAATTGTACGCGAATACATTAGGTAATTTAATAATGCAAGAGCTGTGAGAATAAGTTTAAAGTTGCTAACAATGAGGTAGCCTTGCGGCAAGAATGAGTTTGAGAGTTTAAATGTTACTAGTCATGACAGTTTGTGACAGTTTAAAAATAGCCAATCAACAGCCAGAAAAAGCTTTATTAAAATGCAGGTATTCTATTGGACTAGGATTAGCCAATCAGAGACTTGAAATACTAAAGTTTACGGGTTTGGACGGTTGAAATATGTTCTGTTGCTGGCGCACCTTGGTAGTGACCGGATGGGAGATGAGTTCTCTAAAGAAATATTACGTATTCGGTGTAACGAAATTTATGTATACGCGATAACAAAGTGCACCTATTAAATAAAAGATTCTCACAGCTCTTAATATCAGTGAAGTGCTATTTAATTTGTGTCAAGGATTAATAAAAAGAAGTGAATTAAAACTTAAAATTTGTGTAAGCCTACATTCTTGTCGTACCACGCCCTGCTTAAGAAAAACATGTCTCTAAAGTAAGACTGACGCAGCCGAGGCAAACATAAATATAAATACTATCTATAGAAACGGTTTAATAACAAAGTTAAAATATATTTTTTAAACTTGGAGCATAACAAGAAAAATACATCTTCAAATCGGCTTCTCATACATAACAGCATATTACGTAACAAACACTTCATCAAATTGACGTCCATACGTGGGGCTAACATCAACAATAAACAAAATACCTTTCTTCATATTGGCGCCCAGCGTGGGGCAGGTAAATTAAAACAAAATTACTTCAGTTGGTCGAGATAAACTTTGATTACACATATGTTCCTTGCATGATCACATGAAAAATGGAATACTGGCTTACCACTAAAAAAAGTGTAAGTATTTGAAAATTCAAACCAATAACAAAGAATACCTACGAAATGGTTCATGCTATAAAAATGCTATTTGACAAACTATGTGCTTAAAACAGAGCTAAACTTTTTGGTGAAGTAAGATTTTGTCTATCTCTTACCATTTACCAATTATAGAAATTTTATTCCGAATGAAGAGGACTTCACAGGCTAATCTAAAAAAATTGATGATATATATTTTATTTGTTATATAAATATATGAAATATATGGTATTTTAATAAAATCGTTAGATCATTTCCTGTGAAATTCAACAATAACGAAACATTTTCCATGCAAAGGGCAGTTTGAGGTGGAGGATTTTCTTGAAAACCTTCGTGTCGTCTCCTTGGAAAACGCTGAAGTTCAGTTTGGTATTTAACGGACTTTTAAATTTTGATCTATGCTGTTCAAACACTCACACGCAAGTGCCATGCTTTATTATTATTATTATTATTCCTCTTCTTACTATAGACAAGTAGTATCGAATAGGATGGTGCAGGCGGTAAAAAATTCGGGAGGCCATGGGTTCGATTCCCGCGGCCGATCTTCCTGACCCATGGGCTTTTTCGAGGTTTCCTCGAGTCGCTAGGCAAATGCTGGAAAGGTTCATTACATCCCCCAACTTCCTGTCCCTCCATTTCACACCTACATTCTCATATCACTTCAACTTTCATCTGCTTGATGTATCCTGTCAAGGAGCAAGCAAACTCTGGATCGTAGCATATCCAGGATGGTAATCAGTCCAATGCCTTGGGTCAGTAGTCTGTAGGGGAGCAAGCAAACTCTGGATCATAGCATATCCAGGATGGTAATCAGTCCAATGCCTTGGGTCAGTAGTCTGTAGGGGAGGGAGCAAACTCTGGATCGTAGCATATACAGGGTGGTGATCAGCCCAATGCCTTGGGTCATAGTCTGTCGAGGAGTAAGCAAACCCTGGATCATAGCACATCCAGGATGGTGATCAACCCAATGCTTTGGGTCATAGTCTGTCGAGGAGCAAGCAAACTCTGGATCATAGCACATCCAGGATGGTAATCAACCCAATGCTTTGGGTCATAGTCTGTCGAGGAGCAAGCAAACTCTGGATCATAGCACATCCAGGATGGTGATCAACCCAATGCTTTGGGTCATACTCTGTCGAGGAGTAAGCAAACCCTGGATCATAGCACATCCAGGATGGTGATCAACCCAATGCTTTGGGTCATAGTCTGTCGAGGAGCAAGCAAACTCTGGATCATAGCACATCCAGGATGGTAATCAACCCAATGCTTTGGGTCATAGTCTGTCGAGGAGCAAGCAAACTCTGGATCATAGCACATCCAGGATGGTAATCAACCCAATGCTTTGGGTCATAGTCTGTCGAGGAGCAAGCAAACTCTGGATCATAGCACATCCAGGATGGTAATCAACCCAATGCTTTGGGTCATAGTCTGTCGAGGAGCAAGCAAACCCTGGATCATAGCACATCCAGGATGGTGACCAACCCAATGCTTTGGGTCATAGTCTGTCGAGGAGCAAGCAAACTCTGGATCATAGCACATCCAGGATGGTAATCAACCCAATGCTTTGGGTCATAGTCTGTCGAGGAGCAAGCAAACTCTGGATCACAGCACATCCAGGATGGTGATCAACCCAATGCTTTGGGTCATAGTCTGTCGAGGAGCAAGCAAACTCTGGATCACAGCACATCCAGGCTGGTGACCAACCCAATGCTTTGGGTCATAGTCTGTCGAGGAGCAAGCAAACTCTGGATCATAGCACATCCAGGATGGTGATCAACCCAATGCTTTGGGTCATAGTCTGTCGAGGAGCAAGCAAACTCTGGATCATAGCACATCCAGGATGATCAGCCCAATGCCTGGTACAGCGGTGAAGGAGGAAATGAAATGTAGTGCCATGATAGGAAAATTCCTGGATCAAATTATCCAACCCAGCATTCGCCTAGCGACCGAAAAAAGTCGCGAAATACCCCTCGCTCAGATTGGTCGGTCCCGATGGTTTGTATCAGGGACCTCCTGAATGGAGGCCACAGACGTTACCGCCTGAGCCATTCCGCTCGATGTAACTTAAATCGTGCTAAATATTCCATGGAAAGAAAATTATATTATAAGTGCTGCTTTTGGTAATCCTTGAAACTTTGTTTATAAAAAAATGAAAAATAAACATTTGTAAACCGGTTCCACTTGCAAACACGAAACTCTGTTTACACAATATTGCACAACTGTTAAATTGCACTCGCAGTTCCATAGGTTCTGTGACATTAGAGTAAGTAAAAGTCGTGTATGTGCCTTTCCCCAGGGGGCTTTAATTAACATAGGATACGTCACAGTACCCGGCGTTGGAGGAAGACTTCAATCTTCTCCCCAAGTGTCATTGACAGTGCTGACTTTCACTCTTTAAGTGCTGACTTACGTAATCTTCGCAGCATTTGAGGTACGCACGCACTTCTAGAGCGCGTGGACAGTTCATGCCAACATAATACACGCTCTCCACTGAAGTGGCTGATGAGTGAAATGTGGAGGAATATAATGAAGAAAATCATGTGTTACGTGACTTTTTCTGCCCTCTAAAAAAATTACTTTTACGCAAGCTTATTACTTTCTCTACTACGTATATTAAATAGGGGAGGTATTGTATTCCACCCAAAAATTTGATACCGAGATTCCACCGCCAATACATGTTTTGAGGCCCCCTGAATCCAAAAAAGGTATTTTTGGAAACATGTCCGTTTGTGTGTGTGTGTGTGTGTCTGTGAACAGCATAACTCAGAAACGAACTGTCGGATAAACACCAAACTTGGTACTTAGGTTCAGTATCTTCCAGAGATGCGACACGAAGGTTTTCAAGAAAATCCCCCCACCCCAGATTACCCTTTACATGGAACATTTTTCGAAAATTTGGTCTAACGATTTTCATTAAAATATCATAAAATATAAAATATTTGACTATCGCTTAAAGCCTACCATATTCCCCTTGCACCTACAAGAAAATTAGCAATAAGATTAACATTTAGATTAACATGAAGCATATGGAGAATAAGCGTTTGTAAAACTAGTTTGTACAA
Organism: Deroplatys truncata; assembly: GCA_030765065.1. Lineage (NCBI taxonomy): Eukaryota > Metazoa > Arthropoda > Insecta > Mantodea > Mantidae > Deroplatys > Deroplatys truncata. The sequence continues at coordinate 296,722,584 of CM060975.1, read as the reverse complement.
GAGCAGAGAAAGTCATGTGAGTGTAACACATCAGAATTTTTTTCTATCTGCTTCATATTAATCCCAAAACAACCTATGCAGAAATAGCTACTTACACACTTTGTTAAAGATACAAAAGGAAAGTGATAAGTCAAATGTTTAAGAACTAGGCACTATGTTCTAGCCTTCAAATTTCATACTCTTCCCATGCAACCGCAAGAAACAACTGAATATAGTCAGGAGTTTAAAAGCATGAAAAAGAATTGAACAATTCAAATCATTAATAACAAATATCTCAGAAATGGCTAATGACACAAATAAGTTATTTGAAATAAATACTGTGATTTAAACGGATCTGCATCTTTTGTGAAGTGCGTTTTCGTCTATTGCTTAACCTTTACGAGTTATACACATATAAAATTCCTTAAGAATGAAAAGGAATTCACAGGCTCTTCTCAGAAAATATTTGTAATGTGCACATGTTTAATATAAGGCATTTCAATCAAAATCGTTAGAGAAAATAACACATCTTAAAAATGTTCCATATAAAGGGTAGTTGGAGGGGGTATTTTCTTGAAAACCTTCGTGTCGTGCCTTTGGTAATTTTGCTCAGAGGCCTCTTTATCAGGCTTGAGGTTCTTTTACGTGCCGTAAATCCACGACACGGGACCATCGGCTTTACTTCCCTTCCGAAAGAAGCCATGCTAAGGATTTTTACGCCCGAAAAAAATCCATCACCCTCCGCCGGCTTTGAACCCACGACCTCGGGAACTAGAGGCTAGAATGGTAACCACTACACCACGAAGGACGACCCCGGCTTTACTTCCCTCGCGAAGGAAGCCATGCTAAGGGATTTCACGCCCGAAAAAAAATCCATCGATCTCCGCTGGGTTTTACCGCACATAAAAGAACGTCGGGCCTGATAGAGGCATCTGAGCAAATTTCCGGTCCTTCGCGCCCAGTATAGAATGGGAGGCTGAAAACCACAATAGCTAAAGAGTGACCATTAAAAAAAATCTTTGTAATATGAGTACAGATTTACGCTTTTCGCTGTAGACAATGAAATTCCATGCTGTTGCATGATCACGAAAGGCGAATTTCCATTTTGGAAAAGCTATAAGCATTTGAAAAGTCAAACCAATAAGAAAATAAAGAAAAACTTCCATGTAAAGGGGAATTTTCTTGAAAAAGTTCGTGTGGCATCCTTATAAGGCGCTGACTTAAATACCAAGTCTGGTATTTAACTGGTTTATTTCCGGCGATACTTCGGTATCTAATTTTTGGGTGCAATACAATACTTCGTCTACTTACTATGAGGCAGTATTTTTAGCACTTGATTAATTTAAATTAAATTATATATGTACATTCAATAACAGCCCGCCTGAAAGCAATATGTATGTAATAATTTGTAAAATGTATATAACAGTCATTGCAAATGCATATATTATTGTAAACATGTTGAATAATGTTATGTGAATGCATTACGTAATTTAATAATGTAAGAACTGTGAGATTAATAAGTTTAAAGTTGCTAACAATGAGCTAACAATGAGGCAATAATGAGTTTGAGAATTTAAATGCTACTAGACATGATTAGGGCAGCAATAATGTAAATTTTGTGACAGTTTAAAAATAGCCAATCAACAGCCAGAAAAAGCTTTAGTTAAATGCAGGTATTCTATTGGACTAGGATTCGCCAATCACAGACTTGAAATATAGAAGCTTACGGGTTTAGACGATGGAAATATGTTCAGTTGCCTGCAGACCCTGGTAGTAACCGGATGGAAGATGTGTTCTCTAGAGAAATATTACGTATTCGTGTGAGACGTAAAATAAGTATACGCGATAAAAGAAGTGCAAGTATTAAATTAAAGAATCTCACAGCTCTTGATAGTGCTATTTAATTTGTGTCAAGGATTAATAAAAAAAAAGAGTGATTTTAAAACTTAAAATCTGTGTAAGGCTACATTCTTGTCGCACCACGCCCTGATTAAGAGAAACGTGTCTCTAAAGTAAGACTGAAGCAGCCGAGGCAAACATAAACATAAATAATATCTATAGAAGCAGTTTAATAACAAAGTTAATATTTTTTTTTAAACTTGGAGCGTAACAACAAAAATACATCTTCAAATAGGCTTTACATACGCCCAAAGCGTGGTGTAAACTTCTTCACCATCAAAACATAAACAATAATACTACTTCAACTATAGGTAAGCATAAGAGAAAGTAAAACCAAGCACTGTACATAAGCCTTGCTAAAGAATGACGCTGAAAGGCCGTATCTCTTCATGAATATAGGATCAAGATGCATTAAAGTCTCATATCTTTCGCTTGAAGAGATGTCCCCCCTGATGCAGTCTCTTGACGTTGTACCTTTGTATATGTTATGGGAGATCCGGAGGCCTGAAGCACCTGTTTGGAGAACATTTCCATTCCACTGCCCATTTCTGCTTCTTTTCAATACGAAAGGACCCTAGAGAAATATTTCAAAGACGCGACAGCTGACGAAGGAACGTTAGTGTATGCAAACAGCTCGATAGCATGGCGGCTTATCTTTTCTTCTTTAAAAAACGTGAAGTTGAATGGACACATCAGGGGTCAAAGTTTATAACATGTTAACGTCCTATGTGCAAGTTTATTTACTGTTGACCTCAATCCAACAGTTTCCCGCCAGTTACAAAGTCCAAAAGCACTGTAATTAATAATTTAGTGCACTGACGTGCATAAAAAGTTGATCGCAACAGTGTTTTTCCCTCCGTAAGATATAAAGCATGAGGTAACCAACCTTTGACTCCCGTATCAGTTCTCTGAAAAACCATTCAGGGACTAAAAAAATAAAAATAATCTGATGTGTTACACTCACATGACTTTCTCTACTCTCGTACAAACTATTTTTACAAACGCTTATTCTCAATATGCTTCATGTTAATCGAGATGTTAATCTTATTGCTAATTTTCTTGTAGATGCAAGGGGAATTGGTAGGTTGTAAGCGATAGTCAAATATTTTAAAACTGGTTGCTATGTGCAGTATTTCATTCTCTTTGCATTACCAGGACAAAACGAATAACGAATTCCCATTTAAGGGAATAACAACCAATATCTCGAAAATGGTTCTCTCAACAAAAAAATAAATAAATAATTAAAATGTATATGACATAAGTTGTGTATTTTAACGCGATCTACATTTTTTGTGTAGTAAAATTTTGTCTATCTCTTATGGTTTACCAGTTATGCAAAAGTCGTTCACAATGAAGAATACTTTTGGAGACATTCCCAGGAAATTCAAGATATACATTTTATTTGTCATAAAAATATCTTAAACATATGATATTTTAATCAAAATCGTTAGAGCCATTTTTGAGAAAATTAAAATTTTCGAAAAATCTTCCATGTAAAGGGTAATCTGGGGTGGAGGGATTTTCCTGAAAACCTTCGTGTCGCATCCTTGGAAGATACTGAGCCTAAATACCAAGTTTGGTGTTTATCCGACTGTTCGTTTCCGAGTTATGCTGTTCACAGACACACACACACACACACAGACACACACACGGACACGTTTCCAAAAATGCTTTTTTTTTGGATTCATGGTGTCTCAAAACATGTATTTCCGGTGAAATCTCGGTATCGAATTTTTGGGTGGAAAAATGAATAAGAAATTCCCATTTGAGAAAATAAGTATTGAAAAGTTTAAGGGAATAACAAGCTATATCTCGAAAATGGTTCACTCAACAAAAAAATTTACATGACATAAATTGTGTATTTTATCGCGATCTACATTTTTTGTGTAGTAAACTTTTGTCTATCTCTTATGGTTTACCAGTTATGCAAAAGTCGTTCACAATGCAGAATACTTTTGGGGACATTCCCAGAAAATTCGAGATATAGATTTCATTTGTCATGAAAATATCTTAAACATATGATATTTTAATCAAAATTGTTAGAGCCATTTTTGAGAAAATTAAAATTTTCGAAAATAGTTCCATGTAAAGGGTAGTTTGGAGTGGGGGGATTTTCTTGAAAACCTTCGTGTCACATCTGCGGAAGATACTGAACCTAAATACCAAGTTTGGTGTTTATCCGACTGTTCGTTCCTGAGTTATGCTGTTCACACACACACACACACACACACACACACACACACACACACACACACACACACACAGACACACACACGGACATGTTTCCAAAAATGTTTTTTTTTATTCAGGGGGTATCAAAACGTGTATTTCCTGTGAAATCTCGGTATCGAATTTTTGGGTGGAATGCAATACTTTCCCTACTTACTATACGTAGTAAAGAAAGTAAAAAGAATAACGAATTCCCATTTGAGAAAAAGTATAAGTATTGGAAAATTTAAGGAACTAACAAACAATTACTGGAAAATGGTTCTCAAAACAAAAACAAAAAAACAAAAAAAATGTATATGACATTAGTTGTGTATTTTAACGCGATCTACATTTTTTGTGTAGTAAAATTTTGTCTATCTCTTATGGTTTACCAGTTATGCAAAAGTCGTTCACAATGAAGAATACTTTTGAAGACATTCCCAGAAAATTCGAGATATACATTTATTTTATTTGTCATAAAAATATCTTAAACATATGATATTTTAATCAAAATCGTTAGAGCCATTTTTGAGAAAATTAAAATTTTCGAAAAATGTTCCATGTAAAGGGTAGTCTGGGGTGGGGGGATTTTCTTGAACACCTTCATGTCGCACCTCTGGAAGATACTGAACCTAAATACCAAGTTTGGTGTTTATCCGACAGTTCGTTTCTGAGTTATGCTGTTCACAGTCACACACACACACACACACACACACACACACACACACCCACACCCACACACGGACATGTTTCCAAACATGCTTTTTTTGGATTCAGGATGCCTCAGAACATATATTTCAGGTGAAATCTCGATATCGAATTTTTGGGTGGAATACAATACTTCCCCTACTTACTATACATAGTAGAGAAAGTAAAAACAAAACAGTGAACGATGTTATAATCAGGCAGAGGGGTTTTAGTAAGTAAACCATTAAGTTAGGAACGCACCGAGGGTTGGTGACTGGAGAAGGTGGAAACGCTTGTAACCTTGCAGTGTTCCTTTCCCACAAGAAGTGAACTACATCCTAGTTCTGACCGTCTGGAGCGGCGTTAATAGGAATTGTCTTAAGATATCGGCAGGCGCCTCCACCCTTTGTGCGGGTAGGAGGAAGGGCGCTATAGCTTGCCTATTTTAAGAACACGTAAATAGCTAGGAATCGCTAATTTATATGCGGACCTATAGCTGATGTTTGCGGACCAAAATGCTAATATCTCAAGAACTGAATGATACAAGAGCATTTCCAAACAGGCATTTGCCGTATATTCGTGATTAACCTCGTGAAAGATCGACAACATCGGTCTTCACCATGATAAAAGGAGACACAACTTACCTCTCCTATTTTCTTTCTCTACTACGTATAGTAAGTAGAGGAAGTATTGCATTCCACCCAAAAATTCGATTTTACCGGAAATGCATGTTTTTAGGTACCCGAATCCAAATAAAGCATTTTTGGAAACATGTTCGCGTGTGTGACAGTCTGTGAACAGCATAACTCAAAAACGAAAAGTCGGATAAATACCAAACTTAGTCGTGAGTTTAGTATCTGCCAAGGGTGCGACACGATTTTCAAGAAAATCCCCCCATCCCAGACTACCCTTTACATGACACATTTTTAGAAAATGTTGATTAACTCAAAAATGGCAATAACGATTTTGATTAAAATATCATATTTTTAATATATTTCTATGGGGTATGAAATGTATATCTTGAATTTCCTGGGAATGTCCCCAGAAGCCCTCTTTATTCTGATGACTTTGGCATAACTGGTAAACCGTAAGGGATAGATAAAATTTTACTACACAAAAAATGTAGATCTCGTTAAAACGGAATTTATGTCATATAATTTTTTTTTTTTTTTTGAGTGAACAGTTTCCTAGATATTGCTTGTTATTTGTTTGAATTTTCCAATACTTATACTTTTTCTCAAATGGAAATTCTTTATTTGTTTTTTATGTCCTGGACATGCAAAGAGAATGGGATGCTGTACATAGCAACCAGCTCTTAAAACATTTAACTATCGCTTAAAGCCTACCACATTCCTCTTGCACCTACAAGGAAATTAGCAATAAGATAGATTCTGCAAATGTTTATCTCTATTAATATGAAGTAGATAGAGAATAAGCGTTTGTAAAAATAGTTTGTACAAGAGTAGAGAAAGTCATGTGAGTGCAACACCACAGATTTTTTTAGTTGAGGGAGGTGGTCATCCCTCACCTATACCTAATCGTAATTAGCCAATGAGTTGATAGAACTAGTAGGCTTATTGGTACGATACACAGCACAAGGCGTATTAACACCAGCCAATAAAACAAAGTCATGACGTCATGAAGTACCCTAGAAAGGTTGAGAAATGCGGTAAGGCCAGGGAAGCCGTGTTGATTTCTTCCTGTCGCTTCTGTACCTACAGTTCGAAGGTACACCCAGGTAAATTAGAATTTAGGAGTATTCAAAGGGGGGGATGCTGTTGATGATGTACAATAAAGTTACCTCATGATTTAATTAAAACATGAATACACACAAATCTGAGTTACATTGTATTTTCTTTTGCATCGAAAGCTGTACATTTTTAAAGCAATATATGTTCTTATTAGCGTATGACACAAATCCTCGAAAACTTCTGATCCTAGTTTGGAGCTAAGGTGGTTGAAAGTCCACGTTCCTCATCGCTATTTCGCATATTCCTTGTTTCATTGAAATACAATGTCCTTTAACACGATGTTTTAAATGTCCTTTGAGCTCTGATGTTACATCTGATGGTTTCGCCATTTGTGCTGAAGTATTTCATGTCAAATTCCGTTACAAACGATGCTTAATGTAATGATGTTTTTGATGTAAGAAAACTTCTTTACTTTAGACATACACAGTTCTGTATTGGTCTATATATGCATCGAATAAATGAAACGGTCGCAATGAAACCGTCTGTTGGATTAGGGAGGAGAGGGTCCGTCAAATACACGTCACCTATACTCCGTGCAGTAACACGTTTGCTGTGCTTAGTAAATAAAACCCCTCTGCTTGGTTATAATTGAAGTGAAGTGAAGAGGTGGTTCGGATACCAGCTCTATAAAAGTGTTTCATTAGATTGGTGTACAACAAAAGGTTAAACCAATAATATAACAAGTTTCAACCTTCGCCATCTCACGGCACGCTGGGGGTCTCTGTGGGCACGTGACGAAGCAAGATGGCATTTCCAGGGATGAGACCTAGAAGGCTAACTGTCCGCCTTTCTGTGTGAGGGCGGCGGTTAGACTGGAAGTCACCCTAATGCCATCTGTACGGCATGAAGCGGGTGGTTACAGGGATGAGACTTAGACGACGAAGTTGTTGGCAGGCTGAGGGCAGTCCGAAGAAGTGTTATAAAGTGTACCTACCCTTGCTAGGGTTTAACCACTGGTAGGAGGAAAGGGTTTTGTAGGATGGCGGTTGAGATTAAGGTTGTGGGGGGTGATAGGAGGTAGCTCCTAGATGACAGCACGTCAAGGTGCAACGGCCCTAGTGCACCGCTGGTGGATGATGATATCGAAATTGTTTTGGATTAAATTTTGAATTTAACCAAGCAACTCGTGGTAAGACTATAAGGAGTTCAGCTTTTGCTGCTGGTTGGAGTAACTCCTTTGTTACCGGGGGTGCCGCATGCCATGCGGGGAACCCGGTGACGCCTCAAGCGGCGTTCTCTGGGGTTATAGTCCCCTAGAGACCGAACGAGGGTACTCCGATGGAATGTCAACTGGTCGTGTAGTTTTCTAGCCGGCGCCTAATTTCATCCTCCAGGTATGGAAGAGATGAGGCTTCGTGGAGTAGTCTCACGGGGAAAGCGCGGCCGACAGAATAGATGGCTCGAAGGTTCCTATTCTGTACCCGTTGCAGTCGGAGCAGACTGGAGTCTGCGGCCATGCCCCAGATCTCGCAGGCATAGAGCAGGACGGGGATTATAAGTGCTCTGAAGAGAAGCAACTTAAGCGGTATCGGCATCACGGATCCCAGCGTGGGGTACAGGGAGGCAGTAGCCGCCATGCCCCGAAGCGAGAGATCCGCGATGTGACTCCGGAAAGTAAGACGCCTATCTAGCTGAATACCTAAATAGGAGATGGAATTCGTCCACTCTATCCTACGTCGGAGGTAGGTAAATGAGGGGAAGTTGGCGGGGAAGCGGCGCTGTGTAAACAGAATGGCGTGGCTTTTCTCCGGATTGATGGACAATCGCCAACGCCTGCACCACTCTTGGATGAGGCGGAGGTGTCGCTCAATTGGGTTGAAGGCTCTGTGGGGGTGTCTGTCTGTGCAGTATAGCAGCACGTCATCAGCATACTGGGCTATATTGGCGTGCTGCTCTGCTAGTATGTCGAATACATACATGCTGAAGAGCGTAGGGGATAGTACAGAACCTTCGGGGACTCCGCCTCGTATTGGCCTGTGTGCTGATTTCTACCCCGCAACTGAAACAGAAAAGGTTCGGTGTCTGAAGTATGAGTGTAGGAGGTGAATATAGTGTGGTGATAGTTCCAGCTGAGACCTAGACGGCTAACTGTCCGCCTTTATATGGGAGCGGCCGTTGGCCTGGACGGCACCCTAATGCCGCCTGCACGCCACGGGGCAGAAGATTCGGTAGCTATGCGCACGTGACGGAGCGGGTGGTTACAGGGATGAGACCTAGAAGGCTAACTGTCCATCACGTACCGTTCTAAGGGTTATCCACCACCAGATCCTTCGCGATATGACCAAGGAGTTAAAGCGACGTAAAATAAAATAGAGAGAAAAAAAAAGAAGACTAAGATTTTTAAGAATAGTAGAAGAGTGAGTATATAAAGTTATGTAAATGCAAAACATATATTTTTTATGACGAATAAAATTACCTTCCTCAAAATACGAGGATAGTCGTATATTCAACTTCTTACGATTTTTGTAGCAATGCAATTAAAACCGACTGTGTATTCTAAACCAAAATAAAACTTATACACCACCACATAAATGATACATTTATACTACTAACGTGTTCTAAAAGCACTTGGTAACGTTGGTAAGGAAACACTAAACCGCCTCTGCCACGCCCTGTTCCCACCCCTTACCTGGTTCTAGCATTACACTTAATGTTGGTTTTACTCCCCCTTTTCCTTCGACCATATGTTAGTGTTTGAGAGCCAGACTTTTGACATCAAATCAATACGAGACGGACCCATGGACGGTGTGGACCATCGTTGCGAAGCATGCCTCCTAGACATCAAATGAAATGTTTTCGTACTCCCCCCTTTTCGCCACTTACCTAAGCCTGAACTTATTTCATAGACTAATTGTGTGTATGTCGGACTTAAATTCAAATCAATAACAGATTAGCTCACCCAGGGCTAGTGTGGAACACACACGAGGAGATTCTGCCAACATTAAATAAAAAAATCACTAGAGAAAGCTGGAGCATTCCTTGCACCTACTATACATTATAAAGCATCATATATTAAGGGAACATTCAGCAGATGCTTGCGAAGTTGGTAAACCTGCTGAATGTCAGTAACATTATAAGACATTTTATATTGCTTTTAATAGATAGTTGCTGTTTGTCTTCAGCAAATTCCTTTTGTTAAAGCGATTCTTTAAAAGACGTACCCTAATACACCCCCCTTTCATCATACACTGTAATTATTGTGTATAGTAACCAGATCAAGCGAGTAAGCTCAGAGTTGGGGCTCGCATTCCGTTCGATTCCAGTTGGACCGGCCATCCTGACCTGGCTTTTTTGTGGTTTGCCAGGTCGGTAGGTGAAAATGTTGGGCTGGATTATATACTATCACGAATGTTTCTGCCCTCGTTTCCTTTTACTTCATTTAATCAAAATCGTTAGAGCCATTTTTGAGAAAATTAAAATTTTCGAAAAATCTTCCATGTAAAGGGTAGTCTGGGGTGGGGGAATTTTCTTGAAAAACTTCGTGTCGCATCTCTGGAAGATATTCATTCATTCATTATCTGTTTACCCTCCTCTTATGTAGGACTTACACCCCCCAGGACTTACAAGCGGGTGCCTGGGGTCAGAGGCAGACACTCATGCATCGGACAGAGCATCCAGGATGGGTGATCAGCCCTATGCCTGGTATGGGATGAAGGAAGTAGATGAAACGAAATGTTGGTGAAATGGATGAAAGGAAAGGTGATGATGGAGCAGTTGGTGGAATGAATGGCGGGGGAAACCAGAGAACCCGGAGAAAACCCGCCCAGGCGCCGCTTCGTCCACCACAAATCCCGCATGCAGGTCACTGGGATTGAACCCGGTCCGCCTCGGCGGGAGGCGAGGGGTCTAACCACTCGGCCACGGCGCCGCCATCTCTGGAAGATACTGAACTAAATACCAAGTTTGGTGTTTATCCGACTGTTCGTTTCTGAGTTATGCTGTTCACAGACACACACATAGACATCTTTCCAAAAATGCTTTTTTTGGATTCAGGGGGTGTCAAAACATATATTTCCGTGAAATCTCGGTATCGAATTTTTGGGTGGAATACAATACTTCCCCTACCTACTATACGTAGTAGAGAAAGTAATATACAAAATTCCTTCCGATCGAAGAGGACTTCACAGTCTATTCGCAGTAAATTAGGATATACATATGCTATTTGAATGAAAACCGTTAAGAGCTATTTTTGAGTAAATAAAAAAATATCAAAGATTTTTCCATGAAAAGGATAGTTTAGACAGGGGAGATTTTATTGAAAATCTTTGCTTGCTTTGATATTAATTAACATCCTTTAATCGACTACGTCATATCAGACGGTGAATGAACGAAATGGACCCGGGGTACCTACAATTTAAAATTGAGTTTTATTTATGGACACTCTAAAACTGCTTTGGTCCTTAGCGTCCCATTCTATATTGGGCGTGAAAGACCGAAAATTTTGCTGAGAGGCTTCTTTAACAGGCTTGCGGTTCTTTTACGTGCCATAAATCTACGACACGAGACCACCGAAGCTATCCATGCTAAGGATTTTTACGCCCGAAAAAAATCCATCGCCCTCCGCCGGGTTTGAACCCGCGACCTTGGGAACTAGAAGCTAGCACGGTACCACTAGTCCACGGAGGACGACTAGGGGTAACTACAGCTTGGAGTAACCAGACATTCATCTTCTCAAGATAAGGGAAAACCACGAAAAAAAAAAGTTATCCAGATAACTCACCATACCTAGTTTCGAACTCGGAACCTCTTCAATGTGAGGTAGACACGCTACCCCTATACCAAAGAGGTGGGCTGAATATCTTTGCGCAGCAACCTTAGAAGACGCTGAACCTAAGTACCAAGTTTGGTATTTAAACGATTTTTAGTTCTTTAGTTATGCTGTTCACACATAAATACGATACACTCGCATGGACCTTTTTCTAATGTTTTATTTATTCAATGTGCCTCACCTCAAAACGTGTATTTCCGTTGAAATCTCGTTATCAAATGTTTGGGTTGAATACAATACTTTCTCTACTTACTATAGGTAAGTAGTAGAGAAAGTAAAAATTATAAAATAAAAAGCATTACGTAAACTATGAGGGGCATTCAAATGAAACCTGGTCAGTGCGTCTAACTTTGCACTACGTATGGTGGCACCATCTATTGGTAGAGCGACTACAGCGTGTGCAACGTTTGACGTTGCATAGCAACAGTGTGGTTTCACGCCGAAGAGAAGGTGGTCGCACAAGTTATTGTCCACTACTGAACATGAAGGCCAGTAAGCAGGAACAACGAGGAGTGAGTCAGAGCAAGCAGTGGAAACATGCGACTTCAACTCCAAAGAAATCAAAGGCCGTGCGCACCAGTTCTGGTAAAGTCATGATGTCCTTTTGACCACAAGGGCCCACTGCTTGTCGAGTTCCTGGAACGGGGAACCACCATCAATGCCCAGCGTTATCAAACCACTTTACAGAACTTTAGACGAGCCATCAAGTCGAAACGCCCAGACATGTTGTCCAATGGCGTTATTCTCCTGCATGATAATGCCCGCCCACACACTGCCAATGCGGTGAAGACGACATTGCAGCAGCTTCGATGGGAAACGCTAGAACATCCACAGTACAGTCCAGACCTTTCACCGTGTCACTTTCATGCTTATGGACCTCTTAAACAAAGCTATTCGCGGACATCGATTCACAACGGACGACGAAATGTGTGAATGGGTCCAGGCAGCCTACTAGCTTCTTCAAAGATGGAATCGAACGGCTAGTGTCGCAATGGGATAAATGTGCCAACAGTTTTGACGACTATTTTTGAGTTAATAAAATCGTTACCGTTACTTTACACAAGTGACCGGGTTTCATTTGAATGACCCGTATATAATATTGTTTGTTCCTTCTGCATATTTAAAACCAGAATTTATGCTTAGTTAATTTGGTTGCTGGAATTTTTTTAAGTGGGGAGACTTAATACTGTCTGTAATTTCGATGGGGTGTAAGAACGTATAATTCATGAGAAACCGCCCAGCACAGTAACACTTTCCCTAAGCTGTCAGCAAGCCACGTTTTATCATTGCGTCATTCATATTGTTTGTTCGCTCAGGGTCGCCCGTCCCAGGGACCAAGGCCAGGGATTCGAGCACACGCCTATCCAGTTGCATGCCCCATTTTTGTTAACGTGTTTACATAACATCAAGTGTCTTTCTCTTGCAAACAACTCTAAAAGCTACCACAGGAAACACCGTGACGCAATTCCTCAAGTGAGAAAAAAGAAGAAAAACAAAATGGAGCTTGTTCCAAAGACTTCGCATTCAACTATTTATATTTCATGTCACAGAAAAACAAATGACAGGCGACAGACATATGGGCTCTTCTATGTCATACCATAGGGAAAATCAGCATTGCATTTTCTTAAATCAAATTTAAGTATTTATGTTTTTACAAAAGTGGAAGTCAATTAGTGATTCAAATAAAAAAACCTTGTACTTTTGTAATTAAAATTCTTAAAAGTTATATTTTTGTTTTATTTTACAGCTTCGGAGCTGTTATAGCTCCAAAATTCTTCATAAAAATCATTTAAATTACGTTTTCCACTCTAATGTTGTAAACAGTAATAGTAATAATAATAATAATAATAATAATAATAATAATAATAATAATAATAGCAGTAAGAATTGTTTATTCGTCCCAGGTCAAAATTGCACATTTTAAAGCGACTTCATCAACATAATATCTAAAGCATTACAACCAGAATTAAGATTACCCCCATTACCCCCAAAATTAAAATTGTATATTTACATTAGTTTCAGTAATTGCTTTCAACTCAGTTCCAATTCTATAGCCATGTTTTTTGTGAAGCTTTTTAGTACTGTAGTTGTTGTTTTTACAGCTCCCGTTATTATTTTTAGTGAATTATTTTGTGAAATTTCTAGTTTACTTTTAAGTCTCTTGTTTACTCTTGCTAATAGTTCTACTCCATATAATAGGTTAGGTTTTATTGAAGAAGAATGTTTGTTGCTGCTACGTACGGAAAGAGTATGAAGATGATGTATTATATTTCAACTGTTGGGGAGCCGAACTTGAAGTAGTTGCAACCGTGCGTATGGTACCCAGTAGCCTTCGTTCAAAACATTTAAAAACATTAACTCTGTAATTTGATTATTTTCTTTAAATATTATATATTTATGCTTGCCTCGGCTGCGTCAGTATATATATATATATATATATATATATATATTTTAGGGATATGAAGGTCTTAGAAGGGAGCGGTGCGACTGAAAAATATAGGCTTACACAGATTTTAGATTTTTTCTTCACTTCATTTATTAATGCTTGACACGATTTAAATAACACTTCACTGATATAGAGAGCTGTGAGATTCTTTTATTAATTACTTGCTTTTTTTTAACACGTAAACTATTTTTGTCTTACACTGAATACGTATTTAACTTCTCGAGGACACATCTCGCGTCCGGTTATGAGCACTGTCTACAAGCAACTGACTTGATTTCTAGCGCCTAAATTTGTAAATTTCTCTATTTCAAGTCTCTGATCGGCTAATCCTACTCCAATAGAATACCTTCATTTAACTAAAGCTTTTTCTGGTTGTTGATTGGCTATTTATTAAACTGTCTCAAAATTTACATTATTGTTGCTCCAATAATGACTAGTAGAATTTAAAATTTAAAATTCATTATTGCCTCAAGGTTACCTCATTGTTAGCAACTTTTAACCTATTATTCCCACAGCTCCTACATTATTAAATTACGTAATACATTCACATAACGTTATTGAACATGTATACAATAATATAAACATTTACAATCACTGTAATATTGACACTTTTTATATATTGTTACATACACATATTGCTTTAAGGCGGGCTGTTATTGAATTTATATATTATATAATTAGACTGAAGTCATTTAAGTGATAAAATACTGCCTCATTATGTATGTTTTATATGTATTATTAAGGAGGTTCATATTTCCACCCCATTTTATTCCTGCTAAACGTTTTAAAGTGTTATTCTTTTTTTTTTATTTTACTCATTACATTGTTTACATGTTCTTTCATTGGTAGTTTTTTTTATCTAATTATATCCATAGATACGTTGTTGTAGTTGCTTCTTGTAGTTTTTTGTTGTTGATTTGCAGGCATATATTTTCTGTTTTATGCTGCATTGTGAATAGCTGATCTTGAGTTTTTCCCGAATTTATTTCTATATTGTTGTTATTAGTCCGCTGTTCTAGGATTATGACTGTATCCTCCATTGTTGTTTGTAGTTTTTTGTAATGTTTTCCAGATCTTATGTTCTTTTCTGGAGTCCATATTACCACGTCGTCAGCAAACATTCCTACTTGTATGTTACCTATTTTCTTTAGTATATCTACTAGGTCGTTTATATATAATGAGGCAGTATTTTTAACATTTAAATAATTTCAGTCTAATTATATAATATATAAATTCAATAACAGCCCGCCTTAAAGTAATATGCGTATTTAACAACATATAAAAAGTGTATATTACAATCATAGTATATGTTTATATTATTGCATCCATGTGTAATAATGTTATGTGAATATATTACTAATTTAATAATGTAGGAGCTGTGAGAATAATAGGTTAAAAGTTGCTAACAATGAGGTAACAATGAGGTAACCTTGAGGCAATAATGAATCTTAAAGTTTAACAATACTACTTGTGATTCTTGGAAGCAATAATGCAAATTTTGAGACAGTTTAAAAATACGTGATTCTTGGAAGCAATACTATAAATTTTGAGACAGTTTAAAAATAGATAATCAACAACCAGAAAAAGCTTTAGTTAAATGAAGGTATTCTATTGAATTAGGAATAGCCAATCAGAGACTTGAAATACAGAAATTTACAAGTTTAGGCGGTTGAAATCAATTGAGTTGCCTGCAGACAGTGATTGTAACCAGACGCAAAAAGTGCCCTCTAGAGATTTAATACGTATTCGTGTGAGACGAAAAATAAGTTTACGTGTTAAAAAGTACAAGTAATTAATAAAAGAATCTCACAGCTGTATATCAGTGAAGTGTTATTTAAATCGTATCAAGTATTAATAAAGGGAGTGAAGTAAAATTATAATCTGTGTAAGCCTACATTCTTAGTCGCATCACAACCCTGCTAAGAGAAACGTGTCTCTTAACAATAATACTGACGCAGCCGAGGCAAACATAAATATATAATACTTAAAGAAACAGTTAAATTACAAAGTTAATATTTTTTTAAACTTGGGGCAAAGGCCACCTGAAAGTACATTTGGGGCGAAGGCTACCGGAAACTGTTTACTATACGTGCGGTTGCAGCTATTACAAGTTCGGCTCCCCAACTCCTACTTCAAATCGGCTTTTCTATACGTGAAACAATAACAACTTCAAATAACTTCAATAGAACAGAATAGCACTTGTAACAGACCCTTGAGGTAGTCCAACTCTCGTTTGCTGGCTGTTTTGTATTGTACTGCAAACCATCTTTGGGATAGGAAGGTTTGAAACCAGTTTAGCATGTGGCCTGATATGCCATACGTCTTCATCTTGTATAGTAGCATTTCTCGCCATACTGTGTTAAAAGTATCTTTGAAGTCGACACACAATGCTAGAGTATTATTATTATTATTATTATTATTATTATTATTATTATTATTATTATTACTATTATTATTATTGAGTCTTACAACCTGGTGTATTGAATCTCGTTAAATGCAAAGGCCTTAAAAGTGATACCTTACAGAGTTTATATTGGGAACCCAGAGGGAAAATTCTGTAGATCAATTAATCCGCAGTGACATTGGTCAACAACAACAACGTTAGTTTCGTAAGAAAATCGTCAACGGAATAATGTTGTTTCAATAAGAACCAATTATTCAATTTAGTTTTAAAAATCTGATGTGTTACACTCACATGACTTTCTCTACTCTTGTACAAACTATTTTTACAATCTCTTATTCTCCATCTACTTCATATTAATCGAGATAAACATTTGCAGAAACGATCTTTTGACATGCAAAGAGAATTACATTTTACACATAGCGACCAGTTCTAAAAATATTTGACTATCGCTTAAGGCTTACTATGTTCCCCTTGTTTTGTATTTGCAAGGGCAGTATAGAAATACAGTAGCCTTTAAGCATAGACATATCTCTTGAATAGCTGGTTGCTATGTGCAGCACAATTCTCTTTGTCACAGATTAATACTCTTCGCATATGCAAGACAAAAAAAAAATGAATAACGAAATGCCATTTGCGAAAATAAGTATTAAAAAATTTAAGGGAATAACAAGCAATATCTCGAAAATGGTTCACTCAACAAAAAAAATGTTTATGTCATTAATTGTGTATTTTAACGCGATCTACATATTTTGTGTTGTAAAATTTTGTCAATTTCTTATGGTTTACCAGTTATGCAAAAGTCGTTCACAATGAAGAATACTTTTGGAGACATTCCCAGAAAATTCAAGATATACATATCATTTGTCATGAAATATCTTAAATATATATTTTAATCAAAATTTTAGAGCCATTTTTGAGAAAATTAAAATTTTCGAAAAATGTTCCATGTAAAGGGTAATCTGGGGTGCGCGGATTTTATTGAAAACCTTCGTGTCGCATCTCTGGAAGATACTGAACTTAAATACCAAGTTTGGTGTTTATCTGACTATTCGTTTCTGGGTTATGCTGTTCACAGACACACACACGGATATGTTTACAAAAAGGCATTTTTTTGGATTCAGGGAGTCTCAAAACATGTATTTCCGGTGAAATCTCGGTATTGAATTTTTGGGTGGAATACAATACCTCCCCTACTTACTATACGTAGTAGAGAAACTAAAAATACATACCCTTGTTAAAAGCTTGTATTTCTGGTCACCTACATCTGGGAAGATCCTGTTAAAGATTCTTTCTTGTGTTTTTATTACGTATATTTGCTCTCGACTCCGAGATTCGAACTCGGGACCTTTTGAATGTGGTAGGTATGCTATCCCCACGCCACGGACACGGAGATGGCCTAATAAGAGATCTTAAATAAGGTATTCGAACCCCAAAAAACTTCCGATTTCGTTTTGTTTCTTAAAAATTATTATAATAGGGATAGGTTATTTGTACAGTGATACAAGGAAGATAACTATGTTCTAACAGATAAGAGTATTAACAGATAATACTATGACTTTCTCTACTCTTGTTCAAACTATTGTTACAAACGCTTATTCTCCATATGCTTCATGTTAATCGAGATGTTAATCTTATTGCTAATTTTCTTGTAGATGCAAGGGGAATTGCTAGGCTTTAAGCGATAGTCAAATATTTTAAGAGCTGGTTGCTATGTGGAGTATTCTATTCTCTTTGCATTACCAGGACATAAAAAAAATGAATAACGAATTCCCTCCTCATTTATTACATGTTTCTTACACATGGATACATTTTATGCTACAAGTTATTTTTACAGTATTAGATAACATTATTGTTTACATTCCAATCTGAATTATTAGTTCCTATTATTACAATTTTTGTCCTGGTGGTATACGTCCAAAGAGTCCTTTATCGCCTTCTCTAGGTAGCTCGTCTTCGAGCCTTGAACTGTTAGGAACTTTCGCACGTTAAGTGGCGTTCTGCCTGCGGCCTGTAGCCTCCTGTGCTCCTTCCATTATATAAATATACCTACTATTCTCATCTAAACTTAGAATTACACGTAATAACATGTCTTATTCTCTACTTGTGTTCTTAAGGCAGAAATGGAATTAAGTAGACAAAATTACATAGTAATCGGCTCAGACTTTGTTGAACGAAAGGCAACATATATGCAGCAAACAAGAAGTTTACAAATCTGATATTCTGAATGCAGCTAAAACTGAAAACAAGCAAACATTCCGGTAGTAGTTTTGTTATATGCATAGTGGGTATGAGAACTGAAATGATTACAATTCTCAGACCTTAATCTGGTAATTTGAGATGTTAAACGTCAAACTTCTGTTTCTCACGAGTTTATGATAGACGTAGCTTGATCTGCTATGTAAACAGTTGACTGTTACCTCGTTTTCCCCAGTATAACTACAGTCTTATGCAGACAAGGAAAGAAAGAAAGTAAAAAGAAGGCTATAAAATCGTTATGAAGCGGGAAGAGAAAGTCTTCTTGAATAGATAAAATAAAGCCCTGCTCAAATCCCAGGGTTTTAAAAGTTCACGTAAAATATAAATCTTACTTAGAGTCTCTCCGATTTGCTGACCGTGAAAAATTCCTAACTCCAGGAGATGGGATTATAACAGAACTCATTACAATATCGCCCTTTTCTACAAGCTGTAATCCGATTATTATGATGTCTTAAGTCATATTTCATTTCTTACAGCATTCTCTTGTCTCATCAGAAACTTCAGCAGGGAGGGAAAAATTTCATGCATTGCATTCACATCACTTTCTATGCTCTCCTGCAAACTTTCTATACTCTTCTTACAAAACCTTATTCTTCTAACTACCTCTTGTTAATTGAGATAAGCGTACATTATACATTTACACATTTCGTTGTGGATATAAGCATAATACAGTAGGTTATAGCGATTGTCAGATTTTTAAAAAGCGAATCGATATATGATGGCTTTGACATTGCACGTCGTCTGCATGGCCACGAGTTAAATAAAAGAATAGCGATCACACTTAGAAAAATCTGATGTGTTACACTCACATGACTTTCTCTACTCTTGTACAAACTATTTTTACAAACGCTTATTCTCCATATGCTTCATGTTAATGGAGATGTTACTCTTATTGCTAATTTTCTTATAGGTGCAAGGGGAATATGGTAGTATTTAAGTTATGCAAAAGTCGTTCACAATGAAGAATACTTTAGGAGACATTCCCAGAAAATTCGAGAGATTGTCATGAAAATATCTTAAACATATGATATTTTAATCAAAATTGTTAGAGCCATTTTTGAGAAAATTAAAATTTTCGAAAACTGTTCCATGTAAAGGGTAATCTGAGGTGGGGGGATTATCTTGAAAACCTTCGTGTCGCATCTCTGGAAGATACTGAACCTAAATACCAAGTTTGGTGTTTATCCGACTGTTCGTTTCTGAGTTATGATTTTCAAGGACACACACGGACATGTTTTCAAAAATGCTTTTTTTTTGGATTCAGGGGGTCTCAAAACACATATTTACGGTGAAATCTCGGTATCGAATTTTTGGAATGCAATACTTCCCCTACTTACTATACGTAGTAGAGAAAGTAAAAAGTAGATGTATTTAAAACACAAGCTTACGTCAAATATAATTGCGTGGCAAAAGTCATTTACGACATATCTGTCATTGATTGGTCGTATTCTTCAATATTTGTCATTCGTTTAAAGTCCTGTCGATTTTCAGTTTTTCTCTGATTCCATACAAAGAATATGGAATTTTAAGGCCAGCATATAGCGTCGATTTCTTAAACAGTTGACTACCGTTGTTCCCTTTGCATTACGAAATGTATGATACAACTATTTCCGGAAAGGTCTGTCTCGATTAAAATAAATAGGTAAATAAATTCTTATAATAATAATTTGTATATTTGTATACACATAATAATTGACAGAGGGTAGAGAAAGATATGCGAATGTAAACTACATTCACTCTTAGGTTGATCCGCGCCAAAACAAACCCACGTGACCAGTGTACCGCGGTAAAATATAGTAGCAATGCGCGCAGGAAGGTAGTCACATGCTAATAATCTAAATTTTAGAATGAATTTATCCTTAAATGGTATAACATTCTATACAAATACCTAAGAGTTTATTAAACATTGATTTATACAGTTTAACAGAGCTACAAGTCAATATGCAATTCGTATGCCACCTGGCATCTGCGTATGCGCAGAATATTGTCTACAGGCAGAAATTATTACTTTCTATTTAGTACCATGGCGGACGGTGAAATTGCCCTTGACTTCGTCGACTTAGGTAAAGCATAAGCCGGGCAAACCATTGACTAGTGGTAAAAAAACAACAGTGTAAAATGTGTTTATTATAAGTTATATGAGGTGAAAGTAGTGGGGAAATTAACTTCTGAGTTCACCGGTGTTTCAGTACAAGTATAAACAGTGCTCGTAAAGAAAAATCTGAAACGGGTAAAGTGGTTACACCCGGGAAAAAAAATAAAGAAAGAAAGAAAAAAAAATGCGGGTGAAATATGCGATGCAAGAATATGACGATTTTGTGAAGAATGCAATTCACATAACAGTGCAAAATTTAAAAAAAAAATCTGATGTGTTACACTCACATGACTTTCTCTACTCTTGTACAAACTATTTTTACAAACGCTTATTCTCCATATGCTTCATGTTAATTGAGATGTTAATCTTACTGCTCATTTTCTTGTAGGTGCAAGGGGAATTGGTAGGTTTTAAGCGATAGTCAAATCTTTTAAGCACTGGTTGCTATGTGGCGTATTCCATTCTCTTTGCATGTCCAGGACATAAAAAAAATGAATAACGAATTTGAGAAAAAGTACAAGTATTGGAAAATTTAAGGGAATAACAAGCAATATCTCGAAAATGGTTCACTCAACCACAAAAATGTATATGACATAAATTGTGTATTTTAACGCGATCTACAGTTTTTGTGTAGTAAAATTTTGTCTATCTCTTATGGTTTACCAGTTATGCAAAAGTCGTTCACAATGAAGAACACTTTTGGAGACATCCCCAGAAAATGCAAGATATACGTTTTATTTGTCATGAAAATATCTTAAAATATGATATTTTAATCAAAATCGTTAGAGCCATTTTTGAGAAAATTAAACTTTTCGAAAAATCTTCCATGTAAAGGGTAATCTGGGGTGGGAGGATTTCCTTGAAAACCTTTGTGTCGCATCTCTGGAAGATACTGAACCTAAATACCAAGTTTGGTGTTTATCCGACTGTTCGTTTATGAGTTATGCTGTTCACAGACAGACACACACACGGACATGTTTCCAAAAATGCTTTTTTTGGATTCAGGGGGTCTCAAAACATGTATTTCCGGTGAAATCTCGGTATCGAATTTTTGGGTGGAATACAATACTTCTCCTACGTAGTAGAGAAAGTAATAAATACACCGTCAACAGTTGCAAAGTTTCCAGAGAGCGAACAAATGTAGCTTATCTCATACCTATTACTTTCCTTTTCCCTCGTTTCTTTTAGAATTAAAATTAACTATTATATGTGCAGACGTTTATTTTGTTGTAACTATCAATTTTATCTCCTTTAAACCCTAACAGAATATGCGAGCCACCGTATAAATTGTCGGAATAAGGGCTCTGTTCTTTCTGCATTATGTACCGCGTGTCTTCGCCGCATGGTCATGAAAGTATGTGTATTTCTAACGCGAATGGCGGAAGGATACGTTATAACGGTGCACTGGTCACTTGGGCTTTGTTTTGGCGCTGATCAACCTAAGAATTAATACAGAGTAATACATCAGATTTTTTTAAGTGCAAACTGATACTTTCGGGAGTCGAGTATTAAACTATGCAACACCACGAGATTACAGCGAGAAAGCAGCTTAGTGGAACGCCAGTGTTAACTTAGGTTATAATTTACCGCACTTGTTAACAAAAGTTTGATACGCCACTGTAGCTAAGCCATTGCTGTTGCAATTTAACTTATGTTCAACCAGAGGCAACATGATAGTTAAATTGTTTGCCTGTTTTGAACAAGTAGGAATATCAAGTTTGTTGTTTGTTGTGTGTCCCACTGCGAATTCAAGGTCGATATGCCACGATTCCTTCCTTTCATTTCCTCATCAACAGGCCTTCCGCATTTCAGTTCCTCTGATGAAAAATTTGACTACCGCCCTCTAGGACAAGATTAGTTTGGTTCTAGAGGACTGCAGCCAAGGGCGTCCGCGGGGCGAGGGAGAGCAGAAATATTCTAAGATCGTCAAATAGATATTGGAAACATACAGGATGGAGAAAGTGCCACCTGCTGAAAAGGTTATATTCAAAATTAATAAGTGAAAAATTTTAATACCATTTTAGTCATTGTACGCTCATATCACCAGGAGAAAGAAAAAATCGGATGTGTTACACTCAAATGACTTTCTCTACTCTTGTACAAACTATTTTTACAAACGCTTATTCTCCATATACTTCACGTTAATCGAGATGTTAATCTTATTGCTAATTTTCTTGTAGGTGCAAGGGGAATTGGTAGGCTTTAAGCGATAGTCAAATATTTTAACGCTGGTTGCTATGTGGCGCATTCCATTCTCTTTGCATTACCAGGACAAAAAAAAATGAATAACGAATTTGAGAAAAAGTAGAAGTATTGGAACATTTAAGGGAATAACAAGCAATATCTCGAAAACAGTTCACTCAAAAAAAAAAAAGAGGTATATGACATAATCTACATTTTTTTTTGTGTAGTAAAATTTTGTCTAACTCTTATGGTTTACCAGTTATGCAAAAGTCGTTCACAATGAAGAATACTTTTGGAGACATTCTAGAAAATTCGAGATATGTGTTTTATTTGTCATGAAAGTATCTTAAATATATGATATTTTAATCAAAATCGTTACCGACATTTTTGAGAAAGTTAAAATTTTCGAAAACTGTTCCAAGTAAAGGGTAATCTGGGGTGGGGGGATTTACTTGAAAACCTTCGTGTCGCATCTCTGGAAGATACTGAACCTAAATAAAAGTTTGGTGTTTATCCGACTTTTCGTTTTTGAGTTATTTATGTTCACAGACACACACACCGACCTTTTTCTAATTTTTTTTTATTCAGTGGGCCTCAAAATATGTATTTACAGTGAAATCTCGGTATCGAATTTCTGGGTGGAATGCAATACTTCCCCTGCTTGCTATATGTAGTAGAGAAAGTAAAAATACTCCGGGAGCATCACAGGATACCCACTCTTTCAAGAAAATATCCGCCTGCACTTTAAAATATTTTGCAGCCAGGTTAATGTAGGGAAAAATATAATTTTTATTGGACCTAAACATCAAATGGTGATATAGTTTATGTGTTTTGGCGATTTTTCAGATCGTTCATTTCATCACTTTTATAATTTTTTTTATATATGCCAAATTTGCAACCTTTTTACGTGATGTTTGCAAAATTATCTTTCATGCATTGGGTTGAGTATTTTTTTGTGCATACATCCACGCACTTTCATCGACATGTGACTTAAGCTGAGGAGAAATAAATTCGTGTAGATCTAAAAAGTGAGTCAAAGATGAAGAATTGAGGCAAAAACGTTGAAAATTCTCAACTTTGATATTTTATTCCTCCGTCAAATATAAATTCCATTTTCACCGCAAAATCAAGTAATACCAAAATCAGTGCATACAAGATAGTTTTGAAAACACCACGTACTTAAGAGTTGCAATTTTGGCATAGTTTTCAAACAGTTATAAAAGTAATAAAATCAACGATATGAAAAAACGCCAAAACACGTAAAATGTATTTACCACTTTCCCTACTACGTAAAGTAGGGGAGGTATTGTATTCCACCCAAAAATTCGATACCGAGATTTCACCGGAAATACATGTTTTGAGGACCCCTGAATCCCCCAAAAAAACATTTTTGGAAACATGTCCGTGTGTGTGTCTGTCTATGAACAGTATAACTCAGAAACGAACAGTCGGATAAACACCAAACTTGGTATTTAGGTTCAGTATCTTCCAGAGATGCGACACGAAGGTTTTCAAGAAAGTCCCCCCACCCCAGATTACCCTTTACATGGAACATTTTTAGAAAATTTTAATTTTCTCAGAAATGGCTCTAACGATTTTGATTAAAATATCATATATTTAAAATACTTTCATGACAAATAAAATGCATATCTAAAATTTTCTGGGAATGTCTCCAAAAGTATTCTTCATTGTGAACGACTTTTGCATAACTGGTAAACCATACGAAACAGACAAAATTTGTAGATCGCGTTAAAATACACAATTTATGTCACATAATTTTTATTTTTAGCGAACCATTTTCGAGATATTGGTTGTTATTCCCTTAAATTTTCCAATACTTATACTTTTTCTCAAATTCGTTATTCTTTTTTTTTTTTTTTACATCCTGGTAATGCAAAGAGAATGGAATGCGCCACATAGCAACCAGCTCTTAAAATATTTGACTATCGCTTAAAGCCTAGCAATTCCCCTTGCACCTACAAGAAAATTAGCAATAAGATTAGCATCTCGATTAACATGAAGCATATGGAGAATAAGCGTTTGTAAAAATAGTTTGTACAGGGCTAGAGAAAGTCATGTGAGTATAACACATCAGATTTTTTAAAGTGCAGAAAAATACTTTGAGGTGATGTATGTAATTGCAGTGAAGTGCAATATTTCCTCTGCTTACTATAGGTAGGTAGCAGATAAAGTGAAAATAAGGAATCTAAATAATGTTTTGTAATGCTGAGCGCGGAAGGAAATGTCACATAAATATTACCGCTAATAGGCGATTCTCTTTTGTTCACGAGTTACTATTGTCAGTAATGAGGATGCTGTAGCCGATATCCTTGCCCTATAGCTTCTCTATGCAGTTGAGCACAGTACTATTTGCATATAAATCCGACATTTGCGCATATAAATGTGCTTCAAGGACGTAATTTGCTCATGTAGGCGAAGGTTCTTGGCACAACAATGATGTCATCCCCTCGTAGGCAAACCTGTTGCCTCGGGTTGCAGTTTCAATCTCCGAATGTCCCCAGGCGTGTGGGTTTGTAGAGCACTGCCTTACCGGCCCGTTACGGTTGAAGGAAGGAAGGCAAGAGACACACACAAAGGTTATTTATCCGCCGCGCTCTACTCAGTGTGAGTTACCTGAAAGCAGGTCACTGGAGCTATGACCGGCCGTCACATTGTCAAATGTGCTGGCTGGGGCTCCCTCAGGAAAAACACACTTTCTTTTCTGTACCCACACCAAGCGAGATGGTTTCACGGTAACATGCGAGGCTGGGAGGTCCTGGGTTCGAGTCCTGGCGCTGGCCACACTGACTATGGGATTTTCGTGGTATTCCCTGGTTGGAAAGGTGAATGCTAGGAATGCTCCTACCAGGGATTACCTTACCCTCATTTCCTATAATTTCGCGTCCCCTTTGAGGCAGTATTTTTAACACATGAGTAATTTCAAGTAAATTATATAATATGTAAATTCAATAACAGTCCGCCTTGAAGCAATATGTATGTGATAATTTGTAAAAATGTATGTAAGTCATTGCATATGCTTATATTATTGTAAACATGTTTAATAATGTTATATGAATGCATTAGGTAGTTTAATAATGTAAGAGCTTTGAGAATAATAAGTTTAACGTTGCTAACAATGAGGTAACAAAGAGGTAACCTTGAGGTAATAATGAGTTTGGGAGTTTGAATATTACTAGTCATGATTAGAGCAACGATAATGTTAATTTTAGACAGTTTAAAAGTAGCCAATCAACAGCCAGAAAAAGCTTTAATAAAATGCAGGTATTCTATTGGACTAGGATTAGCCAATCAGAGAATTGAAATACAAAAGTTTACTGGTTTGGACGGTTGAAATATGTTCAGTTGCTGGCAAACCTTGGTAGTGACCGGATGGAAGATGTGTGCCCCTAAGAAATATTACGTATTGGTGTGAATGGTAAATTACGTATACGCGTTAACAAAATGCAAAATATTAAAGAATCTCACAGCTCTTAATATCAGTGTAATGCTATTTAATTTGTTTCAAGAATTAATAAAAAGAGGTGAATTCAAAACTTAAAATCTGTGTTAGCCTATATTCTTGTCGCACCACACCCTGATTAAGAGAAACATGTCTCTAAAGTGATACTGAAGCAGCCGAGGCAAACAAGCATAAATACTATCTATAGAAGCAGTTTAATGACAAAGTTAAAATAATTAGTTTTAAAACTTGGAGTGTAACAACAAAAATACATCTTCAAATCGGCTTCTCATACGTAACAGCATATTACGTAAACAACTTCT
Organism: Deroplatys truncata; assembly: GCA_030765065.1. NCBI lineage: Eukaryota > Metazoa > Arthropoda > Insecta > Mantodea > Mantidae > Deroplatys > Deroplatys truncata. The sequence continues at coordinate 296,696,124 of CM060975.1, read as the reverse complement.
TCAAAATTAACGACCAAAGCGTGGAGCAAACTCTTACGCAATTATCAACAAACTCCTAAAGACAATAAGTACTTCAAGTTGGCTTCCCATACGTGGGGCAGTTGAACTTAAAAGCATCTACTACTACAAGTAGTTTCAGGTAGGCTTAAGAGCTGTGCGGTGTTGGCCGGTATCGGGCAGATGCTTGCTCGTTGGAAAGATCTCGGCGCTGCCAGATGGCAGCCTTCTTTAAGGCGCCTCAGGTGGGTCCAGTTCTCGCCAGAGCAGCCCGACGGTATGGCCGGGTCATCAAGCTTGAAATTCCCTGGTCATAGTCACACTCATTCTGTATCCATAGTTGAAATGTCTAAATCTTGCAGTTTTTATCTAAATGTTTTCAAAATGTTATCACATGTTTCTCTACCAGAATTATAACTGTGTTTCAGGTTTCAAGCAAAAGTCTATATTAATACTATAAAGAGAGAAAATTTGAATGTATTATGTGTGTAGGGTAATCTCAAAAATCACACAATCTATTTTCATAATTCTTTCACCATTGAAAAGTGCAAATCTTTCTGACGGACATGGTCTATAAGACACCTTTTAATTTCCTAACTTAATGAAAGATTAAAAGGGATTTGTAAAGCCCTTGTAGTTGAATACTTGCTTTGACTTTGAATTGAGAATGCCATAGACTAGAAACAGTTGTTAATCCATATTACATCCATATAAAAGACAAATGCCACTGACATTTAATTCCAAACAATATACACCCCCTCAAGAAAGAGTTGATCTGCACTTTAAAATTAATGGAAGGAAAAATCTGTTGTTGTTTTTTTTTTTGACATAAAGATCAAATGGTAAGGCAGTTTACGTGGTTGGCGGTTTATCAGATCGTTCATTTTATCAGTTTTATACATTTTTTGTATTTGGTGTTTTCAAAATTACCTTTTTAAGCATTGGGTAGAACATTTTTTTCTGTGCATACATCCACACACTTTCATCGACATGTACTGGCGGAGAAATAAATTCGTGAAGTCGAAAAAGTGAGGTGAAAATGAGGAATTAAGGCAAAAACGTTGAAAATTCCCAACTTTGACATTTTATTCCTCCGTCAAATTAAAACCTGTTTTCACCCCAAAATCAAGAAATTTCCAAGCTACCCTTTACATGGAACATTTTTCGAAATGTTTTGTTTTCTAAAAATTCTAACGATTTTGATTAAAATATCATACATTCAAGATATTTACTGACAAATAAAATGTATGTCTTGAATTTCCTGGGAATAGCCTGTGAAGCCCTCTCCATTCGAAAGAAATGTTGTGTAATCTTGTTTAACTGGTAAAACCTACAAAAGCTAAACGTACTACACAAATAATGTAGATCACTTTAAAACACACCATTTACTTCAAATAACATATTTTGTGGCATCACCATTTCGTTATTAATGGTTCGAATTATTCAATACATGACCTTTCTTTTCACCCTTAACGATTTTCAGTTGTTTCTCGCGATGTCATGGAAACAATATGGAATTTTAAGGCCAGCATATAGCGTCCAGTTCTTAAACATTTGACTAGAGCTAATCTATAACGAAATGTTTTATGTGACTATTTCTGCAAAGGTTATCAGGATTAAAATAAAGGAGCTAGAAAAATAAACTTTTGTAAGAATAATTTGTATAGCCACTAATAAATGAATGTAACGCATCAGCTTTTTTACTTTAAGTAGGGGAAGTATTGCATTCCACCCAAAAATTCGATACCGAGATTTCACTGGAAATACATGTTTTGAGACCCCCTGAATCCAAAAAAAATCTGATGTGTAACACTCACATGACTTTCTCTACTCTTGTACAATCTAATTTTACAAACGCCTATTCTCCATATGCTTCATGTTAATCGAGATATCGAGATGTCAATCTTATTGATAATTTTCTTGTAGATGCAAGGGGAATATGGTAGGTTTTAAGCGATAGTCAAATATTTTAACGCTGGTTGCTATGTGGCGCATTCCATTCTCTTTGCATGTCAGGACATAAAAAAATGAATAACGAATTTGAGAAAAAGTATAAGTATTGGAAAATTTAAGGGAATAACAAGCAATATCTCGCAAACGGTTAACTCAACAAAAGAAATGTATATGACATAAATTGTGTATTTTAACGCGATCTACATTTTTTGTGTAGTAAAATTTTGTCTATCTCTTATGGTTTACCAGTTATGAAAAAGTCGTTCATAATGAAGAATACTTTTGGAGACATCCCCAGAAAATTCGAGATATACATTTTAATTATCATGACAATATCTAAAACATATGATATTTTAATCAAAATCGTTAGAGCCGTTTTTGAGAAAATTAAAATTTTCGAAAAATGTTCCATGTAAAGGGTAGTCTGGGGTGGGGGGATTTTCTTGAAAACCTTCGTGTCGCATCTCTGGAAGATACTGAACCTAAATACCAAGTTTGGTGTTTATCCGACTGTTCGTTTCTGAGTTATGCTGTTCACAGACACACAGACACACAGACACACACAGACACACAGACACACAGACAGACACACACACGGACATGTTTCCAAAAATGCTTTTTTTGGATTCAGTGATTCTCAAAACATGTATTTCCGGTGAAATCTCGGTATCGAATTTTTGGGTGGAATGCAATACTTCCCCTACTTACTATACGTAGTAGAGAAAGTAAAAATGAATAACGAATTTGAGAAAAAGTATAAGTATTGGAAAATTTAAGGGAATAACAAGCAATATCTCGCAAACGGTTAACTCAACAAAAGAAATGTATATGACATAAATTGTGTATTTTAACGCGATCTACATTTTTTGTGTAGTAAAATTTTGTCTATCTCTTATGGTTTACCAGTTATGAAAAAGTCGTTCATAATGAAGAATACTTTTGGAGACATCCCCAGAAAATTCGAGATATACATTTTAATTATCATGACAATATCTAAAACATATGATATTTTAATCAAAATCGTTAGAGCCGTTTTTGAGAAAATTAAAATTTTCGAAAAATGTTCCATGTAAAGGGTAGTCTGGGGTGGGGGGATTTTCTTGAAAACCTTCGTGTCGCATCTCTGGAAGATACTGAACCTAAATACCAAGTTTGGTGTTTATCCGACTGTTCGTTTCTGAGTTATGCTGTTCACAGACACACAGACACACAGACACACACAGACACACAGACACACAGACAGACACACACACGGACATGTTTCCAAAAATGCTTTTTTTGGATTCAGTGATTCTCAAAACATGTATTTCCGGTGAAATCTCGGTATCGAATTTTTGGGTGGAATGCAATACTTCCCCTACTTACTATACGTAGTAGAGAAAGTAAAAATGAATAACGAATTTGAGAAAAAGTATAAGTATTGGAAAATTTAAGGGAATAACAAGCAATATCTCGCAAACGGTTAACTCAACAAAAGAAATGTATATGACATAAATTGTGTATTTTAACGCGATCTACATTTTTTGTGTAGTAAAATTTTGTCTATCTCTTATGGTTTACCAGTTATGAAAAAGTCGTTCATAATGAAGAATACTTTTGGAGACATCCCCAGAAAATTCGAGATATACATTTTAATTATCATGACAATATCTAAAACATATGATATTTTAATCAAAATCGTTAGAGCCGTTTTTGAGAAAATTAAAATTTTCGAAAAATGTTCCATGTAAAGGGTAGTCTGGGGTGGGGGGATTTTCTTGAAAACCTTCGTGTCGCATCTCTGGAAGATACTGAACCTAAATACCAAGTTTGGTGTTTATCCGACTGTTCGTTTCTGAGTTATGCTGTTCACAGACACACAGACACACAGACACACACAGACACACAGACACACAGACAGACACACACACGGACATGTTTCCAAAAATGCTTTTTTTGGATTCAGTGATTCTCAAAACATGTATTTCCGGTGAAATCTCGGTATCGAATTTTTGGGTGGAATGCAATACTTCCCCTACTTACTATACGTAGTAGAGAAAGTAAAAATGAATAACGAATTTGAGAAAAAGTATAAGTATTGGAAAATTTAAGGGAATAACAAGCAATATCTCGCAAACGGTTAACTCAACAAAAGAAATGTATATGACATAAATTGTGTATTTTAACGCGATCTACATTTTTTGTGTAGTAAAATTTTGTCTATCTCTTATGGTTTACCAGTTATGAAAAAGTCGTTCATAATGAAGAATACTTTTGGAGACATTCCCAGAAAATTCGAGATATACATTTTAATTATCATGACAATATCTAAAACATATGATATTTTAATCAAAATCGTTACAGCCGTTTTTGAGAAAATTAAAATTTTCGAAAAATGTTCCATGTAAAGGGTAGTCTGGGGTGGGGGGATTTTCTTGAAAACCTTCGTGTCGCATCTCTGGAAGATACTGAACCTAAATACCAAGTTTGGTGTTTATCCGACTCTTCGTTTTTGAGTTATGCTGTTCACAGACACACAGACACACACACGGACATGTTTCCAAAAATGCTTCTTTTGGATTCAGTGAGTCTCAAAACATGTATTTCCGGTGAAATCTCGGTATCGAAATTTTGGGTGGAATGCAATACTTCCCCTACTTACTATACGTAGTAGAGAAAGTAAAATGAATAACGCATTTGAGAAAAAGTATAAGTATTGGAAAATTTAAGGAAATAACAAGCAATATCTCGAAAACGGTTCACTCAACAAAAGAAATGTGTATGACATAAGTTGTGTATTTTAACGCGAACTACATTATTTGTGTAGTAAAATTTTGTCTATCTCTTATGGTTTACCAGTTATGCAAAAGTCGTTCACAATGAAGAATACTTTTGGAGACATTCCCAGAAAATTCGAGATATACATTTCATTTCTCATGACATTATGTTAAACATATGATATTTTCATCAAAATCGTTAGAGCCATTTTTGAGAAAATTAAACTTTTCGAAAAATCTTCCATGTAAAGGGTAGTCTGGGGTGGGGGGATTTTCTTGTAAACCTTCGTGTCGCATCTCTGGAAGATACTGAACCTAAATACCAAGTTTGGTGCTTATCCGACTGTTCGTTTTTGAGTTATGCTGTTTACAGACACACACACACACACACACACACACACACACACACACACACGGAGATGTTTCCAAAAATGCGTTTTTTGGTTTCAGGAGGTCTCAAAACATGTATTTCCGGCGAAATCTCGGTATCGAATTTTTGGGTGGAATGCAATACTTCCCCTACTTCTATACGTAGTAGAGAAAGTAAAAAACATTTTTGGAAACATGTCCGTGTGTGTCTGTGTACAGCATAACTCAGAAACGAACAGTCGGATAAACACCAAACTTGGTGTTTAGGTTCAGTATCTTCCAGGGATGGGACACGAAGGTTTTCAAGAAAATCCCCCCACCCCAGATTACCCTTTATATAGAACATTTTTCGAAAATTTTAATTTTCTCAAAAACGGCTCTAACGATTTTGATTAAAATATCGTATGTTTAAGATATTGTCATAACAAATGAAATGTATATCTCGAATTTTCTGGGAATGTCTCTAAAAGTGTTCTTCATTGTGAACGAATTTTCCATAACTGGTAAACCATAAGAGATAGACAAAATTTTACCACACAAAAAATGTAGATCGCGTTAAAATACACAATTTATGTCATATACATTTTTTTTGTTGAGAGAAGCATTTTCAAGATATTGCTTGTTATTCCCTTAAATTTTCCAATATTTATACTTTTTCTGAAATTCGTTGTTCATTTTTTTTTTTTGCCCTGGTAATGCAAAGAGAATGGAATACTCCACATAGAAACCAGCTCTTAAAATATTTGACTATCGCTTAAAGCCTACCAATTCCCCTTGCATCTACAAGAAAATTAGCAATAAGATTAACATCTCGATATCTCGATTAACATGAAGCATATGTAGAATAAGCTTTTGTACAAGAGTAGAGAAAGTCATGTGAGTGTACACACCAGTTTTTTTTAGTTTCTGCTGAAACTTTGAACAAGATTGGTTATAAACTATGGTAGTATGGAATACTTTTAATGCCCAAAAGGGTAACAAAAATCAGTCTAGTGAAAGGCATTAGAAGTAAATACAGGCCAATAGGCTGTGTACTCATGGACATTTAAATGGTCGCGAGTAAATCTTTAAAATACTCAGAGCAAAAGCCATAGTATGTATAAAACTGAAGGTAAAAGCACAAAGCAATTTTTGGACTAAAAATTAACTTTGGAACTCTTTTAAAATTTTTACTATGGGAACAGTGAAGTAGGTTGTTGCTTCACGTATGGAAAGTCAGTTTGAAGATTATGTATTATATTTCGACTGTTGGGGAACCGAACTTGAAGTAGTTGCAACTTCACGTATAGTAAAATGTTTCCTGTAGCCTTCGTCGCAAGTTTAAAAATATTAATTTTATAATTTTGACTGTTTCTTTTAAATATTATATATTTATGTTTGCCTCGGCTGCGTCAATTTTATTGTTTTTTAGAGACATGAATGTCTTAGCAGGGAGGTGGTGCGACTGAAGAATGTAGGCTTACAGAGATTATAATTTTACTTCACTCCTTTTATTAATGCTTGACACTATTTAAATAACACTTTACTGATATAGAGAGCTGTGAGATTTTTTTTATTAACTACTTGCACTTTTTAACACGTAAACTATTTTTGTCGCAGACAAAATACATATTAAATTTCTCGAGGACACATCTGACGTCAGCAACACTGTCTATAACCAACGCGTTCAGTTATGAGCACTGTCTACAAGCAACTGACTTGATTTCTACCGCCACATTTGTAAATATCTGTATTTCAAGTCTCTGATTGGTTATTCCTAATCCAATAGAATACTTTTATTTAACTTAACCTTTTTCTGGTTGTTGATTGGCTATTTCATAAACTGTCTCAAAAGTTTACATTATTGTTGCTCCAATAATGACTAGTAGCATCATTAAACATTCTTACTCATTATTGCCTCAAGGTTACCTCATTGTTAGCAACTTTTAGCCTATTATTCTCACAGCTCCTACATTATTAAATTACTTAATACATTCGGTAGCATTATTACATGTATACAATAATATAAACATATACAATGACTGTAATATACACTTTTTTATATATTGTTACATACACATATTGCTTTAAGGCGGGCTGTTATAATATTTTTTATTATATAATTAGACTGAAATCATTTAAGTGTTAAAAATACTGCCTCAACAGATCTCTCTCCACTTGATTACTTTTTATGGAGACATTTGAAATGTAGTCTTTGTTATGTGGTCTGCTAAAATGGAAGAGTTAAAAATGAAGTTCACGAAAACAGTGATTGAAAATGTTCAACATGAACTCGCGCTTGAACTTAGCCACTGCCAGATTGTAAATGGGGGCATTTCGAATACCTTATTAAATAACTTTAATTTCATTTGTTACAGCAGTTGTGTAAATTAAACAGTTTCCATATTAACTAACCCTTTGTATGAAACAAGTGAAAATGTCCATGCAACCTTTCAGAAAAAAAATGAAAAAAAAGAATATGTTGGCATTTAATATTTCTCGATGACGTCACACCTGTACGATAATGGCTGAACATTTAGTTTCTTTTTTGTAAAATTTTCTTTTCAAAATATTACATTTGATGTATCGGAGCACTTTTTTTTATAAAAAAATGAGCTAATTTTAGTTTTATTTGAATACTTCCTTACTTATGAAAGACCTTGTACATATCTCTATGACAGAAACCTAATTACAACTGATAAGGGTTATCTTAGCATTAGACATATCTGAAATATTCGTAGTTTGAAGTTTAACTACTTTTTTTAATAGCGTTAAACGATCACTTTTACTGCATACGGCGCCACAGGCCGCCAGACTGATGATACATGAAATGAAACGATAACTGGGAAAGACTTGGTTTAGGGTATCTCCCAAGGAATTGCCAATTGCAAGGGCTGAGGGAAAAATGAAAAGAACAGTAAGTCAAGGAACGGTCCTAGCATGATTTCAATCTCCCGTTCACGTGTCCGTGCCTTAACGACATAGGCTCTCTGTGCCGGTGTTTAACTACCTGCAGGTTTTAAACTCTGTGTATTCTGAAACGTTAGCTCTCCCTCGATTTGGTTCTTACGAGTTTGTGACTGCCATATGTAGACTCACAGTTGAGCGATGTCTAATTCTCCTGCGTGCCATTAAACTGGTTTATCTACTGTTGTCTTTATCGTACAGAAACAATTTCTACACCTATAGGGACTCAAGAAAGCATTTGTCACCAATTTGAACTACTCTAGTAGCCAAATTAACCACTCATTTTTAATATGATGAAAGAACAAAAAACCTAAAACGTGCATTTCCGTTGAAACCTCGGTATCGAATTTTTGGACAGATGCAATACTTTCTCTACTTTCTACAGATAAGCAGCAGAGAAAGTAAAAATTCCAGGAGCCAAAATTAACGTCTAGAAAATTCTCATTTTTAGTTTCTCCACTACGTATAGTAAATAGGGGAAGTATTGCATTAACAAACTTGCTATTTAGGTTCAGTATCATTCAACGATGCGACACAAAAAATTTCAAGAAAACCCTCCAACCCCAGACTATCCTTTGCATGGAAAATGTTTCAAAAATTGTAAGTTTATCAGAAATAGCTCTAACGATTTTGATTAAAATATATATTTAAAATATTTTCATGACAAATAAAATGTATATCTTAAATTTTGTGGGAATATCACCAAAAGTCCTCTTCTTTCTGAATGGCTTTTGCGTAACCGGTAAACCGTAAGAGTTAGACAAAATTTTTCAACAGAAAAAATGTAGAAGTCGTTAAAACACACAGTTTATGTCAAATATATATTTTTTTTTGTGGAATGAACCATTTCTGAGATATTCCTGTTATTTATTTGAATTTTCCAAATACTTATACTTTTTCTCAAATGGGTATTCGTTATTCGTTTTTACTTTCTCTACTACGTATACTAATTAGGGGAAGTATTGCATTCCACCCAAAAATTCGATACCGAGATTTCACCGGAAATACATGTTTTGAGACACCCTGAATCCAAAAAAAGCATTTTTGGAAACATGTCCGTGTGTGTGTCTGTCTGTGAACAGCATAACTCAGAAACGAAGTCGGATAAACATCAAACTTGGTATTTAGGTTCAGTATCTTCCAGAGATGCGACACGAACATTTTCAAGAAAATCCCTCCACCCCAGACTACCCTTTACATGCAGCATTTTTCGAAAATTTTAATTTTCTCAAAAATGGCTCTAACGATTTTGATTAAAATATCATATATTTAAGATATTTTCATGACAAATGAAATGTATATCTCGCATTTTCTGGGAATGTCTCCAAAAGTATTCTTCATTGTGAACGAATTTTACATAACTGGTAAACCATAAGAGATAAACAAAATTTTACATCATAAAAAATGTAGATCGCGTTAAAATACACCATTTATGCCATATACTTTTTGTTGTTGAGTGAACCATTTTCGAGATATTGCTTGTTATTCCCTTAAATTTTCCAATACTTATACTCTTTCTCAAATGGAAATTCGTTATTCATTTTGTTTTGTCCTGGTAATGCAAAGAGAATGGAATGCTCCACATAGCAACCAGCTCTTAAGCAATTCCCCTTGCATCTACAAGAAAATTAGCAATAAGGTTAACATCTCGATATCCCGATTAATATGAAGCATATGGAGAATAAGCGTTTGTAAAAATAGTTTGTACAAGAGTAGAGAAAGTCATGTGAGCGTAACACATCAGATTTTTTTTATTGTTTGTTAGTTTTTCCTCCTGGTCATGCTGAGAGAACGGAATTTCAAAGCCATTGCTTAGCGACCAGCTCTTAAAAAAAATTTGACTATCGCACACGGTATTCCCCTATTTTCACTGTACCTATACGGAAATATATAATAAAACCATTTCTACAAGTGTTTATCTCGATTACATGATAGACAAAGGAACATATGCTTTTGAAAGAATAGTTTATTGAAAAATGGGTAGAGATGTAACAATAAGATTTTTTAAAATTATTCTTTCTTTTAATCAATACTTCCCTTTTCTTATTACAGGCAACTAGTAGAGAAAGTACTAGAGAAAGTAAACAACGAAATATTTAGAAATTTCACTGTTGGGTACCTTAAGACGGAATGAATGGTGATGTATGAGCCTCGAGTTTCACTCGCGCAATGACCGGTAATACAGCAAGCCTCCTAATAAAGACAACAATTAAACTACATACATTGCAAGTCCGACAATTAGAAACCAATTAGCTGCTTGATCTTCTCCCCCGTGTAAGAAATTTGCAATGCTAAAGCTTGCGTGCAGTAGTTGTGCAAGGCATGTGTATACCAGCGCTCCGTAATGGGTCAACGACCCGCCAGCTGTAATGTGACATAACAACAAAGAGCTCACTGTTGCGCCAGTCCGCAGTGCAAAAAGCCTTACTATCCTCCACAAAACGATATCGCGCTTGTATGTAGCTCTCGCTTTAATAACGTGATCCATCTGGAAATTCTGCAATACAGAGACTATGTACTTTTATCTTCCCTACTAGTTATCTATAGTAAGTAGAGGAAGTAATGCATTCCACCAAAAATTCTACACACGTTTTGAGACCCCCTGAATAATAATAATAATAATAATAATAATAATAATCATAATAATAATAATAATTTCTAGAAAAAGGTCCGCGCATGCGTATGAACAAAACCCTAAACCGAAGTGTTCAATAAATACAAAACTTGGTACTTAAATTCAGCATCTTTTAAGGATGCAACATGAAGATTTTCAAGAAAATCCCCCACCCCAAACCATGGAAAAGTTTCATTATTTTTAATTTTCTCAAAAATGGCTCTTAACGATTTTGAATTAAAAAACACATGTTTGAGATATTTGATGTCAAAGTATGTATATTTATTTATTTTTTTTAATAGCCTGTGAAGTCATCTTCATTTTGAATGAATTTTGAATACGGATGACGATCACTATGGAGAGTCGTACAGTATCGGCCGGCATTTGTGCGTCACCGCAGCATCAGGCGGCATTCTGCTGGCCTTCACAGGTGGAGTATGTATAGCACTTTCCTGCATCCGTATCATATTTACGCTCTCCGTGTAGGATACGATAAGCTGTTAGGAGGTTATAAATTACACAGTGTTGTCAAGTACTCACCCATGGCTAGAAGTCCAGCACCTATTACAGCGGTTGCTGTTCTACTACTAGTATCAGATCTGGCAGCATGGGTGGTTCATTTGTACACATAAACACATTTCGTAGTAAACGTAGTAAACAATCGACAGTACGTGAGCAGATAAACAGTTACAGATACCCGCTCGCCTTCTTCTCGTTGTCCAACAATATATGTTTACCTTTTCGCGTACTGTTTTATACACAATTCTTGATTATTCGTATATGTAACTTTGAGCAATAGCTTTACTCGTCATCACTTACAATAACCATGTTTAAGTATTTAACTAAACAAAACCCTGTTTTGCACAATATCCCCAAGAAAAAATGTTTTTAATAGCAACTTAATATAAAACTGAAATATATTATACTTTTACTCTCAAAGAGGACACATTTACTACACATTATTGGAATCGGTTAACATTCCGTATACGTAAACAACGATTTAAGGTGCATAACACTTACGGAACCGATTAATAATAGGATTCAATACGTCAGCATGGATCATTCGAGTTTTAGACGGGCAAATCCTACGGCTACGCTTTGCGGCTTAGGCCCTCAAGAACGTCTCCAAAGATCGATGAAAAAGATCAGATTTCTCCAAAGATCCATTCAAAAGATCCTTGAAATATACGGAATAATGGCGTTGGAATGATCTATACAATCTAATATGCAAATACAAACACTGTTTCGCTCAATATCTCCATCCTCTGTGGTGTGGGGAGTGGTGTATCCGCCTCACACTCAAGAGGTCCCGAGTTCGAATCTCGATCAAGGTAGCTTACACGGATAAGCTTTCCCCGGGGTTTTCCCGTATCCTGAAAACACGAATGTTGGGCAACTTTAAGCTCTGTGGACCCCGGATTCATTGAACATAATTTAATTCATCGTCCGATATGACTTAAGCGGTAAAAGACGCTAAACTACAGAGAGAAAGAAAGAAAACTCCATGAAAAAGCATTTTTAAGACAATAAGGGCCAGTTTCATCAACGGATGTTAAAAAATATTCTAACATCTAGTTTGTTAACAAGGTGTTCAAAGTTTAACATAAGGTTAAAACTTTTGCATTTCATCGTGCTTTTACAGCAAATTGTTAGCTAACGTTTTGTTAACGGTAAAGAGAACTGCGAAAGCTAGCTTTCGAGAAGGCGGTGGCCGAACTACACTGCTTCTGAACGTACTCCGATGCACCTTTGTCTACGTATCGCCGCGCTCTCTGTGTCAGTAGCCGACAACTATTTACATCCATGGCAATGGCCATGTGATTTTCCTGGTTGTTTGAGCTTAGAATCTCGATGTAAACTGAAATAAATGTTTCACCGTTTGAAATGCGTTAATTAACATCTGGTTAATAAGTATAGACGTATTGTCAAGTGCGAAAAAGCCGACGGTCTTACATTAAAGGATAAGGTTACAATTTTTCATTCATTCATTATCTGTTTACCCTCCTCTTATGTAGGACTTACACCCCCAGGACTTACAAGCGGGTGTCTGGGGTCAGAGGCCCGTCGAGGAGCAGACACTCATGGATCAGACAGAGCATCCAGGATGGGTGATCAGCCCGATGCCTGGTATGGGATGAAGGAAGTAGACGACACGAAATGTTGGTGAAATGGATGAAAGGAAAGGTGATGATGGAGCAGTTGGTGGAATGAATAGCAGGGGAAACCGGAGAACCCGGAGAAAACCCGCCCAGACGCCGCTTCGTCCACCACAAATCCCACATGCAGGTCCCTGGGATTGAACCCGGGCCGCCTCGGTGGGAGGCGAGCGGTCCAACCACTCGGCCACGGCGCTGCCGATAAGGTTACAACCTGGGACAAAATCGACGAGTAATTTAATTGGAATGAACGCGTTTCTCTTAAGCCCAGTAAGCAACTACAGCAATTTTATGCTAACATAAAGTGCAGCACCAGAAACGTTAGGTGCAAAGGGCGTTTAAGACGGTTTAAAACTGTTGGTGGACACTGCATTGAAGCTAAAGTGGACGACAATGTGTTATCGCTGATTAACCAAGCAGACCCGAAAAAAAAATAGTTTGCTTCTTGAAGCAATTGCTTTGAAAACTTTTCGGATAAACCCACAAACGGTAGTTTTGGAAATATCAACATTATCACAAGTAAATGAACAATCTTAGTAGCATAAAATCTAAGTACCTAATTAACACTCTTCTATTGGTAGTATTCTAACCTCTCGTATAAAACCATGCACATGACCCCTTGGACAGTCTATATTGCTTTAAAAATTCCTCTTTTTGCAGGGTTTCAAATTTATTATGACGTACAACTATTCCTCTATTAGGAATGACATTAAAAATGCCAGCTGTAGCAAACTCGCAACAACAGCTTGGTTTGCGGCAGCCATTTTCCAGTTTCTAACATTTGTTAAACGCCTTAACACAGGAAATGGGAATGTTAACTTAACATAGACTTTAACACATTGTTAAAGTTAACATTGCTTGATGAAACAGAATTTGTGTTAACTTCAGTGTTAAATCAGTTTAACTTTGTGTTAAAATTTAGCATCTGTTGGTGAAATCGGCCCTAATTAGAATATAAAGCCCAAGCAAATTATATTTTTTACCCTCGAAGAGGGCACATTTACTAGACAATATTTTAATAGTGTATCCATGCGAACACTGCATGGAAATGCCCTAGCATGTCTTCAAATGGCACATACCCACTATTCTTCCGCGATGCATTTCCGAAATATTTGTGTACATCGCGTGAGCTACAGTTAACACACACCACTGCTTGGTCGAACAACAAAAGCAGAAGGCTCCAGACACACTTCTCTACCTATACACGCGCCGGCTGAGAAGGTTGATAAATGCCTCCCGAAGCTGTAGGGACGGCATAAATGGAAGTGAGTGCACCCATGCTGCTAGATGGCAGTAGCTTACAGTAATGGGTAGCAAACTCGCGTACAGGTCAATTTTTTCATCCTGACAAGCTTATCTTATGCGCAGTAGCTGGACAAGTCCATTTATTTTCTGAGAATACAACGTGAGAATATCTTAGGGTTTAATGGTGGTTGCTGCAGTTCTTAGTGCATAGAATATATTTTTAGGCCCATTACACTCCTTTTTAAGGTAAATGGTCATTTAATTTTTATGTTTCGGTTATCTGCGTTATTTAAGTAAAACATCCAACAAACGCTTCATGATATTTCTATAAAAGAAAGTAAAGTATGAATAGATCCTATCACTTGTTTGTCTTAAGAGTACCGGCCACCCGATTGTCTTTCAGTATCGGCCAGAAGTAGTCTTAATGTTTTACATGTATAACATGTACTCCAAATTGCATGTTATTTTATAACCAATCTCTTTAATAGCATATAAATAAATTGTAGAGATGAATTTTTAATTACTTACAATGTTTGCATACAATTTAGACAATATGAGCATTATTATTAACATCACAATTAAGCATGTTTAGCAAACCTCATCTCATTTTTACTTTCCCTACTACGCATAGTAAGTAGGGGAAGTATTGCATTCAACCCAAGAATTCGATAACGAGATTTCACCGGAATACATGTTTTGAAGGCTCCTGTACCCCCCCCCAAAGCATTTTTAGAAAAAAAGGTAATGATTCCGCAGCCGTATGTGCCGTTGCAGAATCATGCAATAAGAGAGGTGTTGATGACAAAATAATTAGTGTTGATTTGTGGCCCCATTGTTCTCCTGACCTAACAAGTTGTGATTTTTATTTATAGAGTTCTTTAAAAGACAAAGTGTATCGTTCCAATCCTCGCACACTACAGGGACTTAGAGAAAACATTGTGCAAGAATTCACAAGAATTTCTGCTGTTGAGCTTCGGAGACTGAGCGAGAATATTTACACAAGATATGCTGCCTGTTTGAGAGCAGAAGGTCAACATTTCCAGCATCTATTATAAGGTAAGGATTTTAGTCCGCCTCTGCCGCCGTAATTTCCCCGGCGACTGCCGGCTGTCTCGCGCAGTAGAGAGAGGCCGCGAGTGGGTTCGAATACAATTTAACTACCCTATATTAATTGCCTAAAAGGATCTTTAAATAAACTTAAAATATCCTAAAAACATGATCCAAATTATTTCGTAATTTCAGTTTCAATTATGTATTTAGTGAATATAATGTTTCAAAAATACAAAACTATATACAGAAAGAAACAAAAATACATGAAAGAAATGTTTCTTCTGAATTCAGCGAACCTCCAATAGACATCCTGGAGAAAGAAATTGAAATAAGTATAACTAGAATCATATTTGGTTTCACCACACAGGGTTACAGAAATTGGAATTTTGGAAACCCTCAGTGGCATTGCAATATATCACAACAGTCATCTCCTGGTTCTTAGGTGTAAAGGATCGTCCGTTTTCTGACAGCACGTTGCGATACATTGAGAAACTTCTCTCCACATCAACGGAAGTCATTGGTGAATATTTGAAGCAAGTGAGATCTCTTGGAGAAAATTCCTCTTCAAAAACACTCACACCACAATTTTCTCCTTTCAATGTTTCATTTATCTTGCGCATGGTTTCATATCGTCGGTTTTTTTAGAGCACTAGTTTCATCTTCTGGCTGACGGCTTTCCCAGCTTCACCTTCACATTGTTTCTGTACATCACTCATCTTTGAGAGCAGTGAATGAATGGTTTCATTACGATTTTCAAGGTAGTTTATGGCTATGCTGTTAATGTACGCCAGGTTGCCCTTCAGCTGAGATTTAGCCATTAGATCTTGTGACACGGCAATGGAAGTAACATCTTCTCTATCCAAGCTATCAATCACAGATTTAATAACATCAAAATGAGTGCAGTAACAGATGCAGGCGCTTAACCACCATCAGCACTGGTTCCGGAGGTAGAGATATGACAGGGATATTCTCGCGAAAATGTCGCACTCTAAATTGGGATTTTTAAGAACACTTTCTTAACACTGGAATACAAGTTTGTCAACATCTGGAAAACTTTTTCGCACTTCTTCGCTCATTCGATGCAAAGAATGCTCGAGGCAGGTTACATGAACCAACTTTCGACAAAACGCTTTAATTACCTTTGCTGCCTTTACCATGTATGGTACTGCATGGGTGAGAAAACGCAGAACATTGTCGTTTTTTATTCGCTGCGGCCTCAAGAGAAAGAGGCTTTTGTCAACAGCTGGCAAATAGTTTAGTGATTCTCTCTCCAGGATTTCCATTGCGAGGAGAAATATTTTTCCAGGTTTGTTCTCCCCTAACGTACACAGAGCGCAAAAAAAAAAAAAAAAAATCTTCTGGGGTCTTTTGAGGCGTGTCCTTCGCCTTACCTATCGCAGAGCGTGGTGGTTTGATAACACAGCAATAAGGGTGAAAAGAGGGGAGGTTGATGCCTTTGATTTTGCTGGTGTTATTGAAACCAAAACGTGTTTATAGTCTCAGAACCAGTCATGCCGTATACTAGCGAAATTACTCGTAGACGTATCGTGGGTATGTGGGAGGCTGGTCGCACTGTTACAGCAATTGCAACGGCAGCGCATAAAAGTGGTTTTATAGTAAATTACTGGATAAAAACATTCCAGGAAAATGGGGAATGATATTCGTTTACTAAATGCAAATTACTCTTGACTGGTCATGTTTAGAAACTAGAGATAAATGTGTATATGGTTTACCGAATATGACACATATTATGGCAATAAAATTCGGTTATATTTGTACCTATAATCCTGCTGTATTCCATAAACAATATGCTAGCAAAGGTATATTAACAAATTATAGTTTGAATTAGAGGGAAAACATCCCCCTGAAAATCTTCTCACACTACACATTCTACATTTCGCTCACCAGGGCGCTCATCAAGTTTTCCCCTTAGCTTTTAACCCTCTCAAAGGCGTGTCCTGCACTAGCCGATAAGGTATGGGCTACCAATCAGGATAAGGGGTCTGTATGGCAAACTGAATGCACTCACGCTACCTCTTTCTCTTTCAGCCAATACGATCGAGAGCGTAAACATATATTTCGTTGGAATTAATTGTTCTTTCACACAAGCCGTGTGTTGGACAGGGTTGGAAAGGTAGAATCAGATGACTGAAAAATTCAATGCTATAGCCGGGATTTAAATCACAGATCTCCCGGTCTCCGTCCGGTTGCTTTAACCACTGAGCTACCATGGCAACATTCCGGCACGCCATTAAATCCTCCAGCTGACTCGCATTTTTCCCGGTAAACCACAAGGAGATCTCAAATTGTATTGAGATGTCATACCCCAATGGCGACTTACATTCTTTGTAAGTACTTAAGTACCGGCTTTTAGTTTCAACCACTATTAGGACAATTAATGGAATTAATTGTTCTTTCTCACAAGACGTGTGTTGGACAGGGTTAAAAAGGTAGAATCAGATGACTGAAAAATTCTATGCCATAGCTGGGATTTGCACCACAGATCTCCCGGTCTCCGTACGGTTGCTCTAACCACTGAGCTACCATGGCAACATGCCGGCACGCCATTAAATCATATATTTCGTTTCTATGCCATTTTGTAACCTTTATTGTGGTTATTAGTGTAACTATTTAGCAGAAGGACTGGCGCACCCTTGCACCGTGGCTTAAAGCAACCAATGAAATGGCCATGGCTTCGCAAAGCGACGCACAACGATAAATAATGTGACACAGACGCGAGGTGCAGTGAGATTTTCTTTGAGGCTCTTTGTACCAAAAATCACATTTGCAACGACTTCATTACTTTTTCGTCAACAGACACAAATATTATTTATCCGCAACCTAGTCGCGCAATTTTCAATCGTCTTTTCATAGCAGCGGTGCACGTACTGCGACTCGTCAGGAATGTTCCGATTAGTATACCGTTCTAAAAATGTTTTGAAGGATTCATTGCGTATCTTTGCTTACGGAATATTCGCGCTAACTAAGACGCCACAAAGGTCTCTGTAAAATGGAGACGACCCGGTTTCATAGTATAAGCTTTAACTTCGAATCGGGCTTAACCGGAGAGTTAAGCTACAGCTGAGTTTTACAGTGCGTAGTTCAAGCGCTAAGTCAAGATTATAAGGGACTCGACTTAAACCGTACTGAACTGCGGTTTAAGGAGTCGCCATGTTATCTGAGGACGACGATTTTAGTGACGAGGAAATGTAAATTATTTTAAACCATACCCACGACAGAAGACGGCCTAAAGTGTTTAGAGTGCGTCCAAATCATTTCCACATATGGAATGACCGAGAATTCTACGAGAGGTTTCGGTTAAGTAAACAGTCTGCGATGATGGTACTAGAGATTATTGATGATGCAATTAAACATAAAGCAGACTGGTGAGTAAAACTTAATATTAAATTTATTCTTACAGCCATTCTTTATAATATACTTTATCGCTTATAAGGTATTATTACTTTATATTTCAGGAACAAAGCCCTCTCGTCAGAAGCGATGCTTCTTTTGACGTTGAGGTTACATGCAAGTGGAAGCATGCTAATTGCAGCTGGAGATTTTTCCGGCGTCTCAAAATCTACAGCATGCAGGGTTGTGAAAATTGTTTCACATCCATCAATTTGGACACCAATTAACTCCTTTATTTCCTCGTCGATTGGCGTAATTAACGATGGCACAGTCGGATCTCCACCTGTACCCCGAATAGCACATTTCTCGTCTGCGTATTTCTTTTTTTGTAACTTTCTTCAAATTGTCATATTTCTTCTTCAACACGGTAGCATCTCTGTATATTATTCCGCTCTTTGCATTCAATAACTCCGCAGTTTTCCCCCACGTTTGGTTCTTCCTGCTCCACAGTACCTTATCAGATTGTTTGCACTCTATTATGTGTTTATACTGCTTTACAATTTCTAACAGAATGCTAACTTCTTAAGAAGTGAAGTTTACAGTACGTTTTGGCTCTGATTTTTCGGTCATTTTAATGTGTGTATCTTAATAACCTATAAAACCTTACTTTCAGGAACAGCGCCGCCATAAAAAAATGATGGGAATTCGCTCGATGCGCATGCGCAAGCGTTACCAACTTTAAAGTTCCGAGGAGTTGTTCAGCTGAGTAAAGCCAAACGTGGTTGCCCTACTGTGAAACTCGCAAAGCTTTAACCTAAGCTTAAGTTTTGTTTAAGCTGCGTCCGTAGCTTAGTAAAGGTTCGACTTAAGCCTGAACTGTGAAACCGGCCCTTAGAACATTCACACTACCACTTTGTCCTAACAGAAGTTGCGATTTCCGTTTGTCCGCGGCCCAGAAGGCTGCTCTCGCGTGTTTCTCACGCTGTTGGACATGGAACCGCTTTTCCGCACTAACCTTTAATTCGCAATATTTGCAGAAAAGAATACTTCCATCAGTGCAAAATACCTTCGCTCCAAACTCAGATACAAGCTATTGCTACCCCACGCCCTGCTTGAACTCATTGTCAGATGCTGGTCAAAAATGACAGGATATTTAGCGAGGTTACACTAGTTTCTGACAGGAAATCACCCCTCTGCTGGGGCTAATGGCATGAATACAATAGAAACGGTCCTCTCGATATACTGTTAGAGAAAATACGTGCGGTTGCCAGTATTAACAGTCCTGCATACAACTCTACTAGTGTGTGTTTGTTAAAAGAAATTGGAACTGAGACTAGACTAGATTCTAGGGCTGAAAAAAATGCTGCTGAAAGAGGTAAAGGCGCTAATGGCAAAAAAATTGTAAAAAAAATTAAATAATAATAATAATAATAATAAAATAAAGCTCATCATTTTCTGGCTTACAATGACCCATAATGAACATATTTTCTGCTGGGCCTCGCCTTCGGACACTAAATAAAAAAAGGATTTGTCCTCAACTTCCTAGCCTACTGATGGCATATGGAAGTGTCTAAATGTTATTAACTAAGCAAATGCTATTGGAATTGATTGTTCTTCCACACAAGCCGTGTGCTGGACAAGGTTGGAAAGGTAGAACCAGACGACTGAAAAATTCAATGCTATACCGGGATTTGAACCACGGATCTCCCGGTCTCCGTTCTTAACTACAGTTTCCATCCTTCAACACACGGCTTGTGTGGAAGAACAGTTAATTCCATTAACTCACCTAATAGTGGTTGAAACTATGAAGCCCGGGACTTAAAGTACTTACAACATTGTAAGTCACTATTGGGGTATGTCATGTCAATACAATTTGAGATCTCCTTGTAATTTATCGGCAATAATGCGAATCAGTTGGGGAATTTAATGTCATACCGGCATGTTGCCATGTTAGCTCAGTGGTTAGAGCAACCGGACGGAGACCGGGAGATCCGTGGTTCAAACCCGGCTAAGGCATTGAATTTTTCAGTCGTCGGGTTCTACCTTTTCAAGCAAATACAGTGTATTTTACTTTAACAAATTGAAATTGGAGGTCTATAACTTATGAACCACCGATGTTCAGAGTCACCAACAGGCCCTGTAAAACTGTAAAAGCTACATAGAACTAAGTAGAAAGTTTACAGTATTTAATAACATAAAAGTACATATTTATGAATTATATTAATTTTTGGTATTTTTTGACAGATGAGCATCCTTAATTTCTTTCAGAGTGAAAGGACAGAAAATGAGAAAAAAATAAGAGGAAATGAAGATAGCATGAAACTGGCTCTGAGAAACGTCAAGCCTCATAAAGTGACCGCGAGAGAGGCATCTTAGGCGTTTCCTGTACCTAAAAGCACACTTGGGGATAGGATAAGGGCAATTAATCAAGGCAATTCCGTAGAATTAAGTTGGGTGCTCCAAAAGAAAAACACGCGGAGAGTGATCATGAAAAGTCAACACAAAGAGGCAATGGAAACCAGATTTTGTTGGAAGTAATAAGTTAACAGAAGACACTATAAAATGCATTGTGTGTTTGGCGGCATTTAAAGAAGACTGGGTGCAGTGTATTAAGTGTAGAGGTTGGACGCTTGGTGGATGTATAGGATCAGAGGAAGAATTTGTGATTTCTGTAAAACAGTGAGCTAAGCTTTGGTGAACTGCGCTGAAATGGGAAGCATAAGCTCCATACTAACGTGTTCTAACGATAATTGAATATGCCTCAGTGCAGTGGATCACTCATTAACAACTGAGATACACTATGTGATCAAAAGTATCCGGACACCCCACAAACATATGCTTTTCATCTTAGGTGCATTGTGCTGCCACCTACTGCCTGGTACTCATCCGCGATCTCAGTAGTCATTATACATCGTGAAACAGCAGATTGGGACGCTCCGTGGAACTCACGACTTCGAATGTGGTCAGGTGATTGGGTGTCACTTGTGTCAGAAGTCTGTACGCGAGATTTCCACACTCCTAAACATCCCTAGATCCACTGTTTCTGATGTAATTGTGAAGTGGAAACGTGAAGGGACATGTACAGCACAAAAGCGTACAGCCCGACCTCGTCTGTTGACTGACAGAGTCCGCCGACATTTGAAGAGGGTCGTAAAGAGTAATAGGCAGACATCTATCCAGACCATCACACAGGAATTACAAACTGCATCAGGATCCACTCCAAGTACTATGACAGGCGTGAGGTGAGAAACCTTGGATCCCATGGTTCATAAGCTACACATCACGCAGGAAAACGCCACGCTTGGTGTAAGGAGCGTCAACATTATACGACTGAACAGTGGCAAAACGTTGTGTGGAGTGACGAATCATGGTGCACAATGTGGCGATCAGATGGCAGGGTGTGGGTGTGCCGAATGCCCGGTGAACGTCATCTGCCAGCATGTGTAGTGCCAACAGTGAAATTCGGAGGTGGTGGTGTTATGGTGTGATCATGTTTTTCCTGGAGGGGGGTTGCACCCCTTGTTTTGCGTGGCAAAATCACAGCGCAGACCTACATTGATATTTTAAGCACCTTCTTGCTTCCCACTGTTGAAGAGCAATTCGGGATAGCGATTGCATCTTTCAACACGATCGAGCACCTGTTCATGTTGCACGGGCTGTGGCGGAGTGGTTACACGACAATAACATCCCTGTAATGGACTGACCTGCACAGAGTCCTGACTTAAAACCTGTAGAACACCTTTGGGATGTTTTGGAACGCCGACTTCGTGCCAGGCCTCACCGACCTACATCGATACCTCTCCTCAGTTCCGCACTCCGTGAAGAATGGGTTGCCATTACCCAAGAAACCTTCCGGCACCTGATTGAAAGTATGCCTGCGAGAGTGAACGCTGTCATCAAGGCTAAGGGTGGGCCAGCACCATATTGCCTTCCCGCATTACCGATTGAGGGCGCCACGAACTTGTACGTCATTTTCAGCCAGGTGTCCGGATACTTTTGATCACGTAGTGTTTCTCAGAAAAGACAATGGCCAATACTGTAAGATCTTTTGACACGCAAAGAGAATTACATTTTACACATAGCGACCAGTTCTAAAAATATTTGGCTATCACTTAAGGCGTACAATGTTCCCCTTGTTTTGTATTTGCAAGGGCAATATAGAAATACAGTAGCCTTTAAGCATAGACATATCTCTTAATAGCTGGTTGCTGGGTGCAGTACCATTCTCTTTGCCGCAGATTAATACTCTTTGCATATCCAAGACAAAAAAAAATGAATAACGAATTCCCATTTTAGAAAATAAGTATTGAAAAATTTAAGGGAATAACAAGCAATATATCGAAAATGGTTCACTCAACAACAAAAATGTATATGACATAAATTGTGTATTTTAACGCGATCTACATCTTTGTGTAGTAAAATTTTGTCTATCTCTTATGGTTTACCAGTTATGCAAACGTCGTTCACAACGAAGAATACTTTTGGAGACATTTCCAGAAAATTCAAGATATACATTTTATTTGTCATGATATCTTAAACATATGATATTTTAATCAAAATCGTTAGAGCCATTTTTGAGAAAATTAAAATTTTCGAAAAATGTTCCATGAAAAGGGGAATCTGGGGTGGGGGAATTTTCTTGAAAACCTTCATGTCGCATCTCTGGAAGATACTGAACCTAAATACCAAGTTTGGTGTTTATACGCCTGTTCGTTTCTGAGTTATGCTGTTCACACACGCACGGACATGTTTCCAAAACCTTTTCTTGGATTCAGGGGGTCTCAAAACATGTATTTTCCGGTGAAATCTCGGTATTGAATTTTTGGATGGAATGCAATACTTCCCCTACTTACTATACGTAGTAGAGAAAGTAAAGATTCATATCTTAAAGGTTTGACATAGCTTGTTAAAATTTTTACGTGCACTTTATATTTTATGCTCTGAGTATTTGGTAAAGAAGTCAAGGCAATCAAGAAAATAAAAACCTCTATATTTTTGTATTTTCACAGGCACATTGCCTTAAATCAAAAGAACAAATATTTGTTATGTAATTTATTTATAAGAAGGCGTTTTATTCTCTTATTTTATTCTAAGATTAGTTCACAAGGACAAAATGAAGCTTTCTACATATTTTGTTCGTCTAAGTATGATATACCTGGTTATACTGTATATTTTTACCTTCACTGTACATTTCAGGATTTATGTGCATTTCTATTTTTAACTCGTAGGCGTTTCAAAAGCAGCTCTTATCACAGCTAATGCCAAGCGGCTTTCCTTTCCTTCTTCTACCACAAAAAATTCTGATGTATTACATTCACATGACTTTCTCTACCCTATATGCTTTATTAGAGGGTATACAAACTATTCTTATGAAAGCTTATTTTTCTATCTACTTCATTTTAACCTTTGTAGAAATAGCTACATTACACATTTTGTAAGGATACAAAAGGAACAGCGAAGACAAACGTTCAATAACTGCACTATATTCTGGCCTTGAAATTCTCTACTCTTTCCAACAGAACCTGTAAAGAATGACAGAGTATTGAACAATTCCAACCATCAGCAACAGTAACAGATGTCTCGGAAATGGCTGATGTCAGAAAAAAAATTGAAATAAATTGTGTTTGTTTGTTTTTTTTTTGGGGGGTGGGGGTGGAGGGGTAGTAACTTTTCGTCTATCGCTTAACCTATACCACTTATACAAGATTATACAAAATTACTTCCGAATGGACAGGACTTCAAAGGTTGTTGTCAGAAAATAAAAATATATAAATTTTGTTCGTCATGGAAATATCTCTAATATTGAGACAGTATTTTTAATACTTAAATAATTTCAGTCCAATTATATAATACGTAAATTCAATAACAGCCCGCCTTAAAGCAGTGTGTGTGTGTGTGCGTGGTATAGTATGTGAAATGCATGTAACAGTCATTGTATTAACATTTATATTATTGTATACATGTTCAATAATGTTATGTGAATGTATTACGTAATTTAATAATGTAGGAGCTGTGAGAATAATAAGTTAAAAGTTGCTAACAATGAGGTAACCTTGAGGCAATAATGAGTAAGAAAGTTTAATAATGGTACTAGTCATTATTGGAGCAACAATAATGTAAATTTTGAGACAGTTTATAAATAGCCAATCAACAATCAGAAAGAAAGCTTAAGTTAAATGAAAGTATTCTATTGGAGTAGGAATAGCCAATCAGAAACTGAAATATAGCAAAATTGTACAAATTCAGAGTTCAGTTGCTTGTAGACAGCGCTCATAACTAGACGCGTTGCTTGTAGACAGTGTTTCTAACCGGACGCGAAATGTGTCCTCGAGAAGTTTAATATATATTCAGTGTAAGACGAAAACAGTTTACGTGTTTAAAAAGTGCAAGTATTTAATAAAAGAATGTTATAGTTCTCTATATCAGTGAAGTGGTATATTTAAATCATGTCAAGAATTAATAAAAAGGAGTGAATAAAAAATTATAATCTGTGTAAGCCTACATTTTTCAGCCGCACCACGCCTTGCAAAGAAATCCATGTTTCTAACAATAGACGCAGCCGAGGCAAACATAAATATATAATATTTAAGAAACAGTCAAAATTACAAAGTTAATATTTTTAAACTTACTTCAAATTCGGCTCACCAACAGTCGAAATATAGTACACCTTCTTCAAACTGGCTTTCCATACGTGAAGCAACAACCTACCCCAAATTGGCTCCCAAAGCGTGCGGCAAATAACAATACAACAAAATAATCTACTTCAATATATGGCATTTTAATCAAACGTAACTACACTACATTCTACCCAAAACTTCGACGTCGAGGTTTCACCGTAAATACGTCTTCTGAGACTCCCTACATCCAAAAAAGCATTTCAGGAAATGGTCCGTGCGCGCGTGTGTGAAAAGTATGACCCAAAAACCAGAGGTCCAATAAACTCCAAACTTGGCATTTAAGTTCAATATCTTCCAAAGATACGACACGAAGATTTACAAGAAAATACCCCCAACTCAAATTTTGATACGTTTTTATTTTCTCAAAAATGACTGACCATAATGTTAAATCATCAGATAAATACTAAATAGCATTTTAAAAGCAAAAGACCGTATATTTCAGATATTTGGATGGCAAATAAAATTCATATCCAATTTTCTGTGTCGTCCTCCGTGGTTTAAGCGTATCTTGATAGCCTCTAGTTCCCGAGGTCGCGGGTTCAAAACGCGGAGGGCGATGGATTTTTTTGGACGTAAAAATCCTTAGCATGGCTCCCTTCGGAAGGGAAGTAAGGCCGGTGGTCCCATTTCGTAGATTTACGGCACGTAAAAGAACCTCAAGCCTGATAAAGAGGCCTCTTCCGGTCTTTCGCGCCTAGTATAGAATGGGACGCTAAGAACTATAGTAGTAAAAGAGTGTCCATAAATAAAACTCAACTAATTTTCTGCAAAATGCTATCTGGCAAACCATAAGAAATACACAACAAATGTAGAACACTTTAAAGTATAGCTACAGTTTGCTTCAAATAACATCGAATTTCAAGACAAAATATACAGCTACCAGTTTTTCAATGTATTACTATCATCGCTATTTCCTTTGTACCTACCTATAACTGACTGTGCAAAACAAAGTAGTGTACCAGAGATGTGTATAATAAAGTAGAAGCATGAAAATAGATGTAACAAATTTTGTAAACTGTAACTTAGAATGTACTACATAGTACCTATAAAGGTAAAGAATGGGGGGGGGGCGATACAAGAGTAGAACACCGCAAGTAGGCCTAACGGCCCTTTTTGCTTCTAACATGACCCCTGGGAGGTAAGGATGAGGTGAGAGACACAAAGGGCGACCAGATCCGGATGCCGGGAGCAAGCATGGACGGGGTCCCTAACGTTTCCAGATAGAACGTATCCGACCACGACGGTCCCTACCCATAAGCCACCAACCTCGGGGTCTCCCCCACGCTGAGGAGAGACCTAACTGAGTGGTACCGCAGCGACACCAGGGAGGAAACCTTTACAGAGCGCAACCCCTGTAACAGATGACAAGGAAGATGATGGGTACAGGAAATGAGAGAAAGGAGAGTCGTCGTAGAAAATGAAACATCCCAGCGACCCGGGGAAACCACGAAAAACCCATGGGCGGTCGCCATTCCACCTATAACGAAATATGTGATGAAACTAATTATATAAACGTTTTATCTTAATTAACCTGAAGTGGAGGAATACGCTATATACAGATAAACGATAGTGGGTAGAGAAAGTCGCGTGAATGTAATACATCAAGGTTTCTTTTGCACTAACCTATGGATGATAATAATAATGAAATACACAACGCACATTAAACACTAAAAGACAGAACTGGAGCACCTTAGTCCAGCATTGCTGCCTCAGCAGATCGCCTGCAAGATATGCTGCCCCGCAATACGGATGGGTACTGCAGGTAGCCTGCTACATAAAACCAGAGATTGGCATAGATCAAAGGTCGAGATGTGAACTTTTACTGACGATAAAGTAGATGGTGCTTAATTGGATCACGGGCCTTGTTGCATCCTAATGGCAAGGGTGGGGCACAGCAATAAAGCGAAACAAGCCTGCAACCTGTGAACCCGTGTAGAGTGCTGGACGTCATTAAATTTCACAAGAACTGTTTACATAAACTTTCACGTTCTCGTCTATGGATAGTAAACAATCTGATATTACATTCACATCACTTTCTCTGTCCATTATATAAACTATTATTCTTCTATCTGATTCATGTTAGTCCAGGTAAATATTTGCAGACATGCTTTTGTTACACATTTCGTTGTAGGTGCAAGAGGAATATAGTAGGCTTGCCTTCAGCGATAGTCAAACTTGAATATCTCGAAAACGGTCAATGCTACAAAAACACGCACACCCACTCAAGAAAATATTTGTCTGTGCTTTAAAAAATCTTATGTGTAACACTCACATGACTTTCTCTACTCTTGTAAAAACTATTTTTACAAACGCTTATTCTCCATCTACTTTCTTTTAAGAGTTGGTTGCTATGTGGCGCATTCCATTCTCTTTGTATGTCCAGGACATAAAACTTAACAATAGAGGGAAAAACCACCCCATTTCCGGCCGCTGATGGCACTTGTCTCTCTCAACCCTTATTCCCACTTACAGTAACATTAGCTTTCCAGTTTTATTTAACACTATCCTTACTGTTATCGATACTTATTCTCCGTATGATTATAATTTTATTTAACTACTCAAAACATATTGCTTCAGCATCAGACCAATAAATGTTCGATAAATGGCTTTCCGAACAAGCTAAAAACATACAAAGTGCCGGAAAGAATAACAAGGTGAATTAACAAGATTCCTGAAAAAAAAAAACTGACATGCGCACATTAAAAATAAAAAACACCCTATCAAGCGCAGTAAGACAGGAAGCCGGCACCCCGCAAGGAGACGCCATATCTGGACTCCTTATATATACTTTACACAACAGATATCCTACTGCATTCCACCCGTCCATCAAACAAGCACAGCATGTCTGTACATGACACCGCCTACTGGTGTAAGCCGGCTATACCCCGCCAAGCCAAAACACACCCGTAAAACAATTAGGGGTATAACAAACGGGCGATGAAATGGAAGATAGCAATAAACACTAATAAATCATAAGCCACAGTATATCCAATGTAATAAATTCACACGACTTTCTCTATTACGTAATTAAAGCAGAGGAAGTATTGTATAACACCCAAAAATTCGAATTTTCACAGAAAACAGCCTAAACCCAAAAAGAACACTTTTAGAAAAAGGTCCATATGTGTGTGAATAACATAACCTAAAAATCTGATGTGTTACACTCACATGACTTTCTCTACTCTTGTACAAACTATTTTTACAAACGCTTATTCTCCATATGGTTCATGTTAATCGAGATGTTAATCGTATTGCTAATTTTCTTGTAGATGCAAGGGGAATTGGTAGGCTTTAAGCGATAGTCAAATATTTTAAGAGCTGGTTGCTATATCGAGTATTCCATTCTCTTTGCATTACCAGGACAAAAAAAAAAAAGAATAACGAATTTCCATTTGAGTAAAAGTATAAGTATTGGAAAATTTAAGGGAATAACGAGCAATATCTCGAAAATGGTTCACTCAACAAAAAAAAAAGTATATGACATAAGTTGTGTATTTTAACACGATCTACATTGTTTGTGTAGTAAAATTTTGTCTATCTCTTATGGTTTAGTAGTTATGCAAAAGTCGTTCACAATGAAGAATGCTTTTGGAGACATTCCCAGAAAATTCGAGATACATATTTAATTTGTCAAGAAAATATCTTAAACATATGATATTTTAATCAAAATCGTTAGAGCCATTTTTGAGAAAATTAAAATTTTCGAAAAATGTTCCATATAAAGGGTAATCTGTGGTGGGGGGATTTTCTTGAAAACCTTCGTGTCGCATCTCTGAAAGATACTGAACCTAAATACTAAGTTTGGTGTTTATCCGAGTGTTCGTTTCTGAGTTGTGCTGTTCACAGACACACACAAGGACATGTTTCCAAACATGATTTTTTTGGGGGGGATTCATGGAGTCTCAAAACATATATTTCCGGTGAAATCTCGGTATCGAGTTTTTGCCTAGAACACAATACTTCTCCTACTTACTATACGTAGTAGAGAAAGTAAAAACTGTTAAATACCAAACTTACCAACCTTGATACTTAAATTCAGTATCTTTAAAAGATGTGACACAAAAAGTTTTGGGAAAATTCCCCCACAGCAAACTATGCTTTGCATGGAGAAGTTCTCGAATTCTTTTTATTTTTTATTTTCTCAAAAATTGCTCATGACGATTTTGATTCAAATGCCAATTCAAAATGTATTCACATGCCAAAGTGTATATCTTAAATGTTCTGGGAACAGCCTATGAATTCCCCTTCATTCGGAAGGAATTTTGTATGATTTCGTATAACTGGTAAGCATTAAGAGATAGACAAAAACCTAGATCACAAAAAATGCAGAACTATTTAAAACATATTCTCTCCAGGTATACATGGTAAATACGATCAAAACCACATTCAAAAGGTGAATTTTTTTCTCGATATTCAATTTTTTTGGTACAAAAAGTTAGTTAATATTATGACAGTAAAATAACTTATTCTAATAATTGGAAATATAAGATTAAAATGTTAATTAGGTAGAGAAGGTATTGCATTCCATCCCAAAAATTCTATACTGAAATTTGAACCGAAATGCATGTTTTGAGGCACCCTGAATCCAAAAAAGGAATTTTTGAAAAAAAAAGGTCGTTGTGTGTGTGTCTGTGAATAGCATAACTCAAAAATGAAAAGTCGGATAAACACCAAACCTGGTATTTAAGTTTTAGTACCTTCCGAAGATTTTCAAGAAACTTCGTCATACCAAACTATCCTTTATATAGAAGATTTTTCGAAATTGTTTATTTTCTAAAAAAATGACAACGATTTTTATTAAAAGACAAGATATTAAAATATATTTACATAACAACTAAAACGTATATTTAGAATTTCCTGGGAATAGCTTATGAAGTCCTCTTCATTTGGAAGAAATTTTGTATAATCTTGTATAACTGGTAAACGTTAAGCGATAGACGAAAACGTACTGCACAAGAAATGTAGATTTCCTTAAGATACACAATTTATATCAAATAACTTTTTTGTGGCATCAGCAGTTTCCGAGATATCCATTATTAATGGTTCGAATTGTTCAATACTTGGCTATTCTTTTCAAATCTTGTCGATTTTCAGTTGTTTCTTGCGATGTTAAGGCAGCGTGTAGCGTCCAGTTCTTAAACATTTGACTATCGCTGTTCCCTTTGTGTCTACAATGCAATATGTAATGTAGCTATTTCTGGAAAGGTTTATCTGGGTTAAAATGGAGTAGATAGGAACATAAACTTTTGTAAGAATAATTTTGAAATACTGTTGTTTCTCACAGTCTCATGGTAAGAGCATTTAGGGACTAGCTTTGGAACTCCAACTATTATTTCAGCTTCTTCTAGCCCCTTGTTCCTACAACGAAATGTGTAATGGCACTATTTCTGCAAACGTTTATATCAGTTAACATGAAGTAGATAGAAAAATAAGCCTTAATAAGAATAGTCTGTAGAAGTTAACGATAATGTGTAGGGACAGTCATGTGAATGT
Organism: Deroplatys truncata; assembly: GCA_030765065.1. Lineage (NCBI taxonomy): Eukaryota > Metazoa > Arthropoda > Insecta > Mantodea > Mantidae > Deroplatys > Deroplatys truncata. The sequence continues at coordinate 296,665,517 of CM060975.1, read as the reverse complement.
AACATATCAGATTGTTTTCCTTTTTTAATAGCATCCCAGGAAATGGTGTTTTATTACTGGTTTTCTAAACGTTACATGCAGTGGACCGCACAGAAACGTGGGCTAGGGGTGAAGGAGGAAGGAGAGAGAGTTAATATGAATAAAGGGAATGAAGGGAGAGAAGAGGTGAGAGGATAGGGAGGGGAGAAGGAGAGACAGATGAATTTCCACGCAAGTTATTCATATTTATTAAACACGAGAAATCACGTTTTGGAGCTTCACTTATTCTCCTTCCCCTGTTTCCCTTAAGAAACATTTCGGTGGCATCCGTGGTCCTCTTGTTCACGATAAAACATTGAAGAGCTTAATCTGTGGCGAGAACAAAGGAAACCGGGGCGTTACCATTTGGAAGAAAGAAGTCGCTACCAACGCCATCTGTGATGACTCGCTGTAACCAGCTGGAGAAGTTGAGCTCGGTGGATCGATTGCAGTGCATTATGTTGATTGTTTTGTGTATCTTGCCACCAGATCTATATCAGGCACACCAAAAAAACTCCATTACACAATACTTCCTTTCTGTCTGATTGTTTTGCCGGGCGGCACACTTCAGGGGTCAATAAAGGGGGGAGCTCTCTGAATAATTATTAGTCTGCACTCTTTTATTTCAACTCACAATGGCAGGTCGTCAATTGTTTGATGTCGTGTGCGTGTCATTAACTACAAATTTATGTCGATAGCTTGCTTAAATCATGCCTACCGTCACATTCAATAAAAACCCAATTTCACTCCGTCATATTTACTACAAATTATTTTTATGATGCCTGCACATGAAATTCCAGATCTGTAAAACATAGACCTAATATCTAAAAGGCCATTTATGTAGTAATTAAATATTCTATTAAGCTGCAACTACGTCCAAAGTCTTAAAATATGTTAAATTAGTGATGGGACGTACCTCTGCTTTTGATACTTGATGCTCATTTTCTAAAAGTCTGTAAAGGCGATAGTAGCTTGTTCACTGAATTACAGATGTTTACTTTCTCTACTACGTATAGTAAGTAGGGGAAGTATTGTATTACACCCAAAAATTCTATACCGAGATTTCACAGGAAATATATGTTTTGAGACCCCCTGAATCCAAGAAAAGCATTTTTCGAAACATGTCCGTGTGTATTTAGGCTCAGTATCTTCCTGAGAGGCGACACGAAGGTTTTCAAGAAAATCCCCCACCCCAGATTACCCTTTACATGAAACATTTTTCGAAAATATTAATTTTCTCAAAAACGGCTCCAACGATTTTGATTAAAATATCATATGTTTAAGACATTTTCATGACAAATAAAATGTATATCTTGAATTTTCTGGGAATGTCTCCAAAAGTATTCTAACGACCTTTGCATAACTGGTAAACCATAAGAGATAAACACAATTTTACTACACAAAAAATGTAGATTGGTTAAAATACACAATTTATGTCATATACATTTTTTTTGTTGAGTGAACCATTTTCGTGATATTGCTTGTTATTCCCTTAAATTTTCGAATACCTATATTTTTTCTCAAATTAATTATTCATTTTGTTTGTCCTTGTAGTGCAAAGAGAATGGAATGCGCCACATAGCAACCAGCTCTTAAAATATTTGAAAATTAACAATAAGATTGACATCTCGATAAACATGAAGCATATGCAGAATAAACGTTTGTAAAAATAGTTTGTACAAGAGTAGAGAAAGTCATGTGAGTGTAACACATCAGATTTTTTGACATCTGGCTAATGATTTAGTTTCTTCTATTCTTCTATATCTACAATGAAAACTATAATGTAATTATTTCTGCAAAGCTTTGTATCTATTAATATGAAGTAGATACAAAAATAAGCTTTCGTAAGAATAGTGTGCAGAAGTTATAGAAAAATAAACGATAGTGGGTAGAGAAAATCATGTGAATGTAACGCAATATGTTTCACTCCGCTCAGATGTAGTTAATTCAGATACTGTTGTGTTTTAGTAAACATTGGTTTAAAAGCGGGTCAAGGAAAAAGGGGGGGAAATCCTCCCGAAAATATAGGTAACTACGTTCATTTTGTTTTAAACGGCTTTTTAGATGCGCACACAGCTGATGGGTCATTAAATTTACTTCGGAAAGTTTTTGAAGATAGTGTAGTTAGTAAAGAATTATAGCTCTCACGATGCCCTGGTTTAATTGTATGGAAGAAGTTATAAAGAAGGCATGTACAACAAACCCAATCATTGTAAGAAATAAAAGAAAACTTCAGGCGAAAAATTCACTCAATTTCAGTTACTGAACTCTCAAGTGTGAATGAGAATTTCCCGAGAAGAGGCCAGAAATGTGTGGACAGAGAAGAATAGCATTTCCAACATCTCTTATAATTCATGTGCTTGCTAGCATTATAATTGTAACTAAGAGAACGAGAGGCGGTTGCGAGGATATTAGCCAATACTGTTTCGGCGAGAGTCCGAGCCGCGGCGGTCCGCACGGTGACCACAGTGAGAGGAAAATGCACTATACTATTATATCCGAAGCGCTATTACTCGTTAACACTGCAAGTCATGCGTCTGTGTATGCGACACGCTTATAACTAGAAACAGGCAAGACATGAAATTCACATTCTAATCTGTGCTTGCTATTATCACGGAACAAATATATTTATGTTTTGCAGTTTGCAGAATTCACCGCTCGTGATAAAAGAAATCTGATGTGTTACACTCACATGCCTTTCTCTACTCTTGTACAAACTAGTTTTACAAACGTTTATTCTCCATATGCTTCATGTTAATCGAGATATCGAGATGTTAATTTATTGCTAATTTTCTTGTAGATGCAAAGGGAATTGGTAGGCTTTAAGCGATAGTCAAATATATTAAGAGCTGGCTGCTATGTGGAGTATTCCATTCTCTTTGCATTACCAGGACAAAAAAAATGAATAACGAATTTGAGAAAAAGCATAAGTATTGGAAAATTTAAGGGAATAACAAGCAATATCTCGAAAATGGTTCACTCAACGAAAAAAAAATATGTGACATAAATTGGTATTTTAAAGCGATCTACATTTTTTGTGTAGTAAAATTTTGTCTATCTCTTATGGTTTACCAGTTATGCAAAAGTCGTTCACAATGAAGAATACTTTTGGAGACATTCCCAGAAAATTCGAGATATACATTTCATTTGTCATGAAAATATCTTAAACGTATGATATTTTAATCAAAATCGTTAGTGCCATTTTTGAGAAAATTAAAATTTTCGAAAAATGTTCCATGTGAAGGGTAATCTGGGGTGGAGGGATTTTCTTAAAAACCTTTGTGTCGCATCTCTGGAAGATACTGAACATAAATACCAAGTTTGGTGTTTATCCAACTGTTCGTTTCTGAGTTATGCTGTTCTCAGACACACACACACACACACGGGCATGATTCCAAAAATGATTTTTTTGGAATCAGGGGGTCTCAAAACATATATTTCCGGTGAAAGCTCGGTATCGAATTTTTGGGTGGAATACAATACTTCCCCTACTTACTATACGTAGTAGAGAAAGTAAAAAATTCATGCTTCATACTATTTCGATAAAATTTCATATTTCATTATATTTTATAATACTTAGTATTTTTCGCTTTTAAAGTAAAATTTCCGCTAGCAATGAGCTGGCCTTTCCAAATCTTTCCAACAAGTTAGGTTCACTTGAGAGAGTATGTCAATTCCTAAATGTGATGCCACGTGCGAAGTTAAACACCTCTATTTTTGAAGAACTTTTATTTTATTATTGTTCCTTTTATATCCCGCCTTTAACTGCAATAGTCATATTTGCGTCCTTTTACCTTTGGAATACATGTTGCCTATGGGCAATGGTACTAACTCGTATACAGTTATCATTGGATTTCTTAGGTAACACTCTATTTGTACTTCCAGGGGGGGGTGGAAATAATCTTGGCTACAGAAAAATTTCCAACCGGGAATCGAACCCGGGAACCCTCGCACAGTAGGTAAACGCTCTACCGAATGAATTACGAAGCCAGCCAATTAAGTAAGGACAAGGAAAGCAGTAACTTCTCTTTCTTCTTTTTTTCTTCTTTCTTCTAAGTTTAAGGTTTTTACAATGATTAAAATCCATAAATTCCATGTAATTTGTTGGATTTCATTTGATATTGTATTAATAAATATTGACAAAATCGACAAAGCCCATTTTTTTAAACTATTGAAGCGAATCTACTCCAAGTATAAGAACTTTTGGCCTTAAAATACATATTTCAAAATATTTTAGGATTTTTGCTTCATATTTTGCCTGTCTCTACTTATAGTAAAGTATATTAATATTACAAACCATAAAGGAAAATAAAATTAAACACAACAAATAAAAAGTAAAGCTGACCTGGCCATAATTTCTCGACGGCCTTGGTTGCTAGAACCCATTAAGAGTTACTGATCTTTCAAGCAACTTAATACAGAATGTTAAAGAAAAAGTATTCCATATTTTGATAGGTGGTAGTATGGATCAAAACAAGAAAAAAAGTCCAATAAACATGGGCTCTAAACTGCATACCTTAAGAGCTAGGGCACTTGCTCATCTTTGCTACTGTGAAACAACACCTCTTCCACTGCAAGGTCTTTGCTATTACGTATCTGCTTGCAATTACATACGACCTGCACTTGTGAACCATCGTTGAAGGAGGTGCTCAATATGGTGTCCATTCTTAGTAAGGCATGCTTCTGTCCGATGTCTTATGGAATCACGCACTTCCACCACTCCAGGTTGGTCACGGATGCTCTGGCAGACATTGACGATGCCTTCCTGTAGTGTTCGTGCACCGTTAATGGCTTTGCATACAGCAAGGTTTTAAAGATGCTACAATGTAAAAGCATTTCACAAACGTATTCCAACAGAACTAATAGGAATATGTGTTGCACTTACCCAAAACTATGAATACGGTTTACAGTAACAACACTAACAGAGGGACAAGAACACAGTAATGTGTCCTCATTCGCTTATTGCCTGCTGTAGGTCGTAGATAATAGCAAAGAGCTTGCAGAAGAAGAGATGTTTCGCAGTAGTGAAGATGAAGAAGTGGTCATAGCTATTAAGGTATGCATTTTAGAACCCATATTTACTCGACATTTTTTTCTTGTTTTGCTCCATACGATCACCTCTCAAAATATGCAATACCTTTTTTAACACCTGGTATAAAACTTCTGAATCAACTTACCTGTTCATTGAAGGTCCCAAGTGGAGGAAGCTGAAACAAAGAAAAAAGGAAACAAGTTAGTTTATTCGACTATTTGTATGCTGGCATACTGCTTTATTATAAGGTAAAGGTTGTATGTGAATCACCATTAAATCAATTTCCCATACAGATTGGTCTATGATACACTTCCAAAATCTGTTCTCAGACCTTACAATTATATTCTCAATACATAATATACAAACGTGTGTAAGAGCAGCTCCAAGGGGTGGGGTAATACAAGCCCCTCGAGCAGAAAGAAAGTATAAACTGAATCAATATGCATTATGTAAAAATGTACCTAAAAATTACTTAACCGTTACATTCATATGATTCTCTCTGAACGATATCGTTTAGTTTATATAGGAACTACAAACTAATCTTGCAAAAGCTTATTTAAAGTACCTACTTCAAGTTAAAAGTTTGCATAAAGAGTTTCATTGAATATTTTGTGTTAGGTACACGAAGAGCTAGAGTCGAATGTTTAAAAGCAGGTCGCTATATGGTCTTCAAATTCCATACTCTTTCCACGATATCGCGAGAAACAAAAGAATACCAGCAGCACTTTAAAATGACTATTCAACGATTCAAAACTAATAATAAGCGATATTTCGGATATGACCAATGCCACAAAAAAGTTATTCAAAATAAATTGTTTGATTTAAAGAGATCTATAATTTTTGACAAATGAGTTTTTCTATATTTCTTATGTTTATCAGTTATACAAAATTATTCAAAATCCAGAAGATTATAACTTGTTGATTATTTGTAGTAATTTGGTTGTAAAGACTTTGGATATCTTGGATTAATGTTAGGTCAGTAGAGCGGTCTCGGATACTCTAAAGAGTGCTTAGTGAATCAGAATTGCACTGTGTTTATGCTGTGCTGAGGTAATGTAAATCAGAGCTTCTTTGACAGCATAGAGCTCAGAGGAGAAAACAGAGAACAAGTCTGGAAGCTTGTACTTAAGTTTAGCATCCGGAGTAATTATAGCACAGCCATTACCCTGATCAGATTTGGAGCCATCTGCATATGATACATCGTATATTTCAATGACTTTTAAGCTTGTGGTATATTAAGTTTTCGTGCATTTATTATGGTTTACCAAATACACAAAATTTATTCAGAATCAAGTAGGCTTCACAGGCTAACAACAGAAAATTCGAGAATCACGCATGCAAATACCTTACACGTATTTTAGAGAAAACGAAAAATAACAAAAAGTTTCTGGGAGGGGAAATTTTCTTGAAAGCCTCGTCTGGCATGTATAAGCAGTGTATTGAAACAATGCTATTGGATATTGCACGCAGCGGATATGGCTTAAGTTTATCGGGAGGTAAGCGTCGAGCGGTCGGAGTAAACAAAATAACCGCCGCTTGTCAGCATAAACACGGGAGCGCTATCGAGAGAAGAATTTTCTGTAAGCTTCCCCCATCCTCCAAAAGTATGTGAAATAGTTCTTTCGAGAACCCTCTGTGGAAGATTCCACTGCATATATAAGCGAGCGTTCTCGCGCAATCCTTTACCTACATCTTATCTTGCTTCGCTGCCAATCGTCCTGCTTATTTTCTCAACCACGCAAGCGATTGTAGAAGTTAAGCAGCATTGGGCTTGGTCGCCACCTGAAAGCTTGTCCGCACGGGGGTTCGCCAAGGCTCAACCAATGGCAGCACAAGAAGAGAAGCTCCGCCCACACACACGACACGAAAGCTTGCGTAAAACTATAAATATATTTTGTCGCAAAGGTAAACCCGCATTTGCGGCTAGGTACTGTGGCGATTTTACATTCCGCCCAGGTAAACCTGGGCGACCTACTCTCGACTTCTGGATTCCTGGACAACAATTAGTTGCGAGTGGAATGCGAGAGTTGAGTCAGTAACTCACGTTCCTTGTGCGACATCAAGAGCGATTCTCCGAGCGAGTTGGTGACTCGTTCCTTGTGTGACATCAAGAGCGATTCTACGAGCGAGTTGGTGACGGCTGTTGCCACGTGCAGGGACTGCTACCGCGGAGCGACGGGTCTAGTGTTCTACTCCCGAATGAAGTGAACAGTCCGTTGTGAAAAGACTACGTTATGCAGGAAGTGAAGGGACAGAGAAATGAACTAGTTCACCTTAGTGAAGTGATAGTGTTAACGAAGTGAACTAATGAACTTGAACTAGATAAGAGCTTTGAACGGTGACAGTGAGAACTGAGAGAAGTGACAGTTGAAAGAAAAACTTTGTTTACAAAGTCACCATATTTATTCCGTTTTGGTTTTTGAGTGTAATCGCGCGCATGCGCCGTTTTCAAAAATGCTGTTTTTGGGTTCACTCGACCTCAAAACACGTATTTTCGGTGAAACCTAAATAGCGATTTGGTGGGTGAGGTAGAATACGTTACCTATTATAGGTAGGTGGCAGAGAGAGTTGAGGCAGTATTTTTAACACTTAAATAATTTCGGTTTAATTATATAATATGTGAATTCAATAACAGCCTGCCTTGAAGCAATGTGTGTATGTAATAATTTGTAAAATGTATGTAACAGTCATTGCATATGCTTATATTATTGTATCCATGTGTAATAATGTTATGTGAATATATTACGTAACTTAATAATGTAGAAGCTGTGAGAATAATAGGTTAAACGTTGCTAACAATGAGGTAACCTTGAGGCAATGAGTTTGAGAGTTTAAGTGTTACTTGTGATTCTTGGAAGCAATAATGTAATTTTAGTGACAGTTTATAAAAATAGCCAACCAACAATCAGAAAAAGCTTTAGTTAAATGAAGGTATTCTATTGGATTAGGAATAGCCAATCAGAGACTTGAAATATAGAAATTCACAAGTTTAGGCGGTTGAAATCAATTCAGTTCCCTGCAAACAGAGCTCATAACTGGGCGCGAGACACATCCTCGGGAGATTTAATACGTATTCGTGTGAGACGAAAATAGTTTTACGTGTTAAAAAGTGCAAGTAATTAATTAAAGAATCTCACAGCTCTCTATATCAGTGAAGTGTTATTTAAATCGTGTCAAGTATTAATAAAAGGAGTGAAGTAAAATTATAACCTGTGTAAGCCTACATTCTTGTCGTACCAAAACCCTGCTAAGAGAAACGTGTCTCTAACAATAATACTGACGCAGCCGAGGCAAACATAAATATTTAATATTTAAAGAAACAGTCAAATTACAAAGTTAATTTTTAATATTTTAAACTTGGGGCAAAAGTCACCTGAAAGTACATTTGGGGCGAAGGCTACCGGAAAGCGGGTACCATACATGCGGTTGCAAGTACTACAAGTTCGGCTCCCCAACAGCTGAAATACGATACAACTCCTACAACAAAATAACTTCTTCAGAGTAAACGTTTAAGCCAGGGTTTTTGCTGGTTCAAGTAATTTTTCTAAACTAATCCCCTTAGTTAAGAAGGTAACAGAACGCACTATAAAGTTGCAGACATTGGATGTGATACGTTTAATTTTACTGCATCGAGCTAGTTTTGGCAAAGTTTGCTACTTATGGAAATTGCATCTTCAGTTCTGTGATCCAAGCTATTGAGTTTAAAATGCAAAGTCAGTTAAGATTAGCGAATAACTTTTCTATTGACTGTTCTCTGTGGTCAAGTGGTCAGCCTTCTGGCTCTCAATACTGGGGTCTCGGTTTCGATTGCTGGAGGGGAGTTTAATTGTAGCCCATAGTCTGAATATGTGTGTGTATAAGTGAGAGAGAGATAACAAAAAAAATCTGATGTGTTACACTCACATGACTTTCTCTACTCTTGTACAACCATTTTTACAAACGCTTATTCTCCATATGCTTCATGTTAAACGAGATATCGAGATGTTAATCTTATTGCTAATTTTCTTGTAGATGCAAGGGGATTATGGTAGGTTTAAAGCGATAGTCAAATGTCTTAAGCGCTGGTTGCTATGTGGAGTATTCCATTCTCTTTGTATGTCCAGGACATAAAAAAAAAGAATAACGAATTTGAGTAACAGTTAAGTATTGGAAAATTTAAGGGAATAACAAGCAATATCTCGAAAATGGTTCACTCAACAACAAAAATGTATATGACATAAATTGTGTATTTTAACGCGATCTACATTTTTTGTGTAGTAACATTTTGTCTGTCTCTTATGGTTTACCAGTTATGCAAAAGTCGTTCACAATGAAGAATACTTTTGGAGACATTCCCAGGAAGTTCGAGATATACTTTTCATTTGTCATGAAAATATCTTAAACATATGATATTTTAATCAAAATCGTTAGAGCCATTTTGAGAAAATTAAAATTTTCGAAAAATGTTCCATGTAAAGGGTAGTCTGAGGTGGGGGGATTTTCTTGAAAACCTTCGTGTCGCATCTCTGGAAGATACTGAACCTGAATACCAAGTTTGGTGTTTATCCGAATGTTCGTTTCTGAGTTATGCTGTTCACAGACATACACACGGACATGTTTCCAAAAATGCTTTTTTTGGATTCAGGGGGTCTCAAAACATGTATTTCCGGTATCGAATTTTTGGGTGGAATACAATACTTCCCCTACTTACCATACGTAGTAGAGAAAGTAAAAACAAAAGATCACCTAAATAAAAAACTGGGTATTTAAGTTCACCATCTTTCAAGAATGCGACATTTTCAAGAAAATTCCCCTACCCGTTATAGAAAGTTTGTAGTTATTTCTTTTTTCTCAAAAACTGATCAAGCGATGTTGATTAAAATCTCATATGTTTAAGATATCTGCATAACAAATACAATATAGGCATATCTTTAATTTTATCGAATAACTTGTTAAGTCCTATTCATTCGGAAGGAACTTTGTATAGCCGGTAAGCCATAGGAGATAGACAAAAGCTTACTGCATAAAAAACATGGATTCCTTTAAAGCACGCAATTTATTTAAATTAATATTTTTGTGGTATTACTATTTTCCAACATTTGATATTCGTTTAGTACTTATTTAGTTTCACTTTCTCCAGCATGTACATAGTCAGTAGGAAGGTATTGCATTCCACCCAAAAATTCGATAGGGAGATTTCACCGGAAATACTCGTGCACAAATCCAAAAACCATTTTTTAGAAAAATTTCCTTGTGTGTGTGTGTGTATGTGTGTGTATGTGTGTGTGTGTAGCTTAAAAACGAAATATCGGATAAATATCAAACGTGATACATATTTAAGTTCGTTAGCGTTCAAAGATGTGACAAGATTTTATAGAAAAAACCTCCACCTGAAACTACCCTTTACATGAAGAGTTTTTTTAATTTAAAATATATATCTTGAATTTTCTGGGAATAGCTTGTGAAGTAATCTTCATTCAGAAAGAAACTTATACAAACTTGCATAACTGCTGAACGTTAAGCCATAGACGAAAACGTACTACACAAAAAATGTAGATCTCTTAAAACACACAGGTTGTTTCTACCAACTTTTTTGTGGCATCAGCCATTTTCGAGGTATCCGTTATGAACGGTTCGAATTGTTCCTTTCTTTGTCATTTTTTTTCAAATCCTGTCCATCTTCATGTCTCTGGCGATGTCAATGAAACAGTATGGAATTGGCATATAGCGTCAGTTCTTAAACATTTGACTATCGCTTTTCCCTTTGTATTTATAACGAAATGTGTAATGTAGCTATTTCCGGGGGAAAAATATACCGATTAAAATGAAGTGGAGATAGAAGGCCCTGTGAATGTAATACATTAGACTTTTTGAAACACTTTCACTTTCTCGCAATGCCATGGACAGATTATGGAACTTCGAGGCCGGTTTTTAAACATTTGACTATCGCTTCAGCCTCCTGTAATCATTTTGTACCTACAACAAAAATCAGCTTTTTTTTTTCCTTTTGTTCCATTTATCCCCGCCTTTAACTGCATTGGCGGCCTTTTCTTTGGCACTTGTCAATACTCGTGTAACTCTTGTCGTTGGGTTTCTTGCACTTTGGTTTTAATCATTAGATCATACACACATTCACATACTCATTCATACTTCCAGACTCTGGGGAGGATAAGGAGGGAATCGAACCCGGGACCCCTAGCACAACAGGTAGTTACTCAATAAGCTTTTGTAACAATTCTTTCTAGAAGAAGTAATATAAAAATAAAACGGTAGCCGGCAGAGGAAGCCATGTGAATGTCACACATCATAATTTTTATAACACTACATTTACTAGCATCAACGTACTTAAACACTCATTTTATCAGAAAAAAGGTAGCATTAAAGTTAAATACTTAGATGACACCGATGCCATCTATTTGTATGAAAGGCTGAAATAGCTGAAGATACTTTAAAATGAGGTTTTAGGAAAGGGAACATTACAGTTAGCAGTATAAAGGAAATTGGTACGTACATTAATTGAAACATACATAAGGCTCTCCCATAGATACTGGCCTGATAACAAGTTGTATAAAACACTAAACCAACACAGCTTTAAATTTATTGCATAATTACCTCCAGTTAAAGACGCTTAATGCAGATATAATATTAAGTAATTGCGATACAGCGTTTTTGACAATCGAGAGCAAAAACGCGATGAAAATTTCCATCTTAGCTAAAAACTGTATCTCATTTTGTTTAAATCAATAAAGTGTATCACTTCACTAGTTTGATCCAATCCAAATCAGTTGTTCTCTAAAGCAAAATTTACATTCCTTTAATTTGCAGTGAAGCATCGAAGGCTCATTTGTTTTAACTCCCCGCCACCTAACAAGCGAACTGGAAAGTAACCTCAATTGTACTTCGTTCACTATTGCCATCTAGCGACAGAAGTCTCAACTATCTCGATGCAGCTGCTATCTCGCGAGAAACGCCACAAACTAGCAGGTCAATACACAGGAACACAAGGGGTGGAGTGTCCTTGATTTCAGTATTCACTTGTTCATGCACACTAGAAAATGTTTTACAGCCTTTGATGACCGCTTGCGGCAGACGAGGTCATATGTCAGTGCTGACACTTTTAGCAGTTTGCTGTCATCTATATTAGCTCGTAATTCCGAGTTCTCCCGTAGAACTGGAGACGTATAACGTGAGTCATCATAAATGTATGCAACTGTTTTAAAGGTTTTAGACCTTTATGCATGTTGACTTCGCACTTTATTTAGCAGACAAAAACAAATTCTTAAATTGATTTAAATACACTTCCCTCAGCACCCCTTCCAAGAGTGTGTAAAAGTAACACAACCAAGAAATGAATGACCAAAAATATCGCGTACTGTTTATTTTTGGTCGTAACTGCTTGTTCTTATCACGGTCTTTCATAATTTTATAACAGATATATTATTTCAACGTTAACACTAAGTTTACATTTTTACACTTTATCATATAGATTAAATATCCTTAAGAAACTGTCAAATTTTTCTTGCCTTTTCTATTATATTCTCGGCACTGGAGAAATCCAAGATACTAACTTGTTGACTACATTTGGTGTTTCAAATCCAATAAGAACCTCGAGTTTGAAAATTCACTTTTTTGAGATTCTCTATTAAAACAATTTATATTAGTATAACTTCAAATTTTACTTCTTGACTTAATACTTCGGCTTTTTATACTACTTGTCTCTAGAAGTAGAGGAAGTATTGTATTCCAACAAAAAATTCTATATCGACATTTCATGGAAATACACGTTTTGAGGCTTCTGAATAAAAAAATTAGAAAAAGGTCGACATGTTAGAAGTCGGTTACACACAGAATTTGGTATTTATGTTCAGTAGCATCAAAGGGGTGTGACAAGAATATATTCAAGAAAGCCTCCCACCCAAACTGAAAATGTGTTACATTCACGTGACTTTCTCTACCCTCTATCGGTTATTAGTGAGTACACAAATTATTCTTACTAAAGCTTATTTTCCCATCTGCTTCATTTTAATCTAAATAAACCTTTGCAGAAATAGCTACATTACACATTTCAAAGATAAAAGGCAACGATAGTCAAATGTTTAAGAATTGGACACTATAATACCATACTGTTTCAATGCAATCGCAGGAATTTAAAGAATGGCCAAGTAATGAACAATTCGAATCTTTAATAAGCGATATCTCAGAAATGGCTTATGCCACAAAAAGGTCTTTATTTGAAATTAATTGTTACATTTTTTGTGCAGTATATTTTCGTCTATCGCTTAACGCTTACCAGTCATTATACAAAATTTCTTCGAAATGAAGCGGACTTCACAATCTATTCCTAGAAAATTCAAGATATACATTTTATTTGTCATGTAAATATCTTTAATATATGGTATTTTTATCAAAATCGTTAGAGCGATTTTTTAGAAAAAAAAATTCGAAAAATCTTCCATGCAAAGGACAGTCTCGGGTGGTGATATTTTCTTGAAAATTGTCGTGTCGCATCTTTGGAAGGTACTGAACCTAAATACCAAGTTTGGTATTTACTCGACTGGTCGTTTTTAAGTTCACGCACACACACACACACATACACGGACCTTTTTCTAAAAATGTTCTTTTGGATTCAAGGTACCTCAAAATATATATTTCCGGTAAAATCTCGGTATCGAAATTTTGGTTGAAATTCAATACCTTCTCTACCTAGTATGTACGTGGTAGTGAAAGTAAAAATTAGTTGTTGTTTTTCTCAAAAATGTATCAAACGAGTTTTATTAACCATATATTTAAGATATGTGTATGATAAAAATATATCTTGAATTTTCTGTGAAGTCCTTTGCATTCTGAACGACTTTTATGTCATTAGTAAACTGTAAGGCGGCGCCGTGGCCGAGTGGTTAGACCGCTCGCCTCTCACCGAAGGACCCGCATGTGGGATTTGTGGTGGACAAAGCGGCGGGTTTTCTCCGGGTTCTCCGGTTTACCCCGCCATTCATTCCACCAACTGCTCCATCATCACCTTTCCTTTCATCCATTTCACCAACATTTCGTTTCATCTACTTCCTTCCTCCCATACCAGACATCGGGCTGATCACCCTTCCTGGTTATTCTCTCTGAGCCATGACGGGCCTCTGACCCCGGCACCCGCCTGTAAGTCCTTGGGAGGGGGGGTGTAAGTCCTACATCCGAGGAGGTTAAACAGAGAAAGAAGAAGAAAAAGGTAATCTGTAAGGAATAGGCAAAAATTTTACTACACCAAAAAGTAGTGGTTCTTAATACTGCAAAAACGTGGGATTAAATAATAGCAACTGTCGACCTGTGGTTATATAACTATATCATTAATAATACATAAATTTATTGATCGACATGTAATAGATGGACAATATTTAGAAATTCTTTGAACAGTTCTTCCATATGTATGACAAAATATATCTTGAATTTTCTGTGAAGCCCTTTGCAGTCTGAACGACTTTTATGTAATTTGTAAACTGTAAGGAATAGTCAAAAATTTTACTACAAAAAAGTAGGTTTTGTCCGAGCACACAATTTATGTGAAATACATCTTTTGTGGCATTAACCATTTCCGAGGTAATTTTGATATTGGCTTGGATTTCCAAATACTTAAAACTTTTCTTTTCAAGTGATAAGTCGCTATTTTTTTTCTCCTTGTGATCATGCAAAGAACATGGAATTCCAAACTAATCTCACAGCGATTCTCTTTACAAAAATCTGATTATCGTTCGCTCTAACCTACTGCATGGTGATGAAAGTTTACCTCAATTATCTAGAAGTGGTAGAAGAATAGGCGTTTTAAGTTTAGTTTGTAAAAGAGTGAGTAGAGAAATTCATAGGAGTGTAACATCAGATATTTTCCAATGTATTCCTGCAGTCGAACTGATAAAAGACCATCGCTGCATCATGTGGAAATTTCAGGTAAACGTTTGCCTTGGGAGAGATGAAACGAATTTGTAATAATGGCTGCTTGCATGATAAACTCTCCTTCCGCACCTTATGCTCACATTTTCTATTTAAAAAGAGAAAACTCTGCTGGTAAAACGAGCCAAGTGGGAATTGTGCTGAAAACGGATACTCTGTGCTAGTTAATCCACCTAATTACGTAAGGATTCTGAATACGATACTGTCTGACAGAAACGTCAAACTAATTGTATCACCCGTAACCATTGCGAGACAAACATTATCGTCTTCTTTCAGTTGTAAAGGGATATTGGACTAAAATATCGGCGTTTTGCCTAACATTTTCAATTCTTCACTTTCAGAGAAAAGAGTGAAACATTTTCTCTCTCAAGTAACGTGCTTCGATTCATCTTAAGGCAATTTTTGTTTTTTCTACCGCTTACCCAGTAGAGGAAGTACAGCACTACAAGTCTGTGCCCCGTATTCGGAAGGTACCGTGATCGATCCCCGGCGTTCGACCACTTTGGCCAAAGGTTTTTCGTGGTTTCCCCGGGTCGCCAGTAGTTCACCTTCTACTTCCACTCATTTCCTCTGCCCATCAGCTTCCTTGTCATGTATTTCAAGGTTGTAGGACAGACGACAGTGTTCGGCGGGTTGCGGTTGGGGTGGCTTGCGCTCTATAAAGGTTTCTCCCTGGCGTCGCTGCGGTACCGCTCAATTAGGTCTCTCCTCAGCGTGGGGCTCAGCTCCGGGATCCCTGGAGGTTGGTGGCTTGTGGGCAGGGGCCCTGGAGCGTCGGATGCGTTCTATCTGGAAACGTTAGGGAGCCCTTCCCTGCTTGCGGATCTGGTGGCCTTCCGGTCTGTCCCCTCACGTTGGAAGCAAAAAGGGCCGACTGGCCTACTTACAGTACTCTGCCCGGGTTCCGGGAGCCCATCCGTGATACATACATTTAACTTTACAACACTGCAAACAAACATTCTGTATAGAAATTCCACTGGAAAATACGCATTTTGACATTTCGGGGGGAGGGTTACTGAAACATGAAATGAAATGGTAATTGAGAAAGGAAATTTGGGAGGGAAACGTTCCAGGCTTAAGTTTACGGTACATCCTGGCATTAGCCAGTAATGAGAACTGAGGAAAATTCGAAAAAAAATTCTGATGTGTTACACTCACATGTGTTACAAACTATTTTTTACAAACGCTTATTCTCCATATGCTTCATGTTAATCGAGATGTTAACCTGATTGCTAATTTTCTTGTAGGTGCAAGGGGAATTGGTAGGCTTTAAGCGATAGTCAAATATTTTAAGAGGTGGTTGCTATGTGGCGCATTCCGTTCTCTTTGCATTACCAGGACAAAAACAAGCAACATCTCGAAAATGTTTCACTCAACAAACAAAATGTATATGACATAAATTGTGTATCTTAACGCGATCTACATTTTTTGTGTAGTAAAATTTTGTCTATCTCTTATGGTTTATCAGTTATGCAAAAGTCGTTCACAATGAAGAATACTTTTGGAGACATTCCCAGAAAATTCGAGATATACATTTCATTTGTCACGAAAATATCTTAAACATATGATATTTTAATCAAAATCGTTAGTGCCGTTTTTGAGGAAATTAAAATTTTCGAAAAATGTTCCATGTAAAGAGTAATCTGGGGAGGGGGATTTTCTTGAAAGCCTTCGTGTCGCATCTCTGGAAGATACTAAACCTAAATACCAAGTTTGGTGTTTATCCGACTGTTCGTGTCTGAGTTATGCTCTCAAAACATGTATTTCCGGTGAAATCTCGGTATCGAATTTTTGGGTGGAATACAATACTTACTATACTATACGTAGTAGAGAAAGTAAAAAAACATGCACATAGTAGTCGGCCACGAATGAATCGGCTTGGCTGAGGGCGCCACTGTGTTTTGTCCACAATCGAGACTAGGGATCAGAGGGGAGTGAGGGGCAAGGCGATAGGAGTGTAAAGTCACACTATGAAAACATTACATGTGCAGTCTCATACACGCTAGTAAATGTAACTCGGAACTGTGGTTGTTTTCTATACCTGACTGTCCATCCGATGCCCCGCCCACTTGTTTTGTAACCGTTTAGTCCTCTTCCGACCACACGCACTCATATCGTGGCTGTCTAATAGTTGCATGTACTATACAGAAAACAAAACAATTTAGACATATCTTAAGGGGACACCAGGTGGTGAAAACTCAAAAATTGTATTTTTATTTTTATGCACTCATTAATTGTAAGTTTCTCTTTAATTTGATAAACATTTTATCACTGCAGGCCCAATGCTTATATTTGAAGTACGTTTTAAATAGGATACTGTGAAATCTGTACCATTAATAAAAAATCTTAACTTCTACACACTTTGCAGTAGAGTGGTAAACTTAAGTGCATCATTTAGCAGAATGTTTGCTCTACAAATTGATACTAATGCTGAGTACGGCAACCATGTCGTTTCTCTCTTTGCAAACATACTCGTACACTAATTCCTTTTCTAAATTTTTGTTTTAACCGCTTTTCAATGAATGACATTTTCTGGTATACGAGGACCGTCCCAGACGTTCCCCACCTAACAAACATAACACAAAAATTTTGGGAAAAAACATATTTATTTCTCTACATAGTCTCCTTTCAGCTCGATACACTTTTCCCAGCGATGTTCAATAGCTTCGATACCCTGTTTATAGTGAGAACCGTCGAATTCTGTAAAATAGTCATCAACTGCAAACTCCATCTCTCCATTGCTGGCAAATCTTTGGAAACAGAAAATAATCAGAGGGGGCTAAGCCTGGCGAATAACGCGCATTGATGAAATAAAACTTTCCTTTTGGCTAAATCAGGCCGTTTTTGCTTGATTTCATCATTCAAACGCTTCAATAAGTTTGCACAATACTCGCCATCAATTGCTCTTCCATTTTGAAGGTAATCAATGAAAATTATCCCATGCGCATCCCAAAAAACTGACACCATGACCTTGCCTACAGATGGAACTGTCTTCGTCTTCTTTGGAGCCGATTCTCCCCTTTCAATCCAAGTTTTGACTGTTCCTTCGTCTCAGGTGTGAACTGATGGACCCATCTTCCATCCATGGTTATGAATCGACGCAAAAACTTGGTTTTATTGTAGCGAAACATTGCCAAACATTCGACTGAAACATCCTCATGACGCTGCCTTTGTTCCATTGTGAGTAAACACCCATCTTGCACACATCTTTCTCATGTCTAAATTTTTAGTTAGTGCACGATGTACAACACTTTTTGAAATGCTCACGCAGTTTCATTCGACAGTCATCCAATAGCATCTTGTGGATTTTCTTCACAATTTCCGGCGTGGTCACCTCATTTGGTCGACCACTGCGATGTTCGTCTTGGTAGCTCCTACGGCCTCACTTGAAGTCTGCCACCCAATATTTTACTGTTGTAAACGAAGGAGCAGACTCCCCCAGAGTAGAATCTAGCTCAGCTTTAATATTAGTTGGACTAAGACCTTTCAAATGAAAGTATTGTATCACATAACGATGGCCAGTTTAATCTATGTTTACAAATTTGCTGAGTGTTCACTATTAAAGGCGGCCAGACAATTACTAAACAATGTAGCATCGTCAAACTTCAAACTTAAGTTTTATAAGAGTGGTACTTTCTACCATAGTCATTTGTTTGAAACAACCGCTATATATACGTCAGGTGGTTACTGCACTCGTACATTACCCCTTTTTCTCAGAAATTACTGAAGATAGCTAAATTAAATTTTAGGATGATAAATACAGCCTCTAAGTGCTGTTGCAGGTCTACTTCGTTGTTAATCACATAACTGGTCAATTAAAACATAATTCATTATAAGTTTTAATCAAAAGGGGATATAACTCAGCAAAAGATCCTATCTCCCTTAAGTAGATCAGCTAACTTAAACGACACGAATTTATATCCTGCAAAATTTCAGTCTTAAATATCTTAAACAGCTAATGCTACAAATATATATTTCAGTTACCTGCATATTTTATGTGGTATGTTCCTATGTACTAGTTCTATTTACTAAGTACTCAAAACTACAGAAAAGTCATTCAGTGTGAATAGGACTTTACAAGCTATTCGCAGAAGGATATAGATGCATATACATTTTATTTGTAATACATATACCTTAAACATATTGTATTTTAATCAAAATCGTCGTCACAGTTATTTATGAGAAAATAAAAAATAACCATACTTTCCGTGTAAACGGTAGTTTCAAGTTTTTACTTTCTCTACTACGTATAGTAAGTAGGGGAAGTATTATATTCCACCCAAAAATTCGATACCGAGATTTCACCGGAAATATATGTTTTGAGACCCCCTGAATCCAAAAAATCTGATGTGTTACACTCACATGACTTTCTCTACTCTTGTACACTCTATTTTTACAAACGCCTATTCTCCATATGCTTCATGTTAATAGAGATATCGAGATGTCAATCTTATTGGTAATTTTCTAGTAGATGCAAGGGGAATATGGTAAGGTAGTCAAATGTTTTAACGCTGGTTGCTATGTGGCGCATTCCATTCTCTTTGCATGTCCAGGACAAAAAAAAATGAATAACGAATTTGAGAAAAAGTATAAGTGTTGGAAAATTTAAGGAAATAACAAGCAATATCTCGAAAACGGTTCACTCAACAAAAGAAATGTATATGACATAAGTTGTGTATTTT
Source organism: Deroplatys truncata (assembly GCA_030765065.1). Lineage (NCBI taxonomy): Eukaryota > Metazoa > Arthropoda > Insecta > Mantodea > Mantidae > Deroplatys > Deroplatys truncata. Next base: position 296,645,870 of record CM060975.1, on the reverse strand, counting down.
AACGCTATCTACATTTTTTGTGTAGTAAAATTTTGTCTATCTCTTATGGTTTACCAGTTATGCAAAAGTCGTTCACAATGAAGAATACTTTTGGAGACATTCCCAGAAAATTCGAGATATACATTTCATTTCTCATTACATTATCTTAAACATATGATATTTTAATCAAAATCGTTAGAGCCATTTTTGAGAAAATTAAAATTTTCGAAAAATGTTCCATGTAAAGGGTAGTCTGGGGTGGGGGGATTTTCTTGAAAACCTTCGTGTCGCATCTCTGGAAGATACTGAACCTAAATACCAAGTTTGGTGCTTATCCGATTGTTCGTTTTTGAGTTATGCTGTTCACACACACACAGACACACACACACACAGACACACAGACACACACACGGACATGTTTCTAAAAATGCTTTTTTTGGATTCAGGAGGTCTCAAAACGTGTATTTCCGGTGAAATCTCGGTATCGAATTTTTGGGTGGAATGCAATACTTTCCCTACTTACTATACGTAGTAGAGAAAGTAAAAAGCATTTTTGGAAACATGTCCGTGTGTGTGTCTGTGAACAGCATAACTCAGAAACGAACATTCGGATAAACACCAAACTTGGTATTTAGGTTCAGTATCTACCAGAGATGCGACACGAAGGTTTTCAAGAAAATCTCCCCAAACCAGACTATCCTTTACATGGAACATTTATCGAAAATTTTACTTTTCTCAAAAATGGCTCTAACGATTTTGATTAAAATATCACATGTTTAAGCTACTTTCATGACAAATAAAATGTATATCTTGAATTTTCTGGGAATGTCTCCAAAAGTATTCTTCATTGTGAACGACTTTTGCATAACTGGTAAACCATAAGAGATAGACAAAATGTTACTACACAAAAAATGTAGATCACGTTAAAATACACAATTTATGTTATATACATTTTTTTTGTTGAGTGAACCATTTTCGAGATATTACTTGTTATTCCCTTAAATTTTTCAATACTTATTTTCTCAAATGGGAATTCGTTATTCATTTTTTTGTCTTGGATACGCAAAGAGTATTAATCTGTGGCAAAGAGAATGGTGCTGCACCTAGCAACCAGCTATTAAGATATATGTCGATGCTTAAAGGCTGCTGTATTTCTATATTGCCCTTGTAAATATATATTCCCCCTACATCTACAAGAAACTTAGCAATAAGATAGAGTCTGCAAATGTTTATCTCGATTAACATGAAGTATATGGAGAATAAGCGTTTGTAAAATAGTTTGTACAAGAGTAGAGAAAGTCATGTGAGTGTAACACATCAGATTTTTTTGTCTTGGATATGCAAAGAGTATCAATCTGTGGCAAAGAGAATGGTGCTGCACCTAGCAACCAGCTATTAAGGGATATGTCGAAGCTTAAAGGCTACTGTATTTCTATATTGCCGTTGCAAATACAAAACAAGTGGAACATAGCACGCCTTAAGCGATAGTCAAATATTTTTAGAACTGGTCGCTATGTGTAAAATGTAATTCTCTTTGCATATCACAAGATCGTTTCTGCAAATGTTTATCTCGATTAATATGAAATATATGGAGAATAAGAGTTTGTAAAAATAGCTTGTACAAGAGTAGAGAAAGTCATGTGAGTGTAACACATCAGATTTTTTTTAAAAAATCCTCGTGTCCTAACAATATTCAATTGTTTCTCGCAATTGCATGGAAACAGTAGGTACGGAATTTTAAAGCCAACGTATATGTCCAGGCTCTAAACACTTGGCTATCGTTGTTCTCTTTGTATAATAATAATAATAATAATAATAATAATAATAATAATAATAATAATAATAATAATAATAATAATAATAATAATCCTGTGGCGCTACAGCTGCGAAGGGCCTGGGCCTGCTAACCCGACTGCCGGCCTCACGCCCACTTGCGCACGGCTCCCATACGACGAGGTGATATGGCCAGGTTCATGCATCCCCAGCCGGAAAGCTGGCTCGCGAAGCCAGTTTTCTTTGCATCTATAACGAAATGTGATGTAGCTGTTTCTGCAAAGGTTTATCTCTATTAAAATTAAGTATATAGGAAAATAATATTTCGGAAGTATAGTTTGTATACCCATTAATAAACGTTAGAGGGTGGAGAAAGGCACTGAATGTAACACTTCCGATTTTTAGTTAAGTGTTTACAGATCTTAATGCAATAATGTTTCTCTTTACTATATGTAAGTAGCAGAAAAAGAAATAACAGTATTTTGTAATGGAAGAAAGAGTCCTTCTAAGCTACGAAAGCGTGTTACATTAGCAGGTTTTAAACGCTACCAGCATTGAAAGCGGGTGCTGACTCAATCTCGACGTAATTTACGCTTCAATCCTTCATAATGATTAAAAGCTGCTGTCAACTGATGGACTTTATTTCCTGGCGGATATTCCGTACCCAATAAACCGCCGTTGCGAGACTCTGACTGACGTATTTTCGATCCAACACTGATTTGAGGGGACGCTTTTGTCGCAACCTTAATGAATGCCAAATTGCCAATGAGTTTCGTATTATGGTCTTAAATATATTTCTAGTATTTTCTTCTTTGCGTTTGCCTAAGCGAAATGTATTAAAGCAGCCTGGACTGTTGCTATGACACACTTAGGTCTTAAAAATATGCGAAATCCTGCTCTGTGCATCTCGGAAGGAGAATCCAAAGACCTTTATGGGGTTTTACACAACCAGACATGAAGCTATTTACTTATTTTAAAAGTGATGGTGTACAAAATCGTTAAAATAATCTAAACCTACATTATTGGTATTAAAATCTAAGTTAAACCTCATATGCTTCATGCTAATCAAGATATCGAGATGTCAATCTTATTGGTAATTTTCTTGTAGATGCGAGGGGAATATGGTAGGCTTTAAGCGATAGTCAAATATTTTAAGAGCTGGTTGCTATGTGGAGTATTCCATTCTCTTTGCATTACCAGGACATAAAAAAAATGAATAACGAATTTGAGAAAAAGTGTAAGTATTGGAAAGTTTAAGGGAATAACAAGCAATATCTCGAAAAGGGTTCACTCAACAAAAAAATTGTATATGAAATAAATTGTGTATTTTAACGCGATCTATATTTTTTGTGTAGTAAAATTTTGTCTATCTCTTATGGTTCACCAGTTATGCAAAAGTCTTTCACAATGAAAAATTCTTTTGGAGACATTCCCAGAAAATTCGAGATATACTTTTCATTTGTCATGAAAATATCTTAAACATATGATATTTTAATCAAACTCGTTAGTCATTTTTGAGAAAATTAAACTTTTCGAAAAATGTTCCATGTAAAGGGTAATCTGAGGCGGGGGGATTTTCTTGAAAACCTTCGTGTCGCATTTCTGGAAGATACTGAACCTAAATACCAAGTTTGGTGTTTATTCGACTGTTCGTTTCTGAGTTATGCTGTTCACAGACAGACACACAGACAGACACACGCACGGACATGTTTCCAAAAATGCTCTTTTTTGGATTCAGGGGGTCTCAAAACATGTATTTCCGGTGAAATCTCGGTATCGAATTTTTGGGTGGAATGGAATATTCCCCTACTTACTATACGTAGTAGAGAAAGTAAAAATTTGGTATTTACATTTAGTACCTTCCAAAGCTGCGATATAAAGATTTTCGAGAAAATCCCCACACCCCAAACTACCCTTTACATGGATCATTTTTCGATTTTGTTTATTTCTTAATAAATGGCTCCAACAATTTTGATTAAGATATCATATATTACAGATATTTATACCTTGAATTTTCTGGGAATAACCTGTGAAGTCCTCTTCATTCGGAAGGGATTTGTATTATTTTGTATAACTGGTAAACACTAAGCCATTGACGAATACGTACTACACAAAAAACAATCTCTTTAAAACACACAATTTATTTCAAATAATTTTTTGTGTCATTAGCAGTTTCCAAGATATCCGTTATTTATGGTTGGAATTATTTAATACTTGGCCATTTTTTTGAAGTTCTGTCCATTTTCAATTGTTTCTTGCGATGTCAATGAAACAGCATGGGATTTTAAGGCCATCGTATGTTAAACATTTGACTATCGCTATTGCCTTTGTATGCATAACGGAATGCGTTTATCTCGGTTAAAATGAAGTAGATAGGGAAATGCAGTTTGTTAAGAATAATTTGTATAGCCGCTAATAAAACGATAACGGGTAGGGAAAATCATGTGAATGTAACACATTGGAAAAAATGTTCACTTTCTTTACTATTACCTACGGAAGTCTTGCATTCCACCCAAAAAATATTCGATACTGAAATTTCATCGGAAATACACGTTTCGTAACTCTATGAATTCCAAATAAAATTTGTAGTAAAAGGAGCGTGTGTGTGTGTGTGTGTGTGTGTGTGTGTGTGTGTGTGTGTCTTACTGTCTGTGAACAACATAACTCAAAAACGAGAAGTCGATTAAATGCCAAGTTTGGTATTTAAATTCAGCTTCTTCTTGGGATGCGAAAAGAAGACTTTCATTAAAATCCCTCCACCAGAAACCAAAAATACAAAATGTTTAAATTATTTACATGATAAACAGAATGCACATCTTCAATTGTCTGGGAATAGCATGTGAATTCCTGTTCATTCTGGATGATTTGTATAATTGGTAAACCGTAAGAAAGATCTCTTTAAACACACAATTTATGTCAATAAAAGTTTTGGTGGCGTTAATCATTTCCGAGATAGGGTTGAGGTGAGAGCAGTGAAACGGCAACTCTAGGCCGAGCCCGAGAACTGTAATTATAGATAATTTATTAATTAACTTTTATTGATGTTAAATCGTACTATGTAAATATCTTTTTCTTATACTGCTTGTATATTGTAAGAAGGGTGATTTAAAGTTATGTATGTATCTAGGTTACTAATATTAGAAGAGTTATAAATGGTTTAATGTAAATAGTTTAAGCGCTGTGTTAAAATACTGTCCACGACGAAATGTTTTAGCTACAGGAATAGTGCTGTCGAAGGCAGAAAATCTAGTTTTATGACATCTCTTTGGGTCGCAGGGCCATTATTCCTACAGCAAGGGTGTAACGCCATTGTCCCTTTATTTGATAATTCGCCGTGACCAAGAGAGAGAGACAGATAGCTTAACGGTAAATGTAGGAAAAGCCGCGATTTATATTAAACTTGGACCAATGAGATCCCTAGAAGTTTATACGAAATAGTTAGACGCGTCGAGTGGCGCTAAAAATGGACCAATAGGAAAGGAAGCAGCCCCAGAAGCCTGCGACTATAAATGGATCTGTTTGGAGCAAATTCGAGGCAGTTTTGTCATGGAGTTTTAGCAACACAGTTTGTCATGGAGTTTTAGCATTGCAGTTGGGCAGTTTTAGCAACACAGTTTTGTCATGTCAGTTTAGCATTGCAGTTTGTTTGACAGTTTTGTCATGTGTGGTCAGGGAGAGATGCTGCAGGATGTGTGAGATATCGCGCCAAAAAGGGAATAAAGACAGTTTTAGAAACACACCTAAGATCCGCTACTCGTAAAGAGATAATAAGCATATTTAAACTTCGTGTCATATCCGCGCCGCGTTTTAACAGCGGTGGACAGTATTTTAACAGCGACAATACCAGTGTTGTATACTAGGAGTGTTAATTAAATAAAAAGAAACGGCAGTGTCATCTTCTCATAACCAAAGCACGTCTATGTCTTCCTATATCACCACCCGAGATCTACGCTTCCTTTATCGAGGATAAGTCCATGCTCCCACATAGTTTAAAGAAAACTACTCCAGCTAGCCGAGGATAAAATTGCAGAGAATCAACACACTGCGAACTTCTGGAATTCACATGGGAGATGCATCAAGGTAAGCCCTACAGCAACGGACGAAGGAGGTGACTGCCGCAGCAGACAGAGCGCGGCCGGACCAAGAGGCACGACAGGGCAGTGGCTAGGGTCCGTACCTTGTACATCCCTCGGGAGGAGGCCGGGACTAGGGGATCGCCCCCATTCCGAGGGACTAAGGGTTACATAGATCCTTCTTTTCCTCTGGCATGCAACGCCGACACTTGCAACCTTGAAACAGACCAAACAGATGAAAGATGAGAATGGTGGTGAAATGGAAGGACAGGAAATTCGGGGGATGCAATGAATCTTCCCAGCATTCAGCTAACAAACCGGGGAAACTCCCGAATAAACCTTGTGGTTATGCAAAGGGCATGCAATTTCAGAGCCATCACATAGCGAATCGCTTTTTAAAAATGTTGACTTTCGCTTTAGCCCATCGTATCCTTCTTACACTACAACGAATGTGTAGTTGAGTGAGTAGAGGAAGTCATGTGAATGCAATACATCAGAATGCTTTCTACAGTGTGAAAGATGCCGCGTTTGCTAGCAGGATTCATGTAGCTATGAAAGAATGCGAAATCAAAACACCAGTCCACCTTATCAACTTGTACAGGAAGTTTGTGGAAGTGGCACTTACCGGAAGTTGATTGCTGTTTATTGCGACTCGTACTGTGACAGTTATTTACAATGGCAGACCGTCATATCTACGTTATTGGTTATTTATGGTTATATGGAACTTAACATGCGATATCTAAATGAGCGCTAGCGACTTAAGTTCAGGCAGTATTTTTAATACTTGAATAATTTCAATTAAATTATATAATGTGTAAATTCAATAATAGCCCGCCTTGAAGCAATATGTATGTAATAATTTATAAAATGTATGTAACAGTCATTGCAAATGCTTATATTATTGTAAACATGTTCAATAATGTTATTTGAATGCATTGTGTAACTTAATAATGCAAGAGCTGTGACAATAATAAGTTTAAAGTTGCTAACAATGAGGTAAAAATGAAGTAACCTTGAAGCAATAATGAGTTTGAGAGTTTAAATGTTACTAGTCATGATTAGAGCAACGATAATGTAAATTTTGTGACAGTTTAAAAATAGCCAATCAACAGCTAGAAAAAGTTTTAATTAAATGCAGGTATTTTATTGGACTAGAATTAGCCAATCAGAGACTTGAACTTGCGGTATACTCGTGGTGGGAGAGCATAACTCGCAGTATGTCCGATATATTAATATATGATTTAATATATGAACTATGGTGATACTGATAATTCTCTGGTGTTTTAGTTGTTATTCTTAAAGTTTATTTCTTGCCACGGCTGCTGCTATTTGCGTTTTTGGTAGAGCTTGTTTAACTTTGCAGGGTGTGATACGGGAAGGAAGGTAAAACGTAACAACTCTAACAATAGATTAAGTCAATGAAGAACACTATGATTTAATGGCACACGCATTTACTGTCTTAGTAATAATCTACACAGTTAGTTAAGATAGTTGGAGCTGTAGAACGGTCGAGCCCTACCACGTTCGTGGGCCAAACTTGCGGTCGCTGAGATATCAAGTATTTTATACGTGCTCTAGAAATAACTGTGGTATTTATTACACGTTCCTATGGACTTTTAAACTGATAACATTTCAACGTTCCTACTGCATTATAAGAAGTAACTAATAACGCTTGCTTCTGAGAGCTTACATGTATGTTATTCACATCGCAGCACTTTATACTCAACCGCCTTGGCTGATGGGGACACTACAACTAACATTTCTGCACTTAAAGATTTTAAACATATTCTTCCTTAAAATTTCATTGTCTGTCTTCGTTCAGCTTGGAGCCTCCCAGAAGACTTACCCGGCTATTGTTCGAAGTTTGCAAACATGTGACCTCTCTACAAAAATATGTTGTGTTCGCTTGTCGCCTTTTCTATTTCACAAAGACTCAATGTCTGGCTTTTATGACTTTCCCGTACAAGTCCTTTTTGCCTGGGCCCTAATTCTAACACAAATATATGTTTGTCGGCTTTTAACAAGGGTTCCACAGCTCCAGCTGCACTTGCACATACATAAAACTTATGCCTTAACTTCTATTTCTACAACCAGTATTTTGATTATCAATATTATTTTACACTATAATTTACATTAATGTATATGGCATATATAACCATGGTTACTGTCTCAATATACAGAAGCTTACGGGTTTTGACGGTTGAAATATGTTCAGTTGCCTGTATACCTTGGTAGTGACCGGATGGAAGATGTGTTCTCTAAAGAAATATTAGTATTCGTGTATAACGAAAATTAAATATACCCGTTAACAAAGCGCAAGTTTTAAATTAAAGAATCTCACAGCTCTTAATATCGGTGTAGTGCTATATAATTTGTGCCAAGGATTAATAAAAAGAAGTGAATTTAAAGTTAAAGTTTGTGTAAGCCTAAATTCTTGTCGCACCACGCCCTGATTAAGAGAAACGTGTTTATAAAGTAAGACTGACGCAGCCGAGGCAAACATAAACATAAATACTATCTATAGAAGCAGTTTAATAACAAAGTTAATAAATATTTTTAAACTTGGAGCGTAAAAACAGAAAAATACATCTTCAAATATCGGCTTCTCATACGTAGCAGCATATTACGTAATAAATAATACACTTAAAATTGACGTTCATACATGGAGCTGATTAAATAAACAAACTCCTTAAACAACAACAACTTCAGCAACAAAACACTACTTCAAAGTTAGTTGTGTGAACATGTTGAGTTTCCTACAGCAGTCGAACCTTGTACGAGGTTTTATGGTATTTAAAAATAAAATAATGTTATTTCTGTTATACTTAGAATACCTAGTATTTGAAATGCTTTCTGGTATTTTGTACTTTTACGAATTTTTGGCTTTCTTGGTTGGCAAGATTGTATTGAAAACAAAACAGTGTATTAACACAGTCTATTATGATACAGTCACGAAGGTTGAGGGATTTTTTTAGGGGTGCCGCTGGTGAGATTATAGCGCTCCTAGCGGAGTGGTTTTAACTAAGCAAAAGGTAAAGGTAGGTATCACGGAGGGGCCCCCGGAGCAGGGGCAGAGCACCACATACAGGCCAGTTGGCCCTTTATGCTTCCAACGTGACCCCTGGGAAAGAAGGATGAGGTGACCAGATCCGAATGCCGAAGGGTGCAAGCATGGGATAAGCCCCACGCTGAGGAGAGACCTAACTGAGCGGTTCCACGGCGACGCCAGGAAAGAAACCTTTAAAAGCGCAAACCACCGCCCAGCCGCAACCGGCAAAACACCGTCGTCTGGTCCTACAACCCTGAAACAATGACAAGGAAGATAATGGGTACAGGAAATCAGAGGAAGGAGACGTAGTAGAAGATGAACCACCCCAGTATTCGCCTGGCGACCCGGGTAAACCATGAAAAACCTATGAGCCAGGTTGGGCGGTCGCCGGAGATCGTTCTCGGGACCCGAATGCGGGACACAGGCGTAACCATCGGTTTTGACCAACCAAACAGCAGTGTGTGCCAAATTGACCCTCACCGGAGAAACCTACTCTAGGCGATGACGGATTCCACTAAAGGAAGATTGACATCTACGGAACAGAAGTGAAACGACTATGGTAGTGGTTTGTCAACGAGACGACAACAAGAAGAAAGTGCGCAGTTAAGTTGAGTACGCAGGCGCCGGATTAGTTGCAGCTCTCCTCAACGTGCAGTCCACAAGGCTGATCAGTCTTTCTTCGACGGCGAGAGAAGTTACAAGGAAAACAGCAGGACAGCGTTTAGACAGAAGGCATTCCGGACGATATTTCTAAATTCTTTTTTGGCTTAACTTAATCAAAATTCTCTGTTGTAATTATTCACCGGGGAAAGGTTGATCGTCCAAACCATACATTTATTGAGGTTTGGAATTCAAACATATCGGTAAATGTGAGAGCAGGAAACAAGTACGTAATTATTGTAATTTAACTAAATGTATTGAAGCCGTTAAGAATGTAAAGAATTGTGAAAGAACAAAGGTTTCTAAAAAGGTAATTTAATGCAAGTTTATTAAATGAAAGAAATTCTGCTTGTTAATTAATTATATAATATATTTTCAAGTACAAATCTGCCATTATTACTACATTCAATCATTCAATCCACTTCCTTTTGGGTTAGAAAAGCACGTTTCAAGTGTTAATTTGTTGTATGAGAGAAACATACATTTATGTCAAATGCTGGTTGTTAATAATAATAATAATAATAATAATAATAATAATAATAATAATAATAATATGGAGCACGGAACAGACGTTTGTAGTGGTATAAATTCCTAACAGAAAAACAGACCAGATTTATCCTTCTGATTTCCTTGAGATCCGGCAAGATGAGCTCGTAAGACATTAACCATTCCTGCCCGATTTATTTTCGGCTGAAAATACTGTTTGAAACTGACGGCCGACGTTACATACTCCTGGCCTTAAAAATTTGTCTTACCTGATCTCGGATTAGCAGCTTAGTTAGCACTGAACATCACTGATCAACATCTCAGTGTCAGAGGTCAGCCTATGTACGAATTCTCGCTGCAGTGCTAGGATGATAAAAGAAGGGGTGGACCCAGGTAAAATAAACGCTGACTGGCATACTTAGGCGTTGACTGGACCTCGGTAGGATTGTAGAGGAACACCTACACGTGTTGTATTTGTGTTAGAAAACAAATATCAACGACAATATCTTATTTTCGGTGTTTGCTTGTTTTAAGCTATGCTGATATCAATAAATCTAAAGAAAATACGGAAATATGCACCAATAAAGCTAGAAAATTATTGAAAGCTAACCTTTCTAAGTCCAAATATAAATAATGATACCATTAAAGAGTAAAAAGTAAAAGAATAAATATTAACGATCCGTTGTGGTGGACAATTTATGAATAAAAACAATCATCCACGGTTATAGAAATGTCATTATGCCTACATATTCTGTAAGTAATTAGCGTGTTATTTCTTGTGTCTTTGTGTTTATGGAGGCATTTATTATACTTCATCTTTCTTCTTCAATGAAAGATTAGTCTATTGCCTAATCCACATTACGTATACTTCACTAAAGTATTAAATTAAATATGCTCTATAATGTTTATATAATGGAGGAAGGTGTTTATTTTTCCAAAAGGATACGATAACTAAAGTATATTTTGTCGTCTGCTAAGATAATCCTAGTAGCTCTACACCAGGAGCGCTAGTGTCAAACTGAAGCATTTTCTTTACATATGGGACTTCGTATGTGGTATTAATTTGTTTCGACTACATAAATCGTTTTTAATTTAGGTTTATTGATTCGGAGTTGGCTGATCTTGTGGATATATTAAAATAAAATAGGTAATTAATAGGCACGTGGTCGTGGTCGTAGTGCTAGCAGCAGTAGCAGTGCATAAAGTGAAGGAAATGGATATTTGTAAGAAAGAACAGAGTCAGAGACATCCTCAATAATTTTATCCAGAGATAACACCTAAATTTTTACATTTTACGAGCTCAGCCACTAAAATTCATGTTCACATACATAGGAGAGTTCAATGTTGGGGTTTTCAAAATACCATAACATAACTTTTTAGACAGCATGGCCTAAAAGTAGAACTTGTAACATAGTGCACACAAACTAAAAGCTTTACAGTATAGCACTACTGTGATAAAATCTTATACCACTCCATTGAGACCAGCTTTGTTTTCAAGTCCAATCACATGCCAGTTACCCTTTGTATTTGAATATGTTTAATAACTCGACTTGGTTTGATTAGGTTTTAATTTTCATTATGTCTGATTAATTTCTCATGGCGCTCGCATTATCTGTTCACAATACAAATCGTATTACTTCAATTTATTGCAATTCGTTGTGGAGTTAACCTATACCTTATATTGACAGCGATTAAATGACGGCAATTATAAATTCAGAAGAAACTGAAATGGAAGAGCCAGGTGAAAATACAGAAGCAGCAGAAAGAATAGCACCAGAAGTACTTACCCAAAAAATCCAGAAAGCAATATGATATAGCAATTAATCGCTTCATTGCCTGGTGTAAGGCAAAATATTGTAGCATATGTGTGTGCATTGTCGCGTCGGACACATTATTGCCTGCGTAGAATGACATTGTTGATCTAATTATTTCGTTTGTGAGTTGAATTCTTGTCCGACGCGGCATTTTCCCTCAAGTTAAGGGACGAGCTTCTTTGTCTGATAGCGTGGCGTCTAGTAGTAGCGTCAGTCGAGAGCATATCTTTGGAGTGTGTGGTTGTATGTAGTAATGCGTGTTGCCTGTGTGTGTGCGTGGGGCATCTCCCCCCAATGTTTGTCTGTAACCTTTTGGAAATTATGTAGCTGCACCAAGGTAACTTTATAATAAACCAGAGTTAAATGTGAATTTATATGTATTATTTATAAACATCCCACGCCCGCTTTATCTTTGTGCAGCAAGTTCCTGGTTCTCTCGTACGCCTCTGTAGCTGCGCCCCCCATTGTTTATGCCGGGGTAATTAAATTTAATGTTTTAGCTGCAAACCTTTTGACCTCACCCCGGTGTATAACAATATGTTGAAAATAATTTCACTGAAAATGGCATCTGTCATCACGCTGCACACGAGAGTTGATCTCGTTCTAAACGTGATTTCTCTTAGTTTCAGGAATCAATATATTATTTTATTGATATTTTAAAAATTCGAGCGCTGTCTAAAACAAGTATAAGCCACGGTGTTAAAAGTGGCTTTATTTTGATCGTAGGTCTTCGTTTCGCAAACATTGCTACTCGTAAAATAAAACCCCACTTTTAGCACTTGTATCATAATCTACTATTATATGCTTGCCACAATAACTAATTGCCTTCATCATGATCAGAGCATGCTCTTTACACCGACTCTTGACCAAATATTTGCTGTTTGAAAATGTCTGCTAAATCTCACCTAACATATCTTGTTTGTAACTATTTCTGGGCAACGTCCATCGTGATTAACATAGTATTTCGAAGAATCGCATTTTATTTGAAGTTTTATTTGAGGCTTCACAAATGAACGACCCTCCACGTTATGCTGCATTCTTTTTACATTTTTAAAATTTGGGAGGGGGTTAAGGACCAGTTAGCTATCAGACATAACAGCAGTGATCAGAAGAATTGCAGAGAAAGGGAGCAAACAGAGCAGAGGGGTTATTACAGCTGTAACTAGGTGTCTTGAAGAAATCCAATCAAAGCAAGATAAACTGGTTTCCGAGGAGTGTGTAATAAAGAGCTGACGCTAACAGGAAAAGAAACCGATAACCAGCGGCGGCTGCTGTTTAAGAGCACGTGAACACCCAAACTTTTGACACCCTGCAGATTTATTTGTTATTTTTACTTTCATTACTACGTATAGTAAGCAGGGGAAGTATTGTATTCCACCCAAAAATTCGATACCGAGATTTCACCGGAAATACATGTTTTGAGGCCCCTGAATCCACAAAAAGCATATTTGGAAACATGTCCATGTGTGTGTCTGTGAACAGAAACAAACAGTCGGATAAACACCAAACTTGGTATTTAGGTTCAGTATCTTCCAGAGATGCGACACGAAGGTTTTCAAGTAAATCCCCCCACCCCAGATTACCGTTTACATGGAAAATGTTTCGAAAATTTTAATTTTCTCAAAAATGGCTCTAACGATTTTGATTAAAATATCATATGTTTAAGATATTTTTATGACAAATAAAATGTATATCTTGAATTTCCTGGGAATGTCTCCAAAAGTATTCTTTATTGTGAACGACTTTTGCATAACTCGTAAACCATAAGAGATAGACAAAATTTTACTGCACAAAAAATGTAGATCGCGTTAAAATACAAAATTTATGTCATACGCATTTTTTGTTGTTGAGTGAACCATTTTAGAGATATTGCTTGTTATTCCCTTAAATTTTTCAATACTTATTTTCTCAAATGGGAATTCATTATTCATTTTTTTGTCTTGGATATGCAAAGAGTATAAATCTGTGGCAAAGGGAATGGTGCTGCACCTAGCAACCAGCTATTAAGAGATATGTATGTGCTTAAAGGCTACTGTATTTCTATATTGCCCTTGTAAATATACATTTCCCTTACATCTACAAGAAAATTAGCAATAAGATAGAGTCTGCAAATGTTTATCTCGATTACATGAAGTAGATGGAGAATAAGCGTTTGTAAAAATAGTTTGTACAAGAGTAGAGAAAGTCATGTAACTAACACATCAGATTTTTTTTCCTTTGAATGCTATTAAACGTAACGTGTATGCGATAATTTAAAATCTACGCGTTTAAATCTACCACGTTACTCTTCTAAACACGATGAAAAATGGCAACATAGTCGCTAGCACATTTTTGACTTGTGCACGTTTCAAGGAGATTCTACGCATGCGCAAGTGGCATGACGTAATTACCTTATGGTGCCAAATACATACGGTCGTGCACAGTTGAACAAGTGCATAGCGCGCGAAGCTTCTCCCGCACTCTGCTTTTATACTGCCACTATCAATACCACTAGTTGGTAATCGTCCTCGTGGTGTAGTGGTTACCATGCTAACCTCTAATTCCCAAGGTTGCGTGTTCAAACCCGGCGGAGGGCGATGGATTTTTTTCGGGCGTAAAAATCCTTAGCATGGCTTCCTTCGGAAGGGAAGTAAAGTCGGTGGTCCCGTGTCGTAAAAGAACCACAAGCCCGATAAGGAGCTCTCTCAGCAGAACACTACTGCGGAAGTTATAATCGTTATAGGTAACGTGCACAAGCACGAAACTTCTCCCGGTTTCGCTATATCATCCATAATCTCATCTACAATTTAATTTACACAATACTTCGTTCTTGCACTAACACAGTTACTTAATTATGCTCTCAACAAGCATTCACGAAAAAGGCTTTCGTCGGACAACTATTGCGTTATTATTACTACTATTATTATTGTTGTTGGGAGCAGTTGTATCACTTTGTTCATAATCATAACTATTATGCAGCCCTGTTTCACATTTTCAGAGCCGTCTGACAAACATTTTGTGAACACCTAAAATACATACTCACGAGCCGCTACTGATCACAGGAACCGACTAAAGAATCGAATAATGTACAATAGAGTGCAAAAAACGCGCCGATGCTTTTGGTTTCCTTCAGTATTTTCCATTCTTGAATGTTGGCAGAATCTCATCATTTGTGCTCCGCGCCTCCCTTAGGTGAGCCTTCCTCTGATTGGTTTTAACTGAAGTCCCATACGCTAGTGTTACCCAATGAAGAAAGGTCAGACCTAGCTGGGCGATGAAAGGGGTGGAGAATCGATATATGTCATCTAGATGGTTGAAACAATATGCTCCCAAAGTGTCCATGAGTCTGGTTCTTATTGGTTCGGCATCCAAGCATTAATCTCTGTAATCGAATGAGCGATGGAAGGCGCGGTAGAGGCGTGTTAATTGTCGATTGCCAACCGCGGTTACTTATATCGGCAAGTTTTTTGCATCCGGCTGTACATATTCGCTGAAGACTTAGTCTTGGCCAAGCCTCATTCGGAGATGGTGTTATGTCGACGCGCAGTATGGTAAACATCCAACCATAGCATTATCGGTATGTCTTCCTGAATGATCACGTATTGTCTGTCTTTTGAAGCTTCTGTAAAGGACATTCGTCACTCGAGCGCTTAAAGTTAGCTCTGCGTGAAGCTGGTAAAAAACCCTTATAAGCAGACCTGTGTTTAAAAATTTACCTAAAACTATTTTTTTTAAAAAAAAAAGACATAATAATGGTCTAAAAGTGAGATTTATTACTTTATTAAAATTACTGCACAGAAACCTATAAATGAATTTATACATGGGTATGACTACTTTAGAAGCAAGGAGGTAATAGAAATTAATTACAAATATATTTATTTCCTATTGTCTAGTTTCAAGAATCTGAAAATAAAGTTAAGATTTGTTTTTGAAGTAGGTCTTACAAAACTGCAGCATACACTCCTTTGAGTTTCCTGAGTATCTATACAAAATTCATACCAAATGAAAATGGGAAAACTAAACTATCTCATCCCTAGTTTGAGACATGAATTCATAACCGTAATGATACCTGTTCCCCTGACAATAGCCACCCGCAAGCAACCCTTTCCAAACTAACCATTTAATAGGAATGTTATTTTTCTCAATCGAATAATGAAATTTCTGATTTTGGAAAACTTATAGCCCTATATAAAATGCTAGCAATATAAAATCAATGTAAATGCAAGAAAAAGGCTACACAAAGACCCAAAGGGCAAGAAAATCCCAAAATAATACCGTAAAATTGAAAAAAAAACTGATAAAAATGACGTAATAAATATGCATTTTCATAATCTAGAACCCTTAAATACTTGTGTATACGTTAGCAATGCCTATATGTCATCAGAATCCGGGCCCTATTTATAACGAAGTCTGAAATCCTAGGAATTCTCCCTGTTTAATGCTCTGTTTAGCCAGCTGGTCAACATCCTCCAAGTTTATTCCAGCATGTCGTTTAATCCATAAACAGTGCCTTGTTGCACTGGAAGCTTCTCCCAGAAAATGGTTCGCTCGCTGTCTAACACCTTCCTTTTCAAATCAGTGAAGATTTGTATGATTAAATTAGCTCACTCACCAGACAACGTCTGAGGACTAAATGTGTTTGATGTACCTTCATCATATTCTTTATTAAATTATTGCACAGTGATCTAAAACATTTTTACTTTCTCTACTACGTACAGTAAGTAGGGGAAGTATTGTATTCCACCCAAAAATTCGATACCGAGATTTCACCGGAAATACATGTTTTGAGACCCCCTGAATCCAAAATAAGCATTTTTGGAAACATGTCCGTGTGTGTGTCTGTGTGTCTGTCTGTGAACAGCATAACTCAGAAACGAACAGTCGGATAAACACCAAACTTGGCATTTAGGTTCAGTATCTTCCAGAGATGCGACACGAAGGTTTTCAAGTAAATCCCCCCACCCCAGAATACCCTTTACATGGAAGATTTTTCGAAAATTGTAATTTTCTCAAAAACGGCTCTAACGATTTTGATTAAAATAGCATATGTTTAAGATATCTTTATGACATATGAAATGTATATCTTGAATTTTCTGGGAATGTCTCCAAAAGTATTCTTTATTGTGAACGACTTTTGCATAACTGGTAAACCATAAGAGATAGACAAAACTTTACTGCACAAAAACTGTAGATCGCGTTAAAATACACAATTTATGTCATATACATTTTTTTTGTTGAGTGAACCATTTTCGAGATATTGCTTGTTATTCTCTTAAATGTTTCAATACTTATTTTCTCAAATGGGAATTCGTTATTCATTTTTTTTTGTCTTGGATATGCAAAGAGTATTAATCTGTGGCAAAGGGAATGGTGCTGCATCTAGCAACCAGCTATTAAGAGATATGCATGTGCTTAAAGGCTACTGTATTTCTATACTGCCCTTGTAAATATATATTCCCCTTACATCTACAAGAAAATTAGCAATAAGATACAGTCTGCAAATGTTTATCTCGATTAACATGAAGATGGAGAATAAGCGTTTGTAAAAATAGTTTGTTCAAGAGTAGAGAAAGTCATGTGTGTGTAACACATCAGATTTTTATTATCAGTACTCCCCTATAAATTATAACTTCGTGAAGGCACCATGCTAACCTAATAGGCCGTATATAACCCGCTACGTCACTAGAGGTACAATACACTTCTGTCTCTCATTCCGATGTATGTATCCTACTTCATTCTCCACCATCACTAGATTGTACTATTTACAGTATCAAATAAGGCAGCGCATTGGCGGCTTTGTTTGCATCGACAGTAGGTATGCGTTTATGGAACTCTATAATAAGGCTGTATATACATCGCTGCTAACTTGTCCCGGATCCCTAGCCTGCTCATAACGGAAGTCTGCTGATTATCACGGAAATTGATACGAAATATAGGCGCATGGATTTGTGATTTCCTTAACCTCCAACCAACAGTCTTTCAAATTCTGGAAACCTTTTATAGCCTCTAATTACGTATTAGTTAACGGCGAAAGAATTATCGGAGTTGTTGAGTAATATTAGATAAGCAACAGTAAACCAACCGAGCGAGGAGGCACCGTGGTAACGCGTGCGACTCGCATTCGGGAAAGTTCGATTCCCGGCGACCGCCCACAGACGCAGGGTTTTTCGAGGGTTTTCCCTGGCGAAGGCTGGAATGGTTTTCTTCAGCCCCCGAATTTCCTATCCCTCCACTTCGTTTCATCATTTAATTCATCCTTCACACCACCAGGTCTGTCAGGGATGGTGTTTCGGTGCGGCGTGGCAGGGAAAAGAATCCTCTTTGTAGAACTTTCTTTATCCCTCGGACTGCCCTTTCAGAGCGGGGCGGAGATACTCGGCCTACTTGTCCGACTGTCGGGGCGTTTTTTTGGCCTGGGACCCTTATGCAACAGCTCCGGTTGCAACGCAGCCTAAGGGCCTTTTGTGCTAACCAGTAATGATTGCTAATCCCCTTCACACTAATCCTGTGTCCCTCATCAGATTACACAGGCCCAATAGTGTGTTGGGGTAGAAGTCCTCTGGTTCCATAAAAAATTTCCCCAAAATCATACATCTCCTTGACGCTAACACTTCACAGGAGCATAATATATGATTGGCTGTTTCAGTTTCAGAGCCGCACAAACTACAGCCGGTGTTGCCCTGAAACCTTCCTATTATGTGTAGCTCTTATGTCACTGGTGTATGCCCAGTGGCATAAACAATTTTCCATGCCGAACTCCTGAAATCTCTTCCAGACCAAAAAGTGGACCTGTCATTGCTGTGCGCTTACTCCTGGTTCCGGCTGGCGTCTCCTCCCTTCCGGGGGCGCCCCTTTGTGACGACATTGGTAAAATATCCTCACTGGAGTTATCAGAGTTCCCTCTGATAATCAGAAGAAAAAAATCTGATGTGTTACACTCACGTGACTTTCTCTACTCTTGTACAAACTATTTTTACAAGCTCTTATTCTGCATCTACTTCATATTAATCGAGATAAACGTTTCCAGAAACGATCTTTTGACAGGCAAAGAGAATTACATTTTACACATAGCGACCAGTTCTAAAAATATTTGACTATCGCTTAAGGTCTACTATGTTCCCCTTGTTTTGTATTTGCAAGGGCAATATAGAAATACAGTAGCCTTTAAGCATAGACATATCTCTTAATAGCTGGTTGCTAGGTGCAGCACCATTCTCTTTGCCACAGATTAATACTCTTTGCATATCCAAGACAAAAAAGTGAATAACGAATTCCCATTTGAGAAAATAATAAGTATTGCAAAATTTAAGGGAATAACAAGCAATATTTCGAAAATGGTTCACTCAAGCAAAAAAAAAAAAAATGTTGATGACATAAATTGTGTATTTTAACGCGATCTACATTTTTTGTGTAGTAAAATTTTGACTATCTCTTAAGGTTTACCAGTTATGCAAAAGTCGTTCACAATGAAGAATACTTTTGGAGACATTCCCAGAAAATTCGAGATATACATTTCATTTCTCATGAAAGTATCTTAAACATATGATATTTTAATCAAAATCGTTAGAGCCATTTTTGAGAAAATTAAAATTTTCGAAAAATGTTCCATGTAAAGCGTAATATGGGGTGGGGGAATTTTCTTGAAAACCTTTGTGTCGCATCTCTGGAAGATACTGAACCTAAATGCCAAGTTTGGTGTTTATCCGACTGTTTGTTTCTGAGTTATGCTGTTCACACACACACACACACACACACACACACACACACACACACACACACGGGCATGTTTCCAAAAATGCTTTTTTTGGATTCAGGGGTCTCAAAACATATATTTCCGGTGACATCTCGGTATCGAATTTTTGGGTGGAATACAATACTTCCCCTACTTACTATACGTAGTAGAGAAAGTGAAACCAGTAGACCAAATTTTAAACTTTGGTGCCTTCTCTTTGGTCCTGCAGTTATTTGATAATAAATATGCTCCACAGTTTTCAAATGATACAGGAACACCGGACATCAATACTTCACGAAATAGGGGCAAAGCTGCTGATAATGACAATACCCCACCCCCAGGCCAATTTCAACATATGCAAAAGGCATACAGTCTGCAACCATCGAGAAAAGCAATCTTCCCAGTTGTTAATTATAAATATCGGTTGAGTAATTTCTGATGTTACGTTGAACACACTATTTAGCTCTGCTAATGAACATTATTCCAACATACTGTCAAAGTCCTAATCGGTATTACAGAGCTTACATCACATAAATTAATAGAATTAGGATAAATTGACTCAGAAATTTAAAATCAGGTGTGATTGTCTTTTGTTTTTCTGTCTCTTCTGTTTTCTATGTATAAATTTGCCTTGAATGAAATATTTTGCGTTATTGTCTTATTACTTTCTCTACTACTTACGTATTGCATCCACCCAAAATTTCTATACCGAGATTTCACCGGAAATACACGTTTTGAGGCTCCCCGAATTCCAAAAAGCAATTTTGGCAAAAGATCTGTGTGTGTGAACAGTATAACTAAAAAACAAAAAGCGGTTAAATACCAACATGGTATTTAGGTTCATTATCTTCCAAGTATGTCCTGCGCCGCGGCGTAGAGGGCTAGAGCCTGCTGCTCTGGTTCCTGGCCATGGAATGCGTCCGAGTTCGATCCCACCCATAGAAGTGCGGATTTTAACTCCCGGGTGTAGACCGGTGCCCACTCAGCATCTTGAGGAAAGTGAGGAGCTGCGATAGGCAGCGATCCCGGCCACACCTCCACCCCGTATCGGTTGAATGATCACCCACCTCTGCCGTGCGTACGTAGGCGTGAGGCCGGCAGTAAGATTGGCAGGTCTAGGCTCTTCATGGGCTGCAGCAAAAGCAATCTCTGATTACCTTCCCCTTGGTAGGATACACCTCGCAGGACTTATAAGCCAACGTCTGTGGTCAGGTGCCTGTTCCGGAGATCGCCGATGAAAGGGGCGAGAACGAAGATGGAGCACCGGTGGAACGATGGCGCCGTTTTGTTCACCACAAATCCCACATGCGGGTCACTGGGACGAAGCCGGACTGTCTTAGTGGGTGGCAAGGGGTCTAACTACTCGGCCGGCGCCGGGCTCTAGCGCCACGAGATATAATTATTGAATTTTCCAAGGATGCGACACGAATATTTTCAAGAAAATCCCCCAAACTGTCATCTACATGGAAAAATGTTCCTTATTTTTTATTTTATCAAACAGGATACACGATTTCATTAAAATATCACTTTTTAAGATATTTACATTGCAAATAAATGTATAACTTGATTTAGGGGGGTAATAGCCTGTGAAGTCCTTTTCATTCTGAATTACATTTGCATAACTGGTAAACCGCAAGAGATAGACAAAATCTTACTATACAAACAAAGTAGAGTTCGTTAAAGCACGCAATTTGTGTCATTAACATTTTCTTAGATATTATTTGTTATTGATTTGAATTTTGAAATGCTTATACT
This sequence comes from Deroplatys truncata, assembly GCA_030765065.1. Classification (NCBI taxonomy): domain Eukaryota; kingdom Metazoa; phylum Arthropoda; class Insecta; order Mantodea; family Mantidae; genus Deroplatys; species Deroplatys truncata. Next base: position 296,624,570 of record CM060975.1, on the reverse strand, counting down.
TTTCTTAAGTGGTAGGTTGCTATACGTTTATTCTCGTGGTCTTGCAAAGAGCATGGCGTTTCAAAGCCATCGCATAGCGATCCGCTTTATGAAAATCTCACTATTGCTTTAACCTCCAACACGGCGGAGGGCGATGGATTTTTTCGGGCGCAAAAATCCTTAGCATGGCTTACTTCGGAAGGGAAGTAACGCCGGTGATTTACGGCACGTAAAAGAACCTCAAGCCTGATAAAGAGGCCTCTGAGCAAAATTTCCGGTCTTTCATACCCAATGGGACGCTAAGGACCAAATAGTTAAAGAGCGTCCATAAATAAACTCAATTTAATTTTTATTGCTTTAGCCGACTCAATTCTTAAACCTGCAATTAATGTGTAAATATATTATGAAAGTTTGTCTCGATTAACAATAAGCAGAAGCTTATGTAAGAAAGTTTGTAGAAAGTCATATGAATGCAACACATCAGTGTTTTACACGCATTCTCTATGGAGCAGCAACTATTTTAGACTGCCTGTTCGAAAGGTCAACGTTCTCAAGTTCGATTCCCGGCTGAGGCGAGGGAATTTCTTCAATAAGAATTATGTGTGTTGTACGATAGAAATTATAGCGGGAACTATGATATATAGGGAACACAAATGTAACAGGAATAAGCTAAGATTGTAACATATATGTAAAATGTGAAGCTAGCTAGCCGTGAGAAGACAAACAGGCAGGTAGAAAGGGATTTAGAGCTGGCAACACAGCTAAACAGTCACAGGCACGGAGAGAGATAGCAATAAGATGGAAAGAGAGGGAGAGAGATTTTGACACCTTGGAAATCCCAAACTTGTCAAGACTGCAGATTTGGAGGCAAATGTTCTCATAGCACGCTTAAGGGAGAACCAATAACAGAATAGATTAGAAAAGAGCTAGGCGAACTTAGCGTTTTCCAAGCGGGTATAAAAGCGCACACGTGCAGAGCTCACGCGTCTATTCGTTTTGCATCTGGTCCTGAAGAAGAGATAACGATTCACGCCATATTTGTGGCTATGCGTGTGAAGTAAGATATAGGAGACATAGCTAGCTTGGGGAGGTAAATTGTTGAAGATAGGCCCCTTTGCAGTACATACAGGTTTTAAAACACGGCTAGCGGCGACACAAAACAGTATCATTACAATGCAATAAATTAAAGTTCGAGTCATTGGAGTTTCATTTCGTCTACCGTCACCACACCCTGAAAAGAGTCTAGAAATAGGGCAACACACAAGTGTGCTAGGCTTGAATTACAGGAACCAGCCATCAACAGCTCCAAGAAGGAAGACGACGCCACGAGGAGGTTCCGTCGCAAAATGAATAACTTGAATGTCAAAACCTACAGTTCGAGTAATAGCACAATATATAATCGTTCTTGAAGTCAAAGCCTAAAACATTACAATATAAATATATACAAATGAATCAAATAAAAACAACTGTTTTCATGGCCTTCTTTGAAGGTACGTCACTTATGACTCAGCGAGTTTGTATTCTAGTATACAGGCTTTGTAAATCCTTTTTAATAGTTTAGTCATTTCTGGGTTGAAATTCGAAAGTGTCTTACAGCGCAATTCCTTCGGGAAGAACAGGGCTTTTCAATGCAGGAAGAATTATCAAAACTGGTTAAATGGTTTCTGAGATAACCCTAAATACACACAAATAGAATAGATAATGAATCTCTGTGAAGTCCATATACTTAACGTTGTGAAAATATCTCCCTCAGCATTAAAACGTTTACTCTGTCAGAGTTGCCTCCAAAATTCCAGAGAAATTTCTCTTACAGTAGAGCAATTTATGATTTTTATTCATACCAATTTTGAGAATGTGGTTCACAACCATACATTATAGCGAAATATATTTACTTTCTCTACCTACCTAGTGGATAGATGAGGTATTGCATTCCACCGAAAATTCGATACCGATATTTTACGGGAAATGCAGTTTTGAGACTCCTGAATCCAAAACGAGATAAAGAAAGCATCTTTATAAAAAGATCCGCGCGTGTGTGTGTGTGTGTGTGTGTGTGTGTGTGAACACACTGAAAAACGGAATATCGGATAAATACCGAACTTTGTATTTTAAAGTTCGGTATCTTCCAAAGGTTTTACAGAAAACCCCCACAACAAACTGTTACATGGAAAAAATTCGATACTTATTATTTTCTCAAAAATGTCTATAACAATTTTTATTAGCATACAGTATTCTTAACATATTTACTTAAAATGCATATCTTGAATTTTCTCGGAATAGCCTGTGAAGTTTTCATTCAGAAGGAGCTTTCTATAATTTTATATAAGGGGTAAACCACAAGCGATAGATAAAAGCTTAGTACACAGCAAAATGTATCTCTCTTTGAAACGCAATTTATTTCAAGTAACTTCTTTTTTGTGGCATCAACCATTTATGAGATATCCATCATTACTGGTTCTTATGCCTTTATCTTTAAAAAGCTGTCGCTGTTCGACTGTTTCTCGCGATATCTTGTACCTACAACGAAACGTTTAGGTAATGAAACTGTATCTGTAAATGTTTATCTGATTAACATGTACATGAAAAAATATGCTTTTGTAAGAGTGGTGTGTGGGAGTTATATACAAATGAACTATAGTGGGTATAGAAAGTAATGTGAATGCAACACATCTATTTTTTTTTTAAAATAAGTGAAGGTTATTGATATAAATGAGAAGCTTTCTTAAAATTCATTTTGTAGATATTACCTAGAGAAAATCGTATTGCTGACTCCCCCCTATTTTAAATCGTTTTAACTAAGTTCTCATATCGCGACGGTTCTGTTAGGAGATGTCTTGTGGACCATTGTGTGGTGAACAGTTAGTTTTTTAGATCTCTCTCCCTGTACCATACCATCTTACTTCATCGCGTATCCACGGAGACCTTAGTGCTAGGCAACCGTACCTCTGATTCTACAGTGCCGGAAAGATGACATTAGGGTGCCGTCCATCTACCAGCTTTCATTATCTGTAGTTAGATGGCAGAGCATTCGCTATTGCCATCTATTTTTGTTTACTTTTTTTAGGCCTTAAGGTGGAACTTGAACTGCTTATCTGCTCACGTAGTCGATTGGTTTACTGCGAAATATGTGTATGTGAATCATCCATGCTGCCAGATCTAATATTTGAATGCAACTGACATGATGGGTATTAATACGCGTTACTGTATATGGTACTTATTTAATGCATAATATTTTGTTACTTTTATTATTTTCTTCTTTTTTATTCTTTACCAGAGGCAGCTCCACGGGTAGTGCCTCCATGCCACTACCTTAATAAAATGAAGAAATATGTATTTGAAATTATTTGTACATTCCACGATTACATCAAGAATAGGTAATGTTTATTATTCTTAAAGGCGCACTGAAATGGCTAGTCTGACAATAGAAAACCATAGAAACTAAAGTACGCGATTGCAAATTGCGAGTTATTCAAAAAGAAGGAACATATTTTCCATATTTATTTCTAATGAATGACAATAGACACATGCGAAACATCACTGAAAAGTTCAAAATTTTATTTTAAGTGTTCAAAATGAGCACCTTTTGTTGTACGAGGACGACCAGTGCTTTTGCATACGCAACCATCTTCTACGAATTTATTGTATCAATTGTAAATTTTTTGTGATGAGGCGGCTCGTTGTTGAACTTACAACGAAATGCACGCTACAATGAAACAATGGATCCACTCTTTGCATTATGCAGCACACAAAACGACTTTCCCTGGGCGTCCTCATTTTCTCGTAAACAAACACAGCGCCGATGTAGGTACTGAATGGAACTAATAGGTGGAGTTTAAAACTTTGAACTTTCCTCTATTCAATGATGTGTCGTTATCTATTGTCGTACATTAGATATAAATATGTAAAGTATGTTCCTTAGTTTTGAATAACCCTGTACTATTGTTCTATGGATCCGTGCCACTTCTGTCCTGGTGCGAAATTATAGCACTCTGGGCTCTCAGTTAAGGCTCTAGCGGGGATTGGAGGGGAAAGAGGATAGCCCATATTCGTGCCAGTTACTACCTACCTTATCTTAGCAGCACATGCGAATCTTAAGTACCAACTTTATCTTACACCTACCACAAAGCGTGCTATACTGATAAGTGAGAAATAAGGTACCAATCACTTGCAGTTTAAAAGTTACAAAAATCGTCCTTTGTTATATCATAATTTTACATTGTTTATATACTTAAAATTGAATGAATAATTTTTATAATGCTGCCTGCACGATTGAAAGTAAAGACTCTAAGACAATACCTGATGTGAATTTGCATGCGCGATTTGAACGGAAACCGTGATATTTGTCTTAGTTTCATTAGTGTGTGTACTTGCGCTCTAAAATACCATTAAGGACCTGTATTATGATCCTTATGATAAGGTTCCGGTTGGATATTAACTGGAAGTCAGAGCAAATGTTCGTATTACGTATATAACCGGGTGTTATTCTTAGCGATGTACTAACCGCCACCTCGTGTAGCGGTTAGGATACTAACTTGGAGGCAACCATACAAAAATGGTGTGGTGGTGGTATATTTATTGCGTCCTATAAGAATTTCGGGGACGGAGATGCATTCCTGGCACTATCACTGCATTCATGCTTCGGCCTCTACTGTTGGCTGCAGTTTGAAACAAGGGACAAGTATTCACAGTGAAGCCATGGGCGAGTTATCTGACAACACTGTATTTTATATGATAGTAGTGTGCATAAACACGATGGGAATAGCAGAAAATGTTTACATAGCACATTCCTCTCGCTCGCCTTCTTCTGGTGGTCCATTTGTACCTTGGCGACTGAGCGAACCGCGGAAAAAACCCAGTTGGTCGGCTCACGGGATTTGAACCCGGGACCTCCCCGAAAACGGGCCACAAACATTATCGCCTGAGCCATCCCGCTCGGCAAGTATTATGATGTATCTATATCAAATCGGAGTATCTTGTTTATCCGGAAGATCACACCATGCACAGGCTTGCACAACAATTAAGCAAGAAAAGAAACATGCGACCCAGTTATCGTTCTCGTGCGTCAAATCATTCGTTTCTTAAGATGGATTGTTAGTTTTACTATTTATAACCGACCTTGAGTGTTTGCAGGGAAGCCTTGCGCATCATTCTATTGGCACACGGCGATGCTATGTTGTTTCGCTTGCCGAGTTAATTTGGCTGCTCTGTTCAGGGTTAACAAACGCTAAGCGGCTTCCTGTTCTCCTTCGCGTTACCAAATAAGAAACACCAAATCAGTTACAGCGGAATAATTGCCTTTAAAACCGTAATTATTAGCTGAGAAGGAAATGACGGGCAAACACAGGACTGAAAATGTATGCATTCCGTTAAATTTTATACTAAAAAAGATATCCCACATAAAGCAACATTTGATAATATAAAACAACATGAAGTAAAAGTACAAGCTGATTTATGAAGGACTGATACATTTATTTCTTTAATTGTTTCAAAACGAGTTATGCTAGCGACAACTTATTATACCTGAAATGCAGAGGAATTTTGGGAGATTATTTACCTCTATAGCAAATGTTGAAAATGTCCTCCATCCTGCATAAGGCACAACTCAACACTCGTTCGTCGTTACTGGCTACTTGTTGGAGGACTCTGTTGTCAATAGCTTGACTCTCCTGTGTAATGTTGTGCTTCAGATCGTCCAATGTCTGAGGATGTGTGGCATAAACCCTGTCATTTAAGTAACCCCACAGAAAAAAGTCCGTCGATGCCAAATCCGGAGATCTCGGTGGCCAGAGGTTCTTGGAAATGATGAACTTGCAATTAGTGCCATGGATTCATTTAATGTATGGCATGTAGCGCCGTCCTGCTGTAAATATCCTTGACTCAGCTCTACATCGTCTAGTTGCTCAGCAAACTCCATGAAAATCCGTCGGTACTCTGCAGTGTTCACATTGTTTTCAAACAAAATTGGTCCCATTATTCTCTGTGCAGATACTGCGCACCAAACTCCGATTTTAACCGGGTGCATAGGTGCTTCATGACTAACATGTAGATTTTCGCTGGTCCAATAGCTTGAGTTATTTGAGTTCACATAACCGGATTAATGAAACCATGCTTATCTGTGAACCATGTGATGGACAGTATGGCAGGATTTTGCACAATGAACGCCTGAAACCAAGGACAATAATTCAGTCGTCTATCCTTATCTGGTTCCTGTAACTGATGGACAACCGTAATCCTATACGGCTTTAGGCCTGCACTTTTCACAGCTCTCTGACACATTGAGTAGCTGTACCCTGTTTCCTGCGACAAACGTCTTAATGATTTTTTTGGGTGACTGATCCAGTCGTGCTCTTACGTCAACAACAACCTGGGAAGCCTAAATAAACGAGTTTTGTCTTTTTTCACTCACCAGAGATCCAGTTGTTTCCAATTTGTTTACCAGTCCCAGTATTGTGTTTCTTTGGGGAGGATTCCGAACACCAAATTCTCTCTGGTATGCCCTTTGAGTAGCTGTAATTAATTCGCAATCCAGTATTGCTTTACAAGGAAGAGTCGTCCATTTAATGTGTACTCGCATTTTCACGTTCACTAGAACAAAATCTCAAAAATAATTGCCGGCAATAAAACTAACAATTACGAAAAAAACATGAACATCAGCGCATCTAGTGTCAGGCAATCGAAACTCCAGAACATTCTGCTTAAATTGGTGCTAAAATTGGGGCATTGAGTGGATTTCGAACAGAATAATTAAAGAAAGAAATGTGCAAGTTTTCCATAAATCACGCTGTAGTACGGTAGCAGTGGACAGTTGGAGAAATAATGCTAAGAATTGTAAAATTTTAGGAACGATAGAGGTGAACTATTACCAAGGATGCCGATTTAACCGTTTTCCCGCCAGATATAGAACTTTTGGCGTCGAAAAATGTTCTATTCCGCCTAGCGAGAATACTACGACTATTAAACTAGTGATTAATAATAAAATTAGATGTTCTTACATTGCAGTAGCTATAGTACAAAATGAGAAGACTTATTTCAAAACTAATCGTCCAAAGAAAAAATAATGTGTTACATTCACATGACTATTTATTCACTTTTCTACAAACTATACTGTCAAAAGCTTCTACTTCAATTTAATCTGGATAAACGTTTGCAGATATGGCTTCATTAACATTTCGTTGTTGGCACAAGAAAGTTACATGAGGTGAAGCTATACTAAAATCTTTTAAAAAGCGGATCGCTATATGCGAGATTTAAAATTTTACTCTTTACATGACATCATGGGGAAGAAAGGAATGGGGACTTAGTACTTCAAAGCATAGTATTTTATTAAAAATCTCTATCATAAAATCAAAAATAAAGAAAACTTTTCCATTAAAAGGAATTTTCGAGTGTCGAATGGGGTCTTCTTGAAAATTCAGGTCGCATCCTTGGTAGACGCAGTACTGAACACTACGTTTGATATTTATCGGACTTTACGGTTTTACTTTCTCTACTACGTATAGTAAGTAGGGGAAGTAGTGCATTCCACCCAAAAATTTGATACCGAGATTTCACCGGAAATATATGTTTTGAGACCCCCTGAATCCAAAAAAAAGCAGTTTTGGAAACATGTCCGTGTGTGTGTGTGTCTGTGAACAGCATAACTCAGAAACGAACAGTCGGATAAACACCAAACTTGGTATTTAGGTTCAGTATCTTCTAGAGATGCGACACGAAGGTTTTCAAGAAAATCTCCCCACCCCAGATTACTCTTTGCATAGAACATTTTTCGAAAATTTTAAATTCCTCAAAAACGGCTCTAACGGTTTTGATTAAAATATCATATGTTTAAGATATTTTCATGACAAATCAAATGTATATCTCGAATTTTCTGGGAATGTCTCCAAAAGTATTCTTCATTGTGAACGACTTTTGCATAACTGGTAAAACATAAGAGATAGCCAAAATTTTACTACACAAAAAATGTAGATCGCGTTAAAATACACAATTTATGTCATATACATTTTTTTTGTTAAGTGAACCATTTTCGAGATATTGCTTGTTATTCCCTTAAATTTTCCAAACTTCTTCTCAAATGGGAATTCGTTATTCATTTTTTTACGTACTGGACATGCAAAGAGAATGGAATGCACCAAATAGCAAGCAGATATTAAAAGATTTGACTGTCGCTTAAAATCTACCATATTCCCCTTGAATCTACAAGAAAATTAGCAATAACATTAACATCTCGATTAACATGAAGCATATGGAGATTAAGCGTTTGTAAAAATAGTTTGTACAAGAATAGAAAAAGTCATGTGAATGTATTACATCAGATTTTTACATGCTCTACTACGTATAGTAAGTAGGGGAGGTATTGTCTTCCACCCAAAAATTCGATACCGAGATTTTACCGGAAATATATGTTTTGAGATCCCCTGAATTCAAAAACAGCATTTTTGGAAACAGGTCCGTGTGTGTCTGTCTGTGAACGACATAACTCAGAAACGAACAGTCGGATAAACACCAAATACCAAACTTGGTACTTAGGTTCAGTATCTTCCAGAGATGCGACACGAAGGTTTTCAAGAAAATCTCCCACCCCAGATTACGCTTTACATGGAACATTTTTCCAAAAATTTTAATCTTCTCAAAAATGGCTCTAAGGATTTTGATTAAAATGTCATATGTTTAAGATATTTTCATGACAAATTAAATGTATATCTTGAATATTCTGGAAATGCCTCCAAAAGTATTCTTCATTGTGAACGACTTTTGCATAACTGGTAAACCATAAGATATAGACAAACTTTTACTTCACAAAAAATGTAGATCGCATTAAAATACACAATTTATGTTATATACATTTTTGTTGTTGAATGAACCATTTTCGAGATATTGCTTGTTATTCCCTTAAATTTTCCAATACTTATTTTTCTCAAATTTGTTATTCATTACTTTCTCTACTACGTATAGTAAGTAGGGGAAGTATTGCATTCCACCCAAAAATTCGATACCGAGATTTCACCGGAAATACATGTTTTGAGACCCCTGAATCCAAAAAAAGCATTTTTGGAAACATGTCCGTGTGTGTGTCTGTGTGTGTGTGTGTGTGTGTGTGTGTGTGTGTGTGTGTGTGTGTCTGTGAACAGCATAACTCCAAAACGAACAGTCGGATAAACACCAAACTTGGTATTTAGGTTCAGTATCTTCCAGAGATGCGACACGAAGGTTTTCACGAAAATCCCCCCACCCCAGACTACCCTTTACATGGAACATTTTTCGAAAATTTTAATTTTCTCAAAAATGGCTCTAACGATTTTGATGAAAATACCATATGTTTAAGATAATGTCATGAGAAATGAAATGTATATCTCGAATTTTCTGGGAATGTCTCCAAAAGTATTTTTCATTGTGAACGGCTTTTGCATAACTGGTAAACTATAAGAGATAGACAAAATGTTACTACACAAAAAATGTAGATCGCGTTAAAATACACAACTTATGTCATTTACATTTCTTTTGTTGAGTGAACCGTTTTCGAGATATTGCTTGTTATTTCCTTAAATTTTTCTAATACTTATACTTTTACTCAAATTCGTTATTCATTTTTTTATGTCCTGGACATGCAAAGAGAATGGAATGCGCCACATAGCAACCAGCGTTAAAATATTTGACTATCGCTTAAAAGCTACCATATTCCCCTTGCATCTACAAGAAAATTACCAATAAGATTTACATCTCGATATCTCGATTAACATGAAGCATATGGAGAATAGGCGTTTGTAAAAATAGATTGTACAAGAGTAGAGAGAGTCATGTGAGTGTAACACATCAGATTTTTTTTATGTACTGAACATACAAAGAGAAAGGAATACTCCACATAGCAACCAGCTCTTAAAATATTTGACTATCACTTAAAGCCTACCAATTCCCCTTGCATCTACAAGAAAATTAGCAATGAGATTAACATGAAGCATATGGAGAATAAGCGTTTGTAAAAATAGTTTGTACAGGATTAGAGAAAATCATGTGAGTGCGATACATTCAGATTTTTTCTTTTTTTGGGGGAGGGGGTTACATGTTCTCTAAAAGATGCCGAAAAATGTTTAGCAGCGTAGGTAGTTTAAGTCGTCATGGAAACCTTTAGCGGCGTAATAAACAAAATTCAGATGGCAGTGACCATTCATAATCAGCTTTAACACGGTTTTAAACAAAACACTTTGATCATAAATCAACATTGGTTTTATACTAATCTTAAACTTTATCAGCATTTTCACAGAACATTTTACAATTTTAAAAAAATTATAAGTCAACAGCGTTTTATTGTTTATCAGAAACCGTTCAGAAAAAATGAAATATTTCGCAAAATAGAAGTGAAAATGACAGTTCTTAACAAATTTCAGCTATTCCCTGGAAATAAAAATCTATCACTTATTTCTCACACATTTCCAGGGAAAGAATCATATTTTCATCACAAGTTTGTTGTTTAGAAACGAGCGCTCTGCCGTCTACATCCGCATTTGGTATTGTTACGGTCAACGCTTCGTGGGAGGCGTTAGTACGGTTCATAGCGTACGATCAGGCGGCTGTGAGAATGTGTCAACTAATGTCTGACTATGCATTCTATATTTATACAGTATTAATTTAATGCAATTTAGAGAGCTTTTACTAAATAGGTAATCCCACGAGAGATTACGAGTTTATTGATTAACTCGCGAGAGAAGGAGGAGTGAATTTAGGAGATTAGAAGAGAAGAGGAGAGCAAGAATATGAGTGGAGGGCACGGAAACAGAGGAAGGGAGGCGTAGGATGAGTGGAGTGTTGAAGAGAGAAAGCGAGAATGGCAAAAGAAGAGAACGCAGGAGAGAATGTGAGCATGAAGTATAAGGAAAATGGAGAGATTAAGAGAAAGTGTAGAGAAAAAAGTGGACGGAGTTAAGAAGGGAGAGGAAAGAAGTAGAGGATGGTAAATTATGATGAGAAGAGGAGAGAGGGCAATATTGGAGAAGAGGGAAAAGCGTGAGGTTAGAAGTTGCGAAGAAAGAAAAGAAGGACGGAGGAGATAAGATCAGATGAGAAGAGCAGAGGAGAGAGAGAGAGAGAGAGAGAGAGAGAAGAGAAGGGAAGAGCAAAGAAGAGAAAAGACAAGAATTTATTAAGACTACTTCATGAATAAAATGTAACAATTTGTGTAGTTTAAAATCAAACCTCCATAGTGCCAGCTATCATATCATGGCATACTAAAACAACGAACAATCAAATGCGTTAGGGAATAATAACGAATGCTACCAACAGTGGGAATGAGAAAATATTAACCTCAAAATTAAGATAACTTAAAATCAGAACACAATAGAAACCTTTTCTCAAGAACACAATTTACTTATGGAAGTCGACCCTATTTGAATGTGCATTCATTAAACACACAATTGGATGACGTAGCCTATTAATCACTGCATACTGATACCTTTACGGTTCAGTAACGATGAGACGTTCCATTCAATAAAATCGTATCCATGCAAGAATATTATAAAATAAATGACCCTGATTGGTCAATATCAAATAGGAATGCGTAAGAATGGAATATTCTTTATAATTATTTTTCCCCTCCTCTCTTACAGTTCTGTGCTCGAGAAGCATTCGTTTAAAAGTTCTGAAATGCTGTGATTTCTGGTTTCTGTACAGGTTTAATGAAAATGAAGCTCTTAAAATCAATACGACAGGGGATCGGGGATGTGGGGAGGGCTGACCAATGTGTAAAATGCACTCAGTAATACAGCATTTTCATTTCAATTATCATATAAGTGGTCCACGGATTATTTAAATCTTGAGAGAACTTATAAAATGTTTTATTAAATAAATATGCCTTTTAAACGTAGTAAAATTAATAAGTAACCTGATTGCTCAGTTTTAGTGTAAGTTATCGATACAAAATTTAAACTCAGTTTTATTTATGGACGTTCTTTAACTACTGTGATCCTGAGCGTCACATTCTATACTGGGCGTGAAAGACCGGTAACTTTGCTCAGGGGCCTCTTTATCAGGCTTGAGGTTCTTTTACGTGCAGTAAACCTACGACACGGGACCACCGGCTTTACTTCCCTTCCGAAGGAAGCCATGCTAAGTATTTTTACGCCCGAAGAAATCCATCGCCCTCCACCGGTTTTAACACGCGACCTCGGGAAATAGAGGCTAGCATGGTAACCAATACACCACGGAGGACGACAAGTTATGTTACGCATTGTTTGATAGCTTAATTCATAATCAGAAGTCGTTCTATTGTTTTTTTTCCGTGGAAAGTGGAACAACTTTCGAGGTATAATCCAGGACCATCACTATGACAAATGCACTCACTGACTGAATGAATAGACGCCCATTTGCTTTAACTAAATAAAATGCAGATAAAAGTATTGATTTTGACTTTTTACTTTCTCTACTACGTATAGTAAGTAGGGGAAGTATTGTATTCCATCCAAAAATTCGATACCGAGATTTCACCGGAAATATATGTTTTGACACCCCCTGAATCCAAAAAAAGTATTTTTGGAAATATGTCCGTGTGTGTGTGTGTCTGTGAACAGCATAACTCAGAAACGAACACCAAACTTACCCTTTACATGGAACATTTTTCGAAAATCTTCATTTTTTTCAAAAATGGCTAACGATTTTGATTAAGGCTTTACTTACCAACTTTATGAAAGGAGATGCTGAAACTGGCCACCGTTGTTGTCCATACATTTTTGGCACCTCTTTAGGAAACTATCCATCACTCGCCGTAGTTCACGTTGAGAAATGCTAGCAATTTCCTGGCGGATATTTAATTCTTCCAGAGTGTGTGGGTGTGTTTGTCTTGTACACTTTGTTTTAAGTTACCCCAGATGTAGAAATCACAGGAGGTTAGGTCAGGGGACCGAAGGGGCCACAGATATCTACTAATCATTTTGTCCTCAAACATACTTTCATAAAGTTGTTAAGTAACGCCTTTAAAAGCAGTCTGAAAAATATTATATGGTTTAATCGCGCTTTTCATTGATAGCGGCAGACGACAACGAGCGCTGAGGACGCGGACAGGAAAAACACCGCGCAGGAGTTCGTATGGATGGTCTGGAATAACCAGAGAAGTTTCCGCGCTCGTGCACGTTACCTACTTCTGCCGTAGTGCTGTCACTACTGGCATTAAGGAAATTGTAGTGATAGTATGGAAACAACGCTGGAGAAGCTTCGTGCACGCCTTCAAGTGTGCACCACCCTATGTATTTGGTCCATAAGGACGTCATACCAGTTGCGCAAGCGGAAAAGCTCCTTAAAACGTGCACAAGATTAGATGCGCTACCGACCCTGTCGCCACATTTCATCGAGTTTACAGGACTGGCGCGGTAAATTTCAAGGTGTCAAGAGTTAGGGCGTTTACGTGCTCCTATACAGCAAACGCCACTTATTAATGTTCTTCTATAATAACTTGCATCACTGTTAAACCTCGCATAAACTACAAATACAGATAATACAATAATTGTATTGTGTAAGATAAATTAATCTTCTTTTGTCCAAATGAATTTGTAACCCGGTCATTAGACGAAACTTATGCAAAATTTTGTTGAACTATTAACACGAAAATTTAAAAATGAAACAGAATTCTTTAAAAAATTATCAGCAAAACACGCCCCTGCCTACGATCAGCAGTGCAAGGGCAGTGCAGCTTCGTTAGGGCGGATAATATTGTGGCGTGAATCTGTTACGTCTGCAGTCAGTCAGCATTTCCGTGCTGTGCCAAAGATAACATTCCTGAATAATCGCTGTGACCCTGAAGGCCACCATTTACAAGAACCACAAGTCCGCGCTTTGTTTTCAACTCCGCAACAGGTACTGTCCATTGTGTCCGTCTTCCTGGTCATATCTTTCGTTTTTTAAATCCTTTGTGAGCTCGGATTTAATATAACCTCCTTTCAGGATCTGGAGGTCACAAGTTCGCGACGATTACTTCGCCAGTTTTCAGAAATTTAAATAATATAAAACTGAAGTCTGGTGAGTAGTGGTTACACGACTTTCTTAACCAGTTATACAAATGCGAAACCTTAGTAATTATTTAATCACAAGAAATATTCGCCAGAAACGAGTTTATAATCTTTTTACTTACCTATACTGAACAGAGGAAGCATTGCATTCCACCCAAATATTCGATACTGCGATTTCACTGAAAATAAACGTTTTGAAATCAACAAAATAAATTTAAAAAATCTGATGTGTTACGCTCACATGACATTCTCTACTCATGTACAAACTATTTTTACAAACGCTTATTCTCCATATGCTTCATGTTAATCGAGATGTTAATCTTATTGCTAATTTTCTTGTAGGTGTAAGGGGAATATGGTAGACTTCAAGCGATAGTCAATTTTTTAAGAGCTGGTTGCTATGTGAAGTATTCCATCTTCTTTGCATGTCCAGTAAATAAAAACAAAAATGAATAACGTGAAACAGTATAAGTATTGAAAAATTTAAGAGAATAACAAGCAATATCTCTAAAATGGTTCACTCAACAAAAAAAATGTATATGACATAAATTGTGTATTTTAACGCGATCTACATTTTGGTGTAGTAAAATTTTGTCTATCTCTTATGGTTTACCAGTTATGCAAAAGTCGTTCACAATGAAGAATACTTTTGGAGACATTCCCAGAAAATTCAAGATATACATTTCATTTGTCTAGAAAATATCTTAAACATGATATTTTAATCAAAATCGTTAGAGCCATTTTTGAGAAAATTAAAATTTTCGAAAAATGTTCCATGTAAAGGGTAGTCTGGGGTGGGGGATTTTCTTGAAAACCTTCGTGTCGCATCTCTGGAAGATACTGAACCTAAATACCAAGTTTGGTGTTTATCCGACTGTTCGTTTCTGAGTTATGCTGTTCACAGACAGACACACGGACATGTTCCCAAAAATGTTTTTTTTGGATTCAGGGGGTCTCAAAACATGTATTTCCGGTGAAATCTCGGTATCGTATTTTTGGGTAGAATACAATACTTCCCCTACTTACTATACGTAGTAGAGAAAGTAAAAGCCTCTTTAGAAGAAGGTCCCCGCGCATGCATGCGTAACTCAAAAACGGAAAGTCTATTAAATACCAAACTTGATATTTAAATTTAGCATCTTCAAGGATCCCACACGAAAATACCCTTGACATGAAGACATTTTCGTTATTTCTTTATTTCCTAAAAGCAATTATAATACCATATGTTTAAGACTGCCTTACAAATAAAATGTACTTGCATTTTGAATTTTCTGCGAATAACCCATTCATTATGAATGATGTTTTCATAGTTGTAAAACGTAAGATAAGTAAAATAAATGCTTTGTGGCGTTAACTATTTCCAAAATATTCTTTATTTAGGTTTGTATTCTCAAATACTACATGCTTTTTCAGTTGCAAAATCGATTGTTTTTCCTCGTAGTCATTCAAAGAGAACGGAATTTCAAAGCCCTCACATAGCGACCCGTCCTTAAAAGATTTGACTATCGTTTAAGGTCACTATGCTTCCTTATTCCCCTTGAACCTACAAGGAAATATGTAACAAAACCACTTCTGCAAACGTTTATCTCGACTAGCAAAAATAAATAGATAGAATACGCTTTTGTAAGAATAGTTTGTTGAAGAAAGTCGTGTGAATGTAACACATCACATTCTAACAAAATTCTTTATTGCTTATCTACAGCAAATAGTGGAAATATTGCACTCCAACCAAAAATTCGAAACCGAGAATTCACCGTGCACTATAACTATAAAACGAGAAGTCTTGGTTCAGAGTCTTGAAAATCCCCCCCCCAATCCAAACTACTCCTTAAATAGAATAGATTCTGAAATGTTATTTTCTCAAAAATTCCTCTAACGATTTTGATTAAAACACCATAAATTTAAGATACTTACATGGCAAATAAAGGCATCTTGAGTTGTCTATGAAATCTTCATTCGGAAGGAATTTTATATGATTTCGTATGACAGGTAAGCCATGAGATGCTAGAGAATAAGAAAAAAAAATCTACTACACGAAAAATGTAGATCGCTTTAAAACACAATATATTTCAAATACAGGAAGAGCCAAAAAACTACGAACCGGTTGCGCGATGTTTTTCCTGTCCGCGTCCTTGGCGCTCGTTGCCGTCTGCCGCTATCATAGAAAGGCGCGGACGAAATCATACAACACTTTTAAAACTACTTTTAAAAGCTTTACTTACCAACTTTACGAAAGGAGATGCTGAAACTGGTCACCGTCGTTGTCCATACATTTTTGGCACCTATTTAGGAACCTATCCATCACTCGCCGTAGTTCACGTTGAGAAATTTCCTGGCGGATATTTTGTTTTAATTCTTCCAGGGTGTGTGTGTTTGTCTTGTACACATTATGTTTTAAGCTACCCCGGAGGGGCGGTGTTTTTCCACTGGGCGTGTGGGAATATGATAAATACATGGTCACACTGTTGACGTGGTTTTGCTCTGCAGTGTCAAGTGCAGTATTGAGTTGGTGGTGATATGATGTAGTTCACTTATTACGAGATATTTATTATTTTGTGCTGTACTTAGTCACAAAGTATATTATGTCTCAATATATGTTTTCTACTGCACAGCGTGTATTTATTTACGATTCGTATGTGTTAACAAGGTCAACTCGGTAAGAGAAAGTACGATTTGCAAAAAGGTTTCCAGGTGTAAAAGGTCCAGGCCGTACAACAATCCATGAACTTTACAGTAAATATCAGGCCACAGGAAGTGTTCAGACTAAGACATCTAAAAGAGGCGTTCGGTGCTTACCGAAGCAACATTAGACGACATCGGTCAGCGTTTGGAAAATTCCTCCCAAAAATTCCAAGATGAATAGTTTCCTAAAGAGGTGCCAAAAATGCATGGACAGCGACGGTGGCCAGTTGCAGCATCTCCTTCCGTAAAGTTGGTAAGTAAAGCCTTTTTAAGTAGTTTTAAAAGTGTTGTATGATTTCATCTGCGCCTTTCTATGATAGCGACAGACGTCAACGAGCGCCGAGGACGCGGACAGGAAGAACACCGTGCAGGCGGTTCGGAGTCTTTTGTCTTACTCTGTATAAGTGCGGTCCAAATCTCTTGACATTTCGTGACAACCAATACGGAGTGACCGCGCGGTTTCCATACTTCACTTCGCTTCCTCAGAACGTTAAGGGTTTTTTATAAATGCCATAGCAATGTTCCCTTAAAAACTAAAAGAAAACAAGAAGAGACACAATAATGGAAATGTAATACACAAATAGAGAAATAAAAACCAAACCTTTCTATGCGTCCTTTGTTATTCAAGTGGCAGAGTTAACGGCATATCCTTTTTCGCTTCCCTACACACACGTGAAAACAGTTGGTATACTTAATGAGCACGCCTCAGCCGCAAGTTCATGACATTTCGTGAAGTTAAGATTTTTGCGGTTTTGTTCGTTGGCATTCTTTTTAAAGAAATTATACACACCAAAGACAACAGCCCTGGCCTTGCTGCTATATCCAGTGGTGTTACTGGGCTTGCTAAGCGACATTTTGAGGCAGTATTTTTAACACTTGAATGATATCAGTCTAATTATATAATATAAAAATTTAATAACAGCCGCCTAAAAGCAATATGTGTATGTAATAATATATTAAGTGTATGTAACAGTCATTGTATTATATTTATGTTATTATGTACATATATAATAATCTTATGTGAATGTATTACGTAGTTTTAACAATGTAGGAGCTGTGAGAATAGAGCTAGCTTCTTTCCGTAGCAAACAGAATTACGAAGTAAAAGCCGAAAGTTGCTAACATCGAGATAACCTTGAGACTACAATAAATTAGAAAGTTTAATAAAGGCTACTAATAATTCTTGGAACAATAATAATGTAATATTTAAAACAGTTTATAAATAGCCAATAAAAACTAGAAAAAGCTTAAGTTACATAAAAGTATTCTATTGGAGTAGTCTTAGCCAATCAGAGACTTGAAATAGAGTAAATCTAGAGGTAGTATTTTTAACACTTAAATGATTTCAGTCTAATTGTATAATATATAAATTCAATAACAGCCCGCCTTAAAGAAATATGTGTATGTAACAATATCTAAGACCTGTATTATACAGTCATTGTGTATGTTTATATTATTGTATCCATGTGTAATAATGTTAAGTGAATGTATTACGTAATTTAATAATATAGGAGCTGTAAGAAATAGGTTTAAAGTTGCTAACAATGAGGTAACAATGAGGTAACATTGAGGCAATAATGAGTAAGGAAGTTTAATAATACTACTAGTCATTATTAGAGCAACAATAATGTAAATTTTGAGATAGTTTAAAAACATAGCCAATCAACAACCAAAAAAAAAAAGCTTTAGTTAAATGAAGGTATTCTATTGGACTAGGATTAGCCAATTAGAGTCTTGAAATACAGAAATCTACAAATTTAGGCGGTGGAGAAACTTGAGGCGAAGGCTACCGGAAACCGGGTACTATACGTGTGATTGCAACGAATTTCAAGTTCGGCTCTCCAACAGTTGAAATAAAATACATCTTCAAACTGGCTTTCAATACGTAGCAGCAACTACCTACTTCAAATTGACTTCCATACGTGGGGCAAATAACGTAAAGAAAACCCCTATCTTCAATGTACAGATTCAGGCGGGAGACGCTACAAGATTGCGTACCCGAGTAGTTTAGTACGGGTTCAATGTGAGACCTCAAAATTCAGTACGGCGAGAATAATATAAACTTTACCTGTTAAAGGTACAATTAACAATAATCTCACAGCTCTAAGGTAGTATACATCAGTGAAGTGTTATTTAAACGTGTGAAGGATTAATAAACAAAGTACAATACAATTATAATTTGTGTAAGCCTTCATTCTTTAGCCACCAGCCCTGCTAAGAGATAGGTGCTTTACAAATTACTACTGACGAAGCCGAAGCATACATACATAAGTAAAATAAATAAAGTAACAATAAAATAAAGTTAAATTTTAAACGTGGGACGAAGGCCACCGGAAAGTTTGTATCGTACGCGGGGCGAACACTCTCCCGCAAAATTGGCATCCATTACGTGCGTGGTCTTAAACGACATCAAGTTTGGCTCTCCAACAGTGGGGCAACAATACATCTACATCAATTTTCATGAAAGAGTTAACTTTATAAACGCCAGGACAAAGTGGTATAAACTAAGTAGCCACACTGTAGTTTTATTGATAATCGAGTCGCTTAACTTTCCATTAAGCGCGTTGTAAAAAGTACACCAGCAGTATTTTTGAGTTGTCAATGTTTTAACCTTGAGGTATCGCGTCAATGGTGCAATGAATTCCATTGCTGATGCTTCTTAGAGAATGTGAGGACACCTGGTGATTCTTTGCTAGTTCTCATGTGGCTTTTTGTTTTGTTGTGCATACCAAGTAACAAGGTGTTGAATGTTGTAAAAGGTACAACACGCTCTTCTCATGTAGGGGATACGCTCTTGGTTATACAGGGAGAGTCAAAAAACTACAAACCGGCTGCGCGGTGTTTTTTTCTGTCCGCGTCCTCGGCGCTCGTTGCCGTCTGCCGCTATCATTGAAAGGCGCAGATGAAGCTATACAATATTTTTAAAACTGCTTTTAAAGGCTTTACTTAAGAGTTACATGGCCAATTTTTTTCGAGTTAACAGTTGACGCCTGTACACATGTGAATAAAATTTTGCCCACCTTTTTACTTTCTCTACTACGTATAGTAAGTAGGGGAAGTATTGTATTCCACCCAAAAATTCAATACCGAGATTTAACCGGAAATACATGTTTTGAGACCACCTGAATTCAAAAAAAGCATTTTTCGAAACATGTCCGTGTGTGTGTCTGTGTGTCTGTCTATGAACAGCGTAACTCTGAAACGAACAGTCGGATAAACACCAAACTTGGTATTTAGGTTCAGTATCTTCCAAGGATGCGACACGAAGGTTTTCGAGAAAATCCCCCCACCCCAGATTACGCTTTACATGGAGCATTTTTCGAAAATTTTAGTTTTCTCAAAAATGGCTCTAACGATTTTGATTAAAATATCATATGTTTAAGATATTTTTATGACAAATAAAATGTATATCTTGAATTTTCTGGGAATGTCTCCAAAAGTATTCTTTATTGTGAACGACTTTTCCATAACTGGTAAACCATAAGAGATAGACAAAATTTTACTACACAAAAAATGTAGATCGCGTTAAAGTACACAATTTATGTCATCCATTTTTTTTTGTTGAGTGAACAATTTTCGAGATATTGCTTGTTATTCCCTTAAATATTCCAATACTTATACTTTTTCTCAAATGGGAATTCGTTATTCATTTTTTTTGTCTTGGATATGCAAAGAGTGTTAATCTGTGGCAAAGGGAATGGTGCTGCACCTAGCAACCAGCTATTAAGAGATATGTCTATGCTTAAAGGCTACTGTATTTTTATATTGCCCTTGTAAATATATATTCCCCTTACATCTACAAGAAACTTAGCAATAAGATAGAGTCTGCAAATGTTTATCTCGATTAACATGAAGTACATAGAGAATAAGTGTTTGTAAAAATAGTTTGTACAAGAGTAGAGAAAGTCATGTGAGTGTAACACATCAGATTTTTTTTTAGAGAATTAACAGCCAGGGAGCGTGATTTTGCCTTTTTCAACAAGACTCTGCAACAGCTTATGCGGCCAATATTTCGATGAGAAAAATTGAAAGTGTGTCTGAGGACAGAATTATAAGTATAGATTTGTGGCCCCCTCGGTCCCCCGATCTAACCCCCTGCAATTTCTATCTCTGGGGTAACTGAAAACAAAGTATACAAGACAAACCCACACGCCCTGGAAGAATTAAAACAATTGGAAATTACCAGCATTTCTCAACGTGAACTACGGCGAGTGATGGATAGTTTCCTAAAGAGGTGCCAAAAATGTATGGACAACGACGGTGGCAGTTTCAGTATCTCCTTTCATAAAGTTGGTAAGTAAAGCCTTTAAAAGTAGTTTTAAAAATGTTGTATGGTTTCGGCAGACTACAGCGAGCGCGAGGACGCGGACAGGAAAAACACCGCGCATCCGGTTCGTAGTTTTTTTGGCTCACTCTGTATTATGTTCCTACGAATCATGAGTCGTGGCATGTCATCAAAATGTGTATTAATCACAAGGCTGATTTTCTGGAGAATTGGTCAGTTTTTGCGCATTTTACCTAGAGAATTTTAGAAAATTTCATATCTCAAAATCAGATATATTTAACGCACGCTGTTGGTGCTTAGCAAAAATATACCTTATTCCATTACAATTTTATATTAAATAAATTATTCTTTTACAATATTTAAATATTATCGAACTATCTAATCACTTATGATATTTAGAATGCCTTAATGGGGTTTAACTTCTGCAAACAAAATATGGATAGTTTTAGACGCCAATTATATCTAGCCTTTTTACTTTCTCTACTACGTATAGTAAGTAGGGGAAGTATTGTATTCCACCCAAAAATTCGATACCGAGATTTCACCGCAAATACATGTTTTGAGACCCCTGAATCCAAAAAAAGCATTTTTGGGAACATGTCCGTGTGTGTGTCTGTGAACAGCATAACTCAGAAACGAACAGTCGGATAAACACTAAACTTGGTATTTAGGTTCAGTATTTTCCAGAGATGCGACACGAAGGTTTTCAAGGAAGTCCCCCCACCCCAGATTACCCTTTACATGGAACAATTTTCGATAATTTTAATTTTCTCAAAAATGGCTCTAACGATTTTGATTAAAATATCATATGTTTAAGATATTTTCATGACAAATAAAACTATATCTTGAATTTTCTGGGAATGTCTCCAAAAGTATTCTTCATTGTGAACGACTTTTGCATAACTGGTAAACCATAAGAGATAAACAAAATTTTACTATAAAAATGTAGATCGCGTTAAAACACACAATTTATGTCATATATATGTTTTTATGTGAGTAAACCATTTTCGAGATATTACTTATTATTCCCTTAAATTTTCCAATACTTATACTTTTTCTCGAATGGGAATTCTTTATTCATTTTTTTTTTGTCCTGGTAATGCAAAGAGAATGGTATACTCCACATAGCAACCAGCCCTTAAAATATTTGACTATCGCTTAAAGCCTACCAATTCCCCTTGCATCTACAAGAAAATTAGCAATAAGATTAACATCTCGATTAACATGAAGCATATGGAGAATAAGCGTTTGTAAAAATAGTTTGTACAAGAGTAGAGAAAGTCATGTGAGTGTAACACATCAGAATTTTTTATTAAATAATGCCTTTTTAAAGATACCACCTAGCCATTATTTGCGAGGAAGTTTTGACAACACTGTTCTACAGTCGCCTGACTTGGTAAGTGATTTGCTCTAAGCCTTTCTATTTACTTACTCCAGGAACCAACGTAGGTGAATCCAACCCTATACAATGAACTTGGTAACCTCAATGGAATACTTGGATCTTAATGTAATCGTCAACATTCAATGTAGTGATTTATTTCAGTAGTCAGATGGTCTTCATGGATAGTGACAGTGCCACGTGGCGATGGGAAACGCCACCAGCTAAGACTAACATGAGGATTCCTTATAAAGGCATACGTACATTTTTCCCATGGGATGATAAGGCACTGACGAATAGGTCACAAACTCTCACTGTAAAGTCGTTAAGAAAACAATATTTATGCACAATAAAACAAAAGATACAACACTGTCACACAGACCCACCCTTGCGGCCTCCAGTCAAGTTTGCCCAAGCAGTGCGGCCCCACAAGTACCAGTGTATGGCTGCAGCCATTAGCACTGCCAAAAACACTGCTGAGTATATGACGATTGGCGACGTTGTTACTCCGCTGGAACTATTCACACCCTTATCAGTGTCTCTCGCGACGGCCAAACCTTTCCGTTGCCTCAGAACAAATCCCTCGTTACCATCGACCTCCTGTTCTTCGGCAGAGTCGTCGTCGTCATCGTCTTCGTGCTCAGATTCCTGCTGTTGCTCGGCGTACTCGCGAACGGTGACGTCGTAACGGAACTTGACGCGACTGCTGGGGTCGACGCCCTCCTGAAGAGTGGACGAGTCGCGCCGCCAAAACAGATGGCCCGACGCGCGTCGATCCAACTTCCAGAGAGAGTCGGCGAGGCTTAGAGGTTCCACTCTGTCACACCCAGTAAGTGTTTCTGTTGGTTCCTCGTCACTCATTTCCGCGTCTGCTTCGTCGCTTTCCTCCCTTTCGATGTCTGCGTTCGCTTTGGCATCGTCCAGGAACTCTTTTACGTCTTCCTTCGCGTCCAAACGATCCGCATCTGATGCGCTCCCGTTGGCAAGAAGCTTGCACGTTACATCCTCTGCCGACTTTACCCTAGAGCCCACAGCATGGCCGTTGGCAATGCTTTGTACCGCGCTCTCCATTTCTGCAGAGGTAGCACACTTCATTAATCACATCTCATCCCTTTGTCTTTGATCTGTAACCTGGAAAATAACAAAGAGAGTATAAGAACATTACGTTCAACTTCAAAAGAACAGTTTGCAGTTTACAGCAGGGTACAGAAGGGAAAAACGTGAAAGCTGCTTGGCCAATGTTAAAACTATTACACACTTTTCAAGTTTAGGAATGACACCTTAATGCCTACGTGGGGAATTTTCCAAATAGCTCCAAGGCCAACAACGCTTTTTGTCCATTTTCCCAAATGACTGACATTACCTATAATTATGCTGACATTAGGTAATAACATCTGACTCTGCCAAGGTTGTTATTTGCTTCATATATCATCTAATTATGAACTGTGCACGTTGTGATAGAAATTCTGGACGCAACACTAACTGCTCGTGTGTTTTTCTTTATGGACGGGGATATGAAGGCCTCTACATTCTGAGTGACTTTTGTATAATTAGTAAACCGTTTAGCAAAATCTTACTACGAAAAACAATATAGATGTTGTTAATGCACACAATTTATATCGAATAATTTTGTTTGTAGACTTAACGATTTCCGAGATATTCGATGTTATTGGTTTGAATTTTCAAATACTTATACTTTTTCAAATTATAAACCGCCCTTCGTTTTTACTTTCTCTACTACGTATAGTAAGTAGGGGATGTATTGTATTCCACCCAAAAATTCGATATCGAGATTTCACCGGAAATATATGTTTTGAGACCCCCTGAATCCAAAAAAAGCATTTTTGGAAACATGTCCGTGTGTTTGTCTGTGTGTGAACAGCATAACTCAGAAACGAACAGTCGGATAAACACCAAACTTAGTATTTAGGTTCAGTATCTTCCAGAGATGCGACATGAAGGTTTTCAAGAAAATCCCCCACCCCAGATTACCCTTTACATGGAACATTTTTCGTAAATTTTAATTTTCTCAAACATGGCTCTAACGATTTTGATTAAAATATCATATATGTTTAAGATATTTTCATGACAAATAAAATGTGTATCTTGAATTTTCTGGGAATGTCTCCAAAAGTATTCTTCATTGTGAACGACTTTTGCATAACTAGTAAACCATAAGAGATAAACAAAATTTTACTACACAAAAAATGTAGATCGCGTTGAAATACACAATTTATGTCATATACATTTTTTTGTTGAGTGAACCATTTTCGAGGTATTGCTTGTTATTCCCTTAAAATTTTTAAATACTTATACTTTTTCTCAAATTCGTTATTCATTTTTTACTTTCTCTACTACGTATAGTAAGTAGGGGAAGTATTGTATTCCACCCAAAAATTCGATACATGCCATTTGAGTGTAACACATCAGATTTTTTTTGTTTATGGTTCTGTTTATTCATAACCCGTATATGCTGTGTATTACTGATGATTAGAAATAATTTTACGTGCATTTTTAACTGTTTCTATGCAAAATGTTCCACACAATGCAATTTTTATTCAGTTTTTTTTTCAAATTTTGTAGAGAAACATCCGAACTATATGTAAGTATATAAATGTTGTATGTGATTTTACTTGATAGGTTATCTCTGGAGGAATATTAATTACAACATCTATTCAAAGCACTAAAATTAGTGAAAAATATTTTTTCTCAAAAACTAAGCATCATACAAAAATCGATTTCCAACATGTTTTCTTAAATATTCATTACAGCTACCATATTTAGTCATATTAGAAAAATGTTAATTTCTGCAGTGTGGGCTATTTTTGTTTACCATTAAAATAAATAATTAATCAAACAATTAATAACCTCAAAACTACTGAAGGCATTCCAATGAAAATTCGTATAGATGCTAGTAATTTGTTGTGTTACTTGCATTAGACATTTCAAGAAAATATTGTGTTCATAACTGTGGAATTAAGACATTTCACATACGTGTACCTTTAAGATATTATACTTCACAAGGTGAGATTAAAATCTCGCAAGGCCGTTTACTTTTTTATATCACTGCGCTACAGAGATATCCCGGATCTGCGCACTAAGACGTGGGAAATCAGGAGGCGATAAGTCTAGAAACAAGATTAAATGCCACCTAATACAAGATTAGAAAGCTGAAGTTTTCCCCATATGGCTAGCGTATGCTTTCTCCTGGAAGTGTCACGCAATTGATTTGTGTTTCTGACTACATATATGGTAATAAATTCCTTACAGGAGTAAACACAACCTTATAAAACAAATCCTGTCTTACTTACGATAGATACGCATCTGGATGGGATTTCATCACTGTATAGGAGTCCGAAAAATATTACATTTCTAAGTATCTTTAAAATTTATAATAATAGAACTTAACCAAATTATTATTTAGCATTCCACCTAAAAATTCGATATGGAGACTTAATTGGAAATGCACGTTCTGAGACCCCTAAAGATAAAAACTCAATTTTAGAAAATGGTCCATTTGTGTATCTGTGAATAGCGTAACTCCAAAACGGAAGTTCAGCATCTTACAAATATGAGACACGAATTGACCTTCTATTCAAAAAAAGTTTTTTTACTTTCTCTACTACGTAAGTAAGTAGGGGAAGTATTATATTCCACCCAAAAATTCGATACCGAGATTTCACCATTTTTGGAAACATGTCCGTGTGTGTGTCTGTGTGGGTGTGTCTGTGAACAGCATAACTCAGAAACGAACAGTCGGATAAACACCAAACTTGGTATTTAGGTTCAGTATCTTTCAGAGATGCGACACGAAGGTTTTCAAGAAAATCCCCCCTCCCCAGAGTACCCTTTACATGGAACATTTTTCGAAAATTTTAATTTTCTCAAAAATGTCTCAAATGATTTTGATTAAAATATCATATGTTTAAGGTATTTTCATGACAAATGAAATGTATATCTCGAATTTTCTGGGAATGTCTCCAAAAGTGTTCTTCATTCTGAACGACTTTTGCATAACTGGTAAACCATAAAAGATAGACAAAATTTTACTACACCAAAAATGTACATCGCATTAAAATACACAATTGATGTCATATACCTTTTTTTGTTCAGTAAACCATCTTCGAGATATTGCTTGTTATTCCCTTAAATTTTTCAATACTTATTTTCTCAAATAGGAATTAGTTATTCATTTTTACTTTCTCTACTACGTATGGTAAGTAGGGGAAATATTGTATTCCACCCAAAATTTCGATACCGAGATTTCACTGGAAATACATGTTTTGAGACCCCCTGAATCCAAAAAAGCATTTTTAGAAACATGTCCGTGTGTGTGTCTGTGTGTCTGTCTGTGTGTGTGTCTGTGAATAGCATAACTCACAAAACGAACAGTCGAAAAAGCACCAAACTTGGTATTTAGGTTCAGTATATTCCACAGATGCGACACAAAGGTTTTCAAGAAAATCCCCCATCCCAAATTACCCTTTACATGGAACATTTTTCCAAAATTTTAATTTTCTCAAAAATGGCTCTAACGATTTTGATTAAAATATATGTTTAAGATATTTTCATGACAAATAAAATGTATATCTCGAATTTTCTGAGAATGTCCCCAAAAGTATTCATTGTGAACGACGTTTGCATAACTGGTAAACCATAAGAGATAGACAAAATTTTACAACACATAAAAGGTAGATCGCGTTAAAATACACAATTTATTCCTATACATTTTTGTTGTTGAGTGAACCATTTTCGAGATATTGCTTGTTATTCCCTTTGTATTTCTGTATTGCCCTTGCAATTACAAAACAAGGGGAACATAGTACGCCTTAAGCGATAGTCAAATATTTTTAGAACTGGTCGCTATGTATAAAATGTAATTCTCTTTGCGTGTCAAAAGATCGTTTCTGCAAATGTTTATCTTGATTAATATGAAATAGATGGAGCATAAGAGTTAGTAAAAATAGTTTGTACAAGAGTAGAGAAAGTCATGTGAGTGTAACACATCAGATTTTTTTTTTCTCAGAAAACACCTAAATGAAATTTAAAACAGGCTTATAATAATGATGGAGCAGCATGACAAAAAATTGAAAACATTTAGATAAAAACTGCAGATCTACAATTTTCACCTATGGGAATCCTTAAAGCAGGCGTGCCGTTTTATAGCACTCGGTGATATCCTCTTTCCTCCCGATAACTGGACGATAGGCAAATCAAAGAACAAAACTGGGGAATGCATAATACACGCCCCCCCCCCGATGGCTACTCTGCCTAAGAGGCAGTGCTGAAGATGCAGAGAGTATTAATTCCATATTTCTAGCCGACCACATTGTAGGGCTTGTACTGAAGAAGTAGAATTGATATTTGAACACTTGCAATTCATGAACTGGAAACCTCGCCTCTATTTGTGTTCGACTTGGAGTGAAATCACGCAGGGAAATTCCAGCGTTTGACCCGGATTACGTCATCTGCGAACATCGCGACGCAGTAATCCTGCAGTGTTTTATTTTCTTTTGTCCGGCTGTTTGCAGTGCGATAAGCCAAAGAAGTTCTACGGCACGCCGGGCGATAGGAAAATAGCATTGCCGGAAGACAAGCAACCGTTCACAAGCTGAGAACGGGGAGCAGATTGCATTCATTGGACGTTATAGAAGTGTCTGCCAGAGATACCGCGTTTCTCTCCCGATGCAGTCAGTTCTCCACCCAAAGTATCGAGTTTACCGGATCCCAGCTGCATCTGTTGTTCTTAGCGTAATACGAACAAACCTTAACATTTCAAGCTGTCTACTGCCTTGAAGCTTTAAAATTCCAGTATTGCATCCAGTAAAACTGCAGCAGTATTCAAATGCGTGTTGTGGTTAGATTAACATCTTTACTGGTTTTATTTGTTTTCAGAGCCACAATATGAACCTGTGTTTATTACTATAGTACAAGGAGAGCCAAAAAACTACGAACCGGCTGCGCGGTGTTTTTCCTGTCCGCGACCTCAGCGCTCGTTGCCGTCTGCCGCTATCACAGAACGGCGCGGATGAAACCATACAACATTTTAAAAACTACATTTAAAGACATTACTTACCAGCTTTACGAAAGGAGATGCTGAAACTGGCCACCGTCGTTGTCCATACATTTTTGGCACCTCTTTAGGAAACTATCCATCACTCACCAATTTTTTCGACTCAACAGTTGAAACCCGTGCATATGTGAATACAATTTTGCACCCCCCCTTTTTTTAGAGAATTAACAGACAGGGAGCGTGATTTCGCCTTTTTTCAACAAAACTCTGCAACAGTTCATAGCCCAATATTTCGATGAGAACAAATGAATGTGTGTTTGAGGACAGAATTATTAGTGGCCCCCTAGGAGCCCGACCTAAACCCTTGCGATTTCTATCTCTGGGGTAACTTAAAAATAAAGTGAACAAGACAAACCCACACACCCTGGAATCATTAAAACAAAATATCTGCCAGGAAATTGCGCATTCCTTAACGTGAACTACGGCGAGTGATGGATAGTTTCCTAAAGAGGTGCCAAAAATATATGGACAACGACGGTGGCCAGTTTCAGCAACTCCTTTCATAAAGTTGTCAAGTAAAACCTTTGAAGGAAATTTCACCGGAAATACAGATTTTGAGACTCCCTGAGTTCAAAAAAGAATTTTTAGAAAAATGTCAGTGTATGTGTGTGAACAGCAAAATAACAATAAGAAACGAAAAGTCAGTTAAATACCAAACTTATTATTTACGTTCATCAATTTCCCCAACCCAAACTAACCTCTTTTCATGAAAATTGTTTCTAAAATTTTGAGTTCCCCAAAAATGGTCCTAAATTTTTTTTGAAATTAAAATACAACATGTTTAAGATATTTTCATGGCAAATGAAACGTGCATCTTGAACTTTCTGAGGATAGCTCTTTAATTCCTATTCACTGAGAATACGTTTGCATAATTGGTTAACTGTAACAGACAAAATTTTCCTAAACAAAAAGACGTAGATCTCGTTAAAACACAATTTATGTCAAATTTTCTGTAGAGTTAACCTTTTCCAAGATATTCATTGATATTGGTTAGAATTTTCAAATAATTATATATTTCTCTTATGGGAACTCGCTGTTCGTCTTTTTTCTTGGTCATGCAAAGAGCAGGGAATTTCAAAGCCATCAGATAGGGACATGTTCTTTAAAAAGCTGACCATCGCTTTACCTACTGTATCGTGCAACCGAATGTTTAAATGTGAATTGCAAATTTATCTAGATTAACAAGAAGTACGAAGGTCACTCGAAGGTTTTAAGAATGGGCAACAATGATTGGTGGTAAACCCTGGCTTTTCCTGACCTAAGATAGAAGTTCAGATAGCAACATGTGCAAGTCTGGCCGCGTTTCAACAATGTGCGTCAACACCGCGTGTATATGTAAAGCAGGTCTTGCTACGCTAGGATGGATCTCATTGCATGCTATGATTTTCTGTGACTTTAAAGTTGATTTAGAGTAAAGAGAATAGCTTGAAAGACTGCATCGTGCATTTGGGGATCATTGCCCTTCGCAATCCATCATTTAGCGATGGTATGAAGAGTTTAGAAGAGGAAGGGATTCCCTCGAAGGTGAAAACCGAGTAGGACGGCCACAGCAACATTGGATGAAAATGTGGTGAACGCAGAGAGCATGCTGCGGGAAGATCATAGTTGCACATGTGGTCAGATTCAAGAAGCCGGAAATATTGGATCGGCAGCAGTGAAAACAATCTTGAAAGAGAAACTTTGACATCAGGAGGCTCTGCAGTCGCTGGATCCCCCACCACCTCACAAATGAGCAGAAACAAGCACGTGTGCAATGGTGCCAGGAAATAATTGCAAAATTCAGCGGAGGAAGATGCAAAAACATATTTAACAGCCGACGAAAGCTGGATTTGCCAGTATGGTCCAGAAACTAAACGACAGGCATCGGTCTGGGTCTTCCCAGAAGATCTCCCAACAAAAATGAAGCGAACGAGAAGTGTTACTGCAAGATGGTACACCACAAAATGTCTGCCATAAGTGATCAATGAACTGAGAAAAAATTCTGATGTGTTACACTCACATGACTTTCTCTACTCTTGTACAAACTATTTATACAAACGCTTATTCTCCATCTACTTCATGTTAATCGAGATAAACATTTGCAGACTCTATCTTATTGCTAATTTTCTTATAGATGTAAGGGGAATATATATTTACAAAGGCAATATAGAAATACAGTAGCCTTTAAGTATAGACATTACTCTTAATAGCTGGTTGCTAGGTGCAGCACCATTCTCTTTGCCACAGATTATTACTCTACGTATACAAGACAAAAAATGAATAACGAATTCCCATTTGAGAAAATAAGTATTGAAAAATTTAAGGGAATAACAAGCAATATCTCGAAAATGGTTCACTCAACAAAAACATTGTATATGACATAAATTGTGTATTTTAACGCGATCTACATTTTTTGTGCAGTAAAATTTTGTCTCTCTTATGGTTTACCAGTTATACAAAAGTCGTTCACAATGAAGAATACTTTTGGAGACATACCCAGAAAATTCAAGATATACATTTTATTTGTCATGAAAATATCTTAAACATATGATATTTTAATCAAAATCGTTAGAGCCATTTTTGAGAAAATTAAATTGTCGAAAAATATTCCATGTAAAGGGTAATCTGGGGTGAGGGAATTTTCTTGAAAACCTTCGTGTCGCATCTCTGGAAGATACTGAACCTAAATACCAAGTTTGGTGTTTATCCGACTGTTCGTTTCTCAGTTATGCTGTTCACAGACACACACACGGACATGTTTCCAAAAATGCTTTTTTTGGATTCAGGGGGTCTCAAAACTTATATTTCCGGTGAAATTCGGTATCGAATTTTTGGGTGGAATACAATACTAACCCTATTTACTATACGTAGTAGAGGAATTAAAAATGAATTCTCATTTGAGAAAAAGTATTGCAAAATTTAAGGGAATAACAAGCAATATCTCGAAAATGGTTCCCTCAACAACAAAAATGTATACAACATAAATTGCGTATTTTAACGCGATCTACATTTTTTGTGTAGTAAAAGTTTGTCTATCTCTTATGGTTTACCAGTTTACCAAAAGTCGTTCACAATGAAGAATACTTTTGGAGACATTCCTAGAAAATTCGAGATATACATTTCGTCATGAAAATATCTTAAACATATGATATTTTAATCAAAATCGTTAGAGCCATTTTTGAGAAAATTAAATTGTCGAAAAATATTCCATGTAAAGGGTAATCTGGGGTGGGGGGATTTTCTTGAAAACCTTGGTTTCGCATCTCTGGAAGATACTGAACCTAAATACCAAGTTTGGTGTTTATCCGACAGTTCGTTTCTGAGTTATGCTGTTCACAGACACACACACACGGACATGTTTCCAAAAATGCTATTACTATAGGTAGTAGAGAAAGTAATATACAACTGAAGGTATCAATCAAGTAAATGAAGATAGCAACCCTCGCATAAAATACAAACTACAATTATGAATTTCGTTACACAGTTTCTTACCTTAGCTATCCTTTCTGGCACTCCAGCCTGCCGTTTCTACGTCACTAAGCGTGAAGCTAAACACTCTCTCTAATGCCTTGTTTTACTGTCGAGTTTGAGAGCAGTAATTTGTTGTTACATTCCGGAAGCCCGGTTTCAGATTACAAGGTTTATTTTAGCAGCAATGTAGGGAAAACCAATGTGTGTGTGTGTGTACGTCACGATTTTCATTTCCTTCCGTAGTATTTTCTATTTCCTGTTTTTATTTTTACTTGCTCTTCTACATAGAGTAAGTAGCTGAATTATTGCATTCCACCCAAAAATTCGATACCGAGATTTCACCGGAAAAACATGTTTTGAGGTGTCCTGAATCCAAATAAAGCATTTTCGGAAACTTGTTCGTGTGTGTGTCTGCCTGTCAACAGCAAAACTCAACGAAAAATCGGATAAATACCAAGGTGTTTGAGCTTAGTATCTTCCAGGGATGAGACACGAAGGTTTTCAAGAAAATCCCCCCACCCCAGACTACCCCTTACATGGAACATTTTTCGAAAATTTTTATTTTCTCAAAAATGGCTCTTAACGACTATATCTTTGGATAAATCCCCAAAAGCCCTCTTCATTTGGAATGACTTTCGCATAAATGCTAAACCTAAGAGAGAGACAGAATTTTACTGCACGAAAAATGTCGATTTCATTAAAATACACAATTTATGTCATATACATTTTTTTTCCCAGTGAACCATTTCCAAGATATTTCTTGTTATTTGTTTGAATTTTCCAATACCTATACTTTTTCTCAAATGGAATTCGTTATTCGTTTTCTTTTATGTCCTGGACATGCAAAGAGAATGGAATACGCCACATAGCAACCAGCTCTTAAAATATTTGACTATCGCTTAAAGCCTACCATATTCCCCTTGCATCTACAAGAAAATTAGCAATGAGATTTTATTAAATTAAACTTTTTTAAATGGGAACCTACAATTAAGGTCAAATTAAATTGATCCTAAAATGACCATCACAACGTGCTCCAAATAATACACGACTGATGGCGTTTACTCTCCCCCATAATGTCAAGCAACTTTTATTCAAGACATTTCTTTCTACAACACTTAGTTTTGGAGATATTGTATATCTCAACGTATTTCAAATCAAGCGGCAAGTACTTAGTTACGTACAACATACGGAAACAACGTTCAAATGTTTTCGAAACCAAGGAGGGATGAATTCAGAAGTCATAGTAACAACCTCTTGCGAAGGTAAAGAAAATAGACGAATCAGAAACTTTTAAGCAGGTGAAGATCTTAAATTACGTATCAACTGCTGACACTACAAAAAATTTGCTTATAGAAACTGTTCGTTTAAATGACCTATATATTTTTCTTAACTTATCTTATCTATGTGGTTTCCTGGTTATACAAAACTCAATGAGAATGAAGAGGACTTTAAGAATATTCACAGGTTTTATTAGTCATCCAAAAATATCGAAACCTTTTCCATGTAATAGTTTGTGGTGGGAAGGGCTTTCTTGAAAATTTTCTCCTTGAATGTTTCAACAGTGCGAGTGACTGAAATCTCAAATACACAGGCGCACACTAATTGTGAAGTTAAGCACACAACAGCGAAAACGGCTAAAGCTACGAAAAAAATTATTCCAAATTATCTGTAAAGGAGTTTACATTTTCCTGCATTAAGTTTCTGCCTCACTTGTGATTTCTCTATGGTGTAACTAAATACGAACACAGAAGGCTTCGCATGTATTTAAATAGAAGTTTATTCGTACTTAGAATAGCTTAACTGTTGAACAGCTATTTTTGAGAAAAGAAAAAGCAACGGGCAGTTTTCATTGCAAAGGTTTTTTTTTGGGGGGGGGGATGGAGAAAAAGTATCCGAATTGAGCATGACATTTACTACTTTCTGTCTTTTCTTTCCCTACTGCGCACTTACAAGTAGACATAGTGTTGTATTCCACAATAAAAAAAATGTCAGATTTCACTAAAAATAGCTGCTGAACATTCTGAACCAAAAAATGGCATTTTAGAAAAAGATCGTGTGTGTGTGAACAAATAACCAAAAGCTAGAGTGCGATAAATACGAAAGCTAGTATTTAAGCTCAGTATCTTCCAAAAAAGCGACAAGGAGATTAAAAAAAAAACCAAACTACCTTTTACATGCACAAACATTCTATATTTTTTTTTTATTTTCTCAGTAATGGCCTAAACGTCTTGATTAAAATACTATTTTAAGATCTTTACAAGGCAAATAAAATGCATATCTTCAATTTTCTGGGAACAGACTGTGAATTTAAAACACAAATTTATTTCAAATAATATTTTCTGTGGCATTAGCCATATCCGAGATATCCGCTGTTAGTTTGAATTTTTCAATACGTAGCAAAATTTTTAAGTGCTATCGCTATTCAGTTGTTTCAGAAGGAGTATAAAATTTCAGGTTCACTTATAAAAAAATATGACTCGATACGATTTCCACCTTGTGCCTGCAAATAAATGTGTAACGGAAGTATTTCTGCAAAGTTAATTTCGATTAATATGAAGCAGATATAAAAAAATCTGATGTGATACATTCACAAGACACTTTACCTTTACACTTTATCTTTATTAGTGGGTATACCAACTATTCTTACTAAAGCTTATTTTTCTATTTACTACATTTTAACCCAAATAAACCTTTGCAAAAATACTTAATTTACACATTTCGTTATAAATACAAAGAGAACAGCGACAGTCAAATCTTTAAGAACTGGACGCTATATGCTGGCCTTAAAATTACATGCTGTTTCCATGACATCGCGTGAAACAACTGAAAATCGATGGGACTTTAAAAAAATGATAAGTATTAAACAATTCCAACCTTTAATAACGGTTACCTCAGAAACGGCTTCTGAAAAAAAAAACTTTTGTTCTTCTTAATGAAGAGAACTACACAGGCTATACCCAGAAAATTCAAGATATACATTTTATTTGTCATGTAAATATCTTTCGTATAGGATATTTTAACCAAAATGGTTAAAAGCCATTTTTTTAGAAAATAAAAATTTTCGAAAAATGTTCCACGTAAAGTTGGGGTAAGAGGATTTTCTTGAAAATCTTCGTGTCGCATACCTGGAAGTTTGGCATTTATCAGACTTTTCGTTTTTGAGTTATGCTGTTCACAGACAGACACGCACACGGACAAGTTTCCAAAAGTTGGGTTCAGGGCGCCTCAAAACATGTATTTCCGGTGAAATCTCGGTATCGAATTTTTTGGTGAAATACAATACTTCAAATAGTTTGAAGGAACTGCATAAAAATAAATGATAGTTTAGTTGGTGTAGAAAGTCATGTGAATGTAACACATCCGATTTTTTAATTATACCGTTGTTTCTCTCTCACAGCGACGCGCGGACGTTTTTCTAGATACAATTTGCTCCTTAAAACGTGTATTTCCTGTAATTAGAGGAAGTAAACAACGTGTACCCAAATTTTTGTTACATTGTAGACACGCCTATATCATCTAAGTATGACGTGTATTTCCGGTGCACTAGGATATGAAAGTAATAGAAAACACACTATAGTTACCTGTGCATGCGTGGCGAACACGCCAAGCCCGTCGTCTACACACACTAACTCCACGCTCGCCTCTTCGCGACTAACGATGAGAGGGGATAGATAGCCTGGCTAGGTCGGCCGGACGAGACTGGTGGCGAGCTGCGACGCGAGGTCGGCGAAGAGAAGGGAACTAACTGTGACTCTTGACCGTGACGAACTCGTCCAACAGGTTGTTCCTACACCTACACGACTATCAATTACTATACCTACTTTATGCGTACTTTTCCACCGTACTTGTCGAGAACATAACGCGACAAAGACGCAATACACCAGTCCTATCAGCTGGGCAGCGCGATCGTCATCGTATACTCCCTATACCATACAATAGAACGAAGTGCGGTATTCCATCCGAACATTAGATGATATCATTGCAAATACAGATTCTGAGCTCCGATGTGATACATTCACATGACTTTCTCAACCCTCTATCCTTATTAGTGGGTATACAAACCATTCTTACTTTTCTATCTACAACATTTTAATCTCAACAAACCTCTGCTACACTACACGCATCGTAATAGATACAAAGGAAACAGCGATAGTCAAATGTTTAAGAACTGGACGCTATACGCTGGCCTTAAAATTCCATACCCTTTTCATAACATCACGAGAAACAACTGAAAATCAGGACTTCAAAAGAATGGCTAAGTATTGAACAATTCGAACCATTAATAACGGATATCTCGGAAATGGCTGATTCGAAAAAAAAAAAAATTTATTTGAAATAAACTGTGTTTTAAAGAGCTCTATATTTTTTTGTGTAGTACGTTTTAGTCCATGGTTTAAAATTTACCAGTTATACAAGATTATACAAAATTCCTCCATAATAAAGAGGGCTCCATAGGCTATTGTGAGAAAAATCGTTAGAACCATTTTTTTAAAAACTAAAAAATTTCGAAAAATATTCTACGTTAAGAGTAGTTTCGGGTGGGGGAATTTTCTTTGAAAATATTCGTGGGTATC
Organism: Deroplatys truncata; assembly: GCA_030765065.1. Taxonomy (NCBI): domain Eukaryota; kingdom Metazoa; phylum Arthropoda; class Insecta; order Mantodea; family Mantidae; genus Deroplatys; species Deroplatys truncata. The sequence goes on along the minus strand of CM060975.1, from coordinate 296,588,161 downwards.
TGTGGACGGTACTGAAATTAAATAGAATTTTGGTATTTATCGGACTTTTCGTTTTTGAGTTATGCTGTTCACACACACACACACGGATCCTTTTCTAAAAATTCTTTTTTTGGGTTCAGGCAGCAACAAAACACATATTTCATGTGAAATCTCGACATCGAATTTTTGTGTGGAATACAATATTTCTCCTACTATACGTAGTAGAGAAACTAAAAAAATCTGCATTAGCCTACTCTATTCTTCTTACATCTATAACGAAATATGTAATGAAGGGTATTTATTAACAAAAAGCAGATAGAATAATTTTTACACTCACAAACTCAAGAGCCAAACCTTCTGTTCTTTGTATATTTTTAGAAGGAAACTACACACCGAATGTTAAATTCTCCTTCGATTTTTGAAAATAGGTTGAAGGCGGAATCATGGAATTCTTTGGCACCGAAGGCTAAGAAATAAATTTACCTTAGAAAAACATATAGTGATACCATATATAAATTAATTTGAAATATTTGGCCAACAGTGATAATATGGAGGGAGAGAATCGTAGATATTAGCATATTTCAGGAGCTTTCCTCCAAAATGCTGTTAAGTCTATCATAAAATGTTTTCAGATATTTCACAAAAACCCGTAGAGCTTAAATTTATTTCAGTGAACAGCTCCGTTAGTGATTAAATCATTTAACCTAGTCTTAGACATTCACCAGGGTAGTTAAAAATGTTTTTATGTATGCCTTCTAAAAGAACAAACAAAGTAGCATGTACAATGTGAACTCTTATTTTGGCCACTCAAATGTCACAGTGCAGCTTTTGGTCCTGGATACTTTTGAAACACTCATGGTTCTTCCGCAGGAAGTCCAAAAGCGCAGATCCGATTTTGTTTGGGCCACAGTGTGTTTGATGCTCTGCCCATGCATACAATCAATGATACGAGGGCGGATCGAAAAGTAACGCACAATAATTTTTTTCCGCCTTGGTATTGCAGCTGGAATGTTGCAATTTCACACAGATATAGTTTGAAGTTTTCACTACAGAGGGTATTTTTTGTTTCATGTGCAGCTCTAGCGAGAGAAGCGTGAACTACGCAACAAAGATGCTGCGCATGTTACTGTCGTCCACGTGTGAAGAGCAGAGAGATGTGGTTAGATATTTGTGGTCCAAAGGTCATAAACCGAGTGATTTCACAGGGACATGCGTGGCGTGTATGGGGATGGTTGTATGGGCCGTAGCAATGTCTCCAGGTGGTGTGTATTCTTCCTAGAGGGCCGTGTGAACCTTAGTGATTCGCCACGCTCCAGGAGGCCGGTAACAACTGCAACCACGCTGTAATTTTGAACGACCGGCGTGTGCAGCTGTGAACCTTATCGCAACAGTTCAACATTTGTTATAGTGCAGTGAACGATATTGTTCATGACACGTTGAAATTACGTAAAGTTAGTGTTCGCTGGGTGCTTAAGAACCTGACAGACAACCACAAGGGCCAGCGAATGATACGAGATTGGGTCACCTAACGCGGTACACTGCAGAAGGACATGATTTTTCTGAAAGGAATCGTCACTGGTGATGAGTCATGGGCATACCACTACACGCCCGGAACCAAGCAGGCAAGTATGGAGTGAAAACATTCTGGTTCCCCAGTAAAGAAAAAATTCAAAGTGACTCAATCTGCTAGGAAAGTGCTTGTGACGGTGTTCTGGGATGTGCATGGTGTTGTATTGGTGGACTTTGCTGAACACGGGACCACTGTGAATACTGCAGCCTACATGAAAACTTTGGTGAAGTTGCGTCGTGCCCTTCGTGACAAACGCTACAACCTGAATGCTGACGATGTCTCAAATTATTCATGACAATGCTCGCCCCCATGTTGCTGCTGCTGTTCGTCAGAAAGTCACCAAATTTGGCTGTGAGGTGCTCCAGCATCCACCATACAGTCCGGACCTTGTACCGTCATCTTTTTGGTCCCATGAACAAATTCCTGGCTGGCCAACGCTTTGCGACAGATGCGGAAGTGAAATCAGCAGTCCGCAAGTGACTATACTCCAAGGAAACGGACTTCTACGAACAGGGCATATTGAAACTGGTATCACGATGGGAGGAATGTGTTGAGAACCTTGGTGATTATGTCGAAAAGTAGGTAAAAGGTTTAAGTTCATTTGTGATTTTTACTTTCTCTACTACGTATAGTAAGTAGGGGAAGTATTGTATTCCACCCAAAATTTCGATACCGAGATTTCACCGGAAATACATGTTTTGAGACCCCCTGAATCCAAAAAACGCATTTTTGGAAACATGTCCGTGTGTGTGTCTGTGTGTCTGTCTGTCTGTGTGTCTGTCTGTCTGTGTGTCTGTGTGTGTGTGTGTGTGTGTCTGTGAACAGCATAACTCAGAAACGAACAGTCGGATAAACACCAAACTTGGTATTTAGGTTCAGTATCTTCCAAGGATGCGACACGAAGGTTTTCAAGAAAATCCCCCCCCACCCCAGAGTACCCTTTACATGGAAGATTTTTCGAAAATTTTAATTTTCTCAAAAATGGCTCTAACGATTTTGATTAAAATATCATATGTTTAAGATATTTTTATGACAAATAAAATGTATATCTTGAATTTCCTGGGAATGTCTCCAAAAGTATTCTTTATTGTGAACGACTTTTGCATAACTGGTAAACCATAAGATATAGACAAAATTTTACTACACAAAAAATGTACATCGCGTTAAAATACACAATTTATGTCATATACATTTTTTTAGTTGAGTGAACCATTTTCGAGATATTGGTTGTTATTTCCTTAAATTTTCCAATACTTATACTTTTTCTCAAATTCGTTATTCAATTTTTTATGTCCTGGATATGCAAACAGAATAGAATGCGCCATATAGCAACCAGCGCTTAAAAGATTTGACTATCGCTTATAACCTACCATGTTCCCCTTGCATCTACAAGAAAATTAGCAATAAGATTGACATCTCGATTAACATGAAGCATATGGAGAATAAACGTTTGTAAAAATAGTTTGTACAAGAGTAGAGAAAGTCATGTGAGTGTAACACATCAGATTTTTTTTAATTATTAAGCTTTTTTGTAAAACAGCTATTGTGCGTTACTTTTCGATCTGCCCTCGTATTTGGTGTCAGGACGGTTTATGCAGCATATATAAAATGCTTCTTATTTCCTTCTTTTGTCGAAACGCCTTCCATTTTAGCAACAGATGGCAAATTCCGCAAAGTTACAGCACTGACAGGTAGATTCAGTTTAGCTAACACCAAAGGGGAATGCTCTTTTACTGTGAACTTTCAAGTTTACTGCTTCAGTAGTTCGAGATAATGACTGTTCTCTTGATGCATTTGAATATCCGTATACACACAAAGGATTTAAAGCACTTTCAACGAAAAACATGTGCATTTTGGGCTGACTCATTTTGACAGAAAATCATTGAACTTACGAAACATAACTTTGTTTTTATTTATTTATTTATTTATAGTCACTTTGACTACTAGGTCATATCGCGACTTATATTCATACATGCGAGTACAACAACAACAACAACAACAATAATAATAATAATAATAATAATAATAATAATACATTTCACCAAGCGTATTTTACATTATTAAGTCTTGAACACAGCCAGAACAGTATAACCTATTATACATTTTTATTTGATGTGTTGTATTTAAATGTTGTTATACAGTTTGATGTCTTTCAAGAAAAAAATAATGTTTTTGAAATGAGTAGGGTTGTTTAAAGCTAAAAATATACCTTCAGGGATGTTATGCCTTCTTCTCTCCATGGTATAACTTTGAGGCAGTATTTTTAACACTTAAATAATTTCAGTCTAATTATATAATATGTAAATTCAATAACAGCCCGATTTAAAGCAATATGTGTATGTAACAATACATAAAAGTGTATATTACAGTCATTGCAAATGTTTATATTATTGTATACATGTAATAATGTTATCTGAATTACGTAATTTAATAATGTAGGAGCTGTGAGAATAATAGGTTAAAAGTTGCTAACAATGAGGTAACCTTGAGGCAATAATGAGTAAAAAAGTGTAATAATGCTACTAGTCATTCTTGGAGCAACAATAATGTAATTTTTGTGACAGTTTATAAAATAGCCAATCAACAACCAGAAAAAAGCTTAAGTTAAATAAAAGTATTCTATTGGATTAGGAATAACCAATCAGAGACTTGAAATACAGAAATTTACAAATTTAGGCGGTAGAAATCAAGTCAGTTGCTTGTAGACAGCGCTCATAATGGACGCGTTGGTTGTTGACAGTGTTCCTAATCGGACGCGAGATGTGTCTTCTAGAAGTTTAATACGTATTCGTGTGAGACGAAAATAGTTCATGTGTTAAAAAGTGCAAGTAATTATAAAAGAATCTCACAGCTCTCTATATCAGTGAAGTGTTATTTAAATTGTGTCAAGAATTAATAAAAAGGACTGAATTAAAAATTATAATCTGTGTAAGCCTACATTCTTCAGCCGCACTACGCCCATGTCTCTAACAAAAATACTGACGCAGCCGAGGCAAACATAAATATATAATATTTAAAGAAACAGTAAAATTACAAAGTTAATACTTTTTTAAACATTTGGGGCAACGGCCACCGGAAAGTATATTTGGGGCGAAGGCTACCGGAGACTTTTTACCATACGTGCGGTTGCAACTACAAGTTCGGCTCCCCAACAGTTGAACTACAATACAACACCTCCAAACAAACCTACTACTTGAACTTCTGCATTTAGTGATGAGGTGTTCGAAGGTGATACAGCAATTGCAGGTCTCGCAGTGAGGAGCGTTTTCTTTGCTGAGTAAGAAGGAATGGGTTAGGCGAGAATGGCCTATTCGTGATATAATCAGTTGATCTTTTCTTTTTAGAGTCTGCAATGTGCAAGTTTTGTGGGGCCTTTCCTAACTATGTGGAGTTTACTTGATGTTTTAATGGTCCAGTTTTGCTTTCATTTGACAGTTGGTCTGCTAAAAAACAATAAGTTTGAGCATCTCTGTAGGTTACTGGCAATTCTTGCACTGGTGGCTTCCCTATATGCTTCCTCACTTCCTGATATTCCATAGTGGGACGGAATCCATAAGAATATAACTTTTTGATTATGTGTAGTAATTTGGTTGTAAACTTCGATATCTTTAGTTAATTATGTTAACTAAGTAGAGCGGTCTCGGATACTCTGAAGAGTGCTTAGTGAATCAGAATTGCACTGTGTTTATGCTGTTCTGATAATCTTGTTTTTAATGTGCTAACATTTTTATTTGATCTGACCACTAATACCGTTGGCTGGCATAACAAAATACGCACTTCCACCTTCACTTTTAAAAGTAGATGGATTTACAGCATTTTGAAAAAAAGCTCCTGGTTTGAGCTTCGGAGAAAAGCAAAACACATTGAAGTTTTATAATGCAATTGTGGTGGAGCTTTCAGTACACAAGAAGAAAGTTAGAAATGGTGAAAAGAGGAAGGCGATGTCTCGGAGCTTTGGGAACGAGATGCCTGTATAACAGCTGACGGTTCTCTCGTGCAGTGCATACGATGAGCAAGCTGAGAAATTTGTACAAGAATATAAAACACAGTGTGTCCAGTAGGTAGGTTCTGTATTATTATAACGCACTCATTTCGCAGAACAAAAAATAAAATCCACTACAAACTATTCATTCTTTCATTTACTACTTGCCAATCGAGATAAACTTTCATTACACAATTGTAGGAGTACAGTAGGTTATAGCGATATTCTCTCTCTCTCTCTCTCTCACTCTCTCTCTCTCTCTCTCTCTCTCACACACACACACACACACACACACACACACACACACACACGAGCATGCGGACCTTTATGTTTCAGATGTCATTTTTGCTCTATTCAGGGAGCCTCAAAACGTGTATTTCCGCTGAAATTTTGGTATCAATTTTTTTGACTGAGTGCAGGGAAAGTAGTAAACATTTCACACAAGCTGTTTGAGTACTGTATTTTTCCTGCACTAAGTTTTTGTCTATATTTGTTCCCTAGTCAAGGGCACCCCAGGAGTTTTGCCGGCCAGTGCGATAATTGCAAGTGCTGCCCCCTCACGCTTTCAGACATAACCTAATTTTATCCGCAAAGTCACGCATACATTTGCATGGGTGATCACTAAATAAAACTCAAGAAGATATACTTGTGGTGAAAGAAAAAGGTTGTTCTCAGCGAAAGATATAAACAGGCGAAGTCACACAAAACAACATTCAATATATCGGGTTTACCCCTTAATCAGGAGATTAAAAGCATACACAACATGAAAAACACGCTTGGCAGTCGACGGTGACCGCCGATTGCGTCCCGCGGTCAGATTTATACGCAGTTGCGTCTCTCAAAGATTTGAATTGTTAGTCCCAGTAATTTAAATTCCTGGCAAAAACAACATTTTCTTTCCCATTTTGCAGACTTGATTGTCTAACATTTTTATTTTAAACACCACAAATGGATGAAGTTTTGTTAGATTACATTGTGTTATGCATAAAAATCTAAGAACTGAACACGAGTTAAAAAAAAACAACAAGGAATTTGTATGGTTGAAATAGTAAGTAGGTTAAAAATGTTTAAAAATAAAGACTTCCCCTTCTCACTTGTCATCGATTCCATGGCTCGTGCACAACTGAGAATGAGAAATATTACTACACTGTGATCAAAAGTATCCGGACACTCCACAAACATACTTTTTTTCATCTTAGGTACATTGTGTTGCCACCTACTGCCTGCTACTTATTATCAGCGACATCTGTAGTCATTAGACATCGTGAAACAGCAGAATGGGTCGATCCGTGGAACTCACGGACTTCGAACATGGTTAGATGATTGGGTGTAACTTGTGTCAGAAGTCTGTACGCGAGATTTCCACACTCCTAAACATCCCAAGGTCCACTGTTTCTGATGTGATAGTGAAGTGGAAACGTGAAGGGACATGTACAGTAAAAAAGCGTATAGGCCGACCTCGTCTGTTAACTGACAGAGACCGCCGACATTTGAAGACGGTCGTAAAGAGTAATAGGCAGATATCTATCCAGACCATTACACAAGAACTCCAAACTGCATCAGGATCCACCCCAAGTACTATGGCAGACGTGAGGTGAGAAACCTTGGATTCCATGGTCGAGCGGCTGCTCATAAGCCCCACATCACGTAGGAAAATGCCAAACGACGCCTCGCTTGGTGTAAGGAGCGTCAACATTACACGATTGAACAGTAACAAACCGTTGTGTGGAGTGACGAATCACGGTACACAATGTGGCGATCCGATGGCAGGGTGTGGGTACGGCGAATGCCAGGTGAACGTCATCTGCCAGCGTGTATAGTGCCAACAGTGAAATTCGGAGGTGGTGGTGTTATGGTGTGGTCATGTTTTTCCTGGAGGGGGCTTGCACCCTTGTTTTGCGTGACACGATCACAGCGCAGGCCTACATTGATATTTTAAGCACCTTCTTGCTTCCCACTGTTGAAGAGCATTTCGGGGATGGCGATCGCATCTTTCAACACGATCGAGCACCTGTTCATACTGCACGGGCTGTGGCGGAGTGGTTACACGACAATAACATCCCTGTAATAGACTAGCCTGTACAGAGTCCTGACTTGAATCCTATTGAATACCTTTGGGATGTTTTGGAACGCCGACTTCGTGCCAGGCCTCACCGCCCTACATCGATACCTCTCCTCAGTTCCGCACTCCGTCAAGAATGGGCTGCCATTCCCCACGAAACCTTCCCGCACCTGATTGAAAGTATGCCTGCGAGAGTGAACGCTGTCATAAAGGCTAAGGGTGGGCCAACACCATATTGACTTCCAGCATTACCGATGGAGGGCGCCACGAACTTGTAGGTCATTTTCAGCCAAGTATCCAGATACTTTTGAGCACGTAGTGTATGTCCAGTTTGGCCTTTATGCTGTATATGACGTAGCAGAAAACGTTCTAAACAGTGCTTTGTTGTTTCTCGTCGCAGAACGCGTTCTATAATGTTTGATTGTGTCTTGTCAAAGAACCTAAACCTACCCAAGATATCTAAGCAGGGAGTGGACGCAACTGACATATCCTCGCGGTAGACTGCACTAGTTAATAATAATCTTTATTATAAGGCATACAACGTAGGGCGACACCTCGCTCATTGTGACCTATCATAAAACTATTGCAAATACCACCCTCAGGACGAAGGGATAAAGCTTAGTGGCTTCAAATCCTCCCGTTTATAAACGTGATGTTTAATGTTGAGCACTGCCGCGTACGGGACGTTTTGACTATAGTTTTATTATCAATGAGGGTCACATCCAAAATGGCCAACCCCTGGCGCTTCATTTGTCACCAGTCATAACAAAAAAAAAATCTGATGTGTTACACTCACATGACTTTCTCTACTCTTGTACAAAGTATTTTTACAAAAGCTTATTCTCCATATGCTTCATGTTAATCGAGATAAACATTTCCAAACTCTATTTTATTGCTAATTTTCTTGTAGATGTAACGGGAAAATATATTTACAAGGGCAATATAGAAATACAGTAGACTTTAAGCATATACATATCTCTTAATAGCTGGTTGCTAGGTGCAGCACCATTCTCTTTGCCTCAGATTAATACTCTTTGCATATCCAAGACAAAAAAATGAATAACGAATTCCCTTTTGAGAAAATAAGTATTGAAAAATTTAAGGAAATAACAAGCAATATCTCGAAAATGGTTCACTCAACAAAAAAATTGTATATGACATAAATTGTGTATTTTAACACGATCTACATTTTTTGTGTAGTAAAATTTTGTCTATCTCTTATGGTTTACCAGTTTACCAGTCGTTCACAATGAATACTTTTGAAGACATTCCCAGAAAATTCAAGATATACATTTCATTTGTCATGAAAATATCTTAAACATATGATATTTTAATCAAAATCGTTAGAGCCATTTTTGAGAAAATTAAAATTTTCGAAAAATGTTCCATGTAAAGGGTAATCTGGGGTAGGGGGATTTTCTTGAAAACCTTCGTGTCGCATTTCTGGAAGATACTGACCCTAAATACCAAGTTTGGTGTTTATCCGACTTTTCGTTTCTGAGTTATGCTGTTCACAGACACACACACAGACACGCACACGGACATGTTTCCAAAAATGCTTTTTTTGTATTCAGGGGGTCTCAAAACATGTATTTCCGGCGAAATCTCGGTATCGAATTTTTGGGTGGAATACAATACTTCCCCTACTTACTATACTAGTAGAAAAAGTAAAAAACCAGAAAATCGCAAGAATTTAAACATGATTTGTAATTCTGTCCTATTTTCAAATATCTTGTTCATACCTTAGGATTTTGCCGCTCCTAAAACCCGCCCCCTGGACGGTGGCACGGCTGGACCCCCCCCCCCCATTTAGCCGGCTCTGTTCCTAAACTATACAAAGTTCGATTAAATAAAGGGGACTCCACGGACTATGCACATAAAATAAAAGACATGCCTAAAAGTAGCCACATTAGTATCTCTAATAAATTATACTTTAATAAAAATTATTAAGAATTATTTTTGAAATAAAAATAACGAATATTATTCCAAGTAGAGGGTAGTTTTAGGCGGGTGGGGAGCTTTTCCTGAAAATCCTTACCTGACATGTTTATACCATGTCCGATTTAAATATTAATTTTATTATTTATCCGACAATTCCTTTTTAATTTATTTCCCCCCCCCTCTCTCTCTCTCTCTTCCTGAACCTTTTCGAAAAATGCTGTTTTTGTGGGTCTCAAAACGTGCATTTTCAACGAAATCTCTATAAAACTTTCGGGTGGAATATCACAATTCTTCTACCTACTGTAGCTAGGTAATAGAAAAGGCAAAATAGAAGCAGACTAATAAGAAATTAATGCATTTAATATTATATTCATATAATTTCAATATTTAACCCTAGGACATAGTAATCTATCCCCGATCTGCATGGCCTGCAAGCATAAGAATTTCTCTTTGTTTCTAGAAATCCTGTATAGAATGTAAATGCGTGTCGACAAAAATAGGAACTACGGGAAATAAATAATCTAGGCCAGCGTAAGGTTCAACGCTCCCAATTGTTGTTAAAATTGATTGTAAAGTTTGGATCCCGTGTGATGTATTAAAACAAACACAAAGCACATATTTTACAGCTGCTGCGCTAACTTCCGGGTGCAACAAACCAATATACAAGAGTAAACAACGTCGAGTTGTGAAACGAGATCAAGGTCTGTTGTGATTCGGTCAACAGAAGCGATTATATCAAAATGTGGCTTACGTGATCTTCCATGTGAAAATAGTGAAGATGTCACTTTAGGATAAATAGAAGCGATTATATCAAAATGTACCTTATATGACCAATACGAACTGGCGATGAAACTTCAGGACAAACACTTCAAAAGTAGCGATAGCAACCAAATGCAGCTAATGAGATCTTCCATAAGAGAATATTTGCGATGAAATTTCTGGATAAACAGTTCAACAGTAGAGCTTACACCCAAATGCAGCCTAGGAGATCTTCCATAAGAGAATATTTGCGATGAAATTTCTGGATAAACAGTTCAACAGTAGAGATAACATCCAAATGCAGCTAATGAGATCTTCCATATGAGAATATTTGCGATGAAATTTCTGGATAAACAGTTCAACAGCAGAGATAACATCCAAATGCAGCTAATGAGATCTTCCATATGAGAATACTTGCGATGAAATTTCTGGATAAACAGTTCCACAGTAGAGATTATACCCAAATGCAGCTAATGAGATCTTCCATATGATAGTATTTACGATGAAATTTCTGGATAGACAGTTCAACAGTAGAGATTATACCAAAATGCAGCTAATGAGATCTTCCATAAGAGAATACTTGCGATGAAATTTCTGGATAAACAGTTCAACAGCAGAGATAACATCCAAATGCAGCTAATGAGATCTTCCATAAGAGAATACTTGCGATGAAATTTCTGGATAAACAGTTCAACAGTAGAGGTTACACCCAAATGCAGCTAAGGAGATCTTCCATATGAGAATATTTGCGATGAAATTTCTGGATAAACAGTTCAACAGCAGAGATAACATCCAAATGCAGCTAATGAGATCTTCCATATGAGAATACTTGCGATGAAATTTCTGGATAAACAGTTCCAGAGTAGAGATTATACCCAAATGCAGCTAATGAGATCTTCCATATGATAGTATTTACGATGAAATTTCTGGATAGACAGTTCAACAGTAGAGATTATACCAAAATGCAGCTAATGAGATCTTCCATAAGAGAATACTTGCGATGAAATTTCTGGATAAACAGTTCAACAGCAGAGATAACATCCAAATGCAGCTAATGAGATCTTCCATAAGAGAATACTTGCGATGAAATTTCTGGATAAACAGTTCAACAGTAGAGGTTACACCCAAATGCAGCTAAGGAGATCTTCCATATGAGAATATTTGCGATGAAATTTCTGGATAAACAGTTCAACAGCAGAGATAACATCCAAATGCAGCTAATGAGATCTTCCATATGAGAATACTTGCGATGAAATTTCTGGATAAACAGTTCCACAGTAGAGATTATACCCAAATGCAGCTAATGAGATCTTCCATATGATAGTATTTACGATGAAATTTCTGGATAGACAGTTCAACAGTAGAGATTATACCAAAATGCAGCTAATGAGATCTTCCATAAGAGAATACTTGCGATGAAATTTCTGGATAAACAGTTCAACAGCAGAGATAACATCCAAATGCAGCTAATGAGATCTTCCATATGAGAATACTTGCGATGAAATTTCTGGATAAACAGTTCCACAGTAGAGATTATACCCAAATGCAGCTAATGAGATCTTCCATAAGAGAATATTTGCGATGAAATTTCTAGATAAACAGTTCAACAGTAGAGATTATACCCAAATGGAGCCAATGAGATTTTCCATATGAGAATACGGGCGATGAAACTTCAGGATAAACAGTTCAAAAGTAACGATTACATTCAAATGCAGCTAATAAGATCTTCCATATGAGAATACGGGCGATGAAACTTCAGAATAAATAAAAGTGATATTATCCCAATCTAGCTTATGTGATCATCCATATGCGAATATTGAGGATGAAACCACTAGACAGTCAACAGTAGCTATTACAGCGAAATGGAGCTAAGGTGACCTTCCATATGAGAACACTGTACTATGAGACTTTCAGACAAACAATCAACAGAAGCGATTTTATCCAAATGCAGCTAATGTGATCTTCCATATGAAATTACTAACGATGAAACTTAAGATAAACAGCCAACAGCAGCAATAATTATATACAAATGTGGTTAACGATATCTTCCATATGAGAATACTGACGATGAAACTTAAGATAAACAGCCAACAGCAGCAATAATTATATACAAATGTGGTTAATGTGATCTTCTATATAGGAATACTGGCGATGAATTTAAGTTAAACCTCAACAGAAGCAGTTACGTACATGCAAAAGTGGTTTATGTGATTTTCCATATGGTAATACCGCCGATGAACGCTCAGGATAAACAATAAACAGAAGCAATTACATAAGACCGTGGTTTATGTGATCTTCCATATGAAAATACTGGTGATGAAACCAGGATAAATAGTCAGCAGAAGCGACTACACCCAAATGTGGTTTATATGATTTTCTATATGAGTATAATGGCAATAAAACTTCAGGATAAAGTCAACAGAAGCGATTATATCCAAATGTGGTAAATGTGATCTTCCATTTGAGAATACTGGCGATGAAACTTACGCTAGATAGTAAAAAGAAGCGATTATATCCAAATGTGGTTGATGAAACGTCATGATAACCAGTCAACAGAAGCGATTATATCCGAATGCGGTTAATGTGAACTTCTATATGAGAATACTGACAATGAAACTTCAGGATAAGCAGTAAAAAAAAAAACGATTACGTTCAAATGTGGTTTATGTGATCTTCCAAATGAAAATACTGGCGATGAAACGTAATAATGAACAGTCAACAGAAGCGATTATATCCAAATGCAGCTAATGTGTTCTTGCATATGAGAATACCGGCGAAGAATCTTCAGGATAAAGGCAATAGAAGCGATTATATGCAAATGTGGCTTATGTTATCTTCCATATGAGAAAACTGACGATGAAGCATCAAGATAAACAGTCAACAGAACCGATTATATCCAAACGTGGCTCCTCATGTGATGTTCCATATGAAAATATCGGCGATGAAACTTCAAAACAAATAGCCGAAAGAAGCGGTTATAACCAAAGTGGCTTATGTGATCTTCCAAATGAAAATGACTATGAATCTTCAGCAAAAACACTCAACAGAAGCGGTTATCTTCAAATGTGATCTTATTGATCTTCCACATGGAAATACTTGCGATGAATCTTCAAGAAAACAGTCAACAAGGCGATTATATTTAAATTTGGCTTATCTGATATACCATATGAGAATACTGATGATAAATCTTTAGGATAAACAGTCAACCGAAATGTTTATAATCAAATATGGACTATTTGCTCCTTTATATGAGAATACCGGCGACAAAGCTTCAAGACAAAGAGTGAATACATCATTAATGAGGCACATAATTAGTAATTTACATTCTCTCCGTGAACGGCGTGACTATGTTTTTATTGTGTTCGCATCTTCACCACGTTGCGCCATTGTAGGCTTCAGCTTCAGCCGGGGTGTTCAACTCAGTATTCGTTTTCTTTATTGCTGAAGTGTTCGGATTTCGGATGAATTTTCTGAATGGCGTAGCATATTCAATTTTTTAACCTGAGGGTTGTCTGACCGTAGCCTTTACTTTGTAGCATTTTGTGATTATGGAATATAAGCGAATTGAGTTTTATTTATGGACGCTCTTTAACTATTAGGATTCTTAGCGTCCCTTTCTATATTGGGCATGAAAGATCGGAAATTTTGCTCAGAGGTCTCTTTATCTACGACACGGGACCATCGGCTTTACTTCCCTGCTAAGGATTTTTACGCCCGAAAAAAAATCTATCGTCCTCCGCCGGTTTGAACCCGCGTTCACGGGAACTAGAGGCTAGCATGGTACCCCTAGACCAGGGAAGACTTTTGGCTTACAAGGAGCTGTGATCTTTCAGATAGAAATACTGACGATGAAACTCCAGGATAAACAGTTGATAGAAGCTATTATATACCAATGTGGCTTACAGGGAACGTGTGATGTTCCATATGAGAGTACAACAGATGACACCTCAGAATAAACAGTCAACAGAGCCAATTATATACGAATGTGGGTAGAGTACTTCTGATTTTCCAGATGGGAATACTGACTTCAGGATAAACCGTCATCAGAAGCGGTTATATTCAAATTTGGCTTACAGCATGTGATCTTGAGACACTTGAGGATAAACAGTCAATAGAAGGTTATATTCGAGTTAAATGCCATGTTTTTGGAAAACAATCGTGGAGCAATCGCATTCTAAATTGGCAATTTGGCGAGCACTTGCATAGATCTTCGACGAAATTTTTTAGTAAAATATCTGGAAAGTTAGATAAATGCCTTGTCATCAACAAATCTCGAAGTGAAAACCTCAATTGGTTTAAACGACCGCTGTTTTCCGCACCTTTCCCCTCATATGGACATTGTAGGTACCTCGATTACCTCTACAACTGCTCAAACGTGAGCGATGGAATTGTTTATTTATGCTCCAAATGATTTCAAACACTCAAAATATGCGTCAATGTATGCTCTTGTTTTATGACGAGATAAGATTAGTATACAAAAAATCTGATGTGTTACACTCACATGACTTTCTCTACTCTTGTAAATCTATTTTTACAAATGCCTATTCTCCATATGCTTCATGTTAATCGAGATATCGAGATGTCAATCTTATTGGTAATTTTCTTGTAGATGCAAGGGAAATATGGTAGCTTTTAAGCGATAGTCAAATATTTTAACGCTGGTTGCTATGTGGCGAATTCCATTCTCTTTGCATGTCCAGGACATAAAAAATCTGATGTGTTACACTCACATGACTTTCTCTACTCTTGTACAATCTAATTTTACAAACGCCTATTCTCCATATGCTTCATGTTAATCGAGATATCGAGATGTCAATCTTATTGGTAATTTTCTTGTAGATGCAAGGGAAATATGGTAGCTTTTAAGCGATAGTCAAATATTTTAACGCTGGTTGCTATGTGGCGAATTCCATTCTCTTTGCATGTCCAGGACATAAAAAATCTGATGTGTTACACTCACATGACTTTCTCTACTCTTGTACAATCTAATTTTACAAACGCTTATTCTCCATATGCTTCATGTTAATCGAGATATCGAGATGTCAATCTTATTGGTAATTTTCTTTTAGATGCAAGGGAAATATGGTAGCTTTTAAGCGATAGTCAAATATTTTAACGGTGGTTGCTATGTGGCGCATTCCATTCTCTTTGCATGTCCAGAACATAAAAAAAATGAATAACGAATTTGAGAAAAAGTATAAGTATTGTAAAATTTAAGGAAATAACAAGCAATATCTCGAAAACGGTTCACTCAACAAAAGAAATGTATATGACATAAGTTGTGTAGTTTAACGCGATCTACATTTTTTGTGTAGTAAAATTTTGTCTATCTCTTATGGTTTACCAGTTATGCAAAAGTCGTTCACAATGAAGAATACTTTTGGAGACATTCCCAGGAAATTCAAGATATACATTTTATTTGTCATAAAAATATCTTAAACATATGATATTTTAATCAAAATCGTTAGAGCCATTTTTGAGAAAATTAAAATTTTCGAAAAATCTTCCATGTAAAGGGTAGTCTGGGGTGGGGGGATTTTCTTGAAAACCTTCGTGTCGCATCTCTGGAAGATACTGAACCTAAATACCAAGTTTGGTGCTTATCCGATTGTTCGTTTTTGAGTTATGCTGTTCACACACACACAGACACACACACACACACACACACACACAGACACACAGACACACACACGGACATGTTTCTAAAAATGCTTTTTTTGGATTCAGGAGGTCTCAAAACGTGTATTTCCGGTGAAATCTCGGTATCGAATTTTTGGGTGGAATGCAATACTTTCCCTACTTACTATACGTAGTAGAGAAAGTAAAAATATGAATAACGAATTTGAGAAAAAGTGTAAGTATTGGAAAATTTAAGCAAATAACAAGCAATATCTCGAAAACGGTTCACTCAACAAAAGAAATGTATATGACATAAGTTGTGTATTTTAACGCGATCTACATTTTTTGTGTAGTAAAATTCTGTCTATATCTTACGGTTTACCAGTTATACAAAAGTCGTTCACAATGAAGAATACTTTTGGAGACATTCCCAGAAAATTCGAGATATACATTTCATTTCTCATGACATTGTCTTAAACATATGATATTTTCATCAAAATCGTTAGAGCCATTTTTGAGAAAATTAAAATTTTCGAAAAATGTTCCATGTAAAGGGTAGTCTGGGGTGGGGGGATTTTCTTGAAAACCTTCGTGCCGCATCTCTGGAAGATACTGAACCTAAATACCAAGTTTGGTGCTTATCCGACTGTTCGTTTTTTAGTTATGCTGTTCACAGACACACAGACACACAGACACACACACGGACATGTTTCCAAAAATGCTTTTTTTGGATTCAGGAGGTCTCAAAACATGTATTTCCGGTGAAATCTCGGTATCGAATTTTTGGGTGGAATGCAATACTTCCCCTACTTACTATACGTAGTAGAGAAAGTAAAAATCTGATGTGTTACACTCACACGACTTTCTCTACTCTTGTACAAACTATTTTTACAAACGCTTATTCTCCATATGCTTCATGTTAACCGAGATGTTAATCTTATTGCTAATTTTCTTGTAGATGCAAGGGGAATATGGTAGGCTTTAAGCGATAGTAAAATATTGTAAGAGCTGGTTGCTATGTCGAGTATTCCATTCTCTTTGTATATCCAGGACATAAAAAATGAATAACGATACTTTTGGAGACATTCCCAGAAAATTCGAGATATGCATTTCATTTGTCATGAAAATGTCTTAAACATATGATATTTTAATCAAAATCGTTAGAGCCACTTTTGAGAAAATAAAAATTTTCGAAAAATGTTCCATGTAAAGGGTAATCTGGGGCAATACTTCCCCTACTTACTATACGTAGTAGAGAAAGTAAAAATATATCACCGTTCTGATACAGAATTGCAAAAGGCTTAAATGAAATGGTAGTAGATCACAAGCGACGTGTTGTTTATTCTTGGATGTCGCCGATGTTTCACATTGCATAATGAGCACGTCACTTTAGCCAATTTTCATTAGCAAAGAAATCATTTTACTCTAAGTGAGGTTTGGTAATATACGAGAGGCTTCCGAGAAGCGAAGCCCAGCCGCACGTTAACCTTTAGAGTAGCACAATAATACAATTATCTTGCAGTTACACCTTACACTTTATTCCAAGTGAAGAACAAGGGCAAAGAATTCGATTGGCATCTTTGCCTAAACAATAACCACGTAATAGATATCTATAGAAGTTGAATGACTAGTCCGGTATAGGGATGACGAGTTCGCCGAGGTCATTACTTGTTTACTGATTATAACAGTGGACTCTTAACATTCCATTTCTAATTAGCAAGGTCGAAGTACGTGACTCTGAAGGCATTTGCCGTAACAACGCAATAGTACTGGCTTCTTCTTCTACAACACACATTCTCGATTCTTCCCACTAGACAGAGTTTTATGGACCCAAAATGGTGTTCTTCCATTGCGTTCACCTGTTGAATGTGTTTATGCTGAAGCAAAATAGTAATCAGAAGTCCACGAGGCCAAAATGGGCATGCAAATATCGTCTTCTGAAATTTGGCAAGAAACCTCCGCCTGCGCGGTGTTTTTCCTGTCCGCGTCCTCGGCGCTCGTAGAAAGGTGCAGATGAAACCATACGTTTTTAAAACTACTTTTAAAGGCTTTACTTACCAACTTTATGAAAGAAGATGCTGAAACTGGCCACCGTCGTTGTCCATACATTTTTGGCACCTCTTTAGGAAACTATCCATCACTCGCCAATTTTTTTCGAGTCAACGGTTGAAGCCCTTATATATGTGAATACAATTTTGCCCCCCCTTTTTTAGAGAATTAACAGCCAGGGAGCGTGATTTTGTCTTTTTTTTCATTAAGACTCTGCAACGGCTTATACGGCCAATATTTCGATGAGAAAAATTCAAAGGACAGAATTATTAGTAGAGATTTGTGGCCCCCTCGGTCCCCCAAAACCCACATACTCTGGAACAATTAAATAAAATATCCGCCAGGAAATTTCCAGCATTTCTCAACGTGAACTACGGCGAGTGATGGATAGTTTCCTAAAGAGGTGCTAAAAATGTATGGACATGACGGTGGCCAGTTTCAGCATCTCCTTTCATAAAGTTGGTAAGTAAAGCCTTTAAAAGTAGTTTTAAAAATGTTGTATGGTTTCATCCGCGCCTTTCTATGATATAGGCAGATGGCAATGAGGGCCGAGGACGTAGACAGGAAAAACACCACGCAGCCGGTTCGTAGATTTTTGGCTCACTGTAGAACTCTATTAAAATTATTGGATTAAGGTAACAGAACAGTCCTTCCATTTTTATCTTCTCTAATATTTACGTATAGTAGGTAAAAATTAAATTGAGTTTTGAGAAGATGTTTTGTTGTAGGAGTATTTGCCCCACGTATGGGAAGTCAGTTTTAAGTAGGTGTTGTATTGTATTTCAACTGTTGGGGAGCCGAACTAGAAGTAGTTGCAACCGCACGTATGGTAAAATGTTTCCGGTAGCCTTCGCCCCAAATGCACTTTCAGGTGGCCTTTGCCCCAGTTTAAAACAATATTTACTTTGTAATTTTACTGTATCTATAAATATTATATATTTATGATTGCCTCGACTGCGTCAGTATTTTTGTTAGAGACACGTTTCTCTTAGCAGGGTTGTGGTACGACAAGAATGTAGGCTTACACAGATTATAATTTTACTTCACTACATTTATTAATCCTTGACACAATTTAAATAACACTTCACTGATATAGAGAGCTGTGAGATTCGTTTTATTAATTAATTACACTTTTTCACACTTAACTATTTTTTTCTCACTCAAAATACGTACAAAATCTCTCGAGGACGCATCCGATTACAATTTCTGTCTGCAGGCAACTGACTTCTGAATTTGTAAATGTTTCTCCTTTTCAGTTTCTGATTGGCTAATCCTACACCAATAGAACACCTTCATTTAACTAAAGCTTTTTCTGGATGTTGATTCGCTGTTTTATAAACTGTCGCTAAAATTTACATTATTGTTGCTCCAATAATGACTAGTAGCATTATTAAATATTCTTACTCATTATTGCCTCAAGGTTACCTCATTGTTAGCAACGTTTAACTTATTATTCTCACAGCTCCTACATTATTAAATTACGTAATATATTCACATAACATTATTACACATGGATACAAGAATATAAACATATACAATGACTGTAATATACACTTTTTATATATTGTTACATACAAATGTTGGTTTAAGGCGGGCTGTTATTGAATTTATATATTATATAATTAGACTGAAATCATTTAAATGTTAAAACACTGCCTTAGTTTTACTTATGGACGCTCTTTGCTACTGTGGTTCTTAGCGTACCGGGCGTGAAAGACCGGACATTCTGCTCAGAAGCCTCTCTATCAGACTGAGGTTCCTTTACTTGCCGTAAATCTACAACACGGAACTAACGGCTTTACTATATAGTAAGTAAGAGGAAGTATTGCATTCCACCCAAAATTGAGATACCGAGATTTCACCGAAAATATGTTTATGAGACACGTGAATTTATATTTAAAAAAGAAAATTTCAGAGAAAGGTTCGCAGGCGCATCTGTGAACAACAAAGCCGGTTAAATACCAAACTTAATAGGTACTCATGTTCAGCATCTTCCAAGGATGCGACACCGAGATTATCCAGAAAATCCCACCATCCTAAACTACCCTTAATATGGAAAATGTTTTGCTATTTTTGTTTTTCTCCAAAAGGACCTAACAATTTCGATTACAACACCACATGTTTAAAATATTTGCATGACCAATAAAATGTATTTCTTGAATTTTTTAGGAATAGCCTGTGAAGTACTCTTAATTCTGAAAGAATGTTTATGCAACTTATAAACCGTAAGAAATAGATAGGAATAAGGTAGATCTGGCTAAAACACACATTTTTGTGGCATTAACCATTTCCGAGATATTCCTTTTTACTGGTTTGAATTATCAAAACACCATAATTTTTCAAATAGTAAGTTGCTATTCCATTTTTTCTCGTGATCATGCACGGGGAACGGAATTTCAAGGGTATCACATAGTGACTCGCTTTTAAAATAAACGACCATCGCTTAAGCCTGTTCTATTTCAATTATACCTACAACAAAATGTATAACACTATTTCTATAAACGTTTATCTCGATTAACACGAAGCAGATAAAAGAATAAGCTTTTGTAAGAATAGTTTGTGGAAGAATGGACAGAGAAAGTCATAGAATGAGGCAAATAAGATTTTTTCTGGCACTGGAGCGATGTTTTCACATAAGAATGTAGTCAGCGGTAAGCATGGATATATAAACCTAAGGGCGTCTGATCACGGCGTCTGATTACCTTTCTGCAGGTAATACACGTATTCTCATTCAAGAACGTGACATCAATCGTCTCTCAGATTTATCCAATGAGAAATTCGATACTCTAAATAATTTATTTGGCAATAAAACAAATAATTTACTTTGAAAAACGTTATTCAGCTTTTACAAAAATAAATAAATAAAGCATTGCACACCAAAGCATACGACCGTTACGCATTGAAATTACGAACCTAAAAACATAATTATATTGTTAACGAAGCTAAGCGCGGGCCGCCGGTAAGCGCATTCTGGCCCGGCACCTAATGGTGTCTTCGAACGACTTTTAGACTATGCGCACAACGAACACATTATGTACCGCCTCCCCGCAGTTTTTACTGCGAGAAGATTCCTTTCAGCAGTTTCCAGTAGCTTCCTCTTCTAGAACATTTCGCTTTGTATGCGGGTCCGATATAAGGAAGTTGCTCTTGCCCAGGAGTTATAGTGGTTTCACTTTGGCCTCTCCAGTCAAGATCACACATGGAAATCCCCACTTTCGCGCTATATATGTTGTTTCTACAGTTTCCCCTTCATTCTCTCCCTTCCTCAAAGCTGAGACCAGAATTACTACAATACTCTACTGCTACAACCATAATACTGCTACTGCAAGAGAGGAGCTGAGTGGAATAGCGGGACGGTTGCAAAGCAGGAAAGTTGGCCCTGAGTGGACTGATAAAAATGAAAACACTATAGTTAAGCAGTTACCTAGTTAAGTACCTTCAAGAAGTCGAAGAGTGCCGAGCGAAGTTCAGTAGTGATTCGATTCAACAGATCAGTTGTGTTTTGTTCTTAGTGTGTGTCTCAGGCGTAAAGTTTGTGCTTCACTGAGCACCTAAGTGACAAAGTGTGTTTAGCAGCAACTGGTGTTCTCTTTTGTTACAATGTTTAACCACATATTGTTTGACAATCAGATCATTAATGTATTTACAAATAAAGGCACTTGTACCTTATGCCTTGTACCAGTGAATACCTTACAATGTATACTTGTTGACATTTTTGTCAGCAACTTCGGCTGAAATTGCTACACGTGTCTCCAAGTAATGCTCGAGTAATCATGAATCAACACGTCTTGTGCACAATGACATTCAACACAATGCAGCATTCCCCAAGGTCAATTGCCTAACCATGCTGGATAGAGGATTCTCGTGTCTTTGATCCCTCGCTTTGATAAATCTCTCGACTTCTGCATATGCCCTCAAGCGAGGATCCAACACACAAGTGGTATTTAGCGTGACCTATTTCCAATAAGAGCTAAGGAAGATTTTAGTTTTCATTCGTCAAATCACCAATTCGGGACAGAATTGCTATTAATTTGGTCCAATCACAGCTGTTTTATCGTTTTCGTTTTATTCTTTTAAAATTATCATTTCGAAGTACTATTTATTAACGCGGCCGAACGAAAGGGTAGCTGAAACTTCCAGTTTAATCTTTTCGACTGATAGTTAAGTCTATGTTATAAATGCTCAAAATAAATGAACAGCATTTTAAAGGATTGTATCTTTTTTGTTTATTCATCTACATTTTTAGAAAAAAATCGTATGTAGTACAGTTCCTCTCTCGTTTAGAAATTCACATATCTATATATCTGATATAGTAATAATTACAAAAAATCTAATGTTACATTCACTAGACTTTCTCTACCCTCTAACGTTTATTAGTGGACATGCAAACTACTCTGATGAAAGCTTATTTTTCTATACTTAAATATAATCGAAACAAAATTCTTTCCGAAAATAGCTGCATTACACATTCCGATATACAGCCTGGTTAAAAATTCAATTCCTATTGTTAGATAAGATTATTATCTGAGAAACTACAGAGTGAGCCAAAAGACTCCCAACCGCCTGCGCGGTGTTTTTCCTGTCCGCGTCCTCGTTGCCGTATGCCGCTATCATAAAAAGGCGCGGATGAAATCATATATTTTTAAATTTACTTTTAAAGGCTTTACTTACCAACTTTACGAAAGGAGGTGCTGAAACTGGCCACCGTCGTTGTCCATACATTTTTGGCACATCTTTAAGAAACTATCCATCACTCGCCGTAGTTCATGCTGAGAAATTTCCTGGCGGATATTTTGTTTTAATTCTTCCAGGGTATATGGGTTTGTCTTGTATACTTTACGTTTTAAGTTATCCCAGAGGGGTATTTTATGAACAATATTACCGGCCGCGCGGTGTTTTTTCACTGGGCGTGTGGAAATATGATAAAAACATAACGCACTGCTGCTATAAACAAAGTCACGATGTTGTGGTTTTGCTTTGGATTGTGAAGTGCAGTTTTGAGTTGACGGTAATGTGATGTGGTTTAGTTATTACGAGTTATTTATTATATTGCCCTGTGTTTAGTCACAAAGTATATTATGGCTCAGTATATGTTTTCAATTGCACAGCATGTATTTATTTATGATTCGTATGTGTTAACTCGGTCAGCTCGCCAAGTGAAAGTACGATTTGCAGGATTTCCAGGTGTAAAAGTTCCAGGCCGTACAACAATCCATGAACTTTGCAGTAAATTTCAGGCCTCAGGAAGTGTTCAGGCTAAGAAATCTAAAAGACGGCGTTCGGTCAGCGTTTGGAAAATTCCCCCCAAAAATTCCATGATGGATAGTCTCCTAAAGAGGCGACAAAAATGTTTGGTCAACGACAGTAGCCAGTTTCAGTTTCTCCTTTCGTAAAGCTGGTAAGTAAAACCTTTAAAAGTAGTTTTAAAAATGTTGTATGGTTTCATCCGCGATTGTCTATGGTAGCAGTAGACGGCAACGAGCGCCGAGGACGCGGACAGGAAATACACCGCGCAGGCGGTTCGGAGTCTTTGGCTCACTATGTACTATGAGATTTACCATTGCTTATTTCAGAGGCTGATTGAGTGAAAGGAGAATGGCTGGTGTACTCAGCGTAGAAGAGAGAGAGCTAAGATTGCCACCAAGTGTGAAGTGTGTAGGTTAGTGATGCAAGTTCAGAGATGGTGGAGGCAAGAGCGAGGTATCGCTTAACTCGAAGACAATAAAAACTCATATGAAATTAATGGCAACTGATAGCCTGAAAGATGCACATCGATCTGGAAGACCCTTCACATCCAAATCACAAGACAATGTGAATGCTGTTCGTAAGATGTTTCAACAAAGTCAACAAGAGAAGCTACCAGGAAAAGTGCGCATCTTGAACAAACAATTCCTGGTTTTTGTAAATGTGCCACAAGATGCTAAGTAAATCCATGGACACTGTTCCAAAAAGATTCCAGAAATGTGTAGACAATGACCGCTCGCCTCTCACCGAGGCGGCCCGGGTTCAACCCCGGGGACCCGCATGTGGGATTTGTGGTGGACAAAGCGGCGTCTGGGCAGGTTTTGTCCGGGTTCTCCGGTTTCCCCCGCCATTCATTCCCTCATCTGCTCCATCATCACCTTTCCCTTCATCCATTTCACCATCATTTCGTTTCATCTACTTCCTTCATCCCATACCAGGCATCGGGCTGATCACCCATCCTGGATATTCTGTCTGATCCACGAGTGTCTGCTCCTCGACGGGCCTCTGATCCCAGGCACCCGCCTGTAAGTCCTGGGGGTGTAAGTCCTACATAAGAGGAGGTGTAGACAATGAGGGCGCATACTCGAAATGTAACTTGCTAACCCACATGGTACATCCTAATAATATATAGAATGAAAGATATTTATATTAAAAATACCTATTGACTTTCCAGCCACCCTGTAGATGCGAAGGGAATAGCGATTGGATTGGATTAGGAAGCGGAAGGTAGGTACTCGGCACTGATCCAGTGAATCCGTATATTGTAACTACGCCCCCGAGGGGGCACACCGGGAGGAAGGATGACGTGAAGGGATACACTGTGCGGTCGGAGCAAGGAGTGACGGCACAGCAATGACAAGAGTCCCTACAGTTTCCAGATATAAACGCAGACCGGAGACCCCGCCGGGGGCGTCCTTATACTCCGGCAACAGCCGAAGGCGAGAGAGTTCACGCTGCATCGAAATTCCATTGTCGACACTTCCAACCCTGAAAGAGACCAAACGGGGTAAAGGATGAATGAAATGATTAAGGAAACAAAATGGAGGGACACGAAATTCGGGGGATGAAAGAAACTACTTCAGCATTCGCCTGACGACCCGGGAAAACCCCGAAAAACCCCATGGGTCAGAGTGGGCGGTCGCCGGGGATCGATCCCAGAACCTCAGAAATGCAGGAAGGGAACAGCGATAGTCAAATGTTTAAGAACTCAAGCTAAACGCTGGCCTTAAAATTCCCATACTCTTTCTATATCGTGAGAAACAACTGAAAACCATTAACAACAGATATCTCTGAAACTGCTTATGCCACAGTAAAAGTTATTTTAGGTGAATTATGTTTTATAAGGAGATGTACATTTTTTACTTTCTCTACTACGTATAGTAAGTAGGGGAAGTATTGCATTCCACCCAAAAATTCGATACCGAGATTTCACCGGAAATGTATGTTTTGAGATCTCCTGAATCCAAAAAAAGCATTTTTGGAAACATGTCCGTGTGTGTGTCTGTGTGTGTGTGTGTGTGTGTGTCTGTGTGTCTGTGTGTGTGTGTGTGTGTCTGTGAACAGCATAACTCAAAAACGAACAGTCGGATAAGCACCAAACTTGGTATTTAGGTTCAGTATCTTCCAGAGATGCGACACGAAGGTTTTCAAGAAAATCCCCCCACCCCAGACTACCCTTTACATGGAACATTTTTCGAAAATTTTAATTTTCTCAAAAATGGCTCTAACGATTTTGATGAAAATATCATATGTTTAAGATAATGTCATGAGAAATGAAATGTATATCTCGAATTTTCTGGGAATGTCTCCAAAAGTATTCTTCATTGTGAACGCCTTTTGCATAACTGGTAAACCATAAGAGATAGACAAAATTTTACTACACAAAAAATGTAGATCGCGTTAAAATACACAACTTATGTCATATACATTTCTTTTGTTGAGTGAACCGTTTTCGAGATATTGCTTGTTATTTCCTTAAATTTTCCAATACTTCACTTTTTCTCAAATTCGTTATTCATTTTTTTATGTCCTGGACATGCAAAGAGAATGGAATGCGCCACATAGCAACCAGCGTTAAAATATTTAACTATCGCTTAAAACCTACCATATTCCCCTTGCATCTACAAGAAAGTTACCAATAAGATTGACATCTCGATATCTCGATTAACATGAAGCATATGGAGAATAGGCGTTTGTAAAATTAGATTGTACAAGAGTAGAGAAAGTCATGTGAGTGTAACACATCAGATTTTTGTGTAGTACGTTTTCATCTATCGCTTAACGTTTACTAGTTATATAACATTTCTTCCGAATGAAGAAGACTACACAGGCTATTCCCAGAAAATTCAAGTTATAGATTTTATTTGTCACATAAATATCTATAATACAATTTTAATCAAAATCGTTTGTCATTTTTGGAAAATCAGAAAAATTTTTTGAAGAGTGTTACATAAAAAGGGTAGTTAGAGTGGTGAGGATTTTCTTGAAAATCTTCGTATCGTAACTTTGGAAGATGCTGAACTTAAATACTAGAGTGGTATTTATCCCACTTTTCTTTTTGAGTTGCGCTGTTCATAGACTCGGCAGACACGTACCTCAAATCATGTATTTCCGGTGAAATCTCAGTATGGAATTTTTGGGTAGAATGCAATACTTTCTCACCTACTATGTACGTGGTAGAGAAAGTAAAATTGATTCCTCTTGAGGCAGTATTTTTAACACTTAAATGATTTCAGTCAAATTACATAATATAAATTCAATAATGTGTATGTAACAATATATAAAAGTGTATATTACCGTCATTATATATGTTTATATTATTCAATAATGTTATGTGAATGTATTACGTAATTTAATAATGTAGGAGCTGTGAGAATAATAGGTTAAAAGGTTCTAACAATGAGGTAACCTTGAAGCAATAATGACTAAGAAAGTTTAATAATGCTACTAGTCATTATTGGAGCAACAATAATGTACATTGTGAGACAGTTTATAAATAGGCAATCAACAACCAGAAAAAAGCTTAAGTAAAATGAAAGTATCCTATTGGAGTAGGATTAGCTAATCAGAAAGTGAAGTAAGGAAACTTGTACAAATTCAGAAGTCAGTTGGTTGTAGACAGCGTTCCTAACCGGACGCGAGATGCGCCCTCGAGAAGTATCCAGTGTGAGAAAAAAATAGTTTACGTGTTAAAAAGTGCACGTAATTAACAAAAGAATCTCACAGCACTCTCTATATCAGTGAAGTGTTATTTAAATCGTGTCAAGAATTAATAAAAAGGAGTGAATTAAAAATTATAATTCTTAGCCGCACTACACCCTGCTAAGAAATCAATGTCTCTAACAATAATACTGACGCAGCCGAGGCAAACATAAATATATAATATTTAAAGAAACAGTCAAATTACAAAGTTAATATTCTTAATCTTGGGGCGAAGGCTACCGGAAACGTTTTACCATACGTGCGGTTGCAACTACTTCAAGTGTTCGGCTTCTCAACAGTCGAAATACAATACTCCTCCTCTTAAAAAACAATAAACATTCTCACTCTATCCATATTATGTTCTTCATAATGCATTTTTACACACATGTGGTTAGCTACATAACTTGTGGAAACCTCCCTCAAATTGGACATACAACACGGCATGCTTTGAAGGCGCCTAACGCTACGACAAGCATGACCTGTTCGATAAAATTTACATATTTTAATGAGCTCTATATTTTTCATTTTTACTTTCTCTACTCTTGGATTCCATCCGAAAATTCTAGAACGAGATTTCACGGCAAATATACATTTTGAGGGTCACTGAAAAAATAATACATTTTTAGGAAACGGTCCATCACTATGGTCCACAACCCCTCCCCCTCTCCCTCCCTCCCTCTCTCTCTCTCTCCCTCTATGAACAGTATAACCAAAAAACGAAATGTCCGATAAATACCCAATTTGGTATTTAGGTAGATCATCTTTCAAAGATGCAACGAAGATTTCCATAAAATCCCAACACCCCAAACTACCCTTTTTCGAAAGTATTGCTGTTCTCAAAAATGGCCGTAACTTTTTGATTAAAATACCACATGTTTATTTAAAATGTATATCTTAAACTTTCTGGGAATAGCCCTTGAAGTCCTCTCTCGTTAGAGCACACCATTATGACAATCTTTGTGGCATTAACCACCTCCGAGATATTCTTTGTTATTGGTTTGCATTTTCAAATATTTATATGACTTAAGCCGCTATTAGTTTTGTCTCGTGGTCATGCAAAGATCATGGGATTTCAAAGCCATCACATAACCATACTCTGTTTAAAAATCTGACTATCGCTTTAGCCTAATGTATCCAACAACGAAATAAGTAAACGTAGATTGGCAGTTTATCTCGATTAACAAGAAGTTTTTGTAAGAATAGTTTGTAGAAGAGTTGCAGAGAAAGTATTATGAACGCAAACTATCATATTTATTGTGTAGGTTTAGTCTATCATGATTTCAAATCATACAACATTCAATCAATGAAAAGAGTTTACAACTTTCACGGAAAATTTAAAATATACAACATTTTATTCATGTCAGTTTCTCAAATATGCTATTAACTTAAAACGTTTGAGCCGTTTTTGAGGAAATAACGAAGAAGCTATCCGTATAAAGGATAATTTTGTGTGGGAGGAACGTCCTAAAAATCTTCAGGTCGCATGTTTGAAGGAGGCTCGACTTAAAACATGAAATTTGGTAACTCATCGGAATTCTCGTTTTAGACTCTCTCTCTCTCTCTCTCTCTCTCTCTCTCGGGTTCAGGGAATCGGATTTTTTTAGTGGAATGCTGTGTCTGTCTGTGTGTGTGTGTTTCTGTGTGTCTGTCTGTGAACAGCATAACTCAGAAACGAAAAGTCGGATAAACACCAAACTTGGTATTTAGGTTCAGTATCTTCCAGAGATGCGACACGAAGGTTTTCAAGAAAATCCTCCCACCCCAGATTACCCTTTACATTGAACATTTTTCGAAAATTTTAATTTTCTCAAAAATGGCTCTAACGATTTTGATTAAAATATCATATGTTTAAGATATTTTCATGACAAATAAAATGTATATCTCGAATTTCCTGGGAATGTCTCCAAAAGTATTCTTCATTGTGAACGACTTTTACATAACTGGTAAACCATAAGAGATAGACGAAATTTTACTACACAAAAATGTAGATCGCGTTAAAATACACAATTTATGTCATATACATTTTTTTTGTTGAGTGAACCATTTTCGAGATATTACTTGTTATTCCCTTACATTTTTCAATAATTTTCTCAAATGGGAATTCGTTATTCATTTTTTTGTCTTGGATATGCAAAGAATATTAATCTGTGGCAAAGGGAATGGTGCTGCACCTAGCAACCAGCTATTAAGAGATATGTATGTGCTTAAAGGCTACTGTATTTTCAAATTGCCCTTGTAAATATATATTCCCCTTACATCTACAAGAAAATTAGCAATAAGATAGAGTCTGCAAATGTTTATCTCGATTAACATGAAGCATATGGAGAATAAGCGTTTGTATAAATACTTTGTACAAGAGTAGAGAAAGTCATGTGAGTGTAACACATCAGATTTTTTTTCTATCTACTGCATTTAATCCAAATAAACCTTTGCAAAAATAGCTACATTACACATTTCGTTATAGATACAAAGAAAACAGCGACAGTCAAATGTTTAAGAACTGGACGCTATATGCTGGCTTTAAAATTCCATACTGTTTCGATGCAACCGCGAGAAATCCGTGGGACTTTAAAAGAATGACAAGTATTGAACACATCGAACCTTTAATGAGGGATATTTCAGAAACGTCTTATGCCACAAAAAACTTATTTTAAGTAAATTGGGTGTTTTAAAGAGATCTACATTTTTTGTGTGGTACGTTTTCGTCTATCGTTTAACTTTTCCAAGTTAACACAAGATTATACAAAATTCCTTCCGAATTAGTAGGTCTTCCTAGGCTATTCCCAGAAAATTCAAGATATACATTTTATTTATAAGGTAATTATTATAGCTATTTTTTTTAGAAAATCTTCGTGTCGCATCCTTGAAAGATACTGAACTCAGATACCAAGTTTGGTATTTATCCGACTTTTCATTTTTGAGTTATGCTGTTCACAGACTCTCAAAAGGGCGTGTTTTAAAAAAATGTTTTATATGGGTTTCGGGGGCCTCAAAACATGTATTTCCGGTGAAATTTCGGTATCTAATTTTTGAGGGAATGCAATACTTCCCCCTACTTACTATACATAGTAGAAAAAGTAAAAATACAGGCAAAAGTATTTTGGACAGTTCTAATCTCAATGTTTTCGTAGTTTCTGAGATATCTTAGATCAAACGAATGTGTCCAAAGACTGCGTTGTTTTCGAAAATGATCACCCGCCTTCCTGACTCCAGTCTGGTAATTATTTTACTAATAAACCTTGGCACATTCCAAACGGTGTCAGCTGAAATTAAAACAAAGGATTGGCAATTATTATTCAATTCGCCGTAGTTACAAATTAAAGCAGCAGGCTGGAGTCAGAAGTCAAGTTGATAATGAGTCATCCGTGGTACGTCATGACAACAATATGAATGAGCTTTGAACGTCCTCAGGAGGCCATGGTACACTGCGTCTGGTCAGGTAAGTTAAACTTTCAGGTGCAACAGTATTTGAGTTATTGCAAGATAGCAACGAAAGTTTGTTTCTTAAAATTTAACGTCTTTTAATCTACACTAAGGTTATAGATAGAAGTGTGTGTGTGTGGGGGGGGGATGCAATTTTGATAATTTTTACACCACTGAATAGTCTTATTCTTGCTGACAGATAAAAGATATAAGAAACCTTATATCAAATCTCAAATGACAAAGATTAAAGACAATTTTTACATTCACGTGGCTCTCTCCACCCACTATGGTTTATTTTATCTCTTCTCCAAATTATATTTTACGATTTATTTATTTTTCTGTCTGCTTTAGGTTAATCGAGATAAAACGTTCTTTGCAGCAATCGTTTCATTACATATTTCGTTGTAGAGAATACAGAAGGCACGAATCAAATACCTTTAAAAAGGGTTGCTGTCCTTGAAATTACATAGATTTCCCATGACATCGTGAGAAACAATGAAAATTCAAACTAATAATAACGACTATCTAAATTGGTCGAGGCCAAAAAAGTTCTTTGAAACGCATCTACATTTTATATGTCTGTCTCTCATGGTTAAAATCTTATACAAAAGTATACAAAATTTCTTCCGAATGAAGAGGACTTGCAGGAAAATTCAAGATATACATTTCGTTTCTTATAAGTACTTTAAATATACGTTATTTTAATCTAACTTGTTAGAGCCAGTTTTGGAAAATAAAAACGGGTAAACCCTAAGATATAGACAAAAACGTTACACAAAAGATGTGTAACTCTTTGAAACACATTATCACCAACATAATTTTTGTGGCATCCACCATTTCAGAGATATGCATTATTATTGGTTTAATTATTACTTTCTCTACTACGTATAGTATGTAGGGGAAGTATTGTATTCCACCCAAAAATTCGATACCGAGATTTCACCGGAAATATATGTTTTGAGACCCCCTGAATCCAAAAAAAAACCATATTTGGAAACATGTCCGTGTGTGTGTCTGTGAACAGCATAACTCAGAAACGAACAGTCGGATAAACACCAAACTTGGTATTTAGGTTTACTATCTTTCAGAAATGCGACACGAAGTTTTTCAAGAAGATCCCCCCACTCTAGATTACCCTTTACATGGAACATTTTTCGAAAATTTTAATTTTCTCAAAAATTGCTCTAACGATTTTGAATAAAATACCATAAGTTTAAGACATTCTCATGACAAATGAAATGTATACCTCGAATTTTCTGGGAATGTCACCAAAAGTATTCTTCATTGTGAACGACTTTTGCATAACTAGTAAACCGTAAGAGATAGACAAAATTTTACTGCGCAAAAAGTTTAGATCGCGTTAAAATAAACAGTTTATGTCATATACATTTTTTTGTTGAGTGAACCATTTTCGAGATATTGCTTGTTATTCCCTTAAATTTTCCAATGCTTATACTTTTTTCAGATGGTAATTCGTAATTCATATTTTTTTGTCCTGCTAATGCCAAGAGAATGGAATACTCCACATAGCAACCAGCTCTTAAAACATTTGACTATCGCTTAAAGCCTAGCAATTCCCCTTGCATCTACAAGAAAATTAGCAATAAGATCAACATCTGGATTAACACGAAGCATATGGAGAATAAGCGTTTGTAAAAATAGTTTGTACTAGAGTGGAGAAAGTCATGCGAGTGTAATACATAAGATTTTTTTTATTTATTTTCTGAAAATTTTTAAAATTCTTTGTTAATTCCATTTATACCAAGCCTTTAACTGCATTGGCCTTATCGGCGACATTTCCTTTAGAACTTTATTGCCTATTGGCAATGGTTTTACTCGTATAACTCTTGTCGTTGGGTTTCTTGCACGCACACACACACACACACACACACACACACACTCATTCATACTTCCAGACTCTTGGGAGCATAAGGAATAATCTTGGCTAGAGAAAAATTACCACCCCCATCAGCCGGGAGTCGAACCCGTGACCCCTAGCACAAGGTTTGAATTAGTGTTCAATACTTCATATTTTTTTAAAGTGCTCTCATTATTCAGTGGGTTCTCGCGATGTCGTAAAAAATGTATGACATTTCAGGGCCATATCGACTATCGCTATTCCGTTTGCATCTATTACGAAAAAAAACAAAACGATTATTTCAAATAACTTGAAGTAGACATGTGAATGTAACACATCCGATTTTTCTCCCCTTATTCCCTAACACACACCCATAGCTTGATAGCATAGTCTATAGCCTATCTATCCATGGCACATTACAACGGAAGTGCGATATTGGATGAACTAAGCACCCTTAGCAAAGATTTGCAACGGTAAACATGTGGATGCAATATGTCAGTGCTGTAAAAGCAAATGTCATTTCCGCCGTCTGACTTTGCAGAATACACGGAAGTTACGTGTACACATCGATACACGCTAATTTCCTTCCGGCGACCCAATGGACCTATGAAAGGCTCTACTGCTGCCGTTGGAAATACATGAAGCATACAGGCATTTTATTTATTCACTATGGCGCTCTAATTATCATATAGTAATACAAACATATTTCCTTCCGCTCATTATTAATAAACCCCAAAGAAATTTTCTACTCCTGCACAAAGTCACGGAAAATGTACACCGACAGAGAGCTTTTGTATTAGCGCGTTTTCCGATACGATATAGTCTTTAGCAGTGGCGGCTACTGTATAACAGCACGTCAAAGCCCTAAGTTTTGACACCTTGCGGATTTACGATTATTTCTTTAATTAATTTATTTTAAATCGCTTTAACTCACAGAGGTCTATTCGCGTCTCTTACATTAATACAGTGGGGACTGAACATTAATAGATTTCCAGGAATATACACACATAATATCATTTTGCTTTTCTTATGTGAACAATACAATTTAAATTTCATTTTACAGTTGTATATTTTGTAAGAACATTATAACATTGTTATACATTTTTTTCTCTATTTTATTTTACGTCGCTTTAAATCCCTGGTCATATCCAGACGGATCTGTTGGTGGATAGCTAGCCTTCTAGGTCTCATCCCTGTAACCACCCGCTCCGTCACGTGTCACACAGACCCCAGCGCATAGCTACCGAATCTTCTACTTCGTGCCGTGCAGACGGCATTAGGGTGCCGTCCAGTTCAACCGCCGCCCTCACACAGAAAGTCGGACAGTTAGCCTTCTAGGTCTCATCCCTGTAACCACCTGCTTCATGACGTGCAGATAGCATTAGGGTGCCGTCCAGTCCAACCGCCGCCCTCACACAGAAAGTCGGACAATTAGCCTTCTACGTCTCATCCCTGTAACCACCTGCTTCATGACGTGCAGATAGCATTAGGGTGCCGTCTAGTCCAACCGCCGCCCTCACACAGAAAGGCGGACAGTTAGCCTCCTAGGTCTCATCCCTGGAAATGCCGTCTTCTTTCGTCACGTGCCCACAGAGACCCCCAGCGCATGGCAACCGGATCTTCTGCTTCGTGCAGTGCAGATGGCGGTAGCGTGTCGTCCAGTGTAACTGCTTACATTGTCTGTAGATTGATGGCATAGCATTCCCTATTACCACTTATTTTTACTTTCTCTACTACGTATAGTAAGTAGGGGAAGTATTGTATTCCACCCAAAAATTCGATACCGAGATTTCACGGGAAATATATGTTCTGAGACCCCGTGAATCCAATAAAAGCATTTTTGGAAACATGTCCGTGTGTGTGTCTGTGTGTGCGTGTGCGTGTGTGTGTGTGTGTGTGTGTGTGAACAGCATAACTCAGAAACGAACAGTCGGATAAACACCAAACTTGGTATTTAGGTTCAGTATCTTCCAGAGATGCGACACGAAGGTTTTCAAGGAAATCCCCCACCCCAGATTACCCTTTACATGGAACATTTTTCGAAAATTTTAATTTTCTCAAAAATGGCTCTTAACGATTTGGTTAAAATATCATATGTTTAAGATATTTTCATGACAAATAAAATGTATATCTTGAATTTTCTGGGAATGTCTCCAAAAGTATTCTTCATTGTGAACGACTTTTGCATAACTGGTAAACCATAAGAGATAGACAAAATTTTACACAAAAAATGTAGATCGCGTTAAAATATACAATTTATGTCATATACATTTTTGTTGTTGAGTGAAGCATTTTCGAGAATGTGTAAAATGTAATTCTGTTTGCATGTCAAAAAATCGTTTCTGCAAATGTTTATCTCGATTAATATGAAATAGATGGAGAATAAGAGTTTGTAAAATTAGTTGCACAAGAGTAGAGAAAGTCATGTGAGTGTAACACATCAGATGTTTTTGTATCCGTGCAGTGCTATTCTCCAAGGGAGGCAGGAGGTTAGCCCACAAAAAAACTATGGAAACCTTTTCTCAAAATTTAATCTTCTCATTTAACATTGCAATCTATTTATCTTTTAATTAAAGTCTATAAAGTATTCAATGTAAATCTTGAGAAATTATGTCGTAATAAACAATGATAATACAAGTTTAAGCGTTTTTACGACCTGTTAGCACATCTACGTATTACCCAAGTTTTTCCGTATACGAGGTAGTCCAGCTCGCAATTGGCATTTATAATCGCGAGTCTACTGTACCATAAACATTATTTACCAGGATAGAGGTTTTGCTCCCGCCACTGAATACATGTTGCCAACTAGCAAATTAAACGGAAGACTTACTTTAGAGACACTGAAAGCGAATCTTTAAAGGAGGGGATTGTATTAATAGAAGAGGAATTCAAGATGCATGCTTAGAGATTTTTAGACTGGATTTAAATAATTTAACCGACGAGGTCAGAGATCTGATGTTTTTGAGGTTATGGTCACACAAACTCGCACTTCCATGCATTTATTTCCACATAAAGGTTGTAATGATAACCGCTCGTAACGGCTATGTTGAAATAAAGTCTTCCTTGATTCTCTTGCGCCAAATATTTACCGTAAATCCTTACGCTAATTCAGTAGGAATGTCGTATTATGTTATTAGAGTATTCGTTTTGCGACGGACCTCCTCGTGGCGTCGTCTTCCTTCCTTCTTGGAGCTGTTGATGGCTGGTTCCTGTAATTCAAGCCTAGCACACTTGTGTGTTGTCCTATTTCTAAACTCTTTTCAGGGTGTGGTGACGGTATACGAAATGAAACTCCATATGACTCGAACTTTACTTTATTGCATTGTAATGATACTGTTTTGTGTCGCCGCTAGCCGTGTTTTAAAACCTGTATGTACTGCAAAGGGGTCTATCTTCAACAATTTACCTCCCCAAGCTAGCTATGTCTCCTATATCTAACTTCACACGCATCGCCACCAATATGGCGTGAATCGTTATCTCTTCTTCACGACCAGATGCAAAACGAATAGACGCGTGAGCTCTGCACGTGTGCGCTTTTATACCCGCTTGGAAAACGCTAAGTTCGCCTAGCTCTTTTCTAATCTTTTCTCTTATTGGTTCTCCCCTAAGCGTGCTATGAGAACATTTGCCTCCAAATCTGCAGTCTTGACAAGTTTGGGATTTCCAAGGTGTCAAAATCTCTCTCCCTCTCTTATTGCTAGCTCTCTCCGTGCCTGTGACTGTTTAGCTGTGTTGCCAGCTCTAAACCCCTTTCTACCTGCCTGTTTCTCTTCTCACGGCTAGCTAGCTTCACATTTTACATTTATGTTACAATCTTAGCTTATTCCTATTACATTTGTGTTCCCTATATATCATAGTTCCCGCAAAATGAACGAATGCGCAGAACATAGGTCACGAAGCTTTAGTGTTTACGGTAACTCAAGAGTAGGTCGTGCAAAAACTCCTTAATGATTCACTAAAACAAGACTCGCAGACCTGCAAATGTAACCTTATCTGATTGATATTTTCTTAACATGACCTTTCTCCCTAAGTTAAAACGTCTGCGTAAATGTGTTGACATTCAAAAACCAAAGATCAAATTAAGTTGTAGTAGCTGCTAATTAGTGGATGCAAACTTCAAATCTGTTATGCAAGTCATAGCATTAAAGATAACATAATCCATTCACATTAAATTATAGTTCTTAAAAGAAGACTCGATTATGCCTTATCATTTTCTTACTTACTAATGACTTATTTTACGCCGCTTTTACTACGTTGTTATATCACGACGGATCTGTTAGGATATACCTCTTGGATCGGTGTGTGGCGGACAGTTAGCCTTCTAGGCCTCATCCCTGCACCACACCATCGTACTTCGTCACATGTCCACAGACGCCTTAGTGCTAGGGACCTGTACCTCTGCGTCTATACATTACGGGTAGATGACTGCTTTGTCACGTGTCCACAGAGACTTAATGTGTCGCGGTATCGTTCGTGTTATTTTATTTGCTGAGCGCGTGTTATTGTTTTACTATTTTGAATTTTGGGTTCTTTGTCCTCCGGCTAGCTATTATTACTCAGTCGAGCAAATCTCTTGAGCAGGGTGTGTAAACGGAAAGGAGTTGTTACTAAAAGATAACACTGATAAAAGAATTTCTTTTTACACTTTTATTGCCGTCACACTTAATAAATTTCACATATTTAATTTTGATACACGCCCGACTGAAACTGTTATATTTTCGAATGTAACTATAATCACTTATTTGCCGCACATTATTAATTCGAGTATTTCACATTTTTGTAACTAGCTTTACGACGCGAGAGATTCTGTAGAACTGCGCGACGTGTAACGCGTGAATGATTCTCTTAAACTGTGCGATACTTCCAGCAATCCAGAACAGGTCGCCAAGGTTTACCTGGGCGGAATATAATCGCCACAGTACCTAGCCGCGTATGCGGCTTTACCTGTGCGATAAAGGAGGTTTAAAAGAATATTCACAAGCTTTTGATGTTTGTCAATCTGTCATGGGCGGGGTTTAGCTTTGTGCACTACCATTTGGCTGGGTTTCGGTGTTTCCTCATGGGCGGACTAGCGTCCACGTGGTGACCAAGCCCAATGCTGCTTAACTTGGGCGACCGCTTCTGTGGTCATCAAGTTAAGCAGGCCGGCATGGCAGCAAAGCAAGATGGGAATGCAGGTAATGGGATGGGGGTACTCAAGTTGGCGGCAGGGCGGGTCGCTGCTAGATGGTCACTCATCCAGCTAGCGACCGGGCCTAATGCTGCTTAACTTGGGGAAGTGTTTCTGGCTTCATAATTTATACTCCCTCACCCCGATATGCCTAAAGATTATAATCGAGCTGCTATTGGTTAATAAAGCGCGCCAACATTAGCGTCTATTTTTAATCCAATCAAAATTACGAACACATATGCTCTAGGGAAGATATTCCCTCCATTTCTAAAGAAAGGCACGCTACTCTGACGTCATTTGTTTGTCTCTTCTAATTGATAAACAACTCACCTCCTCGCTCATTGTTACCCGCTCCTATTGCCAGTTTCAGTGAGGCCGTGTAAACTTATTTCCTAACAATGCTTATAATTAACAAACATCTCAAATCATTGTCATACAATAATGCTAATTTACACTACAATCACTCTGGCATTCACAGTGTTGTGATATAAAATACTGCCTCAAATGCTAGGCAATGGTATCTCTGCTTCTTCACGTGCCGGGCAAAAGACATCAGGGTGACGTCCAGTTACCTGCTTTCATTATCCGTGAATAGATGGCAGAGAATTCGCTATTGCCATCTATTTTCATTTTTCTGTTGTTTTAGAACTTAAGGTGGAACTTTGGGTAGTGGCATTACATATCCAATTGGGTATTTACCTTGGCGAGTGAGGGTAACCATGAAAGATCCCTAATCCCCAATCAGATTGATGGCCCCCAGCAGACGAACAATGACGACCGACCCACGCGACTGGGCGCCCTTGAGGCCTTTAGTCGTGGGGATATGAGAGCTCCAAGCACAAGTCAACACCACCATCATCCAGAACTTCCAGCAACTTCAGGCCTATTCCCTCCGTCTCCAAGAAGACTTACACGCTGATACGTAACTTTATGGAATCTCACATGATGCCACAATTACCTCAATCCGTTCCCAGACAACCACCACAACCCAATCCTAGAAAACCCTATAGCCATTAATCCTACCACTACCACCAGGAATTCCTTTAAACCCTCACCTAAACTCCGCTAGGAGGCAGGCTTGGCCTTGATCAAGCCTGTCTCTCAGCACCCAATCCGTTCCCCCGGCGACCGCACTATGGCCCAGAATACATCATCTCGGGATGCGTGGGTGCTTAAGGCAGTACCGCTACCTTCATAATCCTGTGGGTATGACCATCTTCGAGTGGTGAGTCCCACATTCTCAGTCTCCTACTCCAATCGGGGCTGAGGTTAGCGTCTAACAATGTTTTTCTCCTCCATTCGGACAAGGAAAGAAAAGAAAAATATTGCTCCATGGGATTTGAACGAGGGACTCGGGCCACAGACGTTACTGCCATCCCGCTCGCTTATAAAACACTTAAGTTACAACTTAACTTGTTACTAGTTTTGCCC
This sequence comes from Deroplatys truncata, assembly GCA_030765065.1. Lineage (NCBI taxonomy): Eukaryota > Metazoa > Arthropoda > Insecta > Mantodea > Mantidae > Deroplatys > Deroplatys truncata. Next base: position 296,549,372 of record CM060975.1, on the reverse strand, counting down.
ATTTTTCTCGCAAAGGACTTGTGCGTTCATTTATCTACTTAGAACGGCTTGATTGGTATTATAAAACTTCTGCCAAACTTTTCATAACGGGAGCCAAATTAACCGCCAGAGAATGAATTGCAGGCCACATAGGTTTAATATAATAAGCAATAAACTCACAGCCAGGAGGTGCACATTTCAATTTCAAACACACACTGTTTTACGGAACTAAAATCTACGCTTATATATTATTAAAAGCTGCAATTAAACATTTAACAAGCGATCATTCTTTCATTCATAGTCTGACAATATAATTCATAGGCACATATACCTATCCCTGTTACATAAGTATTTTTACGCTAGTAGCAGACATTTGTAGTTCTAATTTTGTGCTTCCTAACATCAAAACGGTTAATCAGTTATAGCACATTTATATTTTTATTAGACATATTTAACTTTTGAAATGTCTCTTCACTTCCTCCTGTAAAGTCCTTCAAACGAGAAAATGTGTCGCTCGGCAGAAAGTTGTAAAAATACACCAAGTTAACTTTCCTGTATTTGTATTTCAATTAAAAATCTCAGACTTTAATTTTATTTAATCGTTGGAAATCGTAAACAAATTTATCCAATTAAGCCGGCCGTTTCTTTTTACTTTCTCTACTACGTATACTAAGTAGGGGAAGTATTGTATTCCAACCAAAAATTCAATACCGAGATTTCACCGAAAATATATGTTTTGAGACCCCCTGAATCCAAAAAAAGCATTTTTGGAAACATGTCCGTCTGTGTGTGTGTGTCTGTGAAAACATAACTCAGAAACGAGCAGTCGGATAAACACCAAACTTGGTATTTAGGTTCAGTATCTTCCAGAGATCCGACACGAAGGTTTTCAAGAAAATCCCCCCACCCCTGATTATTCCTTACATAGAACATTTTTCGAAGATTTTAATTTTCTCAAAAACGACACTAACGATTTTGATTAAGGTATCATATGTTTAACGCCTTTTCATGGCAAATAAAATGTATATCTTGAATTTTCTGGGAATGTCTCCAAAAGTATTCTTCACTGTGAACGACTTTTGTATAACTGGTTAAGTATAAGAGATAGACAAAATTTTACTACACAAAAAATGTAGATCGCGTTAAAATACACAATTTATGTCATATACATTTTTTTTGTTGAGTGAACCATTTTCGAGATATTGCTTGTTATTCCCTTAAATTTTCCAATACTTTTTCTCAAATTGGTTATTCATTTTTTTTTTGTCCTGGTAATACAAAGAGAATGGAATACTGCACATAGCAACCAGCTCTTAAAATATTTGACTATCGCTTAAGGCCCACCAATTCCCCTTGCATCTACAAGAAAATTAGCAATAAGATTAGCATCTCGATTAACATGAAGCATATGGAGAATAAGCGTTTGTAAAAATAGTTTGTACAAGAGTAGAGAAAGTCATGTGAGTGTAACACACCAGATTTTTTTATTTTTAGTGTAATGCATACTTCCTTTATCTGCTATGGAGTGGTTAAAATGCTTCAGAGTGGCCCGTTAAACACGATGACTATTCACACGAACTTCTGGTTGAAGTTTTACTATACGCATAGGTTTTTTAAAGCGGAGCTAAAAAGATACTTGTAAGAGCATAAATAAGAACGTCCTTGGAAATAATCTTATGGACGTTATCGCGTCAAATAACAAGTGCAGTGTACATATTGCTCCTGATTGATGCTTTGATACGATAAGCACCATGCCTTCCCCACTGTGACCGGTCCATTAACTAAAATCTGACGTGCTGCACTCACATGACTTTCTCTACTCTTGTACGAACTATTTTTATAAACGCTTATTTTAATCTTAATGCTAATTTTCTTGTAGATGCAAGGGGAATATAGTAGGCATTAAGCGATAGTCAAATATTTTAAGAGCTGGTTGCTATGTGGAGCATTCCATTCTCGTTGCATGTCCAGGACATAAAAAATCTGATGTGTTACACTCACATGACTTTCTCTACTCTTGTACAAACTATTTTTACAAACTCTTATTCTCCATCTATTTCATATTAATCGATATAAACATTTGCAGAAACGATCTTTTGACATGCAAAGAGAATTACATTTTACACATAGCGACCAGTTCTAAAAATATTTGACTATCGCTTAAGGCGTACTATGTTCCCCTTGTTTTGTATTTGCAAGGGCAATATAGAAATACAGTAGCCTTTAAGCATAGACATATGTCTTAATAGCTGGTTGCTATGTGCAGCACCATTCTCTTTGCCACAGATTAATACTCTTTGCATATCCAAGACAAAAAATGAATAACGAATTCCTATTTGAGAAAATAAGTATTGAAAAATTTAAGGGAATAACAAGCAATATCTCGAAAATAGTTCACTCAAAAAAAAAACAAAAAAAAAACAAAAAAAAAACAAAAACGTATGACATAAATTGTGTATTTTAACGCGATCTACATTTTTTGTGCAGTAAAATTTTGTCTATCTCTTATGGTTTACCAGTTACGCAAAAGTCGTTCACAATGAAGAATACTTTTGGAGACATTCCCAGAAAATTCAAGATATACATTTTATTTGCCAAGAAAGTATCTTAAACATATAATATTTTAATCAAAATCGTTAGCCATTTTTGAGAAAATTAAAAGTTTCGAAAAATGTTTCATGTAAAGGGTAATCTGTGGTGGGGGATTTTCTTGAAAACCTTCGTGTCGCATCTCTGGAAAATACTGAACCTAAATACCAAGTTTGGTGTTTATCTGACTGTTCGTTTCTGAGGTATGCTTTTGACAGACACACACACGGACATGTTTCCAAAAATGCTAATTTTGGATTCAGGGGGTTTCAAAACATGTATTTCCGGTGAAATCTCTGTATCGAATTTTTGGATGGAATACAATACTTCCCCTACTTACTCTACGCAGTAGAGAAAGTAGAAACGAAAAGTCTGCTAAATACCAAAACTGTAATCTTCCAAAGAAGCTACACGAAGATTTTTAAGTATATTCCCACCCCAAGCTACCCTGCAAATGGAAAAAAAAAAATAGATTTTTTTAATATTTCTAAAATTGCCCTAACAATTTTGATCAAAGTACCATATTCTGAACAGATTTACATGAAAAATAAAAGGTTTAGCCAGAATTTTCTGGGAATAATATGCGAATGAGTTTTTATATACTTGTTAAACTATCGGAGATCGTCAAAGCACACAATTTAAATTGAATACAATTTTTTTTGTGGCGTTAGCCATTTCTGAGATATTCTTTATAATTGGTTTGAATCTTCAAATAGTTATATATTTGTTTAATTAGCAAGGCGCTATTCTTTTTTTCTTGTGGTCATGCAAGGAACATGGAACTTCAAAAACATCACATAGGGACCCGCTTTTTAAAACTGACAATCGCTTTAGGCTAATGTATTTTTACTTTCTCTACTACGTATAGTAAGTAGGGGAAGTATTGCATTGCACCCAAAAATTCGATACCGAGATTTCACCGGAAATACATGTTTTGAGGCCCCTGAATCAAGAAAAAATATTTCTAGTAAACTGTCTGTGTGTGGGGGGAGGGGGTACGGCATAACTCAAAAACGAAAACTTGGTATATAGGTTTAGTATGTTTCAAACATGCGACACGAAGATTTTCAATAAAATATACCCACCCCAGATTATCCTTTACATGGACAATTTTTCGAAAATTTAGATTTCCTGAAAAATGGCTGTAACGATTTTGATTAAAATATCATATGTTTAAGATATTTTCGTGACAAATGAAATGTATATCTTGAATTTTCTGGGAATGTCCCCAAAAGTCCTTTTCATTGTGAATGGCTTTTGCATAACTGGTAAACCGTATGAGATAGATAAAAGTTTTGTACACAAAGGGTGTTGATCTCGTTAAAACATACATTTATGTCATGTACATTTTTTGTGGAGTTAACCATTTCCGAGATGTTCCTTGTTATTTGTTTTCCAATACTTAAAACTTTTTCTCATATGCGAATTCTTATTCGTTTCCTTGTGTCCTGTACACGCAAAGAGAATTGAATGCGCCACTTAGCAACCAGCTCTTAAAATATTTGACTATCGCTTAAAGCCTACCTATTCCCCTTGCATCTACAAGAAAATTAGCAACAAGATTAACATCTCGATATCTCGATTAACATGAAGCATATGAAGAATAAGCTTTTGTAAAAATAGTTTGTACAAGATTAGAGAAAATCATGTGAGTGCAACACATCAGATTTTCTCTTAATACTACAACGGAATGACAGTTATCTCCATTAACAGAAGTTGTCGCGGTATCTTTCGTGTTATCTTATTTGCTGAGCGCCTGTTATTGTTTTACTATTTTGAATTTTGAGTTCTTTGTCCTCCGGCTAGCTATTATTACTCAGTCGAGCAAATCTCTTAAACAGGGTGTGTAAACGGAAAGGAGTTGTTACTAGAAGATAACACTGATAAAAGAATTTGTTTTTACACTTTTATTGCCGTCACGCTTCTTTAATTTCTCATATTTACTCTTGATACACGCCCGACTGAAACTGTTATATTTTCGAATGTAACTATAATCACTTATTTGCCGCGCATTATTAATTCGCGTATTTCACATTTTTGTAATTAACTTTACGACGCGAGAGATTCTGTAGAATTGCGTAACGTGTACTTCGTGAATGATTCTGTTAAACTGTGCGACGTGTAACCCGTGAATGATTTTGTTGAACTGTGCGACGTGTAACTCGTGAATGATTCTGTTAAACTGTGCGACGTGTAACCCGTGAATGATTCTGTTGAACTGTGCGACGTGTAACTCGTGAATGATTCTGTTGAACTGTGCGACGTGTAACTCGTGAATGCTTCTGTTGAACTGTGCGACGTGTAGCCCGTGAATGATTGTGTTGGACTGTGCGACGTGTAACTCGTGAATGATTCTGTCAAACTGTGCGTTACCCGTCTCTGGCTTCAGAATTTATACTCCCTCACCCCGATATGCCTAAAGATTATAATCGAGCTGCTATTGGTTAATAAAGCGCGCCAACATTAGCGTCTATTTTTATATCCAATCAAAATTACGAACACATACGCTCTAGGGAAGATATTTCCTCCATTTCTAAAGAAAAGCGCGCTACTCTGACGTCATTTGTTTGCCTCTTATAATTAATAAACAACTCAGCCACTCGCTCATTGTTACCCGCTCCTATTGTCAGTTTCAGTGAGGCCGTGTAAACTTATTTCCTAACAATGCTGATAATTAACAAACATCTCAAATCATTGTCATACAATAATGTTAAGTTACACTACAATCACTCTGGCATTCACAGTGTTGTGATATAAAATACTGCCTCAAAGTAAGTAGAGGAAAAGCTTTTATAAGAAGAGTGAGTAGACCAAGTCATGTGAACGCAACACAGACGAATTCCTAACGGGATAGATGAAGGTGTGTGACTGTTAAACTTCAGATTTTTAAGCTATATTCGGAGCTATTTGGGATTGTAGGGGTTTGAATTGATAACAATTTCCTCCCATTGTTACAACTTTGCAAATCCGGAGTCTCACCTCAGCTTTACCAGAAAGTTTAAACGCTCAGTTTTTATTCTGCGCCTGGAAGAGAAGGCTGTAAAACATTTCACTACCAGTGTTTCGGAGAAAGGCCTGTCCCCCAGCAAACTTCGTTAAACTCGCTCATGCAAAACAGATGAAGTTACACCGCCGAGAAACAGGCAAGTTTTAGCGCGTATCCCACGTTGCCGATAAAAAAAACTGTTATTCGCCACAACCCAAACTTTACGAAAATTTCACAAAGAAAAATTTTGTTACCTTCACATGGCTCTCTACTCACTCTTCTATAAACTATCCTCGCCAAATCTTATTCTTCTATCTACTTCTTATTAATCGAGATAAATTTTCATTACAATTACGTTGTATGAGGGTCACTGAAGGCCTTAAGAAAGGACAAGAGTAGTGGTAAGCTAAAGCAGCTTTTCCTAATTTCAGATTGAAGTTCAGATAGCAACATGTGCAAGCCTGGGCGCGCTCCAACAATGCGCATCGTCAGCACCGCATGTGTCTGCTAGCTACATGTACCGGCACTAGGTCATTATTCCTTAATAAACAAATCTGAATCTGAATCCAGGATCAGACATCAGCTCCGAGATGGCGAGGAAGAAGGGTCGCTCTGTCGCCGCTCCTGCTAAGGCAGGAACCTCTTCATCTCCTCCGGTACGCGCCGAGGAGATTTCGCCGCAGCCGCCGCAGCCTAGGGCAACCTACGCATCGACCGCCGCTTCGCCGCGACTGCTTCCGCAGTTGACGCCAGCTTCACCGCAGCCAACGCCGCCGATCCTGGATACTGTCCAGCCAGCGCAGATACAGCCTGTGCCTCATGGGAGGTACAGTGCTGTGATCCGAGGGTCCCGAGGGACCTGCCAGTCAGATCCCTCATCAGCGCAGCACACCAACAGTGGCCTTCAGCCATGAAGGCCGCTCGGATCCACGGAGCACAGGGACCCACATCGCTCGTCAGAATCGAGTTTGCACACCCTGGTGACCAGGAAGCGGCCTTGAGGGCGGGCCTGCCCTTATTAGGGCGGTGCTTGCGCATTGAGGTCAGCCGAGTGGAACGCCAGGCTCCCTGCCGACGCTGCTGTGCCTACGGGCACAACGAGAGCTCCTGCACGGCGAAACCGAGGTGCCACTACTGTGGCGCTTCCAGCACCGCGACTTCGTGCATGCAGCACGACCTTCGCCGCCGACGCCGCTACTTTGCGACCTGTGGAGGGTCAATACCCTACACCGGCCAAGCGCTCTGCCCCCTCCATCCTCGCAGACACCAGCACCATCACCAGCGCCGACAACATCTTCAGCACCGATCATCGAGGAAGTCCAGGGCCTAATCTCCACGCTGAGTTCCTGAACATGACGACGAAGCTGACAACCCTGGAGGAACTCATTAGGGACCTTCAAGACACCTCAGCTGCTCAGCAGGTTTTCCTAGCTGGGCAGTTTGAGATCATCACTACCAGACTCAGCACCATCGAAAACTCCACCCAGACCTCATCTACAGCATCGGACACCACTGTTCAACACCTAGACTCCATCGACACGACCATCCGCTCTCTGGATGCGCAGCAACACGAACTTCGAGCCCACTTCCAGCACCCAGCCAAACCGGAGGCCCTAAGCAACCGCCAAAGGCCTCCGTCCAGCGCAACATACGCAGAAGAATACATGAACAAGATGCATCTTCACAAGAAGTAAGCTCTACATTTACCTATCTCTTCCTTACAGTCACCATTCTAATTCTTTCCTAAACCCTCGCTATTTTCACTAGGTTGCAGTCAGGTTTCATGGCTGCAACCTAGTAGCTACCTTTACCCGCTCCCGCCCATAGGGGCTAGGGTCAGTGATTAAATCATTTTCTTCTCCACACGAAAAAAAAGCTAGCTACGCCATACGCCACGATAGGATGGTTCTCAAGCGAGAGCATTTCTGTGCTGTGATTTTCTATGACTTTAAAGTTGGTTTAAGGGGGAGAGAATGCCTTGAAAGACTGCATCGTGCATTTAAGGAACTTTGCCCTTCACAATCCACCAGTTATCGATGGTATGCAGAGTTTAGAAGAGGAAGGGATTCCCTCGAAGATGAAGACCCGGCAGGACGGTCGGCTACAGCAACAATGGAAATGTGATGAAAGCTGAGCGCATGTTGCGGCCTACATGTCGGACTTCCCCACGGAACCCAGGACTGTTACGTGCCAGTATGCCGACGATGTCCACATAATGGCACAGAACAAGAATGCCCGATTCTGTTTCCCTCCACTACAGCGACAGCTCCGAGCCATTGGCAGGTGGAGCGAGAAGTGGAGGATGTTCATCAGCCCGGGGAAGAGCTCTGCGCTTCTCCTGGCGAAGGTTCGTTGCTGATGGCCCGAGCGGTCTCTGAGGCTGCGGCAGAGGAGAATCCCTTGGGTTACCTCTGCCAAATACCTTGGAGTCACCCTCGACCGCGGCCTCACTTTCGCTCCACATACCCTGTATTCCGCTTCACAATGCCCACACACCTCAAACTACGCCTATATCAGGCGATTATCCCGCCCCTGATCCTGTATGGCTGCGAGATCTGAGGATCGGCGGCAGCGACCAGCAACCGCAGGTTGCAGACCGTCCATAACAGGGCGCTTCGGATGATCTATGATACCGGGCGTAGATTCCCGTCACATATCCTACATACACACTCCGGTCTCCCATACATCGTGGATGTGGTGCGGGAGAGAACCCGTACCATGTACACGAAAATTACTCACCATACGAACCAGCTGGTGCACACTTTGGGTCGCTACGACCAAAGTTAAGCAGCATTGGGCTTGGTCAATAGCTGGATGAGTGACCATCTAGCAGCGACCCGCCCTGCTGCCAACTTGGATAACCCCCATACCAAAATATTTTCCCATCCTGCTTTGCTGCCATGACGGCCTGCTTGGCTTGACGACCACACAAGCGGTCGCCCAAGTTAAACAGTATTGGGCTCGGTCACCACATGGTCGCTAGTCCGCCCGGTGGGATCACCGAGACCCAGCCAATGGTAGCGCAGAAAGACAAACTCCACCCAAGACAAATATCAAAAGCTTGTGTACATCTTTATTACCTTTATCGCACAGGTAAAGCCGCATTTACGGCTAGGTACTGTGGCGATCACATACCGCCCAGGTGAACCTGGGCGACCTGTTCTCGATTGCTGGAAGATCATCTTTGCATACATGGTCAGATTCTAGAAGCCCTAAATATTGGATCGGCGGCAGTGAAAACAACCCTGAAAGAAAAACTTGACGTCAGGAAGCTCTGCAGTCGCACCTCACAAATGAACAGAAACAAGTACATGTGCAATGGTGCCAGGAAATTATTGAAAAATTCAATGGAGGAAGATCCAAAAGCATATTTAACATTGTAACAGGTGAACGAAAGCTGCATTTATCAGTATGATCCAGAAACTAAACATAGCCATCGGTCTGGGTCTCTCGATCCCAGGAGAAGATGCCCAAAAAAAAAGTGAAGCGAACGAGAAGTGTTGGTAAGAAGCTGATCTGTTTCTTCTGCTCAGCAAGTGGCCACATTGTGACGATTCTGCTTGAGGGACAAACGACTGTTACTGCAAGATGGTAAACTACAAAATGTCTGCCACAAGTGTTCAATGAAAGCGTCCTAAGACAGGTCTGCGTGGAATTTTGTTGCACCATGACAATGCGTCTGCCCACACTGCACAAGAAACAACCCAATTTCTGCAGGAGTCAGATATTTGTTCTATCCTTCCTACAGTTCAGATCTGGCACCAAGCGACTTTTTCTATTCCCCAAAATGAAAGAAACACTTCGAGGTCAATGATTTAAGTAGCTGCCTACGAAGAATGTATTTGCACTCTCTCCAAAGAAGAATGGCTTTCAGCATTTGAAGAATGAGGGTGAGACGTTGTGTAGAATGCAATGGGGAATATTTTGAAAAGATGTAATGGTCAGATCTAAATCTTTAATATTTTATTGCGTCCATTCTCAAAACTTTTGCAATGACCCTATGTAGGATACAGTATCTAGATAAAGAAATAATCAGACGTTTAAGGCAATTACTTCTGTGAAAAGAATAAAACCCTTACTTTTCTTCTGCTTGCTCTGGCTTTTTCTACCTCATACTCAGAACATAAGACATATAGTGAACACAAAATGTTTAAAAACCTATGTGAAGCCGTTGTTAAGATATTCATTTTCTATTTATAAGCAATCATTTTTTGATATGGTAGTATGAAATACTCCTTTGACTAATCATGTCCTCCCAAATTTTTAATTTTAGAGTCAATTTAAATTGAATTAATTGTAGGCTCCCATTTAAAAAATCTGATGTGTTACACTCACATGACTTTCTCTACTCTTGTACAAACTAGTTTTACAAACGCTTATTCTCCATATGCTTCATGTTAATCGAGATGTTAATCTTATTGCTAATTTTCTTGTAGATGCAAGGGGAATTGGTAGGCTTTAAGCGATAGTCAAATATTTTAAGACCTGGTTGCTATGTGGAGTATTCCATTCTCTTTGCATGTCCAGGACATAAAAAATGGATAACGAATTCCCATTTGAGAAAAAGTATAAGTATTGGAAAATTTAAGGGAATAACAAGCAATATCTCGGAAGTGGTTCACTCAACAACAAAAAATTATGACATAAATTGTGTATTTTAACGCGATCTACATTTTTTATGTAGTAAAATTTTGTCTATCTCATGGTTTACCAGTTATGCAAACGTCGTTCTCAACGAAGAACACTTTTGGAGATATTCCCAGAAAATACAAGATATATATTTTATTTCTCATGAAAGTATCCTAAATATATGATATTTTAATCAAAATCGTTACAGACATTTTTGAGAACATTAAAATTTTCGAAAAATGTTCCATGTAAAGGGTAATCTGCGATCGGGGGATTTTCTTGAAAACCTTCGTGTTGCATCTCTGGAAGTTACTGAATCTAAATACCAAGTTTGGTGTTTATCCGACTGTTCGTTTCTGAGTTCCGCTGTTCACAGACAGTCAGACACATAACCGGACATGTTTCCAAAAATATTTTTTTTGGATTCAGGAGGCCTCAATACATGTATTTCCGGTGAAACAGCGGTATCGAATTTTTGGTGAAGTGCAATACTACCCCTACTTACTATACGTAGTGGAGAAAGTAAAAATGAGCCGCTAACAGTTGATAAAAGTGCCGCTTCCAGGGAACGAATAAACGTAAGACATCGCATACCTGTTACTTTCTTTTTCGCTCGTTTCTTTTAGAATTGTCTATTATTAAAAGCGCAAACATTTATTTTGTCGCAACTATTAATCTTATCACCTTCCACCCTAACAGAGTATGCCAGTCACCGTTTAAGTTATCGGACCATGTTCTCTTTGCCTGTACTCGTCACATAGTCGTGAAAATATGACAGTATTTCTGGTTCGAATGGCGGAAGGATACATTATAACGGTGCACTGGTCTCCTGGGTTCTGTTTTGGTGCGGATCAACCTAAAGCCCCTTGTACATGATCAAACTTTCTTTTCAATTCAAGAGTTTACAAGAAAAATTGTGAAATATTTTTCAATATGTGACAAGATATGGGGCGGCGCCGTGGCCGAGTGGTTAGACCGCTCGCCTCCCACCGAGGCGGCCCGGGTTCCATCCCAGGGACCTGCATGTGGGATTTGTGGTGGACGAAGTGGCGTCTGGGCGGGTTTTCTCCGGGTTCTCCGGTTTCCCCCATCATTCATTCCACCAACTGCTCCATCATCACCTTTCCTTTCATCCATTTCACCAACATTTCGTGTCATCTACTTCCTTCATCCCATACCAGGCATCGGGCTGATCACCCATCCTGGATGCTCTGTCTGATCCATGAGTGTCTGCTCCTCGACGGGCCTCTGACCCCAGGCACCCGCTTGTAAGTCCTGGTGGGTGTAAGTGCTACATAAGAGGAGGGTAAACAGATAATGAATGAATGACAAGATAGGAAAAGACTTGGCAAAACTTGACAATGTCAAAAATATGCATTTACAAGTTGTCTTTTCGCCAAACTGAAACCCTTCAGAACACATTGATAATTTATCACGCGCAAAGCAATTTAGTATTTGTGTCAAATATAACAATTCGCAATGAAATATTGTTCTTTAGTAATGTTATGTAGCACTTTTACGTGTCATATCAATGAAATCACATCACGAGCGTGGAATACAATGGAAATAACACCAACTGATAGGTTAACCACACTATATAACATTGCATTAATGTATACTTAGTTCGGAAAACTGCCTGGCAATTATTTCTTCATAACCGCCTTCATCTGCTCCATCTTGTGGTAATCCACGGAACTCTCGATGTACAGACATGGCCAGCTTATGTATAACCTAATCAGTCTGCATACGACATACCTTGGCCGGGTAGCCATTTTTGTTTACTTTTCCTTTGAGCCATGTTGCAGATTTCGTGACGTAATGTGAGTACTCGCATTTCATTGGCCAAAGCCATCAAATCATTGTGAAATCTTTGACCGTTTAGAGCATGTTCTTAATTGCTTTCAAAGATTTTAAAAGTATTGAAAGCAATTTCACAAGAAAAGTTGTGGCAACTCTTGAAAAGTCTTGTAAAGTACTGAATTTGACGAAAAAATTGATCGTGTACAAGCGGCATAAGAGTGAATACAGTTTAGCTGTCGAACCAAACGTGGAAACGGGCCGGTAGAGCTAATTTCCCAACAATGCACAGTGCGACACATCGCATTCATAAACTAAAAATTATGCCTCGTCGTATCATTCCTTGTCGTGCGACACGAAATCTTTTGCATAAATGAGGCCGGAAATCGGAGGAAGCCACCATAAATACGTCATACGTGATATTATCTTAGTGCCTGTTGTAAGGACGTGACAGGTAATGTTTGTCATTATTGCGATCACTGAAGCCTTGGCAGGCCTTCCTACTCAAGTCACGTAAAAACATTTGTTGACGCGGCAATCGACTCCTCCTCCAAGTGACATTGAAACTCTCTGATGTCTGAACCTCTACAATATTTTATATTAGGAAAAAAAAAAGGAATGTTGATGAACTGTCATGTCATGATATCAGTACTTTGGAATGAGGCAAACATCTGTTGGCAATAAGAACTATGGAACAGGACTTTGTACACACTGCACTTGTGCTATATTCATGTCCTTGAGCTATTTGGCCACCAACCTCGTCTGAATCTTGTACTTCAATAATTGCCTGATGTGTTTCATTGGCATGACTTTCTCTACCCACTCGTTTATTACTTTCTCTACTACGTATAGTAAGTAGGGGAAGTATTGTATTCCACCCAAAAATTCGATACCGAGATTTCACCGGAAATACATGTTTTGAGACCCACTGAATCCAAAAAAAGTATGTCTGTGTGTCTGTGAACAGCATAACTCAGAAACGAACAGTCGGATAAACACCAAACTTGGTATTTAGGTTCAGTATCTTCCAGAGATGCGACACGAAAGTTTTCAAGAAAATTCCCCCACCCCAGACTACCCTTTACATGGAACATTTGTCGAAAATCTTAATTTTTTCAAACATGGCTCTAACGATCTTGATTAAAACATCATAAGTTTAAGATATTTTCATGACAAATAAAATGTATATCTTGAATTTTCTGGGAATGTCTCCAAAAGTATTCTTCATTGTGAACGACTTTTGCATAACTGGTAAACCATAAGAGATAGACAAAAGTTTACTACACAAAACATGTAGATCGCGTTACAATACAAATTTATGTCATATACATTTTTTTGTTGAGTGAACCATTTTCGAGAGTTTGCTTGTTATTCCCTTAAATTTTCCAATACTTATACTTTTTCTCAAATTCGTTATTCATTTTTTTTTTGTCCTGGTAATGCAAAGAGAATGGAATGCGCCACATAGCAACCAGCTCTTAAAATATTTGACTATCGCTTAAAGCCTACCATATTCCCCTTGCACCTACAAGAAAATTAGCAATAAGATTAACATCTCGATTAACATGAAGCATATGGAGAATAAGCGTTTGTAAAAATAGTTTGTACAAGAGTAGAGAAAGTCATGTGAGTGTAACACACATTTTTTTTCTACGTTATATTAATTAAAAATTAAAATAATTCCTTTGCTAACAAAGCTGTCAATTGCCAGGATTATATCAGCCCCGCAGGTGTGCCGGAATTTCGTACCGCAGATCTTTTACATGCTAGTAAATCTATTGACAAGGGGCTGTTAATCACACATACCAATCGAGATAAACCTTTACAGAAATAGTTTCATTTTACTGTAGACATGTACGTGGAGGGCCAAAAGACTACGAACCGGCTGCTCGCCGTTTTTACTGTCCGCGTCCTCGGCGCTCGTTGCCGTCATAGAAAGCCGCGGATGAAACCATACATTATTAAAACTACTTTTAAAGGCTTTACTTTACAACTTTATGAAAGTGTGTTTGAAGAGAGAATTATTAGTAGAAATTTGTGGCCCCCTCGGTCCCCTGACCTACCCCCTGTGATTTCTACCTCTGGGGTAACTTAAAACAAAGTACACAAGACAGACCAACACACCATGGAAGAATTAAAACAAAATATCCGTCAGGAGATTGCCAGCATTTCTCAACGTGAACTACGGCGAGTGATAGATAGTTTCCTAAAGAGGCGCCAAAAATGTATGGACAACGACGGTGGCCAGTTTTAGCATCTCCTTTCATAAATTTTGTAACTAAAGCCTTTAAAAGTAGTTTTAAAAATGCTGTATGGTTTCATTCGCGCCTTTCTATGATAGGGGCAGACGGCAACGAGCGCCGAGGACGCGGACAGGAAAAATACATCGCGCAGCCGGTTCTAAGTTATTTGACTCTCGCTTTAGAAGGGGGCATAGATCGAAACCGAATCGATTGTCAGATGCTTAAATGCCAGCGCTATACCTTACTGAATACGCTTACCATGACATCGCGAGAAGGAACTGAATAGCGACATCCTTTAAGACTTTACAATATTTGAACATTTAAAACAAATAATAACGGATATGACAGAAAAGGCTGACGCCACAAACAATTTATTAGAAATAAAATACGTTGCTTCAAAGCTCTACATCTCTTTGTGTAGTACGTTTTTGTCGATCTTTACCAGCTTACCAGTTATTCAACATATACGAAATTCCTTCCGAATTAAGAGAACTTCATAGACTATTCACAGAAAATTCAAAATATATGTTTTATTCATCATGTAAACATCTTAAACATTTAATCAAAGTCGTTATAGCCATGTTTGAGAAAACCAAAAATTTCCAAAAATCTTCCATATAAAGGATTGTTTGTGGCGGGGGGGGGGTCTTGAAAATATCTGTGTCGCATCTTTGCAACATACTGAACTTTAATAACAAGATTGATATTTATCAGACTATTGTCCTATTTTGCTCGTAGGACTGTTACACTAGGCTTTCAGCCTCCTTTCACATATATTCCTTCTCGCATAATACAACTCCACTTTTAAGATTTGTACGTAAATAAATATTCCTATCTAATGATATTTCTAAAAAAAATTAGAGGTGATTTATTCCATGGCCATATTATTTAAATCGGAATGAATTTAATCTTACTAATTATATTGCTATACAGTTTTCAATCTGTGCTTCAATCTAATATAAAAATTGTATGTGTTACACTTACATGACTTTCTCCACTCTTGTACAAACTATTTATACAAACGCTTATTTTCCATCTACTTCATGTTAATCGAGATAAACATTTGCAGACTCTATGTTATTGTTAATTTTCTTGTAGATGTAAGGGGAATATATATATTTACAAGGACAATATAGAAATACAGTAGCCTTTAAGCACATGCATATCTCGTAGTGGCTGGTTGCTAGGTGCAGCACCATTCCCTTTGCCACAGATTAATACTCTTTGCATATCCAAGACAAAAAAAATGAATAACGAATTCCCATTCGAGAAAATAAGTATTGAAAAATTTAAGGGAATAACAAGTAATATCTCGAAAATGGTTCACTCAACAAAAAAAATGAATGACATAAATTGTGTATTTTAACGCGATCTATATTTTTTGTGTAGTAACATTTTGTCTATCTCTTATGGTTTACCAGTTATGCAAAAGTCGTTCACAATGAAGAATACTTTTGGAGAAATTCCCAGAAAATTCAAGATATACATTTTATTTGTCATAAGAATATCTTAAACACAGATACACTGACGCACACACGGAGCTTTTTCTAAAAATGCTTTTATTTTGGGTGGAATGCAAATATCTTTTCTACCTACTATATACTACGTGGTAGAAAAAAGTGAATATAAAATAAAACTGTGTTGCACTCACACGCCTTTCTCTGTACAAACTCTTATTCTTCTATATACTTCATGTTAATCGAGATAAACATATGCAGAAATTCTCTTATTGCTAATTTCCTTGTAGGTACAACGAAATTAGGGGAATGCTGTAGGCTTAAGCGATAGTCAGATCCTTTAAGAGTGGATCGCCACGTAATAGCTTTGAAATTCCGTTTTTGCATGACCGAGAGAGAGAGAGAGAGAGAGAGAGAGAGAGAGAGAGAGAGAGCAAATAATGACTTACCATTTGAGAAAAGTATTTTAAAATGCAAACCAATAACAAAAGATATTTCGGAAGTAGTTAACTCAAAAGAAAGAAAGGAATTGTATGCTTTAACGAGATCGGCATTTTTATTTATTCATTTTTACTTTCTCTACTACGTATAGTAATTAGGGGAAGTATTGTATTCCACCCAAAAATTCGATACCGAGATTTCAGCGGAAATACATGTTTTGAGGTATTTTTTGGAAACATATGCGTGTGTGTGTGTCTGTGAACAGCATAACTCAGAAACGAACAGTCGGATAAACATCAAACTTGGTATTTAGAGAGATATAGCCATGCGACACGAAGATTTTCAAGAAATTCCCCCCACCCCAGATTATCCTTTACATGAAACATTTTTCGAAAATTAAAGTATCATATATTTAAGATACTTTCATGACAAATAAAATGTATATCTTGAATTTCCTGGGAATGTCTGCAAAAGTATTCTTCATTGTGAACGACTTTTGCATAACTGGTAAACCATAAGAGATAGACAAAATTTTACTTCACAAATAATGTGGAACGCGTTAAAATACACAATTTGTCATATAGATTTTTTTGTTGAGTGAACCATTTTCAAGATATTGCTTGTTATTCCCTTAAATTTTCTAATACTTATACTGTTTTCTCAAATGGGAATTCGTTATTCATTTCTCTCTTCTTTTTTTTTGTCCTGGTAATGCAAAGAGAATGGAATACTCCACATAGCAACCAGCTCTTAAAATATTTAACTATGGCTTAAAGCCTACCAATTCCCCTTGCATCTACAAGAAAATTAGCAATAAGATTAACATGAAGCATATGGAGAATAGTTTGTACAAGAGTAGAGAAAGTCATGTGAGTGTAACACATCAGATTTTTTATATAGAATTCCCTAAACGTTCACCTTAAGCCTATAAGGAATTTGGCAGTTGTACTGTAAGTATGACAACCTGCTGGGGCCTGGACTTGTAAGCTGATCGAGTACTCACCTTCAAGAACTGACGTTCGATAACATCCGGGCAGCGTTGCACCAACTTCATTAATCTCGTACACAATGCTCTCTCTCAGCTGTTGACACAGCTGCCGTCGTCTCAAAACTTTTTCCTACGCGACTCGGGAGCCACATCATAGAAATAGCTCCATCTCAACTGCGCATGCTCCCCGAAACAACTTCCTTAAAAATAGCGAGGTAAACTTGCAAACTTGCCACCTGTCCTTGAACTAACATAGTTTAGTTTGTATGCGGTTTACCTGCAAATAACAATCACTGCTCAAAGTTGCACCAGAACATGGTGAAGAGATTGTTTAACATTTCTTGAATATTTTAAGAATACAAATTAGAAAAATGTCAATTTTTGTCAAAATTTCAATAGCAAATACTCTTAGGTCAATTACTCAATATTTATTGATGTTTTAGAACTGCATCATGAGCAGTTATTAACATAAGTAAATCATACATTTATTATTTATTATAACACCTCCCTCAATTAAGGGCTGCCATATAGACACTAAATTAACAACAATAATGACGATTTATAGTTAACATATCAAAATAACGAAAATCAACTTAAAATAGAAATACAAATGTATTTAAATTGGCACAGAAAAGTAGTATAAAATAACCCTATTATGCAGTTAAAATAAATACATATATAAATATATAATAATTTCAAAGTTTTGTAAGGTGTGTATGAATATTATATTCCATACAAATGATTTCTGAGGATGTGAACTGATCCTCTATTGCCATGATTGCTATTTGATAAAGTAGGCGTTTATGTAGGCCATAATCTACCCAAAACTTGTGTAAATTTTTGGGTATTGTCCCTCTAGCTCCTATCATCAATTCTGTGACTGATATTTTATTTAAATTATATTTATCCTTGTAATAGGAGATAGTGGGTTCATAAATGACCTTTTTTTCTGCGTCTACTTCTTCGGGATGTTAGAGAGTGGGATTGAAATCGCGCAGTAGGATCAAGTGATGAAATGCATCAGTAAAACAGAGACTAAAATACAAAAATATAAAACAGGACACTTCAAAATGCAATGTCAATATTGGCTTGAAAAAATTCATTAAGACTGTAAAATGGGTTAGCAGCAAGGCAAACTTTTAAACAACTTCAAATCTATCTGCTAGCTGAATGGGCAGTTCTTGGTAATCTGTTAAAACATATTGATGCCTCTGTTATTATAAAACTACAAAAAGAAGTCTCAGCTTTTGTCTTTTTTCTGCATACAAAATTATTTATATATTTAATAATTGTTAATATTTATAGAACATCATTTAGACAGTGGCAGGTGCATCGAGGGACCCCCATCGTACTTATAATAGCAACAAAGAAAGAGCTTCGTCGTATAACTCTGTCAGCAATTGATTTCCCTGCTTTCTAATAACACTCCTCCCATTAGGGGCGAATGCAAAGGGGGGGGGCTCAGGGGGCCAAGTCTCCAAGTACCCTAAATCGTAATATCGAAGCACTGCAATGTCATTTTTGTTTTCTGTAACTCTTTTATACTTACATTGTATGTGTTAATAAACAAATAAAAATACTAATACTTTTAAACAATGGTAAATATTGGAGGGTGACATGGAATTTAATCCGTAATTTTGGAAAATTATCATTTCATAGATTAGTTGGCAACAGTGATTAAACGGCTCACTCTGTTTATATTCTATATGTGTTACCGGCAAAGTTTGAAAACCGGCATTTTACAGAATGACAAAACTGGAACAGGCAAAGTATTATTTTTATAATATTTGTATTTAAATTGAAACTCTGACACTGTTGTGTAGCACACTGGTTTCCTCGCTCGAAGCACACCAGTATTTTCCTTGATTGCTACGTGTGAATCAGACTTTTCACAAAATTGGATTGGTTTGATGAAAAATCGGTTCTATACAATGCAATTCAAGCGTCACTCATCTCTCCCTTG
This sequence comes from Deroplatys truncata, assembly GCA_030765065.1. Lineage (NCBI taxonomy): Eukaryota > Metazoa > Arthropoda > Insecta > Mantodea > Mantidae > Deroplatys > Deroplatys truncata. The sequence goes on along the minus strand of CM060975.1, from coordinate 296,530,300 downwards.
TTACAACAAACAGGATTCTTTGATTTTGATAATTCAGTTTTCTTATGCTCTTCATTAATTAAAAGTATATTTTGCATATTCCTATTCTCAGAATAGCAGTTTAAAATGTTCTGACTTATTATATATATGTATATATATTTAATTATTGTTTGTGTCTTTAACAATTTTTTGTAAAAAGATTTTCTATGCAACTTCAGGCAGTATTTTTAACACTTAAATGATTTCAGTCTAATTATACAATATATAAATTCAATAACAGCCCACCTTAAAGCAATATATGTATGTAACAAGGTATAAAAAGTGTATATTACAGTCATTGTATATGTTTATATTATTGTATACATGTAATAATGTTATGTGAATGTATCACGTAATTTAATAATGTAGGAGCCGTGAGAATAATAGGTTAAAAGTTGCTAACAATGAGGTAACCTTGAGGCAATAATGAGTAAGAATGTTTCATAATGGTACTCGTCATTATTGGAGTAACACAATAATGTAATTTTTGTGATAGTTTATAAAATAACCAATAAACAACCAGAAAATTAAATTAAATAAAAGTATTCTATTGGATTAGTAATAGCCAATCAGAGACTTGAAATACAGAAATTTACAAATTTAGGCGGAAAAAATCAAGTCAGTAATTTGCAGACAGTGCTCATAACTGGACGCGAGATGTGTCCTCGAGAAATTTAATACGTATTTTAGAATCTCACAGCTCTCAATATCAGTGAAGTGTTATTTAAATCGTGTCAAGCATTAATAAAAGGAGTGAAGTAAAACGTAAAATCTGTGTAAGCCTACATTCTTCTGTCGCACCGCTCCCTGCTAAGATATTCATGTCTCTAAAAAAATAAATACTGACGCAGCCGAGGCAAACATAAATACATAATATTTAAAGAAACAGTAAAAATTACAAAGTTAATTTTTTTTTAAAAACATTTGGGGTAAAGGCCACTGGAAAGTACCTTCGCCTTGGGGCGAAGGCTACCGGAAACGTTTTACTATACGTGTGGTTGCAACGAATTTCAAGTGTTCGGCTCCCCAACAGCTGAACTATAATACATCATCTTCAAACTGAATTTCCATACGTAGGGCAGAAACAACCTACTTCAAATTGACGCCCAAAGCGTGGTGCAAACAACGTAATAAAAATACTTCATCAAACTGTATGGAATCTTAAATTGTTCTTTGAAATATATATTTTTTACTTTCTCTACAACGTATAGTAAGTAGGGGAAGTATTGTATTCCACCCAAAAATTCGATACCGCGATTTCACCGGAAATACATGTTTTGAGATCCCCTGAATCCAAAAAAAGCATTTTTGGAAACATGTCCGTGTGTGTGTCTCTGTCTGTGAACAGCATAACTCAGAAACGAACAGTCGGATAAACACCAAACTTGCTATTTAGATTCAGTATCTTCCAGAGATGCGACACGAATGTTTTCAAGAAAATCCCCCCACCTCAGATTACCCTTTACATGGAACATATTTCGAACATTTTAATTTTCTCAAAATGGCTCTAATGATTTTGATTAAACATCATATTTTTAAGATATTTTCATGACATGTATATCTTGAATTTTCTGGGAATGTCTCCAACAGTATTCTTCATTGTGAACGGCTTTTGATAACTGGTAAACCATAAGAGATAGACAAAATTTTACTACACAAAAGATGTAGATCGCGTTAAAATACACAATTTATGTCATATACATTTTTGTTGTTAAGTGAACCATTTTCGAGATATTGCTTGTTATTCCCTTAAATTTTTCAATACTTATTTTCTCAAATAGGAATTCGTTATTCATTTTTTTGTCTTGGATATGCAAAGACTATTAATCTGTGGCAAAGGGAATAGTGCTGCACCTAGCAACCAGCTATTAAGAGATATGTATGTGCTTAAAGGCTACTGTATTTCTATACTGCCTTTGTAAATATATATTCCCCTTACATCTACAAGAAAATTATCAATAAGATAGAGTTTGCAAATGTTTATCCCGATTAACATGAAGTAGATGGAGAATAAGCGTTTATAAAAATAGTTTGTTCAAGAGTAGAGATAGTCATGTGAGTGTAACACATCAGATTTTTTTTATTTATATACATTACCGTGACAGTCTGACATTGTATATAATGCCTAGGAAAAGTATAAAATAAAGTAAGAATTTTATACTTTGCCAAAAACCGTCCGGCATTTTATACAATTCCCAGGGATTCTGTATAATGCCTGAATTTTATACTTTACCTGTAACATATGCACACGTTAAGTCACAAGTAGAATACTAGATGGTTACAGAGCACTTCCTATAGTTGTAGTGAAGTGAGTGTCCAGAATGGTGCAGTTGCTATGGGAACAGTTCGCTTCCCACTTGATTACTTTATATGGGGATATCTGAGTCTTTGATACGACGCCTGCTAATATGGAAGAGTTAAAACTGAGGATGAGCAAATAATGCAGACGCATACCATCAGCAGTGAGTGAAAATGCTCAACAAGCATTCACGCTTCGATTTATCCATTGCCAGATTGTAAATCGAGCGCATTTCCAACACCTTATTAAAGAATTAGGATTCCATTTGTTATAGTAGTTGTATAAACTGTTAAGCAAGCCAAGAATTAAACTGTTCCTATTGGAACCACACTTTTGTATGAAACAAATGAAATTGTTCATGCAACTAAATTGAATAGCTACCTTTAAGAAAAGAAGAAAGAAAAAAAAGTGAATATGTTGTCATTTAAATTGTTTGATATTACGTTACGCCGGTACAATAATGGCTGAAATTTTCTTTATCCTTTTAAAATGGGTTAATTTTAGCTTTATTTGCTTATTCCTTATTTATCAAAGACCCTGTATATCAAATTAAAGAAGAAATTCCAATTTATAACACTGCACAAAAACAGGCCATGTTTTGGCAGTTTTCGTCTTTTAATCACCCCTAAATCAAAACCTTCAGGGATAGTTTTGAGAAAATCATATGCAGCTGTTCGTATGTTGTTTCATGGTTACCGAGGGCAGAGGCCGAAGTTAAAAGCCGTTCTACAGTAGCGAGTATAACCAACGATGCACAACCCGCCCAAAAATAAAATTATAATTAGGCCAATTATATAGAATACAAAATAAAAAGATTGTAAAATGTTAATTTGGTCTCTCAGATGTTCTCAAATTTCTGGAATTACGAGTGAGTGCAAGTTCGAACAAAGCAACATTTTACACGTTCATTGAAGTAGACTCAATTTTTACTTTCTCTACTACGTATAGTAAGTAGGGGAAGTACTGTATTCCACCCAGAAATTCGATACCATGATTTCACCGGAAACACATGTTTTGAGATCCCCTGAATCCAAAAAAAGCATTTTAAGAAACATGTCCGTGTGTGTGTCTGTGTGTCTATGGACAGCATAACTCAGAAACAATCGGATAAACACCAAACTTGGTATTTAGGTTCAGTATTTTCCACAAAGGTTTTCAAGAAAATCCCCCCCACCCAAGATTACCCTTTACATGGAACATTTTTCGAAAATATTAATTTTCTCAAAAACGGCTCTAACGATTTTGATTAAAATATCATATGCTTAAGATATTTTCATGACAAATGAAATGTAGGTATATCTTGAATTTTCTGGGAATGTCTCCAAAAGTATTCTTCATTGTGAACGACTTTTGCATAACCGGTGAACCATAAGAGGTAGACAAAATTTTACTACACAAAAAATGTAGATCGCGTTAAAATACACAATTTATGACTTATACTTTTTTTTTGTTGAGTGAACCATTTTCGAGATATTGCTTGTTATTCCCTTAAATTGTCCAATACTTGGCGCTTAAAAGTTTGACTACCTTATTCCCCTTGCATCCACAAAAAATTTAGCATTAAGTTTGATATCTCGATATCTCGATTAACATGAAGCATATGGAGAATAAGCGCTTGTAAAAATAGTTTGTAGAAGAGTAGAGAAAGTTATGTGAGTGTAACACATAAGATGTTTTGTACCCTTATCGTCTTGTTAATTGTAAAGGAATATGCACGTTGAATGTGTTGAGCATTTCAACCTTAAAATGAATATTCGATGTGAATACCTAGCGACTAAGAGATAGCAAACACTTTGGACTTGGTCCAAGAGTCGTGAGCAGTATTTCGATTAATATTTCCAAACTCCTTCATGAACTGGCACACGATGTTTTCCTCGGTACATGGTAAACGTGTTCCGCACCCTTGCACTATATTCAAAAACACTTCTCTTCACTAATTTTATCCTTTAAATTCCCTTGCTCCTTGTGCACGATCAAACCATTTCTTCAATTCAAAGAGTTTACAGGAACAATTGCGAAATGTTTTTCAATATGGGACAAGATTGGAAAAGACTTGACAAGACTTGACAACGTCAAAAATGTGTATTTACAAGTTGTCTCTTCATCAAACTGAAACCCTTCAGAACATATTGATAATTTATCACGCGCAAAGCAATTTAGTATTTGCGTCACAGTATAACAATTCGCAATGAAATATTGTTCTTTACTAATATTATGTAGCACTTTCAAGTATTATATCCAATGAAATCACATTACGAGTGTGGAATACAATGCAAACAACACCAACCGATAGGTTAACCACACTATATAACATTGCTTTAATGTATACTTAGTTCGGAAAACTGCGTGGCAATTATTTCTACATAACCGCCTTCATCTGCTCCATCTTGTGGTAATCCACGGAGCTCTCGATGTACAGACATGACCAGCTTATGTATAGAGCGAGCCAAAAGACTCCGAACCGCCTGCGCGGTGTTTTTCTTGTCCGCGTCCTCGGCGCTCGTTGTACCGTCTGCCGCTATTGTAGAAAGGCGCGGATGAAACCAAACAAAATTTTTAAAGCTACTTTTAAAGGCTTTACTTACGGACTTTACGAAAGGAGATGCTGAAACTGGCCACTGTCGTTGTCCATACACTTTTGGCACCTCTTTTGGAAACTATCCATCACTCGCCGTAGTTCACGCTCAGAAATTTCCTGCCGGATATTTTGTTTTAATTCTTCCAGGGTGTGTAGGTTTGTCTTGTATACTTTATGTTTTAAGTTACCCCGGAGGGGTATTTTATGAACAATATTACCAGCTGCGTGTGGAAATATGATAAAACATGATAACACAGCGCTGCTATAAACAAAGTCACGCTACTGTGCAGTGTGAAGTGCAGTTTTGAGTTGACGGTGTTGTGATGTAGTTCAATTATTACGAGTTATTTATTATTTTGTCCTCTATTTAGCCACAAAGTATATAATGGCTCAGTATATGTTTTCTACTGCACTGTGTATTTATTTATGATTCGTATGTGCTAACTCGGTCAGCTCAGCAAGTGAAAGTACGATTTGCAGAAAGATTTCCAGGTGTAAAAGTTCCAGGCCGTACAACAATCCATGAACTTTACAGTAAATTTCAGGCCACAGGAAGTGTTCAGACTAAGAAATCTAAAAGTCGGCGTTCGGTTCTTACCGAAGAAGCATTAGACGGCATCGGTCATCGTTTGGAGAATTACCCCCAAAAATTCCATGATAGTTTCCTAAAGAGGTGCCAAAAATGTATTGACGAGGGTGGGCAGTTTCAGCATCTCCTTTCATAAAGTTGGTAAGTAAAGCATTTAAAAGTAGTTTTAAAAATGTTGTATGGTTTCATCCGCGCCTTTTCATGACAGCGGCAGACGGCAACGAGCGCCGAGGACGCGGACAGAAAAAAACACCGCGGAAGTGATTCGGAGTTTTTTAGCTACCCTGTATAACCTAATCAGTTCGCATACGACATACATTGGCCGGGTAGCCATTTTTGTTTACTTTTCGCTTTCAGCCATGTTGCAGATTTCGTGACGGATTGTAAATACTCGCATTTCATTGGCCAAAGCCAGCAAATCATTGTGAAATATTTGACTGTTTAGAGCATGTCCTTTTGCTTTCAAGACTTTCGAAGTCTTGAAAGCAATTTGACAAGAAAAGTTGTGAAGTTGTGACAACTCTTGAAAAGGCTTGTAAAGTACTGAATTTGACAAAAATTTGATCGTGTACAAGCGTCTTTACAGAGTAACTGTACTACTCACAAAATGTTCCTGCCAAATGCGTCCACAGTGAGCGTCGCTTGGAAGATACTGAACTCATATACCATGCTTTGTATTTATCCCACATTTCATTTTTATTTCCTCACTACGTACTTCTCAGTAAGTAGAAAAAGTATAGTATTTCACCAAAAAATTCGATACCGAGATTTCAACAGAAACACAGTTTTGAGGCTACCTAAAAATTAAATTGGGTTCTACTTATGAACGTTCTTTAACTACTACTGTTCTTAGGTCCCATTCTATATTGGGCGTGAAAGACTGGAAATTTTGCTCAGAGGCCTCTTTATCAGGCTTGAAGTTCTTTTATGTGCCGTAAATCTAAGACATGGGACCACCGGCTTTGCTTCCTTTCCGAAGGAAGCCATGTTAAGGATTTTACATCGTCCTCCACCGTGTATGAACCCGCGACCTGGTACTCCCAAACCACGGAGGACGACTTCAGGCTCCCTGAATCCACAAAACAGGTATTCTTAGAAAAACGCCCGTGTGTGTGTGTGTGTGTGTGTGTGTGTGTGTGTGTGTGTGTGTGTGTGTGTCAGTGATCTGAAAACAAAAAAAGGCAGTTAAACATAAAACTTCATATTTAAGTTTAGCGTCTTTCAAGAGACTTTCAAGAAGATTTCAAGAAAATCTCCCCATCTCATACTACCTTTTACATGGAATTTTGTTGTTATTTTTCATTTTCTCAAAAATGGCTCTAACGATTTCAATTAATACGTTTAAGATATTTTCATGACAAACATAATGTATATGTTGGATTTACTGGGAATAGCTTATGTAACCCACTTCACTTTGCATGACGTTTGTATATCTAAGATATATACAAACTTTTACTACACAAACAGGGCCCAAATGATCTAGTTGTCGACGCGCCCTTAAACACCACTCCACCACCACCAACACTACACAAAAATGTAGAAAACGCGCAGTACATGTCGAGTGTATATGTTTATGACATTAACCATTTTCGAGATATTCTTTATATTGGTTTTAAAGGAACAGGAATTTCAAAGTCATCACTTAGTGATCCGCTTTTTTACTTTCTCTACTACGTAAAGTAAGTAGGGGAAGTATTGTATTCCACCCAAAAATTCGATGCCGAGGATTCACCGGAAATACATGTTTTGAGATCCCCTGAATCCAAAAAAGTCATTTTTGGAAATATGACCGTGTGTGTGTCTGTGGACAGCATAACACAGAAACGAACAGTCCGATAAATACCAAACTTAGAATTTAGGTTCAGTATCTTCCAGAGATGCGACACGAAGGTTTTCAAGAAAATCCCCCCGCCCCAGATTACCCTTTACATGGAACATTTTTCGAAAATTTTAATTTTCTCAAAAATGGCTCTAACGATTTTGATTAAAATATCAAATGTTTAAGATATTTTTATGACAAATAAAATGTATATCTTGAATTTTCTGGGAATGTTTCCAAAAGTATTCTTCATTGTGAATGACTTTTGCATAACTGGTAAACTATAAGAGATAGACAAAATTTTACTACACAAAAAATGTAGATCGTGTTAAAATACACAATTTATGTCATATACATTTTTTTTTTGTTGAGTGAACCATTTTCGAGGTATTGCTTGTTATTCCCTTAAATTTTCCAATACTTATACTTTTTTTTCAAATTCGTTATTTTTTTGTCCTGGTAATGCAAAGAGAATGGAATACTCCACATAGCAACCAGCTCTTAAAACATTTGACTATCGCTTAAAGCCTACGATATTCCCCTTGCATCTACAGAAAATTAGCAATAAGATTAACATCTCGATTAACATGAAGCATATGGAGAATAAGCGTTTATAAAAATAGTTTGTACAAGAGTAGAGAAAGTCATGCGAGTGTAACACATCGATATGTGGAAATGTGTAATGAAAATTTATCTCGATTAAAAAGAAGTACACAAAAGAACAAGGTTTTGTAAGAATAGTTTGTAGGTGAACGAGTAGCCATGTGAATGTAACACATCAGACCCTTTCTCTGCCACGTCTGCAGTAGGTACAGACGGTATTGCATTCCAATAAAAACTTCGACACCGAGATTTCACTGGAAATACATATTTTTAGGCCCCTGAATTAAAAAAAATACTATTTACAAAAACGTCCACGCGTGTGTGAACAGCATAACTCAAGAACGAAAACTCGGATAAATATCAAAGGTTCAGTACCTTCCAAAGATCCGACACGAAGGTTTTCAAGAAAATCCACACACTCCAAATACCCTTTATGCAACATTTTTCGAATTTTTTTGATTTTTTAAAAAATGGCTTATCTTGAATTTTCTGGAAATAACCTTTAAAGTCCTCTTCATTCGAAGAAATTTTGTATAATCTTGTATAACTGGCAAACTTTAAGCGATGGACGAAAACGCACTACACAAGAAATGTAAAACACACAATTCATTTCAAACACTTTTTTTGTGGCATAAGCCATTTCCGAGATATGGGTTATTAATGGTTCGCATTGTTCAATACTTTATCATTCTTTTGAAGTCCTGTGACACTCATTTTGTTATTCTCACGATGTCAAGGATAGAGTGTGGAGGCCAGCATATAGCGTCCAGTCCTTAAACATTTGACTATCGCTGTTACCTTTGTATCTATAACGAAATTTGTAATGTATCTATTTCTACTAAGGTTTATCCCGATTAAAATGAAGTAGATAAAAAATTAAGCTTTCCTAGGAATAATCTGCATACCACTAATAAACGACAGAGGTCAGAGAAAGTCACGTGAATGTAACACGTCCTATTTTTTAATTGTGGGGACCTTAAAAGCGTGAAATGTGGGTATTGAATTTTTGGGTGAAACACAATAATCCATGTACGTATTATAAGTTAAGAGGACAAGGTGACTCGAACACTGGAAATTCCACCTTAAGTGTGTTAAATTACCACTGCTCTTAAAGTTCTCAATGGTTTTTTCTGAAATTTTTAGGAATTACTCTATAAATCATGACAATTATTTCAAGTGGTTTTTTCATTGATAGCTTATGTAAGTGAATCCATAAAAATTATATCATTCAGCAGAAAAATAGTAAAATTTACTCTTAAAACATGTGAATTCATGTACCTTTTTCTCTGATACTACTTGCAATACTGAATCACACTTTTGCATGCTTGTTCTTAGTATAATCAGCTATCTTCTGAACTTCAATTATTTAGTTATGTATATCAGTTCACTAGAAATTGAAAAAAAAACTTATTTGCAAAGTCAAAAAAAGTAAAAATGTGCAAAATTTGCAATGTTTTTGCTCTCTTAATATCACTAATATACGTTATAAAATTATGATTGTGGTTCAGAAAGTTTAACTATGTGTTGTATACATGTACTGAACATTTCAGCTCTCTACCTCTCATACTTCCTGAGAAAAAGGTACATTAAGTATCCAAAAATGTTGTTTTGAGAAAACTGAATTTAAGGTTTGAACATTAAAATTCTGACACACTTCAGTACATTCCAGGGTCATAATCATCTGCACCTTCATTTCTGGGTTGCTTCAGCTTTTCTGATTGCCTTCTCTTGGTCCTGGCCTCTTTTGTTAATTGCTGAACTGCTCGCTTGACGTGATATTGTCGTCGGTTGTTGAAAGATACAAAAATGTTCTAAAAAGGGGCGTTGCATGACAGCTTTAAAGGAATGCAGACCACTATTTAAATGGTATTTAAATGTCTTAAAACCCTCTTAAGCCCCAAAGGGTATACATTTTTTGAAACTGGAAATAGTAGGAATTTTTTTAATGCCTAAAACAAAAAATGCTATTTTTGACCATTTCAGAGTACCTTGCCCCCTTAAGTGGTAGAGAACGTAAACTTGGGTAATATGAAGCTGAGAGTAGGGAAAATGCTGGAAGGATTACACATCACAAGACGGTGTGAGTGATATATAACTGAAAAATTCGAGGTGTTCTCTACTCTTGTACAAACTATTTTTAGAAACGCTTATTCTCCACATGCTTCATGTTAATGGAGATATCGTGATGTCAATATTATTGCTAATTTTCTTTAGATGTAAGGCGAATATGGTAGGCTTTAAGCGATAGTCAAATGTTTTAAGAGCTGGTTGCTATGTGGAGTATTCCATTCACTTTGCATTACCAGGACAAGAAAAAGGGAATAACAAGCAATATCTTGAAAATGGTTCACTCAACAAAAAAAAATGTATATGACATAAATTGTGTACTTTAACGCGATCTACATTTCTTGTGTAGTAAAATTTTGTCTATCTCTTATGGTTTACCAGTTATGCAAAAGTCGTTCACAATGAAGAATACTTCTGGAGACATTCCTAGAAAATTCGAGATATACATTTCATTTGACATGAAAATATCTTAAACATATGATATTTTAATGAAAACGTTGGAGCCATTTTTGAGAAAATTAAAATTTTCGAAAAATGTTCCACGTAAAGGGTAATCTGGGGTGGAGGGATTTTCTTGATAACCTTCGTGTCGCGTCTCTGGAAGATACTGAACCTAAATACCATGTTTGGTGTTTATCCGACTGTTCGTTTCTGAGTTATGCTGTTCACAGACACACACACATATTTTTTTGGATTCAGAGGGTCTCAAAACATGTATTTCCGGTGAAATCTCGGTATGGAATTTTTGGGTGGAATACAATACTTCCCCTACTTACTATACGTAGTAGAGAAAGAAAAGATGCTGACAGGTAACCTAATTCTAACCTCGCACGTGATGAACAAGGAAGTTGAAGCATCGACGAGTTTAACGTCTCAACACACTTCTTTCCAGTTGTACTTTAGTAAGGATAGTTGTTACGTCACCGCCGCGCCCTTGCCCTTGGTGACGTTGACAAGACCACCTGCTGGACTTAGTCCCTCTCTCCGTGTTTATTTTGGAATAGTCCCAATCGATTTATGTCCGCCCACTTCCAGCTGTTGGGTTATTATCCCAGCATTTCCTTTATCTTCTATGAAATAAATGTCAACTCTGCCTCCTCAACAAAGCAGTAGGCCACTTGTGAGAATCACAGTTCACACCGACACGTGTTCCATATTCCACAACGCTCTGACCTGTCTTTCTATCTTATGCTTGAACACATCGCTTTCTTTACTCACCCTTCTACAAAGTAATATTACAAACGCTTGTGCTTGTCTGCTTCATGTAAGTTGAGATAAACATTTGCAGAAATAGTTCTAAGTAGCATTCAACAGTTTACTTCTACTTCTGCATTACTTTGGTCTTCATTGAAAACGTTAATACGAGGGTCGTCCAATAAGTAAGTTTCCCTATTTTATAAAAAACATTACACACAATTGATCATGTTGAATTAATTTTATTTATATAGTACAATACTTCTGTTACTTTTCAACGTAATCAACATGTTTTTCCAAGGCAGTGTTGTACCAGGTCGGGTCCTGTGCTCGCAACCAACTGTACACTTCTGATTGATCTTCGTCACGGTGTTCAAGTGCTCACCTCCATGATGAACTTTGAGTCAGGGGAACATGTGAAAATCACTTGGGAAAAGATCTGGTGTATATGGAGGTTGCGAGAAAACTTTCCGCCTGGGTCAAGATTCAACTTGGAGGTTTTCTCGTATCCTCCGTATTTACCGGAGCTTGCCCCAAGTGATTTTCATATGTTCCTCCAACTCAAAGGAAAGCACTTTTAACACCGATGATGGAGTCAAATCAATGAACAGCTGGTTGCGAGCACAGGACTCGACCTGTTACAACATTGACTTGTAAAAACTTGTGTCACAACCCCAAAATGCTTGGAAAAACATTTTGACTATGTAGAAAAGTAACAGAAGGATTGTGCAATATAAATAAAAGTAATTCAATATGATCGATTGTGTGTAATGTTTTTTTATAAAATAGGGAAAAGGGGGTAATCTGGGGTGGGGGGATTTTCTTGAAAACCTTCGTGTCGCATCTCTGGAAGATACTGAACCTAAATACCAAGTTTGGTGTTTATCCGACTGTTCGTTTCTAAGTTATGGTGTTCACACACACACACACACACAGACACACACAAGGACATGTTTCCAAAAATGCATTTTTTGGATTCAGGGGGTCCCAAACCATATATTCCGGTGAAATCTCGGTATCGAATTTTTGGGTGGAATACAATAGGTTTGTTCCAACATACGGTTCTGAACGGGTTCCGAACTAATTCCAACACATGCTAATGCACATGCGCCAATACGGTACGCTCACAGAACTAATTCGGAATTTTGTGTGTTGGAACACTACTTGAACCGTTCGCGTTCTGTCACGGCCTTCTTCGTTGCACGGTCAATCAGAAGACGATCAAATATCTACGTTTACAGCGTTGATGAATGAAATCAAACTCATTGTTTCTTTCATACTGATTCCAGTCCTAATATTCGAGCAAAAATAAATCGCGTTAGTTTATCGGCTTAAAGCCATTGATACTGAGTTATTGCGAATAACAATTGTAATATATAGATATTATATTTAAACCAGAACCCGGAAAAAGTAATTTAACACAATTCCAATTTAACATTAGGTTTCCTGCTACAGAAGCTTCTAAACACAATGTTTAATTTAAAACTCCAATACTCTGAGACAATGACACCCCACATACATTCTATTCCGAACGTAATTCAAATAATACAAAACTACATGGTACCAATGTATGCTTATGATCAGGGTTAGGATTTTTAGTTGCAAATTTCAGATGAAAAAAGGAAGGGAAAAGGTGCTCAAATAAGGTGAAAAAAGGCACAATAAGGTGCTGGTTTATTTAAGGGGATGCACAACTGGAATTGCTATTTTCTAAACTATCCATTCAATTCGGCTGAAAATTTTATTTCTTTATATATAATTGTTTTGTGAATTATAGCCCAGTCTTAATAATTCTCGGAACTGCGCGGTTGAGGTTATTGTCGTCTCTGCCTGCCCAGGCTTCGTCTCCACGCAAACAGATGACGTCTCTCACAGCAACAAACTCACTTTCACGAACAGCAGGCTACTGATTCTGGTGGGATAGAATCACTCATTGCCAATTGCATTATTGCGGGCTACTTTATAGCAGTAAAGTGAGAGAAAGAGGTTTTCGTCGAACACACAATTATTTTCCATTGTTGCGGGTGTGCTTTCAATTCCCGCGCGGCGTTTACTGAAAGAGGTAGACTTACTATTCGCACGTACACAGCAAGCTGAGGAGAAAGTTAATGAATAAATTGGAATGTAAACTTAAAAGAAAAAAGGGGATTATGGGCATGGTTGGAGGAAAGTGGTATAAATGTGCCAGAAAGGGGTAAAGGTCCCAAAATAACGGAATAATGTTTAAATGGAAATAATCCTCTTCTTCAGAAGTCGATGCATCATTAAAAAGATCACTGTCACCTTCTAAATCACTCATTATTGTTATCTTTGAACGCTGTTTTGCTCCCTGGCTTTGTTAGACGTTTGTTCTTTTCCTCAAGTATGTCGCCATACTACTCAACAGCGAGCAACTGCTTACCAAACACCTTTGCTATTCCGTATTGAGAAATAAACACGAATGGAGGAATAAATTACATATTCAAATTTATTTTCTATGAATACAGAGAGTATGTCGCTTTTTCAATACTCTCTGTCGGGTTTGTTCCAAGCGATTAGAATCGATTCTGAATTAACTGAGTATGCGCTGTAGACCATACAATCTGCGCATGTCTGGAATTTTCAGTTCCTATTCTTAATCACGAACTGATTTCACTCGTTCCGAACTAGTTCCCAAATACGTTGGAACAGCAAACTGGAAATTCAGAATTGGTTCTGAACTGATTCTCTGTCGTGTTGGAACGCCACTTAGCTACTGCGCACACTCAGATAATTCGGAATCGATTCTGAATCGTGTGGGAACAAACCTAATACTTCCCCTACTTACTATACGTAGTAGAGAAAGTAAAAATTAGTCCTAACCTAACCTCCTGTGAATCTGAAACCTAAGCTTAGGAACGCACGTGAGCGAAGCAAGCGCACATCGGTGTAACCAATGGTACCTAATTAAAGTAAGCATATACATAAAAAAACCAACCCTGACCTAACCTCCCGTAAATCAGAAACGTAAAAAACCAATTACCTTCCCCGCAAAAGTGTTTAGGAGCGCAGGCTGCGAGCCTTGGCGGTATCTCGCTGGCTTTGGCGGTATTTGTATTGAAGCTAGATAATGTCATAGGGTGACACTTGTAGGAAAAATAGTACATCAGTTTCATCGCTTTTTAAGACCAACGTAATCCAGTTTACCTGCTCATTTTTGTCTACTTCATTTTAATTCAAATAATCTATTGCAGAAATAGCTACATTACACATTTCGTTTAGATACAAAGAGAACAGCGACAGTCAAATGTTTACGAACTCAACACTATATGCTGGCCTTAAAATTCCATATAGTATCGAGAAGGCCATAACTCTCGTTAAGATCAAGGTTATAAAAGTCTTCAGTTTTTAGTAATTAAAACAAAATAAACTTATCACCAGCGTCTATAATACCTACAGGTATTCATAACCAACATATTTACTTCATTCAGTAATTATTCATCTGTTATTTCAGGCTATATAGTGTAAACAGCTTCATCAGTCTTGCAAATAGAGGTTAGAAGGTTACACTGTTGGTCAAATAGCCAGCACAGGAAATGAGAATGGAAAACTACAGAAGAGTAAACACCATTAACATCCAGTTTTCACACACTGCAACCAGACCATCGGCACAGGAAATACATCAATGCATTGTAAAGGAGATGCAAATCAACCCAGATCAAGTTCACGCACTGCAACTCCATACCAGGGAACGAGCTATATACGAGGTGTGATCAAAAAGTTTCCGGAATGGCTTCACAACAATGCTGATGCTGAGATTTCTTTAATTCTTACCCAGGCTGTACATGCAGCGTTCCTTCCTTTCCGATAAAAATGAGAGGTGACGTGACTTCCTGTGACCATGCAGTGACGAGGTAGACGCTCTGAAGTGAACACGTGTTTTGCATGTGCTGCGATTTTTCCGCGTAGCAAAAATGTCAGATTACGAAGAAGATAGAACGAACATCAAATTTTGCTTTAAACTCGGTAAAACTGCAACAGAAGCCTATGAAATATTAAGAACAGCTTATGGGGAGGAAGCTATGGACAAAACTCAAGCATTTGAGTGGTTTTCGAAATTTAAAAGTGGTGTGACATCAGTTAAAGATGCAGATCGTTCGGGGCGACCCTATTCCAGCAAAACTGATGCAAATATCAAACAGGCAAGGGAAATGGTCTTAAATGATAGGCACATTACAATAAGAGAACTTTCTGACTCATTAGACTCTCCTTTGGAAGTGTTCAAAGCATTTTGAAAGACAATTTGGACATGTTCCTGCATGATGACAATGCGCGCGCGCACAAAGTCCTTTCTGTTCGTCAATTTTTGGATAAAAATAGGATGAATACTGTTCCCCATTCCGCCCATTCTCCAGATTTGGCACCAGCGGACTTTTTTCTTTTCCCGCAACTTAAAATGCGGCTCCGAGGACATTGATGTCATCCATCGCGAATCGCAGAAGGCTCTGAACATGTTGAAAGAAGAGCACTTCCAAAAGTGCTTCCAGCAGTGGCAGAAGCGCTGGGACAAGTGTATCAACTCCCAAGGAGACTACTTCGAGGGTGAAAGTGCAGATTAGACAAAACAAACTGTTGTGTAGTATTTATGACGTCATTCCGGAAACTTTTTGATCACACCTCGTATTTGAAGGTAATTACACCAGTATTATAATAAATTACTTGATAAGCATAAGGGGCAAACTGAATTTCAATACGATTCAGGGGAAATAACAAAAGTCCAAATAAAACCAGCAGATGCACGTATAGTAACAGTGCTTGGAAAATTGATTTGCAAGAGCAGCTCTTAGCAAATATGGTACTGTACACGATGTAAGAAATGAAACTTGGGGCAGACAGCAGATGCTTCCAGGAGTAAATACTGGCTTTAAATCGGTACGTATGGATCTGAAAATGATATCCCAGTAAAATATACAAGTAACTTACAGCATAGTAGCTGTAGCATACCCAGGTCAGCCACAGTTTGTGGAGATACGAATTACGAGGGCGGATCGAAAAGTAACGCACAATAATATTTTTTCTGCCTTGCTATTGCAGCTGGAATATTGCAATTTCACACAGATATAGCTTGAAGTTTTCACTACAGAGGGTATTTTTTGTTTCATGTGCAGGCTCTAGCGAGAGAAGCGTGAACTACGCAACAAGGATGGTGCGCATGTTACTGTCGTCCACGTGTGAAGAGCAGAGATATGGTTCGATATTTGTGGGCCAAAGGGCATAAACCGAGTGATATTCACAGGGACATGCGTGGCGTGTATAGGGGTGATTGTATGGACCGTAGCAATGTTTCCAGGTGGTGTGAATTCTTCCTAGAGGACCGTGTGAACCTTAGTGATTCGCCACGCTCCGGGAGGCTGGTAAGAGCTGCAACCCCGCAGAATGTCAGGGGCATTGAGGCGGCAATTTTGAACGACCGGCGTGTGCAACTGCGAACCTTCCTATGGTGCAGTGTTCGATATTGTTCATGACCACGTTGACATTTCGTAAAGTTAGTGCTCGCTGGGTGCCTAAGAAACTGACAGACAACCACAAGGGCCAGCGAATGATGACGAGCTTGGATCACCTAACGCGGTACACCGCAGAAGGGCATAACTTTCTGAAACGAATTGTCACTGATGATGAGTCGTGGGCATACCACTACACGCCCGGAAACCAAGCAGGTAAGTATGGAGTGGAAACATTCTGGTTCCCCAGTGAAGAAAAAATTCAAAGTGACTCCATCTGCTAGGAAATTGCTTGTGACGGTGTTCTGGGATATGCATTGTGTTGTATTGGTGAACTTTGCTGAACACGGTACCACTGTGAATGCCGTAGCCTACATGAAAACTTTGGTGAAGTTGCGTGGTGCCCTTCGTGACAAACGCCTCAACACGAATGCTGACTATGTCAAAATTCTTCATGACAATGCTCACCCCCGTGTTCTGCTGCTGTTCGTCAGAAAATCACCAAATTTGGTTGGGAGGTGCTCCAGCATCTACCATACAATCTGGACCTTGCACCGTCGAACTTTCTTCTGTTTGGTCCCATGAAGAAATTCCTGGCCGGCCAACGCTTTGCGACAGATGCGGAAGTGAAAGGGCATATCAAAACTAGTATCACGATGGGAAAAATGTGTTGAGAAACATGGTGATTATGTCGAAAAGTAGGTAAAAGGTGTAAGTTCATTTGTGATTTTTTGTTGTTGTTTTAACTATCAACCTTTGTTGTAAAAAAATTATTGTGCGTTACTTTTCGACCCGTTCTGCTACATGAAACAAAACTGCCCTCGACGAACTTCAACACTGTAACTGCAACCCCACCATACCCCTTAGACTGTTAAGTATGTACCGATGAACCAACCCCATAGGAAATGATACACGGGAAAACAAAAGTGAACAAACTGAACCTCAACTAGAAACCAATGCACAAGTCTCTATGGAAACAAACACACAAACTCCATCCACAAACACCTGGAGGGAACAAATGATCAATTCCAAGCGAATCCTCAAAGAGTACCTTTACTGCTTATGATCATAATGACTCTGAAACCTTAACTTACAATACTGAGGATGAAACAGCTGTAAACTCTATTGATTACACAAAGAAAAATCCTCCTAAAATTAAATAAAAAAGGAGCCATCCACCTTAGAGGAACAAATGCAGCCGGTTAGGCATCTGCCAGAAGTGTCTTTCCTCTGAACTACATACAACTGAAAAGCTTACATGGAAATTCAGTGGAAACATCAGCCATTCTGACAGCAGCTTCTTCACACACAGATGGCATCCAGGGCGTCGATGAATTCCTTAGAAAGCTTCACCCGATTTAAGGATAAATCAATTAAGTATAGAACCACCAGAATTAAAAAAAAATTGCTTGCTAAATTCAAAATAGAACACAGCACTTAAAAAACATGATTACACAAGTAACTTCAAATTTATTTTCTAGATTTATGACACCTCTTTTGCTTCAGTGGAGCTTACGGATTTAAATACCAGTATGAATTACTACAGTAGGGAAAACAATGAAACTACTAGGAGTTATACTCGACCATTTATACTATATTATAGGCTCCTCAAAGACTGCCTCTCAAAGAAGACTGAATAAGACGAACAGGTATCTAAAACTACTTGCAACAAATAATTGTGGAGCATACTTTCAAGTTTAGTTTAGTACCTTCTCTACTACGTATAGTAAGTAGGGGAAGTATTGTACTCCAACCAAAAATTCGATACGAGATTTCACAGGAAATATATGTTTTGAGATCTCCTGAATCCAAAAAAAAAAGCATTTTTGGAAACATGTCCGTGTGTGTGTCCGTGTGTCTGTCTGTGAACAGCATAACTCAGAAACGAACAGTCGGATAAACACCAAACTTGGTATTTAGGTTCAGTATCTTCCAGAGATGCGACACGAAGGTTTTCAAGAAAATCCCCCACCCCAGAGTACCCTTTACATGGAACATTTTATAAAATATTAATTTTTTCAAAAATGGCTCTAACGATTTTGATTAAAATATCATATGTTTAAGATATTTTCATGAACAATAAAATGTATATCTTGAATTTTCTGGGAATGTCTCCAAAAGTATTCTTCATTGTGAACGACTTTTGGTAAACTGGTAAACCATAAGAGATAGACAAAATTTTACTACACAAAAGATGTAGATCGCGTTAAAACAATTTATGTCATATACATTTTTGTTGTTGAGTAAACCATTTTCGAGATATTGCTTGTTATTTCCTTAAATTTTTCAATACTTATTTTCTCAAATGGGAATTCGTTATTCATTTTTTTGTCTTGGATATGCAAAAATAAAAATTGTCTTTAAAAATAGTTTGTATAAGAGTAAAGAAAGTTATGTGAGTGTAACACATCAGATTTTTTTTCTATTATCATCAGTACCAATTTAGTGCTATGAATATAAATCATATATACAAATCAAAACATCGTGTTAAAATCAGCTTCAAAGTATTCATCAATATTATAAAAGGGTTTGAAACAAGCCACTTGTTCATTACACTCTTAAAGCTAAGAGACATAAGAATGGGCAGCTACAGTAATTATTGATATAATAGCTAAATTATAAGACCAATTTTTACTCTTAGTCTAACTAACATGTGGCTGGACTAAAAACAATAATTATAACGCGTTGAATATTGATGAATGTGGTGCCTGCTATTGTCATCCACAAGAGAGGTTTTTATCTTGTACAGACGGTTTAAAATATGTTGATTATGAAGTTGTAATAATTTTAATGTTATTTAACATTATTGTAGCCCCACGTTGTGGTGCCAATTTGCAGTGGTATACTTATAATGTTTGTGTATGTGTGTTTACTTCACGTGGTGATGCCATTTTTTTGTGACGTAATGCTTTGTTAGGTTTGTAGCTCCATCTGGTGTTAGCAATTTGCGGTAGTATTAGTGTTTGTTTGAAAGAATGCTACTGTTATATTATTTAATTTTGGTTTACTGTCCTCCGGCTAGCTATTATCCTTTTGGGTCGAGCACATCTCTTTATATAGGTTGTGTAAACGGAAAGGAATCTTTTATCCAAAGATAACACTGATGAAGGAATTTGTTTTACACTTTTTATTGTCGAACACATTCACTATCACAATTTACACATTGATCTTGACACTCGCCAAACTGAAACTGTTATAACAACTTCTTACTGATCACTTTTAATTCACGTACTTCAATCTTTTGTATAATTAACTTTACCATACTTGAGATTTTTCATAACTATTATACGCGTAACTTGCGAATCGATAGCCGACGGTTAATATTTCTGCTGGACTGAAGGCGACGTGTATCATACAAATATTTTCGACGAACTGACGGACTCTACCTCTAACCTAGCTCTTTTATACTCATACACCCCGATATGCCTAAAGATTATAACTGAGCTGCAATTGGCTAATAAAACGCGCCAACATTAGCGTCTATTTTTATATCCAATAAAAATTATGAATACATATGCTCTAGGGAAATGTTCCAGCAAATTCTACAGAAAAACGCGCCAACATTACGTAACTTCCTCGTCTCCAATAATGATAAACAGCTCACCCCCTCGCTGCATTATTGCACGCTATTATTGTCAGTTTCAGTAAGGCAGTATAAACTTACTTCCCAACAATAATTACAATCAACAAACATCTCAAATCAATGTCACATAAAAATACATATCATACTATAATCATTCTTTACATTTAAATAATTTGTGATACAAATTACTGCATCAATTAATAACAGTCAATTAGTTTTCTGAACAAATACTGGCTTACAATTAGCATCAGTTGCTGAGTTTGCTAGTATATGAACTGACTTTTTTCTGTAAAATTAATATTTTGTCAACTCCAGTACCATTACCTCATCTATCTTCTTCTTCTTCTTTATCTGTTTAACCTCCTCATATGTAGGACTTACACTCCAGGACTTACAGGCCTGTGCCTGGGTCAGAGGCCCGTCGAGGAGCAGACACTCGTGGATCAGACAGAATATCCAGGATGGGTGATCAGCCCGATTCCTGGTATGGAAGGAAGTAGATGAAACGAAATGATGGTGAAATGGATGAAAGGAAAGGTAATGATGGGGCAGTTGGTGGAATGAATGGCGGGGGAAACCGGAGAACCGGAGAAAACCCGCCCAGACGCCGCTTTGTCCACCACAAATCCCACATGCGGGTCCCTGGGATTAACCCGGGCCGCCTTGGTGAGAGGCGAGCGGTCTAACCACTATGCCACGGCGCCGCCTACCTCATTTATCAATACCATAAATCAATATACTATTTAAAAAGGCATCATATGCTTTCGTTAAATAAATTTTAGGTATGGCTGATTTCCTTTGACACAGCAAATAAGGCACACGTACAATCTGGTACAAACATGGTTAATATGAGTTGACCTGGTAATTCAAGTATGTCAAGTAGCTTTACTGATAGCGCAACTCCTTGCTGTTGTCCATTTTTCAAGGCAAATAATATTTTTGGGTCTTGTCTTCATTTAATTTAAAACCATTTGTTTTAAACCATGTAAAAGTTTCTTTATAAGTATTGTTTATTGTTAGATTAGCATCACAAAATATGACCCAGAAACAAACAGTGAGTTATCAGTAGCAAATAGTATTGATCTGCTTTTGATGTCTGACGCTAAATCATTTATCATTATTAAAAATAGTAGTGGTCCCATTACGGAACCTTGAGGTACACCACAGTTTACTTTAGCAGATTCGGAGCAAGTTCCATTAATTTTAACAACTTCTGTTAGATCTTAAACATATGATTTAAACAAATCCAATCATTTACTTTTAATACCATAGAACTGTAGTTTAGCAACAATAATATTGTGACCTATGGTGTCAAATGCTTTACACAAGTCACAGTACACGTACTTCCGTAACAGAGACTGAACCAGCAATTCTACCGCATCCAATGCAGACATGCCTTTTCTAAAACCATATTGTTCAGATGAGAATAATGAATCTGATCCAATATAATCCTATAATTGAGTTCTTATTAACATTTCAGTTAATAAAATAATAGAAATGGGCCTGTAATTTTCCATTTTGGAGATCACCTTTCCAGTAAATTGCATAAGCTTCAAAAATTTTCAATTTTGAAGGAAAAGTACCTTAATTCATCGGTTATAAAATGGTGATAAAAATATCCCTGCATTTTGGATTTTTAGTGTTATTAAAATGTGAGCTGCTTCAGTCGAAACTAATATCCATTCAAATTTAGTACTAGATGATTTTGAGTTTTTCAAAAAATAAATAGCCCGGCTTTTGCACATTTCAACTGAATGAGTAACACCTTTAACTGATTTCAAGAACAAGCTAATTAAAATCGTTGGCATTAAAAGCATATGCTTGTTTCACAGAGAGAATACAACAGGAGTACCCTTACACTGATTGTTGGAATTATTGATATAATGCTCATTAAATCTATATTTAGCTTCTTTGATGGCTTTTGCATAATCCTTCTTCGCATTTAAATGCATCACTTTAACCATATTTATATCACTGTTTAACGTTTTTGCCCATTCAAGAGATCTCACTAAGTATTCTACAGGATAATTTATGAAGAACTAAAAAAAAAATTGAGTTTTATTTATGGACGCTCTTTAACTACTATGGTTCTTAGCGTCCCATTCTATATTGGGCGTGAAACACCTGTAATTTTGCTCAGAGGCCTCTTTATCAGGCTTGAGGTTCTTTTACGTGCCGTAAATCTACGACACGGGACCACCGGCTTTACTTCCCTTCCGAAGGAAGCCGTGCTAACGATTTTTACGCCCGAAAAAATCCATCGCCCTCCGCCGGGTTTGAACCCGCGACCTCGGGAACTAGAGGCTAGCACGGTACCACTAGTCCACGGAGGACGACTTTATGAAGAACTGACACACTTCTTTAACTATTCTGTTCGAAATTCATTCAATGCCCCCAACGTTAACACCAAATTAAGCTGAATGTTCTGGAGTTTCTATTTGCTATCAGTAGATACGCATATGTTCATGTTTTATTCGTAATTGTTACTTTTATTGTCGGCAACTGTTTTTGAGATTTTGTTCTAAGTCAACGTGAAAATGGAGTACACATTAAATGAACGACTCTTCCTTGTAAAGCAGTACTGGATTACGAATTCAATTACAGCTACTCAAAGGGCATACCAGAGAGAACTTGGTGTTCGGAATCCTCCCCAAAGAAACAATGCTTGGACTGGTAAACAAATTGGAAACAACTGCTGGATCTCTGGTGTGTGAAAAATGCAAAACTCGTTCATCTAGGCTTCCCACGGTTGTTGACGTAAGAGCACGACTGGATCAGTCACCCAAAAATCATTAAGACATTTGTCGCAGGAGACAGGGTACAGCTACCCAGTGTGTCAGAGAGCTGTGAAAAGTGCAGGCCTAAAGCCGTATACGATTACGGTTGTCCATCAGTTACAGGAAACAGATAAGGATAGACGACTGAATTATTGTCGTTGGTTTCAGGCGTTCATTGTGCAAAATCCTGCCATATTGTCCATCACATGGTTCACAGATGAACCATGGTTCCATTTATCCGGCTATGTGAACTCACATATGCACCCGGTTAGAATTGGAGTTTGGTGCGCAATATCCGCACAGAAAATAGTGCGACCATTTTTTTTTCTTTTGAAAACAAACTGCAGAATGCCGAGAGATTTTCATGGAGTTTGCTGAGCAACTAGACGATGTAGAGCTGAGTCAAGGATATTTTCAGCAGGACGGGGCTACATGCCATACATCAAATGAATCCATGACACTAATTGCAAGTTTTTTTTGACGACCGGATAATTTCCAAGAACCTGTGGCCACCGAGATCTCGGATTTGACGTCGCCGGACTTCTTTCTATGGGGCTACTTAAAAGACAGGGTTTATGCCACACGTCCCCAGAAACAGGGCGATCTGAAGCACAACATTACACAGGATATTCAAGCTATTAACAACAGAGTCCTTCAATGAGTGGCCAGTAACATGGAATGACGTGTTGAGTTGTGCCTTATGCAGGATGAAGGATATTTTCAACATTTGCTATGTAGGTAAATAATCTCTCAAAATTCCTCTGCATTTCAGGTGTAATAAGTTGTCGCTAGCATAACTTGTTTTGAAACAATTAAAAAAATAAATGTGTCAGTTCTTCATAAATCACCTGTATATATAAGACGATGTTAACTAAGTCCGCCGGATACTATCCTAACTTAGGTTTAGATTTTAATGACCTTCCATTTTTAAACTTATAAGTTTTAGCTGGAAAACTATAATTAAACACACCTAAAAACACAGTAAGGAAATTTTCAAAGCTAAAATCATCATCATGTCGATTTAAAAATCCCAATCCATAGTAAAGTAACATATAGAATTATATAGATTGGTCTGATTAAAATTTCGCGTACTAGTAAGCAAAACCGTCTGGAGTTAGATATATTGTTATCTTTTAATGTTAAAACTGAACTTCTAAACCACTATGATCAAATACATCATAGTTTATAATTTGAGAATATTTTGTTAGCTCTACTTATGGACGCCAATTTGAAGTAGTTTGTATTAAAGGCGTTGTATTATATTTCAACTGTTGGGGAACCGAACTTGTAGTAGTTGCAACTGCACGTATGGTAAACAGTTTCCAGCAGCCTTCGTCTCAAATTTAAAAAAAAATAATCTTTGTAATCTGACTGTTTCTTTAAATATTAAATATTTATGTTTGCCTCGGCTGCGTCAGTATTATTGTTAGAGACACGTTTCTCTTAGCAGGGTTGTGGTGCAACTGAAGAATGTAGGCTTACACAGATTATAATTTTACTTCACTACATTTATTAATCCTTGACACGATTTAAATAACACTTCACTGATATAGAGAGAGGTGTGAGATTCTTTTTATTAATTAATTACGCTTTTTAACACGTAAATTTAGTTTTCGTCTCACACGAATACGTATTATACTTCTCGAGGACGTGTCTTGCGTCCGGTTAGGAACACTGTTTACATGCAACTGAATTGATTTAGACCGCCTAAACTTGTAAGTTTCTGTATTTAAAGTCTCTGATTGGCTATTCTTAATCCAATAGAATACCTTCATTTAAATAAAGCTTTTTCTGGTTGTTGATTGCCTATTTTTTAAACTGTCAAAAATTTACATTATTGTTGCTGCAATAATGATTAGTAGCATTTAAACTTTCAAATTCATTATTGCCTCAAGGTTATCTCATTGTTAGCAACTTTTAACTTATTATTCTCACAGCTCCTGCATTATTAAATTACGTAATACATTCACATAACATTATTACACATGGATACAATAATATACGTATATTACTACAATGACTGTTATATACATTTTTATATATTGTTAAAAATACTGCCTCACATATTACTTTAAGGCGGGCTGCTATTGAATTGATATATTATATAATTACACTGGAAATCATTTAAATGTTAAAATATACTGCCTCAAATTTCACTAGTTACTAAGTCGCGCGGAAAATTTTTTATTGCATTGTACAAACAAACGTTCCCTCGTGTGGGCGTTTTGTTTAGCAATTGGAAGGGCTTAAACACGTTTACAAATGTAAACAAGCATTATTTTCTACTATCACATCAATATTAATGTCATCTAGTATTACAAAAAGCAGATTATAAGAATTTAAATAGATTAAACGTTTGTCAAATAAGGTACGAAGTATGGTTATATCGCCGCCAGATGAACGAGGCAATTACTAGCTTATGCTCCGCTAAAATTATTGCCACAATTTCAAAATGGATTTCCTGACAGAATTTATCAGTATTCAATACTTTAAAATGAACATTCTGTCTTATAAAAATGGCAACACCGGCATGCTTTAAAACACGTCTACAGTAAATAGCAACACAAGTGTAACCACACAGAGATGCAAAATCGTAATTACCTTTAATGCATCAATGTTCATTTACATAGAGGGTAATATAATTCGTCTGACTTATAATAAGTTCCAGCTGTCCTAATTCATTTAATAAGGATTGGATATTTACAGAAAGAAGCGATAGCACTGCACATGGTTTGACTTGTTCACCTCGTTATTTACCGGACTTTGCTTTTAGGAAACACTCGGGGAAAATAAAAAAAAAATCTGATGTGTTAAACTCACATGACTTTCTCTACTCTTGTACAAACTATTTTTACAAACGCTTATTCTCCATATGCTTCATGTTAATCGAGATACCGAGATGTTAATGTTATTGCTAATTTTCTTGTAGATGCAAGGGGAATTGGTAGGCTTTAAGCGATAGTCAAATATTTTAACAGGTGGTTGCTATGTGCAGTGTTCCATTCTCATTGCATTACCAGGACAAAAAAAATGAATAACGAATTTGAGAAAAAGTTAAGTATTGCAAAATTTAAGGGAATAGCAAGTAATATCTCGAAAATGGTTCATTCAACAACAAAAATGTATATGACATAAATTGTGTATTTTAACGCGATCTACATTTTTTGTGTAGTAAACTTTTATGCAAAAGTCGTTCACAATGAAGAATACTTTTGGAGACATTCGCAGAAAATTGGAGATATACATTTCATTTGTCATGAAAATATCTTAAACATATGATATTTTAATCAAAATCGTTAGAGCCATTTTTGAGAAAATTAAAATTTTCGAAAAATGTTCCATGTAAAGGGTAATCTGGGGTGGAGAGATTTTCTTGAAAACCTTCGTGCCGCATCTCTGGAAGATACTGAACCTAAATACCAAGTTTGGTGTTTATACGACTGTTAGTTTCTGAGTTATGCTGTTCACAGACACACACACATACACACACACACATACGGACATGTTTCCAAAAATGCTTTTTTTGTATTCATGGGGTCTCAAAGCACGTATTTCCGGTGAAATCTCGGTATCAAATTTTTGGGTGGAATACAATACTTCCCCTACTTACTATACGTAGTAGAGAAAATAAAATAAAAAAAAACACGCACACACGCATTAGGTGGCCACATTATGGGGTCTAGTGCACTGGTTAAATGTTCTTCATATATATCCACTCTGAAGGACAAATACAGATCAGGACTTTACTTCTTCACCAGTTACCTCAGGGAAATTAGGTTTGAGAAAATCAATTAGAGAATCCAATTTAGTTCCCGGAGCAAGCCTGTACACGGGTAATGAAACCAATTTAGGTACACCTTTTATTTTAGTTAAATTAGGATCAGATTCAATCCGTTTTCCTGCCACTGCAGAACGTCGCGTTTTACGTTTCACCACATCAGAACATGTTGATTGTTGCTTCAGATCAGACCCATTTATTTTGTCACTTGTAGAATTGTCTGTTCCAACGTCATGCTTAGTTGTTTTACGAATTCACCATTTCATTTGTGCTTACGCCAGCCATTGTGTCGTTAGCTTGAAGACTGTTGTTGTATGGAAGGTGTTGAATTGCATTTCGACTGTTGGGGAGCCGAACTTGAAGTACTTGCAACCGCACGTATGGTAAAAAGTTTCCGGTAGCCTTCGCCCCAAATGTACTTTCCGGTAGCCTTCGCCCCAAATATACTTTCCGGTGGCCTTCGCCCCAAATATACTTTCCGGTGGCCTTTGCCCCAAATATACTTTCCGGTGGCCTTTGCCCCAAATATACTTTCCGGTGGCCTTCGCCCCAAATGTACTTTCCGGT
This sequence comes from Deroplatys truncata, assembly GCA_030765065.1. NCBI lineage: Eukaryota > Metazoa > Arthropoda > Insecta > Mantodea > Mantidae > Deroplatys > Deroplatys truncata. The sequence continues at coordinate 296,502,969 of CM060975.1, read as the reverse complement.
GGCCTTCGCCCCAAATGTACTTTCCGGTGGCCTTCGCCCCAAATGTACTTTCCGGTGGCCTTTGCCCCAAATATACTTTCCGGTGGCCTTTGCCCCAAATATACTTTCCGGTGGCCTTCGCCCCAAATGTACTTTCCGGTAGCCTTCGCCCCAAATGTACTTTCCGGTGGCCTTTGCCCCAAATATACTTTCCGGTGGCCTTTGCCCCCCCCCAAAATGTTTAAAAAATATTAACTTTGTAATTTTGACTGTTTCTTTAAATATTATATATTTATGTTTGCCTCGGCTGCGTCGGTATTATTGTTAGAGACATGGATTGCCGCGTGGTGCGGCTAAGAATGTAGGCTTACACAGATTATAATTTGTACGTCCCTCCATTTATTAATTCTTTAAACGATTTAAATAACACTTCACTGATATAGAGTGCTGTGAGATTCTTTTATTCATTACTTGCACTTCCTAACACGTAAACTATTTTTGTCTCACACGAATACATATTAAATTTCTCAAAGACGCATCTCGCGTCCGGTTAGAAACATTGTCTACAAACAACGCGCCCAGTTATGAGCGCTGTCTACAAGCAACTAACTTGATTTATATTGCCTAAATTTGTAAATTTCTGTATTTAAAGTCTCTGATTGGCTATTCCTAATCCAATAGAATACCTTTATTTACTTTAGCTTCTTTCTGGTTGTTGGTTGGCTATTTTATAAACTGTCACTAGATTACATTATTGCCTCAAGGTTACCTCATTGTTAGCAACTTTTAACCTATTATTCTCACAGCTCCTACATTATTAAACTACGTAATACATTCAGATAACATTATTACACATGTATACAATAATATAAACATATACGAAGACTGTAATATAGACTTTTTATATATTGTTACATACACATATTGGTTTAAGGCGGGCTGTTATTGAATTTATATATATATATATATATTATATAATTAGACTGAAATTATTTAAGTGTTAAAAATACTGCCTCAATATACACCTACATTTAGCACTGCGTCCCTCTTCTTAGCTACACACTTATTAGTAGACTAATGCAATTCGCTGGTCGTTAATTGATAACTGGAAGTGGTATTAGACAGCTTATTCGCATTACTGACTTGAACTAGCACACTTGATTCTTATCCCGTAGATGAAGTAATACCAATGTATTTATTTAATAGATATGTCCTGATAATATGTTCACCTTTTCACGTAATACAACAATACTTTGGTTTTGTTGTAATAAATGTTTAATAATACGCACTCCAATTTCATTATAATTATCAGCAATATCACTTAAAGAAATGTTACATGTGATTTCAATGTACCTGTTACAACTTTTAATTGTGTAATCGTCTATTATTTCGATATTTAACTGTTTGGCAGAACTTACATGGTAAATGTGAGAATACACAGCACATATTATGCCTCTGGCTTTACAACGTCTAAACTGCACTCCTATCATATCAAATGCTTACGCAGCGTTAAAACACGTCCGTCCATACCACGACCAGCGCTCAACCAAATGCTTTAAAACACTAGTGAAAACTTATAGAACCCTTATTCGATCCAAACTGGATTACGCCAGCATGATATATAGCTCTGCAAAACCATCCATATTAAATAAGCTCAACATAATTCAGACAACAGCACTTCGAATTATTTTAGGAGCGTTTCGAACCAACCTGAAAGTTAGTTTACAAATAGTATCCTTATATTGCGAAGCAAACAGTTTGAAGAATGAAAATTTGGCGGTGCTTTATGTTTATCTGCCCCACGTATGGGAGCCAATTTGATAAAGTTATTGTTCTTCAACTTGAAGATAGTAGGTTGGGTAATTATTTGGAGGAGTTTGCGCCACAGTTGTATGCCAATTTGAAGAAGGCAATTTAACGATGTTTTTGGTTACGTAATGAAGATACACTTTGATGTTGTTTGATTTTTAGGACGCCAAACTTTATAGTGAAGATGATGCTTGTTTTTACGTACTATTATTAATGTCAGTCGCACTATAGAAACACGATTTCTTGCAGGGTTTTGATAAGACGCCACACAATTTACTTTTTAATTTTTACTTCTTTTTATTTCACTTTATATTTGCACATTTTACAAACACGACACTTTATAAAATAAAACAGTGAGCACTTAATACATTTTTGGCGGAGAACACAAATTTTATTATTTATACTTTACAACATTTTTACCCACGACTTTCACATCTACTCTCTACAGCTTCATGCCCGCGACTTTCACGTCTGCTCTGTATTACAACTTGCCCGAGACTGACTAGATTCAACGGTACAAACCTTTAGCGTCGGTAATGCCATTCTCTTACTGGCTAATTCTAGTCCAATAGAATTTAAGTATTCAAACTAAAAACCTTTCTTTACTTTTGATTGGCTAATTCCAAACTATAAGCGAAATTACGTTATTAGCGATCTTTTTCATAACTAGTACTTTTAAAACTCCAAACACATTATTATCACCAAAATTACATTATTGCCTCATTATTAACATCCTAAAACATAGTACTCTCACAGTTTTTGCACCATTAGAGTATATAAACATTTACATATCACTAATAAATACGTTTACAATAAAAATAAGTATTTACAATGACCTTACATACAATTTATATCATAATAATATACATATTGTTTTCTAGGTGGACTGTTATTGAATTTAATTAATAAAAATTACAATTAGTATCATTTGGGCATTAAAATACTGCCTCAAGCTTATTTATGCATTTAAAGTAGCAGCCTCAACCAATTCTAAAGTTAAAACCTACATATTTCCGAAAGAGCATTCACAAAAGAACAATCCAATGGTTTAGCACTAAGACTGAAACAGTACATCCAAAAAATAAATTTACCATTTCTCTACTTTTCCATACTTAACCCAAACACAGAGATTCTTCCCTGGAGAATTATACTTCCTGAAATCAACAGGGAAATGTCCTAAGCTAGTAACCTTCTATACAAACTTATACTAAAAGAACAATAGCATTATTAATCAAATTATTATTCACATATACACCGATGGATCTCAGACTAAAACGGTTGTGGATGTGCTGTGGTTTACCTTCTGTACACGTTACCATCTCTTTATTCCGTGTTCACTAAGACATCTACTCTGCAAACGAATTAATCCAAGAAATTCCCAAATGAAAAAACTGATGTGTTACATCACATTACTTTCTCTACTCTTGTACAAACTAGTTTTACACACTCTTACTCTCCATCTATTTCATATTAATTGAGATAAACATTTGCAGAAACGATCTTTTGACGTGCAAAGAGAACTACATTTTACACATAGCGACCAGTTCTAAAAATATTTGACTATCGCTTAAGGTGTACTATGTTCCCCTTGTTTTGTAATTGCAAGGGCAATATAGAAATACAGCAGCCTTTAAGCATAGACATATCTCTTAATAGTTGGTTACTAAGTGCAGCACCATTCTCTTTGCCACAGATTAATACTCTTTGCATATCCAAGACAAAAAATGAATAACGAATTCCCATTTGAGAAAATAAGTATTGAAATATTTAAGGGAATAACAAGCAATAACTCTAAAATGGTTCACGCAGCAAAACAAATGTATATGACATAAATTGTGTATTTTAACGCGATCTACATTTTTTGTGTAGTAAAATTTTGTCCATCTCTTATGGTTTACCAGTTATGCAAAAGTCGTTCACAATGAAGAATACTTTTGGAGAAATTCTCAGAAAATTCAGATATACATTTTATTTGTCATGAAAATATCTTAAACATATCATATTTTAATCAAAATCGTTAGAGCCATTTTTGAGAAAATTAAAATTTTCGAAAAATGTGTTCATGTAAAGGGTAATCTGGGGTGGGGGGATTTTCTTGAAAACCTTCGTGTCGCATCTCTGGAAGATACTGAACCTAAATACCAAGTTTGGTGTTTATCCGACTGTTCATTTCTGAGTTATGCTGTTCACAGACACACACACACGGACATGTTTCCAAAAATGCTTTTTTTGGATTGAGGGGATCTCAAAACATATATTTCCGGTGAAATCTCGGTATCGAATTTTTGGGTGGAATACAATACTTCCCCTACTTACTGTACGTAGTAGAGAAAGTAAAAATTCCACTCTCATTCCGTGCAATCGCGAGAAACAATTGAAAATCGAAAGGATTTGAATAGAATACTAAGGTATTGAACAATTCCAATCATTAATAAGGGATATCTCGGAAATGGTTTATATCACAAAAAACTATTTGAAATCAATTGCGTGTTTTAAAGAGATTCACACTTTCTTTCTGTAGTACGTTTTCGTCTACCGCTTAACGTATACCAGTTGTACAAAATTAAACAATTCTTTCCGAATGAACGGGATTCACAGACTATTCTCAAAAAATTCAATATATACTGTAGCGTGTATGTGTGTACTGTCACGCCAGACAAATGATTATGTATTGTTGGGGTAATTCATTCGGCTTTGGGGTTGAAGTTCGTCTGGCGTGACGACTCACCACCTTCTGGCTGGCGATCCTAGCCAGAGGTGGAGAGAGTGCGGAAAGTGAGCGTTACTTCTTTGTGTGTTGTGTGTTGAATGTCTCTTTTGGTCGGGTGTTGGGTCTGAAAGGTTGTATGTGAAATCGTGCGAATGTAGCCTCGTGTGTGTAGCATCTCCCCTCAATTTCCTCCTTTATTTTTTGTGTGTGATATTTGGCGTGCTTATACTGAATAAACCACAGGCAATGTGATTAATGTGAAATTCTGTGTATTTTGTTATAACTATCCCACGCCTGCTCAGGAATGTGTAGTTTAAGATTATGGTCCTCTTGCTGTCTCTGCAACTATGCCTCCCAATGTGCATGCTGGGGTAACTTAAATTTAATATCTAGCTGTAAACCTTTTGGCCTCATCCCAGTATATAACAATACATTCTACTTGCCGTATACATATATTTAACTATGGTATTTTAATCAAAATCGTAAAAGCCAATTTTTAGAAAATAAAACATAAGGAAACAATCTTCATGCAAAGGGAGTTTAGGGTGGGGAGATGTTCTTCAAAATCTCCCTGAGCATCTCTGGAAGATACTGTACTTAAATACGCTGTTTTAGTTTTATCCCACTTAGCGTTTTGTCTCTCTCTCTCTCTCTCTCTCACACACACACACACACAGAGCTGGACCTTTTTTGAATTACACATCAAAACATGTATTTTTCATGAAACTCAATATCGAATTTTTGAGTAGTATGCAAGAATTCCTTATAAGCAGACGTTAGAGAAAGTAAAAATTACGAATATTCTACATGTATATACTGCAGTTTTCTATGAGAGGTCTGTCCACAATGTAACCGAACTTTGAGGCAGTGTCGTCCTCCGTGGACTAGTGGTACCGTGCTAGCCTCTAGTTTCCAAGGTCGCGGGTTCAAACCCGGCGGAGGGCGATGGATATTTCTTCGGGCGTAAAAATCACTAGCATGGCTTCCTTCGGAAGGGAAGTAAAGCCGGTGGTCTCGTGTCGTAGATTTATGACACGTAAAAGAACCTCAAGCCTGATAAAGAGGCCTCTGAACAAAATTATCGGTCTTTCACGCCCAATATAGAATGGGAAGCTAAGAACCATAGCAGTTAAAGAGCGTCCATAAATAAAAAACTCAATTTCAATTTGAGGCAGTATTTTTAATACTTTAATAATTTCAATTAAATTATATAATATGTAATTTCAATAACAGCCCGCCTTAAACAATATGTATGTAATAATTTATAAAAATGTATGTAACAGTCATTGCAAATGCTTATATTATTGTAAACATATTCAATAATGTTATGTGAATGCATTACTTACTTTAATACTGTAAGAGCTGTAAGAATAATAAGTTTAAAGTTGTTAACAATGAGATAATAATGAGGTAACCTTGAGGCAATAATGAGTTTGAGAGTTTGAATGCTACTAGTCATTATTAGAGCAACGATAATGTAAATTCAGCGACAGGTTAAAATTAGCCAATTAACAGCCAGAAAAAGCTTTAATTAAATGCAGGTATTCTATTGGACTAGGATTAGCCAATCAGAGAGTTGAAATACCGAAGTTTACGGGTTTTGGATGGTTGAAATCTTTAAGTTGCCGGCAAATCTTGGTAGTGACCGGATAGACGGTGTGTTCTCTAGAGAAATATTACGTATTCGTGTGTAACGAAAATTAAATATACGCATTAACTAAGTGCAAGTATCAAGTAAGAAGAATCTCACAGCTCTTAATATCAGTGTAGTGCTATTTAATTTGTGCCAAGAATTAATAAAAAGAAGTGAACTTAAACTTAAAATCTGTGTAAGCCTACATTCTTGTAGCACCACGCCCTGATTAAGAGAAACATGTCTCTAAAGCAAGACTGACGCAGCCGAGGCATACATAAACATAAATACTATCTATAGAAACAATTTAATAGCAAAGTTAATATAATATTTTAAAACTTGGAGCGTAACAACAAAAATACATCTTCAAAAATCAGCTTCTCATACGTAGTAGCATATTGCGTGACAACAGTAACTATTACATGATCAACAACTTCAAACCGACGCCCAAAACGTGTTGCAAACTTCTTAAACAAAGTAAACTCCAAGAACAATACTTTTTCAAGTTAGGCTTCCCAAGCGTGAGGCTAATAACTTACGTAACAATAAAATACGTAAACAACATCAACAGTAAACAAAACACCTTCTCAAGTTGGCACCCATACGTGGGGCAGTTAAACTTGAAATAACTATTATACCTACTTCAACTTGCTGCAAATGAATGGTATGTTCCCGGATTACCTGGGTACATAGGGACTTCCAACAGGGTTTCATTTAATTAATCAACTTTCCAGTAGTCCCTGTTGTATTCCGCTGGAGCCACAAACTGATTAGCTCAACGACCGCTAGATGGCACTAGGCAGCAGCAGGTGAAACAAAACGTATCAATTAATATTAACTGGAAATAACGATGAGACCTATGTACTGATTAAGAATTGCTATATAGTTTTTCACTAAACTATGTACGTCGGTCTGGGTGCCTCAGTTGGTTAGGTGCTGGTCTTCTGATCCCAAGGTAGGTGATTTAAACCTGGCCCAGACCGACTGTTTTTAAGTGTACTTAAAAGCGACAACTACATGTCAGTAGATTTACTGGCATGTGAACCCCTGCGGGACAAAATTCCGCCATACTAGCGACTCTGATATGAAGCTGGCAATTGACAGCGTCGTTAACGAACAAAATATTTATTTTCTCACTATGTGAAATGTCTGGATTTTGTTTACTTCCTGCCCATTTGGGGAAAAAAAGCAGATGCGAAATAATTTTTTATTCTAACCACTGGGGCCTAATCAGTGTTATGTATCAAGCTTCACAGTAATTGGAGGAGCCGCTTTTTATTTTATATATACAGGATTATGGGTTCCTCACACCAAAAGAAGGAAAAAAGTTCATATGAACATATGTCCCATAATCCTTGGTTTTCGCGTTATTACTGTCACAATGAAAGTGTGAGTTCAACGGCCTTCGAGGTCCAACCTCAAAACTTCATTTCTCTATGCATTCATAGAAGACGTTGACCCATTGTACTACATACGGTAGATGGCGAAGTGTTGCCATGGAGACTTGTTTACGTTTGTCATTTGTCATTAGTCTGTCTTCAACGTTTCAATTGTGTACATGTAGTGAGTTAACTGCACGTGTTTCGTTCCACCATGGCTGGATATTCATTTCGTGAACAGGCAGACATGATTTTTATGTATGGTCGCGCGAATGGTAATGGACGCGAGGCTGCACGGCTCTATCAGATGGAGTTTCCAGACCGAAGACAACCGAGTCATCCAACCTTTGTCGCTGTTTATCGTCGCCTTGCTGAGACAGGAACCGTTGCACCACGGACTATTGATCGAGGAAGACCAAGAGTTGTCCGTACGCCGGAACGCGAAGAACAGATGTTGAAGTATGTCGAAGACGATCCAGGTATTAGTACAAGACAATTGGCTGTGGCATCTGGTACATCACACGTGACAGCATGGAGGGTACTTCACGAGCAGCTCCTGTATCCATATCATATTCAAAGTGTGCAGGGCTTTTCGCCTGCCGATTATCCACCACGGGATAACTTTTGCCGATGGTTTGTAGCACAAAGAGCCAATCCATTATTTGTCTCATCAGTTTTGATTACAGACGAGGCAACGTTTGGGAGAGATGGAGTTACTAATTTCCACAACGTATATGTATGGGCAGATCGTAATCCTCATGCTGTACTTCAGGCTAAACATCAGCAACAGTTTAGTCTGAATGTGTGGGCTGGCATTGTAGGTGACTGTCTGGTAGGTCCATAAGTGTTACCAGCACGGTGCAGTCTACAGGGACTTTATCCAGCACACTCTTCACGAAGATGTGCCCCTGCAAATAAGAAAAAGACATGTGGTTTATGCATGATGGGGCTCCGGCACATTTTAGTCGCATTGTTCAAGATGTTCTGACTGGTATCTACCATGGCCGATGGATAAGCAGAGGACCAGTTCCATGGTCTGCACGTTTTTCCGACCTCAATCCTGTGGATTTTTACCTCTGGGGGCATCTTAAATCATTGGTTTGTGGAGCAGTCATCCCGGATGCAGAAACGCTTCATCGACGTGTCATGGAAGCATGCGAAACCATTCGACACCATCCCGGAGTTTTTGACAGGGTGCCGCATTCCATGATTCGACGAGTACAGGCATGCATAGAAGCAAGAGGAGGACATTTCGAGCATTTATTATGAGTTTTGTGTGCTACACGTGTACTAGTGTGTTGAACACCTGCTAACGAGAAAACAAAGAATTATGGAACATATGTTCATATGAACTTTTTTCCTTCTTGTGGAGTAAGGAACCCATACCCGAAGTTTGTAAAAGTATTTCTGAAACATCCTCTGTATATATAATATTCTAAAATGCTCATTATAAATTTTAACGTTTCGTTATTTATCTAAAATGCAAAATTACAGAAAACTCACTATAGGAGAGAGGTTCCCATTCCCTCAGCTGTCGTGGTGTGGGATCCGCGTGCACCTAACACTCGTGGTACTTCTGACTTAATAGTAGTAAGTCGAACTGAACACCTGAGCTCCTCCCCTCGGGGAGCTGGATTCTGCGGGTCAGTGATTCGCGATATCCATGGGAGTTTGAGTACGTCTGAGATGTGATATGCAAGTGCGATTGTCAGACGCCTCACTGCCATCCAGGACCAGCTGGGAGATGGTGTGCTAGAACGCTGTTGCCCCTACCGAGGTTGTTCGATAGTCGTCCGTTTTGGGGTGGACGCGGATCTACTAAGTAAGCGGTGGTAACCCAGATTCTGGCATAATGGAGAGCCACTGTTTTGCGCCTTTCCTGGTAAAACAAGCTTTATCTTTAGGTGGACTTTCGTTTCTGTCCGGAAATTCTACTGGTACGCGGTAGAATTCGCTAGAATTCGCCTCCCTTCTGATGTGGCGTATGCAGGCATTGTTAGTGCATACGTGTCCTTGGTCACCTGGATCGGAGATTACGTAAGTGGTGGGGGTAATAGTTTAGATGGCGGTAGTAGTTTAGTTGGCGTCCCCCACGCGGTAAGCATAGCGTGGCTTGGGTTTTGGCTAGTCAGTGAGTAGAGGCGAACCGTACAGGACGTGGTGTTACGCTCTCTCCATACAGGCGTGTATGGCGGCCTCGCCCGACAGCCATGCGGCTAAGGAGATAGGTAATGTATCCTCTTTTATCTAATAAACCCCTTACCATCCAGATCTTTCCTGTTTCATTTACGGTAGTATAAAGCTCCTTTCTCCCTTTCTGAACCATGTAGGTATCCTTTTGTCAGATATCGAATAATATTTTTCATTTTCATTTTAGCTGCGCCCCTTGTCGTGGCCTCGTCTTGTTTAAATTGTGAACTTCCTGGTACCTTATTAGCGAGTCGCCTACCTCCCATTGAGCATTTGTTTAGAGGTCACGACACTGGTCACGTCTGAATCTTACAGAAGACGCCGCTCGGGTAAATAATAAAGCTGACTGCCAGCGCTGGGTATGCTTCAGCTTCTGTTCTACTGTTTCGCCAAGTTCTTGCAGCGTGTGGGCAAGTAGCATTTGTCTACTCGTGGAGAGGTTTCTCCTGAGTTCCACACTACTGAGAGAAAGAGCAAACTAAATCACAATACATGCAGATTATAAAGTCGAATAACTTTTCATTCACAGAGATGCTGGATGTCAAATGCGAATGATGTTCCGTTTGCACGGAAATTATGAATGAAACCACAAATGCAGCTGTTACCCAAACTGAATGACAACTATTTACACAGCGGGATGATCCATGATTAGATGGTGCCAGGTGGTGAAACAGATGAACGACAACGCTCATTAGACGTCACTTTATAGTGCTCCCTGCGTGGTTATTTCAGGACGAGGGCACAACTTGGATGAAAATTATTCATAGGTTGGATCTTGCCTTGAATATGTCCAGTGTTTGAGGGAGAAGGAGAAAACTGCCCAACAATTACATTTATCGTTTTTGTGCAATATTATAATTGGAATTTATAAATATAGGTATTAGTGATGAGACGATACCACTATTTCTCGATACTCCATACCTATACCGATTTGAGCACCGATACTCACTTTATAAAAAACTGTAAAGGCGATAGCTTGTTCACTGAACTATGTTCTAGTTAGTAGTTTGCTGTGTATAAACGCATGTAACCAATTTTGTATTGTGCGGTAATTCCAAAATTGTTCTTGTTTAACATTCTCCAATTGGCAGCAATCCTTACTTTTTCTACTACGTATAGTAAGTAGGGGAAGTATTGTATTCCAACCAAAAATTCGATACCGAGATTTCACTGGAAATGCATGGAAACATGTCCGTGTGTGTGTCTGTGAACAGCATAACTCAGAAACTAACAGTCAGATAAACACCAAACTTGGTATTTAGGTTCAGTATCTTCCAGAGATGCGACACGAAGGTTTTCAAGAAAATCCCCCAACCCCAGATTACCCTTTACATGAAACATTTTTCCAAAATTTTAATTTTCTCAAAAATGGCTCTAACGATTTTGATTAAAATATCATATGTTTAAGATATTTTGATGACAAATGAAATGTATATCTCGAATTTTCTGGGAATATCTCCAAAAGTATTCTTCATTGTGAACGACTTTTGCATAACTGGTAAACCATAAGAGATTGACAAAATTTTACTACACAAAAAATGTAGATCGCATTAAAATACACAATTTATGTCATATATTTTTTGTTTGTTGAGTGAACAACAACTTTCGAGATATAGCTTGTTTTATGTATTGGTAATTCAAAGAGAATGGAATACTCCACATAGCAACCAGCTCTTAAAACATTTGACTATCGCTTAAAACCTACCATTTTCCCCTTGGATCTACAAGAAAATTAGCAATAAGATTAACATCTCGATTAACATGAAGATAATGGAGAATAAGCGTTTGTAAAAATAGTTTGTACAAGAGTAGAGAAAGTCATGTGAGTGTAACACATCAAATTTTTTAGAATAAGTTTTTGTCTATCCCGTTGTATCAAATTACACAAAATTCCTTCCGAATGAAGAGGCCTCCGCAGGCTATTCCCAGAAAATCCAAGCTATACATTTTATTTGCCCTGTAAATAAATAAATATACATATAGTATTATAAACAAAATCATTAAAAGCCATTCTTAATAAAATCAAAAACAAACATTTTCCATGTAAATGGTAGTTTGGTGAGGGGAGGGGATTTTCTTGAAAATCTTCGTATCGCATCTTTGGAAGGTACTTAAACTTAAATAACAAGGTTGGTATTTTTCCCACTTTTTTATTCAAGGGCCTCAAAACATATATTTCCGGTAAAATCTCGGTATAGAAGCTTTGGACGAGTACAATACTTTCTCTACTTATTAGTACGAGGAACAGAAATTACGTTTTTTAGGAAGAACAAGAGAGTGTACCGATTGCCTCCATGATGTGGTGATTAGCATGCTAGCTTCCAAATTTACATGTCCCGGATTCAATTACCGGCTGAAGGGTGGGAATTTCTCTTTAGTCACGATTATCCCCCCCCTAGAGTCTGGACGTATGAGTGAGAGTGTATATGTGTGTGAGTTTAATGTTTTTAAAAAACGAAAACCCAAAGTAGACAAACCCTAAAATACACAATAGTAAACAAATGAACATCATTGCCGGTGATCAATGCTTCCAAAGGTCCCATTCTATATATTGAGCGTGAAAGACAGGAAATGTTGATCAGAGGCTTGAGGTTCTTTTACATGCCGTAAGTCTACGACAGGAGACCACCGGCATTACTTCCCTACCGAAGGAAGGAAGCCATGATAAGGAGTTTTCCGCTCGAAAAAAATAAAAATACATCGCCCTCCGCCGGGTTTGAAACCGAAACCTCAGGAACTAGCGGCATATAAATGGAACAAAAAGATGAGAAAAGGATAAACAATGTGGGATCACAAAAATAATAGTTTAATTAGAACAGAAGTTAACGAGAAGGCAATAAATGAAGAACATCTGATGTGTTACACTCACATGACTTTCTCTACTCTTGTACAAACTATTTTTACTAACGCTTATTCTCCATATACTTCATATTAATCGAGATGTTAATCTTATTGCTAATTTTCTTGTAGATGCAAGGGAAATATGGTAGGTTTTAAGCGATAGTCAAATATTTTAAGAGCTGGTTGCTATGTGGAGTATTCAATTCTCTTTGCATATCCAGGACGTGGAGAAAGTAAGAAAGAAAGAAAAGAAAAAAGAGAAAAAGTATAAGTATTCGACAATTCAAACAAATAAGGAATATCTAGAAAATGGTTCACTCGACAAAAAACTAAAAACAAATGCATATATCATAAACTGTGTGTTTTAGCTAGCTCTACATTTTTAGTGTAGAAAAAGTTTGTCCATCCCTTACGGATTACCAATTATGCAAAGTCATTCAGAAAGAAGACGACTTTAGGAGACATTCCCAGAAAATTCAAGATATACGTTTTATTTGTCATGAAAATATCTTTATAATATTTTAATCAAAAACGTTAGTCATTTTTGAGAAAATTAAAATTTTCGAAAAATGTTTCATGTAAAGGGTTAGTCTGGGGTGGAAGGATTTTCTTTAAAATTTCGTGTCGTATCTTTGAAAGATACTGAACCTAAATACCAAGTTTGGTATTTCTCAAAAAATGACATTAAAGTAATCGAGAGAGAAGTGAGTAGGCCAAGATAGAGATGGATGGACTCACCGTGATGACGGAATAGGCAGTTATCCCAATCGTGAAGAAGTTGTGTTTATAGCAAGTAGTAAAAAATTAAAGTGCCTAAAACAATTTAATTATGTTTGAGTTGAGTGCTCAAAATGGGTCAAATTACTCGTAAATGGATTTACAGGAAAACTTTACATCCAAAAGTTTGAGGTAGTATTTTTAACATTTAAATGATTTCAGTCCAATTATATAATGTATAAATTCAATAAACTGCCTTAAAGCAATATGTGTATGTAACAATATATAAAAGTGAATATTACAGTCATTATATATGTTTATATTATTGTATACATGTGTAATAATGTTATGTGTATGTATTACGTAAGTTAATAATGTAGGAACTGTGAGAATAATAGGTTAAAAGTCGCTAACAATGAGGTAACAATGAGGTAACCTTGAGGCAATAATGAGTAAGTAAGTTTAATAATGCTGCTAGTCATTATTGGAGCAACAATAACGTAAATTTTGAGACAGTTTATAAATGGCCAATCAACAACCAGAAAAGAAAGATTAACTTAAAAGTATTCTATTGGAGTAGGAATAGCCAATCAGAAACTGAAATAGGGCAAATTGTACAAATCCAGAAGTCAGTTGTTTGTAGACAGTGCTCGTAACTGGACGCGTTGCTTGTAGACAATGTTCCTAACCGGATGCGAAATGTGTCCTCGAGAAGTTTAATACGTATTCAGTGTGAGACGAAAATAGTTTACGTGTTAAAAAGTGCAAGTAATTAACAAAAGAATCTCACAGCTCTCTATATTAGTAAAGTGTTATTTAAATCGTGTCAAGCAGCAATAAATGGAGTGAAGAAAAACTTAAAATCTGTGTAAACCAACATTCTTCCATCGCACCACCCCCTGCTAAGACATTCATGTCTGTAAAAAAAAATATAAATACTGACGCAGCCGAGGCAAACATAAATATATGTTATTTAAAGAAACAGACAAAATTACAAAGTTAATATTTTTAAACTTGGGGCGAAGGTTACCGGAAACTTTTTACCATACGTGCGTTGCAACTACTTCAAGTTCGGCTCCCCAACAGTCGAAATATAATACAACTTCAAACTGACTTTCCATACGTAGCAGCAACAAACCTTCTTCAAATTGGCTCCCAAAGCGTGGGGCAAATAACAATACAACAAACCATCTTCTTCAAATTATGTATTCATTATAATGCAGTATAAATACCATAATAGTTATTTATGCAACTAGCGAGATATGAGCATCATTACTTGTCGAATACCGTATGCCGAGTTCTGTAATTACATGAGAGCGGTAATCATACTGATTCTATTAGTTGAATACAAGACTTTAACCCGACCATTAATAATGGCTACTTACCTTATATGCTTTTATGATGCTACCATCGATTTATAAATAACAGCATTATCATTCAATAAGCATTGGGACACTGTGGTTCAACGTAAACCAAAGCCTAGTTAATGTTATTCCGTTGATCATGGTAAAGTTGGTCTAGAAACAAAAGAACTAATGTAACGATATTAATTTAGTTACGATAACAATAGAATGACAAATCAGCTAATTTGTTCTGAATAATCAGTGATTCTGAAATACACTATGTGATCAAAAGTATCCGGACACCCTCACAAACATACATTTTTCATTTTAGGTGCATTGTGATGCCACCTACTGCCTGGTACTCATTATCCGCGACCTCAGTAGTCATTAGACATCGTGAAACAGCAGAATGGGACGCTCCGTGGAACTCCGAGCTACGAACGTGGTCAGGTGATTGGGTGTCACTTGTATCAGAAGTCTGTAAGCGAGATTTCCACACTCCTAAACATCTCTAGGTCCACTGTTTCTGATGTGATAGTGAAGTGGAAACAGCGTACAGGCCGACCTCGTCTGTTGACCGACAGAGAGTACCGACATTTGAAGATGGTCGTAAAGAGTAATAGGCAGACATCTAACCAGACCATCACACACGAATTCCAAACTGCATCATAATCCACTCCAAGTACTATGACAGTTAGGCGCGAGGTGAGAAACCTTGGATTCCATGGTCGAGCGGCTGCTCGTAAGCCACACATCTCGCAGGAAAATGCCAAACGACACCTCGCTTGGTGTAAGGAGCGTCAACATTATACGATTGAACAGTGGCAAAATGTTGTGTGGAGTGACGAATCACGGTACACAATGTGGCGATCCGATGGCAGGGTGTGGGTATGGCGAATGCCCGGTGAACGTCATCTGCCAGCGTGTGTAGTGCCAACAGTGAAATTTGGAGGTGGTGGTGTTATGGTGTGGTCGTGTTTTTCCTGAAGAGGGCTTGCACCCCTTGTTGTATTGCGTGGCACGATCACAGCTCAGACCTACATTGATATTTTAAGCACCTTCTTGCTTCCCACTGTTGAAGAGCAATTCGGGGATGGCGATTGCATCTTTCAACACGATCGAGCACCTGTTCATACTGCACGGGCTGTAGCGGAGTGGTTACACGACAATAACATCCTGTAATGGACTGGCCTGCACAGAGTCCTGACTTGAATCCTATGGAACACCTCTGGGAGGTTTTGGAACGTTCGAATTCGTGCCAGGCCTCACCGACCTACATCGATACCTCTCCTCAGTTCCGCACTCCGTGAAGAATGGGCTGCCATTCCCCAAGAAACCTTCCAGCGTCTGATTGAAAGTATGCCTGCGAGAGTGAACGATGTCATCAAGGCTAAGGGTGGGCCAACATCATATTGACTTCCAGTATTACCGATGGAGGGCGCCACGAACTTGTACATCATTTTCAGCCAGGTGTCCGGATACTTTTGATCACGTAGTGTAAGTATCCCTTCAGATATGCGCCATGCAAATCGAGAGTAAAATATGAAGTGTCATATGAGCATGTCAAATGGTGCGAAGTTAAGAGAGCAATATCGTGCATGAAAAACCTTTGCTTGTATATTTTGAAGCTTTTATCACAATTTTATAA
This sequence comes from Deroplatys truncata, assembly GCA_030765065.1. Taxonomy (NCBI): domain Eukaryota; kingdom Metazoa; phylum Arthropoda; class Insecta; order Mantodea; family Mantidae; genus Deroplatys; species Deroplatys truncata. The sequence continues at coordinate 296,486,720 of CM060975.1, read as the reverse complement.
GCATTGGTCTATGGATAATTAGTAGTCATTTAATGCTCGCGGATAAAATACTGACTGCAACTTCTATACCAAATGATTTTGATAAGTTCTGATCAAAATTCACAGTAATAAATAATATGTAACCATGTAGAACACTTCGAACCATGTTTGTGTATGCAAATGTTACATACATGTGTATAATTTTAACGGAGGTATTTTAGAATTCCTTTCACAGCTCTCTGAAATTTTAACTTTTGAAAGTTCAGGGCTTCTGACTCAGTACTGGCTCGAACTGGTGATCTGGTGACCCAGAGTATATATTATTATCTCGGAGGTCCATAAGCCATCTGGGCAACCTTGACACCTTGACTTGGATTTGTCACGTTTCAACTGCGGAGGTTATTACTACAGTGACACACAGGAGTTTGTGGTCATATTTGTAACGCGATAACATCTGGCACATGGAGGAACCGGTTCGTTATATCGCAATTTTAGGCTCTGTTCGCGGAATAATTTATATAGTGCCAAATATTGCAAGTGGTTAGTTGCCAGGTTGTAAAATACATAACGCAAATGTTTCGCTAACGTTTAAGTGGATGTTATCGTTGAGTTTTAGAAGGAGTTTGTCGGGTAGGGTGGAATAGGGGTTGCAAAAGAGGCGATGTTTTAGCCTAACACCAAACTGGTTATGCATAAAACAAATCCAGAAGCTATAAAAAGCAAATATCCACCCGTCGGCATCTGCCCGAAAGCAGATGATCAGAAATATTCAGTCATGTGGCCGAGTCGACTAACGCTCCAAAAACAGTACAGCGGTGTGAAAATTATTAGTCTCGAGTACATTTATACGAATCTAAATTCCGAATTTGAAATACTTCTTTTTGTTGAGGCAGTATTTTTAACGCTTAAATGATTTTAGTCAAATTATATAATATAAATTCAATAACAGCCCGCCTTAAAGCAATATGTGTATGTAACAAAATATAAAAAGTGTATATTAAAGTCATTGTAAATGTTTATATTATTGTATACATGTTCAATAATATTATGTGAATGTATTACGTAATTTAATAATGTAGGAGCTGTGAGAATAATAGGCTAAAAGTTGCTAACAATCAGGTAACCTTGAGGCAATAATGACGAAGAAAGTGTAATAATGCTACTAGTTATTCTTAGAGCAACAATAATGCAATTTTTGTGACAGTTTATAAAATAGCCAATCAACAACCAGAAGAAAAAAACTTAAGCTAAATAAAAGTATTCCACTGGATTAGGAATAGCCAATCAGAGAATTGAAATACAGAAATTTACAAATTTAGACGGAAGTAATCAAATCAGTTGCTTGTAGACAGTGCTCATAACTGGACGCTTTGGTTGTTGACAGTGTTCCTAACCGGAAGCGAGATGTATCCTCTAGAAGTTTAATACGTATTCGTGTGAGACGAAAATAGTTTGTGTTAAAAAGTGCAAGTAATTATAAAAGAATCTCACAGCTCTCTATATCAGTGAAGTGTTATTTAAATTGTGTCAAGAATTAATAAAAAGGAGTGAATTAAAATTATAATCTGTGTAAGCCTACATTCTTCAGCCGCACTACGCCCTGCTAAGGAATTCATGTCTCTAAAAAATAATACTGACGCAGCCGAGGCAAACATAAATACATAATATTTAAAGAAACAGTCAAATTACAAAGTTAATATTTTTTAAACACTTCGGGTAAAGGCCACCGGAAAGTACATTTGGGGCAAAGGCTACCGGAAACCGGGTACTATACTGCGGTTGCAACGAACTTCAAGTTCGGCTCCCAACAGTTGAAATATAATACAACCCCTTCAATACAATCTAGTTCAAATTGCCTCCCAAAACGTGGGGCAAATAATAATACAACAAAATAAAACTTCTTCATTGATTACGCTCCTGTTTGTAGGACCTATATCCCCAGGACTTAGAAGCTAATGCCTTGGGTCAATAGTTTACCGAGGTGCAAGCAAATTTTAGATCGTAGTAAATCCAGGATGGGTGAGCATGCTTGGTATGATGCTGAAGGGGGGAAATGAAATCTAGTGACGAAAGAGACGATAGAAAAATTCCTGGATCAAATTATCCAACCCAGCATTCGCCTAGCGGCCGAGGAAAACCGCGAATAAAACCTTCGGTAAGGTTGGTCGGCTCCGGGGGACTGAACCCGGAACCTCCCGAATGCGAGTCGCATATGTAACCGCGATGCCACCTCGCTAAAATAATTTAGAAATGCCTAAAATTAAATCAATACTTTATATGAATGCCTATCAGCTATTTTTCATTGTAAATATTTATTTTCCTCAAATAGCATCATTGCATTAGTAATTTTAATTGGTGAAATACAATTTTTCCTACCCAGGGACCAAAATAGCTGCGCAGAACAAAAGGTATACACAGAAAAAAATCTACTATTTAATTTCCAGATATGGTCTTGAATTTTCAGATTATAGAGAGGGGGAGCGTGACTGAAAACGGCCATCTATGATCAGTTTTTGGCAAACTTGTTTCCTGAAGAAAAATACCTCCAACCGCCCAGTAGTATAAGATAGTCGACTCTGTACCATTATTCTGCTTTCACATATCGGAGTAATTTAATTCTGATCATGGAAAACTGTATAACCATTTATCACACTAAAGCTTCAATATTTTGGAGATATAATCTCGAGCAGTAAGTAGTCAAAACTTTGCTTTGATTTTTTTTTAATTGAGGCAGTATTTTATATCACAACACTATGAATGCCAGAGTGATTGTAGTGTAAATTAACATTATTGTATGACAATGATTTTAGATGTTTGTTAGCCATAAGCATTGTTAGGAAATAAGTTTACACGGCCTCACTGAAACTGACAATAGGAGTGGGTAACAATGAACCGATGGGGTGAGTTGTTTATCACTAAGAAGAGACAAACAAATGACGTCAAAGTAGCGTGCCTTTCTTTAGAAATGGAGGGAATATATTTCCTTATGCATATGTGTTAGTAATTGTGATTGGCTGACAAAACACGCTAATGTTGGCGCGATTTGGTAACCAATAGTAGCTCTATTATAATGTTTAGGTATTTCGGGGAGAAGGAGTACATATTCTCGAGCCATAGGCATGTTTCAAGCAGTTCTAAGAAATCTCTCGCGAGGTATACGTCACGCAGTCTTGAAAAGTCATTCGCGAGGTACACGTCGCGCAGTTTTAAGGAATCTTTCGTGGAGTGCACATAATACAGTTTGGAAGAATCTCTCGCGGCAACTAATAAGACAGTAATTACATTCGGAAATATAACAGTTTCAGTCAGGCGTGTATAAAGATTTAAGATGTGAACTATTAATTAAGTGTGACGACAATAAAAGTGTAAAAATAAATTCTTTTATCAGTGTTATCTTTTAGTAACAACTCCTTTCCGTTTACACGCCCTGCTCAGAGATATTTGCTCGACTGAGTAATAATAGCTAGCTGGAGGACAAAGCACCCAAATCTTAAAATAATAAAACAATAACAGGCGCCCAGCAAATAAGATAACACGAACAGATTACCGCGACAAAATTTATGGACGCTCTTTAACTGCTATGGTCCTTTACCGTCCCGTTCTATATTGGGCGTGAAAGACCGGAAATTTTGCTCAGAGGCCTCTTTATCAGGCTTGAGGTATGTCACGGGACCACCGGCTTTACTTCGCTTCCGAAGGAAGCACGCTAAGAATTTTTACGCCCGAAAAATATCCATCGCCCTCCGCCGGGTTTGAACCCGCGACTTCGGGAACTAGAGGCTAGCATAGTAACTACTACGACTCTTTGCTTTGAGTCTAAACATTTTCATACCTCTGTAATGTGCAATTGGAACACTGTAATTGAACTCTGATGCCACCAGAAGCTTTATTTATTTGTTTATTTAGTTTTAGTATTTGTCACCTGAGACAAACTATGACCTGATACTGAATATCCAATATAGGCCTCAAAACATGTATTTTCTGCAAAATTTCTGGATCGAATTTTTGGGCGGAATACAATATTGAAGAAGAAGGTATTGTTATTATTTTACACCACGTATGTACGCCAATTTGAAGATGTTGGTTGCTTCACGTATGGAAAGCCGATTTGAAGTAGGATGTGTCGAAAGAGTTTTATTATATTTCAACTGTTGGGGAACCGAACTTGTAGTAATTGCAATCGTACGTATAGTAAACAGTTTCCGGTAGCCTTGGACCCAAAATGTACTTTCAGGTGGCCTTTGCCCCAAGTTTTTAAAAAAAATATTAACTTTGTAATTAAACTGTTTCTTTAAATATTTAATATTTATGTTTGCCTCGGCTGCGTCAGTATTATTGTAGAGGCACGTCTCTCTTAGGCAGGGTTGTGATGTGACAAGAATATAGGCTTACACAAATTTTTAGTTTTAATTCACTGCTTTTTATGAATCCTTGACACAAAATAAATGGCACTTCACTGATATCGAGGGCTGTGGGATTCTTTTATTTAATACTTGCACTTTTTTAACACGTATACTATTTTTCGTCTCACACGAATACATAATTAATTTCTCGAGGACACATCTCGCGTCTGGTTATGAGCACTGTTTGGAGGCAACTGAATTGATTTCAACCGTCTAAACTTGTAAATTTCTGTATTTCAAGTCTCTGATTGGCTAGTCCTACTCCAATAGAATACCTGCATTTAACTAAAGCTTTTTCTGGTTGTTGATTGGCTGTTTTTAAACTGTCTCAAAGTTTACATTATTGCTGCTCTAATAATGACTAGTAGTATTTAAACTTCCTTACTCATTATTGCCTCAAGGTTTCCTCATTGTTAGCAACTTTAAACTTATTATTCTCACAGCTCCTACATTATTAAATTACGTAATGCATTCACATAACATTATTGAACACGTTTACAATAATATAAGCATATGCAATGACTGTTACATACATTTTACAAAGTATTACATACACATATTGCTTCAAGCCGGGCTGTTATTGAATTTACATATTATATAATTTGACTGAAATCATTTAAGCGTTAAAAATACTGCCTCAATATTTGCTTACTGTAGCTAGGTGCTAAGGAAAGTAAAAATACTTAAATTTTGAAAAAGAACTCCAATTCTGCCAAAGCAAAATATTTGTAACTGATTAAGTGATAGAAAGTTAATAAATTAAAAAAAAACTCTCCGTTGTGTTTCAGAGATAATTTCTGTAGGGATGGGAAACGCAATCTTAGCGTAACTTTGCTTCTCGGCCTGTGAAGGGTCGCGGTTGGATTACTGGACACGCTCCAGGTAGCCTTATTACTCAACATGTTTACCATGGCTGTGTGCACTATCAAATTGCTCGATGCCCTGCACTACTTGGCTGACACCTGAACAAGCGGTGATGCAATCTGACCTATAAAGCTAGGATTATGGATTACATTTCTATCGTTAACATTCATGGCGACGTTAATTTATACTGTTTTTACTTTCCCTGCGTATTACGTAGAGGAAGCATTGCATTTCACCTAAAATACATCAAGATCTCTCGGAAATACATGTTTACAGGCTTCCTGAGTTCAAAAGAAAGCATTTTTAGAAAAAGGTCCGTGTATCTGTGAAAAGCATAACTAAAAAATTTTATGCGATACATTCACATGACTTTCTCTACCCTTTATCGCTTATTAGCGAGTATACAAACTATCCTTATTACAACTTATTGCTTTCTCTAGTACATATAGTAAGTAGGGGAAGTATTGCATTCCACCAAAAAATTCGATACCGAGATTTCACCGGAAATACATGTTTTGATACCCCCTGAACAAATAAAATAAAAAACAATAGCATTTTTAGAGAAAGGTCTGTGTGGATGTGTGTTTGTGAACAGCATAACTCAAAAACACAAATTTGGATAAATACCAAAGTTAGTATTTAAGTTCAGTATGTTTCAAAGATGTAACATGAAGATTTTCAAGAAAATCCCCCCACCTCAAACCACCCTTTACGTGGAAGCCTTTTTGAAAATTTTGATTTCCTCAAACATGCTCTAACGATTTTGATTAAAATATCATATTTAACATATTGTATGACAAATGAAATGCATATCTTTAATTTTCTGGAAATGCCCCCGAAAGTCCTCTTCATTCTGAATTTTTATTGTTATTAAACCACTATGGTGCTTAGCGTCCCATTCTATACTGGGCGTGAGAGAGCGGTAATTTTGCTCAGAGGCCTCTTTATGAGACTTGAGGTTCTTTTACGTGCCGTAAATCTACGGGACCACCGGCTTTACTTCCCTTCCGAAGGAAGCCATGCTAAGGATTTTTACGCCCGAAAAAATCCATCGCCCTCCGCCGGTTTGAACCCGCGACCTTGGGAACTAGAGGCTAGCACGGTACCACTAGTCCACGGAGGATTCTGAATGGCTTTTGCATAACTGGTAAACCGTAAGAGAGAGAGAGACAAGATGTGTCTACACACAAAATGTAATCTTGCTAAAACACACAATTTATGTCATATACATTTTTTTTCGAGTGAACTATTTCTATTATTTGTTGTTTATATGCATTTTATAATACTTCTACTTTTTCTCAAATGGGAATTCATTATTTTTTATGTACTGGACATGAAAAGAGAATGGAATACTCCACATAGCAACCAGCTCTTAAAAGATTTGACTATCGCTTAAAGCCTACCATATTCCCCTTGCACTTACACGAAAATTCGCAATAAGACAGTTTCTACAAGTGTTTAACTCGATTAACATGAAGTAGATGGAGAATAGGCTTTGTAAAAATAGTTTGTACAAGAGTAGAGAAAGTCATGTGAGTGTAACGCATAAGTTTTTTTTCTACTTAATTTTAATCCAAATAAATCTTTGTAAAAATAGTTACATTACACATTTCGTTATAGAAAGAGAACAGTGATAGTCAAATGTTTAAGAACTGGACGGTATATGCTGACCTTAAAATTACATACTGTTTCATGCAGTCGTGAGAAACAAACTGAATGTTGACAAAACTTGAAAAGAATCATCAAGTAATGAAGAATTCGTATTATTAATAACGGTCTCAGAAAAGGCTTATACCTCAAGAAACTTATTTTAAATAAATTGTGTGTTTTAAAGAGATCTGCATTCCTTGTGTGGTACGTTATTTGCACCACGCTTTGGGCGTCAATTTGAAGTAGGTTGTATTGAAGGAGTTGTATTATATTTCAACTGTTGGGAGCCGAAGCTTTACATATAGTACCCGCTTTCCGGTAGCCTTCGCCCCAAATGTACTTTCCGGTGGCCTTTGCCTCCCCCAAAATGTTTAAAAAATATTAACTTTGTAATTTGACTGTTTCTTTAAATGTTATATATTTATGTTTGCCTCGGCTGCGTCAGTATTATTGTTAGAGACATGTTTCTCTTTGCAAGGTTGTGGTGCGATTGAAGAATGTAGGCTTACACAGATTATAATTTTACTTCACCCCTTTTATTAATGCTTAACAGGATTTAAATAACACTTCACTGATATAGAGAGAGCTGTGAGATTTTTTAAATTAATTACTTGCACTTTTTAACACGTAAAACTCTTTTCGTCTCACACAAATACGTATTAAACTTCTCGAGGACGTGTCTCGCGTCCAATTACGAACACTGTCTACAACAAACGCGTGCTGTTATGAGCACTGTCTACAAGCAACTGACTTCTAAATTTGTAAATTTTGCTATATTTCAGTTTCTGATTGGCTAATCCTAGTCCAGCAGTATACTTTAATTTAACTTAAGCTTTTTTTCTGATTGTTGATTGGTTATTTATAAACTGTCTCAAAATGTACATTATTGTTGCTCCAATAATGACTAGTAGCATTACTAAACTTTCTTACTCATTATTGCCTTAAGGGTACCTCATTGTTGCCTCATTGTTAGCAACTTTTAACCTATTATTCTCACAGCTCCTACATTATTAACTTAGTAATACATTCACATAACATTATTACACATGTGTACAATAATATAAACATATATAAACACTTTTTATATATTGTTACATACACATATTGCGTTAAGGCGGGCTGTTATTGAATTTATATATCATATAAATTTGACTGAAATCATTGTAGTGTTAAAAATACTGCCTCACTAGTTACACAAGTTTATAGAAAATGTCTTGCGAATGATGGGGACTTCAAATGCTATTCCCAGAAACTTCAAGATATAAATTTTATTTGTCGTGTATCTAAATATCATTAATATGTGGTATTTTAATAAACATAGTTAGTCATTTTTACAAAATCAAATTGTCGAAAAATGTTCCATGTAAAGGGTAGTTTGGGGTGGAGGAATTTTCTTGAAAATCTGCGTGTCGCATCTTTAGAAGGTATTGAACCCAAATACTAAGTTTGGCGTTTATTTAGACTTTTCGTTTTTGAGTTATACTATTCGCAGACACACAAACACGGACACGGACGTTTTTCTAAAAATGTTTCTTTTTTTATTCACGGGGCTTCAATACATGTATTTTCGGTGAAATCTTGCTATCCAATTTTTGGGTGGAATGAAATACCTTCTCCACCTACTATGTACGTGGTAGGGAAAGTAAAAATGAAATGTAGGATAAGCATCAAAATCAGCTCTAGCGATTTTGATTAAAATACTACTTGTTTAAAATATTTGCATAACAAAATGTGTATCTTTAATTTCCTGGGAATAGCCTGTTAAGCCCTCTTCGTTCTAAAGGATTTCTTTTTATAATTTCGAATAACAGGTAAACCATAAATAAGGGACAATAAAAAAAAGTACTACACAAAAATGTGGATTTTTTTTAAATCACACAATTTATTTCAAATATATTTTTTGTGGCATCAGCCATTTGTGGAATATGTGTCATTATTGGCTTGAATTATTGCAATTTTCAATTTATTTTAATGTGCTGTCGCGTGGTCATGAAAAGAGTATAGTATTTTAAGGCCAATATATAGTGACCAGTTTTTAAACATTTGACTGTCACTTTTCCCTTTGTGCCTATAATGAAATGTATAAGGAAACTATGTAAAGGTTCATCGCAGTTAACTTGAAGTATATTGAACAAAAGCCTTTACAAGAATACTTTTTAGCCGCTGTATAAATATAAACGAGAGTGGGTAGAGAAAACGCGATTTAAAGTCACCACATACGACCTGCTTTTTAAAAAGCTGACTATTGCCTTAGTTTACTGTATCATTACACCTATAACGGCCTGTATTACGATCTCCGGTCAAAAGTCATGGTTTGTAACCTATCAGTTATCGCTACCTGAAGGTTAGCTGCATTGCCGCGTATTACAAACGCATATCAACCGATGGTTAGTAACCCTAAGGTTTATGATGCTGGGCGAGAAGTTGGCAACACCAAAGAGATATGTATTTCTCCTTGGCAATAGTTTTCTGAGTGATTTCACTGTTTATACAACGCTATCTCGTGGTAACCTGCAACATTATAGCGTCATTATTGGTCATTAGTAACAAGGCGAGCGGACGGACTATTATACATTGTGAAGGGTTTTGGAGATTTTTTTAGAGAATTTTGACATGAACATAACCTAAAATGTAATTTATATACATGTCATTGAGCATACAAGATGCGGTTCTAGTACGTTATTGCATTACTGAGCTACAATAGGATACCGTAAACAATAGTTATAATTACCTTTTTATTAGCTTTTCCGTTCGCGAAAGCTATTATATTTATAGAAAAGCAACATCGATGGTTCTAATGTTGATTCGGATTTACACATGTTGCCTGACATTTAAGTTCAACACAATATTCTTAAGATTGTTGCATCTTTCTAATACCGTTCCTTGGTTATTCTATTTGGAAAACTATGCCACACTTCAAAGTTTCGTTAAAAATAGTGTTAAGAGTTTTGACGTAAAAGTTTTACGAATATCACTTTAATAACCGAAAACCATAGTCTTTTGACGCAAACATTTCATGAATATCACTTAAAACTAACGTGGAAAGCCATTCGACAATTTTAAAAACTAACCTAAATATAAACTAACACGCAAAATACGTTTACCTTTGCCCACACTGCTTGTCATTTAACCTAAAATGTTTGGCCTTCCAAAAACAATCCAAGCACAATGGTTAGTTCCTTACGCCCTGACAGTAATATTTAAGACTGGGTGTTGGAGTGAACTATTCTAATGTATAGATAACATTTCCAAAAACTTGAAAATATATTCTGAATCACTCTCAATAATCAATCTCTGCCGGTGGTACGCCATGTTTCATTCGGAAATCCGAGTTAACTCCAAGGTATCATCTTTATCCACCACTTGAGGTGGTGGTTAGTTTACCTCCAAAAATAACTCCCGGGTAGCCCTTAACCAAAGATTGTAATACAGTCGCAGTACGTAACTCTCAGGTAAATCTTACCCCAAACCTTAACCGGAGATCGTAATACAGGCCGTAAGAAAGGTATGTCTAATGAAGGTTTATCTCGATTAAGAAGTAAATAGGACAAGACTTTGTAAGAATAGCCTTTTTTTGATTCTGTGGAACTCCAAACGTGTATTTCCGGTGAAATCTTCGTATAACTACTATAGGTAGATGGTAGAGGGAAGGAAATAAATATATACTATTTTGGCATGAAAAATTGCTTGAATATACATGAAAATAAACGATAATCGATAGAAAATATTGTGTATATGTAATACACCAGGTTTTTTGTTTGTTTCACAGAAACAGCGTTTTAAAATAATTAAAGTTAGGTTACTTTAGGTCAGTGGTAGGGAAATTCGGATTGTTCGTGGAAATCCATCCATTACAGCTTTGGACTGGTATACCACGAGATATGGTGTACAAGCTGCTTGTACCTACAACGCCTCTAACGACGTTTTCTTGTAGCTTTTAATGAGAACCACATCGCCCGAAAGTACGGCAACCCGCCTCACTTTGATGTCTTGTTGTTTGCCGCATGGTAAGGCATTATCACTCTACTTGCGTTAACAAGGGAGCTATACGTTCTGAATGGTACATTCTGATAAACCCGCTAACGGAGCTCACAAAGGCTACCAGTAAACCACTAGTCCCAATTCATTCGGTTATACCTACAGCTAACTTAGCTAAGACAACCCTATAATACAATTTTAAAAATTCTTAATATTTAACCACTTGTTTTGAAATGTTAACCACATGCTACGTATTTCATCTTATGTGTCTACGAACTATAAAATGTCCCAAACATTAAATTATTCAAAAATTTCAATAAAAGTTTTCCTGATATTAGTTAAAGATGTTGAGGCATCAAACTGGTTTTTTCCCCCTCCACATTTATTCAACTTTAAACAATTTTTTTTCTTCTTTTCTCTACACAAGCCCAAAAAAAATTACTGGTCTTTGATTTATAACATTTTTTAATCATTCGCATACTTAAAAGGGTGATATGAAACTATCTGTGTCTAATGTGCCTAGCTTGCAAGTTTCAATAAGATTCGTGAAAACTACTTCGCCTTAAACATTTCTAAAATGTGGAAATTTTTGTTTCTTGGAATCGGGTTTTAAAATGCACACATCATTATTTCTGACATTGATGTAGGATTATGTTTTTATAGAATGTAAAATTATTAGAAGAAGGAAAAGAAATCTAATGTGTTACACTCACAGGACTTTCTCTACTCTTGTGCAAACTATTTTTACAAACGCTTTTCCTCCATATGCTTCATGTTAATCCAGATATCGAGATGTTAATCTTATTGCTAAGTTTCTTGTAGGTGCAAGGGGAATTGCTAGACTTTAAGCGATAGTCAAATATTTTAAGAGCTGGTTGCCATGTAGAGTATTCCATTCTCTTTGCATTACTGGGACAAAAAAATGAATAAGAATTCCCATTTGAGAAAAAGTATAAGTATAGGAAAATTTAAGGGAATAACAAGCAATATCTCGGAAATGGTTCACTCAACAAAAAAAATGTACATGACATAAATTGTGTATTTTAACGTGATCTACATTTTTTGTATAGTAAACTCTTGTCTATCTCTTATGGTTTACCAGTTACGCAAAAGTTGTTCACAGTGAAGAATTATTTTGGAGACATTCCCAGAAAATTCGAGATATACATTTCCATTTGTCATGAAAATTTCTTAAACATATGATAATTTAACCAAAATCATTAGAGCCATTTTCTGAGAAAATTAAAATTTTCTAAAAATGTTCTATGTAAAGAGTAATCTGGGGTGGGGGGATTTTCTTGAAAACCTTCGTGTCGCATCTCTGGAAGATACTGAATCTAAATACCAAGTTTGGTGTTTATCCGACTGTTCGTTTCTGAGTTATGCTGTTCGCAGACACACACACGGACATGTTTCCAAAAATGCTATTTTTGGATTCAGGGGGTCTCAAAACATGTATTTCCGGTGAAATCTCGGTATAGAATTTTTGGGTGGAATACAATACTTCCCCTACTTACTATATGTAGTAGAGAAAGTAAAAAGTGGAAATTTTGAAGTTTTTAACCAAACTTTCATCGTAGGGTTGCCTTAAGTGATTTTCAGTTCCATTCGTCTGAATGTAAGCATAAATCAACTCGCAAACTTGAACTCTATACTAATACTAGCAGAACCCGCAGCTCTGCCTGCGTTAGAACGGAGATTTCTTCCCTGCTCTTTCTTTCTCATCCTCACTTCCTCTTTCTTTAGCTTTCTCCCTATTTTTCTACATAATCATTCTTACTTCTCACTTTCCTTCCAATCTGTCTCTCTCTCTCTCTCCCTCCCACACTCGCCTCACCCCTCGCTATCCTCTCTTAACTCGGTCAATTTAAAACTGTCCGGCGTCTGAGAAACGGAGCTCGAATTAGGTATTTCCATGAGCGCTCAGTATAACTCTGTTCACAAGACTGTGTATATTCTTGTAGTAGTTATAACGGGGAACACAACTATAATCACAAAAAGTCTTCTGAGAAAATAATTCACTTATGAGATTTCAAATAGACGATGTTTCAGTGTTTCAACACTGAATATTGTAGCCAAAACACGCTTTATTGATTTATGGTTCCCAACTGGAGTATGACTAAAACTCGTTACAACGCCACGCTTCTGCAGAACTCTTAGCTCAGTGATACCTTACCATTCCTGAGGTTCCAAGTTCAAGTCTGTGTAGACATACTCAACCTTTTACCCAATCATTTTAAATACACGAGTAAACACATAACAATTTTTAAATAGTTTTTACGTATATGGCGTTTATTTAATATGTAGTCCGTCATACCGATAGATGACAACCTTAACATTGATATATCAGTCGGGAGGAGGTTTTATACTCACTCAATTTAATTTTATAACCACAAATTTCACTATTATTGTATAATTATATTTGTAAGTAAAATAAAGCAACACAAGCAATACCGTTGAAGTGACACTTCTTTAGACGCGTAGGGCAAATTGGCCTGGATCAGACGAAAAGTGAAACGCGTGAGTTGGCCTGATCGAGAGACTCCAAACGGCAGTTGAGAAGAAAGAGAGGGAGAATTTAATTTTAAATTCTCCGTCGCATACGTCATAGACAGTCTACCCGCATGCGCCGCGTGTACTGTGTTAATACGTAGCATAGGGAACCAGCAGACGCTTGTGTATTATACTGTACATTAGCTTATATTATGTGTACATCAAGCTGCTGCACTGGTCTTACCAAGTACGGGAATTCGTGACATTTATACAGTCAAAATGGTTAGATGATTATGATGGTGCTCATCTACGTAAAAATGACGTTTTTTATTTATGGACGCTCTTTAGCTACTTAGTGTCACATTCTATATTGGGCGTGAAAGACCGGTAATTTTGTTCAGAGGTCTCTTTATCAGGCGTGAGGTTCTTTTACGTGCCGTAAATCTACGACACAGGACCACCGGTTTTACTTCCCTTCCGAAGGAAGCCGTGCTAAGGATTTTTACGCCCGAAAAAATCCATCGCCCTCCACGACCTCGGGAACTAGAGGCTAGCATGGTATCTCTAGACCACGAACGAGAGTTAATGGTATCATTGAACTGATTCATAAAGTGTTATAGGCCTACACTATTGAGGGTGCAACATTGTTAAAAGCATCTGGAGAAAATGCCAATGATTATGAGTGGTGAAAAATTCAAGTTACAGTCTAAATTATTTGTATCATACTTCAAGTATCAAACCCATTATTTTTTCTTAAGAGTATGAATTAATGGAAATTGGTAAATAAAATAAACGTTCCATTTAATTAAGAGAGATGTTCAATCAAATTCCACATAACCGTTTTCTAATTCTGAAATAATAAAATCGTCAACAAATGCTAGGACCTAAGAAGTTTCACTTCTAACGCACGAGTATCTCACACATTTCTCTTTTAACTATATTACAGTAAAGTAAGTAATAAAAGATAACAATCCACTACGGAGAATCGAACTGGAGCTGCTTGCATAGAAGTTAAGAGTTTCACCACTGCTCCACTCCAAGCACGGTGTGAAGGTAACTTAAATCAGTTCCTTGTGGCTTGTATTATACAGGCTGTAACCAAAATGTACGGCACAAATTGCAGGATACTTTCCTCGCACGTAGAAAAGAAGAAATTACGTTATATGAACATGGGTCTGGAAACGCCTTTTTACCACTTTACAACTCATTAATCATGGGAAACACACAAGAATAGAACGTACCAACATACCACATGCAACTGTTTCTCACAGGAGATGCCATATCAACCCGCCGTCATAGTGAATCCCGGATGCGCTGATGTATCCTTGGAGCAGCCTTCCATAATACGGACACGGAGACTCTGAACATCTGGTACTGGGGTTCGATACACAAGGGCTTTCAAATGCCCCCGATAATATAAGTCCAGTGGGGTTAGGTTCGGGAAGCGTGGAGGCCAGGCAGTTGGTCCACCTCTACCTATCCATCTGTCACCGAATCTGTTATTTAGAAATCGACGGACATCAACACTAAAATGAGGTGATCCATCGTGCATGAAGTACATGTTTTGTCGCACAGCTAAAGGCGCGTCTGCTAACAGATCAGGTAGAATATTATCTACGAAATTATGGTAAGTTTGTCCGTGGAGCCTAGGTGGAAGAGCGTGAGGCTTTACAAAACAATCACCAACAATGCCGGCCCAAACATTGACAGAAAATATTTATTGATGACTTGCTTCAACAGTTGCGTGAGGATTGACGTCAGCCCATACATGCCGATTGTGACAATTTACAATCTGATCTCGTTGAAACGACGTCTCATCTGTGAACAGCACCGTTGCACTAAAATTAGGGTGGACACTTTGTTGCATAAACCATTCGCAGAAGCGTACCCGTGCAGGAAAATCAGCAGCCGATAGTGCCTGCACACGCTGTAAATGGTATCGATACAGGGACATGTAAAACAAAACACCGACGGTGCACCTACGATAATGACAACGTAACCAGACGTATAACCAAGAGTGCACGTTTGCCATGATTTCTAACGTTCTGTTCGTGTGTTTCCCATAATTAATGAGCTGTAGAAAATAAGTTGTAACATGGAAACAAAGCGTTTCGAGACCCATGTTCATATAATGTAATTTCGTCTACGTGTGAGAAATGTGACCTGCAATTTGTGCCGTACATTTTTGTTGCATCCTGTAGTTATCGAAAGCGACGCACAGAAGTTGACGGTTGTGAACCGCGCGCTCACTCGAAGGGACTGCTCAAGCGACCGGCCACTTTAGTTTGACCGAGTGTCCAATCGGAAGTTCACTCTTGGAAAGTAGTGTGAATGTGAGAGTCTGGAATGGCCTACCCTCAGACAGAAAATTAGAATTTATTCTAACCTCCTGAGGGTTAGTAATTTTGTCGTGTGCACAAGACCGATTGTTCCATAGCCCTAGATAAGCATAAGTCAACAGAAATGACTTTAGGATGTAAAGTAACTTCTATTAATAATTTTAACGGCGGTCCTGAACACGAGTGTCTTCCAAAATGTAAGAAAGCTTCCGTTGCGACCGGCTCAATTAGTGGTGAGCAAAGTTGTCCATTAATTCTGTTACAGTACCAGGTGCCGCACTGCCTTGCCAAAGCGCCTATCAATGTATTTTTAAACCTTTCAATTTACTTGTTTATTCACCGCGCACGGCTCGTGCTCTGGAATATTAATCGGCTTGCACTGAGTGGTTACATTCATTAGCGAATATGCGGCTGCTGAAAAGAACACAGGCACTGCTTTCACAACTATGGAGTAACACCAGACTGCGGCAAAATTGTTGCTCTCGCACTGTTGCCATTTTATACGCAGATTCTCCTTTTTCTGTGTTAAGACTGTTCGACCTGCGTGTACAACAGATTCTAGACTGTGTCTTTTGAATCGTATTGTAAGATCCAAACTTGAATACTGGTATCTAATCCATTGGCCATACTATTAATCTTATACAGGACAAATTGAAAAGGTGTGTGTGTATGTGTGTGTGTGTGTGTGTGTGTGTGTGTATAATTCCATATTAAACTCTATCCATAGATGATATATAGGAGTAAACATCTAACGTGTTACACTCACATGACTTTCTTTATTCTTGTACAAACTATTTTTACAAACTCTTATTCTCCATCTATTTCATATTAATTATTTCATATTATTTGCATATCCAAGACAAAAAAATGTATAACGAATCCCCATTTGAGAAAAAGTAAAAGTATTGGAAAATTTAAGGGAATAACAAGCAATATCTAGAAAATGGTTCACTCAACAAAAAAAATGCATATGACATAAACTGTGTATTTTAACGCGATCTACAGTTTTTGTGCAGTAAAATTTTGTCTATCTCTTATGGTTTACCAATTATGCAAACGTCGTTCACAATGAACACTTTTGGAGACATTCCCAGAAAATTCAAGATATACATTTTATTTGTCATGAAAGTATCTTAAATATATGATATTTTAATCAAAGACTTTAGAGCCATTTTTGTGAAAGTTAAAATTTTCGAAAAATGTTCCATGTAAAGGGTAATCTAGGGTAGGGGGATTTTCTTGAAAACCTTCGTGTCGCATCTCTGGAAGATACTGAACCTAAATATCAAGTGTTTATCCGACTGTTCGTTTCTGAGTTATGCTGTTCATAGACAGACACACACACGGACATGTTTCCAAAAGTAGTTTTTTTTTGGATTCAGGGGGCCTCAAAACATGTATTTCCGGTGAAATATCGGTATGGAATTTTTGGGTGGTATACAATACTTCCCCTACTTACTATACGTAGTAGAGAAAGTAATAAGATTTAGTAAGAGTACTTCATGTACCCACTAATGAAGATAAGAGGGTAGAGAAAGTCATGTGAATGTATCACAGCAGATTTTTTTCTTAGGTAGCTTAATTGAGTATTTAATCTCGTGTATTCTCGACTTTCGGTCTCAAAATAACCATCACGATAATTATTCGTTAATGACAATTAACCTCGTAATTAACTGAAGATAATTGTTTAAAAATTATTTTCTTTTGAGCTAAAATTACGAATAAACGAATTATAGGATCATTTTGTGCGTTATGAACAGTTGAGCAGCATGACTGTTTAAAATAGGCAGTGAAATTCGTTTTTTAAAATAACTTAAAATCTAAAGAAATACGGAAACAAAACTTAAACCCGTTCAGGGTTTGCATAAGGTGAACTCAGCCAAAATGAACGAAAAGTTTAGAAAATAGCGTTAAGGCTTCCGTTGCCGCTATCCTGTATTTAAGTTTTGACAATACCTCAAGTTAGTTCTTACAGCGGAGCCCAAATGTTCAAAGTTATCGTAAACTGAACTATACTATACTTATGTGGAACTCTCAGAGGCAGCCAGAGTACGCTGGATACCTACATCATGTATACGTGGTGAACCAGAAATCCAATCATTCTAGCGTGAATATTGGAACGAACCAGACGAATTTCTCAGAGCCGGGACGCATCTAACGGAATTCAGCATCATTTGGCACCTATCTCATATGTGCGGTCGCACATAAACCTTGCAGTGTGGAACTAACAGAATCCAATTTCGTGAGCGTGTTTGGTAATGGAATACTTCCAGACGGCCACTGAATCCATATCTTGGAATTAAACTCGTCAATTATGAATGATCGTTACCTATACCAATATTATACAGAAAACATACGTCCACTCACCCAATTTTTATAATCATTTCAACGCTGCAAAGTCCTATTCTTCCAGAGACTATGTATGAAAGAATTTATTGAAAATTTCAACACATTAATAAATGTGGTACCGATATCCACTCTAAAATATGAGGGGCGTCCAATAAGTAAGTTTTCCTATTTTATAAAAACATTACACACAATTATCATGTTGAATTAATTTTATTTACATTCTACAATCCTGTTACTTTTATACATAGTCAACATTTTTTCCAAGCCAGTGTTGTACCAGGTCGGGCCCTGTGCTCGCAACCAGCTTTTCCCTGATTTGACTTCATTATCGGTGTTAAAAGTGCTTACCTTTGAATTGGAGGAACATGTGAAAATCACTTGGGGCAAGCTCCGGTGAGTACGGAGGATACGAGGAAACTTCCAAGTTGAATCTTGACCCAGGCGGAGCTCAGAAGATTCAACTGGTAAGTTTTCTTGCATCCACCATATTCACCAGATCTTTTCCCAATGATTTTCACATGTCCTCTGACTCAAAGGTCATCGAGGAGGTAAGCAATTTTACACCTTGACGAAGATCAATCAGAAGTGAACAGCTGGTTACGAGAGCACAGGACCCGACAATCTGTGAAGAGAAAGCTATTCATGGTTTTTATTTGTTTTCTCTTTCCCCAAATTCATTGCAACCAGTCCATCACTGTAGTATCTCAAATGTATGGAGTTAGGGTTACCATCACATTCCCACATCTCGCTTATTCCACCACTGTGGAGGGACTTGAAGATCACACTGTATTTTCAACCTCTGGTGTACAAATCTGCAGCATTTCATCAATGTGGACAAAACCTGACACGCTTTAGGGAGGAGTGAATATTGTATGCTACCCGCAAGTTTCAAAAACCACCACATGCTAATTGTGAATCCCCTACTTACAGAAAGCATCCATGCAATACCGAGGGAGACAGCTACTATGTTATAATCAGCAGGACTCCAGTCTGCTCGCGTTATTATGTTAAATGCCGAGCTTTTTCCCCGGCTTTCCCTACTCAATCTCTCACATCTATCCCACTCTCTTCCCCTTCTCTCTGTACAACTTAAATGGCATGCAATCTTTTGAAAGCCAATAGCAATGCTTTTTTCTGGGGTGTTAATATACATTACAACACAAGTAAAAGGTTTAAAGGCATTGCGAATTTGTGCCCTTTTATGGTCATACGCAGAGAGCATATTTGGGAGGGGGTTGCTAACAGGAATAATTAAAACTCACCAGCCATAGTCAGTCTGTGGTGATATTTAGAGATTTATCCAAGCGAGGAGGATACCACCTGGAACACTGCACAGGGTATATTGACTAAATAAAGGATATGACAGGTCAACACGACGAACAAACAACTTTTTAACTATTTATAAGTCCAGAAGGAAATTAGGAGTACATAGAGACTATATCCCAGTCAGGACTCGCATCCAGGCAGATGTGTTAACCACTAGACTATGGGAAGACACGCTCACTTCACTACAACCAAGGAGATACTCTGTAATCATCTAGTACTAACTACCTGTGACTAAACGTGTGCAGATAAGCCGGAGCGAGCCATTTAATCAATGCTGCCAACCAGTATGGAATAATAATCTTCCAAATTATTATTAAATACTATCTCAGCCCTCGTTATTTACCACTTTTGATGTACGAGGACTGATCAACAAAGACAGACTGATTTTTACTTTCTCTACTACGTATAGTAAGTAGGGGAAGTATTGTATTCCACCCAAAAATTCGATACCGAGATTTCACCGGAAATATAAGTTTTGAAACCCCCTGAATTCAAAAAAAGCATTTTTGGAAACATGTCCGTGTGTGTGTCTGTGAGCAGCATAACTCAGAAACGAACAGTCGGATAGACACCAAACTTGGTATTTAGGTTCAGTATCTTCCAGAGATGCGACACGAAGGTTTTCAAGAAAATCCCCCCACCCCAGATTACCCTTCACATGGAACATTTTTCGATCATTTTAATTTTCTCAAAAATTCCTATAATGATTTTGATTAAAATATCATACGTTTAAGATATTTTCATGACAAATGAAATGTATATCTCGAATTTTCTGGGAATGTTTCCAAAAGTATTCTTCATTGTGAACGACTTTTGCATAACTAGTAAACCATAAGAGAGACAAAATTTTACTACACAAAAATGTATATCGCGTTAAAATACACAATTTATGTCATCTACATCTTTTTGTTGACTGAGCCATTTTCGAGATATTGCTAGTTATTTCTTTAAATTTTCCAATACTTTTTCTCAAATGTGAATTCGTTATTCATTTTTTATGTCCTGGACATACAAAGAGAATGGAATGCTCCACATAGCAACCAGCTCTTGAAAGATTCAACTATCTAAATACTACCATATTCCCCTTGCACCTACAAGAAGATTAGCAATAAGATTAAAATCCGAATAACATGAAGCATATAGAGAATAAGCGTTTGTAAAAATAAAGAGTAGAGAAAGTCATGTGAGTGTAACACATCAGATTTTTTCCCCTGTAGTTTCCTTGATAGTTTCCTGCCGGTATTATGAACATTTGAAAAGAGCGGGGTTGTACTGTCGTATCGGTAGGTTGGTAGTAATCTTCTGTTTTGTGGACCCTGCTTGCATTTCGCATATCACAGTGACTGTTATGGAATGATTTAGCTGTATGCAGTTGCCCCTCACACTACTGTTACAGCAGCACACTACACGTCAGTATTGGCTACACTGAGGAAGCACATTGCAAGAAAACGACCGGAACTTCATCGGTCTGGGTGACGACTTCATCATAACACGCGACCTCACGTCGCAAATAAAGTCATGCAGTTTTTGGCTAAAACTGTGTAGCGCATCCGCCTCATAGCCCCGATCTTGCACCGTGATTTTTTTTTTATTCCCATCGTTAAAGGCAATGTTCCGGGTCATTCGATTAGAGAACTCTGAAGCGGTACTCAAGAAACGTGAGGCGATTCTCAAGGACCTCACAAAGAATGCCCTGCACATGTGTTCGACGACTGGCAGACACACTATAAAAAGTGCATTGGAATAGGAGGGGATTACTTTGAAAAAGATCATGTACATTGAAATGGAGTAATAAACAGCTGTGAAAAAACATCAGTCTCAATCTTTTCTGATCAGCCCTCGTATATGAATATTTCTATTTGCCTGTTTATTAATACGTACAACGTAGTATACCAATTTTCTAAGTATAGAAGACTTGCACAAAACAAAAATGAGACTGAATTGCTTCAGTATTACCTTTTGTGTACCCTGGCTTCTTCCTTATGCTTGAATGTGAACTGAATAGTATCTTGGGGTAAACCGGTTTACTCTACAGACGAATATTTTTCACAAACAGTCACACACTAGAATCAGATATTTTCCATATTCTCCTTATGTAGGGCGAAAACAGAAATATTAAGCGTTAGTGTAGGACCGTGTTTGTCTTTCATTTCAAATCCTGCTCCTTTATAACATTATACACAACGTATTTAACTGTACGACATAACACAATCGGATTTAATACGCTAAATCTTTTGCTAGCCTAAGTATTCAGAATTGTGCAAAAATGCAACTGACCTTATCATGCAGACTGGCTTCGTAGAAGTTTTGCTTACCTGAAAAAAATAATAAAAGAACGTTAGTTTCTACATAGCAAGTTAATAACAAAATAACAAGTAAAATTACCTCCTCAGTGTTTGCTTAAATTATCATTCGTAGCAATTGGTGCATTCTCCTTGGGAAGGTATTTTAAATAATAATACTCTAAAGATAATGTTTGTAGTTACATACAAGTATTTAAGAATAAATAATCGCAATGTGTACATCTGCACATGTAATACCTGATTTAGAATATTGCGTTTAATGGAAATTGTTATTAAATGACTAATAACATGGTTGTTGGAGAGTTGATTGGATTTTGTAATAAGATTAATACAGCACTTAATTGTATAAACATGTAATTAATGAACACACAATGGAACTGCATCTTTTGAATTAAATTTTCCAAAACCTCATTTAGAACTGTCCCAACCACAGTATTCATTCATTCATTCATTATCTGTTTACCCTCCTCTTATGTAGGACTTACACCCCCCAGGACTTACAGGCGGGTGCCTGGGGTCAGAGGCCCGTCGAGGAGCAGACACTCATGGATCAGACAGAACATCCAGGATGGGTGATCAGCCCGATGCCTGGTATGGGATGAAGGAAGTAGATGAAGCGAAATGTTGGTGAAATGGATGAAAGGAAAGGTGATGATGGAGCAGTTGGTGGAATGAATGGCGGGGGAAACCGGAGATCCCGGAGAAAACCCGCCCAGACGCCGCTTCGTCCACCACAAATCCCACATGCAGGTCCCTGGGATTGAACCCGGCCCGCCTCGGTGGGAGGCGAGCGGCCCAACCACAGTAGATGATATTAAATATTTTTACTTTCTCTACTACGTATAGTAAGTAGAGGAAGTATTGTATTCCATCCAAAAATTCGATACCGAGATTTCACCGGAAATATATGTTTTGAGGCCCCCTGAATCCAAAAAAAAACATTTTTGGAAACATGTCCGTGTGTGTGTCTGTGAACAGCATAACTCAGAAACGAACAGTCGGATAAACACCAAACTTGGTATTTAGGTTCAGTATCTTCCAGATATGCGACACAAAGGTTTTCAAGAAAATCCCCCCACCACAAATTACCATTTACATGGAACATTTTTCGAAAATTGTAATTTTCTCACAAATGGCTCTAACGATTTGATTAAAATGTCATATGTTTAAGATATTTTCATGAGAAATAAAATGTATATCTTGAATTTTCTGGGAATGTCTCCAAAAGTATTCTTCATTGTGAACGACTTTTGCATAACTGGTAAACCATAAGAGATAAACAAAATTTTAATACACAAAAAGTGTAGATCGCGTTAAAATACACAATTTATGTCATATACTTTTTTTTGTTTGAGTGAACCATTTTCGAGATATTGCTTGTTATTCCCTTAAATTGTCCAATACTTATACTTTTTCTCAAATTTGTTATTAATTTTTTTGTCCTGGTAATGCAAAGAGAATGGAATACTGCACATAGCAACCAGCTCTTAAAATATTTGACTAACGCTTAAAGCCTACCAATTCCCCTTGCATCTACAAGAAAATTAGCAACAAGATTAACATCTCGATATCTCGATTAACATGAAGCATATGAAGAATAAGCGACTTCTAAAGCTAGAATAGCTATTTATGTATCAAGTACACAAAATAAGGCACGAGTCCGCTAAATCATTTGCGTACATGGTGTGTTCAATAGTTTTTAATAAAAGCTAAGTTATATTAACATAAATACATGTAATATAAGTACTGTAAAAACATAAAAGACATAGTCATTTGTTGGCATATTCCCACAGATGTCTGACTCCCGTTCCAACGCCTCCTAGGAAACGTTGACCGTAACAATATGAGATGAAGATGCAAATGACGTGCTTATTCTGAACGCTCATTTCTAAACAACCAGCTTGTGGCTGAAAATCCCAAGAAAATTCCAATCCGAGCCAGAAACACTGAATCAGAGGTGCTGCCTGTAAAATCTCGGCGGTAGTAAGAGACGGAATATGTTACATTTAAAGACTGGTGCAAGGTAAGCAGTCCTCCACTTGTGAACGAAGACACTACCATGTTGTGAAGCAAAATATATGATGGTCAGCAATTTTGAAGTCGTCTGCTTTATCTTCTTCTGATGTTGTCGTTGTTATATTGTAGTATGTGCTGTTGTCTGGTGCGCCAGCTGCTCCAGTGGTAGAGCTGTAAGTTCTTTCCCAGGGTATGCTTGAGTGTATTGTTAACGGATAGCACCAGTTGTAAATTGATTGAGAAATTTAATGTGATCTAATACTTGAGCTGTTGAAGCGAGTGTTGCTGACCGTTTGAAGATATAGAACGAAGCTGATTATGAACCGCAGCACTCGAAGCTATAAGGATTAAATTATTATACCTGCTAACTTCTGCAGTATCGATTTTACGTTGTATACAACTGTTTCCGCAGTAAAAGAAGCTAGTAGCGTAACGTGCCGTGAGTCGCTAAAATGTTTATCGGAAAGATCCCTCGCGATAGCCGCGAAATCTTACCCACACAGGCGCGTCACTTGGAGCTTAATATGTCACGCGAGCAATCACATCATTAAATGGATAAACTTCGAGTGAGAGTGCCTGCACGAATGAATGCCCAACTGTGAATGTGGATCAGTTACAATGCCGGCACCAGAGTAACTCTAATTTAGATTACATACCTTCTTATTACTTAAGCTCCGCCTATGTTAGAAATACTCCCATAACGTTATTTCACGCCTGGGCCAATCCTAAAAATCCTAAGGGCGTGTTTCACCAACATATGCTAAATTTTAACACAACGTTAAACGGATTTAACACTGAAGTTAACACAAATTTTATTTCATAAAAATTGTTAACTTTAACAACGTGTTAAAGTCGGTGTTATGTAACATCAACGTACCTGTGTTAAGGCATTTAACAAAGTCTAGAAGTTGAAAAATGGCTGCCGCAAACCAAGCTGTTGATGCGAGTTTGCTAAATTGGCATTTTTGAATGTCATTCCTAACAGAAGGGCAGTCGTACGTCATATTAAATTTGAAACTCTGCAAAAGGAGGAATTTTTAAACCGATATAAGCTGTCCAAGGGGTCATGAGCATGGTTTTATGGGAAATACCAGAGGTTAGAACACTGCCAACAGTGTTATTCACTGCAATTATTTCTCTATTTTACTATCATTTCTTATTTAATTATTTATATATTCCCGCCAATAATTACGGTATCAGTTGTGAAATAAATCCTTTATTTTTGTGAACGGCTTCTGATTAAACAATGAAACGATGTTTTTTTTTTAAATCAGTTGTTTTCTGAAAAATGCTGGTGAAGTTTATGGTTAACGTAAAAAACAACGTTGGCTTATATTTCTTGTTTTATGATCAAGTATTTTGTTTAAAACCTTGTTATAGTTGCTATGACTGACCATTGCCATCTATTTTTCGGCGTGACAACAGTCCGAGAAGCAGGTGTTTTAGGGAGTTCTGCTTGTTGAAATATTCATTTATCCCAGTTCCATTTCATGTCATGTCGTATGCTCATATGTAGGTTCACTTTTTACTTTCTCTGTCACTAATAGTAGATAAAGCAAGTACTGTATTTCATCCAAACATTTTACATGAAAATTACACCGGAGATACATATTTAGAGGTTTCCTAAGCCTAAAATAATTTTTAATTTCTCTACTACGTATAGTAAGTAGGGGAAGTATTGTAATCCACCCAAAAATTCGATACCGAGATTTCACCGGAAATATATGTTTTGAGACCCCCTGAATCCAAAAAAAGCATTTTTGAAAACATGTCCGTGTGTGTGTCTGTGAACAGCATAACTCAGAAAAGAACAGTCGGATAAACACCAAACTTTGTATTTAGGTTCAGTATCTTCCAGAGATGCGACACGAAGGTTTTCAAGAAAATCCCCCCACCCCAGATTACCCTTTACATGGAACATTTTTCAAAAATTTTAATTTTCTCAAAAACGGCTCCATCGATTTTGATTAAAATATCGCATGTTTAAGATACTTTCATGACAAATGAAATGTATATCTCGAATTTTATGGGAATGTCTCCAAAAGTGTTCTTCATCGTGAACGACTTTTGCATAGCTGGTAAACCATAAGAGATAGACAAAATTTTACTACAGAAAAAATGTAGATCGCGTTAAAATACACAACTTATGCCATATACATTTCTTTTGTTGAGTGAACCGTTTTCGAGATATTGTTTGTTATTTCCTTAAATTTTTGAATACTTATACTTTTTCTCAAATACGTTATTCATTTTTTTATGTCCTGACATGCAAAGAGAATGGAATGCGCCACATAGCAACCAGCGTTAAAATATTTGACTATCGCTTAAAAGCTAGCATATTCCCCTTGCATCTACAAGAAAATTACCAATAAG
This sequence comes from Deroplatys truncata, assembly GCA_030765065.1. NCBI lineage: Eukaryota > Metazoa > Arthropoda > Insecta > Mantodea > Mantidae > Deroplatys > Deroplatys truncata. The sequence continues at coordinate 296,460,647 of CM060975.1, read as the reverse complement.
ATTGACATCTCGATATCTCGATTAACATGAAGCATATGTAGAATAGGCGTTTGTAAAATTAGATTGTACAAGAGTAGAGAAAGTCATGTGAGTGTAACACATCAGATTTTTTTGTTGAGTGAACCATTTTCGAGATATTGCTTGTTATTCCCTTAAATTTTCCAATACTTATACTTTTTCTCAAATTCGTGCGGTAGTCAAATATTTTTAGAACTGGTCGCTATGTGTAAAATGTAATGCTCTTTGCATGTCAAAAGATCGTTTCTGCAAATGTTTATCTCGATTAATATGAAATATATGGAGAATAAGAGTTTGTAAAAATAGTTTGTACAAGAGTAGAGAAAGTCATGTGAGTGTAACACATCAGATATTTTTAGTAAAGGTCTGTGTGTATAAGAACACCACAACTCAAAATCAAAAGTCGGATATATACCAACCTTCGTATTTAAGTCGAGCATCTTCCATTATAAGGAAATGTTTTTGTTATTTGTCATTTTCTCAGAAATAACTATAACGACTTTTATTAGAATATGTTTAAGATATTTACATGGCAAATAAAATGCATATATTCAAATTTCTGCGAATAACTTGTGAAGTCCTCTTCATCCTAACTGAATTTTGTGTGAATGGAAAATCATAAAAGAGACAGCAACAAAAAGCACACAAAAAACTTACTACATAAATAGTGTAGAACTCAAACACACTATGACTCAAATTATGCGTAGCATTAACCATTTCCGAGATATAAGTTGCTAATGTTTTGAATTTTCCAGTGCTTTACCATACATTTTAAGTGCTAAGTCAACATAATTTTGTTTCTCGATGTCTGTCATTCAGAACGGAAATTCAAAGCTGACATATAGCGATCAGGTTTTTAAAGATTTGGTTATCATTTCAGCTCCTGTTTCCCTTGTATTTACAACGAAACGTGTAATGAAGCTATTTCTGCAAACGTTCATCTCAATTAGCACGAAGCAGATTAAACAGATCTGATGTGTTGCACTTACGTGAATTTCTCTACTCACTCTTCTACTAACCAATCTTACAAAAGCTTATTACTTTCTCTACTACGTATAGTAAGTAGGGGAAGTATTGTATTCCACCCAAAAATTCGATACCGAGATTTCACCGGAAATGCATGTTTTGAGACCCCCTGAATCCAAAAAAAGCATTTTTGGAAACATGTCCGTGTGTATGTCTGTGTTTGTGTCTGTGTGTGTGTGTGTGTGTGTGTGTGTGTCTGTGTGTCTGTGAACAGCATAACTCAGAAACGAACAGTCGGATAAACACCAAACTTGGTATTTACGTTCATTATTTTCCACAGATGCGACACGTAGCTTTTCAAGAAAATCCCCCCACCCCAGACTACCCCTTACATGGAACATTTTTCGAAAATTTTAATTTTCTCAAAAATGGCTCTAACGATTTTGATTAAAATATCATATGTTTAAGATATTGTCATGAGAAATGAAATGCATATCTCGAATTTTCTGGGAATGTCTCCAAAAGTGTTCTTCATTGTGAACGACTTTTGCATAACTGGTAAACCATAAGAGATAGACAAAATTTTACTACACAAAAAATGTAGATCACGTTAAAATACACAATTTATGTGATACACATTTCTTTTGTTGAGTGAACCGTTTTCGAGATATTGCTTATTATTCCCTTATACTTTTTCTCAAATTCATTATTCATTTTTTTTATGTGCTGGACATGCAAAGAGAATGGAATGCGCCACATAGCAACCAGCGTTAAAATATTTGACTATCGCTTAAAACCTACCATATTCCCCTTGCATCTACAAGAAAATTACCAATAAGATTGACATCTCGATATCTCCATTAACATGAAGCATATGGAGAATAAGCGTTTGTAAAAATAGTTTGTACAAGAGTAGAGAAAGTCATGTGAGTGTAACACATCAGATTTTTTTCTATCTAGTTCTTATTAATCGAGATAAACTTTCATTACATGTTTACACATTTCGTTGCACCTAGCTATAAGAAGAATAGAGAAGCCAAAGCGATAGTCAGATTTTTAAAAAACGATCGCTTGAATGACAAATTCCCTACTCTTTGCATGGCCACGAGGAAAAGAAAACACAAATATTCCCGTCTTTGTGGTGTGGGGGTAGCGTGACTGCCTCACATTTTCAAGAAGTCCCGAGTTCGAATCTCGGTTAGGGTGATTTACCAGATAAGGCTTTTTTCCGAGGTTTTCCTTTATCCTAAGAAGACGAATACGTTTATTTCTGTGGACCCCGGGCTCTTTTGAGCATCATTTTACCTATTTCCTTCATTCATCGTCCGATACGACCTACCAGGTTAAGAGCCGGTTTTACCAACTGATGTTAAAAGTACGCTTAACATCTTGTTTGTTAACACGGTGTTTAACGTTTAACATTAAAGAAACGACTTTTTACGTTGTTATTTTAGCACCACGCTTTGGGCGTCAATTTGAAGAAGGTGTTTTGTTGGAGTTGTTTATTTATTTAGCCCCACGTATGGACGCCAATTTGAAAATGTTGCATTATATTTCAACTGTTGGGGAGCCGAACTTGTAGTAGTTGCAACCGCACGTATAGTAAACAGTTTCCGTTAGCCTTCGCCCCAAATGTACTTTCAGGTGGCCTTTGCCCCAAGTTTAAAAATATTAGCTTTGTAATTTGACTGTTTCTTTAGATATTATATTTATGTTTGCATCGGCTGCGTCAGTATTATTGTTAGAGACATGTTTCTCTTGGTAGGGTTGTGGTACGACAAGAATGTAGGCTTACACAGATTTTAAGCTTTAATTCACTCCTTTTTATTAATCCTTCACACAAATTAAATAGCACTTCACTGATATCAGAGCTGTGAGATTCTTTTATTTAATACTTGCACTTTTTAATACGTAAACTATTTTCGTTTCACACGAAAAAGTATACAATTTTCTTGACGACGCATCACGCATCCGGTTACAATCACTGTCTGCAGGCAACTGAATTGATTTGAACCGTCTAAACTTGTAACTTTCTGTATTTCAAGTCTCTGATTGGCTAATCCTACTGCATTTAACCAAAGATTTTTCTGGTTGTTGATTGGCTATTTTTAATCTGTCACTAAAATTATAGTTTTTTCTTCCAGGCTGCAATCTTATCCTTTAACGTAAGACAGTCAGCTTTTTCGCACTTGATAATACATCATTGCTTAGTAACCAGAGTTAATGAACGCATTTCAAACGGTGAAACCTTTATTTCAGTTGACATCGTGATTATAGCCTCAAACAATCGGGAACATCACATGGCAGTAGTCATGAATGTAAATAGTTGTCTGCTACTGACACAGAGAGCGCAGCGATAAGTAGACAAAATGTGCATCGGAGCACGTTCAGAAGCAGTATAGTTCGGCCATCGCCTACTCGAAAGCTAGCGTTCGCAGTTGTCTTTGACGTTAACAAAATGTTAGCTAACAATTTGCTGTGAAAGCTTGATGAAATGCAAAAGTTTTTTTACCTTATGTTGAGGCAGTATTTTTAACACTTAAATGATTTCAGTCAAATTATATAATATGTAAATTCAATAACAGCCCGCCTTAAAGCAATATGTGTATGTAATAACTTGTAAAATGTATGTAAGTCACTGCATATGCTTATATTATTGTAAACATGTTCAATAATGTTATGTGAATGCATTACGTAATTTAATAATTTAGGAGCTGTGAGAATAATAAGTTTAAAGTTGCTAACAATGAGGCAACCTTGAGTCAATAATGAGTAAGAAAGTTTAACAGTACTACTTGTGATTCTTGGAGCAACAATAATTACTTTTTCTTTTATAATTCGGGGAGTATCATAATGTGTCCCTGGTGAAATCTCGGTATCGATTTTTTTGGGTGGAATGCAATACTTCCTGTATTTAATATACGTACGCAGCAGAGAAAGCAATAAGCTACATAAAAGTAAACGACAGTGTCTAGAGAAATTCATGTGAGTGGAACACATTAGAATTTGTAAATACCTTTCAAAGAGGTAAATTTTGTTGATACACGCAAGATGTACTGACATGTTAGTTCTTAATCAACTCAATATGGCAGGGTCATGCGTGGTGTAGCTATCAACAGAAAGTAGGCTGTAAAACTGCTCTCTTGGCGAGAAGTTTTTTTACCCACATTTGAAAACTTGGGGAAGGCGGAGGTCCTGTCGGATGGTATGGCTTGCGCGTGCCCCCATATCGATCCTGGCCAAGGGTTCTTTGGGAAATTTCCACTACTCTGGACTGGCGCATGCGTCTCTCATAGACAACGGGCGTTGGTTCGATGCCCGTCTGTGTCTCTCCCAGACCCCTTACGTGCTGTAGTGGCTGCTGTCCTCAGGGAGCATCCATCTCCCACAAGATGGGCTGACTCATCTTGCATCGCTCATTAAATTATCGATAGAAAAGATAAAACGAGAGCTCGACCAAAGACTTGCAGCATTTCCAATATGTTTTACACTACTACGCCACCTGATACGTTAAATGCTTCTGTCTCTCAGATTTAGCATTTATTAAGTTTTAAAAAAAATCCATTAATGTATAACTTCTAATTAAAAAAACAAAAGACAATAAAATTAAAGCCAATCCAGGCTGAATAAAGTCCATTATCTGCTTCCAATCCAACAGTCACTTTCTGAGCTTTTTATACAACATGGGCGTAACTTGGAACCTAACTTTGGGAGAGGGGAACAACGTAAGTGAAAGTTAAAACTTACAAATACCATATAATTACAGGTAACAAACGTCGCTGACAATCACATTTAGGGGATATAATTTGCACTTTCTCTGCCTCCTAAACGTAGTAGATAAGAGGAAGTATTGTATTCCACTCAAAGATCTAATGAGATTTCACCAAAAATGCATGTTTGAAGGTCCCCAAACAAAACAAAAAGTATTTTTTAGAAATACTTGTGTCTGTGTGTGTGTATCTGTGAACAGCTCAGAAAAAATTCTGATGTGTTACACTCACATGACTTTTTCTACTCTTGAATAAAGTATTTTTACAAACGCTTATTCCCCATATGCTTCATGTTAATCGAGATATCGAGATGTTAATCTTATTGCTAATATTCGGGTAGATGCAAGGGGAATTGCTAGGCTTTAAGCGATAGTCAAATATTTTAAGAGGTGGTTGCTATGTGGAGTATTCCATTCTCTTTGCATTACCAGGACAAAAAAAAAAACGAATAAAGAATTTGAGAAAAAGTATAAGCATTGGAAAGTTTAAGGGAATAACAAGCAATATCTCGAAAATGGTTCACTCAACAAAAAGAAAATGTATATGACATAAATTGTGTATTTTAATGCGATCTACATTTTTCTGTAGTAAAATTTTGTCTATCTCTTATGGTTTACCAGTTATGCAAAAGTCGTTCACAATGAAGAATACTTTTGGAGACATTCCCAGAAAATTCGAGATATACATTTTATGTGTCATGAAAATATCTTAAACATATGATATTTTAATCAAAATCGTTAAAACCATTTTTGAGAAAATTAAAATTTTCGGAAAAATGTTCCATGTAAAGGGTAATCTGGGGTGGGGGGATTTTCTTGAAAACCTTTGTGTCGCATCTCTGGAAGATACTGGACCTAAATACCAAGTTTGGTGTTTATCCGACTGTTCGTTTCTGAGTTATGCTGTTCACAGACACACAGACACACACACACGGACATGTTTCCAAAAATGCTTTTTTTGGATTCAGGGGTCTCAAAACATATATTTCCGGTGAAATCTCGGTATCGAATTTTTGGGTGGAATACAATACTTCCCCTACTTACTATACGTAGTAGAGAAAGTAAAAAGTGATAAAATAAAGTACATGGCGTTGTGAAATGGACTCAGAGATAATTAAAGTGTAGTAAAGTTGATGGGAACAGGAAAAAATAAATAAAATAATATATAAATGTGCTGAAAAGTAAAATATAGGGAAGTTGTATACATGAAAGAGTATTCTATTAATCTCAGGGTGTTATATACTTGGATTTACCAGGAAATTAACCTAGTATTGAGTATGCATGTGTTATAGCGTGTAACTACAGCAATTTTGAATGTTGTTACCTCTGTCCTTAACGCGTGTATTATTCTTGTGTCTAACCAACATCAATTATTCTTAAAACTAATAAAAAGAGAGAAAAACTATATGCATGTATGTACGTACGGTAAATAAATAAATATTTTGTTCATATCAGAGCCGCCGGTGTGCCGGAATTTCGTCCCGCAAGAGTTCTTTTACATGTTAGTAAATCTTCTGACATGGGGCTGTAGCTTTCATGCACGCCTAAAAACCATCGATCTGGGCCGGGTTTGAACCCGCGACCTTGGGATCAAAAGGCCAGCGCTTAACCATCTAAACCACCCTTACCGACGTACTTACGATCTCAAAAACTGCTCAAACGATTTGGTAGTCCTTCACCATTGAAAAAACCCTATTCTTTTGTTTATGATGTAAATGTCTTTAATACAAAGGGGCAAAGCATTTTACTCAAACTCATTAGAGCTATTTTTTAGAAAATCAAAAATTTCGAAAAATGTTCCACGTAAAGGGTAGTTGGAGTGGGAGGATTTTTTTAAAAAATAATCTTCTTATCGCATCCTTGGAAGATGCTGGAGTTAAATACCAAGTTTGGTAGTTATCCGAGTTTTCGTTTTTGAATTGTGCTGTTCACAGACACACGCAAGGACCTTCTCTAAAAATGCTTTTTTGGATGCAGGGGCCTCAAAATATGTATTTTCGGTGAAATCTCGGTAACGAATTTTTGGGTGAAATACAATAACTTTTCTACCTACTATATACGTGGTAGAGAAAGTAAAAACAAAAAGTCTGCTAAATGTCAAAATTTGTATTTCAATTCAATGTCTTCCAAAAATGCCACATTAAAATTTTCAAGGAAATCCCCGCACCCCTAATTACCCTTTTCATGGAATATTATATAAAATATCTTCTAATTTCAATTCATAAATTACTAAAATACTAAAACAGGTTAACAAAACCTTCGATGAGAATGCCTTGGAATAGAAAATAGTTGTTTCTCCATAGAGAATGTGGGTAGAAACAAAAGCCGGTTAGCTGCTGTACTCCGCAGAGAATGCGCCGGTTAGAGTTTAATCAAAGTAATTACATAATGACCACGATATAACACCTAAGCCAACAGAATAGCGACAATCAGTCCTATTTATAACGGTACCAATCGTATGTTAGGGAGCATATTTCTTTAATTGCCATTTAGCAAATACTGTAGATGTGTGTGTGTAACATTTATTCTAAAGGGTCTTTCATCAAGAGTGTCCTATCTTTAACATGTGATAGCTGCCGTTGTTATTGAGTTACAGCAGTCAGTTTTTTCATGTGGTTACAGTTGTTATTGACAAATAGCCATGGAACGTTACAGCATTCAACAACGCGTAGAAATTGTGAAAATTTATTATCAAAATGGTTCATCTGTTCGCCAAACCTTCCGTGTACTGCGTGAAGTTTACGGTGTGCATAATCGTCCCTGCGAGAGAACGATTCGGCGTTTGATCGATAAATTTGAAAGAAGTGGTTCTGTCAGCGATCAAAGAACGCCTGTACGTAATCGACGTAAACGCTCCAACGAAAACAAAGGTGCCGTTCGCGAGAGTGTACGCGAGAACGGAAACAAACCAATTGCTCGTCGAGCGCAAGAATTGGGGCTTTCGCCGACCACAACTTGGCGAATTCTGCATTTGGACTTGAAGTTTCACGCTTACAAAATGGTGTTAACTCAAGAACTAAAGCCCAACGACCATAGGCTGCGCCGTGTATTCGCTGACTGGGCTTTGGAGTAATTGGAAGCTGACCCGGATTTTTGTCGAAAAATCATCTTCAGCGAGAAGCCCACTTTTGGATGGATGGTTGAGTTAACAAACAAAATTGCCGTTATTGGAGCAATCACAATCCAATGCAGATTCAAGAACGACCACTTCATCCCTAAAAGATAACTGTGTGGTGTGGATTTTGCTATGGTGGAATCATTGGTCCATATTTTTTCCAAGATGAAGATGGAGAAGCTCTAACTGTCAAGAAAGATACCGGGCTCTTATAAGGGACTATTTTGCCCTCAATTGGATGGTATGGATCTCAGAAACATCTGGTTCAAGCATGATGGTGCCACATGTCATGCTGTTCTCGAAGCAATCGATCTTTTGAAGGAGAAGTTCAGAGGTTTCATCATTTCCCGTGGTGGTGGTGTTAACTGACCCCCGAGGTCATGTGATTTAACGCCGTTGGATTAGTTCTTGTGGGGTTATGTTAAATCTCGAGTTTATGTCAACAAGCCAGAAACAGTAAATGATCTTATGAATAACATCACGCGTGTTATTCGTGAAGTTGGACCTAATTTACGTTCTTCTGTCATTGAAAATTGGGTCAACCGTATACGCGCAACCCAACGAAGTCGCGGGCGTCACTTAACTGATGTTCTCTTCCACACGTAATGACGTTAATTATGTTCCAAAATAAAAAAATAAATAAACCTGTCATTTATAGCACGTGTTTTATTTAAGTTCAAAGATACGACACTCGTTGAAAGACCCTATAATTATACATATTTATGCACTGAAGTTTCTAGATGCCAAAACATCCTAATAATCCTCATGTAAGAATTTTTTGCTTTATTGCCTTTGTACTTTGTAATCAAGTTCATTAGAAAGATACACAGAATAACTGTTTAAAGATAGATAATTGCTAACACTAGAAATCAGTGAACTGATATTTTATAATCAACAATTGTGAAGACTATTTTTTCACCATGTTTGTTGACTGTGAACTTTATTCATTTTAATATTGATTGATGTTTTGGAACTACAACAAAAACAGTTGTTAACATAGGTCAATAAATTTATACAGTAAAAATGATACAATACAGCATTAAAATGGAGTAGGACATTTCAAAATACTCGTACATTAAGCTAGCTGAATGGAAAGTTCTCGGTATCTACACTCCCGTTTGTGAAAATTGCAACACCAACAAATAATTTCCCGAGTAACTCCAAACTTGGTGGAAGTGTAGAAGAATAAGTGATTAGGTTTGCAGAGAGATGGGGTACAAGTAGGCCGAGCAGAACCTTTTGTGTCGGTCCGACAAGGTATGTGTTGCGCCCAGTGCAGAACTGTCAAACAAGGTGGAAACAATAATTTTTGTGCCAGTATGCCTCGTCGACGTCAAAGGGAGCCATATCGGCATTAGAGTGAGTTCGAACGGGGCAGAATCATCGGTCTACGGGAAGCGGGTTTGTCATACCGTGACATTTCGTACATGACATGCGTGATACGTGTGTGGAAGCAGTGGATAGACGAAGGTCGTACGCAGCGAAGAGCGGGTACAAGACCCGGAACATGACCACAGCACGGGATGACCGTCATCTTATCCGCATGGCCATAACGGACCGTACAGCTTCATCCACAGTGTTGGCTCGACGCTGGAGCACTACAACAGGTGTGAACTTGTCTGCATCAACGGTTCGTCGGCGTCTGCTGCAGGTTGGACTGGTTGCATGCATGCCATTGTTCAGAAACCGCAAGCTCCTCCGACTGCAATGGGCGCGTGACCACCGTCACTGGGGTGCTGAGTGGCAAAATGTAGTCTTTCCGGACCAGTTCCGCTTCAACGTGTGCTACAGTGATGACCGCATACGTGTCCTACGGTACCATGGCGAGCACAACCTGGAGGGCTGAATTGTTGAGGGCATAGCGGACAACAACCGACCTACGAATTCAGGGCACTTTGAACAGCAACCTGTACCTAACGGTGGTTGTAGAGCCTGAGGTACTCCCCCTGCTTCAGGCATCTCCACAGCAATGCACAGCCACATATTGCGAGGAATGCACAAGCCTTCTTCGAAGAGCGACGGGTACCATTGCTTCCCTGGCCTGCACGTTCGCCTGACATGTCGCCCGTCGAACATGTCAGGGATATGGTTGGTCGGCACCTGGTGCGTCACGGTCCTCCAGTAACCAGTGTCACGGATTTGTGGGCTCGAATACAAACTGCATGGAGGGAAATCCCTAAGGAATTATTCAGAACCTTTTTGATTCAATGCCACGGCGTATAGCAGCTCTAATTGCAGCGCATGGAGGCCACACCAAATACTGAATATTAGGGCTCAAAGGTCATCTATAGATTTGAAAAGTTTATCATTTGTTACTGTCATATACCTAACCTGTGGTATTAAATTCATGCGTTTCCTTCTTGGTGCTGCAATTTTCACAAACGGCAGTGTATTAAACATGCTAGTGCCAGTATTGTTATACAATTTATTGGATTTAGTGTAGCTTACATTATGAGTGACAATAAGGTTCCTGTATCATACTCGTGGTGTTTATGATGGAATACTTGATTAGGCAAATTAGAGGTTATAAAACAGAGTGAGACACCTCATACATTGGAACTTACAGATCTATTGCGGCTACCACCCCTCAGGAGAATGAAGTGAATGAATCACAGGAGGCTACAGACCAGAGACGTGCGTAAGTCCTTAACATTTCCAGCCTCGTCCCATGCTGTAGAAAGCACACCCCTAGTTCCAGATAAGCAAGCATCCGCGCCATCTGTCCGGCACCCCATATGCCACGAAACCTAGAAGCAACACATAAAGATTATCGTGGTAGATGAGAAACCACCCCAGCATTCGCCAACTGACCAGGAAAAACCACAGAAAAACCCAAGGTCAGAGTGGACGGTCGACGGTAATCGAACCTAGGACTTCCCGATTGCGAGCTCGCACGTTACTGCTGATCCATCTCCCTCGGTTTCATCGGGTAAATTAGTCTTAATAATTACCAAGCAATTACATATATTGAGGCAGTATTTCTAGTACTTAAATAATTTCAGTCGAATTATATAATATGTAAATTCAATAACAGCCCGCCTTGAAGCAATATGTGTATGTAATAATTTGTAAAATGTATGTAACAGTCATTGCATATGCTTATATTATTGTATCCATGTGTAATAATGTTATGTGTATATATTACGTAATTTAATAATGTAGGAGCTGTGAGAATAATAGGTTAAAAGTTGCTAACAATGAGGTAACCTTGAGTCAATAATGAGTAAGAAAGTTTAACAGTACTACTTGTGATTCTTGGAGTAACAATAATGTAATTTTAGTGACAGTTTATAAAATAGCCCATCAACAACCAGAAAAAGCTTTAGTTAAATGAAGGTATTCTATTGGAGTAGGATTAGCCAATCAGAAACCAAAAGGGAGAAAATTTTACAAATTTAGAGTTCAGTTGCCTGCACACATCGTTAATAACTAGACACAAAAAGTGTCCTCAAGAAATATATGTATTCGTGTGAGACGAAAAATAAGTTTACGTGTTAAAAAGTGTAATTAATTAATAAAAAGAATCTCACAGCTCTCTATATCAGTGAAGTGTTATTTAAATTGTGTCAAGGATTAATAAATGTAGTGAAGTAAAATTATAATCTGTGTAAGCCTACATTCTTCAGTTGCACCACAACTCTGCTAAGAGAAACGTGTCTCCAACAAAAATACTGACGCAGCCGAGGCAAACATAAATATTTAATACTTAAAGAAACAGTCAAATTACAAAGTTATTATTCTTAAAAATTGGAGCAAAGACTACCGGGTACTATACGTGCGGTTGCAACTACTACAAGTTCGGCTCCCCAACAGTTGAAATATAATACAACTCCTTCATTACAAACCACTTAAAATTGACGCCCAAAGCGTGGGGCTTAAAATACCATACGTAGCAATAATAAAACTTCTTCAATATTAATTAGAATTTTAAAGTCTTTAAACATAGAACTACAATGGACATCGAACGATGATCCAAAGATAATCCTCAAGGTCTTTTTCTGTAGGGTTAGTACTTTATGTGTACATTGGCACCACAAATATTAATACCATAGGACTAAAAGCGGAGGGGTCTTAGCACCTCAACCTATGAAGATCTTTTGTGCACAAGCCCCCGACGGGAGGGAGGGGTGAAGGAGAGGAGACAGGGGGCGGCCGGGCCAGGAGGCTCTACAGAGCAGAGGGCAAGGCCCCTACCTTTTCCCAGATTGAACCTCCCCGGATGGCAGCTGTGCAACCGGCTCCCCTCCACCCCTGCAGGCTTGCACATGCCACTGGGGGGCCCGGGACTCGGAGACCGCTCCCATTCCGGGAGATCAAGTATTACATAGAACATCCTTTTCCCCTGTCATGCAACGCTGATACTCCCGCCGATACTTGCAACCCTGAAACAGCCAAGCAGATGAAAGGTGAAGTGAAATTCGGAAAGGGAAAGGGACAGAAAATTCGAGGATATGAGTCTTCCCAGCATTCCCTAGCGACCCGGGGAAATCCTCGAAAAACCCAGGCATCAGGAAGGTCAGCTATGGGATTCATACCCATGATCTGCCAGTTATCCCCTGACCTATCCCGCCGGGTTTAATACCATAGGTAAACATACAATGAAAAAAGTATAATAAGTTAAAGATTGTGTCTGAATATGCGAGTTTTTAAAATGGCTCAAAAAAATTAAAGACAGGAGGCAACTTTTTGCAGTCATAGCAAACTAACCAACCCAACCAAGTTTGGAACCCAAAACAATGCCCAGAAGTTTAACTTTAACATCACAAGCTTAAGTGAAAAACATATTATACCCTATGCTTTGTCAATATTAAGTGTAAAGCAGTTGGCAACAAACCAGCTAGCAGCTACTTGAATAGAGGATTCCACAGATTGATTAATGTCCATTAAAGTACAGCCATTTGTCAAGAGTGACGTGTCATCCGCAAAATGTGTCGAGTAAGGAGAGAAAATTGGTCCAACATAACATCAGAATCTACTCAACCGACATTTATGATTAACAACTCAGAAATTGTTTCTCTTGATATTTGTGGACCGTATGCGTTAAATGAATGTAAAGAGAGAAAACTGTGTCCAGCATAATAATCAGAAGGTACACTACATATACAGTATATAACATTCTTATTCGTACACAATAGGTCTTCAATAAAAAGTCATTCTCTTCTTGCTTAAGAACTTGTGTTTTTCTGGGAGTCATTTATACGCGCCTGATGAATCTAATTCAAACAAATTCCAATGAAAAAATGCATTTCACCGTTACATGAAACAGCAATGTTAAAGAAGTAGCCCCCAATTTTATACAACTTTCCTATTCGTACAGTTGTTAAGAATGACCACTGCGTCGTAAACAGCTTCAACATGCACGTGTTTCAAAGGTCGCTTAGGCTACTGCCGTCGCAGTTGTATACGTTCTGTCAGTAGCGATCGAAATGGGTAAGCAAAAGGAGCTTAGTTCTGATAAACTTGGCGCTTAGAGGGCATTTTCTCAGAAAAACAGGACAAAAAGTAAATGAACGGCATTCTACCATTCAGTACTAGTCAAAAAATTATGGAGCAAGGTTCTATAAAGAATTTACCAAGAAAAGCTAAAGAAAGTAGGCCAAATGCACAAGAGGAACGTACAATTGTAAGGCGAATCCAAGAAAATCCAAAATTAAGTGTTCCTCAATGACGATCATTAGTAGAAAATGTGTCTGGAAAGAAGATATCTGACCAAAGAGTTCGTCGTATCTTATGGAAGTATGGATACCATGACCGAACACGAAGGAAGAAGCGAGTTGCTTTTGCTAAAAATCACATCCATGAGGATCAGGACTTTTGGAACAGAGTGATATTATCAGACGAGACCACTTCAGGTCAGATGGGATAAACAGAGTCTGGAGAAAAGCAAATTCAGACACTGACTACAGTAACACTCTTCCCACAGTTAAGCATGATGGTGGTTCCACTATGCTCTGGGCCTGCGTGTCATCCAACGGTGTTGGTAATATACAATTTTTTGATGGCACTATGTGTATTTTGGCACGTTAAAGAACAGTGTAAAGCAGAAAATGGGCATAGCACCTGGTTATAGCTTTCAGCACGATAATGATAGTAAACACAAGGCAAGACTGAACATGAATTGGTTGATATGGAATATACCCAAGCTACTACAAACACCTCCTCACAGTCCAATCTTGAATCCAATCGAGCATCTGTGGACAATTCTGAAGAAATGAATCCGTAAAGGCAGAGTAAAGTCTAAACAAGAGCTCAAACGTGTTGTGGAAGAAGAATTGAATAAAATTAGCCCAGAAGAATGCAAAAACTTGGTTACTTCTATAAAGAGAAGGTAAGATATTAGATTATCAGTGGTGTATTTGTTATTAAACTATTACTTCTAATGCACGAATAGAAAAGTTGTACAAATATGGTCATGTTTCTTTTACAATTTTATTTACTTAATTTGTATATTCATAAGTTAATATTTAGCTAATTCCTAAAACAGCACGTGTTATATTGTTCAACATGTATGGAAAAAAATATTAATCTGACTGTGTCTTCTAACAAATAATAAAGTATTTTCTTAGAAAATTGAAGTGTAGGAATAAGAATCTTATATAGTGTATTTGTAATTAACAACGCAGAAGATTATTTTTCTCGATGCCTTTGGACTGTGTGTCATTTCCAAAACAAGCAATTCTATGTTAGGGATAGGGAATCCTCTACTGAACAATTCTGCCCCTATTTTCTTCAATACTGATGTAGGAGTTTCTGTGTTATGTGACAGCTTTGGAATATTTATGTTATTAAATAACTACGGGACCAAAGAAAAGTAAAAAGGTTTTAAATTTCAACTGCTGTGACTATCTACGGAGGATTGTTCACGGTCTATGGTAACAATATCAGACGCGCACAACAGCTCTGCGCTGAAACATGTGGAGCCGAATGAAAGTTCAGCAGTGTGAGTGTAGGAATAAGAATGTTATATACTGTATTTGTAATTAACAACGCAGAAGATTATTAAGCAGTGCAAGAGGCGTGGTTTTACCATATCCAAGAAAGAGATCCCATGTGCATTCAACAAAAAAGCTAAAGCCACATCAGGACTTATTCCAAAGGGCAAGAAACAGGCAAATTCACGATCGGTCACCAGTCACACCCCAGAGATAATATGGAAGGTGAAGGTCCATGACAATGGACCAAATCCTGCAACTCAGAGGGCCATTGCAATGTAATTAGAAATCTCTGTTGCTCATAATCAACCAGGATTGAATCTAAAATTTCTCTTTTCTTGTACAAACTATTTTTACGAACTCTTATGCTCCATCTATTTCACATTAATCGAGATAAACATTTTCAGAAACGATCTTTTGACATGCAAAGAGAATTACATTTTACACATAGCGACCAGTTCTAAACATATTTGACTATCGCTTAAGGCATACTATGTTCCCCTTGTTTTGTAATTTCAAGGGCAATATAGAAATACAGTAGCCTTTAAGCATAGACATATCTCTTAATAGCTGGTTGCTAGGTGCAGCACTATTCTCTTTGCCACAGATTAATACTCTTTGCATATCCAAGACAAAAAAATGAATAACGAATTCCCATTTGAAAAAGTATTGAAAAACTTAAGGCAATAACAAGCAATATCTCGAAAATGGTTCACTCAACAACAAAAATGTATGACATAAATTGTGTATTTTAACGCGATCTACATTTTTTGTGCAGTAAAATTTTGTCTATCTCTTATGGTTTACCAGTTATGCAAACGTCGTTCACAATGAAGAACACTTTTGGAGACATTCCCAGAAAATTCAAGATATACATTTCATTTGTCATGAAAATATCTTAAACATATGGTATTTTAATCAAAATCGTTAGAGCCATTTTTGAGAAAATTAAAATTTTCGAAAAATGTTCCATGTAAAGGGTAATCTGGGGTGGGGGATTTTCTGGAAAACCTTCGTGTCGCATCTCTGGAAGATATTGAACCTAAATATCAAGCTTGGTGTTTATCCGACTGTTCGTTTCCGAGTTATGCGGTTCACAGACAAACACACAGACACACACACACACACACACACACACACACACACACACACACAGACCCACACACAGACGGATATGTTTCCAAAAATGCTTTTTTTTGTTCAGGGGATCTCAAAACATGTATTTCCGGTGAAATCTCGGTATCGAATTTTTGGGTCGAACGCAATACTTCTACTTACTATACGTAGTAGAAAGTAAAAATGTGAAAATCAACTCGGCATATTATCAGATTAACGTCCTGATACCATTTTTCCATATAGAAATCCGTGCTCTATTTGGTGCAGATGTAAATGAAGTCTGGTTGCATCAGGATAAGGCATCAAGCCATACATCTGCTTCAACCTACAAATTTTTGGAGAACATCAGTGTTAAGTCATCTGATGCATCACTGATGGAGTTTTGCGCATTTGGGTTATTGAAAAGAACCGTTGGAAGCGTACGGTCGCGAACTTTGGATGGTCTCTGGAAAGCTGCTAGGAGGAATGGAATAAACTCGACATCCCTGTATTTCGTAGCACTTTGCTCCAGTGGAAGCTCTGCTGCAGATTGATAGCTCAAGCTAAAGGCTGTCAGACAGAACATCACTGCTGGTGCAGGCGCGGTTTTTCATAAGGTAAGGGGGTCTTAAGTTTGTTATCACAAATTCCCTTTTCAGCTTGATTGCCTGCAGCGATAGCTGCTCCAACCCCTGCGAAGAACCCTCAGCAAAAGTTACTCAACCATTTCGAAGTTTGTGTCACCGCTAAAAGGTACTTAGAGGCTTATAGCAATTCCAGAACTTGAAATACTTATCGGCTGGATGTTAATAAAATCAGAAATGCAACATCCAACTTTGGATGATCTCTGGAAAGCTGCCAGGAGGAATGGAATAAACTGAACATCTCTGTATTTCGCAGCAGTTTGCTCCAGTGGAAGCTGTATTGCAGATTGATAGCTCAAGCTAAAGGCTGTCAGACAGAACATCACTGCTGGTGGAGGCGCGGTTTATCATAAGGGAAGGGGGTCTTGAGTTTTGTTACCAGAGATTACGAACAACCCTCAGCAAAAGTTATTCAACCATTCCGAAGTTTCTGTCACCGCTAAAAGGTACTTGGAGGCTTACAGCAATTCCAGAAATTGAAACGATTATCGGAAGGATGTTAAGAAAATCCTAAATACAACATCCTCCGATATTTCTTATCAAGTTCCACGTATTAGGGAATTTTGATCCACTATTTGGTAATCAGAAAACTTGACATGGTTATAAGAGGTAAAAGAAAGCCTTCACCATAGAAAACTTCCAGGCCATTTACATATTATAAAGAGAGAAAATTTGTGCGTGGGGGGGGGGGTAATCTAAACAAATCACTAAACCAATTTTGACAATTCTTTGACCATTGAAAATCCCTATTATTTCTGACGGACACGGCTATAAAATACCGAATTTCAATTCAGAGATTACTCAAACACTAAAAAGGATTTACAAAGCCCTTGTTCATGAACACGAACACATTGGAGTTATAAAATAGCATGCTTGTGAAGAAGGCTTTGACTTTTTGTTGAGATTCCCGAGGTTGAAAGCAGTTACTCCACAGAAAGGTAGCAACATAAGACAAACTCCGTAGATATTTTCATTATAAACGGTATATACACATACCGAACGGGATGACTTAGGCGGTTGCGTCTGTGGTTCGCAATTCGGGAGTCGTGGGTTCGATTCCTGTGGACAACCTTCCTTACCCATGGGTTTTTTCGGGGGTTTCCCCGAGTCGCTAGGAGAATGCTGGGAAGGATCATTACATCCCCGAGTTTTCTGCCCCTCCATTTCATTCATCCCTCACCCCGCTTGGTCTGTTTCAGGGTTGGAAGTGTCGGTGATGGAGTTTCGGTGCAGCGTGGCAGGAAAAAGGATGCTCTCTGTGAACCTTCTCCGTCCATCGGCCTTCGGTTGGTTGCCGGGGTATAAGGACCGCCCCTGACGGGGGCATTGGACCCCATGTGAGGCGGGATTCCTAGTCTGCCTGGTAACTTTAGGGATCCTGCCATTGCTGTGCCGTCACTCCTGGTTCCGGACACCGGGTGTCTCCCTTCACCTCATATCTTCCTCACGATTTATCAACTAAGAAAACAGATGATGCACTAAAACAAAAGATAATCGAATCTACTAATAATGGTACGATAAGCAAGCAATACCAATGCCAAAATATTTTAATTATCCTAACGCAGGAAAAACCTCCTTTATTACCTTTGCGCTTATATTGCGATGAAGGTTGTTAGCAGGGTTTGCTGAACAATTGCAGAATGAGAAAAAATTGCTAACATTAGGAATCAGAAGCCATATTTTATATTTAACAATTGAGATAATTATTTTTCTCGATCGTCGCAGACTATGCATCTTTTCCAAAGAGAAGTGACTTGGTGGTCTGGGGAAGGGGAATCTTCCTATTCACCAGCTTCACCTCCATTTCGTTGTATATGTTAAGGATATCCGTATTATGTTAAAACTGTGTACCTTTTATGCTATTAAATAACTACACGACCAAAGAGAGAGACAAAGGTTTAACATGTAGCTACTGTAATTATATACAAAATTATCGACCGATGATCTTTCCAACGCTAAAAGGTACTTATACAGAGCGGGATGACTCAGGCGGCAACGTCTGTGGCCGCATTTGGGAGGTGCCGGTTCGATTCGCGGTGGTCGCCAGTCTGACCATGGAGTTTTTCATGGTTTTCCTCTGGGTGCCTAGGCGAATGCTGGGGTGGTGTATTCTACCACGATTTCTCTTTTCCCTCATCTTTCAGGTAGGTCTCCAGGTTCCGTAGTGCGTCTGATGGTAGGCAGAGTGCATGGTCGCTGCGCTTTGGAAAGTTTTCTTCCCGGCAGCGACAGGTCGCGTTGGCTTGCCTGCAAGGGCCGCTTCGTTGCCTTCTCGCGGGACTCCGCGTCTACTGGCCGAGTGCGGGTGTTTCAGACTGGAAATGGTAGGGACTTCCGTGCGTCTCTGTAATCCCGTCTGCCTGCGGACATGCGACCTCCTGCAGCTCCTTCACTTCATCCCTGCCTCCCGGGAGGGTGTGGAGCCACAATAGACCTAGTTGATCGCAGTGGCGTGGTGTCCCCCTCCGTAAATACCTCGTACCTCAAGGGGTTGAGACAGTAACTGTGGTCATATATATACATATTAATAATAATGTAAAATAATAGTAATAAGCAAAATGCTTGTTATGTAAATAGATGTTAAGTATAAGTTTTATATATGTGTAGGAGTTTAGCTGCAGGGGGATGACACAATAGCAGAACCTTGAATCATTGTGTAGGAGAAAGTCACTAGCTAGCTCAACGTATATTTTTGAAGAGAGGTCACATGTCTGGAAACAGCGAATGATAGCCAGTTAAGGTTTCGAGATCGTTCCAAGCTGAAGGAACTCGGCGAATAAGTTTTTAAGAAGAATATGTTTAAATGTTTAAGTTGAGGAAAGTTACTGATAGCGTCCCCAAGCCAAAGTTGGGTGTAAAGTGCGGCGATGTGCGGAACATACGTGTAAGCTCTCGAGTTACTAATTACCTCACACAATGTAGTGGGAACGTTAAAAACATATCAATTTAAAAGTGCAAGTTATTACAAGGGAAACGAGTTATAGTTTAGGCACGTGTGATAAATAGTACTATTATTAATCGAGCACTTATAAAAATAATACTTTGATTGCTACGTTACCTAGCCAAGGAATCTTCTACAGCTCCAACAAACTCGGTTATTAATAAAGTAAATGTGTACCGTCTTACTACGGCAGAAACTGCGTGTCGTTAAAGTATTGTGTTCCTCTACTGATTTAACCTTGTGTTAGTGCTGTTACTACTTACCTTCCTTCCCGTACCAGACCCTGATAAGTTACACATGCTCTACCATAAACGCATACACCAGCAGCCGTGGCAGTAATTAAACATAACATCATAACAATTTACGAGGGGCACTATTTATATTTTGAGCCTTGGCCACCCTGAATGTTGCAGGTGCCATCTGACGTTTCCAATGGAAAGTTTGACATTTTTTTACCATAACCTGCTTCAAAAACTTTGTCAATAGAGCGTCATTTGTTTTGGGGAAAATGTTCTTGCAATGATTTATACGACTTTAGACATGGATTATCAAGACAAGAGTGCATCGATCAACTAACTTCCACATTTGGCAATGAAGCTCCATCCTTTGCCACTGTGAAACGCTGGTATAACGAATGTAATCGTGGCCGCCGTTCGCTCACTGATGAAGTTCGTGAAGGTCGTCCCAAATCAGTTGTTGTGCCAGAAAACATTGATGCTGTGCAAAAACTAATAATGAAAGATCGTCATGCGACATATTGTGACATTGAGGCAACCCTAGGCATTAGTTCTACATGCGTATATAAAATATTGCATGATTATTTAGCTGTGAAAAAGGTTTCCTCTCGTTGGATCCCATATAATTTGACGCAATCTCAAAAAGATGCTCGTGTCCATTGGTGTACAAAAATGCTCAAGAAATGCAATGGCGGTGCCTCAAAAGACGTATATAAGATTGTAACAGGTGACGAATCTTGCGTATGAGCCGGAACGTAAACAGCAGTCAACTGTATGGGTGTTTCAAGATGAAGCAAATCCAACAAAAGTTTTTCGCACTCGAAGCACTTCGAAGCAATTGGCGCCTGCTTTTTCAGCAAAACTGGCCATGTGACAACAGTGCCTTTAGAGGAACGTAAAACGGTCAATGCCGAATGGTACACAACCATTTTTTGCCGGAAGTCTTCGGTGAAGTAAGGAAAACCAACAATAACCGGGATCGTTCTTCATCAAGACAATGCGAGCGCACACACATCTCGTCTAACAACAGAGTATTTGAAGGCTCAAAAAGTCGAATTGATGGATCATCCGCCATACATTCCTGATTTGGCACCCAATGACTTCTTTTTGTTCCCGAACATCAAGAATAAATTACGTGAACAACGATTTTCGTTGGCAGAAGAAGCCGTTGATGCCTTCAAAAACCATGTTTTGGAGGTGTCTCAAGAAGACTGGAATAAATGCTTAGACAAATGGTTCAAACGGATGCAAAAGTGTATTGATCATAAAGGGAAATACTTTGAAAAAACAATAAAGCAGTTTTAATCAGAAATTAGTTTGCTTTAATTATTAGGCTCACAACCTAAGCACTAAGATCATCACCAGAGATAATACACGGTTATTACAAAACAAGTAGACAACTTTGAAGTCGTATGAAACAAAAACTAAGTGTGATATCAATACAAATTTTGCGGTGTTATGTTGGAAACTCTGGAAAGTGCATTGGTAGTTTTGTAGTTGGTAATCAAGTAAGTCATTGTTGTTGAAGATGCAAAAACGGCGAATCCTGTGTAAAAAGCATATTGTGTGCTAGGACTTGCTAAAACAAATTCTGTAACTGTTGTCCAACGACATTTCAGAACACGATTCCATAAACCAGCCCCGACTAGATAATCGATCTGTTGATTGGCACAGAAAATTTTAGACAACAGGCTGTGTGTGCAAAGGAAAGAGCCCGGGAAGACCACGCGTATCAGAAGAGGATGTTGAACGTGTTCGTGGTGTTTTCGCAAGATGTCCACAGAAATCGACAACAAGGGCAAGCTTGGAATTACAAATTCCACAACCAACTGTATGGAAAACTAAAACCGACAGCTTACAGATCGCAACTCTTGCAGTAGCTACATGAAGATGACAAAGTCGAACGTCGAGATTTCTGCATAGAAATGTTGCGACGTAATGAAGAAGACGGTGGGGGCTCAGTGAGCGAATAGATTTCAGTGATGAGTCAACTTTCCACTTTGGAAAAATCAACAAACGAAATGTTCGAATATGGGGAACCGAAAAACCAAGGGCATGTGCGGGACTCTCCCAAAATTAATGTGTTTTGTGCGGTATCCCACATCAAGGTGCATGGTCCATTCTTTTTGCAGAAAAAACAGTAACAGGACCTACATATCTCGATATTTTACAGCTTTGGTTGATGCCCCAACTGTATGAGGAAATGGAAACCTTTATGTTCCAACAAGATGGAGCACCGCCTCACTGGCACACAGTTGTTAGACTTTACTTGGATTAAGTTCTACCACAGCGTTGGATTGGCCGTGCTGCAGATGACAATAACGCTTTGCTACGTTGGCCACCGAGTAGTCCCGATCTCACGCCGTGTGAATCTTTCTTTTGGGGATTTCTCAAAGACAGAGTTTTCGTTCCGGCACTTCCACACGATTTAGATGACATGAAGGAACGTACCAGAAGAGCCGTGGCAAGCGTCGATGGAGATATGTTATCGTCTTGATGTGTGTCATGTAACGCAGGGATCACATATTGAACATTTGTGAGTTCACAAACTAAACTTGAAGACTACCTCTCCACGACAGTGCAGACAGATTCATTATATCATTAATAGTTATGGACTGAGGCAGTATTTTTAACACTTAAATAATTTCAGTCTAATTATATAATATGTAAATTCAATAACAGTCCGCCTTAGAGCAATATGTGTATGTAATAATTTGTTAAATGTATATTACAGTCATTGCATATGCTTATATTATTTTATACATGTTGAATAATGCTATATGAATGTATTACGTAATTTAATAATGTAGAAGCTGTGAGAATAATAAGTTAAAAGTTGCTAACAATGAGGTAACCTTGAGGCAATAATGAGTAAGAAAGTTTAAAAATGCTACTAGTCATTATTGGAGCAACAATAATGTAATTTTAGTGAAAGTTTATAAAATAGCCAATCAACAACCAGAAACTGAAATATAACAAAATTTTCAAATACAGAGTTCAGTTGCTTCTAGACAGCGCGTGTTGTCAGCGGACAGTGTTTGTAACTGGATGCGTGATGCGTCCTAGAGGAATATAATACGTATTCGTATGAGAAAAAATAGTTTACGTGTTAAAAAGTGCAAGTATTTAATAATAAAAAGAATCTCACAGCTCTCTATATATCAGTGAAGTGTTATTTAAATCGTATCAAGTATTAATAAAAGGAGTGAAGTAAAAGTACAATCTGTGTAAGACTACATTCTTAGTCGCATCACAACCCTGCTAAGAGAAACGTCTCTCTAACAATAATACTGACGCAGAGGAGGCAAACATAAATATATAATACTTATTTTTTTTTAAACTCGGGGCAAAGGCCACCTGAAAGTACATTTTGCGGCGAAGGCTACAGGAAACTGTTTACTATACATGCGGTTGCAACTACTACAAGTTCGGCTCCCCAACAGTTGAAATACGATACAACTCCTTCTAAAATACAACTTTCTCAAATCGCCTTTCCATATGTGGGACAAACAACGTAAAGAAAACCTTTCTGAGGATGTGTAACACATTGAAGTGTCTATTTATATTGTAATAATTCAGATATTAATATATCAACATGCGAACCTATTGCAAGTTATGCTATCAGCACGAGGAGTATAGCAGGGTACTTATAGGCAATGCAGCATTTCAGAAGTTGGAAGACTGTTGGAAAAGGTAAAGGAAGTCAAGACGTTCCACCGATGTTTTACATCCTTTAAAGTAAACATCAGGGGAATTTTAATCCGTTATTAGGTATAGCCGGGCCTGTACGTAATTACAATAAGGGGAAAAAGGGAAGATCACCATGGAAATCTTCTAGATCATTATACAATAATTTCATAAAGGGGAGGTAATGAAATTAATTCGTCATTCGAGTTTGCAAAGCTACCCGAGCAACGTGAATAAGCAGATAGTTGTGCAACAATTCGTAAAGATGAAAAAGATGGTTTGTTGATACTACGTATGGAAAGCCAGTTTGAAGAATGTTATTTTGTTGTAGGAGTTGTATTCTACTTCAACTGTTGGGGAGCCGAACTTGAAGTAGTTTCAACCGCACGTATGGTAAAATGTTTCCGGTAGCCTTCGTCAAAAAAAATGTTTAAAAAAATATTAACTTTGCAATTTTGACTGTTTTTTAAATATTATATATTTATGTTTGCCTCGGCTGCGTCAGTATTATTTTTAGACACATGAATTTCTTAACAGGGCGTGATGCGGCTGAAGAATGTAGGCTTACACAGATTATAATTTTTAATTCACTCCTTTTTTTATTAATTCTTGACACGATTTTAATAACACTTCACTGATATAGAGAGCTGTGAGATTCTTTTGTTAATTACTTGCACTTTTTAACACGTAAACTATTTTCGTCTCACACGAATACGTATTAAATTTCTTGAGGACGCATCTCGTGTCCGGTTAGGAACACTGTCTACAGCCATCGCGTCCAGTTATGAGCGCTGTCTACAAGCAACTGACTTGATTTTGTCGCGGTATCGTTCGTGTTATCTTATTGCTGAGCGCCTGTTATTGTTTTACATTTTGAATTTTGGGTTCTTTGTCCTCCGGCTAGCTATTATTACTCAGTCGAGCAAATCTCTTGAACAGGATGTGTAAACGGAAAGGAGTTGTTACTAAAAGATAACACTGATAAAAGAATTTGTTTTTACACTTTTATTGCCGTGACACTTCCTTAATTTCACATATTTACTCTTGATACACGCCCGACTGAAACTGTTATATTTTCGAATGTAACTATAATCACTTATTTGCCGCACATTATTAATTCGCGTATTTCACATTTTTGTAACTAACTTTACGACGCGAGAGATTCTGTAGAATTGCGGGACGTGTAACTCGTGAATGATTCTGTTGAACTGTGTGACATTTGCCTTGTAAATTTTCTGTAGAACTGAGCAATACTTGTCTCTGGCTTGAGCTTTTTATACTCCCTCACCCCGATATGCCTAAAGATTATAATCGAGCTGCTATTGGTTAATAAAGCGCGCCAACATTAGCGTCTATTTTTATATTAAATCAAAATTACGAACACATATGCTCTAGGGAAGATATTCCCTACATTTCTAAAGAAAAGCGCGCTACTCTGACGTCATTTGTTTGTCTCTTCTAATTCATAAACAACTCACCCCCTTGCTCATTGTTACCCGCTCCTATTGTCAGTTTCAGTGAGTCCGTGTAAACTTATTTCCTAACAATGCTTATAATTAACAAATATCCCAAATCATTGTCATACAATAATGTTAATTTATACTACAATCACTCTGGCATTCACAGTGTTGTGATATAAAATACTGCCTCAATTTCTACCGCCTAAATTTGTAAATTTCTGTATTTCAATTTCTGATTGGCTAATCCTACTCCAATAAAATACCTTCATTTAACTAAAGCTTTTTCTGGTTGTTGATTGGCAATTTTATAAACTGTCACAGAATTTACATTATTGTTGCTCCAAGAATGACTAGTAGCATTATTAAACCTTCTTACTTATTATTGCCTCAAGGTTACCTCATTGTTAGCAACTTTTAACCTATTATTCTCACAGCTCCTACATTATTAAATTACATAATACATTCACATATACAATATCTGTAATACACACTTCTTATATATTGTTACATTTACATATTGCTTTAAGGCGGGATGTTATCGAATTATATATATTACATAATTAGACTGAAATTATTTAAGTGTTAAAAATACTGCTTCAAAGAATACAGGGGAAAGTAAATGAAACCCGGGTAAGCGAGCCCATGTGGGAGCTTTACCATCTGCAGAAACAGATCAACCCTGAGAGGGGTCCAGTTTGACCCGAACTTGCTGTCTGGCTACATCATTTTTCATTTGTGTTAAAGGATCCCTGTGGGGAGAGTCAAATCCCTAGGGCACTAAATGGTAAGTAGGGAGAACATTTAAAGAAGGCTGGTAATTAGACATTCAGATCAGCAACTCCTTCTGCTAAGGCGGGTGAACCCCTTTTCGCTTTGGGCGATGAGCTTCTCAGTGGAGCCTGAATGGAACCACGACTCTTGTCTCTCCCCTGCTCTTCATCTCCTGCTTTCGAGAGCCTCCATCCTTAGCTCCTGAAAGATGCTGCAGTATTCATTTTGCGGATGGAGTCAATATGCTCGCCTGCCTGGCAGCACTGCTGTCAATCCTGAATGAATCGGTGCCTGTCACATCTTTTAGCTCATAAAGCAAAGTTCGCACTCCACGTGACCATTACGTAAAGCGTTGCATAATTCTTTCTTTTTCATTCCGTGAACAAATTCAGCATGCAAATCTTTTTCATAACCCTACTGCGTTACACTCAACTTATATTCTCTACCACTATCGCTTATTACTTCTCCAATGCTCGCCTATAGTAACTAAGAGTAGTATTGCATTCCACTAAAAAAAATTCGATAAAGAGATTTTACTAAACTACATATTTTGAGATCCCCTGAATCAAAACATCTCATGTGTTACACTCACATGACTTTCTCTGCTCGTGTACAAACTATTTTTACAAACGCTTATTCTCCATATGCTTCATATTAATCGAGATGTCAATCTTATTGCTAATTTTCTTGTAGATGCAAGGGGAACATGGTAGGTTTTAAGCGATAGTCAAATCTATTAAGCGCTGGTTGCTATGTGGCGCATTCCATTCTCATTGCATGTCCGGGACATAAAAAATGTATAACGAATTTGAGAAGAAGTGTAAGTATTGGAAAATTTAAGGGAATAACAAGCAATATCTCGAAAATGATTCACTCAACAACAAAAATGTATATGACATAAATTGTGTATTTTAACGCGATCTACATTTTTTGTGTAGTAAAATTTTGTGTATCTCTTATGGTTTACCAGTTATGCAAAAGTCGTTCACAATAAAGAATACTTTTGGAGACATTCCCAGAAAATTCGAGATATACATTTCATTTGTCATAAAAATATCTTAAACATATGATACTTTAATCAAAATCGTTAGAGCCATTTTTGAGAAAATTAAAATTTTCGAAAAATGTTCCATGTAAAGGATACTCTGGGGTGGGGGGATTTTCTTAAAAACCTTCGTGTCACATCTCTGGAAGATACTGAACCTAAATACTAAGTTTGGTGTTTATCCGACTGTTCGTGTCTGAGTTATGCTGTTCATAACACACAGAGACACACACACACACACACACACACACACACACACACACACGGACATGTTTCCAAAAATGCTTTTTATGGATTCAGGGGATCTCAAAACATGTATTTCCGGTGAAATCTCGGTACCGAATTTTTGGATGGAATACAACACTTCCCCTGCTTACTATACGCAGCAGAGAAAGTAAAAATGTAGATCGCGTTAAAATACACAATTTATGTCATATACATTTTTTTGTTGGGTGAACCATTTTAGAGATATTGCTTGTTATTCCCTTAAATTTTCCAATACTTATACTCTTTCTCAAATTCGTTATTCATTTTTACTTTCTCTACTACGTATAGTAAGTAGGGGAAGTATTGTATTCCACCCAAAAATTCGACACCGAGATTTCACCGGAAATATATGTTTTGAGACCCCCTGAATCCAAAAAAGCATTTTTGGAAACATGTCCGTGTGTGCGTCTGTGAACAGCATAGCTCAGAATCGAACAGTCGGATAAACACCAAACTTGGTATTTAGGTTCAGTATCTTCCAGAGATGCGACACGAAGGTTTTCAAGAAAATCCCCCCACCTCAGATTACCCTTTATATGGAACATTTTTCGAAAATTTTAATTTTCTCAAAAATGGCTCTAACGATTTTGATTAAAATATCATATGTTTAAGATATTTTCAGGACAAATAAAATCTATATCTTGAATTTTCTGGGAATGTCTCCAAAAGCTATCTTCATTGTGAAGGACTTTTGCATAACTGGTAAACCATAAGAGATAGACAAACTTTTACTACACAAAAAATGTAGATCGCGTTAAAATACAAAATGTATGTCATATACATTTTTTGTTGAGTGAACAATTGCTTGTTATTCCCTTAAATTTTTCAATACTTATTTTCTCAAATGGGAATTCCTTATTCAGTTTTTTTTTGTCTTGGATATGCAAAGAGTATTAATTTGTGGCTGCACTTAGCAACCAGCTATTAAGAGGTATGTCTATGCTTAAAGGCTACTGTATTTCTATATTGTCCTTGTAAGTACAAAACAAGGGGAACATAGTACGCGTTAAGCGATAGTCAAATATTTTTAGAACTGGTCGCTATGTGTAAAATGTAATTCTCTTTGCATGTCAAAAGATCGTTTTTGCAAATGTTTATCTCGATTAATATGAAATAGATGGAGAATAAGAGTTTGTAAAAATAGTTTGTACAAGAGTAGAGAAAGTCATGTGTGTATAACACATCAGATTTTTTGAACATCTGACAATTGCTTTGCCTAATGTATCCTACAACGAAATGTGTTAACGAGAATTCAACATTTATCGCGATTAACAAGAAGTGGATAGAGAAGTAAGGTTTTGTTAAAGTAGTTGGTAGAAGAGTGAGTAAAGAAAGTGACATGAATGCATTACATCAGATTTCCTTTTAATTTGTTTTCGTTCTTTCTTTGGATTTAGTGGACCTGAAAATGTACATTTCCAATGAAATTTTGTACTCGTGCAGTACTTATTTTATCATAATTAAGCGTAGAGAATACCAAAAAACTTTAGATAGGCCTATAATGACAGCCTAAAGAGAGAAGGGTAAGAATAAAAGAAAGTGGAAAGTCAGCCAATAGCAAAGGGATAATTCAACTTGAGAAGAAAAAATAACAGTCGAGGGAGAGTTAGAGAAAAAGCAAATATTAATGGCTGAGGAAGATGGGGAAAATCCATTTCCTGCGCAGAGAAATGCTAAAACAAAACTGCTCAAGGTGCTGTGAAACATAATACCATCTCGAAAAGATGACATCCCTCGTCACAATGACACGTGGAGTGCTACACAGCAAAGTAAGATTACATGAAGTGTCATTATACAGCACGTGGGGGGGACAGCAGTAGCCTCTTTTCCTTAGCTGCTAGACACGTGCGGAGGTGTATTGTCCTATCGGCATGAATCACACGTGAAAGGTGCTATGCATAGTTCAACGTTTATCTCTAAGAGTTGGTCAATTCATTTTCACATGCGGCAACACTCATAAATTGTGAAAAGAGCATTTCCCCCCCTTTTTTCCCCCAACATATTTATATGCCGCCTACGTCTAAGATCATATCGGCGGCTTTGGCTCTGGAACAATTGCTCATCGGCAATGATGTTCACGCGTTTATTGGGTTCATTTAACGCTAGGTTTTCTTTACAAACACTAAACTCATGCACATTTACACTCTCGCTCATACTTCCAGACTCTCAGGGAGGATGGGGAATAATCCTGACTAAACAATTATTCCCGTCTTCCAGCCGGGAATCAAACCCGGGACCTCTGGATTTGGAAGCTAGCATGATAAATACCAGATCATATACGCAGTCCAAGTGAAAGGTTTTACTACTTTCTCTGCACTTATCTATGGTAGGTAGAGGTAGTATTCCACTCCTAATTTAGGCAAGAGTGTTTCAAGGAAATACACGTTTTGAGGTACCCAGAACCCCCGAAATATATATATATATATTGAGGCAATATTTTATATCACAGCACTGTGAATGCCAGAGTAATTGTAGTGTAAATTAATGTTATTGTATGTACAGAATTTTAGATGTTTGTTAGTCATAAGTATTGTTAGGAAATAAGTTTACACGGTCTCACTGAAACTGACAATAGAAGTGGGTAACAATAAACCGAGGGGGTAAATTGTTTATCACTAAGTAGAGACAAACAAATTACGTCAACTTAGCGTGCCTTTCTTTAGAAATGGAGGGAATATCTTTCCTAGAGTATATATGTTAGTAATTGTGATTGGCTGACAAAACAGACGCTAATGTTGGCGCAATTTGGTAACCAATAGCAGCTCTATTATAATGTTTAGGCAATTCGAGGTGAAGGAGTATATATTCTCGAGCCATAAGCATATGTCGCGCAGTTCTAAGGAATATCTCGTGAGGTGCACGTCATACAGTTTGGAAGAATCTCTCGCGTCGTAAAGTTAGTTACAAAATGTGAAGTACGCGGCAACTAATACGACAGTAATTACATTCGGAAATATAACAGTTTCAGTCAGGCGTGTATAAAGATTAAATATGTGAATTATTAATTAAGGGTGACGGCATTAAAAGTGTAGAAACAAATTATTTTATCAGTGTTATCTTTTAGGAACAACTCCTTTCTGTTTACACGCCTTGCTCGGAGATACTTGCTGGACTGAGTAATAATAGTAGCCGGAGGACAAAGAACCCAAAATTTAAAATAATAAAATAACAGGCGCTCAGCAAATAAGATAATACGAGACAGATTACCGCGACAATATATATATATATATATATATATATATATATATTGAATCCGGTCGTTTGGAGATACTTTTTTTGAAGCCGTACCCTTTGCTTTAATATCTGATGTTCATTGCTGCCAGCTGCTACAGTGGTTGGCTATGTGATCGTTCTCTTAGGGTATGCGTGAGTGTATTCGAAGGGATAAAACCCAGTTAAATTGACTGACAAATTTAATGTGATCTAATACTTGAGCTATTGAAGCAAGTTGCCGACCGTTTGAAGATAAAGAATGAAACTGATTATGGATAATAACACTCGCAACTATAACAATTTAATTATTAGACCTGCTAGCTTCTGCAGTATCAATATTACGCTTGAAATAACTGTTTCCTCAATACAAGAAACTAGAAGCGTAAATTATCCTGAGTTGCTAAAATGCTTACCGGCAAAACCCCTCGCGATGACCGCTAAATCTTACACACACAAGTCCGTCACTGAGCGCTTAAAATAGCACACGAGTAATCACCAGATTAAGTGACTAATTCTCAAGAAAGAGCGTCAGAATGTGTGTACGAAAATGTGCACGATCGAATGTGTGTCTGATTAGAATACCCGCCCCTATATTAACTTAAGCTCTGCCTATTTTAGACCTACCCAACCAAGTGTCTCTTGCGCGGAGCGAATCTTACAATTCTTATGTGTGCGTCTTGTTGCTATGGGGTACCTCCCTGATTCTCAGAATTTTATTTCCCTTTTCCTGTACAGAATTCTGGCCTGCGTGACTGTTCAAGCGTACTGAATTCACCCTTTAACTGGATTCCAAGAACTTTTATACTAACGGTATAACAATTTGCTAACAATGCTAACAATGAGATAACAATGAGGTAGCCTTGAGGCAATAATGAATTTGAAAGTTTAAATACTACTAATAATTTTTGGAGCAACAATAATGTAATTTTTGTGACAGTTTATAAAATGCCAATCAACAACCAGAAAAAGCTTTAGTAAAATAAAAGTATTCTATTGGATTAGGAATATCCATTCAGAGACTTGAAATACAGAAATTTACAAATTTAGGCGGTAGAAATCAAGTCAGTTGCTTGTAGACAGCGCTCATAATTGGTCGCGTTGGTTGTAGACAGTGTTCCTAACCGGACGCGAGATGCGTCCTCGAGAAATTTAATACGTATTCGTGTGAGACGAAAATAGTTTACGTGTTAAAAAGTGAAAGTAATTAATAAAAGAATCTCACAGCTCTCTATATCAGTGAAGTGTTATTTAAATTGTGTCAAGGATTAATAAATGTAGTGAAGTAAAAATTATAATCTGTATAAGCCTACAATTTTTAGCCGCACTACTCCCTGCAAAGAAATCCATGTCTCTAACAATAATACTGACGCAGCCGAGGCAAACATAAATATATAATATTTAAAGAAACAGTCAAAATTACAAAGTTAATACTTTTTAAACACATTTTTGGGGGGCGAAGGTTACCGGAAAGCGGGTACTATACAGGTAGTTGCAACGAATTTCAAATTCGGCTCCCAACAGTTGAAATATAATACAACTCCTTCAATACAACCTACTTCAAGTTGACGCCCAAAGCGTGGTGCAAATAACGTAATAAAATTACTACTTCATTATACCCCACCTTTAACTGCAACGGTCTTATCGGGGGACTTTACTTTGGAACATAATATATTGCCTATAGACAATAGTGTTAACTCGTATTTGCTTGTCGGATTTCTGATAATAATTTATTCATTAGATGATACACACATTCACACTCTCATTCAAACCTCCAGACTCTGGAGAGGGTAGAGAGTAATCTTGGCTAGAGAAACATTTCTACACCCAGGTGGAATCGAGTCCGGACCACTGGCACAGCAGGCGAGTGCTCTACCGAGCCACGGGGCCAGCTATTCCACGAACATTGATCCTAGTTCCCATCCAGGATTAATATAACATGCTCTAGAAGACAGAAGCAAACAGCAAGCGTTTAAATTTAACATTACTGTCCATTCCAAACCAGAGTTCCCTCTGATGTAAACAGAAGCACGTGCTTCTGCTTGTCACGAACCCAAGAACACACTCCTACGCCAACGTAAATAGTTCCTTAATACATGTATTGCATTATGAAATATTGGAGCAGGAAAGATATAGAACTGCACATTTTATTACGGTTATCATAAGAACCCTTCGTTAAAGGTAATGGATATATACTAGCTGTTAAGAGATTACAAAATATTATTTTCGTCTGCTATTGCGCTAACGCCGAGAGCATCTTGCTTGTTAATACCAACTGTATGCATGACTGCCAAGCTCTTACATATACGAGAAATGCAGCAATGAATTCCCAGAGATGCTATCCGAGTACCGAATAAACACTTTGCGTAACACAGGAAATATGATAAGCGAACAGTCATTCATAATACGCTAGCACAGGTAAGCTCAGGTCAAATCTGAGGTATTAGAGTTCTCATGGCAGAGGAAGGTGCGTGTAGTGCGAATAAACTGCTCAAACACAAAAGAGGGAAACAGTTAAAAAGTGGCGAAAAACCAACAATACTTCATATATTCAACTCACTATTATAAAAATACCCGACACTTGTATTAGTACATATTACGAAATTAATATCCGATTTTACAGGCGTTTCAATGAGAAGTGTAACCAAAGCGAGCAGTCAATATAAACAGACATAATAGAACATAGAAGAGGACATGTGGGATAATAATTATGTGGGAACAGTGCTGTGAAATGTGAATAAGCTTGTCATTATTTTGTAGAGTAGTTCTGATTCCGATATGGCAGCTGAGTCATCTTCGGAAGATTCGGATTTGGGTGTTGCACTTTTGCCCGAGGATTGTGATTAACGCAAGTAAAATGTTCATTGCCGCATACTTATAAAATTGATTGTTACGTGAGAGGTGAACAAGCTGCCATTAGGGGCGGGGATTGGGAACTACTTTCGCGCGGATAATACAAAGAGTTTATTTACAGTGAAAGGCACTCTGGTTTGGAATAGACAGTAAAAACTCGGTAAACAATCACATATGTAAATAAAACAACTGTAGGTTTGGTAATTATTGTTCCTTCCATACTTTGATGAAGAGGGTTATTGCCCCACTGTTGGGGAGCCAAACTTGAAGTTGTTTATTGTTGTAGTTACACCACGTATTGCGGGAGATATGTTTCTTGGAGTGTTCGCCCCACGTACGATACAAACTTTCCGGAGGCCTTCGCCCCCACGTTTAAAAAATCAACTTTGTATTTTAACGTTGATTTAAATATTACATACACTACGTGATCAAAAGTATCCGGACACCTAGCTGAAATGACGTACAAGTTCGTGGCGCCCTCCATCGGTAATGCTGAAAGTCAATATGGTGTTGGACCACCCATAGCCTTGATGACAGCGTTCACTCTCGCAGGCATACTTTCAATCAGGTGCTGGAAGGTTTCTTGGGGAATGGCAGGCCATTCTTCACGGAGTGCGGAACTGAGGAGAGGTATCGATGTAGGTCGGTGAGGCCTGGCACGAAGTCGACGTTCCAAAACATCCCAAAGGTGTTCCATAGGATTCAAGTCAGGATTCTGTGCAGGCCAGTCCATTACAGGGACGTTATTGTCGTGTAACGACTCCGCCACAGCCCGTGCAGTATGAACAGGTGCTTGATCCTGTTGAAAGATGCGATCGCCATCCCCGAATTGCTCTTCAACAGTGGGAAGCAAGAAGGTGCAAGCCCCCTCCAGGAAAAACACGACCACACCATAACACCACCACCTCCGAATTTCACTGTTGGCACTACACACGCTGGCAGATGACTTTCACCGAGCATTCGCCATACCGACACCCTGCCATCGGATCGCCACATTCTGTACCGTGATTCACTCCACACAACGTTTTTCCACTGTTCAACCGTGTAATGTTGACGCTCCTTACACCAAGCGAGGCGTCGTTTGGCATTTTCCTGCGTGATGTGTGGCTTATGAGCAGCCGCTCGACCATGGAATCCAAGGTTTCTTACCTCACGCCAAAATGTCATAGTACTTGGAGTGGATCCTGATGCAGTTTGGAACTCCTGTGTGATGGTCTGGATAGATGTCTGCCTATTACTCTTTACTACCCTCTGCAAACGTCGGCGGTCTCTGTCAGTCAACAGACGAGGTCAGTCTGTACGCTTTTGTGCTGTACATGTCCCTTCACGTTTCCACTTCACTATCACATTAGAAACAGTGGACCAAGGGATGTTTAGGAGTGTGGAAATCTTGCGTACAGACTTCTGACACAAGTGACACCCAATCGCGTGACCACGTTCGAAGTCCGTGAGTTCCACGGAGCGTCCTATTCTGCTGTTTCACGATGTCTAATGACTACTGAGATCGCGGATATTTAATACCAGGCAGTAGGTGGCAGCACAATGCACTTAAGATGAAAAAAGCATGTTTGTGAGGGTGTCCGGATACTTTTGATCACATAGTGTATGTTTGCCTCGGCTGCGTCAGTAGCAATTTGCAGAAACACGTATCTCTTAGCAGGGGCAGTACGTTTAAAGAACAAGGCTTACACAAATTATAATTGTATTGTACTTTGTTTATTAATCCTTCACACGATGAAATAACACTTCACTGATGTATCCTACTGTAGATCTGCGAGATTTTTGTTTAATTTCACTTTTTAACGCGTAAACCTTATATTATTCTCACGCAATGAATTTTTATATCTTACATTGAATCTGTATCGTACCGATCGGGTACGCTATCTACTTTATGTGGTCTTGTGATGTCGTGAAGAATGATTACTCTCTCCAGCATTATTACCAATAGCTTCCACCAATTCCCTGTGACATTCTCTGGCAATTCTCCCATGGAGAAGGACTATATTGATGTACAAGTGCTGCTCAACATGAGTTACATCCATTTTGCACAGTGGTCGCTGGACAACTGATTTCACATTGCTCTCTGCACTTGTACAGGCCATCCCAGTGCCATCGGCATTGTCAATACACACTAGGACTCTCTTTCTTTCCTGTGACATACCATTTTGTACTCCAACAACAATTTGTCACAAAAAACAAAATAGTTGCCATTACTTATGCCCCAACCCTCGTATAATTATGTACAATTCTTGTTTGATATATATATATATATATATATATATATATATATATATATATGGCATATCCCCTTTCAGCTCCTTGAACCCAATAAAAGCATTTTAGTAAAAGGTCCACGCACGCGGACAGCATAATCATAAACGAAAAGACATACCAAAGTTGGTATTTAAGTTCGTTCAATTTCTTTCAATGATGCGACACGAAGATTTTCAAGAAATTCCCCACCCCATACTAATCTTTACTTGGAATGTTTTTCGAAATCTTTCATTTTCTTCGCTGAATTTCATTTAGCTTGAAATCGCAGGAGAGAAAATAAGGCACTACTGCCAGAAATTTTTGCGTAAATACAATATAGGTTACAGATGAGAAGTGAAGAAGTTGTTAATTTGTTGTGTTGTTATTTCCCCCACGTTTTAGGAGCCAATTTGAAGAATGTTTGTTGCTGCTACGTATGAAAAGTCAGTTTGAAGATGTATTATATTTCGACTGTTGGGGAGCCGAACTTGAAGTAGTTGCAACCGCACGTATGGTACCCGGTAGCCTTCGTCAAAAATTTAAAAATATTAACTCTGGAATTTGACAATTTCTTTAAATATTATATATTTATATTTGCCTCGGCTACGTCAGTATTTATTTTTGGAGACACGAATATCTTAGCAGGGAGCGGTGCGACTGAAGAACGTAGGCTTACACAGATTTTGCGTTTTTCTTCACTTCATTTATTAATGCTTCACACGAATTAAATAACACTTCACTGACATAGAGAGCTGTGAGATTCCTTTGTTACTTACTTGCACTTTTTAACACGTAAAGTATTTTCTCACACAAAAATACCTATTAAATTTCTCGAGGACACATCTCGCGTCCAGTTATGAGCACTGTCTACACTCAACTAACATGATCTCCACCGCCACATTTGTAAATTTCTGTATTTCAAGTCTCTGATTGGCTATTCCTAATCCAATAGAATACTTTTATTTAACTAAAGCTTTTTCTGGTTGTTGATTGGTTATTTTATAAACTGTCACAAAATTTACATTATTGTGTTACTCCAATAATGACTACTAGCATTATTAAACATTCTTAATCATTATTGCCTCAAGGTTACCTCATTGTTAGCAATTTTTAACCTATTATTCTCACAGCTCCTACATTATTAAATTACGTAATACATTCACATAACATTATTACACATGTATACAATAATATAAACACATACATTGATGTAATATACACTTTTTATATATTGTTATATACACATATTGCTTTAAGGCGGGCTGAAATTATTTAAGTTGTCGCAGTAATCTGTTCGTGTTATCTTATTTGCTGAGCGAATGTTATTGTTTTACTATTTTGAATTTAGGGTTCTTTGTCCTCCGGATAGCTATTATTACTTAGTCGAGCAAATATCTCTGATCAGGGCGTGTAAACGGAAAGGAGTTGTTACTAAAAGATAACAATCATAAAAGAATTTGTTTTTACACTTTTATTGCCATCACATTTAATTAATTTCACATATTTAATAATCTTGATACACGCCTGACTGAAATTGTTATATTTTCGAATGTAACTATAATCACTTATTCGCCGCGCACTATTAATTCGCGTATTTCACATTTTGTAACTAACTTTACGACGCGAGAGATTCTGTAGAATTGCGTAATGTGTACCTCATGAATGCTTCCTTAGAACTGCCTGACGTGTAACTCGCGAGAGAGATTTCTTAGAACTGCGCGATACTTGCCTTTGGCTCAAGAATTTATACTCCCTCACCCCGATATGCCTAAACATTATAATAGAGCTGCTATTGGTTACTAAATCGCGCCAGCATTAGCGTCTGTTTTATAAGCCAATCATAATTACTAAAACATATGCTCTAGGGAAGATATTCCCTCCATTTCTAAAGAAAGGCACGCTACCCTGAGGTCATTTGTTTGTCTCTTCTAAGTGATAAACAACTCACCCCCTCGCTTCATTGTTACCCACTCCTATTGTCAGTTTCAGTGAGGCCCTGTAAACTTATTTCCTAACAATGCTTATAGCTAACAAACATCTAAAATCACTGTCATACAATAATGTTAATTTACACTATAATCACACTGGCATTCACAGTATTGTGATATAAAATACTGCCTCAAAAGAATACTACCCCGGGATGAGGGGCCAGGAGATTTTACCCGCTTACATTTGCCCGTTTGCTTACTACTGTGCGCCAAGTTGCCAAATTTAGCAGAATTTCGCTGCAACAAACGGAATCGAGCTGACAGTATGTAAGGTATAAAGATAAACTTTAATACATGTACGGATAAATCCGGGGTGGTAACGGTGCCCTCAGTCGTGTTTAACTTTACATAACTCGCCGTAGGGTGGAGTCCGAGTATAAACAATTAAAGATTTATTAACTGCAATCTGTGAAGCCTTTGTTTAATCGCACTTGACTTTGTTTTCATACGTCAGTGTTAGGTGTTTCGTCGTGCAAATAAATCCGTCCCTCTCCTGGAATATAAATAAACTCGAAGAGAAAGAGGATAAAACCGGGCCAGTGGCGTTTTAAAGAGGGAATAAATTGAAGCGGTTTGGAAAGAAATTCGCGTGACTCTGATGAACGTAAATAGCTGTGAAGTGAATCTATATTTGGTGAGGGATAATGCAATGCCTGCACGTCACAGTTCTATTACTGTCGACATGCAGTTCAACTCTATCGAATTGCGGAAATACGATTATCATTATGGTGATTATTCATTACGACAAATTCCCAAAGCAATTAGCTGTTAATATTATAAAGAAAATTAAAAAATTTCGATTACTTAGCGGGTATTGTATTTAGGTATCTTGACTGGGGTTCAGTTGCTTATTTTACTAACTACAAAATTTAATAAGCATTGATAACAAAAGTGAATACATTTAAAACAAAATAAATGCTAGGGAATTGGTAAGCTTTAAGCGATAGTCAAATATTTTAAGAGCTCGTTGCTATGAACAGTAATCCATTCTCTTTGCATTACCAGGACAAAAAAAATGAATAACAAATTCGCACTTGAGAAAAAGTATATAAGTATTGGAAAATTTAAGGAAATAACAAGCAATATCCCGAAAACGGTTCACTCAACAAAAGAAATGTATATGACATAAGTTGTGTATTTTAACGCGATCTACATTTTTTGTGTAGTAACATTTTGTCTATCTCTTATGGTTTACCAGTTATGCAAACGTCGTTCACAACGAAGAACACTTTTGGAGACATTCCCAAAAATTTCAAGATATACATTTTATTTGTCAAAAAAGTATCTTAAATATATCATATTTTAATCAAAATCGTTAGAGCTATTTTTGAGAAAATTAAAATTTTAGAAAAATGTTCCATGTAAAGGGTAATCTGGGGTGGGAGATTTTCTTGAAAACCTTCGTGTCGCATCTCTGGAAGATACTGAACCTTAATACCAAGTTTGGTGTTTATCGACTGTTCGTTTCTGAGTTATGTTGTTCACACACACACACACACACACACACACACACACACACACACACACACACACACACACACACACACACATGTTTCCAAAAATGCTTTTTATGGATTCAGGGGGTCTCAAAACATATATTTCCGTTGAAATCTCGGTACTACTATACGTAGTAGAGAAAGTAAAAATTCGAATCAAAGGCTAGTTTGTGACGGAGAAATTTTCTTGAAAATCCTTGCCTGGTTTACTTAAAAGTGCCTGACTCAAATGGAATATCCCCTCCCTAGAGTGTCTGTTCATAACTGAACCGGAAAGCGAATACGAACAGCTAGGCGAGGTAATGGTTACTCCCTGAAGTTTTTACTTCACCCGCTATTTCTGGACATTAGTATAAATTTTTAAGGTCGCATTAATACCTTAAGCACATAGATTGCAATATTTCGTCTACAAAGACACAGCTGCAACAGAATTTTCCTTTACATCAGAATAAAATTACATGTAAGTTTACTTTATGGATATTTGAGGTTTGAAAACGATGTACATACAAATGAGCCAATGCGTTACTTTTGGATTACCAATACCTTTGTCTTCATCTAAGTGTCGTAGTAACATCATAGTGGTTTTCGTGGTCATGCAAAGAAGATGGAATTTCAGTCGTCACATAACGATCCGGTTTTTAATAATCTGAGTATCGCTTTAGCCTACTGTATTCGTCTTAAACACACAATGAAATGTATAAATCTGTATTGAAAGTTTATCTCAGTTAATAAGTAGATAGAAGACTCTAAATACGAAGGCGAGGACTCGATTCCCGGCGGATTCTAGAAGTATATACAAGAGCTGTCCCAGAAGTACCCGACCTAACAAAGAAAACACAAAAATTTGGAGAAAAATAAACATCTGTATTTCTCTACATAATCTCCTTTCAGCTCGATACACTTTTCCCAGCGATGTTCAATAGCTTCGATACCCTGTTTATAGTGAGAACCGTCGAGTTCTGCAAAATAGCCATCAACAGCAGACTGCAGCGCTTCACTGTTGGCAAATCTTTTACCACCAAGCCATTTCTTCAACTTCGGAAACAGAAAATAATCAGAAGGAGCTAAGTCTGGCGAATAGGTGCACGAGGAAGCAATTCGAACTTTAACTCATTCATTTTGGCCATGGCGATAATGGATGTGTGAACTGATGCATTGTCTTGATGAAACAGAACTTTGTTTTTCGCTAAATGCGGCCGTTTTTGCTTGATTTATAATTCAAATGCTGCAATAAGTTTGCATAATAATCGCCATTGATTGCTTTTCCTTTTTGAAGATAATCAATGAAAATTATCCCACGCGCATCCTTCTTTGGAGTCTATTGCCCCTTTCAATCCATTGTTTTGACTGTTCCTTCGTCTCAGGTGTGAAGTGATGGACCCATGCTTCATCCATGATTATGAATCGACGCAAAACCTCGGTTTATTGCAGCGAAACATCGCCAAATACTCGATTGAAACATCAT
This sequence comes from Deroplatys truncata, assembly GCA_030765065.1. Taxonomy (NCBI): domain Eukaryota; kingdom Metazoa; phylum Arthropoda; class Insecta; order Mantodea; family Mantidae; genus Deroplatys; species Deroplatys truncata. The sequence goes on along the minus strand of CM060975.1, from coordinate 296,420,436 downwards.
CATGACGCTGCTTTTGTTCCACTGTGAGTAAGCTGTGCGCACAGCTTTCTCATGTCTAAATTTTCAGTTAGTGTGCGATGTACAGCACTTTTTGAAATGCCTACGATGTCTGCTAGCTCGCGCACGGTCATTCAATACCATTTTGTGGATTTTCCTCACAATTTTTGGCATGGACAACCCATTTGGTCGACCACTGCCATGTTCGTCTTGGCAGCTCGTACGGCCTCGCTTAAACTCTGCCACCCAATATTTTACTGTTGTAAACGAAGGAGCAGACTCCCTCAGAGTAGAATCTAGCTCAGCTTTAGTATTAGTTGGTCTAACACCTTTCAAATGAAAATATTTTATCACATAACGATGACCAGTTTTATCCATGTTCACAAATTCGCTGAGTGTGTTCACGATTGATGGTTGCCAAACAATTACTAAACCAATGTACAATCGTCAAACTTCAAACTTAAGCTTTATAAGGGTGATACTTTCTACACAGTCATTTGTTTGAAACAACAACCGCTATATATACGTCAGGACGGGAACTTCTGGAACTGCCCTCGTATGTGGGAGTAAATATGTGTATAGTGTTAGAATTGAGTAAAACCAACATTTAAAGAACCTATCGTCGCGAACTATTTCTCAAGCCAAAAACTCCTATATGACCATAGAAATTAACGGCAGCTATGCAAATGAAACAAAAAACAGTAGATAGAAGAATAAGCTTTTGTAAGAATAATATATACAAGAGAGAATAGAGGTCATGTGAATGTAAACATCAGATTTTTACTTTCTTTACTACGTATAGTAAGTAGGGGAAGTATTCCACCCAAATATTTTATATCGAGATTTCACCGGGAATATATGTTTTGAGGTTCCCTGAATCCAAATATAGCATTTTTAAAAACGTGTATCTGTTGTGAACAGCATAACTCAAAAACGAAAAGTCGGATAGATACCAAACTTGGCACTCGAGTTTACTATCTTCCAAGGATGCGACACGAAGATTTTCACGAAAATCCCACCACCCCAAACCACTCTTTTCATGGATCATTTTTCTAAAATTTTGATTTTCTCAAAAATAGCTCTAAAGATTCTGATTAAAATATCATATGTTTCAGATATTTTTATGCAAATGAAATGTATATCCTGAATTTTCCGGGAATGTCCCAAAAGCCCTCTTTATTCTGAACGACTTTTGCATAACTGGTGAACCGTAAGAGATAGACAGAATTTTACTACAAAAAATGTAGATCTCGCTAAAACACACAATTTAGCGTATATATATATTTTTGTGGAGTGAACCATTTCCGAGAATTTCCTAGTTACTTGTTTTAATTTTCCAATACTTACCTTTTCTCAATTGGGAATCGTTATTCGTGTTTTTTTGTCCTGGACAGGCAAAGAGAATGGAATGCTCCACATAGCAACCAGCTCTTAAAACATATGACTCGCTTAAATCCTACCATATTCCCCTTGCACCTACAAGAAAATTAGCAATAAGATTAACATCTCGATATCTAGATTAACAAGAAGTAGATGGAGAATAAACGTTTGTAAAAATTATTTGTACAAGGGTAGAGAAAGTCATGTGAGTGCAACACATCAGATTTTTTTTATATTTTCTATTTCTGACTGAAAAAAAACCTATGTTACATTCACATGACTTTCTCTACCCTCTATGGCTCATTAGTACGTATACAAACTTTCTTAGGAAAGCTTATTTTTCTATCTAGTTCGTTTTAATTTATATAAAGCTTTGCAGAAATAGCTACATTACAAATATCATTATAGATACAAAAGGGAACAGCCATATTTGAGAATATTTTGATTCCCCCTGTGTATGAGATATGGAATTGTTCAATTCGTACAGGATAATCAATCTGCCCATATATGTCGGAAGGTTTCAAACTGGTTCTCAGACAGGCAGAATATCAGAGTGAAAGACTAGCCGCCCTGTTCACATTTGATTCCTATTGAAAATGTGTGGGCTGAGAGGAAAGGGGAGCAGCGCAGGAATGTAGATGTGTGAAGGACGATGCGTGGCTTCTGGGCACAAATTCAAGAAGCCTGGGGTGTTGTAGCTTCTCGTCCACGTTACTACAGGAATTTAGTTTCATCCATAACCCGAAAACTGAGGGCAGTTTTCAAGGTTCATACACCCAATGTTTTAGTTTTAGAAGATAATAGTTTATTTGTATTTATTTCCTTAGTTATTTAAAACACGTGTTTTGACAGAATTACGTTTTTGTGCGCATAGGTATGTCTAAAACCTAAAATGCTAAAGTTATATTAATGCAATTATGTTCTACACATCCAGTCATAAAATTAACAACATAAAAAATAATAACCAATGCGAGATTTGAACCCAGGAGCTCATGAGGGCAACGAATCGTTATTCCGCGCTGTGTTTTCAGTAGCTTATAAGTAGGGCTCGGATTTTTAGGTGAAATAAACATTCATTTTAGGTTTCTTATGTGCTTAAAATAGGTTTTTTAGATTTTTATCGATTAAAATAGCTTTTTTTAATGTTTTGCTTCGTGGATCAACACAGGTATCAATATTTTGCTTTTGTGATACTTAGTTACAGATTTATTTGCAGTATATAGTTACATACATTCTGAAATTTTCTCGTACACGATTTCCTATTATAATGTAACACATTCTTGTACGAAGAAAACGTTCTTTCAATGGAACATGACGTCATTGGAGCGTAGAGCATAGATACATGTGCAGCAGGTTCTAGGGGTAGTTTTCCTGTATACTTTTCTCATTGCAATACTGAACTGATAATTTTCATAGCTTCAAAACCAGGATTTCGTTGATGAACCTTCTGCAGCTTCGAAGAACATTCGATCCCACTGGTCCAGGTATTTCTTTACTGGAAACACCGCCAATCTTTCAGTGGCAAAGTTGTACTTTCGAACCGGAGAATGACTTCTGGTATAAAACAAAAATGTGTCAATATACACAAAAGAAGCGGCAAGAGTGGTTTCTTAGCCTTGACAAAGCAGGAAGCTTCTGTTTCATCCAATTCATTCACGACCTTTAAATGTCTTTTAAGTGCTCAGCATAGTAAATAGCAGCAGACAGCCAAGTTCCCCAGCAGGTAAGTATCGGCTCAAGTGGAAGAGGGGTTGACGACTTTCTCTTTGAGGCAGTATTTTTAACACTTAAATAATTTCAGTCTAATTATATAATATGTAAATTCAATAACAGCCCGCCTTGAAGCAATATGTGTAAGTAATAATTTGTAAAATGTATGTAACAGTCATTGGATATGCTTATATTATTGTAAACATGTTCAATAATGTTATGTGAATGCATTACGTAATTTAATAATGTAGGAGCTGTGATAAATAGGTTAAAAGTTGCTAACAATGAGGTAACAATGAGGTAACCTTGAGACAATAATGAGTTTGAGAGTTTAATAATACCACTTCTAATTATTGGAGTAACAGTAACGTAATTTTAGTGACAGATTAAAAAAAATAGCCAATCAACAACCAGAAAAAGCTTTAGTTAAATGAAGGTATTCTATTGGAGCAGGATTAGCCAATCAGAGACTTTAAATACAGAAATTTACAAGTTTAGAAGGTTGAAATCAATTCAGTTGCCTCTAAACAGCGCTCATAACTGGATGCGTTGCTTGTGCGTCCTCGAGAGATTTAATACGTATTCGTGTGAGACGAAAAATAAGTTTAAGTGTTAAAAAGTGCAAACAATTCATAAAAGAATCTCACGGCTCTCTATATCAGTGAAGTGTTATTTAAATCGTATCAAGTATTAATAAAAGGAGTGAAGTAAAATTATAATCTGTGTAAGCCTACATTCTTGTCGCACCAAAACCCTGCTAAGAGAAACGTGTCTCTAACAAATACTGACGCAGCCGAGGCAAACATAAATATATAATATTTAAAGAAACAGTTAAATTACGAAGTTAATAATTTTAAACTTGGAGCGAAGGCTACCGGAAACTGTTTACTATACGTGCGGTTGCAACTACTACAAGTTCGGCTCCCCAACAGTTGAAATATAATACAACTCTTTCAATACAAACTACTTCAAATTGACGCCCAAAGCGTGGTAAAAAAAATAACGTTAACAAACCATCTTCTTCAAATTGGCGCCCAACGTGGGTCTGAAACAATCTTACTTAAATTGGCGCCCAACGTGGGGCAAATAACGCAAATATACTGTCTTGTTCAAACTGGCTTTCCATACGTAGCAGCAACAACGTAAAGACAATAACTCTCCATCTTTGAACAATTTTATACGTGTTGGGGCTTTTAAGAAAACCTTCTTGACCAAAGATATCAGGCTGTTCACATCATCAAAGTGGCGTCTAATCTCCTCCGCAAGTCGGTGCAGGCCGTGGCCAAACACGTCCATGTAGCATGGTCGGGTGGAAGGACTGTAGAACCCCCCGACCTAACCTTCAACATGTAGGCAGCATTGACTGTCACTAACAAAAGTGAAGTGTGGATCTGCAGCAATCCACTTTTTCAATAAATGTGATTTAGGCATTGTTTCACTATACAACAATTACATTAGAAAAGTACGCTCGGGGTACTCTGTTGTACTCTCGGTGAATGATGGGAGGCGATCCCGTCACGCAGGTTACACCCCTCCTGACCTTCTATCAGCTACATCCAGGTGTCACCACGTCACATGTGCTGCGTAAAAGTAGTAACTTGAACTATCTACTGGCTATAAGCGCTGGAAATAATTTTACGACGAGTTTCAATCCGAAAATAACATTCTTCGTTTCGAAAAAGGAAAAAACAAGTATTTAATTATTTTAGGTGTAATGAAATTCGCGTAATCTGCTCCAGGAAGTGTGAAACGAATATATATCTTGAAATGTGTTAATTAAATGGCGAGGAAAAATATAAGTTAAAACCTAAAAATCCGGGCCCTACTTATTAGCGCCATCACCGAGACAGCGTTGTAAAGTGACCATTGCGCTCACAAGCAGAAACCATTCTACAGTTCCTGCGTGTGCGTTGTGAACACAGCCGTTACGAAGGTACACGAAGCCCTACGATCGTCACATAGAATCTGGTGATGACTCAGTTTTTTGTCCACGGGTGTACGTGGTAGAGAAAGCAAAATTTAAGTAATGATCAGGCATGGAAATTTCTAAGCATTAAAGCAGGACGAAAGAAATGAAGTGGAACTGTTACTGGACTCTACTCAAACACGTCGCAAGTAACAAATCACGCCCATCCCTCGTACAATTGTTGGTGTTAGCAGACAGCATTCACTAGAACGTGTTTACCTACCTGTCAGTGAACCTTAGCCGATGTATTTACATTCTTTGTAGTGACGTGCGGTTTGAGTTTAGATGTTAGGTTTCCTACGCCTAGTAATGAGCATTTAAAAGACCAACAGTGTTGGAGGCAAGCGGCATCCCGCTAGGACGCTCCTATATGTGCGTTTTAATAACGTGGTAGCTTCATGCAATGATTGCATTTAATGTTATCTTTTGTTGAGCGGAATATTCCATGAACTGGTCGGTTCCTGACTGGCCGAGATCAATGGCGGAAGATAGGGAAGGGTGCATGGGGCGAGGTGTGAATAGCTGCAATCGATTTTAATTGTTTGAAACTACTGTGCGGTCTGCTAATGGTGGGCATTACATAAATTACATTTGCAACATTTCCAATTTGTGCACAGATGGTGACTTTAACAATCAAGGTGTAAAGCTGAAGTAAGTCAGGACGTTATTAACACAAAACACATACCCTCTTTATATGTACACTAACTACTGCGGAGCACTTATTGGCGATGCTTTGTCCGTCCGTTCGCATGAAATAACTGCTGCAAGTACAGAGTTGAGGAATTATATATGGGGGTTTGAAGATAATTTGTCTAGCCATTTCAGATACAATACAAAATCAAGGGTAGTTAAAAGAAATACTGCAACGAAACGTATATGTAATTGACTTCAAACCGACGAGAGAAAATAATTACGTTTTTATGTTTTTATTTGATTTAATTTTTACTTTCTCCATTACTAGTTATAATAAGCAGGGAAGTATTGCATTCTAATAAAAACTCTACACAGAAATTTCACCGGAAGTACATATTTTGAAGCAGCCTGAACAAAAAAAATCTGATGTGTTACACTCACATGACTTTCCCTACTCTTGTACAAACTATTTTTACAAACGCTTATTCTCCATATGTTCCATGTTAATCGAGATATTAACCTTATTGCCAATTTTCTTGTAGGTGCAAGGGGAATATGGTTGGATTTAAGCGATAGTCAAATATTTTAAGAGCTGGTTGCTATGTGGAGTATTCCATTCTCTTTGCATTACCAGGACAAAAAAATTGAATAACGAATTTGAGAAAAAGTTTAAGTATTGGAAAAATCAAGGGAATAACAAGCAATATCTCGAAAATGGTTCACTCAACAACAAAAATGTATATGACATAAATTGTGTATTTTAACGCGATCTACATTTTTTTGTGTAGTAAAATTTATGGTTTACCAGTTATGCAAAAGTCGTTCACAATGAAGAATACTTTTGGAGACATCCCAGAAAATTCGAGATATACATTTTATTTGTCATTAAAATATCTTAAACATATGATATTTTAATCAAAATCGTTAGCCATTTTTGAGAAAATTAAAATTTTAGAAAAATGTTCCATGTAAAGGGTAATCTGGGGTGGGTGGATTTTCTTGAAAACCTTCGTGTCGCATCTCCTAAAGATACTGAACCTAAATACCAAGTTTGGTGTTTATCCGACTGTTCGTTTCTGAGTTATGCTGTTCACAGACACACAGAAACACACGGACATGTTTCCAAAAATGCTTTTTTTGGGGGGGATTCAGGGGGTCTCAAAACATATATTTCCGGTGAAATCTCGGTATCGAATTTTTGGGAGGAATACAATACTTCTCCTACTTACTGTACCTAGTAGAGAAAGTAAAAATTCCACATAGAAATTTCACCAAAAATACATATTTTGAGGCCCCCTGAATAAAAAAAAGCATTTTTATAAAAACGTCCGTGTTTGTATCTGTGAACATCATAACTCAACCACGAAAGTCGATTAAATACGAAACTAGACATTGAAGTTGTTTCGTTAATTTCAATTATTCAGATGGCTCTATGGATGTTTATTGACATACCATATGTTCAAGATATACACATGACTAGTGAAATACACGTATATCTGGAGTTTATTGTGAATATACTGTGAGTTTCTCTTTGTCCTGAATGAATTTTCTACAGCTTTAAAACTTACTATTTACCACGTAAAACTGTACCTATTTCTATATAGGCCATGCATTTATGTCATTTTTCCGTGGCATTAACCATTTCTGAGATATTCGTGCTACTGGTGTGGACTTACAATATTTATAAGTTTTTAAAGTGATAAGGCAGCATTCATTGGTTTCTTAGTGATCAGCAAAGAGTATAGAATCTCAGGACAGCATATATCGACCTCCCACTTGTATTCTCCCTGTAACTACAACGAAATACGTATCGAAAGCATTTCTGCAAACGTTTATCTCGATTAACATGAAGCAGATATAAAATAAACGATAGTGGATAGGGAAATTACGTTTTTAATTCCTTGCTCAACAATAAACTGGTTTAAAATGTAAGTCCGGCAAGAGAAACATTGCTTTTAGTTAAAACGCACTGCGAAAACAGGCCATCCATCTTAGATTGCTAAGATGTTGCAAGTTGCATGCTCTTGTTTTGGAATGACCTGTAAGCATAGCACAGATACGGACATCATTCACATTTTCAAAGGAAAAGTTCAGAAACTCGCAGGGTGATCATGTGAATCGTATTTCGTACATTGCTACAAATGCACACTTGAGAAGACAAAGTTTGAAGGTCGAGTGGAAGAGATTCGCCCGATTTGCTCCTTGCAGCCAAGTAAATGGGCACACAAGGTCTTTCCCATCAAACGAACAGACGTAGGTTTATTAGCACAAATTACAACAGGCTGGCCAAACATACATTGGCAAATTGTTTCGTGCCGCTGCTACTTTTGAACTTAAATGTTGTAAACCGTGAGACAGTATTATTAACACTTACATGATTTCAGTCAAATTATATATAATATGTAAATTCAATAACAGCCCGCCTTGAAACAATATGTGTATGTAATAACTTGTAAAATGTATGTAACACTCATTGCATATGTTTATATTAGTGTATCCTTGTATAATAATGTTATATGAATGCATTATGTAATTTAATAATGTAGGAGCTGTGAGAAATAGGTCAAAAGTTGCTAACAATGAGGTAACCTTGAGGCAATAATGAATTTGAAAGTTTAAATGCTACTAGTCATTATTGGAGCAACAATAATGTAAGTTTTGAGACAGTTTAAAAATAGCCAATCAACAACCAGAAAAAGCTTTAATTAAATGAAGGTATTCTATTGGAGTAGGAATAAGTTTACGTATTAAAAAGTGTAATTAATTAATAAAAAGAATCTTACAGCTCTCTATATCAGTGAAGTGTTATTTTAATAGTATCAAGTATTAATAAAAGGAGTGAAATAAAATTATAATCTTTGTAAGCCTACATTCTTGTCGCATCACAACCCTGCACAAGAGAAACATGTCTCTAACAATAATACTGACGCAGCCGAGGCAAACATAATATAATATTTAAAGAAACAGTTAAATTACAAAGTTAATATTTTTTTAAACTTGGGCCAAAGGACACCTGAAAGTACATTTGGGGCGAAGGCTACCGGAAACTGTTTACTATACGTGCGGTTGCAACTACTTCAAGTTCGGCTCCCAACAGTCGAAATACGATACAACTACTCCTAAAATACACCTTTCTCAACCAAACTTGAAAAGCTACATTGTTACATTTATATTACTACTCTACTACGTATAGTACGTAAGTAGGGGAAGTATTGCATTCCACCTAAAAACTCGATACCTAGATTTCACCGGAAATGCATGCTTTGAGACTCCCTGAATAAAAAAATTCACTTTTGGAAAAAGGTTGGTATGAGTGCCTGTGTAGCGGTGTGTCTGTGAACAGCATAACTCAACAACGGAAGGCGGATAAACACAAACTTGGGATTTTGGTTCAGTATCTTTCAAACATGCGACACGTAGATTTTCAGGAAAATTCCCCCACCACAGACTACTCTTTATGGAACATTTTTCGAAAATTTTGATTTTCCCAAAATGGCTCTAACGAATTTGGTTAAAATTTCACACGTTTAAGATATTTTTATAGCAAATGAGACGTATATTATGAATTTTCTGGGAATATCCCCAAAAGTCATGTTCATTCTGAATGTCTTTTGTATAACTGGAAAATCGTAAGAGATAGACAAAATTTTATTAGACAAAATATGTAGATCTCGTTAATACTTTTTCTCAAATGGGAATTCGTTATTCTCTTTTTTATGTCCTGGACATACAAAGAGAAGGGAATACTCCACATAGCAACCAGCTCTTAAAAGATTTGACCATCGCTTAAAGCCTACCAATTCCCCTTGCATCTACAAGAAAATTATCAATAAGATTAACATCTCGATTAACATGAAGAATATGGAGAATAAGCGTTTGTAAAAATAGTTTGTACAAGAGTGGGGAAAAACAATAAGTGCAACACATCAGATTTTTACTTTCTCTACTACGTATAGTAAGTAGGGGAAGTATTGTATTTCACCCAAAAATTCTATACCGAGATTTCACCGGAAATACATGTTTTGAGACCCCCTGAATCCAAAAAAAGCATTGTTGAAAACATGTCCGTGTGTGTGTGTCTGTGAACAGCATAACTGAGAAACGAACAGTCGGATAAACACCAAATTTGGCAACTTGGTTCAGTATCTTTCAGAGATGCGACACGAAGGTTTTCAAGAAAATCCCCCTACCCCGGACTACCCTTTACTGGGAATATTTTTCGAAAATTTTATTTTCTCAAAAATGACTCTAACGATTTTGATTAAAATATTATATGTTTAAGGTATTTTCATGACAAATGAAATGTATATCTCGGATTTTCTGGGAATGTCTCCGAAAGTATTCTTTATGTGAACGACTTTTGCATTAACTGGTAAACCATAAGAGATAGAAAAATTTTACTACACACAAAATGTAGATCGCGTTAAAATACACTATTTATGTCATATACATTTTTGTTGTTGAGTGAACCATTTTCGAGATATTGCTTGTTATTCCCTTAAATTTTCCAATACTTATACTTTTTCTCAAATTCGTTATTCATTTTTTTATGTCCTACATATGCAAACAGAATGGAATGTGCCACATAGCAACCAGCGGTTAAAAGATTTGACTATCGCTTAAAACCTACCATATTCCCCTTGGATCTACAAGAAAATTAGCGATAAGATTAATATCTCGATATCTCGATTAACATGAAGCATATGGAGAATAAGCGTTTGTAAAAATAGTTTGTACAAGAGTAGAGAAAGTCATGTGAGGGTAACACATCAGATTTTTTTCTATCTACCTCACATTAATCGAGATAAACCTTTGCAGAAATAGTTTTATTATGCATTTCGCTGTAGGTACAAGGGAGATAGAAGAAACTGAATCTACAGTAAGATGTTTAAAAGCGAGTAACTATATAATGGCTTGAAATTCCATGTCATTTCCACGACACCGCGAGGAACAACTAAATAGCCACAAAATGATGAAATATTGCAAAATGCAAAGCAATAACAACCTATATCTAGGAAACGGCTAATGCCACAAAAAAGATTACGTTCAATAAGTTGTTTATTTTAAAGACATCTATATTTCTGTGTGTAAATGAAGAGGACTTTCACAAGATATTCCCAGAAAATTCAAGATATACGTAGATTTTAATCAACCTCGAACTAAAACATTTCCACGTAAAGTGTAATTTAGGATGGGGGTAATTTCTTGAAAATCTTTGTGTATTATGTTTGGAAGATACTGTTTTAAATATATTTGGTGTTTATTCAACATTTCGTTTTTTAGTTATGCTGTTCACACAAAAATGCTGTTTTATCTACAGCGCGTATTTCCAGTGACATATCTATGTCTAAATTTTGCGTGGACTGTAATACTTATTCTAGCTATTAGGCACGTGGTAGAGAAAGTAGAAGTTGCATTTTTTAGTAAAACATCCTCATTCAAATTAGTTTTAATTATTTCGTCTTTCGAAACTTAAGGGATAAAGAAAGAAAAGAAGGAAAGAAACATGATTCTGAAAACATAAGATAAGAAACAGTAACTGATGGGAAGGGCCAGAGGACTTGTGCTAAGAATGTGAGAAGACCGGTTAGCAAAGAAAACAAAATATGCAGGAAGGTCACAAACAAGTTATCTACAGGAAAGAATCGAGGCTCGGATGTGTCTGTGAGCAGAATATTATAACGTAGTGACGTAACCTGTTTCCTTAAAGAACGCCTCCTGTGTTCCATCCTGTCATACCAATACAAAACCAGCAGCTACTGTTTGCTCTTTTTTTTTACTTTTATCTACCACGTACATAGTAGGTAAAGAAAGCATTGCGTTCCAACCAAAAATTCGATATCGAGATTTCACCGGAAATACATGTTTTAAGGACCTTGAATCAAAAAAATCTGATGTGTTACACTCACATGACTTTCTCTACTCTTGTACAATGTATTTTTACAAACGCCTATTCTCCATATGCTTCATATTAATCGAGATATCGAGATGTCAATCATATTTGTAATTTTCTTGTAGATGCAAGGGGAATATGGTAGCTTTTAAGCGATCGTCAAATATTTTATCGCTGGTTGCTATGTGGCGCATTCCATTCTCTTTGCATGTCCAGGACATAAAAAATGAATAACGAATTTGAGAAAAAGTATAAGGAAATTTAAGGAAATAACAAGCAATATCTCGAAAATGGTTCACTCGACAAAAAAAAATGTATATGATATAAGTTGTGTATTTTAACGCGATCTACATTTTTTGTGTAGTAAAATTTTGTCTATCTCTTATGGTTTACCAGTTATGCAAAAGTCGTTCATAATGAAGAATACTTTTGGAGACATTCCCAGAAATTTCGAGATATACATTTCATTTCTCATGACATTATCTTAAACATATCATATTTTCATCAAACTCGTTAGAGCTATTTTTGAGAAAATTAAAATTTTCGAAAAATCTTCCATGTAAAGGGTAGTCTGGGGTGGGGGGATTTTCTTGAAAATCTTCGTGTCGCATCTCTGGAAGATACTGAACGTAAATACCAAGTTTGGTGTTTATCCGACTGTTAGTTTTAGAGTTATGCTGTTCACAGACACACACACACACACACACACACAGACACACACACGGACATGTTTCCAAAAATGCTTTTTTTTTTATTCAGGAGGTCTCAAAACATGTATTTCCGGTGAAATCTCGGTATCGAATTTTTGGGTGGAATGCAATACTTCCCCTACTTACTATACATAGTAGAGAAAGTATAAATGCATTTTAGAACAAATGTCCGCGCGCGCGTGTATCGCCATAACTAAAAAGTCGGATAAATACCAAACTTGGTATTTAGGCTCAGTACGTTGTGAAAATGCAACAAGAACATTTTCAAGAAAATCCCCCACCCCAAATCACACTTCACATAGAACATTTTGTCGCAGTTCTCATGGCTCGTGTTATCTTAATTACTGGGCGCCTCTTGTTTTATTATTATAAATTTGGGTTCTTTGTCCTCCGGCTGGCTATTATAACTCAGTCGAGCACGTGTCTCTAAGCAGGGCGTGTAAACGGAAAGGAGTTGTTGCTAAAAGATAACACTGATAAAAAGTTTTGTTTCTACACTTTTATTTCCGTCACACTTAATTAATAATTCACATATTTAATATTTATACACGCCTGACTGAAACTGTGATATTTCCGAATGTAACTACAGTCGTTATAGTTGCCGCGCACTAATTACTTCGCGTATTTTACATTTTTGTAACTAACTCTGCGACGTGCACCTCGTGAGAGATTCTTCAGAACTGTGCGACACTTGCTTATGGCTCGAGAATATATACTCCTTCACCTCGAATTGCCTAAACATTATAATAGAGTTGCTATTGGTTACCAAATTGCGCCCACTTTAGCGTCTGTTTTGGTCAGCCAATCACTACTACTAACATATATACTCTAGGGAAGATATTCCCCCATTTCTAAAAAAGGCACGCTACCCTGACGTCATTTGTTTGTCTCTTCCTAGTGATAAACAACTCACCCCCTCGGTTTATTGTTACCCACCTATTGTCAGTTTCAGTTAGGCCGTGTAAACTTATTTCCTAACAATACTTATGGCTAACAAACATCTAAAATCCTGTACATACAATAATATTAATTTACACTACAATCATTCTGGCATTCACAGCATGTTATATAAAATATTGCCTCAATTTTTCGAAGCTTTTTATTTTCTAAAAAGTTTCTCTGAAATCCTGTTCATTTGTAAGGAATTTTGTGTAATATTGTAGTATAACTGGTAAATTTAAGCGATGGACGAAAACGTACCACGCAAAAAATTTAGATTTCTTTAAAACACACAATTTATTTAAAATAAGTTTCTTCTGTGGCATAAGCCATTTTTGAAATATCAGTTGTTATTGTTCAAATTGTTCATTTCTTGGTCATACTGTTTCTCGCGATGTCGTGAAAACAGTATGGAATTTTAAGGCCAGCATATAGCTTCCAGTTCTTAAACATTTGACTATCACTGTTCCCTTTGTATCCATAACGAAATGTGTAATGTAGCTATTTCTGCAAAGGCCTTCTTAGGTGAGGATGGAGGAACAAGGAGCAGGTGCGTGTATCTGTTTGCCTTTTCGCGCATGCAGTGGTGTTCTGTTTTACGTGCACAATTCCAGATTATTCACATATGAATATATAACATTGAGCAATGGCTTTACTCCTCATCACTTATAATTCATTCATTCATTATCTGTTTACCCTCCTCTTATGTAGGACTTACACCCCCAGGACTTACAAGCGGGTGCCTGGGGTCAGAAGCCCGTCGAGGAGCAGATACTCATGGATCAGACACAGCATCCAGGATGGGTGATCAGCCCGATGCCTGGTATGGGATGAAGGAAGTAGATGAAACGAATTGTTGGTGAAATGGATGAAAAGAAAGGTGATGATGGAGCAGTTGGTGGAATGAATGGCGGGGGAAACCGGAGAACCCGGAGAAAACCCGCCCAAACGCCGCTTCGTCCACCACAAATCCCACATGCAGGTCCCTGGGATTGAACCCGGGCCGCCTTGGTGGGAGGCGAGCGGTCTAACCACTCTAATAACAATGTTAAAATAATACATAATTAAATAAAACCATGTTTTGCACAATATCTCCACGAAAAAATATTTTTAATGGGAACACAATGTTTACTTGTAAAAGAGGACGTATTTACTAGATATTTATATTGGAATCATCTGTCCAATTTAAATATACAACTAAATAAAACATTCTTTTGCACAATTTCTCCGTGAAAAACTGTTTTAATGACACTATAATGTAATTTCTTTTGCTCTAAAAAAGAAACACATTTACTAGACCTTATTTTAATAATCTGTCCAATCTCCAGATTTAGCCGTCTAGGCAGCTAATCGCTTAGGTGTTGGATGAACTCTGACTCTAAAGGCAAATGTTCCCACATTTCATGACTGTTCCCAGAGGGCGAGGAGTGATTCAGTGGTTATTAAAATAATGTCTAGTAAATGTGTCCGATTTGAGAGTATAATGTATTTCTGTTGTATATAATGTTGCCATTAAAATACTTTCTATGGAGAAAAGTGCAAAACAGGGTTTTATTCAGTTATACACTGGTGTGCAAAACCCAAGGACAAAAGTAATATTCGCATGCTGCGACACTGCCAAGTAACATAGCTCGATGAAACTTGAATCATACATAGAGGGAACTGCTACAGTAGGCAACTAAACGAAATATGCAATGAGACGAACATAAATGCCACTTTTATTCATAGACGATAAGCTACACTAAAGTCAATACGACATATGATGGCTCTCTAGATTCACAGAAACAGGTACATGGTGCTTAAAAGGGTGTATGATCACCACGGACAGCAATGCATGCTCTCCATTGTGCTCCCATGCTGGTCACAAGGTTGATAAGCAGTTCTTGTGGTAGGGCGTTCCATTCCTCCAACAGCGGTGTTGACAACCGTTGGATGGTCGTTGGTGCACGTGGATGTGCTGCAATGCGTCTCCCCAAAGCATCCCACACGCGTTCGATGGGATTTAAATCGGGGGAACGGGCAGGCCAGTACATTCGCCGAATATTCTCTCGTTCCAAGAGATCCTCCACCTGCGCTGTTCCATGTGGTCGCGCATTGTCATCCATAAAAATGAAGTCAGAGCCGACTGCACCCCTGAAAAGACGCACATGGGGAAGCAGTACAGTATCACACGTTAACCAATGAGCGCACGTGTTCAAAGCAACATTATGCCTCCCCAAACCATAACACCCGGACCACCAAAACGATCATGCTCAAGGATGTTCCTGGGTTCATTACGTGTTCCCATCTCTCACCAGATGAGGGTACATCGAGAATCACTACTTAGACTGAATCTGCTCTCATCCGAGAAGAGCACGCGACCCCATTCCTCGTTGGTCCATTTTTTATGCTCTTGGGACCATCGCAAACGGTGCCACTGATGTTCGGATGTCAATGGAGCACAACATACTGGCCGTCGGGCAAAGAGACCACCTCTGTATAGTCGCCGTGCCACTGTGTATCGTGAGATTGCGTGCCTAGCTGTCCTGTTAAATGTGGTTGCAATTGCACCCGCTGTTTGGCGTGGATCTCTTCTTGCCTGTTGCACAATGTAGCGGTCATCTGCTGCTGTAGTTGAGCGTGGTCGACCACCACCTTTCCTTGGGACAGCAGTGCCTGTGGTTTGGAATGTTCCCCATGCACGTGAAATAATGCTGTGAGCAATTCCAAACTCCTGAGCAACACTCGTCACACTTCGCCCTTCTTCCAGTTTCTTCCCCGTGTGAAGTCATCCAAATGGTGTCTACGGGCCATGTTGCAATGAAGTATACCACTACAGTGCACCGTAACAGCTCGGTAATTGCCACACACCATCTTGTCCCGTTTCAACTGCCTCGTGTTGCACTATAGGCTCGCTACACTCACGCCATGTGACGTCCAGATTTCTGTGTGCATGTGAGAGACCCGTACCTTCATCTACTTCCATCAAGTAGTTCATTTGTTATGTTACATTACCCATCTCGTCTTTAGGTTTTGCACACCAATGTATATTTAAGCATAGATATTACATGTAAGTGATGATGAATAAAACTATACATTCTCACCTGTGGAGGCCAGTAGAATGCTTACCAAAGCTGCGGCGATGGCATAAATCAAAGGCAGTGTACGTGGTAGAGAATGTAACAAAGAAAACAAAAGTTTTAAAACGGTAGAACAGCAGGTTTTGTGATTTAATTACGTTTAACACCAACCATAGCAGCGTTTTTTTATGCCAGAAGTATGACGAAGTGAACAGCATATGCTAAACGTTTGCCCTATTTTCATCTTGACGTGAGTCGAGAGAATAATTTAGAAATCTCAGCTCTGTAAGATAGCATCGCCACTTTGTCGTCGTAACCACGCTCGATTTTCACCCGGCACGCAAAAAATGACGGTATATTCAGGAGGCTACTGGGCTCGGTGTATACGTGACTCCGTGTGCGTGTACATTATTTGCTGTTTCCAATATTTATTAACTTCTTCACAATTTAGTAGCAGGGAGTACCCGACATTAGGGAAGTTAATTTGGTGTTTTATAAATCTTTAAATAGCAACAAGTACACGAATAAAAATATTACTGACAAAAAGATCTGGCGAGTCACACTCGCATGAATTTCTCTACTCATTACAAACTCACACAGTTCCTTATACAGTACTTCTGCTTCACCTGTGGCCATCGCACAGATACTCAAGCGCCGGCCGCCGCAGCTCGGACTCCCGCTGAAACAGTTATAATATCCCCGCAACCGCCTCACATTCTTATATTTACAATTACAATGTAATAAGTAGATACCTTATTACAAGAAATGGGAATGTCCTCTATTCACGTATTTCTGGCATCTTCAGTGGAGAAGTCAATATCAGAAATATGTATGGGGTTTGTTGCACACGCTTTATTTTTCAAGTTGTCGCATAGATAAAAATCACATACAGTTAAATCAAGGGATCGCAAGGACCATAATTCTGTACTGTAATTAGTATATCTATCTTCAAAAATCCAGACAGACATTCACCGTCGGTCAGCCTACATTAAATGATGTAAGTCATTACTATATCTCTCTGCATTTATTGTTTGTTCAAAAAAATATAGGTGCTGTTATTTACTGCACACCATGCAAGGGAATCTCGTGTGTAAAATCGGGTTTCTCTGTGAAGTAGGTTATTTATTAGCTCCACTTATGGACACGAATTTGAAGAAGTTGTATTATAGTTCTTATGTTGGGGATCCGAATTTGAAGTAGTTGCAACCGCACGTATGGTACCCGGTTTCCGGCAGCCTTCGCCCCAAGTGTGCTTTCAGGTGACCTTTGCCCCAAGTTTAAAAAATATTATCTTTGTAATTTGACTGTTTCCTTAAATATTATATATTTATGTTTGCCTCGGCTACGTCAGTATTATTGTTAGAGACACGTTTCTCTTAGCAGGGTTGTAATGCGACAAGAATGTAGGCTTACACAGATTATAATTTTACTTCACTCCTTTTATTAATGCTTGATACGATTTATATAACACTTCACTAATAGAGAGCTGTGAGATTCTTTTATTAATTATTTGCACTTTTTAACACGTAAACTATTTTTCGTCTCACACAAATATCTACGTATTAAATCTCTTGAGGACACTTTTTGCGCCTGGTTAGTAACGCTGTCTGCAGGCAACTAAACTCTAAATTTGTAAAATTTTCTCCTTTTCAGTTTCTGAATGGCTAATCCTACTCCAATAGAATACCTTCATTTAACTAAAGCTTTTTCTGGTTATTGATTGGCTATTTTTAAACTGTCTCAAAATTTACATTTATTAAACATTCTTAAATTCATTATTGCCTCAAGGTTACCTCATTGTTAGCAACGTTTAACTTATTATTCTCACAGCTCCTACATTATTAAATTACGTAATACTTTCACATAACATTATTACATGTATACAATAATACAAACATATACAATGACTGTAATATACACTCCTTATATATTGTTACATACACATATTGCTTTAAAGCGGGCTGTTATTGAATTTATATATTATATAATTAGACTGAAATCATTTAAGTGTTAAAACTACTGCCTCATCTGGACTGCAATATCTGTTATTTTGCGACGAAACATAGCGATATAAATGGAACCATACTTCGTCACAGAAGAATATTAAGGGTGGGGCAGTTACCTTATTAGTAGAAAAAATCCAATTACAGTCATGTACCCGACTCTGTTGATCACGTGGTAAATAAGGTGTATTGACACCTGCTGCCACTTATAATTAAGTTGTATTTACGGAAAGTCCTTCAACATCCATGTTGTTGGTATGACCTAAACACTTTGCACAACTGCTTGGCAAACTCAAGATATTTGAGCTTAATAGCATTTGCAGGCAGTCTACAACGTTATTTTTCTACATAATTTCTACCAGTTGGGAATGAATATACCTATTCTATGTCTCTTAACAAGTACCTATTAACCCAAGAAATACGATCTTACTTTTATTTTTACCTAAATATTTAAAATATATTGACAATGCACGGCAAGGAGTAATAGAATTAGAAGCTTACCAATCTCTTGGGAAAAATATCTGTCGCATTTTCTTCCATGTGAATGCAAAACTTTTTTGTTGCACATGTTCATATTGCTTTTTACATTTTCATTTGAAAAATATATCTACCATTAATTGCAACACATTTCACGTTTATATAGCATTTCAGTATAATTTTCACATTTTATCGCATTTTCACAACGCAGTATGTGGTTTACAGATCATGAAGAGTAAAAATACAAGAGTTCTGGACCCTTATGAGCATTTCGCGCTACATCGTATTTCCAAAAAAATAAAGTATTTTTTAGACAGCGCTCGAATTTGTAAAA
Organism: Deroplatys truncata; assembly: GCA_030765065.1. Lineage (NCBI taxonomy): Eukaryota > Metazoa > Arthropoda > Insecta > Mantodea > Mantidae > Deroplatys > Deroplatys truncata. The sequence continues at coordinate 296,401,335 of CM060975.1, read as the reverse complement.
TATCAATAATATTATACTGATTTCCTGAAATTAACAGAGATCACGTTTAGAACGTGTTCTTGAAACAAAAGAAATGAGTTACAAAAGCGAGATGTCAGAAGTTTTTTTGTTTTGTTGATTCGCTAGCAGTAATTTTCAGTGAAATTATTTTTACCATAATTTGGCCTTACAGCAGGCAATGAAGCGATTAAATGCTGTATCATATTGCTTTCTGGATTTTCTGGGCAAGTAATTTCCGCCATTTAATCTTTATGTGCGTTAGATAAAAGAGTAACGTTTTAGATCAAAGAAAGCTGCCAATATAACGTATAGGTTAACTCTACAACGAATTGCGATAAATTGAAGTATGGCGATTTGTATTGTGAACAGACAATGCATCGTCCTCCGTGGACTAGTGGTACCGTGCTAGCCTCTAGTTCCCAAAGTCGCGGGTTCAAACCCGGCGGATTGCGATGGATTTTTTTCGGATGTAAAAATCCTTAGCATGGCTTCCTTCGGGTGGTCCCGTGTCGTAGATTTACGACATGTAAAAGAACCTCAAGCCTGATAAGAGGCCTCTGAGCAAAATTTCCGGTCTTTCACGCCCAACATAAAATGGGACGTTCAGGACCATAGTAGTTAAAGAGCGTCCATAAATAAAACTCAATTTAATTTAATTTAACAGATAATGCGAGCGCCATGAGCAATTAATCATGTAAAAAGACATAATGAAAAGTAAAATCTAATCAAACCAAGTCGAGTTATTAATTGCCATGTGATTGGACTTGAAACCAAAGTTGGTCACACTGAAGGTTATCGCAGTAGTGATATAAGCTTATAGCTGTGTGCTCTTTGTAAGAAGTTCTGTTTTGTTTTGTGCTTCTATGCAACAAGGACGCATACGTTGACACTAAGTATTATTTCGTATTATTCCTAAATAATCAACCGTTTAGTTGCTGTGAATTACTGTAATTTCTTCAAAAGAAACCAACAGCGTTGGATAATACAGGATTTTGCAAGAAATCGCCTTCGCCATTCTTGTTTTTTCCGTTTTTCGTGTTCCATAACCTCTGCAGAAAGCCATCGAGGTAAACAAGCTACTTATTGATTTCGTTGTAAGCCACATAATGGAGTCCTTTGACTACAGATGTGCTGTAATTTCAAGTACCCCAAAGAACACCAAAGCTAACGAAAATAAAAGTTATGCATCCGTTACTCAAAACACACCTAACAGGTAATACACAATAGTTATTGAAGCAAATGACAACATAACCATAAGAGAATACGTTCTCGCCATAGGTAAACTCACTGATCCGTCAAACATTAGGTTCGTATCCAGAATACCAAATAAAAGCCACGGTCGTTGTCCATAAATTTTTGGCACCTCTTTAGGAAACTATCCATCACTCGCAGTAGTCCACGTTGAGAAATTCCCTGGCGGATATTTTGTTTTAATTCTTCAAGGTGTGTAGGTTTGTCCTGTACACTTTGTTTTAAGTTACCCCAGAGATAGAAATCGCAGGGGATTAGGTTGGGAGACCGAGGGGGCCACAAATCTCTACTAATAATTCTGTCCTCAAACACACTTTCATAAAGTTGTTAAGTAACTCCTTTAAAAGTAGTTTTAAGAATGTTGTATGGTTTCATCCGCGCCTTTCTATGATAGCGGCAGACGGCAACGAGCGCCGAGGACGCGGACAGGAAAAACACCGCGCAGCCGTTTCGTAGTCTTTTGGCTATCTCTGTATGTGGCAAGCAAAAATATAGTAGAAAACCTGATATCATCACATCCAAGGATAAACATAAACGATATTCGCCTTGACCTTTACTGATCAAGAACAAAAGAATAATTATCTCAAATTTCAGCTCAAACATTCCAAGTTATATACTTGAAGAACACTTGGCTAAGATAGATATCTCATCTGCATCATCGATGGTCGTCCTCCGTGGACTAGTGGTACCGTGCTAGCCTCTAGTTCCCAAGGTTGCGGGTTTTTCGGGCGTAAAAATCCTTAGCATGGCTTCCTTTGGAAGGGAAGTAAAGCCGGTGGTCCCGTGTCGTAGATTTGCGGCACGTAAAAGAACCTCAAGCCTGATAAAAGAGGTCTCTGAACAAAATTACCGGTGTTTCACGCCCAATATAGAATGGGACGCTAAGGACCACAGTAGTTAAAGAGCGTCCATAAATAAAACTCAATTTAATTTGCATCATCGATAACCCCCCTTAGAGCAGGAATATCTGAACCCGGATATACTCACATCGCGAGTTTCAGGAGACAAATGTACATTTACCTCAATGACATAAAGTTACCACCTTAAGGTAGACTATGAAGATACCAAATACTGGGTTTACTTTTCAACTGACACCACAGTCTGTTTGTAGTGCAAAGCCAAAGGTCATTTAGCTAAACACTGCCCTACAAAAGAAACCGCCGCGCCCGTAGAGGAGGATCATAAACCTGATTCCTTACAGTATTTCCCAGAACTGGGTAACAATAAGCATAGCCACAAACACTGTCCTAAAAATAAAATCACAGAACCCTCAGAAACAAAACCTGCAGCAGTTGTAAATAACGAATCTCACCTTGAAAAGCAATCTCCTAAGAACTTCAGATCCAGCGAATTCATGAGCTTTAATTAAATCTCACCTTGAAAACAATTTCACAGGTACTTCAGAATCAAGTACACATGCTGTAAATCGTTGCAGCAAAACAATAGGAACTTCAATACCCACATCAACAGAAAATGAAACAGACTAACACTGAAACTCGAATATCAAGAATTAAAAGACCACTTTCACTAACAAGCAGCTCTTCCAATGAAAAACGAGTCCTCTCTTAACTTGGAACAATTCTCCTATAGTGAGCAAAAAAGAGTAATTTGATTCAGTAGTAAAAATCCGAGCAAAATGAAGACAATACTTCCTAATTTGGAGCATCATCTTGATTCCGCTAGAAAATTAATAAAAGAACCTCTCCAAGAATAAGCACTCAGCTTTATTCAGCTAAACTTTTCTTTGAAATCTCACTTGGATGTTCTAATATCCACGAGTTAGTACTTAAATACACAAGAGACATAAGTGCATTAATTGTTACACTTAGAAAATTATATCCACATTTCACAGAGCGGAGCATAAAAATTCTAATGTGTTACACTCACATGACTTTCTCTACTCTTGTACAAACTATTTTTACAAAGGCTTATTCTCCATCTACTTCATGTTAATCGAGATAAACATTTGCAGACTCTATCTTATTGCTAATTTTCTAGGTGTAAGGGGAATATATATTTACAAGGGCAATATAGAAATACAGTAGCCTTTAAGCACATACATATCTCTTAATAGCTGGTTGCTAGGTGCAGCACCATTCCCTTTCCCATAGATTAATACTCTTTGCATATCCAAGACAAAAAACTGAATAACGAATTCCCATTTGAGAAAATATTGAAAAATTTAAGAGAATAACAAGCAATATCTCGAAAATGGTTCAATCAACAAAAAAAATGTATATGACATAAATTGTGTATTTTAACGCGATCTACACTTTTTGTGTACTAAAATTCTGTCTATCTCTTATGGTTTACCAGTTATGCAAAAGTCGTTCACAATGAAGAATACTTTTGGAGACATTCCCAGAAAATTCAAGATATACATTTTATTTGTCATGAAAATATGTTAAACATATGATATTTTAATCAAAATCGTTAGAGCCATTTTTGAGAAAATTAAAATTTTTGAAAAATCTTCCATGTAAAGGGTAGTCTGGGGTGGGGGGATTTTCTTGAAAACCTTCGTGTCGCATCTCTGGAAGATACTGAACCTAAATACCAATAGCCACAGCAGGTTAGCGGATGTAAGTAGACTAACAACAGCGGAAGAATTATAGAAAGTTTACTGGACTCCTACAACTGACGTCTTCTTAACTCTACAACACCTACTCACTTTAATATTGCACATGGAACAGTTAGCTCCATAGATTTAACAATGTGCACGCCTGACATCGGTGATTTATTAGACTGGATAATCATTGAGCATTTGCACGGCAGTTCACTTTCCAATTAAAATTGTCACCAAAATGTCTAACAATAACTATATCCAACCTTACACATGAAATGGAATACAAACAAAGTTGGTTGCCAAAAATACGACACTATAATTAAAGAAAACATAAAACATCTGCCACCACCTAGAGATTTCTCCAACACACCAGTAGAAATTCTAGTAAGAAACTTCACACAAATGTTAATGGAAACAGCAGAAGTCAGCATTCCTAAAACTAACACAAACCGTCGGAGCATAACTGTTTCCTGGTGGAATGAAGAATGTGTTAGAGCTAATAATAACGCCTTTTGTAAATACAAAACTCTCCCACTGTAGAAAACATGATCTTTTACCTTAAGTGTAGAGTACACGCCCATAGAACTACAAAAAGTAGCAAAATATTATAATGGATTAATTTTGTTTCTTCTATGACCAATAAAATCAATTCAAAAGAAATATGGACCAAGATAAAAAGAATCAGAGGTACTAAACCTGTAACTCCAAATTTTCTGCAACCCACCAATTCCATCCATCCTATCACAGATACCCAAGAGATAATACAAATTATAGCGGAAACTTTCGCCAATTACTCCATTGATTATATGATCCTAAATTTCTCCACTACAAATCACAACTTCCTGAATTGCAAGTAAATACCACGTATTCTGACCCTAAGGCTTCATGTAATGAACTATCCTTTGAAGAAATGGCCGAAGCCCTCCAGTCGTGCAAGAATACAAGTCCTGGCTGATGGTATACCTTAGGAATTTCTCCAACAGTTACCACCTGAAGGAAAGATGTATTTATTACTTCCCTGATCAATCACGCCAGGCCATTGTAATATCGATACCCAAGCCTAACAAGATCCGTAGTCTTCCAGAAATTTATCGACCAATACACTAACCTCTACACTGTGTAAACTGGTGGAGAAAAGTATTAACAAACGCCTAAAATGGACACTGGAAAGCCAACAGCTTTTTAGCTCCTTTCAGTTTGGTTTTAGACATCAACCCTGATCATGTTAACATGGCTTCCTTCGGAAGGGAAGTAAAGCCGGTGGTCCCGTATCGCAGATTTACGGCACGTAAAAGAACCTCAAACCTGATAAAGAGGCCTCTGAGCAAAATTTCCGGTCTTTCACGCCCAATATAAATTAGGACGCTAAGGACCATAGTAGTTAAAGAGCGTCCATAAATAAAAAAACCTGATCATGTGAGAATCTAACATATAAGACGCCTTCAGGGACAGAAATCCTCTGAGACTTGTAAGCCTTGATATAGAAAAGGCATACGACATGACATACTAGACACATTCTTAAAACATTAATTGATCATGGAATTTCAGGAAATATGATACACTCTATACACAACTTTTTACAGAATAGACAAACTCAAGTACAGATAAATGGTACCATGTCCAGTATTTTCCAGGCTGAAAACGGAGTTCCTCAAGGATCTGTCCTAAGTGTTACCTTGTTCTTAGTATCAGCAATGCCATACCAAATATAATAAGTTCACCAGTCAGTGTGAATCTCTTTGTAGACGATTTAACCATATGTTGTTTAGAGAAAAATACAGAAACGACACAAGAACTGTTACAAAGCACAATTAACGCACTGCAGGTTTTAGATCCTCTGCAACGAAATTCAGATCTACTACTTTCTCCAGAGACAAAATCCAAACATCCTAAGAAGTTTAGCAGCTCGGAATTGAGAGGGCAGATTACCAAGTCTTGCTGTCTTCCTATAGAGCCATCATACGCCCAAAGTTAGATTACGGATCCATCATCTACTCGTCAGCTAAACAGTCTCTATTGCAAACCTTAAGACTCCATCCAATCATCAGTATTACGTATTTCCCTCTGAGTATTTATAAGCAGCCCAACTGCAAGCCTCCAATTCGAAACCAATGAACAACCTCTGACCTTCAGAAGGAAACAACTCATTACTTACGCACTTAAAGCAGCATGAAGACCACAGTTAGAGATACATAAAACTGTTTTTTCATCCACAACCTCATTTCCCAAATACTCATCATTCCAATGGAGATGCCAGCTTATTCTAAATGATATCGGGTTCACGATACTGCCAATATTGGACGCATCAGATGTCCACCATGGAGGATCAAAATACCACAAGTTAATACGGAACTCAGTAAAAAAATCTGATGTGTTACACTCACATGACTTTCTCTACTCTTGTACAAACTACTTCATGTTAATTGAGATAAAAATTTACCGACTCTATCTTATTGCTAATTTTCTTGTAGATGTAAGGGAAATATATATTTACAAGGGCAATATAGAAATACAGTAACCTTTAAGCACACACATATCTCTTAATAGCTGGTTGCTAGGTGCAGCACTATTCCCTTTGCCAAAGATTAATACTCTTTGCATATCCAAGACAAATAAATGAATAACGAATTCCTATTTCAACAAATAAGTATTGAAAAATTTAAGGGAATAACAAGCAATATCTCTAAAATGGTTCACTCAACAAAAACAATGTATATGACATAAATTGTGCATTTTAACGCGATCTACATTTTTTTGTGTAGTAAAATTTTGTCTATGTCTTATGGTTTACCATTTATGCAAAAGTCGTTCACAATAAAGAATACTTTTGGACACATTCCTAGGAAATTCAAGATATACATTTTATTTGTCATGAAAATATCTTAAACATATGATATTTTAATCAAAATCGTTAGAGCCATTTTTGAGAAAATTAAAATTTTCGAAAAATGTTCCATGTAAAGGGTCTCTGGGGTGGGGGGATTTTCTTGAAAACCTTCGTGTCGCATCTCTGGAAGATACTGAACCTAAATACCAAGTTTGGTGTTTATCCGACTGTTCGTTTCCGAGTTATGCTGTTCACAGACACACATACAGACAGACACACAGACACACGAATTTTTGGGTGGAATACAATACTTCCCCTACTTACTATACGTAGTAGAGAAAGTAAAAAGAAAAACGTCACTAGCAATGTTGTTTATATTCAACTTTTCCGACAGCTGATTTATCAATACGCGCAAGGCAAGCACTTATACACAGATGGATATGCAGTGACCACAGACACCGACTGCATAGCTTCCCATCGCGTCTCTGACAAGGTTTTGATACTTCACATAGTTAGGAATAACTAAAGATGATACACCGAAATGTCCCTTCTGCTCTGCTACCTTGACAATAGAAGATATAGTCACAAAATGCCAACAAATCGACCTCAAGAAGAAAACATATGGAATCCCCGTCGAACTCCATAACGCAATCCATAAAGCCCGTCAGCTTATTTCAAGTTGAAGATCTTCCTCAGTGGCATTGAAATACTAAATAAACTGTAAATCACTCTTATCATATACCACACTAACCATTAAATATCACTTGTTATAGTTACTGTCCCACTGTTCAATAGTGTTGTCACTCATCACAGTATTACTATATAATTCACTCAATGTTATTCTCAATGTATCCAAAACATAATTATGTAATGATAAGTGTATAACTGCTACGTACTGTAATATGTACTACCTTGTAAAAGTTGCTATTAGATGCAAGATGTATTAGCAACTATAAATAAATAAAGAGATTTACATGAGATGTACATTTTTTCTGTGGTACGTTTTCGTCTATCGCTTAAGCCTCTAATGCATAGCTTTGCCATGTGGCAACAGAGATGTTTAGATAAAGTTGTACAATATCGTAACAGTGTTTTTACTTTCTCTACTACGTAAGTAAGTAGGGGAAGTATTGTATTCCACCCAAAAATTCGATACCTAGATTTCACCGGAAATACATATTTTGAGACCCCCTGAATCCAAAAAAAGCATTTTTGGAAACATGTCCGTGTGCGTGTCTGTCTGTGAACAGCATAACTCAGAAACGAACAGTCGGATAAACACCAAACTTGGTATTTAGGTTCAGTAATTTCCAAGGATGCGACATGAAGGTTTTCAAGAAAATCCCCCCACCCCAGAGTACCCTTTACATGGAACATTTTTCGAAAATTTTCATTTTCTCAAAAATGGCTCTAACGATTTTGATTAAAATATCATATGTTTAAGATATTTTTATGACAAATAAAATGTATATCTTGAATTTTCTGGGAATGTCTCCAAAAGTATTCTTCATTGTGAACGACTTTTGCATAACTGGTAAACCATAAGAGATAGACAACATTTTACTACACAAAAAAATGCAGATCGCGTTAAAATACACAATTTATGTCATATACATTTTTTTTGTTGAATAAACCATTTTCGAGATATTGCTTGTTATTTCCTTAAATTTTTCAATACTTATTTTCTCAAATGGGAATTCGTTATTCATTTTTTGTCTTGGATATGCAAAGAGTATTAATCTGTGGCAAAGGGAATAGTGCTGCACCTAGCAACCAGCTATTAAGAGATATGTATATGCTCAAAGGCTACTGTATTTCTATATTGCCCTTGTAAATATATATTTCCCTTACATCTACAAGAAAATTAGCAATAAGATAGAGTCTGCAAATGTTTATATCGATTAACATGAAGCATATGGAGAATAAGCGTTTGTAAAAATAGTTTGTACAACAGTAGAGAAAGTCATGTGAGTGTAACACATCAGATTTTTAGTTATGCTGTCCACAGATACATATAGAACTTTTTCTAATTTCTTTTATTTAGGGGGCGTCAAAACATGTATTTTCGGTGAAATCTTGGTATCGAATTTTGTGATGGAATGCAATACCTCTCTACGTACTATGTACGTGGTAGAGAAAGTAAAAATGCTTTCTTTGGATATAAGGGACCTCAAAACCTATATCAAATTTTAGGTGCAATTCGAATACTTTCTCTACTTACTACATACATGGTAGAGAAAGTGGGAAAAAAAGTATTTAGTGTTAACTCTGTAAACATTTAGTCATTGCCCAATTAAATGCTTATATTAAACGGGAAAAATTCAAGGAAATTCAATGTGTAGTTTATTATTTTTAAAAAATATATATAATCTACTTGTAAAATCCTGACACTGTGGACTAGGCGTTGCAATGTTGTATTAAGAAGTTGAAAAGCAAGAATTAATTCATATTCCTCTTTTCTTTCGAATTACTCTTGTATATTCAGAAACAATATGTTACTTTTTGAACTGTTTGTAACAGTAAATGACAAATGCGCTTTAAACACTGCACTGCGACATGACAACCAGAGTCCATGTTATACGAGGCAGTGTTGATTAAGTTACTAGTCAGGTGTATTTCTCATAATTACGGTAAAGTCGGACCCTAATACAAACGTATGGGAGCTGACAGGCTCAACCCTGCACCAATGTTAACCCTGGCACAGGAGATGTGGCTCTATTTAATGAGATTTAGGTAGCGTCATCAACAAGAACGCGACTATCTACACTACAGAGACTGTCTTAATAAGATACCATCTACATATAGTACAACTTACTTGTCAACCTGCTGAAACCGGTAAAACTTTCCCTAGTAATCCAGCAAAGCGTAATATTTTGGGGATAACATGAAATTTAGAATACGCAAAATGTTCAGTTCAATAAATGTAAAACCAATTACATGTAAAATTATCTGGTACTATTGCTACTTTCATACTGAAATTCTTCCTGGTAACAGAATAAGCACGTATTAAAGCGAAGAACACCACTTCCTAGGCCATATAAATTTCTACTCCACATTTTACGCTTCATAACGTGAACTACAAACAAATAAATCGCAAAAACGGTAAACAATATTTCGCAGCATAAATCGCGAATATGATAATTCACGTGAATTGACTTTACAATTCGCGTCGTCCATTACGGAATGTTCGCGCCCATTTACTGCTCATCGGTTACCAGAGGTCACTAGTGGTTCAATAAAATTGTAAATTCGTACGCTATAGGTTTTGTTTGAGCCCATTAAGGGGACAATGATCGTGATGAAGGAAAGACACACAGATAACCTCTGGCCTATCATAGCATTGTATACCAATTAGCGCTGTACATTTAGAATGTACAGTAGAGTTTAATGATTTTTCATGTCCATGGTGAGCGTCTCTTAACACTTTGAATTTGTCCACAAAGCCTTAAAAAAGTTTCTTTTGTCCTAAAGTTGTAAAAAGGCAATTTCGGGCAAGCAAGTATGATGTTATATTCAGATTCTGCCATTCAAGGAAAACCTGTTGAACAATCTCTGCAGTTTCAACACCCCAGACAGTTTTGTCAATTTAAAACTGGCCAGTGGGAGCTCGAATCGGGTACCTGCGTGAGCGCTCGGGACAGCCTGCCTTTGTTTACATTGCTGAGTATATTCATATAGTAGTTATAATGGGGAACGCAACTATAATCACGAAAGTCTTCCGAGACAATAATTAATATACGAGATTTCAAACAGACAGGTGTTTCAGAGTATTTCAACACTGAATATTTGTAACCAAAACCACTTTCTTAACTTATGGTTCTCAAGTGGAGTATGACTCAACGTTACAATGCCACGTTACTGCAGCTAAGATGTAGAGTTAGCTTACTGTTTCTGAGGTGGCATGTTCAGATCACCTTTATTTCCTCTTTCATTTTAAATACGTGGTTAAAACATAACACGTTTTCTTCACCGTGTATGTATGTGTCGTTTATTTAGTAACCCGTCTGACCGGCAGATGGCGACCATGACATTAATTTATCGTCGGGAGGGAGTTCATACTAAGTCAATTTAATTTTATAACCATAAATTTCACCATTGTTGTACTTATATTTGTAAGTAAAATGAAGTAACACGAGGTATATCATTTAGTCATGTTACAGTAAAACAAGTTGTAAGAAATAACATATAACAATCCACTACGGAGAATAGAACTTTAGCTTCTTGAATAGAAGTAGCTTAAAATATGCCGACGATGTCCTCATAATGGCACAGAACAAGAATGCCCGATTCTGTTTCCCTTCACTGCAGCGACAGCTCCGAGCCATTGGCAGGTGGAGCGAAAAGTGGAGGATGGCCATCAGCCTGGCGAAGGTCCGTCGGTGGCGTCCCGAGCGGCCTCTGAGATTGCGGCGGAGGAGAATCCCCTGGGTTACCTCAGCCAAATACCTCGGAGTCACGCTCGATCGCGGCCTCACTTTCGCGCCACATGTCAGGGCAAAGGTCGGACTCGGTCACTCCGCGCTCAGGCAGCTGTACCCTGTATTCCGCTTCACAATGCCCATACGCCTCAAACTGCGCCTATATCAGGCGATTATCCCGCCCCTGATTCTGTATGGCTGCGAGGTCTGGGGATCGGCGGCAGCGACCACCATCCGCAGGCTACAAACCGTCCAGAACAGGGCGCTTCGGATGATCTATGATACCGGGCGTAGATTCCCGTCACACATCCTACACACCCATTCCGGTCTCCCATACATCGTGGACGTGGTGCGGGAGAGAACCCGTACCATGTACTCGAAGCTCACTTACCATACCAACCAGCTGGTGAACTCTTTGGGCCGCTACGACCACAAGGCGCCAAGGCGGAGAAAGAGCTACCGGTTGCCGAAGGACGGCTTGGGCCCCCGAGGGTGAGGCTTGCCAATCCCTCATTCCGCAAAATTCCCCAAGTTAAGCAGCATTGGGCCCGGTCGCTGGCTGGATGAGTGACCACCTAGCAGCGACCCGCCCTGCTGCCAACTTGAATATCCCCATCCCAGTACCTAGTATTCCCATCTTGCTTTGCTGCCATGCCGGCCTGCTTAACTTGACGACCACACAAGCGGTCGCCCAAGTTAAGCAGCATTGGGCTTGGTCACCACATGGTCGCTAGTCCGCCCATGAGGGAACACCGAGACCCAGCCAATGGTAGCGCCGAAAGCTAACCCTCGCCCATGACAAAAATCAAAAGCTTCTGTATATTCTTTTAACCTTCTTTATCGCACAGGTAAAGCCGCATCCGCGACTAGGTACTGTGGCGATTACATTCCGACCAGGTGAACCTGGGCGACCTGTTCTCGATTGCTGGATTGCATACCAAGAGGGGCCCCTCTACAAAGTAATCTAGTTTGGTCTACACAGACAAATCATCCACATTCTACACAGTTTTCTACACCAACGCTCCTTTATAGCAGTAGTAGCGGGGAAAACATCAACACAAAACCCATAGGCGGAGTCCCCGAAGGCTCTGTACTATCTCCCAGACTGTTTACTCTGTACATGACAGACTTTCCAGTGGTGCAGGGCGTCAATATGGCCCAGTTTGCTGACGACGTCCTGCTGTACACTACCAACAGACACATCCTCAGAGCCTTCAACCCTATACAACGACATTCCGTCTCGTTGAACTCTGATGCAGGCAGTGGCGGATGTCCGTGAATCCGGGCGACAGACCAAATTTCACCTATCAGGGCCAAAGGATAGAGTGAGGGACTTCCATAAGCTACTTGGGTGTTACTCTCGATAAGGGCCTAACCTTTCGAGAACACGTACGTGGAACAATGAGGACTAAGAATTAAATTAAATTGAGTTTCATTTATGGACGCTCTTTAACTGTTATAGTCCTTAGCGTCCCATTCTATATTGGACGTGAAAGACCGGTAACTTTGCTCAGAGGTCTCTTTATCAGACTTGAGGTTCTTTCACGTGCCGTAAATGTACGACACGGGACCACCGGCTTTACTTCCCTTCCGAAGGAAGTCATGCTAAGGAGTTTTACGCCCGAAAAAATCCATCGCCTTCCGCCGGGTTTGAACCGGAGACCTTGGGAACTAGAGGCTAACCGGTAGCTGTCTTATACCCGGTTCTAGCTTCCACTATGCCGGTTCACTTAAAGTTACGCCTTTATAAAGCCCTTATCTTACCTCTGATGCTCTACGCCTGTGAGGTGTGGGCATGGCAGCAGATTCCTGGCTTCTCTGGCTACAGTGGTATCAGAATAGGGGACTGCGATCCATCTATTCTGTCTGTCGTCGCTTTCCAATCAGGCTACTACACGAGACCTCGCCCTCTCTTACGTGGAGGATGTGATTAGACGCCAGGCTCAAAAATTCTACGGCAAATTGACTTATCACGAGAACGCCCTGGGGGATACTTACCTCAAGAACGTCATACAGACGCTACCGGGTTCCTCACATGGCTTGCGGGCACCCCCGGTAACGAATGCTTTAAACCTGCCAACAGAAAAAACCCTGTCACTAAGTACTCCCCCCTACCCATGGGAGTGGTCAATATAAATTATAACCAATCACAATTACAGTAGAATAAACATCAGCGGAGGCGGGCACTGGCGCTGCTCCTGAAAAGGCAGCCACTGAGAAGCCTATAAAAACATAGCGCTACCTCCCATCACACCCCCAACATCAACACCAAACCGTCAGCTTACAAAAATCCTTCCTACCTATGGTAAAGCCCTTCCAAGGGTAAGTACATAGCAAAACTCACTAGGCTCATCACGAGCCTACCAGATTGAAGTCCAACTCCACGCAAGCGCGGTGTGGAAACCCAATTCATTGCCTTGTGGCTTGTATTATAGATTTAGGCAAAGCGGTGCACAGAAATTGACGGTTTTGAACCGCGCGCTCAATTGAAGAGACGTCATTTTTAGTTTGATCGAGTGTACAAATTAGACACTAGTACACAGGATTCAACCGCGAATTCAACTAAATGGAAGGCAGTTTGAAAATCTAAATATTTACTCACATCCCATATGCAATGCAAGTATGGGTTTGAAAACCAATTCGTAACGACACTTACGAATACGCCAGTCTAAATGACAAGCTTAAGAAGTTTTTGTCACATATGGCAAAACAAAATTTTATTTCTCTCCCCTCTATTATCCCAAAAGCAGTATACGAACTTACACTACGTATGTCGATCTAACACCCTTTAAGACACTTAGCAGAAAAATGGTAAATTGGCTTTGTAACATAACCAAAGTCATTATATATCGCTTTTGTAACATTAAAAAAATCTTATGATATATTCACATGACTTTCTCTACCCTCTCGCTTATTAGTGGGTATGCAATCTATTCTTACTAAAGATTATTGTTTTATCTACTTAATTTTAATCTAAACAAATCTTTGCAGAAATAGCTACATTACACATTTCGCTATAGATACAAAGAGAACACCGAAAGTAAAATTTTAACTGGATGCTATATGTTGGCCTTAAAATTTCGTATTGTTTCCATGCAATCTGAGAAAAACCTGAAAATCGATTGGACTTAAAAGAATGACAAAACCATTGAACAAATCGAACCATCATTAAAGAATATCTCCGAAATGGCTGATGCCACAAAAATGTATTCGAAATAAATTGTATGCTTTAAAGCATACATTTTTGTCTATCGCTTAACATTTAACAGTTATATATCATACATAACTTATGGAACTGGACTTCACAGTCTATTCCTAAAAAACTCAAGATATACATTTTATTTGTAATGTAAATATCTTTTAATATATGGTATTCTAATCAATGGCTAGAGCCATTTTTTAGAAAATAAAAAATTTCGAAAAATCTTCCATGTAAAAAATAGTCTGGGGTGGCAGGATTTTCTTGAAAATCTTCGTGTCGTGCCTTTGGAAGGTATTGAACCTAAATATCAAGTTTGGTATTTATCCGACTTTTCGTTTTTACTTTCTCTACTACGTATAGTAAGTAGGGGAAGTATTGCATTCCACCCAAAAATTCGATACCGAGATTTCACCGGAAATACATGTTTTGAGACCTCCTGAATCCAAAAAAAGCATTTTTAGAAACATGTCCGTGTGTGTGTCTGTGTGTGTGTGTGTGTGTGTGTGTGTGTGTGTGTCTGTGTGTGTGTCTGTGAACAGCATAACTCAAAAACGAAAGTCGGATAAACACCAAACTTGGTATTTAGGTTCAGTATCTTCCAGAGATGCGACACGAAGGTTTTCAAGAAAATCCCCCCACCCCAGACTACCCTTTACATGGAACATTTTTCGAAAATTTTAATTTTCTCAAAAATGGCTCTAACGATTTTGATGAAAATATCATATGTTTAAGATAAAGTCATGAGAAATGAAATGTATATCTCGAATTTTCTGGGAATGTCTCCAAAAGTATTCTTCATTGTGAACGACTTTTGCATAACTGGTAAACCATAAGAGATAGACAAAATTTTACTACACAAAAAATGTAGATCGCGTTGAAATACACAACTTATGTCATATACATTTCTTTTGTTGAGTGAAGCGTTTTCGAGATATTGCTTGTTATTTCCTTAAATTTTCCAATACTTATACTTTTTCTCAAATTCGTTATTCATTTTTTTATGTCCTAGACATGCAAAGAGAATGGAATGCGCCGCATAGCAACCAGCGTTAAAATATTTGACTATCGCTTAAAAGCTACCATATTCCCCTCGCATCTACAAGAAAATTACCAATAAGATTGACATCTCGATATCTCGATTAACATGAAGCATTTGGAGAATAGGCGTTTGTAAAAATAGATTGTACAAGAGTAGAGAAAGTCATGTGAGTGTAACACATCAGATTTTTTAATTATCTGTTCATAGACACACACACACACACACACACACACACACACACACACACACACACGGACCTTTTTCTAGAAATGCTTCTTTTTACTTTCTCTACTACGTATAGTAAGTAGGGGAAGTATTGTATTCCACCCAAAAATTCGATACCGAGATTTCACCGGAAATATATGTTTTGAGACCCCCTGAATCCAAAAAAAGCATTTTTGGAAACATGTCTGTCTGTGTGTGTGTGTGTCTGTCTGTGAACACTATAACTCAGAAACGAACAGTCGGATAAACACCAAACTTGGTACTTAGGTTCAGTATCTTCCAGAGATGCGACACGAAGCTTTTCAAGAAAATCTCCCCACCCCAAATTACCCTTTACATGGAACATTTTTCGAAAATTTTAATTATCTCAAAATGGCTCTAACGATTTTGAATAAAATATCATATGTTTAAGATATTTTTATGACAAATAAAATGTATATCTTGAATTTCCTGGGAATGTCTCCAAAAGTATTCTTCATTGTGGACTTTTGCATAACTGGTAAACCATAAGAGATAGACAAACTTTTACTACACAAAAATGTAGATCGCGTTAAAATACACAACTTATGTCATATACATTTTTTTTGTTGAGTGAACCATTTTCGAGATATTGCTTGTTATTCCCTTAAAGTTTTCAATACTTATTTTCTCAAATGGGAATTCGTTATTCATTTTTTTTGTCTTGGATATGCAAAGAGTATTAATCTGTGGGAAAGGGAATGGTGCTGCACCTAGCAACCAGCTATTAAGAGATATGTATGTGCTTAAAGGCTACTGTATTTCTATATTGCCCTTGTAAATATATATTCCCCTTACATCTACAAGAAAATTAGCAATAAGATAGCCTCTGCAAATGTTTATCTCGATTAACATGAAGTAGATGGAGAATAAGCGTTTGTAAAAATAGTTTGTACAAGAGTAGAGAAAGTCATGTGAGTGTAACACATCAGATTTTTATTCAGGGAGCCCCAAAACGTGAATTTTCGTTGAAATATCCACATCGAATTTTTGGGTGGAATACAATACTTCCCCTGCGTACTATACGTTGTAGAGAAAGCAAAAAATTGGGTTACATTCACGTAACTTTCTCTACCCACTATATTTTGTTATATAGTTTCTACATACTATCCTTACAAAAGCTCATTTTTTTTATCTACTTTATGTTAGCCGAGATAAACCTTTGTAGAAATAGTTTCATTATACATTTCGTTGTAGATACAAGGGAGATAAAGGAAAACGAATCGAGAATCAAATGTTTAAATGTGGACCGTTATACGCTGGCTTTGAAATTCCGTAGTTCTTGTATGATATCACGAGAAACAACTGAATCGCGACAGCACTTTAAAATGATAAGGTAATGAAAAAATCCAAAACCAATAACAGATATATCGGAAATGAGCCATGTCAAAAAATTACTTGTGATGTAAACGTCTTAAACATGTGATAATTGAATCAAAATCGTTAGTCATGTTTAAGAAAATAAAAATATATTATGTTTTTCAATGCAAGGGTAGTTTGGGATATTGTGATTTCGTTGAAACTCTTCCTGTGGCATCTTTGGAAGAGACTGAACGTAAATACAAGTTTGGCATTTAATCCGAGTTTTCGTTTTTGGCTTGTGGTGTCGACACAAACAGATACGTGCGCGCGCCCAGTTTCCCCGTGAGACTTCATGAGAGATCTCATCTTTTCCATACATGGAGCAAAAAATTACGCGACAGGCTGCAAAATTCTACGACAGGCATCAGACAGCCCTTGTTATGTCTCTTGGGGATTGCAACCCCATTTCAAGCGACACGGATTCTCCACATGGCATGCAGGCACATCAGGTAACCTACGAATACCTTCATTAACAGCGAATGCTGAACACCTATTTAATCCATTCAAGAACTGTTCAGCTTTAAAATTACACCTGAGGAAATCGAACTTCCGCCGGAGGTGCACGCTAACCGGCAGTCGCTAAAGAACACAAGGCAATCTCCCATCCATCATAACCTGATATGCAACCGTCATCCTGCAAAACCTCATTTCATATTCTGTATGGTGAAGCCGGAATTATAAAGGCAATAATTATCATAATAATCTGAGAAGGATAGTGATATAAAATAAGTAATAATACATTTAAAATCAGTGTATGTATAAAACGAAGAAGCATTGTGAAAATTGTTGACTGTAAAAGCGACAGAAAGACAAGACAGGCTCAGTTTTGTTAATTAGGGACCAGCCTCAGGTAGAAAGGGTAAATACCATTGAAGCAAGCTTTTCCTGGTAAACAGACGAGCACAGCTGAACTTAGCCTGGTGAAGGCCACTCTAAGAATTATGACGCTAAGTTTGAGGGGTGAGCGGGGAAGTTTAGGCGTTGGTTTTCCTTGTGCAGCGTGGGTAAGTCAGCCTGCCTGAGTGCCTGGTGAGTGCAGGTCGACATTTTCGTCGTGTGGAGAAGAATGGTGGCGAACATGTTAGAGGGTAGAACGCTTAGCTGTAGTTAATATTTTTCGGTCTTGGTAAAGAGAAAGTATCCTCGCATGCATTTAATAGTAATCGGCAAACCTAAAGTATTATTTTAAATAGTGAATAAAAGTGTTCCAAGACAACATTTGTGTGTTTCTCTGTACACACCACGCATACCCTGAGGTTAAGTTTTCATGCTGGAGCAGCCGTGGCAAAAGAAGAACCACTGGGAAGAGACAAGCAGCAACCGTGAGGCAAAGGTATTGCTTCATTGTTGGAGGACGGAGCGAGCCTGCGTCATATTGCGCCTAAACGTGGGGCAGAAAAAATTACCTGCATCAATGGGAAGGCATGCGGAAAAGAAACATTCAGGCTGGGGCCCTCAGGATGTAGGATGTGTTTATCGGATGGGCGCATCTCGCCACTGCGACCGTCTTCATCTATTGTGGCTACACCCTCCGGGAGGCAAGGTTGAAGTGAGGGAACCGTAGTAGATCGCAGGTAGACAGGCCTACAGAGGGGAAGCATCCTGAGAGAGGGCGACGAAGCGATCCTAACGAGCGGGGCAAATCACACGGAGAAATCTTTACAATTCGCAAGCAATTACGCCATCTGCCCGACACCGCCAACACCGCAGGACATCTGAAACATGAAAGGGAGAGATGAAATGAGAGGAAATGGGTGAAAGGAGAAGTCGTGATAGAATACACCACTCCGACATTGTCTAGGCGACCAGGGAAAAACCGCGAGAAACCTCTTAGAGTGGGCGATCACTGAGAATCGAACCCGCGACTTCCCGAATGCGTGCCACAGACACCGTTTGAGCCATCCCGCTCGGGCTAGCAGCATTCTTGGAGGAGCTTAAAACGAATAGCAATTTTGATAGTAATTAAACTACTGTGCTGCGTCCGGTGCTTTCAAAACAGTATTTATTACTTTCTCGATACCGAGATTTCACCGGAAATACATGTTTTGAGACCCCCTGAATCAAAAAAAGCATTTTTGGAAACATGTCCATGTGTCTGTCTGTGAACAGCATAACTCAGAAACGAATAGTCGGATAAACACCAAACTTGGTATTTAGGTCCAGTATCTTCCAAGGATGCGACACGAAGGTTTTCAAGAAAATCCTCCCACCCCAGATTACCCTTTACATGGAACATTTTTCGAAAATTTTAATTTTCTCAAAAATGGCTCTAACGATTTTGATTAAAATATTATATGTTTAAGATGTTTTCATGGCAAATGAAATGTATATCTTGAATTTTCTGGGAATGTCTCCAAAAGTATTCTTCATTGTGAACGACTTTTGCATAACTGGTAAACCATAAGAGAAGACAAAATTTTCTACACAAAAAATGTAGATCGCGTTAAAATATAAAATTTATTTATATACATTTTGTTTGTTGAGTGAACCATTTTCGAGATATTGCTTGTTATTCCCTTAAATTTTCCAATACTTATACTTTTTCTCATATTCGTTATTCATTTTTTTTTGTCCTGGTAATGCAAAGAGAATGGAATACTTCACATAGCAACCACCTCTTAAAATATTTGACTATCGCTTAAAGCCTACCAATTCCCCTTGCATCTACAGGAAAATTAGCAATAAGATTAACATCTCGATTAACATGAAGCATATGGAGAACAAGCGTTTGTAAAAATAGTTTGTACAAGAGTAGAGAAAGTCATGTGAGCGTAACACATCAGATTTTTTATTTTAGGTCTCCACAAGTACACTGAGGAGAATACGCAAATCTCACCTACTTATTCTTTCTGATACACCTAAAAAATCTGATGTGTTACATTCACATGTCTCTTTCTACTCTCTCTTCTGCTAACTATTTGTATAATCTTATTCTACTATCTAGTTCTTGATGAAAGTTCACCCATCTAGTGATATACATATCTAGTGCACCCATATGTGAAATTTGGCCCAAATTTTCAAAAGTTCCAAAATTAGTTTTGTCAAGAATTCGTTGAACCTTTAGCTTCCATTACCTACCATGAGTTTTGCTCTCAGAGCATCTTAAAGCTTCAACACGTGACCATTTAATGCCCAAGAGCACACGGTCTAATGGCCTGTATTTACTTCGAATGCCTTTTACTCGACTTTGATTTTTCTTACACTTTTATGCCTTTAAATGTTCCTAATGTATAGCCTGTAACCAATCTTCTTCAAATTTTCAGCAGAGACTCAGAGAGAATGAACTTAAAAAATCTGATGTGTCACACTCACATGACTTTCTCTACTCTTGTACAAACTATTTTTACAAACTCTTATGCTCCATCTATTTCATATTAATCGAGATAAACATTTGCAGAAACGATCTTTTGACATGCAAAGAGAATTACATTTTACACATAGCGACCAGTTCTAAAAATATTTGACTATCGCTTAAGGCGCACTATGTTCCCCTTGGTTTGTATTTGCAGGGGCAATATAGAAATACAGCAGCCTTTAAGCATAGACATATCTCTTAATAGCTGGTTGCTAGGTGCAGCACCATTCTCTTTGCCACACATTAATACTCTTTGCATAACCAAGACAAAAAATGAATAACGAATTCCCATTTGAGAAAATAAGTATTGAAAAATTTAAGGGAATAACAAGCATTATCTCGAAAATGGGTCACTCAACAAAAAAAATGTGTATGACATAAATTGTGTAGTTTAACGCGATCTACATTTTTGTGAAGTAAAATTTTGTCTATCTCTTATGGTTTACCAGTTACGCAAAAGTCGTTCACAATTAAGAATACTTTTGGAGACATTCCCAGAAAATTCGAGATATAAATTTCATTTGTAATGAAAATAACCTAAACATATGACATTTTAATCAAAATCGTTAGAGCCATTTTTGAGAAAATTAAAATTTTCGAAAAATGTACCATTTAAAGGGTAATCTGGGGTGGGGGGATTTTCTTGAAAACCTTCGTGTCTCATCTCTGGAAGATACTGAACCTAAATACCAAGTTCGGTGTTTATCCGGCTGTTCGTTTCTGAGTTATGCTGTTCATAGACACACATGGACATGTTTCAAAAAATGCTTTTCTTTGGATTCAGGGGATCTCAAAACATATATTTCCAGTGAAATCTCGGTATCGTATTTTTGGGTGGAATACAATACTTCCCCTACTTACTATACGTAGTAGAGAAAGTAAAAATTGGCAGACTGTTTTCGCAACACTTTTAAATTGCTCAAGATATGATATAATTAATTCGACCACTGAGCACAGACTTTAAAAAAAATTATATTTTAAAGTTTAAAATCTCTTTCTGAGACAACCACAGTAGTGAATGAAATTGTACATGCCAGTTTTATGCGTTAGTATTTCGATAATATGATGGTATTTTTTTTCAAAGTTCTGATTCCTACATCATGTGGAACACCCGATGAATTAGCATGATTGAAATAAAATATAATTTATTCTCAAAAACATTAAAGATATCTGCATGAAATTTAAAACGTGATTAAAATTAAGGTAATGCAATGAGGCAAAATTTTGGAAACATTTGGAATTAGAACTGTAAGAATTAGAAATTCTACCTATATGTACCCTTAACTAATAATAATAGAGTTTTACTTATAGACGCTCTTGGTGTCAATTGAGGCAGTATTTTATATCACAGCACTGTGAATGCCAGAGTGATTGTAGTGTAAATTAACATTATTGTATGATAATGATTTGAGATGTTTGTTAACTATAAGCATTGTTAGGAAATAAGTTTACACGGCCTCACTGAAACTGACAATAGGAGCGGATAACAATGAAGCGAGGGGGTGAGTTGTTTATCAATTAGAAGAGACAAACAAATGACGTCAGAGTAGCGTGCCTTTCTTTAGAAATGGAGGGAATATCTTCCCTAGAGCATATGTATTAGTAATTTTGATTGGCTGACAGAATAGACGCTAATGTTGACGCGCTTTATTAACCAATAGCAGCTCTATTATAATGTTTAAGCATATCGGGGTGAGGGAGTATAAATTCTAGAGCCAAAGGCAAGTATCGCGCATTTCTACAGAATCATTCACAAGATCATTCACAAGGCAAACGTCGTGCATTTCTAAGAAATCTCTCTCGCGAGTTACACGGAAGCATTCATGAAGTACACGTTACGCAATTCTACAGAATCTCTCGCGTCGTAAAGTTAGTTACAAAATGTGAAATACGCGAATTAATAGTGCGCGACAAATAAGTGATTGTAGTTACATTCGAAAATATAACAGTTTCAGTCAGGCGTGTATCAAGATTAAATATATGTGATTAATTAAGTGTGACGGCAATAAAAGTGTAAAAACAAATTCTTTTATAGTGTTATCTTTTAGTAACAATTCCTTTCCGTTTACACACCCTGTTCAAGAGATATTTGCTCGACTGAGTAATAATAGCTAGCCGGAGGACAAGGAACCCAAAATTCAAAATACTAAAACAATAACAGGCGCTCAACAATTAAGATAACAGGAACAGATAACTGCGACACAATGTACCACAGATATTTTGGGTACAGGCGTGTTTCTTGTTGGCGAATCTACATTTTCTTGTCGGCTGATTTTCGACACTGGATCCATGTAATGGGCACAGGATCCATTCCTCCCGTGGGACCAGTAAGGCAGTAGGTAATAGCTCAGATTCCTCCCGGCACTTCTCGGAACTTCTTCATCCTCCCTCCTCGGAGTGGTATGGCTATCCATAATTGTTTTTCTTCATTTCAGTCTAAAGTAGATCATTTTATAGCAAACACCTCCGACGAGATTGAAATTTGAGGCAATATTTTTAACATTTAAATGATTTCAGTCTAATTATATGATATAAAATATAATAACAGCCCGCCTTAAAGCAATATGTATATGTAACAATATACATAATGTATGTAACAGTCACAGTATTAATGTTTATATTATTGTATACATGTATAATAATGTTATGTGAATGTATTAGGTAATTTAACAATATACGGGCTGTGATAATAGAGACCGAAAGTGGCTAACAATGAGGTAACCTTGAGGCAATAATGAATTGGAAAGTTTAATAATGCTACTAGTAATTCTTGCAGCAACAATAATGCAATTTTTGAGACAGTTTAAAAATAGCCAATCAGGGACTTGGAATACAGAAATTTACAAATTCAGGCGGTAGAAGTCAGTTGCTAGTAGACAGCGTTCCTACGCGTACTCAAGAAGTTTTATACGTATTCAATGTGAGACGAAAATTCATTGTAAAGTTTACGTGTTAAAAAAAGTGCAAGTAATTAATAAATAATCTCACACGGCTCCCTATATCAGTGAAGTGTTATTTAATTGTGTGAAGGATAATAAAAGGAGTGAAGTAATAAATTATAATTTGTGTAAGCCTACATTCTTTAGCCGCACCACTCCCTGTTAAGAAATACATGTTTCTACAAATTAATACTGACGCAGCCGAGGCAAAACTAAATATGTATAATATTTAAAGAAACATAAAAAATACAAAGTTAATCCCTTAAACATTGGGGCGAAGGCCACCGGAAACTTTGTAGCATACGTGAGCCATTCAATCATCAAGTTTGGCCCCCCAACAGTTGAACTATAATACAACTACTCCTCCTAAAAGTAACCCTCCTTCAAATTACAGTGATTAGGATGGGAGGGAAAATACTACTTTGGAAAGGTTACACTTTCGGATTACAAAAATGCTTAAAAAGTGGCGAATCGCGAAAGACGTGCAACACTAAAGCTTGCAAAACCGCTTCCATTGAAGAAACCTATATCCTGGAGAATCAAGAGGACCGCAACCAAGCGCCACTATCTAGTGACAAAACTCAGAGGCAGAAGTACTTTGTGATCTGAAGAGAAAAGCTAGGAAGATATATGTGACAGGCTATCAAAACTAATATAGAATCAGCTGAAGTGAGAAAACACGGAAGGAATAACAAATAAAGATATCGACAGCTTACCTTAAGTCAATACATAACGCTAGGCGGAAAACTGTGTCAAAATATCTCAAGTATACAGGAGGTTCATGATCTGAACATATTAAGTGTGAAAACTACAGATGAGGCCGAAAAACCTGTAATATTTTGCGAATTTGAAAAATCTCAAAATAGTTAATATGCCACAATATATGTTGATGAAACTTTCAAGTGTTGACAAGATTTTTTTTGCCAGCTGTTTACAAACCATGGGCTCGTTACATTCTAATGGTATCTTTATTTGTTGAAGGACAAGAAAACTTCAACATATCACACGTGTTTTGAACAGTTGTTGATAAATGTAATAACCTATTTACAACTTATAGTCTGGTTAATGGACTTTACGTTCCAATGGTATTTTCTTTGTTGAAGGTTAAGAAAACTTCAACACATCACACGTGTTTTGAACAGCTGTTGATAAATGTAATAACCTATTTACAACTTATAGACCTGTTAATGGACTTTACGTTCCAATGGTATTTTCTTTGTTGAAGGTTAAGAAAACTTCAACACATCACACGTGTTTTGAACAGTTGTTGATAAATGTAATAACCTATTTACAACTTATAGAGTTGTTAATGGACTTTACGTTCCAATGGTATTTTCTTTGTTGAAGGATAAGAAAACTTCAACATATCACACGTGTTTTGAACAGTTGTTGATAAATGTAATAACCTATTTACAACTTATAGTCTGGTTAATGGACTTTACGTTCCAATGATATTTTCTTTGTTGAAGGTTAAGAAAACTTCAACACATCACACGTGTTTTGAACAGCTGTTGATAAATGTAATAACCTATTTACAACTTATAGACCTGTTAATGGACTTTACGTTCCAATGGTATTTTCTTTGTTGAAGGTTAAGAAAACTTCAACACATCACACGTGTTTTGAACAGTTGTTGATAAATGTAATAACCCATTTACAACTTATAGAGTTGTTAATGGACTTTACGTTCCAATGGTATTTTCTTTGTTGAAGGATAAGAAAACTTCAACATATCAGATGTGTTTTGAACAGTTGTTGATAAATGTAATAACCTATTTACAACTTATAGACTTGTTAATGGACTTTACGTTCCAATGGTATTTTCTTTGTTGAAGGATAAGAAAACTTCAACATATCAGATGTGTTTTGAATAGTTGTTGATAAATGTAATAACCTATTTACAACTTATAGGCTGTTAATGGACATTATGTTACAATGGTATTTTCTTTGTTGTGAAGTAGAATATTTTTTGTAGTTGCAAGATGCTTCATGTTTATCTGCCCCACGTATGGGATCCAATTTGTCGCAGTAACTTCGTGTTATCTTATTTCTGAGCGCCTGTTGTTGTTTTACTACTTTGAATGTTGGGTTCTTTGTCCTCCGGCTAGTTATTATTACGACTCAGTCGTGCATATCTCTTGAACAGGGTGTGTAAACGGAAAGGATTTGTTACTGAAAGATAACACTTATAAAAGAATTTGTTTTTACAGTTTTATTACCGTCACAATTAATTAATTTCACATATTGGCTCTTGATACACGCCAGACTGAAACTGTTATGTTTTCTAATATCACTATAATCACTTATTTGCTGCACATTATTAATTCGCGTATTTCACATTTATAACTAAGTTTACAACGCGAGAGATTTTGTAGAATTGCGCGACGTATAACGCGTGAATGATCCTCTTAAACTGTGCGACGTATAACCTTTGTATGATTCTGTTGGACTGAACGACGTATTACCCGCGAGTGCTTCTGTTGGACTGAACGACGTGTAATGCGTGAATGATTCTGTTGGACTGAATGATACTTGTCTCTGGTTTCATATATTTATACTCCCTCACCCCGATATGCCTAAACATTATAACAGAGCTGCTATTGGTTAACAAAGCGCGCCAACATTAGTGTCTATTTTTATATCCAATCAACATTACGAACACAAATGCTCTAGGGAAAATATTCCCTCCATTTCTAAGAAAAGCGCGCTAAACTGACGTCATTTGCTTGTCTCTTATAATTGATAAACAACTCACCCCCTTGCTCATTGTTACCTGCTCCTATTGTCAGTTTCAGTGAGGCCGTGTAAACTTATTTCCTAACAATGCTTATAATTAACAAACATCTCAAATCAATGTCATACAATAATGCTTATTTACACTACAATCACTCTGGCATTTACATTGTTGTGATATAAAATACTGCCACAGTTGAAGGATAAGAAAACTTCAACATATCACACGTGTTTTGAACTGTTGTTGATAAATATAATAACCTAGGCCTGACATTCTCCCCGTCAAGAATTTTTCTGACTTTGAAGAAAGCATCACGAAAGCTGGAAGTAACGTGTGAACTGAAATTAAAATTTAAGGATGTAAATTTCATTTAACGTAGAGCTGGTGGCGAAAGATACAAAATTTGCGACATGCACACCACCACTATTCCAGAAATGAAATCGAGAACTTTCTATCCTACATATTTGGTCTGCCAATGTTGGATGCTGACATGGTTGATGACTGTTTTACCAGGACTTCATATTAGTGATACCTCTCTCAGAAAAACTGCAACAGTTTTGCGACTATTAAGTGGAAACTTACATCGATGAAAGTGCACGTTTTCCTTCTTCCATGTGAGCAGAACTAAGTTGCAATAGACGACAATAGAAAACTACCAACGCTTGCGAAAGTTTCCACAGCAAGTACAATAGTCAGTTCTATTCCTGCAACCCAGACCTATATACGAGGGCTGATCAATAAAGACTGAGACTGATATTTTTCACAGTATTTATTACTCCATTTTAATGTTGACGTGCTATTTTTCAAAGTAGTCCCCTCCTACTTGAATGCACTTTTTATAGCGTCTCTGCCAGTCCTCGAACACATGGTGCAGGCCATTCTTTGTCAGGTCTTTGAGAATCGCCTCACTTTTCCTCAGCACGCTTCAGTGCTCTCAAATCGAATGCCCCGGAGCTTTGCCTTTAGTGATGGGAATAAAAAGAAATCACAGGGGGCAAGATTAGGGTTATAAGGCGGATGCAGTACGCAGGTGATGTTGAATTCCTGTACTTGATTTGCGACGTGAGGCCATGCTTTGTTGTGATGAAGTCGCCACCCCTTCTGATGAAGTTCTGGATGTTTCCTTGCAATGTGCTTCCTCAGTGTAGCCAATACTGGCGTGTAGTACGCTGCTGTAGCAGTAGTGTGAGGAACAACAACAATCACAGCAGCTGTGTTGATGCTGACTTCAGTCATAGCAGAAGTCGAAGCACCAGACCCACCTTGCTTAGCACAGAGGACTCGCCCTTCTTTGAAGTCCTTGAACCACCTAAACACTGTTGCACGAGGTAGTGCATCTTCACCGTATGCTTGCTTTAGCTTTTCCGAAGTTTCAGAGGCTGTATGATTTAAACGAAAACAAAATTTTATTGCTCCCCTCGTGTCGAGTGGTATGCGAAATTCAAGTAGGGTCAACAATATACAGCATTACTACCAACCTACCGATACAAGAGTGCTGCCGTCTATAGACATTATACATGAAACCCCACTCTTCAAATATTCATGGTAGAGACAGGAAACTCTCAAGAAAGCTACAGGAAAAGATCAGTCTCAGTCTTTATTGATCAGCCCTCGTATATATACTTCTTGAAGTACTGAAGCAAATTCAAATGGATACTAAATTTGCAAATAAATTCCTCAAAAAACAAGAAAAAGGAAAGGTCTGCTCCACGCTTGAAATTCATGATGCAGCAAGTGGAACATTTGAAAGTCGGAAAATTTTCAAATATGCAATACGTGAAATCGATTTCTTATAAGACCAAACCTGGAAGTGCATGGAAGTATAAAATAAAACAGAAAATGTTGCTTATTTTAAAAACGGACATACATATTGGGATATGAGAATAAATTTGTAAATATATGTTTAAAAGGTCATAAAACATCCAAATGTGAATCCATGGGGAGTTAATTATAGAAAATAAATAAAGAAACAAATAATGATGAAACTGATAAATGTGGAATCATTTGGGGTGCAAACCAGTTCGCTTCCTCGCGGTGCACCCAGGGTAACGCTAAAGGGATTGAAAACAAAACCGACTAATTCAAATTTAAGCATTAGTGGCTCATTTTTTGTTTGGTAACAGCATGCCGATAATCAGAGCCGTGTTTCTTTGTTATTAATCATAAACGCAAAGAAGGTTTAACAGCTTCCACTAGAAGTATCTAATGTATCATAACAAATGTAGACGATTTAAGCCAGGTTTTTCACGAATTTCCCGTTTTCTTGCGATAAACACGAAAGTTGCCATGTTTTAAAAATTAGTTTTAAAAAATTAAAATCGCCTGTAGAAGTAAATTTAATTCTTCGTTTAAAAATGGTGTATACAACACATCGTAATAGTTGGACATCCTTGTTGAAGCAGATACATTTCACTGGGAGACATAGCACACTTTAACACGAAAGAGAACAGATTCTAACATTGTCAAAAGTTACTCATTCCGCCTGTCATAATTTCCAATGCGAATTTATAGAGAGAAGATGGACCGGCTACTGAAGTGATTGCATCTTCTGGTGTAGCTGAATACCGCAGATACTTCCCCACATATACAGGGGGACCATTTGCTTCATGTTAATCGACATATTAATCTTATTGTTAATTTTCTTGTAGATGCAACGGGAATATGGTAGTATTTAAGCGATAATCAAATCTTTTAAGAGCCGGTTGCTAAGTGGCGCACTGCATTCTCTTTGCATGTCCAGGACATAAAAAAATCTGATGTGTTACACTCACATGACTTTCTCTACTCTTGTACAAACTATTTTTACAAACTCTTATTCTCCATCTATTTCATATTAATCAAGATAAACATTAGCAGAAACGATCTTTTGACATGCAAAGAGAATTACATTTTATACATTGCGATCAGTTCTAAAAATATTTGACTTTCGCTTAAGGCGTACTATGTTCCCCTTGTTTTGTATTTGCAAGGGCAGTATAGAAATACAGTAGCCTTTAAGCATAGACATATCTCTTAATAGCTGGTTGCTAGGTGCAGCACCATTCTCTTTGCCACAGATTATAACGCTTTGCATATCCAAGACAAAAAAAATGAATAACGAATTCCCATTTGAGAAAATAAATATTGAAAATATAAGGGAATAACAAGCTATATCTCGAAAATGGTTCACTCAACAACAAAAAATGTGTATGACATAAATTGTGTATTTTAACGCGATCTACATTTTTTGTGTAGTAAAATTTTGTTTATCTGTTATGGTTTACCAGTTATGCAAAAGTCGTTCACAGTGAAGAACACTTTTAGTGACATTCCCAGAAAATTCAAGATATACATTCTATTTGTCAAGAAAATATCTGAAACATATGATATTTTAATCAAAATCGTTAGAGCCATTTTTGAGAAATTTAAAATTTTCGAAAAATTTCCATGTAAAGGGTAATTTGGGGTATGGGGATTTTCTTAAAAACCTTCGTGTCGCATCTCTGGAAGATACTGAACCTAAATACCAAGTTTGGTGCTTATCCGAGTGTTCGTTTCTGAGTTATGCTGTTCACAGACACACACCTACACACACAGACATTTTTCCAAAAATTCTTTTTTTTTTTGGATTCAGGGGGTCTCAAAACATGTATTTCCGGTGAAATCTCGGTATCGAATTTTTGGGTGGAATACAATACTTCCCCTACTTACTATACGTAGTAGAGAAAGTAAAAAGGGATTTAAATGTACTTGTCTAGTTGTGTGTAAATAGCAGGTGAAATATTAAAACTATATTGTCTCTAGGAAAACATTTAACAGCAGATATTTCAAGATGCCTTATCTTGTAGAGGCAGTTCTGCAGAAATAAGCCAAAATGTTCCCTCTACTCTAATTTGTGTTGTTTCTGCACATCCACACCACACTGTTTGTTACTAAAAAGTCCTAAAAGTGATGTTGCATGCAAACGACTTCTCTGCAACATGTTAATTACAATCTCGTCGTTCAACTTTCCACAAACAAACAAGTTCGGTTTCATGTCAAAACAAATTCCCATTAATACAAAGTAATTTTGGATGCGCAACGTTTAGAGAAGGTCAACATAAACATTGAAATACCAGCATGTCTTCTGCTGCCTTGGAGGTATAAAATTCCAGTATTTCCAGTGCAAGTTTTGACAAAATCCCAGTGCTACATCGAGCCATGTTTCAGTAAAAATGCAGCAGTATTCAAATGTGTGTTGTGGCTAGGTTAACATATTTACAAGTTCTATTTGTTGAGGAGCATTTTTAACACTTGAATTATTTAAATTAAATTATATAATATATAAATTCAATAACAGCCCGCCTTGAAGCAATATGTAATAATTTGTAAAATGTATGTAACAGTCATTGCAAATGCTTATATTATTGTAAACATTTTCAATAATGTTGTGTGAATGCATTACTTAATTTAATAATGTAATAGCTGTGAGAATAATAAGTTTAAAGTTGCTAACAATGAGGTAACAATGAAGTAACCTTGAGGCAATAATGAGTTTGGGAGTTTGAATGCTACTATAGTCCATTCCAAACCAGAGTTCCCTCTGATGTAAACAGAAGCACGTGCTTCGGCTTGTCACGAACCCAAGAATATACTCTTACGCCAACGTAAATAGCTCCTTAATACATGTATTGTATTATGAAATATTAGAGCAGGAAAGGTATAGAACTGCACATTTTATTGCGGTTATCATAAGAACTCGTCGTTAAATATAATGGATATATACTAGCTGTTAAGAGATTACAAAATATGACTTTCGCCTGCTATTGCGCTAACGCCGAGAGCATCTTGGTTGTTAATACCAACCGTATAAACGACTGCCAATCTCATACATGCACAAGAAATGCAGCAATGAATTCCCAGAGGTGCTATCTGAGTACCGAATAAACACTTTGCGTAACACAGGATATAAGATAAGCGAATAGTCCATAATACACTAACACACAGCTCAGCTCAGGTCAAATCTTGTGATTTAGTCAGTTGGTATTTGAGCTCATATGGCAGAGGAAGGTGCATGTAGTGCGAATAAACTGTTCAAACACAGAAGCGGGAAACAGTTAAAAAGTGGCTAAAAACAAACAATACTTCATAATTCAACTTGGAATACAAACAGACATAATACAACATAGAAGAGGATAAAGTTTTAAGTGCGACAATGCTATGGAATTGTGGATAAGCTTGTCATTATTTTGGAGAGTAGTTCCGATTCCGATATGTCAGCTGAGTTACCTTCGGAGAATTCGGATTTGGGTGTTGCACTTTTGCCCGAGGATTGTGATTAACGTAAGTGTTCATTGCCGCATACTTATAAAATCGATTGTTACCTCAGGTTGCATTTTGAACCATGATTCTCACGCAGGGCGCCTTTTTATAGATTAAATAGTGTTCAACAAGCACGTGGGAGGGGAACAAGCAGCCATTATGGGCGGGGATTGCGAACTACTTTCGCGCGGATAATACAAAGAGTTTGTTTTCAGTGAAAGGCACTCTGGTTTGGAACAGATAATAGTCATGATTAGGACAGCCAGAAAAAGCTTTAGTAAAATGCAAGTATTCTATTGGACTAGGATTAGCCAATCAGAGACTTGAAATACAAAGATTTAAAAGTTTATACGGTTGAAATATGTTCAGTTGCTGGCAGACCTTGGTAGTGACCGGATGGAAGACGTGTTCTCTAAGGAAATATTACGTATTCGTGTGAATCGTAAAATTAAATATATGCGGTAACAATGCACAAATTGTAAATTAAAGAATCTCACAGCTCTTAATATCAGTGTAGTGCTATTTAATTTGTGCCAAGGATCAATAAAAAGAAGTGTCTAATAGATACGTGACTCTAAAACAATACTGACGCAGCCGAGGCAGACATAAACATAAATACTATCTATAGAAGCAGTTTAATAACAAAGTTAATATTTTTTTTTAAACTTGGAGCGTAACAACAAAAATACATCTTCAAATCGGCTTCTCATACGTAGCAGCATATTACATAACAAACAATCCACTTCAAATTGACGTCCATACGCGGAGCAATAAATAAACAACAATGAACAACAGTAACACTACTTCAAATTGACGTTCTTACATGGTGCAAACAAGTCAACAATAAACAACTCCAACCAAGAACAACACCTTACTCATTGTTTCCAAGCCATATGAAGCTGTGTTTATTACTAGCTACCATACCCAATGTTGAACATAAGAATTTTTAAATCTCTAATTACTATTAAATGTACCCTCTGTACTCTTTATGAAATAATTGTACATTGATCTAGATTTTTTATGTTGATATCTCTCTATTACCTCTTAGAGCTCTAATTTCATAAAAATCCCATACTAGTCGTAATAATGGACTTAAAATTCACAGATATTTACAGAAATGAGACAGAAATACCAGCAGATTTTGTATTTATCTTAGGCCTCCCCCACAACAATCTTCAAAACTTTGGAAATATTGTATAGTTGTAAAAAGATGTTAGGAAGAAAGATTAAAAATTATGAAGCAATAAATATCATGCAAAACAATAACATTAAAAAATACTTATTTGATTAACATCCTCCAAGAGGTAAAACTCCACAGGATTGAGGTCGGGAGAACGTACAGGCCATGGAACTGGTCCTTCTCTGTCTATCCATCGGTCATGGTAGATACCAGTCAGTGCATCTCGTACCAGATGCCACAGCCAATTGTCTTGTACTGATACCTGGATCGTCTTCGACACACTTTAACATCTGTTCTTCGCGTTCCGGCGTCCGTGGTGCAACGGTTCCTGTCTCAGCAAGGCGACAAAGGTTGGATGACTCGGTTGTCTTCGGCCTGGAAACTCCATCTGATAGAGCCGTGCAGCCTCGCGTCCATTACCATTCGCTCGACCATACATAAAAATCATGTCTGCCTGTTCACGAAATGAATATCCAGCCATGGTGGAACGAAACACGTGCAGCTAACTCACTACATGTACACAA
This sequence comes from Deroplatys truncata, assembly GCA_030765065.1. NCBI lineage: Eukaryota > Metazoa > Arthropoda > Insecta > Mantodea > Mantidae > Deroplatys > Deroplatys truncata. The sequence goes on along the minus strand of CM060975.1, from coordinate 296,368,415 downwards.
TTGAAACGTTGAAGACAGACTAATGACAAATGACAAACATAAACAAGTCTCCATGGCAACACTTCGCCATCTACCGTATGTAGTACAATGGGTCCACGCCTTCTATGATTGCATAGAGAAATGAAGTTTTGAGGTTGGACCCCGAAGGCCGTTGAAATAACACTTTCATTGTGACAGGAATAACGGGAAAAGCAAGTATTATGGGACATGTGTTCATATGAACTTTTTCCCTTCTTTTGGTGTGAGGAACCCATACCCGAAGTTTGTAAAAGTATTTCTGAAACACACTGTATACAGTGCCTTTCCTTCACACTATGGCCACCGCACAAGTACTCGTGCGCCGAAACAGTTACAATATCCCCGCAACCACGTTCTCATAGTTACAGTTACAGTGATAAGCAAATAGAGATATTGGAAATGTTGTTCTTCTCTAACCGCATATTTCTGATAGCTTTTCAGGAAATTTTCATTCACACCGGAGAGTTGAACATCTGCAGTTAAGTTATTTTTACTTTCTCTACTACGTATTAAGTAGGAGAAGTATTGCATTCCACCTAAAAATTCGATACCTAGATTTTACCGGAAATACATGCTTTGAGGCTCCCTAAACCCAAAAAAACATTTTTAGAAACAGGTCCGTGTGTGTGTCTGAACAGCATAACTCAAAAACTTGGATAAATACCAAACTTCATACTTAGGTTCAGCATCTTTTAAAGATGCGACACGAAGATTTTCAAGAAAATCCCCCCACCCCAGACTACCCTTTACATGGAACATTTTTCGAAAATTTTGATTTTCTCAAAAATGGCTCTAACGATTTTGATTAAAATATCATATTATTGAAGATATTTTTATGACAAAATTAAACATATATCTCGAATTTTATGGGAATGTCCCCAAAAGTCCTCTTCATTCTGAATAGCTTTTGCATAACTGGTAAACCGTAAGAGATACACACAATTTTACTACACAAATATATCCGTATCTCGTTGAAACACATAATTGATGTCAAATACTCTCTTTTTTTTGGTCAAGTGAACCATTTCCGAGATATTCCTTGTTATTTGTTTGAATTTTCCAATACTTATACTTTTTCTCAAATGGGAATTCGTTATTCATTTTTTTTGTCCTGGTAATGCAAAGAGAATGGAATACTGCACATAGCAACCAGCTCTTAAAACATTTGACTATCGCTTAAAGCCTACCATATTCCCCTTACACTTACAAGAAAATCAGCAATAAGGTAGTTTCTGCAAATGTGTAGCGGAAATAGTCCTTGGGCGACATTTGTAGCGGGAAATCGATGATCCTTGGGTTGTTGTTGCAGTGTTCTTCTTCCTTGGCTATTGGTGCTCGTCGGTCGTTGTGTATTCCATTCCTAGCTATATCTAATTATTGAATCTCAGGTTCTAGCGGGTGAGGCAAGTTAAAAATACACAGCGAGTTTCCCTTAATCAATGAAGTTTATTTCACACTTTGAATACTTGTGGGCGGCTAGCTTTTCCCATTATTATAATAATTCCACCACTTTAAATTTGTCAGGAGCCTAGCTATATTCACACGCACCCCACCCTTGTGCACCCACGTGCATCTGTAGCACCTCGTGTTGACGTGACTTCTCGATAAGTTAGAATCAGAATAAGAACGGGCTCTGAGGCTTTGTCTGCCCTTATATACGGGAGCCCAGTGACGCTCACCTCCGCGTTTGAAAATGTAACGACGTTTCCTATTGGCCCTCAGGCCGCGTTACCCTGACATGTATGAGAATGTGTGGTTTCGGATCCGTGCGCTTGGGCGCCATCATATAGCGTTGTACCGCTCGGTGACAGGTGCGATCTTTATGATTTCCTGGAATTCTTGCTAGCTCGCCCGTGTCTTACAATCAGTTCTGTACAAATGTTAGATGTTGAATATTTTAACATGTTAGTGAATTAAATTATTACTGTACAATTCTTATATGTATGGTTCCACTTTCATATGTACAATTCTTCTATATATGTATAATATATCCCCTTTCAAATGTTTATCTCAATTAACAAGATGTATACGGAGAATAAGCATTTGTAAAATAGTTTGTCTAAAAGTATGGAAAGTCATGTGACTGTAACACATCAGATTTTTTCCCCCTTATGTTTTCTTTTAGTTCTTTCAAGGTGTGGGGTTTTTGCATTCACCTTATTTTCCATATGATCATCAGGTTTGGGTAAATTTCTGTAATTGGATATCTCAATTAACATGAAGCATATAGAGAATAAGCGTTTGTAAAAATAGTTTGTACAAGAGTAGAGAAAGTCATGTGAGTGTAACACATCAGATTTTATTGAACTTGGAGTCCTCACTCCACCTTGTATATATTTTTTGAATTGTCTATTGTACATTAAGAGGAATCTACAGGAGTATAATCCGTGTGAAACTATTCATATTTATCCGACAAGAAGTAGCAACAATATTTATTTTAGTAAATGTAAGTATAGTAAGACACAAAATAGCTTTGAAGTATCATCCATTAATCTATTCCATAGTTTACCGCATAAAATCAAGAAACTTGCATTCGACATTTTTAAAAGACAGATTTTAATGATATTAAAGAAAACTCCTCTCTATAAGGTCCAGGAAGTTTATAATATTGAATTTTTGTAATATTTAACATTTGACGTTGTTATACAAGTGTAAATGTTTTAGCAATGCATTATATGTCTGTCTATATATCTATCCATCTATTTATAATAATAAACACAAAATCCCATGATATTCACTAAAATTAAAATAAAATATCGTCTGTTTTCCCCTGGACTATTTTCAAAATTCTGAATATGTTGCATACCCTGCAAGCATGTCTTAGAGAGGCATCCAATGGTCCAATAATTAAGCTAAACATGTCTTCTTGGATGTGGAGCCGTGGTCGAAGATTAAAAACATCTGAATTCCTGAATATTTCAACATGTCTGCCAAGAAATTGAACTCCTAGCTTTATACTTAAAAATCGTGTTATATGAGTATCCCCTCCCCCGTTAGGTAGTAAACAAACTGAACCATACATAATCTTGAAAGTGGAGCAACCGATCTGGATTTGCACTTACCTCGTCCACTGGAATGTAGGCGCTAGGTCCATGTATTGTTGGATGGGGAACTGGCATCCCGCGCTCCTGCCAACAAAACAACATAAATTAACACGTGTGACATTGCAATTGGCACAAACACAATGATAAAAAGTAATGCAAAATAAAACATGTCCATTCAAGTACACGTTCGGTATTGGGATCACGAACGTGTGTACGTGTAAACTGAATGTGTTACATTCACATGACTGTCTAACCATTCCTCTTACAAAGGCTTATTCTTATATCTACTTCACGTTAAATTAAATTGAGTTTTATTTATGGACGCTCTCTTTAACTACTATGGTCTTTAACGTCCTATTCTATATTGGGCGTAAAAGACCGGAAATTTTGCCCAGAAGCCTCTTTATCAGGCTTGAGGTTCTTTTACGTGCCGTAAATCTACGACATGGGACCACCGGCTTTACTTCGCTTCCAAAGGAAGGCATACTAAGGATTTTTACGCCCGAAAAAATCCAACGCACTCCGCCGGGTTTGAAACCGCGACCTCGAGAACTACAGCCTAGCATGATAACCACTAGACCACGGAGGACGACGTGTGTAATTCTGAGGCACCATATAACATAATTTTGATGCACTAGGCACTATGATATATTTTGTTTTTCGTCCCAAGCGATGTCGATGCTTCATTGCTGTGAAAACGCTATGAGATATTCAGCTTTACGCTTTAATAAGTTGTTCTACTTTTCCTCATTTAACAACGTCCTGAGATAACAATGATCTCTTGAATGTCTTATACAAACAATATTAAATAATTCATTACATTAAATTCTTATTATTAGTATATTTAATTATTTTTCAGTATCAATGCATTTGATATTCCCATTTATTACTTCAATTATCTTTTTATTTTAATAATACTATATTTGTTTTCTCTTTTTCTTCTTTTTTCTAATTTAAGACTTTTTTATTTGCAAATAAATCTTGATTTATGCTTATGGACGCATATTTTATTTACTTTATTAATGTCGTCTTTTGTTTTGCTTCAAATGAATTCATTTTTATTAGAATTTCCACTTTAAAATATCACTTTGCCTTCAATAATAAACATAATAATAATAATAATAATAATAATAATAATAATAATAATAATAATAATAATAATAATAATAATAATAACATTGCTTTTATAAATTAACACATTATTTTCACTTTTATTTTAGCTCGTACTGTTAAGAACTTCAATATTTATTTTTGAATCTTCTTAGCTTTAACACTTTCCTTGAATTACATCATTTTGTATTTTTAATTTCTCTACTACGTATAGTAGGCATTTTTGGAAACCTGTCCGTGAACAGCATAACTCAGAAACGAACAGTCGGATAAACACCAAACTTGGTATTTAGGTTCAGTATCTTCCAGAGATGCGACAGGAAGGTTTTCAAGAAAATCCCCCCACCCCAGATTACCCTTTACATGGATCATTTTTCGAAAATGTTAATTTTCTCAAGAATGGCTCTAACGATTTTGATTAAAATATCATATGTTTAAGATATTTTCATGACAAATAAAATGTATATCTTGAATTTTCTGGGAATGCCTCCAAAAGTATTCTTCATTGTGAACGACTTTTGCATAACTGGTAAACCATAAGAGATGGTCAAAATTTTACTACACAAAAAATGTAGATCCCGTTAAAATACACAATTTATGTCATATCCATTTTTTTGAGTGAACCATTTTCGAGATATTGCTTGTTATTTCCTTAAATTTTCCAAAACTTATACTTTTTCTCAAATTCGTTATTCATTTTTTTTATGTCCTGGATATACAAAGAGAATGGAATGCTCCACATAGCAACCAGCTCTTAAAATATTTGACTATCGCTTAAAGCCTAATGTATTCCCCTTGCACCTACAAGAAAATTAGCAATAACATTAAAACTCGATTGACATGAAGTAGATGGAGAATAAGCGTTTGTAAAAAGCGTTTGCCAAGATAGTTTGTACAAGAGTAGAGAAAGTCATGTGAGTGCAACGCATCAGATTGTTTTAAAATTTTTTTTCTTTTTTTCTTGACGTTGCATGTATCCAATGTTGATAGCAATAAATGATCTATCTACAAGTATTTTGCATTCGTTGATAATGTACCCACATGTAATTTTAGAGAACAAATTCTAATTTATAAGACTACACAAAAAATGTATTTTTTGGCAATTTTCACCAAGTAGTCTTCCCTTACTGTAAACTACATAGACTTAAAATATGTGTTATTGTTTGTTATAAGGCACGAATATCCCATGCTGAAAGTTAAGAATAACGAACTGTGAATTATCATCTCTAGCGCAGGTTTGCATAGAGATCCGAGCTGTTATAGCGATGATGATTGTAATCTGTGCTGGAACGAAATGCCATGTTCCAGCGATGGAACCCTGGACGGAAATGATGGACTTCTGTCTGGCATTCTGTGGTTGAACACGATATGTTTATCGACCCGTCTGTTTTGCATACAGCGAATCCGTCCCCACCACAGAAAGTATGTCGATTCAGCACCCAACGGGCTCACCAACTACCTTTATACTTTCTCTGTCACTTAAGTGCCTGAGGTAGAGGAAGTACTGCATTCCATCCAAACATTTGATGTTAAGAATTCACCGAAAATATATGTTTGAAGTCCCTATTTTAAAAATCTGATGTGTTACACTCACACGACTTTTTCTACTCTTGTACAAACTATTTTTACAAAGCTTATTCTCCATATGCTTCGTGTTAATCGAGATGTTAATCTTATTGCTAATATTCTTGTAGATGCAAGGGGAATATGGTAGGTTTTAAGCGATAGCCAAATATTTTAAGAGCTGGTTGGTATGTGGAGTATTCCATTCTCTTTGCATTACCGGGACAAAAAAATGAATAACGAATTTGAGAAAAAGTATAAGTATTGGAAAATTTAACGGAATAGCAAGCAATATCTCGAAAATGGTTCACTCAACAACAAAAAATGTATATGACATAAATTGTGTATTTTAACGCCATCTACATTTTTTGTGTAGTAAAATTTTGTCTATCTCTTATGGTTTACCAGTTATGCAAAAGTCGTTCACAATGAAGAATACTTTTGGAGACATTCCCAGAAAATTCGAGATATACATTTCATTTGTCATGAAAATATCTTAAAACATATGATATTTTAATCAAAATCGTTAGAGCCATTTTTGAGAAAATTAAAATTTTCGAAAAATGTTCCATGTAAAGGGTAGTTTGGGGTGGGGGGATTTTCTTGAAAACCTTCGTGTCGCATCTCTGGAAGATACTGAACCTAAGTACCAAGTTTGGTGTTTATCCGACTGTTCGTTTCTGAGTTATGCTGTTCACAGACACAGACAGACACACACACGGACATGTTTCCAATCCTTTAAAAAACTTATTCCTTCTACCTCTTGTTAATCAAGATAAACGTTCATTACACATTTACATCTTTCGTTGTACTGTAAGGATACAGTAGGCTAAAGTGATAGTCAGATTTTTAAAAAACGTGCAATGGCTTTTAAATTCTATATTCTTTGCATGACCACGAGAAAAAACTAACAGGGGCTAACCATTTGTAGAAAGTACAGTATTTGAAAATCCATATCAATAACTAATATCTAGGAAATGGTTAACACCAATTGCATTATAATTTTGCGATGACATGGAATTATTTAGACATTGAATGTTAAATAAATGGAAATGCAACCCATGAAGACCTGGCAGAACTGTTTCTTTCTGTCACATGTGCTGAAATTCTTCCTGATACCACATTTAACACGTTTAAAGCAAAGAACTCCACTTCCTAGACTATACATATGTAGCTTTCTAGTCCATATTCGCTTCATAACATGAACTATAAAGGAAAACATATATACCACATCCATTGAATGCGAATAAGATATACACTGTACGTATGGGAGCTGAGTTTGCAATGCACGTCGTCCATTACTGAATGTTCGCGCCAATTTACTGCTCAGTAGCGAAGTCCAGCCTGTTGTCTTATGAGCTAATGACGTCACACTCTCGCTTCACCCCACCTCCTTCGTTTTGTGTTATGAAGCATTTTCCCTTCACTCTGACGCAATGTTATGTTCCAAGGTAACCAAACATTAGAGTTTAGGCTACCATGAGCACATGAATGCGTCATAGCTCTGCGAACAATGCTTGGGGGTTTCGCTTAAGGTTGGGTATCACTGCTATAGTGTTCTTATTTTCGCCAGTCCACTCAAGGCGATTTCCCCCGGCTTTGAAACCATCCCCACAATCTACTCAGTTCGCCGCTTGCAGTAACAGTAGCATGCGACTGCGACTGGCTGCTGACAGGCTAAATTTTAGCCTGAGTGATTTGCTGTGTACCCACCCTCAATAGGGTTTTACCACAGGAAGACTATTTTAAGGAATGATGTTTTTAGGATGACGGTTTTGTTTTTAGATTGAGTAGAAAGAAGGGAGGTAGCGTATAGTTCCTCGACAGCTGCCTTTTAGGGTGCGACATTCCTTCTGCACCCTGATGTATGTGTTTATTTTATCAATTTTCTTTAGTTGCTTTGGGTTAATTTTGAGACCAGTCATCTCTTGGATTGGATTACAATGGAGGTCAGCTTTTGCTGCTGTTGGTGTTAATCCTCGGTTATCCGATGTGCCAGCATGCCATGCGGGGAACCCGATGACGCCGAAGACGGCGAGTGCTAGGGTTGTAATCCCCAAGAGATCTGACCAGGATACTCTGATGATTTGGTAAACTGGTGTAGAATTTTGTAGCCCGGCACCTAATTTCATCTTCCACATATGGGAGAGATGAGGCTTCATGCAGTAGTTTCACGGGGAAGGAGCGGCCGACAGAGTAGATGGACCGGAGTCCCCTATTCTGCGCCCGTTGTAGACATAGCAGCCAGCTATCTGCGGCCATACCCCAGACTTCTGAGGCATACAGCATAAGGGGAATTATCAGCGCTCGGAAAAGGTGTAGCTTTAGGCGAACAGGCAACCCAGATCGCAGCATCGGGTACAGAGAGGCAATTGCCCCCTGCGCCCGGGCCGAGACATCATGGATGTGCTCGCGAAAAGTTAGAGCCTTGTCCAACTTCACCCCCAGGTAGGTAATAGAATTTCTCCATTCAATTCTTCGACCTCGGAATTGAAATGTGGGGCAGTCTGCGGGGAGTGGCGCTTCGTTAGAAGCATGGCGTGACACAACGCCGGCACCACTGCTGGATGAGGCGGAGGTGTCTCTGTATGGGGTTGAAGGCTCTGAGGAGGTTTTTGTTTGAGCAGTACAGCAGCACATCGTCAGCATACTGGGTAATTTTGACTTGCTGCTGTGTTGGAAGATCTGCCATAAAGACGCTAAAAAGCGTGGGGCATAATGCAGAGTAACAGTAGCATTGTTGTGGCAGTAGAGCCTTGTGGTAACTCTGGTCTCAAGCTATGAGGAAGGGAGGGACTGGAGGAGGAAACTGTAGAAAGAGACCAATATATAGAGCGAGACTGGGGATTACCATGCGTGACCTTGACTGAACTGGCGAGAGTGAAACCACTATAACGGGGCAATCAACATTTAAATCCACACTCTATGCATTTTGCTGCAGCCCAGTGAAAGGGGATCGTGATAAACACACAGTGCACCCAGTCTGTAATGTTAAGTTGCAATATAATGCATATAGAATTTTATGTTTTTTCACGTCCGTGATGAAAGTCTACCCAAAAAGCCGTAAAAACATATCCTTTGCCGTAAAGTCATAAAAACACCTCCGCAACTGTACATTTTACGTGCAAGTTAGCAAGTATGCTAAATAAATAAAATTTATTATCAATTTTTCTACTTACCAGATCACGTTTGTTTTTCTTCTAAGCAAGTTGTGTCACTTGCGACCCCCATTTTGAGAACCACTTTGTTCTTTAAGGAAGTGTGTCCAAGCTTACAAAGGCTAAGACCATTCAAATAAACATATTTCACGACAAATAGAATACTCAAAAGTAAGAAACAGTTGGTTAAGAAAACCACACAGAATAATATACACACTACCCGACGTTGTATGGTTAGCTTTTTAAACTCTAGTGACGAAATAATTCAGCTCATTTACCTGCCCCCGTTCTTTATGAGGTTATTGTGCAGTGATTTAGAGGCTATTATAGTGAATCATTCCCTTTACCGCTTATAATTGTAATTTTGTACTGTCCTGACTATTGCAAATAACGGATGAAAGATCTCCCATATTCACACAAAAGGATATGAAACATTGGCGGAACGTCTGACTTCCTTAACCTCCCCCCCCGAACAGTCTTCAAAGTTCTGGAAATGCTGCTTAGCCTATAGCACCCTTTGGCGGTGGAAGAATCCTCAGTTGTAAGGTTCGAGTAAACTTTTACATAATTATAGTAGGTTAAATTTTAAATCCTTGTGCCTTCTTTTGGTCCGTTAGTTATTTAATAACATAAAAGCTAAAACAATTTCACTTATTGGAGGAACCCCTCACATATACAACGAAATAAGGTTCCGCACTCCCAGGTCATCAAGTTAGCCACTTTTGAAAATATACATAGTCTGCGGACATCAAGAAAAATAAATCCTCTCAGTTAATATAAAATATAGGTTCACTGGTTTCTAATGCTAGCACAGATGTTTATTACTCCAATTCAATGTTTACATGATATTTTTCAAAGTTGTCCCCTCCTACTTCAATGCAATTTTTATACCGTCTCTGCCAGTCCTTGAACACGTGCTGCAGACCATTCTTTGTCAGCTCCTTGAGAATCGCCTCACTTTTCTTGAGCACTGCTTCAGAGTTCTCAAATCAAATACTCCTAAGCTTTGCCTTTAGTGATGGGAATAAAAAATAGTCACAGGGTGCAAGATCGGGGCTATAAGGTAGATGTGGTACACAGGTAATGTTGAATCGAGCCAGAAACTGCATGACTTGATTTGCGACGTGAGGCCGTGCATTGTCATGATGAAGTCGCCACCCAGTCCGAGAAAGCTCTGGTCGTTTCTTTGCAATGTGCTTCCTCAGTGTAGCCAATACTGACGTGTAGTATGCTGCTGTAACAGTATGCTGGTAAATCATTCCATTACAGTCAAAAAATGTGATCACCATCACTTTCCCTGCAGATGGAACAACTTTTGCCTTTTTGGGTGTTGGAGAACCTGGCGATTTCCACACTGTGCTGGCTTTTTTTCCTTCAGGATCATAATGATGCAGCCATGACTCATCACCGGTGATAATCGATTTAAAAAATGCATCACCTCCATTGTCTGGTATGCGAAATGCACGTAGGGTCTACAAAATAGAGCATTACTACCAACCTACCAATACGAGAGTGCTGCCGCCTACCAACATTATACATAAAAACCCGCTCTTTTCAAATATTTATGTTACAGGTACGAAACTATCACCGAAGCTACAGGAAAAAATCAGTCTCAGTCTTTGTTGATCAGCCCTCGTACAAAGGAAATAAAGCATAACTTGCTTACATGAGAATTATCAGAAGGTTTAGGCATCCAGAAACTTCATTACATACATGTATAGAATTAGGATAAAGATTATTCAGAGGTTTTGACACAGTTTCATCACATAAACACATGCAGTATTTGATTAATGACAATTAAAGAAACAAATACAGAGTGAATCACCTAACACTTGCTCCGCAAATATTTCGGAAATGGAAAGTGCTATTCATGTGCAGTTTTCGCAGCATTGGTTGGTAGTCAGGGGCTCGTACATTTAGTCTATAAACAGATTTTAATAATATTGAGAAAGTGTATTTTTGAGCAAACATACAATTTTTTAAATGGAACAATGTCTAGTTACATCAATAGAATAAAGATAGGATAAATTAGAATGTCAGTGGCATTTGTTGCAAGATTCTAGTGCAAGTGGTTTACGAGAAATCTTATTTTGAAACTTTTACTCACCGACACTTGTACAACCTGTGGTAGCACAAACTAAAGAATAACTAAAGGGAATTACAATACTTCTGTGGATTCTAACAAGTAAAGAGAACATAGCCCTTCAAAGGTTGTGTTTAAAATGACCACCGGCAGCTTCAATACACGCTTCCAGTCTGCTATTGAAAGACTGTTGCACACGTTCTAGCATTTCAGCGGAGATTTTAGAGCAGGCAGCAGTAATACGTCGTTTCATATCGTCTGGTGTAGTTGGTACAGCCTTGTAGACAGTGTCTTTCAGCTTTCCCCACAGAAAAAAGTCTAAAGGGGTCAGATCCGGTGAACGGGCCGGCCAACATACAGCTGCTCTTCGTCCAATCCAACGATTTGGAAACAATCCGTTAAGACAAGCAGTAGCATTTCGTGCACTATGAGCTGGACAGCCATCATGTTAGCACCACAGGTCCCTCTTTGTCTGCAAAGGAACATCTAGCATCTGTAGCAGATGGTGTGTCAGGAGACTGCGATACGTGTGCGAGTTCATTAACCAACTGACCAGAAAGCCGCAAAGCAATCAATGAACAGAAAACACAATGCAAACAAACATAACAACATCGTACCTAGCAACTTAAGCAGGTTGAATGGGACAAACAATTGTTGGGGTGGAAGCTTTTCAAAATACGATTTCTCGTAAACCACTTGCACTAGAACCCTGCAACAAAGACCATTGACATTCTAATTTACCCTACCTTTATTCTGTTGATGTAACTAGGCATTGCTCTAATTAAACAATTGTATGTTTGCTCCAAAAATACACTTTCTCAGTATTATTAAAATCTGTTTATAGGCTAAATGTACGAGCCCCTGAATACCAATCAATTCTGTGAAAACTGCACATAAATAGCACTTCCCATATCCGAAATATTTGCGGTGCAAGTTTTAGGTGATTCACCCTGTATAACACAGGATCGATTGTCGCTTTTTAAACTCTTGTCTCCAGTTTGTTGAAATGTTATATCATGGCCAGCTATGTATATTCCTTGTAATAAAGTGTAACAGGCTTTTGTTTTTATACTCTGTGGAGTGCAGCATGGAGTAACGACAACTATTTTTTCTACTCCATAGCATTCTCAACTAAAGGTCAAGGCCTAATTCGTAGGCTTGTTCTTTTATAACTCCAATGTTTTCGTATTCAAGTATACAAGCGCTTTGTAAATCCTTTGTAATCTTTTAGAAATTAATGAATTTAGAAGTTATTTAATACCCCCATGTCCGTCAGAACGAACTGGGCTTTTCAATGTGAGATTAGATTTATTGTTGAATTGTTGCTTATTTATTTAGCTCCACGTATGAACGTCAATTTGAGAAAGTGTTTTGTTACGTAATATGCTGCTACGTATGAAAAACCGATTTGAAGATGTATTTTTGTTGTTACGCTCCAAGTTTAAAAAAAATATTAACTTAACTTTGTTATTAAACTACTTCTATAGATAGTATTTATGTTTATGTTTGCCTCGGCTGCGTCAGTATTGTTTCAGAGACACGTTTCTCTTAAGCAGGGTATGGTGCGACAAGAATGTAGGCTTACACAGATTTTAAGTTTTAATTCACTTATTTTTATTAATCCTTGACACAAATTAAATAGTACTACACTCATATCAATACTTGCACTTTGTTAACGCGTATAGTTAATTTTTGTTTCACACGAATACCTAATATTTCTCTAGAGAACGCATCTTCCATCCGGTTGGTATCAAGGTCTGCCAGCAACTGAACATATTTCAAACGTCCAAACCCGTAAACTTCTGTATTTCAAGTTTCTGATTGGCTAATCCTAGTCCAATAGAATACCTGCATTTTACTAAAGCTTTTTCTGGCTGTTGATTGGCTATTTTTAAACTGTCACAACATTTACATTATTGCTGCCCTAAACATGACTAGTAGTATTCAAACTCTCAAACTCATTATTGCCTCAAGGTTACCTCATTGTTAGCAACTTTAAACTTATTATTCACGCAGCTCTTACATTATTAAATTATGTTATGTATTCACATAACATTATTGAACATGTTTACAATAATATAAGCATATGCAATGACTGTTACATACATTTTAAAAATTGTTACATACATATTGCTTCAAGGCGGGCTGTTATTGAATTTACATGTTATATAATTTAATTTAAATAATTCAAGTGTTAAAAATACTGCCTGAAATGGTGAATGATACACAATCTAATACACAATCACACAAATTTTCTCCCTTTATAATATTAGTATAGATTATTACTATAGTTGAAAGGTTTAGTCTACAGAATGGTTTATGTCACCAGTTGGGCCCTTGCAATAAGCCCAACCTCCGTAGCGCTGGAAACTCGGGTGAAGCGCAAAGCGTAATAGGGTCGTTAAGAGGCTGGATCCAGAAAGTTTGATTTGACGATGTGGAAGATGATGGGGGGGAATGATTGATGTGCCAAGGTTTCCAGCTGAAGAAGAAGCCACTCAGTCTTGAGGGAATCCCTTGCAATGCATCAGGCACAATGAGGATTAATGATCTCTTTTAGCAAAAAGTAAACATGAAATTGAAAATGCTAAGTTAACAGAAAAAAAGTCTGCTATTAGAGTAAACCTTCTTTACTCATTATGTACACTAAAATAACAAAGTGTGTGTATGTGTGTGGAGGGAGGTAATCTCGAAAACCAAATAAGTGTTTTCATAATGATTGTTTCACCACTGAAAGGTACTGTTCTTCCAATAAAAACTATATTATATTTCAAAAGTTGTAAAATTGGAAGAGATATTTTGGGGGGTTGATATACTTATTCATGCCACACAATTTCAATCGCGTTTAGTTGAATATGAATTTCAAAGTATATTTTTGGGGCTTTATTACATTCCACAGTACAGTTTACAGAGTTCGAATCAGCGAAAATCCTTCTGAATTGCGAACACTCTTGCCAGGGAACATTTTTACTTTCTCTACTACGTATAGTAAGTAGGGGAAGTATTGTATTCCACCCAAAAATTCGATACCGAAACATGTCTGTGTGTGTCGGTCTGTCTGTGAACAGCATAACTCAGAAACGAACAGTCGGATAACGCCAAACTTGTTATTTAGGTTCAGTATCTTCCAGAGATGCGACACGAAGGTTTTCAAGAAAATCCCCCCACCCCAGATTACCCTTTACATGGAAGATTTTTCGAAAATTTTAATTTTCTCAAAAATGGCTCTAACATTTTGATTAAAATATTATATGTTTAAGATATTTTCATGACAAATGAAATGTATATCTCGAATTTTCTGGGAATGTCTCCAAAAGTATTCTTCATTGTGAACGACTTTTGCATAACTGGTAAACCATAAGAGATAGACACTACACAAAAAATGTAGATCGCGCTAAAATACATAATTTATGTGATATACTTTTTTTTGTTGAGTGAACCATTTTCGAGATATTGCTAGTTATTCCCGTAAATTTTCCAATACTTATACTTTTTCACAAATTCGTTATTCATTTTTTTTGTCCTGGTAATGCAAAGAGAATGGAATACTCCACATAGCAACCAGCTCTTAAAATATTTCACTATCGCTTAAAGCCTACCAATTCCCTTTGCATCTACAAGAAAATTAGCAATAATATTGACATCTCGATTAACATGAAGCATATGGAGAATAAGCGTTTGTAAAAATGGTTTGTTCTAGAGTACAGAAAGTCATGTGAGTGTAACACATCAGATTTTTTTTCTACTTTAGCTCTTTTCTTTCTTTGAGTACGAATTCCAGTATTTCCATTCATCGCCCAGAATAATGGGTGCAATAATCCACCCTATAAACTAAATTCTTCTCTCTTCCATTGAAGCTGCGATTTTAATGAGAGCGAATATTTATTAGTTAGCAATTCATTTTTCTATTTGGACCGCCGAGCCGCTGCAGTGAAGAGACCGTTCACTGGCACGCAATGATATTGCATTTCGTTTGCATCGACAGACATGAGGGGGAGATCAGGAAGTTGCTGATTTTAATTGGATATGTTACTTGTTTGCCCTAGCGACACAGACGGATCAAATTGCAGGTTTCAAGTTGTGTGCTGCGGAAGGTTCGTTAGCCCGACTGTGATACGGAGTTATAAGGTAATGGTCCCAGTGCTGGTTCCTTGTAAATCTAGTTAGTGCAGCAGGCGCCCGTTTTACTTTCTCTACTGCTTACCTATGGTAAATATTGTATACCACCCAAAAATTCGATACCGAGATTTTCTTGAAAAATACACATTTTGTGACTCCCTGAATAAATAATAGAAAAGCATTTTTGGAAAAAATTGTGTGTCTGAATATCATAAATCAAAACAGAAAAGTCCGTTAAATACCAAACTTAAGCAGCATCTTCCAACGATGCGATACGAAGATTTTCAGCAAAATTCGCCCACCCCAAACTACCCTTCACGTGGAATAATTGATCCAACAATTTAGATTAAAATACCATATGACAGATACAGTGTATATCTTGAATTTTTTAGGAACAGTCTCTGAATTCCTCTTCATTCTGAATTACTATTGTATAATTGGAGAACCGTAAAAGAGTCGTTATAAACAAAATATACAGAGTGAATCATCTAAAGCTTCCATCACAAATATTTCGGAAATGGAATGTGCTATTGATGTACAAGTTTCACAGCATTGATTGGTAGTCAGGGGCTCATACATTTAGCCTTAGCCTATAAACAGATTTTAATACTACTGAGAAAGTGTATTTTTTGAACAAACATACAATTTTTTAAATGGAACAATGCCCAGTTACATCAAAATTATAAAGGTAGGGTAAACTAGAATGTCAATGGTCTTTGTTGCAGGATTCTAGTGCAAGTAGTTTACTAGAAATCGTATTTTGAAAAGCTTCCACCCCATACGATGTTGTTATGTTTGTTGGCATTGTTTTCTGTTCATTGATTGCATTGCAACTTTCTGGTCAATTAGTTTGTGAATGTTCAAGCAGTAAGTCGTGAATGGAAGATTGGGTTTACTAATGCAGAAAAATCCTGACATGCTCATGGTGTATGGAGAGTAGGAAGAATGCAGTTCGTTCCTGCAACGTGTATGCGGAAACGTATCCCAATAGACGTCAACCATCTCGGCAATTATTTATCAACCTCTTCAACCAATTACGTGAAAGTGTGACTTTAACACCTAGAAAACGTAACAGAAACAAACAAGTGACTGGAGAAGAGGCAGAAATTAATGTTTTGGCTGCCGTTGCAGTAGATCCGCAAATTAGTTCCCGCACAATCGCACGTGGAAGTGGCATAAGTCAGGCAAATGTACTGCGCATTCTCCATCGACATAGGTTCCATCCCTATCACATCTCTGTCCATCAAGAGCTGCATGGAAACGATTTTGAGAATCGTGTTAACCTTTGTACATGGGCATTAAGACATGATACTCCAGATTCATCATGTATCTTGTTCAGTGATGAGGCAACATTTACTAATCATGGCCAGGTAAACCGCAGAAACATGCACTATTGGTTTGTTGACAATCCCCGTTGGCTTCGTCAGGTGGAACGTCAGCGTCCATGGAGTTTAAACGTGTGATGTGGGATAGTGAACCATCAGCTCATAGGGCCCTTGTTCATAGAAGGAACAATGAACTCGCACAAGCATCGTAGCCTCCTGACAGACCATCTGCCACAGATGCTAGAAGACGTTCCTTTGCAGACTAAGAGGAACCTGTGGTACCAACATGATGGCTGTCCAGCTCATAGTGCACGAAGTACTACAGTTTGTCTTAGCGGATTGCTTCCAAATCGTTGGATTGGACGAAGAGGACCTGTACCTTGACCGGCCCGTTCACCGGATATGACCCCTTTAGACTTTTTTCTGTGGGGAAGGCTGAAAGACACTGTCTACAAGGATGTGCCAACTACACCAGACGATATGAAACGACGTATTACTGCTGCCTGCTCTAAAATCTCCGCTGAAATGCTAGAACGTGTGCAGCAGTCTTTCCATAGCAGACTGGAAGCTTATATTGAAGCTGCCGGTGGTCATTTTGAACACTACCTTTGAAGGGCGATGTTCTCTTTACTTTTAAGAATCCACAGAAGTATTATAATTCCCTTTTGTTTTTCTTTAGTTTGTGCTACCACAGGTTGTACAAGTGTCGGTGCGTAAAAGTTTCAAAATAAAATTTCTCGTAAACCACTAGAATCTTGCAACAAACGCCACTGACATTCTAATGTACCCTACCTTTATTCTGTTGATGTAACTAGGCATTGTTCCATTTAAAACATTGTATGTTTGCTCAAAAAATACGCTTTCTCAGTATTATTAAAATCTGTTTATAGGCTAAATGTACGAGCCCCTGACTACCAATCAATTCTGCGAAAACTGCACATCAATAGCATTTTCCATTTCCGAAGTATTTGTGGTGCAAGTTTTAGGTGATTCACCCTGTATAGATCTCATTAAAGCATACAATTTATGACACATTTCTTTTTTTTTGTAGTTAATAATTTCAAAGATATTCCTTATTATTGATTTTAATTCTCAAATACTCATACTTTTCTCGCTTCCCCCCCCCCCGCTCTCTCGCGGTCATGCAAATGGATGGAATTTCAAAGACATCACATAGACACGCTGTTTAAAAATCTGACTATCGTATTACGTACTGTATCGTAGAACGAAATGTGTAAATGTGAGTTGAAAGTTTGTCTGAATTAACAGGAAGAAGATAGAATAATAGGTTTTTGCAAGAATACTTTTACAGAACGAGTAAGGAAAGCATGTGAATGTAAAACAGATTTTGTAGTCTAGCACAAGGGTATTGAAAGGGAACAGAATCCATGTCAAAAGGTTATGCCACAAGGCAAAGTATTAATATAATTTAATTATGCAAAAATAGCTAGCAGAAAAATTAATTATCTACTGAAAGGAAATGCTGTAAACATTTAAAGATAGAAGTTAAGAGCTTATATAGTCATATCAAGAAGTCTCAAAACATGTAGCGCTCAAAAGAAAACAAATTGCTGTGTGACAGTTTTGAAAACCTGTTCTTGCATGACCACGAGAAAAGAAAAGAAACAAGCAAAGACTAATACGGACTTAACAGTTTAAAGAAGTATAAAGTATTTGAAATTTGAAAAAATTTATTCTATATAAATTGTGTTTCTTAACAAGATCTACTTTTTTGTGAGGAGTTTACCGTCCCTCTCTTAAAAGTTCACACGTGGCTGATTTACGTTTGTTTGTGTTCTCATTAGCGTCGAGAGCTCACAAATGCAGACAAGGTAAAAAAGTTACATCCGTATGAGTCAACATATGAAGAAAGAAAAAAATTTAAAAAATTAAAAAAAAGCATAAAACAAACAGTTTATACACTTATACAGTGCCGTCGTTTTATGCCAAGGCCGCGGATACCGTGAATGCGGCTGCGCACACAATCATCTACAATGCGCTGTTTTCCGTTCCGTAACTCCCGCGTTACTTCACTACGAATGTTAGTAACATACACTACGTTATCAAAAGCATCCAGACACCTGACTGAAAATGACGTACACCTTCGTGGCGCCCTCCATCGGTAATGCTGGAAGTCAATATAGTGTTGGCCCACCCTTATCCTTGACGACAGCGTTCTCTCTCGCAGGCATACTTTCAATCAGATGCTGGAAGGTTTTTTTGGGGAATGGCAGTCCATTCTTCACGGAATGCGGAACTGAGGAGAGGTATTGATGTAGGTCGGTGTTCCAAAATATCCCAAAGGTGTTCTATAGGATTCAAGTCAGGACTCTGTGCAGGCCAGTCCATTACAGGGATGTTATTGTCGTGTAACCACTCCGCCACAGCCCGTGCAGTATGAACAGGTGCTCGATCGTGTTGAAAGATGCAGTCGCCATCCCCGAATTGCTCTTCAACGTGGGAAGCAAGAAGGTGCTTAACATATTAATGTAGGTCTGCGCTGTGATCGTACCACGCAAAACAACAAGGGGTGCAAGCCCCCTCCAGGAAAAACATGACCACACCATAACACCACCACCTCCGAATTTCACTGTTGGCACTACACACGCTGGCAGATGACGTTCACCGGGCATTCGCCATACCCACACCCTACCATCGGATCGCCACGTTGTGTACCGTGATTCGTCACTCCACACAACGTTTTGCCACTGTTCAATCGTGTAATGTTGACGCTCCTTACACCAAGCGGGGCGTCGTTTGGCATTTTCCTGCGTGATGTGTGGCTTATGAGCAGCCGCTTGACCATGGAATCCAAGGTTTCTCACCTTACGCCTAACTGTCATAGTACTTGGAGTGGATCCTGATGCAGTTTGGAATTCCTGTGTGATGGTCTGGATAGATGTCTGCGTATTACTCTTTACGACCCTCTTCAAATGTCGGCGGTCTCTGTCAGTCAACAGACGAGGTCGGCCTGTACGCTTTTGTGCTGTACATGTCCCTTCAGGTTTCCACTTCACTATCACATCAGAAACACTGGACCTAGGGACGTTTAGGAGTGTGGAAATCTTGCGTACAGACTTCTGACACAAGTGACACCCAATCACCTGACCGTGTTCGAAGTCCATGAGTTCCACGGAGCGTCCCATTCTGCTATTTCACGACGTGTAATGACTATTGAGGTCGCGGATAACGAGTACCAGGCAGTAGGTGGCGGCACAATGCACCTAAGATAAAAAAAAACGTATGTTTGTAGGGGTGTCCGGATACTTTTGATCACATAGTGTGTATATAATGAGTACTAACCTTGTTATAAGTGTTGTTGAAAGTGGTGTCTATCTGTGCAAAGACAACCTTGACATCGTCGGATGAAATTACCATTCACACGCATAAATTCTTCTTGCGTAATGTTCATAATTTCTGCTTTTATATTGTCCTTAAGTTCGTCTATGGTGTGGGGATTGTTCCTATAAACTTTAATTTTTAGCGTTTAGCGATCCCGATGTTCTAAATTTATCGACCAACTATCTCACAGTGTCTCTACCCGAAACTGGATAACCAGCAAATTACTACTGAAATTGACTACACACCTGTATTTATGTAGTTTTCACGTATGTATCGTACATAAAAAATACGCTGTTTAAAATTTGTTGGCACGCATATTCGTGAACTAATAAGAGAATAACATTGCTAAAGAAACCACACAAAACACACGTATTGTTGTAACACTTCACAA
Organism: Deroplatys truncata; assembly: GCA_030765065.1. Lineage (NCBI taxonomy): Eukaryota > Metazoa > Arthropoda > Insecta > Mantodea > Mantidae > Deroplatys > Deroplatys truncata. The sequence continues at coordinate 296,348,262 of CM060975.1, read as the reverse complement.
TACGAAGACAAAGCAACGACTGAGACAACTCAAGCTGATAAATATACCCTTCGCTGATGCTGCACAGCGGATAATACAGCGGGCATTGCTGTCTCGGCCGATACGCAAGGCGGTTGTGGCCTCGGTATAAAACGAAGGCACTGTATTTTGCCTGTACATCAGTGGTTTTCTCTCACTTCGTCGCAACATCAAAGTTGCGCTACATGCCGCAGTTCGCTAATCTCTCCCTTAGCTCTTTGTTCAAGAAAAGGCTTTTCTACTGTAAGTTCCTTTAGATATTGTGAATTATGTTTGACAACTTTATAACAGTTCATGTTACAAATCTGATGCATCTAGTATCTAACTCACTACTTCATTTCGAATTCGTAGTGCATCTTATTTTCTTTTCTCCTAATAAAGTTGGCGATTCTAAACATTTGCTATGCAATAATTTTACATAACCGAGCGGGATGGCTCAGGGGTAAAGTCTGTGGCCCGCAATCGGGGGGTCCAGGGTTCAAATCCCGTTGGACCGACTGAGATTTTTTCGTGGTTTTCCTCAGTCGCCAAGGTAAATACCGGATTGGATATTTAATACCACGAGCCCAAGTTCCACCAATAGTAAAATGAAAAATAAGTGGCAATAGCGAAATCTATGCCATCTATCTACAGACAATGTAACCAGTTAGACTGGAGGCACCCTAACGCCATCTACACGGCACGAAGCAGAAGATCCGGCTGTCATGCGCTGGGGGTATCTGTGAGTACGTGACGAAGCAAGATGGCATTTCCAGGTATGAGACCTAGAAGGCTAACTGTCCGCCTTTCTGTGTGAGGGCGGCGGTTGGACTGAACGGCACCATAATGCCATCTGCACGGCATGAAGCAGGTGGTTACAGGGATGAGACCTAGAAGGCTAACTGTCCGCCTTTCTGTGTGAGGGCGGGGTTGGACTGGACGGTACCCTAATGCCATCTGCATGGCATGAAGCGGGCGGTTACAAGGTTGAGAGCTAGAGGGCTAACTGTCAGCCTTTATATGGGACGGTGGTTGGATTCGGTAGCAATGCGCTAGGGTCTCTATGACACGTGACGGAGGCTAACTGTTCATCACATAACTGTTCTAACAGTTATCCATCAACAAATCCGTCGCGATATGAAAAGGAAGTTAAAGCGACGTAAAATAAAATAAGAGAGAGAAAAAAAATCCATTTTGGAAAACTGATTTAACACGGAGGTTTTAATGTAAAGTAAAACCGTTTTAAAACAGGATTAAATGCTGAACGTTCTACTTTCAGGTGGCATTGTTTAAAACCTTCATCGCCCAGGTCTCTTGTTGCATCAAACAAATTTGGAACGCGTTTAACCACGTTATTTACTACTTGTAAAAATACCGTGGATTTCAAAGCATGTGACAAGTGGGCTACGCGATATATACAACTATAGAGCAGAGGTCGTCTGTTGGGTCCATGTATAACAGAAATAAGAAGACAGTTCTTGCCAGGTTGCTGTTTGTGCCACGATTCTGAAATACTGCTTTGTTTCTCTACTGCTTAGGGGTGGTAGTGCACGGACATAGGGTAGAGCTGAAAAGGGCATGCATTTTACTCGTTCGTTTTTTACTTTCTCTGCCAAGTGCATAACAGTTAGAGTTGCGCCCAAAAATTCTATACCGAGATTTCCCAGGAAATACATGTTTTGAGGCCCCCTGAATAAAAAGAGGTTTTCGAAAAACGTCCCTTGTGTGTGTCTGCGAACAGCATAAGACAAAAACAAAATCGGATGAACACCAAACTTAGTATTTAAATTTAGTATCTTTCAAATACTACACGAAGATTTTCAGGAAAATCCCCCAAACCCAAACTACCCTTTACATGGATTTTTTTTCTCGAAATAATTGATTTTCTAAAATATTGCTCTAACGATTTATATTAGCTTTATACTATTTACATTATATTGTTGAGGCAGTGTTTCAGTCAAATTATAATATATAAATTCAATAACAGCCCGCCTTGAAGCAATATGTGTATGTAATAATTTGTAAAATGTATGTAACAGTCATTGCATATGCCTATATTATTGTATACATGTTCAATAATGTTATGTGAATGGATTACGTAATTTAATAATGTAGGAGCTGTGAGAATAATAGGTTAAAAGTTGCTAACAATGAAGTAACCTTGAGGCAATAATGAATTTGAAAGTTTAAATGCTATTAGTCATTATTGAAGCAACAATAATGTAAATTTTGAGACGCTTAAAAATAGCCAATCAACAACCAGAAAAAGCTTTAATTAAATGAAGGTATTCTATTGGATTAGGAATAGCCAATCAGAGACTTGAAATATAGAACTTTACAAGTTTAGACGGTTGAAATCAGTTTAGTTGGTTGCAGACAGCGTTACTAACCAAACGCAAAAAGTGTCCTCAAGAAATTTAACACGTATTCGTGTGAGACGAAAATAGTTATACGTGTTAAAAAGTACAAGTAATTAATTAAAGAATCTCACAGCTCTCTATATCAGTGAAGTGTTATTTAAATCGTATCAAGTATGACGCAGTATTTTATATCACAACAATGTAAATGCCAGAGTGATTGTAGTGTAAATAAGCATTATTGTATGGCAATGATTTGAGATGTTTGTTAATTATAAGCACTGTTAGGAAATAAGTTTACACGGCCTCACTGAAACTGACAATAAGAGCGGGTAGCAATGAGCGAGGGGGTGAGTTGTTTATTAATTAGAAGAGACAAGCAAATGACGTCAGAGTAGCGCGCGCTTTTCTGTAGAAATGGAGGGAATTTCTTCCCTAGAGCATATGTGTTCGTAATTTTGATTGGATATAAATATAGACGCTAATGTTGGCGCGTTTTGTTAACCAATAGCAGCTCGGTTATAATGTTTAGGCATATTGGGGTGAGGGAATATAAATTCCGTGCCAGAGACGGGTAACACACAGTTTGACAGAATAATTCACAAGGCAAACGTCGTTCAGTCCAATAGAATCATACAAAGGTTATACGTCGCACAGTTTAAGAGAATCGTTCACGCGTTATACGTCGCGCAATTCTACAGAATCTCTCGCGTCTTAAAGTTTGTTATAAATGTGAAATCCGTGAATTAATAATGTGCAGTAAATAAGTGATTATAGTGATATTATAAAATATAACAGTTTCAGTCTGGCGTGTATCAAGAGTCAATATGTGAAATTAATTAAAAGTGACGGCAATAAAAGTGTAAAAACAAATTCTTTTATCAGTGTTATCTTTAGTAACAACTCCTTTCCGTTTACACACCCTGTTCAAGAGATATGCTCGACTGAGTAGTAATAATAGCTAGCCGGAGGACAAAGAACCCAACATTCAAAGTAGTAAAACAATAACAGGCGCCCAGCAATAGATAACACGAAGTGACCACTACAAATTGGCTCCCATACGTTGTGCAGATAAACATGAAGCATCTTCCAACTGCTAATAAAAACATTCTACTTCAAGTATTAATAAAAGGAGTGAAGTAAAATTATAATCTGTGTAAGCCTACATTCTTAGTCGCACCACAACCCTGCTAAGAGAAACATGTCTCTAACAATAACACCGACGCAGCCGAGGCAAACATAACTATATAATATTTAAAGAAACAGTCAAATTACAAAGTTAGTATTTTTAAAAATTGGGGCAAAGGCTACCGGGTACTATACGTACGGTTGCAACTACTACAAGTTCGGCTCCTCAACAGTTGAAATATAATACAACACCTTGAATACAAACTACTTCAAATTGATGCCCAAAGTGTGGTGCAAATAACCTAAAGATACATTCTTTCACATTGTGTGTATTTGGTATTTAAGTTCAGCGTCTTCTAACGATGCGACAAGAAGTTATAAAGAAAATCCCCCATCCCTAACTACCCTTTACGTGGAAACATTGTTCGTTATGTTTTATTTTTAAAAAATGGGTACAGCGATTTTTATTAAAATACCATATGTTTAAGTTATGTGCATGACAAATTAAATGTTTATCTTAAATTTTCGAAGAATAGTCTTGAAGTGCCCTTCATTCTGAATAACTTTCGTATATTCTTGGTAAACCCTAAGAGATTCTAAGCATATCAGCAACAGCTGCATCAGGGCGTGAATATGGGTCTTTAAATACCTCACAGGACTCAGATATGTGCGAAATGTTTAAGGTGAACCCAGGAGTGCATCACCCCGACATTTTGGCACGGTGCTACTGTGGTTAGCAGTCGAATAAAACGGTTTTTTTTGTATTTATGGATTGGATGAAGTGGTGTAGCGCATGCAGAATGCAAACTGCATCTTCTGCAGGGCCATAATGGACTCCTACGTTTGCCAAAACCTCTGTTTGGCAAAGTCGACTTTCGGAAAAACAAATTTGGCAGCCAACGAAATTATCACAGAATTTAAGCCAATGTAAATGTGTCACTTTCTCTTGCATTTTGTCAATTAGGACGACACGTGCGACCTTAGTGGACAAAATCGGGTCAATAAAGATAGACACGTGGCTAGAATGCAGGTATTTGCTCCAGTATCCTTGTTTGAGCTGGCCGTGTGTGTCCTTTGTCATTTATTTCTCTGTGTATGTCATTTGATGTTTTGTAAGCCGCTAAATTAAAACATTAGTATTCACATTAGATGACAACTAATTGCTGATGGCACTATGTACAAGGCACCATTACGCTGTTACTGGGCGCGAGATCAGATGAAGGATGGAAGCGTAGTATCTACACTCCGTGACACAAGTACACTATGTGATCAAAAGTATCCGGACACCCCCACAAACATACGTTTTTCATCTTAGGTGCAGTGTACTGCCACCTACTGCGTGGTACTCATTATCCGCGACCTCAGTAGTCATTAGACATCGTGAAACAGCAGAATGGGATGCTCTGTGGAAGTCACGGACTTCGAACGTGGTCAAGTGACTGGGTGTCACTTGTGTCAGAAGTCTGTACGCGAGATTTCCACACTCCTAAACATCCCTAGGTCTACTGTTTCTGATGTGATAGTGAAGTGGAAACGTGAAGGGACATGTACAGCACAAAAGCGTACAGGCCGACCTCGTCTGTTGACTGACGGAGACCGCCGACATTTGAAGAGGGTCGTAAAGAGTAATAAGAAGACATCTATCCAGACCATCACACAGGAATTCCAAACTGCATCAGGATCCACTCCGAGTACTATGACAGTTAGGCTTGAGGTGAGAAACCTTGGATTCCATGGTCGAGCGGCTGCTCATAAGCCACACATCACGCAGGAAAATGCCAAACGACGCCTCGCTTGGTGTAAGGAGCGTCAACATTATACGATTGAACAGTGGCAAAACGTTGCGTGGAGTGACGAATCATGGTACACAATGTGGCGATCCGACGGCAGGGTGTGGATATGTCGAATGCCCGGTGAACGTCAAAAGTACTGCCAACAGTGAAATTGGGAGGTAGTGGTGTTATGGTGTGGTCGTGTTTTTCCTGGAGGGGGCTTGCACCCTTAGTTGTTTTGCGTGGCACGATCACAGCACAGACCTACATAGATATTTTAAGCACCTTCTTGCTTCCCACTGTTGAAGAGCAATTCGGGGATGACGACTGCATCTTTCAACACGATCGAGCACCTGTTCATACTGCACGGGCGGAGTGGTTAGACGACAATCACATCCCTGTAATGGACTGGCCTGCACAGAGTCCTGACTTCAATCCTATAGAACACCTTTGCGATGTTTTGGAACGCCGACTTCGTGCTAGACCTCACCGACCTACATCGATACCTCTCCTCAGTTCCGCACTCCGTGAAGAATGGGCTGCCATTCGCCAAGAAACCTCCCAGCACATCATTGAAAGTATGCCTGCGAGAGTGAACGCTGTCATTGGGCTAAGAGTGGGCCAACACCATATTGACTTCCAGCATTACCGATGGAGGGCGCCACGAACTTGTACGTCATTTTCAGCCAGGTGTCCGGATACATTTGATCACGTAGTGCATCTATACGGGTGCGCAAAAAGTCCGTATACCCAGTATTTACTTCTTAAATGTTTCTCCTTACATATTAGGAATCTAAAACATCCGTATATGTCCCTCCGTGGTCTTTGCACACCTGAATACGCCGCAGTGTTCTCATGTTCATCTTAAGCAACATCCTTGGGGTCACTGTCTGAAAAGCTTACCGTACCGCATTTTGCATGTCATCAGTTCCAGCATACCACTGCTTCCGCATCTTCTCCTTTATGTAACCCCAGAGTGCATTATGTGGTGTTGTTAGATCAGGGCTTTTTGGAGGCCATGGAAGAATAACTGGATCAAAGTCCGATCCTCTACAGATCTAGTGATTCCCAAAGACTGCGTTCAGACGTTGTCGAACAGCCACTGCGAAGTGAGCCGGCGCCCCATCGTGTTGAAACCAAACACTGTTTAGAATTCCCTTATTTTGCAGCGTGGGATGAGCCAGTCATTAACCATAACTGTTCTGATTAAGATAACCATAAAATAATATGGGCCAAAGAGATGCGTTTGTGTCATTCCGGCCCAGATCATGACATGAGGTGGGTTCCGCTGCTCGATTTCTTGAAAAAAAATATGGATTTTCTTTTCCCCAAAAGTAAACATTGCGACTACCGGAGCTGCAATAAATGGTACATTCGTCTGTAAACGTGACTTTTGCCATCTGAGCCTTTCTTTGGAATTGTTGCAGTATCCGACCACAAGCATCAACACGTCTCTCCAAATCATCATCGATAATTCATTGACATTCAATGGACGCCAACATCTCATTTTCAGATCCACTTTGGTATTTCCTCATGGATGATTCCGTTATCCCCAACTCAGAAGTATGTTTCTGTATGGATTTAACCGGAGATTTTTCGAAATCCAAGTTTGGTGGATGGTGCCATTCTTTCAATACCTTGACATCAACTAATTTGCAGTCACATGATTCATTGCGTCGATAACAATCTAACAGCAACAATCGAAGAGGTATCTGACAGGAGAACATCAGGAGGAAAAAATTACTCACGTAATTTTGAATATATTATAGGGGAATACGGACTTTGTGCGCACACACAATGATACTTCTTCCTCTTTATCTGTTTAACCTCCTCACAAGTAGAACTTACACCCCCCAGGACCCACAGGCGGGTGCCTGGGGTCAGAGGCTCGTTGAGAAGCCGATACTCACTGATCAGACAGAATATCCAGGATGGGTGATCAGTCCGATGCCTGGTATGGGAGGAAGAAAGTAGATGAAACGAAATGATGGTGAAATGGATGAAAGGAAAGGTGATGATGGAGCAGTTGGTGAAATGAATGGCGGGGGAAACCGGAGAAAACCCGCCCAGACGCCGCTTTGTCCACCACAAATCCCACATGCGGGTCCCTGGGATTGAACCCGAGCCGCCTCGGTCTAACCACTCGGCCACAGCGCCGCCACACACACACAATGGTAAGGCGGCTGTAAGAGCTTACAAGTTAACATCTGACTGGCCTCGTAGCTCAGTCGGTAGAGCAACTGCCTGCTGTGTGAGGGGTCCCGGGTTCGACTCCCGGCTGGGGAGTGGGAATTTTTTTTTTAGCCTAGATTATTCCCCATCCTCCCCAGAGTCTGGAAATAAGAAGGAATGTGTGTGATCTAATAAATAAAACAAAGTTTACCAGAAATCCAACGACAAGCAAATGCGAGTTAACACCATTGCCTATAGGCAATATGTTCCAAGGGAAAGGCCGCCGATAAGACCATTGTAGTTAAAGTCAGGGTATAAGTGAGGCTTAAAAAAATTAACATGTATACAGCACGTTCACAGAAGGTAGTGACCAAACTCTTTTACAGCGGCTCTTCAGTTGCCTGATGGCCACGATGCATTCTGCTAGTTCGAAAAACCAATACGAGTTAACAATGGACGTTTAAGTACAAGGAATAATAGTACACTACCCTATGCTTTTCCTCCTCCTTGTTATGTGATCCGTACTTGACGGTTTCTCATGACAATTGGTTTGCGTACACGAATTGAGAATAATAAACAATAATATTAGCGACGATGACGACAAGATAAATATTCTTCCTATCGCAATGTGTGATTAAACCTTGTACAAAGCATTGTGATTATAACTTTTTACTTTCTCTACTACGTATAGTAAGTAGGGAAACTATTGTATTCCACCCAAAAATTCGATAGCGAGATTTCACAGGAAATATGTTTTGATAGACCCTGAAACCAAAAAAGCATTTTTGGAAACATGTCTGTGTGTGTCTGTGTCTGGGAACAGCATAACTCAGAAACGAACAGTCGGATAAACACCAACTTGGTATTTAGGTTCAGTATCTTCCAGAGATGCGACACGAAGGTTTTCAAGAAAATCCCCCCACCCCAGATTACCCTTTACATGGAACATTTTTCGAAAATTTTAATTTTCTCAAAAATGGTTCTAATGATTTTGATTAAAATATCATAAGTTTAAGATATTTTTATGACAAATAAAATGTATATCTTCAATTTCCTGGGAATGTCTCCAAAAGTATTCTTCATTGTGAACGACTTTTGCATAACTGGTAAACCATAAGAGATAGACAAAATTTTACTACACAAAAAATGTAGATCGCGTTAAAATACACAATGTATGTCATATACATTTTTTTGTTGAGTGAACCATTTTCGAGATATTGCTTAAACTTTCCAATACTTATACTTTTTCTCAAATTCGTTATTCATTTTTTTTTTGTGCTGGTAATGCAAAGAGAATGGAATACTCCACATAGCAACCAGCTCTTAGACCATTTGATTAAGGCTTAAAACCTACCATATTCCCCTTGCACCTACAAGAAAATTAGCAATAAGATTAACATCTCGATTAACATGAAGCATATGGAGAATAAGCGTTTGTAAAAATAGTTTGTACAAGAGTAGAGAAAGTCGTGTAAGTGCAACACATCAGATTTTTTAGTACATGCTCTCTAAAGCAGCTGCTTCTCGGACTGTTAACACGCCGAAAAATAGTGTAATGTATAGAACAAATCGTAAAGGCAGTAACCACATCTTAGTTCGCAACGCAGTCGTGGGCAAGGTACACTGCTTACTTTGCCCAAGTTTTTAAATTATTCCTTCTCATACAGCCCAGATTTTGCTGGCTGCAACTCCGATTCAATGCCTCGGAATGAAATTTCCGGATTGTCACCCATATTTCAGTCACAAGCTTGCTGTTTAGAAACTAGATCTCAGAATAAGCACTATCATCTACAACCGCATCTTGTATTGCTACAGTGAACGCTTCCTAGGAGGCGTTAGTACGGTTCATAACATAGGATTAAGGCGGTTGTATGTGTCAACAAATGGTTGACTACGCCTTTTATATTTATACAGTAATTATACGTGAATTTTAAGTCCACCGACCAACATCAGGCTGACTGGAAACGGAGCAGAAAGTTCATATCACCTTGTGTGTGCATAGTTTCCACGGTAGATGGCACTGATGACATTCTCTCATAACTTGCAGTGTTTTGTGTGTTGCAAATAGTGTGACGTGAGCAACGTAGAAGCAAAATGGTCCGATATTCATTCCAGGAACAAGCCGAGATGTTGTACGGTATGACTAAGCAGATGAAAACGGAGAGGCAGCACGGATGTACTGATCCACGTACTGCCCGATTAACTTGAGGTGGCAGCTGAGGAAAGATAAGTCCTTTATCTATCCCGAGAGGAGAGTGGGGGTCAGTTACGCATGTGGAGTTGTTGACGCTGCACGTGCGTTGTCTGAGCTTCTGTAATTTTTTAAAGCTCGTGTCCGTGCGCGTTATATGTTCGTCTATAACAGCATATACACGAAACAGTTTGCTTTGTTCCGAGTTGTATTCTCTGTATGTGTGTGTGTGCAACTGTGAGTGCCTGCGTTGAGTATTTTTTGGATTTGCGTTTTACTTACTGTTAATACATGGTCAGTAAACTTAAAGACAAAGAACTTCACTCCCAAACCAGGGAAGTTATTAGCAATGTATATAAACACATGTAGTGGCTGGCGTGGTAAACATCAGTGTGAAAAACATTGGAAAGAGTGTTGCTGAGGCAACAGGTGCTTCCGAAAGAAGTGTAAGGAGAATTATTAAGGAAACCATAGATATTGATAGTGGCATTTCGCCCTCATTCTCCACACCGCATAAGAAGGGACCTAAAAGGTCTTATGTGCGAGCTTAGATACTTTTAATGAGGCAGTAATGCACCGAACTGTGAATGAATTCTATATTCTTCGCAAGCAAATACTGACAATGAAGAAGCTGCATGCAAAGTTAAAGGAATCGATCAACTTTGAAGGGAGTGTATCTACATTAAGAAAGATACTACTCAAGTTGGGTTTTACCTGGAAAAGGAAAAAAGAATAGAAAAGCCCTAATGGAGCGGCACGACATCAGAACTAAGCAGCTCCATTATCTTAGAATGATAAAACAGTACAGAAGTGAGGGCCGTCCCATAATATATATGGATGAGACATTCATTACGCACTACCCCATATGCACGTCATCAATGTTGAGCTAGAATTCGTGCGCAGTGAAGGCTTGCTGGATGGCGGACAGGAAATTATCATTCATCTAGGGGGGCGACACCGACGAAAGCAGTTTTCTAGTGAAGACGAAGGTGAAGACTGTCAAGAGAAAGGTACTGCAGGTTCAACTGGATCTTCTGTTAGTGTTGCCTCAAGGTAAGATGCATGTGATTTCCCCTCCCTCTTGGCCGCATGCGGCTGCAGTTGGTCTCCCACCACTCTTAGTTGCTCCTTTTGTACTGCGCAGCGAGCTGCCTCCTCAAGTTAATCGGACTGTACCCCGACGGACAGCACTATCCACATCACACATTTGTGGCCATTTTTCAGCGTTTGTGTGAGCATGGGTCCTTTGAGACAGACGAACGTTCAGGGCGGCCGCGAACTCTTGCGTACACCATATGTGGAGGAACATGTTCTCCAGATATTGAGAACAACCCCGGCACAAGCTCCAGGCCAACATGATGTAAGCCAAAGGACGGTTATCTGTATCTTACATGGCAACCGCTCACCTCCGGCGGACTTTCCTCCTTGGGAAATATTCTGTCGCTGGTTTGTGCAACAGACCACCACTATTACGGGATTTCTGTCTTCAGTCCCCTTCACCGATGAAGTGACCTTTGGTAGATATGGCATCATTAACCTGCATAATTGTCATCTGTGGGCTACGGAATCCTCACGCATGGTTGAGGCGTCTCATCAGCAGCGGTTCAGCACAATGTTTAAGCAGGAATTGTTGGCGAACGTCTACTTGGATCAGTTCTTCTTCCACAACGCCTGAGCGGAGAAACCTATCTGGACTTCCTGCAAAACCCTCTGGCTCCATTGCTGGAGAATGTGCCTTTGGCAATACGACGCTTGTGGCTGCAGCACGATGGAGCGCCAGCCCACTTCCGCATTAATGTTCTCCGACACCTCAACATCTTACCCAGACGTTGGCTAGGACGTGGAGGCCCTGTTGCATAGCCTGCTTGATCATCGTGCTTAAACTCCCTGAAGTTTTACTTGTGGAAGCATCTGAAAAACATTATGTACGGTGAGCCTATTCCTGATGTACAGACCCTTGCACAGCGTTTCCACGTAGCTTGTGACGATATCCGGACACTTCGAACGAGTGAGGTAATCCATGATGCGAGGTGTGAACGCGTGCATTGCATCCCATGGAGGCCACTTTGAACATCTGTTATGATATGGATAGGATTCAGGCCGTGCACTGTGTGCCAGGGCTCTTTGTTTGACGTCGTTCTTCAGTGTCATTTAACGTGCAAACTATACATTTCCAGACAGGAATCGCCCCCTGAAGTATGTCGGTGAACTTTAAACTCAACCTGTATGCAATACTACGCTAAGGCTTTAGCGGACTTCTTACATAAATATCTATTCCATTGTAATATTTTTGCAAAATCTAGACAACAAGTAAGATATCTCCGGTTTGTACTCAGAATCCCCCCTATGCGGAAATAATTAAGATACCGTATAGTCTATTCTCTAAGTGAGACCCAGCGTATGTTATTCGTATATACACTACGTGATCAAATGTATCAGGACACCTGGCTGAAAATGACGTACAAGTTCGTGGCGACCTCCATCGGTAATGCTGGAAGTCAATATGGTGTTGGCCCACACATAGCCTTGATGACAGCGTTCACTCTCGCAGGCATACTTTCAATCAGGTGCTGGAAGGTTTCTTGGGGAATGGCAGCCCATTCTTCACGGAGTGCGGAACTGAGGAGAGGTATCGATGTAGGTCGGTGTGTTTTTCCTGTCCGCGTCCTCGACGCTCGTTGCCGTCTGCCGCTATCATAAAAAGGCGCGGATGAAAGCATACAACATTTTTAAAACTACTTTTAAGGGCTTTACTTATAACTTTACGAAAGGAGATGCTGAAACTGGCCACCGTCGTTGTCCATACATTTTTGGCACCTCTTTAGGAAACTATCCATGACTCGCCGTTGTTCACGTTGAGAAATTCCCTGGCGGATATTTTGTTTTAATTCTTCCAGGATGTGTGGGTTTGTCTTGTACACTTTGTTTTAAGTTACCCGGAGGGATATTTTATGAACAATATTACCGGCTGCGCGGTGTTTTTCAACTGGGCGTGTGGAAATATGATAAAAACATGATAACGCGCTGCTGCTATAAACAAAGTCACGCTGTTGTGCAGTGTGAAGTGCAATTTTGAGTTGATGATATTAGAGTTATTTATCATTTTGTCTTGTGTTTAGTCACAAAGTATATTATGGCTCAGTATATGTTTTCTACCGCACAGCGTGTATTTATTTATGATTCGTATGTATTAACTCGGTCAGCTCACCAAGTGAAAGTACGATTTGCAGAAAAATTTCCAGGTGTAAAAGTTCCAGGCCGTTCAACAATCCATGAACTTTACAGTAAATTTCAAGCCACAGGAAATGTTCAGGCTAAGAAATCTAAAAGACGGTGTTCGGTTCTTACCGAAGAAACATTAGACGACATCGGTCATCGTTTGGAAAATTACCCCCCCCCCAAAAAAAGAATTCCATGATCAATAGCTTCCTAAAAAGGTGCTAAAAATGTACGGACAACGAAGGTGGCCAGTTTCAGCATCTCCTTTCATAAAGTTGGTAAATAAAGCCTTTAAAAGTAGTTTTAAAAATGCTGTATGGTTTCATGCGCGCCTTTCTATGATAGCCGCAGACGGCAACGAGCGCCGAGGACGCGGACAGGAAAAACACTGCGAAGGCGGTTCGGAGTCTTTTGGCTCACTCTGTAGCTAATTAATGGCAAAAGATAAGATATAACATGTTTGGTGTATGCTTTATAACAGCAGATTTATATTTACGTGTTTGGATAGTAACATTTTGACTCACACTGTATAAATGAACTTGCATTCGAATTTATTGAATGCTGTCAACAGAAATGTTTCTAGTAATAAAAACAGCTGATGCGATTATATAATTTAAGACCCTTAGCCTTCAAAAACAGCACCGGCAGTTTCACTAAACACTTAAGCTATGATACAGAAATAGCGAGACACAGATTTGTCCACAAGGTCGAGATGCTCCTGATTTTAGTAGGTGCTTCGACCTTCATAGAGATGACCTGCAAGAAAAAGCAATCCCTAGGAGGAGGGTAGAGAAAAAGAAGTGTTAACATTTCTAACTATTGTAATTGTTTACTAAATTGAAGAAAATGTCTTCGTGAACCCCCCCCTCTCTCTCTCTCTCTCACCTCGTGCCAGAAATAGGATTTTTACTTTCTCTACCATGTTCTTAATTGGTACAAGAAGTATTGTATTCCAACCAAAAATTCGATACCGATATTTCACCGGAAATACATGTTTTGAGACCCTCTGAATCCAAAAAAAAACATTTTTGGAAACATGCCCTGTGTGTGTGTCTGTGAACAGCACAACTCAGAAACGAACAGTCGGATAAACACCAAACTTGGTATTTAGGTTCAGTATCTTCCAGAGATGTGACACGAAGGTTTTCAAGAGAATTCCCCCACCCCAGGTTACCATTTACATGTAACATTTTTCGAAAACTTAAATTTTCTCAAAAATGGCTCTAACGATTTTGATTAAAATATCACATGTTTAAGATATTTTCATGACAAATGAAATTTATATCTCGAATTTTCTGGGAATGTCTCCAAAAGTATTCTTCATTGTGAACGACTTTTGCATAACTGGCAAACCATAAGAGATAGACAAAAGTTTACTACACAAAAACATGTAGATCGCGTTAAAATACACAATTTATGTCATATACATTTTTTTTTTGAGTGAACCATTTTCGAGATATTGCTTGTTATTCCCTTAAATTTTCCAATACTTATACTTTTTCTCAAATGGAATTCGTTATTAATTTTTTTTATGTCCTAGTAATACAAAGAGAATGGAATACTCCACATAGCAACCAGCTCTTAAAATATTTGACTATCGCTTAAAAACTACCATATTCCCCTTGCATTACAAGAAAATTAGCAATAACATTAACATCTCGTAACATGAAGCATATGGAGAATAAGCGTTTGTAAAAATAGTTTGTACAAGAGTAGAGAAAGTAATATGAGTGTAACACATCAGATTTTTTATTCTAGAGAGCTTCAAAAAATGTGTTTCCCGTAAAATCTCGTTATCGAAGTTTTGAGTGGAATGCAATAGAGAAAGCGATGTGAATGTAACACATCAGACTTTATTAGTACAGACGAACACGGACATTCTGTTATGTTACGAGTATTCCGGAATTTAAAACGTTAACAACGTACAGTCATTATGGAATGTAGTTTGTACTTTATAAATACAAATGTTTCATTTGATTAACAAATCACACGAAACACGGAACCGTCAAGGAATAAATTACACAGACGAACCGCATTTTAAAACGCAAATGAACCCATAAAAATACATATAGTGAATGTGCGGTTATAGTACATGGCTTATGCTTGGGGAAGTGTATCTGCAAAACATTCCCCGTGGTTTTGGAGGTCGAAACAGTTTACCACGTTGCAATTCAAAACTCGCGGTCCTAGCTTGAATATTAAAATAAGTCTGCATTATACATTTCTGAGAAATGGGTAAATTTGAAGCAGAGATGTGCAACACTCACATGACTTTCTCTACGGATTACAATTTATTATACGGCGTCATTCACATAAAACGTGATTCTTCTGTCTATGTTACATTATTTGTTATACATGATTTCCTAAAATTGACTTCAAAATAAGCAACATGGCTTTAGATACACGCAACATTTTGAGGCAGTATTTTTAACACTTAAATGATTTCAGTCTAATTATATAATATAAAATTCAATAACAGCCCGCCTTAAAGAAATATGTGTATAAATAACATATAAAATGCATGTAACAGTCATTGTATTAATGTTTATATTATTGTGTTCATGTTCAATAATGTTATGTGAATGTATTACGTAACTTAATAATGTAGGAGCTGTGAGAATAATAGGTTAAAGGTTGCTAACAATGAGGTAACAATAAGTTAACCTTGAGGCAATAATGAATAAGAAAGTTTAATAATGCTACTAGTCATTATTGGAGCAACAATAATGTAAATTTTGAGATAGTTTATAAATAGCCAATCCACAATCAGAAAAAAGCTTAAGTTAAATGAAAGTATTCTATTGGAGTAGGATTAGCCAATCAGAAACTGAAATAGGGTAAATTGTACAAATTCAGAAGTCAGTTGCTTGTAGACAGCGTTCCTAACCGGACGCGAGGTGCGTCCTCGAGAAATTTAATACGTATTCAGTGTGAGACGAAAATAGTTTACGTGTTAAAAAGTGCAAGAAATTAATCAACAATCTCACAACCTACATTCTTAGCCGCATTACTCCCTGCAAAGAAATCATGTCTCTAACAATAATACTGACCAGCCGAGGCAAACATAAATATATAATATTTAAAGAAACAGTCAAATTACAAAGTTAGTATTTTTAAACTTGGGCCGAAGGCTACTGGGTACCATACGTGCGGTTGCAACTACTTCAAGTTCGGCTCCCCAACAATCGAAATACAATACAACTCCTAAAATAAGAACTACCTCAATTTTCTTTTCTGGTTGACACAGGCGAATGCCGGAGTGGTGTATTCTACCACAGTTTTCCTCTCTCCCCCGTTTCCTCATTTCATTTCCCTTTCATGTATCAGGTTGACTTCGGAGCTGTGTTCAGTCGGAGGCGGGCAGATGGCGCAGATGCTTCGATTTGGAACTTCTCGGCCCTGCTAGAGGGAGCCTGACGAGCCTCCGTTGCTGGGTCGTGTTTCCCTGGTCGCATTAGAGGGACGTCCCTGAGAGACCCTCCCGTGGCCGGGTGGTCAAGCCTAGAACTGTTAGGGAACTCTGCGCGTCTCTGTCTACTTGCGCCGGCCTCGCTCTGCGGTTCTCTCACCTCATTCGTTCCTCCCGTATGTAACCACAAAAGATCCATTGGAGTCGAGGTGCTAGGTATCCCCTCCGTTAACTAGCCCTTTCCTATCCTATATCACAAATTTTTTGCTTACTTCCCCATGCGATAGAAAGGAAACAATTCTGATGTGATACATTCACATTAATTTTTCTACCCTCTATCTTTATTAGTGGATATACTAACTATTCTTTCTAAAGCTAATTCTGCTGCCTAATACATTTAATCCAAATAAACCGTTGCAGAAATAGCTACATCACACATTTCGTTATAGATACAAAGGGAACAGCGATAATCAAATGTTTAAGAACTGGACGCTATACGCTGGCCTTAAAATTCTATACTGTTTCCATGCAATCGCGAGAAACACCTGAAAATCGACAGTACTTTAAAAGAATAACAGAACTGAACAATTCGGACCTTTAATAATAGATATCTTAGAAACGGCTTATGTCACAAAAACTTTTTTTAAGTAAATTGTGTTTTTTAAAAGAGATCTATATTTTTTTGTTTGGTACTTTTTCGTCTATTGCTTAACGTTTACAAGTTATGCAAGATGACGCAGTATTTTATATCACAACACTGTGAATGCCAGAGTGATTGTAGTGTAAATTAGCATTATTGTATGACAATGATTTGAGATGTTTGTTAATTATAAGCATTGTTAGGAAATAAGTTTACACGACCTCACTGAAACTGACAATAGGAGCGGGTAACAATGTAGCGAGGGGATGAGTTGATTATCAATTAGAAGAGACAAACAAATGACGTCAGAGTAGCGCGCTTTTCTTTAGGAATGGAGGGAATATTTTCCCCAGAGCATATGTGTTCGTAATTTTGATTGGATATAAAAATAGACGCTAATGTTGGCGCGCTTTATTAACCAATAGCAGTTCTGTTATAATGTTTAGGCATATCGGGGTGAGGGAGTATAAATGCTAAAGCCGGGGGCAGGTAACGCACAGTTTAAGAGAATCATTCACGGGCTACACGTCGCGCAATTCTACAGAATCTCTCGCGTCGTAAAGCTTGTTATAAAAAGTGAAATACTTGAATTAATAATGTGCGGCAAATAAGTGATTATAGTTACATTCGAAAATATAACAGTTTCAGTCGGGCGTGTATCAAGAGTAAATATGTGAAATTAAGGAAGTGTCACGGCAATAAAAGTGTAAAAACAAATTCTTTTATCAGTGTTATCTTTTACTAACAACTCCTTTCCGTTTACACACCCTGTTCAAGAGATTTGCTCGACTGGGTAATAATAGCTAGCCGGAGGATAAAGAACTCAAAATTAAAAATAGTAAAACAATAACAGGCGCTCAGCGAAAAAGATAACACGAAAGTAACCGCGACAAAGATTATACGAAATTGCTCCGAATGAAGAGGACTTCCCATTCGTAGAAAATTCAAGATATACCTTTTATTTGTCATGTGAGGCCCGTTAGTTCAAGATCTGATGTGCATTTATTTATCATATAAAATCCTCCTCTTTAGAATATGAAAAGAGTAACATAGATTTATCCATAAATATATTTTGCATTTCAGTCTGAGATTCATTAATAGCCTTCCTCCTTGCAAATGGAAATGATAGAAATTAGGAATAGGACCTCGATACTTGTGGTATCGAAATGTTTAATACTTTGACAAAAACCTTTTGATACATTTAAATTTTTAAGTTTTGCATTATTGAAAGTTGTTGCGTTTACTTACATATATATGCTAGATAAGGAATGAAGGACTTCACGTCATTGCCTTGCACACTCCCCAAAGAGTTGCGGGATAATAGTTCTTGATAGACATTGACTGTGTTTCCTGTAGGTGAATGCAACATACCATAGACTCGCGTGTCTAAATGAAAGCATGTAAAACAGTGGGAAGTATAGAGGTACTCGTGTAATATGCAACGTTAACTCAATTACATTAAATTTACCTATTTCGGTGATCAAAATCTGTGAATACAGCAGAAATAAATCAGAACTCAAGACGTGAGATAATACAGCGCATGGAAATATTTGTTATTTTTAGTTGTTTGAGTTTTATGTAAAATATATGTTAGTTTATATTTTCAAGATTGCAGTAAGAAGAACTGCTACTATTTGTTTTTCTATGAATAGAAAATCTTTTAAAACGAGGTTTTCAGTACAATATACAATTATATAAAAAGGGAGGCAACTAAATTATTGTCATTATTATCCTTACTAGCAATAGGGGTCATTTAATCTGTGGCATTATTAAGATAAAAAAAATCTGATGTGTTACACTCACATGACTTTCTCTACTCTTGTACAAACTATTATTCTCCATATGCTTCATGTTAATCGAGATGTTAACCTTATTGCTAATTTTCTTGTAGGTGCAAGGGGAATATGGTAGGCTTTAAACGATAGTCAAATATTTTAAGAGCTGGTTGCAATGTGGAGTATTCCATTCTCTTTCCATTACCAAGACAAAAAAAATGAATAACGAATTTGAGAAAAGGTATAAGTATTGTAAGGGAATAACAAGCAACATCTAGAAAATGGTTCACCCCCCCCAAAAAATGTATGACATAAATTGTGTATTTTAACGCGATCTACATTTTTTGTGTAGTAAAATGTTGTCTATCTCTTATGGTTTACCAGTTATGCAAAAGTCGTTCACAATGAAGAATACTTTTGGAGACAATCCCAGAAAATTCGAAATATACATTTCATTTGTCATGAAAATATCTTAAAATATATGATATTTTAATCAAAATCGTTAGAGCTATTTTTGAGAAAATTAAAATTTTCGAAAGATGTTCCATGTAAAGGGTAATCTGGGGTGGGGGGATTTTCTTGAAAACCTTCGTGTCGCATCTCTGGAAGATACTGAACCGAAATACCAAGTTTGGTGTTTATTCGACTGTTCGTTTCTGAGTTATATCGGTATCTAATTTTTGGGTGGAATACAATACTTCCCCTACTTACTATACGTAGTAGAGAAAGTAAAAATTGCTGCCATTTGAAGAATTGACCAAACAGGAAGAGTTTCGGAATTAGCACACAATAGGAAATTGGTTACACGCGTTTATATATAAAATACTAGTAATAAGAACATAATTAAGTGAACAAGCTATCGCCTTTACAGACTTTTATGAACTTGAGTACCGAGAAATGGTGGTGTCGTCCCATCACTAATAGAAATCGAAAACCACTCAGGAATTTGAGCTAAGTTTAAATAGCATTGTGGATCACCCACTTGTTCCTAATTTGACAGAATTTTGGAAACGTGTTCCTTCAGACTGGTTTCCTGAAATTCACGATCTTGTTCTAGTGTCCGTATGTTGATCTTACTCTACATACATTTGTGAGCAAATTTTTTCATGAATGCTATTAGGAATAAATAATGTTCAACTATTACAGATGCACATCTTGCTATTATATTGGTTCTGTGCACATAAAAAATTACACCTATTATGGAGAAATTGGCAAATGGAAAGCAAATTAAGTCACATTAAATTACGTGCCTTAAAAATTAATTGAAATATTCTTATTAAATAGTGCAATAAGAAGTATTTCTGTTATAATGTGTAAACCTATATGATCTTCCTTAGAAATAATAATAACTTCTAAAACACTACCCTTGGTTTAGGCAATGGAATAAGGGTTATTTAATCCAGAAATTGAATTGCATTACCTCCTCTTTATTATCCTCATGATCTGAAAAGGAGAAGATATCCTTGTTGGATGACGATGGCTTCAAGGAAGTTGGTGTTAGCTCTGTGGGTGATCTTGTGGTTGAGGATTCATCTGCCGGACGAACATCAATCATCGGTATGTCTTCCGGTCGCTGATTAACGTTACTTTTACGTTTACGGCAACGGTTCCTCTTGTTCTTGGATCTCGACCACCGAGGCGATGAAGGCGCTGCTGGAGTTATCACGGGAGAGGACGGGAACGATGCCGAAGAACGCTCAACGCTGGAGAGTTTCCACGGATCAAGATTGCCGTCCGTGGTCTCAGCATCTGCGAGAAACGTGATTATTGGCGATCCGGAGAGACTTTTACTGGCCATCTCGTCGATGATGCCTCTATGCTTAGCACAGACATGGATGTTACGATGGCCGACAGCGAGACATTCCTCACTGAATGCCGGAACTGCCACGCTCAACTCGGCCACAGCGGATACATCGACTTCGTCGCCGATCATTGGCGGCATTCGGGGTATCGGTGTCACTTTGCGAGGAGCCAGATTTGCAAAGATAAAACTCTTCTAGAGATATCAAAATGATTGCCAGATAACAGGACAGAAGGCACTCTAAAACTGTCCACTTTTGGAGTATCTCTGAACAAATCAAAAGATACACCCTGTAAACAACGAAAGCGTTAACAAAAATTGTATCTAGGGAAACGGATAAATTCTCATGAATTTCAATTCAAGTTTAAACTTATGGGAAACGCTGAATATGTATTATGAAAGTGTCATCTGAAGCAGAAACAAAATCGTTTTCTGTACACACCAAGAAATGTTAACCAACGAGACGAAATCATTATCTCAAAAACTGAATATGCTAACACTGTAATTAAAGCAATAAAAACAATGGCTTCAGAGCTATCATAAGTGTTGTAATGCCAACCTCAGACACTTCAACCCAACAATATAAAAACTGACACCTTAGTTGAGAGCACTGGAGCTGTGCTTACGTCAGAGAGACCTTAAATGAAAACAAACTTTGATCAAAGTAAGGAACCGCTCTTCGTTTTCGACAAAATCTCGCCTCGTTACACTGAAAACACTGTCTAACCACACGATACGGTTACTATATAATCTGCTCGCGACTAAATCCACTGAGTTGTTTACGATGCAATGGAAGGTTTATATGCAAGTCTACCACATACGGCCCTAACTTCTGCACATAGTCCACGACCCAATTGGAGCCATCTCGAAGCATGGTATTCGGCACTACTACAAACGCACTGATTTCAGAAACGGGAATTACAAGCCAGGAATCTTCTTGCGCTACTTAATTGCCTAAAGCGTGATTTTCAATGGTGTGCGGAGAAAGAGTGAATACAGGCGGCGGTGAAGTCTACAAAGCACTGAAGGTTTTTACTTGATGCCAAGGAGGCGACATCGACGAGAAGGTGGGGAGAAGAGGGCAAGGTGATTTGTTTTGAGCTGGTGGGCAAGGCGCCCAAAGGGCACAAGAACCTCTCCCAATCCTGCACCTGTACCCTTACATCCGTCACGGCCAAGCAAAGACAAATATATCTTGTGACGGGATTCGATAACTAATATTAGACCGTCATCAAGATAGCGTACGTATGACATGGGCAGCTTCAGTGTCTGTCTTCTGTTTGGATAAATTTGTAAGTAAAGCAAACTAGTTGATGTTAGAGAGAATTTTTAGTAGTGTTTAACGCCTGATGTTATTGCGTACGGCAACACAGGTGGTGGACACTGTACATGACATTAAATTATACGTAGGAAAGGAAATTTGGAATAGAAACGTTCCAGGTCTTAGTTAGGCTATCTCACCGCAGTCAGGGAGAACGGTCCTGGCGGGATTTGAACCACAGACATCCCGTTCAGGAGTCTGTGACATAACGGCCTTGGCTACCCCTGTCGGCTGAGACAATCTGTTTGTGTGCTCCTAGTAATCAATAAACCACTCAGAATTTTGTTAACTCCTTTGGCATTGTAAATAATATTTCTTCCAGTGGTTTAGATAACACCAGGAATTTTAAATTCACGCACTTAAGGATTATCTCTCAATTTCACTCCCATAGGGAACAACGTTGTCAGAGGGTTCTTTTCGTCTCTTAACCCAAATGTATTTGGGATTTTGTGGTATACAAGCTCTACGGGGCATAAGGGCCATCGCAGAAATTCTAGCCTACTAACAAAATCACAATGCTAGTTATCCCCTTTTCCAAGTTTCTACAATAACCGGAAGAAAGTGACATTTTTACTTTCTCTACTACGTAGAGTAAGTAGGGGAATTATTGCATTCCACCCAAAAATTCGATACCGAGATTTCACAGGAAATACATGTTTTGAGACCCCCTGAATCCAAAAAAAGCATTTTTGGAAACATGTCCGTGCGTGTGTCTGTGTGTCTGTGAACAGCACAACTCAGAAACGAACAGTCAGATAAACACCAAACTTGGTATTTAGCTTCAGTATCTTCCAGAGATGCGACACGAAGGTTTTCAAGAAAATCCCCCCACCCCAGATTACCCTTTACATGGAACATTTTGCGAAAATTTTAATTTTCTCAAAAGTGGCTCTAACGATTTTGATTAAAATATATGTTTAAGATATTTTCATGTCAAATGAAATGTATATCTCGAATTTTCTGGGAATCTCTCCAAAAGTATTCTTCATTGTGAACTAGTTTTGCATAACTGGTAAACCATAAGAGATAGACAAACGTTTACTACACAAAAGATGTAGATCGCGTTAAAATACACAATTTATGTCATATACATTTTGTTGTTGAGTGAACCATTTTCGAGATATTGCTTGTTATTCCCTTAAATTTTCCAATACTTATACTTTTTCTCAAATGGAAATTCGTTATTCATTTTTTTTTGTCCTGGACATACAAAGAGAATGGAATACTCCACATAGCAACCAGCTCTTAAAATATTTCACTATCGCTTAAAGCCTACTAATTCCCCTTGCATCTACAAGAAAATTAGCAATAAGATTAACATGAAGCATATGGAGAATAAGCGTTTGTAAAAATAGTTTGCACAAGAGCAGAAAAAGTCATGTGAGTGTAACACATCAGATTTTGTTACTACATCTGCATCGCACACATGCAAAAAACCCATCCATAACACTGGTTATGACTTACAGCAATATCACTAACTGGTCGATTGATTTACAAGTGACGAAGAATAAATTTGATTAGAGAAATTTTAAACCCGAGTGGAATTTACCTTGATTCGATTTTTAAAAAAAATCCGATGATCTACGCTCACATGACTTTTTCTACCTTTATTCACTATCTAATTTATACTAATCGAGATGTCGAGATGTTAATCTTATTGCTAATTTTCTTGTAGGTGCAAGATAGTCAAATCTTTTAAGAGCTGGTTGCTATGTGGAATATTCCATTCTCTTTGTATGTCCAGGATATAAACAAACGAATACCGAATTTCCATTTGAGAAAAAGTATAAGTAGGAAAATTAAAAACAAATAACAAGGAATATCTCGGAAATGGTTCACTCGAAAAAAAATGTACATGACATAAATTGTTTGTTTTAACGAGAATTACATTTTTTTGTGTAGAAAAATAATGTCTATCTCTTACAGTTTAGCAGTTATGCAAAAGCCTTTCAGATAGAAGAGGACTTTTGGGGAAATTCCCAGAAAATTCAAGATATACATTTTATTTGTCATGAAAATATCTTAAATATATGATATTTTAATCAAAATCGTTAGCCATTTTTGAGAAAATCAACATTTTCAAAAAATGTTCTATGTAACGGGAAGTCGGGGGTGCGGATATATTTTTGAAAATCTTCGTGTCGCATCTTTAAGAGATAATGAACCTAAATACCAATTTTGGTGTTTATCCGACGTTTCGTTTTTCAGTTATGCTGTTCACAGACACACACATACACACACAGACCTTTTTCTAAAAATGCTTTTTTTTATTATTCAGGAGGCCTAAAAACATGTGTTTCCGGTGAAATCTCGGTATCGAATTTTTGGGTCGAATGCAATACTTCCCCTACTTACTATACGTAGTAGAGAAAGTAAAAAAGGAATATATTTAAGTACAGCCATCTATACACATAATAAAATACTAACCGAAAAATTGTGATAATATGAATGAATATTTGATATTAATGTATATAATGCTCTAACCTGAAGCAAAAAGTATTACTTATTAAAGGCCGCGCGCACGTACGCGTATGTGGAATGGATAAGCCAATTGTTACGAAACTTGGCAAATAAAATACCTTACTTAGAAAATTGGCCCAATGCCATCTTAATTGGTTTACCCAATGGAAAAGTGGTTCAAGGAAGTGAAATTAAAGATAACATCGAAATATCTCATTATTGAACTATTCTTAAAATGCTAGATAATATAAAATTGTGAGCATAACGCTTTAACAATTTTTGTTATTTACAAGATTTTGATTTGAGGAATATTTAAGAAGTTATAACATTTTTCGCTTTTTAATATTTGCTTGCGTAAAAAGTAAGTCAGTTCCGATTGCATTACAAACGTAAGCAACAAACACAAGTGTGTGTGCTGTTAACTTTTAACTTACGCTTTGAATTTCATTAACATCCCAGAAAAACTTAGTTTTTTCACAACGCCGCAAGAAACGTAACTTTCACAGAGACAGACAGGAAGAAATTGTGAGGAGTAAGAGAAATCGATATAGGCAACGAGACAGGGGAAGTATTAAGGAGGAAGGGGGAGAGAGCGGCAGAAGAAAATTCACTTTCAACGAAATAACGCGAGCAGGCCTGTAGGTTTTGTTATCGAATTAATGCAATTGAAATCTAACTTCTAGCAAAATTATTAATAACCAGTCAACATCATTATTTTCTGACATATTTTAAAACAAAACCTCCTAGAGTAATAAATCGAAAATTATTATGCTCTTTCTTTATTCTGGAAACAATGTGCACAAAACTGTAGAGTAGAAAGGTATAGTCTGATTTTTTTCGTCGTGACACACTTATCTGTATGCGAAATAGCTGGACAAGTCCATATCTACTGGGAGGGGTGTTGGGTCAATGTCAACAGAGCAGGCGCGTACACAACGTGAGATAAGGTGACACCACCACGCGTTCCGAGTGAGCGTTAGTTCTACGCAAGGGGAATACTGCCAGCCGTTCCCCCAACCCTAAATTAGCTCCTCCTGCTCTGCGTTTCTACCTTTTCACGACGAAAAAATCGGCTTGTAGTACCAAAATCCCCTACATGGATCAAACATTAAATCCGTCGTGTTAGAGACTCCTGTTTGTGGCGTGTCAGATGTTTACACTAAACGCACTCTTATACAGGAGGTACTAGTTGCTGTCTGATGTGATGGTACGGTAATACCGCCTTGTTCGGTACAGTACACGCATGTAATGTCTCATTGTGTACCATACTCATTAGTTAACACAGTACGTACACACTTGTCTATGACTAGCAAATGAATACCTACCTTTCATACAGTCCTGATATTATACTGCTCTGCAACCCCATGCTCCAAGGGGCCACTTGCAATGAAAACATTAACATAACGATGTAAAGGTAAAACTTAACGCGATATCTTGTCATTCACATCGACAAATGCAAACTTATGCAGCAGCCAAACACAAGAGAGCGTTAACCAGCTGAGCTAATATGACGACCTGCGGAGCGACCACCGAGAAAAGAGGTTATGTACATGTATCAATTTAAACAAGAGCTAGCTATCCGGTTGATTGACGTTAAGCCCACAAAAAAGCATCACCCAGAATCACAGTTTTGTGTTCCTGCGATTTTTATAGATATTCCAATGTTTACTGGTCCGGGATATTAGCACCAAAGAAAGAAAGAAAGAAAGAAAGAAAGAAAGAAAGAAAGAAAGAAAGAAAGAAAGAAAGAAAGAAAGAAAGAAAGAAAGAAGGGAAAAAAATGTGATGTGTTGCACTAACATGACTTTCTTTACTCTTGTACAAAATTTTTCAAACTCTTATTCTCTATCTACTTCACGTTAATCGAGACATCGAGATGTTAACCTTATTGCTAATTTTCTTGTAGATGCAAGGGGAATTGGTAGGCTTTAAGCGATAGTCAAATATTTTAAGAGCTGGTTGCTATGTGGAGTATTCCATTCTCTTTGCATGTCCAGGACGTAAAAGAAATGAATAATGAACTCCCATTGGGGAAAAAGTTTAAGTATTGGAAAATTCAAACAAATAGCAAAAAAATATATTGGAAATGGTTCACCCGACAAAAAAAAAATTGTATATGATATAAGTTGTGTATTTTAATGGGATCTACATTTTTTGTGCAGAAGAATGTTGTCTATCTATTACGGTTTACCAATTACGAAAAGCCATTCAGAAAGAAGAGGACTTTATGGAACATTCCCAGAAAATTCATGAAAATGTTTTAAAGATATATTTTAATCGAAATTGTTACAGCCATTTTTGAGAAAATCAAAATTTTCGAAAGACGTTCCAGGTGAAAGGTAGTCTGGAGTGGGGGAATTTTCTTTAAAATATTCCTGTCGCCTATTTGTGAGATACTGAACCTAAATACCAAGTTTGGTGTTTATCTGACTTTTCGTTTTTGAGTTATGCTGTTCACATACACATACACACACAGACCTTTTTCTAAAAATGCTTCTTTTTTATTCAGGAGGCCTCAAAACATGTATTTCCGTGAAATCTCGGTATCGAATTTTTGGGTGGAATGCAATACTTCACATACTTAACTATACGTAGTAGAGAAAGTAAAAAAACAGCGAGTCAAAACATGGCGACAGAAAATCTGATGTATCGCACCTCAGAATAATCACGTGATGAGAATTGCTCTCTGACTGGCTATTTTATGTTTGACGCCTTGAAAGCCTAGAACTTGCAAGTTTACGTTATGCTTATGTTTATGCTTAAGTTTCATTGTGAATGGGGTATTAACCTCAAAGTGCTTAAGTTTGGTACTCCCTTTCTACACATTGTTTTTTATTCCGCAACCTGTATATAAAATGCCCTTAATTTTGCACCGAACACGAACCACGTTTATTATGTGTTGACAGATGTTATTACTTTCTCTACTACGTACAGAAAGTAGGGGAAGTATTGTATTCCACCCAAAAATTCGATACCGAGATTTCACCGGAAATATATGTTTTGAGACCCACACCAACCTTGGTATTTAGATTCAGTATCTTCCAGAGATACGACACGAAGGTTTTCAAGAAAATCCCCCCAAGATTACCCTTTACATGGAACATTTTTCGAAAATTTTAATTTTCTCAAAAATGGCTAACGATTTTGATTAAAACATCATACGTTTAAGATATTTTCATGACAAATAAAATGTATATCTTGAATGTTTTGGGAATGTCTCCAAAAGTATTCTTCATTGTGAACGACTTTTGCATAACTGGTAAACCATAAGAGATAGACAAAATTTTACTACACAAAAAATGAAGATCGCGTTAAAATACACAATTTATGTCATATACATTTTTTTTGTTGAGTGAACCATTTTCGAGATATTGCTTGTTATTCCCTTAAATTTTACAATACTTATACTTTTTCTCAAATGGGAATTCGTTATTCATTTTTTTTGCCCTGGTAATGCAAAGAATAGAATACTCCACATAGCAACCAGCTCTTAAAACATTTGATTATCGCTTAAAACCTACCAATTCCCCTTGCACCTACAAGAAAATTAGGAATAAGATTATCTCGATTAACATGAAGCATATGGAGAATAAGCGTTTGTAAAAATAGTTTGTACAAGAGTAGAGAAAGTCATGTGAGTGTAACACATCAGATTTTTATGAACAGTTTCGACTCTCCACATGCAGCAGTTGGTAAGCTGTTTCGTGATTAAAGATGCTGTTAATATTTTTCCCCACTTTCTTCGGCAATTTTATTTTAGGAAGAAAGTGATGAATAAATTCTAACAATGAGTAGTGAACTCATAGTATGCGATGTTTACAACTACTCAATACAACGGCGTAAAGTAACACTAGGTGAACTAAAGAAGTAAAAGCTGGCAATATTTGCTGAAGAAAGACTGTTGTAGGAAAGTCCAATAAGAAAAGGGAAACGGAGAACGTTATTAGGAACGAACAAGAACTAAATTATGAGAATTAACGGACGGCCGTTTTTCTAGTAGTGCTTTTATTTATTCAGGGGCCTTCGGTGAAATTTCCGTATTGAATTTATGGGTGGAATGCAATACCTATTCTACCCATCTACTAAGTACGTGGTAGAGAAAGTAATCACAAATGTACTGTAAAATTCAAACCAAAAACAGCGGATATCTCAGAAATGGCTAATGCCACAAAAAGTTTATTTTAAATAAGTTTTGTGTTTTACAGATATCTACATTTTTAGTACGTTTTTGTATATTTCTTATGGTTCGTCAGTTATACAAAATTAATACAAATTTTCATCCGAATGAAGAGGACTTCACAGGCTATTCCCAGAAAATTCAAAGATATACATATTTGATATGTAAATATCTTAAACATATGGTATTCAAAATTGTTAAAACCATTTTTGAAAAAATCGAAAATTCCAAAAAATCTTCGTAGTTTGGGTTGGAGGATTTTCTTGAAACTCTTCGTCTCGCATCTTTGGAAGATACTGAACTTTGACGCAGGTAATTCTTTCTGCCCCACGTTTAGGCGCAATATGACGCAGCCACGCTACGTCCACCAACAATGAAGCAATAACTTTGCCTCACGGTTGCTGCTTGTCTCCTCCCAGTTGGTTCTTCTTTTGCCACGGCTGCTCCAGCATGAAATCTTAACCTCAGAGTATGCGTGGGTGTGTACAGAGAAACACACAAACGCTGTCTTGGAACACTTTTATTCACTATTTAAAATAATACTGCGGTTTGCCGATCACTATTAAATGCATACGAAGTTTCTTTGTCTTTACCAAGACCGAAGAATTATTAACTACGGCTAAGCGTTCTACCCTCTAGCATGTTCGCCGCCAATGTTCACAACTCGACGAGAATGGCGTCCCGTCCTCGCCAGGCACTCAGGACAGACTGACTTACCCACGCTGCACAAGGAAAACCAACGCCTAAACCTCCCCTCTCGTCCCTCAACTCCTTCGCGTCATATGCTTAGAGTGGCCTTCAACAGGCTAAGTGCAGCTGTACTCGGCTGTTTACCAGGAAAAACTTGCTTCAATGGTATTTACCCCTTTCTACCTGAGGCTGGTCCCTAATTAACAAAACTGTGCCTGTCTCGTCTTTCTGTCACTTATACAGTCAACAATTTTCACAATGCTTCTCCTTTTTATACATACACTGGTTTTAAATATATTATTACTTATTTTATATCACTATCCTTCTCAGATTATTGTGATAATTATTGATTTATAATTCCGGCTTCAACTGTAATATAAAATTTGGTATTTATGTGACATTTTGTTTTTGATTTATGCTTTTTACAGGCACACACATACAGATCTTTTTCTAAACATTCCTTTGTTTATTGCGGCCTCAAAACATGTATTTCCAGTGAACTCTCGATATGGAAGTTTTGGGTGGAATGCAATACTTTCTCTACCGCCTACCATGTACGTGGTAGAGAAAGTAAAAAAGTAACAGACCAGCATGTAGACATGTGATAAAGAACAGTAAATGCCTACGTACGGCACACGCCGCTAAACGGCTGTTTCACAACGTGTAACAAACAAGTAAACAAGTAGAAAGTAAAGCCTTGCCCGCGCGTGGTGCTACCTTTTTGGCATTTACCCAGTTCAATATTTTGCAACTTTTGCTTCCATCCAACACTTTAATTACGACTTACAGCGGAAGAAGATATAGTTTGGTTAACTACAAGTCTTTGTATCTAAACTTAAATAACAATTAGTAGGATGAGAAGATGGTTTGTTGTATTGTTATTTGCCCCACGCCTTTGGAGCCAATTTTGAAGGTTTGTTGCTGCTACGTATGGACAGCCGATTTGAAGAATGTGTATTATATTTCGACTGTTGGGGAGCCGAACTTGAAGTAGTTGCAACGCACGTATGGTAAAAAGTTTCCGGTAGCCTTCGCCCCAAATGTTAAAAATAACTTCGTAATTTTAACTGTTTATTTAAATATTATGTATTTATGTTTGCCTCGGCCGCGTCAGTATTTATATTTTTTTAAAGACATGAATGTCTTAGCAGGGAGTGGTGCGACTGAAGAATGTAGGCTTACACAGATTATAATTTTACTTCATTCCTTTTATTAATGCTTGACACGATTTAAATAACACTTCACTGATACAGAGAGAGCTGTGAGAGTTTTTTATTAATTATTTGCACTTTTTAACACAAACTATTTTTGTCTCACACTGAATACGTATTAAACTTCTCGAGGACGCATCTCGCGTCCTGTTAGTAACGCTGTCCGCTAGCAACTGACTTCTGAATTTGTAAATTTTGCTTCATTTTAATTTATTATTGGCAAATCCTTGTCTAATAGAATACCTTCATTTAACTAAAGCTTTTTCTGGTTGTTGATTGGCTATTTTATAAACTGTCACAAAAATTACATTATTGTTTCCAAGTAGCAGTGTTAAACTTTCAAATTCATTATTGCCTCAAGGTTACCTCATTGTTAGCAACTTTTGACCTATTTCTCACAGCTCCTACATTATTAAATTACGTAATACATTCACATATTATTAAACATGTATACAATAATATAAACATATATAATGACTGTAATATACACTTTTTATATATTGTTACATACACATTGCTTTAAGGCGGGCTGTTATTATATTTTATATTATATAATTTGACTGAAATCATTTGTGTTAAAAATACTGCCTCAAAGAAAAGAGCTACCATAGTTTTTGGTTTCTTTATTCCTCGCTGTTTTCGATAATTGGATGAGTTTAGAAATTAATCTCGTATAAATAACAACATTGCAAATACACACATAACGTTACATTTCAGGAGTGTGCGGTATTTAGTCTGGTATTTAGTGCACATTTTAAAAAAAATTACAAAAAGTGTTACATTCACATGACTTTTTCTACCCTGTATCGTTTATTAGTGGGTATACAAACTATTCTTACGAACGTTTATTTTCCTATCTACTTCATTTTAGTCTAGATAATCCTTTCTGGAAATAGCTGCAGCACCATTTGGTTTTAGATACAAAGAGAACAGTAAAACACTATACGCTGGCCTTGAAATTCCACGCTCTCTGCTTGTAATCGCGAGAAATAACTGAAATTCGTAAAGACTTCCGAATGAGGTGGACTTCACAGGCTAATCCAAGAAAATTAAGATATACATTTTATTTCTAATGTAAATATCTTTAATGTAGGGTATTTTGATCAAAATCGTTATAGCCATTTTTTTTTAGAAACTAAACAATTTCGAAAAATATTCCATGTAAAGGGAGTTTGGGGTTGGGGGATTTTCTTGAAAATCTTCGTGTCGCATCTGTGGAAGGCACTGAACTTAAATACCAAGTTTGGTATTTATCTGACATAATGCTTTGGGGGGGATTCAGGGGACCCAAAAACTGTATTTGCGAAGAAATCTCGGTATCGAACTTTCGGGTAAAATACAATACCTTCTCTACATACTATGTACGCGATAGAGAAAGTAAATATAGTATTCTTACATTTACATGTCTTTCTCTATCCACTCTTCTACAAACTATGCTACAGTGCTTTTCTTTCAGACTGTGGCCACCGCACAGCGGCTCGCGCTCCCTCCCTCCCCCCTCTCTCTCTCGATATATATATATATATATATATATATAAAATACACACATCAGAAAATCTAAATTGTAACATAATTTCTTGTTGCTGCATTTAACAGATGCTAATTTTATCTGCTTTACATTGGCTGCTAGAATGTTTTGCAATTCTGTAATCATTACTCTTATTGGTTTTCTAACAGGCCGACTGTACTCTACATGAAGGAAATGTGTCTTATTGTCAGGATCAGTGACACCAATATGGCATTCGCAGCATAAACATTCATTTTTTCTCACCCAAGAGTTCTGCCATAAAGCAGAAAAGATGATTAGGTTTACAAGGTCCAGAACCGGTGCAATCCAGTGTAGCCACGTTTGCTCTCATCAAATGTCTCCAGCATCGAACATATGGTCTGTACCGTGACTAACAAAAATGCTTTCGTCACCAACAGACAGCTGCATCAACAAGTCTTTACTTTCAAACACAGAATGCGGAGAATTATGCAATGAACACGTGTCTCTTTTTGGGTAAGGGGGTTCATTTCTATAGATCCTTGAACTACTATGGTTATATTGGGGGCTCCAGACAAACTTTTGATGATGTTTTTGCTTTTAAACTTTTAGGTTAGATTATTGTAGTTTTCACTTATTTCCACACGCATATTCACCCTCATATCCACACTTCCAGATTCTATTGAGGGCACGGAATAATCCTAATTTAAGAAACCTCCCCACCCCTCGGCCGGGAATCTAACCCGGGACCTCTGGATGTCTTGTGCCACGTTTTCTTTTGTCAATATCTCCAAAACGCTCTTGATTTATTTCATGGTTACAAGAAAATCGCTGCCTAAAAACTTTTCGTAACATTTTGGAGAAACTAAAAAGCTTTTTTCAACACATTAGTTAAAACTTTTTGTTTCAAGTTTAAACAAACCGTAATAGATTACATAAGTCTTTATAGCATGGTGTTAAACCACAGTGTATATTCAACATGATATTAAAAAAGAATTTCTTTTAAAATATGAGCCACAATTTAGAAACGCATTATACAAGGGCTGTCCCAGAAATACCCGACCTAACAAAGAAAACACCAATATTTTTGAACAAAACATCTTTATTTCTTTCCATAGTCTCCTTTCAGCTCGATACACTTTTCTCGGCGATATTCAATAACTTCGATACCCTGTTTACAGTGAGAACCGTCGAGTTCTGCAAAATAGCCATCAACTGCAAACTCCACCTCTTCATTATTGGTAAATCTTTTATCACCAAGCCATTTCTTAAACTTTGGAAACAGAGAATAATAAGAAGGGCTAAGTCTGGCGAATAGGGTGCATGAGGAAACAATTCGAACTTTAACTCATTGATTTTGGCCATGGCGATAATGACTGTGTGAACTGGTGTATTGTCTTGATGAAACAGAACTTTCTTTTTCGCTAAATGCGACCGTTTTTGCTTGATTTCATCATTCAAACGCTGCAATAAGTTTGCATAATAGTCGCCATTGATTGCTTTTCCTTTTTTAAGATAATCAATGAAAATTTCCCACGCGCATCACCCCCCCCCCCAAAAAAAAACTGATGCCATGACCTCGCCTGCAGATGGAACTGTCTTCGCCTTCTTTGGAGCCGATTCTCCCCTTTCAATCCATTGTTTTGACTGTTCCTTAGTCTCAGGTGTGAAGTTATGGACCCATGTTTCATCCATGGTTATTAATCGACACAAAAACTCGGCTTTATTGCAGCAAAACATCGCCAAACACTCGACTGAAACGACGCTGCTTTTGTTCCATTGTGAGTAAACACGGCACCCATCTTGCGCACAGCTTTCTCATGTCTATATTTTCAGTTAGTATGCGATCGGTCATCCAATACCATTTTGTGGATTTTCCTCACAATTTTTGGCATGGTCACCTCATTTGGTCGACCACTGCGATGTTCGTCTTGGCAGCTCGTACGGCCTCGCTTAAAGTCTGCCACCCAATATTTTACTGTTGTAAACGAAGGAGCAGACTCCCCCAGAGTAGAATCTAACTCAGCTTTAATATTAGTTGGACTTAAGACTTTTCAAATGAAGGTATTGTATCACATAACGATGGCCAGTTTTATCCAAGTTTACAAATTCCCTGAGAGAGTTCACTATTAATGACTGCCAAACAATTACTAAACAACGTAGCATCGTCAAACTTCAAACTTAATCTTTATAAGGGTGGTACTTTCTAACATAGTCATTTGTTTGAAACAACAACCGCTATGTATACGTGAGGTCGGATACTTTTGGGACTGCCCTCGTATTTGTAAAATATTATGGAGTGTATTTTATTTATTGAGGAATCTTAAAAGCATCAAACACTATATGAAAGAAGCATTAGGTGTGGTCTAGTGTAGTATGAAATGATTCTGACTAAAATATATGTTAACCGAGCGGGATGGCTCAGGCAGCAACGTCTGTGGCCTTCATTCGGGAGGTCCCGGAATCGATCCCTGGCGACCGCCCACTCTGACTCATGGGTTTGGGGGGGGGGGTTTCCCGGGTCGTCAGGCGAATTCTGGAGTGTTTTTTTTTTCATCCTACGAATTTCCTATTTCGTTCCATTAATCATTTTATTCATACTATGTACACCCCGTTTCGTCTGTTTCAATGTTGGAAGTGTCAGCGATGCAGTTTCGGTGCAGCGTGGCTGGGAAAAGGATGCTCTCTGAACTTCCTCCGCCCCTCGGCCTTCGACTGGTTGCCGGGGCTTAAGGACCGCCCCTTGGAGGACAGACTCTATTTGGGGTGGGGTGCCCGGTCTGCCTCTCTGACTGCCTGGGCTCAGCAATCTGTAGGAATTCTGTCATTGCTGTGCCGTCGCTTCTGGTTCCGGTCGGGCGTCTCCTCTCACCTCATCTCATCCCTCCCTCCCGGAGACGCCTCTTCGTGAGGCACATTCCTTGGATCGGTACCGAGTCCTCTCCTATACTCATTCCATTCCAATGTTAATTATTGAAGATTGTACACAGAGTAAATAATGTCAAAGAGTAAACCAATTTCTATCTTTTACTTAAAACGGACAAGAAAATGTATGATCGTGAAAATCGGGACATTTTAGTCCCAGTTTAGGTTCGGAAAAAGCTGGGACACATGCTGAAAAGAAAGGCCTGTCCCACCTAAATCGGGACATCTGGTTACCTATCCTATCCACCAACCAGTAGCCTCAAACTCTGGTGTATCTTGCACCCCACGTGAGGCATTCCTTAACTACAAAAATGTTTTTAAGTTGATACAGAAGAATACAGTAACTTTGTTTATTAAGAAAGATAGAATTCTTAGTTATGTTATTATTTTGCTTGAAATATATCAGCACTTTCTTTTAAATAATCAGGAATGTTATTAACACCAAAATAGATCCAAATGGGCACTTAGAGGTATTTTTTTATCCTCCTAAAATTTAATTCAGCTATCTTCATAGTTTCTGAGAAAACAACGTCATTCCCAGAAAAACCTGTTAAAAGGCAAAAATGGAAAAAATAACCTCGCATATATTTGCAAAGAAACAAACTCCATGGCTTGAACACACAAAAGCTGCCATATTTACATAGTACCAATTTATAATGCAAAACTTCCCCTTAAAGATGGAATAAAGTTTACCTTTCTATTCCAAAATGTGTATAATTGACTTTACAACATGCCAGATGCAGCACAATTTTTAAAAATAGTATTTAAAAATAAATATTGCACCAACAATGAAAAAATATATATCAAATTAAAGACAAAATTCGAATTTTGTTTGCTAATTTTCGCCATTTAGTGTCCCCTAAAGTTTGCTTTTCACTTCAGATGAAGTATGAAGCTGAAGAAAGGATCCGGCGAATGATCCATGAAGTACTAGAGGCTGATGGAGAAGAAGCTGGTGGCATTTTACATAAAGAAAATACTGCACTTCCAGACGATTCAAACGAACATTTTGTGGGTCACAAAACACACTGCAACTGAAAACAATTGTCAATTACTGGAAATTGATGGTTCGCACGATGAAAGTCACTCCTCTTCTTGTTTCTTTTTAGTCCAATCAGTGTTAATAAAATTAACACTCAGATAATTTATGAAGAACGTGGTAAGGCGAAAATTCCTACAAAGTTTTGGCCTGGAATATGTCAAAACTTTCATGGAGAAAAGAATGTCTAATTTGAGGCAGTGTTTTTAACACTTAAATGATTTTAGTCAAATTATATAATATATAAAGTCAATAACAGCCCGCCTTGAAACAATATGTGTATGTAATAATTTGTAAACTGTATGTAACAGTCATTGCATATGCTTATATTAGTGTATCCATGTGTAATAATGTTATGTGAATATATCACGAAATTTAATAATGTAGGAGCTGTGAGAATAATAAGTTAAATGTTGCTAACTATGAGGTAACCTTGAGGCAATAATGAGTTTGAGAGTTTAATAATACTACTTCTGATTCTTGGAGTAACAATAACGTAATTTTAGTGACAGTTACAAAATAGCAAATCAACAACCAGAAAAAGCTTTAGTTAAATTAAGGTATTCTGTTGGAGTAGGATTAGCCAAGCAGATACTTGAAATACAGAAATTTACAAGTTTAGACGGTTGAAATCAATTCAGTTGCCTGCAGACAGTGCTCATAACTGGATGCGTTTGCGCGTCCTCAGGAAATATAATATGTAGTCGTGTAAGACGTGTTAAAAAGTGTAATTAATTAATAAAAAGAATCTCACAGCTCTCTATATCAGTGAAGTGTTATTTTAATCGTATCAAGTATTAATAAAAGAAGTGAAGTAAAATTATAATCTGTGTAAGCCTACATTCTGAGTCGTATCACAACCCTGCCAAGATAAACGTGTCTCTAACAAATAGCCGAGCAGCCGAGGCAAACATAAATATAATATTTAAAGAAACAGTCAAATTACATTTGGGGCGAAGGCTACCGGAAACTGTTTACTATACGTGCGGTTGCAACTACTACAAGTTCGGCTCCCCAACAGTTGAAATATAATACATCATCTTCAAACTCTTTCCATACGTGAAGCAAACATCTACTAAATTTCCGTTGTAATCGGTTTCTTGGTGCCGTTACAAGTTTGGACGAATTTGGGACAAATAAAATTAATGTAATGTAATTAGCATCTAACTTATAAAACGAAATTAAGGTTATTCACTTTAACACCCGCTGACAGATTTGCTTAAAATCATTCTTAATATGTACTAAATAATACGCTAGTGATGTTTTTGGGGTGTCATTTTTGGGGTTAAAACTTAGTTTCGAAAACAAATAAAAAAAGTTACAAGTTTTAACTAACCCACTGGATCTTTGCACTTCATTCAAATTTTCAACCCGACATTCACAGTTTCCCTTTGTCATCTTAAATCCACTTTGGGTCACTTGAAGGATACGAAGATTGTCGGTGATGGGTCCTCTAACGATCTCGGCCGTTTAGTCACGTGGCTATCATACGCTTCCAATTGGGTTTTATACTCATCTTTGCGGTTTAAATCCATCCATCCATCCATTGAAACATTTTTAGCAAGGTATACATTTTTTTTTAAGAAATCATAAAAAGGGCTTGTCATTTTATATGCATTTTGTGAGAAAATATTAATTTGAAATAATAATAATCATAATTTGTAGAACAAACCCACGGATTATCCTTGATTTCATGCTGATTATTTTAAGTGAAACTGAATCGGGTGAAGTTGAGATAGATATTGTGTTTACGTTGCTGTAGGAGTTTGCGCCACGCTTTGGGCGTCAATTTGAAGTAGTTGGTATTGAAGGAGTTGTATTATATTTCAACTGTTGGGGAACCGAACTTGTAGTAGTTGCAACCGCACGGATGGTAAACAGTTTCAGGTATTCTTCGCCCCAAATGTACTTTCAGGTGGCCTTTGCCCCAAGTTTAAAAATAATAGCTTTGTAATTTGACTGTTTCTTTGGATATTATATATTTATGTCTGCCTCGGCTGCGTCAGTATTATTGTTAGAGACATGGAAGTCCTGGCAGGGCGTGATGCGGCAAAAATGTAGGCTTGCGCAGATTTTAAGTTTTCATTCACTGCTTTTTATTAATCCTTGACACAAATTAAATAGCATTTCACTGATATAGAGAGCTGCGAGATTCTTTTTATTAATTAATTACAGTTTTTACCACGTAAAACTATTTTTCGTCTAACACGAATACGTAATTAAATCTCTCGAGGACGCATCTTGCATTCGGGTACTATCACTGTCTGCAGGCAACTGACTAGATTTAAACCGTCTAAACTTGTAAATTTCTGTATTTCAAGTCTCTGATTGGCTATTTTTACTCCAGTAGAATACCTGCATTTAACTAAAGCTTCTTCTTAGCCATTGGCCATTTTTAAACTGTCACTAAAATTACATTATTGCTTCCAAGAATCACGAATAACATTTAAACTCTCAAACTCATTATTGCTTCAAGGTTACTCATTGTTAGCAACGTTTAACTTATTATTCTCACAGCTCCTATATTATTAAATTACGTAATGCATTCACATAACGTTATTGAACATGTATACAATAATATAAACATATGCATGGACTGTTACATACATTTTACAAATTATTACATACACATATTGCTTCAAGGGGGGCTGTTATTGAATTTACATATTATATAATTTGACTGAAATCATTTAAATGTTAAAAATACTGCCTCAAAGTACATTTCTTTGACGTTTCACGTAACGAAGGTAATATTTCAGTCTTATAGAACTCTGAAGGAACCCGTTACTATTAGAGTGAGAGCTACAGAATATTCGTTCCAGTAGTAATTACGTATCTTAATAACCAAGAAAGATAACTGGATGAGATTGGAACAAATCTGCAAAAAGTGGCTCATCTGAACGCTCAGTGAATAGCAGATATACTGGATATAAGCTCAACTCCATTGCCATGCGATCGTATTTTGTCTTCCCGTGTATGCTTATGACGGAATCGCCATGGCATTTCATACAGTATCAAATAGCGCGGGGTGGGGGGAGGATGGCTATTTAGTGGAGTACGCGAGAGGAAAGAAGTGGTTTGGCGTGGTTAAGACTGGGCGCTTTGAAAGGCAACAAATTAACTGATGAAACCGGAGTGAGAGTATGTCCATTCTGTGGTGGAAAGGAAACACGTAATATATTCTGACTCAGTGCAGGAAAACGGAATTACTAAGAAAACAATATTTACCAGCAGAGTTTCTGGAGTAAAATAGGGGAATGGACGTCTGTTTGGATATAATGTTGGACTCGGGGTGCCCTTTTTTTTCTAGATTTCGGCAAAGAAGGTTAATTGTCCTGGACGACGGAAGAGGGTGGGATGGTACATAAGAGCTAGTTCTTAAGGATCGGAGCACTGTATACATTTGTAATATAATTATTCTTCATTCTTCTTATTTTTTTCCTTCTTCTTCTTCTTATTATTATTATTTCTTCATTAAGTTAGTATGTATTATAGTACATACTAAAGAGTGATTTATGAAGAACTGACACACTTATTTCTTTATTTGTTTCAAAACGAGTTATGCTAGCGACACCTTATTATACCTGAAATGCAGAGGAATTTTGGGAGATTATTTACCTCTATAGCAAATGTTTAAAATGTCCTCCATCCTGCATAAGGCACAACTCAACACGTCGTTCCATGTTACTGGCCACTCGTTGGAGGACTCTGTTGTCAATAGCTTGAATCTCCTGTGAAATGTTGTGCTTCAGATCGTTCAATGTCTGGAGACGTGTGACATAAACCCTGTCTTTTAAGTAACTCCACAGAAAGAAGTCCGGCGATGTCAAATCCGGAGAAGTCGGTGGCCACGGTTCTTGGAAATTATCCGGTCGTCAAAGAAACCTGCACTAGTGCTATGGGTTCATTTGATGTATGCAATGTAGCGCCGTCCTGCTGAAAATATCGTTGACTCAGCTTACATCGTCTAGTTGTTCAGCAAACTCCATGAAAATCCGTCGGTACTCTGCAGTGTTCACATTGTTTAAAAAAAATGGTTCCACTATTCTCTTTGTATGGATATTGCGCACCAAACTCCGATTCTAACCGGGTGCATCGGCGTTCATGAATAACATGTGGATTTTCGCTGGCCCAATAGCGTGAGTTATTTGAGTTCACATAGACGGATAAATGGAACCATGCTTCATCTGTGAAACATGTGATGCACAATATGACAGGATTTTGCACAATGAAACGCCTGAAACCAACGACAATAATTCAGTCGTCTATCCTTATCTGGTTCCTGTAACTGATGGACAACCGTAATCCTATACGGCTTTAGGCCTGCACTTTTCACAGCTCTCCGACACATTGAGTAGCTGTACCCTATGTTCTGCGACAAACGTCTTAATGATATTTTGGGTGACTGATGCAGTCGTGCTCTTACGTCAACAATAACCGTGGGAAGCCTAGATGAACGAGTTTTGTCTTTTTCACTCACCAGAGATCCAGTAGTTTCCAGTTTGTTTACCAGTTCCAGTATTGTGTTTGTTTGGGGAGAATTCCGAACACCAAATTCTCTCTGCTATTCCCTTTGAGTAGCTGTAATTGAATTCGTAATCCAGTATTGCTTTACAAGGAAGAGTCGTTCATTTAATGTGGACTCCATTTACAGATTGACTAGAAGAAAATCTCAAAAACAATTGCCGACAATAAAACTAACAATTACGAATAAAACATGAACATCTGCGGATCTAGTGACAGGCAATCGAAACTCCAGAATATTCTGCTTAATTTGGTGCTAAAATTGGGGCATTGAGTGAATTTCGAACAGAATAATTAAAGAAAGAAATGTGTCAGTTCTTCATAAATCACTCTGTAGTACACATATATAGTAAGTATATATTTAGTATTATACACAGTGTTAGCTTATAGAGAAAGGAAAAGCATGTACGGCAATGAGGCCCATGCAATTGTTGTACTGTACAAGAGTAGAGTGAAACTGTTCACAATAAAACCAACACCACCACTATAATATTACTGTTTCCGAACATTAATTGTGACCAGATTGAGCTTTTGTCCCAAAAACTACACCCAAAATGTCTTTTAGACCTTAGACCTTAAAAGGCCTTGAAACAAATAGATGACTGGGTGCTAAAGTAAAAATTACCCAATTAATTAAGTTTTATTGGTATTACTTGTCGTTACTTAAGAAAACCCCCATAAAACAGATATACGTGAATTAGTTCTGGGTAAGCAAAGTACTAAGATTATAAACTTTCTGCAGCTTCTTTAAATTGCTGGATAATTTTGGAACAAATGAGACGATGTTTTCATGCATGACTATATTCTGCGGATTGCATACTTAGGGATACCTAGTGTGAAGAAGTTATTTTGTTGTATTACTTTCTCTACTACGTACAGTAAGTAGGGGAAGTATTGTATTCCACCCAAAAATTCGATACCGAGATTTCACCGGAAATATATGTTTTGAGACCCCCAAAACCAAAAAAAAGCATTTTTGGAAACATGTCCGTGTGTGTGTCTGTGTGTCTATCTGTGAACAGCATAACTCAGAAACGAACAGTTGGACAAACACCAAACTTGGTATTTAGGTTCAGTATCTTCCAGAGATGCGACACGAAGGTTTTCAAGAAAATCCCCCCACCCCAGACTACCCTTTACATGGAACATTTTTCGAAAATTTTAATTTTCTCAAAAATGGCTCTCAAGATTTTGATTAAAATATCATATGTTTAAGATATTTTCATAAAAAATAAAATGTATATCTTGAATTTTCTGAGAATGTCTCCAAAAATATTCTTCATTGAGAACGACTTTTGCATAACTGGTAAACCATAAGAGATAGACAAAATTTTGCTACACAAAAATGTAGATCGCGTTAAAATACAATTTATGTTATATACATTTATTTTGTTGAGTGAACCATTTTCGAGATATTGCTTGTTATTCCCTTAAATTTTTCAATACTTATTTTCTCAAATGGGAATTCGTTATTCATTTTTTTTGTCTTGGATATGCAAAGAGTATTGATCTGTGGCAAAGGGAATGGTGCTGCACCTAGCAACCAGCTATTAAGAGATATGTATGTGCTTAAAGGCTACTGTATTTCTATATTGCCCTTGTAAATATATATTCCCCTTACATCTACAAGAAAATTAGCAATAAGATAAGAGTCTGCAAATGTTTATCTCGATTAACATGAAGTAGATGGAGAATAGGCGTTTGTAAAAATAGTTTGTACAAGAGTAGAGAAAGTCATGTGAGTGTAACACATCAGATTTTTTTTATTTGCCCTACGGTTTGGGAGCCAATTTGAAGTAGGGTGTTGCTGCTACGTATGGTAAGCCAGTTTGAAGATGTATTATATTTCGACTGTTGGGGAGCCGAACTTGAAGTAGTTGCAACCGCACGTACGGTAAAAAAATTTTCGGTAGCCTTCGCCCCATAAATGCTTAAAAAAATATTAACTTTACAATTTTGACTGTTTCTTTAAATATTATATATTTATGTTTGCCTCGGCTGCGTCAGTATTATTGTTAGAGACATGGATTTCTTTGCAAGGCGTGGTGCGGCTGAAGAATGTAGGCTTACACAGATTATAATTTTTACTTCACTACATTTATTAATCCTTTACACAATTTAAATAACACCTCAGTGATATAGAGAGCTGTGAGATTCTTTTATTAATTACTTGCACTTTTTAACACGTAAACTATTTTTGTCTCAACTGAATACGTATTAAACTTCGAGGATACATCTCGTGTTCGGTTAGAAACACTGTCTTCAAGCAACGCGTCCAGTTATGAGCGTTGTCTACAAGCAACTGAACTTTAAATTTGTAAATTTTGCTATATTTCAATTTCTGATTGGCTAACCGTAGTCCAATAGAATACCTTCATTTAACTAAAGCTCTTTCTGGTTGTTGATTGGCTATTTTATAAACTGTCACAAAAATTACATTATTGTTGCTCCAATAATGACTATTAGCATTATTAAACTTTCTTACTCATTATTGCCTCAAGGTTACATCATTGTTACCTCATTGTTAGCAACTTTTAACCTATTATTCTCACAGCTCCTACATTAATAAATTACGTAATACATTCACATAACATTATTGAACATGTATACAATAATATAAACATTTACAATAACTGTAATATACACTTTTTATATATTGTTACATACACATATTGGTTTATGGTGGGCTGTTATTGAATTTACATATTATATAATTAGACTGAAATTATTTAAGTGTTAAAAATACTGCCTCAAGTGGCAGGTGTTCCAACTGGTGTACTATTTTATTTAACCATTTATTTATTATTATCAAGCTTAAGTTAGAATTGCATCAAGCCCCGAGCTCTTTCTCTCTCTCCGAGCATGCGCATTTTGCCCTGTGTTGGCGAAGAGTAAATGAAACCTCAAAAGTCAGAAGCAGTAAAACTGCTGTGTAGACTCGAGGGACAGGCATTATGGAATTAATGTGTACTCCCCCAAACCCTAAACATATTTACGTAGCATTCGAAAAACCTTAGGAAAGTGTTTTACCCTCCCTTCAGCTTCTTGGTAATCCGGCGCTAATCTCCTGTAGTACGACTAACTCTTACTTGGTCGATATTTTCAACAAGAATGTAATAGGTCTTCTGCTAGATTTTGTAAAGATACTGCTGATCACAGCATTGTCGTCTTAGATAACTTCTTTATATCTATACGGTGTCTGAGACAGTATGCCGACGCAGATTTTCCAACATGGAGTGGGAACAAATTCCACAAAGTTTACACAGTTTGTACAAATGTAAGTTTTCATTTGTGCATGCTTTTATTTTCTAGCTTTAACCGTGATTCAAAGTATGCCGTGCTCATGATATGCGAGCCTGCAGCGCTCCAAATAGAATTTTCCTAAGAGTTGAAGAAAGGTTATTTTGTTGAGGGAGTTGTATTGTAGTTCAACTGTTGGGGAGCCGAACTTGAAGTAGTTGCAACCGCACGTATGGTATCCGGTAGCCTTTGCCCCCAGTTTAAAAATATTAACTTTGTAATTTGACTGTTTCTTTAAATATTATATATTTATGTTTGCCTCGGCTGCGTCAGTATTATTGTTAGAGACATGTTTCTCTTTGCAAGGTTGTGCTGCGACTGAAGAATGTAGGCTTACACAGATTATAATTTTACTTCGCTCCTTTTATTAATGTTGGACACGATTTAAATAACACTTCACTGATATAGAGAGAGCAGTGAGATTTTTCTTTTTAATAATTGCACTTTCTAAACACGTAAACTATTTTCTCACACAAAATACATATTAGATTACTCGAGGACACATATCGCGTCCGGTTAGGAACACTGTCTACAAGCAACTGACTTGATTTCTGCCGCCTAAATTTGTAAATTTCTGTATTTCAAGTCTCTGATTGGCTAATCCTAGTCCAATGGAATACCTTCATTTAACTAAAGCTTCTTCTGGTTTTGATTGGCTATTTTATAAACTGTCACAAAAATTACATTATTGTTGCTCCAAGAATGACTAGTAGCATTATTACACTTTCTTACTCATTATTGCCACAAGGTTACCTCACTGTTAGCAACTTTTAATCTATTATTCTCACAGCTCCTACATTATTAAATTACGTAATACAGTCACATAACATTATTGAACATGTATACAATAATATAAACATATATAATGACTGTAATATACACCTTTTATTACTTTCTCTACTACATATAGTAAGTAGGGGAAGTATTGTATTCCACCCAAAAATTCGATACCGAGATTTCACCGGAAATATATGTTTTGAGACCCCCTGAATAAAAAAAAACATTTTTGAAAACATGTGCGTGTGTGTGTGTCTGTGAACATCATAACTCAGAAACGAACAGTCGGATAAACATCAAACTTGGTATTTAGGTTCAGTATCTTTCAGAGATGCGACACGAAGGTTTTCAAGAAAATCCCCACCCCAAATTACCCTTTACATGGAGGA
Source organism: Deroplatys truncata (assembly GCA_030765065.1). Taxonomy (NCBI): domain Eukaryota; kingdom Metazoa; phylum Arthropoda; class Insecta; order Mantodea; family Mantidae; genus Deroplatys; species Deroplatys truncata. The sequence goes on along the minus strand of CM060975.1, from coordinate 296,303,502 downwards.
TTTTTCGAAAATTTTAATTTTCTCAAAAATGGCTCTAACGATTTTGATTAAAATATCAAATATTTAAGATATTTTCATCACAAATAAAATGTATATCTTGAATTTCCTGGAAATGTCTCCAAAAGTATTTTCATTGTGAACGACATTTGCATAACTGGTAAACCATAAGAGATAGACAAAATTGTACTATACAAAAAATGTAGATCGCGTTAAAATACACAATTTATGTCATACACATTTTTTTTGTTGAGTGAACCGTTTCGAGATATTGCTTGTTATTCCCTTAAATTTTTCAATACTTATTTTCTGAAATGGGAATTCGTTATTTATTTTTTTGTCTTGGATATGCAAAGAGTATTAATCTGTGGCAAAGAGAATGGTGCTGCACCTAGCAACCAGCTATAAAGATATATGTCGATGCTTAAAGGCTACTGTATTTCTATATTGCTCTTGCAAATACAAAACAAGGGGAACACAGTAGGCCTTAAGCGATAGACAAATATTTTTAGAACTGGTCGATATGTGTAAAGTTTAATTCTCTTTGCATGTCAAAAGATCGTTTCTGTAAATGTTTATCTAGATTAATATGGAACAGATGGAGAATAAGAGTTTGTAAAAATAGTTTGTACAAGAGGATGGTCCAGGCTTACGTCTACGTTAAACATAAGAAACTAGACAAGGAGCGATTCTCATCACGTGATTATTCTGCCATCTCACATTGGATTTTCCGTCGTCATATGTAAATTCGCTAATTACCTTTCTGGGTAAGATTATGGGCGAGTAATCACTGGCATATCTATAAAAATCGCAGCAAAACAAACTCATATGATAAGAGTGTTTTTTGTAGTTTAACTTCCTCTAACCGTGTAGCTAGCTTTTATTGATTGTGATCGTAACTTGTACATAACCTCTTTTGTCGGTGGTCGTTTCACAGGCCGCCATATTAGCTCAGCTGTTTAACGCTCTATTGCGATTGGCTGCTCCTTAAAGTTTGCATTGCTCGATGTAATTTAGGAAGGGTTAACGACTATGTCAATTGCCAGGATCATATCAGTGCCGCCGGAATTTTGTCCCCAGGAGTTCTTTTACATGCTAGTAAATCTACTGACATGGGGCAGTCGCTTTTAAGCACATTTGAAAACCGCCAGTTTGGGGAAACCTGCGACCTTGGGATCAGAACATTTGTTGATGTTACTAACAACATATCGCATTAAGTTTAAATCTAAGTTTTATGTTAATGCTTAATTTTTATTGTGAATGGCCCTTACTTAATTAATTTCTTTCACATTAATTTATAACCCAAAATTTAATATACGGTATGAATTCGCGTGCAAAGGAACAGTTCTTCTATCACTTAGCAGCTATTTGTTTTTAATAATATTCTCTTATGAAAATGCAAGTTATAAAAACTGCTTAGAACACTGGAAGGAAACACAATTCTCATAATAAACGCTTTAACACAAACGAAATTATCATATCTATGTTACTGGAGCGCATCTTTTCTGTAAATTACAAGAGAGGCTTAAAAAGTAATGTACACTACGTGATCAAAAGTATCCGGACACCTGGCTGAAAATGACGTACAAGTACGTGACGCCCTCCATCGGTAATGCTGGAAGTCAATATGGTGTTGGCCCACACTTAGCCTTAATGACAGCGTTCACTCTCGCAGGCATACTTTCAATTAGGTGCTGGAAGGTTTCTTGGGGAATGGCAGCCCATTCTTCACAGAGTGCGGAACTGAGAAGAGGTATCGATGTAGGTCGGTGAGGCCTAGCACGAAGTCGGCGTTCCAAAACATTCCAAAGGTGTTCTATAGGATTGAAGTCAGGACTCTGTGCAGGCCAGTCCATTACAGGGATGTTATTGCCGTGTAATCACTCCGCCCGTGCAGTATGAACAGGTGCTCGATCGTGTTCAAAGATGCAATCGCCATCTCCGAATTGCTCTTCAACAGTGGGAAGCAAGAAGGTGCTTAAAATATCAATGTAGGTCTGCGCTGTGATCGTGCCACGCAAAACAACAAGGGGTGCAAGCCCCCTCCAGGAAAAACACGACCACACCATAACACCACCACCTCCGAATTTCACTGTTGGCATTACACACGCTGGCAGATGACGTTCACCGGGCATTCGCCATACCCACACCCTGCCATCGGATCGCCACATTGTGTACCATGATTCGTCACTCCACACAACGTTTTGCCACTGTTCAATCGTGTAATGTTGACGCTCCTTACACCAAGCGAGGTGTCGTATGGCATTTTCCTGCGTGATGTGTGGCTTATGAGCAGCCGCTCGATCATGCAATCCAAGGTTTCTCACCTCACGCCTGTCATAGTACTTGGTGTGGATCCTAATGCAGTTTAGAATTCCTGTGTGATGTTCTGGATGGATGTCTGCCTATTACTCTTTACGACCCTCTTCAAATTTCGGCGGTCTCTGTCAGTCAACAGACGAGGTCGGCCTGTACGCTTTTGTGCTGTACATGTCCATTCACGTTTCCACTTCACTATCACATCAGAAACAGTGGACCTAGGGATGTTTAGAAGTGTGGAAATCTCGCGTACAGACTTCTGACACAAGTGACATCTAATCAACTGACCACGTTCGAAGTCCGTGAGTTCCACAGAGCGTCCCATTCTGCTGTTTCACCATGTCTAATGACTACTGAATTCGCGGATAATGAGTACCAGGCAATAGGTGGCAGTACAATGCATCTAAGATGAAAAACGTATGTTTGTGGGGTGTCCGGATACTTTTGATGACATAGTGTATATGTACCGAACAATCCTGTGTTGTTTAGTATAAGTATAATGACTTGATGAGCTCTTTCTCTAGTCGCTATTTGATTTTCCCTGCACTTAGCTCATCGAATTCCTCACGATACACCGGTCCTATACACGGGCCGGAAAATCCGTACCCTCGTAGTTTTGGGCCCAAACCCACGCACATTCCATAACGAAACCGAAACACTACGCTCCCACCCAGTACACCATGACGCAGAATAATCTTCCTCATGCTAAAACCCCAGAAAATATTTCATTATAAACTGTTAAGAAGTATTATGTTTCACAGAGTTTAACTGGCAAGACATTTCCGTTTTGTCTTCCTGTCCCATCGAAGCAAATTTTAGGAAACGTTACGATATCCCAAAATTTATTCTATAAGCGGCACGTAAAGTATACTCATACCTGCCAACTTCCCATCGTACACCAAAATGTTATAATTTTGCGATGACATGAAATCTAGAATGCGTAAAATGTTCGGTGCAGTAAATGTACAAAAAACCTTATGTGTCTCTCACATGACTTTCTCTACTCTTGTACAAACTATTTTTACAAACGCTTATTCTCCATATGCTTCATGTTAATCGAGATGTTAATCTTATTGATAATTTTCTTGTAGATGCAAGGGGGAATTGGTAGGCTTTAAGCTATAGTCAAATATTTTAAGAGCTGGTTGCTATGTGGAGTATTCCATTTTCTTTGCATTACCAGGACAAAAAAAAAGAAGAACGAATTTGAGAAAAAGTATAAGTATTGGAAAGTTTAAGGGAATAACAAGCAATATCTCGAAAATGGTTCATTCAACAAAAAAAATGTATATGACATAAATTGTGTATTTTAACGCTAACTACATTTTTTTGTGTAGTAAAATTTTGTCTATCTCTTATGGTTTACCAGTTATGCAAAAGTCGTTCACAATGAAGAATACTTTTGGAGACATTCCCAGAAAATTCAAGATATGCATTTTATTTGTCATGAAAATATCTTAAACATATGATATTTTAATCAAAATCGTAGCAACATTTTTGAGAAAATTAAAATTTTCGAAAAATGTTCTATGTAAAGTGTAATCTGGGGTGGGGGGATTTTCTTGAAAACCTTCATGTCGCATCTCTGGAAGATACTGAACCTAAATACCAAGTTTGGTGTTTATCCGACTGTTCGTTTCTGAGTTATGCTGTTCACAGACACACACACGGACATGTTTCCAAAAATGTTTTTTTTGGATTCAGCGGGCCTCAAAACATGTATTTCCGGTGTAATCTCCGTATAGAATTTTTGGGTGGAATACAATACTTCCCCTACTTACTATACGTAGTAGAGAAAGTAAAAATTACATGTAAAATAAATGGGAATTTCATTTTATGAGAATCCTTGAACATCTGGTAAGTGATAGTATTGATTCTGTCACACCTGCTGAAATTCTTCCTAATACCAAAATAGCACATACTACTGCAAATAACATCAGTCATCACCTCTTAGACTATACATAGTTTTTAGGTGTATATTTTGAGATTTATAACATGAACTATAAACAAAAACGTTTCCCGTGTTTGTGACAGCCATAGAATAAGAATAGGATAAACAATTTATGCGAGGGAGTTGATTTTACAGTTCACGTCGTCCATTACTGAATGTTCGCACCATTTACTGTTCATCGGTTACTAGAGGTCACTAGTGGTACAATCAAATTGTAAATCTGCACGCTGCAGCCCAGCTGAGTACCGTGATCGTGATGAAAGATAAATACGCAAGCTCTGGGCTATTACAGCACGTATAACTAGCAGGGTACATTATCTTAAGTTACTCGAATTTAATACTGTGTCATGTCCACGGTGAACATGTCATGTCATATCCATCTGAAACGCTTTGAATCTGAACACAAAGCCGTAAACACGTCGCCTTTCCCTTAAAGTCGTAAAAAGGGCTCCTCTTGGGTACATTTTACGGGCAAATGGTAGATGTGGCAAGTACGAGTACTATAAACCAACTTTATAGCAATCGGTTCAACCGTTCATGAACGAAAAGGTAATACACGTAGATACATACGATAACTACATACGAGGGATGTCCCTGAAGTACCTGACCTAACAAGCACAACACAAAAATTTTGGGGAAAACATCTTTATTTCTCTACATAGTCTCCTTTCAGGTCGATACACTTTTTCCTGCGATGATTAATACCTTCGATAGCCTGTTTATACTGAGGACCGCGAGTTCTGCAAAATAGCCATCAACTGCAAACTCCAGCTCTTGTTGCTGGCAAATTTTTACTTTCTCTACTACGTATAGTAAGTAGGGGAAGTATTGTATTCCACCCAAAAATTCGATACCAAGATTTCACCGGAAATACATGTTTTGAGACCCCCTGAATCCAAAAAAAGCATTTTTGGAAACATGTCCGTGTGTGTGTTTCTGTGTGTGTGTGTGTGTGTGTGTGTGTGTGTGTGTGTGAACAGCATAACTCAGAAACGAACAGTCGGATAAACACCAAGCTTGCTATTTACGTTCAGTATCTTCCAGAGATGCAACACGAAGGTTTTCAAGAAAATCCCCCCACCCCAGACTACCCTTTACATGGAACATTTTTCGAAAATTTTAATTTTCTCAAAAATGGCTCTAACGATTTTGATTAAAATATCCTATGTTTAAGATATTTTCATAAAAAATAAAATGTATATCTTGAATTTTCTGGGAATGTCTCCAAAAGTATTCTTCATTGTGAACGACTTTTGCATAACTGGTAAACCATAAGAGAGAGACAAAATTTTACTACACAAACAATGTAGATCGCGTTAAAATACACAATTTATGTCATATCCCTTTTTTTATTGAGTGAACCATTTTCGAGATATTGCTTATTATTCTCTTAAATTTTTCAATACTTATTTTCTCAAATGGGAATTCGTTATTCATTTTTTTGTCTTGGATATGCAAAGGGAATGGTGCTGCACCTAGCAACCAACTATTAAGAGATATGTATTTCTATATTGCCCTTGTAAATATATATATATTCCCCTTACATCTACAAGAAAATTAGTAATAAAATAGAGTCTGCAAATGTTTATCTCGATTAAGCGTTTGGAGAATAAGCGTTTGTAAAAATAGCTTGTACAAGAGTTGAGAAAGTCATGTGAGTGTAACACATCAGATTTTTTACCAACAAGCCTTTCTTCAACTTTGGAAACAGAAAATAATCAGAGGAGGCTAAGTCTGGCGACTAGGGTCCACCAGGAAGCAATTCAAACTTTAACTCATTGATTTTGCCATGGCGATAATAGTGTGTGAACTGGTGTATTGTCTTGATGAAACAGAACTTTCTTTTTCGCTAAATGCGGCTGTTTTTTGCTTGAGTTCATCATTCCAATGCTCCAATAAGTTTCCATAATGCTCGCCATTGAAGATAATCAATGAAAATTATCCCACGCGCATCCCAAAAGAACTAACGCCATGACCTTGCCTGCAGATGAAACTGTCTCACTTTCTTTGGAGCCGATTATCCCCTTTCAATCCACTGTTTTGACTGTTCCTTCGTCTCAGGTGTGAAGTGACGGACCCATGTTTCATCCATGGTTATGAATCAACGCAAAAACTCGGCTTTATTGCAGCGAAACATCGCCAAACACTCGACTGAAACATCTTCACGACGCTGCCTTTGTTCCATTGTTAGTAAACGCAGCACCCATCTTGCGCACAGCTTTCTCATGTCTAAATTTTCAGTCATATGCGATGTACAGCACGTTTTGAAATGCCTACAATGTGTATTAGCTCGCGCACTTTCAGTCGACGGTCATCCAATACCCTTTTGTGAATTTTCTTCACAATTTCTGGCGTGGTCACCTCATTTGGTCGACCACTGCCATGTTCGTCTTGGCAGCTCGTACGCCCTAGCTTAAACTCCGCCACCCAATATTTTACTGTTGCAAACGAAGGAACAGACTCCCCCAGTGTACAATGTAGCTCAGCTTTAATATTAGTTGGACTAAGACCTTTCAAATGAAAGTATTGTATCACATAATGATGGCCAGTTTTATCCATGTTACAAATTTGCTGAGAGCGTTCACTATTGATGACTGCCAAACAATTACTAAACGACGTACGTATCATCAAACTACAGACTTAAACTTTATAAGGTTGGTACTTTCTACCACAGTCATTTGTTTGAAACAACCACTAATCTATACATCAGGTCGGGTACTTCTGGGACTGCCCTCGTATAGTTACGTAAACTTGTAAACAAAGATCTAGTGATGGTAGAAAATGAAGTAGCGCACATACATCGGAACAGAAGTGTATTGTACCTCTAGTCACGAAGCGGATTTTCACGGCCTCACAGGTAAACAACGCCCCAATACGACATCTCACTCCGCCCTACTTGATGCACAGTGAAGTTCACTTCACTCTTAAGCGTCCCGGATCGTTAGCTGCACATGACTATTTTTAGTCAGTATCATTTTTTTATAACTTTTACAAATCGTTTTTATAGAAGCTTGTTTTAGCATCTAGGTCATGTTTAACGAGATAAACGTGCCCAGAATTAGCTGCATTGCACATTTCGTTAAAGGTATGGTCGAGTACATGGAATCGTGCCGATATAATGCGCAGTGGTTTATGTTCGTAAAAAATAGTAAACCGCTCTGCCACGGCCAGTCTCCACGCCTTACCTGATTCTAGCACTCCACTTAGTGTTTCTTACTCCTCCCTTTTTCCTTCACTCCTGAGTCTGAAACCAAACCTGCGTTCATAGGTTAATTTTTAAGCGTCAGACATTTGACACCAAACCAATACGAGACGGGCTCATCCAGGAGCTGGTGTGGACAGTCATTGCGAAGCATACCTTCCAGCCACTCAGGTGAAAGTTTCCGTACTCCTACCCTTTCGTAGTTCGCCTAAGGCTGAACTTTGTTCAGCTAATGCGTGTGTGTCGGACTTGAACTCAAAGCAATAAGAAACCGACTTGCCAAAGGCTGATGTTGAACACAGATGACAAGGAGTTGCTGTCAACACTAAATAAAGAACATCACTATATACAGGATGTAACAAAAATGTACGGCGCAAATTGCTAGACACATTCCTCACGCGTAGACGAAGAAATTATGTTATATAAACATGGGTCTGGAAACGTTTGTTTCCATGTTACAACTCATTAATCATGGGAAACGCACATGAACAGAGCGTTAGAATCATGGGGAACATGCACTCTTGGTTACGTTGTCATTATAGTAGGTGTACCGCCAGTGTTTTGTTTTATATGTCCCTGTTGCCATGCGACTTAGTCATTGCTTGTTTTTAGGTAACATCAACTGTTCCAGTGAGCACACGGGTTACTATGTACTAGTAGAGTGATCGTAGACTTGGCTCGTGCAATGGCAGTATACACAAATACAGAGATGGCAGATGTCCATTTGATGTATGCATTAACAGACGCAATGGCGTCTGCGCTCAAAGTTTGTACCGGGAGGGATTTCCAGGACGAAGGTGCCCGGACAGGAAAACGTTTGAAGCCATTGATCGTCGTCTTAGGGAACATGGGGCATTTCAGCCTTATACTCGCGACTGGGGTCCTAGAAGGACGAGGACACCATAACGGGAGGCGGCAATTCTTCAGGCAGTTGACGACGACCCTAGTGTCAGTACAAGACAAATAGCTGCAACAATGAATACCGACCACATGACTGTCTGGCGAGTGCTACACGATGTCCGCCTGTATCCATACCATTTACAGCGTGTGCAGGTACTATCGGCAGCTGATTTTCCTGCACGGTACGCTTCTGCGAATGGTTTATACAACAAAGTGTCAACCCTAATTTTAGTGCAACGGTGCTGTTCACAGATGAGGCGTCGTTTCAACGAGATCAGATTGTAAATTATCACAATCGGCATGTATGGGCTGGCGTCAATTCTCATGCAACTGTTGAAGCAACTCTTCAACAAAGATTTTCTGTCAATGTTTGGGCCGGCATTGTTGGAGACTGGTAGGGCCTCGCGTTCTTCCAACCAGGCTCAACGGACAGTTACCATAATTTCGTTCAAAATGTTTTACCTTGATAGGAGATGCGTCTTTAGCTGTGCGACAAAACATGTACTTCATGCATGATGGAGCACCTCCTCATTTTAGTGTTAATGTCCGTCGGCTTCTAAATAACACGTTAGGTAACAGATGGATAGGTAGAAGTGGACCAATTGCCTGGCCTCCACGCTCCCCGGACCTAAACCACTGGACTTTTACTTGTGGGGGCATTTGAAAGCTCTTGTGTATATAACCCCAGTACCAGATGTCCCGAGTCAGTGTGCTCGTATTATGGAAGGCTGCGAAACAATACACAAAACTCCAGGGATACATCAGCGCATCCGGCATTCACTACGACGGCGGGTTGATGCATGTATCAATGCTCACGGAGGGCATATTGAACATCTCCTGTAAGAAAGAGTTGCATCTGGTATGCTGGTACGTTCTATTTTTGGGTGTTTCCCATTATTAATGAGTTGGAGAAGATTAGTTGTAACATGGAAACAAAGCATTTCGAGACACATGTTCATGTAAGATAATTTCTCCGTCTACGTGTGAGGAACAGGTCCTGCAATTTCTGCCGTACATTTTTACTTTCTCTACTACGTACAGTAAGTAGGGGAAGTATTGTATTCCACCCAAAAATTCGATACCGAGATTTCACCGGAAATATATGTTTTGAGACACCCTGAATCCAAAAAAAGCATTTTTGGAAACATGTCCGTGTGTCTGTGAACAGCATAATTCAGAAACGAACAGTCGGATAAACACCAAACTTGGTATTTCGGTTCAGTATCTTCCAGGGATGCGACACGAAGGTTTTCAAGAAAATCCCCCCACGCCAGATTACCCTTCACATGGAAGATTTTTCGACAATTTTAATTTTCTCAAAAATGGCTCTAACGATTTTGATTAAAATATCACATGTTTAAGATATTTTCATGACAAATGAAATGTATATCTCGAATTTTCTGGGAATGTCTCCAAAAGTATTCTTCATTGTGAACGACTTTTGCATAACTGGTAAACCATAAGAGATAGACAAAATTTTACTACACAAAAAATGTAGATCGCGTTAAAATACAAATCTATGTTATATACATTTTTGTTGTTGAGTGAACCATTTTCGAGATATTGCTTGCTATTCCGTTAAATTTTCGAATACTTTTTCTCTAATTTGTTATTCATTTTTTTGTCCTGGTAATACAAAGAGAATGGAATGCTCCACATAGCAACCAGCTCTTAAAATATTTGACTATAGCTTAAAGCAGATTTTTTATTTAGAGGGCCTTAAAACATGTATTCCTGGTGAATTCTCGGTATCGAATTTTTGGGTCGAATGCAATACTTTACCTACTACGTACGTGGTAGAGAAAGTAAAAAAGTGTTCCAGGAAACGCTCAACATCCACACTTTGATACTGCTGCTTAGCAGTCGAGAGGTTTCGGCAGTTCTCGGGAACCAAATCTCAAGAACGTAGCTCTCTGAAGGAATGAGATGTTGCGTGGTTTTTGAACTCTTGCTGTGCGCAATGCACGCAGCACAAAGGGAAATCCTTTCTCCCTCTCATCCCTGCAGGTTTATGAGACACTTGCACTATCGATTTCAAAAGTAGGTCCTTTACCCAAGCGGTGACAAGCGTGGCTTTCATCACGTGATGCAATAAATTCCAAAATGAGCTCAAGAGTTGCGATACTGCGAGAATTCTAAGGCAAATCAGCTGCAAATTCCGATATATGCTATTGATCTGCGCAATCCCAGCTGCGCACCGTGACGTAGCAGCTCCTGGCCGTGACACTCTCCCAGCTGAGCCCGGGATGGCTACGCCCTCCCCTCGCCCTTGGCCCAGGGCCCACGTATCCTGACCTGACTCACAACAATCCGTCAGCTGCAGGCCAAGGAACACCATGACTGATCGATATCAGCCTGCGCAACTTTCGGATGCATTCATAATTGCAATGCTCAGCAAGTCGCAAAATTACTGCTATAATAAAAATCTGATGTGTTATATTCACATAACTTTCTCTATCTCTTCTATAAATTATTCTTACAAAATCTTATTGGTCGCCTGCTTCTAGATAATCGAGAGAAACTCTGGGTACACATTTCGTTGTACTTATAAGAATACAGTACGCCAAAGTGATAGTCAGGGCAAAATAAATAAAACATTAAGGACTTACCCACATGAAAAAGCTATAAGCATTTGAAAATGTTAACAATATCAACAATAAATTTGATTAAACTGCATATGTATGTTTGATGCAGTAATTTGTATCACAAATTACTTAAATGTAAATAATGATTGTAATATGAATATGCATTTTTATGTGACATTGATTTGAGATGTTTCTTGACTGTAATTATTATTGGGAAATAAGTTTATACGGCCTTACTGAAACTGTCAATAATAGCGCAATAATGCAAAGAGGGGGGTGAGCTGTTTATCATTATTGGAAACGAGGAAGTTACGTAATGTTGGCGCGTTTTTCCGTTGAGAAACTTCTGGAATATTTTCTCCCTAAAGCATAAGTATTCATAATTTTCATTGGATATTAAAATAGACGCTAATGTTGGCGCGTTTTATTAGCCAATTGCAATTCAGTATAATCTTTAGGCGTATCTGGATGAAGGAGTATAAATAGGGTAGGTTAGAGGTAGCTTCATGCTCAGTTCATCAAAATTCTTTGTGCACTACACGTCGTCTTCAGTTCGTCAGTTCGTCAAAATATTTGTATGAGATACGTCGGCTATAGATTCACAAGTTACGATAATCTAAAGTATTATAAAGTTAATTATACACAAAGTTGAAGTATGCGAATTAAGAGTGATTAGTAATGAAGTTATTAAAACAGTTTCAGTTTGGCGAGTGTTAAGATCAATGTATAAATGTGATAGTTAACGTGTTTGACAATAAATGTGTAAAACAAATTTCTTCATCAGTGTTATATTTGGATAAAAGATTCCTTTCCGTTTACACACTCTGATCAAGAGACATGTTCGACCGAGAAATAATAGCTAGCCGGAGGACAGTAAACAAAACTTAAAATTCTTTCAAACACTAATACTACCACAAATTGCTAACACTAGATGGAGCTACAAACCGAACAAATGAATGACGTCACAAGATGGCTTCAACACATGATGTAAACAAACTTTATAAGTAATACCGCATCAAATTGGCTACCACAACGTGGGGCTCAACAACAAAATAAATATAACAAATAATGTTACTACATGTTTTAAATTTTCTGCGAATAACCTAAAAAGTTCAATTAATTGTACTCTTGTACAAACTATTTTTACAAACGCTTATTCTCCATATGCTTCATGTTAATCGAGATGTTAATCTTATTGCTAATTTTCTTGTACATGCAAGGGGAATTGCTAGACTTTAAGCGATAGTCAAATATTTTAAGAGCTGGTTGCTATGTGGAGTATTCCATTCTCTTTGCATTACCAGGACAAAAAAAATGAATACAGAATTTGAGAAAAAGTATAAGTATTGGAAAATTTAAGGGAATAACAAGCTATATCTCGAAAACGGTTCACTCAACAACAAAAAAATGTATATGACATAAATTGTGTATTTTAACGCGATCTACATTTTTTGCGTAGTAAAGTTTTGTCTATCTCTTATGGTTTACCAGTTATGTAAAAGTCGTTCACAATGAAGAATACTTTTGGAGACATTACCAGAAAATTCGAGATATACATTTCATTTGTCATGAAAATATCTTAAACATGTGATATTTTAATCAAAATCGTTAGAGCCATTTTTGAGAAAATTAAAATTTTCGAAAAATGTTCCATGTAAAGGGATGGGGTGGGGGATTTTCTTGAAAACCTTTGTGTCGCATCTCTGGAAGATACTGAACCTAAATACCAAGTTTGGTGTTTATCCGACTGTTCGTTTCTGAGTTATGCTGTTCACAGACACACACACACACACAGTCACACACACACACACACACACACACAGACACACACACGGACATGTTTCCAAAAATGTTTTTGTTATTCAGGGGCTCACAAAACATATATTTCCGGTGAAATCTCGGTATCGAATTTTTGTGTGGAATACAATACTTCCCCTACTTACTATACGTAATAGAGAAAGTAAAAATACGGGCTGGGTAAATGAACTAAGAAATAACCTTGAGAATAATGTCATGGGAAATGTTTGGAGGAAAAGAGATGCAAATCACAAAGGTTTTTGGAAGAGTATTAGAATAAGATTTGAGGACATCGAGATACAACAATTATTTAGTCAGATAACTGAGAAGAGATCTTTGATTTTTTATGTTAACATAAAAAAAAACACTGAGAAAGAGAGAATATGTTGACTACACAAATAAAGAAGAAAGAGGAGGTATAGCATGGTTAAGGGCAGGAATATGAAAGCAGGGAAGCGAAACGGCTATGCACAAGGTGAATGTCCATTATGCGAGGGAAGGGAAAATATACACATATTATATTTGAATGCAAAGAAACAGATATTTGCAGAAAAGAAAGTTTATGGTATGGAATGAATAGGAATAAAGATATACATACAATTCTAGATAAAAACTGCACAAATATGGTAAATACTTAACGAAAGTAAAAAATAAGTGGATATGGACGGTTAAAAGAGGAAAAATAATGTAAAAAAAATAAATATAAGACCTACTAAATGTATCAACATGTAACTGTAATTCACAATGACTGCTCATCTTAGTGGCCAGGACCAAATAGAGAAGGCAGTCTAAATATGTAATAACTTAGTGCTCAAATAAATTATTCATTCATTCAACCTAAGAAATGGACAAAATGTTTCTACACAAAAAAATATACATCTCGTCAAAACATATTCTATTCAAATGATTTTGTTTTCTTGGGCATCAGATATTTCAGAGATATCTTTTATTATTGGTTTGAATATTTCGGTACTTCGTCATTTTATAAGCTGTCGCTATGCGTTTTTTTTCTTTCTTGTGGTCATGAATTTCAAAGCCATCACATAAAACCCTAAAGATTTGACTACTGCTTAGGTTTGCTGTATTCCCCTTGTATCCACTACGAAACACGACAGCTGTCCTAGAAGTACCCGACCTAACAAAGAAAACACAAAAATTTTGGGAAAAAACATCTTTAGTTCTCTACACAATCTCCTTTCAGCTCGATACACTTTTCCCAGCGATGTTCAATAAATTGGATACCCTGCTTACAGTGAGAACCGCCGAGTTCTACAAAATAACCATCAACTGCAGACTCCAGCTCTGCACTGTTGGCAAATCTTTTAGCACCAAGCTATTTCTTCAACTTTGGAAATAGAAAATAGCCAGAGGATGCTAAATCTGGCGAATAGGGTGCATGAGGAAGGAATTCGAACTTTAACTCATTGATTTTAGCCATGGCGATAATGGATGTGTGAATTGGTGCGTTGTCTTGATGAAACAAAAGTTTTTTCCAATAAATTTTATCATTCAAACGCTGCAATAAGCTTGCATAATACTCGCCATTGATTGTTTTTCCTTTTTGAAGATAAGCAATGAAAATTATCCCACGCGCATCCCAAAAAACCGACGCCATAACCTTGCCTGCAGATGGAACTGTCTCGCTTTCTTTGGATCCGATTCTCCCCTTTCAATCCACGTTTTGACTGTTCCTTCGTCTCAGGTGTGAAGTGATAGACGCATGTTTTATCCATGGTTATGATTCGACGCAAAAACTCGGCTTTACTGCAGCGAAACATCGCCAAATACTCGACTGAAACATCTTCACGATGCAGCTTTTGTTCCATTGTGAGTAAACGCGGCACCCATCTTGCGCATAGCTTTCTCTTGTCTAAATTTTCAGTCCTATGCGATGTACAGCACTTTTTGAAATGCCTATGATTTCTGCTAGCTCGCGCACTCAGTCGACGGTCATCCAATACCATTATGTGGATTTTCTTCAGAATTTCTGGCGTGGTCACCTCATTAGGTCGACCACTGCGATGTTCGTCTTGGCAGCTCGTACGGTCTCGCTTAAACTCTGCCACCCAATATTTTACTGTTGCAAACGAAGAAGCAGTGTCCTCCAGAGTAGAATCTAACTCAGCTTTAATATTAGTTGGACTAAGACCTTTCAAATGAAAGTATTGTATCACATAACAATGACCAGTCTTAGGACGCTTTTTTCTCAGTTCATTGAACACTTGTGGCAGACATTTTGTGTGTACCATCTGGCAGTAACAGTCTTTTGTCCCTCAAGTGGAATCGCCACAATATGACTACTTGCTGAGAAGAAGGAACAGATCGTCTTCTTGCCAACACTTCTCGTTCGCTTCACTTTTGTTAGCGGATATTCTCCTGGGAAGACCCAGACCGATGACTGTCGTTTAGTTTCTGGATCATACTGGTAAATCCAGCTTTCATGTTTTTGGATCTTCCTCCATTGAGTTTTTCAATAATTTCCTGGCACCATCGCACACGTGCTTGTTTTTGCCCATTTGCGAGGTGGTGGGGGATCCAGTGACTGCAGAGCTTCCTGATGTCAAGTTTTTCTTTCAGGATTGTTTTCACTGCTGCCGATCCAATATTTGGGGCATGTTGAATCTGACCATATGTGCAATGATGATCTTCCTGCAACATGCGCTCTGCTTTGATACGGTAATTTGTATCGCAAATTACTTAAATGTAAATAATGATTGTAATATGAATATGTATTTTTATGTGACATTGATTTCTGATGTTTATTAATTGTAATTATTATTGGTAAATAATAATATACGGCTTTACTGAAACTGTCAACAATAACGCAATAATGCAGCAATGGGGTGAGTTGTTTGTCATTACCGGGAACAAGGAAGTTACGTAATGTTTCGCGCGTTTTTTCCGTTGAGAAGCTTCTAGAACATTTCCTAAAGTAATATGTATTCGTGGTTTTCATTGGATATTAAAATAGACGCTAATGTTGGCGCGTTTTATTAGCCAATAGCAGTTCATTTATAATCTTTAGGCGTATCTTGAGGCAAGCGTATAAATAAGCCAGGCCCGAGGTAGCTTGTCCCCCAGTTCAACAGAATTCTCAGTACTATACACGTCGGTCTCTCAGTTCATTCATTTCGCCAAGTTACACGCAGCAGAATTACGAGAGTTATTATAAAGTATTATACAGTTAAAAAAATTACATAAAGTTAAAGTATGCGAGTTAAAAGTGATAAATAAGAAGTTATTACAAACAGTTTCAGTTTGGCGAGTATCCAGATCAATTTGTAAAAGTGTTTGTGAACGTGTTCGACAATAAAAGTTATAAAACCAATTTCTTCATTAAGTATAATTTCTGGATAAAAGATTCCTTTCCGATTCACACCCTGCAAGAGTTAAATGTCGACCTAAAACAGCTAGCCGGAGGACAATATACTAAATTTAAATTCTTTCGAACACTAATTCATGCAAATTGCTAACGCCAGAGGGAGCTACGAACCAAACAAAGAATGACGTCACAAGATGGCAACACATGAAGCACACAACCTTAATATCGCAGCTTTCACCACATTTTCATCCATTGTTGCTGTGACCGGCCGTCCTGCTCGGTCTTCACCTTCGAGGGAATCCCTTCCTCTTCTAAACTCTACATACCATCGATAAATGGTGGACTGCAAAGGGCAAAGATCCCCAAATGCACGATGCAATCTTTCAAGGCATTCTCTCTCTCTTACCTAAACCGACTTAAAAGTCATAGAAAATCACGGAAATGCTCTCGCTTGAGACCCATCCTAGCGTATGGCGTAGCCCGAAGTGTTATCTAGTGTACCTACCCTTGCTAGGGTTTAACCACTGGTAGGTAGAATAGGGGTTTGCAGGATGGCGGTTGAGACTCAGGTAGTGTGGGGTGAAAGGAGGTAGCATTGAGCTCTTCGACGACTGCAGGTCAGGGTGCAACGGCCCTAGTGCACCGCTGGTGGATGATATTATCGAAATTGTTTTGGATTAAATTTTTAATTTACCAAGCAACTCATGGTAGGACTATAGGGAGTTGAGCTTTTGCTGAGGTTGGAGTAACTTTTTTGCTACCGGGGGTCCCCGCATGCCATGCGGGGAACCCGGTGACGCCTCAAGCGGCGTTCTCTGGGGTTATAGTCCCCTAGACACCGAAGGAGGGCACTCCGATGGAATGGTAACTGGTCGTATAGTTTTCTAGCCCGGCGCCTAATTTCATCCTCCAGGTATGGAAGAGATGAGGCTTCGTGGAGTAGTCTCACGGGGAAAGCACGGCCGACAGAATAGATGGCTCGAAGGCTCCTATTCTGTACCCGTTGCAGTCGGAGCAGACTGGAATCTGCGGCCATGCCCCAGATCTCGCAGGCGTAGAGCAGGATGGGGATTATAAGTGCTCTGAAGAGACGCAACTTAAGCGGTATCGGCATCACGGATCCCAGCGTGGGGTACAGGGAGGCCGTAGCCGCCATGCCCCGACGCGAGAGATCCACGATGTGACCCCGGAAAGTAAGACGCCTATCTAGCTGAACACCTAAATAGGAGATGGAATTCGTCCACTCTATCCTACGTCGGAGGTAGGTAAATGAGGGGAAGTTGGCGGAGAAGCGGCACTGTGTAAACAGAATGGCGTGGCTTTTCTCCGGGTTGATGGACAATCGCCAACGCCTGCACCACTCTTGGATGCGGCGGAGGTGTCGCTGGATTGGGTTGAAGGCTCTGTGGGGCTGTCTGTTTGTGCAGTATAGCAGCACGTCGTCAGCATACTGGGCTATATTGACGTGCTGCTCTGCTGGTATGTCGGCCACATACACGCTAAAGAGCGTAGGGGATAGTACAGAGCCTTCGGGGACTCCGCCTCGTATTGGCCTGTGTGTTGATTTGTTCCCCGCAACTGAAACAGAAAAAGTTCGGTGTCTGAAGATGAGTGTGGAAGATGGATGTAGTGTGGTGATAGTTCCAGCTGAATAAGCTTGTAGAGGAGATCTGCATGCCAGGTCGTGGAGAAGGCCTTCTAGACGTCCAGAGACACCGCGGCGGGAAAAGCCTTGTCCTGGAAACCTAGGGCAGCTGCTGAGGCGAGTGCCCAGGACGAAACCCAAACTGATGGTCAGGGATGGCGTGAATGTCGTCCAGTACAGGGGAAATGCGGGCCACATTTAGTAGCAACACCTGCTATATATACACATGCGCGCGATGCTGACGATGCACATTGTTGCTCATGTTGCTATCTGAACTTCAATCTGCTTTTAGGAAAAGCTGCTTTAGCTTACCGCAACTCATTGTTGACATTCCTAAAACTTTCAGTGTGACCCTCGTATTTCAAGAAAACTCCTAACTTTAGGGGTTTATGTTGGTTACTATACGGTTAAAGGGACTTTGTGGCCACCCTGTACAATGATCTAGATGCTGATTTCTCCCCATTACCTCTTAGAGTCGTAATTTGATAAAAACTCCCATGCTAGCCATAATAAGCTAGTTTGAGTCATTTTAGATAACATGAAAAATTATAAAACAATAGGCAAAACAACAACCTTCAAAAAATACTTATTTGATTAACAAGGTCTTCCAAGAACCAATCACCTGAAAATTTAATCAGAAATAAACCAATGGTATGTAGGTATTTTATCCCATTTTTCAACTATGTAATCACCAATTCCATTGCATCCAGTATCAGTAGACACCCTGTGAAGTCATTTCTGCAAATGTTTATCAAGATTAATATGAAGCAGGTTTGTACAATGGTGAGTATAGAAAGTCATGTGAATTTAACACATAGGATTTTTTAATATGTTGTTGCTATTCAGTTGTCTCTCGCGATGTTGTAGAAAAAGTATGTGAAGAAGGAATGTTCAACTGTTATTTGGTTCACGTAATAAATTACGTAAATTATTTTATCTGTCCCGCAGTTGGGAGTGAATTTGAAGTAGTTGATTTAGCACCACTCTTGGGACGCCAAACTTGAAGAAGAGTGTTGTTACGTAATATATGTTTACGTAAACTTAAAGAATTGTTTTATGTAATAATATGTTTGCTTTATGTAGTTTGCAACACGCTTTGGGCGAAAGTTTGAATTTTATGCTTAAGTAATATTTCTTATGTTTGAATTTGCCTAGGCTGCGTCAGTCTTACTTTAGAGTCATGTATCTTGAGTAGGGCGCGGTACGACAATTATTGTAGACATCACAGAATTAAACTTTTAAACTACTTCTTTTATTAAATTCTTGCACATATTTATAAAGTACTACACTTTTTTTAAAGAACTGTGAGAAGCTTTTATACATTCACTTAACGCGTATATCTGTTTTTACTAATCACCCGTAGAGAACACATTTTTCCATCTATACTCTTATCAAGTCTCGCCAGCAACTGAATAACCTCAACAGTCAAAACCCGTAAGCTTCGGTATTGCAAGTCTCTGATTGGCTAATTCTAGTCCAATAGAATATCTGCATTTAACTTAAAACTTTTCTTTGCTGTTGATTGGCTAATGTAAAACTGTTACAGAAACTGTGTCATCGTCGCTCTAATCATGACCAGTGCATTTTCAAACTCTAAACATATTATTGCTACAAAGTTACCTCATTATTACTCATTGTTAGCAACTTAAAACTTATTATTCTCACAGTTCTTGCATTATTAGAGTATGTAATGTATTCACATAACATTAATAAAATGTGTTTGCAATAAAAAAAATCTGATGTGTTACACTCACATGACTTTCTCTACTCTTGTACAATCTAATTTTACAAAGGCCTATTCTCCATATGCTTCATGTTAATCGAGATATCGAGATGTCAATCTTATTGGTAATTTTCTTGTAGATGCAAGGGGAATATGGTAGCTTTTAAGCGATAGTCAAATATTTTAACGCTGGTTGCTATATGGCGCATTCCATTCTCTTTGCATGTCAGGACATAAAAAAATGAATAACGTATTTGAGAAAAACTATTAAGTATTGGAAAATTTAAGGAAATAACAAGCAATATCTCGAAAACGGTTCACTCAACAAAAGAAATGTATATGACATAAGTTGTGTATTTTAACGCGATCTACATTTTTTGTGTAGTAAAATTTTGTCTATCTCTTATGGTTTACCAGTTATGCAAAAGGCGTTCACAATGAAGAATACTTTTGGAGACATTCCCAGAAAATTCGAGATATACATTTCATTTCTCATAACATTATCTTTAACATATGATATTTTCATCAAAATCGTTACAGCCATTTTTGAGAAAATTAAAATTTTCGAAAAATTTTCCATGTAAAGGGTAGTCTGGAGTGGGGGGATTTTCTTGAAAACCATCGTGTCGCATCTCTGGAAGATACTGAACCTAATTACCAAGTTTGGTGCTTATCCGACTGTTCGTTTTTGAGTTATGCTGTTCACAGACACACACACACACACACACACACACAGACACACACACACTCAGACACACATACATACACACACACACAGACATGTTTCCAAAAATGCTTTTTTTGGATTCAGGAGATCTCAAAACATATATTTCCGGTGAAATCTCGGTATCGAATTTTTGGGTGGAATGCAATACTTCCCCTACTTACTGTACGTAGTAGAGAAAGTAATAAGCATATGCAATGATTGTTACATACAATTTAAATAATTATTACATACATATTGTTTTAAGGCAGGCTGTTATTGAATTTACTTTTATATAAAAATACAATTGAAATTATTCAGGTATTAAAATACTGCCTCACATGGAATTTCGAGGCCAGCACACAGCGACCCGCTTTTAAACATTTTACTATCGCTTTGGTTTCCTGTATACATTTCGTTAAAGAACTGACTAGCTTCAGCCTTATGTCGCTCTTATACCTACAATGAAATACGTAGGGCAACCATCTCTGCAAACGTTTGTCTCGACTAACAAGAAGTAAACAGGAAAACCACCTGTGTTACATTCACATGACTTTCTCTACCATCCACCGTTTATTAGTGGGTATACAAATTATTCTTACGAAAGATTATTTTTTTTAACTACTTCATTAAACTTTTGCAGAAATAGCTACATTACACATTTCGTTATACAAAGGGAACAGCGATAGTCAAATGTTTATGAACTGGAGGCTTAAAATTCCATACTGTTTCCATACAATCGCGAGAAACAATTGAAAATCGACTGGACTTTAAAAAAATGGCTAACTATTGAACAACCCGAACCAATAATAAAGGGTATCTCGGAAATGGCTGATGCCACAAAAAAAGGTTAATTAAACTGTGTGTTTTATTCACATTTGCGATTTTTATGTACTTTTCGCCTATCCTTTGATATTTACCAGCTATAGAAGATTATACAGAATTCCTACTGAATTAAGAGCACTTTATAAGCCAATCGCAGAAAATTTAAGATATACATTTTATTTGCTAAGTAAATATCTTCAACATATGGCATTTTAAGCAAAATCGTTACAACCATTTTTAGGAAATCAATAATTTCGAAAAATGCTCCATGTAAAGGGTGGGGATCTTCTTAAAAATCTTCGTGTTACATCTTTGAAGGATGCTAAACTTAAATCTAAGTTTGGTATTTATGCGACTTTTCGTTTTTGAGTTATTCTGTTCACAGACACATACACACACACGCGCGATGCGCGTGCGCGCAGACAATTTTTCTAAAAATGCTGTTTCTGGATTTAAGGTGCCTCAAAACATGTGTTTCCGGTGGAATCTCAGTATCGAATTTTTAGGTGGAATACAATACCTTCTCTACCTAATGAGTACGTGGTAGACAAAGTAAAAATCGGATGTGATACATTCACATGACATTCTCTATCCCTATCTTTATAGACGAACTATTCTTATTAAATATTATCTTTCTATCTACTACATTTTAATCCAAATACGCCGTTGCAAAAATAGCTACATTACACATTTCGTTACAGATACAAAGAGTACAGCGATAGTCAAATGTTTAAGAACTGAAATTGAGTTTTATTTATGGACGCTCTTTAACTACAGTGGTCCTTACCTTCCCATTGGGCGTGAAAAACCGGAAATTTTGCTCAGAGGCCTCTTTTTCAAGCTTGAGGTTCTTTTATGTGCCGTAAATCGACAACACGGGACCACCGGCTTTACTTCCCTTCCGAAGGAAGCCATGCTAAGGATTTTTACGCCCGAAAATAGTCCATCACCCTCCGCCGGGTTTGAACCCGCGACCTCGGGAAGGTTTAAGAACTGGACGCTATATGCCGGCCATAAGATCCATAATGTTTCCATACAATCGCGAGAAACAATTGAAAATTGATGAGACTTTAAAAGAATGGCCAAGTATTGAACAATTCGAACTTTTACTAAGGGATGTCTCAGAAACGGCTTATGCCACAGAAAAACTTATTTTAAGTAACTCGTGTAACCTAAAAAACTCCAGATTTTTTAATAGTACGTTTCCTATATCGCTTTACTTTACCAATTATACAAGATTATACAAAATTCCTTCCGAATGAATACTTCACAGGCTATACCCAGAATATACATTTTATTTGTTATGTAAATATTTTAATATGTGATATTTAATCAAAATTATTACATAAATTTTTTTTATAAAATCAAAGTTGTCGCAGTTCTCTGGCTCGTGTTATTTAAATTTGAGTTCTTTGTCCTCCAGCTAGCTATTACAACTCAGTCGAGCAAGTGTCTATGCAGGGCCTGTAAACGGAAAGGAGTTGTTGCTAAAATATAACACTGATAAAGTAATTTGTTTCTACACTTTTATTGCCGTCACAGTTAATTAATAATTCACATATTTAATCTTTATATACTCCTGGCTGAAACTGTGATAATTCCGAATGTAACTACAGATGTTATAGTTGCCGCGTACCAATTACTTCGCGTACTTCACATTTTGTAACTAACTTTGTAACGTGTACCTCGCGAGAGATTCTTCAGGATTGCGCGATACTTGCTTATGGCTCGAGAATATATACTCCTTCACCCCGAATTGCCTAAACATTATAATAGAGCTGCTATTGGTTACCAAATCGCGCCCACTTTAGCGTCTGTTTTGTCAGCCAATCACTGCTACTAACATATATACTCTAGGGAAGATATTCCCTCCATTTCTAAAATAGGCACGCTACCCTGACGTCATTTGTCTGTCTCTTCTTAGTGATAAACAACTCACCCTCTCGGTTTATTGTTACCCACTTCTATTGTCAGTTTCAGTGAGGCCGTGTAAACTTATTTCCTAACAATACTTATGGCTAACAAACATCTAAAATCCTGTACATACAATAAAATTAATTTACACTACAATCACTCTGGCATTCACAGTGTTGTGATATAAAATATTGCCTCAAAGTTTTTGAAAAATGTTCCATGTAAAGGGTAGTTGGGGTGGGGGATTTTCTTGGAAATCTTCGTGTCGAATCTTTGCAAGGTATTGCACCCAGATACCTAGTGTGGTATTTAACCGCTTTTCGTTTTTGAGTTATGCTGTTCACAGACACACCACGGGATGTTTCTTTTTTGAGTTTGGGGCCTGAAAACATGTATTTTCGGTGAAATATCCCTATCCAATTTTTGGGTGGAATACAATAATTTTTCTACCTACTATGTACGTGGGGAGAGAAAGTCGAGTGAATTTAACAATCAGATTTTTTTGTTTCGGGGACCTAGAAACATCTATTGTCCGTGAAATCTCAATATAGAATTTTTGGCTGGAATACTACAAAGGTTATGTTGGCGTTGTTTGTTCCAAAGGGAAGTAATACAAGCACTGTAGAACATCTACTCTCTCTGACTCATACGCTGAATCTAAATGACCCCCAACACTTAAGCAAACCAAGGAATTAAAAGTTCAAATGTCTTGTTTGGCTGAATTAAAATAGCGCGTTCACAAGAGGTTCAGTATTTTTTGCAACTCGTTTTTGCTTTTCTTTGATGGATGTTTCCTAACTTTTATTAATATCCAAAGAAACGTGACGTTTATGTCCGTTTGTCGAACCTTCTACAGTTTTTTTTACCCTTTTAATTTAAAAATAAATCTGATGTGTTATACTCACATGACTTTCTCTACTATTGTACAAACTATTTTTACAAACGCTTATTCTCCATCTACTTCATGTTAATCGAGATAAACATTATCTTATTGCTAATTTTCTTGTAGATGTAAGGGGAATATATATTTACAAGAGCAATATAGAAATGCAGTAAGTAGTCTTTAAGCACATACATATATCTTAATAGCAGGGTGCTAGGTGCAGCACCATTCCCTTTGCCACAGATTAATACTCTTTGCATATCCAAGACAAAAAAATGAATAACGAATTCCCATTTGAGAAAATAAATATTTAAAAATTTAAGGGAATAACAAGTAATATCTCGAAAATGGTTCACTCAACAAAAAAAATCTATATGTCATAAATTGTGTATTTTAACGCGATCTACATTTTTGTGTAGTAAAATTCTGTCTATCTCTTATGGTTCACCAGTTATGCAAAAGTCGTTCACAATGAAGAATACTTTTGGAGACATTCCCAGAAAATTCAAGATATACATTTTGTTTGTCATGAAGATATCTTAAACCTATGATATTTTAATCAAAATCGTTAGAGCCATTTTTGAGAAAATTAAACTTTTCGAAAAATGTTCCATGTAAAGGGTAATCTGGGGTGGGGGGATTTTCTTGAAAACCTTCGTGTCCCATCTCTGGAAGATACTGAACCTAAATACCAAGTTTGGTGTTTATCCGACTGTTCGTTTCTGAGTTATGCTGTTCACAGACACACACACGGACATGTTTCCAAAAATGCTTTTTTTGGATTCAGTGTGTTTCAAAACATATATTTCCGGTGAATTCGCGGTATCGAATTTTTGGGTGGAATACAATACTTCTCCTACTTACTATACGTAGTAGTGAAAGTAATACATCTACCTCATGGGGGGGGGGGATAAACTCGGATGGCATACATTCACATTACTTTCTCTATCCTCTATCTTCATTAGTGGGTATACAAACTATTTTTATTAAAGCTTACTTTTCTGCCTACTACATTTTAATCCAAATAAACCTTTGCAAAAATAGCCACATTACACACTTGGTTATAGATACAAAGAGAAAAGTGATAGTCAAATGTTTAAGAAATGGACGCTATTCGCTGGCCTTAAAATTCCCTACTGTTTTTAAGCAATCGCGAGAAACAACTGAAAATCGATAGGACTTTAAAAGAATGACAAGTATTGAACAATTTGAACCTTTAATAACTTATATCTCAGAAACGGCTTGTGCTACAAAAAATGTATTTCAAATAACTTGTGTGTTTTAAAGAGATCTACATTTTTTGTGTGGTACGTTTTCGTCTATCGCTTAACGTTTGTCAGTTATTTAAGACTACACAAAATTACTTCCGAATGAAGAGGACTTCACAGGTTGTTCCCAGAAAATTGAAGATATACATTTTATTTATCACACAAATATCGTTCATATGTGGCATATTAATCAAAAGCGTTAAAGCCATTTTTTTAGAAAATCAAAATTTTCCAAAAAATGTCCCACACAAACGGTAGTTGAAGGTAAGGGGATTTTCTTGAAAATATTCTTGTCGCATTCTTAGAAGACACTGAACTCAAATACCAAGTTTGGTATTCATCCAACTTTTCGTTTTTGATTTATGCTGTTCACAGACACACACACACACACACACACACACACACACACACACACACACACGTAAAGTCTTATGTGGTACAGTCTTAGGCTTTCTCCGCCTATTACAATGCACAACGTATACAGAGTGTTTCTAAATTAGACCGACAAGCTTTGGAATCAGATAGATCATCTTATTTGAAACTTTTTGTTAAGGAGAGATGTCAGTTAAAGTGGTCAACATTTTCAATTGTTATATTTTCCTTTCATTTTGTTCTCCGGTGTTTAATTAACGAGTCCCCAAATTTTTATTGCGAAATTCCATAAAAAATTGCATGAAATGGAATAAAATGCTAAAGTTGCCCTTAGTTATAGATATTTTAGTATTGGCAGCGATTTCTTGCTTCTGAAGCCATAAAAGACTCAATTGTTATGGCTGCATGGTGTAACAATGGCGAGCATCTTCCTGTACTTACACCAACTTTCTGAACAAAAACTATGATGACTCTGGAGCTTTCTAAAGTCAGGAAAAATAAAGCTTTTATCATCATATGAACCTAAACTTTGCCCTTTGTTATCCGAAAATTTTATTTTTCAAAATGTAAGTTGGGCTGGAGCGTGGTGTTCTGTTTTCAGACTATGGAATGCACCCAGGTTCGATCCCACCCAAGAGGGTGCGGATTTTAAGTCTCGGGTATGGGACCGGTGCCCACTCAGCATCGTGAGGAAAGTGAGTTGTGATAGGCAGCAATCCCAGCCACGAGAGCGAACATTCCGGGGGATGTATGATGCTAGCCACATCTCCCCCCCGTATTGGTGGATGATCGCCCACCTCTGCCATGCATATGTGCGCATGAAGCCGGCAGTCGGGTTGGAAGGTCAAGGCCCTGCATGGGCCGTAGTTCCGTGGGTTTTAGTTTATGTACCCATATTTCACAATCTATGTGATAGTGTAGCGTATGTGAGCACTGTCGCGTCGAACACATTATTGCTGTGTAGAATGACATTGTTGAAGTTATTATTTCGTTTGTGACTTTGAATTCTTGTCCGGCGCTGCATTTCCCTCCACCTCCTGGTCAGGGGGGTGAAGGCAAGTTGAGGGACGAGCCTCTTTGATAGCGTCGGTCAGACCAGTAGCGAGAGTCTAGTGTATATCTTCAGTGTGTGTGGTTGTGTGTAGGAATGCGTGCGAGTGTGGAGCATCTCCCTCCAATGTGTGTCTGTAACCTTTAGTGAATGACGTAACTGCACCAAGGTAACCTTATAATAAACCAGAGTTAAATGTGAATTAATGTGTTATGTTATAAATATCCCACGCCTGCTTTAGCTTTGTGCAGCTAGGTTCTTGGTTCTCTGGTATGCCTCTGTAGCTACGCTCCCCAATCTTTATGCCGGGGAAACTAAATTTAATATTTTTAGCTGCAAAACCTTTTGGCCTCACTCCGGTGTATAACAATAGGTTTTGATGAAACTTTGCAAACGTACATATCTATACATAAGCTTAATTCCATGCGAGAAAATGTTAATAGGTGTTACATTTAATAAATTATAGCAATGCACGCAGAATAAAAGTATCATTTTTGGAATATTGCGGCGTATTAATAATTTGGGGGGGTTACATTATTGTTCTACACTGTCATTACCAGACACATTGTTGTTTTACGTCACTCCAGGCTGATAGCTTTGCTAGCCACGAGTAGTGGGGGATAGCGTCACTCTCAGTTAGGATTCCGTGAGTAACGGATCGCGTGTGTAAGCCGGGCTTTGGATCGGTGGACATCTCCCACTTCCATTTTTAATAATGTAGGAACCTCAAACGTTTGGGAAATAAATCTAGGAATGTGTGAGAAGATTTGGGTTACGGATTTTGTGCAGTAAAAACCCACGCCTTCCTCTAACCTCCACACCACGTTTCGGTCCTCCGCAGCCAAGAAGTATACGCCCCCTCATTGTATCTGCTGGGTACTCAAAGTTAATTTAATTTTCAGGAAATGGTTGAAGTATCACCGTTCTGTCCGGCAGCGGCAGGGATATCAAAATCCTACAATTTATTACTCACGTGGGTAGCTACGTGACTCTCGAAATTTTAAGATGATCTTTCAATTTGTTGTGTGTCACAAAGATTATTTTTAATAACTTCTTTCTTTTGGTCACTTCCAAATGTTTTCATTATATATATATATATATGTATATTCTATGAATATATTTTACAGAATCATTTTGACTGGGGTTTGGTCGACATTTCCACCACGAAAGAAAAAGAATATAAAAAGAGTTTGAGCTACTCGTTTGCTAATGCGCATAGGGCGTTGTTTGGAAGTTGGTCCTTAGTATAGTCTGGTAATGGCTCCTCTACCTATAGTAGGCTCTGTGTTTTTTTTTTTTTTTTTTTTTTGGCATTCCTGTAGCTATGTTGTAGTTTGCTGGTAGATTGACCTGATAATTTTGTTATGGTAAACTTCTGATACAAATTTACAAATGTGCTTTGATTGTTATTGTGTTGATCATTACTGGATAATTCAATTACTACATCTTTCTTTATGTACAGCTTCAATTGTAAAGTTTCAAGAAGCTTAATTTCATTTTTCAAAACAAAATGTTTACAGTTTTTAGCATTAAATTCTGTTTTGTTTAGTAGCAGTTTTTTTAAGTATGCTGATCAGTATTTACTTTGTTCTTTAACTGATTATCCTACTCTTTGTAGAACTTACACCCCCAAGGACTTACAAGCCAATGCCTTGGGTCAGTAGTCTGTCGAGGAGCAAGCAAACGCTGGTTCGTAGCATATCTAGGATGGGTGATCAGCTCAATCAGTATTTACTTAATTGAATCAAATAACAGCGCGCTCAATTTTTTTTTTCCTTTTTTGTTTTTTGCAAGGCCTTGGTTTAGGTTTAAGTTTAATTTGTTTTTGTGTGTCTCCTGCCTTTTTTCTGTAACTTACGTATTTCTCTTTCTCTATATATTTTGTAAGTCCTGATACTTCCTTGAATATTGTTCTAGACATAATCCTGTTGGACGCCAGTGCACCCCTCCACAGCAGAGGAGACGTACAGTTCACGACAAGAATGGAAGTAGCATATCAACTATAGCCACATAGCAGTTCGTGGTACACCATCAGTGCCTGATTGTTGTTTCACACCCCACCGACTCCAGGAGAAACTTCCTCCTTCGTCTGCGTCGACAGGGCCCGTCGACATAGAACAGGTACCAGGGGACTGCGCAGCAGGTTCCGCTGTGCTTCGTCGTGTCGGTGTCTTATAATCTCAGTGCTACAAACAGTGCTATGTCATATTATATATTCAGCTCCGCATGGACCTCCGCATTACTTCTGTGGTGGGTGTATCACATTATATTTCGATCTGCTACAAACAATAATAAATTTTCTTCGCCATACTTTGATATACTCCATTCCTTGTGCACCGGACTTCCAGTGTTTAGAAGAATTTTGAGCGCCGGGGAGGGTCTCTGGTGGTCTACAAATAAGTCATATGACAATTTCACTGTATTTTTGCATTTTATTTTATTTTTTCTCTTCGGCGGGGATGCCTCATTTTTGTAAGTGGTGGAAATGTGGCGTACTAATACTTTGGGGATTAGATTGTTGTTCTAAATTGTCATTCCAGACACATTGTTGTTTACGTCACTCTTGGCTGGTAGCGTTGCTAGCCACCAGTAGTGGGTGATAGCGTCACTCTCAGTTAGGATTCCGTGTGTAACGAACTGCATGTGTTAGCCGGGATCGGTGGACATCTCCCACTTCCATTTTTAATAATATAGGAACCCCAAACGTTTGGGAAATAAATCTACGAATATATAATTAGATTTGTGTTATAGATTTTGTACAGTGAAAAACCCACGCCTTCCTCTTAACCTCCACACCACACTTCGGTCCTCCGCAGCCAAGTAAGTATACGCCCCCTCAATGTATGTGCTGGGTACTCAAAATTAATTAAATCTTCATGCGAACTTTTAGGCCACCTACCCAGCATGTAACATTTTTATATTTAAAAACAATACAAAATAGGCAGAGAAAAAAAAGCCTGACCAGAAATAATTTCACTATAATTTAGCAAATACCTTAGTGTGCAAAATTCCAGGTAATTATCTCTGAAGGTTATTAAAATGGTGCATAAAGAAAATTCTAATTTCGAAAAAGTATTTATCTAGTTTTGTCAAAGGCATCTGTTCAATTTTATTTAAATTTACCACACATATAAGAGAGTAAAATATATCCCAATTTCATTAAGCTGTGACCAGATGTAAGGGAGTTATAAATTGTTTTGTAATATGCTACATTTTTAAAATGACATCTTCCCTTGAGGCACCCATGGGCTACAACGCTTCGCTTCAGTGCAAGAGGGATTATATGATTAAATTGGTCAATCTTACAGGAAGAGATTGAAGTAATTAGTATGTGAAACTCGAATAAATAAATCATGCTAGAAATATTCTGTTTATTGACCCACAGGAGAACACACACAAAACGTGGCCAAGGACGAGAACACAAGAGGGGTTTGTCATTAACGTTACAATCCAGTTTGTTTACTTCTGGAGCTCAGTATCATACATTCATTCCATCTGAATACTGTCTGAGATTAGCAGGTTTGTTTACTTCCATTTGTTGACTTCTTGTGCTCAGTTTCATTCACTTCTCCTCCAAGCAGTACAATTATCACTCCTTGCTTATACACAGAAAAGTGAAATTTATTTTTTGGTTCACCAAACTATAATACGCCGATTAATGTGACGTAATGTTACTGTTAAAGCATCCATAATACTTCAACGAGACTCGTGATTTTACTCGGCGGCGCGCGCAGCTCCCCTACAGCCCATACTTTTGAATACCTTCAAAGCAACAGTCCACTGGAATGCATTCCCCATATGAACAATGAAATACGTGTAGGTATTTAAAATAAAATAAATTATGTTCATTGTAATTTTAATATTCTAATAAATTGAGTTAATTTCCTTTGCTTCAATGTGTTGCTTTCACGTTACCTTCAAAAAATCAACAGTGCTGACATCTGTTCCACAACTCGCAAACACGCTCAGGGTCCTGCCATCAATTCTGCCTTCAGATTATATATAATTACACACAATTAATAAGGTAAGATATTTTTGTAAAAACTCAAAAGTTTTGAAATTATACTGAGGTTGAGTGCTAAGTGAGAAGGGGAAGAGGAAGGTTGTGCTAGTAAGGAGCTCTGTGGCTGAAGAGGAAAAGTGAATCAAGGGACAATAGGAGTTGAAATTACAGTATATAGAATGAGAATTGGACTGTTTATGGTAAAAAAAAGGTTATTAAATGTAAAATTGATCAAAACATGTTGATGAATTGGTTGACAACAGGAAGTGTGATACTTATGCTCCTAGTGATCGAAGGGATTGAATTAAATCCAGGCCCAAAGAATATGCAAGAAATGATGGAGGATCTCGTAGAAAAAAATCAATAACATGAATGGAATGGAATGGAACAACGCATAAAAGATAATTTAAACAAAGTGGCTGAAAAAATAAAAGAAAATGTTAGTAAAGACGTGCAAGGAATAAATATAGAAGTTGATAGAATCAAAGAGAGAATGGAAAGAATATATGAAAGGAGGAGGAGATTCAATTTGGTGTTCACAGGAGTTGAAGAGAGAAGGAAATCTGGCCATTTATGAAGAAATAAGAAAAGTTTTAACAAATAAACTAGAAATGCATCTGATAGGATGGGAGATTGTGGAAGCGTACAGAGTGGGTAGGCAAGGCAGGAAAAGACCAATAATAGTGCAATTTGCAATATCCAACCTGCAAATAAATAAAGATTAGGAGAAAAGAAAGTTTATGATATGGAATGAATAGTAATAAATGGATATGGGCGGTTAAAAGAGGAAAAATAATGTAAATATAAATAAATATAAGAATTACTAATTGTATTAACATGTAATTGTAATTTGAGAAGGCAGTCTAATATGTAATAACTTAAGGCTCAATAAATTAATATATTATTATTGCAACCAAAGGAAGGGAGTTGACTATAAAATGGCCAGTGCCAGAAGCAGTCACTTCCAATATGATTGTAATTATCTTCGCACTCAATAAATATTACACATTACATTACTGCGGTTGAGCAAAAACAGTCATATGCAACTTGACTATAATGGTAATTAAGACGCTGGTATGACAATTATAAAACGAGCGGTAGCGAGTTTCATAAACATACTCGTATCTTAATTACTACCATTTCTCGTATTGTCTTGTATAATATACTAACTGCGACAGACATGGAACAATACACACATAATGAATTGTGAGGCAGTATTTTATATCAGAACACTGCGAATGCCAGAGTGATTGTAGTGTAAATTAACATTATTGTATGGCAATGATTTGAGATGTTTGTTAACTATAAACATTGTTAGGAAATAAGTTTACACGGCCTCACTGAAACTGACAATAGGAGTGGGTAACAATGAAGCGAGGGGGTGAGTTGTTTATCAATTAGAAGAGACAAACAAATGACGTCAGGGTAGCGCGCCTTTCTTTAGAAATGGAGGGAATATCTTTCCTAGAGGATATGTGTTTGTAATTTTGATTGGCTTATAAAACAGACGCTAATGTTGGCGCGATTTATTAACCAATAGCAGTTCGATTATAATGTTTAGGCATATCGGGGTGAGGGAGTATAAATTCTTGAGCAAAATGAAAATATCGCGCAGTTCTACAGAACCATTCACAAGGTAAACGTCGCGCAGTTCTAAGAAATCTCTCTCGCGAGTTACACGTCAGGTATTTCTAAGGAAGCATTCACGAAGTACACATTACGCAATATTACAGAATCTCTCGCGTCGTAAAGTTAGTTACAAAATATGAAATACGCGAATTAATAGTGCGCGGCAAATAAGTGATTGTAGTAACATTCGAAAATATAACAGTTTCAGTCAGGCGTGTATCAAGATTAAACATGTGAAATTAATTAAGTGTGACGGCAATAAAAGTGTAAAAACAAATTCTTTTATCGGTGTTATCTTTTAGTAGCAACTCCTTTCCGTTCACACGCCCTGATCAAGAGATATTTGCTCGACTGAGTAATAATAGCTAGCCGGAGGACAATGAACCCAAAATTCAAAATAGTAAAACAATAACAGGCGCTCAGCAAAAAAGATGACACGAACATAATACGACGACAATTGGTGAACATGCACTTGGTTTGGTCGTGCGACTCAAGAGGCTTTACCAAGAACGATTTCCAAACCGACGGTTTCCTCACCACAGTGCATTTGTCAGCATTCATTGCAGACTATTCGAACTGGGCGCTTGCACAGACGAGAGGTGTGAGGCCGAGGCAGCAGTACTGCTTTGTGCAGAGAACAATTCTTCGGTGAGTACCAAAACTTTTACTCGCCAATTTATCATTAGCCATTCCACGGTCTGGAGAATCCTTTAAGGGCAGCTGTGACATCCATATAATCTTGAAAAAGTCAATGCTACTAAGCCAGGCAACTATCCATTGTTGTTACTTGTAACATCAGTTTTGTAATTCACATTTGAACCAAATTTCAGCTCAACCAGACCTTGCAAAACATGTGTTGCTCACGGATGAAGCCTGCTTCACACTTGAGGCGTTGTTTAATACCCGGAATTCCCTGTTTGGGCTTTCGAAAACGTCCATGCGATCAGATATGGTGTAAATGTGCGCGCAGGGATTGTGAATGACATGCCTTTAGGCGTGACATTAAGCAGCAATACTTACCTAGTATTTTTGCAAGAAGTTCTACTTGGGCTACTGCATGAAATATGCTTTCAACTTGACGGGGCACACGAAGAATGTGCCCATTTCACAGCTACATTCGGTACTCACTGAATAAGTTGAGTGGGCCCGTCGCCTAGCTGGCGCGCTCACTTGAGCTGATCCCACTTGATTTCTTTTTATAGGAATGCATTAAGTCTATGGTTTATGGAACCCCCTGTTGACTCGGAAGATCCTGCAGCATGCATAGTTAGACCAGCACCTGAAATCAGGAAATGTCTTCTAGCTTTGAAAGGGAACGAGAAAGTATGGCACATCGATGCACTACTTGTCTGGAAGTTAATAAATTAAATTAATTGATTAATGAGTCCTACAAGAGGAGGGTAATCCGTTGAAGAAGTATTCAAGTTTCACAAACCTAATTATTTAAGTCTCTTCTTGCAGGATATCATATATACCCTTCATGCGCTGAAACAACGCGTCATAGTAACTTAACAAAAACATGCTTCAAAGGAGGTTTCTATCTGATGGCAAAGTTTGTCGGCCTAATTTAGAAACACCTCTATATTATACACTAGTGTGCAAAACCTAGGGACGAAAGTAATCTTCGCATGCTGTTACACTACCAAGTAACATAGCTCGATGAAACTTGAATCATACATAGAGGGAACTGCTACAGTAGGTAACTAAACGAAATATGCAATGAGACAAACAGAGATGCCACTTTTATTCATAGACCATAAGCTAGACTAAACTCAATACGACATATGATGGCTCTCTAGATTTACAGAAACAGATACATGGTGTTTAAAAGGGTGTGTGATCACCACGGACAGCAATGCATGCTCCGTTTCGTGCTCCCATGCTGGCCGCAAGATTGGTAAGAAGTTCTTGTGGTTAGGGCGTTCCATTCCTCCACCGGCGCTGTTGACAACTGTTGGATGGTCGTTGGTGCATGTGGATGTGCTGCAATGCGTCTCCCCAAAGCATCCCACACGTGTTCGATGAGATTTAAATCGGGGGAACGGGCTGGCCAGTCCATTCACCGAATATCCTTTCGTTCCAAGAGATTCTCCACCTGCGCTCTTCGATGCGGTCACGCATTGTTATCCATAAAAATGAAGTCAGGAACGACTACACCCCTGAAAAGGCGCACATGGTGAATAACGTTGACCAGTAAGCGTACCGTGTTCAAAGATTTGGAGGTCGCTGCGCCCAAGCAACATTATGCCTCCCCAAACCATAACACCCGGACCACCAAAACGAACATGATCAAGGATGTTCCTGGGTTCATTACGTGTTCCCACCTCCGCCAGATGAGGGTACGTCGAGAATCACTACTTAGACTGAATCTGCTCTCATCCGAGAAGAGCACGCGACCTCATTCCTCGTTGGTCCAATTTTGATGCTCTTGGGATCATTGCAAACGGTGCCGCCATGTGCGGATGTCAATGGAATACAACGTACTGGCTGTCGGGCAAAGAGACTACCTCTGTGTAGTCGCCGTGCCACTGTGTATCATGAGATTGCGTACCTAGCTGTCCTATTAAATGTGGTTGCAATTGCACCGACTGTTTGGCGCGGATCCCTTCTTGCCTGTTGCACAATGTAGCGGTCATCTGCTGCTGTAGTTGAGCGTGGTCGACCACCACCTCTCCTTGGGACAGCAGTGCCTGTGGTTTGGAAGGTTCTCCATGCACGTGAAACAATGCTGTGAGCAATTCCAAACTCCTGAGCAACACTTCGCCCTTCTTCCAGTTTCCCAATGATTCTTCCCCGTGTGAAGTCATCCAAATGGTGTCTACGGGCCATGTTGCAATGAAGAACACCACTATAGTGCACCGCAACAGCTCGCTAATTGCCACACACCGTCTTGTCCTATTTTGTCAACTGCCCCGTGTTGCGGGACCAGACCCATTTGGCACTATAGGCTCACTACACTCACGCCACGTGACGTCCAGCTTTCTGTATACGTGTGAGAGACCTGTGGCAACATGCTCCCGCGCCTTCATCTACTTCCACCAAGTAGTTCATTTGTTATTTACCCTCTCGTCCTTAGGTTTTGCACACCAGTGTAGTATCCAGCTGACTTTATTTACCGTCGTTTTTTGCCTGGAGATGATCTCAAATTAAGCAGTAAGTGCTAGCTGTATACAAGGAAACAAATCTTTAGTTTATATCAGAAGTAAGGAATATATTTATATTAGTTTCTTTTAGCTTACAAAGAAAAGACAAATAATCAAATTTCAAACATGTTCCTCAGATGATGCAATAAACTTGGGAAACTGAGAACATATAACATGTAATATTTTGAAAGTGCTAACACTACGACCAAAAGAAGACACAAACTGTGAATTTTAATGAGCTCTTACATTTCTTTTCTGCAGTAAGCTTTTGTTTCTCTATTAAATAAAATTTAAACAATATGAAGAGAACTTCATCTGCTATTCAAATGAAATTCAGGGCATACATTTTATTCTTCGTGTCAATATCTGAAAGATATTATATTTTAATAAAAATCCTTGCAGCCAGTTCTCAGAAAATAAAAAAAGTTTTTCTATGTAAAGGATAGTTAGGGGTAGGGGATACTATAGTCATCGTGTTGCATCCTTGAAAAACGCAAATGTTTGTGTTTATGCTCTCCCTTTCCCTCCCTTCCCCCTCTCTCCCACGCACACAGTTTTAGTTTCTCTACTATGAGTAGAGGAAGTACTGTATTCCACCCAAAATTCTATGCCGAGATTTCACTTGAAATACATGTTTTGAGACCCCCTGAACCAAAACGAAAAGCATTCTAGAAAAATATCCGCGCCCGCGCGTCTATGAACGGCGTAACTCAAAAAGATAAGTCGGTTAAATACCAAACTTGGCATTTAGGTTCAGGACTTCCAAGGATGCAACACAAAGATTTTCAAGAAAATCTCCCCACCCCCAACTACCCTTTACATGGAAAATGTTTCGCTATTTTTTTTCTCAAAAATGGCTCTAACGCTTTTGATTTAAAATATCAAGATATTAAAACATGTATCTTAAATTTTCTGGGAAAAGCCTGTAATGTCCTCATTACTCTGAATGACTCCTGTAAATTTGGTAAACCATAAAGGATAGACAAAATCTTACTAAACAAAAAGTAGATTTTCGCCCCCCTCTCCATTTATATGTCGCCTTTAACATCTAAAGTGATGCCGGCTGCTTTACCTTTGGAGCAATTGCTCATCGGCAATGGTGTTCATTCGTTTACAATTGTGTTAATGTTTTTAGCTGTATTTTGGGTTTTTCTATTGAATAAGTTGTGTAGTTGGTATTATTTAACTTGAAGAAGGTTATGTTGTGCTGCTTTTGTTTAAATGCCCCACATATGGGAGCCAAATGGAAGTTATTTCACATAATATTATTACGTAAACTTGAAGATGATATTTAGCTCCACGCTTGGGTAGCCAACTTGAAGAAGGTGATTTTTTTACCTATATATTTTTTTTAAAATTTTAGTAATTGCTTTATGTAGTTTGCAACACGCTTTGGGCGTCGGTTTGAATTTTGTTGATTACGTAATAGTTACTATTATTACGCAATATGCTGCTACGTATGAGAAGCTGATTTTTACGATGTAATTTTGTTGTTACACTCTAAGTTTTACACTATAATATTTAACTTTGTTATTAACACTGCTTCTATATATTACTTATGTTTAAATTTTGCCTCGGCTGCGTTTCTTGTTTGTAGAGTCACGTATATCTTAGTTAGGGCGTGGTGTGACAATGATTGTAGACATCACAGAATTTAACTTTTTAAATTCACTTCTTTTATTAATTCTTGCACATTTTTATAAAGAAATACACTTTTTAAGAACTGCGAGAATCTTTAATACTTTCACTTAGCGCGTATACATATTTTTACGATTCACAGGTAGAGAACACATCTTCCATCTGTTCACTAGCAAGGTTTGCCAGCAACTGAGCAACTTTCAACGGTCAAAACCCGTAAGCTTCGGTATTTCAAGTCTCTGATTGGCTAATTCTAGTCTAATATCTGCATTTTACTTAAAACTTTTCCTCGCTATTGATTGGCTAATTTTTAAACTGTTACTGAATTTTACATTATCGTCGCTATAATCATGACTAGTAAAATTCAAACCCTATAACTCATTATTGCTACAAGGTTACCTCATTTTACCTCATTGTTAGCACCTTAAAACTTATTATTCTCACAGCTCTTGCATTATTAAAGTATGTGTATTCACATAACATTATAAAACATATTTTACAATAAAAATAAGCATATGCATTGACTGTTACATACATTTTAAATAATTATTACATACATATTGTTTCAAGGCGGACTGTTCTTGAATTTACTTATTATAAAATACAATTGAAATTATTCAGGTATTAAAATACTGCCTCACTATTTAAAAATCAATTTCACACACACATTTACACTCTGAATCATACTTCTAGAACCTAGGCAGGATGGGGAATATTCCTGGCTAAAGATCGAACCCGGGATCTCTGAATTTGGAAGCTACATGCTAACCACCAGACCACAGAGGCAGTCGAATCTTGTTAAAACACACAAGTTGTCAAATACATTTATGGTGTTAACCATTTCTGAGATATTCTTTGTTAGTGGTTTGAATTTTCAAACCCTTTTCTCAAATGTTCTTTTTCTTTCATTTGTATAGCTAGTTTTAACTTCGATTCTTTTTCGTGTTCATGCAAACAGAACAGAATTTGACAGAATAAGATTTGACTATCGTTATCACTTTAGCTTACTGTGTTCTTATGCCTACAACGAAATGTGTAACTGAGTAATGAAGGTTTATTTGTAGTAATAAGAAATAGAAGAATAAGCTTTTGTAACTGTAGTTTAGAAAGGTGCAACACACTAGAATTTTTACTTTCTCTACTACTTATAGTTAAGTAGGGGAAATGTATTCCACCCAAAAATTCCATATCGATATTTACCGGAATTACAGGTACGAGGCACCCTGAATAAAAAAAAGCATTTTTTTAGAAAAAGGTCCGTGTCTGCGTGTGTCCGAACAGCATAACTCGAAAACTAAAACTCAGATCAACGCCAAACTTAGTATTTAAGTTGAAGAATGTGTTTTGTTGGAGTTGTTTATTTATTTAGCTCCACGTATGGACGCCAATTTGAAGAAGAATTGTTGTTAACGTTGTTTGCTGCTACGTATGAAAAGCCGATTTGAAGATGTGTACTTCAACAGTTGGGGAACCGAACTTGTAGTTGCAACCACACGAATAGTACCCGCTTTCCGGTAGCCTTCGCCCCAAATGTACTTTCAGGTGGCCTTTGCCCCAAGTTTAAAAAAAAACTTTGTAATTTGTTTGTTTCTTTAAGTATTAAATATTTATGTTTGCCTCGGCTGCGTCAGTATTATTGTTAGAGATATGGAGGTCTTGGCAAGGCGTGATGCGACAAGAATGTAGGCTTACGCAGATTTTAAGTTTTAATTCACTCCTTTTTATTAATCCTTGGCATAAATTAAATAGAACTTCACTGATATAGAGAGCTGTGAGATTCTTTTAATACTTGCACTTTTTAACACGTATACTATTTTCGTCTCACACAAATACGTAATTAATTTCTCGAGGACACAAAAGCAACGCATCCAGTTATGAGCACTGTCTGCAGGCAACTTGATTGATTTAAACCGTCTAAACTTGTAACTTTCTGTATTTCAAGTCTCTGATTGGCTAATCCTAGTCCAGTAGAATACCTTCATTTAACTAAAGCTTTTTCTGGTTGTTAGTTGGCTATTTTATAAACTGTCACTAAAATTACATTACTGTTACTCCAAGAATCACAAGCAGTACTGTTAAACTTTCTTACTCATTATTGACTCAAGGTTACCTCATTGCTAGCAACGTTTAACGTATTATTCTCACAGTAACTACATTATTAAATTATGTAATATATTCGCATAACATTATTACATATGGATACAATAATACAAACATATCCAATGACTGTTGTATGCATTTTAAAATTATTACATATACATATTGGTTCAAGGCGGGCTGTTATTTAATTTACATTATATAATTAGACTGAAATCATTTTAGTGTTAAAAATACTGCCTCAAAGTCCATTACCTTCCTAAGATGCGACACAAAAATTTTCAAGAAAATACTCCCACCCCAGACTAGACATAACATAGAAGAGTTTTAGTAAATTTTGATTTTCTAAAAATGACTAAAGATATTTACATGAAAAAGAAAATGTATACGAAACGTATTACACAAAACATGTAGATCTTTAAAACACACAATTCATTTAAGATAAGTTTTTTGTGCTATACGGCGTTTCTGAAATACGAGGGCTGTCCCAGAAGTACCCGAGCTAACAAACAAAACACAAAAATTTGGGGGAAAAACATCTTTATTTCTCTACATAGTCTCCTTTCAGCAATGTTCAATAGCTTCGATACCCTGTTTATAGTGGGAACCGTCGAGTTCTGCAAAATAGCCATGAACTGCAAACGCTAACTCTTCATTGTTGGCAAATCTTTTACCACCAAGCCATTTCTTCAACTTTGGAAACAGAAAATAATCAGAGTGGCTAAGTCTGGCGAATACGCTGCATGAGGAAGCAATTCGAACTTTAACTCATTAATTTTGGCTATGGCGATAATGAATGTGTGAACTGGTGGATTGTCTTAATGAAACAGAATTTTCTTTTTCACTAAATGCGGCCCTTTTTTGCTAGATTTCATCATTCAAACGCTACAATAAGTTTACATAATACTCGCCATTGATTGCTTTTCCCTTTTGAAGATAATCAATGAAAATTATCCCACGCGCACCCCAAAAAACTGGCGCCATGACCTTGCCTAATGGAAGTGTCTTCGCCTTCTTTGGAGCCGATTCTCCCCTTTCAATCCACGGTTTTGACTGTTCCTACGTCTCAGGTGTGAAGTGATGGATCCATGTTTCATCCATGGTTATGAATCGACGCAAAAACTCGCTTTTATTGCAACGAAACTTCGCCAAACACTCAATTGAAACATCCTCACAATGCTGCTTTCGTTCCATTGTGAGTAAACGCGTTACCATCTTGCACATAGCTTTCTCGTATCTAAATTTTCAGTTAGTGTGCGATGTACAGCACTATTTGAAATGCTTACGATGTCTGCTACTTCGCGCACTTTCAATCGACGGTCATCCGATACCATTTTGTGGAATTTCTTCACAATTTCTGGCTTGGTCACCTCATTTGGTCGACCACTACGATCCATGTTTACAAATTCGCTGAGAAAGTACACTATTAATGGCTGCCAAACAATTACTAAACAACGTAGCATCGCCAAACTTCAAACTTAAGCTTTTTGACGGTGGTACTTTCTACCATAGTCATTTGTTTGAAACAACAACCGCTATTTATACGTCAGGCCGGGTAGTTCTCGGACTTCCCTCGTATCTTTTATAAAAGATTCGAATTGTTCACATTTTTGTCATTTATAATTCTTTCAGCATTCAGTTGTTTCTTGTGATTCATAGAAACAGTATGGAATTTTTAAGGCCAGCATATAGCGTCTGGTTCTTAAACATTTGACTGTCCATGTTCTCTGTGTGTTTATAACGAAATTTGTAATGTAGCCAATTCTCTAAAGGTTTATTTGGATTAAAATGTGGTAAAGAGAAAAATAATCTTGAGTAAGAATAATTTGTATACCCACTAATAAAAGATAGAGGGTAGAGAAAGCCATGTGAAGGTATCACATCAGATTTTTACTTTCTCTACTACTATAGTAAGTAGGGGAAGTATTGTATTCCACCCAAAAATTCGATACCGAGATTTTACCGGAAATACATGTTTTGAGACCCCCTGAATCCAGAAAAAGCAATTTTGGAAACATGTCCGTGCGTGTGTCTGTGAACAGCATAACTCAGAAACAAACAGTCGGATAAACACCAAACTTGGTATTTAGGTTCAGTATCTTCCAGAGATATGACACGAGGGTTTTCAAAAAAACTCCCCCACTCCAGATACCCTTTACGTGGAACATTTTTCGAAAATTTTAATTTTCTCAAAAATGGCTCTAACTATTTTGATTAAAGTATCATATGTTTAAGATATTTTCATGACAAATGAAATGTATATCTCGAATTTTCTGGGAATGTCTCCAAAAGTATTCTTCATTGTGAGCGACTTTTGCATAATTGGTAAACCATAAGAGATGAAAAAATTGTATTACACAAAAAAATGTAGATCGCTTTAAAATACACAATTTATGTCATATACATTTTTACTTTCTCTACTACGTATAGTAAGTAGGGGAAGTATTGTATTCCACCCAAAATTTCGATACCGAGATTTCACCGGAAATACATGTTTTGAGACCCCCTGAATCCAAAAAAAGCATTTTTGTAAACATGTCCGTGTGTGTGTCTGTGTGTGTGTCTGTGAACAGCATAACTCAGAAACGAACAGTCGAATAAATGCCAAACTTGGTATTTGGGTTCAGTATCTTCCAAGGATGCGACACGAAGGTTTTCAAGAAAATCCCCCCACCCCAGAGTACCCTTTACATGGAACATTTTTCGAAAATTTTAATTTTCTCAAAAATGGCTCTAACGATTTTGATTAAAATATCATATGTTTAAGACATTTTTATGGTAAATAAAATGTATATCTTGAATTTTCTGGGAATGTCTCCAAAAGTATTCTTTATTGTGAACGACTTTTGCATAACTGGTAAACCATAAGAGATAGACAAAATGTTACTACACAACAAATGTAGATCGCGTTAAAATACACAATTTATGTCATATCCATTTTTGTTGTTGAGTGACCATTTTCGAGATATTGCTTGTTATTCCCTTAAATTTTTCAATACTTTTCTCAAATGGGAATTCGTTATTCATTTTTTTTTGTCTTGGATATGCAAAGAGTATTAATCTGTGGCAAAGGGAATGGTGCTGCACCTAGCAACCAGCTATTAAGAGATATGCATTTGCTTAAAGGCTACTGTTTTTCTATATTGCCCTTGTAAATATATTTTCCCCTACATCTACAAGAAAATTAGCAATAAGATAGGGTCTGCAAATGTTTATCTCGATTAACATGAACTAGATGGAGAATAAGCGTTTGTAAAAATACTTTGTACAAGAGTGGAGAAAGTCATGTGAGTGTAACACATCAGATTTTACTTTTTCTCAAATTCGTTATTCATTTTTTTTATGTCCTGGACATGCAAAGAGAATGGAATGCGCCACATAGCAACCAGCGTTAAAATATTTGAATATCGCTTAAAAGCTGCCATATTTCCCTTGCATCTACAAGAAAATTACCAATAAGATTAACATCTCAATATCTCGATTAACATGAAGCATATGGAGATTAAGCGTTTGTAAAATTAGATTGTACAAGAGTAGAGAAAGTCATGTGAGTGTAACACATCAGATTTTTTCTTTTATGTCCTAGACATGCAAAGAGAATGGAATGCGCCACATAGCAACCAGCTCTTAAAATATTTGACTATCGCTTAAAGCCTACCATATTCCCCTTGCACCTACAAGAAAATTAGCAATAAGATTAACATCTCGATTAACATGAAGCATATGGAGAATAAGCGTTTGTAAAAATAGTTTGTACAAGAGTAGAGAATGTCATGTGAGTGGAACACATCAGAATTTTTTCTTTAAGGTGCTCTTTTTGGATTCAGAGATATTAAAACGTGATTCCCGCAAGCTGAGCGGCACAGAAAATACAACTACGGCTTTCAGTACAACGAATCTTGTGATGTATTTTGGAAGTGTTCCCATAAAATTCAACATTACACTTCATTTAAAGTCACGGCAGGTTTTTCTTCAGCCTAGATGGCGCATTTTCCACAAGCGACTATATAAACTCGCTCTTATGTACAAAATACATTTTAATGTACCAGTCCAGGTTTTACACGGCCTCTTTCACTGCGTCACGTGACTTCTGGCCGTGTCATGTTTTATTCATCGACAAGGCTAAGGTAGTTTTTTTCACATCCATGATCACAGCGAAGTAATGCGGGTGAAAAACATAATAAACTATCAGGTAAGCTTTTGATGTACAGAAATAAGCTACAGTACATACTCCCTCGTATTAAAAATGTATGTGCAGTTCTCGTTGAGCAAATATAAGCTGTTCGCGAGAGCAGATACTTGCAACAACAAAATACAGGGGCATTCCGTGCAAAATCGAACAGAAAACAAAATATCTGCGTGTTACATTCACATGACTTTGTCTAGCTATTCTTCAACAAACTACTCTTTAAAACGTTTATACTTTTATTTCATGTTAATCGAGATAAACACTGCAGAAACGGTCTTTTTCTTATTTCCTTGTAGTTACAGGGAGATTAGGCGAATACAGCATGCTTTAAGTGCTAAGACAAAATACATTTTAAGCCTAGGCGGTATGTGATGGCTTTGAAATTCCCTTCTCTTTGCATGGCCAAGATAAAAAATCTGATGTGTTACATTCACATGACTTCCTCTACTCTTGTACAAACTATTTCTACAAACGCTTATTCTCCATATGCTTCATGCTAATCGAGATGTTAATCTTATTGCTAATTTTCTTGTAGGTGCAAGGGGAATCCCTAGGCTTTAAGCGATAGTCAAATATTTTAAGAGCTGGTTGCTATGTGGAGTGTTCCATTCTCTTTGTATTACCAGGAGAAAAAAAATGAATAACGAATTTGAGAAAAAGTATAAGTATTGGAAAATTTAAGGGAATAACAAGCAATATCTCGAAAACAAACAAAAATGTATATGACATAAATTCTGTATTTTAACGTGAACTACATTTTTTGTGTAGTAAAATTTTGTCTATCTCTTATGCTTTACCAGTTATGCAAAAGTCGTACACAATGAAGAACATTTTTGGAGACAGAAAATTCAAGATATACATTTTATTTGTCATGAAAGTATCTTAAATATATGAAATTTTAATCAAAATCGTTAGAGCCATTTTTGAGAAAATTAAAATTTTCGAAAAATGTTCCATATAAAGGGTAATCTGGGGTGGGGGGATTTTCTTGAAAACCTTCGTGTCGCATCTCTGGAAGATACTGAACCTAAATACCAAGTTTGGTGTTTATCCAACTGTTCGTTTCTGAATTATGCTGTTCACAGACAGACACACACACACACACACACACACACACGGACATGTTTCCAAAAATACTTTTCTTTGGATTCAGGTGGCCTCAAAACATGTATTTCCGGTGAAATCTCGGTATCGAATTTTTGGGTGGAATGCAATACTTCCCCTACTTACTATACGTAGTAGAGATAGTAAAAAAGAAATACTATTTTGAGAAAATTTAAACCAATAACAAAGAATATCTCGGGAATGGTTAATGCCACAAAAACTAGCATTTGACTTAAATTGTGTGCTTTAATGAGATCTAAACTTTTTATGCAATACCTTATTAGTTGTTATATTAATTCAGTCTCTCTCTCTCTCTCTCTCTCTCTCTCTCTCTCTCTCTCTCTCTCTTTCCTTTCAACTCATTTATCGCAACATAAGGAATTTTAC
This sequence comes from Deroplatys truncata, assembly GCA_030765065.1. Classification (NCBI taxonomy): domain Eukaryota; kingdom Metazoa; phylum Arthropoda; class Insecta; order Mantodea; family Mantidae; genus Deroplatys; species Deroplatys truncata. The sequence goes on along the minus strand of CM060975.1, from coordinate 296,258,855 downwards.
AATATGCCTTTGCCCAACTTATGCGTGCTTAATTGTTTAAACTTTCGTATATTTGCATTTTGTCACATTTGAACTCGTAATTCACAGTGAATTTCTCCTTTTCCCTTTAATTAGATAATTTTCACTTTATCCTTTAACGAAAGTGCCACATTTTTACGCAACATCCTTAACCACAAAAAGCAAAATCGTTCTCACAATATGTCGTCCTCCTCGGTGTAGTGATTAGCATGCTAGCCTCTAGTTCCCGAAGTCGCGGATTCAAACCCAGCGGAGGGCGATGGATGTTTTCGGGTGTAAAAATCGTTAGCATGGCTTCCTTCGGAGGGGAAGTAAAGCCGGTGGTCCCGTGTCGCAGATTTACCTCACGTTAAAGAACCTCAAGCCTGATAAAGAGGCCTCTGAGCAAAATTTCCGGTTTTTCACGCCCAGTATAGAATGGGACGCTAAGGACCACAGCAGTTAAACAGCGTCCATAAATAAAACTCAATTTCAATTCTCACAATACACCGTTCCCAAACAACAGCAACACTGCAGGAAAAATACATTTGTAACTGCAACCCATTCCTTTCGTGCTTGACGCGGTTTCCGCTCAGGTATGTACACTCATGTGAATAAAATGTGGCCCATAATAGACGGAGCTGTTTATGTTGGTACTGACAAAATCTAGTCCCATCCCCTACCGGTGTGACCACCTCTGTTTTTCGAGCATAATAATTCTAGCCACTGGATTGTCAGGTTATTTTACCTCCCCCTAAGTATCACAAACTGCCTGAGGGTAAATTAAATTAAATTGTGTGTTATTTATGGACGCTCTTTAACTGCTATGTCCTTAGCGTCCCATTCTATATTGGGCGTGAAAGACCGGAAATTTTGCTCAGAGGCCTCTTTATCAGGCTTGAGGTTCTTTTACGTGCCGTAAATCTACGACACGGGACCACCGGCTTTACTTCCCTTCCGAAGGAAACCATGCTAAGGATTTTTACGCCCGAAAACATCCATTGCCCTCCGCCGGGTTTGAACCCGCGACCTCGGTAACTAGAGACTAGCATGGTAACCACTACACCACGGTGGACGACTGCCTCAGGATAACATTACAACTTAAACCCTATATATACTTTCATGCTACACTACCTTTTTCTTAATGCCGGTTTTCTTAGATAATAAACATTATCTTAGATAATACTTAGATAATAACAGATTGTAAACATCGTTCATTGGTTAGTTTTATGTACCTGAATTGTTTTACAGGCCAGTCATACAGAGAACTGATAGCGGCTGGGTGGAGTCAAAAGTTGGTTATCTGGAAGTGGAAACCTTACGGAGGAAAAAACACTATGGCGGTCTAGGGGAATGTGCCACTTTTTATGCACGACAGTGTATGTTTACAAAGAAATATAATTTACCTTAAACTACAGTTTCAGTTTCCTTGGAAGCACAGCATATCCCAAAACCAAGCGTTTTAATACTTCGTTTCCACGTTGAGCAGTTTCCGTATTATCTAGTAAAATTTACGCATAAAGTATAAGATTTCCACCGGTATCGAAATGCCACAAAACATGTTATTGTGCATAAATATTGTGCTTTAACGAGATCAGAACTTTTTGCGTAGAAAAAGACGAATCAATGAATAGCTGATTTGTCCCTGAGGGGCCAAGACCTCCTCTTGCGAGGGCAGCTCGATAGGACTCATGAGGGGAGCTAGTCCGCATTAAGTGGTGTTTTTCGTTGCGTTCTTTCTTCCAGATTTCGCACAATTGTTCGCTCATTTCTTTGCGATCGGTACTGATGATCTTGTTTGGGGTTACTCACTTCACACACTTCTTCCCTTAATTCCGATCCGACATCCGATTGTGTTTAGCACTTCCTGCCTTCTTCCCAGCCCCTGTGGTCGTGTACAGTATTGCTCCAGTGTGCTTTGCGTCGGTCCCCGTCTTCTCTGATTGTTTCGAAGACTGCGCCGTTGGTGGCAGTCCCGGGTTCGATGCTCGCTCGGGTTGGAGTCGAACGCGGTGTAGTGGTAGAGATAGAAGTAATGCTAAAATTCACTGTACCTATTTTCTCCATCCGACGTGGCTTCGTCTTGTTCTTCTCGCTGTTGCCCTGGCTAGTTGGTTCTCAGCGGTGATGTTTGCATGGACTCTGCCTATCATGAGTGTTAATAAGTTCGTCGATCTCAGTGGTGGTACTAGGAGCTCAGAGGAAAATTTACTACTCACTGTAATGTTTGGTTTATGGTTATTTATTGTTACTCTAACACTACATAATGTTCCTATTCACGTATCACGATTTTGCGCGCCAACTTCGTTTGACGGAGTATCGTGGATTTTTTGTCTGCATCTAAAAGTCAACACTTCAACTGTTCAACTCTTTAACTGTTTAACAACTTTTCAACTGTTTAATCTAAAAGGCAACTGTGAACTGCTCTATTTTGGGGTGAATCTCGACTATTTAAAGAACATAATCTCCCACCTAAAATTTTGGTATCGAATTTCTTATTGGTCAGTTTATATATATCATGTGGCCTTTTTTTCCGGGCTTCTCTTAGTAAACTGTCATTCTGTGTTATATTTGCCTCGCTCCAAATTTCCGGAGCGGAAACAAATAGAGTCATAAATCCTTACCCTTCGATTCTAACACAAAAGATCCGTTTTCACTGCACATGCGAACAGCATATTTCTACCCTAACTGCAGATTTCAAGACATTCTAAACTTAGTTAAACAGGAACATTATGTAAAAGTTAGCACATAATAAAATTAATTCGGGCACATTCTGTTTCAGCTTCTACCGCTTTCTTGAAGGCGCCGTCCCATCTTGTTCCAGGCCTGCCTTGTCGTCTCTTGCCGATGTAGAGGGTTCAGATTGTAGAAATGTATGCCCATCTATTGTTTTGGAGCCTCGCCACGTGGCCTCCCTACTTCCATTTCAAATTTTTGGCTCGTTGGGATACATCCTCCAGTTTTGTTATTTCCCTTAACCTGGTGTTGGGCACTCTGAGGGATAGTCCTAACACCTTCCTCTCCATTTTTCTTGAATACGTTTCTTTTGTGTTTCCGTCAAGTTTGGCACCTGTATAGTAGTGATGAGAAGATACAGGAGTCTAGTGTTTCGATTTTTATTTTCCGGTTGAGTTTCTTGTCCAGTAAAATGAATTTTAGGGCCTAAAATGATTTCTATGGTATTGCTATTCTGCGTTTTAGTCCTTCGTCTATGTTGTTCTGCATTCCTACCAGTTGTCTTAGGTATATGTATTCTGGTTCATACTATAGTACTTTAGTGCCAATTGTAATTGGCTATCAACTGTCTTGGCTATTTGTCATACCTGTGTTTTGCTTATGTTCATGATATACCGGCTTTTTACTTTCTCTACTACGTATAGTAAGTAGGGGAAGTATTCCATTCCACCCAAAAATTCGATACCGAGATTTCACCGGAAATACATGTTTTGAGACCCCCTTAATAAAAAAAAGCATTTTAGAAACATGTCCGTGTGTGTGTGTGTGTGTGTGTGTGTGTGTGTGTGTCTGTCTGTGTGTGTGTCTGTGAACAGCATAATTTAGAAACGAACAGTCGGATAAACACCAAACTTGGTATTTACGTTCAGTATCTTCCAGAGATGCGACACGAAGGTTTTCAAAAAAATCCCCCCACTCCAGACTATCCTTTACATGGAACATTTTTCGAAAATTTTAATTTTCTCAAAAATGGCTCTAACGATTTTGATTAAAATATCACATGTTTAAGATATTTTCATGACAAATGAAATGTGTATCTCGAATTTTCTGGGCATGTCTCCAAAAGTATTTTTCATTGTGAACGACTTTTGCATAACTGGTAAACCATAAGAGATAGACAAAATTTTACTACACAAAAAATGTAGACCGCGTTAAAATACACAATTTATGTCATATACTTTTTTTTGTTGAGTGAACCATTTTCGAGATATTGCTTGTTATTCCCTTAAATTTTCGAATACATATACTTTTTCTCAAATTCGTGTTTAATTTTTTTACTTTCTCTACTACGTATAGTAAGTAGGGGAAGTATTGTATTCCACCCAAAAATTCGATATCGAGATTTCACCGGAAATACATGTTTTGAGACCCCCTGAATCCAAAAAAAGCATTTTTGGAAACATGTCCGTGTGTGTGTCTGTGTGTCTGTCTGTGAACAGCATAACTCAAACGAACAGTCGGATAAACACCAAACTTGGTATTTAGGTTCAGTATCTTCCAAGGATGCGACACGAAGGTTTTCAAGAAAATCCCCCCACCCCAGATTACCCTTTACATGGAACATTTTTCGAAAATTTTAATTTTCTCAAAAATGGCTCTAACGATTTTGAATAAAATACTACAAGTTTAAGACATTTTTATGGCAAATTAATTGTAAATCTAGAATTATCTGGGAATGTCTCCAAAAGTATTCTTCATTGTGAACGACTTTTGCATAACTGGTAAACCATAAGAGATAGACAAAATTTTACTACACAAAAAATGTAGATCGCGTTAAAATACACAATTTGTCATTTTTTTTGTTGAGTGACCCATTTTCGAGATATTGCTTGTTATTCCCTTAAATTTTCCAATACTTATACTTTTTCTCAAATGGGAATTCGTTATTCATTTTTTTATGTCCTGGACATACAAAGAGAGGGAATGCGCCACATAGAAACTAGTTCTTAAAACATTTGACTATCGCTTAAAGCCTACCAATTCCCCTTGCATCTACAAGAAAATTAGCAATAAGATTAAACTCTCGATATCTCGATTAGCATGGAGCATATGGAGAATAAGCGTTTGTAAAAATAGTTTGTACAAGAGTAGAGAAAGTCATGTGAGTGTAACACATAAGATTTTTTCTGATGCTTCTCCTATCAAGGTTTTGAAACGCTCAGCTGTAGCTCAGAAAAGCTGTGGTCCAGTAATAGTTAAAATAAGCGAGGAATATAAAATCATAGGTATATATTGCCATATAAAATGTTATGCAGCATTACTAGAATCTCAATGTGGAGAGATGTCATTAGTTGGTACCATACGGTGTTCTATCAATATTTTACAAGGTTTACGTACAAATTATCACTTCGAGATTGTACTCTGCCAGCCCGTCGTTGCCGAAAATGTATGAGACGTATCTCATAACCAGGACATTGTGTACATCAAATCTTTCACGCCCCAGCAGGGAAGTCGCGGATCTTGGAGACCAATTCACCGGTCCTCCGACGTCAATTCCGCGATATCCAAAATATGGATATGTACTTCGCGGGCTAGAAAGTGAATGATTCCCCGCTAAATCCCGTCTGTTACAAATTAACAGATATACATCAGCAGTTACTGCTTCTGGTAACTACTGAGTTTCTCTTCGATGGTGCGATTGGCACTACTAGCGAACCCGCTCGTGTAGAACCGGCACACTGTTTCTCCCCTAGATAATGCTAACGATGCGAAACAATGTTTTTTGCACTTACCTTTCGTTATAAAAGGCCTTCGAAATTATGTCCCTTTGCATCTTGAGGCAATATTTTATATCACAACACTGTGAATGCCAGAGTGATTGTAGTGTAAATTAATATTATTGTATGTACAGGATTTTAGATGTTTGTTAGCCATAAGTATTGTTAGGAAATAAGTTTACACGGCCTCAATGAAACTGACAATAGAAGTGAATAACAATAAACCGAGGGGGTGAGTTGTTTATCACTAAGTAGAGACAAAGAAATGACGTCAGGGTAGCGTGCCTTTCTTTAGAAATGGAGGGAATATCTTCCCTAGAGTATATATGTTAGTAGTAGTGATTGGCTGACAAAACAGACGCTAATGTTGGCGTGATTTGGTAACCAGTAGCAGCTCTATTATAATGTTTAGGCAATTCGGGGTGATGGAGTATATATTCTCGAGCCATAAGCAAGTATCGCGCAGTTCTAAGGAATCTCTCGTGAGGTGCACGTCATACTTTTTGGAAGAATCTCTCGCGAGGTACACATCGTAAAGTTAGTTACAAAATGTGAAGTACGCGACAACTAAAACGACAGTAATTACATTCGGAAATATAACAGTTTCAGTCAGGCGTGTATAAAGATTAAATATGTGATCTATTAATTAAGTGTGACGGCAATAAAAGTGTAGAAACAAATTATTTTATCGGTGTTATCTTTTAGCAACAACTCCTTTCCGTTTACACGCCTTGCTCAGAGATACTTGCTGAACTGAGTAATAATAGCTAGCCGGAGGACAAAGAACCCAAAATTTAAAATAATAAAACAATAACAGGCGGCCAGCAAATAAGATAACACGAGCCGATTACTGCGACAATCTGGCACTGTGAACACATTACTGAACATTTGCAGAGTTTCTGCAGCCGAAATATAGGAAAACGTACGCCCAATAGTCCTCTAATTCGTCAGTGTATGGGAATTTGTTGCACAAACTTTATCTTTAAGCATTTTCCACAGAAAATAATTATATGGATTTAGATCTGGCGAGCGAAACCAATTATTGTCACCAAAAAGCGTTGTAATGCAAGAAAGCGATTTTCTTGGGATTTCTGTCTATAACAGCCCCTATCTCGTCTAATTCTTCCTGCGTTAGAACTATTGGCTGTCCTCTCTTTTTATCTAACACGGACCCAGTCTGTTTATATTTTCTTACAACCTCTAAATTGTGATTTGTTAGGAACGAATCAGGAAAATTCTGTATAAATTCATGCCGACAATCCAAAATGACTTCGTTTAAGCAAAACTGAACACAATAAACACACGTTGTTCTGTAGTAGGTATACACCATAACTGCACACAACTTCACATAAAGTTATTCCCACTAAACATACCAAACAACGTTAAACAACTGCAAATATCGTTACGCTCCGTAGGCGCATGAGCTAGACTGCGGCACAGCCGACTGCGAGAGAGACCATGGCCGCCAGCACTCCATTCAAAATAATGCCGGTGCAAAGGCTTTATTATTTTAATAGTTAATTGTAACCGTTAACGCAAACCAACGAGTTACACAGGGTGAGCCAAAAGACTCCGAACCGCCTGCGCGGCGTTTTTTCCTGTCCGCGTCCTCGGCGCTCGTTGCCGTCTGCCGCCATCATAGAAAGGTGCGGATGAAACCATACAGCATTTTTAAAACTACTTTTTAAAGGCTTTACTAACCAACTTTACGAAAGGAGATGCTGAAACTGGATTGTTGTTCATGGATTGTTGTACGGTCTGGAACTTTTACACCTGGAAATCCTTCTGCAAATCGCACTTTCACTTGGGGAGCTGGCCGAGTTAACACATACGAATCATAAATAAATACACGCTGTGCAGTAGAAAACATATACTGAGCCATAATATACTTTGTGAGTAAGTACAGGACAAAATAATAAATAACTCGTAATAGTTGAACCACATCACATCACCGTCAACTCAAAACTACACTTCACACTGCACAGCAAAACACAACAACGTGACTGTTTATAGCAGCATGCGTTATCATGTTTTTATCATATTTCCACACGCCCAGTGGAAAAACGCCGCACAGCCGGTAATATTGTTGATAAAATACCCCTCCGGGATAACTTAAAACATAAAGTGTACAAGACAAACCCACACACCCTGTAGGAATTAAAACTAAGTACCCCCCAGGAAATTTCTCAGCATGAACTACAGCGAGTGATGGATAGTTTCCTAAAGAGGTGCCAAAAATGTATGGACAACGACAGTGGCCAGTTTCAGCATCTGCTTTCATAAAGTTGGTAAGTAAAGTCTTTAAAAGTAGTTTTAAAAGCGTTGTATGGTTTCATCCGTGCCTTTCTATGATAGCGGCAAACGGCAACGAGCGCCGAGGACGCGGACAGGAAAAACACCGCGCAGGCGGTTCGGATCTTTTGGCTCACTCTGTAGCATTGCACGAAAATAGTGATTTTTCACACCTGATTGTTGAAAATCGTGTATAATAAATATACCTTTTTGCTTTACGACCATAGCCATTCAACCAAAAATGTTCATTTTGGCCTATCTTCCTGCCCCTAGAAGTTCGGTAGTCATATTTCTAAACATCCTGTGATCCTTATACAAAATGCAAGTGAAAACATTCCAGTTGTACACCTCACATATTCAGAAAGTACACATGTCTGTATTTCTCACGAAAGTTCCGTTGAAGAGTTAGGTTTAATTCATGCGAGTGGAAGTTATGAATTTTTAATCCTCGTTTGCCAGGACAAAACGCTGCAGGAATATAACACAAAAGCCTACACCCAGGTAGTTAATTAAGGAGGAGAAAGCACCGCAGTTAGAACAAAATGTATGTTTTTATTCCCTTGTGAGAAATATTTTATCGAAGTACACGTTATACAAGATAAGCTGCCTAGGGAAAATATCGTTCGGTACAAGATGTTAACTTTTGTCGTGACTATTCGTGATAAAACTAAATATGCGCATGTCTCTGGGGTCCATCCTAGAGCAGAAGATTTTTAAAGTCACAGTGTTTTCACTTTTTCCGTCACTTACCTATGCTATTCAGAGGAAGTATTCTGTTCCAATCCAAAATTCGATACTGAGATCCGTCAACATACATTTTGAGGTTTCCTGAAGCCCCTAAAAGCCTGTGAGATGCATACGTTAGGGATACAAACTGAACCATATAAGGTAGGCATGAGGGTAATCCAGGAAGTAACGACCGTTTTCGCATTCCACTGTGCAGATCGCTATCCGCTTCTGCCCAAGGTGGAATGGTTTCCTCGACAACTTTCCTCAAAGTTGTGCGAGTGTCAGTCCAAACCAAGTTACTGTGCATTCTGTAATTGTTCAAAATGAACTGTATGATACAAAGTCACGCCGACTGTAGAAGTGTTATTCGATTTTTGAATGCTCGGAAGCTTACCTTCAACTGAAGGAAGTATATGGTGATACAGTAATGAACTAAAGACTTGTGATATTGTTACATGCTGGACGGATGGCGTAAAAGTTCACATGAAAATTAAATTAATTTTGAGTACCCACCACGTACATTTTTAATAATGTAGGAACCCCAAACGTTTGGTAAATTAATCTAGGAATGTGGGAGCAGATTTGTGTTATGGGTTTTGTGCAGTAAAAACCCACGCCTTCCTCTAACCTCCACACCACGTTTCGGTCCTCCGTAGCCAAGTAAGTACAGGGTAAGTCAAAAGACCCAAACCGCCTGCGCGGTGTTTTTCCTGTCCGCGTTCTCGGCGCTCGTTGCCGTCTGTCGTTATCATAGAAAGGCGCGGATGAAACCATACAACATTTTTAAAACTACTTTTAAAGGCTTTACTTACCAACTTTAAGAAAGGAGATGCTGAAACTGGCTACCGATGTCGTCTTTTAGATTTCTTAGCCTGAACACTTCCTGTGATCTGCAATTTACTGTAAAGTTCATGGATTGTTGTACGGCCTGGAACTTTTACACCTGTAAATCTTTCTGTAAATCGTACTTTCACTTGGCGAGCTGACCGAGTTAACACATACGAATCATAAATAAATACACGCTGTGCAGTAGAAAGCACATAATATACTTTGTGACTAAGTGCAGGACAAAATAATAAATAACTCGTAATAACTGAATTACATCACATCACCGTCAACTCAAAACTGCACTTCACACTGCACACCAGCGTGACTTTGTTTATAGCTGCAGTGCGTTATCATGTTTTTATATTTCCACACGTCCAGTGGAAAAACACCGCGCAGCCGGTAATATTGTTGATAAAATACCCCTCCGGGGTAACTTAAAACATAAAGTGTATAAGACAAACCCCCTCCCCCTGGAAGAATTAAAACAAAATATCCGCCAGGAAATTTCTCAACGTGAACTACGTCGATAGTTTCCTAAAGAGCTGTCAAAAATATATGGACAACGACAGTTTCAGCATCTCCTTTCGTAAAGTTGGTAGGTAAAGCCTTTAAAAGTAGTTTTAAAAATGCTGTATGGTTTCATCCGCGCCTTTCTACGATAACGACAGACGGCAACGAGCGCTGAGGACGCGGACAGGAAAAACACCGCGCAGGCTGTTCGGAGTCTTTTGGCTCACTCTGTATATGCCCCCTCATTGTACGTGCTGGGTACTCAAAATTAATTTAATTTAATTCTCATGTGAACTTTTAGGCCATCTACCCAGTATGTGACAATGTAGCGGTGTGAATGTTCAGCAATGGACGAATAAATGTACATGATAAATGCCAACCCGGACGTCCCTCACTCGTCACAGATGATTTCAGGGATAAAAACAATTCATCCAAGACAGATGCGCAACCCTAGACGAATTATAGATTTCTTTCCTAAACATTTCTCCTTCTTTGCTTGTTGAATTGTGTCCGAACATCTTGCGTTAATGAACCGATGAGAGCAGACTACAACAAAGAAATTTTAAAGCTCGTAGTCAGCTTTAAAATTCTTTAAAATAAAGCCCGCAAAATGCTTAAATACTGAGGTGATTATGTGCAGAAACAAGTAAGCTTCAACTTAGAAAGCGACATTTCTGTTTACGTTTATTAAAGCCAAACAGTCGTTACTTTCTGTATTACGCTCGTATATACGGACTTTTTTTATTTAAATTTACTTTAAGTCGCTTGAACTCGCTGGTCATATTGTGGCGTATTGATAAGTTGGGAGGTTACATTGTCATTACCAGACATATTGTTGTTTTACGCTGTCATTACCAGATATATTGTTGTTTTCCTTTTATGTTGACTGGGATGACGTGACTCCTGGCTGGGAGTTTTTGCTAGTCGCGAGTGGTGGGAGTCGTCCTCCGTGGACTAGTGGTACCGTGCTAGCCTCTAGTTCCTAAAGCCGTGGGTTCAAACCCGGCGGAGGGCGATGGTTTTTTTCGGGCCTAAAAATCCTTAGCATGGCTTCCTTGGAAGGGAAGTAAAGCCGGTGGTCCCGTGTCGTAGATTTACGGCACGTAAAAGATCCTCAAGCCTGATAAAGAGGCCTCTGAGCAAACTTACCGGTGTTTCACGCCCGATATAGAATGGGACGCTAAGAACCATAGTAGTTAAAGAGCGTCCATAAATAAAACTCAATTTATTTACGAGTGGTGAGCATATAGCTTCTGTCTTGCTGAGTACTCCAAGGGAAGCGGATCGCGCGTGCAAGCGGCTTTTTGATCAGTGGACATCTCCCCTCACCTTTCATATCTAATAATGTAGAATCCCCAAACGGTTGGGAAATAAATCTAGGAATGTGTAAGTAGATTTGTGTTATGGATTTTGTACAGTGAAAAACCCACGCCTTCCTCTTAACCTCCACACCACATTTCGGTCCTCCGCGGTCAAGTGAGTATACGTCCCCTCAATGTACGTGCTGGGTACTAAAAATTAATTTAATTTGTTTTGTGAATCTTTAGGCTTTGAAGTGATAAGATCCGCTAGAATAATAATAATAACAGTAATAAGAATAATAATACCATAATAATGTTAATAATCATCATAATCAAAATATAAGAATGGAAATACTAATAAGAAGGAAAAATAAAAGATAACATTAAGGATTAGAAAAGGGGGGAATAAAATCATAACGAAAGAAATAAAGTAAAGAACAGATACGAATAAATAATCAGAACGTGAAATAAAATGTAGGAAAACGCGTATTTTAGAGCGAATAGATACATAGTGAAAACTGTAGAAGGTGAAATACTTTAAGAACATACAGGAAAGAAACATTAGCAAACGCTTAAGTTCTATAGCAATCTGGTGAAACTCACAGGAAGCTAGAACAACAGAAAGGAAGTCGAATGCAGTCAACCGCTCAGAAAACCTAATCATGCGAGCGTAAGGCGATAATGGTAGACGCGGGCAAGGTCAACTTGAAAATATAACGAACCAATGGAAAACGGCGGAAAATTTAGAAAAATGACCAATGAGAAATTACAAAAGTCACGTGCATAGTAAAAAGGAGGAATGAAACTAGCAAATAGGCGGAGAATAGAAAAATTATCTATGACGGAGAGCAGTTGGAGATATGTGTAAGATGAATCACTTCCTGTCATATAGGGGAACAGTGTAGATGTCGAAACTTAAGCATTTGTGTGTTTGAAAGTTAGTGTTCAGTAAAAGTGAGGAAAGGTAGCTAGAAATGACTAAAGTCAAGTTATTAAAACTTACATCGTTATATTTTTCAACATCTCAAGATAATTATAAAAGGAGAAAACACGAAAATACTAGCTGGGGATGATAGGCGGAATCAAGTCTTGTGTGACGGGGATTCGGTTAAGGAAAACAGTGTGGATCATCAGAATAAACGGGCCACTGAAGGAGAACTGTATCATTCAACTCCTATCCACACTCCCTGAGATAAGAGTCACCCAAACAATAACCATCTACCTGAGCAGCCGGCAACAACAATTCTTCCGAGTCAGAAACAGGATACCAAGAAACCTTTTCTTTTTCCCCATTTATCCCCGCTACAGCCTCTACCAATATCGCGACTCCATAAGAACACAAACCATCATATAATAAACTACACTGTAAATGTACATTAGCCAGACATAATTTGGGTAGATCTTAGTTTGCTTAATATATTGTACTTAAGTATCATCTCTTTAAAAACTTGATTGCTGATGGTGTCACACATGACTGGAACTTCACAATTTCGCCTTGAATCGTATGGTGATTACAATCCAGAATCATATGAGCTACAGTAAGTGGACAGCTAGTCCTAAGTGAAGGAGGATCATGAGATATAAGGTAGGAGAGGATGATGGCTATGTGTCCTATGCGTAATCGTGTGACAGCAACTTGGTCCTTGTGATGAATGGAAATCACTAGGTACTTAGGAGATCGAGGAGAATAGATGTCGTGCAGTTTACTTGTAGATGAGTAGTTCCAATGCTGCTTCCATATCTGAGGGATCTTCTTGTGGATATATCTGAGAAAATCACAGTATGGTATTCTAGTTCTTTGAAAGATGCCTGGTGGCCTCTTTCAGATAAGTTTGATATATTTACCAGGTTGAATTGCTGCATTGTATAACATTAATAGTTTCAAAGCAGTGGGGGAGACAAAGAGCTTTTGTGATGTAACACTAACAAAGCATTCATAGAGTCCGTGAATATGACGGAGTCATACTGTAACACACATTAATGGCCTATGAATGATATTGGCTACAGCCTCTGCCTATTGTGAAACTTTTTACTTTCTCTACTACGTATAGTAAGTAGGGGAAGTGTTGTATTCCACCCAAAAATTCGATACCGAGATTTCACCGGAAATACATGTTTTGATACCCCCTGAATCCAAAAAAAAGCATTTTTGGAAACATGTCCGTGTGTGTGTGTGTGTGTGTCTGTGTTTCTGTGAACAGCATAATTCAGAAACGAATAGTCGGATAAACACCAAACTTGGTATTTAGGTTCAGTATCTTCCAGAGATGCGACACGAAGGTTTTCAAGACAATCCCCCCACCCCAGATTACCCTTTACATGGAACATTTTTTGAAAATTTTAATTTTCTCAAAAATGGCTCTAACGATTTTGATTAAAATATATGTTTAAGATATTTTCATAACAAATGAAATGTATATCTTGAATTTTCTGGGAATGTCTCCAAAAGTACTCTTCACTGTGAACGACTTTTGCATAACTGGTAAACCATAAAAGATAGACAAAATTTTACTGCACAAAAAAAAATGTAGATCGCGTTAAAATACACAATTTATGTCATATACATTTTTGTTGTTGAGTGAACCATTTTCGATAGAAATTATGCAATAAGATAGTGTCTGCAAATGTTTATCTCATTAACATGAAGTAGATGGAGAATAAGCGTTTGTAAAAATAGTTTGTACAAGAGTAGAGAAAGTCATGTGAGTGTAACACATCAGATTTTTTTATTACAGTATTTGCACATATTATTAAATAGTTACTCTTAGGTGCTATCAACTCTACACTAAGCTATATGGAGGGTTGCAACTTTCGACGATAAGGTGCAATGAGCTGGGTATTTTATGTGACTGAAAGGCATGGTGCTTTTCCCCGAATCCAACAATTAGTTTGTGATGCAAACATGTTTATGTAATATAAATAGTTAATTACTGTAGTTAAAACATTATTAAATACGAGAAAATGTTATGAGTACTAGCTCTTGCTCTTAGCAAGCATGGCTTTCAGTCCATAAGAATTTTTTGGATAACTGTTTTAAAAATTAATAAGTTGCGCTGTATCCTTGCTAAACGTTTACTAAAGTTTCTATTATAGCAGTGTCTGCAAATATGTCTATGTGGTTAATATCACAAAAATGTATTAAGATACAAATTGTGTGTAATGGAGTCTTCATTTTTCGTGAAATACGTTTTTGGCTAAACCTTACAGTTTACCAATAACATAAAAGCATATGAAATGCACTCCGAATGAAGAGGATTTCAAGAACATTCAAGATATACATTTTATTTGTCATATAAATATCTTAAATATATCTATTTTAATCAAAATGGACACAGCCATTTTTAGAAAATAAAAAAATAAAGATATTTCCATGTAAGGGTCGTTTGGAATTGGGGGGGGGTCTTGAAAATCTTGATGTTATACCCTTGGAAGACGGTGAGCTTAAATACGAAGTTTTGTGTTTATCTCGCTTTTCGTTTTTGGACAAACTAGTCAGAAACATACAGACAGACGGACCTTTTTCTAAAAATGTTTTTTCTGACTCAAAGCACCTCTCCCGAAGGCAGAGAGCAGGACGTGGTTCACGAACAGCTCCCGCCTCGGGAACAGGACGGGGTCTGGGGCCTATGGCCCTAGAGCCAGGCTTGTCATTCCCCTTGGGTGATTTGCCATGGTATTCCAGGATGAGGTCTTTGCGTGCTATGCACATTTACACCACACCATGCGGACGAGCGGATATGTACATCTGGTCGGATAGTATGGCAGTTTGAAAGCCCTTAGGGCGGTTAAAACCACATCCAGACTGGTTTGGCAATGCAAGAGGATGTTGGATGTCTATAGACTATGTATCAGCCTCGCGGTTACATTTCTTTGGATATCGAAGCATGGTGGTACGAGGGGCACTATATTTTGAGCCTAATAATTAAAACAAAGCAATTTTTTATTGAAGACTGCTTTATTGTTTTTCAAAATCCTCCTTTATGATCAATACACTTTTGCATCCGTTTGAACCACTTGTCAAAGCATTTATTCCAGTCTTCTTGAGACACCTCCAAAACATGGTTTTTGAAGACATCAACGGCTTCTTCTGCCAACGAAAATCGTTGTCCACGCAATTTATTCTTGCTGTTCGGTAACAAAAAGAAGTCATTGGGTCCCAAATAAGGACTGTATGGCGGATGATCCATCAATTCGATTTTTTGAGCCTTCAAATACTCTGTTATTAGACGAGATGTGTGTGCGCTCGCATTGTCTTGATGAAGAACGATCCTACGGTTCTTGTTGGTTTTCCTTACTTCACCGGCAAACAAAAGGTTGTGTACCATTCGGCATTGACCGTTTTACGTTCCTCTAAGGGCACTGTTGCCACATGGCCAGTTTTGTTGAAAAAGCAGGCGACCATTTGCTTCGAAGTGCTTCGAGTGCGAACAACTTTTGTTGGTTTTGCTTCATCTTGAAACACCCATACAGTCGACTGTGGTTTACGTTCCGGCTCATACGCATAGATCCATGATTCGTCACCTGTTACAATCTTATATACGCTTTTGAGGCACCGCCGTTGTATTTCTTGAGCATTTTTGTACACCAATCGACACGAGCATCTTTTTGAGATTGCGTCAAATTATGTGGGATCCAACGAGAGCAAACCGTTTTCACGGCTAAATAATCATGCAATATTTTATATATCCTGGTGGAACAAATACCTAGGGTTGCCTCAATCTCACAATATGTCGCATGACGATCTTCCATTATTAGTTTTTGCACAGCATAAATGTTTTCTGGCACAACTGATTTTGGACGATCTTCATGAACTTCATCATTGAGCCAACGGCGGCCACGATTAAATTCGTTATACCAGCGTTTCACAGTGGCAAAGGATGGAGCTTCGTCTTTTTGTTGGTAAAGCGATGCTAATGTAGGATCTGGAAGGAAATTTTAATTCCTAATTTATTTTACCGTCTAAATCTGATATGCGGTACGTAAAAAATAAGCCAGAAAACATGTTTAGAAACGTTTATGTTTGGGAGTGCTTATCACTGTGAATCAAGGAAGACCTAATGTCTAAAATAATAAAAAGTTCTGATGAAAATCCAACATTTGTACAATTTGTACGCAGAACGCGTTTTTCGTTGTGTTTTGCATTCGCCAAGTTCTTCAGCATTAAATTACCTTACTTTAATATTGAATAAGGCACCTCAGAGTGTAATCATGTATCCTTACTTAAAATATGTAAATACTAAATTAAAATTTGAAGCAGTATTTTTAACACATGAATAATTTCAATTAAATTATTTAATATGTAAAATCAATAACAGCCCGCCTTGAAGCAATATGTATGTAATAATTTATAAAAATGTATGTAACAGTCATTGCAAATGCTTATATTATTGTAAACATATTTAATAATGTTATGTGAATGCATTATGTAGTTTAATAATGTAAGAGCTGTGAGAATAATAAGTTTAACGTTGCTAACAATGAGGTAACAATGAGGTAACCTTGAGGCAATAATGAGTTAGACAGTTTAAATGCTACTAGTCATGATTAGAGCAACGATAATGTAAATTTTGTAACAGTCTAAAAATAGCCAATCAATAGCCAGAAAAAGCTTTAATTAAATGCAGGTATTCTATTGGACTAGGGTTAGCCAATCAGAGACGAAATACAGAAGCTTAGGGGTTTTGACGGTTGAAATATGTTCAGTTGCTGGCAGGCCTTGGTAGTGACCGGATGGAAGATGTGTTCTCTAAAGAAATATTACGTATTCATGTGAATCGTAAAATTATGTATACGCGTTAACAAAGTTTAAGTTTTAAATTAAAGAATCTCACAGCTCTTAATATCAGTGTAGTGTTATTTAATTTGTGTCAAGGATTAATAAAAAGAAGTGAATTAAAACTTAAAATCTGTGTAAGCCTACATTCTTGTCGTACCACGCCCTGATTAAGAGAAATGTGTCTCTACAAACATTACTGACGCAGCCGAGGCAAACATAAACATAAATACTATTTATAGAAGCAGTTTATTAACAAAGTTAATATAATATTTTTTTAAACTTGGAGTGTAACAACTAAAACATCATCTTCAAATCAGTTCTACATACGTAGCAGCATATTACGTAACAAACAATCTTCTTCAAATTGGCTTACCAAACCGTAGTGCAAACTTCAACAGAACATTTTCTTAAATTGGTTTCCCAAGCGTGAGGCTAATAAATTACGTAAACAAAACACCATCTTCAAGTTGGCGCCCATACGTGGGGCACATACATTCTTCTTCAAGTTTCACCCCGTGATATGACATTTCTGTGGAGTTGCCCTATATTATTCCATTGAAGTATCTGAACTATTTGTAATACCAGGTATTTATATAATTCATGATTTAATTTATTCCCATAGATGTGAGGTTAGAATCTTGAGGGGACTGTTATAATCTGATACAACCTCTTTCAGATAATGTTTTTTAAAGTGTTTGTCTACTTAACATGTACGAATTTATTCATTTCACATGATTTGAATTGTGTTGAAAATATATTCAAAACAGAGCGCCTAAATTTACTTAAACTTTTAGTAAAGTTGAAGTGTAGAAAAAGGGCCCAATTCTGACTTTTCGAAGTGTAATTAACCCAGTTTGAAAACTGTAAACTATCTAAATAATATTATTGCTTCATTAAATGGTTATTCATCATAATTGTAATAAACCATTTCTGAATTGGTTATGGTAATAATTCGTCTTTTGTCTCTTCTGTAAAATTTAAAAATAACTAAATGGCCTTTCCTCAACTAACCGCTTCAATTTTTCCAAAGGCAAAGCCGCCAATGTGACCTTAGATGTTAAAGGCCGCATATAAATGGAGAGGGGGATAATATCAACGGTAGTCAAGTAGCGAGAACAGACAGGGTTAACCTCCGGCCGATTTGGGGGTGAGGTAAGCAAATTGTCAATCAAGCCGCTGCAAGAGCGCCAGTGAGAAAATGGGATTGGCGTTGGAAGGTGGGAGAGCTAGCTATAAACCAGTTCATTAAGAACTTAAATCCCTGTGTTGCTATAACAGTCACATCTTCTGCACACAGATGTAGGTTTATATTTATATGACGTTTTGAAAACAGGTTATAAAAAATCTGTCTTGTCACACTCAAAGAACGTCTTAACAAACGTATGTGCTATTCATAAAACAAACTTGATGTGTTGTTGGAGGAGTAAAACTAAGTGCGAATGGGGACTTAGCACCTCGTCGTTTATGCCTGAACCCCTGACGGGGTGCCCGACAGAGCAGACAGAAAGCTACCGGACCAGGACGCACGGCAGGGCAGCGGGCAAGGTCCCTACATTTTACAGATTAAAACACCCGGATGACAGCTGGTGCAACCGGCTCCCTTCCCCCCTGCAGGCTTGCACATCCCACTGGGGACCTGGGGCTCGGAGACCACCCCCATTCCGGGGGACGAAGAGTTACACAGAGCATCCTTTTCCCCTGCTATGCAATGCCGAGACTCCCGCCGACACTTTCAACCCTGAAACAGACCAACAGACGAAACATGAAGTGAAATGAGAATTGAGGTGAAATGGAAGGACAGGAAATTTGGGGATGTAATGAATCCTTCCAGCATTCGCCTAGCGACCCGGGATAACCCCCGAAAAAAACCCATGGTTAGGAGGGTCGGCCTAGGGAATCGAACCCATGACCACAGACGTTACCGTGATCCATCCCGCTCGGTGTGATGTATTGTACTCGCATTTGATTCTCTGTGCTTTATTCTACAAACTATTTTTACTTTCTCTACTACGTATAGTAAGTAGGGGAAGTATTGTATTCCACCCAAAAATTCGATACCGAGATTTCACCGGAAATATATGTTTTGAGACCCCCTGAATCCAAAAAAAAGCATTTTTGGAAACATGTCCGTGTGTGTGTCTATGAACAGCATAACTCGGAAACGAACAGTCGGATAAACACCAAACTTGGTATTTAGGTTCAGTATCTTCCAGAGATGCGACACGAAGGTTTCCAAGAAAATCCCTCCACCCCAGATTACCCTTTACATGGAACATTTTTCGAAAATTTTAATTTTCTCAAAAATGGCTCTAACGATTTTGATTAAAATATCATATGTTTAAGATATTTTCATGACAAATAAAATGTATATCTCGAATTTTCTGGGACTGTCTCCAAAAGTATTCTTCATTGTGAACGACTTTTGCATAACTGGTAAACCATAAGAGATAGACAAAATTTTACTACACAAAAAATGTAGATCGCGTTAAAATACACAATTTATGTCATGTATATTTTTTTTTGTTGAGTGAACCATTTTCGAGATATTTCTTGTTATTCCCTTAAATTTTTCAGTTTTGTCTTGGATATGCAAGAGTATTAATCTGTGGGAAAGGGAATGGTGCTGCACCTAGCAACCAGCTATTAAGAGATATGTATGTGCTTAAAGGCTACTGTATTTCTATATTGCCCTTGTAAATATATATTCCCCTTACATCTACAAGAAAATTAGCAATAAGATAGAGTCTGGAAATGTTTATCTCGATTAACATGAAGTAGATGGAGAATAAGCGTTTGTAAAAATAGTTTGTACAAGAGTAGAGAAAGTCATGTGAGTGTAACACATCAGATTTTTATAAAAACTTATTCTTCTATCTACTTCTTGTTAATTAAAATAAACTTTCAGTACACATTTACACGTATCGTTGTAGGTATAAGAATGCAGTAGGCTAAAGGGATGGTCGGATTTCTAAAACTCGGATCACATGTGATAGCTTTGAAATTGAGGCAGTATTTTTAAAACTTAAATGATTTCAGTCCTATTATATAATATAAAATTTAATAACAGCCCGCCTTAAAGCAATATGTGTATAATATATATAAAATGTATGTAACAGTCATTGTATTATGTTTATATTATTGTGTATATGTAAAATAATGTTATGTGAATGTATTAAGTAATTTAATAATGTAGGAGCTGTGAGAATAGAAGCCTAAACCTGCTAACAATGCGGCAACAATGAGGTAACCTTGAGGTAATAATGAATTAGGAAGTTTAATAATGCTACTAGTAATTCTTGGAACAATAATGTAATATTTAAAACAGTTTATAAATAGCCAATCAACAACTAGAAAAAGCTTAAGTTAAATAAAAGTATTCTATTGTAGTAGGATTAGCCAATCAGAGACTTGATATAGAGAAATTTGCAAATTTAAGCGGTAAACGGCAGTCGCTAGTAGACAGTGTTCCCAACGGACGCTAGACGTGTTCCCGAGCAGTTAAATACGTATTCAGTGTGAGACATATAAAACTCATTACGGCGAGAATATTATAAACTTTTTTACGTCTTAAAAAGTGCAAGTAATTAATAAATGATCTCACAGATGTCTATATAAGTGAAGTGTTATTTAATCGTGTGAAGGATTAATAAAAGGAGTGAAGTAAAAATAATAATTTGTGTAAGCCTACATTCTTTAGCCGCATCACCCCCTGCTATGAGATACATGTTTCTACAAATTAATACTGACGCAGCCGAGGCAAACATAAATATATATATATATATATATATATATAATATTTAAAGAAACATTAAAATACAAAGTTGATTCCTGAACGTTGGAGCAAAGGCCACCGGAAACTTAGTACCATACGTGGGGCAGTTACTTCATAACTTTGGCTTTCTATACGTGAAACAAAACAATACTCCAAATTGGCGCCTAAACGTGGGGCGAACACTCCAAGAAAACATATCTCCTGCAATACGTGGTGCAACTACAATAAATCTACTTCAAATTGGCTTCCATACGTGGGGCTACAACCATTCAGGGAATCCTTCAAAATTCAACACTCTTGCACGACCATGCGAAAAAACGAATGACAACTTACCACTTGAAAAAAGTATAAGTATTTCAAAATCCAAACCAATAACAACGAATATCTCGGAAATAGTTAACGCCACAAAAAACGTATTTAAAATAAATTGTGTGCTTTAATATACCTATATCTTTATGTAGTAAGATTTTCTCTACCTCTATGATTTACCAGTTATACAAGTTATCTATATTAATATTATAAGAGAGAAAGTGAGAGTGTGTATGTGTGGTGTCAACAATCACACACGATTTTGATAATTATTTCACCTTTGAAAATCACATTCTACCATGGTCACAGGCTAAATAATGTATCCAAAATTTGGAAAATTGGGGGTTAGGGGTTTCTTTTTTGATATTCATATCAGCAACTTTCAATCCCGTTTCGTTGCATATGGATATTAAAGACTATTTTTGGCACTTGATTGTAAATAGGACAAATCTTTAATGACCTCAAGCTCAAGCGGTAATTGGGGAGGCTTAAAATAGTTTAAAATTGAGTTATTTTAGTGGGACGGTTGTATATCGTTAATTTCACCTCATATTATATTTCCCTGAAGTTTTATCAAGTAATAGTTTTGTATAATTTTCATTGAAGCAGGTACATTTGGAATCTAGAAACCAGCAAAAATGATACGCTACCCTTAAATTCAATCCCTAATTTACAAATCAACATTTTTGGCCTATCTACATAAAACCTTGTGCGCTTATAGATGAAAATAAGCTACCTTAGAACTCTAAAAAAACTACTCCTAACTCCTTACGCAGAAATCTGCACTGTTTAAACCAAATGGCCAGAATATTATTACGCAATTATACAATAGGAGTTGGTAAAAATTACAGGCAAAAATTACAAGTAACAGGTAAGGTTACTTACAAGAACTACCTAATCTTTATCTTGAATTATACGTTACTGCTGCTTGGTCAACCAGGGGACAATTTTCACTTTCTCTACTACGTATAGTAAGTAGGGGAAGTATTGTATTCCACCCAAAAATTCGATACCGAGATTTCACCGGAAATACATGTTTTGAGACCCCCTGAATCCAAAAAAATCTGATGTGTTACACTCACATGACTTTCTCTACTATTGTACAATGTAATTTTACAAACGCCTATTCTCCATATGCTTCATGTTAATCGAGATATCGAGATGTCCATCTTATTGGTAATTTTCTTGTAGATGCAAGGGAAATATGGTAGCTTTTAAGCGATAGTCAAATATTTTAACGCTGGTTGCTATGTGGAGTATTTTATTCTCTTTGCATGTCCAGGACAAAAAAAAATGAATAACGAATTTGAGAAAAAGTATAAGTATTGGAAAATTTAAGGGAATAACAAGCAATATCTCGTAAACGGTTCACTCAACAAAAGAAATGTATATGACATAAATTGTGTATTTCAACGCGATCTACATTTTTCGTGTAGTAAAATTTTGTCTATCTCTTATGGTTTACCACTTATGAAAAAGTCGTTCATAATGAAGAATACTTTTGGAGACATTCCCAGAAAATTCAAGATATACATTTTATTTGTCATGACAATATCTTAAACATATGATATTTTAATCAAACTCGTTAGAGCCATTTTTGAGAAAATTAAAATTTTCGAAAAATGTTCCATGTAAAGGGTAATCTGGGGTGGGGGGATTTTCTTGAAAACCTTCGTGTCGTATCTCTGGAAGATACTGAACCTAAATACCAAGTCTGGTGTTCATCCGACTGTTCGTTTCTGAGTTATGCTGTTCACAGACACACAGACACACAGACAGACACACAGACAGACACACAAACGGAAATGTTTCCAAAAATGTTTTTTTTGGATTCAGTGAGTCTCAAAACCTGTATTTCCGGTGAAATCTCGGTATCAAATTTTTGGGTGGAATACAATACTTCCCCTACTTACTATACGTAGTAGAGAAAGTAAAAATGAATAACGAATTTGAGAAAAAGTATAAGTATTGGAAAATTTAAGGAAATAACAAGCAATATCTCGAAAATGGTTCACTCAACAAAAAAACAAATATGACATAAATTGTGTATTTTAAGGCGATCTACATTTTTTGTGTAGTAAAATTGTGTCTGTTATGGTTTACCAGTTATGCAAAAGTCGTTCACAATGAAGAATACTTTTGTAGACATTCCCAGAAAATTCGGGATATACATTTCTTTTGTCATGAAAATACCTTAAACATATGATATTTTAATCAAAATCGTGTGAGCCATTTTTGAGAAAATTAAAATTATCGCAAAATGTTCCATGTAAAGGGTAATCTGGGGTGGGGAGATTTTCTTGAAAACCTTCGTGTCGCATCTCTGGAAGATATTGAACCTAAATACCAAGTTTGGTGTTTATCCGACTGTTCGTTTCTGAGTTATGCTGTTCACAGAGACACACACACGGACATGTTTCCAAAAATGCTTTTTTTGGATTCAGGGGGTCTCAAAACATGTATTTCCGGTGAAATCTCTGTATCGAATTTTTGGGTGGAATACAATACTTCCCCTACTTACTATACGTAGTAGAGAAAGTAAAATGTACCTACTACTGTGGAATTTCACCGACTTCATACCTTTTTCTAAACATGCTTTTATTTTATTTGGGGAGTCTCAAGACGTGTTTTCGGTTAAATCTCAGAATCCAATATTTGGCTGCAATACAATAGGAAAGTAGTAAGGAAGTAAAAAAGGATTCTTTATCCACATTATTGAATATTCGTTTCTTTAACTATCTGTGCTGAATAATCTGAATCGCAATCAGACAAATAACATATTTTCCTGTCTGCGTCAATGCTGTCTCTATGTTCATACAATGTACTGAAACGGAGTAATCAGGGTTGTAAATTTCAGGCATTTCAATACTGTGGCAGTATTAATGTTTGTAATTGAAAATGCTACTATTTATTTGCCGCACGTATAAAGACAATTTGTCGCGGTCACTTCGTGTTATCTTTTACTGAGCGCCTGTTATTGTATTTAATTTTGGGTTCACTGTCCTCCGGCTAGCTATGATTTCTCGGTCAAGCACTTATCTTATACTGGTGTGTAAACGGAAAGGAGTTTTTATCCAAAGATAACACTGATAAAAGAATTTGTTTTACACTTTTATTGTCGTAACACATTATTCACTTTCACCTATTAATCTTGACACTCGCCAAACTGAAACTGTTATAATAACTTCTTTACTGCCCATTATTAATTCGCGTACTTCAACGTTTTGTGTAATTAACTTTACGACACGAGAGATTTTTCATAAATTTGCTACGCGTAACCTTGATGAACTGCGTACGACGCATACTGCATGAATGCTTTCGTTGAACTACGTGAAACTTGACCCTGACACTGGATTTATACTTCCTCGCCCCAATATGCCTAAAGATTATAACCGAGCTGCTATTGATTAATAAAACGCGCCAACATTAGCGTCTATATTTATATCCAATGAAAATTACGAAAACATATGCTCTTGGGAAAATGTTCCCGCAAATTCTAAGAAAAACACGCACTCTGACGTCATTTGCTCGTCTCTAATAATGATAAACAGCTCACCCCCTCGCTACATTATTGCACGCTATTATTGTCAGTTTCAGTAAGGCCGTATAAACCCACTTCTCGACAATGCTTACAATCAACAAACACCTCAAATCAATGTCACACAACAATGCATATTCACACTACAATCACTCTGACATTTACATTATTGTGATACAAATTACTGCTTCATTACAGAAAAGTGACTAGTCAAAACTGACGTTATTGTCACCGGCAAAACTTAGAAGGCTTGATGGAACGCAAGTTTGGTCACTAGGAATTGTCATAAGTGCGCATGCGGATGAACAAGTTCGGTTGCTTTGATTGTTGTGGAATGGCTAGCGTTGCAGCATGCTTGAAGTGGAATCCGTACCTCTAATTCAATTTGCGGTGATGCCTTCTGGTTGATTCTGTACCCACGTTGGGCAGCCAACTTGCGGTGGTATGTGGCTATTTTACGGCACAGGATTTGTAGGAATGGTCCCGGGTTCGGTACTAGCTCAGGGTTCTTGCATGGATCTTGGATCTCGGGTTAGTGGTGAATACGACTGTTTGTTTTCCTACTCGTTTATTTCCCGTCACCGTTTTTAAATTTGATTCCTGCTATTTCTCCGACACACACGCGCGCATTTCCTATTTGTTACGTTTCATATCATCGCGCCTATCCGCCGACACTTTTCTGACAACCTTCTCTAAGGAACTACCACGGCCAAGTGTGTATTCTAAAATCGTGTTTCTCTATTTCAAACGTTCTATATCTCCCCATTCCAGTATCACCTGATTTCTAGCTTCTTTCATTGGAGGCCTAAGGCTATCTGGCTTTTGGCGAACATTGACCCTTTTCTACACCTCTGCGTTCCAGCAACCTAACGGGACACTTAACAATAGAGGGGGAAAAGCCACCCGTTTCCGACCTCTGATGGCACTGTCTCACTCAACCCTTCGACAAATTTACAGTCACACTCGCTTCCCAGTTTTATTTAACATATCCTTACTGTTATTGATATTTATTCTCCCTATGATTATAATTTTATTCAACTACTCAAAACGTACTGCTTCAGGTTGCAGCATGCTTGAAGTGGAATCCGTACCTCTAATTCAGCAGTTCAATCGAGACAGCAGCTTCACTGCTATTCAATGACTACATTGAAATTTGCCCCAAGGAAAGGAGATTTTAGATGCATATCTAATTTTCTGATTTAACATCATAGTTCTATGGAAAACAGAAAATGTTATGCAGTTCTGCGCTGTAGTTCGATTTCAAATCTTTTAAAGTGTATATTTCCATTTCCCTATCAAAGCCACCCAAAGCCGATGAGAAGGAATTGGATCAATGATGGACTTTCTCGTTTGTACGGTAAATGAAACTGCTGATTGCCTGGCTTCTAGTATGCTACCACGCCCTCTAAAGGCGATCCAGGACATTTATGCTGATCGTTTCTCGAAAGTTCTTCGATGTTAGTCCGAAGCATGGCCCATTTATTCTTCTCGCGAAACTTTTATTCATATAGGCGTTTGTACTTCACATTCGGGCTTCAAATACGGTCTATTGGTCATCTGATTGAGGATTTTTCATAGTTCCCCCCGTCACCAGGTAAAAACCTTATAGGATAATTCAGTATCATGGCACAGGTTGAGACTGTTTTTAACACTTAAATGATTTCAGTCAAATTATATAATATGTAAATTAAATAACAGCTCACCTTGAAGCAATATGTGTATGTAATAATTTGTAAAATATATATATGTCATTGTATATGCTTATATTATTGTATACTTGTTCAATTATGCTATGTGAATGTATTACGTAATCTAATCATGTAGGAGCTGTGAGAAAAATAAGTTAAAAGTTGCTAACAAAGCGGTAACAATGAGGTAACCTTGAGTCAATAATGAGTTTGAGAGTTTAACAGTACTAATTCTGATTCTTGCAGTAACAATAATGTAATTTTAGTGACAGTTTATAAAAATAGCCAATCAACAACCATAAAAAGCTTTAGTTAAATGAAGGTATTCTATTGGACTAGGATTAACCAATCAGAGACTTGAAATACATCAATTTACAAAGTTTAGACGGTTGAAATCTATTCAGTTGCCTGCAGATAGTAACCGGATGCATGATGCATCCTCGAGAAATTAAATACGTATACGTGTGAGACGAAAATAGTATATGTATTAAATAAAAGAATCTCACAGCTCTCGATATCAGTGAAGTGCTATTTAATTTGTGTCAAGGATTAATAAAAAGGAGTAACTTAAAATCTGTGTAAGCTTACATTCTTGTCGCATCACGCCCTGCCAAGACTTCCATGTCTCTAAAACAAATACTGACGTAGCCGAGGCAAACATAAATATTTAATACTTAAAGAAACTATCTTCTTCAAATTGCCGTCCATGCGTGGAGCTAAATAAATAAATAACATAACAATACCAACTTCTTCAAATTGGCTCCCAAAACGTGGGGCTAATAAATATCAACTTCATCAAGGTTCCGCACGCAGGGTACAGCAAATTGAATAAAAGCAGAAGGTACCGGCAGAATACTATGCAGTTAGGCAATGTGTTTCGCATATAACTGACAACCCTTTACCCAAGAACCTATACCACAACGGTTAAATTAAACTGAGTTTTATTTATGGACGCTCTTTAACTGCTGTGGTTCTTAGCGTTCTATTGTATATTAGGCGTAAAAGAGCGGTAATTTTGCTCAGAAGCCTCTTTTATCAGGCTTGAGGTTCTTTTACGTGCCGTAAATCTACGACACGGGTCGCCGGCTTTATTTCCCTTCCGAAGGACGCCATGCTAAGGATTTTTACGCCCGAAAAAGAATCCATCGCCCTTCGCCGGGCTTGAACCCGCGACCTCGGGAACTAGAGGCTAGCATGGTAACCACTACACCACGGAGGACGACACGGTCGCGATGTGGCTTCACAGTGTAAAAGTTAGCAGTAAAAACGTCCATTGTAATAGCACATTCATTAATTTCCCATTTTTTTACACTTAAAATTAAATTTATCATTTTTATAATGCTGTCTGCACTGCCAGCATCCAGCAGACGAGAAGTAAAGACTCTAAGCACCTGCTGCGAGTTTGCACGCGGAATTTGAACGGGCACGTGGTGTTTGGCTTAGTTTCATTAGTGTGTGTACTTGCGCTTTATAATATTCCCTCTACCATTAAGGGCCTGCATTACGATCTCCGGTAAAGGTTCTCGTTTGATATTAATTGGAAGTAACGGAAAATTTTTGTATTACAACCTTCAGTTAACAGTAAACCGGGAGTTATTCTTAGCGATGAACTAACCACCACCACTACTACGTATAGTAAGTAGGGGAAGTATTGTATTCCACCCAAAAATTCGATACCGAGATTTCACCGGAAATACATGTTTTGAGACCCCCTGAATCCAAAAAAAGCATTTTTGGAAACATGTCCGTGTGTGTGTGTGTGTGTCTGTGAACAGCATAACTCAGAAATGAACTGTCGGATAAACACCAAACTTGGTATTTAGGTTCAGTATCTTCCAGAGATGAGACACGAAGGTTTTCAAGAAAATCCCCCACCCCATATTACCCTTTACATTGAACATTTTTCGAAAATTTTTATTTTCTCAAAAATGGCTCTACCGATTTTGATTAAATTATCATATGTTTAA
This sequence comes from Deroplatys truncata, assembly GCA_030765065.1. Taxonomy (NCBI): domain Eukaryota; kingdom Metazoa; phylum Arthropoda; class Insecta; order Mantodea; family Mantidae; genus Deroplatys; species Deroplatys truncata. Next base: position 296,230,695 of record CM060975.1, on the reverse strand, counting down.
GATATTTTCATGACAAATGAAATGTATATCTTGAATTTTCTGGGAATGTCTCCAAAAGTGTTCTTCATTGTGAACGACTTTTGCATAACTGGTAAACCATAAGAGATAGACAAAATTTTACTACACAAAAAATGTAGATCGCGTTAAAATACACAATTTGTCATATACTTTTTTTATTGAGTGAACCATTTTCGAGATATTGCTTGTTATTCCCTTAAATTTTCCAATACTTTTTCTCAAATGGGAATTCCTTATTCATTTGTTTATGTCCTGGACATACAAAGAGTATGGAATGCGCCAGCGCTTAAAATATTTCACTATCGCTTAAAGCCTACCATATTCCCCTTGCATCTACAAGAAAATTAGCAATAAGATTAACATCTCGATTAACATGAAGCATATGGAGAATAAGCTTTTGTAAAAATAGTTTGTACAAGAGTAGAGAAAGTCATGTGAGTGTAACACATCAGATTTTTTTAAAGTGCTGCATGGAAGTAACATCTGTATGGTTCGATAATGAGTAATAACTTCATTCCAGCAGGTTCACATTTCAAGCAATTGCGTAACATCGAGTTACAGCCTTCACTGTAGAGAATGGAATAGCTTAGCGTTGGGTTGGTTTGCACTTGTTGGGAAAGAAATCAATAGCCATGTGGTATAGAATTACGGAAATAAGAGTACAGAGTAAATGAAAGGAATAAGATCTTCAAAAGAAAACTATTTCATGAAACTAATACGACTACTCTGTACTTTAGAGACAGTGGGGGGAAGGACTTTGAATTGTGAAATTTGGAGTTAATTAACCTAGGTTTAAAGATGAACTTTGAGATTATATTAGTCTAAACACGACCAGGGAGAGAGAATAGACATAAATTAGCCCTAAAGTGGTTAACTAGAAGCCAGAACTTATCTTTTCATTAAGGAATCTATCAGCACAACAGTGCTATAAGAACCCCCGACACTGTTCGCCATAGAGTGCCGAAGTCAGACGCTTCAGAGACCACGGCTAGTAGGTAGTAAGTAATAACCAGAACGGAGGTGGGCCACATAAGGACCCTCTGGCACTCAACAGTATTAGATAAAGGCACAGGTCATTGTGGCACTAAGATCTTGTCTCAGGCGCTCTCGGAAAAGAGCAGCGAGTCCTGTGGGAGACGACAGGTACTGCAGCAGATCTCGAAGGGGAAATGCACTTCGCCGAGCACAAAGCAGAGCCGACGAAAACAAACATGAGCCTGACATTGAATTCACGATTAACCGAGTGTTGCGTACTTACTAGGGGCGTACATACGCTTCATTATGAATCGCAAAACTGAACACCTGTAGCCGATAAATCTCTATCTCTTACGTCGCTTTAACTACGTAGTCATATCCTGACGGATGTTAGGAGGTACCTTGTGGATTGGTGCGTGGGGACAGTTAACATTCTAGGTCTCATCCCTGTACCACACCATCTTGTTTCGTCTAGCATCCACAAATGCCTTAGTGGTAGGCAACTGTGCCTCTGCTTCTGTGACGTGCAGATGGCAGCTTTGACACGTGTCCACAGAGACCTTAGTGATATGCAACTGTACCTCTGCTTCTGTGAGGGGCAGATGGCAGCTTTGACACGTGTCCACAGAGACCTTAGTGATATGCAACTGTACCTCTGCTTCTGTGAGGGGCAGATGGCAGCTTTGACACGTGTCCACAGAGACCTTAGTGATATGCAACTGTACCTCTGCTTCTGTGACGTGGAAATGGCAGCTTTGACACGTGTCCACAGAGACCTTAGTGATATGCAACTGTACCTCTGCTTCTGTGAGGGGCAGATGGCAGCTTTGACACGTGTCCACAGAGACCTTAGTGATATGCAACTGTACCTCTGCTTCTGTGAGGGGCAGATGGCAGCTTTGACACGTGTCCACAGAGACCTTAGTGATATGCAACTGTACCTCTGCTTCTGTGAGGGGCAGATGGCAGCTTTGACACGTGTCCACAGAGACCTTAGTGATATGCAACTGTACCTCTGCTTCTGTGACGTGGAAATGGCAGCTTTGACACGTGTCCACAGAGACCTTAGTGATATGCAACTGTACCTCTGCTTCTGTGAGGGGCAGATGGCAGCTTTGACACGTGTCCACAGAGACCTTAGTGATATGCAACTGTACCTCTGCTTCTGTGAGGGGCAGATGGCAGCTTTGACACGTGTCCACAGAGACCTTAGTGATATGCAACTGTACCTCTGCTTCTGTGAGGGGCAGATGGCAGCTTTGACACGTGTCCACAGAGACCTTAGTGATATGCAACTGTACCTCTGCTTCTGTGAGGGGCAGATGGCAGCTTTGACACGTGTCCACAGAGACCATAGTGATATGCAACTGTACCTCTGCTTCTGTGACGTGGAAATGGCAGCTTTGACACGTGTCCACAGAGACCTTAGTGATATGCAACTGTACCTCTGCTTCTGTGAGGGGCAGATGGCAGCTTTGACACGTGTCCACAGAGACCTTAGTGATATGCAGCTGTACCTCTGCTCTGTGACGGGCAGATGGCAGCTTCGACACGTGTCCATAGAGCCCCTAGTAATGGGCAACTGTATCTCTGCATCTATACATGCGGGGCAGATGGCATTAGAGTGTCGTCCAGTCTATTTGCTTTCACTATCTATGGATAGATTGCAGAGCATTCGCTGTTACGATCTATTTTCATTTTTACTGTTGCAACCAACTTTCCAAATGGAACTCAACCTCCCAGGGCTAACAACAGTCTATGGCAGCAATACAATTAGGGAGAGCTGAACATTATTAATTAGTATATTACACAAAGGGACTATAATGGTAGTAATTAAAACGTGAAACGTGCTCTTTTGACCCAAGAGGAAGTGGATTAAATTAGGAATAATGGCAGATTCCTACTTGAAAATATATTCCATAAATTAATTAATAAAAACCGAATTTCTTCCACTTAATAAACTCACAGTTCAATAACATAGATAATTACAATTAACAAACCCTTATTTGTTCACCATTCTTTACATTCTTTACGGCTTCAATGCTTTAAATTAAATTACAATAATTACAATATTGCTTCCTGCTCTCACATTTACCGATACATTTCTAAACTAACAGCAATAAGTATATAGTTCAGACGATCAATCTTTTTCCCGGTGAAGAATTACTAAAGAGAATTTTGAATACGTTAAGCCAAAAATGAATTTATAAATACCGTCCAGAATGCCTTCTATCTAAACCTTGTCCTGTTGTTTTCCTCGTAACCTAACTCGCCGTCGAAGAAAGACTGATTAGCCTTGTGGACAGCACATTGAAGCAAGCTGGAACTGATCCGGCGCCTGCGCAGTCGACGACCACAATCGCCTGACGTACTGCGTAACTCAAAATAACTGCGCCCTTTCTTCTTGTTGTTGTCGTCTCCTTCAGAACCACTACCATAGTCGTTTCACTTCTGTTCCCGTACATGTCAGCCTTCCTTTAGACAGCCCAGTCGCCTAAGTAGATTTCTCCGGGGAGAGTCAATTTGGCACAAACGCGAGTATTATTAACGAGGGACGGTTAATAATTATCATACGAGCGGTTTAATCACCATTATAGTCAAGTTTCTTACGACTGTTCATGATCGACCATGTATCTAAATTAAAGGTTTCATAAGTATTCATTTCTGGTTTGAGTGATGTGTTACAATCGTTATTCATTTATCTATGGTTACAATACAATGACCTTGTAGCACCTGAGTCAAACTAGCGTTGTGAGACGTACTACGCAGAATAATCGATACTTACGCTTTCACAACGTTACGTGGCCACTTCTGATTGGTCGAATACTAATACTTTAATGAACAGGTGTACTTTAATGAGGCCATTAAAGTACTGCTACCAGTTGTATAAATACTACATTTTGGTATGGTCGAGCTAATAGTATATTATGATAAAAGGGGTAAAAGTAGTTTTATTTTGCGAGTAGGAATGTTTGCGAAACGAAGATTTATGGCACTATCGCACTATCAGTAGTACGTTAATTTAAAGCTTTTAGCTCGTGTGATGTGTTAGAAGTTGTACTTTTAGGCCATGTTTTCTGAAAAAAAAAAAATTTTATAGCAATCACTTCAATGCATGATACACGTTTTATACGAATTTCTCCAAAAAAAAAACGACATTTCTGCACCGGATACAAGGGAGCCCCGCCCCCAGAACGTTCCTATCTGCTTTCAAGATCAAGTTATATTAATTTTATCTTAAGTTACAATTACTGCAGATTATACACTACAATCCATTATTTAACAGGCGTGAAGTAATGGTTTCCTAGATACTATTTCTTCATGGAATGATTGTTTTGGGCTTGAAGTTTAATATTCTTTAACCTGGTAGGACATATCGGACGATGAATGAAATGGGTGAAGCTTATGAGCCCAGGGTCCATAGAGCTTAAAGTTACCAGACATTCGTCTTCTCAGGATAACGGAAAACCTTACCCGGGTATCTCACCCTAAATGAGATTCGAACTAGGGACCTTTTAAATGTGTAACAGAAATCCTAACCCCACACCACCAAGGCGGGCTGTACAAATTCGTTCACAAGGAAGGGGCTCTTATTGGACCTGAAAGTTTTTGCTTTCTCTACTACGTATAGTAAGTAGGGGAAGTATTGTATTCCACCCAAAAATTCGATACCGAGATTTCACCAGAAATATATGTTTTGAGACCCCCTGAATCCAAAAAAGCATTTTTGGAAACATGTCCGTGTGTGTCTGTCTGTGAACAGCATAACTCAGAAACCAAATTTGGTATTTAGGTTCAGTATCTTTTAGAGATGCGACACGAAGGTTTTCAAGAAAATCCTCCCACCCCAAATTACCCTTTACATGGAACATTTTTCGAAAATTTTAATTCTCTCAGAAATGGCTCTAACGATTTTGATTAAAACATCACATATTTAAGATACTTTCATGACAAATAAAATGTACATCTTGAATTTTCTGGGAATGTCTCCAAAAGTATTCTTCATTGTGAACGGCTTTTGCATAACTGGTAAACCATAAGAGATAGACAATTTTCCAATACTTATACTTTTTCTCAAATGGGAATTGGTTATTCATTTTTTTATGTCCTGGACATGCAAAGAGAATGGAATACTCCACATATCAACCAACTCTTAAAATATTTGACTATCGCTTAAAGCCTACCAATTCTCCTCGCACTTCAAGAAAATTAGCAATAAGTTTAACATCTCGATTAATATGAAGCATATGGAGAATGAACGTTTGTAAAAATAGTTTGTACAAGAGTAGAGAAAGGCATGTGAGTGTAACACATCAGATTTTATTTTTAAGAGCATTTAGCCTATATAGAGTAGGTACATTAAAGCAGATAATACAGTCGTGATGATAATGATTAAAAAAACTCATTGCAAATACACTCACATACAATCGTGTGTATGTGTGCGTGTGCGTGCGCACGGGCTTGAATGGTTTACTTAGTTCGTAAACAAAAAGTCGCATGAATACCAAACTTAACATTTAATGTCAGTATCTGTCAAGGATATCATTTAATTTTTTGCCACGAAACGTTTTCATTGTTTTTTAACGGTTCTAACCACTTTGATATAAATATAATAAGTTTGAGATATTTACATTAAGAATAAAAAGTATATATCTTGAATTTCCTGCGTATAGTCTTTGAAGTCGCCATCATTCTGATGAAATTTTGTATCAAAAATTCTTTGGGTTAATATGCTTCTATTCTGCCGCATTTAGTTTCTGCAACGTTTTACTTTCTTGCTCAAATGTACTATAATTCTAAAAATCTGTGCGTAAATAGTACCGCACGTTTCTCTTAGGAAACATTTGAAGATCGAACTCAAGTTCGCAACGCTGACATGAATTCTCTTAAAAAGTAATAATAACAGATGCCAATCGAGGCAAGTTTGCTAACAATAATTTCCTTTATAGTTATGATTACTGCATTCAGCTTGTTAACAATTTTCAATCATGTGTACACAGCAACAAGTTAAATTAAAATGAGTTTTATTTATAGAGGCTCTTTAACTGCTGTGGTCCTTAACGTCCCATTCTATATTGGGCGTGAAAGAGCGGTAATTTTGCTCAGAGGCCTCTTTATCAGGCTTGAGGTTCTTTTACGTGCCGTAAATCTACGTCATGAGACCATCGGCTTTACATCCCTCCCAAGGAAGCCATGCTAAGGATTTTTACGCCCGAAAAAATCCATCACCATCCGCCGGGTTTGAAATCGCGACCTCGAGAACTAGAGGCTAGCATGGTGCATAACCACAAGGAAAAACTATTTTTTACGATGGACTGTATCATAGCGGCGCACATCTGTAGTGGAAACACATAATTCGTTTCTATAAAATGATATCTACTGCGGCACCGTCTAATAGGTTGCATCAATAATAAAGTAATGAACCTCGTTTTACTTTCTCTAACAACTATTGGTCTAGTAAGCACAGAAAATCCACCCAAAAATCGATATCAAGATTTCACAAAAAAAATTACATGTTTGAGGCTCCTGAAAACAAAAAGCAGCTTTGAAAAAGGTCCGCGCGCGCGTGAATAGTATAACTCATTCATTCATTATCTGTTTACCCTCCTCTTATGTAGAACTTACACCCCCCAGGACTTACAAGCGGGTGCCTGGGGTCAGAGACCCGTCGAGGAGCACTCATGGATCAGACAGAGCATCCAGCATGGGTGATCAGCCCGATGCCTGGTATGGGATGAAGGAAGTAGATGAAACGAAATGTTGGTGAAATGGATGAAAGGAAAGGCGATGATGGAGCAGTTGGTGGAATGAATGGCGGGGGAAACCGGAGAACCCGGAGAAAACCCGACCAGACGCCTCTTCGTCCACCACAAATCCCACATGCAGGTCCCTGGGATTGAACCCGGGCCGCCTCGGCCACGGCGCCGCCGAATAGTATAACTCAAAAATGTAAATTCCAAACTGGTTTTAAGTTCAGTATCTTCCAAGGATGTGACACTGAGGTTTTAAATAAAATCTCCCCACCCCAAATACCCTTTACATGGAAGATTTTTCCAAATTTCTGAATTTCTAACAAATCCTCTACTGATATGTATTAAAATACCATATATTTAAAATATTCATATGACAAAGTGTAAAGGGTAGTTGAGGTGTAGGGAGTTTCTTGAAAATCTAACCGACTTCTCGACTTTGAGCCAAGATGTTCACAGACACTCACGGACCTTTTGCCTAAAAATTATTTTCGGATCCAAGGGGCCTCAAAACATGTATTTCCAGCGAAATCTCGGCATCGAATTTTAGGGTAGAATACAATATCGTCTCTACTTACTATATATGTGGTAAAGAAAGTAAAAATCCGATTTTGCATTTACATTACTTTTTCTACTCACTTATCTTCAAACTGTATTGGACAAGGTTGGAAAGGTAGAATCAGACGACTGAAAAATTCAATGCCTTAACCGGGATTTGAACCAAGGATCTCCCGTCCGGTTGCTCTAACCACTGAGCTACCATGACAACATGCCGGCATGACACTAAATTCTCCAAGTGATTCGCATTTTTCCCGGTAAACCACAAGGAGATCTCAAATTGTATTGGCATTTGTTGAAGAACAATTAAATCCATTAATTGACCTAATAGTGGTTGAAACTATGAAGCCCGGGACTTAAATACTTACAACATTGTAAGTCGCCATTGGAGTATGTCTTTCCTGTCCGCGAACAGATTATATATACACTATGTGATCAAAAGTATCAGGACACCCCCACAAACATACGTTTTTCATCTTAGGTGCATTGTGCTACCACCTACTGCCTGGTACTCGTTATCCGCGGCTTCAGTAGTCATTAGACATCTGAAATAGCAGAATGGGATCTCTGTGGGACTCACGGACTTCGAACATGGTTAGGTGATTGGGTGTCACTTGTGTCAGAAGTCTGTACGCGATATTTCCACACTCCTAAACATCCCTAGGTCCACTGTTTCTGATGTGATAGTGAAGTGGAAACGTGAAGGGACATGTACAGCACAAAAGCGTACAGGCCAACTTCGTCTGTTGACTGACAGAGACCGCCGACATTTGAAGAGGGTCGTAAAGAGTAATAGGCAGACATCTATCCAGACCATCACACAGGAATTCCAAACTGCATCAGGATCCACTCCAAGTACTATGACAGTTAGACGTGAGGTGAGAAACCTTGGATTCCATGGTCAAGCGGCTGCTCATAAGCCACACATCACGCAGGAAAATGCCAAACGACGCCTCGCTTGGTGTAAGGAGCGTCAACATTACACGATTGAACAGTGGCAAAACGTTGTGTGGAGTGACGAATCACGGTACACAATGTGGCGATCCGATGGCAGGGTGTGGGTATGGCGAATGCCCGGTGAACGTCATCTACCAGCGTGTGTAGTGCCTCGAAGGTGGTGGTGTTATGGTGTGGTCGTGTTTTTTCCTGGAGGGGACTTGCATCCCTTGTTGTTTTGCGTGGCACGACCTACATTGATATTTTAAGCACCTTCTTGCTTCCCACTGTTGAAGAGCAATTCGGGGATGGCGATTGCATCTTTCAACACGATCGAGCACCTGTTCATACTGCACGGGCTGTGGCGGAGTGGTTACACGACAATAACATCCCTGTAATGGACTGGCTTGCACAGAGTCCTGACTTGAATCCTGTAGAATACCTTTGGGATGTTTTGGATCGCCGACTTCGTGCCAGGCCTCACCGACCTACATCGATACCTCTCCTCAGTTCCGCACTCCGTGAAGAATGGGCTGCCATTGCCCAAGAAACCTTCCAGCACCTGATTGAAAGTATGCCTGATAGAGTGAACGCTGTCTTCAAGGCTAAGGGTGGGCCAACTCCATATTGACCTCCAGCATTACCGATGGAGGGCGCCACGTACTTGTACGTCATTTTCAGCCAGGTGTCCGGATACTTTTGATCACGTGGTGTATCTTTAGTAACTTGTTGGCAATACCTATAGTCAATATGAGTACTCCAACCTGAGCCAGTGTTAAGAATGCCAAGAAACTGAGAACAACAGTTTGGGGTAGTCGAATTTTCTTGAAAACTTTAGTGTCGCATCTTTGGAAGCTACTGAACTTCAATATCAAGTTTGGTATTTAACCATTCGTTTTTTAGTTATGATGTACACATACACACATGCGAACCTTTTTTCTAAAAATGTTCTTTTTGGGATGAGGGGGATTCAGAGGGCCTCAAAGTGTATTTCCGATGAAATCTCGGTATCGAATATTTGGGTGGAATGCAATACTTCCTCTTAATATTGGCAAGTGGTAGGTAAAGTAAAAAAGAAGCTATTTATTTATTCATTCATACATGCATCAATACATCCATCCACCCACCCACCCACGAGCTTCAAAACTGTTATTTCTTTGAAATCTCGGTACCGAATGTTTGAGTGGAACAAACTGAATAGTAATACCTATACAATAAACGTTTACAGCATTTCCTCTGCATGCACTCAAGTCAATTATCAGTATGTAATAATAATAATAATAATAATAATAATAATAATAATAATAATAATAATAATAATAATAATAATAATAAAGAATTCTACCGGGTATAACATTAGGAACCACTCAGCCGATATTTACTATTAACTGAAAAAAAATATTTTTTTCGATTACTTTTTTTTGCACACTGTGTGCTATGTCAAAAATATTTGACTACAAGCATTTCTCGAATTATTGGAAGATTGTCGAAGGGGGTCAAGAAAATCGAAATACAACATCGTCTGTTGTGTATCAGCGGAATTTTAGTAAATTATTAGGAATATTACGGAGACTTTAAGACCTACAGTCCTAAGGAGTAAAGCGGAATACTTACCATTAAAAACTTCTACATTACTGTACAATAATTTCACAAAGAATATGGAAGGAGGTAAATAAAACTACATTTAACTATTCGAGGCTTATAAAAGTAGTATATAAAAAGGGAAACAGTATTTCATATAATGGACACACTCGTATTTAGCGATTTAAATTATAATAAACACTTATAACTAAGGCCTACATGTTTATTACGTAATTATGCTCCAAGACCATTTTTGGGATGGGATATGTTTTGTTTTTTAAATTGTGATTAAAACTTTACCTCCGGTTGGGTGACCACTGCCATAAGAGAGGGCTAGAGGTGCCAAAAAAGGGCATTTTTAAAATTTTGTGGGACTATCATAACCTGAAAATTGGCAGTCTTTCACATTTTATAAATTCAGACGTTTTATTAGACAGTTTGTATTGTAAAAACACACATAATAAAAGACAAAAATAAGTGCCAGGCCTATTAAAATCTTCACAATTAAATTAAATAAATACTGAATATTGTTTCTGCAATAAAAACTACAAAGATCAAAACGGTTTAATTTCTGGTCCATGGATTTATTTTTAGAAGTAGCTACATAACACGTCTGAATGTTACTATTTCTGTTTAAAAGTGTATTTCTTGTGCATGCTAGAATTTCTTTATCACCATAGAAAAGGTGTTTGTCAGACTAACATTAATTTTTACTTGAAACTCTGCTTTAAGAGTATCTAGTGAAGTTTATTTCGAATATCTGACCATGACATTTGCCCCTGGCAGAAAGTTCATTCAGCAAATGCACTGGTTGGTCAGCTTAAATCGAGTTTTGAAACGTTCGAAAACTAACTAAAGAAAGAGAAGGTAAAGAGTAATGAAAATTCGGAACAAATGCTGTACCAGGAGAAACAATTTTAGAAATTCCGAAATACGGGATTATACCGCGAAATTCCGAACGGGTGGTCACTCCACTTTTGGGGCACTGATTGCAATACACTAATTAATGTTTTGTATCTTACCTGTACGAGCTGGAGGATGTGCTTGAAGCTCTCCCGAACATCCAAGAATGGACAGTTGACGGATAACCGGAGGATGGTAGGCATATGCAAGCTCACTAGGGCCACGTATTCTGCAGAGGTATTGCTCTTGTCCTGACAACAATGACCGTTAGTGTAGACGCTGACGTCCACGACGGGCAACCTCGAGTGTTTAGGGCTGCCATAACCGTCCAACCATCCGATGACCGTCTTCTCGATGAGGTCTAGAGCGACGGATCGTGCAGAAAGATCGCGGGTGCATACCGGCATGCAGAAACGTGTCACGAGGTCCACTTCCTCAGCCAGGATGTCGTTCTCGTCATTGTTCGCGCAGTTCTCTGCATTGTTGCAGCGACTATCGATATCGATGGCGATTGTTGGAGCGGCATTATTATTCATGGACGTCACACTGTTATTCGTCGCCTTCTTCAGTTCTGGGGTTTGCAGAAACATGATACAATCGGAGTGTATACGCTATGATACAACGAAGCGTATCACAAACTGCAAATCACAGGAACCTTTGAATCCTTCGCGATAAAGTCAATATGCACTCACGACGGAAATCGACACGTCCACTATGTAAAATCACTAATACTGCGTTGTCAGCAATACTGTAATACAGTCTAAATAAAAACTAACAATTTTCCATGCTGTTTCAGTCTTATAGCTGCACCTGGAATCAAAATTCCTCGATTAGAACTTCGCCGGCAAGATATTTCCGTGACTTGCCGAAAAACATTGCATAATTAGGCGCCGACCGCAGAATAGCAACCCTTTCTGCAGGGGAGGAAGTTGAAATTATCTATGCCCTCTTATTTCTAAAAACTAACAACACGTACTTGATGCTCCCCAAAGAGTTGCCATTTCAAAATAAGAAGTCAAATAAGTGAAAAGTCGGCGCCTATGCGTTGCACTTATACATCCATAATTAAATCACTATTATATCAACTATTTTCTTCACAGAACACAAAATAATTTCTTGTGATCACAATTAACTTTCCTGGAGTAATCATCAAACTGCTGAAAGCATAATCAACTACTTCATTCGATATTTTGCATTATTGGAATTTGACAGCAACATACCGGCTTCCTCGCTGCTCGCCCGTGGAACCTTCCAGCTGCAGTCCTGTCAGCTGGTTGCGCGCCGGTATGATGGGTTCTGTTGCTAGAGGCCCCGTATCGAGCGTTCCACTCCCTCTTAGCTCTTTGTTAATCCACTTCACGCAACTTGTGAATCAAACTTACCGCTTTCATTTCGTAATTACGCAATTGGATACATTACAAAACGATTCTTTAACCACACATTGCACTTTACTGCGTATATTCACGAGAAATACCGGATCTCTGCAGTGGATACCGCAAGACAAAATCGTACAACTGGATTTGACAGATGAGCGATCACAGCGCTACCCTTTGACAGATTTTCCAACTTCTTGCAATGGCGCTTAAAATGCACTGCTGTGCGCAAGAAATTAAAAGCCTGTGGTAATGTTACCCGCGCAATATGATCGATCACAAGGATTGAAATTTAATGTGTTGCACTCACATGACTTTCTTTACTCTTGTACAAACTATTTTTACAAACGTTTATTCTCCATATACTTAATGTTAATTGAGATAAACATTTGCAGAAACTATCTTTTTGCTCAGTCAAATGTTTTAAGAGCTGGTTGCTATGTGAAGCATTCCATTCTCTTGTATGTCCAGGACATAAAAAAAGAATAACGAATTCCCATTTGAGAAGAAGTATACGTATTGGAAAATTCAAACAAATAAGGAATATCTCAGAAATTGTTCACTCACTCCACACAGACAATAACAATAATAATAATAATAATAATAATAATAATAATAATAATAATAATAATAATAATAATAATAATAAAATAAATATATGACATAAATTGTGTGTTTTAACGAGCTCAACTTTTTTGTGTAAAAAAAACTGTCTATTTCTTACGGTTTACCAATTATGCAAAAGTCAGAAAGAAGACTTTTGGGCACATTCCCAGAAAATTCAAAGTATACATTTTGTCAAGAAAATAGCTTAAATATATGATATTTTAATCAAAATCGTTAGACCGATTTTTGAGAAAATCAAAATTTTCGATAAATATTTCACGTAAAGTGTAATCTGGGGTGGGGGAATTTTCTTGAAAATCTTCGTGCTGCATCTTTGAAAGATACTGAACCTAAATATCAAGTTTGGTATTTATCTGACTTTTCGTTTTTGAGTTATGTTGTTCACAGATACAACATGGATTGTTTTCCGAAACTGCATTTTTTTTTTATTCAGGGGCCTTCAAAAAATGTATTTTTGTGAAATCTCGGTATCGAATTGTTGGGTGGAATGCAATACTTCCCCTTCTTACTATACATAGTAGAAGAAGTAAAAATTGTAATTTCCTTCATTTCTGCAGCATATAAAGCTTATAGTCTTATGATTAAGGACAGCTGAAGCCAAGAGAAAGAGATACAAGTGTCCAGATTGTAGTTGAAGGGGCCCCTCCAATAAATGTTGAAATGTTCCTTCACCCATTTTATTGTATTCTTTTCATTTATTGTCCCAAAGTCTTATCCGATTAACATTAAAAAGTATTTCACCAAATATTTTCTTGAAAATGTTTGTGTCACATCCTTGCAATACACTGGACTTAAATATGAAGTTAGGTATTTTTGCTACTTTTCATTTTGGGGTTATGCTGTTCACAGACACACGCACATGGGCCTTTTTTTTTCTTTCAGAAATTCTCTTTTTTTTATATATTTGGGCAAAACTTGTATTTCCATTAAAATCTGAATATCAAATTTTTGGGTGAAATACAATACTTCCTCTATCTACTATAGGAAGGTAAAGGAGAATATAAAAGTAAATAATTTTCCCATAAAGGGATTGATATCTTTAAATGACAAACCTGGCCACTTCCATTTTTGTTTCAAACTCAAAAGTGAGGGTTATGAAATTCTGTTATCTGATATTTCATTATAAATTTAAGGCAATTTGTACTTCGGAAAATATTTCTTTCTTCAATTTCTGCAATCCTTGTCTAATAATCTTGCTGCTATTTAAATTTATTCTGCAGTAACCTTGGACAAACATCCTTGTAAATACTTACCTTAGGTAGAGGTGGATGAACAATGGTAGTTCATGCCTGGATTTTAAATAGGTTGTAAATTCCTGAAGAAACTGAGAAAATCAAACAGGTACACACATTTGCCTTTTCTTGAAATGAAAATAACAAGAAGAAACAGTTGCTCTTTCAGCTAGAAATTGGCTATTTAAAACTCTCTCATTATGATAAATCTTGCACATCATTACAGTGAATTAAAAATTATTGGGTCCTTAAACAAGTACTGGACATTGCCTTGGCTGCAGTAAACCTCTGAAATAGTATTGTACTCTATATGGAAATTTCAACCATATTCTCCTTCAGGCAAAAGTACTACATAATTATAGCACTTTTAAATATTAATTTCAGGTACAAATTCCAAGCCTTTAGAACTCATGGCGTAGAGCCTTTGTTTCAATATGTGACCATATTATGGGGAATTGCTTGCCCTGCACTGCACTCTTTTTAACTGGCTATGTGCCAGTTAATCAGTTGACATGAAGCCTGCATTGTATAGACCTTGATACATTGTGACTCTGTGTGTTTCAGTATAATAGTCTGTTAGTATAATTATAATGCCAAAAAGTCTGTATACTTTAGCATACAGAATCTCCATGCATGATTCATAAGTGACAACAAACTCTTGTAGAGATGTGAGATGGCGACTTATAGACAGATTCCTGCTGTTTATGTGCCTCACAGAGAAACGGTTAGTAATCTTGTGAATAGATTTAAGGAAACAGGATCTATTACTTTCTCTACTATGTATAGTAAGTAGGGGAAGTATTGTATTCCACCCAAAAATTCGATATCGAGATTTCACCGGAAATATATGTTTTGAGACCCCCTGAATCCAAAAAAAGCATTTTTAGAAACATGTCCGTGTGTGTGTCTGTGAATAGCAGAAATGAACAGTCGGATAAACACCAAACTTGTATTTAGGTTCAGTATCTTCCAGAGATGCGACACAAAGGTTTTCAAGAAAATCCCCCCACCCCAGATTACCCTTTACATGGAACATTTTTCGAAAATTTTAATTTTCTCAAAAATGGCTCTAACGATTTTGATTAAAATATCATATGTTTAAGATATTTTCATGACAAAATAAAATGTATATCTTGAATTTTCTGGTAATGTCTCCAAAAGTATTCTTCATTGTGAGCGACGTTTGCATAACTGGTAAACCATAAGAGATAGACAAAATTTTACCACATAAAAAATGTAGATCGCGTTAAAATACACAATTTATGTCATATACATTTTTTTTGTTGAGTGAATCATTTTCGAGATATTGCTTGTTATTTATTCCCTTAAATTTTCTAATATGTATAATTTTTCTCAAATTCGTTATTCATTTTTTTTATGTCCTGGACATGCAAAGAGAATGGAATGCGCCACATAGCAACCAGTGCTTAAAAGATTTGACTATTGCTTAAAACCTACCATATTCCCCTTGCATCTACAAGAAAATTAGCAATAAGATTGACATCTCGATATCTTGATTAACATGAAGCATATGGAGAATAAGCATTTGTAAAAATAGTTTGTACAAGAGTAGAGAAAGTCATGTGAGTGTAACACATCAGATTTTTTTTTATAAGAAACCAAAAGTAATTCGCCATGTTCTCACAAAGGAAAAACTCAATGTTATTGGAGAAAAATTAAAATAAAGTCCAAACAAATCTCTGAGAGCACTTGTACATAAATCAGGAATTTCACAAACCTTGGCTTGGAATGTCACTAAACTTTTAAAATTAAAATCCTACAAGATAACTGTAGTTCACGAATTGAAACCATACAATAACGTGAGTAGAAATTAAATAGAAAATTTAAATTGGAGTTGCGCTTAACATCACTTACATGTTTTACAACTTGACCAATTTATCATCGGAAGTGGCCGTTGTCTCGTGGTGTTGTCCCGTATGCGTCTGTATGTGGTGGAATCTGGTATAGTGATGAAACTCCATAGTGGGTTCGGTGGCGGCAATTCAAAATTCATCACATGGTGTTTATGTTTTGTGATTAATAACTTTTCCCAAGTATCCAACTCTGCTGTGTGTTTTGTTGGTTTTACGTAAGAGTGTTATATTTGGTGTGATGTTGTGATTTGTAGTCCAAAATTGTTGTGCAACTGCAAATTTGTCCATCTGTTTGTATTTGATGTGACTCATATGTTCTTTTAATCTGGTCTCTAAATTTCTTTTTGTTTTACTTATGTATATTTGGTCACATTCTGGGAAATTAATTTGATAAATTCCTGCTTTTTTGTTCTGAGGGATTTGGTCCTTTGATTTGTTGCAGAGTAATTTCTGTAGGCTTAGTCTGATTTGTGGAGCTAGGCAAATGTGTTTTTTGAAGATGTTGTGGAATTTGTTGCAAGTCCTTGGGTGGAAAGTGAACTTCTTGAAAATCATTTTGCTTTTCTGTTGGGTGAGATTTGTGGTGTCCTTAATGTGCTTCTATTTCTTGAAATGTGCTATTTTTTTGTCAATGATTTGTTTGGTGAAGCCAATATTCATGGTTTGTTAACTAACTGTTTGTATTCTGTTTCTGTTAGTGGTGTGTAAACCAATCTATGGGTAATAAATTATAATACTTTGGGATAGAGTCCTGAATTCTTGTCTCACCCTTATGGCAACCCTATCCTGCTGCCACGTTTTATCGACTTTAGAGGAGTAGTGTGGTAGATTTAAACTCCATAGATTTTAAATTACATTTAATAGCAATCAAAGAAAAAATAACCAATAAATCTGCAAAGTGTCAAAAGTTAGGGTATTCATGTGCTCTTGTAAAGCGGCTGCCACTGCCATTGAACTATGGGACCATTGTTTAGTCATTTAAGAGCCAACAACTTATATGTTTTAAACTCTGTTGTTGTTGTTGTTGTTCACCAATAGCACTGGGGATTAATTGATCTGCAACATTTTCCCTCTGGCTTCCCAATATAAAGTCTGTAAGTTATCACTTTTAAGGCCTTTGCATTTGGTGAGATGTTGTTTGTTCAGGATGACATCATCTTCACAGAGAGTGCACTTGGGTGTAGGTAGGCATCCTATCTTGTAGAGGTGTTCTGCGAGGCAATTGTGGCCAGTTACCATCCTAAATAAGCCCACTGCAGTGGCCTAATTAAAGCAGTTGAAACTAGAAATCATGTCACTCTACAATGGATCCCAGCTCATGTTGGACTTTTGGGCAATGAACAAGCGGATCAATTAGCAAAGAAAGGTGCAATACAACAAATAAAACTTGTAGGACAAATATATATAAATAAACAAATAACATTAAACAACATTTCAAAAGACAGCAGAGACTTGATGAAGAAGATAAATTAAAGGATAAAGATTATAAGAATATTAAAGACAGAGCTGATATACAAAAAATGCCAAGGAAGACTGTTTTAAACTCTTGAACCCAAAATAATTGCCATTTGTTTCAGCAGAATGCTGTAATTAAAGGTGCTTAGAATCCCCATTTGAGATACAGAGCTGGATTTTGTTCTTTACCACCCATTACGCTGAAGATGACTTCAATACAAAAACCCAGCACTTCTCATGTTTTTATATGCTGTAGGAGTTTTATTTTGAAGTTAAGTTGCTATGTGATAGAAAACTGCACTTATACTTGAGTGCAACGAGAGTAAAAAATTATTTTAACTTGCATAGTCATCACAATTTATTTTATCCAAATTCACTTACAAACTTTCAGCATCCCACTATTTTTTTTTCTTTCTGTTTTCATCAGTATACTCTAGGTATTTTAAGATATAAGTGAAAATCATATTGTGGTAAATCTACAGAATATGATATGCTTGTGTAACCCCCATGCCTAATTCTGTAACTGTATTTTGAGCTGCACAAAAACATATGGGATCATTAACCTGGCATAAGATCCAGACCATATTTATGTCTATTAATAAAATTGCTCAATTTTAAATATAAATTAATAGTATTTTCGTAACAGCCCATCATTATTTCCCATATAAAAGAGAACATTATTAATGCTATTTAGTCAAAGATTAGGAAGCACCTAAATTCATGTACATTATAGTGATGTCTCTGCACATTTCAAAAATACAAGCTTTTTATGAATGTCCTGCAAAGATCACACATTTAAAAACACTTGTACGCTGCCTTTTAAAGAAAGGCTGTGATAAATGCTTTAAAAGCTAAACTTTTACACACAGTTATTTGTATACACTATAGCAGGAATGTATTCAAATTCAGTAGAATGACAAATATGCATTCTATAACAAAATAAGTTTTCTACTCCATGAAAATATATTCTAAACAAAAATACAAGAACAATACTTTACTGAGGCATTAACAAAATGAAACACAGCTTTCTATCTTACTCATGATAAGATTAATGACTGTGTTTACTTTGAATGAGCATTTAGCAAAACCCTCGCTCCAGGTACAAAATCACAGCACAATACATTCAGCTAGTTAAATTATGCAGTTGGCAAATCACGTCTCCTGAAAACGACGTTGTAGCTTGAGGGCTATGGATGCTGCAAGTCCAGCTCCTTTACCACTTCCATCCTCTGCAAGTAGCAGTCGGAACTGGAATAAACCAACGAAAGTGACAATGAAGACACTGTATTTTTTATTTTCTCTACTACATAGTTTTATAATTTAGCTCTTCCTTTTCTGATTGTCATAATTTTTTTCTTTTTTCTTTCTCTACAACTTATATCTATAGCAAGAAGGTATTGCATTCCACCCAAAAAATTAATTCACTGTAAATACACATTTTGATATCCCCTAAATTCAAAAAAGAAGAATTTTTTTTAGAAAAAGAGGTGTGTGCAGCATAACTAAAAAATCTGATGTGTTACACTCACATGACTTTCTCTACTCTTGTACAAACTATTTTTACAAACGCTTATTCTCCATATGCTTCATGTTAATCGAGATGTTAATCTTATTGCTAATTTTCTTGTAGGTGCAAGGGGAATATGGTAGGCTTTAAGCGATAGTGAAATATTTTAAGCGCTGGCGCATTCCATACTCTTTGTATGTCCAGGACATAAAAAAATCTGATGTGTTACACTCACATAACTTTCTCTACTCTTGTACAATCTAATTTTACAAACGCCTGTTCTCCATATGCTTCATGTTAATCGAGATATCGAGATGTCAATCTTATTGGTAATTTTCTTGTAGATGCAAGGGGAATATGGTAGCTTTTAAGCGAGTCAAATATTTTAACACTGGTTGCTATGTGGCGAATTCCATTCTCTTTGCATGTTCAGGACATAAAAAAATGAATAACGAATTTGAGAAAAAGTATAAGTATTGGAAAATTTAAGGAAATAACAAGCAATATCTCGAAAACGGTTCACTCAACAAAAGAAATGTATATGACATAAGTTGTGTATTTTAACGCGATCTACATTTTTTGTGTAGTAAAATTTTGTCTATCTCTTATGGTTTACCAGTTATGCAAAAGTCGTTCACAATGAAGAATATTTTTGGAGACATTCCCAGAAAATTCGAGATATACATTTTATTTGTCATGACAATATCTTAAACATATGATATTTTAATCAAAATCGTTAGAGCCGTTTTTGAGAAAATTAAAATTTTCGAAAAATGTTCCATGTAAAGGGTAGTCTGGGGTGGGGGGATTTTCTTGAAAACCTTCGTGTCGCATCTCTGGAAGATACTGAACCTAAATACCAAGTTTGGTGTTTATCCGACTGTTCGTTTTTGAGTTATGCTGTTCACAGACACACAGACACACAGACACACAGACAGACAGACACACAGACACACAGACACACAGACAGACACACACACGGACATGTTTCCAAAAATGCTTTTTTTGGATTCAGTGATTCTCAAAACATGTATTTCCGGTGAAATCTCGGTATCGAATTTTTGGGTGGAATGCAATACTTCCCCTACTTACTATACATAGTAGAGAAAGTAAAAATGAATAAGGAATTCCCATTTGAGAAAAAGTATTGGAAAATTTAAGGGAATAACAAGCAATATCTCGAAAATGGTTCACTCAATAAAAAAAGTATATGACATAAATTGTGTATTTTAACGCGATCTACATTTTTTGTGCAGTAAAATTTTGTCTATCTCTTATGGTTTACCAGTTATGCAAAAGTCGTTCACAATGAAGAATAGTTTTGGAGACATTCCCAGAAAATTTGAGATATACATTTAATTTGTCATGAAAATATCTTAAACATATGATATTTTAATCAAAATCGTTAGAGCCATTTTTTAGAAAATTAAAATTTTCGAAAAATGTTCCATGTAAAGGGTAATCTGGGGTGGGGGGATTTTCTTGAAAACCTTTGTGTTGCATCTCTGGAAGATACTGAACCTAAATACCATGTTTGGTGTTTATCTGACTGTTCGTTTCTGAGTTATGCTGTTCACACACACACGCACGCACGCACGCACACACACACACGGACATGTTTCCAAAAATGCTTTTATTGGATTCAGGAGGTCTCAAAACATATATTTCCGGTGAAATCTTGGTATCGAATTTTTTGGGTGGAGTACAATACTTCCCCTACTTACTATAGTAGAGAAGGTAAAAATTGCTTCAGAAACCTTCTGGATAAACCCATAAATTGTAGTTTTGAAAATACCAACAAGTAAATGAGAAATGCCAATGGCATAAAATCTCGAAGTATGCAGGTAATTATCACTTGTAGCATAGGAAAAAGATTCATGCTTCTGTTGGTAGTATTCTAACCTCTCGTATTTCCCATAAAACCATGCTTATAACCCCTTGACAGTCTGTATCGCTTTAAAAATTCCTCCTTTTGCAGGATTTCAAATTTATTAAGATGAACGACTGCTCATCCATTAGGAATGGCATTCAAAAATGCCAAAATGTAGCAAACTTGCATCAACAACTTGGTTTGCAGCAGTCATTTTCCAACTTCTAACATTTGTTAAATGCCTTAACACAGGGATGCAATGTTAACTTAACACAGAGTTTAACACAATGTTAAAGTTAAGATTGTTTGATGAACCAGAATTTGCATTAATTTCACTTTTAAATCAGTTTTAAACATCGTGTTAAAGTAGGTGTTTTACCTCAGAGCATACTTCAGGAGATGTTGCTCAAATCAGGTGATTCCAGCTGATGAGGTTGGTGGACAATGTTGGGGGCAACACATCATGAAATAAATGAAGAAGCTAAATTAGTAAAGCATATCATTAACACAGTAGAGCCAAGAGTTGGGGAAAGGATTTTCGTTAAAAAAAAATCTGATGTGTTAAACTCACAGGACTTCCTCTACTCTTGTACAAACTATTTTTACAAACGCTTATTCTCCATATGCTTCATGTTAATCGAGATATCGAGATGTTAATCTTTTCTTGTAGATGCAAGGGGAATTGGCTTTAAGCGTTTAAAAGCTAGTTGCTATGTGGAATATTCCATTCTCTTTGCATTACTAGACAAAAGAAATGAATAATGAATTTGAGAAAAAGTGTAAGTATTGGAAAATTTAAGGGAATAACAAGCAATATCTCGAAAATGGTTCACTCAACAACAAATAAATGTATATGACATAAATTGTGTATTTTAACACGCTCTACATTTTTTTGTGTAGTAAAATTTTGTCTATCTCTTATGGTTTACCAGTTATGCAAAGTCATTCGCAATGAAGAATACTTTTGGAGACATTCCCAGAAAATTTGAGATATACATTTCATTTGTCATGAAAATATCTCAAACATATGGTATTTTAATCAAAATCGTTAGTCATTTTTGAGAAAATTAAAATTTTCGAAAAATTTCCATGTAAAGGGTAATCTGAGGTGGGGGATTTTCTTGAAAACCTTTGTGTCGCATCTCTGGAAGATATTGAACCTAAATACCAAGTTTGGTGTTTATCCGACTGTTCGTTTCTGAGTTATGCTGTTCACAGACACACACACGGACATGTTTTTTTGGGTTCAGGGGATCTCAAAACATGTATTTCCGGTGAAATCTCAGTATCGAATTTTTGGGTGGAATACAATACTTCCCCTACTTACTATACGTAGTAGAGAAAGTAAAAAAGCAACTACTCATGAATCTTGACAATCTGATTTGCCAGTAGCACATCCAAATCTCCAACTATGACCACCAGGGGGACCAATCAAACATTATCCACCAACCTTATCAGTTGAAATCGGCTGATAAGAGCAATAGCTTCTGAAACATATTTTGAGTTAAAAACCTAATGTAGTTGTGGGATCAGTCCTTTTTCATTCTGAAGATTACCCCTATTGCATGTTCAAGTACAGTGATCTGTTTCTTTTTCACTGATGATCTTTTAGAAGCACACGTTGAAAGAAACTGAATGCATCACCGTTTCTGAAAATTAAATTGATTAATACAATACAATACCTTCTTTCCTGGAGCAAGCAGACGAATGTATTTGTTCATCCAGGCTTTCAGTCTAGGATGATACTTGAAGAGTGAACCATCTACCGCAATTGTGGTATCTGGACGATCCAACCTCTCTAATAATGTTGCTACACCTGCAAAGATATGAGGTTTATTTAGAACTACTTAATTGTTCTCTAAACCCTTTATTACTACATTATTCCTACACTTGTGTAGAAGAATACTGTGACAATAAGATAGCAATGCAGATTCCTTTGAGAGATATTTACATTTCTTTGTATCTTAAGAGACATACACTCATAAGAGCTAAAATAATTTTAATGTATGAGGGCAGTCCCAGAAGTACCCAACATGACGTATATATAGTGGTTTTTGTTTCAAACAAATAACTATGGTAGAAAGTACTATCCTTATAAAGCTTAAGTTTGAAGTTTGGCGATGCTACGTTGCTTAGTAATTGTTTGGCAGGCATTAATAGTAAACGCTCTCAGCGAATTTGTAAACATGGATAAAACTGGCCATCGCTATGTGATACAATACTTTCATTTGAAAGGTTTTAGTCTAACTAATATTAAAGCTGAGCTAGATTCTACTCTGGGGGAGTCTGCTCCTTCGTTTACAACAGTAAAATATTGGGTGGCAGAGTTTAAGCTAGGTCGTATGAGCTGTCAAGACAAACTTCGCAGTGGTCGATCAAATGAGTGACCACACCAGAAATTGTGAAGAAAATCCACAAAATGGATGACTGTCGACTGAAAGTGCATGAACTAGTAGATATCATAGGCATTTCAAAAAGTGCTGTACATCGCACACTAACTGAAAATTTAGACATGAGAAAGCTGTGCGCAAGATGGGTGCCGCATTTCCTCACAATTGAACAAAAGCAGCGTCGTGAGGATGTTTCAGTCAAGTGTTTGGCAATGTTTCACTGCAATAAAGCCGAGTTTTTGTGTCGATTCATCACCACAGATGAAACATTGGTCCATCACTTCATATCTGAGATGAAGGAACAGTCAAAAGATTGGATTGAAAGGGGCGAATCAGTTCCAAAGAAGGCGAAGACAGTTCCATCTGCAGGCAAGGTCATGGCGTAAGTTTTTTGGGATGCGTGTGGGATAATTTTCATTGATTATCTTCAAAAAGGAAAAGCAATCAATGGCGAGTATTATGCAAAATTATTGCAGTGTTTGAATGATGAAATCAAGCAAAAATGGCCGCATTTAGCGAAAAAGAAAGTTCTGTTTTATCAAGATAATGCACCAGTTCATACTTTCGTTATCGCCTTGGCAAAATCAATGAGTGAAAGTTCAAAATGCTTCCTCATGCAGCCTATTTGCCAGACTTAGCCCCCCTCTGATTATTTTGTTTCCAAAGTTAAAGAAATGTCTTGGTGGTAAAAGATTTGCCAACAATGAAGAGGTGGAGTTTGCAGTTGATGGCTATTTTGCAGAACTCGACAGTTCTCACTATAAACAGGGTATCGAAGCTATTGAACATCGCTGGAAAAAGTGTATCGAGCTGAAAGGAGACTATGTAGAGAAATAAAGATGTTTTTTCCCAAAATGTTTGTATTTTCTTTATTAGGTCAGGTACTTTTGGGACAGACCTCGTAACATGTAGTACACCACCATACAAATAATGTGTCAAATATTATAAATGCAAGCACATCACAGTGGTCTTTAAAATAAAGGAGCATTTGTAAATCTGTAGTTTATTAACAATAAACTGGATTATACTTATATTTTTCTGTATACAGCACCAACAACAATGGGCACTGCTGATAAATGAAATGATAATTGGGAAATTAAATTTGGGAAGGAAACGTTCCAGGCCTAGGTTTAAAGCATTTGCCAGTTATGAGGACTGAGGAAAACCTAGAAAAAATATCATTCAGGGAGGATGATCTGGTGGGATTTGAACCATAGACTTCCCCATTCACAAGTCTTTGCCTTAACATGATGATAGAGGTAGTGATGGTGGAGGTAGTATACATAAATATGGAAGCTTTTAAATGTATATTCCATATTAAAGGTATGAAATGTCATTACAAAACTAATATACATACTTACATATGGATACAAGCAAAGCAGCTCTGTTAGATACAATTTCACAGATATACTTGACAATTGTGACATCATCAACATCAAAGGATAGCCCAATTTTGTCTAGGATATCTGAAGTATTCTCACATTTCCCATTTAGTGTGTCTCTGTGGAAAAATACCATTAAAAATTAGAAACTACTGCATTGGTAACAGTATACATTTATTGCCAAAATTACAACAATAGCTCCATGTACTAACATTCTGAAGCCTATTCAACTGGTAAATTTAATCAATGATGATCTGATAATTACACTCGAAAAAAGTACAGCACTGCTACAAAAAAAACAAGAAGAGGAATATGGTAGACTTTAAGCGACAGTCAAATCTTTTAAGAGCTGGTTGCTATGTGGCGCATTCCATTCTCTTTGTATGTCCAGTACGTAAAAATAATGAATAACAAATTCCCATTTGAGAAAAAGTATTGGAAAATTTAAGGGAATAACAAGCAATATCTTGAAAATGGTTCACTCAACAACAAAAATGTATATGACATAAATTGTGTATTTTAATGCAATCTACATTTTGTGTATAGTAAAATTTTGTCTATCTCTTATGGTTTGCCAGTTATGCAAAAGTCGTTCACAATGAAGAATACTTTTGGGGACGTTCCCAGAAAATTCAAGATATACATTTCATTTGTCATGAAAATATCTTAAACATGAGATATTTTAATCAAAATCGTTAGAGCCATTTTTCAGAAAATTAAAATTTTCGAAAAATGTTCCATGTAAAGGGTAATCTGGGGTGGGGAATTTTCTTGAAAACATTCATGTCGCATCTCTGGAAGACACTGAACCTAAATACCAAGTTTGGTGTTTATCCAACTGTTCGTTTCTGCTGTTCACAGACACACAGACAGACACACACACGGACATGTTTCCAAAAATGTTTTTTTTTGGATTCAGGGGGTCTCAAAACATATATTTCCGGTGAAAACTCGGTATCAAATTTTTGGGTGGAATACAATACTTCCCCTACTTACTATATGTAGTGGAGAAAGTAATAAATGATATGGGTAGGAAAGTTATGTGAGTGTAACACATCAGATTTTTTTTTAATGAACTGTCTCAAAAACTATATAGCACATATTTGCATTTGGAAACAATCAGCTCCAGTAGATACATGTGCAACTGCACCGAATTCATTGATCAGTAAGTAATGCAAACAGTGCCATGAATATCAGAAAAGGCCTGAAAAGTATCACATGGAAAATTTAAAATTTGAACTTAATGTCTGATTTTAGGGAAAACAACACATTTAACATCCAGCTGGAACAAAATGCAAACTGTAAAACAGGATGTGTAGACATCTTTATCCAAGATTTATCAAGAACTTTCATCAGGCTCTTCCATAGTCTATAATCTATATGTGTAAAATCTTAAAATGTATGAAAGATAAAAGCTTAAGAGATATATTATATAATTCAATTGTTACGTCTATATTAATGAGAAAATGGCAGAAAGTCCATCTTGCATGGTTTTTACCAAACAGTTTTTTACATTCTTTACTCTTTATCTCTGGGCAGAGGAAATATTGTATTCCACCCAAAAATTTTATATCAGAATTTCAATATAAACCAAAAATATTTTTAGAGAAAGAAAGCTCTGAGTGTCCGTGAACAGCTTAACTCAAAACTAAAATGTCAGATAAATATAAAATTTGGAATTTAAGCCCAGCATCTATCTATGTTATATAGAAAACATGTCATCATTTTTTATTTTTTCAAAAACTGCTCTTTTTGAATAAAATGTCATATATTCAAGATGACATGACTAATAAAACAGACAAAATTTTACTACAGCTAAAGTACAGTTTGTTAAAATATACAAATTGTGTCAAATAACTTTCTTTCACAACTTTAGCATTTTTTTTAGATCCTCACTGTATTCTTACATTATCTCATGTTGAATTAATTTGAGTTTTATTTATGGACGCTCTTTAACTACTATGGTCCTTAGCGGCCCAATTCTATATGGGGCGTAAAAGACTGGTGATTTTTCTCAGAAGCCTCTTTATCAGGCTTGAGGTTCTTTTATGTGCCATAAATCTATGACACGGGACCACCGGCTTTACTTCCCTTCTGAAGGAAGCCATGCTAAGGATTTTTACACCCAAAAAAATCCATTACCCTCTGCCAGGTTTGAACCCACGACCTCATAGCTAGAGACTAGCATGGTAACCACTACACTATGGAAGAAGACATCCCATGTTGAAGTGCACCATTTGGAACACTAGGAAAATTTTCATTCTTGTGCCTTTTTACCTTCACATGGGCTCATTGTTAACTGAAATAAAATTTGTGATGTAGACATTGTTTGCGCATGTTACATGTAATTAAGATCAGGTTGTTTGCTGAGAAATCATTTCCCATGATTAACATATGTGGAGAGAAAAATAATTTTTATATTAATAGTACAAAAACAATGTCAAATGTCAATTAATATTAATACTTACTGTTCAATTAATGAAACATAGCTTGTTGTGAAGGCACCTGAGGTGAGTAGTATGTCTGATGCATTCCCTCCAAACAGCACACAGTCTTTTGTCAGTTTCACAAGAATCACTCTCACAATCTCACCTAGATATTTACCACTTATATACTTCTCAAACCTGAAATTTGGAATTTATTTAAAAACAATTTCAATCTATACATTCTTAAGCATTTTAAAAGAAAATCTTTAACAACACCCATCTATGAAAAAAAGCCAAACATTGCCAAAATTCATAAATACAGATTTTAAGGTATTAAACACTAAAAATCTTCTACTTTAGTTCTATGTAATTTTTATAGTTGCATGAACTTTTAAAGCATGCCATATAAAGATTTAAATGTCTACCTGTAAACCTAGCTTCCTATAAAATTGTAGTAAAAAACAATAAATTTGCCTATACAAAAGTGAACAAACTATTCAAGAGAAATTTTTAAATACTAAATTAGTCGCAGGTAAGGAGAAAAAATGAAGGAAGGTCTTTATACACACTTAATGCTTTTTAAACAGCATAAAGTCAGATTATAATAGTAATCCAGGACTGGAATTCTCAAAGGTGTTACGTGACAAAATTACTTTCTAGTTATAAATAAAATACGTTTTAATTATTCTCATTCGCTCTTATACAAGGAACTATGTCAAACTATAGTATTCCCCAAACTATTTACCATATTATGCATATGTAATTAACATTGAGCTAGAAAGCACATAAATTCATACTTAAATCTGAAATTAGAAAAAGTGGTAATCTTACATTTGGATTTCTTATGAAAGGTGTTATGTCACTGAACTTAAAAAAACATATTTTTCAAATAATAATATAACTAAAATGCCTTTATCAAATTTATCTCATTTGGCACTAATAAGTCATGAACCATGCTGAAATCAGACCCACTAACATTAACAATGTTCATTTCCATCTCATCAGTGAATGATATTATCAATGTGGCAGTTAACACTTTTCTAGAGGCCATGGCTGCTGGATTTAACACCAGTGCCATCTATTTGTCATCAGTTTCAACTCAAAGATGAACAGGAACATAGTGCTTTTGAGAGGAAAATGGCCTTAGCCCAAAACACCTTTCTGAATAATTGTATATATTTTATATAGCTTCTTGTTAATAACAGTATAAAAAATGATGAGATAAATTTTTCTTAGCTCTATTTATTTGTGACTTTATTAAACAGTAATATTCATACTGTATACATTTTTAAGCAAAAAACTGAATTCTCATATTTAACATTTATTTTCTCCTGAACTAATAGAGTATTTAAAAATTCATCTCTACAATTTACTTATATACATTTATGTACTATTAAAGAATTTAATTATAAACTACTAACTGTTTCAGAAAACAATTGCATATTGAGGAGCAATTTAAAACAAACACACAAACACACATACATTGATTACTGTATTAAAATTTCAAATTAATCAACCTGAAATTGTGGATTTTATTTATATTTCACAGATGGGTATCCTTAATGGTAACCTGCTACAAGGATGTCAGTCACAGAAGTAAGTTCAGTGAAATAACAGTATAGCACAAGCATATAGATGCAAGAGCTGATATTACTTTAACATTATAAAGTAAATCTACTAATAACAATTGAACACCACAATAAACAAACCTCTCCAAAATAATGACTGATAACATTTTAACAAATTTATTATTATTATTATTATTATTATTATTATTATTATTATTATTATTATTATTATTATTATTATTATTCATTCTCATCATCATTATTATCATCATTATTTATATTATTATTGTTATTATTATTAATTATTATTCTTATTAATTATTCTTATTATTAATTATTATCATTATTTATTATTATTTATTATTATTAACTATTATTTATTATGTATTATTGTTTATAATTATTGTTATTATTGTCATTATCGTTATTGTTATTATTATTAATTATTATATTGTGGTTGCAATTATTATTACCATTATTATTATTGGCATTATTATTATTATTATTATTATTATTATTTTTATTATTGGCATTATTATTATTATTATTATTATTATTATTATTATTATTATTATTATTTTTATTATTGGCATTATTATTATTATTATTATTATTATTTTTATTATTGGCATTATTATTATTATTATTATTTTTATTATTGGCATTATTATTATTATTATTATTATTATTTTTATTATTGGCATTATTATTATTATTATTATTATTATTTTTATTATTGGCATTATTATTATTATTATTATTATTATTTTTATTATTGGCATTATTATTATTATTATTATTATTATTTTTATTATTGGCATTATTATTATTATTATTATTATTATTATTTTTATTATTGGCATTATTATTATTATTATTATTATTTTTATTATTGGCATTATTATTATTATTATTATTATTATTATTATTTTTATTATTGGCATTATTATTATTATTATTATTATTTTTATTATTGGCATTATTATTATTATTATTTTTATTATTGGCATTATTATTATTATTATTATTATTATTATTATTATTTTTATTATTGGCATTATTATTATTATTATTATTATTTTTATTATTGGCATTATTATTATTATTATTATTATTATTATTATTTTTATTATTGGCATTATTATTATTATTATTATTTTTATTATTGGCATTATTATTATTATTATTATTATTTTTATTATTGGCATTATTATTATTATTATTATTATTTTTATTATTGGCATTATTATTATCATTATTATTACCATTAACATTATTATTATTGCCATAATTTGGTTTTCATTATTGTTACCATTACTATTTTTATTATTGTCATTTTTATTACCATTATTATTGGTGGTGGTGGCGGTGGCGGTGGCGGCGGCGGCGGCGGCGGCGGCGGCGGTGGTGTTGGTGGTGGTGGTGGTGGTAGTAGTAGTAACCATTAGTATTGCCATTATTATTACCATTATTATTATTATTATTATTATTATTATTATTATTATTATTATTATTATTATTATTATTAACTACTAGCAGATGTGTTGTTTTGTGAATTACAATCTATTTCAAGCCATGTACATGATACTCATGAATGAGCCTGGATGTTTAGGCTTATAACAATCAAAACTGGTATGCTATAAGGCAATAACAAATTTTAAAAAAATGCACAATATATTTGAGGGGCCGGGTGGAAAAGGGGCACATGCCACCAGAGCATGTTTTTTTTCAGGTAAAGGGAATTAAGGAAATTTGATTTTGTATGGAAATGTGACCTCCTGCTGTTATACCAACACTTGTTACATAAACTAGATGGTTTTTTGCAAATGCTATTAAATATTAGGTAATATCAACACCTACTACCACCACCTTGGAACTTATAAACAAACATTCACAAACGCTTTCTGATTGGTTATCTGAAACCAAGCTGGCCAATGAGAAGCATTGACACAAAACCTAGAGAAACAAATTGCATGGGCCTCTTTTCCACTGGGAATGTATCAGTCATGTAAATTAGCAAATATATAATGATCTCTTTCAATGAATGGGTATATGTAATTCTGCAAGGAGTTAATAGTTATGATATTATAATTGGCGCAACAGTTCTAGACACGTGAAAATCTTAATGAGAGCTATGATGCGAGTTGCTTACCACATCAGGTGGTGACCGATCGACTGAATGCTGCAGGAGTGCGTGGGACAGTCATCGTCAAATATCCACAACGGTTCTGCACTGTGTTGCGCTGATAATTAGTTATATACAGTATATTAAAATCCACACTGTAAAAAGCGCTTAATATAAAAAACGCTGTCAATCATTGCCTCCAATTCTTCCACATCTAACAACCCTTCCTCTTCTGCGGAATCACTCACATTATTGCCGTCATCACTGCTGTCACTACTTTCTGCACCATTATCCTGCATGAGAATTATTTCTGTTTGATTTTCTGCAATTACGTATTTTTCGGAATAATGATTCTTAATTTATTCAGCATGTCGCCATACATTTTCCCATTCTGGCCTTCCAATTTCAGCAAATTGCTGGCATTATAACTGCTCCACATATTTTAATTTAAAAGTGATATTTCTGCATGCCACCCATTTTTTGACATCAGCCCAGATTAATTCGATTGGGTTTAGATCTGGCGATACGATGACAGTCTAAGTACATTATGGCGATGTTGTATTACTATCTGGTCAAGTATGTATGACTTCTGAAGCTGTTTGTTGGCTTTAATTAAGTTATATAGCTTTGTTTTACTCATGCTTTCATCTAAAGCTTTATTATGTCTAAGTAACCAAGCTCTCATTTCTTCTTTCAAGGAAGTTGAGGTAGGTGGTTTGTGAATTTGAGTGTTGACGCATTGTGAAGCATTGTCGATGACCAGAACAGACCCAGCAGTCATATTAGGTATCAACATGGCGTTGATTCACTTCATGTAATTTTCTGTATTCATTTCTTGATGAAAATCTCCTGTTGTTTGTTGCGACTTGTAAAAGAAGGGCATTTGGAACGAAGCCGATCTTTCCAACAGCACGAACGATAATAAGTATTTGCCTTTGGCAACAGGTGCCTGCAAACCTAATTCGCTATCGTCACTCCAACTTTTAGATGCTGTATGACTGCTGTGTATGTATGACTCATCTTCATACATTATAGTATTTTTCTGAAATTTGTAGCACCACCTTGAAAATTGATGCTGATATAAGTACACACTGATATAAGTACATATAAAATTATAGTCATTTGGAAAGGTAGAATCAGACTGAAAAATTCAATGCCATAGCCGGGATTTGAACCACGGATCTTAGGCTTTCCGTGCCGTTGCTCTAACCGACTAAGCTATCATGGCAACATTTACTTTTTATTTTTTTTATTTTATTATTTTTTTTTTATTTTATTTATTTATTTATTTTGCTTTTCTGTTAGAACTCTTCTGTTTGATTTCGGTTTCTTCCATTTGAACCATAAATCTTTAATAATTTTTCTGAGATTTGTAGCACCACCTTGAAAGTTTCTGCTGTCTTTCAGCTGGATGAGCAATCTGCTTATTGTTAGCACAGTTTTTTCTTCCACATAGGAATTGTGAATCGTGCGCTGAATGACGCATTCGAAATCGTCTATTTCTGTAATACGTTTAGGGACCTTATGTTTCTTCCCAGGTGTGTCAAATGGCATTCTTTCATCCATATGTTTTTTTCTCTTATCTTTGAGAACTCTGGAAACGGAACTCGGTGAAACACCAGTTGCTTTGACTACTCTTTCTTTCACTCTCATAAGGCTTTTGTGGAACTCGGATATAATTTCTTCCTTCATCTCTGCTTCTTGCTTCATGAAGTCGATGACATTTGCAATTATTTCCCTACTTTGACTACGTAACACCTTACCACTTAACTTTGAAAACATAGGAGCCATGGTTATAAATATAACAAATATAAAATAAGTACTATTTAGATACTGCAGCTCTCTTTAAAATTACAACCAGATGCAGACACTTTCTATGCAGACTGTATGTGTTACGCACTGTGAGTAAGCAAAGGTATTATATCGCTTTCGTTGATAAACCTAAACATAAACCATTCCTAGGCTCGGCAGCTGGGGTGGCAATCAAGGTCACGATTCCAGAAGTTTTGCGCGAGTAATAAATGGTATTGGGTGTCTCCTGTACCAAAATTACAATATCACTAAACAGGTGGCATGTGCCCTTTTTCTATTGGACCTCTGATTTACAAAAGGCATTATAAATTTTAAAAATTTATAATCATTATATATTTAATAACCAGGTTTGATTTAAAAATCATACAAGTTATACATTTTTATTGCTGCATATTACCACAATGTGTTGCTGTAAATGTTGTTGTATTAGACTCCGCTAACATTAACTAATGATTTACATAAATCTAATAAAACTGTGAGTGTTTGCTAGACTGTTTGGCAATGGCTATTCGAAGTAGCCTTATTTTCTTGTCACCACTCTTTGAAACAAGATGTGCTTTGCTGTTACAACACGTTGATTGATAAAATCCTTTTTTTCGTGATAGTCTTTTCATAAACCTTACACAATAACACTGCTCCATCGGTTGAAAACATATGAGTACCAAATTCATTAACATAACTGTGAAGTTTACTTTTCAATGACTGATTGAATTTAGGCATTATAACTATACGATGTCTGTTTTCATGGAGCAGTAACTGAACATCACTATTAATCAAAATGTTTTTCTTAATACTTCCTGATACTGGAAACTCACTTTCAGAGAAAAATGCTGAACCCTTAAAAGGTGGCAAACATTACAATACAAAAGATGGTCATATTCCAGTGTAAGAATGATGTCAATAAATTGAAAAAGTTCAAATTGATTTAAAAAAGGTAACAAAATAAGCATTTATGATTTAAATAAGCAGCTAGACATTAAAAAGGCAAACTAGACAAAATAAAAACTGGTTCTATCACTTCTAAATACCTTAAAATACAATTATATCTACATAACTTTTTATTTATTACCATCCACTGAAAAATGCATTTTGCTCGACACCCAGGTTCTATTTATGCGTCAAGAAAGAAACATTTCAGAAATATTCTCAAGTCTGTTTAAGAAATACATCATGTTAAATACTGTAAAATTGGTAGCTCAATTAAGCATCACAAGCTCAAGTACATAAATGTCCATAACTCAACATTTTTTTTAAACATATTTAGGGACAAGAGGGAAGTGCAAAAGTGATTTCCTAAAATATTAAAGTCAGGGACTTAACTTTTTGCACATATATTACTAACAATTAAAGAAATATATGTACAAAGTTTAATTCCAATGTGCATAATTGTATTTTTAGATATTTTTCAATTTATTTTTATTTTATTAATTAAAATCAACCGAGCGGGATGGCTCAGGCGGTAAAGTCTGTGGCCTGCATTCAGGAGGTCCCAGGTTCAAATCCTGTGGGACGACCAATCTGTTTGAGGGTTTTTCGTGGTTTTCCTCTGTCGCCAAGGTAAATACTGGATTGGATATTTAATAACATGACCCAAAGTTCCATCTTAAGTCTAAAACAATAGTAAAATGAAAAATAAGTGGTAATAGCGAATGCTATGCCATCTATCTTCAGACAATGTAAGCAGTTAGACTGGACGGCATCCTAATGCCATCTGCACGGCATGAAGCAGCGGTTACAGGGATGAGACCTAGAAGGCTAACTGTCCACCTTTCTGTGTGAGGGTGGTGTTTAGACTGGACAGCACCCTAATGCCATCTGCACAGCATGAAGCAGCGGTTACAGGAATGAGACCTAGAAGGCTAACTGTAAACTCGGCTGTGAGTTGCATATCATTCACTGGCACTGTGGGATTTCTCTGCATTAGAGAACAAATTTAGTATTATATGCTTTTTGTCACTCTTTAATGGATGTTTTTTACATCAGACATGTTCACCTTATTGGCCATAGCTCCTTAATCACACTTGCACTTGACCAAATTGTACTAATCCAACTGTAGCACTGAAAATGGCACTTAAAAGTAATAAACAAGTGCTGTATAAATCTGTTGTTTACTTTCTCATTAGTAAATATTTTTTATTTTACTTATTTATTTATTTATTTATGCTAAGCTATATACAAGTGAATATGTCCGGTGTTCAGCCCTGGCTCTTTCCCGGTCATACTCATATTTTACAACAGTTTATTAATTCTAGTTTATTACTCCATTAGTCTATTCACTGTCCATATCCATTTATTTCTCACTTTGTATACAAATTGCCCCATCTTCTTATTGTCTTTTTTAAACATGTCAACTACCGCTACATTTCTATCTATTTTAAACCATTTCTTATTGATATACCCTTTTCTTCACACTTCAGTCCCCCTACATTCAAATAAAATATGTTCCACATCCTCCTTTCCGCCACATATAGGACATTGGTTTTGTGAAATACCTTTCCTTAAGCCTTTTAATCTCCATACACCTGCTTTCAGCCATGCAATACCTTCCTGCTCCTCAAAAACAAAAAAACAAATGCGTAATTTAGGTTAGCCTAGGCTAACCATGGCCGGTTAGGGTTTATGTCCCTCTTCAGCCAAATGGTTATTTTTATTTGGGGTGGCTTCGACCCTCCGCAGTCACTTGGCAACAGCAGCTTGATGGTAATGATGGTTTGGGGGAGGGGGCAAAGGAGAAGGTGAGGAGTGCGCAGGTGCCGAGTGTCGAGTCTTGGGTTTTACTGTGGTGACCATTGCTTCTTAGTTTGTGTGTCTATTTATTTGAGTTTTAATTATTATTATTATTATTATATATATATATATTTTTTTAATTAAGGCTATCATAGTTTTGTATGCCTTTTTTTTTGTTTATTTAATTTTTTTTAATATATATATATTTTTTTTTTTGTTTATTTAATTTTTAATATATATATATATATATATATATATATATAATTCTTTTTTTTTTTTTTTTTTTTTGTAAACAGAACACACTTCTCGGTCTGGTGTTTGTATTTGTCTTGGGACTAGGATGAGGGTTATTTGTCTGTGGTTGTTCATTTTTATTTGAAGGTGTGGTAACCATGGCCAGTCATTTTAATATTGTATGTTGATATTCTTCTTGCTTCATTGAAGGAGATTCTGGAGATAGAGCGTTGCTTCCATTTGGTC
Source organism: Deroplatys truncata (assembly GCA_030765065.1). Classification (NCBI taxonomy): domain Eukaryota; kingdom Metazoa; phylum Arthropoda; class Insecta; order Mantodea; family Mantidae; genus Deroplatys; species Deroplatys truncata. The sequence continues at coordinate 296,195,126 of CM060975.1, read as the reverse complement.
TTGTGTCTCTCTCTCTCTTGGACTAGTGCCCTTATGTATGCTAGGGGTGGTGTCGTGATTTTTTTGCACTGGTTAGGTGCGTCTTTCTTGTAATTTTCAGAATTTTGCAGTAGTTGTTGCCTGTGTTGGAGTTTGCTTGCTTTTGCTGCGTAGTTGAGGAGCCCTCTCTCTATGAAGTCTGGCAGCGTTTCGGTCTTTACTAGTTGGTATAGTTTCCTGTTGGAATAACAGTAGGGCACCTTTGCTGCTATCCGAAGGCATTTACGTTCTACTGTCTGTAGGAGATGTATTGTTGTTGCTGACGTTATGGGCGCTAGCGCTGTTGTTCCATAGGTTAGTACCGGCCTGACGAGTGCTACATATAGGTGGAGTAGGGCTTTTGTGGTGAGGCCTGCGTTAGTTTTGTTTGCCAGGTATCTCATTGTTGATAGCATGGCCTTGGTCTGCTTTATTTTCTGATTGAAGTGCTGGTTAGTTTTTAGTTTATTTGTGATTGTAATGCCCAGATATTTGGCCATTTCTTTTGATTTAATGAGTTTCCCATCGATGTTGACGCGAAGTGCAGTCTTTGCAAAGCGGCCTTTTCTCTTGATGGTAAGTATTTGGGTTTTATCCGTGTTAATTGAAATTCGCCAGTTTTTTGCCCATTGTACGAACTCCTTGAGCTGGCGTTCCAGTCTTTTTTTGGCTACTGTTGGCCTGAACTCCGAGCACCAGTAGAGTGTATCGTCGGCATATTGCGCTAGATTGACGGTGGGTACTATTGGTTTTGGCGTGTCAGCAGTGTAGATTATATACAAGAGGCCGGAAATGGCGCTCCCTTGCGGCGTGCCGGCTTTTAGATGAATTGTATCCGATAGTGTGTTGTTGATTTTGAGATTGGCTGTCCGATTCTGCAGGAAGCTGGCCGTCCATCGAATTATCTTTCTCGGAAGGTTAAGAGAGGTCATTTTGTATAGGAGGCCGTTGATCCAGCATTTATCGAACGCGGATTTTATGTCCAGAAAGGCTGCAACGGTTGTCTTGCTTTTATTGAAGTTGTCTTGCATGTCGGATATCACCCTGAGTAGTTGGTCCTGTATTGTTATATCGTTTCTGTAGCCCGCCTGAGTTTCTGGAATTATGTTGTGGTGCTTGAGATAAGACTGCAGACGAGTGACCAGTATTTTTTCCAAGATTTTTGATAGCGTTGCTGTGAGTGAGATAGGTCTGTAGTTTTGGTGATCCGTGTGGTCTTTTCCTGGTTTTTCGAATAAGAGGATATGCGCATGTTTCCAGTTGGTCGGGTGGTAGCCATGATGAAGGCAGGCGTTGTAGAGTTGCAGCAGACGGTTTATTATGCTATCTGGTAGTTCTTTTAACATCTGGTAGGTTATCTGGTCAGGCCCAGGGGCAGTATTTCCTTGGATTTGTATTGTGGTCTTCAATTCATTTTTGGTGATGGGTTTGGCGGGACCGTCCGCTTCAGGGGGCTCGCATAGTTGCTCCTGCGGTGTGTACAGATGTGGGCTGTTGTTGACATGATAGTTGATTCGATTGAAGTATTGGCTATTAAACTTTGGGTCATCTGGCGTTTTAAATACATTGTCATAATGTGTTTTAAAAATGTTTAGTTTCTCTGTTGTGTTCCAGATGTGACGTCCATGTGGTGTGATGTTTACCTCTTGTTGCTCTGATTAGCTGCCAGAATGTCCGCAGGTCGTTGGTTCTTTTTTCATTTAGTGTGTTGATGTAGTGCGTCCATTTTGATTCCCTATACTTTGTAATTGCTGTTTTAACGGCCTCCTGCAGGTGATTTAACACCATTTTGTCATATGGGTGATGCGTTTTCATGTACTGCCTGTGGGCCTTTCTCTTCTGCTTGATGACGGCGATTATGTCTGGTGGGAGTGTATTAATATTTCTGTCCGGGTTCCTTTGGTATAGCGTTAGGTATAGCGTGCTGTTTAGCGGCTGTAATTATGTTTCGTAGTGTTGCCTCTTCTGTTTCTATCTATTGCACGATGGTGCCCTGGGCGTTTGGAGGTGTGTTGTTGATTTGTTCAGTTATCTTTTGTCTGTAGGCCTTCCAGTCTGCTCTGGTGAAGTCCGGTACTTCGTATGGTTGTCGCACTTCATAGTGCCATCTTTGGGTGGCCAGGGTAACTATTACAGGCAGATGGTCGGTGTTGATGGGTGCGTCGGTGGTTATGCCGGTGATTTTGTGGTATAGCTGTGGTGAAGTTAGTATTTTATCCGGTGATGAGGGTTGCTGATTTCTTGTACCGATTCTGGTGGGTCCTGGTATTAGTGCAACTTGCAGTGATGTGTTGGATAAGAGTTTGAGTAGTTGCTTTCCATAATAGTTGGTAGTTACATCCAGGAGGCTCTGATGTTGGGCGTTTAGATCCCCTACTACCAGGAGGCTGTTGTATTTGGCGTCCATATATTTAAGCAGAGCTGCAGGGAAATGGTTATTCTTTGTCGACATGTTCGTCGGTGTGGCATAAATCGTGGCTATATGCAGTACTTGCGTGTGGATTTTAATTTGGACTAGCACTGCCTCTTCTGCTTTAAATTGGTCCGGTAGTGATATGAGTTTAGTCCGGTGTTGCGGTTTGATTAGCATAAGTACTCCTCCTCCTGGTTCTGATTGGCGGTCATGTCTGTATACCTGGTAGGGGGGGGGGGGGGGAAACTGAAGGTGTTGTATGGCTTTAGTTTTGTCTCATTTGCCGTTATGATGTCGGGATCGTATTGTGTAAGCAGTGCTTTGAGCTGTTCTTTCTTTGACCGTATTCCATTTATGTTGATATGAAGAATTATGAGGTTGTCCTTCTCTATGATACGAGCCATAATTCTTGATCAGGAGGGGGCTGGCGGTTCCTGAGCTGTTGCTGTCCTGTTTGCCGCTTCAGCTTGAGTTGGCGGTTCGGTGGCGCTGATGAGCACTGCGACTTGCGGGCCGATGTTTGTCAGGTTTAGTATTTTGTTCATTGTTTTCTTAATCGAATCTTGCATGGTTTTATTCACCTTTGTTTTCATGTCGGGAGGAGTTACTGCCTGTATTATAACTGCTATGTTCTTCAGTAGCTGTTCCGCTACATGGTCAACCAGTTGTTTTACATACTTTGTGATGGCTGCATGCATTTCCTGCATTTGCATCTGAGTAGTGTTGATGTGTGCGCATGTTGCCTGCATAAGGTCCTTCAGTGTTTGCGTCACCTTCTGTTTGCCCATTTCTTTCTTGTCCACCGGTATTCTTGGTAAGGCCGGTTGTTGTTCTGGAGCTGGTGTTGGTAAGGATGGCGGGGGTGGTGGGGGTGGATGGTTGTGTGGGAATATTTTGGTGGCAGGGGCTTGTTGAGCGGTTATTGGTGTGTTCGTTGGGTATGCTGGGCATCGGACCTGTCCGGTGTAGTGCCCGGTTTGGTCACAGGTGGCGCAATATGGTTCGGATGATTCTTTAGCTGCGTGTTGGCAGATTAGGGTTGCATCTGGGGAGCCACAATAGAAGCATTTGGGTTGGTTTCTGCAAGATTCCATGGCGTGGCCATATTCCTGGCATTTGCGGCACGGCACATGCCGCTCATTGGTTCTGGCCGGTTCGACGCGGTATAATTGGTGTTCAATGATGATTCCTCGGTTGAGGGCATTTTGCAGTGTCTCGATGTCGTCAGTGAAAATTCGGAACAAGGGTGTTGGCTTGTTGCTTGCCCGACTCACTATTCTAATGGCGCGATTTATGGCTGGTTGCTCTCGGTGAATGGCTGCGGTAACTTCCTCGTCGGAGAAACCCAGCGGTACGTTTTTTAGTACCGCCGTCAGTTGGCGCTTCCTGGGCATTATCTGTGTGGTCGGTGCAGGTGGTGGCAGACTTGTTGCGTATTGGGCATTTCGTCCAAATTTTGATTGTGAAATGGCTTGCTGAAAGGTTCGCCCTTGTTGCTCTGTTTTAAATATAAGAGCTAGTGTGTTTTGTGGCTTGTGTATCTGTTGTATCTTGACAATTCCTACATTGCCATTTTTTGGAAATTTTTCCTGTATGAGCTGTCGCACATGAAGGGAATGGCGGCACTTCTCTTCGCAGTTTTTTACATATAGCGCAAACTGTCCGTGCGGTAGCGTTAAGAGTGTTGGTGTCCACTTTTTGTTGGTGGTGACCATATCCTTGTTGGTGGTAGTGTCAGTTGGTGCGGTGTTTGTCGCATTGATGCTGTTATGGACGGCTGAATCATATGTTTTTTCGTCAGTATCCGTGCTGGTGTCCGTCAAGTTTAGGTCCGATTCGACCGTGGCTGGTGGCGATGTGGTTCTTTGATCTCCATCCATGTTTGCTCTTGTTTTCCTGCGATCAGCTTTGGGGGCAGCCTGTGTGCTCTTTAGGTTGGATCTCGAGGTACCCGCTATGTCTGGATCGGGTGGTTTAGCCGACTTAACCATGGTTAACTAGTTGTTAGGGGCTTTTTGGTTAGTATGTGTCTCGATTCAGTCAGTCGGTCAGTCAATGGGGTTAGGATATTGGTAGTGGGAGTGGAAGGAGTAGCTGCTAAAAAGCGCGCCTGGTATGTCGCCTCGGCCGAAGCCGCCTAAGTGTAGTTTAAGGAAACTACGGGTTTATAGAAATAAACCCTTTGACTAAGCACGAGTGCTTAGGGCTAGTACCAGGCTGGCTACAGGAGTGGTATAGGTTGGTAGGTAGGTGTGGGTAAGATGATGATGGCGATGATACTGTCCGACCTGGAAAGGCAAGAAAAGATTAGTATTACCGCAGGACCGTGGGCGGTTGACTGGATGCTCTGCGACTGGCTGACGCTGCTGAGGTAGGCAGGACGCTGTAGCTATCTCCGCCACTCGCTCGTCGGCTGCTACTCGAAGACTCAAGAGAACTCAAGAGAAACCCAGTAGACTCGCTGACTGCACTGCTCGGCGTCACGAAGTTCCTGCTCCTCTTTATTTGTCACTTCTATATACTTTTCCCTTCCCCATGTGTCTTTCATTGTATATAGAAGGCTAAAGATCTCATGTCAGTTATCTCACTGAATATTTTTTGTATTTCTATGTCCTCAAATCTTTTTCTTGCCAACTTCCAGAAATTGTTCACATTATTTTCTCTTCTCCTCCACATTTCCCCTAACCCACTGCTTTCCAAGTTATTTTTGAGACAGTCTACCCAGCCCTTATTCTTTAAACTTTTCTTAGTAAATATGCTAAAAATAATACAATTTCTCTGTAATATTTATTTTATTTGTTAATTTTAATGATACCTTTATAATTATATGACAATTAAAAAACCTTATGGGGACTATTTCTTGCTTGGTGTTCATTAGGAGATGACTGCAGCAACAGCTGTATTTCAGTCAATAGCCAATCGCATTCATTCTGTGCAATGTACATTTATTTACATCCAGTAGACTAATTATAATGGATATATGAGAATACAGTAATACTGTAAAACACAATAAGAATCATTCATAATTATTGGATTCTAAAATATGATCTAATAAAAATGTAAATGGCTATTGTGTTGCATTCACTTCTCATTAGCAAATCCTAAATATTTATGTACCTCTCACTTAAATAGTAGACCTCTCAGGGCTATCAGTGTTTAAATATCATAAATCATTTCAATACTACTTGCAATCTTTTCCTCTCATTTTTAATTTGCTCATATGAATACTAGTTTCTATAAATATTAAACACAGAAGCACTACTAACTGCTAAGTTATTTTCATTTTAAGTGTGTACATTTGACTCATTCATATTTTAAAACACTTTCCATGTTTAAAATCCACAATACATATACTTACGTGAAAGAATTCACTATTAAGGAGTTGTCATCCACTTTACGATCAAAATCTGTTTTAATAAAGTCCAGCACACCATTATCTCCAAAAGCACCCCATTCTATGTCAATTATGACCTGCAAAGATAAGATCATAAATGTGTGCACTGTAACATTTTGTTGACATTTAGATGCCAATTTTTAGCAGGTTTTTTTCATATAAACTATCTTTTAATCTTGTAACAATTTTGAAATTTGTTGATAAATTACTTCAAATTAAGTTCACAGTAACCTGTGAACAGAAACCCAAACAGAAATGAATGTAGAAGCATATTGACAGCACAGTGAAAAGTCAATTTTGTGCATTGGAATATAATTTGTTTGTAACTGACCAATTATTATAGTTTTTCGACTGCTTCCAATTCAGTCGACATAATGCAGGTTAGCCAACATCGAACTTTGATAGAGTAAACATTTTCTGAATGAAGATGCATTACTATTTCTGATTCCTCTAGTACCATGCTTCATACTTTTGTTAATAGCATACTTTAATGCTGATTTTTGTTATTCTTTGTGGCTTTTGCTACTGTTTTTGAGGCAATAGCCAGTTTTGAGTTGCATATAAACAAGTTATAGAAGACACTTTTGCTAGAAGATCCAACGCTCAACAGATCTGAGGAAATCAGGATCTTTGGTTAGAACACGCATCTGCTAAACATTCATCCAGTTTCATCTTTCTAGCTTGTGACTACAGAGAGCTCTAGTGGCTGTTTCATCTCACAATCACCCTGAATAATTTCTACAGTGAAGAGTCTAATGTGCATAATATGGATCTAATATGACATGCCTGGGATTGAGAACAAGAAAGTCAAAAAAACTTGACCAAGTGTTTTTTTTCCATTCTGGGACTCAGAAAAGCTTCCCGCTAATTGTGAATGCTCATATTATACTACATACATTTTAACTTCTTGTTCTCATTCTAGTTCAACATAGATTATTGTGAAACAGACTTTATAATATAAATTTTCAGTCACACATGTGCAGCAGTTTGATTCTGCATATGACAGAGTGACTTGTTCCTCTTCTCCAGCTATGAAGCTTTTTCTGATCCGTTGTGTTCTAGTATCTGCTGTCTAAACCAGAGGATGCACTGATAAGGGATTACCTCAAGGCCTAATGGATATCTCTGGGAGAGGCAAAACATATTGGGTATGAAATGGTCAACAAATTTAACTAACAATCTTTTTACTTTCTCTACCATATACCTAGTAGGTAGAGAATGTATTGCATTCCACCCAAAAATTTGATACCGAGATTACACCGGAAATACATGTTTTGAGGCACCTTGAACCCAAAAGGAGCAATTTTAAAAAAAATGATTAGTGTGTGTCTCTCTCTGTGAACAGCATGTCTCAAACACAAAAAGTCGGATAAATACCAAAGGTTCAGTACCTTCCAAAGATCGACGCAAAGATTTTCAAGAAAATCCCCCTACCGCATTATATGGAACACTTTTCTAAAGTTTTGATTCTTTAAAAACCTACTCTAATGGTTTTGTTTAAAACACCATATATTAAAGATATTTTTATGACAAATAAAATGTATATATTGAATTTCCTGGAAATAGCCTGTGAAGTGCTCTTCATTTGGATGCAATTTTGCATAATCTGCATAACTGGTAAACGTAGAGAAATACACGAAAATGTACTACACAAAAATGTAGATCTTTTTAAAACATATGGTTTATTTCAAGCAACTTTTTTTATGGATCAACCATTTCCAATATATCCATTATTAATGGTTCAAAATGTTCAATACTTATGTCATTCTTTAAAGTCCTGCCAATTTTCAGCTGTTTCTTGCAATGTCATGGAAAGATTATAGAATTTTAAGACCAGCATATAGCAACCAGTTTCTAAAACATTTGACAATTACTATTCTATTTGTATCTATACCAAAATGCAGCTATTTTCAGAAAAAAATCTGATGTGTAACACTCACATGACTTTCTCTACTCTTGTACAAACTATTTTTACAGACGCTTATTCTCCATATGCTTCATGTTAATCGAGATATCGAGATGTCAATCTTATAGCTAATTTTCCTGTAGATGCAAGGGGAATATGGTAGATTTTAAGCGATGGTCAAATATTTTAAGCGCTGGTTGCTATGTGGCGCATTCCATTCTCTTTGCATGTCCAGGACATAAAAAAGTGAATAACGAATTTGAGAAAAAGTATAAGTATTGGAAAATTTAAGGGAATAACAAGCAATATCTCAAAAACGGTTCACACAACAAAAAAAATGTATTTGACATAAATTGTATATTTTAACGCGATCTACATTTTTTGTGTAGTAAAATTTTGTCTATCTCTTATGGTTTACCAGTTATGCAAAAGTCGTTCACAATGAAGAATACTTTTGGAGACATTCCCAGAAAATTCGAGATATACATTTCTTTCTCATGAAAATATCTTAAACATATGATATTTTAATCAAAATCGTTAGAGCCAGTTTTGAGAAAATTAAAATTTTCGAAAAATGTTCCATGTAAAGGGTAGTCTGGGGTGGGGGGATTTTCTTGAAAACCTTCGTGTCACATCTCTGGAAGATACTGAGCCTAAATACCAAGTTTGGTGTTTATCCGACTGTTCGTTTCTGAGTTATGCTGTTCACAGACACACAGACACACACACGGGCATGTTTCCAAAAATGCTTTTTTAGGATTCAGGGAGTCTCAAAACATGTATTTCCGGTGAAATCTCGGTATCGAATTTTTGGGTGGAATACAATACTTCCCCTACTTACTATACATAGTAGAGAAAGTAAAAATTATCCTGATTAAAATGGAGTGGATAGAAAAATAAACTTTCGTAAGAATAATTTTTATACCCTTTAATAAACAATGGAGGGTAAAAAGATGAAATGAATTTTATTTACGGACGCTCTTGAACTACTATGGTCCTTAGCGCTCCATTCTATTTTGGGCGTGAAAGGCCAGAAATTCTGCTCAGAGGCCTCTTTATCAAGCTTAAGATTCTTTTATGTGTCGTAAATCTATGACACAGGACCACCAGCTTTACTTCCCTTCCGAAGAAAGCCATGCTAAGGAGTTTTACGCCTGAAAACATCCATCATCCTCTACCAAAATTGAAACCATGACCTCGGGAACTAGAGGCTAGCATGATACCCCTAGACAATGGAGGATGACGATAGAGGGTAGAGAAAGCAATGTGAATGTAACACATCAGATTTTTTTCTCAGCATATAAGGTTCTTTTGTGTGAACAAGCATCACACTAGACCACAGAATTTAATTCTCGTCTGACAAAAGCAATGTTATGGTAATTTAGGCATGAAAAAAATCTCTGAAGTGTTACATTCACATGACTTTCTCTACCCATTCTTCAACAAACTATTATTAAAACAACTTATTCTTCTATCTGCTTCATGTTAATTGAGATAAACATTTGCAGATATGGTTTTATTATATATTTCTTGTAGGTACAAGGGGTTTAGGGGAACACTCTAGGCTTAAATGATAGCCAAATCTTTTAAGAGTGGATCGCTATTTGATGGCCTTAAAATTCCTTCTCTTTGCATAATCATGAGAAGAAAAAAAAACGAATACCAGTTTTTTCACTTGAGAAAAATCTTAAGTATTTGAAAATTAAAACTAATAACAGAGAATATCTCAGAAATGGTTAACGCACAACAACAAGATTTATTTAGCATAAATTATGCATTTTAATGAAATCTACATTTTTAAAGTTGTAACATTCCATCTATCTCTTAAGGTTTACCAACTATACAAAAGACATTCAGAATGAAGAGGAATTCACAGGCTAGTCCCACAAAACTCAAGATATATGTTTTATTTGTCATTAAAATATCTTAAAACATATGGTAATTTAATCAAGATCATTAGAGCCATTTTTGGAAAAATAAAAACTAACAGAAACATTTGTCATGTAAAACGTAGTTTGGGTTGGAAAGGATTTTCTTTAAAATCTTTGTACTGCATTCTTTGGAAAATACAGTTAAACAGCAAGTTTTGTATTTAACACACATGCACACTCACACACTTCTATAAAAAGCTTTTTTTTTTTATTCAAGGGACTTCTAAGCATACATTTCCAGTGAAATTTTGGTATCAAATTTTTGGGCGGTATCAATACCTCTTCTACTTGCTGTAAATATGTAGAAGAGATAGTAAAAATTTTGATGTGTTACATTCACATGACTTTCTCTATCTTCTATCGTTTATTAGTGGTATATAAATTATTCTTACAAAACTTTATTTTTCTATCTACTTCATTTAAATCTTTGCAGAAATAGCTACGTTACACATTTCGTTAGGATACCAAGAGAGCAGAGATAGTCAAATGTTTGAACTAAACATATGCTGGCCTTAAAATTCCATACTGTTTCTCTGCAATCGTGTAAAGCAACTGAAAATCAATGGGACTTAAAAAGAATGACAAAAGTATTGAACAACTCAAACCATTAATAATGGATATCTCAGAAATAGCTGATGCCACAAAAAAGGTTATTTGAAATAAATGTGTAGTATATTTTTATCTATCGCTTAAGCTTAATCAGTTATACAAGATAATACAAAATTCCTTCCAAATGAAGAGGACTTCCCAGGCTATTCCACATATACATTTTATTTGTCATGTAAATATCCTTAATATGTTATTTTAATCAAAATCGTTAGAGCCATTTTTTAGAAAATAAACATTTTGAAAAACATTCCACGGAAATGGAGTTTCGGGTGGGAGGATTTTCTTGCAAATCTTTGTGTCACATCTTTGGAAAGTATTGAACCTAAATATCAAGTTTTATTTATCAGACTCTACGTTTTTGAGTAATGCTATTCACAGATACACACATACACATGTGTATGCATGTGTGTGTGTGTGTGTGTGTGTGTGTGTGTGTGTGTGTGTGTGTGCGCGCGTGCACAAACCTTTCTTTAAAAATGCTTTTATTTTATTCAGGAGGCCTCAAAACATGTATTTCTGATGAAATTTTTGTATCAAATTTTTGGGTAGAGAAAATGAAAATAAAATCCATTGGGTTTGAACCTGCAACCTCAGGTGTTAAGAGCCTAACATAGTAAACATTACACCATGGATGATGACTAATTCTCTGTATAAATGTGCTTAATTTTTTAAAGATTGCATAAGAATTTGAACTCTATTATCTGGATAGTGTAAAACATTTTAATTCCATATATCCACAGTTCAAGAAGTTCTCCATACAAATTATGCATAATTTTCTACAGATTTCAACCAAATTTAAAACGTGAGAAAAAATGTTCTTATGATCCTGAATATAAACCCTTCAGCTTGTTACCTGCAGCTCTCTTTGAGTGCTTTCAGACATACAGATAGATGAAAAAGTGAGGTTAATAAGCGCTCTATAGTACTGAATGCATGTAAAAGTAAGCATTTTAAATGGCATAGACTCAAACAAATGTGCATTATAATAAAAGAAATAAAACTCTTATAACCACAATGAGCATACTATGATAATTTTTCTTTTAAGCCCTTTCCACACAAACAAATTCTGCTTACTCTTTCTGGGGTCTACTGGTCCGTGTGTGATAGTCTCTAGATCTGGAGCTCCTGTGTTCAATTCCTACTAAAGGTAGAATTTTTCCTTAATTAAGTTTATTCTCTATCCTCTCTAGAGTTTGAAATTATGAATAAAAGTTTGAACATGTGTCTATGAATGATTCCATATTTGAAACTGAAAGTAATAAGACCCAACTACTAGAAACCAATTGGAAAACAAGTAAACAACATTGCTAATGGGAAATTGCTTACAAAGTCAGAGACTTTTATGACCTGAGAAGTTAAAAGTGACATGTTAATGGAACATAGAAAGAAAAAAAATCTGTTTCTGCTTCCGTTAATAGAAATCATTTAACCTTATGACGTAAGTCAAGAACCTAAATCAAATTGCTATTATGCAACCAGAATGTAATGGAAGTCTTCAGCAGATGTGCTTTATTTGTAATAAGCAGATTTGTCTGGTAAAGACCTTTGGGTATGTGTTACGTACATAATTGTTTAGTAAAATTACTGTAAATTGAAATAATAATTATTTAAGCACTGTGTTACAAAAATATTTCACTTTCATTTGTTACTATGGTTTCATTTGATGTACTTAGAAATAAATCAGCTACTTCAACACTCAATTGTATAAGACAAGATAAGTCCATTAAACTAGCACCCAGACCTACCCCTAATGGTGACTTTTCTTTTTTGGGTGAGTAAATATGGAACCTTTTCTTCTTACTTTAGTATTCTATTGTTGCCATTTTTGTTGTTGTTGTTTTTAACCAGCTGATTAGGAATTAGAAATCAAAATTTATTAGACTCTCAAGAACAGTATTTTAAGATTCTTTCATTCCATTACTATCCAGAAACACGAGGCTAGTTTTTGGGCACAATTTCTGATGAATATTATATCTTAAGCAGCCGTCCACAAAAACCAAATAATGACAGCAGTTCAGAAATCAACTAGCAGAAAGTCAATGTTACCTGCTTTTCTCCATGTCGCTGCCCTTCCCAGTGTTGTACTCTATCAGCACGCTCCATGTAACATGCATTACTTCCTGTACCCAAAACCAGTCCAATAGCAGTTCGCTTGTCCAGTACTGCACCCTGCAGCAATGTCCCTGAAAATAGTAAAATCACACAACTACTGTATCTTAATTGCTGCTAGGCCAAACATAGAAAAACTCCTTTAAGCAAAATGTCTCTTGCTTAAATAAGCTCAAACTTGTTTTCACAGTATGACATATCACCAGGACACACTACTAAGCAAAAAGCCAAAGCGCTTGAGTACAGTTTATGAATGACAGAAAAGGTGCCTATAATTAGCCTGGTGATTTCAAGTAAGGACCCTTTGCCAATTGAGCAGGAAGGCTCAGACCTGCATTTGGGAGGTACCAGGTTCAAACCCCAGGACCGACCAATCCGAACAAAAGGTTTTTTCACAGTTTTCCTCAGTTGCTAGATGAATGCTGGTTGGATGATTTGATCCACAAACTTTCCTATCATTCCTTTTATCATTACAGTTCATTTTCTTCTTCTTCACCACACAACAGGCATTGGGGTGATCACCCATCCTGGATAGGCTATGATCCTGAGTTTGCTTGCTCCCTAACGGGCTACTGACCCAAGGCATTGGCTTGTAAGTTCTTAGAGGTGTAAGTCCCACAAAGAGAAGCGTAATCCATTAAAGAAGAAGACCCTTTTCCATCTAATCAATGATGATCTGCTTAAGGAAAATTTATTATAAAAAATCCTGGTGGAAACCTGAATATATCTAATAGAGGCACACCTATAATATTTGATGTGATGGAGATGTGTTATTTGAGGAGGAGGAGGAGTAATATATCCAGATTAAAACATACTAGAAATTAAAAAATATATAAAAGAGTTATAGATACAGAGATTACAATGCTTTGGACGTTTACAACACATGCACAATGATAAGTGGCCCAAAAGGATACAACCTGGACACCAGAGAGAAGAAAGAACAGAGGATAACCTCAGATGTCTTGAAAAAAATGAGTTAAGGGAACATCTGGTACCAAATGGAGTTTCTTCCCTAATCAACCAAATCTAATGGTATAGTATAGTATTTATTGTGCTAAGAGTTTTACAAATTAGATTGTCTACTGCATTTTGACCCTGGTCACTTATTCAGTAGACAATCACTACAGTTTATTTACATTTTACAATCTCTTGTCACTAAATTAACACATTCACTACAGTTTTCCATTCAAAGTAAGATGCACTACCTCTTACTTTTCTCTTTCCACTGTCCAAAGCCATTTATTTTTTACTTTACACAAAAACTGCCCAATGCTTCTAGCGTCCTTGCATATCATTTCAATTATAAGTGTATTTCTATCCCCCTTCAACCACTTCTTATTAAAAAATTCTTTTCTCCAATTTTCTGTTCCTTTGCACTTAAATACTATATATGTTTCATTGCTCTAGATCAAATAGTTTTATAATTAAAAATCTGATGTGTTACACTCACATGACTTTCTCTACTCTTGTACAAACTATTTTTACAAACGCTCATTCTCCATCTACTTCATGTTAATCAAGATAAACATTTGCAGACTCTATCTTATTGCTAATTTTCTTGTAGATGTAAGGGGAAAATATATTTACAAGGGCAATATAGAAAAACAGTAGCCTTTAAGCACATACATATCTCTTAATAGTTGGTTGCTAGGTGCAGCACCATTCCCTTTATCACAGATTATAACTCTTTGCATATCCAAGACAAAAAAATGAATAACGAATTCCCATTTGAGAAAATAAGTATTGAAAAATTTAAGGGAATAACAAGCAATATCTTGAAAATGGTTCACTCAACAAAAAAAATGTATATGATATAAATTGTGTATTTTAACGCGATCTAAATTTTTTGTGTAGTAAAATTTTGTCTATCTCTTATGGTTTACCAGTTATGCAAAAGTCGTTCACAATGGAGAATACTTTTGGAGACATTCCCAGAAACTTCAAGATATACATTTTATTTGTCATGAAAATATCTTAAACATATGATATTTTAATCAAAATCGTTAGAGCCATTTTTGAGAAAATTAAAATTTTCGAAAAATCTTCCATGTAAAGGGTAATCTGGGGTGGGGGGATTTTCTTGAAAACCTTCTTGTCGCATCTCTGGAAGATACTGAACCTAAATATGATGCAGTAATTTGTATCACAAATTATTTAAATGTAAAGAGTGATTATAGTATGAATATGCATTTTTGTGTGACATTAATTTGAGATATTTGTTTATTGTAATTATTGTTGGGAAGTAAGTTTATACTGCCTTACTGAAACTGACAATAATAGCGTGCAATAATGCAGCGAGGGGGTGAGCTGTTTATCATTATTGGAAACGAGGAAGTTACGTAATGTTGGCGCGTTTTTCCTTGAGAATCTTCTGGAACGATTCCCTAGAGCATATATATTCATAATTTTCATTGGATATTAAAATAGACGCTAATGTTGGCGCATTTTATTAGCCAACTGCAGCGCAGTTATAATCTTTAGGCATATCGCGGTGTATGAGTATAAAAAGCCAAGTCAGAGGTAGATCGCCCTCAGTTCATCGAAAATATTTGTAAAGTACACGTTGCCTTCAGTCAGTCAGTTCGTCGAAAGTATTTGTACGGCACACGTCAGATATCAATTTGCAGGTTACGCGTAACAGAGTTATGAAAAATCTCAAGTGTGATAAAGTTAATTATACAAAAAGTTGAAGTACGCGAATTAAGAAATATCAGTAATGAAGTTATTATAACAGTTTCAGTTTGGCGAGTGTTAAGATCAATGTGTAAATGTGATAGTTAACGTGTTCGACAATAAAAGTGTAAATCAAATTTCATCAGTGTTATCTTTGGATAAAAGATTCCTTTCTGTTTACACAACCTGTATAAAGAGAAGTGCTTGACCAAAAGGATAATAGCTAGCCGGAGGACAGAGAACCAAAATTAAATAAAATAACAGTAGCATTCTTTCAAACAAAAAAAACTAATACTGCCGCAAATTGCTAACACCAGATGGAGCTAACAAACCTAACAAATGAATCACGTCACAAGATGGCTTCAACGCGTGAAGTAAACACAAATACACAAACATTATAAGTAATACACTCGCAAATTGGCTACCAGAACGTGGGGCTACAATTAATGTTAAATAAATACACAAACAACATTAATAATACCGCCGCAAATACTAAGTTTGGTGTTTATCCGACTGTTCGTTTCTGAGTTATGCTGTTCACAGACAGACACACACACACACACACACACAGACAGGCACACAGACACACACACGGACATGTTTCCAAAAATGCTTTTTTTGGATTCAGGGTGTCTCAAAACATGTATTTCCGGTGAAATCTCGGTATCGAATTTTTGGGTGGAATACAATACTTCCCCTACTTACTGTACGTAGTAGAGAAAGTAAAAATGATTTATTATGCTTTTTGCAAATAATTGGGTGGTAATAAAAGCTACACCTTTTGTAATTCAGAATTAAAATAGAGGTTTGAAATTTGGTATACTAATTGTTCTATGCCATAAACTGGTGCATTTGTTTGACAAAATATTTATGTTTATTAGAAATTTTTTTGTACTATGAACAAAATAAAAAAAATATTACTAATAATTACAAAGAGAGAGAGAGAGAGAGAGAGAGAGAGAGAGAGAGAGAGAGAGAGAGAGAGATATACTTGTATGTATGAGAGTAATCAACAGCACTGTAGTTTTCTTTAATAAGTTATATTCTACATGTCCTGAAAATTTCAGCCTGGTTCATCAATATTTACTACAAAAACATATATCTCAAAGAACAAAGACTGTTATATGGGGAAAAAATTATTTAAAGTTTGGGAACACATAGCTGTTGCAGGTATAGTTCTTCAAAAATTAAATTAAATTGAGTTTAAATTATGGACGCTCTTTAACTGCTTTGGTCCTTAGCGTCCCATTCTATATTGGGTGTGAAAGCCCGGAAATTTTGCTCAGAGGCCTCTTTATCAGGTTTGAGGTTCTTTTACGTGCCATAAATCTACTACACAGGACTACCGGCTTTGCTTCCCTTCTGAAGGAAGCCATGCTAAGGATTTTTATGCTCAAAAAGGTTTATTGGGTTTGAACCCCCGACCTCAGGAATAAGAGACTAGTATTATTGCTCTTCAGTTATCAATTTGGATTACATCAATTTCCAGATGGATTGCAAACGTCATATTTACTGGGTGTATTCTAGTCATTTGAAAATCCCATTTCTTTCAAAGAGTTTTTTTGAAAAATATAATATTTTTTAGCCATTTTGGTACCAGAGTGTCTCCTTAAGGAAGTTATGCACAGAAGGGATCTGGGTGAGGGAGATTGAAATGATAGAAGTAAGTGGAAGCTAGAAATTCAGAAATGCCAGTCATAATAATAAAAAAAAAAAAAACACACACACACAGGCTGGAAATCAAATTACGACATAGGGATTTAAATTGGGGAATCAGCTTTTCTCAGATACTCTTTCCCCTCTTAATTTTATAAATAAACTCTATAAGAATAATTTAAAGAAAATTAAAACAGGAATAGAAATAAATTTGCAAAGCACAATGTAGATGTTATTTTGGTTATTAACAAAAAGCCTTAATAGCAGTAAACTCCCATTAACCTGTTTTTCATATCATGATTCTCTTTGTTAAAACCTGGTAATGGGTCATGGCCCAAGACAATGAAACAAAAATAATAATGTAAACAATTAATAAAAGCTGCCATATTATTATTTTCTCTAAAAATAAGCAACAGAGAAACTTGCTGTTTTTGGACTCCATTCCTTTTTTGTGTTATTAAAAATATTCTCATAAAATTTATCTCTAAAATTAACAGGGGAGAGAAAATCTAAGAAACGGTTTCCCAACTTAAATCTCTGTGTTCAGTGATTTGAGGTGTGTGTGCACCGGCTGTAAATCTAGAATTTGTTTATTTATAGAATGTAAATGTGATTACCAGTCGTTATGTTTGAACATGGTAAGAGACACTGAAAATTTTAATGCTATGATAAAAATATATACGAGGGCTGATCAACAAAGACTGACTGATTTTTTTTCACAGTTGTTTATTACTCCAATTCAATGTTTACATGATCTTTTTCAAAGTAGTTCCCTCCTACTTCAATGCACTTTTTATAGCATCTCTGCCAGTCCTTGAACACGTGCTGCAGACCATTCTTTGTCAGGTCCTTGAGAATTGCCTCACTTTTCTTGAGTACTGCTTCAGAGTTCTCAAATCGAATACCCCTAAGCTTTGCCTTTAGTGATGGGAATAAAAAAAAGGCACAAGGTGCAAGATCGGGGCTATAAGGTGGATGTGGTACACAGGTAATGTTGAATCGAGCCAGAAGCTGCATGACTTGATTTGCGACGTGAGGCCGTGCATTGTCATGATGAAGTCGTCACCCAGTCCGAGAAAGCTCTGGTCGTTTCTTTGCAATGTGCTTCCTCAGTGTAGCCAATACTGACGTGTAGTATGCTGCTGTAACAGTAGTGTGAGGGGGAACTGCATGGTGGTAAATCATTCCATTACAGTCAAAAAATGTGATCACCATCACTTTCCCTGCAGATGGAACAACTTTTGCCTTTTTTGGTGTTGGAGAACCTGGCGATTTCCACACTGTGCTGGCTTGTTTTCCTTCAGGATCATAATGATGCAGCCATGACTCATCACCGGTGATAATCGATTTAAAAAATGCATCCCCTCCATCAGCAAAGAGACGCAGCACCTCACGGCTTGTCTCCATTTGCACAGCCTTTTGTTTGGGAGTCAACAGACGTGGCACCCAACGAGCACAAACTCGGGTCATATGGAGATGGTCGTGCATAATTGTAAACATACTGCCATATAAAATTCTTAACACTTCACTGAGGTTACGTAATGTTATACGCCAATTCTCTCGGACAATCACAGCAGCTGTGTTGATGTTGACTTCAGTCACAGCAGAAGCCGAAACACCAGGCCCACCTTGCTTAACACTGACAAGTCGGCCTTTTTTGAAGTCCTTGAACCACATAAACATTGTTGCACGAGGTAGTGCATCTTCACTGTATGCTTGCTTCAGCTTTTCATAAGTTTCGGTGGCTGTATGGTTTAAACGAAAACAGAATTTGATTGCGCTGTATTGCTCCTCTCGCGTCACCTCCACTGTCTGGTATGCGAACTGCATATAGGGTCTACAAAATAGAGCATTACTACCAACCTATCAATACGAGAGTGCTGCCGCCTACCAACATTATACATAAAAACCCGCTCTTTTCAAATATTTAGGTTACAGATATGAAACTATCACGGAAGCTACAGGAAAAAATCAGTCTCAGTCTTTGTTGATCAGCCCTCGTACTTACAAAATTAAGTATAAAAAGAGTATTATTTGAAAGATATTAAGGAAATAAAATCTGGAATGATTTCGCCTATGAAGTGGGTGTCTTATTTTATAATTTACATTTAAAAAAAAATCTTATGAAATTACAAACTTTTTCCATGTTATTATTTGCTGAAGAAAATTCTGCATGATATACTCTTCTTCTCTCTTCTTGTTAATTTAGTACCTTTTACTGAACACTATAAACTGCTTGTATACAAGCAAGAACGTTTTGCTTGGATCAAAAGCACTTATGAAAATGCAGCTCTGTTATTTTGCTCAATGTTAACCCTAGTATCAAAATAGCTGTGATTATGTTACTTTTAAATAAACAAGTCAGATAGATAGTGGATGAAGATGGAACTATAATGTTTCAAAATATCCTGAGTGATTTTCAATATGTGATCTTAAAAGTAATTCAAATCTGCCAAGTACATGGCCAGTGTGAAAGAACAATAGAAAAATTACATTGTTATTTTTGTTCTCAAATAGCAATCTTAATTAGTAAATTATTTTATAAAATGTTATCATCACTGTCAACCTCGTGATTTGAGGCTTATACTCCACTCTGGATTAGTACTGCACTGCTTTTAAATGTTTTTATTCCACAATAATTGTTTTATACTGTCTTTAAAGATTTTTATAAATTTTTTCCAAATCCTTTCTAGTTCCAATCACTTATGGCAACTAAACAAAAAAGTTGGAAAGTTGAATCAAACTCAAAAAATCTGATGTGTTACACTCACATGACTTTCTCTACTCTTGTACACACTATTTTTAAAAAACGCCTATTCTCCATATGCTTCATGTTAATCGAGATATCGATATGTCAATCTTATTGGTAATTTTCTTGTAGATGCAAGGGGAATATGGTAGCTTTTAAGCGATAGTCAAATATTTTAACGCTGGTTGCTATGTGGTGCATTCCATTCTCTTTGCATGTCCAGGACATAAAAAAAATGAATAACGAATTTGAGAAAAAGTATAAGTATTGGAAAATTTAAGGAAATAACAAGCAATATCTCCAAAACGGTTCACTCAACAAAAGAAATGTATATGACATAAGTTGTGTATTTTAACGCGATCTACACTTTTTGTGTAGTAACATTTTGTGTATCTCTTATGGTTTACCAGTTATGCAAAAGTTGTTCACAATAAAGAATACTTTTGGAGACATTCCCAGAAAATTCGAGATATACATTTCATTTCCCATGACATTATCTTAAACATATGATATTTTCATCAAAATCGTTAGAGCCATTTTTGAGAAAATTAAAATTTTCGAAAAATCTTCCATGTAAAGGGTAGTTTGGGGTGGGGGGATTTTCTTGAAAACCTTCGTGTCGCATCTCTGGAAGATACTGAACCTAAATACCAAGTTTGGTGCTTATCCGACTGTTCGTTTTTGAGTTATGCTGTTCACACACACACAGACACACACACACACAGACACACAGACACACACACGGACATGTTTCCAAAAATTCTTTTTTTGGATTCAGGAGGTCTCAAAACATGTATTTCCGGTGAAATCTCGGTATCGAATTTTTGGGTGGAATGCAATACTTCCCCTACTTACTATACGTAGTAGAGAAAGTAAAAAGTATACCATTCCTTAAAGCTGCAAGTACTTTAAATTTCCGGGCTTTATAGTCAACCACTATAAGAGTTAATTGTGTTATATAGTTGTTCTTTGACACTAGCGATGTGCAGACAGTAAGTTGGAGATATCACAAAAAAATCTGATGTGTTGATTTGCATGACTTTCTCTTCTTACTCTTCTGCAAACTATTCTTACAAAAGCTTATTCTTCCATCCACACGAAAAAGCAAATAGTGACTTACCATTTGAAACAAGCATAAGTATTTGAAAATTCAAACCAATAAAAATAATATACATATGGTTAACAACACAAAACAATGTATCTGTTACTGCTTACCAGTTATATAGAAGTCATTCAGTATGAAGATGATTGTGACAAAAATGTATATCCACCACCTATTTGACTTATCTGTATATGTACGAGGACAGACTGATAAGTCATGACTTTGACGAGAGCTAGTGCTCTAATCATAGGTTTCTTGTTTACACCCAAGTCTTACATCTATTCTGGCTATAATTACAGAAATTTGTCGTCATTTGCTTCTTAGAACATTGTTGAGAGCGTCTAAAATAAGCAGATGTATGTTGCTTCATAGAAAATGGAGAAAAGTGAATTTCATGTTCTGATAAAGCACTACTTTTTGCGTGGTAAGATGGTGAAGCAAACAGAAGAAAAGCTGAACAAGTATTATGGGAATTTTGCTCCATCAAATGGCATGGTTAACAAGTGTGCACAGAATTTCAATGTGGCTGTTCAAGCATAAGAGATGCTACGCGCACAAGACAACCGGTTGAAGTCACAACAAAAGAAATGGTGAACAAGTTCACGATATTGTGTTGGAATACTGTCAAGTGAAAATCCATGAGATAGCCAAGACCGTAAACATCTTGAGTGAATGGGTGTATAACATTCTGCACGAATTTTTGGGTATGACAAAGCTCTCAGCAAGATGGGTGCTGTGACTGCTTACAGTTGAGAACAAGCAGAATCGTGTGACCATTACACAGGGATGTTTCAACATGCTCCAGCGCAACCCAAATAAGTTTTTGCGGCATTATATCACGGTTGATGAAACTTGGATCCATTACTATTAACCAAAACCAAACAACAATCAAAGCAGTGAATTTCTTTCAGCGAACCTGCTTCAAAGAAAGCGAAAACCATTCCATCGGCAGGAAAAATCATGACAGCTGTCTTTTGGGATTCACAAGGGGTGATAGACATCCACTACCTGGAAAATGGTAAAACGATCACAGGTTCATATTATGCCGCAATGCTGGATCAGTTTCACAAGGAATTGTTAAAGAGACGACCCCATTTGGTGAAGAAAAAGGTTCTCTTTCACCAGGATAATGCGCCTGCACACAAGTAAGCAATTGCCATCTCAAAATTTGTGAAATTGGGCTATGAACTGCTATTTCACCCACCATATTCTCCAGGTTTGGCTCCGAGCGACTTCTTCCTTTTCACAAACCTGAAAAATTGGCTCGTTGGGAAGAAATTCACGTCCAGTGAACATATCATGGCAGAATTTGCAGACTTCGAAAAATCATATTTTTTGGAAGGGTTAAAAAAATTGAAAAAACATTGGACAACGTGTATTGAATTGAAAGGACTATGTTGAGAAATAAAATTGATTTTTTGGAAAAAATTGTATTTTCCTTTAAAAAGTCACTGACTTATCAATCCACCCTCAAATATAATGTTCATTGTGGCATTATATGCATTTATGTATTATGTTATTCACACATTTTTATGCTATTATTATGATTAGTGTATTTATTTACTAATTATGAAAATATGCTTTCTTAATATGTATATATCCAGAATTTAAGCTCATTTATTAAAATAACAGTAATTTAGAACATGTCATGGCTAACTCTAACTGAATTTATAGATAGAGAAAGTTTATATCATTATTCTAAATGGTCATGGAAAATAAACAGAAATATAAACTTGTTATTCTTTCTATAAGGAAAATAGAAGATATAACAAAAGATTACCAAGGAGAAATAAATAACGTTTTTCTTCTGGTGCAGACAGTATTCCACCAGCATTCGTAACAGACAGACAGAAAGACCTGCTCATCATTCTCTATAATTCTGGATATATACGAGGGATGTTTTTAAAGTATGGTCCGTTATGCAATAAAATAAGAACTACAAACAGTTTTCACAGTCAATTAAATTCTCATTCTGGTGAGGAATAAATTTTAGTGGCTCTTCTTAATAGAAGTTCGCCGCCAATCCATAAAAGAATTGTACAGTTTCTGAGGTGCATTTTTCTTGTTAAGATTCCGTGGCAGAAGAAACTCCGTTATTGGAATCGTTGGTTTCAGGAGGGGGATTCAAACTAGTGATCCGGAAGTCAGATCTTTTATCACAGAGTAACTCCAAGAAAACAATTGCGAATCTGCAAGTTAGTGTGATGTTAGTCAAAAACAGACGAATCATTATTTATGTCCTTCAAAAAGCTTTCATACATGTCCCGCAAATTTATTCCTAAGAGATTCCCACAGCTCATTTACAATACAGAAAAATTTTACTCCAGAAACAACTACACGTTTCCTTGATGGATTGGCGGCGGAAGTCTCTGACAAGGTCCTAAAAATAATTATTCTACGATAAGACAAATGCTCGAAATGCATTGATAACTGGTAGAAAATTAGTGTAAGGTTTGAAGGCTTGAGTAAAAAATAACTATCAAGAAATGTGTAGTAGTTAGTAATTTATTGCAAATCAGACCTTATTTTTAAAATACCCCTCGTAGATATCTGAATAAGTCAGCATGAATTATTATCATTATTATTATTATTATTATTATTATTATTATTATTATTATTATTATTATTATTATTATTATTATTATTATTATTGTTGTGCATTTAAAGCTATTATAAAAAATAATTCAAGTTGGGAAATAAAATGTAACAATGATAACTAAAGTCTCATAGCTCAAGAAAAAGTAAAGAACCCAACATTTGTTTAATTAAAATAACTGCTGCAGTTATTTGCAGAAAATCCAAGACCTGAATTTTATCTTAAACATATGGTACTTTAATCAAAATTGTTAGGCATTGTTGAGAGAATTGAAAATAACGAAAAATGTTCCATGTTAAGGGTAGTTTGGTGATGGGGGATTTTCTTAAAAAATCTTGCATGTCTCATCCTTGCAAGATACTGAACTTAAATACAAAGTTTGATATACACTGAACATTTTGTTTTACAGTTACAGTAACACACACAGACCTTTTTCCAAAATTGCTATTTTTTTAATTCAGTGTGCCTCAAAACTTATATTTCCGATGAAATCTCAATATTAAATTTTTTGGGTGGAATACAGACTACTACTAGGTAGAGAAATAAAAAGAAAGTACACTTAACTAGATGATAGATAACAAAGAGAATAATAAGTACCTGTTGTGTCATTGAGTACTGCCAAAACTTCTACCTGAGTATCACCTCGCCGATTTATAGCTTCTCGCAGCATCTGAACTGCATCACGCCCCACAACTGAAGGACAATTGAAGGATTTTGTCCATGTGACTAGAATACCAACATCCAGGGCTTTCTGTATCATGGGAAACGAGAAAGTGAATCCTAAAACCATAATATACAGCATAAGCCATAAACAAAAATAACAATCACAAACTATTTATCACATCCATAAAAATATGAGTCAAGGACATTTATTTAAAATCAAAGTATGCAATACACAATATAAGGGAATTCACAGAAGTGTTTCAATAAATTATTATGTCATTTCTTTGAATATCTTATGTGTTAGATAGCAGTAAACATATATATCCCAATTATTATGAACTAGCCATCTTATCCAGCAATGCATGGTTGCATTTTTTAAGTAAAGAGCTGCAAATAAGGACAGGGATAGCTTTTGGAAGCCCTGAGTAGCCAATTATTTCTGCTGAGACCTAGACAGTGATAGTGTTCAGAATTTTGTCCAGAATTTGTATTGTTAAGATTTCTAGTTTATTGTTGATGCATGCATTAGTGCAAGGACAAAGAGAGTCAAATGTATAGTGTAAAATTTCTTAATTAGTATGATAATGAATGTGTTGGTGAAAGGTCAGAGAGACTGAATGTAACATACATTATATATATACTGGATTATGTAGTGGATATAAAATTACGTACCTATGTACTAAGGTGAGTGCTTTTTTAATAAAATACATGATATTAAAGCTACGTGGTGTTTGCCATTAATCTTAAAATTATACATTGGAAAAAATCCAGAATATCTAAATAATACAAAAACCTTGCTAAGATCATGTCAATTCCATCTTGAACAGTTTCACTGTAAAAATAACCTTGATTTTTGAGATAATTGTAGTGTTTTGTACAGATAGGTAAAACAGTGCAGGTTACATTAGGGTTTGAAAATAAGACAACAGATATTTTTGGAAATTGTAAGGTAGTATATAATTTTCTTTGTCCTATAATCTGAACATACAAATAGGTCATGCAATGAAAGTCTGCAAGTAAAGGGTTGAAAATAGGATGAGGCAGTTTTTGAAACTCATGAGAATCCTGCAGTTTTCACTGGGACCTAAAGCATGAGTGCCCAGATTGCTCATATGATACAAATTTGTACGAGAAGGGATTGAAAACATTAGTGGGGGTAGTTTTTGAAAATGATAAGATAGCGTATAACTTTTGCAGTTGTATAGCTTAGGTGTACAAATCTGTGATCTGACTGGCCAAAGAGGTGCAGCTTTGTATACTGGTGAGTCACCACAAATATCTCTGAAACAAAAATATGAATTGAAAAACCACTTTCACAGGCACGTAGGTAGGGCTCATTAAAGTAGTGATACAGGCCATTCAAATATATATGCAAATATCATTTTTAACATAAAGTTGTGTTGTTTTAAATAAAAAATCCTGTATTACAGTTTGTGCAATTACTTAAACAGGAAATAAAATTAAGGATGGCTTATTTTAGAATGAATCAAAACGTTTTAAACACCTTTTTCTCCACTTACAACTGCTTATTAAGACTAATTTCTGGAAACAACTTCTCCATCGTCAGTTTTGCTGTCCTCTTAATAAATAGATGTAATTGGAGAAAAAAGTGTTTAAACAAGTTGTTGACTCATTCCAACATAAGCCATTCTAAAGTTATTTTCTAAGTTATCAATTGTATAAAAAATAATATAGGTTTTCCATATATTACCATATTGTAACCAAAATGTACTCTTGTATAGACAGAAATAAAAAATATTGTTTTGCAATGATGTCTGAATTTTTCGGAGAATGTTACCCAGCTAGCACTTGAATTAAAAGAAATAAAATTGTTTTGGAAAAAACTGATGAGGGAATGACCTGGAGAAATAAAGAATTAAAAGAAAGAAACTTTTGGAAAAAATTAAATTATGAACTGATGAACTGAAATTCAGGAAACGCTTGGTAGTTTTAAAAGTAAAACGCTGCTGAACATTTCCAGGAAGTTTAAGTTAGAATGGGAAGGGGACAAAACGTATATAAAGTGGCCAGGGAAAGAATTGCATGAGCTAGAACAGGGGTAATAAAATTGAAAGTTTTAAGAGGGGGAAGAGATTTAGCTGAAGTCAATGTGTGCAATGAGAGATAATTATTGGCATATGTTTCTGGAATGTGAAGAAACTAAAAGTAATGAGAGAAAAATTAAGGTTGGAGAAATGGTCTAACTTACCAATAGATTTGTATAAAGAGAAAAATTGTTAAAATTGAAATTAGATAGGGATATTGAGGAGATTGGTTGTTTCTTAGGAAAGGTAAAAAGAAAAAAAATTAATCAAGGAAGTAAGGCAGTATTTTATGTCACAACACTGTGAATGTCAGAGTGATTGTAGTGTAAGTTAACATTATTGTATGACAATCATTTTAGATGTTTGTTAGCCATAAGTATTGTTAGGAAATAAGTTTACATGGCCTCACTGAAACTGACAATAGAAATGCGTAACAATGAACCGAGGGGGTGAGTTGTTTATCACTAAGAAGAGACAAACAAATGACGTCAGGGTAGCGTGCCTTTCTTTAGAAATGGGGGGAATATCTTCCCTAGAGCATATGTGTTAGTAATTGTGATTGGCTGACAAAACAGACGCTAATGTTGGCGCAATTTGGTAACCAATAGCAGCTCTATTATAATGTTTAGGCATTTTGGGGAGGAGGAGTATAAATTCTCGAGCCATAAGCATGTTTCACGCAGTTCTACAGAATCATTCACGAGGTATACGTCACGCAGTCTTGAAGAATTTCTCGTGAAGTGCACGTCATACAGTTTGGAAGAATCTCTCGCGTCGTAAAGTTAGTTACAAAATGTGAAGTACTCAGCAACTAATACGACAGTAATTACATTCGGAAATATAACAGTTTCAGTCAGACATGTATAAAGATTATAGATGTGAACTATTAATTAAGTGTGACGGCAATAAAAGTGTGACGGCAATAAAAGTGTGAAAACAAATTCTTTTATCAGTGCTATCTTTTAGTAACAACTCCTTTCCGTTTACATGCCCTGCTTAGAGATATTTGCTCGACTGAGTAATAATAGCTAGCCGGAGGACAAAAAACCCAAATCTTAAAATAATAAAACAATAACAGGTGCCCAGCAAATAAGATAACACGAGCCGATTACTGCAACAGAAGATATAGAGTATAGAGTGACCCCGATAGAGGATAACCACAGTGTTAAAGCTTACTAGAACCAATAGAGTAGTCAACAACTCACAGCTGTGGGTTAAAATATATTTAGTTGGCTTATTTAATAGTAATTAGACTAAAGGATATCAACTGAATATTAGTATGTAAGTATACTGATATTGTCTTAAGAAATTTAAGATTTAATCTAACTCACAGCATGCACAATTCTTAGGGCCTATCCCTATCAAGTTAAAATAATACAACAGCCATGACTAGGCTTTACCACCTCCTTACCTAGAGGAAGATGAGTACCAGTGAGATTCTGACTATGTACAAAGTTGCTGACACATTCTGCCAGGAAATCAAACAGCTTCTCCCCACAACCCAGTCTCAGCTCATCACGAATGTGATAATGTTTTACTTCCTCGCGTACAACTTTCCCTTGCTCTAACTCCAGCAGAATCACACGAAAGTTAGTACCACCAAGATCCAGTGCTAGATACATTCCCTCCTCTGAAACAAAACATCACACATAAGTGTCACTCCAGCATACCTTCAAATGTTTTTACACTTTCCTGAATAACATTGTTTCACTGTTATCACAGGCAGACCCAGGAAAGGGCCAAGAGGCACTATAGCCCCCCCCCCTGAAGGCAATGTATAAGTGAAATTTGGCAAAAAAAAGTGAAAATTTTCCACTTTTTGTTTTTTGCATTTTGGTTACAGGTACTTATAACATGCTTTCATACTGACAACTGGTTTTTCTTAATATCAATAATTGAAAAGCCAAAAATGGCTATTTAACCAGTCTTTTACCATTTAGGTAAACTACCATGTTGAACTCGAGACTCCATTTTTCTCAATTCCTTCTTTTCAATGTTTTTCACTATTCAAAATGCACCTTGGACAATAGTGTATGACTTATTAGTTTGAAATATTCAGGAGAGCTTCAGGAATGATGGACTTAAAAGTTGTCGTACACCAGTTAAAAAATTCCATATATTTCAGTTGAAATAAATTATTTTCGATAACTCACAATGAAAAAGTTGAGAAATTCAATAACATGTATATAAAAAAAAAACATTTTTCTCTTAAACAAATTAAAACTAAGAAATTTCTGCACACTTTCTTTAATTTTGTACACTAATCTCAATTTAAAAATTTGGGATAAACTATAGGTTCCAAGGAGCATACCATATTACCATATCAAAAAGTGATAAATTATGAACAAAAACATTAATATGATCAAACGGTTTTGACATGGCTTGTTAAAATTTGGTGTGCACTACTAGTTATGTTTTAAGTGGGAGAGAAAAAAGTCAAAGCAATCAGAAGAAAACTGCAGATTTTTGGATTTTCAAAGATGCATTGCTTTAATTATAGAAAAAATATGGTATTTGTTATACTTAAAGTTATGGTGTTGCTTTGCTTTCGTAAAATTAAAACCAAAACTTTTATTTCTATCCTATTTACTTAAACCAGATGAGCATTTAGTTATTCAGTAAGTGAATGAATTTATTCTAGTCATAGACTATATATCTAAAAAAATGTTTCACTCTCTCGAGAAGAAAAAGAAACAAATAGGACAAAAATATGCTTTACATTTATGGTAAATAACTTCTGAATAAAAATTAACCTTTAAAACAGCAGGAGCAAAAAGCTACAGTACAGCTAAGTAATCAAATTACTTAAATATTACATTAAAAAAACGTTGTCATTTAATAAATCTTTTTATAAGTTTTCTCAAAATTTAAATTAATGTTTGCATCTGAAGGATAATATATGGATCACTCATATCGTCTTCTTTCTAAGTTAACAGTCGCTTAGGCCAAGACCACCCCAATAATTCTCCTCCATTTAGTTCTGTCCTGTGCTTCCCCTTTATTGGCTCACTTTGAGAGACTTCAGACCTTTTTTCCACATCATCTAACCATCTTGTTGCTGGTATTCCAAACTTTTCTTGTAAGATAGAGTGGATCAGTAAAGGTGACCTTTTTACATGGATTATTGTTCTTTGCCCCGTACAAATATCCTAGCCATCTCAGCCTGTTGGCCCTTATCACTTTAATTATATTTGATTTGGATCTTTGTACAAATTATATAGCTCAGTATTATATATCATTCACCATATACCTCTTTCATTCACAGGCCTTATATCTTCCTTAATACTTTTTCTTTTTTTTTTTTTCAAATATCATTAACCTTTTTGTTTTCTTTGTTTAAGGTCCAACTTTCTGATCCACATAACAACACAGGTCTTATAAGTTTGATACAGCTTACATACGAGGGCTGTCCAGAAAGTAACCTCCAGTCATGCATAGTATGAGAAGTAATGGGGGTAGTGCCACCATTTCGACATCAGCATGCGCAGTGGCTCAGTGCGTTTCTAGCTGTGCAAGGTGAAGCATCATATTGTGTGTTTGCTAGTTATAACCTAACAACATGAGTGCCGAAATAAAAAATCTTGCCAAGTGTGAAAAGGCTAAGAAGAGCAATCCTAAACAAGTGTCATGGTCTTCTGACATCTGATTGTGTCTTTACATGACAACGTTCACCCTCACAAAACAAACTGCACAAATGAATGGGACATTTTTAACCATCCACGTACAGCCTGGACTTGGCCCCTAGCGACTTCCATCTATTCCCGTACATGAAAAAGTGGCTTGCAACTCAGCGCTTTGACAATGACAAAGAGGTTAAAAACACAGTGACAGGTTGGCTTAGTTCACAGGGGGCAGAATTTAATGCATAGGGTATTTCAAAGACTGTGAAAAGGTATGAATAAGTGCTTGAATCTGTTCGGAGACTATGTTAAAAAAACAGAGAAAAGCTGTAGTTTTCAGATGTATATAATAAAACTTTTGTGTGTTTATTCATTTCATGTTTATTTCAAAACGGAGGTTACTTTCTGGACAGCCCTCATATGCTGTTGGAAAATCTAGAAAGGTAAAATGCTCTATTATTGACTGCATTTTGCGCATTGGAAAGGCATGTTTCAAAATGTGTTTGCCCCTTTCTGAAAGAACCTGGGATCCGCCTCTGACTATTGTGGTATGTCATTGTCGCTTATCTATCACTGCACTTTCCCTATGTGAAGCTTTACTTATTGAATATCAGCAAGAACACTCAGGGTAGAAAGGAGTATATTCTTTTCAAGGATTAATTTTATAATAAAATGAACAAAAAGTCTTCATACAACAAAAACCTGATGTGTTACATTCACATAGATTTCTCTATTCACTCTCCTACTTTTCATCAAAAACTTTTGATTCTATCTATTTCTTGTTCATTGAAATAAACTTTCATTACACAGTTCGTTGTAGGTAGAAGTAAGGCAGTGGTTCCCATACTGTGGGTTGCAACCCTCAAGGGGGCCACAGTATTCTATCTGGGGGGTTGCAGTGGGTATTTGGAATTATTAATAAATAATTTTTATAACAATGGGGAAAATGGAATTTAGTCACATATTACATTTAAACAGAATCATGTTTTGTATTCAAGAAGCATATTAATACTACAATTTCACGGTAAATGCACATGTACAATTTTTTGTAAACCATTAATTATTACATTGCACATCAGGATGATTAGTGATAAGTATGAGCCTGTTTGCTATTAGTTAATCATTCAATGTCTGGCTGTATATTAGTTCCACACATTATCTAATCATAGATTTAGTCTTAATGTTCATCATTGACAAAAATGCAATTTCGCAGAGATATGAGATGCAGAATGGAATAAGCACGTTTAGTGGGGCAGACACCAGGGTATTCTGTTCTTCTTGCTAGCCAGAACTGATACACATCTTCCTTCTGGAAAGTCGGTTTTAAACTTTGGTCTGAAGAAAGCTCAATTAATTTATCCTTTAACTTCGCACTTAAGTTGTTGAAATGTGTGCGAAAACTTGCAAATTAATGATTAAGCAGCGAAGTGAATGGAGGGGTTACCAATAATTTCATTATCGAAAAGGGGGTCATGTGTGCAAGAAGTTTGGGAACCGCTGCTGTAAGGCAAAGCGAGAGTCAGATTTTTAAAAAGCAGGTCATTATGTGATTGCTTTAAAATTCCATACTCATTGCATGACCACAAGAAAAAATGAATAGCAACTTACCACTTAAAAAACATGGAAGTGTTTGAAAATTTCAAACGATAAAACAGAATAACTTGCAAAAGTTAATACCAAAAAAAAAAATTATTTGACATAAATTGTGTGCTTTAGCCTGACCTGTATTTTTTGTGGAGTAAGATTTTGACTATCTATTACAGTTACCAATTATACAAAAGGTATTCCAAATGAAGAGGGCTTCACAGGCTGTTCACAGAAAATTCACGATATACATTTTATTTGTCATATATCTTAACATATGGTATTATAATGAAAATTATTATAGCTATTTTTGGGAAAATAAAAAATGATGAAAAATCTTCATGTAAAAAGTAATTTGGGGTGGGGAGGGTTTCCTTGAAAACCTTCATATTGCATCCTGAAAGATGCTCAACCTAAACACTAAGTGTTTAACCAACTTTTCATGTTTGAGTTGTGCTGTTTACATACACAAGGATCTCTTTCTAAAAATGCTTTTCTTTTGTTTACTTTCTTTCTTTCAAAATGTGTACTTTCAGTTAAATCTTTATATCAAATTTTTGTTACAGAATGGAAAGAATATTTAGATAAATCCTGACAACCTTTGCTGGCATAAAGACACAAGCTGCTAGGAAAAAGGTAGTAGGTACATCAGAAGACGAGCAAAAAAGAATGCAAGTCCAGTACGATGTCTGCTTCAGAACGGGCACTAAAGTACCAACCACTATTATTATTAATTATTATTATTTATTGTCATTAAGCTTGGTTAGCAATAGACAATGTCAGATAACTACAATGGTATGTATAATAATTGTTTAAGATGACATAACAAAAAATAGCATAAATACATATTAGTCATAGTAAAAAGTGAGATATATGTTGGTACAACTGAAAAATTACAATGATACACAACAATAATAATTCTAGCTTACAAATGCATAAATGCATATTGGTCATTCAATAAAAACAATAAAGAAAAATATACATGATGTGTACGACTGAAGAAGCATTACAAAAGCATTTACTTGTACCATGGATTTAAATTAAAACAAGGCACTTAATAACATTAGAATTTGCTTTCAAAATACTCCTGTATGGAATAATAAGGGTTAGCAAGCAATCTTTCATAAAGTCTACATTTAAAACTTGTATATGGTAATTGAATTAAATCAGTTGGTAATGCGTTGTACAATCTTATACCTAACACTTCAAAACTATTGTGTGATTTAGACAATCTATGAAATGACATATCAATTTTGTTGTTATTCCTTGTATCATAACAGTATATATCTTTCTTTGATGGTAGTCAGATAAGTTATTCTTTAAATACATAAGGATGGTATAAATATACAGATTTATTACTGTCAGAACTCTCAATCTAATAAAAAGTGGCTTACAGTGTGCCAACTTGTCTGAATCTGATATTATACGATTGATCTTTCTCTATTATTAATATGAATGCTGTTACCCCAAATTAATATACTGTATGCAATAATGTTGTGAAAGAATGCAAAATATGCTGATCAGGTACAGTATCATCCCAAAAAAACAGACAAAATCTTACTGCAAAAAATGTAGATCTCTATTAAAGCACACAATTTATGTTCAAATAAAATTGTTCTGGCATTAAATATTTCCAATATATTCTTTGTTATTAGTGTGAATTTCCAAATACTTATATTTTTTGAGGTGAAAATTTGCTATCATTTTTTCTCATGGCCATGCAAAGAGCATAGAATTTTAAAGCAATAGCGGTCTTCTTTTTAAAAATCTGACTATTGCTTTAGCCTACATATCCTTACACCCACAATGAAATGTGTATACATGTAATGTAAGTTCGCCTTTACTTCAACAAGAATAGTTTACAGAAGAATGAATGAGAAGAGAAAGCCATGTGAATGCAATACATTCAATTTTTATCTTTGTTACATGAATCACATTCTATTTCATGCAATTCTCATAAACTTCTAAGCTTCTGCTTTTCACTATGGTTACTACAACAACTTCCCCCAGGATTACAGTGCTGAAACAAGCTGATACAAGGTTTGCTATACTAGCAGTTGTAGAAAGGCAGAAGGAGGCAATAAGACCTCCAGTCAAAACTGGTTTGCAAATTGCTGACGCTTCTTGAGGTTAATACTATCCTTGTGGTGGCCCACTTTCTCAATGAACACAATTCACTGAATGACAGTAAGGTTAAAAACACAGAGGTGAAGTGATGACATATTGCTCAACAAAACTTATTATTATATTTTATTTTAATATTCATAACATCTACAACTGCCACCGCCAACACCACCACTATTTTTTCTACAAAGCAATATTAAATACTAAAATTTAAAATACTTTAATAAAATTATCTAACCTACTCTAATTCTTGTAAATTAAATCTATGCTCCTGTCCTTCAGCCTGGCATGTTTATCAATAATGTCCTCGTATAAAGGTTGACTCTTGATAAGTTTGGACAACAACTCCTTGTGTACTGAAATGCTAGTCAATGAAGAAAGCCGACACTGTGAAACTGTATTGCACAAAATTGTTTTCAGTCTTTTCAGACAAGATAAACTGTGTTCCACAGGTGCACTGGTTGAAGGTATAGTCAACACTAAGCTGAATAATTTATAAATTTCTTCAGAAACATCACTGTTTAAGTGAAGTTCTAGTAAAATCTGTTCTGAATTCTTGCTTTTAAAACTATCATTGGCATAGAAAAATGATAGTTCATTTCGTAATCTAGGTATATTGTTGAAAATCTGTAGATAGCATTTACTAGAAAATTTACAGGGAACTCTTTGTTGAAGCTTTCAAATTTTGTTGAGGCTATAATACTTAGAAATTGTAATTTCTCACAATCATTGAATCTCAAATCCATTTCCATTAGAATATTGTCTAATATTTCATAATAAAGCAGGCGATAGGTCTGAGCAATATCATCACCTGTCAAGGAGCTGTTTCCTCTTCTGTGAGTTATTGTTGTCAGTCATTGACTTTCTTCAAAGAGTTCGAGAATATGCTGTTCATTTCTTTTGTTTAAGAGAGCACGTGTGCTTGCTATCTCTGTGGCACAGTAGTTTATGTCCACAGATTTTTTCTGCAATGTTTCAAAGAGGTCAGTCAGACAAAACATGCCATTGAATATAATCACTAAAAAGGTAAATTCAAAGTCATTGAATTCATTCAGAAATCCTTTACATGACCTAATGGTAGTTTCTTCACATGTTTCATCATTCATTAGCAACCCAAATACAGTTTTTAAATTGCTCCACTCATCAATAACAACTCGAAGAAGCCTAGAGCTGGAGCACCAACGAGTTTCAGCAACTGAAGGTATTCTGCTCGAAACAGTTTCAAGGCATGCACTCTTTTTGCGGAATGGGAAAAAATGATGGGATACCATTAACACTTGCGAAAAGTATTCGGCACTGTGATATTTTCTTACAACTCTGTTGTAAAATAAATTTAGGTGGTGAGCTATACAATGTTCAAAGTGCGCCTGAGGAGCCTTATCTTAATTCTTTTTTGTAGGTCATTTAACTGCCCTGATTTCACAGCAGTACCATCATAGCATTTTGCAACTAATTTGTGCTCATATTTGAAATCTTTTAATATGCTATCCACCAAGTTACGAGGGCAGTCACAGAAAATATATACCTGACGTATATATAGCGCTTGTTGTTTCAAACAAATGACTATGGAAGAAAGTACCACCCTTATAAATCTTAAATTTGAAGTTTGACAATGCTACATTGTTTAGTAATTGTTTGGTAGCCATCAATAGTGAGCTCTCTCAATGAATTTGTAAACATGGATAAAACTGGCCATCGTTATGTGATACAATACTTTCATTTGAAAGGTCTGAGTCCAACTAATAATAAAGCTGAGCTAGATTCTACTCTGAGGGAGTCTGCTCCTTCATTTACAACAGTAAAATATTGCATGGCAGAGTTTAAGCGAGGCCGTACGAGCTGCCAAGACAAACATCGCAGTGGTCAACCAAATAAGATGACCACGCGCGAGTTAGCAGACATTGTATACATTTCAAATAGTGCTGTACATCGCACACTAACTGAAAATTTAGACATGAGAAAGCTGTGTGCAAGATGGGTGCAGCGTTTACTCACAATGAAACAAAAGCAGCGTCATGAGGATGTTTCAGTTGAGTGCTTGGCGCTGTTTCGCTGCAATAAAGCAGTGTTTTTGCGTCGATTCATAACCATGGATGAAACATGGGTCCATCACTTTACATCTGAGACGAAGGTACAGTCAAAACAGTGGATTGAAAGGGGAGAATCGGCTCCAAAGAAAGCGAAAA
The DNA here is from genome assembly GCA_030765065.1 of Deroplatys truncata. NCBI lineage: Eukaryota > Metazoa > Arthropoda > Insecta > Mantodea > Mantidae > Deroplatys > Deroplatys truncata. The sequence continues at coordinate 296,159,748 of CM060975.1, read as the reverse complement.
CAGTTCCATCTGCAGGCAAGGTCATGGCGTCAGTTTTTTTTGGGATGCGTGTGGGATAATTTCAATTGATTATCTGCAAAAAGGAAAAGCAATCAATTGCGAGTATTATGTAAACTTATTGCGGTGTTTAAATGATGAAATCAAGCAAAGACGGCAGCATTTAGCGAAAAAGAAACCTCTGTTTCATCAAGACAATACACCAGTTCACACATTCATTGTCGTCATGGTCAAAATCAATGAGTTAAAGTTCGAATTGCTTCCTGATGGACCCTATTCGCCAGACTTAGCCGCCTCTGATTATTTTCTGTTTCCAAAGTTGAAGAAATGGCTTGGTAGTAAAAGATTTGCCAACAATTTTTTTTTAGGTCGGATACTTCTGGGACAGCCCTCGTAAATAAATTTTCTGCTGACCTACTCTCGCTTACGTCATAAAACCCCGGAAATCCTTCAGTAACTTCACCATTACTTATATATATATATATATATATATATATATAGATATATATAGATATATATATATATATGTATATATATCACAATAACAGAACATTGAGGTTTCAAACAAATGTCCGTAGTACCATCAACCTGAATTGAAAAAAAGTTCCTCTTTAATGTGTTCTCGTATATAGTTTGAAATGTAATCTATACTTCATTTTGAACAGTTTTTGAATCACCACTATATTTTTAATTTTCTAATAATGCGTTTGAATTTCTAAGGGCTTTGCCGAAATCAATAGTTTCAACAGTTCCTTAAAATTCCCACGGATTATAGACGAAACACTCTCGTCATTATCTCTAAATGGAAATTCTTGAACGCTTAAGTACAGCACAGCTCTGACTAGTCTGAAGATTTGTCGATTGAAAGAAACATTCGTTAAATCGAAGGAGGCATAGTCTTGCATTTTCCCTAAGAGCGTTTGCGAATGTACTACTGCTGTTTTCGAAGCTTTTCAATCGCAATTACCTAACACTTTAAAAGCTCCTCAGAATTTTTATGCTTATTAAAAGCACATGTCACATTTTGGAAGTCACAAAATCCTAGTGTATTCCAGACACATTTATTACAGAGCAAAAGGCATGGCCAACAGAAGAGCTTTCGTAATGTCACACTGCTACATAACCATGGGTATTGTTGAAACCACGAGTCCTTAAAATGAAGGTTGTATAATTTCCCGGTTTTTTTCACTTCCTTTCAAACATTTAAGAGGGCGGATTGACCTTTTAAAGTGAATTTTTAAAGAAAATAACAATTGTTTCAAAAAAATCAACTTTATTTCTCAACATAGTCTCCTTTCAATTCAATACACATTGTCCAACGTTTCTCCAATTTTTTTTTAACCCTTCCAAAAAATATGATTTTTCGAATTCTGCAAAATATGAGGTTGTTTCTGCCACGATGTGTTCACTGGACGTATATTTCTTCCCAGCGAGCCAATTTTTCAGGTTTACGAAGAGGAAGAAGTCGTTCGGAGCCAAATCTGGAGAATATGGTGGGTGAAATAGCAGTTCGTAGCCCAATTCCACAAATTTTGCGATGGCAATGACTGACTTGTGTACAGCTGCATTATCTTGATGAAAGAGAACCTTTTTCTTCACCAAATGGGGTCGATTCTTTAACAATTCCTTGTGAAACTGGTCCAGCATTGCGGCATAATATGCACCTGTGATCGATTTACCATTTTCCAGGTAGTGGATGTCTGTCACGTCTTGTAAATCTCAAAATACAGTTGCCATGAGTTTTCCTGCCGACGGAATGGTTTTCGTTTCTTTGGAGCAGGCTCGCCGAAGGAAGTCCACTACTTTGATTGTTGTTTGGTTTCGGGTTGATAGTAATGGATCCAAGTTTCATCAACCGTGATATAACGCCGCAAAAACTCATTTGGGTTGCGCTGGACATGTTCAAACATCCCTGTGAAATGGTCAAACGATTCCGCTTGTTCTCAACTGTGAGCAGTCGTGGTACCCATTTTGCTTACGGCTTTCTCATACCCAAAAATTTGTGGAGAATGTTATACACCCGTTCACTCGAGATGTTTACGGTCTTGTATCTCACGGATTTTCACTCGGCGGTCTTCCAACACAATATCGTGAACTTTGTTCGCCATTTCTTTTGTTGTGATCTCAACCGGCCGTCCTATGCGCACGACATCTCTTGTGCTCGAACGGCCACATCGAAATTCCGTGAACCACTTGTGAAACATTCCATGTGATGGAGCAGAGTCCCCATAATACTTGTTCAGCTTTTTACGTTTCCTTCACCGTCTTACCACGCAAAAAGTAGTGCTTTATCAGAACACGAAATTCACTTTTCTCCATATAGATGTAAGCATTGGGTGCAAACAAGAAAGTAGAAACGTGTGATCAGAACGCTATCTCTCGTCAAAGTCGTGGACTTGTCAATCTGCCCTCGTAGTTCTATTAAATCTGTTGGCCTTCTGCAGTTTAAAAGGTCTTTCTTGTCTTCGTCCTTCCACCTTCTAAACGGCGTCTCTTGCAATATTAACACTATATCCCTAAACGGATACAAATTTCACTTTCACAGCACAAGAAAAGCCATCCTTCTAAATAACTCTACACAAACAAACCAAACTGACACAAAATTTGAAATTATCAGCGCTAGTTATATTGTAGCATATTAAGAAACAAAACACAAAATACGCCAACCGTCTGCTAAGGGAATTCACGTGTTCAACAGAAAAATGCCAGAGTTTCTATAAATAATCTCTCACTACATTACGTCACTATTGTCATAGCAACCATGAAGAGACGGAAATAACTTACTAAAGATACTAACCCTCATTTAAAATTGTAATTCCGTTCACTGCAAACACAGCGCTCAGCGGACAGAAAGCTAACTATTAGAAGCGTGAATAGCACTGTCGGCAACACAGAAAGCAAAGAGATCAACAACAGCAAAAGTCATTAAATTGCCGCCGGGGAAAAAAAACTGATAATTATGTGATAGAAAACAGGTGACGTGGCATTTCACACACATCTCCTGAATAGTCGTTACTGGTAAGATCGATATGACAGGCTAGAAGACGAGTTTTTCCTTGCCTCATTCTAACCTGTACTACAACTAGTATATATACTCATTTATAACACTGCCTAATTTTATCTTACCCTTCAGTTACATTTTATTCACCTTTTTAATCAATTTTACATGTACCTATTTATTTATTAGTCTAGCTCAAAAACGAGCATAACTAGCGACACAGAATAAACATATAAATTTAGTAGTTTTAAAGCAAAAGGTTATGAGTATTACCAAAAGAAACGCTATTCTTAATTATTAGGACCCGTTTGAAAATGTTATTAAAACGTAAAGGAAAGCGGTTAGATTGCGTTATTAGTGTGTTTTGGAGAAGATGTTGATTGTTACGATAACGATTCAATAAATAATTGGCAAATCATTTGAGTTTTAGACGTGCAGATCCTATGGCTATGCCCGGTTGCCGCTTCGCAGATCGGCCGCAACTACTCCACTCCTCTACTTCTAAAAACATTCGACTATGCTTTGCGGCTTAGGGCCCTCATTAGCGTCCCCGGCCTATCAGAAACCTAAGGTTAGAAACACTTTAAGAGGACCCAGTAATTCAGTTTATCTCTCAAAAACCATACATCATAACAGTTACATAAAAGCTAAGAAAACAAATTGTAACAATGATTACAAACAATGTGCAACACAATAAATGTTATAACAATAAAAAGAGAATAATTTGTAAAAAATAAAGTGATTTCTAAACAATAGTACATTTTACGTGCTGTTTAAACCATACACGATTTTGAAAAATGGCTACAGAATGTTTTATAATGTTCTGTGTAATTGTAACTTAAATATTTTTATTAATTTTATATTTCCCCGTTCATTTCATAAAATATTTGTGATTGTACATTGATACAAGATAACTATGTTGAAGTAATCATTAATGAAAAACAGAAAGGTCCCAATACAGACCCTTGAGGTACCTCAAAGCTTAACATGGCCACATTAGATCTACTACTATTAATATTAACAATATGTAATCGATCAGTCAGGTAAGATTAAAGAAAGTGAAGTTCATTTCCTCGAATACCCTAGTAATTTAATTTCATTCACAACAAATCATGATGTATGCTATCAAACGCTTTACTAAGATCATAAAACATTGCATAAACAAAGGCATTAGATTCAAACACTTCATTTATAAATAAAAATAAGGAATTGATAGTATCAGTAGTAGATATTCCTGAAATAAAACCAAACTGAGAATAAATCATAAAATTATTTCTCATGAAATATTCTCTTAATTATCTTAGAATTGCCCTCTATAATGTTACTAATTACAGATAAAATAGCAATGGACTATAATTCCCAGGGTTATTTCTGTCACCATTCTTATATATTGGCACAGTTTTAGTCATTTTAAAAATCTCGAGGAGTTGACCAACATATCTACAGGAGTTTATACATAAAGTTATAGGCACGCGTGCACATGCACGCACACAACAAAAATACATATAGCCAAAATTTGGTTAAGCTTCCTCCATTTCGAGTATGCCTACAAAAAAAATCTGATGTGTTACACTCACATGACTTTCCCTACTCTTGTACAATCTATTTTTACAAACGCCCATTCTCCATATGCTTTATGTTAATCGAGATATCGAGATGTCAATCTTATTGCTACTTTTCTTGTAGATGCAAGGGGAATATGGTAGCTTTTAAGCGATGGTCAAATATTTTAACGCTGGTTGCTATGCGGCGCATCCATTCTCTTTGCAAGTCCAGGACACAAAAAATATGAATAACGAATTTGAGAAAAAGTATAAGTATTGGAAAATTTAAGGGAATAACAAGCAATATCTCGAAAACGGTTCACTCAACAAAAGAAATGTATATGACATAAGTTGTGTATTTTAACGCGATCTACATTTTTTGTGTAGTAAAATTTTGTCTATCTCTTATGGTTTACCAGTTATGCAAAAGTCGTTCACAATGAAGAATACTTTTGGAGACATTCCCAGAAAATTCGAGATATACATTTCATTTATCATGACATTATCTTAAACATATGATATTTTCATCAAAATCGTTAGAGCCATTTTTGAGAAAATTAAAATTTTCGAAAAATGTTCCATGTAAAGGGTAGTCTGGGGTGGGGGGATTTTCTTGAAAACCTTCGTGTCGCATCTCTGGAAGATACTGAGCCTAAATACCAAGTTTGGTGCTTATCCGACTGTTCGTTTGTGAGTTATGCTGTTCACAGACACACCCACACACACACATACACAGACACACACACACACACACACAGACACACACACGGACATGTTTCCAAAAATGCTTTTTTTGGATTCAGGAGGTCTCAAAACATGTATTTCCGGTGAAATCTCGGTATCGAATTTTTGGGTGGAATGCAATACTTCCCCTACTTACTATACGTAGTAGAGAAAGTAAAAAAGAATAGGCATCAAAGAAAAACATCTGATGTGTTGCTTGCATATGACTTTCTCTGCTCTATGTTCTACAAACTATTATTACAAAAGCTTATTCTTCTATCTACTTCTTGTTAATCAAGATAAACTTTCATTCTCGGTATTAAAAGAATACAGTAGGCTAAAGCGATAGTCAAATTTTTAAAAAGCAGATTACTATGTGATCGCTTCCAAGCTCCATACTCCTTGCATAACCACGAGAAAAAAACAAATAACAACGTACCACTTGAAGAAACAAAATTAAGTATTTGAAAATTCAAATCATTAACGAAAAATATCTCAGAAATGGTTAATGCCAGAAAAAACTTATTTGACATAAATTGTGTGTTTTAATGATACCTATCTACATCTTTGTGTAGTAAGATTTTTGTCTATCTATTATGGTTACCCATTATACAAAAGACATTCAGAAGAAGAGGGCTTCACAGGCTATTTGTAGAAAATTAACTATATACATGTTATTTCGCATGTAAATATCTTAAACATACAATATTTTAATCAAAATTGTTAAGATACATTTCTGAGAAAATCAAAAATAATGAAAGTATGTCCATATAAAGGGTGGTTTGGGGTCGAGGAATTCTTGAAAATCGTTGTGTTGCTTGGAAGGGCTGAATTTAAATACCAAGTCTGGCATTTAACTGACTTTTGATTTTGAGTTATGCTGTTCAGACAGACACATACAGTTACACATACACCAGACCTTTTTCTAAAAATGTTTTTATTGGATTCAGGATGCCTCAAAATGCGTATTTCCAGTGAAATCTCAGTATTGCATTTTTGGGTGCTATGCAATACTTCCTTTACTTACTATAGGTAGGAAGCAGAGAAAATAAAATGTTGGTACACAAATAGATATGAACACATATACTAAAAGTTTTGGATGAACATAATAGCATGGAATCTCTAAGCAATTACAAAGCAATCCGCTTTTTAAAAGTCTGACTATCGCTTTAGCCTACTGTATACCTACTATGAAATGTATGAATGCACAATGAAAGTTTATCTTGATTGACAAGAAAATGGACAAAAGAATAATCATATGTAAAAATGGTTTGTAAAAGAGTGAGGCGAGAAAGCCATGTTAAGCAACACATCAGATTTTTGGACATGACTTGATTCCCAAAGAGCTAATTCACAGCTGTCATGGGCATTCCAACTGTATGTGCTATGGCATCATCTTGTTAGAACAATTTTGGCTTCTCCCTTATAGATCTTAGATTCAAAATTAAAAGAGAAAGTAATGGTATTCTCGTCGAAATGTTGCTAAAGTCGTTTGGCGATATACATCGTGGGCTAGCAAATTGTCATTACCGAAATGGGAACCATTTGAGGGACATAATTTTTATGAACTGAAATGTTATCATGTAGTGCATAAAATGGCATATTATTGACATTAACCTCATACAATTGTTAATTTGCATAAGTAGTATAATTAATGCTCACTATACAAATGCAAAAAAATATATATATATTTAGTTTCATTTATCCTCCTGTATATAACCGGTTTGTTTAAATACAGTCAGAAAGCCATAAATACAAAATGTTAATTTAACTTATAGTTTTAAGTACTTTTAACATGCATATGTGATATTTTCCTCATAATGAAAATAGTGTAGTTTCATTTATTTGAATAAATAAACTATAGCTTACAAACGTGGCTATGTGATGCATAGTAAATCATTAGATCTTCAATTTCCGTTTTAGGAATAAGATATAAGATCAGGGACTCACCAGTGCCATCTGGAAGTTCTGGTATGTATGTATTCTCCATCTGTAGAGAAGATGGCTGTTCATGGATACCTCTTTCCAAATCAGTGATAAAAACTTCCTGTATACGTCTGACTGTAGCTCCATTGAATTTCACTTTATGTATAGCTGATTCAACCTGCATAATAACATTTTATTATGATTACCTTAACCAGTATAAGTTTTAAGATATCTAATAAAATATGATCATTAACAAGTGAACAAGTGCCTACATACAGAAAAAATCCCTCAAAGATGGGAAACAGTGACACTAAAGATCCTATGTAAAGAAAAAGTAGACAGAAGCATTGGTTCAAAGGAGTGGGGCTAGAAAACACTTCCTTCAAAGTATTCACGGCGATACTCAACAGGAGATTACTAGAGAACATCGAAGGAAACATCCTGGAATGCCAATTTGGCTGTATAACGGGCAAGAGCACGTTGCAGGCAGTGAAATACCTAATGGACCAGATATAAGACACCCAGGAGGAAAGTACTACACAGTTTTCGTTGATTTCAAGAAAACGCTCGACTCGCTAAATAGAAGAAATCTGATCGAGAAACTGAAAGGAACGATTAGGGAGAGAGGCGCCCTAGTAAGAGCAATTGAATCCTGCCTTCAACGAAACCTAGTCCAAATAAATAACAACGTTGAAGTCTCCGAGAAAATCATACTGACGAATGGAGTTTTCCAAGGCGACTCGATGAGTCCCATGCTGTTCACTATTTATGCAGCAGATATGACAAATATAATAGGGGAAGACTCAAAAGCAAAAATTATTCTATACACAGGCGACATGGTGATCGAATTGGCAGTAAAAGAGGGCGTGCAGAAGACGCTACAAAAATAGAGGATTGGCCAAAGGAAAACGACCTGGATGGAAACAAAGAGAAGACAGTACAAATGACATTCAGGAAGGGCAGAAAAATGGTGACCAAAGACAGTATAACTCTATTCGACGAGCTACTACAAGTAGTAGGGAAATATAAATATGTACCTAGGAATTACGTTACAGACAACAGCATCATCTTTTGATATGCTACATTCAGGAAGGAGCAGCAGCAACCATCAAAGCCTCATACAATATTCCGAACATAACCAATCTGTCGACTAGCACAGCGATGACAATATTCAAAACGGCAGTGGCGCCAGTTATAAAGTATGGGATAGAGGTTATTTGGGGGGAAACTTAAGATCGGTGATATGATAAAAATACAAAGAGTAAGACGATGTTCATGAAACAGATACTAGCAGCGCCATTCCGCCTCGTATACGGCGGATACCAGTTTGCAGCAATGGCTACCATTCACAGGAACCATCGGGGACTGGTGAACATCAGAGATCCGAAGAGGGAGATAGGCTTAGAGTTCTACACATCAACCACGCCAGGTGATAGCTGGACCAGGGAGTCTAGGAGCAAGGGACACGTCACAAAAAGACTTGCAATACACATTCATCATAAAATATGTGCGAGCAAGAAACTCCACGAACAAACCGAAGATTAAATGTGCGCTGTTCGGACAAAGATGTAGGACATGCCACAACATAGCATGTACGGAGAAGACTAAATCTATAGCAGACTATAGCAAAGAAGGAACTTGGACATTAATGCTAAACTCGAGCACAGCATAACGAAGGAATCTAGTCCTCTATAAACCACGTATAAAGAAGTTCACAGAATGACCCACAGATTGCAGCAACATTTCCGAAGAAGCTTTGTTTTCACAACCATCTTTCACCGTAACATTTGTTAAATAACAGACATTGTTCAAGAATCATAGTAGGCATAGCTGTTTGTTACAGTGCAGACAGTGTATACGGGAAACATGGCAAAAACCATGGGGTTATTAATAATTTCGTAAGGAACTGTATAAATGCAGCAGAAATTCATCCCAAAACGACATAGTCCTAGGGGATTCTGAACCATCATTTTCAAACATTTCCAAGTGGACTAGGAATTTAAACGCGGCCGCAAAAGCTTGGAAGATGATGCACACAGTGGAAGACCGAAATCTGACAAGGTAGTAGAAATCATCAATAAAAATCCAACTTAGTTCTTCAGGATCGCCGAATGGTGTTAGAAATTGCTGATACTCTGGGAACTTCAGTGTAACGCGTGTTTCACATTTAGAGGGAAGATGTGGGCATGAAAAACAAGACGGTAGCGACTACTCTAAAAGGCAAATAGGAGTATAAATCTGTGAGCAAAGTTTGGCTCGTATTCAGAGAGATCCTACCGACTTTATGCATTGATTTGTAACAAATGAAGACGATGGGTGCTCCACTACACAAAACAGCGGTCTAAACTGCACCACCAAAGAAGGCCAAGTTGTGAAATCGAACGGGAAGATCATGCCTTCGGTTTTGGGGATGCCAGGAACTTTGTACTCAGCAGTAATCAAATCCATCTAAAGAAAGGACCAGATACTTTATACCAGTTACGAAGTGATACTTGCCGGATAACCTTGAAGGACACCGTTAGTCTGCATAATTGGGGGCGAGGATGGAGGTTGTCTCTAATTGTGACAAAGTTATGCTGCAATATATTGGATACGGTTTCCACTAAGTGACTGCCTTCACCGAGCGTTCACAATAGAACGGGAAGGTTTCCTGGACCCCGGGAACGGGAAAGAACACATGGCCAACTTTCAGTTTCCTCGTTCTCGTGTACGGGCACGGCATATTAGATCCATATTGTGCATATTACAATTTTAACTACAGAAATTATTCTAGGCGGCCGAGACATAAAACAGCCGCTAGTGCTCTCACTAGTCGTCAGCTGAAACATGAAACTGGAAGAAATTATAGCATTTGTACGCCTAACTTCAGATCCTGACACCCGCAGATCCATTGAGCTTCGGTTCTTGTAGTGAAAAGGTCATCTGTAGTTTGTTTATATGTAACTCAGAACTGGCTAATGCCTAAGAACAACAGCATAAACTATAAAGAACAGCAAAACAGGTATAAATTGACAAACAACTTTAATGTACACCATTAAATAAAGGAATGAAAGCTTGATACGGCTAGAGGAATCGGAAATGTAATGGATCTGCATCTAGATAATGTTTACTCTATCGAATTTTGACTCGCATTGTTGGCTGAATTGGAAGCAGGTGAAAAAATCTGATAAAAGCATAAGTATTGGAAAATTTAAGGGAATAACAAGCAATATCTCAAAAATGGTTCACTCAATAAAAAAAATGTATAGACATAAATTGTGTATTTTAACGCGATCTACATTTTTTGTGTAGTATAATTTTGTCTATCTCTTACGGTTTACCAGTTATACAAAAGCCATTCAGAATGAATAGGACTTTTGGGGACATTCCCAGAAAATTCGAGATATACATTTCATTTGTCATGAAAATATCTTAAACATATGATATTTTAATCAAAATCGTTAGTGCCATTTTTGAAAAAGTTAAAATTTTCGAAAAATCTTCCATGTAAAGGGTAATCTGGGGTGGGGGGATTTTCTTGAAAACCTTCGAGTCGCATCTCTGGAAGATACTGAACCTAAATACCAAGTTTGGTGTTTATCCGACTGTTCGTTTCTGAGTTATGCTGTTCACAGACACACACACACACACACACACGGACATGTTTCCAAAAATGCTGTTTTTGGATTCAGGGGGTCTCAAAACATATATTTCCGGTTAAATCTCGGTATCGAATTTTTGGGTGGAATACAATACTTCCCCTACTTACTCTGAATACTGTTGGTCAGTTAAAAACAAATGAAATTCCAATGCGCAAAATCGACTTTCCACTTTGTGATCGATATGCATTCCCGTTCTCGATTGTGAATCAAAATCCCGTATGTTGCATTCCTTCCGTTCTCGGGCTATTGGGAACCAGCTTTTATGATTTGGAGGTTCATAACCTCAACAATAGAAATGGCCATCATGCAACGGCCTCTGATCGTAGTCCTTTCTACCAACAAGGTCACGATCTATATACCAAGGTGGCAATATTTAAAGATCCGCGATGAAGAATTGTTTGTGCGCCAAAGCTGCTATGGAATTATGTTCAAGGTCACTTTCAAAACAAGGCGTTGTCTAAAGCTGAAACAACGACCGGTTTTACAATCGATTGGAGCATGCTGTCCTTAGAAAGCACTGGAAGTTCACCCCGGGGAGGAAGGAAACACAAACGTTATTACATCAATGCGGTTAACCGATTTAATTAAAACCACGGTGACAGAGAGGGAGGGGACACGAACCGGTTCCAGAATAGCGGTATCGCCTCAGGGTTCAAGTGTACTACGCCAAGGACTAATAACTCATTCATCGTGCGCCCAGTTTGGCCTCCAAGTAAAGCCCAACACTCCTTCTTAAACGTTTTCCAATAGCAGCCGAAGCGCGTGCAGTATTGAGGCAGTATTTTAATACCAAAATAATTTCAATTGTATTTTAAATTCAATAACAGCCCGCCTTGAAACAATATGTATGTAATAATTATTTAAATTGTATGCAACAGTCATTGCAAATGCTTATTTTTATTGTAAACATGTTTTATTTCATGTATTGTGAATACATTATATACTTTAATAATGCAAGAGCTGTGAGAATAATAAGTTTTGAGTTGCTAACAATGAGGTAATGAGGTAACCTTATAGGAATAATGAGTTAGATGTTTGAAAAGTTACCAGTCATGATTATATCAAAGGTAAGGTAAATTCAGTAACAGTTTAAAATTAGCCAATCAATAGCAAGGAAAAAGTTTAAGTAAAATGCAGATATTCTATTGGACTAGAATTAGCCAATCAGAGACTTGAAATACCGAAGCCTATAGGTTTAACCGTTTAAAGTTGCTCAGTTGCTGGCAAGCCTTGGTAGTGAACAGATGGAAGATGTGTTCTCTACGTGTGAATCGTAAAATATGTATACGCGCTAAGTGGAAGTATTGAAGATTCTCACAGTTCTTAAAAAGTGTAGTGCTTTATAAAAATGTGCAAGAACTAATAAAAGAAGTGAATTTAAAAAAGTTAAATTCTGTGATGTCTACATTCTTGTTACACCGCACCCTGAATAAGAGAAACATGTTTCTAAAGTAAGACTGACGCAGCCGAGGCAAATTCAAACATAAATAATATATAGAAGAAGTGTTAATAACAAAGTTAAATATTATAGTGTAAAACTTGGAGTGTAATAACAAAAACACATCTTGAAATCAGCTTCTGGTACGTAGGTAATTGCGTAATAACAGTAACTATTACAAACCGACGCCCAAAGCGTGTTACAAACTTCATAAAGCAACTAAAAAAAATTACGTAAAATATAATTACGTAAGCATACGATCTTCAAGTTTTAAACATTACGTTAACAAAGTACTATCTTCAAGTTAAACATATTTACGTGAAACAACTACTTCTTCAAGTTGGCACCCATACGTGGGGCAGTTAGAATTACGCAACTAAACAAAACAAAAGCAGCACAACATAACCTTCATCAAGTTGATAAAAATACTTACGTAATTTATTACTTCCTCAGTAGGTATAACATCCCTCGTGGGTTCATATCGCAGCGCACAGCGCACTCTAAGGTGGCCGTGAATCACAGAAATTAAATCGAATAGCAAAAGCTCTCGGATTTTATTTATTTACTTATTAATTTCACATTTGAATCATGTTGTTGAGAAACCCCGCAAACTTCTTTCAGAGCTCATGATCCGCATGTTTAGTCATCATTGTAGTGAGAAAAATCTGATGTTACATTCACATGCACTCCTCTGCCCAGTATCGTTTATTTTTATATAGCTTCTACAAACTATTCTTACGAAAGCTTATTTCTCTATCGAAAGCTTGTTCTCAACCAGTGGCGTAGCTTGATGCTGTGTTCTGGGTATACTAGATTTTAAAAATTGAATTTAGAATTTGTTAAATTATGCACAAATTTGCATACATGAGTGTTTCATAACATAGTGTGAATTCTCCATATAGATTCGATTATTATTGTTGTTATTTGTTGTTGTTTTAGTAGTCATTAGCATCACTTATAATTGCTGAAATTGACTGAACACACATTTTAAACTAAACTAGATTATAAAATACAGCGTTAGGTGTAGCTTTACAATATAATTACAAACCATTGGATGATTGTAAATCATGAAAACAATGTAGATACTCACTTAGATTTCCTTGTACACAGGGTGAATCACCTGAAACGTGCACCGCAAATATTTCGGAAATGGAAAGTGCTATTGGTGTGCAGTTTTCACAGCATTGATTGGGAGTCAGGGGCTCGTACATTTAGCCTATAAAGAGATTTTAATAATACTGAGAAAGTGTATTTTTTGAACAAACATACAATTTTTTAAATGGAACAATGCCTAGTCCCATCAACAGAATAAAGGTAGGGTAACTCAGGGGTTTACGAGAAATCTTATTTTGAAACTTTTACACACCGACACTTGTACAACCTGTGGTAGCACAAACTAAAGAAAAACAAAAGGGAATTACAATACTTCTGTGGATTCTTACAAGTAAAGAGAACATAGCCCTTGAAATGTTGTGTTCAAAATGACCACCGGCAGCTTCAATACAGCTTCCAGTCTGCCATGGAAAGACTGCTGCACACGTTCTAGCATTTCAGCGGGAATTTCGGAGCAGGCAGCAATAATACGTCGTTTCACATCGTCTGGTGTAGTTGGCACATCCTTGTAGACAGCGTCTTTCAGCCTTCCCCACAGAAAAAAGTCTAAAGGGGTCAGATCCGGTGAAGGGCCGGCTAAGGTACAGATCCTCTTCGTCCAATCCAACGATTTGGAAACAATCCGTTAAGACAAGTTGTAGTACTTTGTGCACTATGGGCTGGACAGCCATCATGTTGGTACCACAGGTTCCTCCTAGTCTGCAAAGGAACGTCTTCTAGCATCTGTGGCAGGTGATCTGTCAGGAGGCTATGATGCTTGTGCGAGTTCATTGTTCCTTCTATGAACAAAGGGCCTATGAGCTGATGGTTCAGTATCCCACACCACACGTTTAAACTCCATGGATGCTGACGTTCCACCTGACGAAGCCAACGGGGATTGTCAGCAGACCAATAGTGCATGTTTCTGCGGTTTACCTGGCCATGATTAGTAAATGTTGCCTCATCACTAAACAAGATACATGATGAATCTGGAGTATCATGTCTTAATGCCCATGTACAAAGGTTAACACGATTCTCAAAATCGTTTCCATGCAACTCTTGATGGAGAGAGATGTGATAGGTTTGGAACCTATGGCGATGGAGAATGCGCAGTACACTTGCCTGACTTATGCCACTTCCACGTGCGATTGTGAGGGAACTAATTTGCGGATCTACTCCAACGGCAGCCAAAACATTAATTTCTGCCTTTTCTCCAGTCACTTGTTTGTTTCTGTTACGTTTTCTAGGTGTTACAGTACCACTTTCACGTAATTGGTTGAAGAGGTTGATAAATAATTGCCGAGATGGTTGACGTCTATTGGGATACGTTTCCGCATACACCGTACAGGAACGAACTGCACTCTTCCTACACTCTCCATGCACCATGAGCATGTCGGCTTTTTCTGCATTAGTAAACCTCATCTTCCACTCACGACTTACTGCTTGAACTGTCACAAACTAACTGACCAGGAAGTCGCAATGTAATCAATGAACAGAAAACACAATGCAAACAAACATAACAACATCGTATGGGACAAACAATTGTCGGGGTGGAAGCTTTTCAAAATACGATTTCTAGTAAACCACTTGCACTAGAATCCTGCAACAAAGACCATTGACATTCTAGTTTACCCTACCTTTATTCTGTTGATGTAACTAGGCATTGTCCCATTTAAAAAAATTGTATGTTTGCTCAAAAATACGCTTTCTCAGTATTAGTAAAATCTGTTTATAGACTAAATGTACAAGCCCCTGACTACCAATCAATGCTGCGAAAACTGCATCAATAGCACTTTCCATTTCCGAAATATTTGCGGTGCAAGTTTTCAGTGATTCACCCTGTATAAGCTCCAATCGGCGATTTTTCTTCTCCGCGAAGATGTCAATCACGCGTTCTTTAAAAGTATGGTCACCACACATTTCACTTAACTGTTTATCAATTTCTAATGTCGCTAAACAAGAGAATTCTTTGGTTTGTCATAGAATTCCTGAAATAAGTTTTAATTCTTTTAAGCGCGCTCATACTACGTTCACTGCTGGCTGTAGTGACGGGCAGTGTTAACACTAGTCCCAATAATTTAGTAATCTCTGTGTACACATCATCCAAATTATTGTTCACCAAGTAAGTCTAATCAAATAACTCTAAAAATTGCATTTGTTGCTGAGTTTTTAATAAGTAATCCACTAATAGGTGGAATTGTCTATATTTCTAAAATCATAAATAAAACACGCGCAATGAAAACAATACACAGGTTTGCGTAAAATTAACACTGTACTGCACTGCACGGCTGCACGCACATAATGCTGGTTCACCAATAACTGAGGAATTAAATGCTTATATTACACTGCCTTGCCCTATCTTTTTTTTTTATAGTGGGAAATGCTATATAAGTTCACTCTTGATGGGACTTGCACTCGTTTAGCCATCCCAGTCTCCACTCGACTTTGCTGCCGCATCATGAGATTTCGAAGCTGTACGTAGCACTACAATCTGACACATAACAATAGAGGTTAGGGTAAGCAGCGGTGAAGGTGATTGTATTAATTAGTTTTTCATCAGTTGTTTGAAGCTGTCCTTATTTATATGTTTAAAAATTTACTTATTTCCTTGGCAATTTATTTAGCTAGACTCAGTCTCAAAGTCTACCCTTAAGCTACGCCACTGGTCTCAACCTTAAAAGATAGTATGGAGGTAAACGGGATATCTCAGTCTCTATCTAATGCGTGCGTGCTGCCATTAGCTTCGTCCTTTCCTACTTTCGCGCTGTCGCCAAGTTGCTAATATGTTGTAAATATTCAATTGTTATAAATTTCAGCTTTGAAGGCATTATCCTTTACAGAATATTTTTCTCTATCAAATAATAGTATTTTTAGAGCTTTTATAGATTTCTGTGGCTATAATTTTCTAAAAAAAAATCTGATGTGTTATACTCACATGACTTTCCTTAATCTTGTACAAACTATTTATACAAACGCTTATTCTCCATATGCTTCATGTTAATCGAGATGTTAATCTTATTGCTAATTTTCTGGTAGGTGCAAGGGGAATTGTTAGGCTTTAAGCGATAGTCAAATATTTTAAGGGTTGGTTGCTATGTGGAGCATTCCATTCTCTTTGCATTACCAGGACAAAAAAATGAATAACGAATTTGAGAAACAGTATAAGTATTGGAAAATTTAAGGGAATAACAAGTAATATCTCGAAAATGGTTCACTCAACAAAAATGTATATGACATAAATTGTGTATTTTAACGCGATCTGCATTTTTTGTGCAGTAAAATTTTGTCTATCTCTTATGGTTTACCAGTTATGCAAAAGTCGTTCACAATGAAGAATACTTTTGGAGACTTCCCAGAAAATTCGAGATATACATTTAATTTGTCATGAAAATATCTTAAACATATGATATTTTAATCAAAATCGTTAGAGCCATTTTTGAGAAAATTAAAATTTTCGAAACGTGTTCCATGTAAAG
This sequence comes from Deroplatys truncata, assembly GCA_030765065.1. Classification (NCBI taxonomy): domain Eukaryota; kingdom Metazoa; phylum Arthropoda; class Insecta; order Mantodea; family Mantidae; genus Deroplatys; species Deroplatys truncata. The sequence continues at coordinate 296,142,913 of CM060975.1, read as the reverse complement.
GGTAATCTGGGGTGGGGGCATTTTCTTGAAAACCTTCGTATCGCATCTCTGAAAGATACTGAACCTAAATACCAAGTTTGGTGTTTATCCGACTGTTCGTTTCTGAGTTATGCTGTTCACAGACACACACACGGACATGTTTCCAAAAATGCTTTTTTTGGATTCAGGGGGCCTCAAAACATGTGTTTCCGGTGAAATCACGGTATCTAATTTTTGAGTGGAATACATACTTCCCCTACTTACTTACGCAGTAGAGAAAGTAATAAACGAGTTTTTCAGTAAAAGTCCGATAGACAGAAAAAGACAGTAAAAGTCGGAACATTCTTCTCAGCCCTACCAGATGGTAGCCTACCTTGAGCCGTCTCAGGTGGGTCGATTCATCGGTTCCGCTAAAGGGAAGCCTTCTCCGAGCATTCCGCCAGTGTGATCGCGTCATCAAGCTTGGAATTGTTAGGGACCTCTAAGCATCTCTATCGGCAGGTCTACCTGCGGTTCCTTCACTTGATCCGTTCCTCCTGGGAGTGATAAGCACAAAGGATCTGCGTTGGGTCGAGGTGCGAAGTGTCCCCCTCCGTTCTCTAGGCATATGTCATTGGCCTTGAAGCTCCATACTCTTGCCATGATATCGCGAGAACCAATTGTATAGCAACAACAGCACTTTAAAAAAATGACAAAGCATTCAAACCAACATTAACGGAAACCCCAGAAATGACTGATTCCACAAAAAACAGGTATTTTAAATAATATGTGTTTTTTAAAGAGATCTACATATTTTTAATAGTACGTTTTTGTCTATCTCTGAACATTCACCAGTTATACAAAATAATACGAATTCCTTTTACACAAAGAGGACTTAAAACATACATTTTTAATAAGCTTTTTTTTCGGTGACATAAGCCATTTCTGAGATATCCGTTATTAATGATACGAATTGTTCACTTCTTGGTCATTCTTTAGTCATTTCAACATTCAGTTGTTTCTCGCGACTGCACAGAAACAGTATGGAATTTTAAGGTCAGCATATAGCGTCCAGTTCTTAAACATTTGACTATCGTTGTTCTGTTTGTATTTATAGCGAAATGTGTAATGTAGCTATTTCTACAAAGGCTTATTTGGATTAAAATGTAATAGATAGACAAATAAACTTTAGTAAGAATAGTTTATATAGTCACTAATAAACGATGGAGGTAGAGGAAGTCATGTAGGTGTATCACATCAGATTTTTTAGCCATGCAAATATCTTAAACGTACGTTTCTTTAATACGAAGGGTAGTTCGGTGGGGAATATCTTCGTGAGGTCCTGGGTTCGACTCCCGGCTGGCGCGGAAATGTTTCTTTTACTAGTGTTATTCATTCCCTATCCTCCGCAGAGTCTGGGTGTATTAATGTGTGAGTGGATTTGTTTAATAGCAAAAAGTATTAAAAACCAACGTTAATACGAGTAGTACAAATACAGCTGTTTCTCAAGTCAAAGCCCCAGATATGGCCATGAAGTTAAAGGGAACTATACAAATCAAATAATTTTAACAAATCTTGTGTTACACTCACATGACTTCCTCCACCCTTTTACAAACGCTTATTCTCCATCTATTTGATGTTAATCTTATTGCTAATTTTCTTGTAGGTGCAAGGTGTAGTGGTATATTTGTTATTAGTTGGTAGTTGGAAGATGCTTCATGTTTATCTGCACCACGTATGGAAACCAATTTGTCGCGGTCACTTCGTGTTATCTTATTTCTGAGCGCCTGTTATTGTTTTACTACTTTGAATGTTGGGTTCATTGTCCTCCGGCTAGCTATTGTTTCTCGGTCAAGCACATCTCTTGAACAGGGTGTGTAAACGGAAAGGATTTGTTACTGAAAGATAACACTGATAAAAGAATTTGTTTTTACACTTTTATTGTCGTCACACATTATTCAATTTCACATATTGATTCTTGATACACGCCAGACTGAAACTGTTATATTTTCTAATATCACTATAATCACTTATTTACTGCACATTATTAATTCGCGTATTTCACATTTATAACTAACTTTACGACGCGAGAGATTTTTTAGAATTGCGCGACGTATAATCCGCGAACGATTCTGATGAACTGAGCGACGTTTAACTTCTGAATGATTCCGTTGGACTCAGCGACGTGTAACGCGTGGATGATTTTGTTGAACTGGGCAATACTTGCCTCTGGCTTTAGCTTTTTATACTCCCACACCCCGATATGCCTAAAGATTATGACCGAGCTGTTATTGGTTAATAAAGCGCCCCAACATTAGCGTCTATTTTTATATCTAATCAAAAATTACGAAAACATATGCTCTAGGGAAGAAATTCCCTCCATTTCTAAGAAAACCGCGCCAATCTGACGTCATTTGTTTGTCTAATAATTGATAAACAACTCACCCCCTCGTTACATTGTTACCCGCTCCTATTGTCAGTTTCAGTGAGGCCGTATAAACTTATTTCCTAACAATGCTTATAATTAACAAACATCTCAAATCAATGTCATACAATAATGCTTATTTACACTACAATCACTCTGGCATTTACATTATTGTGATACAAATTACTGCCACAAAGAGGAATTGGTAGGCTTTAAGCTATAGTCAAATATTTTAAGAGCTGGTTGCTATGTGGAGTATTTCATTCTCTTTGTATATCCAAGATACAAAAAAACGAATAACGAATTCCCATATAAGTATTGGAAAATTCAAACAAATAGCAATGAATATCTCGGAAATAGTTCACTCCACACACAAAAAAAGACATGACATAAACTGTGTGTTTTAACGAGATCCACATTTTTTGTGTAGAAACATTTTTTGTGTAGAAACATTTTTTGTCTATCTCTTACAGTTTACCAGTTATACAAAAGCCATTCAGAAAGAAGAGGGCTTTTGTGGACGTTCTCAGAAAATTCAGTATATATTTGTTATGAAAATATCTTAAGTATATGACATTTTAATCAAAATCCTTACAGCCATTTTTGAGAAAATAAAAATTTTCGAAAAACCTTCCATGTAAAGGGTAGTCTGGGATGGGGGATTTTCTTGAAAACGTTCGTGTCGCATCTTTGAAAGATATCTACTGATGCTATACCAACTTTGGTATTTATCCAACTTTTCATTTTTGAGTTATGCTGCTCACAGACATGTTTCCAAAAAATCTTTATTTGGATTGAAGGCATCTCAAAACATGTATTTCCTGTGAAATATCGGTATCGAATTTTTGGGTGGAATGCAATACTTCCCCTACTTACTATACGTAGTAGAGAAAGTAATAAAGACTGAAGCTATGCAATCTCTATTTTGCATAGCGTGACGTTCTGTATGCTGATATACTTGCATTCACTATATCAAGGTCGTTCACAAGGTCGGCACAATCAATAATTCACGACGTAGAAAAGAATTAAAACTCCTGTTGAGCTATGGAACTTCAGACTGCAGATGGAATGGTTGGTAATAAATGTGTAATTTCATCGAGGGTTCGGCATTTAAAGGAACATCTACTTAAAGGCGCTTTATTGAGTGTTGACAGAATGATGTGCGTGTCCATTTTCATGTTTGTCCTGTTTGCACACGGTATATCGTAGAGGTAGCAGATATTGATCTTGCTCTCAAATTTGAAGTATCTCTTACAGCTTCGGACTCACCCTTACGCATTGCTGCTGCAAGTCTCCACGTCATCTATATATACGCGTGAAACAACTCTATAAAAATTCGATGTTGAGATTTCACCGAAAATACACGTTTTGAGGCCCCCTGAACCCAATTTTTACTTTCTCTACTACGTATAGGAAGTAGGGGAAGTATTGCATTCCTTCCAAAAATTCCTACCGAGATTTCATCAGAAATAAGTGTTTGAGATGCCCTGAATCCAAATAAAGCATTTTTGGAAACATGTCCCAGTGTGTGTCTGTCTGTGAACAGCATAACCCAAAAACGAAAATCGGATAAATATCAAACTTGGTATTTGAGTTTAATATCTTCCAAGGATGCGACACGAAGATTTTCAAGAAAATGCCCCACCCCAGACTACTCTTTATATGGAACATTTTTCGAAAATTTTTATTTTCTCAAAAATGGCTCTAACGATTTTGATTAAAATATCATTGTTTAAAATATTTTCATGGCAGATTAAATGTATATGTTGAATTTTCTGGGAATTTCCCCAAACATCCTCTTCATTCTGAATGACTTTCGCATAACTAGTAAACCGTAAGAGATAGACAAAACTTTAGTACACAGAAAATGTAGATCTCGTTAAAACACGCAATATGTCATAAACACTTTTTGTTTTTCCTGGGCATACAAAGCTAATGGAATGCTTCACATAGGAACCAGCTCTTAAAATATTTGACTATCGCTTAAAGTCTAGCAATTCCTCTTGCATCTACAAGAAAATTAGTAATAAGGTAATTTCTGCAAATGTTTATCTGAAGTAACATGAAGTAGATAGAGAATAAGCGTTTGTAAAAATAGTTTGTACAAGAGTAGAGAAAGTCATGTGAGTGCAACACATCAGATTTTTTTAAAAGAAAAAGTCGTGTGTGTGTGTTAAATTAAAACTGAGTTTTATTTATGGACGCTCTTTAACCGCTGTGGTCCTTCCCATTCTATATTGGGCGTGAAAGACTGGAAATTATGCTCAAAGCTCTCTTTATTAGGCTTGAGGCTCTTTTACGTGCCGTAAAACTAGGGACCACCGGCTTTACTTCCCTTCCAAGTGTGTGTGTGTGTGTGTGTGTGTGTGTGAGTGTGTGTGTGTGTGAAGAGCATAAATTTAAAACGATAAGTTCGAATAATACTAGACTTAGCATTTAAGGTCTTTATCTTCTAAAGTTGGGACACGAAGATTTTCAAGAAAATTCCCCCACTCCAAACTTCCTTTACAGGAAAAATTTTCGAAGGTTTTTATTGTCCAAAAAATGGTTATTTACGATTTTGATTAAAATACCATATCTTTAAGTTAATTACTTTACAAGATGTATATATTCAACTTTCTGGCAAAAAACTATAAAATCCTCTTTATTCGGAAAGAATGTTGTACAATTTCATATACTGATAAGCTATAATATACAGGCAAAACTTACTACACAAAAAATGTATATCTCTTTAAAGCACCCAATTTATTACAAATAACTTTCTTTTTCGCATCAGCCATTTCTTATATTTCAATTGTTTATTGCGTTCTAATGTTTTAAAGTGCTGTTGCTATTCAGTTGTTTCTCACGATGTCTTGGAAAGAGTAAGGAACTCTGACTAACGATTCGATTTGCTCAATCTCCCTTGTACACAGCTGCAAGGAAAGTGTAATGAAACTATTTCTGCAAGCGTTTATCTAGATTAACATGGAGTAGACAGAAAAACAAGCTTACGTAAGAACAGAAGTTGTATACTAAATAACCGATAGTGGTTGGAAAAGTCATGTGAGTGTAACACATCCGATTTCTTATTTCATACAATCACGTAACCGAGCGGGATGGCTCAGGCGGTAACGTCTGTGGCCCGCATTTGGGAGGTCGTGGGTTCGATTCCCGCGGCCGACCTTATTGACCCATGGGAAAAGTTCAAAGTTTGGTATTTAGCCGATGTTTCGTTTTGGAGTTATGCTGTTCATACACACACACACACACACACACACACACACACACACACACACACACACACACACACACACACACACACACAGAGGGGCAGTTTTTACAGGAGCCTCAAAACATGTATTTCTGGCGAAATCTCGCTATCGAACTTTTGAGTGGAATGCAAGACCTTCTCTGCCTACTACGTAGTAACCGATATAGAAAGTAATAAATAGTAGAGAAGGTCATGTAAATGTACTACAGGGTGAGCCAAAAGACTCCGAACCTCCTGCACGGTGTTTTTGCTGTCTACGTCCTCGGCGCTCGTAGAAAGGCGCGGATGAATCCATACAACATTTTAAAAACTACTTTTAAAGGCTTTACTTACCGACTTTACGAAAGGAGATGCTGAAACTGGCCACCATCATTGTTCATACACTTTTGGTACCTCTTTAGGAAACTATCCATCATGACCGATGTCGTCTAATGTTTCTTCGGTAAGAACCGAACGCCGTATTTTAAATTTCTTAGCCTGAACACTTCCTGTGGCCTAAAATTTACTGTAATTTTACACCTGGAAATCTTTCTACAAATCGTACTTTCACTTGGCGAGCTGACCGAGTTAACACATACGAATCATAAATAAATACACGCTGTGCAGTAGAAAACATATACTGAGCCATAGTATACTTTGTGACTAAGTACAGGACAAAATAATAAATAACTCATAAGGACTGAACTACATCACATCACCGTCAACTCAAAACTGCACTTCATACTGCAAAGCAAAACCACAACAGCGTGACTTTGTTTACAGCAGCAGTGCGTTATCATATTTCCACACGCTCATTGGAAAAACACCGCGCAGCCGGTAATATTGTTCATAAAATATCCCTCTGGTGTAACTTAAACCAAAGTGTGCAAGACACACACACCCTGGAAGAATTAAAACAAAATATCCGCCAGAAAATTTCTCAACGTGAACTACGGCGAGTGATGGATAGTTTCTTAAAGGGGTGCCAAAAATGTATGGACAACGATGGTGGCCAGTTTCAGCATCTCCTTTCAAAAAGTTGGTAAGTAAAGCCTTTAAAAGTAGTTTTAAAACTGTATGGTTTCATCCGCGCTTTTTTATGATAGCGGCAGACGGCAACGAGCGCCGAGGACGCGGACAGGAAAAACACCGCGCAGCCGGTTCGGACTCTTTTTGCTCACTCTGTATTAAGAACTGTACTTTTGGAAGTGCATTCTGTGCGCGCTTAGAAAGTAAGATATCGTTAAAACTCCATGATCGATTATGAATGGTTATGCTATACTGAAATACAGCAGTAGAGTAGGAAATTCTTTCGTGACGGTGTTAAGGTACACAATATCGGGTGTTTGTATTTATTCTTCTTCTTCTTTCTCTGTTTAACCTCGTCTTATGTAGGACTTACACCCCCCAGGACTTACAGGCGGGTGCCTGGGGTCAGAGGCCCGTCGAGGAGCAGACACTCATGGATCAGACAGAATATCCAGGATGGGTGATCAGCCCGATGCCTGGTATGGGAGGAAGGAAGTAGATGAAACGAAATGATGGTGAAATGGATGAAAGGAAGGGTGGTGATGGAGCAGTTGGTGGAATGAATGGCGGGGGAAACCGGAGAACCCGGAGAAAACCGCCCAGACGCCGCTTTGTCCACCACATGCGGGTATCTGGGATTGAACCCGGGCCGCCTCGGTGAGCGATCTAACCACTCGGCCACGGCGCCGCCTGTTTGTATTTATAAATATAAATAATATTGGAAAGATCGAATCAGACGACTGAAAAATTCAATGCCATAGCCGCGATTTGAACCACAGATCTTCCGGTCTCCGGCCGGTTGCTCTAACCACTGAGCTACCATGGCAACATGCCGATGGGACATTAAATTCCCCAACTGATTCGCATTTTTCCTGGTAAACCACAATGAGATCTCAAATTGTATTGAGATGACATACCCCAATGCCGACTTACAATGTTGTAGGTAAGTACTGTAAGTTTCAGCTTCATAGTTTCAACCACTATAAGGTTAATTAATAGAGTTAATTATTCTTCCACACAAGCCGTGTGTTGGACAGGGTTGGAAAGGTAGAAACAGACGACTGAAATATTCAATGCCATAGCCGGGATTATGAATGATCTCCTTGTGGTTTTCCGGGAAACATGCGAATCAGTTGGGAAATTTAATGTCATACCGGCATGTTGACATGGTAGCTCAGTGGTTAGAGCAACGGACGGAGACCGGAAGATCCGTGGTTTAATTCCCGCTATGGCATTGAATTTTTCAGTCGTCTGATTCTACCTTTCCAACCTTGTCCAACACACGGCTTGTGCGAAAGAATTAATTCCATAAATAATATTATTTGAAATGCATGCAATAAAACCGGCACTATTGCTAGGATCTCTCCAGTGCCTAGAATCTGTTGGAAGTTTCCGTATACTAAGCAATGTTTTGAACAGCATTCTTAATGTTTTTGTTTTTCTACACGAGAGCTGCTATGCAAGATTTGAGTGCGTTCTACGAGAAAAACATGACTCATGAATACCGCGTTTCCTTGACAGCTTTCTCAAACGTCTCTCTTGTTGCGTTTATACTGCATTCCCATTCTCTTCTATACTCAGCGTGGTAGTGTTTGTGTAGAACGGGCAGTGAACTAAAGCATTAATACAATTAAGGTAAGTTAGCGTTTTATAAGGAAGAAGTATAGTCTCGTATTCGGGACGTCCCGAGTTCGATTCCCGTCGGGCCACTGCTCTGACCATGGGGTTTTTCGTGGTTCCCCCGGCTAGGGAGGCAAATACTGTGGTGGTTCCTTTTGCGCCACGAATATCCTGTCCATCATTTCCGTCTACCATTTAATTTCATCTTTTTCAGGGTTACAGCACCAGGCGACGGCGGTTGGCATGTTGCGTCAGGACGGTGGGATTTGCGCTAAGAAAAGATTTATCCTTGGCGCTTGGCGGGATTACTGGGGGGCCCCTTCCTTCCTGAGAGTGCTTCATGTCTACACGCGGGATCCCTACGTTGCTGGTGGCTAGTAGGGGCCAGAATTGGTGCCATGTTGGGACTCCGGACCTGGTCACCCTTCTTGTCTCCTCCCCTTCACTACTTCTTCCTAAGGGTCACGTTGGAAGCACAAAGGGCCCACCCATGTGTGATGCTGTGCTCCAGTTACTGGAGAGCACTCCGTCTGACTTCTCTTAACTCTACTCTGACCTTAGCCTTCTTTTTTCTCGCGGGTTTACAAAGTTAGTCGACGAATTGTATAATGCTGGGAATTTTTCTGTCATCTCATTTCGTTATCATGTTTCAAGGTCGAATTATCAAGCAAGTGGACGAGGACGAGGTGTATGACAGGAATTCGCTTTGAGGTACTGTCTGACGTGGCATTCGGTGTGTGATGGACCTTCAGCGAGACCTCTCCGTTGGGAGAGGGAAGCCTGTATAGGCAGTCCCGCCGGTGTCACGATTACCCATTATCTGAAGACGTTATGGGCCCCGCTTGCGTTCCGGATCTGGTCGCCCTCTGTGTTCTTCGCTTCACCCCTTCCTCCCAGAGGTTCCAACGGTACAATAAGACTTCACGTGTGCTGCATTTGCCAAATCATCTTCCTTTCCTGATCATATCCTATTCCACATAATCAACTTCCGGTATTGCAGTGCTACATATCTCAAGAATTAAGGCAGTAACCGGGAACGGAAATGGGAATGTTTGTCGATAGCAACGTGTTAAGTAGACTGTATGCATTGGAATATTATTTTATGACTGACCAACGACATGTTTCCACCTGCTTGCAATTCAGCCAACATAATGCAGGTTAACCAACTACTAGATGCAATAAACATTTTCTAAAAGCGAAGCTATTACTATTTGTGATTCCCCTTGAGAAAGTGTGAGGCAGTATTTTAATACCTGAATAATTTCAATTGTATTTTATAATAAGTAAATTCAATAACAGCCCGCCTTGAAACAATATGTATGTAATAATTATTTAAATTGTATGTAACAGTCATTGCAAATGCTTATTTTCATATAAACATGTATTAATAATGTTATGTGAATACATTACATACTTTAATAATTCAACAGTTGTGAGAATAATAAGTTTTAAGTTGCTAACAATGAGGCAATAATGAGTTAGAGAGTTTGAATGTTGCTAGTCATGATTAGAGCAACGATAATGTAAATTCAGTAACAGTTTAAAATTAGCCAATCATCAGCAAAGAAAAAGCTTTAAGTAAAATGCAAATATTCTATTGGACTAGAATTAGCCAGTCAGAGACTTGAAATACGAAGCTTGCGGGTTTAACGGTTGAAATAATGTTCAGTTGCTGGCAAACCTTGGTAGTGACCAGATGGAAGATGTGTTCTCTACAGAAATATTACGTGTGAATCGTAAAATATGTCTACACATTAGCTAAGTGAAAGTATTAAAGATTCTCACAGTTCTTAAAAAGTGTAGTGCTTTATTAAAATGTATAAAGGATAAAATAAAAAGAAGTGAATTTTTAAAAACTTAAATTCTGCGTATGTCTACAATTATTGTCGTACCGCACCCTGCCTAACAGATACATGACTCTACAAACATTACTGACGCAGCCGAGGCATAAATAATATATAGAAGCAGTTTAATAACAAAGTTAAACATTATAGTGTAAAACTTGGAGTGTAACAACAAAAAGACATCTTCAAATCGGCTTCTCAAACGTAGCAGCATATTGCGTAACAACAGTAACTATTACGTAATCAACAACTTCAAACCGACGCCCAAAGCGTGTTGCAAACTTCTTAAACAAAGTAACTCCAAGAACAATACTTTTTCAAGTTAGCTTCCAATGCATGAAGCTTAATAAATTACGTAAAATATATTACGTAACATAACATATCTACTTCAAGTGTCATCCGTCTGCAATAAACGGCGTACTTTAGAGTTTGTTGTTTTATGCTGCTTTAGGTCGTTTGTTCTTCCGACAGTACAGGCTGTTCCAGCTCTGCTCGGCTGAGTCAGAGTACTCGCGCATACGCAACAACAGCGCTCGGAGCCCGGCTGGAGGGGGAGCGTGATAGCTAATACGTCAGTAAGAAGGTCATAGCACAAGGTGCTTGCACTTCCTGCCATATTTTCCAACACTTCATTCAGTCGTGACGATAGTTTGCCCCAATGCCAGTTGCGCTTTGGGCTCTGGAGGAGTTCTAAAATACTCAGGTAGAGCCATGGGTTAATCATGGGGCCTGAGCAAAGGCATAAGAAGGTCCTGATGACTCTCAGTAGGAAGATACATTACGTGATCAAAAGTATCCGGACACCTGGCTGAAAATGACGTACAAGTTCGTGGCGCCCTCCATCGGTAATGCTGGAAGTCAATATGGTGTTGGTCCACCCTTAGCCTTGATGACAGCGTTCACTCTCGCAGGCATACTTTCAATCAAGTGCTGGAAGGTTTCTCGGGGAATGGCAGCCCATTCTTCACGGAGTGCGGTACTGAGGAGAGGTATCGATGTAGGTCGGTGAGGCCTGGCACGAAGTCCGCGTTCCAAAACATCTCAAAGGTGTTCTATAAGATTCAAGTCAGGGCTCTGTCCAGGCCAGTCCATTACAGGGATGTTATTGTCGTGTAACCACTCCGCCACAGACCGTGCAGTATGAACAGGTGCTCTATCGTGTTGAAAGATGCAATCGCCATCCCCGAATTGCTCTTCAACAGTGGGAAGCAAGAAGGTGCTTAAAATATCAGTGTAGGTCTGCATTGTGATCGTGCCACGCAAAACAACAAGGGGTGCAAGCCCCCTCCAGGAAAAAAAACGACCACAACATAACACCACCACCTCCGAATTTCACTATTGGCATTACACACGCTGGCAGATGACGTTCACCAGGCATTCGCCATACCCACACCCTGCACAATGTTTTGCCACTGTTCAATCGTGTAATGTTGACGCTCCTTACACCAAGCGAGGCGTCGTTTGGCATTTTCCTGCGTGATGTGTGGCTTATGAGCAGCCGCTAGACCATGGAATCCAAGGCTTCTCACCTCACGTCTAACTGCCATAGTACTTGGAGTGGATCCTGATGCAGTTTGGAATTCCTGTGTGATGGTCTGGATAGATGTCTGCCTATTACTCTTTACGACCCTCTTCAAATGTCGGCGATCTCTGTCAGTCAACAGACGAGGTCGGCCTGTACGCTTTTGTGCTCTACATGTCCCTTCACGTTTCCACTTCACTATCACATCAGAAACAGTGGACCTAGGGATGTTTAGGAGTATGGAAATCTCGCGTACAGACACAAGTGACACTCAATCACCTGACCACGTTCGAGGTCCGTGAGTTCCACGGAGCGTCCCATTCTGCTGTTTCACAATGCCTAATGACTACTGAGGTCGCCAATAATCAGTACCAGGCAGTAGGTGGCAGCAGAATGCACCTAAGATGAAAAACGTATGTTTGTGAGGGTGTCCGGATACTTTTGATCACATAGTGTAGGTATATACACCGGGCACAGTTCTCTTCGCAGGCATTTGTACATACTCGGTTTGACTAATTGCCCATTATGTAGGAAAAAGTGGAGAGGATGAAACCTCCATCCACATCCTCTGTAAGTGTATGGCCTATGCAAGGCAGAAGAAGATTTCTCTGGGATCCTCTTTTTTGGAACTGGAGGATTGAGCATAGGAGCTTGGCTACCTTTATTGGTACACTCGCTTCCATTTATGTCGTCACCGCAGCTTCAGGCGGCATTCTACTGGCCTTCACAGATGGAGTATGTATAGCAAGGAAGATATCTGTTTACCTTTACGCCCATGCATGGCGTCCTGTTTTATGTTCACAGTTCTAGATTATTTGTATAATATACAACTTTGAGCAATAGCTTTACTCGTCATCACTTATAATAACCATGTTTAAATATATAACTATATAAAACCCTCTTTTGCACAATATCTCTTCGAAAAAATACATTTAATGGCTACATAATGTAAAATTGAAATACATTATACGTTTTATTCTCAAAGAGGACACATTTACTAAAGATTGTTGGAAACATCTATCCAATCCATTCAATTTCCCCATCCTCTGTGTTGTGGGAGTAGTGTGTCTGCCTCACATTCAAGAGGTCCCGAGTTCGAATCTCGAATAACTTTAATCTCTGTGGATCGCCGGTTCCTTTAAGCATGATTTCATTCATTGTCCGATATGACCTAAACGGTTAAAGGACGCTAAACTAAAACAAAATCTCCATGAAACAGTATTTTTAATTACAGTAATTATAATGTAAAATTGAAGTAAATTATACTTTTACTCTCGAAGAGGTCACTTTTACTAGACATTATTTTAATAATTTGCCCATGCGAATACTGCAGGGAATTACCGTAGTAATGTCTTCAAATTGGCTTCTGTTACCCACAATTCTTCCGCGACGCACCTGCTTTAACATTTACATACATCGCGTGAGCTATAGTTAACACACACCACTGCTTGGTCGAACAACAAGGGCAGAACGCTCCAGACATGTCCCTCCCTATGTATGCGCCCGCTGAGAAGGTTGATAAAATGCCTCCCGAAGCTGCGGTGACGGCATAGAGGGAGTGTACCTTGGAACTTGAGTAGATTCCTTAGTTTAAGGGGCACAATAGGCGTTCTTTTGGTCTACATGCAGGGCTCCAGTAAGGGCCACATACCTTTTAATCAATCAATAATGTCCCCTCCACCCACAAGCAATCCTTTCCAGACTAACCATTAAATAGGAAGGTGACTTTTTTTTCTCTCTCAAAAGTTATTCTATGTAATTTTTTTATACAAATCTATTTATATAAACAATGTAAATGCAAGAAATTGACTAAATAAAGACCTTAAGGGCTAGAAAATGACAAAATATGACTTAAAATTGAAAACAAATTCATAAAATAGAAAACGGTATAAAATGACCAAAAAATACCTCATAAAAATGAAGTTTCACACCCTGGGATCCATGATAAAGATTTTCGTTATCAATGCCTACGATGCAACAATTAAAAGAAGATGTGTCATCAGAACCCAGGCTCTGGCAATGATAAACAGAAAATTTCTTTCGGAACAGGTCGAAAACAGAAAACTTATAAGTTGTTACTACGTACCTGTTGTCGTCTCCAGGGATCCACGAGCTGCAGTGGAGCCATACGTATTGCACTGTCCAGACAACTGGAATTGTGCTCTGTCCAAGACATGTTGAAACCTGCAACAAATAATATCTTTAAAAGACGTTGTTACAACAAAAGCAATAATCCACATTTATAAGCGCAAGCAATCTGATGTGGTACACTCATGTGACTACCTCTACCCATTATCATTTCACAGATATGCCTTATTATTGTGACTGCGCGCGCGAAGTTACCTACGCACAGCGATGCGAGCCTACCTGGCCGCGAGTGAGTTTAATGGCCAGTCGCCTCCAGAGCAATAGTTGTGCGGAACAAGCCCACTGGTTGCCGCTTCCCCGCTCTAGAGGATTCCTTTGTTCCGTTTCGAGTAGGTTCCAGTTCTAGAAAGTCCCGTTCTGTATACGGGCTTATATAAGGGGTGCTCTTGCCCGGGAGTTCAGTTGGGTTCTGCTAGTTAAGAAGTTACGAAGTGAGAAGTGGACAGTGCCAGTGCAGTTGAATTGTAAGTTGGGATTCGACGGATCAGTTGTATTGTGTTGCAAGAGTGTGCCAAAAGTGACTCAAATGTAGCGTTTGTACTACGCTGAGTGTCTAGTAATAAATAGTGTTTCACAGTAACGGTACTCTTATTTGTTACATTATATTATACCATTAATGTAAAATGTGTTTTTGCTATCTGTAAATCTGCCCAACTGTAAATCATTTCAAGTTATGCAGATAATAAAGTGTTGCTGTATTTCCTGTGTATGTTGTAATCGAGTTCATTATTGAGAAATAATCATATAAAGAGACAAAACTGTGTCCAGCGCAACAAAAAGTAGTCAACTGTTATTTCATAATTAAGATTATTATTTTTCTCCATTGTTACAGACTATTTGCGTTTCCAAAATGTTTAACTTTGTGGCCTGGGATGGCCAATATTTATATTCCCAGATTCGCTCCTATATCATTGTATAGAGGTTTCTGTATTATGTGATATCAGTCTGCCTTTAGTTAATAAGCAGGCTAAGGATCCGGGAGAAGACAGCAACCAAAGTACGAGGGCAGTCCCAGAAGTACCTGACCTGACGTATATATAGTGGTTGTTGTTTCAAACAAATGACAGTGGTAGAAAGTACCACCCTTATAAAGCGTAAGTTTGAAGTTTGACGATGCTACGTTGTTTAGTAATTGTTTGGCAGCCATCAATAGCGAACTCTCTCAGCGAATTTGTAAGCATGGATAAAACTGGCCATCGTTATGTGATACAATACTTTCATTTGAAAGGCCTTAGTCCAACTAATATTAAAGCTGAGCTAAATTCTACTCTGGGGAAGTCTGCTCCTTCGTTTACAACAGTAAAATATTGGGTGGCAGAGTTTAAGCGAGACCGTACGAGCTGCCAAGACGAACATCGCAGTGTTCAACCAAATGAGGTGACCACGCCAGAAATTGTGAGGAAAATCCACAAAATGGTTTTGGATGACCGTCAACTGAGAGTGCGCGAGCTAGCAGACATTTCAAATAGTGCTATACATCGCACACTGACTGAAAATTTAGACATGAGAAAGCTGTGCGCCAGATGGGTGTCGTTTACTCACAATGGAACAAAAGCAGCATTGCGAGGATGCATCAGTTGAGTGTTTGGGGATGTTTCGCTGCCATAAAGCGGAGTTTTTGCGTCGATTCATAACCATGGATGAAACATGGGTCCATCACTTCACACCTGAGACGAAGGAACAGCCAAAACAGTGGATTGAAAGGGAAGAATCGACTCCAAAGAGAGTGAGACAGTTCCATTTGCAGGCAAGGTAAAAGCGTCAGTTTTTTGGAATGTGTGTGGAATAATTTTCATTTATCATCTTCAAACAGGAAAATCAATCAATGGAGAGTATTATGCAAACTTATTGCAGCATTTGAATGATGAAGTCAATCAAAAAAACGGCCGCATTTAGTGGAAAAGAAACTTTTGTTTCGTCAAGACAATGCACCAGTTCACACATCCATTATCGCCATAGCCAAAATCAAAGAGTTAAAGTTCGAATTGCTTCCTCATACACCCTATTCGCCAGGCTTAGCCCCCTCTGATTATTTTCTGTTTCCAAAGTTGAAGAAATGGCTTGGTGGTAAAAGATTTGCCAACATTGAAGAGCTGGAGTTTGCAGTTGATGGCTATTTTGCAGAACTCGACGGTTCTCACTATAAACAGGGTATCGAAGCTATCGAACATCGCTGGGAAACGTGTATTGAGCTGAAAGGAGACTATGTAGAGAAATAAAGATGTTTTTTCCCAAAATTGTTCTGTTTTCTTCGTTAGGTCGGGTACTTCTGGGACAGCCCTCGTACATCGGAATGAGAGATAGAAGTGTATTGTTCCTCTAGTCCGCAGCGGATTGTCACGGCCTCACAGATAAACAACACGACAATGCACCATCTCAATCCACCCTACTCGATGCACAGTAAACCACTTCACTCTTTAAGTTGTCCTGGATCCTTAGCGTGTTAATAAATTGCTACGGTCTAAAGAGAGGATACAAAGGTTTTCAATTTCATCAACTGCGATTATGAAATAAATATATATAGATCTTGAGTTACATTCACATAACTTTCTCTATCCACTATCGTTTATTTTTATATAACTTCTACAAACTATCCTTACGCAACCTTATTACTTTCTCTACTACGTAGAGTAAGTAGGGGAAGTATTGTATTCCACCCAAAAATTCGATACCGAGATTTCACTGAAATATACATTTTGAGACCCCCTGAATCAAAAAAACGCATTTTTGGAAACATGTCCGTGTGGTGTGTGTGAACAGCATAACTCAGAAACGAACAGTCGGATAAACACCAAACTTGGTATTTAGGTTCAGCATCTTCCAGAGATGCGACACGAAAGTTTTCAAGAAAATCCCCCCACCCCAGATTGCCCTTTACATGGAACGAAAATGGTAATTTTCTCAAAAATGGCTCTAACGATTTTGATTAAAATATCATATGTTTAATATATTTTCATGACAAATAAAATGTATATCTTGAATTTTCTGGGAGTGGCATGTGAAGTTCTGTTCATTCTAAAGGAATGTTATACAATCTCGTATAACTAGTAAACGTTAAGCAATAGACAAAAACGTACTACAAAAAAATGTGGATCTGTTTAAAACACACAATTTATTTCAAATAAGTTTTTTTGTGGCATCAGCCATTTCCGTGATATCCGTTATTAATGGTACGATTTGTTCAATACTTTGTCATTCTTTTTTATTCACGTCGATTTTCAGTTGTTTCTCCTATTGCATGGAAACAGTGTGGAATTTTAGCGTGCAGTTGTTAAACATTTGACTGTCGCTGTTCCCTTTGTATCTATAACCAAATGTGTGATGTAGCTATTTTTGCAGAGGTTTATTTGGATTAAAATGTAGTAGATAGAAAATAAACTTTCGTAAGAGTAATTTGTATACCCACTAATAAACGATAGAGGGTAGAGAAAGTAATGGGAATTTAACACATCAGATTTTTTTACCTATCTCTTACAGTTTACCTGTAATTTACCCTAGTATAAAATTATACAAAATTCCTTTAGAATGAAGAGGACCCCATGGGCTTTTCCGAGAAAACTTAAGATAGGTATAAGCTTTATTTGTCGCGTAAATATTATATACAAGGTATTTTAATCAAAATCGTTGTAGCAACTTTGGGAAAATAAAAAATATACTTAAAAAGTATAGTTTGGGACTATTTTGCAAACCTTCGTGTCCTATCTTTGAAAGATACTGAATTTAAATACCAAGTTTGGTATTCATCCGACAGTTCTATTTTGAGTTATGGTGTTCACACTCGCGCGTGTGCCCTTTTTCTACAAATGCTTTTTTTGGGGGTAGGGAGGTCCTCAAAGCATATATTTCCAGTGAAATCTCTACATCGAATTTCTGAGTGAAATGAAATACTTTCTTTACCTACTATAATCGCTTCACTCTTAAAAGCAACTTGATATAAACGCATGCCGCGTTACGCAGAAAACCAAAGCACAATATGGGCGATTTCTGTGGGTTTTCAAGAAGTATGTTAATCAACATATTTCGAAATTTTTTACTAATATAAAATAGTTAATAATATGGACAGTAAATCTAAAGAAGCTTGTAGCTTCGCTTAATTCTGTGTGGTGTCGTTCACCTCTCTTTTGCATGCATAAGATAATGAGCAATGTGTTTCTCAGAGCTGATACGAACACGAGGCTAACGTGGAGGGATACAAAATATTTTGTTTACATCAAGTCCACTTCTAAGGCTGGATCGATAATAGGTACGTGGTAGAGAAGCTAAAATGCTCTTTTTTGTTTGTTTGTTTGATTCAGAGAGCCTCAAAACATGTATTTCCGCTGAAATCTACACTTACAATTGTTGAATGAAAGCAAAATTTCCTCTATCCACTATTAAAAATGGTGTATTTTTTTTTCTTCAATCGGTTTGCAGTTAATTATGTACATAAATCATTACCTTTCTTTCAGGTGGTAAAGTTTCAAAGCCTTTGACCTCGGTTTGGATGCATCTATTGTTAATTCGAAAGCTCTTTTATCTTAACTGCCCTTAGATATGAACCGATTTCAACGAAATTTCAAAAGCGTCAAAAAATGTTCTTCTAAGTTCTGTATTATATAGAATCTCAACTGCTACTTGCAGCGGTTGGCTAGTTTCCTCGTGCATACGAACGGACGGACAGGCGAACAAGGCGACGCTAATAGATCCTCCTCTTTAGCGTATGCACCTAAATTGACTCAGGATTTGTGCTGTTCCTTAAGCCCCTTGAACACGATCAAATTTTTCTCAAATTCAGTACTTTACAAGACTGTTCAAGAGTTGTCATAACTTTTCTTGTCAAATTGCATCCAATACTTTTAAACTCTTTGAAAGTCTTAAAAGCAAATAAGGACATGATCTAAACGATAAAAAATTTGAAAATGATTTGATGGCTTTAGCCAATGAAATGCGAGTATTTACAGTGCGTCACGAAATCTGCAACATGGTGAAAAGCGAAAAGTAAACAAAAAATCTGATGTGTTACACTCACATGACTTTCTCTACTCTTGTACAAACTATTTTCCCAAAGGCTTATTCTCCATCTACTTTATGTTAATCGAGATAAACATTTGCAGACTCTATCTTATTGCTAACTTTCTTGTAGATGTAAGGGGAAAATATATTTACAAGGGCAATATAGAAAAACAGTAGCCTTTAAGCATACACATAACTCTTAATAGCTGGTTGCTAGGTGCAGCAGCATTCCCTTTGCCACAGATTAATACTTTTTGCATATCCAAGACAAAAAAATGAATAACGAATTCCCATTTTAGAAAATAAGTATTGAAAAATTTAAGGGAATAACAAGCAATATTTCGAAAACGGTTCACTCAACAAAAGAAATGTATATGACATAAGTTGTGTATTTTAACGCGATCTACATTTTTTGTGTAGTAAAATTCTGTCTATCTCTTACGGTTTACCAGTTATGCAAAAGTCGTTCACAATGAAGAATACTTTTGCAGACATTCCCAGAAAATTCGAGATATACATTTCATTTCTCATGACATTATCTTAAACCTGTGATATTTTCATCAAAATCGTTAGAGCCATTTTTGAGAAAATTAAAATTTTCGAAAAATGTTCCATGTAAAGGGTAGTCTGCGGTGGGGGGATTTTCTTGAAAACCTTCGTGTCGCATCTCTGGAAGATACTGAACCTAAATACCAAGTTTGATTTTTATCCGACTGTTCGTTTTTGAGTTGTGCTGTTCACAGACACACAGACACACACACACACACACACACACACACACACAGACACACACACACACATAGACACACACAGACACACACACACACGGACATGTTTCCAAAAATGCTTTTTTTGGATTCAGGAGGTCTCAAAACATGTATTTCCGATGAAATCTCGGTATCGAATTTTTGGGTGGAATGCAATACTTCCCCTACTTACTATACGTAGTAGAGAAAGTAAAAATCTGATGTGTTACACTCACATGACTTTCTCTACTCTTGTACAATCTATTTTTACAAACGCCTATTCTCCATATGCTTTATGTTAATCGAGATATCGAGATGTCAATCTTATTGCTAATTTTCTTGTAGATGCAAGGGGAATATGGTAGCTTTTAAGCGATGGTCAAATATTTTAACGCTGGTTGCTATGTGTCGAATTCCATTCTCTTTGCAAGTCCAGGACATAAAAAAATGAATAACGAATTTGAGAAAAAGTATAAGTATTGGAAAATTTAAGGGAATAACAAGCAATATCTCGAAAACGGTTCACTCAACAAAAGAAATGTATATAACATAAGTTGTGTATTTTAACGAGATCAACATTTTTTGTGTAGTAAAATTTTGTCTATCTCTTATGGTTTACCAGTTATGCAAAAGTCGTTCACAATGAAGAATACTTTTGGGGACATTCCCAGAAAATTCGAGATATACATTTCATTTCTCATGGCATTATCTTAAACATATGATATTTTCAACAAAATCGTTAGAGCCATTTTTGAGAAAATTAAAATTTTCGAAAAATGTTCCATGTAAAGGGTAGTCTAGGGTGGGGGGATTTTCTTGAAAACCTTCGTGTCGCATCTCTGGAAGATACTGAACCTAAATACCAAGTTTGGTGTTTATCCGACTGTTCGTTTTTGAGTTATGCTGTTCACACACACACAGACACACACACACACAGACACACACACACACAGACACACAGACACACACACGGACATGTTTCCAAAAATGCTTTTTTTGGATTCAGGAGGTCTCAAAACATGTATTTCCGGTGAAATCTCGGTATCGAATTTTTGGGTGGAATGCAATACTTCCCCTACTTACTATACGTAGTAGAGAAAGTAAAAATGGCTATCCGGCCAATGTATGTTGAAATTAAATTAAATTGAGTTTTATTTATGGACGCTCTTTAACTGCTGTGGTGCTTAGTGTCCCATTCTATATTGGGCGTGAAAGACCGGTAATTTTGTTCAGAGGCCTCTTTATCAGGCTTGAGGTTCTTTTACGTGTTGTAAATCTACGACACGGGACCACCAACTTTACTTCCCTTCCGAAGGAAGCCATGCTAAGGATGTTTACGCCCGAAAAAAGCCATCGCCCTCCGCCGGGTTTGAACCCGAGACCTAGGGAAACTAGAGGCTAGCATGGTAACCACTACACCACTTAGGACGACAAGATATGTTGCATGCGAACTGATTAGGTTATACATAAGCTGGTCATGTCCTATGTCTAGGACTGGATTACAACAAGATGAAGCAGATGAAGGCATATGAAGAAACAATTGCCAGGCAGTTTTCCGAACTAAGTATACATTAATGCAATGTTATATAGTGTGGTTAACCTGTCAGTTGGTGTTATTTCCATTGTATTCCATAATTGTAATGTGATTTCAGTGCTACATAATATTAGTATAGAACAGTATTTCATTGCAAACTGTTATACCGTGACGTAAATAGTAAATTGCTTTGTGCGTGATAAATTATTTATTAATGTGTTCTGAAGGGTTTCAGTTTGATAAAAGGCAACTGGTAAATACACATTTATGACATTGACAAGTCTTGACCAATCTTGTCGCATATTGAAAAATGTTTGACAATTTTTCTTGTAAATTCTTGAATTGGAAAAAAAGTTTGATTATGTACAAGGGGCTTAAGATAGTGTATTAAAGAAAGGGGGTAAACGCTAATGTTTTCCAAAGTCTCCCCAGTGACATCTGTACGAGAGGAAATGAGGTCCACCTCAGGAAAAATAGCGAAGGTCCGACAAATAGGGCAGAACTCAGTCAAAAGTCTCACGTTTTGAATGTGGTGATGCACGATGAGATGACCTCTTTAATCTTGAATGCCCTATTTCCACTCTTTGAAGAGCATCTCTGAGACTACGTCAATTTTCATGATTGCTGTTGGACTTTTTATTAGGAATAAAAAGATGCCTTCACTTTTTCCCAGTACTTTCTTTTATTTCCCATGTTTCTCATCTTCAAAGCACTGTACTCCCAAAATAATCATTTAATCAGGACTAACTACATTGACGGCGACCGTTATTATTATTATTATTATTATTATTATTATTATTATTATTATTATTGCCACAATGCATTCTATAATAAATAGCGAAGTTACAATATTACACATGGAGTAAACAGAGAGGTGTAACATGAGTTAACATTGTTATGGAACAATACGTTAAATATTAGAAAGGTAAATCAATAAACAGGTTACCTCTGCAATCTTATTAACATGGCACTATCTGCATAGCATTTTTTAGTTCTACACGTGTATTTAAGTACGTATATTACATAGGTAGTTGGACAGGTAAATATGCGCGTACTAAAAGCTGAATCCACTGAAGTCAAGGTTGCATACTTGCGGCAGTAGCACGGGCTATGCTGCGGTGGCAGGCTACAGGACACTCAACCTCTAACTGGAGGATCAAACTACACTAGTATCCAAAAGTTAACTTTATTTAATATATCAGACAACTTTTACTTTTCTATTACTTAGTTTATAGTAAGTAGTGATTTTCTCAAAAATGGATCTAACGAGTTTAATTAAAATACCATATCTTTAAGATATTTAGATCTCTTTAAGACACAAAATGTATTTCAAATAATTTTTTGAGGCATCAGCCATTTCCAAGATATCCGTTGTTATTGTTTTGGAATTTTCAATAGCGTTATTCTTTTTTGAAGTACTGCCAACCTTCAATTGTTTCTCGCGATTAAATAGCTGCATATTTTCTCAGTCTAAAAATTTCGTATTGATCAGGACATATATTTCTCGTGATTAGCTAAAAATGGATGGGGAAGTAGCCTTTATATTTAATAATGTACAGAATACCTACATATAAAATATCTGGTAATGATTAGAAAGTCATGTGGTGTTTTATCAACTTCTCTTTTTAATTTCCTCACGTACAGACAGCTTATTTTCTACCTAGGAATAAAAATCGCTCTGTTATACTACATAATTAAACGAAGCAAATTTTAATACTGAAAGAAAATAAATCCAGTAGAATACATATACTTAAAAAAGGGAAACATTTTAAGATATCCTCTTGTTCCATTAAGTTTTAACATTATTGTATATGAGGGCGATACTGACAATGTTTAGGATGTCATGTTTCTAAAAACAACTAAAATTTCTTTATATCTGACGCTACTTTCTAATGTTTTGCTAGTTTGTTTGCCTTGTGGTTTGTTTGATTTACTGTAATATAGTTTTGTTATTAATTATCATCATTTAAAGATTTTTTGTTCACCCAAAAATGAATTTTACTAGAGAATGCTTTCCCGGCTTAGAAAAGCATTTGACCAAAAAGCCCCATCACTGACGAAAATACCGTCGCTGTTTGAGCAATGCTTGAAAAAGGTCGACGGACATCTTATGAATTTATTCGGGTCCCCTTGGATATTGCTATGAGTTAAATCCGAAACATTCTACATCAACATTTAGACGTGAGAAATCTTTGTTGTCGATAGATTCCATATAAACTGACTCATCATCAAAAACAAAAAAATCTGATGTGTTACACTCACATGACTTTCTCTACTCTTGTACAAACTATTTTTACAAATGCTTATTCTTCATATGCTTCATGTTAATCGAGATGTTAATCTTATTGCTAATTTTCTTGTAGATGCAAGGGGAATATGGTAGTCTTTAAGCGATAGTCAAATATTTTAAGAGATGGTTGCTATGTCGAGTATTCCATTCTCTTTGCATTACCAGGACAACAAAAATGAATAACGAATTTGAGAAAAAGTATAAGTATTGGAAAATTTAAGGGAATAACAAGCAATATCTCGAAAATGGTTCACCCAACAAAAAACATGTATATGACATAAATTGTGTATTTTAACGCGATCTACATTTTTTGTGTAGTAAAATTTTGTCTATCTCTTATGGTTTACCAGTTATGCAAAAGTCGTTCACAATGAAGAATACTTTTGGAGACATTCCCACAAAATTCGAGATATACATTTCATTTGTCATGAAAATATCTTAAAGATATGATATTTTAATCAAAATCGTTAGAGCCATTTTTGAGAAAATTAAAAATTTTCGAAAAATGTTCCATGTAAAGGGTAATCTGGGGTGGGGGAATTTTCTTGAAAACCTTCGTGTCGCATCTCTGGAAGATACTGAACCTAAATACCAAGTTTGGTGTTTATCCGACTGTTCGTTTCTGAGTTATGCTGTTCACAGACACACACGGACATGTTTCCAAAAATGCTTTTTTTTGGATTCAGGGGGTCTCAAAACATGTATTTCCGGTGAAATCTCGGTATCTAAATTTTGGGTGGAATACAATACTTCCCCTACTTACTATACGTAGTAGAGAAAGTAAAAAACGCATTGATGCTGCAGAAAAAAACTGGAAAAATTACGGGCGGCACTTCAAATTCGGTTTGGAATGTCGTTACTGTGATGAATCTTGGATTTATTGTTATTATCCTGAAAAGAAAAGTCAATCGTCTCAATGGGTCTTAACTGAACCTAAGCCTACAAAAGTCCAACGAATTCACAGTGCTGGTAAGAAGATGGTTGCTAGTTTTTTTTTCTAAAACTGGCCATATTACTACTATAGCGTTGGAAAGTAGACGTGCCGTAACTGTCGATTGGTACGCAAAAGTCTACCTGCAGCAAATTTTTGCAAAAGTTCGTGAGAAACCCCCAAAAGGAAAAATAATGTTACATCATGACAACGTATCGTCGCATACAGAAAAACTGAGTATATGGATGCTCTAAAGGTCACACCATGGACCCTCCACCATACAGTCGTGGCCTAGCACCCTTTGGTTTCTTTTGTTTCACAAAAATTAAAGATAAAATGCTTTGAATCACCTTTTCGTCATCAGAAGAAGCAGGAACAGTATAAAAACCTGGTTTCTAAAGTGCTTCAGGAAGAGTGTGAGGCTGTATTTTATATCACAACACTGTGAATGCCAGAGTGATTGTAGTGTAAATTAACATTATTGTATGACAATGATTTGAGATGTTTGTTAGCCATAAGCATTGTTAGGAAATAAGTTTACACGCCCTCACTGAAACTGACAATAAGAGTGGGTAACAATGAAGCGATGGGGTGAGTTGTTTATCACTTAGAAGAGACAAACAAATGACGTCAGGGTAGCGTGTCTTTCTTTAGAAATGGAGGGAATATCTTCCCTAGAGCATATGTGTTTGTAATTGTGAGTGGATGACAAAATAGACGCTAATGTTGGCGCGATTGAGTAACCAATAGCAGCTCTATTATAATGTTTAGGCATAACGGGGTGAGGGAGTATAAATTCTCGAGCCAAAACACTTTCGCGCCACATGTCAGGGCAAAGGTCGGCCTCGGCCACTCCGCGCTGAGGCAGCTGTACCCTGTATTCCGCTCCACAATGCCCATACGCCTCAAACTACGCCTATATCAGGCGATTATCCCGCCCCTAATTCTGTACGGCTGCGAGGTCTGGGGATCGGCGGCAGCGACCACCATCCGCAGACTGCAAACCGTTCAGAGCAGGGCGCTTCGGATGATCTATGATACCGGGCGTAGATTCCCATCACATATCCTACATACCCATTCCGGTCTCCCATACATCGTGGACGTGTTGCGGGAGAGAACTCGTACCATGTACACGAAACTCGTCTACCATACCAACCAGCTGGTTAACTCTTTGGGCCGCTATGACCACAAGGCGCCGCGGCGGAGGAAGAGCTACCGGTTGCCGAAAGACGGCTTGGGCCCCCGAGGCTGAGGTCTGCCAATCCCTCATCTCACAAACTTCCCCAAGTTAAGCAGCATTGGGCCCGGTCGTTAGCTGGATGAGTGACCATTTAGCAACGATCCGCCCTGCCGCCAACTTGAGTACCCCCATCCCATTACCTACATTCCCATCGTGCTTTGCTGCCATGCCGGCCTGCTTAACTTGACGCCACACAAGCGGTCGCCCAAGTTAAGCAGCATTGGGCTTGGTCACCGCATGGTCGCTAGTCCGCCCATGAGGAAACGCCGAGACCCAGCCAAATGGAAGTGCAGAAAGCTAAACCCCGCCCAAAACAGACATAAATCAAAAGCTTGTGTATATTCTTTTAAACCTCCTTTATCGCACAGGTAAAGCCGCATACGCGGCTAGGTACTGTGGCGATTATATTCCGCCCAGGTGAACCTGGGCGACCTGTTCTCGATTGCTGGATTGCTGGAAGTATCGCGCAGTTCTAAGAAATCTCTCTCGCGAGGTACACGTCAGGCAGTTCAAAAGAACCATTCGCGAGATACACATTACGCAGTTCTACAGAATCATTCACGAGGTAAACGTCGCGCAGTTCTACAGAATCTCTCGCGTCGTAAAGTTAGTTACAAAATGTGAAGTATGCGTACGACAGTAATTATATTCGGAAATATAACAGTTTCAGTCAGGCGTGTATAAAGATTACAGATGTGAACTATTAATTGTGACGGCAATAAAAGTGTGAAAACAAATTCTTTTATCAGTGTTATCTTTTAGTAACTACTCCTTTCCGTTTACACGCCCTGCTTAGAGATATTTGCTCGACTGAGTTATAATAGCTAGCCGGAGGACAAAGAACTCAAATTTTAAAAAAATAATAAAACAATAACAGGCGCTCAGCAAATAAGATAACACGAACACATTACTGCGACGTGTCATCATTGCTTTAAGGCTGGTTTCATCAAAAGCAAAAATGTATTGATGTTAAAGAGGAATATTTCGAAAAACAATAACATCATTTTTTTAACCACTCCTTGTTTGATTTTCTAAATATTTTCAGTGTCGCCCTTGTCTCGTAATATTCTCTTTTGTCTGTTTAAATTTGGCCATATCATTGTCAAGTACTCAGGATGTTAGCAGTAGCATAGCTTCAGGGTAGACAGTGTCCACCATAAATGTTGAAACAAATACTGTTTTACCTGAATTTGTTATTTATATTTCCGTCAAATATAAATACTGTTTATGTCTTTTGCCCCGCATAAATAACCTGTGTATTATTATTGTTATTATTATATACTGAAAAATATATATTTCGCTCTCTCCACAAAGCTATCCTTCTCAGATAGACATTTCTACATGTGTACTCTCCTCTGCTAAAAAGTGACAAAATAATACGCGGTTGCGTATTGACTTTCCTTCCGCAAACGGCTTTTAATATCTCTTGGATAGACACTTTGCCATATGTCTACCTTCTGCAGTGCTCAGAATCCTGCTGCGCATGTTCCTTTTTAACCGTCTCTTGTTCGGTAGCATTCTGTGACTGGCCAGGGTAGACCTGTCTATATCAACCATTTTAGTGCAATAATGACGTATGTATATCACCCACTGGACACGTCGCTTTAACTACTTGGTCACATCGCGACGGATCTGTTAGTGGATAACTCTTAGAGAGATGTGTGGCGGACAGTTAGCCTTCTAAGTCTCATTCCTCTAACCACCTGCTTCGTCACGTGTCCACGGAGACCTTAGTGCATAGCAACTGGATCTTCTGCTTCGTGCCGTGCAGATGGCAGTGGGGTGCCGTCAGTCTACCTGCTTTCATTGTCTGTGGATAGATGGCACAGCATTCGTTATTTTTTACTATTGTTTCTTAAACTTAAGGTGGAACTTTGGGTCGTGGTATTAAATATCCAATCTGGTATTTACCTTAGCAGCAGACGTTACCGCCTGAGCCATTCCCCTCGGTGATACAATATTGTCTTTCTTTTGAGCGTGTGAATGTTTGCGGTAGATCTGTTAGTGTGTCTGTGACTTTTAAAGCTGTGTATTAATACAGTTAAATATGGCACGTTCTGCTCAGTTTAATACAGTGGAACGTTTGGACTGTGTTATGTTTTAATAAAACATTCATTATCAACGTGAACCTTCTAATACTAAACTGACTGTTTAAAACCTAAACTATATCGAGCCCATCCTAGATTCTTTTCAGAAAGATGTTTAAGTAGCAAGAAAATTCAAAGTAATTGACACCTAAAATACAGATGAATTGCAGGTTGTAGTCCTAAGAAAATGCTACGCTGTTACTACTGGGACGAAGATCCTAGTAAAAGATTGAAGCTAAAAACTATGAAGCACTCAGGAACAGAAGATCGTATTTAAAATAGA
This sequence comes from Deroplatys truncata, assembly GCA_030765065.1. Lineage (NCBI taxonomy): Eukaryota > Metazoa > Arthropoda > Insecta > Mantodea > Mantidae > Deroplatys > Deroplatys truncata. The sequence continues at coordinate 296,115,032 of CM060975.1, read as the reverse complement.
GGCATAATTTTTAGGAAGAAAAATCTCTCTCGGACAAGCAGTGAAACAATGAAAATGTGACGTCTTAATTGAGGATACTTGTCAGCATCAGTGCAACTAGGATACATGTGCTGAGAGAAAAGTCTACGTTACACTACTGATGTTAGTAATGTTCGTTCAGTGGTTAACAAGTCTTCAGTACACCTCACCAGATGGTGTTTGCTACAGAAAATTTGAAATCGCTAATGGCACCTACAAGTAAGTATGTATATCACGTGCTAACGAAAAGCCAGAACATCAAACAGAAGAGTACAGGTGTTGTGACATTGAATAAATGACCTTGGGGGCCTTGCCTAATATGTTACTCTTCATCTTATGTCATCATACCTCTGTTATCAACCAAATGTTGGTTTCACGTGGAGTCTTAAAATCCCTGCCTATTTATCCTCAAACATTTCACTTCATAAATGGAGAAATTGAAACTATGAAAACTGTATGTGATAAAACCAAATTAACATAAACGAGCAAGGTGGCTCGCAATCGGGAGATCGCGGATTCAAAACTTGTGTGCCAATCTAAATGAGAGTTTTTCGTGGTTTCATCCAGTTTCCGGATTGGATATTCACTATGATGACCAAGTTCCACCTACAGAGCAAAATTACTGAAAATAAAAAGTATACGGTGCAGAAAGGTGACTACACAACTAAGGTATTTTGTTAGCACCACGATTAATACCTGTAGACGAAAAACAGTCAGCAGTTCCACGATCCCAAAGTCCATATTTTGCAAAGTTCAACAGAAAAACAGATCATACAGGAAGGCGACTACTCAATTAAGGTCATCTATCTGGATTACACTGACTTAAGTGAACCAACAATCCTACAGTAACCATCGTGAATCGCGTGGCTTTAAACAATAATAAAAACACTGTTGTGTTGCATTCACATGAACTTCGTTTCTTCTACAAACTATTTTTACAAAATGTTTGTTAATCCAACTCTTCTTATAAATGAATAAACTTTCATTACACGTTTACGCATTTCGTTGTAGGTGTAAGAAGAATGAGGTGTATGAATGAATTAAATTTATTATATAATTTTTTTACAGTTTGGTTTACAATTTTTATACAATATATACACTATGTGATCAAAAGTATCCGGACACCCCCACAAACATACGTTTTTCATCTTAGGTGCATTGTGCTGCCATCTACTGCCTGGTACTCATTAACCGCGACCTCAGTAGTCATTAGACATCGTGAAACAGCAGAATGGGACGCTTACACGATTGAACAATGGCAAAACGTTGTGTGGAGTGACGAATCAAGGTACACAATGTGGCGATCAGATGGCAGGGTGTGGGTATGGCGAATGCCCGGTGAACGTCATCTGCCAGCATGTGTAGTGCCAACAGTGAAATTCGGAGGTGGTGGTGGTGGTGGTGTTATGGTGTGTTCGTGTTTTTCCTGGAGGGGGCTTGCACCCCTTGTTGTTTTGCGTGGCACGATCACAGCGCAGACCTACATTGATATTTTAAGCACCTTCATACTTCCCACCGTTGAAGAGCAATTCGGGGATGGCGATTGCATCTTTCAACACGATCGAGCACCTGTTCATACTGCACGGGCTGTGGCGGAGTGGTTACACGACAATAACATCCCTGTAATGGACTGGCCTGCACAGAGTCCTGACTTGAATCCTATAGAACACCTTTGGGACGTTTTGGAACGCCGACTTCGTGCCAGGCCTCACCGACCTACATCGATACCTCTCCTCAGTTCCGCACTCCGTGAAGAATGGGCTGCCATTCCCCAAGAAACCTTCCAGCACCTGATTGAAAGTATGCCTGCGAGAGCGAACGCTGTCATCAAGGCTAAGGGTGGGCCATCACCATAATGACTTCCAGCATTACCGATGTGCGCCACGAACTTGTACGTCATTTTCAGCCAGGTGTCCGGATACTTTTGATTACGTAGCGTATCTCTCGTCCCATATATCTTTTACAATTGTCTGGTGCTTATCTTCCTATTGAGCCACTCAGATTGCTTGGCTCCCAGGCCTTATAAAGCTCACTGAGCGGCCCTTCTTTCTTTGCCTCTCACTTTTCTAGACCATTTTTCTTTTACCTTCCTTAAAAATTCTCGCATTCCTTTAATTTGCTTTTCTTCTTTCCCTGTCAAAATCTTTACAGTTACTATTTTCGTATCCATATTTGTCTATTTCCTTTCCCACACTCTTTACATCCAGCTCCTTATTTCCTTACATTCCGTCATATAATGTTCTGTACTTTCTCTTCCTCCACACAGCTCGCATATTCCTAAGAAGAATACAGCAGATAAAGCGATAGTCGGATTTTTAAAGAGTTTGTCGCTTTAAAATTCCATGCTCTTTCTATGACCACAAGAAAAAACAAATAGCAAAACCACTGGAAAATACTATAGGCATTTGAAAATTAAAATCACTTACAAAGAATGTCACGGAAATGGTTAATGGCGAAAAAAATATGTTTGAAATAAGCTGTTTGTTTTAATGAGATAGGTTAACCAATTATATAAGAGTCATTCAGAATAAAAAGTACTTCATAGGCTATTCGCAGAACATTCATTTGCCATGCACATATCTTAATCATATGGTATTCTTTTCCAAAATCGTTACAGCCATTTAGAGAAAATAACAAATAATGAAAACTTTTCTATATGAAGGGTAGCTTGGGGTGTGGGTGTGTAGAAAATCTTCGTGTCGCATCTTTGGAAGATACTGAAGTTAAGTACCAAGTTTGGTATTTAACCGAATATTCGTTTTAAAGTTGTGCTGTTCACAGACAAACACAGAAGGATCTTATAAATACATGTATACCTACATATGGGACCTCAAAACGTGTGAAATCTCCATAGCTATAGGTAAGCAGTAGAGAAAGTAAAAAATATGAAACATAACAATTAAAATCAATAATAAAGAATATCTTGGAAATTGTTAATGACATAAATTGTGTGTTTTACCGAAGTCTGTATTTTTTTATTCAATAAGTTCTCTATCTTCGTGGTTTACAAGTTACACAAAATTTATTCAGAATGAAGAGAACTTCACAAGATAAGCCCAATAAGTTCAAAATATGCATTTTATTTGTCATACAAATACCTTAAACATATAGTATTTTAATCAAAATCGTTAAAGCTATTTTTGAAAAAGAATAAAATAACGAAAACTTTCATGTAAAACGTAGCTCTAGGTGGGGCATTTTCTTGAAAATCTTCGTGTCGTATCCTTGGAAAGTGCCGAACTTAAGTATTAAGTTTGGATTTTATTAAAAACTATTTTTGAATTCTGATATTCTCTCTCGTCAACAAACACGCGGAGACACAAACATTTTTACAAATGCCTTTTTTTTATTCAGGATGCCTTAAAGCATGTATTACCGGCGAAAACTCGATATACATTTTGGGTGGAATACAATACATCCTCTACCTACCAAGGGTAAGTGGTAGGATAATATAGGACTGACTACGGAGGGGACTCGGCACCGTTCCAGAGGGGACGTCTCGGGAAGGAAGGTTGAGGCGAGAGGAGACACCGGGCGGCCGGATCCTGGAGCTACGGCACAGCAATGACAGGTTCCTTAAGTTTCCAGATATAGACACCCCGGCAGACGGACAGGCAGACCAGGGACCCCACCTACACAGAGGGGGTCCAACGCCCCTCAAGGGAGTTCGGATACCCCGGAAGCCAGTCGAAAGCCGAGGGACGGAGAGAGTCACAACGAGCATCCGTTTCCCCTACCACGCTGCACTGAAACACCATCGCCGACACTTCCGACCCTGAAAGAGACCAACAGGATGAAAGATGAATGAAATGAATGTAAATTCGGGAGATGAAAGAAATCACTTCAGTATTCGCCTGACGACCTGGAAAAAACCCGAAAAAAACATGGGTCGGAGTGCGTGGTCGCCTGGGATCGGTCCCCGGACCTCCCGAATAAAGGTAAGTGGTACAGAAGGTAAAACATAAAATATACAAGAACTGACTGAAATTGTTGATATTTGAACATCTGATGATATGGAATTGGTTTCTGATTAGTTAATAATAGAATGCAAAGCTTTACGTTATATTCGGTTCTTCTTTGAATAATTTACACGAAGTTTGTTTTAATATAAGAAATTACAAATAAATTAGCAAGTTTGCATGTATTTGTCGGTACCGTAACAACGAAAATCTATGTCTCAGGCACCAGACACAGTTGAAATATTTATAATATGTAAAGAAATGCTACACAACATTGCTCCAAGCCTGTGAAAATCGACAAAGAGCAGTGATTATGTAATAAAATACTAGACTCCCGCTTTATCTTTTAAACATCAGAATCGTAGGACACATAGACGCAACATATTTGATATGCTCGTATATTTATCAAAAGTTAATGAGGAGTTATCTCAGTTGATTGATGATGCAAGCCGTTAAACAGTGTGTTTGGAGTTTCGTGAAATTGGAAGCAGCTCTATTTATCTTATGTTTAATTACTGACTTTTACTTCATTTCATTTATGGCACTATTTGGAGCACATATGTTTCTGACTGATGATGATGATGATGATGATGATATGAGATGCGGTTTAAGGGCGATCAACAGCTAAGGTCATCAGCGCCCTTACGAAGTATAAAATGTAAAATCCCAAAATAAAATAGTGTAAAAAAACGCATTGATTTCTGACAGTAACTACATTTGTCTTATATAGATTAAATTTAAAAAAATCTTATGTGTTACACTCACATGACTTTCTCTACTCTTGTACAAACTATTTTTACAAACGCTTATTCTCCATATGCTTCATGTTAATCGAGATGTTAATCTTATTGCTAATTTTCTTATAGATGCAAGGGGAATATGGTAGGCATAACTGGTAAACCATAAGAGATAGACAAAATTTTACTACACAAAAAATGTAGATCGCGTTAGAATACACAATTTATGTCATATACATTTTATTTTTTTTTTTTTTTTTTTGTGTTGAGTGAACCATTTTCGAGATATTGCTTGTTATTCCCTTAAATTTTCCAATACTTATACTTTTTCTCAAATTCGTTATTCATTTTTTTTTTTGTCCTGGTAATGCAAAGAGAATGGAATATTCCACATAGCAACCACCTCTTAAAAGATTTGACTGTCGCTTAAAGGCTAGCAATTCCCCTTGCATCTACAAGAAAATTAGCAATAAGATTAACATCCGGATTAACATGAAGCATATGGAGAATAAGCGTTCGTAAAAATAATTTGTACAAGAGTAGAGAAGGTGATGTGAGTGTAACACATCAGTTTTTTTGGGGGGCGGGGCCTGCACATATAAGAGAACGGAATGCTCCACATAGCAACCAGCTCTTAAAAGATTTGAGTATCGCTTAAAGCAGAGGTGGCGAAAACGTGACTGCCGTTCCCTCTCTGCAACCGTCCGTTTGTTTTTCACATGCTGCTGAATGATGCACTGCTTGTTGCATATTTGGTGACTCGAGGAAGGAAGTCGTTTTCGCCATCCTTGGCTTAAAGCCTACCATATTCCCCTTGCATCTACAAGAAAATTAGCTATAAGATTAACATCTCGATTAACATGAAGCATATGGAGAATAAGCGTTTGTAAAAATTGTTTGTACAAGAGTAGAGAAACTCATTTGAGTGTAACACATCAGATTTTTTTTTCTCTCGTGGTCATGTATTGAATCTCAAAGCCATCACATAGACATGCTCTTTAAAAATCTGACCATCGCTTTACCTATAGTATCGAACAACGAAATGTGTAAAGGTGAATTGAAAGTTTATCTGAATTAACAAGAAGCAGTTAGAAGAATAAGCTTTTGTAAGAAGAGTTAGTACAAGAGTGAGTAGAGAAAATGATGTGAATGTAATAAATCATACTCTTTTTTCTCTCTGGAATTTCAAAACCATCACACAGCGATCAGCTTTCTTTACCACCCATATTGTAGGTAGAGAATATATTCCATTCCACCCAAAAATTCGATACCGAGGCTGGAAGTGCATGTTTTGAGGCTCCTTGAATTAAAAAAAAAAACATTTTTAGAAAAATGCCCATGAGTGTGTGTGTGTGTGTGTGTGTGTGTGTCCGCCTGTGAATAGCATAACTCAAAAACGAAGAGTCGTATAAATACCAAACTTGGTATTTAGGTTCCGTACCTTCCAAAGCTGCGACACGAAGATTTCCAAGAAAATTCCCCCACCCCAAACTACCCTTTACATGGAACATTTTTTGAAGTTTTTGATTTTCTAAATAATGGCTCTAACGATTTTTATTAAAATACCGTACATTAAAGATATTTACTCGACAAATAAAATATATATCTGGAATTTTCTATGAGCAACCTGTGAGGTCCTCTTCATTGGGGAGGAATTTTATATAATTCTGTATGACTGACACGTTATGCGATAGACGAAAACGTACTACACAAAAAAATTTAGATCTCTTTAAAACACAGAGTTTATTACCAGTAACTTTTATTGTGGCATCAGCCATTTCCGAGATATCCGTTATTAATGGTTCTTTTAAAGTCATGTTGACATTCCCTTGTTTCAAGCGATAGGTCCAGTTCTTAAACATTTTACTATCATTGTTCCCTTTGTATCTTTAAGTGTGTAATGTAGCTATTTTCGGAAGGGTTTGTCCTTGTTAAAATGAAGTAGATAGGAAAATAAACCTTCGTAATAATTTGTATACCCATTAATAAGCCATAGAGGGTAGAGAAATTAATGTGAATGTAACACATCATACTTTTAAAAATATGTCTATCGTTTTAGCCTATTGAATCCTTCTCATACGAAGAATGAAAAGTGTAATGAAAATTTATGTCTGAAAAAGTAGACAGAAGCCCTTTATAATAATAGTTTAGGTTGAGTAGAGCAAGTCATGTGAATGTAACGCGTCAGATTTTTTAAATACTTGTTTTTACATCAAGTAATAACTCAATAGTGGTTACCAAGCAAAGATAAAACAATGTCAAAGTGATACACGAGTAATATAATCCATTTAACATTAGGAACGAAAGACATAACCTAACATAAAAATATCCACATTTTCTTTCTTTTAAGAACCAGTTTTGGAAAGAAATCCGCAGCTTACTGAAAACGACTTTTGCTTCTTGAAAACGACCATTTTTGCATAAATGCCAGTTCTGAAAAAAACCAGTTTGCTTTTCTCTACCCCTCCTCCTCCTTGCAGCAAGGTTAACGCTTTATCAACCTGAATACCTTGTGAATGCCATTGTCTGCAAAAATGTATTCCTTGATATAGGAACTGAGTTTCGTACTCTCATTACTCCCTTAAATCGTTGCAAATACCCACCTTTGCTTCCTCTATCATTTGCTTCCAGTAGGCAGAGGAAGTATTACATTAAACTAAAAAATTCGATTTAGAAATTTTTTCAGAAATACGTTTTGAGGTCCATTGAGCCAAAATAAATACATGTATTTTCAGAAAAAGTTCCGTATGTGTTTGTGTGTGTGTCTGTGTGTGTGTGTGTGTGTGTGTGTGTGTGTGTGCGGGCGTATTCAAAAACAAAAGGTCGGATACAAACCAAAGAGCATATTTAAGTCAGACCTAGCTTAACCATACTAAGCAAAAATTCTCAATAAATTCTTCCATCTCAAACTAGTGTTTACTTGAAGAAGAAGAAAAAAGTCATTATTTTTCATTTTCTCGGCTCTAACGACAATGATTAATCAACCCTGTTTAACCCTTTCCAGCCCAATTTATTTTCAGCGGACTGGATCTTAGATTTGTAGCGCAATAATGAAGATTTCGAGTCATTGCTGCGGTGTTACCAAATCAGTGGTAAGGGATGGGGTTATCCCACATAAAACTAATGGTGATTGACATGTGTAGGTGATATTAGCACTGTAGCTAAACATTTCTTTTTTAAAATTATGTTGATACAAAGAAAAACAGGAAAAAGTTTTTTAGTTTTGTTTTTATTTTAGGATATGATATGAAATTTAAAGAAGTAGTTACATATCACAAAGATAGAGAATTATTGAAATTGAATGCTTGCGAGTCAGGTTTATTTTATGCTATTTCGAACAACAGTATACATAATGATGCTATATGGCAACATTGGGCAGGAAAGGGTTAAGATATTTGCCTGACCAATAACATGTATACCCTGAATTTTATATGTGTAGCTTGTGAAGGTTTTTGCATACTGAATGAATTATGTAAAATTTTATATAACTGAGAAACCATAAGTGATAAACAAAGAAGTTACAACGCGAAAAATGTAGATCTCGTTAAAAATCCATAATTTATGTAAAGTATATATTTATATGGCATTACCATTTCTGAGATATTTGCTTCTATTGGTTTGAATTTTCCAATTTATCCTAAATATATTTTTGAAGTGCTGAAGTCATTTCTTTTGTTTCTAAAACAATGAGTTTTATTTAAGGACGCTCTTTAACTGCTATGGCCCTTAGCGTCCCATTCTATATTGGGCGTGAAATACCGGTAATTTTGCTCAGAGGCCTCTTTATCAGGCTTGAAGTTGTTTTACGTCCGTAAAGCCATGACACGGGACCACCGCTTTACTCCCCTTCCGAAGGAAGCTATGCTAAGGATTTTTACGCCCGAAAAAATAGATCGCCATTCGATGGGTTGAACCCGCGGCTAAGAAGGACGACTTTGTTTCTCGTGATATCATACAGAGAGTATGGAATTTCAAAGCAGCATATAGCGACCCGCTATATTCCTCTTCTACATACAATGAAATGTATGAAACCGTTTCTGCAAATGCTTATCTGGATTAGCATGAAGTAGTTAGAAAAAAAAACAAAAATAAATGATAGCGGGTAGTGTAAACTAAGGAATCAAAAACATTAGGATTAGAAGGTTTATTAGGATAATAATGGAAAAGTTCTAATGTGATACATGTGTGATGTGGCTTTCTCTACCCTCTATCTTTATTAGTGGGTACACAAACTATTCTTACTAAAGCTTATTTTTCTATCTACTATATCTTAATCCAAACAAACCTTAGAAAAATCTGATGTGTTACACTCACATGACTTTCTCTACTCTTGTACAATCTAATTTTACAAACGCTTATTCTCCATATGGTTCATGTTAATCGAGATATCGAGATGTCAATCTTATTGGTAATTTTCTTGTAGATGCAAGGGAAATATGGTAGCTTTTAAGCGATAGTCAAATATTTTAACGCTGGTTGCTATGTGGCGCATTCCATTCTCTTTGCATGTCCAGGACATAAAAAAAATGAATAACGAATGTGAGAAAAAGTACAAGTATTGGAAAATTTAAGGGAATAACAAGCAATATCTCGAAAACGGTTCACTCAACAAAAGGAATGTATATGACATAAGTTGTGTATTTTAACGCGATCTACATTTTTTGTGTAGTAAAATTTTGTCTATCTCTTATGGTTTACCAGTTATGCAAAAGTCGTTCACAATGAAGAATACTTTTGGAGACATTCCCAGAAAATTCGAGATATACATTTCATTTCTCATGACATTATCTTAAACATATGATATTTTCATCAAAATCGTTAGAGCCATTTTTGAGAAAATTAAAATTTTCGAAAAATCTTCCATGTAAAGGGTAGTCTGGGGTGGGGGGATTTTCTTGAAAACCTTCGTGTCGCATCTCTGGAAGATACTGAACCTAAATACCAAGTTTGGTGCTTATCCGACTGTTCGTTTTTGAGTTATGCTGTTCACAGACACACACACAGACACACACACACACACACACAGACACACACACAGACACACACACGGACATGTTTCCAAAAATGCTTTTTTTGGATTCAGGAGGTCTCAAAACATGTATTTCCGGTGAAATCTCGGTATCGAATTTTTGGGTGGAATGCAATACTTCCCCTACTTACTATACGTAGTAGAGAAAGTAAAAATGAATAACGCATTTGAGAAAAAGTATAAGTATTGGAAAATTTAAGGAAATAACAAGCAATATCTCGAAAACGGTTCACTCAACAAAAGAAATGTATATGACATAAGTTGTGTATTTTAACGCGATCTACATTTTTTGTGTAGTAAAATTTTGTCTATCTCTTATGGTTTACCAGTTATGCAAAAGTCGTTCACAATGAAGAATACTTTTGGAGACATTCCCAGAAAATTCGAGATATACATTTCATTTCTCATGACATTATCTTAAACATATGATATTTTCATCAAAATCGTTAGAGCCATTTTTGAGAAAATTAAAATTTTCGAAAAATGTTCCATGTAAAGGGTAGTTTGGGGTGGGGGGATTTTCTTGAAAACCTTCGTGTCGCATCTCTGGAAGATACTGAACCTAAATACCAAGTTTGGTGCTTATCCGACTGTTCGTTTTTGAGTTATGCTGTTCACAGACACACACACAGACACACACACACACAGACACACACACAGACACACACACGGACATGTTTCCAAAAATGCTTTTTTTGGATTCAGGAGGTCTCAAAACATGTATTTCCGGCGAAATCTCGGTATCGAATTTTTGGGTGGAATGCAATACTTCCCCTACTTACTATACGTAGTAGAGAAAGTAAAAAATGGCTACATTATCTACACATTTCGTTATAAATACAAAGAGAACAGCGATACTCAAATGTTTCAGAACTGGACGCTATACGCTGTCTTAAAATTACATGCTGTTTCCACGCAATCGCGAGAAACAACTGAAAATCGATGGGACTTTAAAAGAACGAAAAGTATTGTACCATTCGAACCTTTGAAAATGGATATTTCTCAAACAGCTTATGCCACAAAAACTTATTTTAAGTAAATTGTGTATTTTAAAGAGATCTACATTTTTTGTGTGGTACGTTTTCGTCTGCCGCTTAACGTTTATCAGTTATACAAAATTTATGCAAAATTCCTTCCGAATGAAGAGGATTTCAAAGACAATTCCTAGAAAACTCAAGGCATATTTCATATATGGTATTTTAATCAAAATCTTTAGAGCCATTTTTTAGAAAATAAAAAATTTCCAAAAAATGTTGCATGTAAAGGTAGTTAGTGGTGGGGGATTTTTTTGAAAAACTTCGTCTCGCATCTTGGAGGATTCTGAACTCACCAATTTTTGTATTTGTCCGACTTTTCGTTTTTGATTTATGCTGTTCACACACACAAACAAACAGGTTTCCAAAAATTATCTTTTTGGATTCAGGGAGCCTAAAAACATGTATTGCTGGTGAAATCTCGTAATTGAGTTCTCGGGTGGAATGCAATACCTTCTCTACCTAGTACGTGGTAGAAAAAGTAAAAAGTATAAAACAGATTAGTTTTAAAAATAGTGAAGACGAAGCATCCAAATCTTGTACCTTACTTTCACTCGGGGTGCATAATCTAAAAAGAGTTTCACGAAATTTGGGAAAAGAATTGTAGATTTTGGAAATATCACCAATGCAGTGCCTTAAGTTAACTATGGGACTAAACAGAAGACAAGTTTAAAATTTAACTACTCTGCTTATTCACGTTTATTCGAAAGTTTTGGATAATTCTTTCACTGCTAAACTTCTTTATTTAGGAATTATCTACCATACAGTAGTTTTCCTACAACCCATACATAATTTTATTTCTCTATAAATCCCTATCCTCTGCATCTTCATCTGTTAATCCTCTACAGGCCATGCTTCTTCGGATTCCATCATTCATTGTTCTAGATCTTCCCAGTCCTCTGTTTCCTTCGGCTTCCCATCTAGCACCATTGTTATTATTCTGTTTTCAATTCTTTTCACATGGCCGAACCATTTTAATCGTCTCCCTTCGACATTTCCAATTCATTCTATTTCACATCCATTATTTCCCAAATATTTGTATTTTTAATTTTATTCCTTCTGAGATTCGAGAAGCCCTCCACCAAAAATCTATCTCTGTTGTTAATAATTTTCTTTCTTGTTGCCTATTCGTTGTCCACGTTCTGCTCCATAAAGTAATGTAGAGGTATACAAATTTCCACGATTCAGGAAAATGTCAAGATAAGTTAGGGAGATCCGAAAAACAACTTCTGCCGATATTTCATTGCCAATTTCGTAAATATCGAGGGATTTTCCTTATTACGGATATCATGGGGCGTCAAAGAATTAGAGTTCTAAGAAGTAAAGGATAGGATTCAACGTAACATCTGTTACACTCATGTCACTTTCTTTACCCATTATCGTTTACATTTATGTAGCTTTTACAAGCTATTCTTACGAAAGTTATTTTTCTATCTCCTTCATGTTAATCGAGACAAACAGTTTCGTTACAAATTTCATGGAAAGTACAAGGGGGATAGAGGGAACCGAATAGATAGTCAGATGTTTAAAAACTAGTCGGTATATGCTGGCCTTGAAATTCCATGCTCTTTTCGTGCCATCGCTAGAAACAAGTGAATTGCGACAGAACTTATAAAAAAATCTGATGTGTTACACTCACATGACTTTCTCTACTCTTGTACAATCTATTTTTACAAACGCCTATTCTCCATATGCTTCATATTAATCGAGATATCGAGATGTCAATCTTATTTGTAATTTTCTTGTAGATGCAAGGGGAATATGGTAGCTTTTAAGCGATAGTCAAATATTTTATCGCTGGTTGCTATGTGGCGCATTCCATTCTCTTTGCATGTCCAGGACATAAAAAAATGAATAACGAATTTGAGAAAAAGTATAAGTATTGGAAAATTTAAGGAAATAACAAGCAATATCTCGAAAACGGTTCACTCAACAAAAAAAATGTATATGATGTAAGTTGTGTATTTTAACGCGATCTACATTTTTTGTGTAGTAAAATTTTGTCTATCTTATGGTTTACCAGTTATGCAAAAGTCGTTCATAATGAAGAATACTTTTGGAGACATTCCCAGAAATTTCGAGATATACATTTCATTTCTCATGACATTATCTTAAACATATGATATTTTCATCAAAATCGATTGAGCCATTTTTGAGAAAATTAAAATTTTCGAAAAATGTTCCATGTAAAGGGTAGTCTAGGGTGGGGGGATTTTCTTGAAAATCTTCGTGTCGCATCTCTGGAAGATACTGAACGTAAATACCAAGTTTGGTGTTTATCCGACTGTTAGTTTTTGAGTTATGCTGTTCACAGACACACACACACACACACACGGACATGTTTCCAAAAATGCTTTTTTTGGATTCAGGAGGTCTCAAAACATGTATTTCCGGTGAAATCTCGGTATCGAATTTTTGGGTGGAATGCAATACTTCCCCTACTTACTATACGTAGTAGAGAAAGTAAAAAACATTGAAAATTTTAAATCAATAATAACGGAAATGACTGCTCTCACAAAAGGTTATTTGCAATAAATTGTGTATTTTAAAGAGATCGGTTTTTATTTTTTTTTTTTTTTTTTGGTAGTACGTATTTGTTTATCTCTGTGGTTTACAGTTATGTACACAAAATTATACATACTAATTCCTTCCGATTGAAGAAGACTTCACAGACTATTTTCAGAAAATTCAAAATGTCACGTGATTATCTTAAATATATCGCATTTTAATCAAAATCGTTTGTCATTTTTGAGAAAATAAAAAATATCAACATTTTTTCCATGTAAAGGGTAATTTAGGGTGGGAGATTTTCTTGAACACCATGTCATCTTTGAAAGATACTGAATTTAAATGCCAAGTTTGGTATTTATCCGGACTTACAATGTTTAAGTTATGGTGTTCAAAGACACGCGCGCGCGTACATAAGCATCTTTAACGGAATTGCCTAATTAATTATACAATAATATATAAAGAGTATGGGGAAGAATAAATGAAATTTATCAAATCGTCATTCCGGATTTAAAAAATCCAACTGTACAATCCTCGATAAGGCAGCTAGTGTTTACATAAATCTTAATGTTATACTCAGATAATAAACAGCGTTTTTCTCAAGCGTTTCCCTCTGTGAACTTTGAGCAGATATGCTGAAAAGGTTCAAGGACTTACGTAGCTAACAAAAAATTCTTTCAATTGCAATAAATAAAACTTCTTTGAGAGGCGCGATTATACTTTTATCTCTTATTTCCTAAAATGAGCCATGGTCTCCGCAACCATGGAAATCCTACGGAGAATCGTGGAGTATTGTCCTACTTTGGCAAGGCAGAGTTTTATAAACAATAATAACAGCAATAATAAAATATTGCTTTCATTATATAGTAGTTTTAGTTATATTCTGTGGTGCAATACCAAACTGTCCATAAACGATTCTTTAATTTCTAAAACACATTTTTCTTTCTCTACTACTTATAGTTCGTAGAGGAAGTATTGTATTCCACCCAAAAATTCCATAGCGGGATTTCACCGAAAAGGCGCGTTTTGAGGTTCCTAGATCTAGGGAAAAAAACATTATTTAGAAAGTGGTCCGCATTCGTGCGTGTGAACAGCCATAACTCAACACCGATAAGTTGGTTAAATACGAAACTTATAATTAAAGAAAATCTTCCACCCAAATCTACCTACCTATTGGATTTTTTTTCTAAAATGGGTCTATTTTGGTTAAAATACCACATGTTCAAGATATTTGCACGACAAATAAACTATTTATCTTGAATTTTCTCATAATAGTCTGTGAAGTCCTCTTCATTCTGAATGATTTTTGTATAAATATGTGTACTTTGTAAGCCCAAAAGATAGACAAATTCACTTTAAAATGTACATTTCGTTAAAGCATATACTTTGTGAATTTTTTGTGGCATTAACCATTTCCGAGCTATTCTTTGTTATTGGTTTGAATTTTAAAATTAAGTTATTCTTTCATGTACTGAGTCGCTATTCTCTCTCTATGTGTGCAAAGGTTGGAATTTCAAAGACATCGCATAGGACCCGCTTTTAAACATTCAACTATGTTTCAGCCATCTGTATCTTCCTTATACGCACCTATAAGGAAATATGTAATGAAAGCATTGCTGCAGACTTCTTTTTCCTCCCAATTAACATGAAGTAGATAGAAAAACACTCTTCTGCAAGAATAGTTTTTCTTTTTTTAACGTTCCATTTAATGTCGCATTTAACATCTAAGGTCATATGGGGGGCTTTATCTTTGGAACAATTGCTCATCGGCAAAGATGTTCACTCGTTTTACAGTGGTGTTAATCTCTGGGTTGGTATTACTTTTGGTTATTACATTAAATTCACACGCACATGCACACTCTCATTCATACTTCCAGACTCTAGGGAGGATGGGGAAGAATCCTGGATAAAAAACAATTACCATCCTCCATCCGGGAATCGAGCTTGGGACTCCGGATGTAAGGTTAGCATCCTAACCACCAGACCACAGAGGCAGTCAAGGATATTTTGAAGGAGTGACTAGGAAAGTCATATGAATGTAACACATCAGATGTTTTGAACTGAAACACTGAGCCCATACCATAATAAGAAATATTACAGTAAATAGAGGTGGCGAACATGGGAATCACATTTCAATCTGAACTCGCAAGTGCCACTCCATCTCTGCCAGGCTGTTCATTTGCTTTTTCGTGCAGAGTCGGTAGTGCGTATTGCATATTTGTTGACTCAGTAGATAAACGCTGTTCTCTTGTCGTTCTAAATGGCTACTTCATCTTCATACACGCATTTTCCAATATAAAACACTATTCTTGCAACACATTAAACATTGCTTTCTAATAGTAACTATTACTGCAGAGTAATAAATCAGTTAAGGAAAATATTATGCAATTTCAACCTTTTAAAAAGCAGTCCATCGGATTTAATTCACTTCCAGCTGACAAGTTTGAGAGCAACGTGGTATAATCTGTAACTTAACGTTTATACCGAAGCTAGGTACAGTGTACTTTGTGGTATTTATATGTCTTTATACGTGCAAATGGTAGCGTGTAGTTTACGGGCAGGTATCGTCTTCCAAAATAATAATCCCAAGCTTCTAAAAATCCTGTTATGTGCTTTAACTTATAGTTTATCATTTTCGACTTTCAAACTTTTTTCGAGTAATTGTAAACTAATTAATTAACGACCTATTAAGGTAGGAATGGAGTGATATTTTAGCGACAGATGAAACTCGTGTTTTAAACGCTTTTTAGTGCTGGGCCTTTGAAACAACTTCGTATGACAGACTTATCTATTGGTAATTTTTCTCACTATAAATATACTTGCTATTTCCCCATTTTCAAAATCTTGTCTTCTCCAACTAAAATAGACACAAAAGTCCGAACATTTTTTTCGATCGCAAGTGTATAATAAAATCTCCGATTGGAATTTTTATATAAGTTTTGGTTTCTTTTTAGAAATAATTTGCATAATTGTGTGCTATTTTTTGCTGCATTCTTTCTACTTTACAAGATAATTCGTTTAAACTACCCACTACATTAAAGTTCTATCGGACATTTTACTACAGAGGTATTAAGAAATGTCACTGTAAGAAAATTACAATTGCAGTTCAATATTTGTGGGAGAAGTATTTTTATTTTAATCAATTAATATCTCGAAAAAACGCAAATACATACCTAGTTGAAACTTTGTACAGACAACATATATAATGACAAAACTCTCAGATAGCTGTGTGTAGAAATAGTTTCCTCACATAGGTATGTGTTTAAAATGTTTAGCCCATTCCTCGGAAATCAGTAATTACACTGTACAGTTTCCTGAATTCTATAATACGGTGCATATTATGTTCAATAGACGGTTGTAAAAGATACACACGCAGAGCATGGCGTAAAAAGAATGTAAATTTCTTCATAAAAGTTTTCAAAAAGATCAGGAGTAAACTTAAAGTCAATTGCTCCATAAAAGGAGCTGTAATGAACTTTACCAGTTACTGGGTTATGTAACATAAAAATACTATTTTCATAAATACTTTATTTGTATTATACTGAGTTATATTTGAGGGCGATAAATTGGATGCAAAAATCAGAAAATACTTTTTTAAATATAAAACCTTCGTGTTTTTCAAGACCCCTTGTCTTAATATCTCACCTTAGAAAATCAAACAAATACAGATTTTATTATACAACTACATAAAATTGTAGTTTGATTTTGAAACATTTCTTCTGTTTCTGGGTTATATTATATAGCTTGGCATGCTTTGAAGCGCATATCCAAGGCAAATTTAGAGTCTACAAGAAGACAAATCAAGAATGCTAATGGACATTTCTATACGAAAATGCTTTCACAGTAACATTTTCTAGGTTATGTTACACAATGTGACATACTGTTTATAAAATCTAAAAGCACTACACAAGAAATACGCGGCCACAGCGAAGCGTGATGTTGCATTACTCACCTGATTGTTGTGTTGGTCAGTGTTGCAGACAGATACCGCGTCGAGCCGGCGAGTGTTGCTATTGGATGTGGCGAGACCGAACAACTGACGTGCCCACCGGACACGATCATTGCCATCGCGTCTGCAACCCCTCTCCCCTCCCCCAACATGGCTGTGTGTGAAACACGAAAACCGGCAAGGAAGGCGTCAAGAAACACAAATTGAAACCAACTGCGCAGTAGCACACATGCTCTGCCGACACGCCACAGGAAAAACTACACAGAGCCCTGGAGTCGCAAAAATGTTACACCAGGTCAGAAGGAGAGAGAGAGAGAGAGAGAGAGAGAGAGAGAGATGTTACATTCTTAAGTATATTTTGCAGCTACGTATGGAAAGTCAGTTTGAAGAAGATGTATTATATTTCGACTGTTGGGGAGCCGAACTTGAAGTAGTTGCAACCACACGTATGGTAAAAAGTTTCCGGTAGCCTTCGCCCCAAATGTACTTTCCGGTGGCCTTTGCCCCAAGTTTAAAAAAAAATATTAACTTTGTAATTTGACTGTTTCTTTAAATATTATATATTTATGTTTGCCTCGGCTGCGTCAGTATTTTTGTTAGAGACATGTTTCTCTTTGCAGGGTTGTGGTGCGGCAGAAGAATGTAGGCTTACACAGATTATAATTTTTAATTTAACTCCTTTTTATTAATTCTTGACACAATTTAAATAACCCTTCACTGATATGGAGAGAGCTGTGAGATTTTTTTATTAATTAATTACTTGCACTATTTTTTTAACACGTAAACTATTTTTATCTCACACGAATACGTATTAAATTTCTCGAGGACACATCTCGCGTCTGGTTAGTAACATTGTCTTCAAGCAACGCGTCCAGTTATGAGCGCTGTCTACAAGCAACTGACTTCTAGATTTGTAAATTTTGCTATATTTCAGTTTCTGATTGGCTAATCCTACTCCAATAGAATACCTTCATTTAACTTAAGCTTTTTCTGGTTGTTGATTGGCTATTTTTATAAACTGTCTCAAAATTTACATTATTGTTACTCCAATAATGACTAGTAATATTTATTAAACATTCTTACTCATTATTGCCTCAAGGTTACCTCATTGTTAGCAACTTTTAACCTATTATTCTCACAGCTCCTACTTATTAAATTACGTAATACATTCATATAACATTATTACATGTATACAATAATACAAACATATACAATGACTGTAATATACACTTTTTATATATTGTTACATATACATATTGCTTTAAGGCAGGCTGTTATTGAATTTACATATTATATAATTTGACTAAAATCATTTAAGTGTTAAAAATACTGCCTCGATTCGCATTACTTTCTCTACCCAGTATCCTTTATTTTTATATAATTTCTACACACTATTCTTTAGAAAACGTATTGTTTCTTCTACTTTATGTTAACTGAGATAAACGTTTGCAGATGTCGCGTCGCTATAGCTGGCCTTGAAATTGCATACTCTTTCCATACATCGCGAGGAACAGCTGAATAGCTACAGTACTTTAAAACTGGCAAAGTATTTAAAATTCAAACCAATAATAATGGATAGCTCAGAAACGGATTCCTCAAAAAAGGTTATTTGAAATAAATTGCGTGTTTTAAAGAGGTATAAAGTTTTGTGTAGTACGTTTTTTCTCTGTCCCTTATGGTTTACCAATTACATATACAAAATTGAACAAACTTCCTTCCGAATGAATTGAATGAATTTATTGTACAATTTGTTCTACAATTTGGTTTACAATATATACAATGTATATTAATATATCACTGTACCTTTACATCTTATGTACAATTTGTCTGGTGTTTGTTTTCTTATTCGACCACTCAGATTGCTTGGCTCCCAGGCCCTATTGCTCACTGAGCGGCCCTTGACTGTCTTACTTTTCTAGACCATTTTTCTTTTACTTTCCTTAAAAATTCTCCCATCCCCTTGAGGTTTTCTTCTTTCCCTGTCAACATATTTATAGCTACTATTTTTCTATACATATTTTCCCATTTCTTCTCCCACACTTTTTCCTTCCAGCTCCTTATTTCCTTACATTCTGTCATATAGTGTTCTGTACTTTCTCTTCCTCCACACAACTCGTGTATCCCTCTTCCGCTGCCTCTCATTCCTCTTAAATACATTGATACCGTTCTCATCCATGCTTAACCTTCCCTTTCTTGTCTATTACAGCAATCAACGTACCTCTCTCTTGCCCACTCCTTCCCTTCCGAATGAGAGGATTACTCCCAGAAAATTCAAAATATACAGTTTATATTCCGTCATGCAAATATAACATATACTAATTTCATCAAAATCGTTAAAGCTATTTTTGAGAAAATTTAAAATTTCGAAAAATCTTCCACGTAAACTTGAGAGGTTTTCTTGAAAATTTTCGTGTCGCATCTTTGGAAGGTGCTGGACCTAATAATCAAATTTGGCATTTATCGAACATTTCGGTTTTGGGTCATGCTGTTCACAGACTTTTTTTTTAATTCAGTGGGCCTGAAAACATGGTTTTCGGTGAAATCTTGATATCGAATTTTTGAGTGGAATGTAATACCTTCTCTATCTTCTACGTACGTGGTACAGAAAGTAATAATTGACGATACAAAAATGTAGAATTAAATATTTATTTTTAAAGCAAAAAGGTTGTGTAAACATGTATTGGGAAAGATACAATTACGGACATATTTAATTAGTTTATTTGTTGCGACTTATACTCTATAGCAGTGGTGGCGTAAACGAGACTCGCGAATCATTTTGACTCGTAGGCGCTGTTCCCTCTCTGCCACTGTTCCTTTGTTTTTCACATCCTGCTGAGTGATGCAGTGCGTGTTGCATATTTGGTGACTCACGGAAGGAGTCGCCACCCTTGCTCAGCATGACTCGCGAGTCCCGTTTTCGCCACATCTACTCTATAGGAATGTTTTAAGGTTTTTTTACGATAGTAAAAACTTCGTGACTGTTGGTAGTGCGTGAAGTGAATCTTTTGAACCCTATGATGTGGCTAACGTTGAGAAAACAGAGCTTATGTGCCTTACCTTTTACTGTACATACCGCTTTAATTTGATGTTTTATGTGATAGAGACGTTCTTATGTGCATTCGTAATCGGTCGGGCCGTTCCGCGGCGGTCTTCGACTGGGTAAGGATTGGCGCGCCTTCCGCCAGTTAGCGAGTCATGGGTACGGAACAGTCTGGGGCATACGCTCGACCGCGGCCTCACTTTCGCGCCACATGTCAGGGCAAAGGTCGGCCTCGGCCACTCCGCGCTGAGGCAGCTGTACCCTGTATTCCGCTCCACAATGCCCATACGCCTCAAACTACGCCTATATCAGGCGATTATCCCGCCCCTGATTCTTTACGGCTGCGAGGTCTGGGGATCGGCGGCAGCGACCACCATCCGCAGACTGCAAACCGTCCAGAACAGGGCGCTTCGGATGATCTATGATACTGGGCGTAGGTTCCCATCACATATCCTACATACCCAATCCGGTCTCCCATACATCGTGGACGTGGTGCGGGAGAGAACCCGCACCATGTACACGAAACTCGCCTACCATACCAACCAGCTGGTTAACTCTTTGGGCCGCTATGACCATAAGGCGCCGCGGCGGAGGAAGAGCTACCGGTTGCCGAAAGACGGCTTGGGCCCCCGAGGCTGAGGTCTGCCAATCCCTCACTTCACAAACTTCCCCAAGTTAAGCAGCATTGGGCCCGGTCGCTAGCTGGATGAGTGACCATTTAGCAACGACCCGCCCTGCCGCTAACTTGAGTACCCCCATCCCATTACCTACATTCCCATCATGCTTTGCTGCCATGCCTGCCTGCTTAACTTGACGACCACACAAGCGGTCGCCCAAGTTAAGCAGCATTGGGCTTGGTCACCACGTGGTCGCTAGTCCGCCCACGAGGGGACACCGAGACCCAGCCAAAGGTAGCGCAGCAAGCTAAACTCCGCCCAAGACACATAAATCAAAAGCTTGTGTACATTCTTTCATCCTTCTATATCGCACAGGTAAAGCCGCATACGCGGCTAGGTACTGTGGCGATTACATTCCGCCCAGGTGAACCTGGGCGACCTGTTCTCGATTGCTGGATTGCTGGATTGCATGGCCGCAGACAGCTGGCTGCTCTGGCTACAACGGGCGCAGAATAGAGGACTCCGGTCCATCTACTCTGTCGGCCGCACCTTCCCCGTGAGACTACTTCATGAAGCCTCATCTCTTCCATATATGGAAGATGAAATTAGGCGCCGGGCTACAAAATTGTACGCTTGTTTACCTAACCATCAGAGTGCCCTGGTCACATTTCTCGGGGATCATAACCCTAGAATTCGGCGTCATCGGTTCCCCGCATGGCATGCGGGCATACCAGATAACAAAGGAGTGCCATCAACAGCAGCTAAAGCTGACCTCCATTCTAATCCATCCAAAAGTTAATTGGTCTCAAAAATACAAACCCCAGCTAATGAAAATTGAATATTACAAAAAACACTACACCAGGGTGCAGAAGGGCCGCTGCATCCTAACAAGCAGCTGTCGAGGAGCTACATGCTACCTCCCTTCTTTCATATTCTAAAACAAAACCACCATCCTAAATATCCTTTTCCTTACAATAGTCCTCCTGCGGTAAAACCTGTTGCACGCAGCAAATATTCACTCGGGCTGAACCACAGCCTGCCAGCAGCAAGTCGGAGTCGGGTAAGGAACACTAACTACTGTAGTAACTTACATTAGGCTTACCTGCATCACAACAGATGTTGAAATTGATGACCTTTAACGCGAACACATTTCTATATCACGGAAAACAATTCTGGTTTACTCGCAAAAGTTCATGTTGACTGCCTGTATTTCTCGTGATGTCCTTCAATTCTTGTAACGTTGCGGATTTGATGCGTTCCCTTAATAAAAATCGCATGGAGATAGGTCAGGGGAACGAGGTGGCCACAATCCTCGACTAATTATTGTCACCATAAACATTTCGTAATTCATGCATAGAATTCGCATCAGTGTGCGCTGTAGCTGAATCCTTCATTTCTTGTTAGTTGCGGAAAAATTTATTTAAAATTTAATTTACATAAACATGTGAATCAGTTGTAGTGTCGAAAAATATGGGACCGATAATTCTACGCACTCAATGCGCACCAAACCCCCAATTGGTGAAGAACTTCATGAATAATAAGGGCATTTTCGGTAGCCCAGTATCTATTGTTCTGAGTAGAAACGTGACCTTGATGATAAAACCACGCTTTAACAGTGAGGAAAGTTAAAACTACGGTAGCTACAGCGCTACTCTCTGGCGGCAGGCGCGCCACTCCTCACCCAGTCCAATGCCGCCGCGGAACGGTCCGGCCGATCTACAAACGTACTATACTTTTGGATAAAAAGTGAATTGTGTGTGTACGTACAACCCAATGGGTACTTATACGAGGGTGATACTGAATACTTTTAGAATGCTATATTTCTGAAAACAAATGAAACTTATTTATATTTGACAGCTATTTTCTAATGTTTTGCGAGTTGATTGCCTTGCAGTTTGTTCAATTGGCGCTAATAGTTTGTTAATTATCATAATTTAAAGATTTTGCATTCATCCAAAAATGAATTTGACTAGAGAACATTGCCGGGCTATTATTTTTTACGCCTAAACAATGTGAGGATCGGCTTTAAATGCATTTGGCGAAGAATCAAATTATATATAACTTTATTGTAATGTAAATATATAAATTTAACTATTGACATATCCTGTATCAATGTACTATGTACTGAATTGATGTTAAAGGATTAATAAATTGAATTGATGTTAATAAATTAATCCGTAACTAAGGCAACAATTTATAATTGGTGCAGCGAATTCAAAAGAGATCGGTTTTTTCTTATTGTTAGTGATGAATTTCATGAAGGACGCCCAAGAATTGCTGTTGCCGCCGATGAAAATACTGCCGCCTTTTGAAGTAACTTTATTTGTATATGTTTACATTTGTTTACTCAACATGGTGAAGCCATTTTGTGACGTGATTCATTTGTTAGGTTTGTTAGCTCCATCTGGTGTTAGCAATTTGCGGCAGTATTAGTTTTTGTTTGAAAGCATGCTACTGTTATTTTATTTAATTTTGGTTCTCTGTCCTCCGGCTAGCTATTATCTTTTGGCCAAGCACTTCTCTTTATACAGGTTGTGTAAACGGAAGGGAGTCTCTTATCCAAAAATAACACTGATGAAAGAATTTGTTTTACACTTTTATTGTCGAACACATTTACTATCACATTTACACATTGATCGTGACACTCGCCAAACTGAAACTGTTATAATAACTTCATTACTGATCACTCTTAATTCGCGTACTTCAACTTTTTGTATAATTAACTTTACAACACTTTAGATTTTTCATAATTCTGCTACGCGTAACTTGTGAATCGATAGCCGACGTGTAATATTTCTGCTGGACTGAAGGCGACGTGTATCATACAAATATTTTCGACGAACTGACAGGAATGCGACGTGTAGTGTACAAAGAATTTTGATGAACTGACGGGGTCTTTACCTCTAACCTACCTTTTATACTCCTTCACCCAGATATGCCTAAAGATTATAACTGAGCTGCAATTGGCTAATAAAACGCGCCAACATTAGCGTCTATTTTAATATCCAATGAAAATTATGAATACATATGCTCTAGGGAAATGTTCCAGAAGATTCTAAAATAAAAATGCGCCAATATTACGTAACTTCCTCGTTTCCAATAATGATAAACAGTTCACCCCCTCGCTGCATTATTGCACGCTATTATTGTCAGTTTCAGTAAGGCTGTATAAACTTACTTCCAACAATAATTACAATCAACAAACCTCTCAAATCAATGTCACATAATAATGCATATTCATACTATAATCATTCTTTACATTTAAGTAATTTGTGATACAAATTACTGCATCATATGCCCCACTAGAAACATAATTATAAATATTTACAACTTGTTTGGAAATTTTATAATTGCGTTTTTAGTCTCCTAAATCTTGGAACTCACACTATTTATCACTTTCACTTCACACGTATTTAACACACGACATATGTTTTTCCTTTATCTCGCCACTATTTACTGGCTCTGGTCTAATGTGTTTAGACATTAATCTGACATTACAAAAAAAAATTTTATAGCAAATACTGTACCCTGAATTATTTAATTACTGTTACAAAATTGTTTACTTTCTTAAGTTGTTAACAAAAAATTTGTGCATTTAAGAATTTTTGTAATTACTATACATATTTACTAAAATATTCACCCTCTACACAAATATATTTACATCTCTCAAATCTAGAAACTGTTTCACATTTTTCTAGTTGCTACATAAGTATCTGTTTTTAATTATTTTTACCCATTTTTGTTGTTTTGTACATTATATTCACAATACTCTTGGAATTATATTTACGTACTTTTACTTTAATATAACATTATGCTTCATTTCAAATGCTGTTACAGTTACTAAGAATTTAATTTTTTTTTTAAACATTTAATTTTTGTCCAGAATTTATTTCTCTTTTCACATGACATATACAAATAATTAACCCTCTTACGTTCCAATACATTTCTCTGCAAGTCATCTTTAACTATCCAGCATTTACTTTACATCTCATTGCTATTTACCCTCCTGGATCAAATTGTCTGTGGATAAACATTACTCGTAGCCGTATCCTAACTTTCAAAAATTTGTTCATGGATAAGCTCTTAAAGGATTCATATGATATTTCGTCCCATGATAACATTTGAAAACAATCTGAAGTTTTCTGAACTACACATCTTTTAACAACTATCATTTTCAATTCTTCCGGTATCTTTGTAATTTGAGAGTACTCTGACAAGTCTGTAATAAGCTGTACTGGATTGGAGTTTTCATTCTGAACAGCTTGGTGTTTGTTAACTTCAGAAGTTAACTTTTGATTATTTATAGTCAAAACTTTAACTTCTTCGTACAATTTATTTCTTTGCATTACTGACTCCTTCTGTATTTCTGATATCTCCCTTCTGAAATTAACTTGCGCCTGATTCACATCTACATTCATAACCTCTTTCATCTCTCTTATCTCACTTGAAATGTTATTCATTCTACCACCTGACTCTGTACATTCTACATCAACATGTTCACTTTTAGTATTAACCTCACTTTCTTTGTTACCAATTTCCCTGCTCATGTCTAGCATTTTCTTTGAAACTTCTCCTATCTCACTTGCTATTACTTCCTGATTTTCATTTCTCATTCTCATCATACTACTATCTAGCTCCATGAATTTCTTTTCGATTTCTTCCCTGTTTTGTTCTAAGCTTTTACCAATATCTTCCCTTAATTCTCTCTTATTCTGATCTAGTTTTTGTTCTAAACTCCTATCAATATCTTCTCTTAATTCCCTATTATTCTTATGCATATCTTCCCTTAATTTCTCATTACTCTGAGTTAATTTTTCTAATTTCTCATTATTCTTTTGCATATCTTCCCTGTTTTGATCTATTTTCTTTTCTAATTTCTCATTATTCTTTTGCATATCTTCCCTTAATTCCCTATTACTCTTACTAATATCCTCTCTCAATTCCCTATTCATATTTCTCAGCATTTCCATCATCATACTAACATCAAAATTTACATTTCCTGCTGTTCTATTCTCACTTTCTGCACTAACATTTCCTCCCTCAAATACTACATTGTTTGAGCTATTTTCTGTAACCTGTATTGAATTACAGCTAACTGTTACACTATCCCTTTCCATCATTGTTTCTTCTGTATTATTAGTGGACATAGTTTTCTTTATCCTACCACTCCTCAAGTACATTTGAATGTTACAATTTTGTTTTGTTTTTTTTAAAAAAAAATTACGATACTCTGACCTTTGTGATGCTGTCTGTTGCTGTTACTTTGATGTCCAGCTTCCTGCCCCTCTCTCCTAGGTTATATGTCGCTTCTGCGTTGTATTATGATGAATCTGCGTCGTCTCGATGTTTTTGTGTCCACTCATCCGCGTTGTCTGTCGTTCCTCTTGTTGTTTCTGGAATCTGCGTCTTGTAGTTCAGTTCACTACTCCATTCGCTTCACGTCCTGGTTCCTTCGCCCCTTCCTGGTTATTTCACTCCTTTCCTGGTCACTCTGCCCCACGTTCTGGGTGCCAATTTGAAGTAACTTTATTTGTATACGTTTATATTTGTTTACTCAACATGGTGAAGCCATTTTGTGACGTGATTCATTTGTTAGGTTTGTTAGCTCCATCTGGTGTTAGCAATTTGCGGCAGTATTAGTTTTTGTTTGAAAGCATGCTACTGTTATTTTATTTAATTTTGGTTCTCTGTCCTCCGGCTAGCTATTATCTTTTGGTCAAGCACTTCTCTTTATACAGGTTGTGTAAACGGAAGGGAGTCTCTTATCCAAAAATAACACTGATGAAAGAATTTGTTTTACACTTTTATTGTCGAACACATTTACTATCACATTTACACATTGATCTTGACACTCGCCAAACTGAAACTGTTATAATAACTTCATTACTGATCACTCTTAATTCGCGTACTTCAACTTTTTGTATAATTAACTTTACAACACTTTAGATTTTTCATAATTCTGCTACGCGTAACTTGTGAATCGATAGCTGACGTGTAATATTTCTGCTGGACTGAAGGCGACGTGTATCATACAAATATTTTCGACGAACTGACAGGAATGCGACGTGTAGTGTACAAAGAATTTTGATGAACTGACGGGGTCTTTACCTCTAACCTACCTTTTATACTCCTTCACCCAGATATGCCTAAAGATTATAACTGAGCTGCAATTGGCTAATAAAACGCGCCAACATTAGCGTCTATTTTAATATCCAATGAAAATTATGAATACATATGCTCTAGGGAAATGTTCCAGAAGATTCTAAAATAAAAATGCGCCAATATTACGTAACTTCCTCGTTTCCAATAATGATAAACAGCTCACCCCCTCGCTGCATTATTGCACGCTATTATTGTCAGTTTCAGTAAGGCAGTATAAACTTACTTCCCAACAATAATTACAATCAACAAACCTCTCAAATCAATGTTACATAATAATGCATATTCATACTATAATCATTCTTTACATTTAAGTAATTTGTGATACAAATTACTGCATCACTTTTGAGCAGTGCTTGAAGAAGAACGACAGACATCTTATGAATTTATTCGGGCAACATTGGGCAGTGGTATGAGTCAAATTCAAAACCTTTTTGCATCAACAGTTAGACGTGAGGAAAGTTTGTTTTCGATGGATTCCACGTAAACTGACTTCCGATTAAAAACAACAACGCATTGACTGATGCAGAAAAATTCTGGAAAAATTGCGGCAGTTCAAATTTTACTTGGAATATCGTTACTGGTGATGAAGCTTGGATTTATTGTTATGATCTTGAAAAGAAAAGTCAATCGGCTCAATGGGTCTTTCGAATAGAATCTAAGCCTACAAAAGTCCGACGAATTCGCATGCTCGTAAGAAGATGGTTGTTAGTTTTTTTTTTTTTTTTTTTTTTTTTTGTTTTCTAAAACGGTCCATGTTGCTACTATATCATTAGAAGATAGACGCGCCGTTACTGACATTGGTACATAAATGTCTGTTTACCGCAAATTCTTTAAAAAGTTCGTGAAAAACGCCCAAACGGAAAAAATAATGTTACATCATGACTATGCGTCGTTGCATACAGCAAAACTAACAACTGAGCACCTGGATGCCCTAAAGGTCAGCACTATGGACCCTCCACCATACAGCCTGGACCTAAAACCTTGTGATTTCTTTTTGTCTCCAAAATGTAAAGATAAAATGCGTGGAATCTCGCTTCAGAAACCTGGTTTCTGAAGTGCATCAGGAAGATTGGCATCATTGCTTTAAGGACTGGTTTCATTGAACGAAAGAGAATGTATTGATGTTAATGGGGAATGTTTTGAAAACAATAAAATCATTTAAAAAATTTAATTTAATCCTTATTTGAGTTTCTAAAAAATTTCAGCGTCGACCTCCTACATTATGTACAGGAGTTTGAGGCTGTCAGCTCAAATGCCCAATGAGTAGCTCTTATCTGCAGGGTAACTGGGTTTACCACGTTGGAATGAAAACTACGATTTGCGTTGATTCATAGTTTATTGACGACTCAATTTACAGGCAAGAATGTTCTCGGAGCAAAGGCTAACTGAGAGCTTTACGGGAATAGCGGCGTAAACTTATTTTCCCGTTCACTAAATAAAAGCAAAACTGACTCCCAATTATCACGGCGATATATAAAATACTTAAATGTTCCCGGAATATTAGTATCTTTAACTTGTGCTCACATCTCGAACACGTGCTCGTGGGAGCGTCGATGAATATATGTCTACTCGCCGAAGTCAACAACAAAATACTAGCGAACGAGCGTACGTACGTCAGATGGCAGGTTGAGGGCAACCCGATGGTGTGTTTAGGCGTGTACCTTCCCTAATTAGGGCTTTACCACGTGGTGACGGGATATGGGGGTTACAGGATGGCGGTTGTTCTTTAGGTAGGGGAGAGAAAGGAGGTAACAAAGCTTGTTCCTCAACGGTAGCCGGTCATGGTGCAACTGCCCTTGTGCACCGCTGATGATATGAATTTTGTAATTTTAAACCTGTTGGGATTTTAATTTTGAAGTCCAAGCTACTCTTGAAGGGATTGTATTGGAGTTCAGCTTTAGCTGCTGTTGGAATTACTCCGCTGTTACCGGATATGCCCGCAAGCCATGCGGGGAAGCCGGTGATGCCTCAAGCGGCGTGTTCTGGGGTTATAATCCCCAAGAGACCTAACTAGGGCGCTCTGATGGTATGGCAACTGGTCGTAAAATTTTGCGGCCCGGCGCCTAATTTCATCCTCCACGTAAGGAAGAGATGAGGCTTCGTGAAGCAGTCTCACGGGAAAGGAGCGGTTTACACAATAGATGGCCCGAAGGCACCTATTCTGTACCCGTTGCAGGAGCAGCAGGTTGGAATCTGCGGCCATGCCCCAGATCTCGCAGGCATAAAGCAGGAAGGGGATTATCAGCGCTCGAAAAAGGTGTAACTTTAAAGGGACAGGCATCTCAGACCTCAGCATCGGGTACAATGAAGCCGCAGCCCCATGCCCCCGACGCGCGACGTCCCCGACGTGTCCCCGAAAAGTTAGGCCCTTATCTAACTTAACCCCCAGGTAGGTGATGGCATTTGTCCATTCTATCCTTCTTCCGAGATAGCTGAATGTGGGGAAGATTGCGGGAAAGCGGCGCTTGGTGAAGAGAATGGCGTGGCTTTTTGCCGGGTTGATGGATAATCGCCAACGCCTGCACCACTCTTGGAGGAGGCGGAGGTGTCCCTGAATGGGGTTGAAGGCTCTGTTTGGGTTTTTGCTTGTACAGTACAGGAGCACGTCATCAGCGTACTGTGCCATATTGACGTGCTGCTCTGTGGGTAGGTCGGCCACATATACACTAAAGAGTGTGGGAGATAACACAGAACCTTCGGGAACTCCGCCTCGTATTGGCCGTAGTGTAGATTTGTGTCCCGCAACCGAAACTACAAAAGTGCGGTGTTTTAGATATGTGTGTAGTAGGTGTATTATGTGTGTAGGGAGCTCCAGTTGGATGAGCTTTTTAAGGAGACCCGCATGCCAGGTCGTCGAGAAGGCCTTCTCGACATCCAGTGAAACTGCGGCGGTGTAAGCCCTGTCCTGGAAGCCCAGGGCAGCCGCTTCCACCACGCGCAGCAATTGCTGGGAGGTCGACTGCCCAGGACGGAAGCCGAACTGATGTGGTGGGATGGCTCGAATGTCCCCTAAAGTGGGAGACAAGCGGGTAAGAATGGTCCTTTCAAACACTTTTGAAAGGACAGAGAGGAGACTAATGGATCTGTAATTGGCAGGATGTACCGGATCTTTCCCCGGCTTCAATATGCAGATAACCCGAGCCTCTCTCCACTCGCGTGGAAAGTGACTTAGGGCAAAGCACATATTGAAGACCCTGGTGAGAAAGAGCACAGCCCGGAAGGGAAGGCGTCGTAGCATGGCGGGTGTAAGCCCGTCAGGCCCCGGTGCCCTTTTGGGGTTGAGACGCCGGAGTGCGCCCTGGATTTCTGAAGGTCTTATGACGGGATATCGATCCGCATCGTCGGGGGGACGTCGAAGGAATCGGCGTACCTCCCTCCGAGTACGTTCGGAAAAGGCATCGTCCTGGGGGTCATCTCGAGGCCTCATGGTCCTCTCAAGGTAGTCGGCAAACACATTTGCTTTGGCCTGGGGGAGGTAAGCCAGGCCTTGGGTGCCGTGGAGAGGGGAGGAGTATTGATCTCTGCGGTTGCGGAGGCGTTTGGCAATCCTCCACACGTCGCCATCTTCGAGGTTCATGCGGTTCATCGTCTCCTTCCACGCTCGCACTCTGTGCTCGCGTAGTCGGCGACGGACCTCCCGGCGCAGGCGCCTATGAAGCACTCGATTATGTGGCGTGCGGTGACGCTGGTAGAGTCTGCGTGCCGCCCAGGAGCGGCGGATTAGCAGATGGAGTTCAAGAGGAAGGACGTCAGGGTGCAAGGGAGCTGGGGTGTTGACGGTGAGGTTATGAACCGTTCGTACCACGATGGACGTGAAGGAGGAGACAGCTGCCTCCAGGGTTGGGACGTCTACGATTCTCGGGTTGGGTGGAAGGGAGTCGTTGAGGCAAACCTTGACGCATTCCCAGTCGACTTCCCGGTGTTGAACCGGGACGCCGTGACTGGCAACCTGGGTGTTAACCTCGGCTAACACAGGATTATGGTCTGAATGTAGCGCGTTGATGGATGTGAGTGAGATATGAAAGGGGAAATGCTTGATGATCGCGAAGTCGATAACAGTAGCCCGTCCTCGACCTCGTGGATGATGTGTAGGTTGCCAGGGACCCTCTGCTCTGAGTTGAGGGTCCGCGTCTATCATACGTATAATTTCATTGCCTCGTCTACACGACGGGGGGCAGCAATGCCAACGCATATGTTTGGCATTGAAGTCCCCAGCCATGATAACGTTAGGATGAAGGGCGAGGATGGATAGGTAATCGTTAAGTACGAACAGCCTTCGTGGAGGGTGGTAAACAGACACCACCATGACTTCCGTACCGCCGAGATCAATACAGACGGCCGTGGCCTCCAGGGTTTGAAGTGGCGGGAGAGGGATTGGGCGTTGGACAACACTGTTCCTCACGAGAACCGCGGTGCCACCTCTTCGGCGGCCCAAACGGTCAGTCCTGAGGCAGCTGAAGCCCGGTAGACGGAATCGGGTGTTGGGTTTCAAATGTGTTTCCCCGACTAAAATGATGTCCAAGGCATATGAGCCAGCAAAGTGCTGGAGCTCATTCCCCTGATCGGCCATTCCACATGCGTTCCAAAACGCGAACCGAAACGAGGTACGTGACCTAGTTCGATTCGCCATTTCGGGCCGTCTGGATGACAGTGGTCAGGAGTGTGAGCCCCTCCATGGCAATTACCATCTTTGCGGCTTGGTCAGATGTTGATAGGAACCTGTGGTGCAGGAGGAGGGGTTGGGGCTCTTCTCGGGAGAGGAGTGGGGGGCTTGGGCAAGGGCGCCGGTCCATTGGTCCCCTTATCGGCCCTCGACCTACGCGGAAGCGTGGGAGTACCACGCTCACACGAGGCCTCGGATTCCGAGTCCGGTTCTCGCGCTGGACGACGTCTCCTTGTCCTTCTGGGACGGGGAGGTTTTGGGGTGACTGGAGCTGGTGTTTGTGCCTTGCTGGATGTGGGTTGTGTGGGGGCCCTTGACACCGCAGGTCTAACCGAACTGCTCTGTAGTGCTGCTGCATAAGAGCGTCGGGAAGCAGGCTGATGTTGTTGCCGTGGCGGAGCCGGAGCTGGCGGGTGCTGCTGTTGTGCTGGTTGGCCTCCCCTACCTTGGGGGGCTGTTGGTGCAGGTGGTCTCCTTGAGGCTATCACAGCCTTCCTCGTAGGGCACCCGCCGTAACACGCCACATGCTCCCCCTTACAGTTAGCACAGGTGGGAACCTCGGCGATTGTTCGGGGACAGACCTCTCTTGGATGGGAGCCTCCGCACCTTAAGCAGCGCAGGTTGCGGAAGCAGAAGTGGCTGGAGTGGTTAAACCCCAGGCACCGGTAACACTGTGGGGGACCGCCAGAGCCCTTGGATGGTTCGATGTGAACCCGAAGGTAGCAGATGGTGGTGACACCATCTATCTTCCCACTAGACGCTATACAGGGCTTGGCTCTCTTTTGTATAGTGGGGTGATGACCTCGCCAAGGGTGTTCAAGAGCTTGACTTACCCCTTCCGAATTCACGGAAATCCGCAGTTAGCCTCGCTCAGAATCGAAATTATATTATAAGCAATGAAATATTGCTTCAAATTATGGAATTTGCAGTTACTCAACGTCATTTTATCGTGCGTATAATAACATTTTTGTGTGATTTTTATGCATACATATTTACAGTGTTTTAATGCCTATATGGCATATTTTAAACAGTTTTAAAGATTTTTTTTAGTTGTACATACAGTTGCTAGTAAGTAAATATGTTACTCCATAGACTTTTAAGGATGCTGCATCAATAGAAACAGTTCAAAACAGGGCCGTATTTATTCTGACAGTTTTATTTATTTAAATTCATAGCAAACCAATATGGGAAAATGTCGTTGGATAACAGTAAGTTTATTGCTAGTAGCACATTTACATGAAAAAGGGAAACTTAATATGTCGACTTACATAGGTAAGGTGACCATACATTCCGGTTTTCGAAGCAGTCTACACGTTTTGTGCTGTAAGGTGGAATATACTCATTCTGGTCAGTTTTTCTTATCTATATAATGTCTCTAAGAAATTTTGTTATCCATGTAACGTCTATATACTACGGAGTAGGTACATGGTAACTGTGTGGGATACTGTTAAGTTTAGATCTACCTGTGGAAAACTCCCCCCGAATTTTTTTTCTGGGCACGGGCATGGTTCAAAATATTCTAATAGGCAATGAGTTAGATAGACGACGACCTTGTTTGCATAACTGTCCATTTTTCATTCTTACCAACAGCCATCTCATCACTGGAAGCTGTAATAACTCCCTTAAGTGAACCATTTACTGTTTTTGAAGAAACAATGTGCAAGCATCTTTCACACCAAGTGACTCGCGTGGCTGTACGGAGCAGTTAACATCATTTAAATATGCCCACATAACCTCCTGTGAGTAGAGAGAAGTTTCTCACGATACAGAAGTGTTTTGGGGGACGACATACGAAGTTTTTCAGTTGAAAATTTGTACAAAGTGATGGTTGAGGACTGCAATTCATCGGTGAACTTTGGCAACGGGGACATTTCTGCTTCAACCTCTAAGGGAAGTTTAATAATTTGTATTACTAACTCATCCTTCTTACTGCCAAGGGACGTTCATACTTTTTGTTTATTCGTGCATATTTATTGGCATATTTTGAGGTTTTAAGAGCATACACTACATGATCAAAAGTATTTGGACACCTGGCTGAAAATGACGTACAAGTTCGTGGCGCCCTCCATCGGTAATGCTGGAAGTCAATCCTTAACCTTGATGACAGCGTTCACTCTCGCAGGTATACTTTCAGTCAGGTTTCTTGGGGAATGGCAGCCCATTCCTCACGGAGTGCGGAACTGAGGAGAGGTATCGATGTAGGTCGGTGAGACATGGCACGAAGTCGGCGTTCCAAAACATCCCAAAGGTGTTCTATAGGATTCAAGTCAGGACTCTGTACAGGCCAGTCCATTAAAGGGATGCTATTGTCGTGTAACCACTCCGCCACAGGCCGTGCAGTATGAACAGGTGCTCGATCGTGTTGAAAGATGCAATCGCCATCCCCGAATTGCTCTTCAACAGTGGGAAGCAAGAAGGTGCTTAAAATATCAATGTAGGTCTGCGCTGTGATCGTACCACGTGAAACAACAAGGGGTGCACGACCACACCATAACACCACCACCTCCGAATTTCACTGTTGGCACTACACACGCTGGCAGATGACGTTCACCGGGCATTCGCCATACCCACACCCTGCCATCGGATCGCCACACCATGTGCCGTGATTCATCACTCCACACAACGTTTTGTCACTGTTCAATCGTGCAATGTTGACGCTCCTTACACCAAGCGAAGCATCGTTTGGCATTCTCCTGCGTGATGTGTGGCTTATGAGCAGCCGCTCGACCATGGAATCCAAGGTTTCTCACCTCACGCCTAACTGCCATAGTACTTGGAGTGGATCCTGATGCAGTTTGGAATTCCTGTGTGATGGTCTGGATAGATGTCTGCCTATTACTCTTTACGACCCTCTTCAAATGCCGCGGTCTCTGTCAGTCAACAGGCGAGGTTGGCCTGTACGCTTTTGTGCTGTACATGTCCCTTCACGTTTCCACTTCACTATCACATCAGAAACAGTGGACCTAGGGATGTTTAGGAGTGTGGAAATCTCGTGTACAGACTTGTGACACAAGTGACACCCAATCACCTGACCACGTTCGAAGTCCGTGAGTTCCACTGAGCGTCCCATTCTGCTGTTTCACGATGTCTAATGACTACTGACGTCGCGGATAATGAGTATCAGGCAGTAGGTGGCAGCACAATGCACCTAAGATGAAAAACGTATGTTTGTGAGGGGTGTCCGGATACTTTTGATCACATAGTGTATGTGCATGCATATTTTGTAGATTTTTAGTGCATGAGCTTCCGGTATAAGATTTACTTTTGAAATGCAGTACCCAGTACAACAGATATAGCAGCTATGACAGTGCTGCCAAGCCGCAGGCGCACACTGTATAGGACTCCCCATAGTGTTTGCTAGTTGCCCCCGAGTTGTGTAGTGCAAAGTGAAACAAGTAGAATCGAAAAGAGGAAACAGAGAGCGGACCATTGCACAGCTGTGTTGCAAACAATTCTCTCGGCATTTACAATCTTATGCATTAAATTCACATTACTTTCTCTATCCATTATCATTTTTTATATACGAGGAGCGTCCAATAAGTAAGTTTCCCTATTTTATAAAAAACACAATTGATCATGTGGAATTAATTTTATTTATATTGTACAATCCTTGTGTTACTTTTCTACATAGTCAACATGTTTTTCCAAGCATTTTTGGGGTCACTGATTTGACTTCATCATCGGTGTTAAAAGTGCTTACCTTTGAGTTGGAGGAACATGTGAAAATCACTTGGGACAAGCTCCGGTGAATACGGAGGATACGAGAAAACTTCCAAGTTGAATCTTGACCCAGGCGGAGCTCAGAAGATTCAACTGGGAAGTTTTCTCGCATCCTCCATATTCACCAGATCTTTTTCCAAGTGATTTTCACATGTTCCCCTGACTCAAAGATCATGTAGCATGTGATGAGTGACAATACAATTGATCTATGAGACAGTAACTATAACAAGTGATATTTAATGGTTAGTGTGGCATATGATAAGCGTGATTTACAGCATGAGGAAGATCTTCAACTTGAAATAAGCTGACGGGCTTCCGATTGCGTTTTGCAGTTCGACGGGGATTCCATATATTTTCCTCTTGAGGTCCATTTTTTGGCATTTTGTGACTATGTGTTCTATTGTCAAGGTAGCAGAGCAGAAAGCGCATTTCGGTGTTTCATCTTTTTTTATGAGATGAATATGAATAAATCTTGAGTGGCCTCTGCGAATCCTTGTTGCTATGATTTGATCTTGGCGTTTCATGGTATAGTAAGGAATAGGCTTTTTCGTTATTCCTAACTATGTGAAGTTTGCTGTCGGAAGAAGAGGTTCCAATTGTTACGTAGAGTTCCCTTGTGGTGTGATGTTAAATCCAGGTGAGGAATTTTTGGTGAAACAATCAACGGAGTTTTCAAGAATAGCTCTTTTAGCCATGGAGTCCGCTAATTGATTTCTGGCGATGCCAACATGTGATGGAATCCAGATGAGAACTACATGGCAGCCATTAGCAAAAATAGACTGGAACAGGCGATGAATATCATGAACTAGAGGGTGATGCGTGAATCGATCTAATACTGCTTGAAGGGAGCTTTTGGAATCAGTAAAAATGACAGAGAATTTATCGGATGTCATAATATATGATACTGCTTCCCTGAGAGCCAGTAGTTTGCAGTGAGACACGATGGGACGCTATGCAGTCGGTATCTGTGGTCACTGCATTTTGAAAGGGGAATCATACATATAAGAATTGTACACTAATACTTTAATTCACTAACATGTTAAAATATTCAACATCTAACATTTGTATAGAGCTGATTGTAAGAAACGGGCGAGCTAGCAAAAATTCCAGGAAAGCATAAAGAGCGTACCTTTCACCATGCCAACAGGCAGGGAACCGGTAACGGTACGGAGAAATAGAAAGAGACAGAGAAAAGAAAGAAACGGAGATATGGAACTGACGCTTAAGCGCACGGATCTGAAGAAACACATTCTCATACATGCTAAGGTAACGCGGTCTGAGGACCAATAGGGAACGTCGTTACATTTTTAAACGCAGAGGTGAGCGTCACTAGGCTCCCGTATATAAGGGCAGACAAGGCCTCGGAGCCCACTCTCTCTCTCTCTCTCTCTCTCTCTCTCTATCACTGATCTTCAAGAATTCACGTCGACACGAGGTGCTACAGATGCACAAGGGTGGGAATGCGTGTACAGATAGCTAGGCTCCTGGCTGATTTTAAGTGGTGGGATTAAAACAATGGGAAAAGCTAGCCGTCCATAATTATTTCAAATGTGAATAAACTTCATTTATTAAGGGAAAATTTCAGTGCATTTCTTAAACTTGCCTCTCCCACTATAACCTGAGAATTAATGATTAGATATAGTTAGGAATGGAGTACGCAACAACTGACGAGCATCAATAGCCAAGGAAGAACATTGCCGAAGACCACATCAACCCAACGATCGACGATTTCCCGCTACAATATCCACATCCGTGATCCGTTTTTGATCCATTTGTGTATTTGTGCTTGCCTTGCGCGTATTGAGAAGTCAGCTCTCGGAAAAGTTGAATATAAACAACATTACTAGTGACTGATTTTTCTTTTTTACTGAGTTCCATATTAATTTGTGGTATTTGGATCCTCCATGGTGGACATCTAGGCCCAACTGATGTGTCCAGTATTGGTGGTATCGTGAACCCGATATCATTTAGAATAACCTGGTATCTCCGTTGGAATGATGAGTATTTGGGAAATAAGGTTTTGGATGAAAAAACAGTTTCATGTATGGT
This sequence comes from Deroplatys truncata, assembly GCA_030765065.1. Taxonomy (NCBI): domain Eukaryota; kingdom Metazoa; phylum Arthropoda; class Insecta; order Mantodea; family Mantidae; genus Deroplatys; species Deroplatys truncata. The sequence goes on along the minus strand of CM060975.1, from coordinate 296,077,547 downwards.
CTGGATGCTACTTTAAGTGCGCAAGTAGTGATGAATTGTTTCCTTCTGAAGGCCAGAGGCGGTTCATCGGTTTCAATTTGGAGACTTGCAGTTTGGTTGCTTATGACTGCTCCGAGGGCTATACGTAATGCTGATGATTGGATGGAGTCTAAGGTTTGCAATAGAGACTGTTTAGCCGATGCGTAGATGATGGATCCGTAATTTAATTTTGAGCGTATGATGGCTCTATAGGAAGACAAGACTTGGTCATCTGGCCCCAATTCTGAGGCGCTAAACATCTTAGGATGTTAAGTCTTATGAGGCAGTCTTCATGTAAGGATCGGGTATCATGAAACCGTGTGAGCTTTCCGTCAAAGATCATTCCTAGCAATTTTAGAGTACTGGTGTTTGAGATTGTTTGGTCATTCATGTTCACTGTTAGAGAAGTTTGGATTTTGCCTCTGGAGAAGATAATGGATCTGGATTTCGTTGCTGAGAATCTAAAACCTGTAATGTTAGTCCATTCCTTCAGTACATTAATTGTACTTTGTAATAGTTCTTGTGTTGCTTCTGGATTTTTTCCTGAACAACACATGGTTAAATCGTCTGCAAAGAGATTCACACTGACTGGTGGACTTATTATATTTGGTATGTCATTGACTGATACTAAGAACAAGGTAACACTTAGGATAGATCCTTGAGGAACCCCGTTTTCAACTTGGAAAATACTGGACATGATACCATTCATCCGCACTTGAATTTGTGTATTCTGTAAAAGTTGTGTATAAAGTGTATCATATTTCCTGAAATTCCATGATCAATTAATGTTTTAAGATGTGTCTCTTCCATGTCATATCGCAAGCCTTTTGTTATCAAGGCTTACAAGTCTGAGAGATTTCTGTCCCTGAAGGCGTCTTGTATGTTAGATTCTAACATGATCAGGATGTCTAATGTAGAATGGTGATGTCTAAAACCAAAATGAAAGGGGCTAAAGAACTGCTGGCTTTCCAGTGTCCATTGTAGAAGTTTGTTAATAATTTTCTCCATCATTTTACACAGTGTAGAGGTTAGTGCTATTAGTCGATAATTTTCTGGAAGGCTATGGATCTTGTTAGGTTTGGGTATCGGTATTACAATGACCTGGCGCCACTGATCAGAGAATACTCTTTTTATCCATGTATAATTGTAGATGGTTAATAATATTTTCCCTTCAGGTGGTAAATGTTCGAAGATTTGTAAGGTATACAATCAAGGCCAGAACTTGTATTCTTGCACGACTGGAGGGCTTCAGTCATTTATTCAACGGATAGTTCGTCATTATATGAAGCCTCAGGGTCAGAATACTCCGTATTTAGCTGCAATTCAGGAAGTTGTGATTTGTAGTGGAGAAATTTAGGGTCATATAATCACTGGAGTAATTGGCGAGAGTTTCGGCTAGAACCTGTACTATTGTTGCAATAGTCCAGATAATTCTGACAATTCTAATTCTTGGCTGTTGGGTAAATAAGCATTACAGATACACATGGCATGCGGAATGAGAGTGCTAGTAGTAACAGCTTCTAGATCAGATGTAATTGGGATTTCTTTGTGAAGTAAGTTGCTCTTAACGAATGTTGCTACGCCTCCACTAGCATGTGAGTAATTTAATCTTTTCTGTTGTAACCAGTGTAATATTTAAGTGTAGCAACATATGAATTGGTTAGATTGGTTTCTAGTAAACATGTGATTTCTGGTGAGTTATTATTGATTAGTAGTTGTAATTCTTCGAATTGAGTTCGAAAACCGTTGAGGTTTCATTGTAGTATCATATTTATTGTTTGGTTTTAGTGAGATGAGAGGTTTATTCTTAACCTACAGATTTTGTTGTGATTGCTGCACAATTTTCTTTTCAAGTCTGGCACTTCTATATTTTTATGTTGCGCTCTGTGAAATGTGGATCTAATTTTCTAAGTGTAACAACTGGTGCATTGATGTCTTTTGTGTATTTAAGTGTTAACTCGTGGATATTAGAACGTCCAACTGAGTTTTCTAAGAAGCGCTTTAGCTGAATAAAGCTGAGTGCACATTCTTTGGGACTTTCTTCTATTTATTTTCTAGCAGAATCAAGAAGATCCTACAAATTCGGAAGTATTGTCTTCATTAGTATGAATCACAGCACTCTTTTTACTTTCTCTACTACGTATAGTAAGTAGGGGAAGTATTGCATTCCACCCAAAAATTCGATACCGAGATTTCACCGGAAATACATGTTTTGAGACTCCCTGAATCCAAAAAAAGCATTTTTGGAAACATGTCCGTGTGTGTGTCTGTGTGTGTGTGTGTGTCTGTGTGTGTCTGTGTGTCTGTGTGTGTGTCTGTGTGTGTGTGTCTGTGTGTGTGTCTGTGTGTGTCTGTGTGTGTGTCTGTGTGTGTGTCTGTGTGTGTGTCTGTGTGTGTGTGTCTGTGTGTGTGTCTGTGTGTGTGTCTGTGTGTGTGTGTGTCTGTGTGTGTCTGTGTGTGTCTGTCTGTGTGTGTGTCTGTGTGTGTGTCTGTGTGTGTGTCTGTGTGTGTGTCTGTGTGTGTGTCTGTGTGTGTGTCTGTGTGTGTGTGTCTGTGTGTGTGTCTGTGTGTGTGTCTGTGTGTGTGTGTCTGTGTGTGTGTCTGTGTGTGTGTCTGTGTGTGTGTCTGTGTGTGTGTCTGTGTGTGTGTCTGTGTGTGTGTGCCTGTGTGTGTGTCTGTGTGTGTGTCTGTGTGTGTCTGTGAACAGCATAGCTCAGAAACGAACAGTCGGATAAACACCAAACTTGGTATTTAGGTTCAGTATCTTCCAGAGATGCGACACGAAGGTTTTCAAGAAAATCCCCCACCCCAGACTACCCTTTACATGGAACATTTTTCGAAAATTTTAATTTTCTCAAAAATGGCTCTAACGATTTTGATTAAAATATCATATGTTTAAGGTATTTTCATGACAAATGAAATGTATATCTCGAATTTTCTGGGAATGTCTCCAAAAGTATACTTCATTGTGAACGACTTTTGCATAACTGGTAAACCATAAGAGATAGACAAAATTTTACTGCACAAAAAATGTAGATCGCGTTACAATACACAATTTATGTCATATACATTTTTGTTGTTGAGTGAACCGTTTTCGAGATATTGCTTGTTATTCCCTTAAATTTTCCAATACTTATACTTTTTCTCAAATTCGTTACTCATTTTTTACTTTCTCTACTACGTATAGTAAGTAGGGGAAGTATTGCATTCCACCCAAAAATTCGATACCGAGATTTCACCGGAAATACATGTTTTGAGACCTCCTGAATCCAAAAAAAGAATTTTTGGAAACATGTCCGTGTGTGTGTCTGTGTGTCTGTGTGTGTGTGTGTCTGTGTGTGTGTGAACAGCATAACTCAAAAACGAACAGTCGGATAAGCACCAAACTTGGTATTTAGGTTCAGTATCTTCCAGAGATGCGACACGAAGGTTTTCAAGAAAATCCCCCCACCCCAAACTACCCTTTACATGGAAGATTTTTCGAAAATTTTAATTTTCTCAAAAATGGCTCTAACGATTTTGATGAAAATATCATATGTTTAAGATAATGTCATGGGAAATGAAATGTATATCTCGAATTTTCTGGGAATGTCTCCAAAAGTATTCTTTATTGTGAACAACTTTTGCATAACTGGTAAACCATAAGAGATACACAAAATGTTACTACACAAAAAGTGTAGATCGCGTTAAAATACACAACTTATGTCATATACATTTCTTTTGTTGAGTGAACCGTTTTGGAGATATTGCTTGTTATTTCCTTAAATTTTCCAATACTTATACTTTTTCTCAAATTCGTTATTCATTTTTTTTATGTCCTGGACATGCAAAGAGAATGGAATGCACCACATAGCAACCAGCGTTAAAATATTTGACTATCGCTTAAAAGCTACCATATTCCCCTTGCATCTACAAGAAAATTACCAATAAGATTGACATATCGATATCTCGATTAACATGAAGCATATGGAGAATAGGCGTTTTTTTAAAAATAGTGTGTACAAGAGTAGAGAAAGTCATGTGAGTGTAACACATCAGATTTTTTATGTCCTGGACATGCAAAGAGAATGGAATGCGCCACATAGCAACCAGCGTTAAAATATTTGACTATCGCTTAAAAGCTACCATATTCCCGTTGCATCTACAAGAAAATTACCAATAAGATTGACATCTCGATATCTCGATTAACATGAAGCATATGGAGAATGGGCGTTTGTAAAATTAGGTTGTACAAGAGTAGAGAAAGTTATGTGAGTGTAACACATCAGATTTTTTCTTTCTTTTTTCCCCCTCCCTATCGGAGAATTCTTCTAAGTTAAGAGAGGAGTCTGAGAAACTCTCTTCCTCTTCAAAACGTTTTTCATTGGAAGAGCTGCTTGTTAGTGAAAGCGGTCTTTTAATTCTTGATATTAGTTTCAGTGTTAGTCTGAGATGGTGTTTCATTTTCTGTTGATGTGGCTATTGAAGTTCCTATTGTTTTGCTGCAAGAATTTACAGCATGTGTACTTGATTCTGAAGTACCTGTGAGATTGTTTTCAAGGTGAGGTTCGTTATTCACAACTGCTGCAGGGTTTGTTTCTGACGCTTCTGCGATTTTGTTTTCAGGGCAGCGTTTGCGGTTATGCTTATTACCCAGTTCTGGGAAATCCTGTAAGGAATCAGGTTTATGTTCCTCCTCTATGAGCGCGGCAGTTTCTTTTGCAGGACAGTGTTTAGCCTTCGGCTTTGCACTGGAAACAGACTGGGTTGTCAGTTAAAAACTAAACCCAGTATTTGGTATCTTCATAGTCTACCTCAAGATGCTCTGGTAATTCTTCTGTCATTGAGGTAAATGTACATTTGTCTCCAGAAACTCGCGATGTGAGTATATCCGGGTTCAGATATTGCTGTTCTAAGGGGGTTATCGATGATGCAGGTGTTCAAGTATATAACTTGGAATGTTTGGGCTGGCATTTGAGATAATTATTCTATTTGTACTTGTTGACGTCAAGGCTAATTAATATTGTTTATGTGTATCTTCAGATGTGATGATGTCAAGTTTTCTACTATATCTTTGCTTGCCAAATACATACAGATTCTTCCATTTGATATTCTGGATAAAAAACTAATGTTTGAGGGATCAGTGCGTTTATCTATGTCAAGAACGTCTTCTCTTATGGTTATGTTGTCATTACCTTTAATAACTATTACCTATTCCCTGCTAGGTGTGTTTTGAGCTGCGGATGCATAACTTTTATTTTCGTTAGTTTTGGTGTTCTTTGGGGTACTTGTAATTAGAGCACCTCTGTAGTCAGAGGTCTCCATTTTGCGGCTGAAAAACTAAATCAATAAGCAGCTTGGTTACCTTGATTAGATGGCTTTCCGTAGAGGTTATGGAACACGAAAAACGGTAAAAACATGGATTGTGAAAGCGATTCCTTGCAAAATCTTGTATTATCCAACGCTGTTGGTTTCTTTTGAAGAAATGCCAGTAATTCACAGCAACTAAACGGATGATTACTTAGAAATAACACGAAATAATACTGGTGTCAACTTATGCGTCTTTGTTACATAGAAGCACAAAACCGGTTCCAGCTTCAAATTGTTCATTACTTGGTCATTCTTGAAAGTCCTTTCAGCATTCAGATGTTTCTCGCTATCGCATGGAAACAGTATGGAATTTTAAGGTCAACGTATAGCGTCCAGTTCTTAAACACTTGACTATCGCTGTTCCCTTTGTATCTATAACGAAATGTAATGTAGCTATTTCTGCAAAAGTTTATTTATATTAAAATGTAGCAGATAGAAAAATAAGTTCTGGTAAAAATAGTTTGTATACCCACTAATAAATGATAAAGGGTAGAGAAAGTATATAAATGTATCACATCGATTTTTTAAGTAAGAACTATTTTGTTATAGCACATGAAATATTTTATTGACGAACATAACTTTTATAGGAAATGAAAATATGAACTTTATTTTATTTTTCTTCATAGTCGCCATTTATGTGTAAACACTTAATCAGTCGTTGCACCAGCTTTTTGATACTGTCATCACAGAACTCTGCCGCCAGTCTATTTTGCACACTTTTTACTTTCTCTACTCGTATAGTAAGTAGGGGAAGTGTTGTATTCCACCCAAAAATTCGATACCGAGATTTCACCGGAAATATATGTTTTGAGACCCCCTGAATCCAAAAAAGCATTCTTGGAAACCTGTCCGTGTGTGTGTGTGTGTGTGTGTGTGTGTGTGTGTGTGTGTGTGTGTGTGTACTGCATAAGTCAGAAACGAACAGTCGGATAAACACCAAACTTTGTATTTAGGCTCAGTATCTTCCAGAGATGCGACACGAAGGTTTTCAAGAAAATCCCCCCACCCCAGATTACCCTTTACATGGAAGATTTTAATTTTTTCAAAAATGGCTCTAACGATTTTGATTAAAATAGCATATGTTTAAGATATTTTCATGACATATGAAATGTATATCTCGAATTTTCTGGGAATATCTCCAAAAGTATTCTTCATTGTGAACGACTTTTGCATAACTGGTAAACCATAAGAGATAGACAAAATTTTACTGCACAAAAACTGTAGATCGCGTTAAAATACACAATTTATGTCATATACATTTTTTTGTTGTTGAATGAACCATTTTCGAGATATTGCTTGTTATTCCCTTAAATTTTCCAATACTTACACTTTTTCTCAAATTCGTTATTCATTTTTTTTGTCCTGGTAATGCAAAGAGAATGGAATACGCCACATATCAACCAGCTCTTAAAATATTTGACTATCGCTTAAAGCCTAGCAATTCCCCTTGTATCTACAAGAAAATTAGCAATAAGATTAACATCTCGATATCTCGATTAACATGAAGCATATGGAGAATAAGCGTTTGTAAAAATAGTTTGTACAAGAGTAGAGAAAGTCATGTGAGTGTAACACTTCAGATTTTTTTACATGGTCCATAAATATTAAATAATTGGTGTCATGTATATTATTTCCAACGTAGCTGCACTGCTTCTGTTGTTAACCAGTCAGCATTTCAAACGCAGCTGCATACTAAATTATTCTCATTGACAATGTTCAAGTAATGACTAACAGAAAGAGGAGTACACTTCACGGAGGGGCTCCAGAAACCGGGGCAGAACACCGCAGTAGGCCTGTATTGCTTCTAATGTGACCCCTGGGAAGGAGGGATAATGGGGAGACCCGAAGGGCGACCAGGTCCTAGCGACGATGTACCAAGCATAGACGGGGTCCCTAACGGTTCCAAATAGAACGCATCCGGATGCTGGCCAGACCTGTCAACAAGCCCCGAGCCCCCCTAAGGCCCAGGGATGCCCCAGAAATCGGGTCCGCCAGCAGTACGACTAACTCCAGAGAGAAACCTTTCCAAAGCGCATATTCACCGCCCCGCCACAACACACCGACTGCTGTCACTTGGCCCTACAGCCCTAATGATAGTAGGTAGGAGAGGAACCATTCCAGCATTCGCCTACCGACTCCTTAAAAAATTAAGTTTTATTTATGGACGCTCTTTAACTGCTACGGTTCTTAGCGTCACATTCTATATTGGGCGCGAAAGACCGGAAGTTTTGTTCAGAGTCGTCTTTATCAGCTTGAGGTTCTTTTATATGCCGTAAATCTAACACGGGACCGCCGGCTTTACTTCTCTTCCGAAGGAAGCTATGTCAGGGATTTTTACACACGAAAAGATCTATCGCCCTCCGCCGGGTTTGAACCCGCGACCTCGGGAACTAGAGACTAGCATGGTACCGACCACAAAAAAAATGTTCACAGTTACTGACTGCATCCCTGACATACGCATTCAGAGGTGGTTTATTTACTTTTACGTGTTGAAACCTAACGCTGATACCTAACTCAAAATCGTTTGAAGGTCAAAAAATGCGCTTGGTCTGATATCAGTGCTATAGCCTGACGCAAGGAAAGAACCACACAGGTTCTTCCCCCTACCCACACAGAGAGAGAGAGAGCGCGCTTGCGAAATAAGGAAAGAATCTTAAATTCCTTTCAATTAGGCATGCAGGTTATGTATGGCGAAACAAGTCGTGACTTAATACAGGATGAAGAAAAAAATGTATAACTGCTTTAGTTTAATGTTTTTTAAAACTGTTAAATGCGAATAAATTGGACGTACATCTATTATGTTGCGCATACAGGTGTACTTTGAGGCCATGAAATGTGCCGATGTTTTTGGTTTCGTATAGTGATTTTTTATTTTAAGTTGGCAGAATCTCCTTATCATATGTATTTCACGCCAGCTCTGGATGAACCAATCTCTTATTGTTTTGAATTCAAGTTCGACACATACGGATTAGCTATGAACAAGGGTGAGCGGCGAAAGGGGAGGAAACATTTTTCCTGAGTGGCTGGAAGGCATGCTTCGTAACAACGGTCCACACAGCTCCTGAATGAGGTCCCTCGTATTGGTTTGATGTCAAAAGTCTGGCACTCAGACATCAATGTACGAACACAGGTCTGTTTCAGGCTCAGGAGCGAGTAAAGCAAACATTAAGTGCAATGCTAGAACCAGGTAAGTTGTGGGGATTGAGCGTGGCAGGAGGGGTTTAGTGTATCCTTATCGACATAAATCAGTGCGCATTATATCGGCACGATTCCATCCACTCGACTGTACAGATGTGCCGAAAAACATTTATTTTGTAGATGGTAACACATATTTACTTTCGAATTCCTGAAATATACCTTCAATTCTGCCTGTGGATAAATTAATTTATTCTTTCGTTTATTTTGCTTTTATTACTTTCTCTATTACGTATAGTAAGTAAAAGTATTGTGTTCCACCCAAAAATTCGATGTCGAGATTTCTCCGTAAATATATCTTTTGAGGCCCCCTGAATAAAAAAAAAAGCATTTTTAGAAAAAGTTCCGTGTGTGTGTGTGCGCGCGCGTGTGTGTGTGTGTGAACAGCATAATTCAAAAACAAAAACTCGGAAAAGCATCAAACTTGGTTTTTAAGTTCAGTATCTTCCAAGGATGAGACACGAAGTTTTTCAAGAAAATCTCCTACACCAAGCTACCCTTTACATGAAACACTTTTGAAATTTTTTATCTTTTAAAAAATGACTAACGACTGTGATTAAAATACCACATATTAAAGATATTTACATGACAAATAAAATATATATCTTGAATATATAGCCTTTAAAGCCCTCTTCATTGAGAAGGAATTTTGTATACTACGCGAAAAATGTAGACCCCTTTAAAACACACAATTTATTTCAAATAAGTTTTTTGTGGCATAAGCGATTTCTGAGATATCCGTTTATTAATGGTTCGAATTGGTCATTTTTAAAATCCTTTCGACATTCAGTTGTTTCTCGCGATTGTATGGAAACAGTATGGAATTTCAAGGCCAGCATATAGCGTCCAGTTGTTAAACATTTGACTATCGCTGTTCTCTTTGTATCTATAGCGAAATGTGTAATGTAGCTGTTTCTGCAAAGGTTTATTTGGACTAAAACGTAGTAGATATAAAAATAAGCTTTACTACAGTTTGTATACTTACTAATAAAGAAAGAGGGCAAAGAAAGTCGTGTGAATGTATCACATCAGATTTTTTAAACTCTACCTTTGTACAATGACTTCTAAAAAGCGTTCGCTATCACATAACTATAGTTTAGACTAAGCTCCTTCCAGCTTAATATCCACTTACCAAAGTTGTGATAGGCATTTGATGTCGTTTAATTCTGCTTTGAGGTTTAACTTTCGAATGTATTAAGTCACGCCTGCATTCAGGGCATTTAAGTTGTTAAACGCTGACAGTTGAGTTTTCGGTATGAAGAAAAGTCATAATCAGGTGGACTCCTTTCTAGATTGTATGCTGGGAGAAAGAGTGTTTCTCAATTGCAATCGGTTAATGCATTTTCTATCAGTTCGCCGAAGTGTGGTATTGTGCTATCGTGAAGAAGTAGAAATTTTTCTGTTGTGAAGATGCTTTGTTTAAATAGATATACCAATGATCTAGATATACTGCATTCATGGGCTGCCTCTTCATAAGTCATCGGTTTGTCTATGTAGTGAAGTTCATAGACGGTTTGGGCTTCCAAAGTGTTGATTGTCCGGTATATGACGTTCTCGTCTACGGTCTATTGTAGAGTCACCACACATTTCACGAGGAAATGCATATTTTTGTCGGCGTCGAGTGCATATTACAAACTATTTTAAACAAACCAGTCTCTAGTGCTGAAGTAATATTTAAATTCCGCAACCAAATTATTAGAGTGGACATTCTAATTTTTAATATGCCGAACGAGCAAACCATAGCAACTTAAGTGCTCTGTCGTTTTCCAAGATTTTTCATTTTATTACTTTCATAATAAAATTTGTTTGAAAACTGCATACATGTTTCAACTTCTGTGATGTTTACAAAATTATTTTACATACATTTAGTAGCGCAACATTTTAGCGTAATGCATGATATAGCCGTGAAGATAGGTTTTGATCTAATGGAGGAAAAAAGTTTCAAAGTAGGGAATTGTCAACGCTGTTATTGAAATTCCTCATTAACACCTCGGTTTTTACTTCATTTATTTCTCCATCTGTTTAAATCATATTTTCATGACAGTAGCAGATATCATGCTCTACTAAATGCCAACATCAAGGACGCGAAGAACACTATACAGTTCAGAGGTGACCGCAACGAGTAGAAAAGATCAAACTTCAGAGCTTTACGCAAGATCTTGAAACCAAGGTCATGGAGACCAACGCGCGTTTGGAAGATTGGGGTGTGGAGAGGGGGAGCGGGACACGAGAGGAGGGAATGATGAAGGGGCGCTACGTGTTAAAATTTTGCACACGTAGCGCCATGGCTGGGAATCAGGCGAAATATTCCACAGAAGCTATGCCTCGCCAAATGTTCACTAGTAGCACTTACGAAAAAGGTTTTATAATAACATTTATCTGAAGAAGTAGTTGCCAAATTTTCTCTTTATTAAGCGCTGCAATTAACGTGTATTCTATGGCTTTTACAAATATTTGTACTCATAAACCCTATATTTGAGAATCATGTATAATTGAAAGAGGGGGTGTCAAAATGTTTTAAAAAATTTGATGTGATACATTCGCATGACTCTACCCTGTATCATTTATTAGTGAGTATACAATCTATTCTTACTAAAGCTTATTTTTCTATCTACTCCATTTTAATCCAAATAAGCCTTTGCACAAATAGTTACATTACACACTTTGGTATAGACACAAAAGAACAGGGATAGTCAATTGTTTAAGAACTGGGCGCTATATGCTGGCCATAAAATTCCATACTCTTTCCATGCAATCGCAAGAAACAATTGAATGTTGACAGGACTTAAAAGAATGGCCAGAAATGAACAATTCGAACCTTTAATAACGGATATTTCAGAAATGGCTTATGCCACAAAAAACTTATTCGAAATAAATTCTGTGTTTTAAAGAGATCTACATTTTTGTATAGTACGTTTTCGTCTATCGCTTAAAGTTTACCAGTTATATAAGATTACACAAAATTCCTTCCAAATGAAGTGGACTTCACAGGCTATTCCCAGAAAATTCAAGATATACATTTTATTTTTAATATAAATATCTTTAATGTGTGGTATTTTAATTAAAATCGTTAGAGCCAATTTTGGATGATTAAAAATTTCGACAAATCTTCCTTGTAAAGGGTAGTCTGAAGTAGGTGGATTTTCTTGAAAATCTTCGTGTCTCATCTTTGGAAGATGTTGAACTTAAATACCAAGTTTGGTATTTAACCGACTTTTCGTTTTTGAGTTATGCTGTTCAGACACACACGTACCCACACACGCGCGCGATTTTCTTATTCGGGGGATCTCAAAACATGTATTTCCAGTGAAATCTCGGTATCGAATTTTTGGGTGGAATGCAATACTTCCTCTACTTACTGTAGGTAAACAGTAGAGATCGTAAAAATCGATGTGGTATAGCCACACGGCTTTTTCTACCCACTATAAATTCACATAGTACCTTATAGTAGTGTATTAAAACATTCATTACAAACTGATTCTTCTATCCATGTTACGTTATTCAAGACAGAAATGAATTCAAATTAAGGAATCGCTATTGTAGTTACATCGTAGATAACCAACAACGAACTTACACGACCAACCAACACGAGAAAACAACATTCAAATGTTTATTGAAAATACGGAGGAATAAGTTCTGAAGTCTTGGGCATAGAGGAATTAAATATTCCTCCATGGACAAAAGAAGTCGGAAACTTTAAAGCATCAGATGAACTTCTATTTGGTAAAATCTATCATACAGCATGGAATATTTTGAAAACGTTCGAAATATACGGAAAAAATTATACAATAAATTGCATTAGCTCCACTTTGCTGCCGCATCGGAAATTTAACATACTATCGCCCATCTACCCTACATTAATACACCAATATCAAATCAATTCTCTTTAAAATAAAAAAATAAACAAACGTCTGTCGATTCAAACGAATTAATTAAATCTATACTGAAACAAATCTTTCAAATTCGATCAGAAACACCAGATAGCAAGTTACGCGGCGGATCGAAAACTAACGCACAATATTTTTTTTCTGCCTTGGAGTTGCAGCTGGAATGTTGCAATTTCAACAGATAGAGTTTGAAGTTTTCACTACAGAGTGTATTTTTTGTTTCATCTGCAGCTCTAGCGAGAGAAGCGTGAACTACGCAACAAAGGTGGCGCGCATGTTATTGTCGTCCACGTGTGAAGAGCAGAGAGGTGTGGTTCGAATTTGATATTCACAGGGACATGCGTGGCGTATATGGGGATGATTGTAAGGACCGTAGCAATGTCTCCAGGTGGTGTGCTTTCTTCCTAGAGGGCCGTGTGAACCTTAGTGATTCGCCACGCTCCGGGAGGCCGGTAACAGCTGCAACCCCGCAGAATGTCAGAGGCAATGAGGTGGCAACTTTGAACGACCGGCGTGCGCAACTGTGAACCTTATCGCAACAGTTCAACATTTCCTATGGTGCAGTGTAGGATATTGTTCATGACACGTAGAAATTTCGTAAAGATAGTGCTTGCTGGTTCCTAAGAACCTGGCGGACAACCTCAAGGGCCAGCGAATGATGAACTTGGATCACCTAACGCGGTACACCGCAGAAGGGCATGACTTTCTGAAAGGCATCGTTACTGGTGATGAGTCGTGGGCATGCCGCTACTCACCCAAAACCAAGCAGGCAAGTATGGAGTGGAAACATGCTTGTTCCCCAGTGAAGAAAAAACTCAAAGTGACTCAATCTGATAGGAAGGTGTTCTGGGATATGCATGGTGTTGTATTGTGGACTTTGCTGAACACGGGACTACTGCAGCCTACATGAAAACTTTGGTGAAGTTGCGTCGTGCCCTTCGTAACAAACGCCACAACATGAATACTAACGTCAAAATTCTTCATGACAATGCTCGCCCCCATGTTGCTGCTGCTGTTCGTCAGAAAATCACCAAATTTGGTTTGGAGCTACTCCAGCATCCACCATATATTCCGAACCTTGCACCGTCGGACTTTCATCTGTTTGGTCCCATGAAGAAACTCCTGGCCGGCCAACACTTTGCGACAGATGCGGAAGTGAAATCAGCAGTCTGCAGATGGCTATTCTCCAAGGAAACGGACTTCTACGAACAGGGCGTATTGAAACTGATATCACGATGGGAGAAATGTGTTGAGAAACTTGATGACTATGTCGAAAAGTAGGTAAAAGGTGTAAGTTCATTCGTGTTTTTTTTTAACTATTTAACTTTTTTGTAAAAAAATTATTGTGCATTACTTTTGATCCGCCCATTAATCCCAGCACATTAATGCTTGCAAGATATTGCAGAGATAGCTAAATATTCACGTAAACACCTCTCGTGATTTATCCGGAGAAGTCCAAATTGTTTGAATAAGCTTACCGATGGTCGAAAAAGGCCAACTTCGAGTGAAAACAACTGAGGGAGAGAGAATATCAATCCTGGTGTGCCATATACCCATTATAATAAATGGGCAAGAAAACCTAACGAGCTCAGCAGCAATGACTGCAGTAAAAATGACCGCTAATGCATGTACACAATGTACAATTCCTGGCAGGACCCAAAACAGAAACAGTGAGATGGAAAATCTTAGACACGTCTTGGGCTCCTGGCCGTTCAGCGTGACCGAACGTCCGTCAACATAAAATTAGGTCCCTGATTGCGGAAGCAGTGAGAAATATTATACAGTTTACGAAGGAATTTATGAGATAGCAGCCGATGGATCTTGTCGTACTTACCATTCCACCAGCCTCGTCTTCCGGTTTCATTATTGACCCAAAAATAAGAAGTTACATGAACGACAACCAGTAGAAGTCCATGTGGAATAATGTAGGATGTACAGAATGTTTCAGAATTCCTATTACAAAACTTCTAGGGATTATAGAAGCATCTAAGTAGATAATGTTTTGATTAAGAATCCTTGTCCGGAAATGCATCGTTTCGATGCAAAATAAGTTTGAAGATCGAAGCGATTTCGCATTTCCCACTTCACTAGAAACTATGAGCTCTTGCCAGTGTGTCCTACAAGAGTGGTTCCACGTGGCGACCCTGATATTCGTTGCACAAAGTGTATCTGCGAAGCATGCTTTCATACACATCTGTCTTTGTGTGTGCTGAACAATTTCTGCTGCCGCCAGAACTCGTGCAATAAGATCTTCCTCCAATTCTACAGGAGTCTCATAAACAAGGCTCTTCATGTAGCCCCAAAGGGAAAATTCGAGAGGAGTTAAATCTGGCGGTCGTGATGGCAAAGAGTTGAACCACCTCGACCTATCCACCTTTCCCCGAATGTTTGTTAAAGATGTTAGCGGAAGTGCGTGTGAACCATCATGTTGGAACCACATTTGCTGATGTAGTGCCAGTAGCTAATTTTCAAATAAGTCTAACAGTACCTCCTGTTGGAAAATCAAGTACCTGAGACCCGTTAGGCGGCACAGACGAATGTGCGGACCAATTTGGTGACCATCAATGATACCAGCCCATACACTGATGCCGAATCGTTCCTGAATTCACGTGGCTGTTTGGCATGAGGATTTCCTTCATCCCAGATGTGGCTGTTTCGACAAAAAACAGACTCCCTGATGAGCAGAGCCTCATCTGCTCCATTTCCGGCGAGGAAATTCGGGAATCTCGACACACTGGTGTAGAAACCATGCATAGAAATTGACACGTGGCACAAAATCTGCCGGGCCCATTGCAAGCACTTTCTGTGGAAGGGTGGAGTTGCTGATCACGCAAAATACGCCAGACGCTCATGTGGGGCACATTCATGCCATTGGCAATGTTTCGCGTACTCGTCGACGGGTACTTTTCTACGTGACGAAGGACCTTCCTCACGAAAGTCGAGAGTACGACGCGTCTATGGAGCACCACAGTCAGCCCATCTAGCTGTGAAGGTATCTGTTTCTCGCAGCCTTTGTTGTACTCGACAAAAATAATATTGATAGAGTAGGGCGATGCGGAAAACGTTCGTGATACATATGTTGTGCAACTCAATCATTACGTCCAGCTTGGCCTAAGATCTCAGTGATCTTCAAACGTGTATTCAACCATCCTGAACTGTCTAGTCCTTTACTGCTCAATCACTGAATCACAACTGATGTGAAAGCTGACGCAGTTAACTGATTGTAAACAGAAGACACACGATATCAGGTGACGACTGTCTCGTCCTGCACTACTCAATTTGACTGCATCACAACTGATGTGAAAGCCGACTCAATAGAGCTGATTGTAAACAGAAGACACATGGTATCAGGGGAGCGCAGAAGTCGCCCCCAGCCCATTTTGTTTGCGTACCGTGAAGCGGGAGATATTAACTCGAATCGACCTTCAAACTTATTTGGCATCGAAACAGTACATTTCCGGACATGGATTCCTAATCAAAACGTTATCTACTTAGTCCGCTCTACAACCCCTAGAAGTTTGTAATAGGGATTATGAAACATCCTGTGTGATCTTACAGTTTTATATTACAAGAAATACCGTCTTACTGAAGTGTTTAATCAAGAAATGACTTGCGACAGTTCACTCATAGCAGGGAAGTGGGAGAACAGCGTTGCCGGATTGTATTAGAGAGCTAGTTAGCAGTATGAGATCGTGCTACAGTGTAGTGTAATAGCAACATGCTACCCCTCAATGTTCAGCTTGTAGGGAAAGGAAAAGGAGGGTGATGGAGCCTTATTGGCTAGAGCAACGGCGGAGGGGAGGTGCCATGGAAATCACACGGAAATGCCGCTCCAGTAACTGTCACAAGTCACCTCTTGTTTAAAACAAACTATATACCTATCCACCCAAATTATTGGGCTCGTGTTCAGTGCTAGAGGCATGATACCTAGCCAGCTGGTGACTTTTGTAAGCAATTCGGAATTAACAAAAGCGAACTAGAATAAATAGTGGTTGCTACGTCAAAGGATCGCTTTTGATTCTAAAAAAACCACCACAAATGTCTGTCTCTCTGTTTCCCCGTATGTTACTTTTAGATTATATTTCTTATATACATTTTCTTTTCTTTCATAAATATTTTTCAATTAATTTCATGTAGATATACTTACACAATTTGTATGTTGTTAAAACAAAATGTTTTAAACATTTGTTCATTGTGCATTGTTTGTAATGACCTCAGAATTAGGGGAGCTGACAGATAAATTATTATTATTATTATTATTATTATTATTATTATTAAGTGAAATACCATTTAAATCCAAATGCACGTGAACAATTCAACCACTAGCAGTCAAATTATGAATCTCACCAGAACTCGGAACATCATTGCCTCCCATGATTTTATCTGCGTTTTTATTAATACATTTATCAAGGTATTCTCTTATTAAAATATTACTTATAAACAAAACTAACAGAAAACGTTATGCTTATAGCATCAGGTGTTAACATAATTTTCGTAATGAAGCCTTCGGCACCAAGGAATTAAAGGAATTCTCCTTATGATATTGGAATGCACACGTTCGATAAATTACCTTACGATACAAAAATCAAACTAACATACGAGACAGTGTTCCGTATTCGAAGGATGATTAAAATGAATGTTATTTCTAATGCAATCTAAAGTGTTTTATAAATTAACAATTTAAAATTGTATGCGCATTATTACTTAGCTCCATATAACATATAAGTAAGGTAATGGTAATAATAATGCTATTACTGTTAATTTCTTTGTCAGAAAATTTATTTTCGGTAAGTTTATGTGCCCCTTCCCTTATTTTGGGAATTAACACTCGTCCGAAATAGTCTCACTTTATGTTGGCCAGCTTATAGCTCAATTTATCCTCCTTATTCCAGCCCATCTCTCAGTTTATATTCCACGATATACACTACGTGATCAAAAGTATTCGGACACCTGGCTGAAAATGACGTACAAGTTCGTGGCGCCCTCTATCGGTAATGCTGGAAGTCATTATGGTGTTGGCCGAACCTTAACCTTGATGACAGCGTTCACTCTGCAGGCATACTTTCAATCAGGTGCTGGAAGGTTTCTTGGGGAATGGCAGCCCATTCTTCACGGAGTGCGGAACTGAGGAGAGGTATCGATGTAGGTCGGTGAGGCCTGGCACGAAGTCGGCGTTCCAAAACATCCCAAAGGTGTTCTATAGGATTCAAGTCAGGACTCTGTGTAGGCCAGTCCATTACAGCGATGTTATTTTCGTGTAACCACTCCGCCACAGGCCGTGCAGCATGAACAGGTGCTCGATCGTGTTGAAAGATGCAATCGCCATCCCCAAATTGCTCTTCAACAGTGGGAAGCAAGAAGGTGCTTAAAATATCAATGTAGGTCTGCGCTGTGATCGTGCCACGCAAAACAACAAAGGGTGCAAGGCCCTCCAGAAAAACACGACCACACCATAACATTACCACCTCCGAATTTCACTGTTGGCACTACACACGATGGCAGATGACGTTCACCGGGCATTCGCCATACCCACACCCTGCCATCGGATCGCCACATTGTGTACCGTGATTCGTCACTCCACACAACGTTTTGCCACTGTTCAATCGTGTAATGTTAACGCTCCTTACACCAAGGGAGGCGTCGTTTGGCATTTTCCTGCGTGATGATGTGTGGCTTATGACCATGGAATCCAAGGTTTCTCACCTCACGCCTAACTGTCATAGTACTTGGAGTGGATCCTGATGCAGTTTGGAATTCCTGTGTGATGGTCTGGATAGATGTCTACCTATTACTCTTTACGACCCTCTTAAAATGTCGGCGGTCTCTGTCAGTCAACAGACGAGGTCGGCCTGTACGCTTTTGTGCTGTACATGTCCCTTCACGTTTCCATTTCACTATCACATCAGAAACAGTGGACCCAGGGATGTTTAGGAGTGTGTAAATCTCGCGTACAGACTTCTGACACCAGTGACACTCAATCACCTGACCATGTTCGAAGTCCGTGAGTTCCACGGAGTGTCCCATTCTGCTGTTTCACGATGTCTAATGACTACTGAAGTCGCGGATAATGAGTACCAGGCAGTAGGTGGCAGCACATAGCACCTAAGATGAAAAACGTACATTTGTGGGAATGTCCGGATACTTTTGATCACATAGATATATTTCATACCTTTATTTCGTATTAATATTCAGAACTAAAATAGGTTCTGTTGTATTATCAGCAGAATGCAGCCGTGCAATGCAAATGAGATAAGCAATTTATCCGAGGGAGCTGACTTTACAATTTCCGTCGTCCATTACTGAATGTTCGCGCCCGTTTACTGCTGGTTACCAAAGCTCACTGGTGGTCACTATTGAATTTTAAATCCGCACGCTATGCATTTTGTTGCAGCCCACTGAAGGGGGACCATGATCGTGATAAAGGTTAGACGCACAAATAAGCTCTGGTTATAATACAGGGAGAGCCAAAAAACTACGAACCGCCTGCGCGGTGCTTTTTCTGTCCGCGTCCTCGGCGATCATTGCCGTCTCCGCTATCATAGAAAGGCGCGGATGAAACCATACAAGATTTTTAAAACTACTTTTAAAGGCTTTACTTGCCAACTTTATGAAATGAGATGCTGAAACTGGCCACCCTCGTAGTCCATACATTTTTGGCACCTCTTTAGGCGACTATCCATCACCCGCTAAGTTTTTTCCAGTCAACATTGAAGCCCGTACATATATATATCCTTTTGTCCCCCTTTTTTTTAGAAATTAAAAATTAAATTAAATTGTGTTTTATTTATGGACGCTCTTTAACTGCTGTGATCCTTTGCGTCCCATTCTATATTGGGCGTGAAAGACCGGAATTTTGCTCAGAGGTCTCTTTATCAGGCTTGAGTTTTTTTGTTTGTTTGTTGTTGTTGTTTTTTTTTTTTTTTTGAGAGAGAGAATTAACAGCCAGGGAGCGTAATTTTGCCTTTTTCCAACAAGACTCTGCAACAGCTTATACGGCCCAATATTTCGATGAGAACAGTTGAAAGTGCGTTTGAGGACAGAATTATTAATAGAGATTATTTGTGGTCCCTTCGGTCCCCCGACCTAACCGCCTGCGATTTCTACAAAGTGTACAAGACATACCCACACACCCTGGAAGAATTAAAACAAAATATCCACCAGGAAATTACCAGCATTTCTCAACGTGAACTACGGCGAGTGATGGATAGTTTCCTAAAGAGGTGCCAAAAATGTATGGATAACGACGGTGGCCAGTTTCAGCATCTCCTTTCATAAAGTTGGTAAGTAAAGCCTTTAAAAGTAGTTTTAAAAATGTTGTGTGGTTTCATCCGCGCCTTTCTATGATAGCGGCAGAGTCAGCGAGAGCCGAAGACGTGGACAGGAAAAACACCATGCAACCGGTTCGTAGTTTTTTGGCTCACCCAGTAGTACTGTATGCCAATTATCGTGGTACATTCAGTCTGCAATCTTAAGTTATAATGCAATGCAATAGAATTTACTGCTTTGGCATGTCCATGGTAAAAATCTGTAACACTTCGAATCTGCTCACGTCGTAAAACCGCCTCCTTTGCCGTAAAGTCATAAAAAAAGCCTCCGCTCCCGTACATTTTACGGGCAAACCGTTAAAGTTGGCAAGTATGGGACGTACTTGGAGTACCACATATAAAGAAAATATTGGAGGGTGGTGTACAATAATTGAAATTGGCATTTGGGCAATAGTGTACGTATATTCCCTTGCACCTATCACTTTGTGAGGTGGTCTGAACATTATTAGAAAAAAGTGAAAATCGTTCGTCGTCAAATTCAAATGTGGAGAAGCCTTTCTTTGTTGCCACATGAAAGAAAAGAAACAAAAACAAATTTGATGTGTTGCACTCACATGACTTTCTTTACTCTTGTACAAACTATTTTTACAGTTATTCTCCATATGCTTCATCGTAATCGAGATGTTAATCTTATTGCTAATTTTCTTGTAGATGCAATGGCTTTGAGCGATAGTCAAATGTTTTAAAAGCTGGTTGCTATGTGGAGCATTCCATTCTCTTTGTGTGTCCAGGACGTTAAAAAAGCGAATAATGAATTCCCATTTAAGAAAAAGTGTAAGTATTGGAAAATTCAAACAAATAACAATGAATATCTCGGAAATGGTTCGCTCGACACACACACACACACCAAAAAAAAAAGACAAATTGTGTGTTTTAACGAGATTTATATTTTTTGTGTACAACAACTTTATCTATCTTTTGCGGTTTACCAGTTATGCAATATCTATTCACAATGAAGGGGACTTTTGGAGACATTCCCATAAAATTCAATATATATATATATATATATATATATATATATATATTTCATTTGTCATGAAAATATCTTACATGGTATTTTTATCAAAATCGTTAGAGCAATTTTTGAGAAAATCAAAATTTTCGAAAAATGTTCCATGTAAAGGGTAGTCTGGGGTGGGAGAATTTTCTTAAAATCTTCATCTCGCATCTTTGAAAGATAGTAAACCTAATACCAAGTTTGGTATTTATCCAACTTTTCGTTTTTTGAGTAATCCTGTTTGCAGACACACAGACCTTTTTCTAAAAATTGTTTCTTTTTTTTTTATTCAGGAGGCTTCATAAACGTATTTCCGGTTAAATCTAGGTATTAAATTTTTGGGTGGAATACAATACTTCCCCTACTTACTCTACGTAGTAGAGTAAGTAAAAAATGTTTGGCTGATGCATTCGATCAAGTTGGTACTCATTTTGTCTGATATAATTTTACTGTGAGGCTCGGGAGGGATTTCAACCCTAACCCCCTCCCTTCGCCGCACCGCTGTTTCTTTCACTTACGTGGAATCCGCCCTAAAAAAAAACAGCATCAAGAACAATTACAACTGTGTGAACGAAGCGTCACCTCAATTATTACGTTGAGTATCGCATTTTAAAAGCTGTGTAGGTTCATCTTCACACTTCAGCGTGGAAATGTTTCCTGTACATGACATAAATCTTCATAATCAGAGTTGGGCGTTCCTATAAGGCGTGTCGAAGCGATGAAATCCTACAATTTTCTACTTCAGCTTTCTCCAATTAAAAAGTTCACATTGTAGTTAGACCTAAATAACTTTGCCATTTATGAATGTTAATGCCTAGAGGTACCAATACCGAATGTTAAAAATAACTCCACTACGCAGTACTAGCAACTTACATAACAGTAACAGCAAGCCTCTTAATTGTTGCTGTGTCGCGGAGAGGTTGAGAACTCTGACCATAATACGTCCGCAAGAGTCCCGTAAGATCAGCTGACAAGGGTCTCTCTATTATTGCCAATCAGCTGAAGATACATGACCAAGACACATTAAATCTTGTTCCAGCTGTCCCCAACAGTTAACCTCATTATCGCCCGGCTTCATACAGACCGCTTGCCAGACATCATCAGAGTGCCATCTTTGGTATCTTGAACTTTGTTTACTGTGCCCAAAATAAGACACATGTAATATAATTTTGTAAATACAAAGCAATAATATGCAAGTTTTCATGAATTACAGTTTCCCGAAATGAATTGCGACTTGAACATAAAGAAACCCTGGCGAAGCAACGTAGAAGCTATAGGTACTGGAGTAAGAATCATAAGGATTACAAACTCTTTACCAAAAAGTAACTTATCGATGTTTGTCTGTTGGTCTTTGCACCATTTGAACCTCGTAGAAGAATGTGCTGTTGCTCTCGACTACATAGTTTGTGAATAAGATACATAGAAGTGCGTCCCATGTGCATTTGCAACATCATAATGCAGCAAGCAAACGACATTTGGCCTCATCTCTCCAAGCCTCACCAGTTGTTCACTTTGTTCCAGATACGTTCTTTCTGATTGAAATCAGAGGTGCAAGAACCTATCTGGCCGTCCAAAAATGACATTAGTTATCTTGGAAGTAACAGGAGTCCATTACGTAAATGTGCCCCTGTTACCGAGATCATTGGATTATGAAGAAGTTTACAGCACACTTGTAAACCCAGGCTGCTATAAGCAATCACCACAATGAGAAACAATATTGTGACTTCTTGCAGTTTTTCAACTGTCATTGCTTTCTCTCTGTTCTAAATTCTTATCTGTTCAGCTTAACTGCGAGTTCACTCCACCAATGTCACTTCACTCGAAAGTCAAACACAAGTCCTCCACAAACCGTAGCATTTGCCGCACGTCACCACAGTTGTCACCCACTCGCTCGGAGAATCGCTCTTCATATCGTACCAGAAACGCAGTCGCTAACTCACTCGCACACTGAGTCCACTCTGTCGCACTCGACACGCAGTGCCTCGCTTTCAACTCGCGACTGGCTGACTGCCCGCGAGAGCGCTCGCTTATATAGTCAATGGAATCTTCAATAGAAGGTTCTAGAACTATGTCGACGTAGTTCTGGAAGAAGGGGGAGACAAAGCTTCCATAAAGATCTAGTTATCTCCCGATGACGCGCTCGGTGTTTACGCTGGCAAGCGGAGTTATATTGTTTACTTGGAGTGCTCGGCGCCGACCTCCCGATAACCTTGGCCATAGCGCTGTGTCACAATATCTATCACACTATCATCAAATTTTGTAGGGGACATACACATTCCGGCAAAAGCAGTAGTAGTCGCCACAACCATTTGACCAACGTGAATCTCTAATGGTCACCCTATAGAACCTACCTCCATTGTTCAGTGTTCATGTGATTATTTAAAGCTCTAAGTATGAGCTTTATTCAACTTCACAATATGCGGCAAATGTGCCGCTATTCTTCCGGAATATACGAGTTTATAGGCTTCCGTTCGTAGCTTCCCACTGTAAACTTAACTCTTCAGCTGCCTGAAATACGTGAGAGAAGGTAATCATTAACTGTAACCTAGTTTTACGTTTCAGCGGTCTGCAATCTCTTTGGTCAGAATTTGTCGCCTGGAGTGTTTACCATCTCCACAAATCCATTCATCCTTCCGCTTATGCAGGACGAATGTCACTGTTAATCTGAGCTTGATTGACTTCAAGACTTTTGCCCTCCTGGACAGCTCCCGAAGTGATAACCTAAACCTATGGCCTTATCAAAGTCCGACTGCTCTGCACATGTGCCATCTTCTCACGTAGCGTAAATATTAAACAAACAGTGTTTATTACTCATATTTGTCATATTGTTTAGCTTCACCTGTTCGTTTGAAAAATTCATTTCTTCACCATAGCAATGGGTTCCTTTCTTTCACGACATTTTTAAAAGCTGACAATGTTTACAATAGTGCCGTTAATAAATAAGATTGGTGTACATCCTTTTAATGTCTCGTTAAAGTTCAATCCTATCATTAAATCGCTGTCGCTTTGGGTTGGAATTAAACATTCTTTCATTCTGTTAAGGAAGGAGATAGGGAAAGGTAGCGACCCGAGTTTTTTAAGCCCAGATCCGACAAAGGAGAGGTAGCTGAGGGTAGGAACTACTTCGCTAAGGGCCGAAGGGAGAGGAGCTAGAGGGACAGAATAACTAAAACTGAATCCGTCTGACACGCCCATGAGATTTATTCTAGCTGACATCGCCCCTAAGAGTCTACTTTAGTCACTTCAACAAACGCGTTTACCTTTTAGAGTTATCCTGGTCTTAATGTTCACAAAATAAATATTAAACGGTTCCGACGAAGTGGGCGACAAGGACGGGGCGTCTTGCAGAGAGACTGAGCGCGAGTGCCTGTCTGGTGGGTAGCTTATATTGCTTTTTGATGCTGGCAAAAAACACATCAGCATTCTACCGTAACCGATTCACCAGCAACTGTGATTTAAACACTTTCTTGATATGTTGCACAACTTCTTCGTCGCTGGCTCGGGTCTTGGTGCTCAATGGTAATAATACATGGTGACTATCGAGTCCGAATTGACAGTTTTTAATGTTAAGTGTTATATGTTTGCTGAAATTTGGTCTTATAACTTAAGAGAAAAGCAGTTGTCTCTGGTAGGGTAGATGATTTCCGAATATGAGCCATGGATACTATTTACCGAGAGGGAGGAATACTCCCATTAATTCGAACCCTACTGTTACTATTACTGAAGTTTTAACTGTATTTAGATCTTCATTACATGGTAGCTATGGCAACAAAATGTGATGTTATTTCCATTCCTAATTTCTCAGCCAATGAGGTGCGTCGGACTCAAGGGTTTACTAAGACGATGAAGCAAATACGGGCGCGTTTTCTGTTGACAAAATTAAAGCTAACTTCCTAAATATACCCGCTGTCAAATTATTTGAGTTTATCACAGAAAACACCCAGTACCTGCCGAATGTTGAGAGATGTAACCTGTAAGAAAAAAATCAATTAATATTCGTATAACAATTTGGTAATGTCTATATAGCGACATATTCTGGCACTACGAGGGTAAAAATAACATTCTTCTACGAGGCACAAGAAAAATAACATAAAATAAACTGTAATGTTTTACACAGCAGTGACTGACAGCTAAGTTTCGATGCTGGAATTGGGTGAAGTACACTTCAGATTGCAATGAACACAAATTCTAGATTTTTGTGAATAGATTTCATAAAAAATCACTCATATGGAATCTGTTATTATTACGAGGTACGTCCAGAAAGTAAGTTCCGTTTGGTAATAAAATTAAATTGTGTACAGATACAGAAAAAGTATTTATTGCACAAAATTCTACAACTCTTAAACTACTTTTCCACATAGCTGCCGAAATTTTGCAGGGATTTGTCATAGCGTGGCACAAGTTTTTGTATACCTTCTTCATAGAAGTTTGCCGCCTGTGTCTTCAACCAGTTGGAAACATTTTCTTTCAACTCTTCGTCATTGTTGAAGTGTTGACCGCCAAGGAAAGACTTGAGATGTAAGAACAGATGAAAGTCGCTAGGAGCGAGGTCAGGGCTGTACGGAGGATGGTCAAACACGTCCCAGCCAAACCCCTGTAGGAGGTTTTGCGTCACATTTGCAGTGTGTGGTCGTGCGTTATCGTGAAGAAAAACAACACCTTTTGACAGCAATCCTCGGCGCTTATTCTGTATTGCGCGGCGCAATTTCCTAAGTGTCTCGCAATAAACATCTGCTTTGATTGTTTGACCACGCGGTAAGATATCAATGAGTAAGATGCCTTTCCAGTCCCAGAACACTGTGCACATCATTTTTCGAGGTGTCAAGATTTGTTTCGCTTAACCTTTGCTGGGGATGAAGTGTGCTTCCATTCCATTGATTGCCGCTTACTTTCAGGGGTGTCGTAAGAAACCCAAGTTTCATCTCCTGTGACTATCTGTGTCAGAAATTCTTCGCCGCCTTCATCATAACGGGTCAAAAACTGAATCCGGTTTGTTTTGTGTTGCTCAGTAAGAATCTTTGGTACCCAACGAGAGCAAAGTTTACGAAATTTCAGTTTTTCGGTAACAATTTCATGAATTAGTGATCGTGAGATTTGGGGAAATTCCATAGCGAAGGCACTAATTGTAAACTTGCGGTTTTCCTGGATCTTGTCATCAATCGCGTGAACCAGTTCTTCTGTAACCAAAGATGGACGCCCACTTCGTTCTTCATCGTGCACTTCACTACGTCCTTCATTGAACTGTCGGACCCATCTTCTCACCATTGAATCACATCGCATTTCGTCCGTAAACTACGCAAATTTGCCGATAAATTTCAATTGGTTTCACTTTCCTAGCATTCAGAAAACGAATCACAGATCTGATTTCACAAGCGGCGGGATTTTCAATCAATACCGACATTGTAAACAAGCACAACAAAGCGTACGTGGCTGACAGCGATCTCAAAATGGCGCACGTTTCTTCTCCTTGATACAGAGCGTCTACCACGCATGTGCGGAACTGCGATCGCAGCGCTGCAGCGGAGAGAAATTGAAACGAACTTACTTTCTCAGGACCGTCTAGAATGAACGGACCTGACACTGGCATTCAAAATGGAGGCCGTGCGTGGTGGGAAACATTTTAAACAGCTCGTCTACAAGCTACGATTTTTCCGCAGTAAAATTCAAAAGTGGTATAATAACACGTCTTTTGTGTACACATATGCTCTGTTGTACGCAAAAATACTGTCTTAAAAGTAAAATAAATACAGTTTAATGTTGCATGACGACCAATGAGCAATGAAATGCGTATATAACCCTAAAGAACATCCACGTAGTCTACGGTTTTGCATGCCATAAATTAACAACGTTCGTAAACTACAGCTACATATATACATTGCAAAGAAGATAGACAGTTTTACAAAACTGTAAACAGCATACTACTTACGTGAAACAGAACTGTTGATACTGCACCTGACACTGAGTTCACACAAAATTATCTGTCACTGTTTACACGTTTATTGCACTGTACACAATATTATATACAAAAAATATGTACTGGATGGCTGATACACGACATGCCATTATTTAGGGTAATTAGCTACTGAATTAAACAGCTTTAAGGTGGAAAGCTTTCATTTCTCAGTCTGCAGCAATAATTAAAAAATATATTACTCAGCAGCTTATAACACTTCACTAGTTTTGCAGGGGAATCCATACTGGGAGACTGAAATTAAAAAAATAAGTAACCTTAAACCAGCTCTGCAACTGAAATGTATGAAATACACACACTTAAGTCAGCACTGTGAAACAACATTCAGGCAGTCTACAATTTTGCATGCAGCAACATAACAGCATTTCTAAACTACAGCTACATATTTAAATTACAAAGAAGTTAAGACAGTTTTGCAAAACTACAAGCATGATACTACTTACATGAAACAGAATTGTTGGGATTGCAGCTGACATTGATTGAGTTCACTCACAATTATCTGTCACTATTTACACTGTTCACAATATTATACAATTATACACACAAAATATACTTTGATGACTAACACACGAAATGCTGCGGTTTATAGTAATTTGTTATTGAATTTGGAAGCTTTACGCTGAAATTTTCCTTTTGTTTTCACTGAGAGCTTCTCATTTTTAAGTTTACAATAATTATTCAAAAATATATTAGTTAACACCTTACAGCACTTCTTTACAAGCTTTTGCAGGGGGAGTCCACATTGACAGACTTGGTCAAAGTCTACAGAATGCAATTCAAAATGAAGCATTGCTAATTGTACCACAAGCTTTCTTTGGCAATTTAGATGCAAGAACTCCTTTTCATACTTCTCGCCAATTAAAATGGTGAATATTTTAAAAACCAGTACACAAAGGTGTATTACAAAATCTGAAGGACACTTGAGACCCCCGCGATTGATAGCATCAAAATATGAAACTCTTGCATCATACTCAATCATTATGTTTCTGAGAGTAGATAATGTAGAGGTACATGCTGCACACTTTTCTCTGTTTATTTTCAATGTGTTAAGAACACTGTGTGCAACATATCCACCAATGCAAATAATCACTTCTTGATTACTTTCATCAATTTCAGCTGAATCGACACACTCTATTACAGGTTCAAACTTTTCCAGAACAGTGCTAGGTACATTTGCAGAACTAGGAACATTTTTGCTGGAGCAAGAGGATACAAATGATGTTATAGAACAGTCCCCAAGGAAAGCTGATTTTAATTTAATTACACTACAAATTTTCAGTTTCCTTTCTGATTCCAGAACTTGTTCCACAGAAATATGATAGTTTCCACCACTCATTTGTCGATACTGACCAAATCTACCCTCGAGTTTATCAGTTTGAAACTTTCCTGCCAAAATATACTTCCATTTAAAATTACAAAAAATGTATTTACACATATGTACAAAACTATCTAAAGTGTGTGTAAGAGCAACATGTGTTTCATTTGTGAGTTTACCGCTGACAGCTGAAGAATGCCACACTTTCAAAAACAATGAAAACTCTTCTAGAAACTTAAGTTTTGGGTCTTCAGGTCCCTGGATAGGGTTACAGTCAAAATCCCTACTATATTTTCCTTTGGATGGACTCTTAACATTTGAAATCTTCCACCATTTCACAACAAGTTGGAGAAAATGTATTGTTCCTGTAGAGAATTCTTTAGGATTTTCAACTAACTTCCTTTGCAGAGCTACAATGTTTTTATCATCAAATATCTTTAAAGCAAGAGAAACATTTTGCCTCTCAAAAGAAGAAGGGAAAAGTGCTTTCCTTGTAAGGGCAGGAGCCTCTTTAATTATGCAGTTTTGCTCCGATTCATGAAGGCGTATTAAATCGCTAAACTTTGCTTCTTCATTAAAATATGTGAAAGTGACAGATGATGTGGCACCCTCACTTAAGTTAGTTTGAAACCAATCTTCTGGAACTCCTGACAGAATGTCATTCTTGTTTGGAATGTTGAAAATTTGATTTACTACATTGAGCCAATTGTTTCTTATACATCTTAATAAATGTACGGAATCAAAAAGTAAGAAGAGCTCTCTATCAGTATTTGATGGATTTTGCACACTCTTTTTCAATGACCCATTGCATAAATGCTGAAACATTGCTTTATTCACCTGATTGTTGTCTGATATAAGGCAAAGAGCAATGTATCCACAACTTTCTAAAGCATTTAGTACTTCAAGGGTCATTTGATGCAATGAAATGCTATTTATGTTTTTTACTGGAAAGAGGGCAATGACATCTGAATTTCCTGACAAAGGAGAAGAAATCATAAATGCTTGGATTGTAGTGGCAGTATCGACTTCTCTCTCTCTATTCATGGCAATCCCTTCTATTTTCCCACCCTTATAACTCAGCTTGGGTGTGACATAAATTTCATCCAGCAAGACACTTACTATTCTTTCATGTTCCCCAATGAGTTTACATTTTTCTGTAAGATATTTTACTTGAGAAGGATTTATTACACTATTAGTTCCCAACTTGCAGAGTAGCCTCCTTAAATAAGCTGGATGGGGAATTGTCAGAACCTTGCTTGTGTGAACCAGACGATAAGCCCCAGGAAAAGAGTAAAATAATGCTGATGCCCAAAACAATGTTTCTGGTGAATACCTTGGCTGTGTGGATACAGCAAGTTGCAACTGTTCTCTTAAGAATACCAATTTCGTTTTTGTTTTGTCCTCAAAATTGCTAAGGTCAGTGTTTCCAAACCAATTCAAAAATAATGAAAGTTTGTCATTACTACTTACATTTTCCTCTTCAAATGCTGCTACATGGCTCAACAGGCAGTCAAATTTCGTCCACTTATTACACATTAATTCATCACCCAAACACCATTCAAACTGTTTCCTGGGAAGTTCTGCATTATTGTGAAATACATGCACTGCAAGAGATGGCATGATTTTAATGCACACTGTCACTTTTGGCGGCTCAGTAACACACGTGTCATCGATTTTACATAATGAAATATAACTGCTGTCAGGCCTGTTTATTATAATAAAAGGACTCACATTTCTACTTTTCAACTTTTCCAGAAACTCACAGTATCCACTTATATTGTCCCTTTCATTCCATTCTTCAAATTGTTGCTGGTCACGGGCACAAACTTGGTTCATACGCTCACTCGGGTCCTTTCTTTTAGGAGGCAACCGTTTCGATAAATAGGATGGTTGATTTTCAAAAATTGTTGGAAATGCACCATCCTCTAGTTTGATCCTCTTTCTTGGAAGTGTTATAACAGAACCATCATCACAACGGAATTTATCTTCTCTTATAACAAAGTCAGCAGCAAAATGTTGTATGCATACAGCTGAATCCTTCGATGGCGTAAAGTGCTCTCGATTTATGCATCTGATCCATTTTTCTCTTAAAAGTTTATCTTTCGGAAATATAAATATCGGTACCAAAGGTCCATCTTTGCTGTAATTGGATTTACATCCGGGAACACAACAGTTACGGGGCATTGTAGCGTTTTAGGTTAGGTACCTATATTTGCGACAATAACATCAACTTCTGAAACAATTTCCTCTTTATAGGTATCACCACTATAACTGTAACTCAAATTAGGTTCACAAACAGATAAATTAATAATACTTTACTTTTAATATAGCCATAATCTATATGGAATACAATAGTAAACATAAACACATGGAAAGCACATGGCACAACAAACACATGACTGGATTTATTCTCGTTTCCTAAATTGCACAAAAGACACTTACTTCACTAATGTAAATACAAAAGTATGCCGGAGTTACTAAAAAAAAACAGTAAATCGCAGGCATCGAAAACACAACACAGCAGCTAGCATGTGTAAACACCACAGCGATCATCACCAACAACCGACGCCATTTTCCTCAATCTCGAATGCCAGTATCAGGTCCGTTCATTCTAGACGGTCCTGACTTTCTGGACGTACTTCGTATTATTATTGCTTTATGTTTTTGTTGTAAAAATACATTCCAGATATTCCCTAACTGAACCATACTCATAAGATTGAGTACCTCAGGCAAGCCGGGGGGAGGGGGTTGTAACCCTCCTTGCTAAACAAAATGTAAAAATTAATAGCAAAAATAACTCCATTAAAATAATAGCATGTTTCTAGGTTTGGTGGGAACGAGATACACTGGTAGCGCTATATTTATGCCGCATGTCTTAGACAATATGGCCAAAGGTGACAGCAACAGAAATTGTACTTTAGATGGGGCTGGTACAACCATGTTAAGATATTGGGGGCATGTTTTCGTTTTGGTGCTAAATTTGAGTGATTTTTAAATGAGTGCAATATCTCCAGTTTAGAATATAACTAGAAACCTATTTTGTAATGAAATAAAATGGCATGCAGCGGTAATATAAAATACTTCACAGTGATCATTATTTCCCATGTCACAACACTGCTGCTTAGAATACGCAAAATACCCTATCTTAATTTTAATTCCAATTGCTGCACATTAATCTGCGAATATAAATTAGATTTATTTAAATATTTCAACTCAGAATTAATTCGTATTTATCATTTGCATTGATACAAATTGTTTAAAAAATGGACCCCTATGCATAAACCCCCTTAATAATTTTCTGGTTATGCTATTGTATCCAAGATTCATGATCTTAAAAGCTCACTAATATCCTCGTAAAAAGTAGAACTGACATTGCAGCTAAGATAAGACGAAGAGAAATACACCTCTGTTATTACGTTACCGAATTCGTTAGAAGCTGCAGCAATCAATTAAGTGAATAACAAGAGACGATCTGGAATATTCGCTGTTACCAGGCTTTAACTAATCATGGGAGGATGGCAGCCGGTCGGTGCAGAAAAGGAAGGATGTGAACACTTACCCCAACTGCCCGAACATGTAGGGGAGAAAATGCAGCTAATGTAATTAATGTGCAGCCAATGGGAATAGAATCAAGCTGCTACTTTGTCGGCAGCTTACCGAAATAGCTCAACTGAGCACTTCTTTAAACGTCATACAAGTTTGATGCTTCTAACCTGTGATAAAAAAAGGGAGTTTCCTGCATCAAAAGAACGCAACTAAATCTCAAGCAATACTTATATACATTTTGACCATTCACTAACCAATTTGCAGCATCTAGAATTTCTGCTACACGTTCTGCTCTACACTGTTCACATATATCGTATCATGGCAAGCATTAAATTATTTACAGCTTATTTGAAAAGATATAATCAGACTGAAGAATGCAATGTCTTAGCTAGGATTTGAACCACGGGATCTTCCGGTTTCCGGACGAAACATTATTGAATTTGACTGCCTCTGTGGTCGTGTTGCTATACTAGCTTCCAAATCCAGAGGTTCCGGATTCGATTTCTAGCCGGAGGGTGGGAACTCTTCCTTCGCCAGGATTATTCCCCATCCTGCCTAGAGCCTGGAAGTACGAATGAAAGTGTAAATGTGTGTGTGTGAATTTAATGTTTCTAAAGAAAACTCAAGGTAAAAAAAAAAAAAAAAAAAAACGAAACGAAAGATATGCAATACTAAAACCCGGCGGAGGGCGATGGATTCTTTCGAACGTAAAAATGCTTAGCATGGCTTTCTTTAGAAGGGAAGTAAAGACGGTGGTCCTGTGTGGTAGATTTACGTAAAAGAACAAGTGATAAAGAGCCCTACGAGCAAAATTTTCGGTCTTTCACGCCCAATATAGAATGGGACGCTAAGGGCCAAGTGGTTAAAGAGCATCCATAAATAAAACCCAATTTCATTTTTTTTAATAGTAAAACGAGTGAACATCATTGCCAATGAGCAATTGTTCCAAAGGCAAAGCCGCCTATATAACCCTAGATGTTAAAGGTGGCCTACAAATGGAACAACAAAAACAAAAGCATTGAAATTTTCAGTCTGATTCTACCTTTCCAACCTTGACCTACACACGACTTGTGTGTCGTCCTCCGTCGACCAGTGGTACCGTGCTAGCCTCTAGTTCCCAAGCTCGCGGGCGTAAAAAAGGGTAGTCTGGGGTGGGGGGATTTTCTTGAAAACCTTCGTGTCGCATCTCTGGAAGATACTGAACCTAAATACCAAGTTTGGTGCTTATCCGACTGTTCGTTTTTGAGTTATGCTGTTCACAGACACACACACACACACACACACACACACACACACACACACACACACACACACACACACACACAGAGAGACACACACACGGACATGTTTCCAAAAATGCTTTTTTTGGATTCAGGAGGTCTCAAAACATGTATTTCCGGTGAAATCTCGGTATCGAATTTTTGGGTGGAATGCAATACTTCCCCTACTTACTATACGTAGTAGAGAAAGTAAAAAGCATTTTTGGAAACATGTCCGTGTGTGTGTCTGTGAACAGCGTAACTCAGAAACGAACTGTCGGATAAACACCAAACTTGGTATTTAGGTTCAGTATCTTCCAGAGATGCGACACGAAGGTTTTCATGAAAATCCCCCCACCCCAGACTACCCTTTACATGGAACATTTTTCGAAAATTTTAATTTTCTCAAAAATGGCTCTAACGATTTTGATTAAAATATCGTATATTTAAGATATTGTCATGAGAAATGAAATGTATATCTCGAATTTTCTGGGAATGTCTCCAAAAGTATTCTTCATTGTGAACGACTTTTGCATAACTGGTAAACCATAAGAGATAGACAAAATTTTACTACACAAAAAATGTAGATCGCGTTAAAATACACAATTTATGTCATATGCATTTCTTTTGTTGAGTGAACCGTTTTCCAGATATTGCTTGTTATTCCCTTAAATTTTCCAATACTTATACTTTTTCTCAAATTCGTTATTCATTTTTTTTATGTCCTGGACATGCAAAGAGAATGGAATGCGCCACATAGCAACCAACGTTAAAATATTTAATTATCGCTTAAAACCTACCATATTCCCCTTGCATATACAAGAAAATTGGCAATAAGATTGATATCTCGATTAACATGAAGCATATGGAGAATAAGCGTTTGTAAAAATAGTTTGTACAAGAGTAGAGAAAGTCATGTGAGTGTAACACATCAGATTTTTTTTGTGTAGTTTCTACAAACTATTCTTATAAAAGCTTATTTACTATCTACTTTATGTCAAATGAGATAAACCTTTGCAAAAAAAAAAAAAAAAAAAAAAAAAAAAAAAAAAAAACGAATCGATAGCGGGACTCTATATGGTGGCCTTGAAATTCCATACTCTTTCCATATCGCGAGAAACAGTTGAAGCAACACCATTTTTAAAAAATGGCAAAATTATTGACAAATTTAAACCAATAATCACTGATATCTCGCAAATAGTTGATACCACAAAAATGTTTATTTGAAATAAGCTTGTGTGTTTACAGAGATCTACATTTTTTACGTAGTATGCTTTTGTCTATCAGTTATACAAAATTATACACAATTCCTTCCGAATGAAAAGGACTTCAGAAGCTGTTCTCAGAAAATTCAAGATATACATTTTATTTGTCATGTAAATACCTTAAATAGATGTGGTATTTTAATCAAGATTGTTAGAGCCATTTTTGAAAAATCAAAATTACTGAAACATTTTCCATGTAAAGCGTAGTTTTGGGTGGGCAAATGTTGAAAATCGCGCGCGCGCGCGCGCTCACACGCACACACACACGCGGTGATATTGAATTTTTGTGTGGAATACCTACAGAGAAAGTAAATATGAGTGAGCTACCTTTGTGATTAGTGTCATCATAAGCACTCAAAATCGCAACATGGTTTGCGACCATGTGGACGCAGGCACTGTTGTGACGCAAATATTAGAGAGATGATCACCCTTGTTTGCTTACAGTAACCTTCACAGTAAGCCATGAACCTGACCCTCCACTGGAGTGCCGCGCTTGTTTTCAAGAGCAGTACGAACCACTTTTATAAAGGCACATAATCATTGGCTTCCCAACACTGTTTCATTCCTCCCTGTGGCTACTGTTAGATGTCAACATTTTCACTCCTATGCAGTTTGAGCGCAAAAGTTGACACAGGTAAAACCAAGCGAGTTGGATCGCATTCGGAATGTCCCGGGTTCAACTCCCGTTGACCGCCCACCCTGACCTTGGGTTCTTCATAGTTTTTCCTGTCGGTAGGCTAATGTTGCGGTGGTTTTTATCTGCCAAACTTCCTCTCCCTCATTCCCTTTCCTTCAGACATGCTTTCAGGTTTCGTAGTGTTTGGCATTGTCGGGCAGGTGGCGCGATGCTTGCTTAAGAAAAGAGTATTCTC
Source organism: Deroplatys truncata (assembly GCA_030765065.1). NCBI lineage: Eukaryota > Metazoa > Arthropoda > Insecta > Mantodea > Mantidae > Deroplatys > Deroplatys truncata. The sequence goes on along the minus strand of CM060975.1, from coordinate 296,042,548 downwards.
ATGTATACCAGAGGGCTGTTCGGTCATCGCCCACTTTGGGCGGCTCTTGCGGTAGGCTGAATCCAGGAGCAAAGAAATGTAGGGACTTCTGTGCATCTCTGTGACCTATAGTCTACTGTGGTTCCTTCGTTGCATCCACACCTTCTGGAGGGTGGTAGCTACAATAGATCTGTAGATATAGGTCGCTGAGTGCGAGGTGTTCTGCGTCCTGTAAAAACTTCCTGATGATACGATCTGGTGACACTTACGTTATACCCACCATCTCCCCGTCCCTTCCGTGTTTGCTATTTAAGAGTATCCTGTTTCAGCTGTAGAGTTGGATCAGTTCAGCAAAGGTTATCATTGGAACAGCAGCATCTAAACCCATTCATGGCTCAAATTTCTCCGGAAGCATCAAACAAATACAGAAAAACGCAGTTCAAAATCAACGTATGGAGAGCTAGATCTTCAAGAATGCACTGAGTGACATCACCATTATTTTGAACGTTTGTGGACTTTTATGTGAGTGTATAACTAGCTGTTACTTCATTTTTGTGTCAATGAACTCACTTTGCTTTGGGAAGAATTTTATTCTTTAACTCCAAATTTGCTGTTTATAAAAACAAATACAATGCAGGAACTACATAATGTATTCGAAACTGCTTGCTAACGCCTCATAACTTGATCCAAAAGTATGCGCTAAGAGGGACGGCCAAATGAAAACGATCAAGGTCCAAAAGGTGCATTATTGAATACCTATTACCTGGAAAGTAGTCCATTTTTAGTTCCCCCCAAAACATTCCTGATGGCGCAACTTGGCCAGGATTTTCCCTATGGGCTGCCTATTATTAGTCTGCTGAGTGTATGTATGTGCTCGTAAGGTATCTTGCTGCTCATGTACAAGCAACTGGACAACTGCAACTTCGTAACAACAATATACAATGCTTTTCTCCATGAAAGAGCTTGAATTAATAAAGATGTTTCTCATAAAGTTGTTTGTTGTGAAGAGTTCTGTACAGTTGTGCACAAACTCTATATACCCCAACATTAAATTCAAACTGACTTGAGTAACCATTCTGTGTTTTTGTTACTGAGATTCTGTTGCTGTTATTTCTTGCTATTTTTAACTATCAATTGTTTTTTAATTCCATTGCTGATGTTAATAATCATGTGATTGCAGATTGTTAGCAGAAGGCAGGATATTGAAGGAAGCAATTATACGATCGAGTAACGCCTAGTGGCAGCCATGTGGATCCATGAGTGACAACTTAATGGAAAGTCAATGAAAAATGTGCAGTTTGAGAAGGCAGCAGTAACAAAGAAGACCTTTTTCCATGCCAACCAAGAGGAGCTTCCCAGCAATTTGTCGGGAGGTCTATGTTATTACTTTCCAAAAACTGTTAGCTTTTTGGTGCCAATAGCTTATGAGCAATCTAAACTATAAGAAACTCTTCCACTATAAAGGCAACTCAACTAACATATCCTTAAATAACATTATGTTTTAAAAAGAGCCAGCATTATCATACGAATCAACTTGAATGGTTAGTGAGAGGATCATAGAACTGAGTTCATCCATGGAGAGGTTACTGCTTATTCCATCCTTTAACTCAGTCATGCCATTTTGTGGCACTCTGTGTGATTCTCCTTCTTTCTCCCTCCATCTCCACGTGTTGGGGGTGGTTGGACTTTATGGCAGCACAGTGCTAATAGAAGCTTCTTAGACAGTAGGCAATCCCAAGATTAAAACAGATGGATGGGTTAAAGCTTGTATCCCCTCCAGTGACAACTTTGCTTTAACGTTACATTTTATTGTTTTTAATACACTTTAAAGCTCCTCAAAACAGCGACGTTGTAGACAGTAATGTTATTTATGTATGCTGCTTCATCCTAGGTATTTATTGCTGGTGTTAATTCTTAAATGTAGCTTCAGTACAACAGTATGTAATGAAACTATTAACAAAGACGTGAAACTTCTTTTTTTTTCTCTTTTTTTTCTTAGTACAGTGCGATAAATGCTAATTCATAGATTTTATGGAATGACCTTTTGTAAGTTGTGCTCCACTAACAAAACTGTATATGAGCTGCCACTGCCCAAGCAAATACACCTCTTCCAAGGAAGAATAATATAACAGTCTGCATTTTAATAAGCCAACTTCTGGACACACAAGTCAAGGACAACAACATTCCCAGTAAAGTATACGTTACCGCTACATTATATGAGTTATAGTTATTACATGAAAAGTAACTGTAACACTGTTGATTTTAGCATTTGCATCCGAGAGGGAAGCAAATATTCTAGCAGAATAGCAGGAGCTGTACTTAATGTATTATTGCTCTGCATTTGCTTAATTTATGTCCTTTTCTATTTAATATGTCATTACCAGACTTGCGTGCTGCTTACAAATTATTCTTCGTGGAATATTATTAAAAATGTTTCCTTCAAACATTCTTGGTTTACTTATAGATATAATAAAACCTTAACCAATATTCTTCTTGAGTTCTTGATTTTGGATAAATAATTGTTGTTGATGGGTATAATGAGCTACAATGAAGCCAAAACTTACAATCTATGAGAACTGTGCATGCATATGTGAATGTGTGTTACCATTTATTCAAGAATAACTGAACCAATTGTTATGAACTTAGTATATAACTATCTAAGGTCCCTTTTAGAAAACTAACACCCAGTAGGAGAAGGGATATGGTCAGGTACTAGTAAAAAAAATCTGATGTGTTACACTCACATGACTTTCTCTACTCTTGTACAAGCTTATTCTCCATATGCTTCATGTTAATCGAGATGTCAATCTTATTGCTAATTTTCTTGTAGATGCAAGGGGAATATGGTAGGTTTTTAAGCGATAGTCAAATATTTTAATGCTGGTTGCTATGTGGCATTTTCCATTCTCTTTGCATGTCCAGGACATAAAAAAAATGAATAACGAATTTGAGAAAAAGTATAAGTATTGGAAAATTTAAGGGAATAACAAGCAATATCTCGAAAACGGTTCACTCAACAAAAGAAATGTATATGACATAAATTGTGTATTTTAATGCGATCTACATTTTTTATGTAGTAAAATTTTGTCTATCTCTTATGGTTTACCAGTTATGCTAAAGTCGTTCACAATGAAGAATACTTTTGGAGACATTCCCAGAAAATTCAAGATATACATTTCATTTCTCATGACAATATCTTAAACATATGATATTTTAATCAAAATCGTTAGAGCCATTTTTGAGAAAATTAAAATTTTCGAAAAATCTTCCATGTAAAGGGTAATCTGGGGTGGGGGATTTTCTTGAAAACCTTCGTGTCGCATCTTTGGAAGATACTGAACCTAAATACCAAGTTTGGTGTTTATCCAACTGTTCGTTTCTGAGTTATGCTGTTCACAGACACACACACACACGGACATGTTTCCATAAATGCGTGTTTTGGATTCAGGGGGTCTCAAAACATGTATTTCCGGTGAAATCTCGGTATCGAATTTTTGGGTGGAATACAATACTTCCCCTACTTACTATACGTAGTAGAGAAAGTAAAAATCTATGTGGAACACTCACATCACTTCCTCTACCCATTAAAAACACATGTATCCCACTTTGGTTACACAGGGAGTACCAGGCTACCTGCCTGGTTCATCATCATTTATTTCAGAACAATATGGCATTAAAATTTTGAAGACAAAAACATTTATCACTAAATCACACGTGAACTTTCACTTTAGCTTGATTTCATCTATCAACCATAACTGAAAATGCAGTCAGTGGCATATCACTGTAAAATTTCAAATAGGAGTCAGGGTCAAATAGGGTACCATTATATAGGATGCGCACAAAGTCTATATGTCCCTACATTAAATTGAAACCGACGTGATATTTAAGTCTATATGCCCATTTATTATTTCTTTTAAGGTTTTCTCTTACATCTTAGGAATATTTCCCTCTGTGGTTTTGCATAGCCAAATGCAGCATGATGTTCTCTTGATCATTTTGAGCAACATCCTTGGAGTCAGCCTGAAAAGCTTCATGCACAGCATTTTCCAGATCTTCACTTGTTGAATACTGGCACTTCAACACCTGCTCCTTGATGTAATCCCAGAGTGCGTCATCTGGTGTTGTCAGATCAGGGCTCCTTGGAGTCCATGAAGTGGAGCTGGAATCATTGATCAAAATTCATGCCTGGTGGATGGTCTTCCACTTCTCGGCACAAAAGTGCCTGTCATAAAACTTTTCTTTCTCCATGCCCAGAAGGTCTTCTTTGTCGCTGCTGCTTTCTCAAACTGCACAACAAAATCTTCTATGACATTTTTCGTTGATTTTCCATTAAGTTGACACTCATGACCCACACGGCGGCCACCAGGCGTTACTCAATCGTATAATTGCTTGTATCAGCCTGCCTTCTGCTAACAATCTGCAGTCACAGGATTCTTAACGTCAGCAATGGAATTAAAAACCAATTGATAGTTACAACTAGTAAGAAATAACAGGAGAATACATACAAACCTCAGCAACAAAAACACAGAATGATTACTCAAGTCAGTTTGAATTTAATGTATGAGTATACTGACTTTGTGCACAACTGTACAGAACTCTTCACAATAAACAACTTCTTAAGAAACATCTTTATTAATTCATTGTATATTGTTGTTGTGGTGAGCTTCAGTTGTCCAGTTGCTTGTACATGAGCAGCAAGGCACAGAGCACATACATACACTCAACAGACTAATAACAGGCAGCCCATGGGAGAAAATCATGGTGCAATTTGCGCCATCAGGAACATTTTTGGGGGGAACTAAAAATGTTGCGAATACAAAAATATTGAAGCAAATTAACGTACATAATATAAATAGATTTATTACAACTTTTAATTGATACTGTAATTGTAAACTCACTTTTGTATCCTTAGGTCCGTTATCTAAATGTGCTGCGCAGGCACGCACGCACACACTCACACACACACACACCAAAAAAAAAAAAAAGTAATTTACAGTACAATTCATACTGTATGGTACAATATTGTATATCAAATGATAATTTTTGGAAATGTATAAAAGGAACTATAACATCATACGTAGGTATGTTGATGTTTAAAGCTCAGTGTTGTTACACTTACTACATTGATCTGTTTAAGCAGATTCAATAGGATACATTGAAATACAGATAATTAAATCCACCAAATACTTTTTTGTAATTTTTACTTTCTCTACTACGTATAGTAAGTAGGGGAAGTATTGTATTCCACCCAAAATTTCGATACCGAGATTTCACCGAAAATACATGTTTTGAGACCCCCTGAATCCAAAAAAAAGCATTTTTGGAAACATGTCCGTGTGTGTGTCTGTGTGTCTGTGTGTCTGTGAACAGCATAACTCAGAAACGAACAGTCGGATAAACACCAAACTTGGTATTTGGGTTCAGTATCTTCCAAGGATGCGACACGAAGGTTTTCAAGAAAATCCTCCCACCCCAGAGTACCCTTTACATGGAAGATTTTTCGAAAATTTTAATTTTCTCAAAAATGGCTCTAACGATTTTGATTAAAATATCATATGTTTAAGATATTTTTATGACAAATAAAATGTATATCTTGAATTTTCTGGGAATGTCTCCAAAAGTATTCTTTATTGTGAACGACTTTTGCATAACTGGTAAACCATAAGAGATAGACAAAATTTTACTACACAAAAAATGTAGATCGCGTTAAAATACATAATTTATGTCATATACATTTTTTTGTTGAATGAACCATTTTCGAGATATTGCTTGTTATTCCCTTAAATTTTTCAATACTTATTTTCTCAAATGGGAATTCGTTATTCATTTTTTTTGTCTTGGATATGCAAAGAGTTATAATCTGTGGCAAAGGGAATGGTGCTGCACCTAGCAACCAGCTATTAAGAGATATGTATGTGCTTAAAGGCTACTGTTTTTCTATATTGCCCTTGTAAATATATTTTCCCCTACATCTACAAGAAAATTAGCAATAAGATAGAGTCTGCAAATGTTTATCTCGATTAACATGAACTAGATGGAGAATAAGCGTTTGTAAAAATACTTTGTACAAGAGTAGAGAAAGTCATGTGAGTGTAACACATCAGATTTTTTTCCTGGTGTTAACTTTCCAATTATTTGTTTAAGCTTTTATTGTGCAGTACCTATAAAGTCAGCCCTTTCTAAGCTTTCCAGAGCATAAAAAAGGAACTAAATACAGAGTCTTCATTTTGTGTCAAGGCCACAAACACTTTATATGTGTATCAGACAAGAAACGCAGTGACCTCAGTATCGTGCCAATGGCACAGGATATGTCAAAGGGTACATTTATCAGTTGTAAGCTGTCTCAGTCGTTGCTTTGTCTTCATGTTGTGAAGTGTTTCAACAATATGTGTTGTGTGTGGTTTCCTTATTAGTCCAAGGAAATGCCTGCCAACAAATTCACACTCGAACTGCGTATTTTATGTATGATACATACGTGAAAATTGAATCATGTAGACAGGTATGTAGACAATTTCAGCAGCAATTTCCTGGTTATCCAGTTCCAGGTAGAGACACTGTGAGATGTTTGGTCAATAAATTTAGAACAACGGGATCACTAAAAAATAAGGTTTATAGGAACAAGCCCCACACCATAGACAAACTTAAGGACAATATTAAAACAGAAATTATGAACATTACGCAAGAACTTATGCATGTGAATGTACATTTCATCCGACGATGTCTTCGCTCAGATGGACACCACTTTCAACAATACTTACAACAAGGTTAGTACTCATTACATATATGTTACTAACACCCGTGAGTAAATAATGCGGGAGTTAAGGAACAGAAAACTCTGCAGTGTAATAGACTGGTGAAGAGCACATATTCATGCAATCTGCTGCCTTGGCATAAAACAAAGGCACTGTACTTGAAATTGAGCTCTCAGTAAAAATTGAGAGGATAATTGTTTTTTGGGAGGGGAATGCACCACAGCCTTTGGGAGGATGGGCATTCCAGACCATCATATATCAAAACCATCACTATTTGTAATAGAAGTAAGCTGTTTGTAATCACTAGACACAAAAATAAAGAAAACAAAACACTCGATGTCACTGTACTGTGCAAGGCCATCTGTTTTAGTTTCCTTTGTCAGTATTAATTTTAATTTTCTTTTTGTAACATTTCTCAATATGAATGGCACTGCTATCTATATATCTGGGGTTTGGATTTGCCATCCTTTCATATACTTTTCTACTTGAAAGAGTATGAATTAGCGAAAGTTTTTTCTACAAAAATTGTTTGTTTTGAAGAGCACTATCTAATGGTAACCTATTTGACCTCCACTCCCATTTGAAATTTTTAAACTGATCAGCCAATGACCCTATTTACTGGCTACGGATTGATGAAACCAAGCTCAAGTGAAAGTTCACATGTGCTTTAGTTATAACTGTTTTTGTCTAAAAAATTTAATGCCTTGTTTTCCAAATAAATTACTGTTACCGGTGGTCTGGTGAATCTCCCATCCATATTATATTATTCACAATAAATATTTTCCTAGATATTTTTTTTTCAAATCAAGCAGTATGATCTGAGTTACATACAACATATAGAAACAACCTTCAGCTCTTTTTGTTAAAAACAGGCTCAGAGCAAAGGAAAGGCAAACAGAATGCAAATCTTTAAAATGTTCCACCAGATGTTTCAAAAATTTTAATTCTACACAAATAAAAGTTTTTTGACACTAACTGTATATTTTAATATGTAACGCATGTGTACTTGAGAGAGAGAGAGAGAGTGAGAGTGCATGTTTTTTTTTCTTTCTTTCTTAATGAATGATAATTTATTTACAGTATGTTCTATTACAACGTAGTAATATACTATATGCACTATTATAAATTATTCACAGTTATATATACATAAATTATTCTTATACTATGGTTGATTTTTTTCTGATTCCTGTGGTGGGTGGGTGTGCGCGCGTGTGTGTGTGTGTGTGTGGGTGGGTGTGGGTGTGTGCGCGCGCGTGCATGTGTGTGCGCGTGCGTGTGTGTGAGAGAGAGACAACAATGTAACACAAAAACAGAAAGTTACATAAATACCAAAACTGATATTTGAGCTCAGTAACATAGAGTATCAAGAAACCCCCCTACCCCAAGCTACCCTTTATATTTTGCGTTATTTTGATTTTTTTGAAAAATGACTCAAACATTTTTTACTTTCTCTATTACTTACCTGTATTAAGTAGTGCTTGAAAACACTTTAGTACTCATACTTTCACTCCTTTGTCTTACACAGCATCATTTTTCGGTGATAATTCATCACACAGCAAAGAAGCATTTAAAATTCAGAAAAGCGCGGTAAGAATTATGGGGGGGGGGGAACAACAACAACAAACAGCCTAAGGGTACTATTTTAAAAAGCCTGATATGAAACATTCACATGACTTTCTCTACCCTCTATCGTTTATTAATAAGTCTACAAACGCTTCTTACTAAACCTTATTTTTCCATCTACTACATTTTAATCCAAATAAACCTTAACAGAAATAGCTACATTTACATTTTGTTATAGATACAAAGGGATCCGCGAGTCAAATGTTTAAGAACCGGATGCTATACAATGGCCTTAAAACACCATACTGTTACCATTCAATCATGACAAACAAGTGAATGCTGACAGGACTTAAGAGAATGACCAAGAAATGAGCAATTCAAGGTTTTAATAACGGATATCTCAGAAATGGGTTATGCCATTACTTATTTGGAATAAATTGTGTGTTTTAAACAGATCTACATTTTTTGTGTAGTACGTTTTCGTCTATCACTTAAGGTTTACCAGTTATTAAAATTATACAAAATTTCTTCCAAATGAAGTGGACTTCACAGGCTATTCCCTGAAAATTCAAGATATACATTTTATTTGTCATGTAAATATCTTTATATATGGTATTGTAATCACATTCATTAGAGACAGTTTTTTAGAAAATCAAAACTTTTGAAAAAATCTTCCATGTAAAGGGTAGTCTGGGGTGAGGGAATTTTCTTGAAAATTGTGTCACATCTTTGGAAGGTACTGAACCTAAATACCAAGTTTGGTATTTATCCAACTTTTCGTTTTTCAGTTATGCAAATGCACACATGACCCTTTTTCTAAAAATGCTTTTATTTTTATTCAGGGGGCCTCAAAACATATATTTCTAGTGAAATCCTGATATTGAATTTTTGGGTGGAATGCAATACTTCCCTTATTTACTATACGAAGTACAGAAAGCAAAAATGGGGATCTTGCCCTGTATCATTGTACGTATATGATGGTAGACAAATATACATAAATTTCAAACCAATTCACATGTACAGTCACACCATGCCCGGAATAAAGATAGACTGTCAATTATGTCTCACTGCACTAGTTTATACTAGGAAAACTTGAAGTATAAAGGAATAATGCTGTACAACAAATTGCAGAATCAATTAAACAGGTTAATCTTTGAAGTCTTTTAAGCGAAAATTAAATAAATTCATGTATGAGCACTGTTTCTATAGCATACAGGAGTACCTGGAAAGCTGATAACTGTTAACTTTTGCATATCATTAAACATATTTAAAACTCACCTCATGTATAGTTATGAAAGTTTGAAATTTATATCATGTATGATTTTGTGTGTGTGTGTATGTGTGTGTACGAGCTTGCATGCATGTGTGAATATTGTATACCAAAAATTTGACATATCCCATATCAATGCAGTTTGATTAAATGTGAAATAAAGATTAGGAAGTATTGCATTCCATTAAAAAATATACCAAAATTTCACTGCAAACACACGTTTTGAGGTACCCTGAATTAATTTAAAAAAACGTATTTTTAGAAGAAGGTCCATATGTCTGTGAACAGCATAACTCATAAAAGAAAAATTGGTTAAATACCAAACTTGGGATTTAAGTTCAGCATCTTCCAAGGATGCAACACAAAGATTTTTGAAAAAATTCCTCCATCCCAAAGTACCCTTGAGAAAAAAATTTGTCAAAATTTTTTACTTTCTTTAAAATGCCTCGAACGATTTTTATTAAAATACCATATGTTTAAGATATTTTCATGACAAATAAAATATAAATTTTCTGGGAATAGCCTATTAAATCTTCGATCTGAATGAATTGTTTTTATAGCTTGTAAATTGAAACTTACTTACACAAAAGATTTAGATCTCATTAAAAATACAATTTACATAAAATAAAATCTTTTGTGGTGTTAACCATTTTTAAGATATTCTTTATTATAGGTTTGAACTGTCAAATACTTTATAGCTTTTCAACTGTAAAATTGCTATTCACTTTTGCTTCTCATAGTCATACAAAGAGAACAGAATTTCAAAGTCATCACATAGTGACATACAAGGAAATATGTAATAAAACCATTTCAGCAAATATTTTATCTTGATTAGCATGAAGTAGAAAAAAGAATAAGCTTTTGTAAGAATAGTTTGTTGAAGAATAGGTAGACAAAGTCATGTGAAATTAACACATCAGATTTGTATTAAAACTACATATCTTCAAGATATTTGTAACTAACAAAATGTAAGTTAATTTTCTGTGAAAAGCCTATGAAGTCTCTTCATACTGAATTTTGTATAATTTTGTAAAAATGTTATATGATAAGAGAGGGGCAAAAGCTTACTACAGGAAAGATGCACAGCTAATTAAAATTTGTGTCAAATTTGTAGCATTAGCTGTTTTCAAAACATTCCATATTGCATGTTTGCAATTTCCCAAGCATGTTACCTGACAGACATGCTTGAAAATTAGTAACTCTTTTTTTTTTCCCCATCACAAGAGCTGGTTACCATAGCCAAACATTTGAATGCTGTTTCTACCAGTTTTATGTAACTATGTACTCATTTCTTAATTTGAAATCATTCCTAGTAAACGAAAATCTGATGTGATATTATTTTATATCTACAACATTTTAATCCAAATAAACCTTTGCAGAAATAGCTAAATTACATATTTTGTTATAGATACAAAGAGAATAACGATAGTGAAATGTTTAAGAACTGGACACTATATGCTAGCCTTAAAATTCCATCTATTTCCATGCAATCGTGAGAAACAACTGAATGTTGAAAGGACTTTAAAGAACGACCAAGAAATGAACAATTCAAACCATTAATAACAGATATCTCAGAAACGGCTTATGCCACAAAAAAAAACGTATTTGAAACAAATTGTGTGCTTTAAAGAGATCTACATTTTTTGTTAAGTACATTTTTGTCTATTGCTTAACGCTTACCAATTATACAAGATTATACACAATTCCTTCCAAATGAAGAGGACTTCAAAGGTTACCCAGAAAATTCAAGATATACATTTTATTTATCATATAAATACCTATAATATATGAAATTTTATTCAAAATCATTAGGCATGTTTTAGAAAATCGTAAATATTTTCGAAAAATGTTCCATGTAAATGGTAGTTGGGTAGGGGGATTTTCTTCAAAATCTTAAATGTCGCATTCTTGGAAGATACTGAACTTAAATACAAAGTTTGGTACTTATTCAACTTTTCGTTTTCGAGTTATACTTCTCTCTCTCTCACACACGCTTCCAAAAATACTGTATTTGGATTCAGGGGCCCTCAAAATATGTATTTCCAGTGAAATCTCGGTATCAAATTTTAGGGTGGAATGAGTACATTCTCTACCTACTATGTACATGGTAGAGGAAGTAAAAAGACTAATGTGTTACATTCACATGACTTTCTCTACCTGCATAATTTATTAATGCATATAAAAACGCTTTACGAAAACTTGTTTTTCTATCTACTTCATTTTAATTGAGATAAATGTTTGCAAAAACAGCTACATTATACATTTACTTATAAACGCAAAGAGAATAGCAACAGTCAAATGTTTAAGAACTGGATATTATATGCTGGCCTGAAAATTCCATGCTCTTTCTGTGCAATCACGAGAAACAACTGAATGCTGACAGGACTTTAAAACAATGACAAAGTATTGAACAATTCAAATCATTAATAGCGGATATCTTGGAAATGGCTTATGCCACAAAATACATTAATTGAAATAAATTGTGTGTTGTCTATCGCTTAATGTTTACCAGTTATACAAGATTGTATGAAGTTCCTTCCGAATGAAGAGGACTTCAAAGGCTATTCCCAGAAAATTCAAGATATACATTTTATTAGTCATGAAAATACCTTTAATACATGGTATTTTAATCAAAATTGTTAGTCATTTTTAAGAAAATCAAACTTTCATTTCTGAGTTATGCGCTCTCTCTTTTGATCTCAAAACAAGTATGTGCAATACTGAGAGAGAGAGAGAGAGAGAGAGAGAGAGAGAGAGAGAGAGAGAGAGAGAGCATGCAAGCCTACTCAGGTATCAATTAGCCCATCAACCAATGACAGCATTTATTAATTTTAAGGTTTTGAAATGAATGTTTGAGTTGAAGACATTTTTCATTATTATTGGGATACATTTGGGTTTAGTAAGTTCTCTTCTTTTCCTGATCCATTAGTTGGAAGAATGAAACAATCCAGCAACTATCCTGAAAACTGGAGAGAGCACCTATGGACACATGTTGGAGGCTTGGAAGGAAGTATATAAGATTTCAGGAAAGTGGATGTATCATCATGATATATCACCATTTTTTACTTTCTCTAGCACCTACTTACAGTAAGCAGAGAAAGTATTGTATTCCACCCAAAAATCCAATAACAAAAATATGGTCCCCTGAATGAATAAATCCATGTTTACGAAAAGATCTGTGTCTGTGTGAACAGCTTAACAGCATGAAACATTTGATAATGTTCTATGTAAAGGGCAGTTTGAAAACCTTTGTATCACATCCTTGGAAGATGGTTAACTTAAAAACTAAGTTTAGTTGGAAAGGTAGAAAGGTAGAAAAAAGAATCAATGCTACAGTCAAGATTTGAAACACAGACTTTCAACTTTCCATGCTTGTTGCTAAGAAACCATGGCAGCAGCACACCGGCACGGCATTAAATTTCCCAAATGACTTGCATTTCTCCAGGTTCCCAAATTCATTTTGAAATAATATACCCCAATTCCAACTTACAAGCTTATAAGTATTTTAAGACCGAGGCTTCATAGCCAACCCCTATTAGGTCAATCAAAGATAATTAATTGTTCTTCCACACAAGCCATGTGTACACTAAATTTGAAAAGCTAGAATCCACTGCAGGGATTTGAACCATGGATCTTCAGCTTTCTGTTTTTGTTGCTCTACCAACTGAGCTACCATGGCAACATGCCAGCAAGACATTAAAATCACCAAATGGCTCACATTCTTCCCGGTAAACCCCAAGGCATGGTATTTATCAGACATTTCATTTTTGAGTTGTGCTGTTCAGACAGACAGGCCTTTTTCTAAAAATACTTTTTTGGGGGGTTCAGAGGGCCTCAAAATGTGCATTTTCATTAGGTTGAATACAATACTTCCTCTATCTACCTAGAATATAAACCCTCAAGGATCAGAAAGTCTTTAAGGAAAGAAAAGGTGAAAGAAATATCCAAAAAAAAAATTAACATTTAGTGTAATTTATTAACCTCTTACAATATAATACTGCATTAGCATCAAATCAGTCAGAACTTTATTTCTGCTTCTTTTAAATAATTTATACAAAGCAAATTTTAAGTTTTCTTTGTACCTTTATTTTTTAATTCAGAGATAATCTTCTTGCTGTTCGTAAAAGACAATTATAAATTTAAATTTTAAAGCTTTCTAATTCCTGTTGGGCAGCAAAATATTTATATTTGCTTTTATACATTGCATCACTGTTAAAATCCATGTCTGCAATTTTGCACTGTAGCTTCATGGACGTTTTCAGTTGACAATTATTATGCTTAACTATATTTATATATAAATTGCTGTTGTTATTATTATTCACAAAAACATCTTTACAAAATTAATACTTTCTGCTGGTAATCCTTATGTACACATACAACTGGCCTTTTGTGCAATTGCTAGAAAACCTACCTACTGTGCGAGGAGTTATAGGTTCAATTACTGACCAGATTAGAAATTTTTCTTTAACCAAGAAGGTTTTTCTGTATGTCCTAAGAGTCTGGTATGTAGATTAGAGGTTTGCACAGACTCTGGCTTGAAAATAAAGATGAAGAAAAAGGAAGTTATCATATTCAACAGAGTATTTTCTCTGCCATGTAAATATCTGTATGGTATTTTTATCAAAATGGTTAGTACCATTTATGAGAAAATAAAAAATGACATTTTTTCCATGTAAACAGAGAATAAAGACAAAAAAGAATTAATTTATCACATATTTTGGACTGAAATGTTGAGATGTTGAGCATAATTATTGCAGTAAGCACATACCCATCGCTCTAGTAATAATAAATAAATGCCTCCTTTGGCCATTTACAGATAACATTACCACAGCACAGCAGCTGCAAACTCCACCTCCCTCCATCCACCCACACCTAGGACATCCTGGACAGAGTGCAGTAATAGGGACGGCATGTGGTCAATAAGGCAATATGTCATCAACAAGGCAAATTTCAGGACCCCAGCCGCCAATATTATCCTCAGTTGGTCCCAAGGAGCTGAGTGCAACCCTGACCAGCCCTCCCAGCAGGGAAAAAAATTATATGTCGGTACCAGAAATCGAACCCGAGTTCCTTCGCATCGCAGCGGTTTGTGGAATAATAGTAATAATAAATACATACAAAATAACTTAATTTAAAATAAAATTAGACAATCGGGGCAGGCCAGGTGATTCAGTATAACCTACTCTTGGGCTTGGGCCTGGCCTAATAATTTTGGCCCATGCAGACATCTAGTGTTAATGTGAGTGTAACCAGTCATAGAGTATAACAATCCAGAATTAATACAAGCACTTGACACCAACAGATGCTGTGAGTCTACAAGCTTAAGAAATAATCTGATAGCTTACATAAAATCTATTATTATTAATATTTAGGAAATAATCCTAAAAACAATATGTTTTTTTCAAGCCTTTTTATGTAAACGACTACTAATTTGCAAGAATTTCAACCACATTGGAAACATGTCAATAAATGCTCTTTAGGTTCACATAGAGATATAAAAGTTGATATCTTCATATGCAGTATTTCACTAAACAAGTGAAGGTCTCCACAAAAGCTGATCAAAAGTATCCAGACACCTATCGGAACTTGTATTTAGATTTTATCTGTATCACGTTTCCTATTGTTGGACATTAATATGGTGTGAGTCCACCCTTCACCTTTATAATAGCTTTAACTGAATGTTATTGTCCACAAACCATATCCTCACAGAAAGAACTTTATAACAGGGTGCTTGTCATCTGATGTAAACAATTGTCTCCTAACTGGTCCTCTACTGTGCACAATGGTTTAAAATGTGTTCATATCCTTCCTCATTTAAGTCTTGTTAAGCATAATAAGGCGGCCACTTCCAAACCACAAAAAACATTCCATCATCATACCTGTCTGTACTTTACTGTTGGCACTATACATGACAGCAGGTATCACTCTCCAAGCACTCACCAAACCCATATCCTTCCATCGGATTGCCACAGGTATAGCATGATTCATCACTCCAAATCACTCATTTCCATCATCCACTGTCCAGTGCATCACTCTTTACATCACCTCAAGCATCGCTTAACACTGACTACAAAAATGTTTGACTTACAGGCAGCAGCTCGGCCATGGTACCATTCCTTTTAACTTCCATAGCCATTGTGCTAGTTGAACTGTTTGTTTATTTATTTATTACAGTACAGTATGAGATACACAAAGGAACAATGTCAGAAAAATACAAATTAATAATAAATAACACATCAAATCACAAATGGAAATCAGTATTAATAAATTCTTCTATACTATAATAAGCTTTGTCAATTAAAAAGTATTTCAACTCAGAGTTAAATTTGTCACCTTTACATTGCTTGAAAACAGTGGGAAGAGTATTATAAAACTTTATACACATAAAACTAGGTGTCCTCTCATAAACACGAAGTCTATGGCCAGGAATTGCTAAATCGTCAACAGTGTTGGTAGTACTTTGAAACTCACAAGTGATTCCTTCCACTGATTTCTTGAAATTTTTTAAAACCACTTTCCTCAATACTCGATGATGCCTGCCTGCCATTAATTGAGGTTTGCCTGGTCTTGGTTTAGCTGTGGTTGTTCGACCACGTTTCAACTTCACAATCACATCACCAACAGTCGAATGGGGCAGCTTTAGTAAGGTTGAAATGTCCATGATAGATTTGTTACCCCCGACTAGTCCATGTTCAAAATCGCTGACCTATCCATGTTGTTACTGCTTATTTACTGACAACACAATACTCCTTGCCTCCTTTTACACAGGTCTCTCATCTAAGGTTCAGTTCCGTATTACATAGGGGGGTCGGTAATCTTCCTCCAGAGGTTGACGTGTCATGGCAGGCTACCTTGTAGAAAAAAAAAATCGCTAAAATTCCGCAAATTTGTGGCATTTGGCATTTTTAATGGCCCAAAGTTGGTTAACCACTTCTGATTATGTATTATGGAGCGATTTATTCAATTTGTCATGTATTCTGGCATGATTTTATCAACAAGCAACATGGACAACTTACAATCGTTGCGGAGAATGAAATATTAAATAATGATGCTGTCCTAATGGAAAATCGGGACATAGAGCAACTTTCTGAAGAGCTAGCAACTCCAGAGCTAGCAATGTGGTGGTTGGCACATCGTCGCCTAATTAAAAACCAGGTAGATGTGTGAATTGCAATGTGCCATGCCACCTACAGGCACATGGCAAATGCAAGGATGGAAAATGGTGGGGCTGTGGTCACTGCAGGAAGAATACATCTGTTAGAGATTCATCATTTTTCTCTAAGAGTAAGCTGGCATTAAAAAAGATAATGTTTGTTTACTGTTGGACGTCAGACTTCATGCAGTATCAATGTGCCCACGAGGCTCGGTGTGGCCATTGGAATATGTCGGTAAACTGGTCCAACTTCTGTAGAGAAGAGTGCCAGATCTATTTGGAGCGGCATTCTTCTGAAATCGAGGACTGGACAAAGAAGGAGTTCTGCTTATGGTGGAAATTGATGAAAGCAAGTATTTCCACCGTAAATACCATCACGGACAATGGAGAGAGGGGCACAGGGTCTTTGGTGGAGTGGAGGGAAGATCCGAGAAGTGCTTCTTGGTGGAGGTTCCAGACAGAAGGGCATAGACGCTGGAAGCCCTCATCCAGGAATATATCTTACCTGGATCACACATCGTCTCCGATGGCTGGGCTGCGTATGGAAATGTGGAAAACATTAATGACGAAGTGTACTTGCACTCCGTTGTTCTTCACAATGAGAACTTGAACCCGCACGATCCAGATGTACATATCCAGCAGGCCAAAAATATGTGGATGAGAGCCAAGGCCAAGCTTAGGAGGCAGTTTGGCACTTCTCAGGAACTCTTCAACTCATACTTGCATGAGTTCATGTACAGGAACAGCTGTCCCAATCGGAGAGCAATTCAGAACTTTCTTGTAACACTCTCCGAGAATTATCCTGCAGTATAACATCTTCGCAGCTCTCTTTTGGTTTGTCTTCTCCCTCACAACTTCCTTTTCATCTTTCTTCTCTTCCAAAATTTCATGTTTCTTCATTTGTCTATCTTCCAGAACTCCGTCTTTCTTCTACATCTGTCTCACAGAACATCTACATGTCTTTTTTACATGCCTCAAGCAAAACAGCCTTTATTAAGGCTAACAATTGCATCGTGAAAGAGCAAAATGTCCTTGGACATAATTATAGTAGCATTCATTATTATTTAGTTGTATTACATTTGCTTACTGCTACGCGGTAATTATTTAATCCTGTTACATTTGCTTACTGCTACATGGTAATTCTTTAGTTCTGTTACATTTCTTATTGCTACGGGGTAATTATTTAGTTCTGTTACATTTGCTTACTGCTACACCGTAATTATTTAGTTCTTTTACATTTCTTACTGCTATGCAGTAATTATTTAGTTCTGTTACATTTGCTTATTGCTGCTATGCAGTAATTATTTAATTCTGTTACATTTGCTTACTGCGTCGCGTTAAGAATTTAGTTCTGTTACATTTGCTTACTGCGTTGCATTAAGAATTTAGTTCTGTTACATTTGCTTACTGCTATGTGGTAATTATTTAGTTCTGTTGCATTTGCTTACTGCGTCGCGTTAAGAATTTAGTTCTGTCACATTTGCTTACTGCATCGCAGTAAGAATTTAATTCTGTTACATTTGCTGGCTTTTCTATTATGACAGCATACAATAGTTCACAAGAATACCAACTGTTTCTGTTTTTACCAATGCAGCAGCATTTTCTCCATTTTAAAAGTTGGTACCAGACATTGCGCATTTACATCGTCTGCCATGACATCGTCCGCCTCTGGAGCAACATTACCGGAGTGTCCATATACTTTTGATCAGACAGTGCCCACTACTCTTATATTTTGTACCGATGTCAATCAAACTTTAAATGTGTCAATAAATGCTCTTCACTTATTTAATAGAAAATTTCAACTCTACATGTGCAATGTTTGCTTAAAAATCATACTTTTCTGCTGTGCACAATGAGGTATAGTACTAAAGAGCTATGGAATTTAAAATTTCTAATGCTAAAAACACATACAAAACTTAATTCACATTTCCAATATTCATTAGGTTTGCTTAGCATTGAACATGTCATATTTTCTTAGAAGTTGGTATCACAAAGGCACATTACTTGATGTGCAAATAAAAATACATTTCACATCTGAGTATTTGGAATGGACGGATGAATACAGGCACACAGTAGTAATATAATAAAACAATTTTTCTTCATAAATTCTAGTCATAAGTTGGCAGTGTAGACAAATGTTTGAAGATAAATACTTCAGAAAATCAATCCAAAAAGGTTTGGAGTGCATGACAATTATATTTGATGATCCACAGATGATCATGAGCTTTTGTTTATGTTGTATTACTGCATTTATTATGCAGTCCAAATTTCTTGATGTTTGAGGCATGTCCACTAATACGACACTAGCGAATAGCAACAGTGCGAAATTGCCTCATACAGACAGTACACCTCGCTGCTAGTAAAACTCTAATTGCAATATCATGTCAGCACATGCATATTTCAGAAAAGCAACAAGTAGGTAGTACATAAAAGGCAATGTTTTTTTCTGAACAAGTACAAAAAAGAATCATATTTTTACACCCAATGGTTTGCCATTAATTTATAGTTACTTTTGTGATGTTTAAACGGAGACTTTTAGTTATAATTACACTTGTAATAGTAATAAATCCATTGCTGTCATAATTATTTTATATAATACGTCATAGACATAATTATCACTTAATGGTGTGCAATTCTCCATGTCCTGAATAAATTTAGAAATAGTTATCCCACAAGGTTTTCTAATATAGCTACAAACTCGTCATCAAAATCCTTTCAAAGCCCTCTGATGCAGCTCTACAAAACTACATTACATATTTCATAGAATAATACAAACACAATTCACAGAATACAAATAATTGGAAAACCAATGATTAAGTGCATTTTAAAGGTTATTAAGGTTAATTCTGCATAATGTCAAGTCCTAGAACCAAGCACGTATCCGTTAAACGAGAAGAACGTGTCATGCTTTTTACAACATTTAACATCTCGTTACTTGGAATGCACTGCAAAATAAAATAAGCCAAATGAGAACTTTAACCAAAGTATCAGCCACTGTCATCACATTTAGCGTGCTTGCTGGAAGCTTAAGTGACTCAGTTGTGAATTCAACTGCGGTGTACTCAGTTCTTACAGTGATAGGCTTTGTCCTAGCATTTATAAAGCTAACTCTTTCAGAAAAAGTCACTTAGTAACCCTGGAGCCTGGTAGTACCACTGGATATAGCAGTAAAGTTAGGGCTGTTGTCTTCAGTGTGTATAATTTCTTTAAAAAGTATGTCAACTAAAAAATCTTAACTTCACGAAATGTCATCAACTTACGGCTGAGGCGTGCTCATTAAGTACATCAACTGTTTCACGTGTGCATAGGGAAGCAAAAAAGGTGCATGCAGAGGGAGCCTGAAGTTGCTTACATTGCCAAGAAAGTATATACACTTACCTAAGAGAGTGACAAACCTGGACGATTTTGAAAAATATGCTGTACGGCGCAGTGTTTTTGAAAAGGATAATTTCCGACAGCAAAGAAGTTAACGGTGGTCCTTAGAGAAAAGGTAGCATATGCAGATTCTCTTTCTGCCATTAGCTGTGCCACTTGAATAACAAAGGATGCATAGAAAGGTATAGTTTTTATTTCTCTATTTGTGTATTAGATTTCCATTATTGTGTTCCTTCTTGTTTTCTTGCAGTTTTTAAGTGAACATTGTGATGGCATTTATAACAAGCACGTAATGTTCTGACAAAGCGAAGTGAAGTTTGGCAACCATGTGGCCACTCCATATTGGTTGTCATGAAACGTCAAGGGATTTGGACTGCGCAGTAGGCAGATCTTTAATATCAAGACAGATTGTCTGTTTTTAAGACCTGCTTTTCAGAAACTCTTTAAGCATTCATGAAATACTTTTCTTTCTTGCTTTAAACTTTTTCACTTGATATATTTCTGAGCAAAAGTATCTTGCGGAAAAACCCATTTGTCACAAAGTTAAGAAATAAATCCCAGCTATGGCATTGAATTTTTCAGTCGTCTGATTCTACCTTTTCAACCTTCTCCAACACACGGCTTGTGTGGAAAAACAATTAATTCCATTAATTGACCTAATAGTGGTTGAAACTATGAAGGCCAGGACTTAAAGTATTTACACATTATAAGCTGCCATTGGGATATTCATTTCAATCCAATTTGAGATCTCCTTGTGGTTTACCGGGAAAAATGCGAATCAGTTGGTGAATTTAATGTCATGCTGGCATGTTGCCATGGTAGATCAGTGGTTAGAGCATCTGGACGGAGACAAGGACATCCATGATTCAAATCCCGGCTATGGCATTGAATCTTTCAGCCATCTGATTCTACCTTTCCAACCTTGTCTAAAACAAGGCTTGTATGGAAGAACAATTCATTCCATTAAGAAAATAACATTTTTTTGTATATTGATAGATGTCACTTCTGTTTATAATATTTCTAGCCTAAGAATGGATCCGTACATAAACGATGCACAGAGCAACGTTCTGCACTTGACATCTCATGAATGCATACAGGAGCTTCCACTCTTCCCCCAGCTATTTACTTTCAGAAGCTGCCATTGTTACCTTCCAATTTCATCTTAACCGCATGCTATCTTTCACTACACAGCACTGAGTGTTAAAGAAATATATACCCCTATACTTGATAAATAAACTAAATATACTGATTCAAGAATGGTTGAAGAAATGTTATGATATATTGTTTTACTGTTACTGCAGAAAGCACCTTATTTATAGTAAGGGGATCACTGTTTAACCTTTTCACTGCCAAGCTAAAATGCTATGCTACTGCTTAAACTACCAGTCCCAAGTAAGGTGAAACATAAGGTTTTACGTAAAGGTTTCCATATTTAATTTGAAGCTTGAGTTCACATTTTTTCATTGGCTCTTGAAATAGTGTTTCACATTTCCACACACCTTTAAGGATGTTATTTGAGTCCTCATGTATTAAAAAATTTAAATTTTTAATGTCAAATTTTTACCTTTATCATTGTCATCGCTAATCGAAATGTCACTATAACTATTACTTTCCAGCAATGCTGCCTCAATTTCCTCCTCTGTCACTGCCTTCTGGTTCCAGTATGCCATTCTGTGATGTATACAAGAGCAAAAACCGCAAGATATCATTGTAAACACCCAAAAAAACAAGCCCAGCATGAAACAAACACCACCAGTACTATTCTGTTTATGGTGTGCTACAATGGTCAACATGTGACAACCTCACAAGGAAAAATGCTACCAACACACAGTTTCAATATCGTAGATTAGCTAGAGATACACACTTATGGCATCTGTTGCATGAATTGTAAATTATTTGAATGTAAAAACCAACCTCTGTGGATCGGATCAGCTCTTGGCACTTTACTTGCACAAATTGCATCAGCTTGCATTGGATCTTGACACCCAAAGGGTTAAGAAAAAGCTATGCACCTTGAACTGTATGACACTTTTCACAAAGCCGTGCACTTTACCTAAAACAATGCACGCAGGTTCCTTTTCTTTTTTGGGGTTTTCACAGTTCCTGCCTCCTTCACTTCCTTCCTCACATAGAAGTAATAAGGGTATTATAACACTCAATTAGTTTAATACGAGGATAATCCAGAAAGTCCCAGAAGTTTTGAAATAAACAATTAACAAAATGCAAATATCAACGTTTATTATCTACATTTGAAAGGTACACTGTTAAGCTATTTTTCTACATAATCACCATTGAAATTGGCACAAGTTTTTCAATCCCCTCTCTGTAGAAATCTGCCGCCTGCGACTTCAACCACTGGTTTATACCAGCATGCAGTTCAGCGTCAGTATCAAAGCATCAATTTGATGCACCAAACTCCGTGAAATTTGGGGAAAATGTTCCAAAGGTTCTGTAATCATGAAGCGACGATGTTCACGAATTTTGTCATTGATTTGCATTGACAGTTCATCAGTCATAAGGCTAGGCCTACCACTGCGATCCTCGTCGTGAACATTGGTACGGCCATTTTTAAAATCAATCCACCATTGCCTGACTCGGCTTTCACTCATTATTCCCTGTCCGTAAACATCACAAAGTTGACGATAAATTTCAATTGGTTTGTTCTTTTTAGTCAACAAAAACCTAATCACAGACCGCACTTCACAAGTGGCAGAATTTTTTATTGCAGCGCACATTTTAACAACTCACAGAGAGCACAATAAGGAAGGCACAGTTCTCACGCTACCACAACTGGATGCGTACTGAATGTAGGAACGTTCTGACACCAAGATGGCAGCTCTAGCCCTACTCATCGCCACGATAGGCCAAAATGTCTGGGACTTTCTGGACTGCCCTTGTACATTCAAAACTATTGTCATGCAGTAGCTATGGCCCAAGCTTATCAGGAGTTTGGCGCCAAGCAGTCAGTGTAAACAATAACGGCCGCTTGCCAGTGTAAACACCGGGTGCATTATCAGCAGATAACTGGAACCTTCTGGAAGCTATTCCGCCCACCCCCTCCTCCTGAAAGTGTATCAAATTAATTCTATAACGTTTGAACCTTGTGGAAAGATTCCATTGGCTATTTAAGTGAGTGCTCTAGCAGCAATCGAGTCAGTACAAGATGAAGAGAGTTGTTGAGTCGGATGTGAGCCAGTTAGCAACTGTGTTTCTGGTGCAACATCAAAAGCAATTCTGCAAGCGAGTTGGTGACGACGTGAATTCAGCCATGATTGCGACATAAGCAATATTAATTACTGATAACCACAACCATTGCTTTGTTCCAGTAAACAACATGGGAATACTGATGGTTGCATGGCCATGATAATAAACAGAAGCTAATTATTCAAGTTATGTTTAAATGAAACAATTATTAAAATACTATACTTATTCACCATGTTTATTATTTGAAGTATAAAAAGAGTGATAATACATCTAGTGCAGCAACAAGCTATTTTTATTTGCTTGAAAGGTGTGCTGCAGCAAAGGCATGTGCATTTGTTTACACCAGGACTTTCTTGGTCCAGGTTGTGTAGTAAATGAAATAAAATATTTTCTGCTACAACCAGGACCTGTAAAATATTACTACTTCCAAACCACTGAGGGAGATATTATATGGCTAATTGATTTAAATGTGTTCATTAGCTAAAGATGCATAGGGAGTATTTCAAAATAGTGATTGCTGGAAAGTAGATGTAGGTTTAAATATAATATATAGAAGTGGTTGCAAATATACAATTTCACTAAAATAGGTTAAATACCTGAGAACTAGTTTCGAGGAATCACTTCCTCATCATCAGCTGATTGCAACTGGTTGGCTTTCCTCTGATGGTTACAGATGTTTATTTGTCCCTCTAGTAGTGGTTCTAGAAGTTTAGTGATCAAAGTTTTGTCCATGGAGATGTCGAAATTCATTAACCTTGGACGAAATTTCCAAAGAAATATTTTCGCCCAATATTTTCAGTAGGTTTTTGTGCCTGCTTGACAAGTGTTACTGTGTTCTCAATTTTACATCCTTGTATCCAAAAATGTGCTGATTTTTCTTCTTCCCTGGATTTGATGTTTTGAAAATGTTCCTTAAGCCTCGTTTCTATGTTACATTTAGTTTGACCAATATAGATTTGATCACAATACTTGCAATCTATTCTATAAATCCCGGATTTTTTATGAGCTGGCATTGTTTCTTTTTGGTTTGCATTTATGAGGAATTTTATGCTGAATTTATTTATATAGCGATAGGCCTTCAGTTTCAACAGACATGTAGCATTTCTTGCAGAAGATACACCTGTTTGCTGCGCTAGTTTTTTCAGCGATTTTCGAGGCGAACGCTCCAAAGTGGCACCACTGTCATCCAGTTTATTTTCAGTTAACACTGACCTCTTCCTCCAATGTTTCTTGTCCAACACCGAACTCAAAGCTTCAAATTTATTTATGATCGCATGTATGGTTGACCTTGCAGGTAATTCAGAGTTCGGAAATTTTTCAACAAACTCCCTGTGCACATGGCAAGCAGATTCATGCTTGATGTAAACTTTACAAATAAGCACACATTCTTCCACAGATAAGTAACACACCAGGTTTACTGCACGACAGAGGCACACTGAATGACTGCACCTGACACAGCAATACCAATGGGAGTTGGCGCCAGCGCACTTTTGAGCAGGCATTGCCAGTCCGAAGTCCTGGCAGCTAGCGCGGGAGTGGTTAAAGAGAGAGAAGCCGCTAATGGGTTTGAATATAATTTAACTACCCTTTATAAGTGAAAAAACAATACAAATATAACAGTATTGAGCTAGCTATCCTCAAATTTAAAAGCATATATTTTCAGCACATGGAGTATTGTTAAACCTATTTGTTCATCTTTGGATAAAATTGAGATTTACATCATTGTTTACTGTTTGTTATCGCACTTTCATGCTGTGAGCTTGTTGTGTCCAATCGCATTTTGTTCAGCATAATGAGGCTTTAAATATGAGTCAATTCATATATGTCATCATGAATAATTGTGCTGTACTTCATATGAAATTTATACTTAAAGAATTGAAGAAAGGTATCTTTTGCAATATTATATATTATGAATTTTACAACAGGTGTTCTAATATGCTAATAATTTTTTTAAAATTATTTTTGATAAAACTGCATGATAAACTTTTGTGGTTGGAATGCATTTTTTTGATGGGGGGGGGGAGTTTTATTTATGGACGCTCTTTAACTGCTGTGGTCCTTAGCATCCCATTCTACGTTGGGCATGAATGATAAGTAATTTTGCTCAGAGGCCTCTTTATCAGGCTTTGAGGTTCTTTTACGTGCCGTAAATCTACGACATGGGACCACCGGCTTTACTTCCCTTCTGAAGGAAGCCATGCTAAGGATTTTTACACCCAAAAAAATCCATCGCCCTTCACTGGGTTTGAACCCGAGACCTTGGGAACTAGAGGTTAGCATGGGTTAGAATGCAGGCATAACTGCAAGCATCTAAAGGTGAGGCAAACTTCGTTACCAACTGAGCATTTGAGCTGGATCTATCTAATGCAGTATGCAAGGATGGCATTCATAGCCTGTTTAAATGTCTATGGGGGCCTCCCAGCCACAAGTTTATGACCTTGCACATGTGCGAGTGCGAGTAGTGCAGCTTTTTTAGAGTTTTTTATATGATATGCAATGATGGCATCAAAATAAACATGATAGATGGTGAAACAAAGTTAATGTTCTATAAATTCAGTGACAATTCTTATTTCGAGTTATTTGACTCAGAAGAAGAAAATGATACAGAGGTTGTTCTGCAGCAATTGGGTTTAACAACAATTCAAGTTATTCGAGTGATGACAGTTGAGTGCCAGGATTTGCAGGTGTTACATGCTGATACCTGAATTGGCAAGCCTTGTCTCCATCTAGATAACTGTTTCAAAGTTTATCACACAAAGAAAACCTCTTAGAGTGAACCTATGAGTGTGTAATATAGCATAGTATAACCTTCAGCACATAGACCATTTTTGCGCTGAGCATCTTAGGGAATTTTTTCAGAAGTCAGCATTAGGTCAGGTATGATCAATTACATTTACACAATATTAGTTATGTGCATGAATAAGCATTAATACCTAATATTTTCAATTTTAGAGCAATTTTTAAACTTTGTTAAATCTGGCCCAAAGTAATTCCTCATGGTACGGATTAAATTAATATTTTAAGCATTGTTATATCTATGTACAATTATTGATATGGTCACTTAAGGGCATATTATGTCCATAATATTAACTTTATTCATTAGAATGGAAGTTTGAAGCAATCTCATTCTTTGCTCTTCGTCAAATATTATGGTTTCCAGATGAGCTATTCTCCTGTAGGAGTTGAAGTTCACAGGTATCACATTTGTCTTTCCCTTAAAACCTTATTTTGGACTATAATGGTTCAAAAAGCACTCCTTGTGTTTCATTTTTGCAAGAAACACCTCAACTTTAAGAAGTATTTCTATAATTTAAAAAATTCTTGCTTTGCTTTGCTTACTTTTTACTTTGACAATATTTTTTTATGTAAATACATAATCATTTGGTTTAGTAAAATAATAAATATTTATACATCATCCGTTAAGTAGCACCAACTCAAATCTGCACCAGATGTGACAGCATCTATGCAAAGTTAAACATTTCAAAGCCTTTAGATTTCCCTACTTTCTTTACTTTCATCATCTTTATCAAAACCATATTATAGATATGTCAACAGGAGTGAAAATTGTGCTTAATGCAATGTACAGCATTTAATGCTAGACACTTATTATTTCAATGATAATTTGTTAAACAATTAATAAATCCTTTAGATCTAATTTAATTTATAAGGGAAAATTTCTTCAGCTCTACACCAGGAATTTAAGATTCAAGAGACTGTAAAGAATACATACACACTTATGTTTTCTTCCTACTCAGATTATCACTGCACCTCAGAAAATAGGACAATGCAATTGAAGTAATTAGCTCTTTTCTTTTACTATAATACTTTCCCAAAGTAATAGATCAGCAACGATTGCTGACAGCATCCCTACCTTCCTGGTTCCTGCTGACATACTGTAAGATCTTTTGGCAGAACAAGAGGAAATGTGCAGGTCCCTAGACAGGTAGAAGGTCATCTCCAAGTTCCTCATCCCCGAAATCATCCTCAGGATGATGCTGAGGTTTCCGACCTGCCGAAGTTCTAGGTCTTTCTGCTATTGGCCCTAGAGGATCACTGTAAGTAGCATCTGCAAAATTTAAAGACAAGACTTAAAGATATCAGTAATATTTAAAAAAATTAGACTACTCTTATCTACGAGTATATCTTTTACTGCTTAAAAGTTTATCCTTATTTGTTTGCCTGGTTGCTATATTACAGCTTGTGTAAAATGTTGTACAATCCCCTACTCCTGAGGCATAGATGTGCAATAGCACTGACCAGACAACTTACATAATAAGATGGTGAGGGTCAAATGTTTCACCTGCTGTGAGAGTGATAAGCTTACAGTTGTTTACAATGCCTTGTGTATGTGACTGCCTTGAGTTTGATATTACTTCTAGTTTCTTGCTCCCCCACAATTCTCACCACTTCTCCTCTCTTGCGCATATGGAGTATCACAATGTTTTACACAAACTGTATTGTAATGACAATTTTATAAGACAAAGGAAAAAACCAGCTGATACATTTTAATATAAAGGATAACTATATACAGAGTGCAAATAGAATACAGAAAGCTTTCTATGAATGAAACAATTTTGTAAAAAATCCGATGTGTTACACTCACACAACTTTCTCTGTCCATTACCATTTCACAGGTATCCCTTATACATAGTGGAAGGTACTTGATACAACATACGTTAAAAGAATATTCTACATGAAAAGTGTAACAAATAATTCTATTGTAATTTTACTTGCTAAGACATGGATTAAGAGAAAAAAATTATTTTTACTACAGTTTTAGAACAGCCTAGCATGTCAATGGCTCAGAATGAAGAGCTGATTGTTGCAGAAACGAAAGTATATCATTTTCAGAACAAATTTCACCTAAGGTATTTTTCTCACAAGTCTAGGAGTTTAGCCAGAAATTAAGGTTGAAATGTTATGTTAAACCTTGCTTTACAGATATACTTGACTATGTCGCAAGCCAGTGTGCATGCCAGCACACTGATGACAGTGATGTCACTGCAAACAAATGAATGCAGGCAAGTGACTAGTGTTTTGAGTTGCTAGTCAGTGAAGTCACAGTGTATGGAGTCTTACACAGCAAGGGAATACTTAGACATGATTCTGATTTATGGAGAAGGAGGGCAAAGTGCTAGTGAGGCTGCTAGGGTGTATTCAGAACAGTTTCCACAAAGGAGAGCTCCATATCATCATTCTATTACAGCAGCTGTTCAGAGGTTAGCAGATATAGGAAATGTAGTGCCAACCAGAATCATGTTGGAACCTGTACGCGATCTTCAAGTAGAAGAACAAATTTTACAACTAGTCCAACAGGATCCCAGCAGAAGTAGCCAGCAGATCGCCACAATGCTTGGAGTGTTGCATTTCACTACCTTAAGAACTTTATGAGAAGACCTGCAACACCCTTATCATCTGCAACGTGTACAAAACCTGCAGGAAAGAGATTCTCAGTCACGAACTGCATTCTGCACATGGTTCATCAACCTCAAAGTCTTGAGAGTAACATATGTTTAACAGACAAGGCATGTTTTATCAGAAATGGAATTTTTAATTACCATAACATGCATGTGTGGTCTGAAGAAAATCCTCACACATACGGCAGTGGCATTTTCAGATGAGATTCAGCCTCAATGTGTGGGCAAGAATTTTAGGTAAAGCTCATTGGGCCTGTGGTGCTACCACAACGATTGACCAGTGCTTCCTATTTAAATTTGCTTGAGCAACTGCATGAACATTTGGACAATGTTCCTCTTCAAACCAGGCACCAAATGAGTTTTCAGCATGATGGAGCACTGCCTCACAATACCCACACAGTGCATAATTTCTTGAATAACACCTTTCCTGATCAATGACTAGGTCATGCAGGCCCTATCACTTGGCCACAAGAAGTCTCAACCTATACCCCCCACCGCTGTAACGTTGCACTTGACAGCTAGTGTTTAAGTTGGTACACTCGCAAAAAAACAGATGAAAAGCTTCAACCGTTTGACTTCCTAAGCCAATCACAAGGCAGCATTCCGGATGCTCGATGACAAAGCGAAACCGGAACTAGAATGGGCTCTGTTGCCGGATGTAACTATTCCCAACCACGTGCTTCAGTTTGTGAATCTCTAGCACAAGCGTTGAGTTGTTCTTTGCAAGCTACATATTGTTCATTGTTATTTATATTTGTGGTTATTGTTTGATAGTTTTGTTATTGTTCGTTTATACATATATATATATATTTATTTATATTTATCTATTTTATATATATTTCATTCATATTATTTATTTAAACAAAACTTAAGTGCGACAATGTCTGGAAAACGACGCCGATCGCCGAGTGATGATTCACGAAGTGAAAATCCTTTGCGCCGAGGTGTGCCACTTAATAGTCAGGCATTGGAACTATTAAGGAGAACCCGGGAATTCTTTGAACAGGAAAAGGAGTACACGAAGCTTCACAGAAATCCCTCTATTCCTGCTGATAAAACCGTACAACGAACTGCAGCAGCTCTTGGACTAAGCACGAGAACTGTTATTCACAAGCGAGTGAAATTCCAAGAGAAAGAGGATAAAATTCCTGAACCATCTGGAACGCAACAGGTATTTCTATCAACTCCAGGGAAGAAAAGAAAGCAGCCTCGTCCAGTCACAAATCTTGATGCTTTCCAATTAGACGCCATGCGTAGACACATTTATGCCTATTATCATAGAAAGGAGTATCCGACCATACCAAAGCTGCTTATATAGCTTATTTTCAATTAACAATAATAATACGAAATAGTTATTATTCATTGCCGTTCGCTACTTACGTACACTTTTGTATGCGGCTTAGACACGATAGAAAGGAGAACAATCAGCTGTTGTTGTTTACTAGCCACTCTGGCAATCTCGCAACAACAATGTAGCCAACCTTACGTGAAGCCACACGAACTGTCAAGTGCAAAGATACAGCGGCGGGGGTATAAATCCCTTAGACTACTTCTTTAGGGGAGAGATGAAATGCAGGTGTACCACCGGGAGGTGCAAACTGAAGAAGAACTGAGGGAACATGTCATTCACACGGCTAAAGAAATACAAAATAATCAAGCAATGTTATGGCGAGTTAATGAAAATCTTTGTCAACGTTGCCAAGCATGCATTACTGCTAATGGTGGAAATTTTGAACAATTCTTGCTATTATTGTGAAATTCGGGCTTTGAATTTTTGTTGCAATCTCAAACCTATGCACCCTACTTTATGCTGTTGCTGGTGTGCAGTAAAGACATCTTATCATTTGGAATTTGTTACTTTCATTTAGTTAATTACATCAGATTACTCACATGTTACATTCAATTATTAAACTAATTTGAAATGAAGTGTTAACAATTCAATGGCAGCTGTACCTTGAGAAACAAATTTCACATTCCTTTCCTAGTATGCTAATGTGAAAGAGAGCTGTAGGACGGCAGATTCCCCTTGAGAGATTGGTAAATTATCACCTGCAGCAGAAGGTACCGAAAATTGAATGGTGGCCAAAGAATGAAACGAAAAGAAAAATGTTAAAACGCTGCCCACATTTAGCGCGACATTGCAAAGCTTCAAACGTGTTTTGTCAAATGACCTCGCATAAGTGGTAGGCTTTGACACTTGCAGAGCTCTGTTTACATTAGAGGTGTGCATGCAACCTTCTTTTTTCCCACCTCGTCAGAATTGCCGACAACCTGCCGGCCACACAAGGAGCATGTGATGGTGACATTACTGAAGAGTGGTGTTCCAAACACATAGCAATTTAAACGCTTTTTTTGTGAAAATATGAATTCAAGGAAAACAATCACGTAAAAAATGTCTCACCGATATATATTTCTACTTTTAATTTGGTGCATCAAGTACCTTCACCCTGTATATTATATAATGTTATCTTTCAGTCCCTCCATAGTACCGCAGTCAGTAGCCTTCTGTATACTCTCAAAATGGTTGGCAACAAGCTATTGTTTAGTGCCTGTCAAGGACACAGCGGTTGCATTCTATGCCCAAACCACCATCCCTATTGTAACAGTGTGCCAATTCAGCACATAATTTATCAATTGGTCGGTAAAGTCCATGATAGTTGATATCTTGTAGCTGAGCAGCATTTGTGTATTCCTTGTGTTCTTCTCTTTGCCACTCGCTGTGCTAGGTTGCATCTTTAGGTTGATTAAAGTTGGATTTCTTTGCGAGAGGTAGTTGGGTTTTCTCAAGCTGAAGTGCATGAATCTCGGGATAAGTTTCTTTAATAGCATAATTGTTGACTTGCATTTTGTTCTGGGACAGCTTTGCTGACCATTATCTCTACTCAAGTATGCTTGTTGTGGCTTTGTTTTATTTTAATATAAGTTATTTTCAAGTATTAGCAAGTACGCAGAGCCGCAGACTGCAATTAGGTCATATCTGAATTTCTTATATTGGATCAGTTTGTAATTGTATATATTGTGTTATTCGTTTTGTTCATTTTAGTGGGGATTGATATATTCTTGTGGTTTATCTTTCAGTGTCTCACAAATTGTTATGGTTTTATTGTAACCTTTAATTTAAAGTCTTTATCTGATATTTTACAAATTTGTCAGTTAATGTAATACCAACTCTGTCGCATGGCCTACCATTTATCATGTGAGGTGAAATGGGCTGTTGCCGCCAAATTAAAGGTCACGGTAAATTTGTATAATGCAGTTTCTTTTCCGACTTTTATTCTGTTTCCCTGAATGTTTCCACAACATGTGTTTTTTAGAAACATAATACATCTGTATAACTGTATTTGAAAATATCTTTCTCTTAACATGGTAATATTTGCAATCAGTATTCACCTTCCTGTTAACTAAATTAGCTATTGTACGAAACCCAATGTAGTGAGACATTTTTATTAAAGGGCAGTATTCTGGACTTCTGCGTTTTATGTATATATTCCTGGGAGAAGTTCCCTACCCTGTAGTGGGTTTGCTATGACCTCATTTCCTCAATCTGAATGCTTCCATGTTAGACTCTTCCATTTGTAAATGTGAGTAAAAGGAAGGAAGGAAAGTACTACACAAGAGTTGTGAATGATGGTCAGTGTGAATATAAGTTGAAAAGTGAATGTTTGTGAAACTAAGACTTACAGAGCAGTATCCAAATTCCAGATTACTGTTTCGGATACTGTTTATGATTTAATGCATAAATTTAGTGAGACTTGTTCATGACACTGCATGAAGTGGTAGATCCCAATTATTTCTTTTGAGGTGCTGCAAAGTCAACAGTGTAAAAACATAATCCGAAAATAATAGATGAATGACAATAATAAATCACACTAATTCATGACAAAAGAGAATTTAGTGTTTAACAATAAAATTAAATGTGTGAATCTCTGCCTTTCACAAAATGGAGATTGCATTTGTGGTGCCTTTGGTTAGCATGCTAAGCTCAAAAGCCAGAGGTCCCAGATTCGATTCCCAGCTGCAGGGGTGGGAATTTTTTTTAGCCAGGATTATTCCCCACCCTCTCTAGAGTTCTGGAAGTATGAAAGTAAGTGCGTGCGTGCGTGCGTGGGTGTGTGTGTGTGTGTGTGTGTGCGCGCGCACGCGTGCGCGTGGGTGCGTGCGTGCATGCGTGCGTGCGTGCGTGCATGTCTGAATTTAATGTAATAACCAAAAGTAATACCAACCCAAAGATTAGCACCACTATTAGTGAGTGAATATCATAGCTGATAAGCAATTGTTCCAAAGGTAAAGAAGCCGCTAATATGACCTTAGATGTTAAAGGTGGCATATAAACGGAACATTAACAAAACTGGGGGATACTTTCAACATCTATGAATGGACAAGTTAGTCATGATTTTTATTCATTTGTTTTCTCTTTCTACTGCTCTCTCCAAATCCACTCCAACCAATCTACCACTGTAGCATCACAAATGCATGGAGTCAGGGTTACCAATCACATTCCCATAACTTGCTTATTTCACCACTGTGGAAGGACTGAAATCGAAGAAAACACTGAGAAGAACCTTCACATGTGATCAAACTTGTCAAATTTTTTTCGGTCTTGGCTCTTTGGGCAGTTTCCACTGGGACGATTCAGCCTTACTTTTGACATCATACCCATATACCCATGTTTTGTCACCTGTTATAGCCTTCTTTAGAAGTTCTGGAACGTTTTCGATTCATTCATCAATTCCTGAACGACACATACATAACACCATTTTTGGTTGAAATTCAACAATTTTGGAACAAAATTTGCTGCTGCCCAAAATATTGAAAAAATTGCTTGGCATGAGCCAAAGGATATGCCGACTTCATCAGCAATCTTTCTGATGCTGATTCGGCAATTTTCCAGAACTATTTCCTTTACTTCTTCCACATTGTCATCAGTAATTGATGTGCTAGGGTGCCCAGGGCAGTCATCGTCTTCAACGTCTTCTCGACCCTCTTTGAAACATTTATACCACTTGTAAACTCTTGTCTTATACAGAGTAGATTCGCCAAAAGCCACAGTCAACATTTCGAATGCGGTGCTGCACTTTATTCCATTTTTCAAGCAAAATTTAAAGCAAATTCTTTGATCTATCTTTTTCAAAAGTAAAAATTCGCCAAGCACTTGAAAACACATGAACATGTGTACCAACGAGATAAAACAAAAGTTTTAAACATTGGATGTATATATCTCGCAAAATTAAAAAATTCCCGTTATTTTTTTATCATAGCTTATACAATATACTTTATGATGAGGATCCCCTGAAAATATTACAAATCGGGGGACCACATTGGATCCAAATTCAGCCTGTCTATGAAGTATACTTAGCCAGTGGGAAGCCTTAACAGAGTACTTCAGGGAAGCCTAGAGACTGAAAAGTGCTACACTGCTCAGACTCTGTAAGATGTATGAAGACAATAATAGCAAGTTATTTTTGACATTTCTACAACAGATTTTAAGGGAATGCAACACAGTTAACAAGGTGCTCCAGCCTAAATCTGTTGACCCCACTAAGCTGCTCCAGGATCTCATTATTCTAATAAGAACACTGGTAGAAATGCTGGTCATAAAAGCAGGTTCAGAGGATCTGTTTTCAGTAAATGTCCATGAGTTTTTGCATCCCAAGTCAAATTTTGGTTCTGCATTTGAAGTACGAATTCTGTGTACCAACAGGAAGATGAACGTGGGACAGAAATAGAAATCTAAAAGTCTGTGTCAAATTTATTATTTATCTTATTTCTGAACTACAGAAGCATCTCTAGCACCTGAAAACTGCTTGAGAAGGATCAAGGAGAGCATCACTCCTCTATCCTTGGAGATGGGAATATCACAGCCCATCCTATCTATCATAGAATTCCAGTGGCAGAAAATCAACTTTGTGGAACAGCAGAATATGACAAAGACTAATTTACATTATTGTATTAATAATGTTGCCACATGAATTATTATTATTTTAATTATTTCGCTGTGTTTCCCATTAAAACTAACTTACATGTTTATGTTTCATAGACACAATGGAAGCTTACAGCAAGAACAGCATGACAACCCTGAAAAACACATAATTTAGAGTTCTTTGAAGATGTGGATGACCTTGGAATCTCAGTATTTCATGTGGAATGAATTGTGTTTAGTGTAGTTCACATCTTCTAGTTATATAGAGATATTTTTACATACAAGAAAAGTGATGCATTGCGCTGTGCAGTGTAGAGTAGAAAAGAAGACTGAATTCATGAAGTAAAGTTGGCAATGCTGACGATCACACTTTACTACTCATACAAAAAATTAACTTCTATCAACTTTAATCACAATAAAAAGATCTGCCCAGAAATAATTTCAAGTTGAATAATACCAACTTAGTTATACCACACCCCTTACAAATTGTATTTGAATGAACAGATGTTGCAGTAGTGCTAGGAAGATAAGGCTAGAGGAATATGATAAAGGAGGCCAAGGACCATATTTATTTAGCCAGTAAATGAGTTATGTTTATGAATGAATTTGTACAAACACACATACTTAATATTAATAAAATTCATGTGGCAACACACTCTAACTTCACTCTTACACAAGAGTGGAGTTACAGTGTGTTACCACATGAATTTTATTAATATTTTAATTACTTCACAGTGTTTCCCATTAATTTTTATGTTACATATACTTAATATTAACTTACCAACTTCTCTTTGTAAGCTGGTGGGGCTATATGAATCAATGGAATCCATGAGTGCCATCTTTTGAAGCCGAGATGAGTGAGGAGTGATGGGGCTTGCACGTGTGCTCGCAGGAACTGGAGATGAATCACCCTGTGGACTGTTCATACCTCCCCTTGAGGATCGTCCACTTCCACTTCTTAGAGATCCTATTGATAAAAAAGGCAACTTTAAGAGCATGCAGTAAAAACATTTCCAGCAAAATGTGTTTCACACTTTGGTTACACTCCTCTTGAAATTACCTAAATTCAATGAAGATTCTAGTTTCTCTACAAATCTAGAGGCTATTTTAAATAGCTGAACACAAAAGATCCAGCATAAAACACAGTCATAAATGTACACACAGTGTTATATTTTAGGGCTGTTTGTTTTAGGCACAAATAATCCAGTAGCATTACAGGATTTTGTTATTCTCATCACTGGGATTCTGCATATAAACTAACCTTAATTTTGTACTGATTTCATCCATTCTTTTAAATGTGTTGAATAATACTCTTTGCTCTTTAATTTAAACCCTGTTATTTCCATATTCTCACCTAAAAGTCATAAACCTTTGGAGGCTCTTCATATAAGCTATCCTTAAATTTGCTCCAGTTTCAACTAAATTTGAAATGTGTTAATGAATGCTTTACAAACTCTTATACACTAAGTTGCCTAAATCTTCTGCGAGAAATGCTACACGTCTGTTGAAACTGAAGCCCTATCGCTACACACGAGTGCAAGTGTTAAAAGCCAAATGGTCCCACTAAACGTGTGAATTATTGTAACTGGTTTTTCCAATCCGTAGAAAGGGGTTTCATTGACCCACAGCTTTTGTTTTTCACTGATGAATCTTGGTTTCATCTAAATGGACATGTGAATAATCACAACAGTTGATACTGGG
The DNA here is from genome assembly GCA_030765065.1 of Deroplatys truncata. Taxonomy (NCBI): domain Eukaryota; kingdom Metazoa; phylum Arthropoda; class Insecta; order Mantodea; family Mantidae; genus Deroplatys; species Deroplatys truncata. Next base: position 296,006,214 of record CM060975.1, on the reverse strand, counting down.
CTTCAGAAAAACCTGTGCTACTGGATGAAACCCTCATTATGATCAAAAAATTGGACTGTAGTATGAGATAAGCGCTAGAAGAATAATAGGGCCCATACTCTTTGATGAAAAAACAATAAATGCAGAGCAATATCAGAGGTTAATTCTGAGGCTATTTTGCAATCGCTTGGCAGAACAATAGAAATTGTATGGTTGGTTCCAGCAAGATTCTGCAACAGCACATACGGCTGCCGAATCATTACATGCAATAAGAGAGGTGTTTGATGACAGAATAATTAGTGTTGATTTGTGGCCCCCTCGTTCTCCTGACCTAACGAGTTGTGATTTTTATTTATGGGTTTCTTTAAAAGACAAAGTGTATCGCTCCAATCCTCGCACACTACAGGAACTTAGAGAGAACATTGTGCAAGAAACCACAAGAATTTCTGCTGCTGAGCTTCGGAGAGTGAGCGAGAATATTTACACAAGATATGCTGCCTGTTTGAGAGCAGAAGGTCAACATTTCCAGCATCTATTATAAGGTAAGGACTTTAGTCCGCCTCTACGGGCGTAATTTCCCTGGCGACTGCCGTTGTAATTTCCCCAGTGTCTGCTGGCTGTCTCGCTCAATAGAGAGAGGCCATCAGTGGGTATGAATATAATTTAACTACCCTATATTTTTTCACTGCTTCCAACACAGCCAACATAATGCAGGTTAGCCAATGTCAAAATTCGATAGAATAAACATTACCTAAATGCAAATCCATTACATCTCCAGTTGCTCTGTCGTATCCGCCTTCATTCCTCTATTTAATGGTGTACATTAAAGTTGTTTGTTGGTCTTTGTTAATTTCTACCAGTTTTTGCTGCTCTTTGTAGTTTTTGTTATTGTTTTTGAGGCAACAGATAGTTTTGAGTTGAGGCAGTATTTGTAATACCTGAATAATTTCAATTGTATTATATAATAAGTAAATTCAATAACAGCCCACCTTGAAAACAATGTGTATGTAATAATTATTTAAAATGTATGTAACAGTCATTGCAAATGCTTATTTTTATTATAAAACATGTTTAATAATGTTATATGAATACATTACATACTTTAATAATGCAAGAGCTGTGAGAATAATAAGTCTTAAGTGGCTAACAATAACGTAATAATGAGGTAACCTTGTGACAATAATGAGTTTGAGAGTTTGAATATTACTAGTCATAATTAGACAACGATAATGTAAATTCTGTGAGTTTAAAATTACCCAATCAACAGCAAAGAAAAAGCTTTAAATAAAATGCAGATATTCTAATGGACTAGGATTAGCCAATCAGAGACTTGAAATACAGAAGCTTACAGGTTTAACGGTTGAAATAATGTTCAGTTGCTGGCAAACCTTGGTAGTGAACAGATGGAAGATGTGTTCTCTACAGAAATATTACATGTGAATCGTAAAGTATGTCTACGCGTTAGCTAAGTGAAAGTATTAAAGAATCTCACAGATCTTAAAAAGTGTAGTGCTTTATTAAAATGTGCAAAGGATAAAATAAAAAGAAGTGAATTTAAAAACTTAAAATTTGTGTATGTCTACAATTATTGTCATACTGCACCCTACCTAAGAGATACATGACTCTACAAACATTACTAACGCAGCTGGGGCAAATTCAAACATAAATAATATATAGAAGCAGTTTTAATAACAAAGTTAAATATTATAGTGTAAAACTTGGAGTATAACAACAAAAATACATCTTTAAATCAGCTTCTCATACTAGCAGATTATTACGTAACAACAGTAACTATTACGTTATCAACAACTTCAAACCGACGCCCAAAGTGTGTTGCAAACTTCTTAAATAAAGTAACTCCAAGAACAATACTTCAAGTTAGCTTCCAAAGCGAGAAGTTAATAATTTACGTAAACATATTACATAACTAAATACCTTCTTCAGAGTTACATATAAATGAACTACAGTTTGGTATTTATCTCACTTTTTGTTTATATCACATGCATGCAAACACACACACACACACACATGTATGGATTCAAGATGCCTCCAAAACATACACTACTTACATAGGTAAACAGTAGTGAGAATAACAAGGCACAGAGATGCTTATAAGTGTTCTATGGAAGAGAACACACGTAAAAACAAATATACTTACCTGATCTGCTGCTACCAATTCTCTCTCTGACTTCCTTTGCCTTCTCCGCTTTCTTCAATTCCATTGCATATTCTGTTGCTTCTTTCATTCCCAGATCACTGCAGAGACGAATTAAAAACTTGAGACCTGTTTGGAAAGAATCAGTGCTTCTAAGTATTTTGCAACTATAAAACATAAGGAAATTTTAGTAGAAATGGGCAAGTGAAGCTTTAGTTACTACATAATGTCTCAGAACATATGGGTGTTAGTTTAATAAGTTTCCTATTTTATCTGGCAGTTTCGTGACCTTCCCTGCTGGATTGTATCCTACAGTATTTAAATACCCATTTTAAGCAAATTTGTATATTCTCAAATGACACCACAAAACACTACAAACCACAGGCACACTTGCCAACTTCCTAAAGCTAAAACCCATAAAACTTTCCCTCATTCAGTAAAGCATAATAATTTTGTGATGACATGAAATTTAGATTGTGTAAAATGATCAGTGCAGTAAATGCACAAAAATTAAATTTAAATCCCGTTTTATAACAGTCCTTGTAGACCTAGTAGAATTGCTTCTTTCTGTCACATATGCTGAAATTCTTCCTCGTACCACAATAAACATGTACATATTAGAGCAAAGAACATACTTGCTACACTATACACAGATTTCTAGTTCATATTTTACAATTCGTGACAGGAACTATAAAAAATATCTGATGTGTTACACTCACATGACTTTCTCTACTCTTGTACAAACTATTTTTACAAACGCTTACTCTCCACATGCTTCATGTTAATCGAGATATTGAGATGTTAATCTTATTGCTAATATTCTTGTAGATGAAAGGGGAATTGCTAGGCTTTAAGCGATAGTCAAATATTTTAAGCTGGTTGCTATGTGGAGTATTCCATTCTCTTTGAATTACCAGGACAAAAAAAATGAATAACGAATTCCCATTTGAGAAAAAGTATAAGTATTGGAAAATTTAAGGGAATAACAAGCAATATCTCGCAAATGGTTCATTCAACAAAAAAAATGTATATGACATAAATTGTGTATTTTAATGCGATCTACATTTTGTGTGTAGTAAAATTTTGTCTCTCTCTTATGGTTTACCAGTTATGCAAAAGTCGTTCACAATGAAGAATACTTTTGGAGACATTCCCAGAAAACTCGAGATATACATTTTATTTGTCATGAAAAATCTTAAACATATGATATTTTAATCAAAATCGTTAGAACCATTTTTGAGGAAATTAAAATTTTTGAAAAATGTTCCATGTAAAGGGTATTCTGGGGTGGGGGGATTTTCTTGAAACCCTTCGTGTCGCATCTCTGGAAGATACTGAACCTAAATACCAAGGTTGGTGTTTATCCGACTGTTCGTTTCGTCGCATCTCTGGAAGATACTGAACCTAAATACCAAGGTTGGTGTTTATCCGACTGTTCGTTTCTGAGTTATGCTATTCACACGCACGCACGCACGCACGCGCGCGCGGACAAGTTTCCAAAAATGCTTTTTTTGGGATTCAGGGGTCTCAAAACATGTACTTCCGGTGAAATCTTGGTATCGAATTTTTGGGTGGAATACAATACTTCTCCTACTTACTATACGTAGTAGAGAAAGTAAAAACTGTCACAAGAAATGGAAAACTTGTATCCTGCAGCCATATGATACGAATAAGATACTGTAAAAATCCTTTCTTCGCCATAAAGCCATAAAAAGGCCTCTGCTCCTGTGCATTTTATAGCCAAACTGCAAAAACTGACAAGTACGCCAAGCCTTTATAAAATGTTTTTGCAAAGATGTTTTCACTTAAAACAAACGTAACTGATGCAGGTTGTGCAAACAGAATTAACTTAGTGCATAGTACATATTGTGGGAGTTTCTTCTGGGCGACTAAAAACTGATGAAATGGTAATCTGTTGTACAAGTGAATCAAGTTTAAAGTTTCTTTGTTCTAATAAATGAAAGACAGAAATACATCCAACAAATGACTACATTACTCAGACAACAAAAACCACAAGCATATAGAAAATTCACTTATCACCCTTGGACACATCATAAATTTCAAAGGATTTTCAAAAAATACAACATCACCCTGTCTCCACAGAATAACCACAACATACAGAAACTACTATGCAACAGAACAAAAGATCCTATTCCCAACGATAAATCAGCTGGTATATATCAAATTGATTGTAATGAATGTAACCTGGTATATATAGGAAGAACAAAAAGAAATCTTGAAATAAGACTTAAAGAGCATATGAGATGCATTTACCAAAAGCAGCCAGATAAATCAGCAGTAGCACATCATTTCTGGTCTTCAAACCATGATATCACTCCAAACATAAAACTCTTAAAACCGATCAACAGCAGCAATGAATTGGACATCTGGGAAAAAATACATATTGTCAAACACAGGAATCACCTAATGAATTTTGAACTGCCGCCACCCAACAGCCTTTGGAGGTTCATCAGCCCAGCACCAGAGAACACCACAAACCACACACATCCCCCAGACGATGACCAGCAAATATCAGTTGAGAGAGAATGCTGACGATGGGGACAAGCCGTCTCCCGAAACGCGTTCAAGTAAGATTATCATAGTGATGTAGTGTAACAACCCTCAACTCTCTATTTTAAATTATGACACATCACTGTTACAAGCTTCTAAATCTTCAAAAATTGAGCTCTAATAAATATGTTTACGCATTGATTATCAGAGTGACTGGTAGCACATTTCCAAGGTAAATTTTATAAAGTATCCTATCTGATAACTGGAATGCTCTTATTACATATTTCCTAATACCCTATGTTACAGCTTTGGTGAAAATATTTCAATCTGTTTTATTTTCCTATCTGTAAAAAGAACATTACTTCTGTTGCATTCGTAAGTTGGTGCCACAAAACTCTGCTAAGCCCAAGAGCGCAGCTCTTCTGGCCATATACTCTGCTGTGTATTGCCTGTCTTCTACTATGTAAAAAATCCATGACAGATGCACAGAACTAGTTTCATACATGAGTAGTTAATATTAAGTGTAAAGAAAACTGCAAATCATAATACTGAGATGACAAACTAAAACAAGATTTTTATTGCAACCATTATACCTAAATCTTCAGTATACTAAATTATCATACATGCAATGCTTTTATTAAAAGGTTTTTAATAGAAAATACCATGTTTTCGTTTTTTACTGTATGTTTGTAGTGGTAAGTGAGTGTTCTCAGAACAATAGCTTAAATACAGAATCTTTGAGCAAAAGCTTGCTACTGAAACTTGACATCTCTTGTTATTTACAATTTTATATAGATCAGACTGTCTTAGAACCAGATAAATGTAATATTGAAACCAAGCTCTTCAGCAGCCATTACTAAACAGCCTTTTACAAATTCACCATCTGAAAAAGGTTTAGAAAGCTAAGCAATGTGATGAGAAATTGTGTAACTAGCACAACAGATGGTCGGTGAACACCAACACATTTAACATTTTTCATTAGTTTACTTTTGAGATATTCCAACACTTTTTCTCTAGCCACCCCCAATAGTATTTCCTCCCTTATACTCCTCACTGTACATTGTGGTAAAATGTCGTTTTATATTATGATGTAATATGTATCTACTTATTGTTTCACATACGATGCACATTTCCATCCTCTGACACAAAAATTAGTTTTTTTCACACTCCAAGTTAAACACTGGTGCAACACCTACACTCTTTTGAGAAGGTACGTCACTAACTGCTAGGTACAGGTAAGTGAATGGTTGTGGCAGTATTTTATATCACAACAATGTAAATACCAGAGTGATTGTAGTGTAAATCAGCATTATTGTATGACAATGATTTGAGATGTTTGTTAATTATAAGCATTGTTAAGAAATAAGTTTACACGGCCTCACTGAAACTGACAATAGGAGCGGATAACAATGAGCGATGGGGTGAGTTGTTTATTAATTAGAAGAGGCAAGCAAATGACGTCAGAGTAGCGCGCGTTTCTTTAGAAATGGAGGGAATTTCTTCCCTAGAGTATATGTGTTCGTAATTTTGATTGGATATAAAAATAGACGCTAATGTTGGCGCATTTTATTAACCAATAGCAGCTCGGTTATAATCTTTAGGCATATCGGGTGAGGGAGTATAAACTCCGTGCCAGAGACGGGTAACGCGCAGTTTGACAAATGTCGTTCAGTCCAACAGAAGAATTCGCGGGTAATACGTTGTGCAGTCCAACAGAATCATACAAAGGTTATACATCGCTCAGTTCATCAGAATCATTTGCGGGTTACACGTCGCAGAGTTTAACAGAATCTCTCGCGTCGTAAAGTTAGTTATAAATGTGAAATACGCGAATTAATAATGTGCAGCAAATAAGTGATTATAGTAACATAAAAAAATATAACATTTTCAGTCGGGCGTGTATCAAGAATAATTATGTGAAATGAATAAAGTGTGACGGTAATAAAAGTGTAAAAACAAATTCTTTTATCAGTGTTATCTTTCAGTAACAAATCCTTTCCGTTTACACACCCTGTTTAAGAGATATGCTCAACTGAGAAATAATAGCTAGCCAGAGGACAAAGAACTCAAAATTAAAAATAGTAAAAAAAATAACTGGCGCTCAGCAATAAGATAACAAGAGATTACCGCGACATGGTCTGATACAACTGTCACGCCTAGAACCACAGCAGTAGGAGTGAGGCACTGAAAACACAGTGTGTCAGTTTCACAGCCCTGTCATAAGTCATACTACATTCCCCTGCCCACCCCCAAAGTATTTTACCATAGATTTTGCAAATTATGTGTACTTCAATTGCATTAAGGTCATCAAACAAACTTCTTTCTGCTGTAGTAATTATACAGTACTCACATTCAATATTTTCTGGAAAACGTTTATGAATATCCTTGTAAGCTTGCAAGGCCTGATGGTAGTTTCCACTTCGCCGATGGCAAGATGCTGCCATTAACTGCCATTTGACTTCATTTGGTTGAATGAGGGCAGCTCTCTCAAAGTAACCCAGAGCTTTCTCTGGCACCTGCATCTCAATAAAGTAGGAGCCCAGCCAATCTATTACTTTTAGATTGGATGGATAATACCGAAATGACTGAAACAAAAATGATGCTACGGTTATTTTATCATTGTTTGACAGTGTTAAATTTTCATAGGAGTTATAGTTTCAAGAGAGCAAATAAGTCTGTAAAATTACTTATAAACGTGAGTATAAGCCCCTAGTTTATCTCTGGCAGAAGAAAGAAAGAAATAAAATCTGATATCTTGCACTTACATGACTTTCCCTACCCTTGTACAACTATTTTTACAAGCACTTATTCTCCATCTACTTCATGTTAATTGGGATAAACATTTGCTATCTTATCTTATTGCTAATTTTCTTGTAGATTCAAGGGGAATTGGTAGGCTTTAAGCGATAGTCAAATCTTTTAAGAGCTGGTTGCTATGTGGAGCATTCCATTCTCTTTGTATGTCCAGGACATAAAAAAACGAATAACGAATTCCCATTTGAGAAAAAGTATAAGTATTGGAAAATTCAAACAAATAACAAGGAATATCTCGGAAATGGTTTACTGGACCAAAAAAATAAAGTATATGGCATAAATTGTGTGTTTTAAAGAGATCTACATTTTTTGTCTAGTAAACTTTTGTCTATCTCTTACGGTTTACCAGTTATGTAAAAGTCATTCAGAATGAAGAAGACTTTTGGGGACATTCCCAGAAAAATCAAGATATACAGTTGGGATGATGGTTCTGTGCCGGTGAAGGCTGGGTGCGCACTGGTTATCTGGACAGTGAGCGAGCCCCCAATTCTCGGGCATGCACAGTGAGTGCCATCGCTTCAGTCTAGCGGCAGCAGTAGTTCGAGTAACAACTCTCTTGCCAGCCGTCTGTTGATGCTACCTTGAACGTTGTGTTTATAAATAAAATTAGTTACTATATGTTTCTGTAGGGGCATCATTTCAGTTTCTGCACTGGGGGAGAGGGGGGCAAGATTGCTTGGAGCAGTTTCACAAATGTTCATGTGGATTGTAATGATATATTTGGCCTAAAAGAAATTAATGTTTTATTTCTTAAATGTCAAATATTGCTATTAATAGTACAGTTGTAATGTTTCATTTGGTAGAGCAATAATGTTGCTTGTAACCTAGGGGAGGGGGCCAATTGACCCCCTGCCCCGCTAAATGACACCACTGTGTTTCTGTAATTAAACTTGGATTGCATATAGCTATTGTGTATTTTGGTGTGTTTATTAGAGGTTCTTGCCTTCTGCTACGTTTTATGTAAAAATAACAAAGGTTAATATAACACAAAATGATGGGGATGAATACAAAGAAATCGCTAATGGAAAAACTAATTCCTACCTTGCCTCTCAGATCTGTCTTGGTGATGGATAACGCACTGTAACATAGTGTGCAGTTGGAAAAGGCCCCATTGCCTCATACCAAAATACGATGCAGAACTTGTCCCATTCCATGAAAGGATGCTAAGTTTGGAGCTTTACAACCTAAGTAAGGGTCAAAGCCTATTCCGAAAATTTACGTTGATAGTTTGTAGGCCATGCACACAATGTTCTCCAATTATCGCCCTAGTCTTCGGGTCTTAATCGAGTAGAACTCATCTGGGCTGATATAAAGCAATGGGTAGCTTGGTAGAACACCCTTTTAAACTACATGATGTTATTGATTAAGCTTAGCTAACAACATGTTGAGGACATTAGCGTAGAAAAGTGGGAAAATGCCTCTCAACACATTAAGTAGGAAGACAAATACATTGAAGAACAACAAGGCCTGTTTGAAAATGTCTTAGAAGGTTCTGTAATCCAGGTTAGGAAATATAGTGACAGCAAATGAGAAGAAGACTGATGACGATGAAAGGGAAAGTCTTGCAGAAGAAAACGACGGTGGTGATATTTCTGGTGTAGAGTGTTTATCACACTAATAAAGCCCCTGCTAGTTTACGACAATGCATTTACGTGGCAAGGTTTGTGTATAATGTGTAAATATAAAAGAATGATAGAGCAATCTGACAATAGTGACAATAAACCAGTCATGCAGTGGGGTGGTGTTGTATGTTTATGTTGTATCAGCAAAGTCCCACGTCTTCCAGCAGGCAGGCAGGCAGACAGAGAGCTGCCTGGTGTTAGGCATAGACTCTCTTCAGTGCGCGAGGAAAGAAGGTCACTGGCACAGAACCATTGTCCCTACTGTACATTGCATTTGCCATAAAAATATCTTAAACATATGATATTTTAATCAAAATCATTAGTCATTTTTGAGAAAATCAAAATTTTCGAAAAATGTTCCATTTAAAGGATAGTCTGGGATGGGGAGATTTTCTTGAAAACCTTCATGTTGCATCCTCGGAAGATACTAAACTCAAATACCAAGTTTGGCATTTATCCGACTTTTCGTTTTTGAGTTATGCTGTTCACAGACTGACAGACACATACACAGACAATTTCCAAAAATGCTTTTGGATTCAGGGCACCTCAAAAAATGTATTTCTAGTGAAATCTCTGTATCAAATTTTTGGGTGGAATGCAATAGTTTCCCTAATTACTATACATAATAGAGAAAGTAAAAAGAAGAAATAAGATCTATCTTAACACAACTATCATCTGTAGACTTTCTACAGATTAAATAGCCAATGTCCAAGTGTACTTATAATTTTTAAAATTTAAAGTCAATGAAACTTGCACTCAGTGAAGCAAATAATTACATTATGGAAAACGAATTAAGCATTCATATTGCTCTACTTTCTGAATTATTGATTAACACTAATTTCCAACAAGGCTAAACCAAAATTCAAGGAGTTCACATACCGCTCAGGACTTTTCACAAATTCCAAAAGCTCTTTAAAGAATTGGAGGAGGAGGAGGAGGAGGAGGAGGAGAAGGAGAAGGAGAAGGAGAAGGAGAAGGAGAAGGAGGAGGAGGAGGAGGAGGAGGAGAAGGAGAAGGAGAAGGAGAAGGAGAAGGAGAAGGAGAAGGAGAAGGAGAAGGAGAAGGAGAAGGAGGAGGAGGAGGAGGAGGAGGAGGAGGAGGAGGAGGAGAAGGAGAAGGAGAAGGAGAAGGAGAAGGAGAAGGAGAAGGAGAAGGAGAAGGAGAAGGAGAAGGAGAAGGAGAAGGAGAAGGAGAAGGAGAAGGAGAAGGAGGAGGAGGAGGAGGAGGAGGAGGAGGAGAAGGAGAAGGAGGAGGAGGAGGAGGAGGAGGAGGAGGAGGAGGAGGAGAAGGAGAAGGAGAAGGAGAAGGAGAAGGAGAAGGAGAAGGAGAAGGAGAAGGAGAAGGAGAAGGAGAAGAAGAAGAAGAAGAAGAAGAAGAAGAAGAAGAAGAAGAAGAAGAAGAAGAAGAAGAAGAAGAAGAAGAAGAAGAAGAAGAAGAAGAAGAAGAAGAAGGTTATTCTTGCAAGCAAATTCCACATTTAAAAAGCAGTCAGATTTCTTCATAGAAAACCATGCAGCAGCTTAGTTCACCATCACCTTAAGGTCACTCAGGATAGCAAATTTAATTAAATGCAGGTATGGAAACATGCATAAATGAACCAACAAGGTGTACTTACATCATAATGATACTGATATGCCTGCTGCTTATCCCCATCACGGTCATACATTTCACCAATCCTCTGCAATATTCCTGGATCAGTAGGAATAATACTAAGAATCTGATGGTACCTGAAAAAAAGAGACTATGAGTCCAAATGTTTGTCTTCAGATGTTGAGTTCACTAAATATCAACCCATAAATTTCAAGAAATTTAATTACAATGCTTGAAAGTTTAGAAAAACTCAAAATAAAGATTTCAGAATTAATTCAGTATCACAAAATAATACAATTTGAAAAATTTACTAGCCGAACTGCTGCCTATTATATCAAAAATGGAATCTGGGATTTATCATACAAAATCTGATGCTTAGCAGGTTATTCAGAGAAAATTCAAGATATATGTATAAATTCAAGCAAATATCATAAATATATAGTACTTTTTTCAAAATTATTGAGACCTTTTGAGAAAATAAAAATAATGAAAAATATTCTACATAAAGGATGGTTTAGAATGGGGGGATGTTACTAAAAGACTGTTTGAAACCTTGAAAAAAAATCAATTTTATCTTCTTTCCATTTTTGTTTTGGGGAAGGAGGTTCAAGAATTCTAAAGTTTATTGTGCCTTTCTAAAAGCAGTACATTTATCTAAACAATTATAGTTTTCATTGTGTAATGAAGAATATTAGTCCATATACCATTCTGAAGCTTGGTCAATGTCATGCAGCAGCTCATATAAGTGTGCGACTTGGAACATAACCTGTGGGCTGTGCCTCACAATTGTTTGCAGCTTAAGAAAGTTATCCAGAGCCTCATCATATAAACCAAGTTGCTTATTCACTAAACCTGTGAACATTCATCACAAAATAAATTATATCTTCTCAAATGATATCAACATAATTGCAATATAAAATAATACCTCCTAACCATAATGCCTGGATTTTTATGACCTAAGAATGTTTGAAAAATTATCCATAAAATTACTAATTTTTTTTAAAAATGACGTAATAAATACAAATAAGCTTATGTGCTGCATTCACATACTTTCTTTGCCCATTCTTCAACCAACTATTATTACAAAGGAACATGAACCGGAACATGAGTTGAAAGCAATTACGCTAGCACAAAAACTACAAGTCAATAGAAACAGATATAAATGGTACCACATAGCAAATACTATAAGTAATTTAAAAACTCAAATAAGCTTCAGAACATATATTAATAACCTAAAATACAAGAATATAATTGCAACAAATACAATAGCAACAGAGATAACGGGTCCAATAGAATATATTGATATACAACATCAGAATGACCTGATATATACAATACACAAACAAAACACACCAGATGAAATGAGAGCCATAGCAATAGCTACGTAAAATGAAAGATACCCAGAAAAAGAATGGCTTCGAATATATACAGATGGATCCCTTATCAATAAAAAAATGCTGATACAGGAGGATACTATAAACATTTTGCACAGTACATATCTAACATTAGATGAAACGTCAAACCACTATGATGGAGAATTAACAGCTATAAAAGCAGCATTACAGAACATTTTATATAGACCATACATAAAACAAAAAATAGTCGTCTTATCAGACTCAAAATCAGCCATAGATGGGATAGTAAATTACAATAATAAAACAACAAGAAATATTAAAGAAATAAGAAGCCTAATTAAAGCAGTTGAAGCTGGAAATCATGTCACTCTACAATGGATCCCAGTCATGTCAAGCTTTTGGGCAATGAACATGCAGATCAATTAGCAAAGAAAGGTGCAATACAACAAATAAAACCTGTAGGACAAATAGAAATAAATAGACAATTAAATAACATTAAACAACATTTCAAAGGACAGCAAAGAATTGATGAAGAAGATAAATTAAAAGATAAAGATTATAAGAATATTAAAGATAGAGTTGATACACAAAAAATGCCAAGGAATACTGCAGTGGCCTTATTTAGGATGGCAACTGGCCATGACTGCCTCACAGAACATCTCTTAAGATACGATGCCTACCTATACCCAAGTGCACTCTCTGTGAAGAAGATGTCATCCTGAACAAACAACATCTCGCCAAGTGCAAAGGCCTTAAAAGTGATAATTTACAGACTTTATATTGGGAAGCCAGAGGGAAAATGATGCAGAATTAATCCCCAGTGCCATTGGTGAACAACAACAACTATTATTACAAAGGCTTATTTTTCTATCTAATTCTTATTAATCAAGATAAACATTGCAGGAACTGTCTTATTGCATATTTCCTTATAGGTGTAAGGGGATTAGGGGAATATAGCAGGCTTTAAGCGTGTCAAATCTTTTAAGAGTGGGCCACTATGTGATGGCTATGAAATTCCATTCTCTTTGCATGACCAGGAGACGAAAATGAATAGTGATTTTCCTCTTAAGAAAAGTATAAGTATTTGAAAATTTCCAACCAATATCAAAAGAATATCTGAAATGTAGTTAAGACAACAAGAAATCTTATTTGACACAAACTGTGGCCTGAGGTTCTTTTACATGCCATAAATCAACAACACAGGACCATTGGCTTTACTTCCCTTCCAAGGGAACCCATGCTAAGGATTTTGACGCCCTCTGCAGGTTTGAAGCCGTGATCTTGGATACTAGAGGCTAACATGTAGCCACTACATCACAGAGGACAACAAGAAGACAGAAAAATAACCTTTCATAAGATAAGCTTTTATGCCCATTAATAAGCAATAGAGGGGTAGAGAAAGACATGTGAATGTAACTTACCAGTTTTTTAAAACCTGTTACTTATCTTTACCATTACAATCAACCACCAAATTAAATTAATTTAACAACGATGACAACAACAACAACAACAATAATAATAATAATAATAATAATAATAATAATAATAATAATAATAATAATAATAATAATAATAATAATAATAATAATAATTCATCATCTTTTGATTGGCAATGGACTCCCAGTTTAGAAATCATTTGTCTTCCATTAGTATTCAGTTCTATACTTTCTCTGGAGAATGAAAGAAAAACAAAAAAATCTGATTTAAAAATTAAATTACATGGAAAATTTCACACACAGAAGCTATTAAGATTCTTAATATTACTACTGAGTTTTAATAATGCTTCACTTGCTCCATTTACCTAATTACTTTCTCTATCATGTACACAGTAGGTAAAGAAGCTATTGAATTTAACCCAAAAATTTGATACTAAGACTTTACCAGAAATATATGTTGTGGGGGCCCCCTGAATCCAATAAAAACATTTTTAGAAAAAGGCCTGTGATTGTGTATCTGTGAACAGCATATCTCAAAAGCAAAAAGTCAGATAAATGCCAAACTTGGATTTTAGGTTTACCTTCCAAAGATGCGAAGATTTTCAAGAAAATCCCCCCCATCCCAAACTACCAATTACATGGAACATTTTTCAAGATTTTTATTTTCTAAAAATTGTCCCTAATGATTTTTATTAAAATGCCACATATTAAAGATATTTACATGATAAATAAAATGTGTATCTTGAATTTTCAGGGAATAGGCTGTAAAGTCTTCTTCATTCAGAAGGAATTTTGTATAATTTTGTTTAACTGATAAACGTTAAGTGATAGACAAAAATGTACTACACAAAAAGGCAGATCTCTCTTAAACACACCATTTATTTTAAATAAATTTTTTTGTGGCATATGTCATTTCTGTGATATCCATTATTAAAGGTTCAAGTTGTTCATTTTTTGGTCATTCTCTTAAAGTCCTGTCAACATTCAGCTGTTTCTCGCGATGTCATGGAAACAGTATGGAATTTTAAAGCCAGCATTTAGTGTCCGGTTCTTAAACATTTGACTCTGCTGTTACATTTGTATCAATAACAAATGTGTAATGTAGCTGTTTCTGCAAAGGTTAGTTTGGATTAAAATGCAGTAGACAGAAAAGTAAGCTTTAGTAAGAATAGTTTGTATATCCACAAATAAACAATAGAGGATAGAGAAAGTCACGTGAATGTACACATCATTTTTTTTAACTCTTAACATTTTTCACAAGCTGTTGCCCACTGACATGTGGAGCTAATTGACAATGCCAGCAACAGCCTGCAAAACATAAAATAGATAAGTGGAGCAGTGAAGTGCTGTTAAAAGTAAACAGTAATGTCAAGAACTAATCCTGAGTTTTAAAATCCCTTTTAATGGCACTCACCTAAATTATAGAGCGCTTCAACACATGATGCATCGCTTTCCAAGGCACAAATATACAGTTCTTTAGCTTTTTCTACATCTGTCCTTGCCAGGCTACAGTTTCCCAGGTTTACAAATGCTGCAGCATTATAACTGTCAGCCTCACAAGCCATCTCGCCGTATTTCTCTGCTTGAGATACATCACCTTGCTGCAGCAGTAACAGTAATATTAGCACAGCTATCCTTAATAAGTAAAATACAATTCTTACGAGGTGTGATCAAAAAGTTTCTGGAATGAACATCATAAATACTACACAACAGTTTGTTTTGTCTAATCTGCACTGTCACCCTCAAAGTAGTCTCCTTGGGAGTTGATACACTTATCCCAGCGCTTCTGCCACTGCTGGAAGCACCTCTGGAAGTCCTCTTCTTTCAACATGTTCAGAGCCTTCTGTGATTCGCTATGGATGACATCAATGTCCTCAAAACGGTGTCCTCGGAGCTGCATTTTAAGTCGCAGGAAAAGAAAAAAGTCCGCTGGTGCCAAATCTGGAGAATAGGTGGGATGGGGAACAGATTCATCCTGCTCTAGACGTTCTCGGGCTTCAAGCCAGGTGAAGTGATGTGGAGACATCTTCAGGAAGATGGGAGAGATGTACGCTCCCGAAACGTCGATGTCTCCACATCACTTCACCTGGCTTGAAGCCCGAGAACGTCTAGAGCATATTCGTCGCCAGGAAAGCTTCAACTCTTATTTCAGTATTCTCCTATTTTTATCCAAAAATTGACAAACAGAAAGGGCTTTGTACGCAGGTGCATTGCCATGATGCAGGAACCAGTCACCACTCCTCCATTTCTCCGGCCGTTTGCGTCGCACATTCTCCCTTAATCTTTCAGCACTTGTTTGTAGAACACTTGATTCACTGTTTGACCCTGTGGCACAAATCCTTATGTACAATGCCTTTAATATCAAAAAACACAATCATCATTGACTTCACTTTGGATCGAACTTGTCTGGCCTTTTTCGAGCGTGGAGATGAAGGATTTCCATTGTGAAGATTGTTGCTTTGTTTCTGGATTGTACCCATAAATCCATGTTTCATTACCAGTAATAATTTTCTCCATAAACTGTGGGTCATTTTGTAGCTGTTCTTTAAGATCTGTGCAGGCAATCACACGGCTTTCCTTTTGATCATTTGAAAGCAGCCGGGGCACGAACTTGGCGGCAATTCTTCTCATGTCCAAATTGTCTTTCAAAATGCTTTGAGCACTTCCAAAGGAGAATCCTAATGAGTCAGAATGTTCTTTTATTGTAATGCGCCTATCATTTAACACCATTTCCCTCACCTGATTGATATTTTCATCAGTTTTGCTGGAACAGGGTCGCCCCGAACAATCTGTATCTTTAACTGATGTCACACCACTTTTAAATTTAAAACTACTCAAATGCTTGAGTTTTGCCCATAACTTCCTCCCCATAAGCTGTTCTTAACATTCCATAGGCTTCTGTTGCAGTTTTACCGAGTTTAAAGCAAAATTTGATGTTTGCTCTTTGTTCTTCGTAATCTGACATTTTTGCTATGCGGAAAAATCACAGCACATGCAAAACACATGTTCACTTCAGAGCATCTACCTTGTCACTGCATGGTCACAGGAAGTCACGCGACCTCTCATTTTTATCAGGAAGGAACGCTGCATGTATAGTCTCTGTAAGAATTAAAGAAATCTCAGCATCAGCATTGTTGTGAAGCCATTCTGGAAACTTTTTGATTACATCTCGTATATGAACACAGTGATGATGAATGTTTGTTATCATTTAATTTGGCTAGAAATACAGAATGTTAAGGAAAAAGTATTCCACATTTTAAGATGTGGTAGTATGGGCCACAGTAAGAACAAAATGTCCAGTAAACATGGGCTCTAAAATGCATACCTTAAGAGCTATGAGCACTTGTTCAATCTCGCTACTGTGAAACATCTCTTCTGCTGCAAGCTCTTTGCTATTACTCTGTTACTGTGAAACAGCATAGCTTGTAATGTAATCTTCTTGCAATTACATATGACCTGCACTTGTGAACCATCGCTAAAGGAGGTGCTCAATATGGCGCCCATTCATAGTAAGGCATGCTTCTGTCCAGCGTCTTAGGGAATCACGCACTCTCACCACTTCAGGTTGGTCATGGATGCTCTGGTGGCATTGAGGACACCTTCCTGTAGTGTTCATACATCATTAATAGGGGTTGCATACACTAAAGATTTCAAGATAAAACTGCAATGTAAAAGCATTTCACAAACTTATCAAAATACAAACCAATTCCACTAGAACTAATAAAAATATGTGTTGCAGTTACCCAGGACTGTGAATACGATTTACAATAACAACACTAACAGATGTTTACTGCATGCTGTATCTATGGACAATAACACAGTAGTGTGGCCTCATTTGTTTGCTGCCTGCTGTAGGTTATATCACAAAGTTTGCAGTAGAAGAAATGTTTCACAGTAGCAAAGATGAACAAGTGCCTACAGCTCTTAAGGTATGCATTATAGAGCCCATGTTTACTGGACATTCTTTTCTTGTTTTGGTCCATACTACCACCTCTCAAAATATGGAATACTTTTTTTTTAACACCTGGTGTAATTCACTTACCAGAATATGTATGAATGCTAAGTTAGTAGCAGCAGCGCTGGTGACTTTGGTTTCTTTTTTCTCAAAAGCTCTTAATGTCTCTATGGCATGTGGTAGATCTTTCTGTTTTAGATACATTACTGCCTTGTTGATTTCCAGATCACTTGCTAAAGCTGCATAATTGGAAGATTTGATCACATCTACGCACCAGTTATATCCTGTAAAAGTGCACACATTAATACACGACTCATGTTCACACTAAGAACAGGAATGTTGCCATTTTATAACCTTGGTATTCTTTAATGGCTAAGGCTGATCCATACTAAATTGGGAACAGAAATGAAAATTAAATCAAAAACAGAAAGTGAACAGATGTGAGAGAATTTGCTTCACAATAAACTGAGAAAACTGCCTCTCAGGTTGAGTGGTCAGGTTTCTGATTTCTCACCCCAAGGTCCTAGGGTCAATTCCAGGCTGGCGTGAGGAATTTTTCTTTAACCAGAATCATTCACTATCCTTTGCAGAGTCTGGAAGTATGAATGTGGGAGTGAATGCGATTGTACTAAATTAACAAACAATGAAGTCTATGTTACATTCACATGACTTTCTCTACCCATTCTTCAACAATTAATTCTTACAAAAGCTTACTCTTCTATTTATTTCATACTGAAGTAAACATTTGTAGAAATGGCTTTATTATATGCTTTCTTGTAGGTACAAGGGGACTAAGGGGATACAGTAGTTTAAGCGATATTCAATCTTTTAAGAGCTGGTCACTATGTGGTGGCTTTGAAATTCCATTCTCTTCGCATGACCAGAAAAAAAAAAAAATACTGATATGTTATATTCACGTGACTTTCTCTGCCCTGTATCATTTATTAATGGGTATAAAAACTAATCTTACAAAAGCTTGTTTTCCTATTCACTTCATTTTAATCGAGATAAACTTTTGCAGATATAGGTACATTACATGTTATTATAAATGCAAAGGAGATAGCAATAGTCAAATATTTAAGATCTGGACGCTATATGCTGGTCTCAAAATTCCATACGTTTTCCGTGTAATTGCGAGAAACAACTATTGTCAACAGGATTTTGAAACAATTACAAAGTACTGAATGATTCAAACCATTAATAATGGTTATGTTGGAAACAACTTATGCCACAAAACAAGTTATTTGAAATAAATTATGTGTTTTAAAGAGATCTACATTTTTTATGCAGTGCATTTTCATTTAACATTTACCACTTATACAAGATTATGCAAAATTCTTTCCAAATGAAGAGGACTTCACAGGCTATTCCAAGAAAATTCAAGGTATGGACTTTATTTGTCATGAAAATATTTTTAATATATAGTATTTTAATCAAAATTGTTTGAGCATTTTTAAGAAAATAAAAAAAAAAAAAAATTTAAATGTTCCATGCACAAAGTAGTTGGGTTGGGAGGGATTTTCTTGAAAATCTTTATGTCGCATCTTTGAAGCACTGAACTTAAATACCCAGTTTGTTACTTATCCAACTTTTCATTTTTGAGTTATGCTGTTCATGCAAGCGCACACACACCTTTCTCTAAAAATGCTTATTATAGGTTCACCGGCCTCAAAATATATATTTCTGGTAAAATCTCAGCATCTAACATTAACAAAACCTACAGTTTGATTATGACGCACCATCAAGTAAACACCCAATATGATATATAAGTTAAAGGAGGTTAAAAAACAGAGAGAGAGAAACATTGAGAGCAGAAATGCCTAAAAATATCAATATCAACATGGAAAACTCAATTTTGTGCTTAAGAAATAATTTGTTTTTAAATGACTAAGATATTTTTTCACCTATTACAATTCAGCCAACATAATGCAGTTAACCAACTTTGGAATTCATTGCAATAAATATTTTCTAGAAACCATGCCACTAGTATTTCTGATTCATCTTGCAAAAGCACCATCCTAATCCATATATAATAAACAAATGTTTTTTAATCTTTATAGTTTGCATTTCCGAGCTTGTGACTACAGAGAGCTCTAGCAGTGGCTACTGTCCGTCTTCTTGAAGCATTTCTATCATGATCTATGCACAATACGAATAAAATATGCCTTTTCTAGAAACAGGAACACAAACATTAAAACTTTATCAGGTCTGCTGGTTCCAGTAAGCTTCCCATTAAATGCAAATGCTCAAATATTTTAACTTTGTTCCAGTTCTGGTTCCCATTTACAATTATTTGAACCAGCATTTATACAACAGTATAAAGAACATTAAATGTGAACAGCTGACCTGAAAGTCAAGGTAGTTAATTGCAAAAGTGATAGCATATAAAGCCAAACATCCCACAGTTCATATCTCCTTCATATTAAATTTTTCAAGTCTGATTCAACATTACATGTTCTAGTTAATTAAGCTGTTAGCAAGCTAGTGCAGTAAGCTATTATAGATTATTTCCTCTATTCTTAACTGCAACCAAATGCATTTAAAAAAAAATCCTTATGTGTCACATTCACATGACTTTCTCTACCCACTCCTCTGCAGACTATTCTCACAAAAGTTAATTCTTCTATCTGCTTCATGTTAACTGAGATAAACATTTACAGAAATGGTTTCATTACACGTCTCACTGCAGGTACAAGGGGAATACAGTAGCCTTAAAGGTTGGTTCACAACCGCCCGAGAACGGTAACCAGAACAGAAACGAGAACGGGAAGCAATGCACCATGCAAGATATTGGTTCACAGCAGCCAGGTAACGAGAACGGGAATGCATATCGATCACAAAGTGAAAGTCGATTTTGCGCATTGGGATTTCATTTGTTTTTAACTGACCAATGATATTTTTTCACCTACTTCCAATTTAGCCAAGCCAACATCAAAATTTGATAGAGTAAATATTATCTAAATGTATATCCATTACATTTCCGATCCCTCTACTTATGCCAAGCTTTCATTCCTTTAAATGGCATATATTAAAATTGTTTATTGTTCTTTTTTTCATTTCCACCGATTTTAGCTGTCCTTTGTAGCTTTTGCCATTCATTTGTAGGTAACAGCCATTTTTGAGTTGCATATAAACAAACTACAAATGACTCCTTCACCAGAGGAACCAACGCTGATTAGATTTGCGGGTGTCGGGATGAGGTTAGGAAGCACATTTACTACTAATTCCTTCCAGTTTCATGTTTCCAGCTTGCGACTATAGAGAGCACTGGCGGCTGTTTCAAGTCACAGCCACCTAGAATAACCTCTAGAGTGAAGAGTCTAATATGCTCAATATGGATCTAATATGCCGTGCCCAGGAACAAGAATGAGAAAGTTAAAAGTTGGGCAACTCTTCTTTCCTGTTCCCGGAGCCCAGGAAGGCTTCCCGTCGATTGTGAACACTCCCATTTGAATACATGTATTTCAACTTTCTCGTTCTCGTTCTGGTTACCATTCTCGTTGGTTGTGAACCAGCCTTAAGTGATAAGTCAAATCCATCCCTATATGACGGCTTTGGGATTCCATTCTCCTTGCATGATCATGAGAAGACAACAAATCGTGACTTAGCAGTTTAAAAAAATGTGAAGTATTTGACAATTCAAACCAATAATAAAGAATATCTCTGAAATAGTTAATGCCATAAGAAAATATATTTTAAATAAATTGTGTGTTTTAGCAAGATATACATTTTTTGTGTGGTAAGCTTTTTCTGTCTCTAACGGTTTACAAGTTATACAAAAATTCTTTCAGATGAAGAGGATATCACAAACTATTCACAGAAAATTCAACTTAGGCATTTTGTTATGGAAATATCTTAAATGTATGGTATTTTCATCAAAATCATTAGAGCAACATTTGAGGAATTGGCATTTAACTGTATTTTCAGTTTTGGGTGTCTCTCTCTCCCTCTCCCCCTTCCTCCCCCTCCCTCCCTCTCTCTCATGCATGCACACACCTTTTTTGGATCTAAGGGATCTCAAAACATTTATTTTAGTGAAATCTCGATATCAAATTTTTGTATAAAGTGCAATACTTCTTCTACTTGCTATATTATGTTAGTATAGAATTCTATACTATGTTATTTTTTTAACAAAGTAAATCTTACCTGCACTAAACGTATCTTCCACAATGGGTGAAATTAGTTTTGCTGCTGTCAGTATGCTGCGCTCTGCTTCCTGCCGCATTTCCCACTCCAGCTTATGAAGCGAGTCAGTTTTTATCACCTCCATAATGAGATTTGATAATGGATCATCCTATGAAAGTGAATTAAAAGAAGAAAATAGTTTAAGCCTTTTAAAAAGGGAAGAAAACATAGCAACTCTCTGGCACAGCAGCTTGCATCATCCTCTGCCTCTGTGGTCATCTGGGCAGAATCCTCCTGGCTGCTTAGCCACACTGGAGCATCAAGTAGCTCCTCAATTAGTCTCCAACCTAAAGAGCTTATGCAGAATTCTGATTATGCTCACATAAATTCTGGGTCCTCTCGTGTGTTACAAAGTCTCCAGCAAGCTCCCTGTTTGTCACAAAATCCCACATAATTTGTACAACAACTATAAAGTACATATGGGAAGCAGAGAATAGCATAAAATGATACAGCATGTTAAAGAGACATATCCACTGAATTGATAATTTATTGCCTAGGCCTTTCTGGGCCCCCTGATATTCATTCCCACCTTGGCCCCCACCTTTTGAGTGGTCTTGCTATTCAGCAAGAAGTAATTAGGTACAACAGCATATAAAAAAGTTACTAAAATGATATTATTATTATAATAATAATAATAATAATAATAATAATAATAATAATAATAATAATAATAATATTATTATTTTATTATCACCGTATGTTTTACAGACCATTGCCTGAAAACAGGTAAGTCGTCAGATTTAAATATACATATATTATATTACAAGCAATCTAATCCTAGTATAAATGATATTCTATGAGAATAAAAAAAATCAAAGTATATAAGACAAGATGCTAGATAGTACATAACATTGAATTAACAATTGAACTCGTAACTTACTTTTAAAATTCCTCAAGCGAATAAGAAACATTGTCAGTTGATAAGATTGCAAAGTAGATTTAAATTTTCTGTAATTGTCATATCTTTAACTTCTGCTGGCAGCCTATTATAGAATTTTACACCAGCATAACTAGGCAGCTTTTCATATAGACTAAGTCCTTGCATCAGGATAGCCAGATTACTTTTATTTCTTATGTTATGATCATATATATCTGAGTTTGTTTGCATGGGAAATTTGTATTTTATAATGTGTAATGGTATTATAGATATAAAGACTTGCTAACGTCATTATTTTTAGCTGTTGAAAGGCTTCCCTATACGAGTCTTGTATTTTTAAGTTTGACATATATCTGATAGCTCTTATCTATAATACAAAAATTTTATTTAAATTTGATTTAGAAGTACTACCCCATATTTCTATCCCATATGAAATATATGACTGAATGAGAGAGAAATAAATTATCCTAATAGTTGCTGCAGGGACATAATTCGATAATGTTGCTCCAGAGGTCGACGTGTCATGGTAGACGATGTAAATGCGCAATGTCAGGTACCAACTGTTAAACGGAAAAAAACGCTGCCGATTTATAAATGCAATAAAACTTAATATTAACCACAAAACAGTAAATAAATTCAATAAAATTCAATAATAACCGTGAATCAGTAAAAAAAAAAATTGTTGTTATTGTCTAATGCTTGGCGTTTAGTAATCACCATTAGCGCTCGTGCACTACTAAATAAATGTAATACAACTGATAATTACCGTGCAACAGTAAGCAAATGTAATAACTAAATAATTACCGCGTAGCAGTACACAAATGTAACCGAACTAAATAATTACTGCGACGCAGTAAGCAAATGTAATACAACTAAATAATAATGAATGCTACAATAACTATGTCCAAGGACATATATGCTCTTTCACAATACAATTGTTAGCATTAATAAAGGCTGTTTTGCATCAATGTATATAAGGAAGACAGATGTAGAAGAAAGATAAGTTCTGGAGGATAGACAATGAAGAAATCTGGAATGTTGGAGGAAAAGAAATATGAAAAGGAAGTTCTGAGGGAGAAGACGAACCAGAGGAGAGCTGCAAAGATGTTATGCCGCAGGATAATTCTCGGAGAGTGTCACAAGAAAATTCTGAAACACTCTCCAATCGGGACAGCTGTTCCTGTACAAGAACTCTTGCAAGTATGAGTTGAAGAGCTCCTGAGAAGTCCTAAGCTTGGCAGCTTCTGCAAGTTGTTCTATGTCCCAATTTTCCATTAGGACAGCTTCATTATCTCATTCTCCACAACGATGCTCAAGTTATCCATGTTGATTGCTGACTGCTGACAAAATCACGCCAGAATACATAATTGGAAGTGCTTAAACAACTTTGGGGCATTTAAAATTCCAAATGCCACATATTGGCAGAATTTTAGTAATGTTTTTCTCTACAGGGTAGTCTGCCTGACGTTGTGCAGCACCCGCCATGACATGTCGACCTCTGGAGCAACATTACCCATAATTCTTTAAAGATCTAAGTAGAAATAGATTTTTCTTCTTCTTTCTCTGTTTAACCTCCTCTTATGTAGGACTTACACCCCTCAGGACTTACAGGCAGGTGCCTGGGGTCAGAGGCCCGACGAGGAGCAGACACTCATGGATCAGACAGAATATCCAGGATAGGTGATCAGCCCGATGCCTAGTATGGGAAGAAGGAAGTAGATGAAACGAAATGATGGTGAAATGGATGAAAGGAAAGGTGGTGATGGAGCAGTTGGTGGAATGAATGGCGGGGAAAACTGGAGAACCTGGAGAAAACCCCCCAGACGCCGCTTTGTCCACCACAAATCCCACACGCGGGTCCCTGGGATTGAACCTGGGCCGCCTTGGTGAGAGGCAAGCGTTCTAACCACTCGGCCAGAAATAGATTTTTACTTATTTTGAATGCTAATTTATCAATATGTGGAGTAAAGGATAACATTTTCAACAATATGTGGCAAAACAAACAACACTGAAATTATTAATCATTTGCTGTCCAAGTTTCCATAACAATGAAACATTTATTTATTAGACACTTTGAAACTGTTGAACCTTCAGGACAACAGCATTAAATTCACAATCGAAATTGAAGAGAACAACACCTTACCCTTCCTGGACCTTATTATAACCAGAGATCAAAATAGCTTTAAATTCGGCATACATAGAAAACCCACACATGTGGACAACTACATAAAGAAAAATGGTTGCAACCCAACTTCGCACCAAGTTTAATCCACCGGTTGCATAGCGTTCCCTTGAGTAAAGAAGAATTTTTAAAAGAACAACAACATATAGAAAAAATAGCAATAACTAATGGATTCAACTCAGATCTCATAAGCAACATGATATACAAGAAGAAGAAACTCAAGGCAATTTCACATTCCACCACTCTAACGCCTCTCTCAAACACAAATTGGAAATATAAGAAATTCACATACCACCCTTGGGCCTTTAGAAAATTTGAACGAATCTTCAACAAATTTAACATTAGACTAGCTCCACAGAACAAATTCAGCTTGAAGAACTTGCTAAACACACCTCTCAAAAATACCATCCCAAACACACTAAAATCCGGAATTTACCAGATCAGTTGTGAGGATTGTGAGAAATACTACTTAGCAAAAACTAAAAGAAACTTGGAAACCAGACTTAAAGAACACCAAAGAAACATAAAACTAAAACAAATAGAGAAATCCGCTGTATCACACCATTTTTGGGCTGAAAACCACAACATTGGCCAAAGTATAAAGTTGTTAAAACCCCTCACCACACCAATAGAATTGAACATCTGGGAAAAAATACACATCGTCAAAAACAGCAACAACATCATTAATTTTGAAATCCCGCCTGTAAGCAATGTATTAAAACTTTGTGCCCCCAACACCAGATGGCAACAGGGTCAGAATTCGCAGGATGAGGAAGAAGAGGACATGGGAGAAAGCGACCCTTAGTCACCCAGTCGCTGACGATGAGGACGAATGCCCTCGAAAACATTTCCTGTTTTATGTAACTTTAATTAGTGAAGGTGAGTGTAAAAAAGTGTGACGCAATCTAAATCATTTATTTATTTATTATATATAATAGTTTGACACATTGTGAATTCAGTTTTGTGTTGATCTCTGGTTCTCACAACAGAAGAGAAATTCTTTGTTGTGGAATGTTAATTCTTGTCATACGGAGTAGGACGTCAGAATGAACCCAGTTTGCTCCATGTTAAATAACAGTATAAGGAGAGATTCAATAAGGAGGCACTACATAACAAAATAATGTTACGTGTCATTAGCAAGTTCAGTTGTATGAAAGGGGAAAACAGGTCGCCCAAGAACCATCATCACAAATGAGAATCAAGGACTACTCCAACAGGTGTTAAGAGTCATAAAGCTTAGTCTATGACAAACATCACTCAAACTTGGTTTGAACAATAGGTCTGCTCAGCAGATGTTTAAAGAACTGGATGGATTTGCACACCGGATCCAAGTTGTTCAGCATTTAACAGGAAGAGATGAGCAAACTCAATTGCAGTATTCTAGCTGAGAGTTGTCAATCATGTATGAAAATCCAAATTTCTTCTGCAACATATGGTTTTCAGATGAAAGCCACATTCACCTTGACGGCAACATCAACAAACAACTAATTTTTTAGGGTTTCAATGGACTAAATATTATAATTCCTGAATTACACAAGAAGATAATGTTTTTTGTATCCTTGGATCAATAATCGACATGTTCAATAATCTTCAGAAACATTACGAACAATCTCATGCCAAGTTATTGAAAGGTTTATAAAAAGTTAAACCTTTTAACACATTAAAACTGTGAGAAGATGATGACACTTTAGTTTCATTTACTAAGTTTTCACTCAGAATATGTTTTGAAGACATTCTCTCCATCGTCAGCTGTGTCCACTGACATCTGGGAACGGAACCCCTACTTAAGTGTCAGTTGTACTGCCATCTAGCTGTAGAGTGTATAACTTCACTTTATTGCCAACTTTGAGCCCTATATTATTTAATATATTCATAGATGACATATTAGAAGGAGTGAAAGAAAAATCTGATGTTTTACACTCACATGGCTTTCTCTACTCTTGTACACACTATTTTTACAAGCTCTTATTCTCCATCTATTTCATATTAATCGAGATAAACATTTGCATAAACAATCTTTTGACATGCAAAGAGAATTACATTTTACACATAGCGACCAGTTCTAAAAATATTTAACCATCGCTTAAGGCATACTATGTTCCCCTTGTTTTGTATTTGCAAGGGCAATATAAGTACAGACATATCTCTTAATAGCTGGTTGCTATGTGCAGCACCATTCTCTTTGCCACAGATTAATACTCTTTGCATATCCAAGACAAAAAAATCTGATGTGTTACACTCACATGACTTTCTCTACTCTTGTACAATCTAATTTTACAAACGCCTATTCTCCATATGCTTCATGTTAATCGAGATATCGAAATGTCAATCTTATTGGTAATTTTCTTGTAGATGCAAGGGGAATATGGTAGCTTTTAAGCGATAGTCAAATATTTTAACGCTGGTTGCTATGTGGCGCATTCCATTCTCTTTGCATGTCCAGGACATAAAAAAATGAATAACGAATTTGAGAAAAAGTATAAGTATTGCAAAATTTAAGGAAATAACAAGCAATATCTTGAAAACGGTTCACTCAACAAAAGAAATGTATATGACATAAGTTGTGTATTTTAACGCGATCTATATTTTTTGTATAGTAAAATTTTGTCTATCTCTTATAGTTTACCAGTTATGCAAAAGTCGTTCAGAATGAAGAATACGTTTGGAGACATTCCCAGAAAATTCGAGATATACATTTCATTTCTCATGATATTATCTTAAACATATGATATTTTCATCAAAATCGTTAGAGCCATTTTTGAGAAAATTAAAATTTTCGAAAAATGTTCCATGTAAAGGGTAGTCTGGGGTGGGGGGATTTTCTTGAAAACCTTCGTGTCGCATCTCTGGAAGATACTGAACCTAAATACCAAGTTTGGTGTTTATCCGACTGTTCGTTTTTGAGTTATGCTGTTCACACACACACAGACACACAGACACACACACACACAGACACACACACACACAGACACACACACGGACATGTTTCCAAAAATGCTTTTTTTGGATTCAGGAGGTCTCAAAACATGTATTTCCGGTGAAATCTCGGTATCGAATTTTTGGGTGGAATGCAATACTTCCCCTACTTACTGTACGTAGTAGAGAAAGTAAAAATGAATAACGAATTCCCATTTGAGAAAATAAGTATTGAAAAATTTAAGGAAATAACAAGCAATATCTCGAAAAGGTTCACTCAACAAAAAAAATGTATACGACATAAATTGTGTATTTTAACGTGATCTGAATTTTTTGTGTAGTAAAATTTTGTCTATCTTTAATGGTTTATCAGTTATGCAAAAGTCGTTCACAAGGAAGAATACTTTAGGAAACATTCCCAGAAAATTCAAGATATACATTTTATTTGTTATGAAAATATCTTAAACATATGATATTTTAATCAAAATCGTTAGAGCCATTTTTGAGAAAATTAAAATTTTCGAAAAATGTTCCATGTAAAGGATTTTCTTGAAAACCTTTGTGTCGCATCTCTGGAAGATGCTAAACCTAAATACCAAGTTTGGTGTTTATCCGACTGTTCGTTTCTGAGTTATGCTGTTCACAGACACACAGACAGACAGACAGACACACAGAAGGACATGTTTCCAAAAATGTTTTTTTTGGATTCAGGGGGTCTCAAAACATACATTTCCAGTGAAATCTTGGTATGGAATTTTTGGGTGGAATACAATACTTCCCCTACTTACTATACGTAGTAGAGAAATTAAAAATATCTGCACTGTCCCATAATAGCAAATAGAGAGATACCAGGTTTACTGTACACAGATGATCTTATGGTCGGGGCGTTAATGGTAATTGGGCTACAGAAAGCAATCAACAGAATACATGAATTCTGCAAAGAATGAGGAATTAAAATAAATATAAATAAATCAAAAGTTATGGTATTTAAAAGATGAAATAAACTAAAAAAAAAAAAAAATAGCAAATGGGAGGTTTAAAGTTAGAAGTTGTCAAGGAGTTGGATTATTTGGGGGTGAAGATGAGCAGTAATGGTGAATGGGTGGCACATAGCAGGAAAGTTATGACTAAAGGAAAGGCAGCAATGACAGGAGTAAGGATGTGCAAATACAAATTAGAAATGCCAACTAAATGGTTAGAAAGAATGTATGAAGCATTGGTAAAAGCAAGAATGCTATATGCAGTAGAAATTTGGGAGGGATCTGAATTAAGCAGAAAAACAGACCAGAGCTATAGAATGTTCTATAAAGAGCTATTGGGGTTACCAAGATCAGCACCAGGGGAAGTAGCATTAGTGGAATTAGGAAGAACAGAAGAAAGGGAGTGATACTGGAAAGGATATTGAATTTTGGTTTAGATGCCTAAGAAAAGATGAAGGGGAAATTTTAAAGATATACATGGAACAACAAAAAGAGTACGAAAAATAAAAATAGCTGGTGGACAGGGGTAGAAAATATTATGGAGAAGATACTAATGGGAGATATTTGGAGAACAGGAGAAAGAAATAGCAATGGCTCCTGGATAACAGTAAGAAACAAAGTGGAGGACATAGAAAGACAAGAGATTTGGGGAAGCTTAGAGAATAAACAAAAATCACTAGGGCTCTATAGATTAGTAAAAAGGAAATGGGGAAGAGAAGGGTATGTGGATTATTGTAATAGAGCAGAAAAAGAAGCGTTTGCATGGATGAGAACAGGATCAATGTATCTGAGAGGGCTAAGAGGCAGAAAAAATGGAATTTGTGAACAATGTGGAGGTAGTGAAAGCACAGAGCATTATATGACAGAATGCAAAGAATTAGCAGAATGGAGACAAGAAGTATGGGAGGAAAAATGGGAAAAAATGGATGAAAAACTAGTAGCAATTAAAATGTTAACAAGAAAAGAAGAAAAGAAAAATAAGAATATGGGGGAGTTCTTAAAGAAAGTAAAAGAGAAATGGATTAGAAAAGTAAGAGAGATAAGAAAGGTAGAAGGGCAAACAGAGGAGGCAGAAGATAGGCAATAGGGATTAAGGGTAGCAGATGAGTCATAAGGCTAGGGTGACAGGCAAAAGGAGCAGCATAGATGGCAAGGAAATTTGTACATAGGTTAAGTTAGTTTATAAGTGGAATATTGTAAAAAGGATTGTGTATAAAAAAAAGTCTGATGTGTTACACTCACATGACTTTCTCTACTCTTGTACAAACTATTTTTACAAATGCTTATTCTCCATCTACTTCATGTTAATCGAGATAAACATTTGCAGACTTTATCTTATTGCTAATTTTCTTGTACATGTAAAGGAAATATATATTTACAAGGGCAATATAGAAATACAGTAGCCTTTAGGCATAGACATTACTCTTAATAGCTGGTTGCTATGTGCAGCACCATTCTCTTTGCCACAGATTAATACTCTTTGCATATCCAAGACAAAAAAATGAATAACGAATTCCCATTTGAGAAAATAAGTATTGAAAAATTTAAGGGAATAACAAGCAATATCTCGAAAATAGTTCACTCAACAAACAACAAAAAAAAATGTATATAACATAAATTGTGTATTTTAATGCGATCTACAATTTTTGTGTAGTCAAATTTTGTCTATCTCTTATGGTTTACCAGTTATGCATAAGTCGTTCACAATGAAGAATACTTTTGGAGACATTCCCAGAAAATTCGAGATATACATTTTATTTGTCGTGAAAATATCTTAAACATATGATATTTTAATCAAAATCGTTAGAGCCATTTTTGAGAAAATTAAAATTTTCGAAAAATGTTCCATGTAAAGGGTAGTCTGGGGTGGGGGGATTTTCTTGAAAACCTTCGTGTCGCATCTCTGGAAGATACTGAACCTAAATACCAAGTTTGGTGTTTATCCGACTGTTCGTTTCTGAGTTATGCTGTTCACAGACACACACACACGGACATGTTTCCAAAAATGCTTTTTTTGGATTCAGGGGGTCTCAAAGCATATATTTCCGGTGAAATCTTGGTATCGAATTTTTGGGTTGAATACAATACTTCTCCTACTTACTATACGTAGTAGAGAAAGTAAAAATGTACAAATAAGGTTATCTATCCATCCATCTAAATATTGTCAATAGCAGAATTTCAAAATTCATTACTCACTGTACATTTTCGGTGATGTGGATTTTTTTCTCATACTACGAGTTCTGCTAGTGTTTTTACATGCTTTAAAAACTTTATTTCCTGTTTAATGTTGTGCTCTGCTAATGACAAATTGTGAGCTACTGCAATTTGCCTGTTTGCTTAAGTTTTAAATTTTTTAGATGCTTCTTTAGTCTGGTTTATAGGTTTCTCTTGGTTTTTTTCTATGTGTATTTCATGGCAGTCTTCACAATCAATCTGGTAAACCCATGTTTTCTTAATGCTCATATAATATCCTTTACTGGATGATGAAGTAAGATTTTGGGGTTGTGTTTACTGTATGGAGCCAATTTTATGGCATATTCCAGAAAGACTTTATTGTATTTGTTATGTATTTTTGGATGAACATGAATCTACTATACCTTTTTCGTGAGATAACTCTGCTGTTGAAAGCGGTGTGTCCTTAAACTACTTTTTGTCTTTTGTATTTTAGTATTTGAATTTGAATTTATTTTTCACTTCCATTATACATGAACTATTAACTCTCTAAAGCTATCTATATTACATATACATATACCAACTCTTCCTTTCTAATATACAAAATAAATATACTTGAGTTTCACCTGATGTAAATGTAGTAAACACAATCGTTACTAATACATTATACACCACGTTCACCAACTACCTACTTGTAATACACACTTATTTATTAAATACACCAATTTACTTGAAAGGCATCCTTGCAGAATATACAGATTTATAATTTTGAAATTCCTCTCTTATATTTTTACTTTCTCTACTATGTAGAGTAAGCAGGGGAAGTATTGTATTCCACCTAAAAATTCGATAACAAGATTTCACCGGAAATACATGTTTTGAGATCCCCTGAATCCAAAAAAAGCATTTTTGGAAACATGTCCTTGTGTGTGTGTCTGTGAACAGCATAACTCAGAAACGAACAGTCGGATAAACACCAAACTTGGTATTTAGGTTCAGTATCTTCCAGAGATGCGGCACGAAGGTTTTCAAGAAAATCCCCCCCCACCCCAGATTACACTTTACATGGAACATTTTTCGAAAATTTTAATTTTCTAAAAAATGGCTAACGATTTTGATTAAAATATCATATGTTTAAGATATTTTCATGACAAATGAAATGTATATCTCGAATTTTCTGGGAATGTCTCCAAACGTATTCTTCATTGTGAACGACTTTTGCATAACTGGTAAACCAATAGGGATAGACAAAATGTTACTACACAAAAAATGTAGATCGCGTTAAAATACACAACTTATGTCATATACATTTTTGTTGTTGAGTGAACCATTTTCGAGATATTGCTTGTTATTCCCTTAAATTTTCCAATACTTATACTTTTTCTCAAAATCGTTATTAATTTTTTTGTCTTGGACATGCAAAGAGAATGGAATGCGCCACATAGCAACCAGCGCTTAAAAGATTTGACTATCGCTTATAACCTACCATATTCCCCTTGCATCTACAAGAAAATTAGCAATAAGATTGACATCTCGATATCTCGATTAACATGAAGCATATGGAGAATAAGCGTTTGTAAAAATAGTTTGTACAAGAGTAGAGAAAGTCATGTGAGTGTAACGCATCAGATTTTTTTTATTGCTTACCACCCTCTAGGCAGTAATTGCTCTGTTTGTCTAAATTTTCCATAGGTTCCCATAGTAACCTCCCTTCCACTCACGTATTTGCTCTCTTAGGGTCAACAATGAACACTTCCATGGCCTTATATGACTCCTTCTATGTTTGTATTATTTAATTTAATCTTTTCCTTTCATGTTCCAAATTTACAGTGATTAATTTAATTCTTCCCATTACAATTTTAGACTATGTTACTATGAAATTAATTCCACAACATAAATATTCCAACAATAATATTAATCACATGAAATTAGAATAAACATTACAACAATAACAATAAATATGAACACATTTTAAGATTCCAATTAACACATAAATATTTGCATGCTCATAAGTAATCCTGTGAGGTTATGTAGCTTTGAATTCCGCTTCAGTATGTTAGTATTTGTTTGTCCATGTGCTGAATATACTCTGTGTACCTACTTTCAGAATATGTTGATATTCCCTGTTGTATTCAACTATTTGGAATGGTAACCAATCTGTAGGTCAAGCTGTGAAATATTGCATGCTGATGTGATTATTGCTTTTTATGTAGTTGTCCACATGAGTGGATTTTCTGTACCAAATTCAATTCTACTATTATGTCTCATAATTTTGTGATCTAGAAAAGATAGCCATCTGTCCTTTTTCTATTTCCAAGGTGAATTTTATAACTTGGTCTTATAAATTTAACAGCTTCAGAGCATGATCTAAATGCATGTTCTGAACAAAAATTTAGTACATGAAACTAGTGTCATCAATTCAATCACAATTTCAATATATTATGAACCACCTTATGCAGCACCTGATGATACACATTTTGAACAAATTCTGTACAAATCCATTAACTAACATTTCAGTGTCTTTATTTTGCTGCATACTGTATATCACTACTTGACTGAATTTACTATTGCATAGACATAGCTCCCCAATAGACATAAAATAACTATTTGAATCCAGTTCCAAAGAAAACTTTATTAGGAATGCTGAGGAACTAAACCCAGAGTGTCAAAGTATTCTAAGCAGGGGATCATAACAAACATAAGATTTCTAGGTAATTATAACCTCTTCATGCAACAAGTTTAAAATCAGCTCATGTAGCATTTGGTTTTAATTAAAACCACAGCTAGGCAACAAACAAAACTATTTTTTTTAAATAAAACTTACAGATAAGGCATTGTATTTCTCCTCATCATCAATATTCAGAGGTATTTCAAGCAGCATCTGGAATCCTCTTTTCATTTTCTCCTTAGCTCCAAGAGCATAGTAACAAAGTATCATATGAAGACCTTTAAATAACAAAATCAGAATCAATGAATTTACTCCTATAATTAAAATGGTACAAAGATTCAGTGAAATATTACACCATACTGGATGCCATGTGGAAAGTTGAATCAGACTTTCCACTTGATAACCTAATCCTTATTTCTTCTAAGCTTACTCTGCATGTAAAAATACAAACTGTGTTACTTTGCATCTGCTTTACCCTGATTGGCTAAAGCCATTTGCGCCATTAAGTGCATATTTCCTGACATTCGGAAACAACAGACGGCATAGCTGTGACTAAATTGCAAAAATATGCACTCACACAAATGAAGTTTTGGAAGCATACAATTGCAAAGCATTATCAAATAGTATTTAACTTACAGTTATGAAATGCTTGTTAATGGCACGATTCCTTTCATGTCTGTGTCTGATTCCATGATGTCAGGTTCATTATCGGAAGGACACCTTACCTTTTCTTTCCTCAGCTATTTTAATTTCCTTTTGAGATTACCTGAACACTGTTAATACTTAAACCCGTAAACTGTAGGGAAACATACACCTGACAGGGCACACAATGTAAATAATGGGAAATCAGAAATCAACAATCAAGATAAGAATATGTAATAATATAACACTGTAAGATAACATGAAATGTAGACAGATGTAAGAAATATTGTAATTAGCTAGGAAGTGAGTTAGCAGCACGGTTAAAAGTCCACTAACATACTAACGAAAACAGGATTAAACAGAACTGCATCAAGTTGAGAGAGAGGTCCAAGGAGAAACAAGGGCTGAGAAAGGGCAACAATTCCTGGAAAGTCAAGAGAGTTGGATAAGAAGTCAGCAATTAGAAAGAGAAACAAGAGTTGTGAGTGAGACAGAGATATTGGGTTTTACTAAAGGAGTCAGACAGAAGCTTGACTTTTAAAAGTGAACAATTTCTTTCTTATAGCATGCCAAGTAAATAACCAATTGAAATAAAGATTAAGTAAAATGGTGTGAAAGTTAGTGTCATAGCAGTAAGGTATACAAGGAAGGTTTGCCCTAAATTTTAACACTTTTTCATCTTCTCTCATGTGAGCTATTTGGTGACAGGTGCTGTAACATGTGTGCATATGGGTGGGGGAGATATGGTGTTACATAGATAGCTAGGTCCACTGCAACATTCAAAGTAGCGTGAAGATGTACAATACAGCTTATAGATTACTTCATCATTACTCAAAGGGGAATAGTTGCTAGCCACTTTGATAATTTGTTCTGTTAGAATAAATCAAGAAATTCAGATTATTAATTGCCTTCACCCGCAATATCCTGAGATACAGATAGCTAAGAATAGGAGTTTATTCACAGCTCATAACTGGCAGCCAAGGCAGAGAACTTCTGAGAACTTCAACCTGGAATTCATCATCATGGAGAGGTTTCACATGTATACGTGAAGCACAGCAACCTGCCTGCTACAAAATTCAGATATGAGCTCCTCAATTTATCATATTGGCAGAGTCGGATTTCTATCCAAAAGGGCATTAAAAATGTGTAACACAATTTCTTTCTTACCACCTTACGATATTTGAGCTCAACAGTACCCACAGATTCTGACATTGTGCAGCATTTACATACAATATATGGAAAACTCACCAATATGGCCCTGTTGCAGCTTTGCTGGCCCTTTGCAATGCACAGTGCAAATCCTCATGATAATGTAGTCAGAAGTAGCAGCACACTATATGGCTTTATAAATTCAGATTTTCAAAATTTCACATTTGTTTCTATGGGAAATGGCTCCTTGCCAAATTTCCTGCCATTAGAAATTAAAATAAAGAAATAAATTAAATGTCATACTGTTTGTGGCTTATAGGCTTTCAGTAATGAATTATCCCCTAGCCATATTACGAGCAGTGCACAGCTTAAACTGGCAATGGGGCTGCTACCTCTCTGCCTCCAGTGGCAGGATGAATTCTCCAGAGCACCATCTTAGATACACTGCTTCCACCCAGCTAACGAGTCATATAATAGAACACGTATATGAATATAAATTTCTGGGATGTAAAAAAAATCATATAAAAATAGCACTGATCAAGCTAAAAAACTAAAAAGATTGAATTATTTGAATGGTAATGCAGTAATTAAATCCCGTAAAGTGATGTCAGTGCCAAAATTATTATATGGTAGTAAAATTTGGATTATAATCAAACAAAAGAAAAGCAGACTCCAAGTAAGTGAAATGAAATTCCTAAGGGCAACTATAAAACTTAAATTGAGTTTTATATATAGACATTCTTTAACTGCTATGGTTCTTAGCATACCATCCTATATTGAGCGTGAAAGACTGGTAATTTTGCTCAGAGGCCTCTTTATCAGGCTTGAGGTTCTTTTATGTGCCATAAATCTACAACATGGGACCACTGACTTTACTTCCCTTCCGAAGGAAGTCATGCTAGGATTTTTGCGCCTGAAAAAATCCATCGCCCTCCACCAGGTTGAACCCATCACCTCGAGAACTAGAAGTTAGCATGGTACCCCTAGACCATGGAGGATGACAGGAGCAAATATGGATATAGAAAAAACCAAACATAAAAGAAATGAAGTGATAACAGAAGGGCAATGGATTTTTTCGGGCGTAAAAATCCTTAGCATGGCTTCCTTCGAAAGGGAAGTAAAGCCAGTGGTCCCGTATCATAGATTTACGGCACATAGAAGAACCTCAAGCCTGATAAAGAGGCCTCTGAGCAAAATTACGGTCTTTCACACTCAATATAGAATAGGATGCTAAGGACCACAGTAGTTAAAAGTGTGTCCATAAATAAAAAACTCAATCAATCTATCACTTTACTTTACAAATTATAAACAAGAGGAAAGAGAAGTATAGGAATACCTATTAGAAGATGACAGGAACAAGATATGTAGATTGTAGCAGACAGAAATGCCTAAAGCATGAAGGAAGATGAAGAGAAGAAGGTAAAACTGTCGTACAGTTTACTGGCCTAACACACAATCAGCAAGATTACATAGTGCTATAGCAAAGTGATGATAGAACTGCATCTGAAACTGGGGTTACATTCATTCATATAAGAATAGAATGCAGTAAATCCAGAGTTCCCTTTGCTCTTTTTTAGTGAGTGTGAATATGCTTATAAATCATACACTTTCATACTTTATATCCAATTTCAGTACATAGTTCTTCGCCAATGTTTTATTTCATGCATTCGATACATGAATCAAGCCAATGCAAAGCTTGACAGTCAGCAGAGATAGGCTTAAACTAGAAGGAGTAAATTTTTTAACTGCACTTTAGCATTTAATACTAGAACTATCGCAACTTGCAGCTTGTGAATACAAAATTAATTAACCTGCTGCTGATATACCACCAATGATTAGTTCAACAGTACAAAAAAACATCTCTGAATGCTACCAAATATACCCTTTCAAGTAACTAGAAGTTTTGCACACATGTTTCAGTAACATTTTTAAAAGGTGAAACCTTTTAATTAACAGAAACATATAGTGATAGCAATAATCTAACTCACTGTTTTCTTACCTGTGGTGAACTCTGGTTTCTCTTGCATGATGTATTCAAAACTTGAAACTGCATCAGCAAATTGGCCCATTTTCACAAACAGAACACCAATGTTGTGCATAATTTTCAGCCTACAAAAACAAAACACATGCTAACTTTACTAACAAGGAGAATGTGTAGAATTAAGAGAAAATGCTGATCTGCTACATTCACATGACTTTCTCCAACCACTCTTCTACAAATTGTTCTTACAACTGCATATTCTTCTATCTACTTCTTGTTAATTGCGATGCAAAAATGATTTTGTTACACATTTTGTTGTAGGTACTAGAGGGATACAGAAGGCTTAAGCAATGGTCAAAGCAATTCACTATGGCTTTGAAATGCCATGCTCATTGCAGGACGTGAAAAAACCAAACAGTTTCCTTCTGATAAGGAAACACTTATTACCATTTGGTATACATAGACGGTACTTATATGCTCAGCACTAAATTCTTATTTATTTCCGAAACACATGTGGCACATGGTTCAACTTTTCACAGCCATTCGGATGCGCAAAGGAATGTGTAAATGAACTGTAGGTGACCACATAGCCAGCCGTCATTTCCATATTCGTCGTTGTTTTGTTCACAACTGCCGTTGAGCACGTGGTAGAAGTTTGAGAGTTTTAAATGGTACATTTATTAATTAGTTAACTTTAGTTTACAGTCAAGTAGATTGTAAAAGTTAGTTAACGGTTTGTAGTATTAGTTTAAACATTACATTAGTTAGATCGAAAACATGTCAAAAGGAAAAAAATTTCACGAGCAGGAAAGAAACCAATTAAAAGAGTTGGTGCTGAGATACAAAGACATCATAGAATGCAGGCAATCTCACGCTGTGTGATGTAATGGCCTTAAGTGGTATTCTCGTGGACTGTTTTAAAACTAAAAACCCAACTTTCTAGCATAAAGTGTTAGTAGCTAGAAGTATTTACAACAATCTGCTCACTGTATATATGCATGCTTGGAAGCAAACCACAAATGCAATTACTACACCATCTAGCGGTAAGAGAAAAGCAAAGTAGCCAATAAGTTACAATGTTTGGCTTGAACAGCAGTTTTACACGCAAAATCGGTAAACCTCTGTTCAAGATTTGGATAACACAACGTATATTTGCAAATCAATAGTAAAGACATGTGACTTGTTAAGTGATTATGCAAAACCGCAATTTGATTGAGAAAAGCACTGCAGAGATGTACTTTATTTATTGCAAAAATATTTCCACATTTTATGTTTAAGGTTTTGTTAAATGATTCTGAATACATGCATCTCATTTTCTAGGGATTTAAGAATTTTGGAAAACATAAATGGGAAAACATCTGAACAGAAAACATATGGATTGAGTGATAGCACTAAGATTCTTTGCATTATCTTTTCGAGTAAACCTCGTCTCACGTTGTGACTTCATAACCACTGTTAAGGTTACGTTGTTTAGCAGAGGCATTAGATTATTGCAACAGCAGCTTTGGTAAACCGATATCACTTCTTAAATTCAGCATTCCTTATATGTTTCAAGTGAATTCTGAAAATACGTTTATTACTGCGCAGTACAATTTCATTATGAAATTCTATATACTCTGAAATCGCTATTATCATTAACCTCCATTGTCAGCAGTTGGTGCAAGATGGCATCGGCTGTCATTACTGCATATAAGCAGACGTCAGAGCTTCCTTATACGAATAAGTATTTCCTTATTTGCCTGAAAGAGTAGCGTCTGTGTACTGAAAATCACTGCTTAAAGACTTCCTTGAAATAAGCGACAACTATGAATTTGACCCTTAGCCCTTGTCAAACCAATAACAAAGAATAGCTAGGAAATGATTAAGGCCATAACAATTTGAATATAAATTGTGTCTTTTAAAAATATCTACATTTTTTATGCAGCGTCTTTTTCTATCTTTTATGTCTTACCAGTTATACAAAATTCATTCAGTATGAAAAGGATTTCACATGCAGAATTTTTAAGATACACATTTTGTCATGCAAATATCTTCAAGATATGATATTTTAATCAAAATTGTGAGAGCCATTTTTCAGAAAATAAAAACAAGAAAGATTTACATATAAAGGGTAGTTTGGCATAAGGGGATATTCTTGGAAATCTTTGTGCTACATCCTTGGAAGATACTGAACTTAAATACCAAGTTTAGTATTTACCCAACACTTTGAGTTGTGTATACATACTTAATACTTTTTTTAAAAAAGGCTTATTTTGGATTCAGTGATCTCAAAACCTGTATTTCCAGTGAAATCTCATGACGTTTTGGGTGGAATGCAATACTTCTACTTTCTACACCTAGTTAGTAGAGAAAGTAAAAACAGTCTGCTGAAGATTCAAACAGTTCTCCCAAGATTAAAGAAGTTTGCTGAAGCAATAGTTTCTGAAACATTTTCATATGTTTTTGGTAAAAGTGAAACTAGAGTGATTAAAGATTTAATTTCAAGTTTGATTGGAATGATTGGGTTATCTTATTCTAGAGTTCCATTATATACAGAATGCTCAGCTTTATGTTAGTAAAATCATTAAAAAAAAATCTGATGTGTTACACTCACATGACTTTCTCTACTCTTGTACAAACTATTTTTACAAATGCTTATTCTCCATCTAATTCATGTTAATTGAGATAAACATTTGCAGACTCTATCTTATTGCTAATTTTCTTGTAGATGTAAGAGGAATATATATTTACAAGGGAAATATAGAAATACAGTAGCCTTTAAGCACATATATATCTCTTAATCGCTGGTTGCTTGGTGCAGCACCATTCCCTTTGCCTCAGATTAATACTCTTTGCATATACAAGACAAAAAAATGAATAACGAATTCCCATTTGAGAAAATAAGTATTGAAAAATTTAAGGGAATAACAAGCAATATCTCGAAAATGGTTCACTCAACAAAAAATGTGTATTTTAACGCGATCTACATTTTTTGTGTAGTAAAATTTTGTCTATCTCTTATGGTTTACCAGTTATGCAAAAGTCGTTCACAATGAAGAATACTTTTGGAGACATTCCCAGAAAATTCAAGATATACGTTTTATTTGTCAGGAAAATATCTCAAACATATGATATTTTAATCAAAATCGTTAGAGCCATTTTTGAGAAAATTAAAATTTTCGAAAAATGTTGCATGTAAAGAGTAATCTGGGGTGTGGGAATTTTCTTGAAAACCCTCGTGTCGCATCTCTGGAAGATACTGAACCTAAATACCAAGTTTGGTGTTTATCCGACTGTTCGTTTCTGAGTTATGCTGTTCACAGACAGACACACACACGGACATGTTTCCAAAAATGCTTTTTTTGGATTCAGGGGGTCTCAAAACATATATTTCCCGTGAAATCTTGGTATCAAATTTTTGGTGGAATACAATACTTCCCCTACTTATAATCGGCGCAACAGTTCTAGACACGTGAAAATCTTAATGAGAGCTATGATGCGAGTTGCTTACCAGATCAGGTGGTGACCGGTCGACTACATACTGCAGGAGTGCGTGGGACAGTCATCGTCAAATATCCACACCGGTTATGCACTGCTTTGCACTGATAAACTTAGTTATATACAGTATATTAAAATCCACGCTGTAAAAAGCGCTTAATATAAAAAACGCTGTCAATCATTGCCTCCAATTCTTCCACACCTAACAACCCTTCCTCTTCTGCAGAATCACTCACATTATTGCCGTCATCGCTGCTGTCACTACTTTCTGCACCATTATCTTGGATGAGAATTCTTTCTATTTGATTTTCTGCAATTCCGTATTTTTCGAAATAATGATTCTTAATTTATTCAACATGTCGACATACATTTTCCCATTCTGGCCTTTCAATTTCAGCAAATTGCTGGCGTTATAACTGCTCCACATATTTTAATTTAAAAGTCATATTTCTGCATGCCACCCATTTTTTGATATCAGCCCAGATTAATTCGATTGGGTTTAGATCTGGGTGATGCGATGGGAGTAAGTACATTATGGCGATGTATTACTATCTGGTCAAGTATGTATGACGTCTGAAGCTGTTTGTTGGTTTTAATTAAGTTATATAGCTTTGTTTTACTCATGCTTTCATCTAAAGCTATATTATGTCTAAGTAACCAAGCTCTCATTTCTTCTTTCAATGAATTTGAGGTAGGTGGTTTGTCAATTGAGTGTTGACGCATTGTGAAGCATTGTCGATGGCCAGAACAGACCCAGCAGGCATATTAGGTCTCAACATGGCGTTGATTCACTTCATGTACTTTTCTGTATTCATTTCTTGATGAAAATCTGTTGTTTTTGCAACTTGTAAAAGAAGGGCATTTGGAACGAAGCCGATCTCTCCAACAGCATGAACGATAATAAGTATTTGCCCTTTAGCAACAGGAACCTGCAACCTAATTCGCTATCGTCACTCCAACTTTTAGATGCTGTACGACTGCTGTGTATGTATGACTCATCTTCATACACTATAGTATTTTTCTGAAATTTGTAGCACCACCTTAAAAATTGATGCTGATAAAAGTACACACTGATATAAGTACATATAAAATTATACTCATTTGGAAAGCTAGAATCAGACTGAAAAATTCAATGCCATAGCCGGGATTTGAACCACGGATCTTAGGCTTTCCGTGCCGTTGGTCTAACCGACTAAGCTATCATGGCAACATTTACTTTTTATTTTTTTTTTATTTTATTTATTTATTTATTTTGCTTTTCTGTTAGAGTTCTTCTATTTGATTTCGGCTTCTTCCACTTGAACCCTAAATCTTTAATAATTTTTCTGAGATTTGTAGCACCACCTTGTAAGTTTCTGCTGTCTTTCAGCTTGATGAGCAATCTGCTTATTGTTAGCACAGTTTTTTCTTCCACGTAGGAATTGTGAATCGTGCGCCGAATGACGCATTCGAAATCGTCTATTTCTGTAATACGTTTAGAGACCTTATGTTTCTTCCCAGGTGTGTCAAATGGTACTCTTTCATCCATATGTTTTTTTTCTTATCTTTGAGAACTCTGGAATCGGAACTCGGTGAAACACCAGTTGCTTTGACTACTCTTTCATTCTCTTAAGGCTTTTGTGGAACTCGGATGAACATATATTTTCTTCCTTCATCTCTGCTTCTTGAAGTCGAGGACATTTGCAATTATTTCCCTACTTTGACTACGTAACACCTTGCCACTTAACTTTGAAAACATAGGAGCCATGGTTATAAATATAACAAATATAAAATAAGTACTATTTAGATACTGCAGCTCTCTTTAAAATTACAACCAGATGCAGACACTTTCTATGCAGACTGTATGTGTTACGCACTGTGAGTAAGCAAAGGTATTATATCGCTTTCGTTGATAAAGCTAAACATAAACCATTCCTAGGCTCGGCAGCTGGGTTGGCAATCAAGGTCACGATTCCAGAAGTTTTGCGCGAGTAATACTATACGTAGTAGAGAAAGTAAAAAAAAAGTGTAATTGAGTTACTCTATACTCTAAAGATATCATAGGCATGCTATAGTGGCCACATGAAAGCTGTGCCTTATGAATCTAGAAAGCAATAGTCTGGTATTTTTAGTGAGATTTTAGAACTCTCTGCAGCAACTATGATTATCCTGGTATGACTGGTACACTTTATAGGCAGCCTGAGTCCCCTGATTGGCTTGACTGTTCGCTGCTTTATGGTTTACAAAGTCAGTGAATGCTTTAACTCATTCTGCTGAGAAATCTCACAGAAAATCTTGGATAGATGTAGGAGAGTGCTGCTGTCTCCATTTCACACATTCTGAAACTTAGATA
This sequence comes from Deroplatys truncata, assembly GCA_030765065.1. Classification (NCBI taxonomy): domain Eukaryota; kingdom Metazoa; phylum Arthropoda; class Insecta; order Mantodea; family Mantidae; genus Deroplatys; species Deroplatys truncata. Next base: position 295,963,236 of record CM060975.1, on the reverse strand, counting down.
TAAACATGACGTAAGCATAGAAGCTTGCTTCATGTTATCTTATGCACACGTTCACATTGGCTAATGTTGACTTGGTCATAAACTTATAACATAAACATAGTCTGCAAGCTTCAAGCTTTCATGTTTATGTCTACATAAAATTTAAGAAACTAGCCAATCGGAGAGCAATTCTAATCACGTGATCATTCTGCTATCTCACATAAGATTTTCCAACACCATGTATTGACCCACTAGCTGCCTTTCTGCGTAAGATCATGGGCTCGGAATTGCTGGGATATCTACAAAAATCACAGTAAAACAAATTGTGATGTTAGAAGGTGCTTTCTGGTGAGTTTAATGACCTTTAACTGATTAACCATCCCTTGTTCATTTCAATACATATACAAGGGTAATCCCAAAAGTAAGGTATCCAATTTTTTTTAAAATACAAAGAAATTTTTATTGTCTACAAATGGTACATAGTTTTGAAGCTTTAAGATTTGTCTATTTTTCCACATAATCACCATTTCGGTCGATGCATTTTTGTAGACGCTGTGGCAGTTTTTGTATGCCCATGTCATACCAGCTTGCCGCCATGCTCTTGAAAAAGTGATGGCCCTCATTTTTCACTTCATCGTCGTCACCGAAGCGCCTTCCAGCCAAGTGTTCTTTCAACTTGGGAAACAAGTGGTAGTCACTGGGTGCTAAGTCTGGACTATAGGGTGGATGGGTGATGGTTTCCCATCCAAACTGTTATGGAAGATTCATGGTTTGACGGGCGGTGTGGGGGCGAGCATTGTCATGGAGAAGGCTTATGCCCTTGCTCAACATTCCTCTTCTACGGTTCTGAATTGCCCGTCTGAGTTTTTTAATGTCTGACAATACCTGTGGGCATTTATTGTTGTCCCAGGATCCATAAAGTTGACCAACAATATCCCCTTTCGATCCCAAAACACAGTTGCCATGACTTTACTGGCAGACTGTGTTCTCTTGAATTTTCGCGGCTTGGGTGAACTGGAATGCCGCCACTTACGTGATTGTTGTTTGGTCTCGGGTGTGAAGTGGAAAGCCAAGTTTCATCACCCATGACTATTGAATCCAAAAGGTTGTCCTTTTCGTCTGCATAGCGTTAAAGGAATTGGCAGGAAGTTTCAGCACGTTGCCTTTTGTGATCTTCTGTCAGCATTCTTGGGACCCATCTTGCGCACACCTTCCGAAATTTTAACTCTTCAATCAAAGTCTGATGAATAGTGCTTCGAGAAATCTCAGGAACAACAATGCAGAGCTCGAGAGTGATCCGCCGATCTTGAAGCACGATTTGTTCAACCTTTGCGATTGTTTCATCAGAAATGGACAGTCTCCCGCATCTTTCCTCGTCATGAATTTCCGTGCGACCATTTGCAAATTCTCTACACCACTTGCGGACATTTTTGACATCCATACAAGACTCTCCATACACTTCCATCAACTGTCGATGAATTTCAACAGGTTTAACTCCTTTTGCACTCAAAAAGCGAATAACTGCGCGAACTTCGCACCTGGCGGTAGTGGCTAACGGGAGCTCCATTATAACTGGCTGCCAAGCCAAGACTGAGGGCGCTAAGGGATGTGCGGTGGTTTCGGAAGAGAGTGGGGGGAGGAAGGAAAAAAGCAGTATGGCCAACATCCACACAAACAGTTTCCCTGCGATACCAGCACTTTGGAGACCTTACTTTTGGGATTACCCTCGTACATAACCTTGAGAGAGATATTAAGAGGTTCAGAATTTTGGAGGGGAGATTGTTTGTAAATTAAAAAAGGAAATTAAATTCAAGAGGGTGACTTTGCTCGAAAATAAACATTTTTTGATATTTGTTAATTTATGTTCAACTAATAGCTATTAATAGCTTCATTCATTCAAGGATATATTTGTAAATATTTTGTATAGTTAAAACATCTGGAATATTAAGAAAAGAGAGAAAAACATTAATTATTTTAGTGAATTTCATAGCCAACTATAAAGAAACTCACCGTTGAGCAAAAATTTGTCACTTGAATTGCTATGTAGAGCGGTCAGTCAACTGTGCTTACTGATTTGGTAACCATAGCAACGTCAAGTACTATATAAGGTTTGTCCAGAGAAGAAGGGGGTCAGTTATAGCACCACTTTGTGTCGTTACGCATCTTCGCATAATTAGCGAACAGGATCATGGATATGAAATATTGTAATCAATATTCTGGACGTACATTGGGAGTTATAATATTTCAGAAATTTAGCAATCAAGTGAGAAAATTATTATGAACTGTGAATCAGTTATTATTTTGATGAAATATCAACATTTTCAAAATAAATTAGAAGTTTCTAAGAATTTGTAACTTTATTCATAATACCTTCCATATACCATGACCTGAGATATTAGTATAACAGAGTTCTCATAGCTCATGCACTACAAAATACACAACGCAACACAAGAAACGATGGAAAAATAAAATAGGAATCCAGAGAGAGAGAGTGGGAGAGGGAGAGGGGGAGGGGGCGGGGGAGAGGGAGATATGCACTGCAGAGATGCGTCGACATGTAGATGATCAACTTTGATGAGTAGCATAGATTTGAAAGATACCACTAGAACCAGCCATTCAGAACAAAATCATAGATAAAAATCCAGCTGTAAACAGAGCCTAAGCTGTGGGATGAAACACGATATAAAATCCTGTTATAACCTCTTTTGTCATGTGTACTGTTAGTGGTGGCTTCACAGGTTGTCATATTGGCTCAGCTGTTTCACCTTCACTTGCGCTTAGCTACTGTTATGTTTCGATTTGTTGTTGTGAATGATAACATATTGTGTGAAGTTTATGCTTAAGTTTTACGTCAATGTATTAAAGCTTAATTTTCATTATAAATGGCCCCTAAAGCTTGATGGATGCGGAAGTAAATTATTGAGGATGTGCTTTAGGTTTATCTGTCCCACGTATGGGAGCCAATTTGAAGAAGTATTGTTCTTCAACTTGCAGATAGTAGGTTGCGTAATTATTTGGAGGAGTTTGCCCCACAGTTGTATGCCAATTTGCGGTAGGTTTCTGGTTACGTAAATATTATTAAGGTTACTTAATGAAGATACACTTTGATGATGTTTGATTTTTAGGACGCCAAACTTTATAGTGAAGATGATGCTTGTTTTTACGTAATATTATTAAAGTTATTTGCCTCAGCTGCTTTCAGTTGCACTATAGAAACATGAGTTCTTGCAGGGTTGTGATAAGACGCCACACAATTTACTTTTTAATTTTTACTTCTTTTTATTTCACTTTATATATGCACATTCTTATAAACACAACACTTTATAAAATAAAACTGTGAGCACTTAAATACATTTTTGGCGGAGAACACAAATTTTATCATTTATACTTTACAACATTTTTACCCACAACTTTCACATCTACTCTCCACAACTTCATGTCCGCGACTTTCACGTCTGCTCTGTCTAATATCTTGCCCGAGACCACTACATCTGCTGTTCACTACATCTTGCCCATGACTGACTAGATTCAACGGCAAAAACCCTAGCTTCGGTAATGCCATTCTCTTATTGGCTAATTCTAGTCCAATAGAATTTAAGTATTTAAACTAAAAATCCTTCTTTACTTTTGATTGGCTAATTACAAACTGTAAGCGAAATTACGTTATTACCGATCTTCTTTTATAACCAGTGTTTTTTTAAAACTCCATACACATTATTGTCACCAAAATTACATTATTGCCTCATTATTAACATCCTAAAACATAGTATTCTCACAGTTATTCGTAATATCAGAGTATATAAACACTCACATATCACTAATAAACACGTTTACAATAAAATTAAGTATTTACAATGACTTTACATACAATTTATATAGTAATTATATACACATTGTTTTCTAGGTGGGCTGTTATTGAATTTAATTAATAAAAAATACAATTAATATCATTTAGGCATTAAAATACTGCCTCATGGAAGAGCACTTTGAAGAGTTCTACAGCACCAATAAGGATGCCAGACATAGTTAATAACAACATTTCTGAGAAGAGAGGTTTCGAATGACCATCCTTACACACTAGAACATCAAACTTCCGAAACTCAATTACTGTTGTGTTATGTTAAGTGCATTGCACATACAGGGTGGAAGTGAAATAGTCCTTCGGACTGGGAGAGGTAGGAGAGTGGTGATGCAGTAATTTGTATCACAAATTACTTAAATGTAAATAATGATTGTAATATGAATATGCATTTTTATGTGACATTGATTTCAGATGTTTATTAATTGTAATTATTATTGGGAAATAAGTTTATACGGCCTTACTGAAACTGTCAATAATAGCACGTAATAATGCAGCGAGGGGGTGAGCTGTTGATCATTATTGGAAACGAGGAAGTTACGTAATGTTGGCGCGTTTTTCCGTTGAGAACCTTCTGGAATGTTTCCTTAGAGCATATGTATTCATAATTTTCATTGGATATTAAAATAGACGCTAATGTTGGCGCGTTTTATTAGCCAATAGTAACTCAGTTATAATCTTTAGGAGTATCTGGATGCAGGAGTATAAATAGGGTAGGTTAGAGGTAGCGTCATGTCAGTTCATCAAAAATCTGTGTACACTACACGTCGTCTTCAGTCAGTCAATTCGTCGAAAGTATTTGTACAGCAAACGTCAGGTATCGATTCACAAGTTACGCGCAGCAGAATTATGAATAATCTAAAGTGTTGTAAGGTTAATTATACAAAAAGTTGAAGTACGCAAATTAAAAGTGATCAGTAAGAAGTTATTATAACAGTTTCAGTTTGGCGAGTGTTAAGATCAATGTATAAATGTGATAGTTAACGTGTTCGACAATAAATGTGTAAAACAAATTTCTTCATCAGTGTTATATTTGGATAAAAGATTCCTTTCCATTTACACAACCCTGATCAAGACACATGTTCGACCGAGAAATAATAGCTAGCCGGAGGACAGTAAACAAAATTTAAATCAAATAACAGTCGCATTCTTTCGAACACTAACACTGCTGCAAATTGCTAACACAAGATGGAGCTACAAACCGAACAAATGAATGACGTCACAAGATGGCTTCAACGCGTGATGTAAACAAACATTATAAGTAATACCGTCACAGTGGATAAGCTGAGTTTTATTTAAGGACGCTCTTTAGCTGCTGTGGCCCTTAGCATCCCATTCTACCTATATCGGGCATGAAAGACCGGTAAGTTTGCTCAGAGACCTCTTTATCAGGCTTGAGTTTCTTTTACATGCCGTAAATCTACAACACAGGATCACCGCTTTACTTCCCTTCCAAAGGAAGCCATGCTAAGGATTTTTACGCCTGAAAAAATTCATCGTCCTTCACCGGGTTTGAACCCGCGATCTCGGGAACTAGAGGCTAGCATGAGAACCACTATACCATGAGGACGACCACACCCAGTCAGCAGGACTATTTCACTTCCACTCTGTATATGACAAGCATTATTTTACAGGTTGTATCACCGAAAACAAGTCATTCCCTTAAAAGTAAAGCACTCAAAAGAACAACTACTACACACACATTAAAAGTCATGCTTCAGAGAAGGAAATTTTGGTAAGAAAGAAATGGCCTAAAAAACCAGAGTAATGAGATTATTTCCTCCTACCTTAATTCTCTGTGTATATTTGGTACTTGATCAAGAGCCATGCGGTACATTTTTACAGCCCTCATGAACTGTCCTTGCTTCATGTATATGTTGCCCATGTTAACTTTGAGACGGTTAGCATTGCTAAACATCCTGTTCTTGGTAATAACATGATATGTGTTCAGTGCTTCTGAATACATCTCATTGTTGGCATACTGGTTTGCCAGATTAAACAATACCTGGAGGATAAAACCGTTTGTGATCACAGATGTTGGGAAATTCACATTGCCAATATGTAAAAGCAATTACTTGAATTAACAGGATTAAAATTGTTTCGGAAAAAATTGGTGAAGGAGTGACGATATTGAAATTCAGGGAATACCCCTGCCGTTGAAACATTGCACTTTACCGCTAATGATTAAGTTGGTACACTCACAAAAAAACACATGAAAAGCTTTAGTTTGTGAATCTAGCACGTGTGTCGTTCTTTGCAAGCTAATATTGTTCATTGTTATTTATATTTGTGGTTACTATTGGTGTTCATTTATACATCTATTTTCTTTATGTATATTTCATTCATATTATTTATACAAGATTTGAAGTGCAACAATGTCTCAAAAATGACAGCAATCACCGAGTAATGATTCACAAAGTGAAAATCCTTTGCATCTAGATGTGCCACCTAATAGTCAGGCATTGGAACTGTTAAGGAGGACCCGGGAATTCTTTGTACAGGAGGAGTACCTGAAGGTTCATGGGTAACCCTCTATTCCTGCTGATAAAGCCGTACAATGAACTGCAGCAGCTCTTGAACTAATCACGAGAACTGTTATTTACAAGGAAGTGAAACTCCAAGAGAAAGAGGACAAAATTTCTGAACCATATGAGACGTAGTGTGTGTGAAAATAACTTTGTTATCCCAGCTTATAATTTGTTTTATTTCTCCTCATTGTAGCAGGCACATTTGCATTATTTTGTTTCTATATTGTCAAAAGTGTTAATTTATTCTACATATGTTGCAATGTTTATGCTGAGTTATTTTCAATTAACAATACTAATAATAATAATATGAATAATGTCGCTACTTATGTACACTTTTTGTATGCGGCTTAGACACGATAGAAAGGAGAACAATCAGCTGTTGTTGTTTACTAGCCACTCTGGCAACGTTGCAACCACAATATAGCCAACGTTATGCGAAGCCACACAAAGTGTCAAGTGCAAAGATTCAATGGCGGGGGTATAGTTTTAAAAACAAAAAAGTCACAACATTTAAAGGAGTTAAAAACTAGAATAGGGAAGCAAAAATTATGTGGAAAAATGAGATAACACTGCCAAGGAAGGAATTGCAATAGCTAGAACAGGGCTAGTAAAATTGAAAGCTTTAAGAGTGAGAAGAGATCTAGATGACGGTTCCATGTGCAGAATGAAACATAATTATTGGCATGCGATTCTCGAATATGAAGAAATTAAAGTGATGGGAGAAAAATTAAGATTGGAGAAATGGGCTAACTTACCAATAGATATGAAGAAAAATTGTTATAATTAAGTTCAGATAAAGATATTAAGGACATTGTTAGTTATTTAGGAAAGGTAAAAAGAGAATAGATGAAAGCATTAATCATGGAAGATGAAGTAGGTTCTACAGAAATACAGGGTGGATAAATATTATTTGCATAGTGTGTCCCTGGTAGCAAAATAACCACAGCTTACCTGGACCAACAGAGTAATCAGTAACTTGCAAGTGTGGGTTACAATATATTGCCTTACTTAATAATAATTAGACTAAAGGCTAATAAGTTATCCAACTGAATATTAATATGTACACCCGTGGACAAAAAAAATTTTTGTCATCCCCTGATTCCAGTATGACGAGTGGAGGGTTTCATGTACCTTCGTAGAGAGTCGCTTGCAAGAGTGCAAAGAGAACGGACGTGTTTGGTGAACACTCGTAAGTATGGTAAAATGGGTGTTGCGTTGCAGGATTACCGGGCGCATATAGGGATATTTAATAGAAGAAGAATTAGGATTGGTGATATAGAAATTGGCATGCAAGTGCTAAATTTCTGGACTGCGATAGTGCTGGCAGTCCTATTAATAATTGGAGGTGTGGAACTTAATCCAGGACCAGCAATGGACAAGATAAAAGCCATGTTTAAAGCCATACAAGATGACGTAAAGGAAATTAAATGTAATGAGAAGAGAATGGAAGAAAAAAAGGATAGGAAATTGGAAGAAATAAAACGCAGCATTACCCAGATAGAAGAAGAAACAAAAAAAGAATTAACGGAATGCAAAGTTAATTGGAGAAATTGTCAGACGCAGAAGCAAAATATTATGATTTTTGGTTTAGAAGAACAAAGAGAAATAAGAACATGGGAAGCCGTGTAAGAACTTATAGAAAGGAAACTTGAAATCAAACTCGCAGGCTGGGAAATAATAGAATGCTTTAGAATTGGACGAAGGGGTTGGAAACCATGACCTATTCTTGTTAAATTGGCCACTATGAACTTCAAATGGAAAGTGTTGAGTAGGGAGGGGCTAACAGATTTGAAACATACCTTACCAATGAGCAAAATGCAGTCAGTGATAGAGCATTTTACCTTTCTAGATTTTCAAAGATCTAAGATTATCCTTTGGATACAAAGACTGACTTAAGCTTTGAAAAAACTTATAAAAAGATTTATTAAATAAAGACGCTTTTTAAATATAACATTTAAATAGTTGGATTACTCAGTTTTACTGTTAAGTTATTGATCCTCATTTTTTGAGAGCTTAATTCTTATTCAGTAGTTGTTTAACGGTAAACGTAATTGATTCAGCCTATCTGATTTCTTTTTTATTTCATTCTTTTAGAGTTAGTGGCACCTTTTTAGATATAGTTCACTGCTATGATAAATTTACGCACTGTGTGACAGTTATTATGTAACAAATTTTGCAACAATTGTAATATGAAATAATAAGAAGCAGGCTGAAGTACTGCTTGGACATATTGTTGCTCACTGATATGTTACTTGAATATGTTTTTTATTCATTTGTGTTATATAATTAATATGAACATTGTGTTTTCTTGTTTACCTATGGATATGTTTGTATATTTTGATATGCATATGTCCGGAATAATGGGTAGGAATATCAAAGTAATAGTGGTTGAAAATATACATGGCCAACCCTATCAAATGTTACTAAGGAAAATTTCCATCATTTGTCATATAACTACAGAAAAATAGCAGCTATACCTTTTTCACTATAAGCTGAAAGGAGAAGTAAAAAAAACATATGACAAAACAGCACCTCATTGGCTGGTGGGCAAACTACAACCATTCCCGCTTAGCATGTCGTCTCTTCCTTTACAAAAAACAGCTCGGTTCAGATCTTAACATGTTGTGGTTATTCTCGTGCAGAGAAATTTAAAACACTCATTATTGTAACAGTTCAATTTATGAAACTAAATGTGTTTGTTCAGATTCACTTATAACTAAATGAACCATTATAGAAGAGGGTTTAAGAGACTATGTGCAGACACTGCAGTTTCCAGTTTCCAACTGAGAATCTTCTACGACTGTAGAAAACAAACTACGGAAATAAAAAGAAGACAATTGTGTTAAATGCTTTTAACAAATTCTGTGAAAAGTATACACCTTTAATCGACAATAAATATGGTTGGCCATTGTTTAGCAATAATAGAACTTCTTTGTTAGTGATGCAGAATTGTTGCTCGGATAGCTTGGGTCGCATTTGTTTTCTGTTGTGTTTTAACCTATAGTGCTAATCGTTACTTAACTTGACTCATACAAGGTTAAAGCCAAGGTGATATACTGATATTAGTCATTAAATGAATGATTTCTAAAGCCTAAAGTTAAGAACAGTTTAATCCAGTACCTTTAATCACAGAAGGTGAACTGTTCAGGTACAACTTTTATTTGTCTACTTTCAGCATTATGTGTTAGAAGTTTAGGATGCAAGGCAAAATATAGGAATAAGACATACAGTGTTTAAAATCTAATGATTCCCAAGCTGCGCAATATACTGTATTCGCATTATGTCTGAAACAATTTCCTCTCACGGGTATTAGTTCCCGTCATCCTCCACGTGGTGCTGCCATGTGCTCGGTGGAGTGTTACAGTTAAGTTTTGTTTACTTCTCCTTTCAGCTTATAGTGAAAAAGGTATAGGAATGCTTGTTGTCTCGTTACCAAGAAGATGGTACTCATACATAAGAAAATTATCAGAGGAGAGGTTATTATCTTCTGGCTCAGTAGCTATTGTTCATCATACATTGTCCAATGCTCAATCAGTATTCCGGACATAAGCATAATTTAAATTTCAATATGGATTAATAAGATGGTGCAATTATCAAAATAGCTATATCCATCATTGTGTTTTACTGTAAATATATTTGAAGTAATAAAATAAGCCAAATTTGAAATGAACTCACCCTTATCCGTAAGAAAATTAAAAGATCTCATAGCTCAAATATAAAACAGCATTCAAATCTAAGGTGATGTACACTATGTGATCAAAAGTATCCGGATACCTGGCTGAAAATGTCGTACAAGTTCATGGCGCCCTCCATCGGTAATGCTGGAAGTCAATATGGTGTTGGCACACCCTTAGCCTTGATGACAGCGTTCACTCTTGCAGACATACTTTCAATCACATGCTGGAAGGTTTCTTGGGTAATGGCAACCCATTCTTCACGGAGTGCGGAACTGAGGAGAGGTATTCATGTAGGTCAATGAGACCTGGCACGAAGTCGGTGTTCCAAAACATCCCAAAGGTGCTCTATAGGATTCAAGTCAGGACTCTGTGCAGGCCAGTCCATTACAGGGATGTTATTGTCGTGTAACCACTCCGCCACAGCCCGTGCAGTATGAACAGGTGCTCGATCGTGTTGAAAGATGCAATCGCCATCCCCAAATTGCTCTTCAACAGTGGGAAGCAAGAAGGTGCTTAAAATATCAATGTAGGTCTGCACTGTGATCGTGCCACGCAAAACAACAAGGGGTGCAAGCCCCCTCCAGGAAAAACACGACACACCATAACACCACCTCCGAATTTCACTGTTGGCACTACACACGCTGGCAGATGACGTTCACCGGGGATTCGCCATACCCACACCCTGCCATCGGATCATCACATTGTGTACTGTGATTCATCACTCCACACAACGTTTTGCCACTGTTCAATTGTGTAATGTTGACGCTCCTTACACCAAGCGAGGCGTCGTTTGGCATTTTCCTGCGTGATGTGTGGCTTATGGAATCCAAGGTTTCTCACCTCACGCATAACTGTCATAGTACTTGGAGTGGATCCTGATGCAGTTTGGAATTCCTGTGTGATGGTCTGGATAGATGTCTGTCTATTACTCTTTACGACCCTCTTCAAATGTCGGCGATCTCTGTCAGTCAACAGACAAGGTCGGCCTGTAAGCTTTTGTGCAGTACATGTCCCTTCACGTTTCCACTTCACTATCACATCAGAAACAGTGGACCTAGGGAAGTTTAGGAGTGTGGAAATCTCGCGTACAGACTTCTGACACAAGTGACACCCAATCACCTGACCACGTTCGAAGTCCGTGAGTTCCACGGAGCGTCCCATTCTGCTGTTTCACTATGTCTAATGACTACTGAGGTCGCGGATGAGTACCAGGCAGCAGGTGGCAGCACAATGCACCTAAGATGAAAAATGTATGTTTGTGGGGTGTCCGGATACTTTTGGTCACATAGTGTACTTCAATAACACCAGGACTTAAACCCAACACCAACTTTTCAAACAGCTGCATTTAGCTCCCGTGTATGGTGCACACTGATATACCATCACAACTGTAAACGAATAGATGCTCATCTGGCTTAAATAAATAAAATAGAAATAAAAAACGGTTCTGATTTTACCAAAGCAACACTATAACCGTAAGGTCATTTTTTTTCTATAATTATGGGGGGGGGGGCTATAGATCCTCTTAGCCCCTTTCTGGGTCTGCCTATGCCACTGTCTAATAATCAAAAAATATTTAGTGTCATTTAACATGGCAGATGATTGCTACTTACAGAGAATGTTAGATCTAAGTTGTGTGTTTCACTGAGCCCTGCCTGTTCCTGCATACGTATAAGACTTCTTTCCTTGCCTGAAGCATCCTTTGCCTTTTCTAAAGCTTGTCTGTGTTCTCCACGACTGCTAGCTATGCAAGACTCCTCTATCAACTCTGTGATTCTCCTTTCTAATTTCTTAATCTTCTCTTCCGGTCTGAAAATATTATAAATATTAATTAAAAAATTGTGCAAAACTGATACTTATACATAATTTAACTGCATACATATACACTGAGATCATATGAGTCATTCCACGTAGAGTCGCACAAATTTTAAAAACTCTGACCATCATGTCTCCGATTCATTCAAATTTTGTCCATGGATTACAAAAACAAAGTGAATTATGCTTTAAATTCTTACTTCTTTAAAACCACAATATTTTATAAAAATATTGCGCAATCCAACTTGTGAAAAGCGGCACACCTCTCTATCTTTAAATTAGAATATCTCACAGGCAATAAGTGATAAAAGTATGTTTTAAAGTGCAATGCAAAGCTTAATATGTAATCTTTTACTTAATATTTATTATAAGTGATATAATTAGTTATTTACATAAATTTTTAAAATCCAAACATTTAAAAACCATATATTCCTATTAACCCACATGCTTAAATTTCTATAAAAAGTATAAATAAATTCCTTGTAATTTTTTGTATATATTTGCATAAAACAAAGATGGGATCCTATATTGTTAATTTTTAATAGAAAAACTTAGAAAGCAGTGCATAGCAGGATTCCAGCACAGATGAAGAGTAGTAGCAGCAGCAGCAGCAGCAGCAGCAACAGCCTGTCAATGAATGCCTTGCAATAGTTCATAGTACTTTAGTTGCACTAGTTAAATTTGGCCTGCAGTTGAGAAACATTCAAAATTTCAATCTTATCCTATGGGAGGCAACTTAACTACAATTTAAATGTGAACTTTTTTCCCTAAAGGCTACATGGTTCTGCAAAAGAATTAGTATACAAGAAAATCCAAAAATATAAAAAAGATAAAGAAAGAAAGGAAATCACCACACTACAAAAAATAACAGAAGACAATAGTTTTAAAAAGTTCATATTTCATCCTTGGGCACATAAAAATTCCATAAGATATTCAAGCAGTGGAACATCAAACTAGTACCCATCAATAAACATAGTTTAAATGACAAATACAAAAGATAAAATTCCTAGAACTAAAATGCCAGGCATTTACCAGATAAATTGTAGTGATTGCAAACTTAAATATACAGGCAAAACAAAAAGGAACATAGGGGTGAGACTGAAAGAACATTTTAGAAATATAAGACACAAAAAAACTGAAAAATCTGCCATCGCATATCATTTCTGGAATTCAAACAACATCCATAATCAAATAAATCTAATCAAGTCGATCCAAAATCCAATAGAATTGACGATATGGGAAAATCTCCTCATACAAAAAAACAAAAACTATCTAATGAATTTCAATTTCCCTACAGAAAAGGATCTCATCTTTAAATACATCAAGCCGAAAATGATGTCAATGTCAGGAAGCCCAACAGCGATCTCTACACCGGAACCGACAGACTTGTTATGGCTCTTAGCTGATGATGAAGAGAAGGTGTCTTCAAAACGCGTACAAGGTAATTATCTTGAAAGAGTGAAGTTAGAGTGTGTTGCCACGTGAATTTTATTAATATTCCAACGAATGTTAATCTGGACATTTATACATAAAACACACACAAATAGTTTGGTCCTAATTAGCACATTGCTGCTTTAACCCTTGGAAAAATTGTATTGTTGGCTAGTTGTATTTACAAGTTTAAGATACTGAATCTATATTCCAAAGTAAGACCATAATGCACAGTGTGATTTCATTATAATGATGCATGTTTATGATTTGGGTGTAACTATTTCTTATAACGCATTTTAAAGGTGGAAATTGAATCATGACTTGCTACCCTCTGTACATTGTTTTGTATTGTCAAGTTATCAATTTTAAAATTTCTTTAAATTGTTGCTGTTAAAATGCTCCAAGCTATCGTTTCAAATAACTCAACATTCGATTTTTTTATTTGATAGTTATTTAATTAATTTTTTTACATAAATTATATCTATGATAAATATGCATATTTATTTAAGAGAGCCTATTTAAATTAGACTTCACACTTTAACCCTGAGGTTGCATACACGTTGTAAAGCCTCTGCAACAAATTACCATCACTATTACAATTGTCTTCTCTCTCTTGCTCCTTGTCCATTTATCCCTCACTCTTCCTAGGAAATCCTTCATCCTACTAATTTCTTCTCCTCTAGTATCCGCTAACATTTTAATTGCAATACATTTTTTGGCAATTTATTCAATTTTTCATTCCAAATACTATCCCTCCACCTTTTAACATTTCACATTCAACTAGGCAGCAGTAAACGGCCTCTAGTTTGCCACACATCTGCATCCTTCTGTCAAGTTTGCCCTTATCTTTAAGAAATAGTACATTTCACATCCAAGTGTAGCCCAACCTTCCCACTTTGTCAGAATTATCCATATATTTCACCCTACCCTAATTCCTTTTCATTTTCCTATATAATTCCAATGATATTTATCCTCAAAACTAGCCCATATCTCTGTTTCTCTATATCAGCTCGCAGCCTCACCTCCTTCCAGAATCCATTGCAATTAGCTTCACCCCATTGCCAAACTTCTCCCATCCCAATTTCTTCACTTCCCCAAACCAGCTCTTTTCTCCATTACATTTCTTTTTGATATTTTATACATTCTAAAATTGAGTTTTTATTTATGGATGCTCTTTAACTGCTGTGGTCCTTAGCGTCCCATTCTATATTGGGTGTGAAAGACTGGTTATTTTGCTCAGAGGTCTCTTTATCAGGCTTGAGGTTCTTTAACGTGCTGTAACTCTACGACCAGCTTTACTTCCCTTGCGAAGGAAGCCATGCTAAAGATTTTTATGCCCAAAAAATCCATTGCTCTCCGTCGGGTTTGAACCCGTGACCTGAGCCGTGAACTGAGGCTAGCATGGTAACCACTACACCACGGAGGGCGATCTTATACATTCTTTTAGTGCATTACCACTATCTAATTTCAGATATCTATACCTACCAGTATTTCAAAATTCTCAACTATTGCATCTTTCCTAGTTCAGCCAAACTTACTCCTCTAGGTGAACTTTTTGGCAAGCCCAAAATCTTACAAAACATTCTGTGCACTATGTCAATTTTTTTTACCACCCTTTTGCCATTCCCCAGATTTCTATGGCATACATCATCTTTGCTTCCACTACTGCCTCATGTACTCTTCCTAACCATTTCATAAATAACTCAATACTTTAACTTATTCACAGTAACCTTCAAGCACAATTTCCTACATTCAAAAATCTCTCTGCTAATTTCGGCCAGTTTTAATGCTAATTAAAGGACATATCATAAGAAAGTAAGGGGCAGAGTAAACATTGACCAGGTGTTATATTCTTTGTAAAAGTTCTGGCACCACAAAACAAATATAGCCTGAAAAACCTGATAAATTTAAGCAAATGTGGGAGTGTTTCACCATAGAAAAAAAACAGGCATGTACAAAACTGATTGCTTGGACTGCAATAAGTCATACATTGGGAAGATGAAAAGACCACTTGTCAGAAAGAGGATTTTGTAATATTTTCTAAAAACAAACTGATAGGTCAGCTGCGGGCAGCACATTTTTGGACAATGACCATGAAATAAGCAAGGGGAGAAAGTTGTTAAAACAAGTACCATGGAGAAGATATATAAAATAATATGAAGACTCTTTTATGAATACCAACATTCCAGAAAGCAATGCAATCTTTAAATTCATCAAGCCTCTGCCGGGATGCATTGGAGCCCCTATTCTGCAGTCCTCTTCCTCCTCAAATTTTCCTTTTTTAATGTCACTGCTATTCCTGCTTTTACAACAATGCTTGGTACTAGTGGAGACTTACGTGTCCTCGTGTTTTGGCTCCAGCTGGGGGGTGGATGGTAACTTAGCTGCTTGATTGAAAGGATCAAACTGACGCTGGCCTGTAGAGGATGTGTACCCTGCACCTCGTACTGCTGTCATAGGTCGAGCTGCTCCTCCCTCTCTGTACTGAAAAAGAGAAGTGATATCCCTGTGTTTAAAACATATTTTTCACCTTATATTTAAGAGCAGATTTTGATGCAGTAATTTGTATCACAAATTACTTAAATGTAAATAATGATTGTAATATGAATATGCATTTTTATGTGACATTGATTTGAGATGTATATTGATTGTAATTATTGTTGGGAAGTAAGTTTATACCGCCTTACTGAAACTGACAATAATAGCGTGCAATAATGCAGCGAGGGGGTGAGCTGTTTATCATTATTGGAAACGAGGAAGTTACGTAATGTTGGCGCGTTTTTCCTTGAGAATCTTCTGGAACGTTTCCCTAGAGCATATGTATTCATAATTTTCATTGGATATTAAAATAGACGCTAATGTTGGCACGTTTTATTAGCCAATGGCAGTTCAGTTATAATCTTTAGGCATATCTGGGTGAAAGTGTATAAAAGCCAAGTCAGAGGTAGATCCCCCCCCCCCAGTTCATCGAAAATCTCAATACATTACACGTTGCCTTCAGTCGGTCAGTTCATCAAAATTCTTTGTATACTACACGTCGCCATCAGTTCGTCGAAAATATTTTGTATGATACACGTCGCCTTCAGTCCAGCAGAAATATTACACGTCAGCTATAGATTCACAAGTTACGCGTAGCAGAATTATGAAAAATCTAAAGTGTTGTAAAGTTAATTATACAAAAGGTTGAAATACGTGGATTAAAAGTGATCAGTAAGAAGTTATTATAACAGTTTCAGTTTGGCGAGTGTCAAGATCAATATGTAAATGTGATAGTTAACGTGTTCGACAATAAAAGTGTAAAACAAATTTCTTTCATCAGTGTTATCTTTGGATAAAAGATTCCTTTCCGTTTACACAACCTGTATAAAGAGAAGTGCTCGACCCAAGAAAAAGATAATAGCTAGCCGGAGGACAGAGAACCAAATTTAAATAAAATAACAGTAGCATTCTTTCAAACGAACATTAATATTGCCGCAAATTGCTAACACCAGATGGAGCTAACAAGCCTAACAAATGAATCACATCACAAGATGGCTTCAACGCGTGAAGTAAACACAAATACACAAACATTATAAGTATACCACCACAATTTTAAATGTTAGGCACACAAAATGTTAATATAATAGCTCATAGGAAAACATAGAAAGAAAAAGTGGAGAACACACTAAAGGGTTAAAGAGTTATTTTCAGGTTATATACGTACTAACCTTTCGGTTATTATTGTAAAGGAATTCAACAATAACTATTTCAACTTCCATCTCAACTCATTACTAATCTTCTCTCTTTTCTATTTAAAACCATTTCCTTGAAGTACAAATATTTTTACTTTTGGAAAGTTGACGCAAGACAAAAATTTCACCACCAACGCTGGGTTTCAAACTCTGGGCCTTCAGTAGTGCTAATGCTCTTCCGCTGAGCTACCATGCATACTTGCCAATTTCCTGAAACTACAAAAACTCGTCCAGCAAAACAATTTTATGATGATATGAAATTAAAATGCATAAAATTGCTCAGTATGTGAATCTACAAAAATTACATGCAAAATAAATGGTAATTTTGTTTTATAAGAATTCTTGAAGACCGCTAGTATTGCTTCTTTCTGTCACACAAATTCTTGCTTGTACCACAATAAACATGTATTAAAGTACACCACTTCCTAGGCTATATGCATATTTCTAATCCACATTTTACACTTCATAACAGGGGTGGCTTCTTAATATGGTAGCACATTTGCACTACAACCAAAGTCCTTGCTCTCCCTTTAATGTAAATAACGTACCTATATGATTCATACATTTTGGTTATCATTCTGACATGATCTTGTGGAGTGGACTTTGGCAAGTGTTGTATTGTTTGCAGGTGCCAAGTAGTGCACTCCCGGCTGCAACCCCCATTGGTATAATGCTGAAGTATAAGGAATGACGAACCAAGGGAGCGCAGAGGTGTATGGTGGGGAAGTGAGGAGCATAAGCTGCATGTTGTTTGTTAACCCTAGTAGTCAGAGAGCATAGAATAGTATGATCAACAGAAACAATACTTTTAGTTTCGTCCCATACACAGAGCCATCTATTGAATTCACAGTAAAAGTTTACCTCATTTCCGATCTCCTATCTACTGAACTGCATCTCTGACTATACTCTAGTTACCTTGCATCTCTGATAATTACGTTGCCTGTATGCCACATGGTTTGTGCCGTGTTGTGTGTATCGGGTTTTAATTTATGAATCCAAGTGGTTTATTTAGCTAAATACAGGTAAACGTTGCTATAAGGAGAAACAATGAATTCCATTCAGTCTCTTTTAATGCAACCGTTTTCAACGCTAAACTTGGAGGAAAAGAATGAAATTAAATGCATTGGCAGGCCCACACCATACCTAAAAATCACTCAGGTAGTTCAAACAAAAACAAGAAGTTTTAACAGGAATTTTAACAGCGATGTATATGAAAAATATGATTGGATAAGTGGTTGTGATATTAAAAACGCCCTGTTTTGCTTTCCTTGCGTTTTGTTTGGTGGTGAAGATACATGGAATGATCTGTAGCATCTTCATGAAATGTGCATGTGTTATATATTGTGAATTCCCATTTCTTGTTTATTTGCATAAATTAATGAGCCTATAGTGAGAAACTTATTCCGTATTTATTACTTAAAACATTTCAAATTGCAAGGATAATGTTGTGAACCACCAAAGTTCAGCGTCACCAGCCGCCCCTGCTTCATAACATGAACTATAAACGAAAACTATCACAACAATAGAAAACTTATAACCCACAGCCAATGATTAAGATAAAGAATTTACGTGAAGCAGTTGAGTTTACAATTCACATTGTCCATTACAAATGTTTGCAACATTTACTACCGTTTACTAGAGGTCTCAAATTTTAAATCTTCACACTATACATTTTGTTGTAGTCCAGTGAAGGTGGACTATGATGGTAATGAAGGAAAGGCACACAGATAAGCTCTGGTCTATCATAGCACTGTATACCAATTAGTGCAATACATTCAGCCGGTAATCTTGAAGTGGCAATATGATGCAATAAAATTTAATGCTTTGTCATTATGTCTTTGGTGAAAATCTGTAACACTTGGAATCAGTGCCCAAAGAGATAAACAGGCCTGCTTTGCTGTAAAGTCATAACAAGACCTCTCCTCCAGCACATTTTACAGGCAAACTGTGAAAGTTGGCAAGTACATAATATGTACTAAAGCTTTCAGCACAAAGCATGCATTAAGCCTCTCGTCCGATTCTCCGCCAAGCCTACAAGACAAACTCAAGTGAACAGCTGTTATAATTTCAAAGACAACTTGCTACTTCAGGTACTTCAAGCCAAATGGCGGGTTTAGTTTCTTTATGAAAATAGAAGAAACTTTTCTTATACGCATTAAATTGTAAGCTAAAGGTGTAAAGTTGAATCTGACCTAACATACTAAATGCTTTGACTAGAATTGGAAACACAAACCTTCTATAATTTTTTCTCAAGGATCCAGTTATCTTGTTCTTTATTCTGATTTTAAAAGTTTGCTTTTTCTTCTATTTCGATTGTTGTCCAAAAATGAGTTGCAATTGCTGATTCATCAGTGTTGAAATGCTGATGATGTTTGAAATGCTGCTTTTGTCTGGTATCAAGGCTGTTTTGTTTTTCCTATAAACCTTTTTGCAATCTTTGCATTGTACGCAGTTATACCCGATTTCTTTTCCAGGCTTATCTTGTTTGATGTACTGCTTTTTAAGAGATGCCTGATGCTGTAATTGTTTGATGTAATATGATAACCTTTGAATATTTTTGACCATGTTTTTAATAATAATAATAATAATAATAATAATAATAATAATATTATTATTATTATTATTATTATTATTAATGTGAAATGTAAATTTTATGAAAGTTTTGGAACCTATCTGCTTTTGAAGGTTTTTGTTTTTTATTTTTTTGTGTATTATATATCTTTTGTTACCATTTCTTACTTTGGAAAAATCTACATCACAAAACAAAAAAAATACAGTTAATGAATTCTGATATCCCGCTAGAAGAGAACTCGAACACCCAACTCATCAAAATCAGGCAAATGGAAGTAGTATGTCTAATCATCAAACATCTGAATCTGAAGTCAGGCACAATGGAGCTGAAGATGCAAATGACAGTGTGTGAAACATCTCCTAATTAGGTACATAAAAGTAAAGTACGAGTGATATTGCAACTTGCCAAAACTTTAATAATTTGTTCTTGTTTTTCCATGCAGTGTCACCCTCAGAGAACATTAACATTTATTTTATTTATTTATTTATGCTAAGCTATATACAGGTGAATATGTCCGGTGTTCAGCCCTGGCTCTTTACCGGTCATACTCATATTTTACAATAGTTTATTAATTCTAATTTATTACTCCATTTGTCTATTTACTGTCCATATACATTTATTTCTCACTTTGTATAAAAATTGTCCTATCTTCTTACTGTCTTTTTTAAACATGTCAACTACCGCTACATTTCTATCTATTTTAAACCATTTCTTGTTGATATACTCTTTTCTTCACACTTCAGTCCCCCCTACATTCAAATAAAATGTATTCCACATCCTCCTTTCCACCACATATAGGACATTGGTTTTGTGAAATACCTTTCCTTAAGCCTTTTAATCTCCATACACCTGCTTTCAACAATGCAATGCCTTCCCGCTCCTCTTTATTTGTCACTTCTATATACTTTTCCCTTCCCCATGTGTCTTTCATTGGTATATAGTAGACTAAAGATCTCATGTCAGTTATCTCACTAAATATTTTTTGTATTTCTATGCCCTCAAATCTTTTCCTTGCCAACTTCCAGAAGTTATTCACATTATTTTCTCTTCTTCTCCACATTTCCCCTAACCCACTGCTTTCCAAGTTATTTCTAAGGCAATCTACCCATCCCTTATTCTTTAAACTTTTCTCTTGATATTCTAAACACAGTTTTAACAAATTCCTTTCTTCCAATTTCAATATTCTACACCAAAATTGCAATGCCCTTTTCATAATCTTTCCCTTGCTTGGCACTCTACCCAGCTCTATTTGTGCTACCTGTCTGGCAGTTGCATTTGGTAGCCCAAGTATTTCTTTGCAAAATTTCCTATCATCTGTACTAATTGGGCTGCTGCAAATTTCACTATAATTGCTCTCTTACCATGTTGTCTTCCAACACGATAGGCTTCAATAATTTCACACCTATACAATTCAAAATCCAGCTTTTCCTTCATTATTTCAAATATTTCTTCTGCTGGCCATTTATCTCTTCTTTCCTTAACTCCTATGAATATTAAATTAAATCTTCTCTCCCTTTCTTCCAATCTTTCGATTCCTTCCTTAACCATTTCAAGTTCCCTTCTTGTTTCCTGCACCTCAATTCTTTGATATCCGTTGCCATCTTTTCCAATTGTTTACCTATTCATTGTTCCATGCCTTCTATTTTGTTGATTTTCTCAGTTAGATTTTCCAGCATTGTTATTATATCAGACGGGCCAGGGTTTACCTCAATTCCTCCAATCACTAACAAGAAAGTTATAATACTTGCTAAAACCAGTATATTTGTCATCTTCTCTCCAAAATTGTTTTTACTGTTCACCAATTTTACTATTCTGAACCGTCCAATTCTTGCTCTATACACTGTAATGTCCACTCCCATTGTGACTTAGATCCTTCTTCCTTCACCACAGGAGCACATCTCAAACACAACCTTTCTCTACCACTGCTGGCTTAGCACTCAACATTAATATGCTACAGAGAATGAAAAATAGTGCAATTTTACTCTTCTTTCCCAAAATGTGTGAAGGAGAAAAAAATCTCATATTAATTAATATTTTGTTGTAATTACTGTAGGGATGATTTTAAATGGTGTATAAAAGAAGGCCAATTGTTACAAAAGCACTGCAGTCGTTTGAGCATAAGCTGCAAATTATAATCACAAAATACAAGTTTAGGAGAATAACCTGAAGAAGATAAAATACTGCCACATTAATACATGCCATTTTTATTTTAAATTCAGTGGCATCATTAATGTAAACAAAATGAAAACACTGTGTACAAGTTAGAGGAACTCACCCCAGAAGCAGTGCCAAGTCTCATTGCAGTACCAGGTTTTGGGGTAACCTATTGAATAAGAAATAAAATATTAATGATAAGCATTTCAACAACATCCACAGAAATTCATTTGGTCATTTTAGATGAAGAAAATTTATGAACACACATACCACACAGCATTGCATGCTTAAGCATAAACCCAGAATTTATTTCTTATTTTAACATTAATTTATATTTAAAGGTTTTATCCATATATAGAATTACATTGCTTACAAGAAACTAGAATAGCTATAGCATATTTCACTTTACAACATATTTAATTTGTTAACCTTTGGGTTGCCAAAATTGAGTCCATTTATTACTCGTAGAAAACATGTAGGGTCCTTTTCCATAAATCCAAACCAGTTTTATCCTGTGCGATTCTGTGAGTAACATTTGTGAACACCTTAGTGGCTTGCTAGGCTGACTTTTGGTGGGTTTGATTTTGAGGTTTCCATTCTCTATAACAGAGCTCCTATTACTAGGCTGAACAAAATAGCTCAAGATGGTCTCCCAAGAGGAAAAAGAGATCTGGGTCAACCAAAAAAAATGGTAGAAAGAAGAATTGATATCCTCTACCAAGTCATTCCCTGCATGATGACAAACAGGCCATGGGCCTATACAAAAAAAAGAAGAAAACTTGTATTACATACTCTCTACAGAATACACTGTGTCCCGTTTAATCACTACCAATAACAAGTGTGAATATCTCCTCACACAGTTAAGTTGGCAATATGATTTTCATCTTCTCTTGTTTATAAATTCTCCAAGTTTTTTGTAGCATTGAAAATTATGACGCTATAGCTTTTTCACTATAAGATGAAAGAAGAAGTAAACAAAACTTAAATGTATCTGCCGAGCACATGACAGCACCACGTGGAGGATAACAAGAACTAAGCACCCGTGAGAAGAAATTGCTTCAGACAGAATGCGAATATGGTATTTTGCGCAGCTTGGGGATCATTAGATTTTAAACATTGTCTTATCCCTATATTTTGCCTTACATCCTACACTTCTAACACATAATACTAAGAGTAGACAAATAAAAGTTGCACAGAACAGTTTTGCATCTGTGGTTAAAGGTACTGGATTAAACTGCTCTTAAGTTCAGGTTTAGAAATCATTCATTTAATGACTAATATCAGTACATCACTTTTGCTTTAACCTTTTATGAGCCAACAAGTTAAGAAAAACAAACGTGACCCAAGCAATCCGAGCAACAATTCTGCATCAATACCAAAGAAGTCAATTATTGCTAAATAATGGCCAACAATATTCTTTGTCTATTAAAGGTGGGTAAGTTTCACAGATTTTGTCAAAAGCATTTAACGCAATTGTCTTTTTTCCATTTCCTGCATTTGTGTTTTCCACACTGGCAGAGGGTTCTCAGCCATGTTCTCAACACATTGCAAAAGTACACTGGCAGTTTATCCGGAAACCGGAAATGAACTGCAGCGCATGCGCATAGCCTCTTAAACCCTCTATTATAGCGGTTCATTTACTTATAAGAGAATCTAAACAAATACATGTTATTTCATAAATTAAACTGTTACAATAATGGGTTTTTAAAATTTCTCTGCACGAGAATAACCACAAAATGTTACAATCTGAACGAACTGTTTTATGTAGAGGAAGAGAGAACATGCTATGCGGGAAAAGTTGTAGTTTGCCCACCAGCCAATACAGCGCTCTCGTCACATGGTTTTGTTTACAACTCCTTTTAACTTAAAGTGAAACCACTATAGTGCACTTGCATGTGGTATGACAACACAGAGTTAAATGGTGGAATCCACAGTTCAGCAGAAAGTGAAATGTTGTTATTTGGTTGGCAGAATTAAAGTTCCCAATTCCAGTGCAAAGAAGATTTAGGCAGGAATGTAATTCAAATGTTCCACAGCATCATACCATTATGAAATGGTATAATCAGCCTGTTAGAAATAGGCTCTATGTTAAAAAATCTGATGTGCTACACTCGCATGACCTTCTCTACTCCTGTACAAACTATTTTTACAAACGTTTATTCTCCATATGCTTCATGTTAATTGAGATATCGAGATGTCAATCCTATTGCTAATTTTCTTGTAGATGCAAGGGGAATATGGTAGCTTATAACCTATAGTCAAATATTTTAAGCGTTGGTTGCTATGGGCACATTCTATTCTCTTTGCATGTCCAGGACATAAAAAAATGAATAACGAATTTGAGAAAAAGTATTAAGTATTGGAAAATTTAAGGGAATAACAAGCAATATCTCGAAAATGCTTCACTCTACAAAAAAAAAATGTATACGACATAAATTGTGTATTTTAACGCGATCTACATTTTTTTGTGCAGTAAAATTTTGTCTATCTCTTATGGTTTACCAGTTATGTAAAAGTCGTTCACAATGAAGAACACTTTTGGAGACATTCCCAGAAAATTCGAGATATACATTTCATTTGTCATGAAAATATCTTAAACATTGCGGCAGTATTTATGTTGTATTTTATTTATTTATTGATTGTAGCCCCACGTTGTGGTAGCCAATTTGCGATGGTAAATTTATGTTATTTGTGTATGTGTTTACTCAACGTGGTGAAGCCATCTTGTGACATGATTCATTTGTTAGGTTTGTTAGCTCCATCTGGTGTTAGCAATTTGCGGCAGTATTAGTTTTTGTTTGAAAGAATGCTACTGTTATTTTATTTAATTTTGGTTCTCTGTCCTCCAGCTAGCTATTATCCTTTTGGTCGAGCACTTCTCTTTATACAGGTTGTGTAAACGGAAAGGAATCTTTTATCCAAAGATAACACTGATGAAGAAATTTGTTTTACACTTTTATTGTCGAACACATTAACTATCACATTTACACATTGATCTTGACACTCGCCAAACTGAAACTGTTATAATAACTTCATTACTGATCACTCTTAATTCACATACTTCAACTTTTTGTATAATTAACTTTACAACATTTTAGATTTTTCATAATTCTGCTACGCGTAACTCGTGAATCGATAGCCGACGTGTAATATTTCTGCTGGACTGAAGGCGACGTGTATCATACAAATATTTTCGACGAACTGACGGACTGAAGACGACGTGTAGTGTACAAAGATTTTTGATGAACTGACGGGGTCTATCTCTAACCTAGCTCTTTTATACTCATACACCCCGATATGCCTAAAGATTATAACTGAACTGCAATTGGCTAATAAAACGCGCCAACATTAGCGTCTATTTTTATATCCAATGAAAATTATGAATACATATGCTCAAGGGAAATGTTCCAGCAATTTCTACAGAAAAACGCGCCAACATTACGTAACTTCCTCGTTTCCAATAATGATAAACAGCTCACCCCCTCGCTGCATTATTGCACGCTATTATTGTCAGTTTCAGTAAGGCAGTATAAACTTACTTCCCAACAATAATTACAATCAATAAACATCTCAAATCAATGTCACATAAAAATGCATATTCATATTACAATCATTATTTACATTTAAGTAATTTGTGGTACAAATTACTGCATCAACATATGCTATTTTAATCAAAATCGTTAGAGCCATTTTTGAGAAAATTAAAATTTTCTAAAAATGTTGCATGTTAAGGGTAGTCTGGGGTGGGGGGATTTTCTTGAAAACCTTCGTGTCGCATCTCTGGAAGATACTGAACCTAAATACCAAGTTTGGTGTTTATCCGACTGTTCGTTTCTGAGTTATGCTGTTCACAGACACAAACACAGACATGTTTCCAAAAATACTTTTTTTCGATTCAGGGTGTCTCAAAACATGTATTTCCGGTGAAATCTCGGTATCGAATTTTTGAGTGTAATACAATACTTCCCCTACTTACTATACGTAGTAGAGAAAGTAAAAAGAAGGAGAGAGACAAAAAAGCAATGTCTGCCGCTAAAGTTGAAGATGTTGGGTAAGCATTTCACTGCAGCCCGCAGAAACCAACTCATTGGATATTCCAAAGTGCACTGTTCACACATTGTCCATAAAATATTGCAACTGAAAGCACACAAAATCCAAATGCGCAGAAGCTGCAACCAAATGATAAACACAGATGAGCAGAACTCAGCAATTCAATGCTATCTCACACTGATGATGACAATGAATTTCTCAATCATGTCACATTCTCAGAAGAAGCCAACCTTCACGCACCAGCATAACTGTAGAATATGGGGAGAAAAAATCTGATGTGTTACACTCGCATGATTTTCTCTACTCTTGTACAAACTTTTTTACAAACGCTTATTCTCCATCTACTTCATGTTAATCGAGATAAACATTTGCAGACTCTATCTTATTGCTAATTTTCTTGTAGATGTAGGGGAAAATATATTTACAAGGGCAATATAGAAATACAGTAGCCTTTAAGCACATACATATCTCTTAATAGCTGGTTGCTAGGTGCAGCACCATTCTCTTTGCCACAGATTAATACTCTTTGCATATCCAAGAAAAAAAGATGAATAACGAAGTCCCATTTGAGAAAACAAGTAATGACATAAATTGTGTATTTTAACGCGATCTACATTTTTTGTGTAGTAAAATTTTGTCTATCTCTTATGGTTTACCAGTTATGCAAAAGTCGTTCACAATGAAGAATACTTTTGGAGACATTCCCAGAAAATTCAAGATATACATTTTATTTGTCATGAAAATATCTTAAACATATGATATTTTAATCAAAATCGGTAAGAGGCATTTTTGAGAAAATTAAAATTTTCGAAAAATGTTCCATGTAAAGGGTAATCTGGGGTGGGGGAATTTTCTTGAAAACCTTTGTGTCGCATCTCTGGAAGACACTGAACCTAAATACCAAGTTTGGTGTTTATCCGACTGTTCGTTTCTGAGTTATGCTGTTCACAGACATGCACGCACGCATGCACATACATGGACATGTTTCCAAAAATGCTCAAAACATATACTTCCAGTGAAATCTCGGTATCGAATTTTTGGGTGGAATACAATACTTCCCCTACTTACTATACGTAGTAGAGAAAGTAAAAAAGCCACGCATCATAATGGAATACGAACATGACAGCCATAAAGTTAACGTGTGGTGTGCTCTAATTCCACCAAACAATAACATTTCACTTTCTGCTGAACTGTCAATTCCACCATTTTAACTCTTGTGTGTTGTCATACCACAAGCAGGCGCTCTAGCATTATAATTTGCATGTTACTAAAACTTGGGAGTGTTTCTAAACAAGAGAAAATGAAAATCATATTGCCAACTTAACCGTTCCACTCATTACTGGCACTAATTCAACAGAAAACACTGTACATTATTTACCAATTATGCATAGACTTGTACATATGAATTGAAACTGATCACTTTTACATATTTACTGTTATTTTTAGCTATGTTTAACAAAGCATTATCACAAGCAATACTACCATAAAGTTCTCTGCATCATTTATGTAACTGTGAAATAAGTAAACAAATCATTTTTATTCAGTTCACTGCACTCCAGGTTCTAACAGAAATAAAACCAGAGATCAAACCACAGCAATTTCAATTCATTTTTAGTTAAACTGAGGTCTGAGAATTATATAACTAATGAAGAACCACACACAACAATTTGTATTTGATAAGCTGATAAGCAGCATTTATGAATAGTTTTCATTAACATGTTAACAAATTATGTTTGTTGCAAGTTGTACATCTATTCTAAGGAAAACAGGGCATATTATTAACTGAAACAGCAGAAATGAGGAGCATTTGTCTTATGGTACCTATATTATACCACACACTCACACAAAATGATAAAGGAAAAATATTGTACTGTACCTTAAAAATTCTGTCTTTCAATGCTATAACTATGATGCACTTTTAGTGTGGAGATCACTTAACACTTGTCACTTAAATTTTCTTCCTTAAATTGGTCTAGTAAATTAATAAAAAGAGACAGATTTTAATGCACAACCTAACTAAAAGGTTCCAAAGGGTCTTTTCTTCATTAACAATTGGTTCCAAAGTTCTTCCTCAGGTGGTAGATGTATGTATTTTGTGATCAAGCTTTCTTGAAATTGGTATATTGAAGTTCATTAAATCCCCTTTGTGTTTTGCATGAGAAGCTTTTCCCAAGAGCTGTTGGTCTGTAATTTGGCCTCTTTTAAGAATAAATTATACCAAAAGAATTGAGATGTTTCTAAAAAGTCTCAATTCATGGCAATAATTAATTCTAAAATAGAAAGCCAAGTTGATGATTAAAAATATGTTTACTGCAACTAAAGCTTAATGACGTGCAATAAAATACAAAACTCTGGTGAGGATTTGAATCATGGTCTTCTGCTTGTCAGGCACATGCACAAACCATTAAACCACAAAGATGTTGACTGGGTAAGTGTATCTATAAATGTGATATCTGTGTTTTAGCTACTGCAATGGATTGCATCATGGTCATACTCCACTTCTAATAACAGTAAAAATTAAATAAAAGAACGTATTTATTTCCTATCAACAAGTTTCTGTGAGTTACATATATGTTTGATTCTAGTATTTCCTTTAGCTGGCAAAGCTAGCCTTTAGCCCCATTTGGAAACTTTGGCTACACCCTCAATTCAGAAGCATTTGCATATGTAACTGACAAATTATCACACTGTTTTTGGAGGTTCTTTATCTAAACTACCCTTAATCTTGTATCAATTTCAAATAAATTTGAAATTTGGCAACAAATTTTTGTTCAAACTCTTGCATGTGAATTTTAAACTTTGTATATGCAGTAGTTCAATAAAAGCTGAACATGTTTATTAGTCTCTCCATGTAAAGTACTCTTAATGTTCCATTTCAGCCAAATTTTAAATGTGTTGACAAATTTTCTTTAAAATTCTACATATAAAGTGAGGCAGTATTTTTAACACTTAAATGATTTCAGTCTAATTATATAATATGTAAATTCAATAACAGCTCGCCTTAAAGCAATATGTGTACATAACAATATATAAAAATTATATATTACAGTCATTGTATATGTTTATATTATTGTATACATGTTCAATAATGCTATGTGAATGTATTACGTAATTTAATAATGTAGGAGTTGTGAGAATAATAGGTTAAAAGTTGCTAACAATGAGGTAACCTTGAGACAATAATGAATTAGAAAGTTTAAATGCTACTGGTAATTCTTGGAGCAACAATAATGTAATTTTTGTGACAGTTTATAAAATAGCCAACCAACAACCAGAAAAAGCTTTAGTTAAATGAAGGTATTTTATTGGACTAGGATTAGCCAATCAGAAACTAAAATGAAGCAAAATTTACAAATTCAGAAGCCAGTTGCTTGTAGACAGCATTCCTAACTGGATGCTAGAAATTTAATACATATTTTGTGTGAGACAAAAATAGTTTACTGTTAAAAAGTGCAAGTAATTAATAAAAAAATCTCACAGCTCTCTCTCTCTATATCAGTGAAGTGTTATTTAAAATCATGTCAAGCATTAATAAAAGGAGTGAAGTAAAATTATAATCTGTGTAAGCCTACATTCTTCAGTCACTCCACTCCCTGCTAAGACATTCATGCTTCTAACAATAATACTGACGCAGTCGAGGCAAACATAAATATATAATATTTAAAGAAACAGTCAAATTACAAAGTTAATATTTTTAAACTTGGGGCGAAGGCTACCGGGTACCATACGTGCGGTTGCAACTACTTCAAGTTCGGCTCCCCAACAGTTGAAATAAAATACAACTCCTCCTAAAATTAAACTTCTTCAAATTGGCGCCCAACGTGGGGTTCGACCAGACAAGTATTGGCAAGAGTAACTGAAAAGAAGAGATCACCGAACATCATAGAACTACCAGAATCAACGAAACTAGTACAGAGAACTTCAGAAAACTCCAGAGAACATCAGAGAACTTCAGAATCAACAACATCATCCAAGGACAGCAACAATTCTTTCAAGAGTACGGGGCACGCAGTCAACAATTCAACTACAATCTACGAGGGAACACCAGAATAAAAAGGTTTACTAAAAACAGCCAGAACAAAAGGTCAGAAAATTCCAATACTTTATATATAATAATAATTGTCAAGATAGTTAATAAAATATGTTGTTATTAAGATAATTTCATGCTGTTAAGAAGTGGTAAATTAAAACTGACCAATTCCAAACCAAATATAACAAAAGAAAATATACAAAATAAAATGGAAACAGAAAACAATGAAAATATGGAAGTAGAAGATAGGTCAGCCATTACAGAGTACAATGTAAATTTACAATCAGAGCTAGAGGAAACAAATAGGTTAGATGTAGAAGAACAGTTATCTGTAAATTCACAGTTAGGTATAGAGATACTATCCCTCACACATCTATGACACAAGAGCAAGAAAACTTATCACAACAAATAATGTGCATACTAAAAGCAATAACTGAAAGTCATAATAAGATAACTGAAACTATACCCCCGCCGCTGTAACGTTGCACTTGACAGCTAGCGTATAAGTTGGTACACTCGCAAAAAAACAGATGAAAAGCTTCAACCGTTTGACTTCCTAAGCCAATCACAAGGCAGCATTCCGGATGGTTGACGACAAAGCAGAACCGGAACTAGAATCGGCTCTGTTGCTGGATGTAACTATTCCCAACCACGTGCTTCAGTTTGTGAATCTCTAGCACGAGCGTGGAGTTGTTTTTTGCAAGCTACATATTGTTCATTGTTATTCATATTTGTGGTTATTGTTTGATAGTTTTGTTATTGTTCGTTTATGCATATATATATATATATATATATATATATATATTTATATTTATCTATTTTATATATATTTCATTCATATTATTTATTTAAACAAAACTTAAGTGCGACAATGTCTGTAAAACGACGCCGATCGCCGAGTGATGATTCACGAAGTGAAAATCCTTTGCGCCGAGGTGTGCCACTTAATAGTCAGGCATTGGAACTATTAAGGTGAACCCGGGAATTCTTTGAACAGGAAAGGGAGTACGTGAAGCTTCATGGCAATCCCTCTTTTCCTGCTAATAAAGCCGTACAACGAACTGCAGCAGCTCTTAGACTAAGCACGAGAACTGTTATTCAAAGGGAGTGAAACTCCAAGAGAAAGAGGACAAAATTCCTGGAACGCAACAGGTATTTCTATCAACTCCAGGGAAGAAAAGAAAGCAGCCTCGTCCAGTCACAAATCTTGATGCTTTCCAATTAGATGCCATACGTAGGCACATTTATGCCTATTATCATAGAAAGGAGTATCCGACCAAACCAAAGCTGCTTATATCGCTTATTTTCAATTAACAATAATAATACGAAATAGTTATTATTCATTGACGTTCGCTACTTACATACACTTTTTGTATGCGGCTTAGACACGATAGAAAGGAGAACAATCAGCTGTTGTTGTTTACTAGCCACTCTGGCAATGTCGCAACCACAATGTAGCCAACGTTACGCGAAGCCACACGAACTGTCAAGTGCAAAGATACAGTGGCGGGGGTATAGTACAGAGCTGAGAGTAGAGTTAAGTAATAAGATAACTGAAACTAATACAGAGCTATCTAGTATCAAAAATGATCTAGCTAAGCAAATAGAAAATTGTATGAAAGAAGGCAAAGCTGAAAGTAGGAGGTTAGAAATAAAACTAGAACAATCTTCTAAAGCACTTCAAAAAGATATAGATTTAAAAGCTAGAACAGAAATTATCAAGTCATATTGATAAAATATAACTGAAATGGAGTTGAAACTTACTAATACTAAACAGAGTATTTGTAATAAATTAGATAAACAGAGTGAAGAATTAAAAACAATGGTAGAAAATACAAATGCACATCTAGTACAAGTACAAATAGATTTAACAGGGGAAATAAATAAAATGCATGAAATGGCAAAAACAAATGCAGATGCAATTAAAGAAGCACACAAGTCAATGATAGATGAAATTAAAGATAAAGTACAATAAAGTAGTAAAGAAATAGATAAACTCGGAAATAGTTTTGAAAATTTAAGTACAAGTGTACCAAAGGTAAATACAAATGTAACTAATTCTTTAAATGCTAATCAAATGCATGACAATAATACAAGTTCGGCTCCCCAACAGTCGAAATAAAATACAACTCCTAAAATTAAACTTCTTTAAAAGCCTCAACTCTGTACTTCCAGCAGTTGGCAGGTTGTTTCATGTGTACGGATAGACAAAGTAATGCCAATAAGTGCTCCACACCACAGTAGCATAACCTTAAAAAAATACTTAAAAAAACATATTTAAAAAAAGAATTTCCATACTTCTCTAGTTCTACTCAATATGGCATACAAAGAAATCGAGATTGCCATGTCAACAAAGCAAAATAAGAGCAATGATGTTTATGAGTTTACCATAGGCCTTCTGCTGTAGCTAGATCTTACAGCCTGCTGGAAAACTTCATCTTGTTCCAGGTCTTTAGTGCTAAAGGCAGGATGGTACTCATTGTACCCAGAATACAGGTCATCATCTTCCTCTGAAGGAAGGAAATGGAGACGCTCCATCTTTGCGGTAGCAAACATGTTTCCTGGGACCTGCAGATGAAAGGAAAACAGATATTACAGCAATCATCACCGACTGGTTTCTACCTTTGTTGGACTTGACTTCTCCTTGTGTATCAGTATTAATAATTCATGGATCCAAACTTCGAAAATTGTACTTATTTTCCCTTCACCAGGAATTATCATAGTTTATGTTCTCTGCAGATGAATCTCTCTCATGTGTTCTCCTATTCCCATATTGAACACTTATGATGGCCCTTGCTGACACTAAAAAAATGATTCTTTTGGACAAAGTTTCAATCACTTAACTTCAAACTAAAGAAATCTCCACACGAGTTTTATAAGAGGCTTAGAAGAGGAATGCTCTAGAATTTGGAAGTCTCAGGTTCATTGTACCTAGAAACATCTTTCGTCAAAATATTTCAAGCATATACAATGATGCTTAAGGTCAACATATTTCTTCAGCAATGCATCATCAAATTTTATAATTGATTCTATTTTGTGAGGAAAATGAGTTCAGTAAATACCATATTACATAAAGCAACAAACAGCTTGGTCTTTATTTACACATCATAACAGAAGACAGCAATTGTTACATCAAGTTATGCTGTAATCTTACAAGCTGTACGAGTTAATTTTGATCCTGATTTTATCTACTTTATTTAAATGGATATAGACTCTCTAACATACTAAAATATAACAATACCTGGAACACGCCCAAATTTGCATGCGTTTAGTTGTAATTTTTAATTTTTGTCTTTGAAAAGCAAATCTTAAGCAACGCAACATTACAAGCCCCTGAACAGAATAGGCATTCTAACCATGAAAATCGCTTTCGCTGTTGGATTTGTCCCAAAAATGCAGCGGTAAGGACTTTATTTAAAACCTAGAAATACTTACCCGAAGCGATTCAGAAAAGTAGCAGATTACGACGCATTTGAACTGATTGCATTGTTCACTGTCTTTTACGCAAAAGTATTCCAAAACAACTGAAGTCTGAAAATAGGGCGAACTGTAAGTTTAGCCAATGCACGACATTTGAATTTCCCAAAATACAACTGTGGGATCATACTCATATAGGAAAACATATAATAATGGCTAAAGTTATTCATAAGCATTTAATATTTTTATTTATTTTTCTATGATTGTTTTTGAAAACATATACATCAATGTAACCAATGTACATGTTCTCTAGAGTATTACCTATAGGGGATTTTATATATAATTTCTACCGAACTGTGGAGGATACAAGATGGCCGCTTTAATAAAAGCTGTGAAATATTCTCAAGTTGGAAACGTACGGAAGTGTGTCGCTTATAACATTGTAAGAAGCGTTTGGAACAAAGATTGGAAACCTGGGCCATATCCTAAAACTCCAGAAGAAAAAGCTGCAGCAGCAAAGAAGTATAACCTTTCACCCAATGAATACGAACCTTACCCCGATGATGGTACTGGTCATGGCGATTACCCGAAGTTGCCGAACATATCTGGAGAGTCGCGAGATCCCCATTATCCCTGGGACTTTCCTGAACATAAGAGAAACTATGGAGAACCTCTGCATGTCGATGCCGACATGTACTCAGAAGATCGATATGATGTGAGCCACAAACCAAGAATTCCTCTTAGGTCACAAGTGTTCACTTTTTTCGGAGTAATTTTGGGAAGCTTCGCAATCTTTTACTGGTTTGAGGACAAACACATGTTTCGACCGACATTACCGAAACAGTATCCAAGTGAGGGAGTGGTTCACTATACATTTGAGGAAGAGTAGTAATGTAAAGGAAGTATCAACAGGTTAATCTATAGCATGTCACTGGTGATTTATTTTCTCCATACACCGTCTATATGACGTGGAGTCAATGTGTGAAACTCTTGCATTAAAAAGGAAGCTCGAGTGCATTTATTTTGTTCAGCAAAATAACAAAAAAAAAAAGAAAAACAGGCTAGGCTCAAAAAATTGCTGTATTACATCTGGTTCTGTTTCACCGAGATGTTAACATTGTGTATCCAAAAGTATTTGTAAATTTTGCATGCAACTCGAGAATAAAATGAATTCGATTTCCTGTGACCTTTTGCATTGTTTATTCCCTTGTTGCATATTATTTTGTAGAATTGTATTAAGACTAAAGTGTAAACAGCAAGAAAAACAAATTAATCTAGGATTATGTCTGTGTCTGCTGCATTAGAAACCACTTATTTATATTTAAAGCTTTCTTTTACATTATTGCCTACAGAACTTGGGCTGCTCTAAAAAATCAACGAATTGCAGTGTTAACGGTAGATTATTTTATGCTGATTGTGTTTTTACCAATTCTGTTTTGTCCAGGACTGTCCCAGTTTTAACATACCTGTGCTAACTCTGCCTTTGGCAGTTAAAGGTCCCAGTGTTTGTCAATGAATGACATTGGAGATTAAAATTTTGGCTTTAAGTGAATCCCTTTTAATTTTTACCATTAGTCTGTAAACAATTCATTTTCTTATCCAGCCATTTCCTTTAAAGACAGTGTGACTGTGGGTGGTGTTTAGTGTGCTTTCAGTTAATCTATAACCTTTACACCATGTATTTGCATTTGGGGTATAAATTTGAGGGAGATGAAAGACTGAAATACAGGACATGATTTCCTTACACATAATATATAGGGATGCTGTGCAATTAACATTTTTACAGCCTTACCCTAACGATTACAAACAAGCTAACCAAAACTATTTAACAATACATATAACACTTTTGGCAGTACAATTTTGTACATGCTTCAGAGTAGACACTGGAGTAGTTTGCTTATAATTAGAGGGCAGGATACAGTGACCTGGTCCGTGATTTCAAGTTACTGAGGCGAGAGCATAATGTCTTGGCATGTGTCCCCTGGGTACAAATGGTGGTAAAGAAATATACCATAGTATCATGACGTTCTGCTTTGCAAATGGAGTGTATATGCTACTGCTACAACCCTAGTAAAAACAAATGCAAATCTATTATTGGAAAACATGAGGTGTTTCATACGCTAAGTAGTAACAGGCATGCAGTTAAACAGAGCATTCTGGAACAGGCGTGTGCTGATGATGTTACAAGTAGTCATGTAATTGTCCATTGCAATGCACAGACTACGTAGTATTCTTTTTACATATATGTAAAATGTAATATTCTGTAACAGAATAAAGAGAGTCCTCCTGTACAGCATAGTATATGCATTCTTGTGATACAGCTGTATGAGCACTGTAGATATGCACCCATTGTTTACATCTGGACTCGCCCTCTCTCCTTTAACATAAACAGACTACAGTACAAGATAAGTCAATCTCATAAAGATGGTCATTCTGATGCACCCCTTAGGTTATAATGCTTGGGAATTGTATTTAAAAAGTTGCAGATAGGTTAGCTTATCTGTTCAAGGTTTTCTGTAATTTCTCACTTCTAATTAAGGGGAAGACTGCTAGAATTTAATTTCCAAGGGTTCACTTCTGTTTCCCTGTTCATCCCCATCGCTGAATGCATTGGCATTTTCTCTGCCTTGTCTTGCAAGGGATGTATCAAAGTCTTCAATCTGAAGTTGCAGAAGCAATTTTTTATAAAAAAGGCAACATACAGAAAATAATCTGATGTGTTATATTCACATAACCTTATGTCATCCTCTGTGGTGTAGTGATTACCATGCTAGCCTCTAGTTCCCAAGGTTGCGGGTTCAAACCCGGGATTTTTTCGGGCATAAAAATCCTTAGTATGGCTTCCTTCAGAAGGGAAGTAAACCCGGTGGTCCCGTCATAGATTTATGGCACGTAAAAGAACCTCAAGCCTGATAAAGAGGCCTCTGAGCAAAATTACTGGTCTTTCACGCCCAATATAGAATGGGACACTAAAGACCACAGCAGTTCAAGAGTGTCCATAAATAAAACTCAATTTAATTTAATCTTCTCTACCACTATCATTTTTATATAGCTTCTACAAATTATTCTTACAAAAGCTTATTTTTCTAATTCACGTTAAGATAAACCTGTACAGAAATATTTCTTAAATATTTTGTTGTAGGTATAAGACGATACAGGAAAGCGAATTCGTATCAGCACAAGTAGTACTGAAAAGATTCAAACCAATAACAGATATCTCAGAAAGGGCTAATGTCATAAATGAAGTTATTTGAAATAAATTTAGTGTTTTAAAGACACGTATACATTTTGTACGTCTCTTATGGTTTACCAGAAATTCTTTCTAAATGAATAGGCTTCGCATGCTATTTCCAGAAAATTTAAGCTATATATATATATATAATGTTATTTGCCATATAAGTATCCTAAACTATGGTGTTTTAATAAAAATTGTTATGAGTAATTATTTAAAAAAAAACTAAAAATAGTTTTCACTCTAAAGGGTAGTTTAGGGTAGAGAGATTTTCTTGAAAATCTTCGTGTTGCATCTTCAGAAGGTACTAAACTTAAATCCCAAATTTGGTATTTATTCAACTTTTTGTTTTTGAGTTATAGTATTTATACACGCACACAGAGCTTTTTCTAAAAATGCTTTTTTTGGTTAAATTTTGTTATGAAATTTTTTGATATAGTGCAATACCTTCTTTACCTTCTAGGTATTGGTACATAAATTAAAAAACAACTACCTGTTTTTAACTACAGGTTCAGAAATCAATAAGGGCAGTGGTGGTTTTTGAAGGTCATGAGAAGCCTAAAAGTTCTGTTAAAAGCATAAGTATCCAAAATTTTGCCAGATTCGTGAAATGTGTACATAAGGTGTTGAAAATAGGAGTAAGGTCTGTACAATACCCTTTAATTTTCAGCAAGTCGTATAGCTCAAGTGATCAAATTTGTGCCCTGATTGACCCAGCATCACAGTTCTCTCTTAAGGGGTTGAAAATAAGGACTGGGTAGTTGTATGGTAGCCCATGATTTTTGTCAGGTCCTGTAATAGAACTGGACAATATTATGACCAGATGGATTACACGGTACTATAATATAGTCTATAATTTTCATTGGGTTCTATAGAGTAAGCATGTTTCCTAAGTTCTGTCTAGATATGCCAAAGAGCGTTGGTTTGTATGTTGGTGATGAAAACAGAGTAGCAGAAGTTTTAGAAAGTTGTAGGTAGTAGTGTCATTTCAGTTTCCACTGAAAGTGGGCAAGAATGTCTGAAGCAGCTTGCTGAATTTTCATGACAATTTTAAAGACACGTTTAGCTTAAAAGAAAATCTTTTATTTCTTAAATGGGAAGTATTTGTATTAAAAGTACAGCTGGTCATAATTTTCACTTTTTCTACTACGTATAGTAAGTAGGGGAAGTATTGTATTCCACCTAAAAATTCGATACCGAGATTTCACCGGAAATATATGTTTTGAGACCCCCTGAATCCAAAAAAAAGCATTTTTGGAAACATGTCCGTGTGTGTGTCTGTGAACAGCATAACTCAGAAACGATCAGTCGGATAAACACCAAACTTGGTATTTAGGTTCAGTATCTTCCAGAGATGCGACACAAAGGTTTTTAAGAAAATCCCCCCACCCCAGACTACTCTTTACATGGAACATTTTTCGAAAATTTTAATTTTCTCAAAAATGGCTCTAACGATTTTGATTAAAATACCATATGTTTAAGATATTGTCATGAGAAATGAAATGTATACCTTGAATTTTCTGGGAATGTCTCCAAAAGTATTCTTCATTGTGAACGACTTTTGCATAACTGGTAAACCATAAGAGATAGACAAAATTTTACTACACAAAAAATGTAGATCGCATTAAAATACACAACTTATGCCATATACATTTCTTTTGTGGAGTGAACTGTTTGAGATATTGCTTGTTATTCCCTTAAATTTTCCAATACTTATACTTTTTCTCAAATTCGTTATTCATTTTTTTGTCTTGGATATGCAAAGAGTATTAATCTGTGGCAAAGAGATTGGTGCTGCACATAGCAACCCGCTATTAAGATATATGTCTATGCTGTATTTCTATATTGTCCTTGCAAATACAAAACAAGGGGAACACAGTACGTCTTAAGCGATAGTCAAATATTTTTAGAACTGGTCGCTATGTGTAAAATGTAATTCTCTTTGCATGTCAAAAGATCGTTTCTGCAAATGTTTATCTTGATTAATATGAAATAGATGGAGAATAAGAGTTTGTAAAAATAGTTTGTACAAGAGTAGAGAAAGTCATGTGAGTGCAACACATCAGATTTTTCATTTGGCAAACCCTCTAAATGACTACCCTTGTAGAGCGTAGCTTATTGTACCATGTTTTGTCAAAATGACCCCTTTGATAATAAAAGTGGAGGGAAATTCAGTCATATGAGAATGAAATGCAACTCATCCTCTCTAGAAACAGTATTTTAAGCATTCCCATTAACCCCTTTGTTTTGCCATGTTTGGTGATACAGTGTCTAAAATATTCTGTACATTTATGTAAAAAAAGAAAAGGACGTTACACACTCATGACTTTTTCTACCCCATTATCATTTATTTCTATACAGCTTCTGTAAACTATTCTTACCAAAGCTTATTCATCTACCTATTTCCTGTTAAAATAAACTTACATCACATTTTGTTGTAAATATAAGAATACAGTAACCTTATTTAAAAAAAAAAAAATTGCATTGAAAAAGTATAATATATTTGAAAATTCACCACTAGAAAGAATATCTCAACAACTGCAAAACTATTTGACAAACTGTGTGCTTTAACAAGGTCAAAATTTTTGTACTAAGAGTTTAACTCGATTTCAATTTTTCTTAGTTTACCAGTTGTGCTAGTCATTCAGAATGACGACTTCAGTGGCTATACACAGAAAATTAAAGATATAACTTCATTTGCAATGAAAATATCTTAAACATATGGTAATTGAATAAAAATTATTAAGAACTGTTTTTGAGAATATCAAAATAGCAATACTTTTTCCATATCAAGGTTAGTTTGGGGCGAGAGAATTTTCTTGGAAATCTTCATGTTGCATCCTCGGAAGGTGAACTTAAACCATGCTTGGTATTTAATCAACTTTTTGGTTTAGAGTTGTGATGTTCATAGACATACCTGCACCTTTTTCTAAAAAAAAAAATTGGATTCAGGTAGTCTCAAAATGTGTACTTTAGTGAAATGTGTGTATCAAATTTCTGGGTGGAATGCAATATTTCCTATGCTTACACTGAGCAAGATGGCTCTATGGTAACGTGTGAAGTTGGCATTCAGGAGATCCGGGTTCAATTCCCGGGGGCCACCCACTCTGACCATAGGTTTTTCATGGTTTTACGTGTTTGACAAAGGCAAATGCTGGAGTAGTGTTCTCCTCTCTTCTCTTCTCCATTTCCTCTTCTTTCATGCTGCAGGTTGGCTCCGGGGCTATGGTTTGGTCTGTGTCATACAGATAGTGCAGAGGCTTGCACATTGGAAATGTTTTCCCGATCCCACTAGAGGTGTCTCCGAGTGACCCTCCTGTTGCTGAGTGTGTCAAGCCTGGAACTGTTAGGGAACTCTATGCATACTTATCCACTTATGTCATCTTCGTTCTGCAACCGTCTCTCCTGCAGTTCCCTCATCTTATCCATTCCTCCAGGGGTGTATGCACAGATCCCTTGAGGGTTGCATTGCTAGGTGTCCCCTCCATTCACTAGTTCAGTCCAGTAGTAGAGAAAAAGTAAAAAGGGGTGACATGAATATGAAAGTCCCCACCCCCAGTTTTGAAATGTTTTATAAATTTATGTCCATCCATAAGAATGGTGCTTTTTCTATGGCAAAAGAAATATCAAAATTGGTTGTGGGGTCCCGGGTTCGATTCTCAGCTCGGGGTTTTCTCTAGCCAAAATTAATCTCTCTTCTCCCCACAATCTGGAAGTATGAACGAGAGTGTCAATGTGTGTGTGATCTAATGATTAAAAACCAAAGTGCAAGAAACACGACACGAGTTAACGCCATTGCCAATTGGCAATAAGTTCCAAAGGAAAGGCCTTCGATAAGACCAATATAGTTATAGGCGGGGTATAAATGGAACTACAAAAAAAAATTGGTTGACTGCTCTCTCTCTCTCTCTCTCCCTCCCCGAGAGAGTAGTATTTTTCCAAAAAAATCATTAAAACCAGCAGTTTAGCTCCTCCCTTGTGTTCAATTTGGGTTGCAAATTCTGGAATACAATATGGAATAATGGGTTATTGGGTGCACATTATTCTGCACTTTTACCAAAAAGCAAATTATTTCAAAATGACAATCTTTATTTATAACTTTCAATACACATTTTAATTATAAATATTTCAAAAGTACAAAAACTTATTTTTCTTATACAAGGAAAACACATTTATCCTGTGATGCAAAGCTTTGCATCTTAAGAAAATTACTCTAAAATCAACAGATATATAACTAACGTTAATCACAGATAATACGTAATATATCAACTTGTTTGCTGTCTCTCAGGAATCCAGTCTTCCTAAAATACATTCAGTTTCCAGTTAACTTGAATATTGAGCAATTTTCCAGTGGCAGTCACTTTCAAAATTGGCACCAATTTACAGAGTACATTTGCAAAAAAAAACAAACAAAATGCAACTTGATCTTTCAGACTAAATACCACTTCAGTTATATCACAAATTACGGTAACTAGCTTCATTAAAATAATGTGAGATCAATGCAGTCTTATCCATGACAAATCTGCAAATGGAACTTAGTTTGCCACATCACAATTTATTTAGCATTATTTTGTTCTGTAGTTTTATTTTTAAAATACCAGTATTCATTGTTCATCTATAATTTTATAGAAAGTACATTAACAAAATGTAGAAATATTCTAAATACTATAAACATAAAAGATCTAATACGCCTACTGGCCAATATCTTCTACAAAGACAACTTATTTACAAATAATTTAAAATCAAATGTTTATGCAATAATACTTGATCGTAGGCACTGATTAACTCTTTGAAAGAAAGAAAACTGATGATGCAATGAAAAGTTAATGTTGGTACTCTAAACATGTAACTAAAAGTCTGGCAATGCAGAATGAATATTGTTGCACTTTCTAGCACAAACTTTAAATGATGTAGCTTACAAACTGATTTCTGTTGACAGTTTCTTAATTGAGGTGTGAACTGAAATCTGCACCTTATCTGAAGCACTGTATCACACTTTGGGCCGAAAAAAAACCTTTCTGATCAGCATTGTTGTAATGGATGGAATTTGTTTCTGTTCGTGTTGCCAAGGTTCTTCTTCATTGTACGATTCGTACTCTAGTGCAACACGACGAGAAATACGGGTCATCATTTCCAACAGATCCATTGTTGCTGAATGTTCAAATAGCTCTTTACACAGGCTTTGGATGAACCAGGTCCCCTTATCCGGGTTTCTCCAAGAGTAAAAACCTACAAACATACATTAAATTGCAAGATTCTGCTTACATTTGATAGTCTCAGGACTTAAGCAACTTAGCTTTTGTTGTACTCAAAAATTTCATGTTGATCCATAATAAGTTAGCTTATACTAAAGTTATACTACTCCTAAATGCTAAATAGGTCAGAATTTTAGGTTGGTACACAATAACGGAAACCAGAATGGAGACAGGCAGCAAAACATCAAACAAAATTTTGGTTCAAGTGTCCCGGGAATGAGAACTGGTATACATATTGATAGCACAGCAGAAAGTTGAATCTAAAAATTGAGACATTTATTTGCAACTGATCAATGATATTTTTACTTTCTCTACTACGTATAGTAAGTAGGGGAAGTATTGTATTCCACCCAAAATTTCGATACCGAGATTTCACCGGAAATACATGTTTTGAGACCCCCTGAATCCAAAAAAAAAGCATTTTTGGAAACATGTCCGTGTGTGTGTCTGAACAGCATAACTCGGAAACGAACAGTCGGATAAACACCAAACTTGGTATTTAGGTTCAGTATCCTCCAGAGATGTGACACGAAGGTTTTGAAGAAAATCCCCCCACCCCAGATTACCCTTTACATGGAACATTTTTCGAAAATTTTAATTTTCTCAAAAATGGCTGTTAACAATTTTGATTAAAATATCATATGTTTAAGATATTTTTATGACAAATGAAATGTGTATCTCGAATTATTTTGGGAATGTCTCCAAAAGTATTCTTCATTGTGAACGACTTTTGCACAACTGGTAAACCATAAGAGATAGACAAAATTTTACTACACAAAAAATGTAGATCGCGTTAAAATACACAATTTATGTCATATACACTTTTTTTGTTGGGTGAATCATTTTCGAGATATTGCTTGTTATTCCCTAAAATTTTCCAATACTTATACTTTTTCTCAAATTCGTTATTCATCCTGGTAGAATACAAAGAGAATGGAATACTCCACATAGCAACCAGGTCTTAAAATATTTGACTATCGCTTAAAGCCTAGCAATTCCCCTTGCACCTACAAGAAAATTAGCAATAAGATTAACATCTCGATTAACATGAAGT
Organism: Deroplatys truncata; assembly: GCA_030765065.1. Lineage (NCBI taxonomy): Eukaryota > Metazoa > Arthropoda > Insecta > Mantodea > Mantidae > Deroplatys > Deroplatys truncata. The sequence continues at coordinate 295,920,455 of CM060975.1, read as the reverse complement.
ATATGGAGAATAAGCGTTTGTAAAAATAGTAGAGAAAGTCATGCGAGTGTAACACATCAGATTTTTCAGCTTCTTCCAATTCAGGCAACATAATGCATGTTAGCCAATGTCAAAATTGGTTAGAGTAAATTCAGATCCATTATTATTTCCAATTCCTGTTGTCATACCAAGCATAATTGCTTTATTAATAGCATACATTAATTATTTTTTTCCTTATTCTGTTAACTTCTACCGGTTTTTGCTGTTTCTTTGAGCAATAGCCAGTTTTGAGTTGTACATAAAGAAAGTCAACTGATACTTCTAGAAGAACCAATGCTCATTGAATCTGAGGGGTCCGGACACACATTTGCTATAATTCCTTCTGGCTTCATTTCCCCAGGTTGCAACTAGAGAGAGCTCTAGCATCTGTTACATGTCACAGACACCTTGAATAATGTGAAGTTACCAGCAGGCTGCCAGTGAGCAGAACCCGGCCCTGCGATTGGGTGGAGCTAATGACTGGTCCACTTCATAACAATAGCCCAAGCAGAACAGAAGTTCATTATGTGCCACTTCCCCGGCAGGTTCTAGCAACCTCCCCCTTTGAGAATGTTTTGCTTTGTATCCAGGGCGTATATAAGACGCTGCTCTGAGTTGAGTTATTTAAGTGCAATCAAGAAGTCAAAGAGTTTGGACAGTGCCAAGTGCAATGTAGTTCAGTTGCGAGTTGCAATTCTGCAGTTCACTTGTGATTTGATTCGATGGATCAGTTGTGTTCTGCTCTAAGTTTTTATCAAAAGTGTCTCAAGTGTAAAGCTTGTGCTACGCTGAGCAACTAAGTGACAAAGTGTGTTTAGCAGCAGCTGGTGTTCTCAATTTATACAGTGAAGGGTCTAAATGTACACAATGGATCTAATATGCTGCTCTCGGGAATGGATGCGAGAAAGTTAAAATTTGAATGTCTTCTTTCCCATTAATTGTGAATGCCCATATTGTAATACATGTATTTTAACTTTGTTCTTACATTCTCGGTTATTGTGAACCAGCCTTTAATCCATGAATAATCTTTAAAAAAAAAAAAAAAACAACATGATGCATAAGGCTACTGCTGCAGTATATGCCTAGATCAGCAGTGCCACTCTTTTGTTTATTTCAATACCATAAGCACAGGTGGTGGTGCAGAAATGATAGGCAACAACAACACCACAGAGATCTTTAATCTAAACTAAAGCAAGACTACCAATACAAGCACAGAGAACCTCTTATGGCAATGGCACAGCCGGAATTTGGTTATGGGAGGGGTTTGAACATTTTATTTTCATTTGATGCTGTAAAGCACTTATTAGCATCTCTTTGTCTGCCCATTCTTTAGCATGAAGCACATCATAGACCACTGCATATATAGTCAAAATACATATATGTAAGGTTGAATGACATTTGTCAGGAGCTTTCTAAAAATTTAAGAATTTTAGCCGAGCTCTGTATGCACAGATTTGAAATTTTATATACCATAGTTAGAAGAATATTTCACATGACTCAAATTGGTTGAGATCAGTACAAAATCAAGGGTAGCTTATACAAAGAGCCAGGTGAACTGGTGCAATTAGAGTGGTGAACTGAGTGGTTATAGCTGAAGTGACAGTGTTCAGCGTGGCGCAGCACAGCCTGTAATCACAGGAGTCTGAAATGTCGTAGATATGCTAATTATCAATGCACTTAACAATTATGCCCAAAAATAATTACTTCTAAATCTTGCCACCAGGACAAAATGTGGAACTATAAGCATAACATAAGCATGTGGAACATAACATGCGCACAGGAAAAAGACAGAAAAGAACATACTCATGATATAGGTGATTCTGGCATCTCTATTATGAACTATTGTTACACTGATCAACATGGCCTCCCAACACTGCAACATGACATGATTTACAGTTGCTTGCAGCATATCTGGTAAAATCAGAGTGACATGTTGTATTCTAGCCTTTATGTCCCTGATAAACGTTATCTTTCAAATATCCCCACAACCAGAAGTCGCATGGATTTAGCTCTGGGCATCCTGAAGGCCATGCATCTGAATATTACCTAACGATACAGTATTTACTAAAGGTTTCTTGCAGCAAATCTTTCACCTGGTAAGCAACATGTGGTGTTGCCCCATCTTGCATGAAAATAATGGTGTGTTCATTGCGTTCTTGCTTACAGCGCGAATTTTCACCTGGTGACAAGATTTGGAACTGATTTTTTGGCATAATTTGCAGCATATTAATTAGTGTATATGAGATTTCAGACTTCTATGACCATTTCAGTCTGTGCTATGCCATGCTGAATACCATCACTTTAATTATAACTGCTCAGTATAAGGTTGAATAAACTGCCCTTGTTGATACATTTAAACTGCAGGTTCGACATTTGATATACAGCAGCTTGAACATAACCCATCTCATTTCAATTTTGTTTTAAATAGGTACAAAATAAAAGTCACTCATAAAAATTCAAAATTTTAGGCGACAGTTTGCACCTATCAAATTCACATTTTCTTAATACTAATATTTGTTTACACATGCTGAGTGATTATAAATAGTGAACTTTTTGATGTAATTGAAATTGCTAATGGATTGGTGATACTTATTTTTCACTCAGTAAGTGAAAATAAAGTAAGTGTATTTGTTCACACATTTAAAACTTTATTGAAATTGATTAAAATTAATGGTAGCTTTTATGGAGAATATAGGATTATTTCCGAATATATTCATAATTAGATATATATTACAGCAGAGGTGGCGGAAACGGGATTCGCGAGTCATTTTGACTCATAGGCGCCGTTCCCTCTCTGCAACAGTCACTTTGTTTTTCACATACTACTGAGTGATGCAGTGCATGTTGCATATTTGGTGACTTGTGGAAGGAAGTCATTTTCGCCGCCCTTGTATAGGGTCTTTCAACAAGAATGTTATCTTTGAACTTAAATAAAACACTCTAAAAATGATAGAGGCTTATTTCTTTTTTTATTTTGGAACATAATTAATGTCATTACGTGTGGAAGAGAAAATCAGTTAAATGACCGCCGCGACTTCGTTAGGTTGCGTGTAAATGGTTGACCCAATTTTCAATGATAGAAGAACATAAATTAGGTCCAACTTCACGAATAACACATGTGATGTTATTCATAAGAGCATTTACTGTTTCTGGCTTGTTAACATAAATTCGAAATTTAACATAACCCCACAAGAAGTAATCCAACGGCATTAAATCACATGACCTCGGGGGCCAGTTTAACATCACCACGGGAAATGATGAAACCTCTGAACTTCTCCTTCAAAAGAATGATTGCTTCGAGAGCAGTATGACATGTGGCACCATCTTGCTGGAACCAGATGTTTCTGACCTCCATACCATCCAAAAATAGTCCCTTATAAGAGCCCGGTATCTTTCTCCATTGACAGTTAGAGCTTCTCCATCTTCATCTTGGAAAAAATATGGACCAATGATTCCACCACACCATACAGTAACCTTTTGCGGATGAAGTGGTCGTTCTTGAATCTGCATTGGATTGTGATTGCTCCAATAGTGGCAATTTTGTTTGTTAACACAACTATGCATCCAAAAGTGGGCTTCGTCACTGAAGATGGTTTTTCGACAAAAATCCAGGTCAGCTTCCAATTGCTCCATAGCCCAGTCAGCAAGTACACGGCGCAACCTATTCTCACGAACGGCGCCTATGTTTTCGTTTACATCGATTATGTACATGCATTCTTTGATCGCTGACAGAACCACTTCTTTCAAATTTATCGACCAAACGCTGAATCGTTCTCTCACAGGGATGATTATGCACACCGTAAACTTCATGCAATACACGGGAGGTTTGGCGAACAAATGATCCATTTTAATAATAAATGTTCACAATTTCTATGCGTAGCTAAATACTGTGACATTCCATGGCTATTTGTCAATAACAACTGTAACCACATGAAAAAAATAACTGCTGTAACTCAATAACAACGGCAACTATCACATGTTAAAGATAGGACACTCTTGTTGAAAAACCCTTTATTACAGTATACCTGGCTCAAAATATATCTGAAATGTTATGCCTGCATTTGCAATTGTATTTCAAATTTACTATAATTTATTTATGATAAAGGGGCCTAGGTCAGAAGGGCAATATCTAGCACTCTTGCCAATAACACAAAAAATACAGCACTATTACTACAATTACCGTTTCCTTGGTTGGCATCTTTGTAGTAGCAGTCAAAAATTTCAGTACTCTATGGCTGCATTTCTCAACCAATCCACTGATGTGAATAGAAGCAAGGATGTGATTAAAAACAATCTGATGTGACACATTTGCATGACATTCTCTACCCACTATCATTTATTTTTATATAGCCTCTACAAACTATTCTTACAAAAGTTATTTTTTAATCTACTTCATGTTGAGATAAAAATTTGTAGAAATAGTTTCATTACACATTTTATTGTAAGTACAAGAGGGATAGAGAAAAAGCGAATCGATAGATGTTTAAAAGCAGAACACTATACAGGGTGGAAGGTGACCTATGATCATCCTTGAACAGGATGACTTTGTAATGAATGGAACAAAACATCTTAGTGGAGTTTTGCTGTTTTTAAAGTAGTTCTTGAGAAAAAAGTGAAAATTGCTTAATATTAACTCTATTTTAAATGAAGATTTTACGAAACTTTTTCAAATATATCTTAGAGGAGATTGAAAGATAAATATTTTCAGCACAGTTAAATACATTAATTATAACAGTTTGCACTTTTACTATTACTATAAGCTTTCAAAATTTGTCTCAGTTAAATCTACCACACTGTTAGCTACAAGACTACACAACATGACAAAACTCAAAGATTGAAAGAAACGCACTTCAGCTGTTGTTTATTGCACTTATGGCTTCTTTATAAAACAGCAGATTATCAGTTAAAAATGGCTCGCTTTACTAATGCCAAGTATCTTAAAATGCTACTCATTTAGTGAAACACATCATAATGCGACGGCCGTGGCAAAAATTTATCAAGAAAGATTTCCAAATAAACGAGCATCACATCATAGGACATTTGTTTTCATCTATCAAAGAATTCTAGATACAGGAAGAGTATTTCCTCATGTTGAAGGCATTGGTCAAACAAATGTTGCACAAGAAGAAATCCTTTGCTTGGTGGAAGAAGATCCTGGAAGCTGCAGCCGTAGTATAGCTCACATTATCGGTGTATCCCATTGGACTGTTTTGAAAACATTAAAAGAAGAATTACTATGCCCTTCTCATATTCAGCACATCCAGTATCTCTCTGAAGCAGATTATGCACCAAGGGTAACATTTGCTGAACGGTTTCTTCAACAATAAGGGTACTTTTCCCTTAAAATTCTTATAATGGATGAAGCAACGTTTACTAGGAATGGAAGTAACTAATTACTATAATGCACACACCTGGGCTTATGACAATCCACACACAATAAGACATGACAGCTTTCAGCACAATTTTTACTTTTTCTACTACGTATAGTAAGTATGGGAAGTATTGTATTCCACCCAAAAATTTGATACCGAGATTTCACCGGAAATATATGTTTTGAGACCCCCAAATCCAAAAAAAAGCATTTTTGGAAACATGTCCGTGTGTGTGTGTCTGTGAACAGCATAACTCAGAAACGAACAGTCGGATAAACACCAAATTTGGTATTTAGGTTCAGTATCTTCCAGAGATGCGACACGAAGGTTTTCAAGAAAATCCCCCCACCCCAGATTACCCTTTACATGGAACATTTTTCAAAAATTTTAATTTTCTCAAAAATGGCTATAACAATTTTGATTAAAATATCATATGTTTAAGATATTTTCATGACAAATGAAATGTATATCTTGAATTTTCTGGGAATGTCTCCAACGGTACCCATTGTGAACGACTTTTGCGTAAGTGGTAAACCATAAGAGATAGACAAAGTTTTACTACACAAAAAATGTAGATCGTGTTAAAATACACAATTTATTAGTCATGGCCTTTTTTTTTTTTTTTTTTTTTTTTGCTGAGTGAACCATTTTCAAGATATTGCTTGTTATTCCCTTAAATTTTTCAATACTTATTTTCTCAAATGGGAATTCATTATTCATTTTTTTGTCTTGGATATGCAAAGAGTATTAATCTGTGGCAAAGAGAATGGTGTTGCACATAGCAACCAGCTATTAAGAGATATGTCTATGCTTAAAGGCTACTGTATTTCTATATTGCCCTTGCAAATACAAAACAAGGGGAACATCGTACGCCTTAAGCGATAGTCAAATATTTTTAGAACTGGTCGCTATGTGTTAAATGTAATTCTCTTTGCATGTCAAAAGATCGTTTCTGCAAATGTTTATCTTGATTAATATGAAATAGATGGAGAATAAGAGTTTGTAAAAATAGTTTGTACGAGAGTAGAGAAAGTCATGTGAGTGTAACACATCAGATTTTTCTGTAAATGTTTGGGCAGAAATTGTAGGAAAAACATTAATCGGTTAGTGGAGTCTTCTTCAGGTTTTGACAGGAACCATCTTCTCCAGTTTCTTCAGGAAATGATACCAGTTCTGCTTGAGGATGTTCCTCTGGTAGTAGGAAATGATATGCAGCTATTACATGATGGCGCACCTCTTGCACATAAGTAGAACCGTGTTTGGACATCTCCACAACACCTATGTAGAACACTGGATCACTCGAAATGGACCAACAAGATGTCCACCAAGTTCGCCAGATCTAAATGCAATTAATTTTTTTCTTTGGGGCAATATAAAAACTGGTGTATACATTACAGAAGTGCCTGATGTGGAAACGTTGCAAAAAAGAATACTTCCAGCAGTGGAAGAAATAAAAATCAATCCAGATGTACTACTTCATACAGTGCAGCAGAATTGAAGAAATTGTGGTGAAGCATGTATGTTTGCAAGGGGTGCACATTTTGAACAATTTCTCTAAACATTAAAAAGAAGTTCTCAATGATTTTCTGTTGTTGTCTTGCTTTAATTATTCACAGAGTTTTATGATTCACAAAGAAAGGAAGTATAATCTTATAACTTGGGTTTCTCAAACTTTTATTTACCTTTATAAATAAGTGTTCCTATTAATAATTTGGTTCATATTGTAAATGCTTCTTCAGTTTCATGTTCCATATGATATTTATGTTATGTTCAGTCATGTGTATTTTCTGTTTATTTATGTACCAGAAGTTTTTGTTTATTGTCATAGTAGTAGAAGCTGAAGAGTTAAAAGTAACCTGTTGAATGTAAAGTGAACCTGTTGAATTTGCTGTGTTGCAATATTATGCAAAATAAAACAGTAATTATCTCAAGAACGGAAAGTTTTATGGAAAAAAATTTATTAAGAAAAAACACACAGAACAACGTGCTCTTTCATAGTTTAAAAGGATGATCATAGATCACCTTCCACCCTGTATACTGACTTTAAAATTCTGTACCCTTTCCACAACATTGCGAGAAACATGTGAATAGCACAGCACTTTAAAATGGTTAAAAAGTATTGAAAAATTCAAACCAATATTAATGTATACCTTAGAAATGGCTGATGCCACAAAAACAGTTGCTCAAAATTAACTGTGTGCTTTAAAGAGATCTACAATTCTTGTAAAGAAACTTTTTAGCATCTCTTATGGTTTGACCTGTTATGCAATATTGTATGAAATTCCTTCTGAATGCAGAGGACTTCTATAGGCTATTTCCAGAAAATTCAAGGTATGCATTTTATTTTTACTTTCTCTACTACGTATAGTAAGTAGGGGAAGTATTGTATTCCACCCAAAATTTCGATACCGAGATTTCACCGGAAATACATGTTTTGAGACTCACTGAATCCAAAAAAGCATTTTTGGAAACATGTCCATGTGTGTGTCTGTCTGTGTGTCTGTCTGTGTGTCTGTGAACAGCATAACTCAAAAACGAAGAGTCGGATAAACACCAAACTTGGTATTTAGGTTCAGTATCTTCCAGAGATGCGGCACAAAGGTTTTCAACAAAATCCCCCCACCCCAGACTACCCTTTACATGGAACATTTTTCGAAAATTTTAATTTTCTCAAAAACGGCTCTAACGATTTTGATTAAAATATCATATGTTTAACATATTGTCATGATAATTAAAATGTATATCTCGAATTTTCTGGGAATGTCTCCAAAAGTATTCTTCATTATGAACAACTTTTTCATAACTGGTAAACCATAAGAGATAGACAAAATTTTACTACACAAAAAATGTAGATCGCGTTAAAATACACAATTTATGTCATATACATTTCTTTTGTTGAGTGAACCGTTTGCGAGATATTGCTTGTTATTCCCTTAAATTTTCCAATACTTGTACTTTTTCTCAAATTCGTTATTCATTTTTTTATGTCCTGGACATACAAAGAGAATGGAATACTCCACATAGCAACCAGCGTTAAAATATTTGACTATCGCTTAAAACCTACCATATTCCCCTTGCATCTACAAGAAAATTATCAATAAGATTGACATCTCTATATCTCCATTAACATGAAGCATATGGAGAATAAGCGTTTGTAAAAATAGTTTGTACAAGAGTAGAGAAAGTCATGTGAGTGTAACACATCAGATTTTTTATATAAATACCTTAAAGATATGGTATTTTAATCAAAATTGTTTGAGCCATTTTTGAGAAAAAGCAAACATTTTGACAAATTTTCCATTTAACAGGTAGTCCTCTTCATTCAGAAGGAATTTTTTATAATCTTGTATAACTGGTGAATGTTAAGCCATAGATGAAAATGTACTACACAAAAAATGTACATCTCTTTAATGCACACAATTTATTTCAAATAAGTTTTTTTGTGGTTCAAATTGTTCATTGCTTGGCCATTCTCTCAAAGTCCTGTCAACATTCAGTTGTTTCTCATGATTGCATGGAAACAGTATGGAATTTTAAGGCCAGCATATAGCATCCAGTTCTTAAACACTTGACTATCGCTGTTCCTTTTATACCTATAAAAAAATGTGTAATATAACTATTTCTGTAAAAGTTTATTTGGATTAAAGTGTAGTAGATAGAAAATAACCTTTAGTAAGAATAGTTTGTATACCCATTAGTAAACAACAGAGGCTAGAGAAAGTTATGTGAATGTATCACTTCAGATTTTTTAAATTACAATATTCTGCTTTTGGCTTGCAACTTTGAATTTCAATAACCAAGTCGTTAACCATATTTATTCTCACAAAGAAAAGAATCTCTTGTGATATGCTGTAGTCTACTAAATTTCTTTCTTCAAACTGTATATTTCATGATTATTTGCTGCATGTTCTTATATTATAAAATTAGAAATACTTGCCTTCCATAGAACTGTAAGCAATAAGAAAATCTGCATGTGATGGAATTTTGTAAGATGGAGGATTGCTATCTGCCTCAGTTCTACTCGGCCTTCTAAGCAACACACCAGAATCCAATCTCGTCCCTCGACAAGCCTGCAAACAATTACAGAATCAGAATTCCAGCTGTACATATTGATTTATGACTGAAAAATATTCTTTCTCATACTTATCTTATTGAGTTGAAATATTTGGATTGCTTTTCACAGATTATTTGGTGGGAGCATTTACAGCTAAAAGGACTGAATTTAGGTATATATACAACTGATAAATGCTTCAGTAATTGGGGTTTGAAAGTATCTCAAGATAAAATAAATATCGTGGTTTTCAAAAATGAGGAAAACTTAATTTATTCACTATAAACAATCTGTTCAGTTGTGTAATCTGTCTTATGCTACAATTTTCATTTTACATTACCAACATTACACATTATTTATATACTCGTAAATTACTCATCCCTGTTCTGCGGAAAATATCATTGGTTACATAAACGAGCGTTCTCGCAAGGTGAATCAGTCAGTGAGCGAGTAAGCGATTGGTGACAATTGCTATGACATGCAGTGAGTGCTACTGTGGAGCAAGAGATTGCAGAAGTCTTGTGTTTGACTCCCCAGTGAATGAACCATTCAGCAAAAGAGGCTACGTCATGCAAATTTCATTATGCTGCTACATCATGAAGAAAGTGAAGTGATGGGGAAATTGAACTGGTTCACAGTGATGGGGAAATGGAACTAGTTCACAGTGTGAACTAAGCGAAGTCACAGTGAAAATTGAACTAGATTAAAACAGTGACAGTGAAAACTAGTGAAGCGACAGTTAAAAATTGCACAAAATCACAATAAAGGCTGGTTCACAACCACCCGGTAATGTTAACCAGAACGGAAACGAGAACGGCAAGCAAGAAATTTTGATTCACAACAGCCCGGTAACGAAACGGGAATGCATATCGATCACAGAGTGAAAGTCGATTTTGCGCATTTGGATTTCATTTGTTTTTAACTGACCAATGACATTTTTTCACCTACTTCCAATTTAGCCAAGCCAACGTCAAAATTCGATAGAGTAAACATTATCTAAATGCATATTCATTACATTTCCGATCCCTCTACTTATGCCAAACTTTCATTCCTTTATTTAATGGCATACATTAAAATTGTTTATTGATCTTTTTTCATTTCCACCGGTTTTAGCTGTTCTTTGTAGCTTTTGCCATTGTCTTTTAGGTAATAGCCAGTTTTGAGTTGCATATAAACAAACTATAAATGATCCCTTCACCAGAGGAACCAACGCTGATTAGATTTGCGGGTGTCGGGATGAGGTTAGGAAGCACATTTACTACTAATTCCTTCCAGTTTCATGTTTCCAGCTTGCGACTATAGAGAGCACTAGTGGCTGTTTCATGTCACGGCTGCTTAGAGTAACCTCTAGAGTGAAGAGTCTAATATGCACAATAGGATCTAATATGCTGTGCCCGAGAACGAGAAAATTAAAAGTTGGGCAACTCTTCTTTCCCGTTCCCGGGGCCCGGGAAGGCTTCCCGTCGGTTGTGTACACTCCCATTTGAATAGATGTATTTCAACTTTCCCGTTCTAATTCTGGTTACCGTTCTCGTTGGTTGTGAATCAGCCTTAACTCAGATTGAAATTTATTAAAATTAAACAAATCACACAGGAAGGAAAAGAAAGCGTAAATAACTTATGTATACTGTATCAAAAGATTTAACTTAAAACATAGTTCAAAACTAACAAAAGGTTTTTGTAGTGTTTAATGCCCATTTTTTCTACATATAGCACAGCAGGCTGTGGATACTGCTGATAAATGAAATGAAATTATTATTGGGAAACGGAATTTGAGAAGGAAATGTTCCAGGCCTAATTTTAGGGTATCTCCCCAGCATTTGCCAGCTATGAAGACAGGAAAACCTGGAAAAAGCCTGTCAGGGAGAACAGTCCTGGCAGGATTTAAACAACAGACCACCTATTTGCAAGTCTGTGCCTCAACGACCTTGGCTACATGTGTGGTAAGGTTTAACTTGGATCTTAGCTTAAACTAGCTTTAGGATAACCATTTCTTGTTTAAACACTTTCTTAAACCACTTTTAAAATAAACCTAATGAAGTGTGTTATTTGTGGGTATTTGGAAGATGCTTCATGTTTATCTGCACAACGTATGGGAGCCAATTTGTTGCGGTCACTTCGTGTTATCTTATTTCTGGGCGCCTGTTATTGTTTCACTACTTTGAATGTTGGGTTCATTGTCCTCCAGCTAGCTATTATTTCTCGGTCAAGCATATCTCTTGATCAAGGCGTGTAAACGGAAAGGATTTGTTACTCAAAGATAACACTGATAAAAGAATTTGTTTTTACACTTTTATTACCGTCACAATTAATTAAGTTCACATATTGACTCGTGATACACGCCAGACTGAAACTGTTATGTTTTCTAATGTTACTATAATCACTTATTTACTGCACATTATTAATTCGCGTGTTTCACATTTATAACAAACTTTAAGACGCGAGAGATTCTGTAGAATTGCGTAACGTGTACTTTATGTATGCTTCCGTTGAACTATGCGATGTATAACTCACGAATACTTATGTTGAACTGATTGACGTATTACATGCGAATGCTTCTGTTGGACTGATGAAATCTGCCTCTGACTTTAGCTTTTTATACTCCCACACCCCGATATGCCTAAAGATTATAACCGAGCTGCTATTGGTTAATAAAACGTGCCAACATTAGCGTCTATTTTTATATCCAATCAAAAATTACGAAAACATATGCTCTAAGGAAGATATTCCCTCCATTTCTACAGAAAAGCGCGCCAATCTGACGTCATTTGTTTGTCTCTTCTAATTGATAAACAACTCACCCCCTTGCTCATTGTTACTCGCTCTTATTGTCAGTTTCAGTGAGGCCGTGTAAACTTATTTCCTAACAATGCATATAATTAACAAACATCTCAAATCAATGTCATACAATAATGCTTATTTACACTACAATCACTCTGGCATTTACATTATTGTGATACAAATTACTGCCACACTAATTGGAAAAAATATCCCTAAGAATAAAATAATTCTTACCTGAATGATGAACATTTTGGGTTTTCCTGCCAAAGTTATACATTTGTCGGCGGTGAAGGCATCCCAGAGAATATTGACAGGATAAGGAACATCTCTAGAATGAACGTACGAGGTACCCATTCCATGTGTGAGCACCACTATTACCAGACAATCCTCGTCTCTATGATCCTCTTTAGCCACTGGAAAATACACAAGTATTGTTAAATTCAAAGCAGGAATTAATAAACTGAAGCCACAATTATTATTAAATACATATTTACAATCAACCTTTTTAATATTCATTTTGCTTCACTTACTGAATAAAATTTGATGTGTTGCATTTGCATGATGTTACCCACTATCCTTTATTTTTATATAGCTTCTACAGAATATTCTTATGAACCATTTTTTTCTGTCTACTTGATGTTAATTGAGATAAACCTTTGCAAAAATAGTTTCATTGCACATTTCATGGCAGGTATAAGGAGGATACAAGAAACCAAATGGATATTCAGATGTTTAAATGTGAGTCTTTCTATGCCATCATAAGAAACAGCTGGACAGCAACAGCACTTTAAAAAATTACAAAATATTTAAAAATTCAAACCGTCAAAATTTGATAGAGTAAACATTTTCTAAATGCAGATCCATTGCTATTTCTGATTACTCTAGTCGGCTCAAGCTTCATGCCTTTATTAATAGCATACTTTAAGGTTGTTTGTCATCCTTTGTTAATTTTACCAGTTTTTGCTGTTCTTTGTAGCTTCTGTTGCTTTCAAGGCAATAGCCAGTTTTAAGATGCATTTAAGCGAACTGTAGATGACACTTTAGCTAGAAGCAATGCTCAATAGACCTGAGGGAGTCAGGATCTGCAGTCAGGTGCACAATTGCGAATTTCTTCAGTTTCATTTTCCCAACTTGCAACTAGAGAAAGCTCTAGCAGCTATCTCATGTCATGGCTGCCTTGAATAATTTCTGCCATGAAGATTCTAATATGCTGTGATGGGGAACGAGAAAGTTAAAACTTGACCAAGTCTTCTTTCCTATTCAAGGGATCTGGGAAAGCTTCCCATTAACTGCGATGGCAACGAGCGCCGAGGATGCGGACAGGAAAAACACCACGCAGCTGGTTTGTAGTTTCTTTGGCTCTCTCTGTATGTTTATGATATAAAGTAGTACAAATATTTTAATTTTATTTATAAATGCCAGTATAATATGAAAATAACAAAAAATGCTGTTAAGATGTTGTAAAACTTTGACTAAATATCTCAGTTGCCAAATGGCAACACTATGCATTAGAGGGTTATCATCATGCCATCTATTTTTATGACTACCTCTTGTTCTAGATTCCAGAGGTTTCCAATATGTATTCTTTTAGCTGTTCTCTCATTTGACATTCTAAAGGTATAAATGCCTGAACCATCTTAGTCTCTGCACTTTTGTAAAAATTTAAGGTTATTCATTTTTTATTTAGTTATATAGTTAATTTCTCTGGGTTCCCATTTTCCTTGTTTGTCTTTAGTTGGCCCATAAATTATTCTTTTCAGGGTCTTTCTTTCAAATATTAAAATCTTATTTAAGATTCTTTAAGCACCCATGTCTCACAAACATATGTTATTATTGGTTTTGTAATTATGTTATAAATTCTTAATTTTGTACTTGCTGATGTTAATTTGCTCTTAAATATATCATTATAATATGATATAATAATAATAATAATATGAAATTTAATTTATTTTCCTGAGTAACTCTCTCATAAATTCTTCTATTGAGCTATTATTCTTTACTATGGACTAGACACTTAAAAGAATTACCAGGTTTAAAATATTGTTACTTATAACTAGGTCTTCAAGCTGGTTGGATCCTTTTTAGTACACTTTAAAAATTTTGTTTTTTCATATTTATTTATAATCTGTATTCTTGTGTCTGTTCCTTTAAATGTTGGAATATTTCTATGCTCATATGTTTTGTCCTGGCTATAATGACAATGTCATCTGAATAAGCTATACATTGCTTTAACTTGATTGAAAACAATAACTTTAGGATACAAAATTAATTAATTAATCTAATAATAATTTAATGACGTCTTATGATGTGCCAACAAGATGTTGGTATGTTGCCTAGCAACATGCATTTCAAAGGTCACCCTTTCCTGGCATAACCACTGAATTTAGCCTCATTTATGAAGTAGTACTGTCCAGGTATGTAAAAGTCTCAAGTTTGCTAAATGATTGCTTGTTGGATGTGGCAGTGTAAGCACTGTACATAAATCAAGAGACACTACCAACAAGGTGGAATTTTCTCTTAGCAGGAAGTTATGTTAACATGTAATGTTTTGAACAGCAAAACTAGAATCTCTGTTTGGTTTGTGCTGCCTTTTTTTTTTTTAGTGTTTTAATATTCATGAAGTTCAAAATTTACAGGTTTTATTTTCAAATTATTGCTCAACTTACAATGTAGTGGGCCACATTCAATGTTTTAAAAACCATCTAGTGATGGAATATCATGTAAATTATCATCATAAGAACCACCAGGAGCATATATAGAATTTTATTTAGGAGGAGGAATTAAAATTCTGATGATACATTCACATGACTTTCTCTACCCTACATTGTTTATTAGCGAGTATACAAACTATTCTTATTCAAGAATATTTTTCTATCCACTTAATTTTAATCCAAAAAAAACATTAGAGAAATAGCCGCATTACACATATTGTTGTAGATACAAAGGGAAAAGCGAAGGTCAAATGTTTAAGAACTGGATGTTATACTGCATTTAATTTTCTCAAAAATGGCTCTTAACGATTTTGATTAAAATATCATATGTTTAAGATATTTTCATGACAAATGAAATGTATATCTCAAATTTTCTGGGAATGTCTCCAAAAGTTTTCTTCATTGTGAACGACTTTTGCATAACTGGTAAACCATAAGAGATAGACAAAATGTTACTACACAAAAAATGTAGATCGCGTTAAAATACACAATTCATGTCATATAAATTTTTTTTTGTTGAGTGAACCATTTTCGAGATATTGCTTGTTATTCCCTTAAATTTTCCAATACTTATGCTTATTCATTTTTTTTTTTATGTCCTGGACACACAAAGAGAATGGAATGCGCCACATAGCAACCAGCGCTTAAAAGATTTGACTATCGCTTATAACCTACCATATTCCCCTTGCATCTACGAGAAAATTAGCAATAAGATTGACATCTCGATATCTCAATTAACATGAAGCATATGGAGAATAAGCGTTTGTAAAAATAGTTTGTGCAAGAGTAGAGAAAGTCATGTGAGTGTAACACATCAGAATTTTTATGTAGTATGTTTTCATTGATCACTTAATGCTTACCAGTTATACAAGATTATACAAAATTCCTTCCAAATGAAGAGGACTTCATAGGGTATTCCCAGAAAATCCAAGATACGCACTTTTTCATGTAAATATCTTTAATATATGATGTTGCAATCAAAATCATAGAGCCAGTTTTTAAAAAATCAAAAATTTCAAAATATGTTTCATATAAAGAAGGGATTTTCATGTCACTTCTTTGAAAGATACTGAACTTAAATACCAAGTTTGGTATTTATCTGATATTTCATTTTTGAGTTACATGTGCACATACACCTTTTTCTAAAACTGCTTTTTTGGGGTTCAAGGGCCTCAAAACATATTTATGGTGAAATCTCAACATCAAAGTTTTAGGTAGAATACAATAATACCTTTCTTACTTACTATACATAGTAGAGAAAGTAAAAATTTGCAATTGAGGCACAGTTGTTATACACGTCATACACACTATTGACAAGAGATTATTTTAGACAAATACACTCTTTGGCTATGGCAGTATAGAGCTGTATAAATATAGTATTCCTACAAAGTGGATTTTACAACATTTTTCACAAGCATTACCATATTTTCAATTTAACATTTTAGAAACGGGAAAATGATGCAGACCGATTAATCCTCAGTGCCATTGGTGAACAACAACATTTTAGAACAATTTGAAAGTACAAACACGTTCATAATGCAAAATCAAGTATTCTTGGAAGACTAGCAAACTTATCCAAACTTCATCATCAGACACCTGAATATCATGGTGAATTGACAGCAAGGCAAGTCCAGAAATTGTGGGTCTTTAAGTATGTCTTTAATTAATTAATTTTGAAGATTGAGAAGCTAGTAACAGTGATGTGTCATAATTTAAAATAAAGAGTTGGAGGTTGTTACACTACATCACCAAAAGTTATACCTTTTAGTGATTTAGTGCAGAGGTGGCGAAAACGTGACTCGCGAGTTATTTTGACTCGCAGGAGCCATTCCCTCTCTGCAACCGTCCTGTTTGTTTTTCACATGCTACTGAGTGATGCAGTGCATGTTGCATATTTGGTGACTGGCGCAAGGAAGTCGTTTTCGCCACCCTTCATGTAGTGTAACAACCTCCAACTCTCTTTATTTTAATTGTCTTACTGTGGAAAAAGTTCTTTCTGTAGAAGCACTGGAAACTTCTGAGAACCACATAGACAACCAAAGAAGTCACATCCTTGAAGCTTCCCATATTATCAGATTTAGAAAACTTCCTTGTTAAAAATTAAATTGAGTTTTATTTATGGACGCTCTTTAAACGTAGCATCCCATTCTATATTGGGTGTGAAAGACCAGAAATTTTGCTCAGAGGCCTCTTTATCAGTCTCAAGGTGCTTTTATGTGCCGTAAATCTATGACACAGGAATACCAGCTTTATTTTCCTTCTGAAGGCAGCCATGCTGATGATTTTTCTGCCCGAAAAAATCCATCGCCCTCCGCCTATTTTGAACCTGCAACCTATAATTTCCCTGTGAAAAATAGATTTCATTTCTGAAGAAATACTTCCTTGTGGGAGCGATTTTAGCCAAAATGTTTGCGATTGCCTTTCCTTATCAAATTAATTTCACTGCCTGTTGTGCCAAGAAGAAGAAATTTAGGGCGGGGGGGTATGGCATTGAATAAACCACAACAGGCAATAATGCAAACCAAGTAAGACATAAATAGATACAGCATAAAACAGATCTTAGGAGCCATAATTTTTGTTTCTTTCTTGTGCAGTTTGGAAATTGATGATATAAGATAATTTCTATCAGTCCTACTATTTAAGTTAATATTACTGCAATAAAACCCTTACATCTAAAATTTATCGACATCTATTGAGTCAGTTCTCAAATGAGAGTAGACATAAAATTACATTTTTTAAGAAAAGGGCCCTAAATAAATGTTACTTAAGCATGTTACACTATGTGATCAAAAGTATCCGGACAGCCCCCACAAACACACGTTTTTCATCTTAGGTGCATTATGCTGCCACCTACTACCTGGTACTCATCTGCGACCTCAGTAGATAATTAGACATCATGAAACAGTAGAATGGGACGCTCCGTGGTACTCACGGACTTCGAACGGGGTCAAGTGATTGGGTGCCACTAGTGTCAGAAGTCTGTACACGAGATTTCCACACTCCTAAACATCCCTAGGTCCACTGTTTCTGATGTGATAGTGAAGTGGAAACATGAAGGGACATGTACAGCATAAAACCGTACAGGCCGACGTCGTCTGTTGACTGACAGAGACTGCCGACATTTGAAGAGGGTCGTAAAGAGTAATAGGCAGACATCTATCCAGACCATCACACAGGAATTCCAAACTGCATCAGCATCCTCCACTCCAAGTACTATAACAGTTAGGCTTGAGGTGAGAAACCTTGGATTCCATAGTCGAGCAGCTGCTCATAAGCCACACATCATGCAGGAAAATGCCAAACGACGCCTCGCTTGGTGTAAGGAGCGCCAACATTACACGATTGAACAGTGGCAAAACGTTGTGTGGAGTGACGAATCACGGTACACAACGTGGCAATCCGATGGCATGGTGTGGGTATGGCGAATCCCCGGTGAACGTCATCTGCCAGCGTGTGTAGTGACAACAGTGAAATTCGGCGGTGGTGGTGTTATGGTGTGGTCGTGTTTTCTCTGGAGGGGGCTTGCACCCCTTGTTGTTTTGTGTGGCATGATCACAGCGCAGACCTACATTGATATTTTAAGACCTTCTTGCTTTCGACTGTTGAAGAGCAATTTGGGGATGGCGATTGCATCTTTCAACACGATTGAGCACCTGTCCATTCTGCATGGGCTGTGGCAGAGTGGTTTCACGACAATAACATCCCTGTAATGGACTGGCCTGCACAAAGTCCTGACTTGAATCCTATAGAACACATTTGGGATGCTTTGGAACGCCGACTTCATGCCAGGCCTCACTGACCTACATCGATACCTCTCCTCAGTTCCGCACTCCATGAAGATGGGCTGCCATTTCCCAAGAAACCTTCCAGCACCTGATTGAAAGTATGCTTGCGAGAGTGAATGCTGTCATCAAGGCTAAGGGTGGGCCAACACCATATTGACATCCAACATTACCGATGCAGGGCGCCATGAACTTGTACGTCATTTTCAGCCAAGTGTCCGGATACTTTTGATCACGTAGTGTATAATTAACACACGAACCTAATAATCCATCAATTTTTAAGGAGGGGGCTTGTAAATACCTTTTATGCAAAGCCACATCGGTTCTTGATTATACCAGTTCAGAAGCAGTGTAACACCAGTAAGCACTGAAATCGTCCAAAGACGGCATAGCTAACTCTTGAATTTTAAGTGTTACACTCAATACTGAAAGAAAATTTGAAAGAGATAAAATAACTTATTGTACTTACATTCATCTAGAGCTTCCTTAATTTTTGTGTATGGTAGATTGTCGTGAACAGTAACATCAAAATCAAGGGCAGAATATGTTTTACGCAGACTGTCAACATCAACATGTGATCCACTTCTTGGAGGAGCCCTATCGTCGTCAAACTTATCATGATTAAAGATCACAGCTTTCCCTCGTTTGCAGTGATTCATGTTGTATTCATCTGCATCCTTTTCCACAGGCATTGTAGCCTCTATAGCATTTGTTTCAATGCTGAAAAATTAAAATGTACAAGAATCAAGTTGCTGATTTGCACTTTTCTTCAGGTTCATTATTTTTAACGTTAAAAAATAATCATAACTAAAAATACTTGTAATAACGAGCTTGGTGGTGCTTTGATTGTGGTAACATTCACTCTAATAACTTGCTTCTAAGAGAATTCATATCCCATCTTTTAGAAATATGTAAATTCTTTATTTATTCAGGTTAATCCATGAATAAACTGGCAAGTATAATAAAAATCGTAGTTGGTGCAAATTACTGACTCTATATACTGTTAACTAGGGTTAATAGTATTTATGGCAAGAATAAATGGCTTAAAAATATTAAAACTCTGATGTGTTGCACTCGCACAACTTTCTTTACTCTTGTACAAATGCTTATTCTCCATCTACTTCATATAAATTGGGATAAATATTTACAGAAGCTATCTAACTGCTAATTTTCTTGTAGGGGCAAGGAGAATATGGTAGGCTTTAAGTGATAGTCAAATCTTTTAAGAGCTGGTTGCTATGTGGAGCATTCCATTCTCTTTGCATGTCCACGACATAAAAAAATGAATAATAATTCCCATTTCAGAAAAAGTAAAGTATTGGAAAAATTCAAACAAATAACAAGGAATATCTAACAAATGGTTCAGTCAACAAACAAAATGTGTACAACATAAATTGTGTGTTTTAACGAGATCCACATTTTTTGTGCAGTAAAATTTTATCTATCTCTTACAGTTTACCAGCTATGCAACAGTCATTCAGAATGAAGAGGACTTTTGGGGACATTCCCAGAAAATTCAAGATATATATTTCATTTGTCATAAAAATGTCTTAAACATATGCTATTTTAGCCAAAATCGTTAGAGCCATTTAAGAGAAAATCAAAATTTTCGAAAAATGTTCCATGTAAAGGGTAGTGTGGAGTGGGGGATTTTCTTGAAAATCTTCGTGTCGCATCCTTGGAAGATACTAAAACTCAAATACCAAGTTTGGTATTTATCCGACTTTTCGTTTTTGAGTTATGCTGTTTACAGACGGATACACATACAGACACGTTTCCAAAAATGCTGTATTTGGATTCAGGATACCGCAAATAAGTATTTTCAGTGAAATCTTGGTATCAAATTTTTGGGTGGAATGCAATACTTCCCCTACTTACTAAATGTAGTAGAGAAAGTAAAAAGCACCATATTTGCAAGACTCTCTACCCATTACAACTTAACCCATAGCATATTTATATTAGTGTCTGTCTGTCTCCATCTCTCATGTATATGTGATGTGATCTTTTGAAAACTGAACTTCCAGAGTATTAAAAAAATTGAAACCTAAACAAAAGGTTTAACAGTTCATAAACGTGTGCTTCTTATACTCGCAATGTGATCAATAGACATCAGATCTTTAGGTTTTTATCTATTTTTTCCCTAAGACCCTATCAAGCCTATCTACAATAATTATGTGTATTATATACCTACCTACCTACCGTCATATCAAAGAAAATTTTATATCATGCACACCAACTTCAAAGTTACATTCTATTTTTGCTTTTCTGAACCTATAAGAATCTTTCTTTGCTTTGTATCTTGTTGTCCTGTATCATAACAGGGCAAGTGAAGCAAGTGTGTCCCAAATTTGTTTCCTAATGCTCAAGTTAATTAATACATATTTTTTTCACACATTCACCACATCGAGTAGCAGAAGGAATTAGAAATAAATTCCCAAAAGTATATAATTTAATCTCTTCCGTAAAGAAAGTTTCTGAAAAGCAATACTAGAACTGCTACTTTTATAGAAAAGCACCCAAATCTGCTCATATATCTGGCACTGATTTTAACAGGTGGGGTACAAGATTACATGCTGTTTAGTATTACAGTAAAAATATCCAGCATACAGAAAACGTTGTCAACAGTTTCTTGGAAGATGACTCAAATGCATTAAGATGGTGTACTAAAAGAGAAGAAACTAAAGGATGTTTTGACATAATACTTGTGCTAATTTCACATTCTGGGCAAACGCTTTAAAACAATTAGAATTGTCAGAACAGTGTCTCAGTGAATCAATGTTGTGTTTACAAAAGCAGTGTGTCAGCTGAAAAAACCTACAGATAACGTAGCAGAAACTGTCTTGAAGAAACTGTGGGGTATATACACCGCGTCAGATATTTTGAATGGGTGTAATGCAGACCTACCATACGGATTTAATCCATTTAGGGTTTCACTGTTCAGGTACATTCTGGCCACTTTGGCAGATGTTGAAAGATATTCTGTTTGTGTTGCCTTGATCAGCTATTTACCACTTTCAATGACTTCGTCTTAATCAGACTTAAACCATCGTACACAATGCTACAATCTTGTATGCTCTATTTTCAACATTGTTTAAAAATATAAACACACTGTATTATTTCTACCTGTACATATTGCTTCAGTATATTTTATAACTGTATTGTACCTATTTTATACATTTTTCCCACCTATATAGTATAGCGATATTTCTGCCTGATTACACCTGCACAAAAAGGAATTCTTAGATAATTATAATTTATGAATTATTAATGATTAATTAACATGCAATTTGATCATTTTCTACAATTTTAAAGTAATTGGATTAAACACTACACCAATCATGAGCCCATCAAGAAATGTAAATATGTTTTAAGTTTCATTAATATTGTCCAATAAATAAATGTGCAATTGCGTAAGAAAATCTGCAAGATTTAGACGAAACAGAGTAGCTTTGCTTCAAAACGTTCATTGTATTTTTCCGAGCGTGGGGCCATAAAAATCCAACATTTCTTTGTACTTTGAGGGGAAGAGCATAGTTTTAAGAGAAAGTAGACGCAGTAGGCAATGGCCTTTTCTTACCGTTTAAGCTTTGAATTTTCAACCAGAGAGCCAATAAAGGTACAGAATAATTGTTAGAACCAATGAGAAGATGGGAAGATGTGGTTGCATGTACAAAAATCCGGAGGCGAGTACTAAGTTGATATATGTAAATTAAGCGTGGATTTTACACAGTCTGTCATGATTCTTCGTTGAGTGAACACGTAGTACTCCGAGTCAGAAAAGGGCGCTAAGTTCAAAAATTTTCTAAGTGCCACGCAATTATGTAATCATAAAGTGATATATGGAATATTTTACTAATCTGCTAATAGTATTCACGAAGGTAATTTCTCTCCAGGTTTATAAATGATTTAATATTTTTCAAGTGGCTACTTCAAATCTGCGCAAATCTAAAGAGCGGTGATAGAGCACCAAGAGATAGTAGTGGGAAGACAGTGTTTAAGAAATTGCACATGTTAGGGAGAGCAAGAGAATCTTGCAGAATTTCTAGCAAAAAGACACATCGGAGTGAGAAAAGTGAAAATAGTGTTTCTTTCAATACAATATCCTGGTTTCACCACTCCTGTACCCTATCCTGACATGATCACAGTAGGGAATTTCAGATCGATTCGCCGAAAGTTGACTCCGAGATGATAATGAATTGGGCTTCCTGCTGACATTGATTCCTGAAGACGACCCCCAACGACATAGCAGAGAACCTTGACGATGAGGGGAACCACTACAATGAGTGCCTAAATCTTATTCTTTTGGGACCTAAAGACCTGATGCCTAGTGATCGGAACTAAACGGTTTCTTGTGGTAAGCAGTTTAGTTACACAAATAATAGTAACAAAACTTGTCAGATACACAATGCTTGCGAACTTTTGTATGCAACTTTTTGTAACAATGTATAATAAGCAGGATAATTTATTTTTTACTTTCTCTACTACGTATAGTAAGTAGGGGAAGTATTGTATTCCACCCAAAAATTCGATACCGAGATTTCACCGGAAATACATGTTTTGAGACCCCCTGAATCCAAAAAAAGCCTTTTTGGAAACATGTCCGTGTGTGTGTCTGTGAACAGCATACCTCAGAAATGAACAGTCGGATAAACACCAAACTTGGTATTTAGATTCAGTATCATCCAGAGATGCAACACGAAGGTTTTCAAGAAAATCCCGCCACCCCAGATTACCCTTTACATGGAACATTTTTCGAAAATTTTAATTTTCTCAAAAATGGCTAACGATTTTGATTAAAATATCATATATTTAAGATATTTTCATGACAAATGAAATGTATATCTCGAATTTTCTGGGAATGTCTCCAAAAGTATTCTTCATTGTGAACGACTTTTGCATAACTGGTAAACCATAAGAGATAGACAAAATTTTACTACACAAAAAAATGTAGATCGCGTTAAAATACACAATTTATGTCATATACATTTCTTTTGTTGAGTGAACCATTTTCAAGATATTGGTTGTTATTCCCTTAAGTTTTCCAATACTTATACTTTTTCTCAAATTCGTTATTAATTTTTTTTTGTCCTGGTAGTGCAAAGAGAATGGAATACTCCACATAGCAACCAGCTCTTAAAATATTTGTCTATCGCTTAAAGCCTACCATATTCCCCTTGCATCTACAAGAAAATTAGCAATAAGATTAACATCTCGATATCTCAATTGACATGAAGCATATGGAGAATAAGCATTTGTAAAAATAGTTTGTACAAGAGTAGTGAAAGTCATGTGAGTGTAACACATCCGATTTTTTGGAATATCCTTGCATTTCAAAGAGGAACTAGGGTCCAATAACATCTGTTTCCCCATTTGTAACCTTTCTTTAATTTCTTCCCCTATTGTACTATTTTCTGTGACTACTGAACCCAAGTATTAAAAACTCTGAACGCTTATCAAATTTACAGTTCTGTATGGAAATGTTAGTACTGTTTGCCATTTATTTTCACCTCTAGATACAATCATAAACTTTATTTTCTTCATATTCACCCTCAGTCCTAGTTTAGCTCCTTCCTGTTCTAATTGGGAAAACCTTATTTGTAATTCTTGAACTGACCTACTAATTAGTACAATATCATCCGCATTGACAACATTTGTGTCATCCTATTATAAATTGCACCATTTGGGTTTAATTCCATTTTCTTGACAGCTCTTTTTAATACGATATTATAGAGAGCACATTTCCTCACCTTGCTCCTCGTTTAATATAGTATTTATTTGATACTTCTCGCAGAGTGGATACTTTACCCATTTTACCTGTATTATTATTACCATCAGGTTATTACGATCAGTTTTCTAGATATGTAGAATTCTACCAATATTATGATAAGGGCCTTCCTATCAATGCTTATTGTGTGCTTGTGAAAACTGTTCTTATGAAAGCATACTTTTCTATCTGCTTCGTGTTAATGATAAACCTTTGCAGAAGTAGTTTCATTACACATTTCGTTGACTGAATAGATACTCAGATGTTTACAAACCAGGTTGCTATACGTTGACTTAGAAATTCCATACTCTTTCCTACCATTGCGAGAAGCAACTGAATAGCAAGAGTGCTTAATGACCAATTATTGAAAATTCTAATCAATAACAATGAACATCTCGGAAATGGCTGATGCCACAATAAAAAAGCTATTGATACAAATTGTGTTTTAAATAGATCTACACCATTTTACTTTCTCTAGTACATATAGTAAGTAGGGGAAATATTGTATTCCACCCAAAAATTCGATACCGAGATTTCACCGGAAATACATGTTTTGAGACCCCCTGAATCCAAAAAAAGCAATTTTGGAAACATGTCCGTGATTGTGTGTGTGTCTGTGAACAGCATAACTCAGAAACGAAACTTGGTATTTGGGTTCAATATCTTCCAGAGATGCGACACGAAGATTTTCCAGAAAATCCCCCCACCCCAGATTACGCTTTACATGGAACATTTTTCGAAAATGGCTCCAACAATTTTGATTAAAATATCATATGTTTAAGATACTTTCATGACAAATAAAATGTATATCTCAAATTTTCTGGGAATGTCTCCAAAAGTATTCTTCATTGTGAATGACTTTTGCATAACTGGTAAACCATAAGAGATAGACAAAAGTTTACTACACAAAAAATGTAGATCGCATTAAAATACACAATTTATGTCATAGGCATTTTTTGGTTGAGTGAACCGTTTTCGAGATATTGCTTGTTATTCCCTTAAATTTTTCAATACTTACTTTCTCAAATGGGAATTCGTTATTCATTTTTTTGTCTTGGATATGCAAAGAGTATTAATCTGTGGCAAAGGGAATGGTGCTGCACATAGCAACCAGCTATTAAGAGATATGTCTATGCTTAAAGGCTCCTGTATTTCTATATTGCCCTTGCAAATACAAAACAAGGGGAACATAGTAGGCCTTAAGCGATAGTCAAATATTTTTAGAACTAGTCGCTATATATAAAATGTAACTCTCTTTGCATGTCAAAAGACCCTTTCTGCAAATGTTTATCTGGATTAATATGAAATAGATGGAGAATAAGAGTTTGTACAAGAGTGGAGAAAGTCATGTGAGTGTAACACATCAGATTTTTTAAGTCTTTGTCTATCTCTTATGACTTACACATTAAACAAATTATACAAAAATTATTTAGAATGAAGAGAACTTCACAGGCTATTCTCAGAAAATTCAAGATATACATTTAATTTGTCAAGCAGATATCTTAAACATGTAGTATTTTAATCAAAATCATTAAGAGCCATTTTTCAAAACTCTTCTATGTATATTTTGGGGTGGGAGGATTTTCTTGAAAATCTCTCTTGAGCATGCACACACAACTTTTTCTAATTTTTTTTTCTTCAAGAACATGTATTTTCGAAAAAATCTTGATATCAAAATGCAATACCTACTCTACCTACTATGTAGGTGGTAGAGAAAGTAAAAATAAAAACACACATATTAGTATCAATTATTCTTCCAAAAATACAACAATTAAGCCAGAAAAATGCTGGTTACAGTTTTTTTATTATTATGTATGGATTACATGTCCATACATCAAAGCTAAATTAAACACAAAATCTTGAAAAATTGAACACATTAAGATCCCAGGTAGTAGTATTTTAACTCAGGTATCTGAAAGTATCATATTTAAAGTGTCTGGGAGGTGTTTTTCTTTCAACTGACATGAGAAAATTTACTTCAGTAATTGAAAAGTTTTAGTTGTTCATTAATTTTGTTGCATTATTACAGTGCATCACGATAGGTGTTCCTAAATGCCCTAGCTCAAAATATTGACTTTACTATTTGGGACAGTTTGACATATTGAAAAATTTCTCTGATATGTAACCAAATGAATAGTTAGTTTCTCAATGATTAAACACTTTACACTCTCTGCCACCTACCTACAGAAGGAAGAGGAAGTATTGTATTCCACCCAAAAATTTGATGTCAAGATTTAACCAGAAATGTATGTTTTGAGACTCCTGAACCCAATAAAAAAATTAAACAAAGTTCCATGTATGTGCCTGTGAATAGCATAACTCTAAACCAAAATGTTCAATAAATACCAAACTTTGTATTTAAGCTCAGTATCTTCCAAAGCTGTGACAGAAGATGTCCAAGAAAACTTCCACCCCAAACTAGGCTTTACAGGGGAAGGTGTTCAATATTTTTTATTTTCTCTTACGATTTTTACTGAAATACCATATATTGAAGATATTTACATGACAAATAAAATATATGTCTTGAATGTTCTGCAAATAGACTATGAAGTCCTCTTTATTCTAAAGGAATTTTGTATAACAGGTAAACCATGATAGGTACACAAAAACATACTTTACAACAAATTTAGAATTCTAAAGCACACAACTTATTTTTATTTATTTATTTGTTTATTTATTTTGGTGGCATCAGCCATTTCCAAAATATTTGTTATTAATGGTTTAAGTTTTTCAATAGATTTGTTTTAACATTTTGTTATTTCTCACAATGTCATGGGAACAGCATTTAACAACTTCCTTTCAAACTACCAATTCGGTTTCTTCTCTCCCCCTCATACCTACATCAAAATGTGCAATGAAACTATTTCTGCAAACATTTATCTTGGTTAACATGGTTAGATAAAAAAAATTAAGTTCTCATAAGAATAGTTCATAGAGCTGTACAAAAATAAATTATAGTGGGTAGAAAATATCATGTGGATGTAACACATTAGACCTTTTCTTGTAAGGATGTAAAATTGGCTCAAAAAGCTCAGTTTTTACCTTGGATCTTCTGCAGATTGATTCATTGGAAGAGCATCTGTCACATCTGTAGGCTGTGAATGTGACAGCCAATCCGCAGGAGTCTCTGCAGCAGGCCCTGGGGTGCCATATCCAGAAGAACTGACCGACATGGCTCTAGGCCTGAGCCTTTCCGGAGTCGACATGGAACGTGTGGGCTCTTCTTTTGAACCAAGAGAATCTATCACATCTGATACACGCCTTGTTCGTGGACCCACAACTGTGGGTCTCTCCAGAGGATTACCCTCTTCCATCTCCTCAAAGACACTGTCGTCTCCACTACTTCCCACATCGGAATCTGCTGCTGCTGTTTCCTTATCTACCTTATCTGGCTCCTGTACGTTGAGATTAGGTTCCACCTTCACCTCCATTGCACTGTTCACCTGAAATATTATTATTTTATCAGTTTCCTGTAGACTCATTTTGGCACAAATACACACTGCACGTGCAAATGTGTAGAACAAATGGCAGCAATAAGTTTAAAACATTTGTGGAAAAACAGCAGTTTAAAGCTGTATAGGTAAGTTTGAATGTTTTAATTTTAATTCATTTTCTACAACTAGCATACAATTTCTAGAACATAAGAATATTGCACAGTTATAACTCAGGGTCTCTTAACACCTTAAATTCCAGGTATATAAGGAATACACAACGGTAACGTGTGAGGCTCAAATTCGGGAGGTCCCGGGTTCGATTCCGGGCCACTCTCTGACCTTGGACTTTTTCGTGGTTTGTTCCAATTGGTAGGCGAATGCTGAGGTGGATTATATAATGCCGCGAATTTTCCTGTCATTTAATATCCTTATTTTTGAAGGCCGAAGGATCAGGCGAGTGGCCGGCGGGCGAGGCGTAATGGCGGTGGAGTTCCTCAAAGAACTGCCTAAAGTTCAGAGAGAGGTCTGCGTGGGGAGAGGTGGGCCTGTGAGGGGTCCCGCGGTGTCAGGATGTAATATATGGAGGCGTCAGGACCCCGTTTGTCTAGTGCCCTCGATCTGGTGGCCCTATGTGTCTTTCGCTTCGCCCCTTCCTTCTAGAAGTTTCCAGAAGCGTAAAAGCGCCGAAAACCTCCTATGCTTCCTGATAACGATGTATGGCAGACAGTGACTTAAGTACAACTCCATTGGTTATAGAAAATGTCATGAATTTGCGCATCCACTCTACACGATCCTGGAGACAATTTGCACGATGGAGGTTTATGGCAGGGTGTTATAAATGTAATAATTCGCTAATTACAACAGTAAAATGTTAACCAATCAAAAGGCGCGATACAACATCAAGTTCAGCGGTTCGCACATGTCAGCCTGCGGGCTGGCCCGGCTACCTGGCTCAAGGACTTGGCGCCGCAGTAATGCAGGGGAGTTAAGCTAGGAGGTACGAGTAGAGAGGAACAGCGTCAAGTTGACCTTTAACCAGTATCCGGGCAAGCCTGGATCTGGAATCAGCACAACTGTCACAATGTTAACAAGTTTTAAAAATAAAACAATAATTCACTATGCTTCGTATTATTATGCAATTCAAAATGGCAAAACACGTGCGGTAATATCAATGACAATAAATAAAAAAACTGTTTAAAAAGCTTCAGTTTAAATTACTTAACAGCAATGGACTCAAGCTCAAAGAAGAATCGTCCAGATTATTAATGAATGCACGCGTAAATACGATCGAAAATAATGCATACCGTAGTTAGCTCACATTAGCAGAAATAAATAGCTTTAATACAAATTACAGGTGGGAAAATTATCATTTTTCAATAACAGTTCAGGCTATTCCAGTTAAAAAAGAAATACTATGTTCCAAATAACCATTTCAAAGCATGTCAGGCACATCCACGAGTACCTACCCATAAATGTAACAGCAAGACATCTTGGTCCACTGTTACATCTGGGATTGCGGTGCCTCCAAGCATGCGCGAATTTGCTAAGTACCTATAACATAATACATGTATATATTTATTAAAATAATTAACTACTTTAAATGAATTCACGTACATCATCAAAGCAGCTGTCCAATTTCCATGATACTAAAGATTATATGTTCCAAAATGGCATCTCGGGTACCTACTATTTGTGGGTGTTATATTGCTGTAAACGCAACGTTCACTATGCAACCAGTGAGTTCCTTCTGGAACCGGTCACAAAAGTATCCGAATGGTCGTGTTAGTGCAAAGTTGCAGGACTTCATTTTGGAATTATGTAACAGGATCTTTTTTCCCCTACCTCTAACATAAATGCAATATGTCGAGAAAAGTGACACATTTTATGTCGTAAATAAGTGTAATGTGCTCATTTTAGAAAGTAGATTTTATTTACGCGCTGTGCAATCATCGTAAATAAACAAATGGGGTCGCAATCACCGGCCTGAGAATAGGTTATACTGTACCACCCAGCCCGGACCCGATTGTCTAATTTATTAATTATTATCACTCCACGAAGCGCTGCTGACTGCGAAGGAATTTGGGTTCGATTTCCGGTACTGCCTTGGGAATTTCTTCACCTGCTTGGGGCCCTTGGGATCAATTGAGGAGCTACTTTACAGAAATAGTGGCGGCTGAGGTCTGGAATCCGCATGTAGTAAGTGGCATGTTGACGGCATACTGCCTTATTGACCACATGCCGCTCCTATTACTGCACTCTGCCCAGAACGTCCTGGGTGTGGGTGAAAGGAGGGAGGCGGAGTTCGTGGTTGTGCTGTAGTAACTTGTTTGCAATTGGCCAAAGCGAGCATTTATTTATTATTACTAGTGTTACTACTGCATTCGCTGTGTGCATGCTGCGATTATTGCGTAATGTATTCGTTACTTTCTTTCTCAAGGCAGTAATAATTTTGATTAAAACGACATATTTAAAGTCATTTACACGCCAAAATGCATAACGTTGAACTTGAATGTGATCATTTGTTTTGTATTTATTTTCAAGCCCGAGCCCGACAAACATTTTCCAAATTAAGACCCAGAACTTGGTCTAAACCCGTGCAGACCTCTCTCTCGCTCTCTTTAAAGACACAAACTAAAGGTTTTTAACAACGAAGTTAAGAGAATCAACAATAAAAACGTTTGCTGGTTCTATTAGATCATTTGCATCGCGAGAGCTGCCGTTAATACGAGGTGTGATCAAAAAGTTTCCGGAATGGCTTCACAACAATGCTGACGCTGAGATTTCTTTAATTCTTACCCAAACTGTAAATGCAGGCGTTCCTTCCCGATAAAAATGAGAGGTCATGTGAGTTCCTGTGTCCATGCAGTGACGAAGTAGACGCTCTGATGTGAACACGTTTTGGCATGTGCTGCGATTTTTCCTCGTAGCAAAAATGTCAGATTACGAAGAACAAAGAATTTTGCTTTGAACTCGGTAAAACTGCAACAGAAACCTATGAAATGTTAAGAACAGCTTATGGAGAGGAAGTTATGGGCAAAACTCAAGCATTTGAGTGGTTTTCGAAATTTAAAAGTGGTGTGGCATCAGTTAAAGATGCAGATCGTTCGGGGCGACCTGTTCCAGCAAAACTGATAAAAATATCAATCAGGTGAGGGAAATTGTCTTAAATGATAGGCGCATTACAATAAGAGAACTTTGACTCATTAGGACTCTCCTTTGGAAGTGTTCAAAGCATTTTGAAAGACAATTTGGACATGAGAAGAATTGCCGCCAAGTTCGTGCCCCGCCTGCTTTCAAATGACCAAAAGGAAAGCCGTGTGATTTCGTGCACATATCTTAAAGAACAGCTACAAAATGACCCACAGTTTATGGAGAAAATATTACTGGTGATGAAACATGGATTTATGGGTACGATCCAGAAACGAAGCAACAATCTTCACAATGGAAGAGTCCTTCATCTCCACGCCCGAAAAAGACCAGACAAGTTCGATTCAAAGTGAAGTCAATGATGATTGTGTTTTTTGACATTAAAGGCATTGTACATAAGGAATTTTTGCCACAGGATCAAACTGTGAATCAAGTGTTCTACAAACAAGTGCTGCAAAGATTAAGGGAGAATGTGCGACGCAAACGCCGGAGAAATGGAGTGGTGACTGGTTCCTGCATCATGACAATGCGCCCGCGCACAAAGCCCTTTCTGTTCGTCAATTTTTGGATGAAAATAGGATGAATACTGTTCCCCATCCCGCCTATTCTCCAGATTTGGCACCAGCGGAGCTTTTTTCTTTTCCCGCGACTTACAATGCGGCTCCGAGGACACCGTTTTGAGGACATTGATGTCATCCATCGCGAATCGCAGAAGGCTCTGAACATGTTGAAAGAAGAGGACTTCCAGAGGTGCTTCCAGCAGTGGCAGAAGCGCTGGGACAAGTATATCAACTCCCAAGGAGACTACTTCGAGGGTGACAGTGCAGATTAGACAAAATAAACTGTTGTGTAGTATTTATGACATCATTACGGAAACTTTTTGACCACACCTCGTATAAGCTCTTTTGTAACAGTAGCATTATAAAGTTCAGGTGTGCGTCTGTTACAACAATCTTGGTAGTTTGTGGGCGGGGGGGGGCTTACAACGCTATACAATTATGAGAACACTATACAAGTACAAAACAAAAACTACACAAGCAGCGAATAACAAAGCACAGTCAACCTGAATCAGATTCCTCAGGAATGCGATAAAAACATTAAAATTATATAAAAAACGGAGTTATTAGAGATCTTCCTCAAACGATGCATTCGGTGACAGCAAATGCTCTTGACGTAGTCGGCTTCGAATCCTGGTGGGGAGGAAGACTCCTGGCCGAGGGAAAAGAAAGTCTTAATATTTTTTGTGTGTGTTGCTTGCCCTAAACAAAAGTCAGGATACGCCACTGCCTGTTCATGTCCAGATTTCTCCTCACCTATAGCGTCACAGCACGACACCACCCTCAGCACTCGGATGTGAGTCATGAGGGTTGTTGGGGATGAGGTAGATACCTGCCGTGCTCACAAAAACCCTACCTTGCAGATGGTGCAGCTCCGAAAACAAACGTTTAGTATGAAGCTGGGTTTACACGTTAACAAAACGTCATTTACAATAAACGTTTTTATAACTTAATTATGTGAAATGTTTTTTATAACTATTCTAGGTTCAAGCAGCAAATTAGAATGACGATTTTTTTTTTTTTTTTTTTTTTCAGCTCAGCAGTAGCATATGTGTTTTTTCACAGGTGAAATAGTTGTAAATGCGTCCGCAGTTACGAGCTAGAAAACCACACATACTGGAATAGGTACCTACTGATGTTAGTTAAGTGATGATTTAATATACTGAATAAATACTGCCCCTCTCTCTCAGCACTAGACTCGCCTTAAAACGTTTGTATTATAATTGCATGCTGCGATGCCTGGATTACTTAAGCTATGAACAGTTTAGAACTGAACAGATCTGCCTTTTGTATATTTCTAGTAAAACCAGTGCGTCATACCAGTTGCTATGTTCTTTGTATAATGATAATTTACATCCTTTAACGTGTACCTATTAGGTAGAGGAAGTATTGCAGAAAGAAAGCATTACTAGAAAAAAATTTCTGATGTGTTACACTCACATAACTTTCTCTACTCTTGTACAAACTATTTTTACAAACGCTTATTCTCCATATGCTTCATGTTAATCGAGATGTTAATCTTATTGCTAATTTTGTTGTAGGTGCAAGGGGAATATGGTAGGCTTTAAGCGATAGTCAAATGTTTTAAGCGCTGGTTGCTATGTGGCGCATTCCATTCTCTTTGCATGTCCAGGACATAAAAAAATGAATAACGAATTCCCATTTGAGAAAAAGTATTAGAAAATTTAAGGGAATAACAAGCAATATCTCGAAAATTGCTCACTCAACAACAAAAAAAATGTATATGACATAAATTGTGTATTTTAACGCGATCTACATTTTTTGTGTAGTAAAATTTTGTCTATCTCTTATGGTTTACCAGTTATGCAAAAGTCGTTCACAATGAAGAATACTTTTGGAGACATTCCCAGAAAATTCGAGATATACATTTCATTTGTCATGAAAATATCTTAAACATATGATATTTTAATCAAAATCGTTACAGCCATTTTTGAGAAAATTAAAAATTTCGAAAAATGTTCCATGTAAAGGGTAATCTGGGGTTTTCTTGAAAACCTTCGTATCCCATCTCTGGAAGATACTGAACCTAAATATCAAGTTTGGTGTTTATCCGACTGTTCCTTTCTGAGTTATGCTGTTCACAGACAGACAGACAGACAGACACACACACACACACACACGTTTCCAAAAATGCTTTTTTTGGATTCAGGGGGTCTCAAAACATGTATTTCCGGTGAAATCTCGGTATCGAATTTTTGGGTGAAATACAATACTTCCCCTACTTACTATAGTAGTAGAGAAAGTAAAAAAAAAATCCGTGACTGTAGACAAAACTTCAAAATGAAAAGTCGGTTAAATACCAAAGTTCAAGTTCATTCCAAAGATGTGGCACGAAGATTTTCAACAAAATCGTCCCACCCCAAGTTAAAGCTATCCTTTATATGGAAACATTTTCGACATTATTTTTTTAAAAAAAAAAGCCTCAAACGATCTTCAGGAAAACACGACATATTTACATGTCAATAAAATGTATATCTTTTGAATCTTCTGGGAAAAGCCTGTGGAGTCCTCTTCATTCGGAATGAACTTTGTTCGTGTAACAGTTATACCACAAGAGATAGACAAAAAGCTACCACGCAAACTCTCACATCAACTCAAAATTAAATCTTGCTTACTCCAGATTACGCAAATTGTATCCTATTCTCAGCCGCAAGTCTTCTTTGCATATACCACGTGGTCCTTTACTCGCATATGCTTGTCCAATTTGGGGAGTTGCAGCCAATCGTCTGCAGATCTTTCAAAATAAAAGTTTTAAGCTTTATCCTAGGTACTGAACGCACCTTGGTATGTCAGAAACACCAGATACATCTTGGACTTGGACACAGTACCATCTCTGCACACATTCGCTCTCAGGCTCACACATTTGTTCAGCATCTTCACTATACCTGGCGCAATGTACTTACTTCTCCTTGGGACGAAGATCTGATGCAGTTCCTCAGATCAAGAGTTGGCTCAAGCAGGAATTGCCTGTTTGTTCCGGAATTGACTTTCATGAACAAATACGTGCAGGTATTTGTAACTGTTTGGCGCCAGAGGGACCTCATGTGGCTGATCTCAGATTAAGTTACTTTATTCGTTGTGTATTTTATCCCAATTCTGAATAGCATTATTAATACTGAACGAATCTATCCAATAAAGAAATCAATGTCGTCCTCCGAGGTGTAGTGCTTACCATGCTACCTCTAGTTCCCGAGGTCGCGGATTCAAACCCGGCGGAGGGCGATGGATTTTTGGGGGCGTAAAAATCCTTAGCGTGGCTTCCTTCCGAAGGGAAGTAAAGCCAGCGGTCCCGTGTCGTAGATTTACGGCACGTAAAAGAACCTCAAGCCTGATAAAGAGGCCTCTGAGCAAAATTACTGGTCTTTCACGCCCAATATAGAATGGATAGATTCCTAAAGAGGTGCCAAAATGTATGGACGACGGTGGCCAGTTTCAGCATTTCCTTTCATAAAGTTGGTAAGTAAAGCCTTTAAAAGTAGTTTTAAAATGTTGTATGGTTTCATGCGCGCCTTTCTATGATAGCGGCAGATAGCAACGAGCGCCGAGGATGCGGACAGGAAACACACCGCGCAGGCGGTTCGTAGTGTTTTGGCTCACTCTATAGAATGGGACGCTAAGGACCACAGCGGTTAAAGAGCGTCCATAAGTTAAAAAAAATCAAGATCTCCCTAAAATACAATTTACTTCCAGTGACTTGTTTGTGACATGATCCATTTCCGAGATATTCGTTGTTATTGGTCTGAATTTTGTAATGTCTTGCCATTTTTAAAGCCCTGCCAACATTCAGTTGTTTTCGCGATGTCATGGAAGCAGTATGGAATTTCAAGGCCAGCATAGAGCGACCCACTTTTAAACATCTATCGATTCGGTTTCCTCTATTCCCCTTGTTCTACAACAAAATGTTATATACGCATGAAAAACTTGGCATCTTGATTGCCAAGTTCTCCAAAACAGTTGAGTGTCATTTACGGTATGTTATGTTACTCCGCTACCATTTTAAACATTTTGGAAACCAACACAGTGTGCAAACACTGAAAAGAATTCTGTTTTTCAGTCTGGTGAAAAAACTATTAAACCATATAAACTGTTTCGGAGATTACCGTTAAACAGAAACATGAATCACCTCTCAGCATAACAACAGTAGCTACAGACTCATATTCGCCGTCGTATACAGTTGATACATTCTGAAAATAGGATAAGACAAACATCGGGAATGGCTTATTACTTACAGTAACAAATATATCAATTTTTACTTTCTCTGCCGCTTACCTAAAATTGAAATTGAGTTTTATTTATGGACGCTCTTTAACTGCTATGGTTCTTAGCGTCCCATTCTATATTGGGCGTGAAAACCCGGAAATTTTGCTCAGAGTCTCTTTATCAGGCTTGAGGTTCTTTTACGTGCCGTAAATCTACGACACGGGACCACCGCTGTTATTTCCCTTCCGAAGGAAGCCATGCTAAGGAGTTTTACGCCCGAAAAAAAAATCCATCGTCCTTCACTGGGTTTGAACCCGCGACCTTGGGAACTAGAGGCTAGCATGGTAGCCCTAAACCACAGAGGACGACACTGCTTATCTACAGTAGGCATTCCACCCAAATATTAGATATCAAGATTTCCACCAGAAACATACGTTTTGAGTCCCGTAAATCCAAAGATAGCATTTTTAGAAAGAAAAACATATATCCATATTTGTATATGAAGAGCAAAACTATATTTATATATATACGAACCGGCCGCGCGGTGTTTTTCCTGTCCGCGTCCTCGGCGCTCGTTGTCGTCTGCCGGTATCATAGAAAGGCGCGTATGAAATCTTACATTTTTAAAACTACTTTTAAAGGCTTTACTTAACAACTATATAAAAGTGTGTTTGAGGACAGAATTATTAGTATAGATGTGTGGTCCCCTCGCTCCCTCGACATAACCCCCTACGATTTCTATCTCTGGGGTAACTTAAAACAAAGTGTACCACACAAATCCACACACCCTGGAAGAATTAAAAACAAAATATCCGCCAGGAAATGGCCAGCATGTCTCAACGTGAACTACGGCGAGTGATGGATAGTTTCCTAAAGAGGTGGCAAAAATGTATGGACAATGACGGTGGCCAGTTTCAGCATCTCCTTTCGAAATGATGGTAAGTAAAGCCTTTAAAAGAAGTTTAAAAAATGTTGTGTGGTTTCATCCGCGCTTTTCTATGATAGCGGCAGACGACAACGAGCGGCGAGGACGCGGACAGGAAAAACACCGCGCAGCCGGTTCGTAGTTTTTTGGTTCTTTCTGTATATGATAAATACCAATTAATACCTTGAATCATCACATCGTTTATACCAATTTCATTCAATAAAATTGTACACCATAAACACCCCTTTACACGGAAAAATGTTTTATTTTCTCCAAAAAAAAAAGGCTCAATCTGCGAGATACTGGCGTGACAAATGAAATGTAAAGTCCTCTTCACACTTTTTGAACTTTACAGAACGTTGTACACCTGGGAAACAATATCATATAACTTAGGGCTTATTAAAATATACCAGTTGGGTCAAATTAATATTCGTAACACTAGCCTTTTAGATATATTTCCTGTTCGTTAAGATTTTCCCACATTTTAATCACTACGCTTTCAATATGTTTTTATTTCTTCTAGCTGGTGCAAAGAATATGTTAGTAATAGCAGTAATATATTACCTGCTACAAAATGTATTTCTGCTAACAATTATTTTGATTAAAATGAAGTAGATTAACAAGCTTCTGTATGAATAATTTGTACAATACATATGAAAATAAATGATAACGGGTAGAAAATGTGCGAATGTAACGCATATTGCTTTACTACATCTCCTTACTCTTACGAATAAAACTTGTTTCCTACATTTTCCCATGGGCTAAGTGCACCTGAACATAATCTTGTATTACAAAAATTTAGTTTGTGTTTTCACGCATCTTTCTCGGCGCTGATTTACAAATCCATTTTGAGGTGAGGGCCAGTAAGAGCATTCCCTCAAAGGAGAAAGTGTATTCTCATATCTTGGACTGAGGAAGCCTTTTACCCTGACGTGTTACACTCACGTTACTTTCCCTAGCCACTATAACTTATTTTCATGTATATAGTTTATACATACTAATCTTGCAAACGCGTATTTTTCTATCTACGAGGGCAGTCCCAGAAGTACCCGACCTGACGTATATATAGCGGTTGTTGTTTCAAATAAATGAATATGGTAGAAAGTACCAACCTTATAAAGTTTAAGTTCGATGATGCTACATTGTTTAGTAATTGTTTGGCAGCCATTAATAGTGAACTCTCTCAGCGAATTTGTAAACATGGATAAAACTGGCCATCGTTATGTGATACAATACTTTCATTTGAAAGGTCTTAGTCCAACTAATATTAAAGCTGAGCTAGATTCTACTCGGGGAGTCTGCTCCTTCGTTTACAACAGTAAAATATTGGGTGGCAGAGTTTAAGCAAGGCCGTACGAGTTGTCAAGACGAACATCACCAAATGAGGTGACCACGCCAGAAATTGTGAAGAAAATCCACAAAATGGTATTGTATGACCGTCGACTGAAAGTACGTGAGCCAGCAGACATCGTAGGCATTTCAAAAAATGCTGTACATCGTATACTAACTGAAAATTTAGACATGAGAAAACTGTGTGCAAGATGGGTGCCGCGTTTACTCACAATGGAACAAAAGCAGCTCGTGAGGATATTTCAGTCGAGTGTTTGGCGATGTTTCGCTGCAATAAAGCCTAGTTTTTGCGTCGATTCATAACCATGGATGAAACATGGGTCCATCACTTCACATCTGAAGCGAAGGAACAGTCAAAACAGTGGATTGAAAAGGGAGAATCAGCTCCAAAGAAGGCTAAGACAGTTCCATCTCAGGCAAGGTAATGGCGTAAGTTTTTTGGGATGCGCGTGGAATAATTTTTATTGATTATCTTCAAAAAGGAAAAGCAATCAATTGTGAGTATTATGCAAAGTTATTGCAGCGTTTGAATGCTGAAATCAAACAAAAACGGCCGCATTTAGCGAAAAAGAAAGTTCTGTTTCATCAAGACAATGCACCAGTTCACACATCCATTATCGCCATAGCCAAAATCAATTAGTTGAAGTTCGAATTGCTTCCTCATGCACCCTATTCGTCAGACTTAGCGCCTTCTGATTATTTTCTGTTTCCAAAGTTGAAGAGATGGCTTGGTGGTAAAAGATTTGTCAACAATGAAGAGGTGGAGTCTGCAGTTGATGGCTATTTTGCAGAACTCGACGGTTCTCACTATAAACAGAATATCGAAGCTATTGAACACCGCTGGGAAAAGTGTATCGAGCTGAAAGGAGACTATGTAGAGAAATCAAGATGTTTTTTCCCAAAATTTTTGTGTTTTCTTTATTAGGTCGGGTACTTCTGGGACAGCCCTAATGGTACCAGAGATGGGCGTTCATAGAAATATTTTCATTGCACATTTTGTTGTAGGTGCAAGAGGAATATAGTCAAATCTTTATAACACGGATCGCTACATGCCTGCTTTGAAATGTCGTACTCTTTGTATGACATCGCAAGAAACAACTGAGTAGTGACAGCACTTCAAAACTGACAAAGTATTGACAAATTCAAACCAATACCGATATCTCGGAAATGGCTAATGACAATAAAAGTTATTTGAAATATATTTATTTTAAAGAGATCAGATTTTGTGTGTGGTTATTTTTTGTCTATCTCTTATGGTTTACCCTTCTTTTTTCTTCGGATTACCCTCCTCTTTGCAGGACTTGCACCCCAATGCCTTGGGTCAGTAGTCTGTTGAGGAGCAAGCAAACTCTGGATCATAGCACATGCAGGATAGGTGATCAACCCGTTGCCTGGTTTGTTTACCCGTTATACAAAATTCCTTCCGAATGAAGAGGACTTCACAGGCTATTCTCAGAAAATTCAAGTTATACGTTTTTTCTGTCATGTAAATATCTAAATATATGGTATTCCAATCAAAATTGCAAGTCATTTTTTAAAAAAATCTAAATACGTAAAATATACAGGGTAGTTTGGGATAGAGCAGATTTTCTTGAAAATTTTCGTGTCTCATGTTTGGAAGGTACTGAACTTAAATACCAATTTTGGAATTTATTCGACTTTTCGTTTTTGAGTTATGATGTTCCAAGATACACACACACGCACATCCGCGCGCGCGAGCGCGTACCAATGCTCTTCTTTTATATTTAGGAATTCTCAAAACAAGTACTTCAATGAAATCTCGAAAAAAAAGCTTGTTAAATGCAATATTTCTTATACCTACTAGATACGTGTTAAGAGAAAGCAAAAATGTAATTTTATTCAGGGGACCTCAAAACATTTCCTGTGAAATCTCGATATCGAATTTTTGGGTGGTATGTAATACTTCCTCTACTTACTAGGTACGTGGTAAAGAAAGTAAAAATGATTTCCTTTTTGGATTCTGGGACCTCAAAACATTTATTTCCGGTGAAATGTCGATATCGAGTTTTGGGTGGAATTATCTACCTAAAAGTAGGCGCTAGATAAACTAAAAAACTGATGTGTTACACTCACATGACTTTCTCTACTCTTGTACAAACTATTTTTACAAACGCTTATGCTCCATATGCTTCATGTTAATCGAGATATCGAGATGTTAATCTTATTGCTAATTTTCTTGTAGATGCAAGGGGAATTGGTAGGCTTTAAGCGATAGTCAAATATTTTAAGAGGTGGTTGCTATGTGGAGTATTCCATTCTCTTTGCATGTCCAGGACATAAAAAATGAATAACGAATTCCCATTTGAGAAAAAGTAGAAGTATTGGAAAATTTAAGGGAATAACAAGCAATATCTCGAAAATGGTTCACTCAACCAAAAATATGTTTATGACATAAATTGTGTATTTTAACGCGATCTACTTTTTTGTATAGTAAAATTTTGTCTATCTCTTATGGTTTCCAGTTATGCAAAAGTCGTTCACAATGAAGAATATTTTGGAGACATTCCCAGCAAATTCGAGATATACATTTCATTTGTCATGAAAATATCTTAAACATATAATATTTTAATCAAAATCGTTAGAGCCATTTTTGAGAAAATTAAAATTTTCGAAAAATGTTCCATGTAAAGGGTAATCTGGGGTGGGGGGATTTTCTTGAAAACCTTCGTGTCACATCTCTGGAAGATACTGAACCTAAATACCAAGTTTGGTGTTTATCCGACTGTTCGTTTCTGAGTTATGCTGTTCACAGAACACACACACACGGACATGTTTCCAAAAATGCTTGTTTTGGATTCAGGGGGTCTCAAAACATGTATTTCCGGTGAAATCTCGGTATCGAATTTTTGGGTGGAATACAATACTTCCCCTACTTACTATACGTAGTAGAGAAAGTAAAAAAGCAACTCGATGCTCACTATAGCAATATAGATCTGAATGCTTGCATCCTTTTTAAGAATTTTTTTTCAATACGCAATTTAGGGCATGTCTTAGACAGAACAACCAAAACTATGTAAAATGAAATAGAAATGTTTTCCGAAAGATATTCGCCATTTGGCCCCTTGAGCCACAGCCATCTGTGTTAATGTTTTCCACCTGACTGTATCGTAATCTACCTGTTTCTCCAGCCCCTTCACGGAACCCCTAGTCTTAATCGATTGTTTCGGAGGGGTTCTCCAGCGTTACAACTCCATAAAACATTCAGTTACCTGAACCGAAAATAGAAGTGAACTCGCGTTGAACCAAGAAATAAATGCCCGTCTGTTATCATGTTTTGAAGTTTTAATGAGAAGAGCATGCGGGTTACTTCTGCCGAGATTCATGAACATAAGAATACACCGTCAATTACTTGAAATGCTCAGCTGAAGATACGAGAGGGGGAGGAACGGGTTTAGATTAACAAAAGGAAACGCCATGTTTATCCATTTTATAAATCAGCATACAACACAAGGTAATAATAAC
Source organism: Deroplatys truncata (assembly GCA_030765065.1). Classification (NCBI taxonomy): domain Eukaryota; kingdom Metazoa; phylum Arthropoda; class Insecta; order Mantodea; family Mantidae; genus Deroplatys; species Deroplatys truncata. The sequence goes on along the minus strand of CM060975.1, from coordinate 295,878,859 downwards.
TGGAAAAAAAATAACTCTTTGGAAAATAGCAGTTTCACCGTGTGACCAACATAATAAAGTGGAAGTCAGAGCTTTAGGCACACATCCATGTCTCAAAGGGAACCAAAGTTTGAAGCTTTAGTCATCTTATTTTTTCCCCTTATTTATTTTTATTATTTTTTTTTTACTTTTATTATGTTTGCAAAAGTTTTTTATTATATTAAATGTACTTTTTCTAAGAACAGGCATTAAGAACGTGAAAATATTATGGCTTGTAGATTACGCATTTCTAATCACTTCTGTAAAGGGATTATGGAAAATTTCAAAATTAAAATAGTTTTCTCAAAGAAGCTTTTTTAGGAAAAAAATGTCCATTCTGTACTTAATTTACTTAAACCGGCCGTGTGCTTGGCGCGGTGGTAGCGCAGCTGCTTACCAAGCGTGAGTCCCGAGTTCGATTCCTGGTACCCGTGTGAGGATTTTCTCCCGCTGGGAGACCTGGTCGGGGGTGCACTCAGCCTCGTTAGGTCCCTCAGGGACCAATTGAGGAGCTACTTGATTGAAAAGTAGTGGTTCCAGGTTAAAGAGGCCGCATACACCAGCTGGAGGGACCCAGTGCGCTGACCACGTCCCACCCTCAGTAATGCACCTCACTCATGACGCCTGTGTGGGCAGAGATGGAGGACGCAGCGGCCGAGCCTGCTGTTGCGCCACGGAGTTTAGTTTAGTTTCAGTACGGTCCACGTTTACACGTAAAATTGGATCTGAACAGATGTTGATTTGACTTCAGCTCTATAACACAGTAGTTTTATATACAATACTAATTAATATATTAAATAAATAAAAACAAGCCGGCTATATAATAATCCTATTTTAACGACTACAGTGTAAATAAGACAATTTACTGGGCATTACTCAGATAGAGAAATGAATTGTACTGGTTATGCAGCTTCAATGCGATTTCAGTACGATCCAGTTCGAATTTAATACCGTTCACACGTCTTAACGAGAACGGATTATGGACTCATCGATTCTCCATCACGTGCGATCCATGTTTACATGTAATGTTGAAGAGTTCGATTTGGATTCCACTCTATTTCACCTGAGTTTTACCTTAAGTAGAAATGAATTGTATTTATTTATTCGTTTTTTGTTTTTTATGGACGCTCTTTAACTGCCGTGGTGCTCAGCGTCCCATTCTATATTGGGCATGAAAGAGCGGCAATTTTGTTCAGAGGCCTCATTTTTATGGTTATGCGGTTTTAATACCATTTCAGTACTACCCGCGAATACTTGCCAGTATTCGACTCTGAATTCTCCAGTACATGGGGTAATAAAACCTGATTCAACTTTCCATATTCAAAATCGTACTGAAAGGAAGTTATTTAAGTGTCTCTGTTGATGAAGCACAGTAGATCGCCAAATTCATACTATGAACTGGTAAATTACAATTGTTTTATAGTCGGTGTGTTTTAATTCCTCAAGATAGCAGTAGGTAAAATAATGGTGTAAAGAATGGATTCCAAACAGAATTCAGTTTGTATTCAAATTTTACATGAAACTGTGACATTTTGAAAAACTGATTTGGAATTCAATTCGAACTAAACCCGTTTACACGTACTGAGTAAGTAAATTAAGACTCGAATCCACATCAATACCTCGTGTGAACTCCAATCGTATTGAAACCCCCACAAGCAATGGACACGAATACAACTCGTTCCTCTCCGTGGATAAAGCTCTGTAGATCGTCGAACATAATTACTGTATCAGAATAATTTAATAGCTATCTTATTTAGTTGTTTTAGACTCCTGTATGTGAAACTTTGGTGAAACAGATCGGAATTCAATCCACCTCAGTCCCTATCCAATTCTACAAAATTGCGAATCATATTGAATAAGGTAAAATACACTTCAGTGCATAAATTGCGGCTTGTATAATAACTGTACCTCCCTTTCAAGTCAAAATAGTTGAAAACATCAGTGTTCAAAATAAACACAAAGGTTCTTAAGGTGTGTCCTTGGAAGTTGAACAAGCTGACAGCAATTAAAAGTTTTGTGAATATATAAACTGGAGAATTGCTCCTGAAATGTCCATCTGCCTATTTGCTAATCCAAAAGCAAATAACCTGCTTTCAAGAAGAGAATGTGAATGTTTATTTATATACCATTGGAACACGCAAATTATGCCGATTATGAATACAAAAAATTAATGTACAGGTACCCTTAACAAATTATTCCCTTTAACCTCGAGGTTGTCAACTTTCTTAAATATGACCTGATATACTTAGTTCTAAAATTCAGAAGTCGTTTAACAAGCGTTATAACAACCATCACAACAAACTGAAACTTTAATATAAAACGCAAAATATGCAGGTATAAAATGCAGGTATAAAATTTAATAAATTGAACGGTTGGTAATGCTAAACACACCATATACAACAATGTATCACACCATTCAGAAATCGTGCTATACCTACGCAATATGGTCCCCGTGTTACTATATAAAAATGACTTACCATTTCATTTACGCTTTCTTCTTGACTACTGTCACTTTTGGCACTTAATCCGCAATTGGCTGCAGGTAAGTGCGCCATTGTGCCAAATTTACAGCTCAGGATTTGCCCACCAATGAGCACTTCATTAATTTCATACATTCCAGGTGCAATAACAAAGAACGTACACTCGATTATACAACAAATTCGTAGGAAGTGTACATACGACCTTACGCGCGCTTATAGCATCACATTACAAACACAAAGAAACAGGATACGCATGCACACTAATCAAAACGATTCGTTTCATTCAGCATACTGTAGAGTTACCAGCTGACTGGAAAACAACACCTGACTCTCATGGCTTGGCTTGTTTTGGAATGGGGGAGAGAAGCAGCGACGCGCTTCTACAGGCTTGCCAACTCTGCAGGAGCTTGCATGACTCACAACAGTATGTAACTTGGGGATGGCGAACCTATACGGGACCACGATTTCGGCGACACGCCACAAGAACATATTAAACTGTCACTGCTATTTGTATTATTATTTACTTGTTTATTTAATTTTCCTATAGGCCTTGCACTCGATTCTGTACACGGCATGTACGTCCTTAGACCTGCTGAAAACAAAGCATTGCACACCTTACTCCCTGAAACTACCTACTGGGCTTTGAATGACTGCGTTCCACAATTCATATTTTCGGTGTCGAAAAACAGAAATTACAACAAAAAAAAGGTGGTTAAAATGCTCAAGAAAAGTGGAAGAACGGAGATCGGAGAACGGGGAAATAAGAACAGAACAAACCTTTACGTTGCTTGTTAGTCCGGAGACAGTATGTACTTATTTTGAGTCGAATAATGTGTGTTTATCGCCAGGAAAGAAGGGATTCCATTTCACAAAATGTAAAAAAATATATAAAGTGTATTTTATAAACGACATTGCTAATAAGCTTCACGCTAAATAAGAGTAATTATATGTTTCACTTGAAGTCTATTTTGCTGCTTTTATTTTCTAACATTATACTTTGTAAATGTGTTGTAATTAATCCTAAGGGATTATTTATGTTTACATGGTATGTTGAAACTGATTTATTTTCCGATCTGGAATATGATCCGCGTTTGTATGTAAAATTGGATACGAAATGAGATCGATTTGGATTCCGTTCTTGTTTCGCCAATTTTATCTACGAGTATCTTAAGCAGTTACAGCAAACCGGGTGTTAAACAAGTTTAATTTAGCGTGTTTCACATTATCCACGAAAAGAAATGAGCGGCAATAATTTATTAATGGTTACATTCAAAACGAATTATATATGTATATATATATATATATATATATATATATATATATATATATGTGTGTGTGTGTGTGTGTGTGTGTGTGTGTGTGTGTGCGCGCCAATATTCGAGAAATAAGTCGCAATTATTGGTCAATGTAGTTTTACAGTTTCAAAGCGAATTGAATACGATCCGCGTATATGCATTATATGCCAATATCCGCTACAGAACTTGATCCGATTATCTTTCCCAGCAGGGTCGGGTTTGGGATTCACAGTTCAAAATGGATCCACGTCACGTGTTGAGTACGGAAAGTGGACTCCTTGTACGACATGGTGAGATACAACTGAATAGTAACAGCAAATTCAAAAAATGGCAAAAAATTGAAACATTCAAGCCAATAACAACGGATATCTCGGAAATGGCTGATGTCACAAAAAAGTTATTTGAAATAAATTCTGTGTTGTAGATAACTTTACAGCCTTTGTTTAGTATGCTTTTATCTATTCCGAATGAAGAGCAATTCGCAGATTATTCGCAAAATATTCCAGGTATATTTTAACAGTCATAGAAATATCTTAAAAATGTATTTAAATCAAAATCGTTGGAACCATTTTTGAGAAAAAAAGTAGCGAAAATTTCTCCATGCAGAGGGTACTTTGGGAGGGGGATTTCCCTGAAAATCTTTCTGTCTTATCTTTGGAAGATACTGAACTAATGCTAAGTTTGGTATTCATCCGGTATTTTGTTTTTTAATTATGCTGTTCACAGACATCCCAGCGCGCACTAGGTCAATGCAGCTTTTCCAAAAGAAGGAAGAACTGCATAGTTCCCAACTTTTAAAGGCACTCCACTGAAGCAATAATGCAAATCAGCAACCGTCAAAATTCTTCTGTCTCTGGCCGTCTTTTGCATTGCACTAAGTTCATTGGAGCCTGAAGTAGACTGGGCATGCAAAAAGGGGCGGAAAATTTGGATTCGTTCTTTGACGTTTACGTGTTTTAATTGATTCAGTATCCTTTTGTTAGTTTCGTTCCAGTCCTGGAGTAAATAAGTGGAGTAACAAAGTAGATATGTCGACAGGCTTTTAAATTTCCGTTTTGGTTTCTGAACACAGAAAATTGCTTGGATATTCTTCTTTTTCAGTAATAAGGTTTGAAACGCAAGACTGTTTCTGAAACCCGAGTAAATTTAGAAACTAACAATACTTCTGCAATGGACGTCACCATGAACGCAGAGCGAATTTCGTAATTGTTTTACTCTTTTTGCTAATTTTTACTTTCTCTACTACGTATAGTAAGTGGGGGAAGTATTGTATTCCACCCAAAAATTCGATACCGAGATTTCGCCGGAAATATATGTTTTGAGAACCCCTGAATCCAAAAAAAAGCATTTTTGGAAACATGTCCGTGTGTGTGTGTGTGTGTGTGTGTGTATGTGTGTGTGTGTGTGTCTGTGAACAGCATAACTCAGAAACGAACAGTCGGACAAACACCAAGCTTGGTATTTAGGTTCAATATCTTCCAGAGATGCGACACGAAGATTTTCAAGAAAATCCCCGCACCCCAGATTACCCTTTACATGGAAAATTTTTCGAAAATTTTAATTTTCTCAAATGGCTCTAACGATTTTGATTAAAATATCATATGTTTAAGATATTTTCATGACAAATAAAAGGTATATCTTGAATTTTCTGGGAATGTCTCCAAAACTATTCTTCATTGTGAACGACTTTTGCATAACTGGTAAACCATTAGAGATAGACAAAATTTTACTACACAAAAAATGTAGATCGCGTTAAAATACACAATTTATGTCATATACATTTTTTTTTGAGTAAACCATTTTCGAGCTATTGCTTGTTATTCCCTTAAATTTTTCAATACTTATTTGCTCAAATGGGAATTCGTTATTTAGTTTTTGTCTTGTATATGCAAAGAGTATTAATCTGTCGAAAAGAAAATGGTGCTGCACCTAGCAACCAGCTATTAATAGATATGTCTATGCTTAAAGGCTACTGTATTTCTATATTGCCGTTGTAAATATATATTCCCCTTACATCTACAAGAAACTTAGCAATAAGATAGAGTCTGCAAATGTTTATCTCGATTAACATGAAGTAGATGGAGAATAAGCGTTTGTAAAAATAGTTTGTACAAGAGTAGAGAAAGTCATGTGAGTGTAACACATCAGATTTTTCATCATGCACTGCTCATGCTTTACTCGCTTAAGGGGGGGGACAAATCGAGAATCTGTTTTAGTTTTTTGTGTGGTCTTATAAATTGCAATTTCCTGGTTTATTATATATAGTGATTTTATATATAAATAATTTTATATATAAAATCACTTTAGGCACAATTTTTATATTGTTCAGTGCGGGCGTTTTAAGGTGAGGCCACAGACCAGCTATATGCGTAGCATGCTGTACTGCAGTGACCTCGGTACTTTTTCCGATGCGCAACTGGCGGCGCATGACGCGTTTAAGGTTATCTTTATCAGCTGTGCTTCAATCGCTGCTTTGTCTTTATTCAAGACGTGTTACGTGTGATTTGGTTAGGGGTGCTTATATCTTACGCTTACGCGTGATTCGTGGCCTCATCATAAAACGATCGCACTGTATTTTTAAAAATGGTATGCGGGTGTCATTTTTTACTTCTGCACTACTTCACAGAAAAAAACTGGAATAGAGAGGTATATTTTAGTTCATCTTTTGGGGGAAGCTTTGCTCTACGAACTGCTAGCACTTATGGCACTTTCCGTATATGCAAGCAATGTGATTTTAACTTTGTAAATATAGGTGTCTTTTCCCTCCATGTTTGCTTTGAAAGGTGTTTTTCCTGAAAGACATTCTCTGATATAGATAAATTACTCATATAAATGAACAATTGAAGATAGGTGAAAGAAAATTTAATGTGATAAAAAAAAGATCTACTTTGACGTTTGTAAGTAGGTTGGTAATGTTTAATGCCTTTAATAAAAATTTGTAATTAAGAAATAATCATATTTTCCTTAGTAAACCACATTATGTATAAAAGTAAATCAGTGAACTATGAATGCATGCATCTACATCCTGAAAAAATTTCAGTCTGATATGTTACATAGTTTCTGAGATAATGGATCATTCATGAAGTTAGCACTTTTAACATTGGCTAAATAGGGATCTTAAATCTCTTAATTTAAGCCTTAATGTTCTCTCCTTATCAATGAAACGCACCTTGTTCAACTCTTTGCGTCGGTTTCAGGTGAAGTCAGCAACTCTTGATGCCTATTTTCTATTGGTATTTGGTATAGTGCCCAGCTTCAGCTTGCAATGAGCTTTCTCCTGAAGCAGAAATGTTTTTTTCCTAAATGGGATGCAATTGGATCGCCTGCCTCGAGTAGACCACAATGCGTAATTATTAGTTATTTAGTTTAAAATAAAAAGCTGAAATGCTAATGAAAAGCAGCAAATCTACAACGTAAACTTTTCTACTCGAACTCAACGAAGCACAAGGATTAGTATATCTCGAATTTTAAGCATAAATATGTAAATAACTCCCTCCTTTCGGCTCGCAATATTAACCATATTAACCAATAGAACGTCCCCTTCATAGCAAATGGCCAGCTCCTGTTACATGCTCCATTGACCTCGAAATATATGTTCGCATGCTTATTCATCGTAGATAAATTGTGAAATTTACACCGCGTTTATGAGTGACCTTCGAAGTGACGGCGGTAAAGATAAAACAGTTGACGAACCTTCAACACGGATCTGACGTGTATTGTAAAGATAACGTATTCTGATAATTCTAAGAGCCCAGTAGGTGGCCAGAAAAATATTAAGGGGGTTATGTACAGAGATCAATTTTTTACTTTCTCTACCACGTACATAGTAGGTAGAGAAGGTATTGCATTCCATCCAAAAATTCGATACAGAGATTTCATCGGAAATACATGTTTCGAGGACCCCGAATTAAAAAATCATTTTTAGAAAAAGGTCCGTGCGTGTGCGTGTGTGTGTCTGTCTGTGAACAGCATAACTCAAAAACGAAGAGTCGGACAACACCAAACTTGTTATTTAAGTTCAGTATCTTTCAAAGATGCGACACAAAACTTTTCAAGGAAATCTCCCCACCCCAAACTACCCTTTACAAGGAAGATTTTTTTTGAAATTTATTTTCTAAAATATGGCCCGAAGAATTTTTATTAAAATACCATATATTAAAGACATTTATATGACAAATAACATGTGTATCTTGAATTTTCTGAGAATAGCTTATGGAGTCCTCTTTATTCGGAAGGAATTTTGTATAATCTTGTATAACTGGTAAACGTTAAGTGATTGACGAAAACGTACTACACAAAAAGCTTTTTAAAACACACAGTTTGTTTCAAATAACTTTTTTGTGGCATCAGCCATTTTCGAGATATCCATTATTAATGATTCGAATTGTTCAATACTTAGCCATTCTTTTAAAGTCCTGTCAACATTCATTTGTTTCTCGCAATTGTCCGGAAACAATATGGAATTTTAAGGCCGGCGTATAGCGTCCAGTTCTTAAATATTTGACTATCGCTGTTCCCTTTGTATCTGTAACGACATGTGTAATGTAGCTATTTCTGCAAAACTTTATTTGGATTAAAATAAAATAGATAAAATCTGATGTGTCTCACTCACATGACTTTCTCTACTCTTGTACAAACTATTTTTACAAACGGTTATTCTCCACATGCTTCATGTTAATCGAGATATTAATCCTATTGCTAATTTTCTTATAGATGCAAGGGGAATATGGTAGGTTTTAAGCGATAGTCAAATCTATTAAGCGCTCTTTGCATGTCCAGGACATAAACAAATGTGATGTGTTACACTCACATGACTTTTTCTACTCTTGTACAAACTATTTTTACAAACGCTTATTCTCCATATGCTTCATGTTAATCGAGATAAACATTTGCAGACTCTATCTTATTGCTAAGTTTCTTGTAGATGTAAGGGGAATATATATTTACAACGGCAATATAGAAATACAGTAGCCTTTAAGCATATACATATCTCTTAATAGCTGGTTGCTAGGTGCAGCACCATTCCCTTTCCCACAGATTAATACTCTTTGCATATACAAGACAAAAAAATGAATAACGAATTCTCATTTGAGAAAATAAGTATTGAAAAATTTAAGGAAATAACAAGCAATATCTCGAAAATGGTTCACTCAACAGCAAAAATGTATATGACATAAGTTGTGTATTTTAACGCGATCTAGAATGTTTGTGTAGAAAAATTTTGTCTATCTCTTATGGTTTACAAGTTATGCAAAAGTCGTTCACAATGAGGAATACTTTTGGAGACATTCCCAGAAAATTCAAGATATACATTTTATTTGTCATGAAAATATCTTAAACATATAATATTTTAATCAAATCGTTAGAGCCGTTTTTGAGAAAATTAAAATTTTCGAAAAATGTTCCATGCAAAGGGTAATCTAGGGTGGGGGGATTTTCTTGAAAACCTTCGTGTCGCATCTCTGGAAGATACTGAACCTAAATACCAAGTTTGGTGTTTATCCGACTGTTCATTTCTGAGTTATGCTGTTCACACACACACGGACATGTTTCCAAAAATGCTTTTTTTGGATTCAGGGGGTCTCAAAACATATATTTCCGGTGAAATCTCGGTATCGAATTTTTGGGTGGAATGCAATACTTCCCCTACTTACTATACGTAGTAGAGATTTTATATTACCGCTGCAGGCCATTTTATTTCACAAGATAGAGTTTCTAAATATGTTATAAACTGGAAGATACTGCAGTCATTTGAAAACCACTCGAATTTAGCACGGAAAAGAAACATGGCCCCGATATCTTAACACGGTTGTACCAACGCCATCTGAAGTACAGTTTCTGTTGCTGAAACCTTTGGCGATTTTGTCCAAGACATGTAAATACGAGAAAGTTCTAATTATCACCTGCCAGCATGAAACTTGGTGATGGTGTTAATGCTTCTCTACATATTCACCCTTCAATGCGACACACTTTTCCTAATAATGGATGATTTGGCGGAAACCTTGGATGTAGTTTTAGCTGTTCAGGAAACGTTCCAATTCGAAAATTATCTCATCGCCATTCTAGAAATTTCTGCCATCAATGGTTTCTTTGTTTGAGGGAGGAGAAAGAAGTCACTGGGTACCGTAACAGGAGAATACGTGGGATAAGACAAAATGTCATAACCCAAAGAAGCGGTATATGTGATTGTGTCCTGTGCAGAATGAGCTGGGGTTTTATCGTGGAGCAAAAAGACCCTTTGGACAGCTTCCCGCGACTCTTCGACTTGACAGCCTCCCATAACCTCGTCAGGAGATAAGCTCCTGTGATGGTTCATCACTTATGATTATAATCTGTGAGCATCACACCATGCCAGTCCCAAAAAATGCTCAGCATCGCTTTGCACGATGATAGTTGCGTCTTTGCCTTTTTCAACGGTGGTGAACCCGTATGTTTCCACTGTTTGCTTTGCTCCTTTGTTTCAGGGCCATGGCTATATACCCAGCACCCGTCCGTAGTGATTAGGCGGCTAAAGAAGTCGTCTGGATTGGTCTGACATGGCTATAACATTTCCACTGCTGCCTCGGTTCGGCGAGCTTTCTGGCGGCGAATTTTGTCATGTTCAAAACGTCATGTAAGACGTTGAAAACTGATTTTCACTTTTTCCACTTTCGCCTCTATTGTGATATGTCGGTCTTCGAGCACCAGGGCCTCCACTCCTCTTGCGATTCCCGATTCTTCACGGAGAGATGGTCTGTCACTTCGTTCTTCGTCATTTAGACTTGTCTTACCACACTGAAAGCGTCTGCGCCACGTAACCATGTGTCATATGATGGTGTGTTGTTGCTGTACACTCTACCAAGAATGCATGGATTCTTGCAGCTTGTTTGAGTTTTTTATTTATGGACGCCCTTTAACTACTACGGTTCTCAGCGTCCCATTCTATATTGGCGTGAAAGACCGGCAGTTTTGCTTAGAAGCCTCTTTTTCAGGCTTGAAATTCTTTTGCATGTCGTATATCTATGATACGGGACCACCGGCTTTGTTTCCCTTTCGAAGGAAGCCATGCTAAGGATTTTTACGCCCGAAAAAATCCATCGCCCTCCACCGGGTTTGAACCCGCGACCTTGGGAACTAGAGGCTAGCATGGTGCCACTAGATCACGGAGGACGTTGTTACGCTTCAAATGCAGAAAATGAATTACCGCACGATACTGCAGTTTATCAATGGGCTGCGCCATTTTGTTGTGACTACTCAAGCGCCGTGCTACGGTACTGTACATGCAAACAAACAATAACATTAATTACTTAACTTTATTTTTTCGAGGTGATAACTGAAACTTTATGACTCGTACCCGCCGGCCTAGAACGATGCTATCATTTTAAAAAGCTATTTTTTTTTTTTAGCGAGGAGGGGGGTTCCAGCTCCGAAAACATCTCCCTAGCTACGCCTCTGCAAGAGCCTTGTTCTCATATCTGTGCTTCAACGTTGTGGTCGAAAATTGTAGTCTTACTGTTTTTGTGAATTTCATGGATTGTTAGCGACAAAGTTTGAAAATTTGTGACCTTCCATAACAAACTGGTAGTCTTGGGATTTCGGTGAACGTACAATTCCGGGTTAAAACTGATTACATCATTTTAACTGAATCACTTCACAGTTGGGTCGAGGTACATTATAGTCATAAAGTTTCAGTTATCACCTCGAAAAAATAAAGTTAAGTAATTAATGTTATTGTTTGTTTGCATGTACATTTCTATACATGACCCAATACGGATCTTTTAAGCTTACGGATGATGTGAAGGAACCGCAGAAGACTATAGACCACAGGCAAGCCGGTCGGCAGAGATGCGCAGAGGTCCCCAACGATTCCAACTTGATGACACGGTCGCACCACAGAAAGGCTTCCCTCTGGCGGAACCGTGGAGAACTCCACCCACCAGAGGCGGCTCAGAGAAGGTTGCTGTCACAGGAGCTTTCATACGAGCAGGCATCTACGCCATCTGTCCGAAACCGCCCGATACTGGACAGCCCTAGGCCTATCTAAAACATTAAAGGGGAAGCACAATTATAGGAAATGAGGAAAAGGGTTGTAGAAGAGAAACCACTTTAGCGGTCGCCTAGCCATCCAGGGAAAACCAAGAAAAACTCATGGTCAGAGTGACGGTCCTAGGAATCGAATCCAGGAGCTCCTGAATGTGAGCCTCGCACATTACCGCGGAGACATCTCACTCGGTTCAGCTCTATCTAAATCAATTATTTTATGAGTTCTATAATTGTTTTCGAAAAGTGCACCGATTTTTTAACTTTTCCGTTTGTGCTGTTTACATAATTATTTTACTTGCATTTAATATAGCAAATTTGTGGTATAATAATTGGAATTGTGATGAAAATAGGTTTTGATCTGACGGAGGGGAAAAATGTCAAAAGTCACGAATTGTCAATGTTTTTACTGAACTACTTCTTCAACGTCTCAGTTTTAATGATGTTACAAATTTCTTTCTCCACCAGTGACATTGCGTATAAAATAATTTTGCACATACTACACATGAACAAGATGAAAAGTTGGTGCGATTTAAAAAATATATCTTCTTCTACTTCACAGACTAGCCTCTGAGTTGAATTTTCAATCCAACGTTTTCTTGGACGACCTAAAGATCTCTTCCCGTTTGGACTACAGTGTACAGTGTTACTGTAACTGTAACTTTTTATGATTCCATTTGGTATATCCTGCTGTGTATGTCATAAATTTCATTTAATTAGTTATTCTGTTTTTGTGTTAATGTCCATGCCTCACTGCTGAAACAAAGTAAAGGTCTCGCCAAGATCTTGTATAAGCGGATTTTAGTATGTCTTTGTACTTAAGGAATGTTTCATAATGTTATTAGTTATTTCTATTGTTTTTGTGTATTTAGAAATTTTTTGTGAAAAAGGATGTGTATCCAAGCAGATGGATTTACCTATCTTCCTAAGATTTTTTAATCTAAACATATTTTGCTAGATATCTATAGAGTATTTCCGCAGAATGTCATAAGTTTTGTTGTATTAATTTTCATATCATATTTAAGTCTAATTTTGTTAAAATTATGTACAAAGGTACAAGTACGTATCACGGAGGGGCGCCCCGGAACCGGGGTAGAGCACCGCGCGCAGACCAATCGGCCCCTTGTGCTTACAACGTGACCCCTGGGTAGGAGGAGGTGAGAGACCGAAGGACAACCAGATCCGGATGCTGACGGGCGCAAGCATGGACGGGGTCCCTAACGATTCCAGATAGAACGCATCCGACGACGCCCGGTCCCTGCCCACAAGCCACCAACCTCCAGAGTCCCCCGGAGCGGAGTCCCACTTTCAGGAGAGACCTGAGCGGTATCGCAGCGACGCCAGGAAGAAACATTTACAGAGCGGAAGCCACCGCCCAGCCGCAATGGCTGGGTACAGGAAATGATAGGAAGGAGAGTCGTGGTAGAAGATGATCACGCCAGCATTCACCTAGCGACCCGGGAAAACCACGAAAAACCCATGGGCCAGAGTGGGCGGTCGCCAGGGATCGATCCCGGGACCTCCCGAATGTGGGCCACAGATATTGCCGCCTGAGCTATTCCGCTCGATAAAAAAATTGGGTACAAAGTTGTAAATCATCTTCTGAGGAAGCTATTAGAGCTACATCACCTGCAAAAAGTAGTGAATCTAATTGTAAATTTCACTTGAGTTGTATGTAGCCATGAGGCAATTGTTTCCATTCTCTAATTATAATAAAAATCCGATGTGTTACATTCGCATAACTTTCTCTATCCTCTATAGTTTATTAGTGGTTATAAAAATGATTTTTACGAAAGTTTATTTTTCTATCTGCTTCATTTTAATTGAGAATCTTAGCAGAAATAATTGCATTACACATTTCATTACAGACACAAAAAGAACATCGATAGTCAAATGTTTAAGAACTGGACGCTATATGCTGGCCTTAAAATTCCATACTGTTTCGATGACATCGCGAGAAACAATTGAAAATCGATGGGACTTAGAAAGAATAACGAAGTATTGAATAAATCGAAGCATTAATAACGGATATCTCGGAAATGGCTGATGCCACAAAAAACGTATTTGAAATAAATTGTGTGTTATAAAGAGATCTACATTTTTTGTGTACTGCGTTTTCGTCTATCGCTCAACGTTTACCAATTATACAAGATTATACAAAATTCCTTCTGAATGAAGAGGAATGCACAGCTATTCCCAGGCAATTCACGATACCTATACATTTTAATTGTCATGTAAATATCTTTAATATGTGATATTTTAACCAAAATCGTTAGCCATTTTTCAGAAAACAAAAAAATTCGAAAAATTTGCCATGTAAAAGGTAGTTTGCGGTGGGGGATTTTCTTTTAAATCTTCGTATGCATCTTTGGAAAGTACTGAATCTAAATACCAAGTTTGGTATTTATCAGACTTCTCGTTTTTGAGTTATGCTGTTCACAGACACACACATCATACAGACAGACACGCGCGCCTCAAAACATGTATTTCCGGTGGTCTCGGTATCGAATTTTTGGCTGCCTTCTCTATACCCGTGGATAAAAAAAAATGAGTATGTCTGGAACGCCATATTTTTCTAAGTCCTACACTACACAGAGCCTTGTTTACACCATACGCAATACAGTTGTATAGCCGCTGCAGGAAGCTGTTGTACAGCATTATTAAACATGCCACATTCCATGTGTCTTCTCTGTAGCAAAGCGTAGGATACTTCTGTGGTTAAGACTGCAGGTTTGCTTCTCGCATGTAGCAAACACTTTTTTTTCTTCTGTTAATAATGTTTAATCACCACATAGTGACTATTTTCGATATACTGTATTTCATACACGGCATTTGGTAAAGTTCATAATATAATAGTTATTACGATGCAAAATACGTGATTTCACAATTTCATCATAGTCGCATATCTGTATCTTGTTGGATAACAAGGGACGGTCTAGGTGTGTTGTGGCAGCTTGGCGATACACTGAACAGTGCGCGCGCAATACACGTAATACTTGAGAATATTTTGATTCTATGTCTGAGGATCAGATATTATGGAATTGTTGAATTCGTACAGGATAATCTTCCTATCCACATATGTCGAAAGGTTTCAAATTGGTTCTCAGAGAGGCAAGGTATCAGAGTGATAGACTGGCCTCTCTGTTCACCAGATTTGAACGCTATTGAAAATGTGTGGACTGAGAGGAATAAGGATCTGCGATCGAATTTCCCTGCAGATGCGCAAAGGACAAAAGATGGCTTCTGGACACAAATTCAAGAAGCCTGGGATGAAACTTCTCGTCCACGTTACTACAGGGATTTAATTTCATCTATAACCCGAAAATTGAGGGCAGTTATACGTGCTTAGGGTTCATACACCGATATTAGTTTTATTTTTTATGTATTTTAGTTTTAGAAGATAATAATTTATTTGCATTTGTTTTTTTACTTATTTAAAACGAGTGTTTTAGTAGAATTATGTTTTTGTGCGCATAGATATGCCTAAAACTTAAAATGCTAAAGTTATATTAATGCAATTATGTTTTACACATCCAGTCATAAAATTAACAACATAAAAAATAGCACTAACTAATGCGAGATTTGAACCGAAGAGCATGATGTGCGCAAGCAATGCCTGCGTAACCTCTCGACCAACGTTGTGTCGCGATTGGTTTTCAGTAGCTTATACGCTTTATTATAAGTTGTGGAACATGAGGCTAATACAGTCAATAATTTATTTCTATTATTCTTTTTCAAAACCAATAAAAGCAATATGTGTTTCCAGTTGAATTCCCCGTATTTTTACTTTCTCTACTACGTATAGTAAGTAGGGGAAGTATTGCATTCCACCCAAAAATTCGATACCGAGGTTTCACCGGAAATACATGTTTTGAGACCTCCTGAATCCAAAATAAGCATTTTTGGAAACATGTCCGTGTGTGTGTCTGTGTGTGTGTGTGTCTGTGTGTGTGTGTGTGTGTGTGTGTGTGTGTGTGTGTCTGTGAACAGCATAACTCAAAAACGAACAGTCGGATAAACACCAAACTTGGTATTTAGGTTCAGTATCTTCCAGAGATGCGACACGAAGGTTTTCAAGAAAATCCCCTCACCACAGACTACCCTTTACATGGAACATTATTCGAAAATTTTAATTTTCTCAAAAATGGCTCTAACGATTTTGATGAAAATATCATATGTTTAAGATAATGTCATGAGAAATGAAATGTATATCTCGAATTTTTTGGGAATGTCTCCAAAAGTATTCTTCATTGTGAACGACTTTTGCATAACTGGTAAACCATAAGAGATAGACAAAATTTTACTACACAAAAAATGTAGATTGCGTTAAAATACACAATTTATGTCATATACATTTCTTTTGTAGAGTGAACCGTTTTCGAGATATTACTTGTTATTCCCTTAAATTTTCCAATACTTATACTTTTTCTCAAATGCGTTATTCATTTTTTTATGTCCTGGACATGCAAAGAGAATGAAATGCGCCACATAGCAACCAGCGTTAAAATATTTGACTATCGCTTAAAAGCTACGATATCCCCCTTGCATCTACAAGAAAATTAGGAATAAGATTGACATATCGATATCTCCATTAACATGAAGCATATGGAGAATAGGCATTTGTAAAAATAGATTGTACAAGAGTAGAGAAAGTCATGTGAGTGTAACACATCAGATTTTTTCTTCAATAATTTGAGCGTAAAATGTACATCACAACATGATCTTCCCTTTCGGAAGCCATTTTGTTGTTCTCCTAAGAGCGTGTCATAAGGTTTATACAGTTTGTTATTAATTATGCTAGTAAAGATTTTATAGCCTTATTTAATAAACTAATGCCTCTGTAGAGTACATATAATATATATATATATATATATATATATATATATATACGCTTTTAAACATAGGAATTACAATTGGTTTTGTCCACCTTGTTGGTATATCATCTCCTGTCTAGATCTGATTTAGAAATGAAGGTGCCTACCTACAAATGCCTGACTTGTATATTTAAACAATTCAGTATTTAATTAATCCACTCCTGGAGCTTTATTATTCTTGATTTTCTTTACGACTTCAGTTAGTTCAAAACTGGAGTTAAGTTCATTATTATAGAAACTGGTAATTTAAGAGGTTCTACAGTTTGGAGCCACAATTTATGAAAAAACTTCTCCATTAATTTGGCTTCTACAAGGAGACGAACATGGATAATTATCGAATTCGCTTGATATCTTCGATGAAATTGAATGTTAAGTGTTTAAGGGGGATTACTGCTGATGTAACATTACGCTAAACCGCGCAACAAGAAAGAAACTCGAGCAAGATAAAATGTGTCTTGGAAAAGCTGCAAATGATCAGTATTGCACCATAAAGGAAAGTTCAATGTCCTCTAGAAGGTGTAGTCACATCGTACCAACGTCTCCCGTGTTTTATAAGTGGGCGTCACCGCTATGACATGACGTGCCAAAATCTTGCCCTTGAGTTTTATTTACTATTGCTTCGACACTTGGCGAACCTTCATGCGGTTCTTGGCCAACTTCTTCATTTGAGTTAAATAATAATACTAACTAATAATGACACTTGCGAACAGCAATCGCGTTGCGCCCACTTGCGTGATCTGCCTTCTAACCAAAAAGCACCCGAGTTCTATCTCGGTTTCCTGGATTTTTTTTACTTTCTTTACCACGAAGTAGTAAGTAGAGGAAGTATTGACTCCACCCAAAAATTCTATACAGAGTTTTGGCTGGAAGTGTATGTTTTGAGGCCCCTGAATAAAAAAGGCATTTTAGAAGAAAAAAAGTGTGGGTAAACAACAGAACTATAAAACGAAATGTCTGATAAATTCCAAACTTGGTATTTAGGTTCAGCACCCACGAACATTTTCATGAAAATCCCTTCACCATAAAACTACCCGTTACACGTAAGAGTTTTCGACATGTTCGATATTCTCAAAAATGGCTGAAACGATTTCAGAAGCAATTTTGTATAATTTTACATAACGGGTAAACCATAAGAGATAAACAAAAACATACCAAACAACAAATGCAATCTCTTTAAAACATAACATTTTTTGAAACAACTTTTTTGTAGCATAAGGCATTTCCGCGATATACGTTGTTACTGGTCTGAATTTTGCAATACCTTTTTTTAATTCTGTCGATATTCAGTTGCCCCAACAGTTTTAGAACACTAGCAAATCTACACAATTCATTATCAGACACGTGAATATCACAGTGAATTGAGAGCAAGGCAAGTCCAGATGTGCGTCTCAAGTATGTCATTGTGTGGAAAAAGTACTTTCTGCATAAGCACTGGAAACCAGCAAAATGATTAACATCTCAAGAAGAACATAGACAACCAAAGAAATCATATCTTTGAAGCTTCCCATGATGTCAGAAGTGTCTTAAGAATATTTTCCTTTGAATTAACACACATTTTCTATCTCAAAAAGCACTTCCCTCTGGGACAGGCTTTAGCTAAAATGTCTGCGACCCCCTTTACTTATCACAGTATTTTCATTGCTGTTGTACCAGGAAAGATGACAGTTAGGGAGGCATGGCCCTGTCGCCTCACTCTTAAGCCCTTTGTACACGATCGAACCTTTTTTTTTTTTTCAATTCAAGAGTTTACAAGAAAAATTGTCAAACATTTTTCAATATGTGAGAAGATGGACAAGGCTTGACAATGTCATAAATGTGTATTTACAAGTTTTTTTATTTCAAACTGAAACCCTTCAGAACACATAAATAAATAACTTATCACGCACAAAGCAGTTTACTATTTGCGTCACGGTATAACAGTTTACAATGAAATACTGTTCTATACCAATATTATGTAGCAGTTTCACATACTATATCCAATGAAATCACATTACGAGTGTGGAATACAATGGGAATAACACCAACTGATAGGTTAACCACACTATGTAACATTGCATTAATGTATACTTAGTTCGGAAATCTACCTGGCAATTATTTCTTCATATGCCTTCATCTTATTGTGGTAATCCACATAGTCCTAGATATACGGACATGAACAGCTTATGTATAACCTAATCAGTTCGCATACAACATATCCTGGCCGGGTAGCCATGTTTGTTTATTTTTCGCTTCCCGCCATGTTGCAAATTTCGTGATGCACTGTAAATACTCGCATTTCATTGGCTAAAGGCATCAAATCATTGTCAAATCTTTGATCGTTTGGAGCATGTCCTTATTTGTTTTCAAGACTTTCAAAGAGTTTAAAAGTATTGGAAGTAATTTGACAAGAAAAGTTGTAAAGTTGTGACAACTCTTGAAACGTCTTGTAAAGTATTGAATTTGACAAAGATGTGATCGTGTACAAGGGGCTTTAAATACGCTCTGAAGAATTCCTCTTCAGCGGTAAGCAGATCATTGTGAACTACTCGATAGAGGTCTGCACGAGCTCGGGCTCGAAATTAAAAACGAAGAAAAATAAATTTATCACACTGAATATAGCATTTTGTTTGTCATGTAAATATCTTACTTGTATTTTAATAAAATAATACCATTCTTTGAGAAAAAAAATAACGAAAACTGTACTATGTAAAAGTAAAATAAAGACAAAAAAGATTAATTTATCACATTTTTAGTCCGCGATGTTGATTTTGGCCCCGGAGTAGCATAATTATCGCAGTATGCAGACATGCATAGCAGTAGTAATAAATTACAATTAATTTGCTTCTTACCTATTTTAACAATATCCTATAAATAAGAAACTTTATTTATTTTGATTTCAATTAATAAATAAGGATAATAAATAAATGCTGGCTTCGGCCAGTTGCGAATGACCTTACAACAACACAGTTGCAAGCTCCGTTTCTTTCTGTCCACCCCCACACAGGACATCTTGGTAAAGAGGAGCGGCATGTGGTCAGTAAGGCAGTATGTCGTCAACATGCCGCTTATGCATGCGGACTCCAGGATCTCAGCAGCTATTTCTGTAAACTGCTTCTCAATTGACCCCAAGGATCTGAGTGTATCCCTTACCAGGTCCCCCACCAGGGGAAAAATTACCATGTTGGTACTAGAAATCGAACCCGAGTCCCTTCGCACCGCAAGCAGCAGCGTTTCGTGAACTAATAATAATAAAAATCTGATGTGTTACACTCACGTGACTTTCTCTACTCTTATACAAACTATTTTTACAAACGCTTATTCTTTATATACTTCATGTTAATCGAGATGTTAATCTTATTGCTAATTTTCTTGTATGTGCAAGGGGAATTGGTAGGCTTTAAGCAATAGTCAAATATTTTAAGAACTGGTTGCTAAGTGGAGTATTCCATTCTCTTTGCATTACTAGGACAAAAAAATGAATAACGAATTTGAGAAAAAGTATAAGTATTCGAAAATTTAAGGGAATAACAAGCAATATCTCGAAAATGGTTCACTCAACTAAAAAAATTTATATGACAAAAATTGTGTATTTTAACGCGATCTACATTTTTTGTGTACAATTTTGTCTATCTCTTATGGTTTACCAGTTATGCAAAAGTCGTTCACAATGAATGCTTTTGGAGACATTCCCAGAAAATTCGAGATATACATTTCATTTGTCATGAAAATATCTTAAACATATGATATTTTAATCAAAATCGTTAGAGCCACTTTTGAGAAAATTAAAATTTTCGAAAAATGTTCCATGTAAAGGGTAATCTGGGGTGGGGGGATTTTCTTGAAAACCTTCGTGTTGCATCTCAGGAAGATACTGAACCTAAATACCAACTTTGGTGTTTATCCGACTGTTCGTTTCTGAGTTATGCTGTTCACAGACACACACACGGACATGTTTCCAAAAATGCTTTTTTTTTGGATTCAGGGGGTCTCAAAACATATATTTCCGGTGAAATCTCGGTATCGAATTTTTGGGTGGAATACAATACTTCCCCTACTTACTATACGTAGTAGAGAAAGTAAGTAGAGAAAGTAGTAGGTTTAAAACAAAATGAGACAATCGGGTCCGGGCTGGGTGGTACAGCATAACCTATTCTCGAGCTCGGCTTACCGTGCACAGGAACCTCAATGCGAACATTTAAGAACATATACGACTAAAAACAAGCTGCCAATTTGACAGTTATTAACTTGTACTTGTTACCGATCCTATATAATTAAATACGCAAAAAAATCGTACTTTAACTATTGCGTAGATATGCGTGTAGTTACGCAAGATAACGCTCTTTCTAGAAATAAAACACAAGTTGATTTGTTTGTTCCTTTTTCTGAGCAGAAAGGAACAGAGAGTTCATGAGGCTGTATCAGCTTGACCTTGGATGTGCTGCTGGTATTGGAGGACACCATGCAACAGCTGATCACAACACTGGTGTTGCAAGCAGCTGGGGCCCGTGTTCCGTCTGTCTGAGAATTACACATCGGATTTATATGCACTAAAAATATCTAACATATGCAAGCATTTATGCCGTCGAAATCTCCAAAATATGCTCTATAATTTCGAAAATATGCATTTGCATGTTCTAAAATTGGTAAGTTTGAGCTTAGAGCATTTCGTACTTGCAAAGCACATTCGTCCTTAGACATCGTTACAGTTGTAATTTGATTTGCAATATACAAGATGATTTAAGAACTGACACATTTCTTTCTTTAATTATTCTGTTCGAAATTCACTCACTGCTCCAATTTTAGCACCAAATTAAGCAGAATGCTCTGGAGTTTCGATTGCCTGTCACTAGATGCACAGAAGTTCATGTTTTATTCGTAATTGTTAGTTTTATTGCCGGCAACTGTTTCTCAGATTTTGTTCTAGTCACGTGAAAATGTAGTCCACATTAAATGAACGACTCTTCCTTGTAAAGCAATACTGGATTACGAATTCAATTACAGCAACTCAAAGGGAATACCAGAGAGAATTTGGTGTTCTGAATCCTCCCCAAAGAAACACAATACTGGGACTGGTAAACAAATTGGAAACAACTGGATCTCTAGTGAGATCTCTCTCCCAAAATTCCTCTGCATTTCAGGTATAATAAGTTGTCGCTAGTATAACTCGTTTTGAAACAATTAAAGAAATAAATGTGTCAGTTCTTCATAAATCACCCTTATTATGACCGTGTTCTCCAAACGCTCAGCTGTAAGTTTATGGCGTTTATTGGTTAACACAAGCTTGTATGCTGAGAAGGATATTTCCACGTCTACGAATGTTATTGGGCAAAATTTGAAAAACCATCCCTGGAATAGCCGAAAACGATAACCACTGCAGGCATTGCCTCAGTTTTGGGATCCTGTCCATATGGCAAACTGTTACGAAATTTTTGACATCATAAAATAAGTTCTTTGATAACTGAAGGACTACGAAAGAAAAATCTTTCAGCACACGAGGAAGAAAATGGCGTCTCTGAAGCTGGCAGTATCAGAAGGATTAATATGATCGTCATTGATTACACCACCATAATAGAACCAACAAACAGAATGGAGTCTTCCAACCCTGTGACGTCAATCTGAAGTATGTACACACCATACGGCACTACAAAGAAAAATACGATCTCCAAGACATCACAGTGATTGGTTTAATGATCGGCACAAGAGAACAAAAGCTTTCCTTTTTCGTTAAGTTTTAACGTGGTTTTAAATTAGAAAAACATTTTATTAAATAAATAACCATTACAACAACAAAAGGCTCAATTTCAATTTTGAGAAATCTCAGTCATTGGTAAAGATATATTACTATAGCTTTATAGTAATAAAATGTCCTTTTTCACGTTTTCTCTCTTATTTATTTTTATTCTTTATTTACAATATTTAATTATTAATATTTTACTTATATTGGTAAGCTTTGATTTTTTTTGGCAATCCCTAAATTAGGAAAGATGTAGTTTAATTCTACTGAATAACACGTTTGGTATTATCGGACTTTTCGTTTTTGACTTATGCAGTTCACGGACGCTTTTATAGGGGGCCAATTTTCGCCATTTAGTCTCCCTTAACTGCCTTTTTCCTGAAAATAAGCTCTGTAGGAATCACTGTACACACATTTTTGCCCTCAGGAATGTTGCTTGATTACTTTATTAAGCTCCCTGCATCCAAAATGAATTACATTTCGTAACATTTCAATATTGTATCTAGTTGCGACACTTCCTTTACTTCTCCGGGATCCACACGGCCTTGATGAAAGCACGTCAACAGATTCTGTCTTTTGCCAACTCTTCCCTAGTTGTTCAGCTTCATGTCTGTGATAATTCTCTTCTGCTTATCTCTGAGGTTTCATCTCAAGGCCGCTTTGGTGATAGTCAGTTTTCTCACCGCAGCACATGTCCAGCTCATTTCGAGTTGCTGCATTTATACATCTGATCCAATTTCACACCGGTCACTTGCAGCCAGAAACTCTGTTCACGATCAAGGAGAGCTGAATTCCAGCCCCATATTTTTAATTTCTCTGCTACTGATCTAACCTGTAGTAATTAGAGGAAGTATTGTATTCCAACCAAAAATTCGGTACGAGATTTCACCGGGAATACATGTTTGTGACTACCTGAATTTTTTTAAAAAAAAAAAAACGACAACACATTTTTTAGAAGAAGCTGTGTTCCCTTTGAACTGAAAAACGAAGAGTCGGTTAAACACCAAACTTGGTATTTAAGTTTAGCATCTTCCAAGGATGCAACACGAGGATTTTCAAGAACCCCTTCCCCCAAATTACCCCTTACACGGGGAAAAAATTGTTACTTTTGATTTTCTCAAAAATTACTTTACAAAGTCTTACTGCACAAAAAAGGTATATCTTTTTAAAGCACACAATTAAATGAAATAAAACGGCTTGTGGCATTAACCATTCCCGAGATATTCTTTGTTGTTGGTTTGTATTTTAAAATACTTATACTTTTCCAAATAGGAAGCGTTATTCGCTTTTTTTATTTATTATTTATTTCCGTCATTCAAAGAGAAAGGAATTTCAAAACCAGATAGATGAATAGGCTTTTGTAGGGAAGCCTACAAAATTCGTTGCTGAAGAATGGGTAGAGAAAGTAACACACGAGACTTTTACATACAATAATGTTATAAAATAATACTGCATCAATAATAACGCTTGTTTTAATTGCCTTTCCGGTGGTTTAAATAACATCGCTTGATATTTAATTACACAATTTCAGCACATTAAAATAAAAAGGCGTTTAAATGTTATTTTTTTACTCTGCTTGCAACTATAAGTTGACGTAACGTTCAAATGTATAACTATTGCAAAATATTGCGTATTCACAAATTTTAGTAAGTGAAGTTTCGTGAATGCAAAAAGTGGTCGACTCAACTATGACGTGTTATTCTACCGAGCGGGATGGCTCAGGCGGTTGAGTCTGTGACCCGCAAGTCGTGGGTTCGATTCCCGTGGCCGACCTTCCTGAGCCATGGGTCTTTTCGGGGTTTCCCCGGGTCGCCAGATAAATGCTGCGAACATCCCCCGAATTTCCTGTCACTCCATTTCACTCCATTACTCATTTCATTCATCCTTCACCCTGTTTAGTCTGTTTCGGTGCAGCGCGACAGGGAAAAAGGATAGTCTCTGTGAACCTTCTCCGTCCCTCGGCATTCGGCTGGTTGCCGGGATATAAGGACCGCTCCCGGCGGGGGCGTTGGACCCCATGTGGGGCGGGGTTCCCGGTCTGCCTGTCCGTCTGCAGGGACGTTTAGATCCGGAAACATTGAGGACCCCTATATTGCTGTGCCATCACTCCTGGTTCCGGCCGCCCGATGTCTCCCTTCACCTCATCCCTGTGGGCGTACGTACAATGTCCGGACTTCCTGGATCAGTCCCGCATCCCATCCCCTCCACTTCTCATTTCATTCCATTCCATGTGTTATATTACAATATTACGTAATGAATGTATTTCGTTTGAATGATAGAGATTCTTAAAACATTCTTTCATGCAACATACACACTGTAGAAATCCTACGAAACTTATTAAAGTGTGCAGATATGTAATTTATTGTGTATTATTTTAAACGTGTCGCGTCTTTACTGACAAACCCGTCTCCAAAACCTATACTTCTAAATTACCTGTCCACCACTGCGCATAAAGCATCAATGTAAGACATCTCTACCCACAAATTGAGAAAATACCGACCTCTTATTTTGTTTATCGAGCCACCATCGGTGTCAATGGTTGTAAAGGAACAAACTATGTGAGATAGGATAACGTTTTTTCGCCGTTGTTTACCCTATTTAACCTCTAACGTCCCCGCTAACCGTGAGGGCTGGTTGTATTATATTTGACACATTCCGCACTTTACAGTCATTTTTTTTCTCTCTATCTAATGTGTATCGATGGAGAATTGGGGAAACAAAAATAATAAAAACCCATTACAAACCCGATGTATCATATATGATATAAGCCCTATAATCCCCTTCAACCCTCCTCATAGTTAAATCAACATTTTTAGACAGCATGGCCTAAAAGTAGAACTTCTAACATAGTGCACACGATCTAAAAGCTTTGGTTATCGCACTAGTGTGACTTCATTGTGACAGCTTTGGTTTCAAGGCCAATCACATGGTAATTATTCTTTGTATTTGCACATGTTCAATAACTCGATTTGGTTTGATTAGGTTTTACTTTTAATTATGTCATTTTACATCATTAATATCTCATGGCGCTCGCATTATCTGTTCACAATACAAATCGTCATACTTCAATTTATCACAATTCGTTGTAGAGGTAACCTATATCTTATACTGACAGCTTTCTTTGATCTAAAACGTTACTCTTTTATTCTATCCTATACAAAGTTTAACGTACCTATGAATTCAGAAGAAACTGAAATAGAAGAGCCAGGCGAAATTACAGAAGCAGCAGAAAGAATAGCACCAGAAGTACTTACCCAAAAAAATCCAGAAAGCAATATGGTATAGCATTTAATCGCTTCGTTGCCTGGTAAAACACGTTGAAAATAATTTCACTGGAAATGACTGCTAGCGAATCAACAAAACATCTGACATCTCACTTTTTTAACATCTTTTGTTTCAAGAACGCGTTCTAAACGTGTTCTCTGTTAGTTTCAGGAATCAATATAATATTATTGGCATTTTACATATTCGAGCGCTGTCTAAAAAATAGTATATGCCACAGTGTTAAAATTGATTTTATTTTGCTCCTAGGGTTGCGATACTCGGCCTACGGTCTTCGTTTGGCAAACATTCCTACTCGCAATATAAAACCCTACTTTTACTTCGTGTATCATAACCTACTATTGTCGCTTGAATATCCATCTTATTTTGGTTCTTAATAACACACTTTGATCCATAGAATAACATTTATAGACATCTAAACCCATTTTAGACCTCCCAATTAAAAAAAACACATTTTTGTTGCAAATTTGTTATACTTTGACCCAGAGAAACTCATTAAGCACACAAATATAAATACAACTGTTTGAGTTTGATCTTGGGGTCTCTAGAGGTAAAACTTTTACTGAGTTATGCTTATTAGGAAGCGGAGGAGAATTTCGGCATTTAAGCTACAGGAAGACCAATTTACTTCTGGAAATCTGTAGGAGGAAAGACGCAGAGTGCGACCAGATCCGGGGCAGCAGGCTCGGGCGCAGGCGGGGCCCCTAATGTCTCCAGATATTACATGGAACGACCTCCCCCTCATAGGCTTACCTCTGCCCATGGAGAGGACTCTCTGAGGGCCCATCGCACACCGAATCCCAGAGAATACAGCTCCTCAAAGCAAATTCCAAACCATATACCTCGCCCACCGTCCAATCGCCTGATACTTCGACCCTTAAATGACGAAATGGGGGTCAACATTATATAATCCACCCCAGCATTCGCCTACCAACCACGGTTAGATTGCCCGGCAGAGCCAAGTCGCTCGTCATACATTCACCAGGAAGCATGAATGGACTTGTTTGCGAGGGTCAGGCACGTGCACTGCAACAGACCATGAAGAATTCCTACCCTAACAGTGAATCACTTTAGCAGTTACCTGGTTCGTTTCACTTGAGACGTTTGCCGGAAACTTCATTATCACATTCCTCAACGGGACTCTTGATTGTGCGTCTTATATTCCACTAAGGAAATTCCCCACAAATAGGTCATGTCGCGATTCGTATCTGATGTATAAGCGATGAGTGTGACTCGCGCCTGATTAGCAACCTTGAGAAGTGTGTTCACCTGACTTTGGCCACGAAAATCCACTGACCTCGTTGTGAAAGTGGATGTTCCAAAGAGCGCGCTTACACCTGGAATCATGTTTATGGTGCAAGGCATTTCCGCTGCGTTTTCAGCACTTAATTTCAAACCTGCCACAACATTCTTTGCCTAAACGAGAGGAATGTATGCTGTGATGTAGTCAGCAGAAAACATTTCGCAACTGTTTTAAGATCTTGCGCTTTCACAAGCCCTGCTGCGTCCATTTTCTACCATCCGATACATCCTGGAGGCATATAACACGATTTTAAGATGATTTTAGAAAATACTTTAAAAATTCATAGCATTTAAGAGGTACTCCAGATAAACTACAGTGGCTGCAGACAGTGTTCGTCTCCACTTCACAAAAATTATAGCAGCCACATTAATGGAGAAAACATAAATGTTTAATATGCAATCTACGTGTTCTGCCGTTTTACCATATTCATTTTATCGTTTTTTTTTATTTTATCGACTTTTCAGCTTTTTCATGTGTGGTATTTACAAAATTATTTTATATGCATGTATTAGATCAGTTTTAATTCTCTCTAACATATACCTAGTACGTAGAGTCAAGTACTGCATTGCACCCAAAAATTCTATAAGGATACCTGTTTTGAGGCCCCTGAATATAAATAAAGCACTTTCAGAAGAAAAACGTGTATGTATGAACAGCATGGTTGAAAAACAAAAGTCGGACATAAACCAAACTTGGTATTTAAATTCAGTATCTTCGAAACATGCGACAAGAAGATTTTCAATAAAATTCTCCCACCCCAAACTATCCTTTACAAGGAAAAAGGTTTCGATATTTTTGATGGCTCGTTAAATTTTGATTAAAATTATTAATCTAAGATATTTACATCAAAATACATATCTTGAATTTTCTGGAAATCCTTTTCATTTTGAAGGAATTTTGTATAATTTTGTGTAACGGATAAACCATAAGAGATAGACAAACACTTACTACACAAAAAATGTAGAACTCTTTAAAAAAATTCATATAACCTTTTTTTGGCATCAGCCATTTCCGAGATATCCGTGATTATTGTTTCGTATTTTTTTAATACTTTTGTCTTTTATAAAGTTCTGTCGCTATTCAGTTGTTTCTCGCGATGTGACGGAAAGAGCATGGAATTTCAATGTCAAAATATGTATGACGATGACTTTTAAACGTTTGACTTTCGCTATTCCTTTCGTGCCTATAACTACATGTGAAATTATCCATGCAAACGTTTAGCAAGTGTAGATTGTAGAACCTATATAAAAATAAACGATAGTGGTTAGAAAAGTCGTATGAATGTAAAATGCCAGAATTTTTTATATACTACCTGTAATATTGCCGTTATATGATTTAAACTGGCAAAGAAAGAAACGTATAAAATCCTAAAAACTAAGGCGTTAATGAAGTTGGGTAAAAACGCTAGTACTTCCTGGCTTTTGACTTTCCTTTTCTCCTGCGTCAGAACAAAACCAATTTCACCACATGTGAAATATGTATGTAATATAAGTTGAAAACCCCACACAACTCGTATAAAGCTAATAAAACGAAAAATCTTTAAAAAAATCTGATGTGTTACACTCACATGACTTTCTCTACTCTTGCACAATCTATTTTTACAAACGCCTATTCTCCATATGCTTCATGTTAATCGAGATGTCAATCTTATTGGTAATTTTCTTGTAGATGCAAGGGGGATATGGTAGCTTTTAAGCGATAGTCAAATATTTTAACGCTGATTGCTATGTGGCGCATTCCATTCTCTTTGCATGTCCAGGACATAAAAAAAATCTGATGTGTTACACTCACATGACTTTCTCTACTCTTGTACAAACTATTTTTACAAACGCTTATTCTCCATATGCTTCATGTTAATGGAGATATCGAGATGTCAATCTTATTGCTAATTTTCTTGTAGATGCAAGGGGAATATGGTAGCTTTTAAGCGATGGTCAAATATTTTAACGCTGGTTGCTATGCGGCGCATTCCATTCTCTTTGCAAGTCCAGGACATAAAAAAATGAATAACGAATTTGAGAAAAAGTATAAGTATTCGAAAATTTAAGGGAATAACAAGCAATATCTCGCAAACGGTTCACTCAACAAAAGAAATGTATATGACATAAATTGTGTATTTTAACGCGATCTACATTTTTTGTGTAGTAAAATTTTGTCTATCTCTTATGGTTTACCAGTTATGAAAAAGTCGTTCATAACGAAGAATACTTTTGGAGACATTCCCAGAAAATTCGAGATATACATTTTATTTGTCATGACAATATCTTAAACATATGATATTTTAATCAAAATCGTTAGAGCCGTTTTTGAGAAAATTAAAATTTTCGAAAAATGTTCCATGTAAAGGGTAGTCTGGGGTTGGGGGATTTTTTTGAAAACCTTCGTGTCGCATCTCTGAAAGATACTGAACCTAAATACCAAGTTTGGTGTTTATCCGACTGTTCGTTTTTGAGTTATGCTGTTCACAGACACACAGACAGACACACAGACAGACACACAGACACACAGACAGACACACACACGGACATGTTTCCAAAAATGCTTTTTTTGGATTCAGGAGGTCTCAAAACATGTATTTCCGTGAAATCTCGGTATCGAATTTTTGGGTGGAATGCAATACTTCCCCTACTTACTATACGTAGTAGAGAAAGTAAAAATGAATAACGAATTTGGGAAAAAGTATAAGTATGGAAAATTTAAGGAAATAACAAGCAATATCTCGAAAACGGTTCACTCAACAAAAGAAATGTATATGACATAAGTTGTGTATTTTAACGCGATCTACATTTTTTGTGTAGTAAAATTTTGTCTATCTCTTATGGTTTACCAGTTATGAAAAAGTCGCTCACAATGAAGAATACTTTGGAGACATTCCCAGAAAATTCGAGATATACATTTCATTTCGCATGACATTATCTTAAACATATGATATTTTAATCAAAATCGTTAGAGCCATTTTTGAGAAAATTAAAATTTTCGAAAAATGTTCCATGTAAAGGGTAGTCTGGCGTGGGGGGATTTTCTTGAAAACCTTCGTGTCACATCTCTGGAAGATACTAAACCTAAATACCAAGTTTGGTGTTTATCCGACTGTTCGTTTTTGAGTTATGCTGTTCACAGACACACAGACACACACACACTCACACACACACGGACATGTTTCCAAAAATGCTTTTTTTTGGATTCAGGAGGTCTCAAAACATGTATTTCCGGTGAAATCTCGGTATCGAATTTTTGGGTGGAATGCAATACTTCCCCTACTTACTGTACGTAGTAGAGAAAGTAAAAAAAAAGCCCGAACACGTAAAACTGTACTGTTGTTTGTTCTTTCTGCATTTAAATATGAGGATTTTCTCTCTGTTAATTTGACTGCTAAAACATTTTAAATTGAGATGAATACTTTCTGCGCCATTGTACTTTTCATTTCATATTTATCTCAATCAAATTTGATATAGGTCGAGAAATTTTCTTCGAGCTGATAAATGTAGATTCAACTCTCCGCAGCTGGTATGGTTTCACGTTCATGGCAGATTGGACAAAGCGACGCTAGTATACTCTTCCCTAATTAAGAAACACACTTGAGGTAAACAAAGGCGAGAGGGAGCCCCAAGCACGTGACCGCAGTGAATGCTCTCATTGGCCGCTGACCGCAACACACCCTAGTAGAAATTAGATCTCATCTATTCTTTAAGTTATGACTTTTAAAATGTGTTAACGGATAAATTTGATGGTTTCATTACAATACCCTACATTTTCAGAGTTATTCGAAATAAAAACCAAACAGTTTGCTGAAACTGAGCAGTTATCGCATATCAGCTGGATGATGTACACGTGTTGCGCGGAGTAATATAAAGTGTGTTTCATAGAGCGGATTCAATTTAGATACGCCGACACAGTAACACACACGTGCCTCTAAGGACCGGTTCCAACAACCGATGTTTAAAATACTCTAACATCTTGTTTGCTAACTTTATGTTTCCGACGGACTTAAATTTATGGATATGGATGCAGTCTGAGAACAAATCCCCAAGGAATTTACTTACAATGTTCGCATTTCTACCGGATCAGTAAGCAATTGCAGCAATTTTATGCTAACGTACATCGCAGCAACAAAAACGCGTGCGAAGAGCGTTTTGAATGTTTGAAACTACATTGAAATCAAGGTGAACGAAAATACAACACCAGGCAGGGGGATTTTAGTAAGTAAACGAAGCAAACGTGTTACCGCACGAAGTATAGGTGAAGTTAGGTACGAGGACAGCCCAGAAGTACCCGACCTGACGTATATATAATGGTTGTTGTTTCAAATAAATGAATATGGTAGAAAGTACCACCCTTATAAAGCTGAAGTTTGACGAATGCTACGTTGTTTAGTAATTGTTTGGCAACCATTAATAGTGAACTCTCTCAGGGAATTTGTAAACATGGATAAAACTGGCCATCGTTATGTGATACAATACTTTCATTTGAAAGGTCTTAGTCCAAATAATATTAAAGCTGAATTAGATTCTACTCTGGGGGAGCCTGCTCTCTCGTTTATAACAGTAAAATATTGGGTGGCAGAGTTTAAGCGAGGCTGTACGAGCTGCCAAGACGAGCATAGCAATGGTCGACCAAATGAGGTGATCACGCCAGAAATTATTAAGAAAATCCACAAAATAGTAATTGATGACCATCGACTGAAAGTGGGCGAGCTAGCAGACATGTTAGGCATTTCAAAAAGTGCTGTACATCGCATACTAACTGAAAATTTGGAAATGAGAAAGCCGTGCGCAAGATGGGTGCCGCGTTTACTTACAATGGAACAAAAGCAGCGTTGTGAGGATGTTTCAGTCGAGTGTTTAGCGATGTTTCGCTGCAATAAAGCCGAGATTTTGTGTCGATTCATAACCATGGATGAAACATGGGTCCATCACTTCATACCTGAGACGAAGGAACAGTCAAAACGGTGGATTGAAAGGGGAGAATCGGCTCCAAAGAAGGTGAAGACAGTTCCATCGGCAGGCAAGGTCGTGGCGTCAGTTTTTTTGGGATGCGCGTGGAATAATTTTCATTAATTATCTTCAAAAAGGAAAAGCAATCAATGGCGAGTATTATGTAAACCTATTGCAGCGTTTGAATGATGAAATCAAGCAAAAACAGCCGCATTTAGTGAAAAAGAAAGTTTTGTTTCATCAAGCTAATGCACCAGTCCACACATCTCCATAGCCAAAACCAATGAGTTAAAGTTCGAATTGCTTCCTCATGCACCCTATTCGCCAGACTTGGCCTCCTCTGATTATTTTCTGTTTCCAAAGTTGAAGAAATGGCTTGGTGGTAAAAGATTTGCCCACAATGAAGAGGTGGAGTCTGCAGTTGA
This sequence comes from Deroplatys truncata, assembly GCA_030765065.1. Classification (NCBI taxonomy): domain Eukaryota; kingdom Metazoa; phylum Arthropoda; class Insecta; order Mantodea; family Mantidae; genus Deroplatys; species Deroplatys truncata. Next base: position 295,846,516 of record CM060975.1, on the reverse strand, counting down.
TGAATATTTTGCAGACCTCGACGGTTCTCACTATAAACAGGGTATCGAAGTTATTGAACATCGCTGGGAAAAGTGTATCGAGCTGAAAGGAGCCTATGTAGAGAAATAAAGATGTTTTTTCCCAAAATTTTTGTGTTTTCTTCGTTAGTTCGGGTATTTCTGGGACAGCCCTCGTATTGTGACGGACACACTCCTCCCCAACCAACAGACGGTTTCGTTGCGACTTTCCATTTAGTCGATGCATATAATATAGAGCAGTAGAGAACTGAGGCAATATGTCTATTTGCATGAAACACTTCAGAACAAATGGCGAAACCATCGGATGTATAATTGGCGCAACAGTTCTAGACATGTGAAAATCTTAATGACAGCTATGAAGCGAGTTGCTTACCAGATCAGTAGGTGACCGTCGTCTGCATGCTGCAGGAGTGCGGGGACAGTCATTGCCAAATATCCGCACACAGGTTATGCACTGCACTGATAACCTTATAGTTATATACAGTATATTTAAATCCAACGCTGTAAAAAGCGCTTAATATAAAAACCTGTCAATCATCTGCTTCCAATTCTTCCACATCTACAGCCCTTCCTCTTCTGCGGAATCACTCACATCATTGCCGTCATCACTGCTGTCGTTACTTTCTGCACCATTATCCTGGATGATAATTCTTCCTATTTGATTTCGTTTTCTTTCACTTGAACCCTGAACCTTTTATAATTTTTTCTGAGATTTGTAGCCCCACCTTGAAAATGTATGCTGTCTTTCAGCTTAATGAGCAATCTGCTTGTTGTTGGCACAGTTTTTTCTTCCACATAGAAATTGTGAATCGTGCGCCGAATGAGCGTATCGTCTATTTCTGTAATACGTTTAGGGACCTTATGTTTCTTCCTAGGTGTGTCCAATTATACTCTTTCATCCATATGTTTTTTTCTTATCTTTGAGAACTCTGGAAACGGAATTCAGTGAAATACCAGTTGCTTTGGCTACTCTTTATTTCAGTCTCTGAAGGCTTTTTGTGGAATTCGAGTGAACATATATTTTCTTCCTTCGTTTCTGCTTCTTGCTTCATAAAGTCGAGGACATTTGCAATTTTTTCCTGCTTTGATTATGTAATATCTTACACTTAACTTTGAAAACGTAGGAGCCATGGTTATAAATACAACAAATATAAAATAAGCACTATTTAGGTACTGCTCTCTTTGAAAGTACAACCAGGTGCGGACACTTTCTATGCAGACTGTATGTGTTACGCACTGTGACAAAGGTATTATATGGCTTTCGTTGATTAAGCTAAACATAAACCATTCCTAGGCTCGGCAGCTGGGTGGCAATCAAGGTCACGATTCCAGAAGTTTTGCGCCAGTTATAACATTAGGGCGGACATTTAAAACATCATGTTAAACAACCTGTAATTCAATGCGACACAAGGAACATGAAACATCATTAGAGAGGAACAATGAGGATTCAACCTCCTCAACTCCGAAATATGGATCAGAATTTGTTGAGGTTCTGTGTCATGTGCTAATAAGTGCGGATATTGATTTTCAAAATTCACAGCTTTCGATGTAAAAGAAAAGACAATGTAACTCAGATTTCTGTATATTAATGCCTTAATTAAATCATGAGGTAACTTATTGCATACTATCAATAGCTAAACATATACTTTTTTTTTCCTTTCTCATAATATGGCTTAATTCTGGTCTACTTGCTATCGTAGTTGGAAGTACTGTCTTCAAACTATGCATCATATTTGTTTACAGAGAACATGTAAGGTCACAAGAGCTTCCACCTTCTCTCGCCACCAACCCTTTATGCGTTTCTAACTTAATGGTTTACTCACTAAAACCCCTCTGCCGATTAGCAGTGATCAAGGATCAAGCAGACCCAACATAAATACAGTTTGCTTCTTGAAGCAATTACTTCGCAAACCTTCCGGATAAACGCACAACCGGTAGCTTTGGAAATGCCAACATTATCTTCTACCATTAAATTAAATAAAATCTCAGAGTAATTAACACTTCTAGGATAAGAGAAAGAGGCATGTATGTTGGGAGTATTCTAACCTCTCTTATACAGAGAGAGCCAAAAAACTACGAACCGGCTGCGCGGCGTTTTTCTGTCCGCGTCCTCGGCGCTCGTTGCCGTCTGCCGCACCAATTTCTTTCGAGTCAATAGTTGAAGCCGTGCATACGTGAATACAATTTTGCCCCATGTTTTTAGAGAATTAACAGACAGGGAGCGTGATTTTGCCTTTTTTTTAAACAAGACTCTGCAACGGCTCATACGGTCAATATTTCGATGAGAACAATTGTAAGTGCGTTTGAGGACAGAATCACTAGTAGAGATTTGTGGCCCACTCGATCGCCCGACCTAACCCCCTGCGATTTCTATCTCTGGGGTAACTTAAAACATAAAGTGTACAAGACAAACACACACACCCTGGAAGAATTAAAACAAAATATCCACCAGGAAATTGCCAGCATTTCTCAACGTGAACTACGGCGAGTGATGGATAGTTTCCTAAAGAGGTGCCAAAAACGTATGGACAACGACGGTGGCCAGTTTCAGCATCTCCTTTCATAAAGTTGGTAAGTAAAGCCTTTAAAAGTAGTTTTAAAAATGTTGTATGGTTTCATCTGCGTCTTTCTATAATAGTGGCAGACGGCAACGAGCGCCGAGGACGCGGACAGGAAAAACACCGTAGTTTTTTTGGCTCTCCTTGTATTTCCTCTACAACGACCGCTTTGGACAGTCTGTGTTGCTTTAAAAGTCCCTCCTTTTGCTAGTTTTCAAATTTAATATGACGTACGGCTCTTCTTCGGTTAGGAATAACATTGAAAAACATCAAATATAGAAAACTGGCACCAACACGTTGTTTGGCGGCAGCATTTTCCAACTCCTAACATTAGTTAAACGCCTTAACACAAGGGTAAGGGGATGTTAAATTAAGACGAAGTTTAACATAAAGCTAAACATTGTTGGATGAAACAAAATCTGCATTGACTTCAATGTTAAATCACTTTAAAACTTTGTTAAAATTTAACATTGGTTGGTGAAAACGGCCCTAGGTGTAACAATTATACAAAGCTTGCGTGTTAATCTTCCGAGTATCCCAACCAATAAAGTTTCACTAATCTAGACAGTCCTAGGGTACAGAAGATTTGTGCGCAGTAACCGGTTTCTTATCACATGTCAAGAGAAAACGATAAATCTCGACTTAAACATCTCTCTCTCCTATTGTTCGAGCCATCTGATTTCGCGATGTTTTATCACTAGAACCACATAATGAGTTTAAGATATGACTCAATGCCTTCGTACCTCTTCTCCTGATTGTAATATTTTGAGTATGATGTTCTTGTTCTTAGAGGAAATGTGTCAAATGTCTAAGCAATGCCTACAAGGTAGTTAAGTGTTAAGTGCCTGGGATCGGACCCTTGGTGGGAGGAGAGCTGTCTAACTATTCGGTACATCTGAACATTAGGAGAAAAAAGTATAAGTTTGAAGTTAACAGCTTTAATGCCTGATTAGTGCATATTTGGGAAATTATAGAGCAGATGTTGGCAGCATAAATGCATGCATATTAGTGTCCGGTTATTACCCAGAATTCCTTCTTCCAGCGAGAGTACAGGAAGCTATATCACATCACCAAACTAAAGAATACACTTTGTACACACCAAGTCAGCGATGTTATGGTATATCAATGAAAAAAATCTGATGTGTTACACTCACATGTCTTTCTCTACTCTTGTACAAACTATTTTTACAAAACGCTTATTCTCCATATGCTTCATGTTAAACGAGATGTTAATCTTATTGCTAATTTTCTTGAGATGCAAGGGGAATATGGTAGACTTTAAGCGATAGTCAAATATTTTAAGAGCTGGTTGCTATGTGGCGCATTCCATTCTGTTTGTATGTCCAGGACATAAAAAAATGAATAACGAATTTCCATTTGAGAAAAAGTATTGGAAAATTTAAGGGAATAACAAGCAATATCTCGAAAATGGTTCACTCAACAACAAAAATGTATATGACAAAAATTGTGTATTTTAACGCGATCTACATTTTTTGTGTAGTAAAATTTTGTCTATCTCTTATGGTTTACCAGTTATGCAAAAGTCGTTCACAATGAAGAATACTTTTGGAGACATTCCCAGAAAATTCGAGATATACATTTCATTTGTCATGAAAAACATTCGATATTTTAATCAAAATCGTTAAGAGCCATTTTTGAGAAAATTAAAATTTTCGAGAAATCTTCCATGTAAAGGGTAATCTGGGGTGGAGGGATTTTCTTGAAAACCTTCGTGTCGCATCTCTGGAAGATAATGAACTAAATAGCAAGTTTGGTGTTTATCCGACTGTTCGTTTCTGAGTTATGCTGTCCACAGACACACACACACACACACACACGGACATGTTTCCAAAAATGCTTGTTTTGGATTCAGGGGGTCTCAAAACATGTATTTACAGTGAAATCTCGGTATCGAATTTTTGGGTGGAATACAATACTTCCCCTACTTACTATACGTAGTAGAGAAAGTAAAAACCGGGATATTTGGGCGCCCGAAACAAATTGTCGAGATCCTGCGACATTTTATTAAAAATTGGGACTGCCCCGGAAGAAACGGAACAGATGGGAACCCTGTACCAATAGTCAGAGGGAACGTTTTAACATCTAAAGCAACTCTCCGCAGAAATAAAAGTGTTTCTAGTGTTTGTCCCCGAATTTGTGTTTGGGATATCGGGTGGGTATCACATTAACGTCAATTGTTATCTCACGATCAAGGGCACGTCACAGGTCAGTGCAGACAATACGGAACCGATAAGATAACGTTTCCCGCGATAAAAAATAAAAAAAACAGCCAAGATCGATTTTCCTCATTTGCCAGCGAGGCGAATTATCAAGATTTCATGATTCATCATAACAGTCGGATGGAGTAAATGTAAAATGAATCACCTGCCTTAAGGCTGTTGCTGGATTTGTCGTCGTATCTACTAAACTTTGCAATTGTTGTGGGGCATACGAATCTCATTAAAACTTGTGGGGTTGGTTGTTTTAATGTGCTTCAGGATGGGAGGGAGAACACAGAAACAGAAGAAAACTTACAATTAAACCAAGACAGATTTCATTCCATGCTGACATCGTTACCTGGAGGAAATGTTTCAGTGTTAATGAAAATTACTTTTGTAAATGCAAGTGTGGACGTGTATAGCTTGGAATTTTCGTAACTGTAACACTCCTAAAATATTTTGCACATTAAATATATTTATTTATTTCACAACATTCTCATTTTAAACACATTTTAAAGCGCAGGACGAAGATTTTGAAGCAGTTCATCTCACTTAAGGTCACAAGGTACTCTAAAATGGTCAAAAATCGCATTTTTTATTTTAGGCACTAATAAAATTTCTATTATTTCCAGGTTCAGAAAATATATACTTTTTGTGGGTTAAGAAGTTTTTAAGACATTTAAATACCATTTAGTTTGCATTCCTTTAAAACTGCCATGCAACGCCACTTTTTGTATCTTTCAACAACGAACGACTATATCATGTCCAGCGAGCAGTTCAACACTTAACAAAAGAGGCTAGGACCAAGAAAAGACAATCAGAAAAGCTGAAGCAATCCAGAAATGAAGGTGCAGATGATTATGACCCTGGAATGTACTGAAGTGTGTCAGAATTTTAATGTTCAAACTTTAAATTCAGTTTTCTCAAAACAACATTTTTGGATATTTATGCACCTTTTTCTCAGAAAGTATGAGAGGTACAGAGCTGAAATTTTCAGTACATGTATACAACACATAGTTAAACTTTCTGAAACACAATCATAATTTTATAATGTATATTAGTGATATTAAGAAAGCAACAACACTGCAAATTTTCCACATTTTTAGCTTTTTGACTTTGCAAATAATTTTTTTCTTCAATTACTAGCTTTTCCAAAAAGCTTGCTATTAAATGAGATATTTCGATGGTGTCGTTCCAGTTACAACCTCCCTCGGGAAAAGTAATTAAAATGTCGTATAGCCCATTTTATACGTCGGGACAAAGATAAAACCAGACACAAATACACAATTTAAAAATGCAACTTCTGGCTTCAAGGAAGCCCAGTTTCAGCTGCTGTTTTATTATATGTATGCATTCCAATTTTTAGGCAATTACTGGCTATCGGATTCTGAAGTTTATAAACACGCTTCATAAATGCCTTATTTGTTGCACTGATTCTCCCTAAAGCCAATCAAAGCCGCCAACTAATCTGATATCGAAAATACCAAGCTATCATGGGGGAATAAATTCCTCCGTGAGGCACATTAAACAAAATGGCTGATTCTGGATGCTGCGAGTGTTCTTGCCGATTATGTCGTTTAAATCCCCACTTTAACTGCAACAGAAATGTAAACATAACTAGCCAATGCTGTTCATGAAACAAAATCTAATATGAATGTGTGTCACTGACAACACACCTCTTACACCGTACCTTCAGGACGTACTTCACCATTTTGTAATGTAGTACACAGTGGCGTAGACTGAGACTGAGTCTACCTAAATAAATTGCCGAGAAACTAGGTAAATTTTGAAACATATAAATACAGACAGCCTCAGACAGGTGATGAAAAACTAATTAATACAATCACTTTCACCGCTGCTTACCGCAACGCCCCAACTCCTACTGCTTTCAGATTGCAGTACTGCGTACTTAGGCAGCTTCGAAATCTCATGATGCGGCAGCAAAGTCGAGTAGAGACTGGGATGGCTGAGCGAGTGCAAGTCTCATCAAGAGTGGACTTATATAGCTTTTCCGTTAAATTTCGATCTCTCGTTTTAGGAAGACATGGCTATATTTTGTTGTGCATTAAGGGCACAAAGGTAGCAGCAGAGACTTAACACGTTTAATGAAGTGTTTAGTCTCTATGTACCTGCTCTCTCGAAGGTCCGAAACAGGACAATAGGGGTTGGAGACAGGAGTAGGGCAAGGCAGTGTAACATAAACATTTCATTCCTCAGTTATTGGTGAACCAGCATTATGTGCGTGCAACCGTGCAATGCAGTATAGTGTTAATTTTATGTAAACCTATGTATTGTTTTCATTTTGCGTGTTTTATTTATGATTTTAGAAATATGGACAATTCCACCTTCGATTTAATGAATTACTTATTTAAAACTTTGTATTCGACTCTTTCTTATGAGAAAAAGCATGAACTTAAAGGCAAAAGACCAACTTCTAAGCTTGGCATTGCCTTCCAGGAAAAGAACCAAAAAACATCCTGGCACAGTAAATTTAATTGGTTAACGGGTATTTACATTCATAACAAAGTGTGTTTCTTCGTATGTTTGCTTTTCGGCGGGGGAAAGGAATGGAGCGTTGAAGGAAAATCAAATATTAAAAACATTGCAATAAAAATCACCGACTGGAGCTTATATACAAGAAAATCTAAGTGAGTACACACATTTTCATGAATTTAGTTTAGTTTAAAATGTATGTTCAGTCAATTTCGGCAATCAGTAGTGATGCTAATGAATACTAAAACATCAAGAAATAATAATGAAATCGTAATAGAGAATGCCCACTATTTTATGGAATACTAATGTATGGGAATGTGTGCATTATTTAAAAAAATTCTAAATTCAATTTTTAAAATCTAGTATACCCAGAACAGAGTATCAAGCTACGCCACTGGTAGTATATATTTCTTTTCTAACTTTAAACATGCTATAATTCACATAAATGGAATTCGTATTATACGCCGGTTTGGGACGCAGTCTTAATATTCGTGGTTATCTTCTTTAGCAGAAGTTACGTTACGCCCAAGAAATGAGAGATGAATTACAACAGTCCCTTTTATGCTGAAATATTTGTCTTGATACCTATATGGATGGGATGGAGATGAAAAGAAAGAAACAGAAAGGAACTTTACTTCTCGCAACAAGCATCTAAGGTTGCAAATCTGATGTAAAGTCCTTTCTATTATGGCTAACATAGGTTCATTATGTTACTGTCAGTGAAACACTTACCAGATATCAAATGTCTGGAAAGAAATGAAACATTGCAGTTGGATTCCATTTGAAACATTGCACAAGCTTGAGTTCTGAAGTGAGAAGATATAGCGAAAGGTTAACAGGAAACCACAACGTTTCCGTATTCATGGCTGCGCGCGCAACTGGGTAAAAATATGGGTGCAGCAGCAGATCGAAAATTGAGCTTCAGGCATCCTTCCGTTGCTTCCAGCACAGTTTCCTGCAATTATCTGCCTTATTAAATGCGTAATATATTTCAAGAAATATCAGCAACACCCTAAAAATGTACTCCAATGGGGTTTCTATAGAAACTATGCGTGATGTGACCCGTTGATATCGTTTCTTTTCACAGTTCTCTCCCCAACCGCAAACTACCCTTTACACGGAAAACGTTTCCTTTTCTCAAAAATGGTTCTAGCCATTTTGATTGAAATAACATATCTGTAAAAGGTTGTCTATCGTGGGTTTTTTTTTTTTTTTTTTTTTTGTACTTTGATTCATTCCACCGGCATTCCAAAATAGCACTAAGAAGTGCTCTTCTTTTGGATTTTTTAGCTTGGGAAGTATGCTTGTGTTGTAGTCCATTTAGCGTTACCCAAGGAACACCACGTGGAGGCGGACTACGTGGATCCCTCATCAATAAAAAAATGCTGGAGCAGGAGTATACTGTAAACACTTTGCACAGTATCTAACATTAGATGAAACGTCAAACCACTATGATGGAGAATTAACATCTATAAAAGCATCATTACAGAATATTCTATTGAGGCAGTATTTTATATCACAACCCTGTGAATGCCAGAGTGATTGTAGTGTAAATTAACATTATTGTATGACAATGATTTTAGATGTTTGTTAGCTATAAGCATTGTTAGGAAATAAGTTTACACGGCCTCACTGAAACTGACAATAGGAGTGGGTAACAATGAAGCGATGGGGTGAGTTGTTTATCACTTAGAAGAGACAAACAAATGACGTCAGGATAGCGTGCCTTTCTTTAGAAATGGAGGGAATATCTTCCCTAGAGCATATGTATCAGTAATTGTGATTGGCTTACAAAACAGACGCTAATGTTGGCGCGATTTAGTAACCAATAGCAGCTCTATTATAATGTTTAGGCATATCGGGGTGAGGGAGTATAAATTCTTGAGCCAAAAGCAAGTATCGCGCAGTTCTGCAGAATCATTCACGAGGTAAACGTCGCGCAGTTCTACAGAATCTCTCGGGAGGTACACATTACGCAGTTCTCAGCAATCTCTCGCGAGGTACACATTACGCAATTCTACAGAATCTCTCGCGTCGTAAAGTTAGTTACAAAATCTGAAGTACGCGACAACTATTACGACAGTAATTACATTCGGAAATATAACAGTTTCAGTCAGGCGTGTATAAAGATTACATATGTGAACTATTAATTGTGACGGCAATAAAAGTGTAAAAACAAATTCTTTTATCAGTGTTATCTCTTAGTAACAACTCCTTTCCGTTTACACGCCCTGCTCAGAGATATTTGCTCGACTGAGTAATAATAGCTAGCCGGAGGACAAAGAACCCAAAATTCAAAATAGTAAAACAATAACAATAGACCATACATAAAACAAAAAAATAGTCATCTTATCAGACTCAAAGTCAGCCATAGACGGGATAGTAAACTACAATAATAAAACAACAAGAAATATTAAAGAAATAACAAGCCTAATTAAAGCAGTTGAAACTAGAAATCATGTCACTCTACAATGGGTCCCAGCTCATGTCGGACTTTTGGACAATGAACATGTTGATCAATTAGCAAAGAAAGGTGCAATGCAAGAAATAAAACCTGAAGGACAAATAGAAATAAATAAACAATTAAATAACATTAAACAACATTTCAAAAGACAGCAGAAACTTGATGAAGAAGATAAATTAAAAGATAAAGATTATAAGAATATTAAAGATAGAATTGATATACAAAAAATGCCAAGGAAAACTGCAGTGGCCTTATTTAGGATGGCAACTGGCCACGATTGCCTCGCAGAACAACACCTCTACAAGATAGGATGCCTACCTACACCCAAGTGCACTCTCTGTGAAGAAGATGTCATCCTAAACAAACAACATCTCGCCAAATGCAAAGGCCTTAAAAGTGTAAACTTACAGACTTTATATTGGGAAGCCAGAGGGAAAATGATGCAGATCAATTAAACCCCAGTGCCATTGGTGAAAAACAACATATCTGTAAAGATTAGCGTGACTAATAAAGTTAATAACTTGGAATTTCTGTAAAAAGTCCCTGAAATCCTCTTCATTATGATTCAATATGTTCTAGAATTTTGTATAGCTGGTAAACCATATGAGATAGGCGAAAGCTTGCAATTTAACTCACAAAAAATACAGATCTCTTTAAAACATACAATTTATGTTTTGTGTCATTTACCATCGTCATTCAGCACACATTCATATGCAATGCTTTTTTTGCAATGCAATGTGCTTTTCCTGCACATATTTGTGTTTATTCGAATCTTAAATGTTATAATACTTATAATAATTTGCACAAAATGCAATACGTGCCCTTTTATTCGTCATACTGATATCTCAGACATATGAACTGACTAAAACGATTGTACCTTATTGGAAAGAAAAAATATGGAGGCCCTAACACACTTTATACTCAAATTTATTCACCGTTTGATTTCAATACAGAAATATTGGCTTTTTCAACAATACAATTATTAGTACAAAAAGAACAGGTCTAATTAGATGTAATACACAAATACAGAAATCCTAAATTTTGGAATTGTAAGCATAGTATTTCCCATAAGAAAGCTTATAAACTAATTCATTTCTAGATATTCTTCCACTGAATAAAAAAAAACCTGTATTAGGAATTTTTTCAAACCTCTTTTGAAGACTGTTAAGGTTCTAACTGTTTTTTTAAATATGTGGGGAGTTTATTAAAGAATAGAATGCCATTATAATATAAACTTTTTTCATGTAATGTGCAGTTTACATTTATTTCTTGTATTATAGTCATGAATATCAGCATCTACTTATACATTGTTACCAGAGTTTCCCATTTTATGCACATCAAGATTAACTGAAGTTTTAAGGGTATATAATGCAAAACATGTTTGGGATAATGTTTTAGATAGTACACCAATGTGGATTCCTCAGTCAAGGCTACTATCAACCCAGATTCCAAGAAATTTAATGTTATTAGACGTTATCAATTCATTTTGTAAATAAACTTCTGTAAAATTTAAGTTATTGTTAACTTTATGATAGAAACCTAAGGCAGCACTTTTATTTTTATTAATGACAAGTCTCTTGTTACTAAACCAATTTACTATATAATCTGTTGCCATATCGATGTTTACTTTAAGTTCTTGTTTATCTTTACCAGAAATTAAAAGGTTTGTGTCATATGCAAAAAGAGTAAATTTAGCGTTAGGGAAGCCATTGTTTATGGCCAGGTCATTAATACACATTAAAATGTCATTAATATGTAGGGCCCGGATTATTAGGTTTTAACCTATATTTTTCCTCACTATTTAATTAACACATTTCAAGATATATACTCGTTTCACACTTCCTGGAACAGAATATCCGAATTTCATTACACCTAAAAAAAACCTAAATGAGGAGTTGACACCTAAAATAACCTAAATATCTGTTTTTCCTTTTTCGAAATGAAGAATGTTATTTTTGGGTTGAAACATATTGTAAAATTATTTCCACCACTTACAGCCAGTACATACTTCAAGTCTCTACTTTTACGCAGCACATGTGACATGGTGACACCTGGATGCAACTGACAGAAGCTCAAGAGGATCGCCTCCAATCGTTCACCGAGAGTACAACAGAGTACACCGAAAGTACTTTTCTAATGTAATTGTTGTATAGTGAAACAATAGCTAAATCATGTTTATTGAAAAAATGGATTGCTGCAGATCCACACGTCACTTTTGTTAGTGACAGACAGGGCCGGAGGGGGTTGTACAGTCCTTCCACCCGACCATGCTACATGTTACGTGCTTGGTCCACGGCCTGCACCGCCTCTGCCTCTACTTGGGAGGACCCTGCGCGCAGAGGCCACTAGAGGTGATCGTCCGGTGCCCTGCCGACGCTGCTGTGCCTTTGGGCACACAGCAGAAGCTTGCAACGCTGCGCCCAGATGCCACTACTGTGGGTCAGGCTCGCTTACGTCAGCCTGCACTCATCACGACCTGAGACGACGCCGACGCTTCTGCGCCACCTGCTCCGGGAACACACACTTTACAGGGCAGGCACATTGCCCCCTGTATCCCCGGAGCAGACAACCTTCAAGGCCGACAACACCAGCAACTACAACGACGCCAGCACCTACAGTGACACCAGCAACTTCAGACGACCACCTCACCAGCGGCATCAACGACAAGCACCACGGACTTCAACGCCTCCTGTCAGCCATACAGGCAGGCATACAGGACCTCACCTCACAACTGGCTGAGCTGAGCCGTGCAACCTTCACGCGCCTTTCGGCCGTGGAGGCCAAGCAGCGAACTTTGGCCAGGGTGATCACTGCTCTCACCAACCAGATCCACAAGCTTCAGGACGAAGATGGGGTTCTCGCGTCGGCCCAGCGCAAGCTGGGAAGAATCGAGTGTCACCTTGTCGAGCCCTACACAGACGGCAGCGACGACCGGTCCACGAGGCTGGGCGCCCTCGGCGCCTCAGTCGAAGGGATTCGAGAGCTGCATACCAACACCAGGAACTCCATCACCGAGAACTTCAAGGCACTCAGCGCCAACTACGACCACCTGCAAGAAGGATACATCTTGATCCGCAACTTCCTTGAATCCCACGTAATGTCACACCCCTCCCAATCCTCTTCCCACCCACATCCTAACCGAAAACCCAAACGCCACTAACCTACATTACCACCAGGAATCCCAACTATCTTCTCCTTCACTTCGCTAGGGGGCAGGCTGGGCCTTGGTCAAGCCTGTCTCCTAGCACACATCCTTACTCCACTGGCGACCGCACTGCGGCCCAGTTCTAATCATCACCTCGGACTGCGCGGGTGCTTTAGGCGGTACCGCAGCAAACCTTTCCTTTGAATCCGGTGGAGGAGTTTTTAGTGGGTATGCCGACGCTCGGAGATTCCCACACTCCCAGTCCCGACTCCCATCGGGGCTGGGGTTAGTGATTAAATCATTTTCTCCTCCACTCGAAAAAAAAACAAAAAAAAACCGCCTTGCAGAGGAAATTAGAAGCCACTTCGATGACGTCAACAACCTGATATCTTCGGTCAATAAGGTTTTCTTAAAAGCCCCAACACGCATACAATTGCTCAAAGACAGAGTACCGGCAACCTCTTCCACCTGGGCCGATACTAAACCACTGGGGAACTTGGCTGTCTGCTGCCATTTACTATGCCGAGCACTTAAAAGACGTTAAAAATGTCGTCAATAAATTGGATGAAACAGAAGCTTCCTGCATTGCCAAGGCTAAGAAATCACTCGAGTGCCTACTCTTGCCGCTTCCCCTGCATACATCAAGACACATTTTTGTTTTATACCAGAAGCTACAACTTTGTGACTGACAGATGCTCTACATATCACTGACAATGTTTCCAGTATAGAAATACCTGGACCAGTGCGAGTTGCACGTTCTTGAAGTTGTAGAAGATTCCTCAACGAAATCCTGCTTTTGAAGATATGAAAACAATCAATTCGGTACTGCAGGGAGAAAAGTATATAGGAAAACTACCCCTAGAACCTGCTGCACTGGCATTTATATTCTACGCTCCAATGACATCATGTTCCGTTGAAGGAACCTTTTCTACATATAAGAATGTGTTACGTGATAATAGGAAATTGTATACGCCAGAAAATTTGAGAATGATGCATCTAATGCAATGCCAAAAAATAAATCTTACAACTAAGTACCAGAAAAGCAAAATCATTGATACCTGTATTGATCCACGAAGCAAAACATAAAAAAAAAACCATTTTAATCAAGAAAAACTTAAAAAATCTGATGTGTTACACTCACATGACTTTCTCTACTCTTGTACAAACTATTTTTACAAACGCTTACTCTCCATATGCTTCATGTTAATGGAGATATCGAGATGTCAATCTTATTGGTAATTTTCTTGTAGATGCAAGGAGAATATGGTAGCTTTTAAGCGATAGTCAAATATTTTAACGCTGGTTGCTATGTGGCGCATTCCATTCTCTTTGCATGTCCAGGACATAAAAAAATGAATAACGAATTTGAGAAAAAGTATAAGTATTGGAAATTTTAAGGGAATAACAAGCAATATCTCGCAAACGGTTCACTCAACAAAAGAAATATATATGACATAAATTGTGTATTTTAACGCGATCTACATTTTTCGTGTAGTAAAATTTTGTCTATCTCTTATAGTTTACCAGCTATGAAAAAGTCGTTCATAATGAAGAATACTTTTGGAGACATTCCCAGAAAATTCGAGATATACATTTTATTTGTCATGACAATATCTTAAACATATGATATTTTAATCAAAATCGTTAGAGCCGTTTTTGAGAAAATTAAAATTTTCGAAAAATGTTCCATGTAAAGGGTAGTCTGGGGTGGGGGGATTTTCTTGAAAACCTTCGTGTCGCATCTCTGAAAGATACTGAACCTACATACCAAGTTTGGTGTTTATCCGACTCTTCGTTTTTGAGTTATGCTGTTCACAGACACACAGACAGACACACAGACAGACACACAGACAGGCACACACACGGACATGTTTCCAAAAATGCTTTTTTTGGATTCAGTGAGTCTCAAAACATGTATTTCCGGTGAAATCTCGGTATCGAAATTTTGGGTGGAATACAATACTTCCCCTACTTACTATACGTAGTAGAGAAAGTAAAAAAACCTTAAGCATATAAGAAACCTAAAATGAAGGTTTATTCCACCTAAAAATCCGGGCTCTTGTTATAAATTATATAATCTATTTTGATATGGTTATGCAGGTATAATTTGAATTAAGGATAACTTTAGGAGTCCAGGGCTAGGCCTCGGGGTACAGGCTGGACGGCTGTCTTTGGGGTAACACGGAGAAAAAAGGTTGAGTACCACTGATCTATTCGTTTCAGAAATTGTCTTCTCGGTAAAGCAGCAGAGGCCTGCTGTCCGGTTGTCGCCCACGCCTGACCGCTGATAATATCGTACCATTTCCGCTTCGGTGTATAATGACCAAGCGGTTTATACAGCTCAAGGTTTCATCTTCACAGCAGCACTTATTGCTTCAGTCACAGCCAGGGACAGGATTTAATGCCAATGTACACTTCTTCTCTGCTGACAGAAAATAGGCTCTAACTTGGCATGTGAGTCAATTACTAAATTTCCAACAATTTAAACAATATTTTGTGTTGCATATAATACATATTTAGCCTGTTAGTAAGCACTGAGTCAACTTGAAACTTGGAAACACTGATAGCAGCTCACACGCAACGCAATCATTGGTCGCGTCATATCGGTGAATCCCCGTTTTATCAGTCGTAAAGGTATAACTGGCGCAACAGTTCTAGCTAGACACGTGAAAATCTTAATGACAGCTATGAAGCGAGTTACATACGAGATCAGGAGGTGACCGGTCGTCTGCATGCTGCAGGAGTGCGTGGGACAGTCATTGTCAAATATCCGCACACCGGTTATGCACTGCACTACACGATAAACTTATATACAGTATATTTAAATCCACCGCTGTAAAATGCCCTTAACATAAAAACACTGTCAACCATCTGCCTCCAGTTTTTCCACACCTGACAGCCCTTCCTCTTCTGCGGAATCACTCACATCATTGCCGCCATCACTGCTGTCGCTACTTTCTGCACCATTATCCTGGATGAGAATTTTTTCTAATTGATTTTCTGTAATTCCGTATTTTTTGAAATAATAATTCTCAATTTATTCAACATGTCGATATACATTTTCCCATTCTGGCCTTCCAATTTCTGCAAATCGCTGGCGACATAACTGCTCCACATCTTTTAGTTTAAAAGTGATATTTCTGCAGGCCACCCAGTTTTTGACATCAGCCCAGATTAAATCGATTGGGTTTAGATCTGGGTGATACGGTGGCAGTCTAAGTACATTATGGCGATGTTGTATTAATATGTGGTCAAGTATTATGAGTTATGACTTCTGAAGGGATTTGTTGGCTTTAACTAAGTAATATTTCTTTTACTCATGCTTTCATCAAAAGCTATATTATGCCTAAGCAACCGGGTTTTTATTTCTTCTTTCAAGGAATTTGAGGTAGGTTGTTTGTCAATTTGAGTGTTACCATATTGTGAAGCATTGTCGATAACCAGAATAGACCCAGCAGGCATATTAGGTATCAACATGGTGTTGATCCACTTCATGTAATTTTCTGTATTCATTTCTTGATGAAAATCTCCTGTTTTTTGTTGCGACTTGTAAAAGAAGGGCATTTCGAACGAACAGCATGAACGATAATAAGTATTTGCCCTTTGGCAACAGGTGCCTGAAAACCTAATTCGCTATTGTCACTTCAACTTTTAGATGTATGACTGCTGTGTATGTACGACTCATCTTCATACACTAGTTTGACCCTCTAATTTGTACCTCTGAGTAAAGTACTCTTCCAGCTGAGATCGTATGTTGTGCTTTTCTATTAGAACTCTATTTGGTTTCGTTTTCTTCCACTTAAACCCTAAATCTTTTATAATTTTTCTGAGATTTGTAGCAGCATCTTGAAAATTTATGCTGATATAAGTACATATAAAATTATAGTCATTTGGAAAGTTAGTATCAGACTGCAAAATTCAGTGCCATAGCCGGGATTTGAAACTTGTAGCACCACCTTGAACATTTATGACATCTTTCAGATTGATGAGCAATCTGCTTATTGTTGGCACAGTTTTTTCTTCCACATAGAAATTGTGAATCGTGCACCGAATGACGCATTTGTCGAAATCGTCTATTTTTGTAATACGTTTAGGGACCTTATGTTTCTTCACAGGTGTGTCAAACGGTACTCTTTCATCCACATGGTTTTTCTTATCTTTGAGAAATCTGGAAACGGAACTCAGTGAAACAACAGTTGCTTTGGCTGCTCTTTCTTTCGCTCTCTTAAGGCTTTTGTGGAACTCGGGTAAACATATATTTTCTTCCTTCATCTCTGCTTCTTGCTTCATGAAGTCGAGGACATTTGCAATTATTTTCCTGCTTTGAATACGTAATACCTTACCATTTAGCTTTGAAAACGTAGGAGCCATGGTTATAAATATCACAAATATAAAATAAGCACTATTTACGTACTGATCTCTTTGAAATTACAACCAGATGCGGACACTTTCCATGCAGACTGTATGTGTTACGCATTGTGAGTAAGCAAAGGTATTATATCGCTTTCGTTGATTAAGCTAAACATAAACCATTCCTAGGCTCGGCAGCTGGGGTGGCAACCAAGGTCACGATTCCAGAAGTTTTGCGCCAGTTATACGTATCACCAAGGGGGCCCGGAACCGCGACAGAAAACCGCACGCAGGCCAGTCGGCCCCTTGTGCTTCCAACGTGACCTCCAGGAGGGAAGGATGAGGGGAGAGACCGAAGGGCGCAAGCATGGACGGGTCTCTAACGTTTCCAGATAGAACGCATCCGACGCCGCCCGGTCCCTGCCCACAAGCTACCACCTCCAGGCTCCCCCGGAGCGGAGCCCCACGCTGAGGAGAGACCTGAGTGGTACCGCAGCGACGCCAGGGAAGAAACTCTTACAGAGCGCAAGCAATCGCCCAGCCGCAACCCGCCGAACACCGTCGCCTGGTCCTACAACCATGAAACAGATGACAAGGAAGATGGTGGGTACAGGAAATGAGAGGAAGGAGAGTCTGGCGACCCGGGGAAACCACGAAAAACCCAGGGGCCAGAGTGGGCGGTCGCCGGGGATCGATCCCGGGACTTCCCGAATGCGGGCCACAGACATAACTGCCGAGCTATCCCGCTCGGCTTTTACTGGTCGTAGCCTTCCATTACGGTATGAAGTGGCTGTTAAGGAATTCTCAAAATTAAGTTCAAGTGTGCTGTTTATACTTGCAAGTAATATTAAATTTACTTTAAGTTTTATTGTTTAGTAGGTCTCAAGATTTGTAAAAACGTAACCTACTAATTTACACAATGGATATTTCAAAATATTCAACCGCTAATGGCTTTAGAAATTCCATTCCGAAAATATTCTTTGCAGGTTCTCCAATTGAAACTTAGATCATTCAATCTCAGATTACATTAAATTGCCTTACAGTTCAATATAATGTCTTCATACTTTTATATACGCATATTACGGAAATTTTCAATGATAAATGCATACATATTAAAGGGATTATTGGAGCATAAAATTCCTGTCCCTATATAACACGTCTTGTTAAAACTATCGTTTATCATTTTCTTTACTACGTATAGTAAGTAGGGGAGATACAGGTGAGCCAAAAGACTCCGAACCGCCTGCGCGGTGTTTTTTCCTGTCCGCGTCCTCGGCGCTCGTTGCCGTCTGCTGCTATCATAGAAAGGCGCGGATGTAACCATACATTTTTAAAACTACTTTTAGCGGCTTTATTTACCAACTTTATGAAAGGAAATGCTGAAACTGGCCACCGTGGTTGCCCATACATTTTTGGCACCTCTTTAGGAAACTATCCATCATGGAATTTTTGGGGGGAATTTTCCAAACGATGACCGATGTCGTCTAATGTTTCTTCGGTAAGAACCGAACGCCGTCTTTTAGATTTCTTAGCCTGAACACTTGCTGTGGCCTGAAATTTACTGTAAAGTTCATGGATTATTGTACGGCCTGGAACTTTTACACCTGGAAATCTTTCTGCAAATCGTACTTTCACTTGGCAAGCTGACCGAGTTAACACATACGAATCATAAATAAATACACGCTGTGCAGTAGAAAACATACTGAGCCATAACATACTTTGTGACTAAGTACAGGACAAAATAATAAATAACTTGTAATAAACTGAACTACATCACATCACCGTCAAATCAAAACTGCACTTCACACTGCAGAGCAAAACCACAACAACGTGACTTTGTTTATAGCAGCAGTGCGTTATCATGTTTTTATCCTATTTCAACACGCCCAGTGGAACAACACCGCGCAGCCGGCATTACTGTTCATAAAATACCCCTCCGGGGTAACTTAAAACATAAAGTGTATAAGACAAACCCACACAACCTGGAAGAATTAAAACAAAATATCCGCCAGGAAATTTCTAAACGTGAACTACGGCGAGTGATGGATAGTTTCCTAAAGAGGTGCAAAACATGTATGGACAACGACGGTGGCCAGTTTCAGCATCTCCTTTCATAAAGTTGGCAAGTAAAGCCTTTAAAAGTAGTTTTAAAAATGCTGTATGGTTTCATCCGCGCCTTTCTATGATAGCGGCACACAGCAACGAGCGCCGAGGACGCGGACAGGAAAAACATCGCGCAGACGGTCCGGAGCCCTTTGGCTCGCTCTGTATTATTGTACTCCAGCCAAAAATGCGATGTCAAGATTTCACTGGAAACATATGGTTTGAGGCTCCCTGAATGAATAAATAAATAAATAAATAAATAAATAAATAAATAAATAAATAAAAGGCATTTCTAGCAAAAGGACCGTGTGTGTTTCTGTCTGTGAACAGCATAACTCAAAAACCGAAAGTCGGATAAATACCAAACTTGGTATTTACGTTCAGTATCTTCCAAAGATACGACACGAAGGTTTTCAGGAAAATCCTCCCACCCCAAACTACCCTTTACAATTTAAAATTTTTACTTTCTCTACTACGAATAGTAAGTAGGGGAAGTATTGTATTCCATCCAAGAATTCCATACCGAGATTTCACCGGAAATACATGTTTTGAGGCCCCCTGAATCCAAAAAAAGCATTTTTAGAAACATGTCCGTGTGTGTGTCTGTGAACAGCATAACTCAGAAACGAACAGTTGGATAAACACTAACTTGGTATTTAGGTTCAGTATCTTCCAGAGATGTCACACGAAGGTTTTCAAGAAAATCCGCCCACCCCAGATTACCCTTTACATGGAACATTTTTCGGACATTTTAATTTTCTCAAAAATGGCTCCAACGATTTTGATTAAAATATCATATGTTTAAGATATTTTCACGACAAATGAAATGTATATCTCGAATTTTCTGGGAATGTCTCCAAAAGTATTCTTCATTGCGAACGACTTTTGGTAAACTGGTAAACCATAAGAGATAGCCAACATTTTACTACACAAATACACAATTTGTCATATACATTTTTTTTGTTGAGTGAACCATTTTCGAGATAGTGCTTGTTATTCCCTTAAATTTTCCAATACTTATACATTTTCTCAAATTGGTTATTCATTTTTACTTTCTCTACTACGTATAGTAAGTAGGGGAAGTATTGTTATTCCACCCAAAAATTCGATACCGAGATTTCACCGGAAATGCATGTTTTGAGATCCCCTGAATAAAAAAAATACATTTTTGGAAACATGTCCGTGTGTGTGTCTGTCTGTCTGTCTGTGAAAGGCATAACTCAGAAACGAACAGTCGGATAAACACCAAACTTGGTATTTAGGTTCAGTATCTTCCAGAAATGCCACACGAAGGTTTTCAAGAAAATCCCCCACCCCAGACTACTCTTTACAAGGAAGATTTTTCGAAAATTTTAATTTTCTCAAAAATGGCTCTAACGATTTTGATTAAAATAGCATATGTTTAAGATATTTTCATGACAAATAAAATGTATATCTTGAATTTTCTGGGAATGTCTCCAAAAGTGTTCCTCATTGTGAACGACTTTTGCATAACCGGTAAACCATAAGAGATAGAGAAAATTTTACTACACAAAAAATGTACATCGCGTTAAAATACACAATTTATGTCATATACATTTTTGTTGAGTAAACCATTTTCGAGATATTGCTTGTTATTCCCTTAAATTTTCCAATACTTATACTTTTTCTCAAATTCGTTATTATTTTTTATGTCCTGGACATGCAAAGAGAATGGAATGCGCCACATAGCAACCAGCGCTTAAAAGATTTGACTATCGCTTAAAGCCTACCAATTCCCCCTGCATCTACAAGACAACTAGCAATAAGATTAACATCGATTAACATGAAGTAGATGGAGAATAAGCGTTTTTAAAAATAGTTTGTACAAGATTAGAGAAAGTCATGTGAGTTTAACACATCAGATTTTTTTTAAAATTATTTTCTAAAAATGGCTCTAATAATTTTAATTTAAATACCATACATTATTAACAATAGTTGGTTGACCCCAAATTAAAATATTGTATTATAAAATTGATTGACTAAGAGAAAACAAAATGCATGGGGCACTAGATGAAGGACATCTTGTCTGTAGTGGAAGTTGACGCAGTCGGCGCGACCGACGTTAAAACAGCACAATTAATGCAACTACACGCGCGAACCCTACACGATAGTCAACTGTTATGACTGCGAGGTGCATAATGTGTAGCAACAGGCGGCGCTGAAGTAAGCAACGTAAAGAGATTGTGTGAAACCTGATAGTGTATGTGGATTTATCGTGCTGAATCCTTTGGTGAGGGTCAGACTGTTAACTTCTTTGAAAAAATAATATATTTATATTATCGAACCATTTCCCGATAAAGATAGCTCTCGGCGTGTTCCGGAATTAGCCTCCCCATTTTTTTTATTGGATGACAAACCCGTTACAATAAAAGTACATAATAATTATTTTTTTCGACGATAGTGGTTTTTTATCCACTTCCTACTCATGTTATCATCTGCGTGGGAAGTTGAAATTCCTACACTCCGTGATTTTGCACTTTTACAGCAGATTAAAATGTATACAATCCTCCACCTATTGGCATGTATAGTTATTGTTGCCGACAAGTAATATAATTCTATTACATAGTTGAATTTTACCATTTAATTCTTCCCATCCTTACTTCCCTTTATTTTTTAACATTTACTTACGATTTAGATACAATACTTTCGGCGCAAGCAACCATTTCACCTTTGATTGTTGGCTGGCTTAGTCAACACTACTAGGCGTGAATAATCAACCAGCAGTTCACATTAAAGGTAGCGTTTCCACGTGATACTGCTTTTGAACAGTTGACAGTAATTATTTTTATTTTCGTATTCATATTTCTATTATTCACTACTTCTTTCGGCGCAAGCAGCCATCTCGCCTTCAGTTGTTGACTGGCTTGATCAGCACTACCAGGCTGAATAATCGAACACCAGTTCACACTAAAGGTAGCGGTGCGACGTGATATTGCTTTTGAACAGATGAAAGTAATTAATTTTATTTTGGTATCCATATGTCTATTATTCACTGTCGTCGAAAAAAAATAGTATGCAATACTTATGCGTGAAGTCCTTTGCAGAAACTCGGAATTTCTTTCTCGCTCTGCAAAGAAGCACTAACCGCATTTGTATCGCAATATACTATTTAGGTTATCAACCAATGAAGGTTTGATTTTGTTAAACCCTCTGGTTTTTACGTGCCAGAAAGTGTTTAAATCTCGATGTAATAATGCTAGTCTGTGGCTTCTGTTTGTCTACACTAATGTTAAAAAGAGAGAAAAAATGTGTGTGTGTGTGTGTGTGTGTGTGAGAGAGAGAGAGAGAGAGAGAGAGAGAGAGAGAGAGAGAGAGAGAGAATTTCGGAAGCCTCAGCTCATGTTGATAATTCTGCCACCACTGAAAAGCACTCTTCTCCTGATGTACATAGGTAATTAAGTATTTCCAGTCATTTTAAAACTAGGGGAGGAGGTTTTCATTTTAATGTAACCCAATTTCAATATTGTTTCATTGAATACGAATATCAAAGGATATTTTTGGCACTTCATTGCGAGCATGGCAGATTTTTAATCCCTTTAAGCCCAAAAAGTGAAAGGGGAGAATTTTATGTTTCTCTCAGATTTCGTTGAACTTTGTTATCAGAGGGTCTGTTAACTTGGATTTAGAATTTAACAATAATTATATATACATTTACCTACAACTTTCAAAAACCACCATTATTTTCATCCCTTTATTTACAAATACATAAGACTTCGTACACTTTCACTGCAGAATACGGCGAAAATTACTTGTTACCCTAAAGAGTCCAAAAATTATATTTGCCAATATTTACTGCCTCTTATACAGAAATCTGCATTGTTTTTTAGGGGAGATTAAAAACCTTATCTCACCAATGCTAAGTTTAATAAATTCATGATCTAGATATCAGACTGAAGTTTTACAGGGCATAGATTCATGCTTTCTAAGTTCACGATCTATTTTTACTTTCTCTACTACGTATAGTAAGTAGGGGAAGTATTGTATTCCACCCAAAAATTCGATACCGAGATTTCACCGGAAATATATGTTTTGAGACCCCCTGAATCCAAAAAAAGCATTTTGTAAACATGTCCGTGTGTGTGTGTGTGTGTGTGTGTGTGTGTGTGTGTGTGTGTGTGTGAACAGCATAACTCAGAAACGAACAGTTGGATGAACACTAAACTTGGTATTTAGGTTCAGTATCTTCCAGAGATGCGACACGAAGGTTTTCAAGTAAATCCTCCTACCCCAGATTACCCTTTACATGGGTAATAATAATTTTCTCAAAAATGGCTCTAACGATTTTGATTAAAATATCATATGTTTAAGATATTTTCACGACAAATGAAATATGTATCTCGAATTTTCTGGGAATGTCTCCAAAAGTGTTTTTCATTGTGAACGACTTTTGCATAACTGGTAAACCTAAGAGATGGACAAAATTTAGTACACAAAAAATGTAGATCGCGTTAACATACACAATTTATGTCATATACGTTTTTTTTTTGGGGGGGTGACCATTTTCGAGATATTGCTTGTTATTCCCTTAAATTTTCCAATACTTATACTTTTTCCCAAATTCGTTATTCATTTTTATGGAATACTCCACATAGCAACCAGCTCTTAAAATATTTGACTATCGCTTAGTCTACCAATTCCCCTTGCATCTACAAGAAAATTAGCAATAAGATTAACATATCGATTAACATGAAGCGTATGAAGAATAAGCTTTTGTAAAAATAGTTTGTACAAGAGTAGAGAAAGTCACGTGAGTGTACAATACAATAAGTTCGTTTATTAAGGAAGATAGGATTACTTTTACTTTCTCTACTACGTGGAGTAAGTAGGTGCATTTCACCCAAAAATTCGATGTCGAGATTTCACTGGATATATACCTATGTTTATCCTTTACATGGAAAAATGTTCACAACTTTTTATTTTCGCAAAATGACTCTTAACGATTGATTAGAATACCACGTGTCTATGATATTTACACGATAAATAAAATGTATATCTAAACGTTTATGGGAATAGACTGCGAAGTCCTCGAATTTTGTATAACTGGTAAACCATAAGACATAGTGAAAAAGTATGGCATTAAAAATTTATATATCTTTAAAACACACAATTTATTATATATAACGTTTTGGTGCCATGGGCCATTTCCGAAATATCCGTTGTTATCAGTCTGAATTTTCAATGCTTTTGTCTATTTTTTTAAATTGCCGCATTTCATTTTTACTCGGATATCATGGAAACAGTATGGCAGTTCTAGGCTAGCATATAGCGATCCGGTTTTTAAACATCTGACTATGATTCGGTTTCCTCTATTTTTCTTGCACCTTCAACAAAATGTGTAATTATTCTATTTCTGCAAACGAATATCTCGATTAACATGAAGTAGATAGAAAAATAAGCTTTCGTAAGAATAGTCTGTAGAAGCTATATAAAAATAAACGATAGTGGGTAGGGAAAGTCATGCGAATGTAACTCATTTTTTTTCACATACAGTACTAAGTTATGTGCTGTGATTTTCAGACGTCTTGGAACACGTCCCATTTAATTTACGAAGAGATCTCGTTTCGCATTTCCACACGACAAGCTCTGCGCCTATTGTGTTGTCGGCAATCACTCCTGAGATTGATTTTACAGACAGTGGAAGGTGCACAGTGGGAATAAGGTAGGAACAGGGTAAGCTATGTGACCTTCTGGCAATCTCTCACGTGCTAAACCAATGTCCCTGTGCCTAATGTAATCAAGGTGGAAAAGGCCTAAGAAGGGAGTGCTGCCATTAATACGAAAACAAAGGGGACCGCCTGTCGCCGGGAAAACACGTCAGTAGTACTCTACATATGGGAATTACTCTTTTAATCGTATTGTCACCGCGCGCACGAAGTTACCGGCAGGACACTGGTGAGCGCATCCCGGCCTAGCCGTTGAAGTAGGTATTTTGTTGTATTGAAGGAGTTGTATTATATTTCAACTGTTGGGGAACCGAACTTGTAGTAGTTGCAACCGCACGTATAGGAAACAGTTTCCGGTAGCCTTCGCTCCAAATGTAGTTTTACTGTTTCTTTAAATATTATATATTTATGTTTGCCTCGGCTGCGTCAGTATTATTGTTAGAGACATGGATGTCTTGGCAGGGTTGTGGTACGACTAAGAATATAGGCTTACACAGATTATAATTTTACTTCACTCCTTTTATTAATACTTGATACGATTTAAATAACACTTCACTGATATAGAGAGCTGTGAGATTCTTTTATTAATTACTTGCACTTTTTAACACGTAAAACTATTTTTGTCTCACACGAATACGTATTAAATTTCTTGAGGACACTTTTTGCGTCTGGTTAGTAACGCTGTCTGCGACCAACTGAACTGATTTCAGCCGCCTAAACTTGTAAATTTCTGTATTTCAAGTCTCTGATTGGCTAATCCTATTCCAATAGAAAACCTTCATTTAATTAAAGCTTTTTCTGGTTGTTGATTGGCTATTTTATAAAGTGTCACTAAAATTACATTGTTGTTACTCCAAGAATCACAAGTAGTATTTAAATTTTCAAATTCATTATTGCGTCAAGGTTACCTCATTGTTAGCAACTTTTGACGTATTTCTCACAGCTCCTACATTATTAAATTACGTAATACATTCACATAACATTATTACACATGGATACAATAATACAAACATATACAATGATTGTAATATACACTTTTTATATATTGTTACATATACATATTGCTTTAAGGCGGGTTGTTACTACATTTTTTTATTATATAATTTGATTGGAATCATTTAAGTGTTAAAAATACTGCCTCACCGTTGGGTGAGGCTAATGGCCGATCGCTTCAGAATGATAGCCCGAGCAGAACAAAAGCTCATTATGTGCCCTTCCCGCAATTTGGGTAATTACTGCTCCAGAAGATTCCTTTGGGCAAGTTCTAGTAAACCCCCCTTCAAGAATGTTCCGCTTTGTATCCAGGGCTCTTATAGCGGGTCTTCAGATTTATTTAGCCTTTATCGCCAGCCGATATAAATAATGACGTCATTATTAGTTCAGCGAGTGCCTTGTTTCAAAGGGGAGGTGCGGAATTGAACCTCGAACTGCATGCGTTTCCGACTTCCTAAACAGATTGATGTACTGCGGCGGTGCAGAACTGCTTTTCAAGGACATTTTTTGCGTTCTTTACGCGCAAGTTGGAAGTAACCACCCATCACAGAATTTTTATGATTGAGTTCTAAGCCGAGTCACTCTACGCTACAAAAACCGTCCAATTATTTGAGTTACCTATCAGCATACATGCTGAGATTGCGAGTTTACGAGACGCAAGCGAAAGAAGTTCCAAATGTAAATACTGGAAACGTACTATACAAGTCCCATTTCACCAAAGTGACCTCGAAACTGTTAACATCCATCCCTTCCATCTTTCGCTAGTCCTCTGCCAGAGGCAGTGGTGATAAACTCGCTTCTAAGTATTGACGTCATGCGCAGACAACCGACTGAAGACCCCGCATAAGAGGCCGCTCTTGCCCCGAACGTTAGTTACGAAGTTACGTAGTTAAATGCAGTCAAGAAGTCGAAGAGTTTGGACAGTTGAAAGCGGACAGTGATTCGATTCGACGGATCAGTTGTGTTCTGTTCTGAGTGTGTGTCAAAAGTGTCTCTAGTGTAGTTTGTGCTGAGCACCTAAGTGACACGGTGTGATTAGCAGTAACTGCTGTTATTTTTGTTACAGTAATAAAAAAGCTGCGGTTTCCAGACAAAGCCAAGTCGAGTTTGACGTTAAAATGATGAATACATCAGGTGTGAATATTGTATGTCAAGTATGAGTTGTATCTCAAGTGTCAACTTCACGTTAATTTTTCTCAGGATGTAATTGATCTATTGCGATGCAAAACAGGCCATACTAGTGTTATTTTCCATATCATCAATTATTGCTTAAATTAATAGAGAAATAAAAAAACATACATTTGTGTTGAAAATCATATTTGCTTGCGTTTTCGAATGGCCCATGTCATCCAATATAATGATCCCATACCCTGCGGTGGTAGCGTTAAGTGTCTCATACATAATGAAATCCTTACGTTTCTTGGCCACATTCGTTTTAGATCTCTCTTAATGTATCTGAATGCATGTAACCATACACCTTCAGCGAAGAAATTTGAGAAACAAAAGATAAAGAAACTGCAGCAGTACAAGAAAGCTCGTCTCGTGGTGAGTCATAACAAACAACCCAGGTGTCCACTATCTGAACTAACCCTGTCGTGCTCTCATTGCGTACGCACTAAAACAGCTGAAACCCGTTAAAAGTTGATAAGCAATGACGTAAATAATCTATTCGCTATCATATGCAGCTCCAACTTACCATGCAAGCGTGTATCGTAAATGGAATAATATAAATAGGAAATATATGAGATAACGAACAAATTATTATTATTTTTATTATTATGTACTTATTGTGTGCGTATTATGTATGTATTATTGTACATTTGTATGTCGTCAGGGGAGCACAAACAACTTACCAAACTGAAACATCTGATGCGTTACACCCACATGACGTTCTCTACTCTTGTACAAACTATTTTTACAAAAGTTTATTCTCCATATGCTTCATGTTTATCGAGATGTTAATCTTATTGCTAATTTTCTTGTAGGTGCAAGGCTTTAAGCGATAGTCAAATATTTTAAGAGCTGGTTGCTATGTGGAGTATTCCATTCTCTTTACATTACCAGGACAAAAAAAAAATGAATAACGAATTTGAGAAAAAGTATAAGTATTGGAAAATTTAAGGGAATAACAAGCAATATCTTGAAAATGGTTCACTCAACAACAAAAAATGTATATGACATAAATTGTGTATTTTAACGCGATCTACATTTTTTGCGTAGTAAAATTTTGTCTATCCCCTATGGTTTACAAGTTACGCCAACGTCGTTCACAAGGAAGAACATTTTTGGAGACATTCCCAGAAAATTCAAGATATACATTTTATTTGTCATGAAAATATCTTAAACATATGATATTTTAATCAAAATCGTTAGAGCCCTTTTTGAGAAAATTAAAATTTTCGAAAAATGTTCCATGTAAGGGGTAATCTGGGGTGGGGGGATTTTCTTGAAAACCTTCGTGTCGCATCTCTGGAAGATACTGAACCTAAACACCAAGTTTGGTGTTTATCCGACTGTTCGTTTCTGAGTTATACTGCTCACAGACAGACACACACACGGACATGTTTCCAAAAATATTTTTTTTTTGATTCAGGAGGCCTCAAAACATTTATTTCCGGTGAAATCCGGTATCGAATTTTTGGGTGGAATGCAATACTTCCCCTACTTACTATACGTAGTAGAGAAAGTAAAAATCAATTGCATCACTCGCAAGACATACCTGCCTACTCTTCTCACGACAAATGCACATATATCCGTTATATCTTATTTTATTCATGCAAAAAGTGCTTCTTCCACCCACGCTACATTATTCATTATATATTTTTGCCGGAGAATGAATTGCAAACATGTATGCTTGAGTAAGTGTAAAAATGCAACGTGGAACATTTCGAAAATGGCTAATCCTAAAAACATTTGACGTGTGAATTTTAACGAGCTCTACGTTTTTCCTTTTCCTATCTCTTATGATTCCGCCGTTGCATAACAATACACAATTAAGATTTCAAAGACTATTCACAGAAAAATTAAGATATACATTTTATTAGTCGTGCAAACATCTTACATATATGGCACGTATTTTGTTCAAAATCGCCAGGTCCGTTTTTGAGAAAATAAGAACACATTGTCCAAGATAAGGATATTTTGACAATCTTCTTGCCGCATCTTTAAAAGATGCTGAGCTCAAATACCAAGTTTGGCATTCATCTGACTTCGTTTTTTAATTACGCTGTTCACGCGGCGCGCCTCGTATACCTATTTTTTTTTAATTTGTTTGTTCCATTTGTACCCCGCCTTTAACTGCTATGGTCATATTGGCGGCCTTTTACCTTTGGGTCATATTTCCTATCGGCAAGGTATTAACTCGCATGTCCTTGTCACTGGATTTCTTTGGATTTTGTACTTTGGATCATTCACACTCTCATTCATACTTCCAGACTCTGGAGAGGATAGGAAATCATCTTGACTAAAGAAAATCTCCCACCCTAGCCAGGGATCGAACCCGAGACCCCTCACACAGCAGGTAGAAATAGTTAACTCCACAACCAATTCATCAGAACTAAATCAAACTTACATTCACGCTCACATTCATCCTTCCAAACTCTGGAGAGGATAGAGAAGAATCTTTGCTAGAAAAAACTTCCCACCCCCAGTCGGGAATCGAACCCGGGACACCTTGCTCACCACAAATGTTTTATTTGACATAACTTGTACGCTTTAACGAGATCTATAGTTCTTAAGTAAGATTTTGCCTATCTCTTACGGTTTACCAATTATACTAGTCATTCACAATGAATAGGATTTCAGAGTCCATTCCCAGAAAATTCAAGATATGCATTTCATTTGTTATGCAAATATTTGAAACATATGGTAATTTAATCAAAATCGTTACAGCTACTTTTTGGAAAATAAACAGACTTGGTATTTAAACAGACTTCGTTTTTCTGTTAAGAGAGCCTCAAACGTGTATTTCCGGTAAAATCTCGGTAACGATTTTTTAGGTTATACTTCCTGTAGTTAGTATAGCGATAGAGAAAGTAAAAATGTAGATATCGTTAAGTACACAATTTGTCAAATAACATTTCTCTGTGGTGCTAACTATTTCCGAGATATTCTTTCTTAGTGGTTTAATGTTCAAATACTTTATACTTTTTTTCACATAGTGTCATTCGTTTTCTCTCGCGGTCATGCAAGGAACATGGAGTTTCAAAAGCCATCACACAACGATCCGCTTTTTAAAAATCTGACTATCGCTTTGGCCTACCTCACATGTATTTCTAGTGAAATCTCAATACTGAACTTTTGGGTAGAATATAATACTTTCTCTGCCTACTGCAGGTAAGTGATATGACACAAAAATGTAGAAATTTTTCTTCTTTAGAATTACAAAAAGTTTAAGGGCACGCGTACCACCCAAAGGTATTATGATTCTCTGTTGATATAGAATTCTTCTCAACCGAACTCAATTTTCTTTGTCAGATCCCAAACCGATGCACCTTGCTTACACGCAGGTATGGACATGTTCTTCTTGGGAACCAGACGGTGCTTTTTTTTCTTTATTGAACCTTTGTTCCAAGAAGCGGAACATCATAACAGGAGCCCTATATGAATCAACACAAAAGGCAGGACTTCCAAAGCGGTCGCAGATAATAGACCACAATTATGCATTCACTTGTTTGCTAGCAGTCCCAATGCAGTTTAGCCATTATCTAAACGTGATCGACTTCAAGCACTGAGATTCTGTAAATCACCCATAAATTGCTCTGGAGATCCAATGAAGAAATTTGTTTAATATTTTTGCTTCTCCTTAGTGGAAGTTTACGTTCCATATTTTTTCTCGTAAGTTTTACGATTTGGATATTCCAATTTTCGGTTTCTATTTTGTTGCCAAGACAAAGATTATAAAAAATAAATCTAAGAAAAGCTTACGACATTAATCTATGCCTTTTGGGCATGTAAATCTGTTGCAGACTCTATGAAGGCAAAAGGTGCCTCAGCATTACGAAAACGTGCGCTTCACAGAAAGGCTGCGCAACGTTGATAAACATTAGAACAAAGTTTGCGAGAGAAGAATGGAATAACAATACGTCAATAAACAAACCTTGACCGCACTAAGACAAAGCGTATACAGGAACAATATCATAAGTAAAGCGTGGGAACAAATCACTCACCTCTTCTTCTGTCATGTTACAACACCGCTACGGACCTTGCTCTCTGTCTGCACGTTGCGTTTGTTGACACTGCACTAACTGACTGCAGGAATGGTTTTCTCTCCAATAAGACGCCATCTAGCGCGTGGCGAGAGACCTTGGAATCACCCGCTGTAGCAAGCAGGTTCTCTTGTCGGTGAAGAAGGAAGAGTGAAAGGATGACGTCATAACTTGCACGTGTACACCCTAAAGGCAACTTGTCAAACATCGCTCGTCATGAAGTTCAGGGAAGCTGATGAGGCGACCCAGTATCAGAAGATACGCTCTCCGTCCGGTCTGCAGACGTGTAGGAAAACTCATCTATCCTCTACACAATCAGGGTTCTTGCTCCATAACCACACGCCTACATAAAAATAAATAAACAATAAATACATAGGTGAGGCAGGGTGGGACTGAAAGGGGCTATATCCCTCCTCCTTAAATATAGAAAAATTATGACAATTGTTATACTTAAGACTATGGTGTTACTTGGTTTGGTAAAACCAAAACCAACATTTTACTTCTATCCTAATTTAAACCAGATGAGCATATATTCGTTCAGAGTCAGTATATGAATTTATTGTAGTGGTGGACTATATTTATCTCAAATAATTTGCGAACAAAAAACAAAAACAAAACAAAACAAAAACAGGAAGAATCAAATACGCTTTACATTTACTGGTAATTACAGGGAGAGCCAGAAAACTACGAACCGCCTGCGCGGTGTTTTTCCTGTCCGTTCTCGGCGCCCGTTGCCGTGTGCCGCTATTATAGAAAGGCGCGGATGAAACCATACAACATTTATAAAACTACTTTTAAAGGCTTTACTTACCAACTTTATGAAAGGAGATGCTGAAACTGGCCAAAGTCGTTGTCCATACATTTTTTGGCACCTCTTTAGGAAACTATGCATCACTCACCAATTTTTTTCGAGTCAACAGTTGAGGCCCGTACGTATGTGATTACAATTTAGCTCCCCCCTTTTTTTTTTAGAGAAATAACAGCCAGGGAGTGTGATTTTGCCTTTTTTTCAACAAGATTCTGCAACAGCTTATACGGCCAATATTTCGATGAGAAAAATTGAAAGTGTAGTAGAGATTTGTGGCCCCCTCGGCACCCCGACCTAACCCCCTGCGATTTCTATCTCTGGGGTAACTTAAAACAAAGCGTACAAGACAAACACACACACTCTGGAAGAATTAAAACAAAATATCTGCCCGGAAATTGCCAGCATTTCTCAACGTGAACTATGGCGAGTGATGGATAGTTTCCTAAAGAGGTGCCAAAAATGTATGGACAACGACGGTGGCCAGTTTCAGCATCTCCTTTCATGAAGTTGGTAAGTAAAGTCGTTAAAAGTAGTTTTAAAAATATTGTATGGTTTCATCCGCGCCTTTCTATGACAGCGGCAGACGGCAACGAGCACCAAGGACGCGGACAGGAAAAACACCGCGCAGCCGGTTCGTAGTTTCTGGATAAGAATTAAGCTCTCAAACAATGAAGAGCAAAAACTAAGAGTAAAACTGTGTAACCAAACTATTTAAATATTCTGCTTAGAGGAAATTTTTATTTTAAAAAAACTTTTGTAAGTTTTCTCACTATTTCAATTAATGTCTGCAACCCAAAGAATGATCCGTGTAGCAGTTACCAGTTCGGGCGTACAAATCCTTAGTATGGCTTCCTTCGGAAGTAAAGCCATTGGTCCCGTACCGTAGATTTATGGCACGTAAAAGAACCTCAAGCCTGATAAAGAGGCCTCTGAACAAAATTACCGCTCATTCACGCCTAATATAGAGTGGGACGCTAAGAACCACAGCAGTTAAAAAGAGTCCATAAATAAAACTAAATGTAATTTACTTTGGTGTATCAGTAACATGATGTTCTAATTCTAGAAATGTTCTGTATTAGTGACTCTGCATTTTACTTATTGGTAAGGTATGTGTTAGCCTCTCCCTTAAAAGAGTCCTGGAACCATCTCTGCATAAATATAAAATCTAGAACGTTACAATCAAACTATAGGTTGTTCAACGGAAGGGAACACCTCTATTGTGCCTACCACCCCCAGGAGGAAGGGATGAAATGAGGAAACCATACAGGAGGCTACAGGCCGTAGGCAGACAGGCCACAGAGACGCGCGGAAGTCCCTAACATTTCCAAGCTTGCAGACCCGTCTCTCACCTCCGAGCCGCCGAGAGAGGGCGATGAACGACGCACCAGTCGAGCAGCCCTCTGGTGTCCAAGGGAAGTATTCTTTCCAGTGAGCATGCATCCGCGCCATCTGTCCGGCACCACCATACACCGCGAGACCTGTAAGCACACCTAAAAGATGAGAAGGAAATGGAATGAAAGGGAAATGACGGAAAGGAAACCGTGGTAGAGAATAAACCACCCCAGCATTCGCCTGCAGACCCCCGGAAACCACGAAAAACCCATGACGGTAGCCGGGGATCGAACTCGGAACCTTCCGAATGCGGGCCATCAGACGTTACCGCCTGAACCAACCCGCTCGGTTACAACACATTACTTTATTATCATTTATTTTCATAACTACTCGGAAGAGACTGCCTCTGTAGTCGAGTGATCAGCGTTCTAGCCTCTCAACTCAGAAGTTGCGGATTAGATTACTGACGGGCGGGGAATTTTTCTTTAACCAGAATCATTCCCTGTCCTCAATAGAGTCTGAAAGTATGCGTGTGGGAGCGAATGTTTAATATACAAAATTAATAAAAATCCGACGTACCCACAGTTCGAGTAAAACACAGTCAGTTGTTTCTCTAGTCAAAGCCTCCAAATGACCATTAGATGCTAAAGGGGGCTATACGAATGAAACCACAATAATAAAACTTCTGATGTGATAAATTCACATGATTTTTCCTACCCTCTTATCTTTATTAGTGGGTATACAAAGTATTCTTGATAAAACTTATTTTCTTACCTACTACATTTTAAATCAAACAAACCTTTGCAGAAACAGCTACATTACACATTTCGTTATAGATACAAAGAGAACAGCGACAGTCAAATGTTTAAGCCTGAAAATGCCAAGCTGTTTCCATGTAATCGTGAGAAACAACTGAATGTTGAAAGGACTTCAAGAGAATGACCAAATAATGAACAATTCTATCTTTTAATAACGGATATTTCAGAAATTACGTATACCACAAAAAAAACTTATTTTAAATACATTGTATGTATTAAAGAGATCTACATTTTTTGTGTAGTACGTTTTGTCTATCGCTTAAAGTTTACCAGTTATACAAGATTATACAAAATTCCTTCCGAATAAGATTACTTCATAGGCTATTCCCCGAAAATTCAAGATATACATTATATTTGCCATGTAAGTATCGTTCATATATGGTATTTTAATCAAAATCGTTAGATCCATTTTTAGAAAATAAAACATTTCGAAAAATGTTCCAAGTAAAGGGTAGTTTGGGGCGGGGGATTTTGTTGAAAATCTCGGTATTTAACCCATATTTCGTTTTTGAATTGTTCACAGACACACACACGAACACGTTTCCAAAAATACTTTTTTTTAGATTCAGGGGGCCTTAAAACATGTATTTCCGTTGTAATCTCGGAATCGGATTTTTGGGTGGAATGCAATATTTCTTCTACTTACTATACCTTGTAGTGAAAGTAAAATTAAACAAGGTAGCTATAATGAAGTCAAAGGTAAGTTTTTGCTTTCACTACCACATACCTATAAAGTATTGTGCCCCACCTCAAAATCGAGATTGCACTAGAAATACATCTTCTGAGATTCGCTGTATACAATTAAGGTGTGTGTGTGTGTGTGTGTGTGTGTGTGTGTGTGTGTGTGTGTGTGCGCGCGCGCGCGCGCGCAACCCAAAAACAAAACTTTGATAAACAGCAAACTTTGTTTTCAAGTTCGGATCTTCCAAGAGTATGAAATGGATTATCAAGAAAATCCTCCCTCCCTAAACTATTCTTTACGTGCAGCATTTTTCGTTATTTTTTATTTTCTTAAAATTGGCTCCAACAATTTTCATTAAAAGTATGTGCGTTTAAGATATTTGCACAATTAAAAATGTCTGATGGCACATTCACATGACTTTCTGTACCCTCTATCGTTTATTACTGGGTATACAAACTATTCTCACAAAACCCATTTTTCCATCTACTTCATTTTAATCGAGATAAGCCTTTGCAGAAACGGCTACGTTACACATTTCGTTATAGATACAAAGAGAACAGCGATAGTCAAATGTTTAACAACTGGACGCTATATGCTGGCCTTAAAATTCCATACTGTTTCCATGACATCGTAGGAAACAGCTGAAAATCGACAGGGCTTTAAAAGAATGACAAGTATTGAAGAATTGGAATGTTAATAACGGATACCTTGGAAATGCCGAGGAAAAAGTTCTTTGAAATAAACCGTGTTTTTAGAGATATACATTTTTTCTGTAGCACGTTTTCGATCATCGCTTAACTTTTACAAGTTTTACATGCAAAATCCCTTCCGAATGAAGGGATTTCACAGGATATTTTCAGAAAATTCAAGACAAGTACTTTATTGTTCATTTAAATGTCTTTAATATATGGTGTTTTAATCAAAACCATCTCAGCAGTTTGGAGAAAATAAAAAATTTCGAAAAATATTCCATGTAAAGGGTAGTTGGGGTGGAAGCATTTTCTGGAAAAATCTTCTTTTCGCATCTTTGTAAGACACCGAACTTAAAAAGCAAGCTAGGTATTTATAGGACTTTTCGTTTTTGAGTTATGCTGTTCACAGACATACATACGCTCGCGCGGACCTTTTCCAAAAATGCTCTTTTTGGATTCAGGGTGCATTAAAACATGTATTTCCGTTGAAATATCGGTGTGGAATTTTTGGGTGGAATCAATACCTTCACTACTTACTAATACGTGCTAGAGAAAGTAAAAATAAGTGATTCTAAATTAATTTAGCATATCTAGGAAATAATAATAATAATAATAATAATAATAATAATAATAATAATAATAATAATAATAATAATAATAATAAATATTACACAGTATAACTTAACTGCACCATTATATATTATTATTATTATTATATATTATTAATTACTATACTGACGGAAACTGACGAATACATCCAAACAAAAGCCCATTTTTGATCATTTATCTACTAACAGGATTCAATTCTTCAAGGTAGATCTCACACACAATTCAGCAGCGTTTGCGGCGTTGCATTTCTATTCAAATACCGGCAATAATTTTAGACTTTGCTATCTGCTACAAGAAACGCTTGACATAAACGCTACATGTAACCCCATTTCTTACCCACCCTTACCTCTAAAATATCGAGTAGCTAATTCGGTTACACATGTTTAGTTCACCTTTAATTGTCAACACTAATCAGAGCAGAATGTATTGAGAGAGGGAATTTTCGCCCTCCATTGTTTCACACCGAATATAACATCGCTGTTTTTTTTTTTTTTTTTACTTTTTCTACTACGTATAGTAAGTAGGGGAAGTATTGTATTCCACCCAAAAAAAGTATTTTTGAAAACATGTCCGTGTGTGTGTGTGTGTGTGTGTGTGTGTGTGTTTGTGTGTGTCTGTGAACAGCATAACTCAGAAACGAACAGTCGGATAAACACCAAACTTGGTATTTAGGTTCAGTATCTTCCAGAGATGGGACACGAAGGTTTTCAAGAAAATCCCCCACCCCAGATTACCCCTTACATGGAACATTTTGTTAAAATTTTAATTTTCTCAAAAATGGCTCTAACGATTTTGATTAAAATATCATATGTTTAAGATATTTTCATGACAAATGAAATGTATATCTCGAATTTTTTGGGAATGTCTCCAAAAGTATTCTTCATTGTGAACGACTTTTGCATATCTGGTAAACCATAAGAGATAGACAAAATTTTACTACATAAAAATGTAGATCGCGTTAAAATACACAATTTAGTCATATACATTTTTTTGATGAGTGAACCATTTTCGAGATATTGCTTGTTATTCCCTTACATTTTCCAATACTTATACTTTTTCTCAAATGGAAATTCGTTATTCACTTTTTTTGGCCTGGTAATGCAAAGAGAATGGAATACTCCACATAGCACAACCAGCTCTTAAAATATTTGACTATCGCTTAAAGCCTACCAATTCCCCTTGCACCTACAAGAAAATTAGCAATAAGATTAACATCTCGATTAACATGAAGCATATGGAGAATAAGCGTTTGTAAAAATAGAAAGTCATGTGAGTGTAACAGATCAGATTTTTTCTTAGAATTTCTTTCAAGCCAGCCGTAGAGAGAAATGCTAAGGACTAAGCAAAATCTATGGTTAGATAAATGTGGAAACCTTACAGAAGAAAACATTATGTTGTGATTTTGGGGACTGGACCACTTTGTTTGCAACCAAGAGCTTCCCAAGAATTAAGATGACTAACACATATTTTATGAAGCATTATTTGCCACGCAGTTAAGCCGAGAATAAGGAAGATTTTTCCAAGCAAAATTTTAGTCTGATTAACAGAAATTCTTGAAAATTTCCTTTGCATTCTTAAAACATTCCTAACTTAAATAAGTACTTTATATTTGTATGAATTTTCGTTTACTCAATCGCATATGTCATGCTTTTTTTTTCTTTCTTCTCCTCTTTCTTTTCTTTCTTTCTTTGACTGAAGGAGTTTCAAAGGATGTAGTTTCTCTGAAGTAACTATTTTGAATTTTTGGGTAGACAATGCAACGCTTCCTCTGCTTCCACGAACAGATAAAGTAAAAAGTGTTTTCAAAACGGAGTCTAGAGTTTGTTGATTGGTAGTCTTTTGACTTTTCTTGCCCTTAACAGGCTGATTACCCACTCGATGCAACTCTCAGAACGAAAAACGTTCGCTTTGTTCTCCGGCATACCTGGAAATGGAAGTATTGATTTTGTATAATACTGTGTGAGTACATGCAAGTGAAATATAGCTGGTTATTATGGATTTATTTTCAATACAAATGATACAACGCCTAGTATGGTTTGTGAAGTGCTGTTCTATGTCGTTTCTATTCTTCTAAACACTGTCATTAAGTTTTTATGCAGATAGTTGTTTTATGTCGAGATTCCTATGTGTACACACACAAGAAAGCGGATCTTAAATTATTTAAACATCCGTTCTCGCCTTCCATCTTAGGATACGTAAACACAAAGGACACGCTGAAGGACCGAGGAGAAGTTAATGAGGAGATGGCATGCCTCGCTCTACTTATCATCGTTAAACAGAGCAGCGGTCGATATTGTGCAGCACTCCTACTGGATACGTCGGTGCAGTGTCAGCGACCAGGTTTGATCACCTTCCGTTTGTCAGGCGATGGCAACTCGGTCAGTGGTGGCTCTTAATACGATCAAGGGGCTGTCCAATCTACAGAATCATCGTTAATCAGAGAAGCAGTCGATATTGTGTAGTACTGATTGACCACGAGAAGAAGGCAAGCGAGAGGAATGTGTAACATCAACACTTTCCTGCGTCCGTATCATATTTACGCTCGCCGTGTGGATACGATAAGCATGTTAGGAGGTTATAAACTACTACACAGTGTTGTCAAGTACTCACCCATGGCTAGAAGTCCAGCAGCGGTCGTGCAAGATCCAAGTCTGAGAAGTCTACTAGTATCAGATCTGGCAGCATGGGTGGTTCATTTGCATACATAAACACATTTCGTAGTAAACGTAGTAAACAATTGACAGTACGTGAGCAGATAAACAGTTACAGAATCCCGCTCGCCCCTCAGGCCCCGCTCGCCTTCTTCTCGTTGTCCAATTATACTCCTGAGTCTGTCAGCGACGAGGTTTGATCACCTTCCGTTTGTCAGGCGATGGAAACTCAGTCAATGGTGGCTCTTAATACGATCAAGAGGCTGTGCCAATGTTACAGAATCGTCGTTAATCAGGGAAGCGGTCGATATTGTGCAGTACTCCTGAGTCTGTCAGGGGCCAAGTTTGATCACCTTCAGTTTGTCAGGCGATGGCAACTCAGTCAGTGGTGGCGCTTAATGCGATCAAGAGGCTGTGCCAATCTTACAAAATCGTCGTTAATCAGGGAAGCGGTCGATATTGACTCCTGAGTCTGACAGGGACCAAGTTTGATCATCTTCCGATTGTAGACAATGGATTCAACTAAGGCAGCGACGATTCTGATAAAATAAATATATGGTGTCAATCTTACAGTATTACCGTTAGAGTAGCCGTCGATGCTATACGACGCTGTTGAGTCGTATCAGCGGCCAGGTGTGATCACCTTCCGATTGTTCAGACAAGACAGTGGCGATTCCTGATAAAATAAAGGGGTGGTGTCAATCTTACAGTATTACCGTTAGAGTAGCCGTTGATACTGTACGACACTCTTGAACCTTATCAGCGACCAGGTTTGGCCACCTTCCGATTGCCAAACACAGACAGTGACGATTCCTGATAAAATGAAGGTATGGTGTCAATCTTACAGTGTTACCGTTAAACAGCTATTGCACGGCACTCCTGAGTCTATCAGCGACCAGGTTTGATCAATTTCGGAATGTCAGACACAGACAGTGACGATTCCTGATAAAATAAAGGGATGGTGCCAATCTTACAGTATCACCGTTAAACGGAGGAGCTGTTGATATTGTATGGCACTCCTGAGTCTCGCTGACTTCCTGATCCTAAAGTTACAGGTTCAAACCCGTCGCTTAAACCCATGTCATTAGATTTTACTAGCATGTAAAAGAACTCCTGCGGGACCAAATTCGGGCACATCGGCGGCGCTGATATGATCCTGGCAATTGACAGCATTGCAAACAAAAAACTCTTATGTGATAGATTCACATGTCTTTCTCTATTTTTCTATATACGTTCTACATTTTAATCCAAATAGATCTTTGCAAAAATAGCTACATTAGACACTTCGTTATAGATACAAAGGTAACAGCGACAGTCACATGTTTAAGAACTGGACGTTATAAGCCCGGCCCTTAAATTCCATACTGTCTCCATGCAATCGCTGAAAATCGACGAGGCTTTAAAAGAATTACAAATATTGAACAAATCGAACGTTTAATAACGGACATCTCAAAAACGGATTCTGCGAGAGAAAAACTTATTTTGAGTAAGTTGTGTGTTTTAAAGAGATCTACATTTTATTGTGTGGTACGTTTTCGTATGTCGCTTAACGTTAACCAGTTACACAAGATTATACAGAATTTCTTCCGAATGAAAAGGACTTCACAGGCTATTCCCGAACAATTCAAAGTATACATTTTATTCGTCATGTATCTTTAATGTATGAAACGTTAATCAGAATCATTAGAGCCAGTTTTTTAAAAAACCAAAATTTTCAAAAACGTTCCATGCAAAGGGTATTGGAGGTGGGGGATTTTTTCTTTAAAATCTTCGTGTCCCATCTTTAGAAGATACTGTACCTAATTACCAAGTTGGTATTTATTCGACTTTTCGTTTTTGAGTCATGCTGTTCATGCACACACATACACACATGGACTTTTTTCTAAAAATACTTTTTTTGGATTCAGGGCCTCAAAACATGTATTTCTGGTGAAACCTCGGTAACTAATTTTTGGGTGGAATGCAATACCTTCTCTAGTTGCTATGTACTTGGTAGAGAAAATAAAAATATTATTACTCTTGAGCTGTGTTCTTGAGTTGAAAGGGGATACATTATACATATAAGAATTGTACAGTAATAATTTAATTCAGTAACATGTTAAAATATTCAACATCTAACGGGCGAGCTAGCAGAATTCCAAGAAAGCATAATCCTAAGTAGAGCGTACCTTTCACCAAGCCAACAGGCAGGGAACCGGTAACGGTACGGAGAAATAGAAAGAGACAGATAGAGAAAAGAAAGAGACGGACATATAGAACTGACTCTTAAGCGCACGGATCTGAAGCCACACATTCTCATACATGTTAAGATAACGCGGTCTGAGGACCAATAGGGAACGTCGTTACATTTTTAAACGCAGAGGTGAGCGTCACTAGGCTCCCGTATATAAGGGCAGGCAAGGCCTCAGAGCCCATTCTCTCTCTATCACTGATCTTCAAGAATTCACGTCGACACGAGGTGCTACAGATGCACAAGGGTGGAAGTGCGTGTGTAGATAGCTAGGCTGCTGACTAATTTAAAGTGGTGGGATTATAATAATGGGAAAAGCTAGCCGCCCATAATTATTTCAATTGTGATTAAACTTCATTTATTAAGGGAAAATTGCAGTGTATTTCTTAAACTTGCCTCACCCACTATAACCTTAGAATTAATAATTAGATATAGTTAGGAATGGAATACGCAACAACCCACGAGCACCAATAGCCGAGGAAGAACATTGTCGAAGACTACATCAACCCAAGGATCGACGATTTCCCGCTACAAATGTCGCCCAACGACGATTTCCCGCTACAGACTCTATCAGCGACCAGGTTTGATCAATTTCCGAGTATAAGGTGACGGCTTCAACTTAACCTTGATACGATCGGTCGATACCTCACGGCACTCCTGAGTCTGTCAGCTACCTGGTTTGATCAGTTTCCGAATGTCAGGTGACAGCTTTAACTTAGCCTTGATAGGATCGGTCGATACCTCACGGCACTGCTGAGTCTGTCAGCTACCTGGTTTGATCAGTTTCCGAATGTCAGGTGACAGCTTTAACTTAGTTTTGATATGATCGGTCGATACCTCACGGCACTCCTGAGTCTGTCAGCTACCTGGTTTGATCAGTTTCCGAATGTCAGGTGACAGCTTTAACTTAGTTTTGATACGATCGGTCGATACCTCACGGCACTCCTGAGTCTGTCAGCTATCTGGTTTGATCAGTTTTCGAATGTCAGGTGACAGCTCTAACTTAGCCTTGATAGGATCGGTCGATATTTTGCAGCACTCCTAAATCTGTCAGCGACCAGGTTTGGTCATCTTTCGATTGTCGGCTGATGGCTTCAATCCAGCCTTCTTACGACC
Organism: Deroplatys truncata; assembly: GCA_030765065.1. Lineage (NCBI taxonomy): Eukaryota > Metazoa > Arthropoda > Insecta > Mantodea > Mantidae > Deroplatys > Deroplatys truncata. The sequence continues at coordinate 295,804,344 of CM060975.1, read as the reverse complement.
AACAGGTTGTGCCAATCTCACTGTATCATTGTCAAGAGGTGATGCGATTCTTATAGTAATAATTGTTAATCAGAGCAGGTGGAACACTTCTGAGACTAACCATGACCAGGCTTGATCATCTTCCGATTGCCAGGTAATGACTTCAACTTAACCAATGTGGCGATCAAAGTGGAATGCTAATCCTAAAAGGATTGTAACACATAAAGCTATGTAAATAACATCCCATCCAAAGGTAGTCAGTCAATTGTTCTTCCATACAAGCCGTGTGCATGACAAGGTTGGAAAGACAGAATCAGGCGACTGAAAAATTACCGGCTATGACAATGCATTTTTGGTCGAATGATTCTTACCTTTCCATAACATCCAAAGTTACACATACGACGAAAGACACCCATACGATCCTTATGCATTTTGCTCTCCGACACTTCATGTTTCGTTGGATGAAAAACAAAGTTGCCTTTTTTTATGTAATAAGAATTATATACAGAGAGAGCCGAAAACTACGTACCGGCTGCACGGTGTTTTTCCTGTCCGCGCCCTCGTCGCTTGTTGGTCGTCTACCGCTATCATAGAAAGGCGCGGATGAAACCATACAACATGTTTAAACTACTGTTAAATGTTCTACTTATCAGCCTTATAGAAGGAGATGCTGAAACTGGCCACCGTCGTTGTCCATACATTTTTGGCACCTCTTTAGGAAACTATTCATCACTCGCCGTAGTTCACGTTAAGAAATGCGCAATTTCCTGGCGGATATTGTGTTTTAATTCTTCCAGGGTGTGTGGGTTTCTCTTGTACACTTTCTTTTAAGTTACCCCAGAGATAGAAATCGCAGGGGGTTAGATCGGGGGACCGAGCAATGCGTTATCATGTTTCCACACGCCCAGTGGAAAAACACCGCTCAGCCGGTAATATACGAGGGCTGATCAACAAAGACTGAGACTGATTTTTTCCTGTAGTTTCCGTGATAGTTTCGTATCTGTAACATAAATATTTGAAAAGAGCGGGTTTTTATATATAATGTTGGTAGGCGGCAGCACTTTCGTATTGGTAGGTTGGTAGTAATGCTCTATTCTGTAGACCCTACGTGCATTTTGCATACCAGACAATGGAGGTGATGCATTTTATAAATCGATTATCACCGGTGATGAGTCATGGCTGCATCATTATGATCCTGAAGGAAAACAAGCCAGCACAGTGTGGAAATCGCCAGGTTCTCCAAACACCAAAAAAGCCAATAGTTGTTCCATCTGCAGGGAAAGTGATGGTGATCACATTTTTTGACTGTAATGGAATGATTTACCAGCATGCAGTCCCCCCTCACACTACTGTTACAGCAGCATACTACAGTATTGGCTACTCTGAGGAAGCACATTGCAAAGAAACGACCAGAGCTTTCTCGGACTGGGTGGCGACTTCATCATGACAATGCACGGCCTCGCGTCGCAAATCAAGTCATGCAGTTTCTGGCTCGATTCAACATTACCTGTGTACCACATCCACCTTATAGCTCCGATCTTGCACCCTGTGACTTTTTTTTTATTTCCATCACTAAAGGTAAAGCTTAGGGGTATTCGATTTGAGAACTCTGAAGCAGTGCTCAAGAAAAGTGAGGCGATTCTCAAGGACCTGACAAAGAATGGTCTGCAGCACGTGTTCAAGGACATGCAGAAACGCTATAAAAAGTGCATTGAGGTAGGAGGGGACTTCTTTGAAAAAGATCATGTAAACATTGAATTGGAGTAATAAACAACTGTGAAAAAACATCAGTCTCAGTCTGTTGATCAGCCCTCGTAGTTCATGACGAAAAAATTGGTGTATGGTGCGCCATGAGCGGAGAAAGAGTATTAGGGCGAATATTTTTCGAGTCAGCACTTGACGCCCCTACATACGTGAAAACAGTTTTTCCCCCTGTTTTTAGAGAATTAACAGACAGGGAGAGTGATTTTGCCTTTTTTTCAATAAGACTCTGCTCATACTGTCAATATTTCGATGAGAACAATTGAAAGTGTGTTTGAGGACAGAGTTATTAATAGAGATTTGTGGCCCCCTCGGTCCCCCGACCTAACCCCCTGCGATTTCTATCTCTGGGGTAACTTAAAACAAAGTGTACAAGACAAACCCACACACCTGGAAGAATTAAAACAAAATATCCGCCAGGAAATTGCGCATTACTCAACGCGAACTACGGCGAGTGATGGATAGTTTCTTAAAGAGGTGCCAAAAATGTATAGACAACGACGGTGGCCAGTTTCAGGATCTCTTTTTATAAAGTTGGTAAATAAAGCCTTTAAAAGTAGTTTTAAAAATGTTATATGGTTTCATCCGCGCATTTCTATGATAGTAGCAGACGGCAACGAGCGCCGAGGACGAGAACAGGAGAAACACCGCACAGCCGGTTCGCAGTTCTCCCTGTATTAGCAGATGTGCTTTACAGCTCAGCGAGTACAAAACTGTAGCCCACGGCAAAATTGTAAGTTGACCCACATGAATTTTCGAACAACAACAAATGTGTAGCCAACATGAAAAGACAACGCTGTAAGAAAAATCATTCACTTCTAACACAGTACACAGATTAATTATTAAGGCAGACATTATGGTCTGCATTTCAGTCGAGTTGCTGACAACTTCGTGCGCCGTTGTATTCCACAGTTGTCTGGACATGCTGCCGATTGGAGGTTTGGAGATGTTGCAAATGTACTGTATTGTGGAGAATTCCCAGGTCGTGGTGTAGTCGCTGATTTCTAATGAACAACGAAGCATTGGTGATCATGACCATGCCTCACTCTCAACGATTGTGGCGAGTAAGAATTTTACTAGCAGTTCCCCAAACAGGAATTGCATACTTGAATAACGGTCCGAGAGGAGAGGCATGCCTACAGAAATAGAGAACAATCAAGAGCCATTGCTGAGTAGTGGTTGAACAATGGATAATGATTTGAGAGCTGCGTTGAAGCTAAATTCATAGTGGGTTTTACATAGTAGTTCCACGCAAATATACAGAAAAAATCTGATGGTTACACTCACATGACTTTCTCTACTCTTGTACAAACTATTTTTACAAACGCTTATTCTCCATCTACTTCATGTTAATCGAGATAAACATTTGCAGACTCTATCTTATTGCTAATTTTCTTGTAGATGTAAGGGGAATATATATTTACAAGGGCAATATAGAAATACAGTAGCCTTTAAGCACATACATATCTCTTAATAGCTGGTTGCTAGGTGCAGCACCATTCCCTTTGCCACAGATTAATACTCTTTGCATATCCAAGACAAAAAAATCTGATGTGTTACACTCACATGACTTTCTCTACTCTTGTACAATCTAATTTTACAAACGCCTATTCTCCATATGCTTCATGTTAATCGAGATATCGAGATGCCAATCTTATTGGTAATTTTCTTGTAGATGCAAGGGAAATATGGTAGCTTTTAAGCGATAGTCAAATATTTTAACGCTGGTTGCTATGTGGCGCATTCCATTCTCTTTGCATGTCCAAAAAAATGAATAACGAATTTGAGAAAAAGTATAAGTATTGGAAAATTTAAGAAAATAACAAGCAATATCTCGAAAACGGTTCACTCAACAAAAGAAATGTATATGACATACGTTGTGTATTTTAACGCGATCTACATTTTTTGTGTAGTAAAAGTTTGTCTATCTCTTATGGTTTACCAGTTATACAAAAGTCGTTCACAATGAAGAATACTTTTGGAGACATTCCCAGAAAATTCGAGATATACATTTCATTTCTCATGACATTATCTTAAACATATGATATTTTCATCAAAATCGTTAGGAGCCATTTTTCAGAAAAGTAAAATTTTCGAAAAATCTTCCATGTAAAGGGTAGTCTGGGGTGGGGGGATTTTCTTGAAAACCTTCGTGTCGCATCTCTGGAAGATACTGAACCTAAATACCAAGTTTGGTGCTTATCCGACTGTTCGTTTTTGAGTTATGCTGTTCACAGACACACAGACACACACACGGACATGTTTCCAAAAATCCTTTTTTTGGATTCAGGAGGTCTCAAAACATGTATTTCCGGTGAAATTTCGGTATCGAATTTTTGGGTGGAACGCAATACTTCCCCTACTTACTATACGTAGTAGAGAAAGTAAAAATGAATAACGAATTCCCATTTGAGAAAAGGGAATAAGGGAATAACGAGCAATATCTCGAAAATGGTTCACTCAACAAAACAAATGTATATAACATAAATTGTGTATTTTAACGCGATCTACATTTTTTATGTAGTAAAATTTTGTCTATCTCTTATGGTTTACCAGTTATGCAAAAGTCGTTCACAATGAAGAATACTTTTGGAGACATTCCCAGAAAATTCAAGATATATATTTTATTTATCATAAAAAATATCTTAAACATATGATATTTTCATCAAAATCGTTAGAGCCATTTTTGAGAAAATTAAAATTTTCGAAAAATGTTTCATGTAAAGGGTCATCTGGGGTGGAGGAATTTTCTTGAAAACCTTCGTGTCGCATCTCTGGAAGATACTGAACCTAAATACCAAGTTTGGTGTTTATCCGACTGTTCGTTTCTGAGCTATGCTGTTCACAGAGACACACAAGGACATGTTTCCAAAAATGGTTTTTTTTTTGGATTCAAGGGGCCTCAAAACATGTATTTCCGGTGAAATCTCGGTATCGAATTTTTGGGTGGAATACAATACTTCCCCTACTTACTATACGTAGTAGAGAAAGTAAAAACAGAGGACATTACACTTTAAGTGTTCTTACGTTTTTCAAGAGTCTGTTTTATGGGTTTTATAATTCTTTGAAAATTACAGACTTTTTCCTTGTTCAGTGTTTAAAAAATGATTTTACATGTTTTAGTAAGACTTGTAGTATAGGAACTGAAACTGCGATGCAAATGGGTTTTAATATAACAGACAAGAATGATAATATAAGGAATTATCCTCATTAACTCATACTTTCACTTTACAAACCCATTTCCCCGTCAATTTATATCATAGCGTTAGGTGTTATATAAAAATACTCTACTAAATGCATACAAAATAATTTTGTAAATAGCACATATGAAAAAGTCCAAAAATCAGAGCAATTTAAAAAAAATGTTAAAGAATTTTCTTTCCGTTAATTAGTGTAATAGAGCTTTTAAAAGTAAAGACGACTTTCTGAACATACCCGTACCCAGAAAACAATTTCGGGGAGGGTTTTCCACAAGTAGATCTAATCTTAACAGTACCCCACACAGTTACCACGTACCTACTCCGTAGTATATAGACGTTACATGGATAAGAAAATTGCTTGGAGACATTATATAGACAAGAAAACCTCACCAGAATGAGGATATTCCAACTTACAGCACAAAACATGGGAACTACTTCGAAAACCGGAATGTATGGTCACCTTACTTATGTAAGTCGACGGTATTAAGTTTCCCTTTTTCTTGTAAATGTGTTTCTAGCAATAGTCCTACTGTTTCTAACGACATTTTCCCATATTGGTTTGCTATGAATTTAAATAAGTAAAACTGTCAGGTTTCGGGGGGAGGGTGGTTTGAACCCTAGAAACCCCCCTCTAAACACGGCCCTGGTATATAAAACACGTACGGAAAGTTCGGAAGTCGATTTCAAATTATCCATAATTTTTACAATTACACTATTGTATTTAATATTAAAAACCATTAAAAACACAAGCCTCTGCTTGTTAAAGACACGCAATTTTTAATGCCAATTTTCGCAGAAATTATGCTGAATTTGAAACTAACGACGTTTACAGAAATTATGTTAAACTTGAAAATGACGACTTTTGCAGAAATTATGTTAAACTTGAAACTGGCAACTTTTGCAGATATTATGTTAAACTTGAAACTGGCAACTTTTGCAGATATTATGTTAAACTTGTAACTGGCTGCTTTTTCAGATATTATGTTAAACTTGAAACTGGCTGCTTTTGCAGATATTATGTTAAACTTGTAACTGGCAGCTTTTGCAGATATTATGTTAAACTGAAACTGGCGACATTTGCAGATATTATGTTAAACTTGAAACTGAACTTTTGCAAATATTATGTTAAACTTGAAACTGAACTTTTGTAAATATTATGTTAAACTTGTAACTGGCAGCTTTTGCAGATATTATGTTAAACTGAAGCTGGCGACATTTGCAGATATTATGTTAAACTTGAAACTGGCGACAATTGCAGATATTATGTTAAACTGAAACTGGCGACATTTGCAGATATTATGTTAAACTTGTGACTGGCAGCTTTTGCAGATATTATGTTAAACTGAAACTGGCGACATTTGCAGATATTATGTTAAACTTGAAACTGAACTTTTGCAAATATTATGTTAAACTTGAAACTGAACTTTTGCAAATATTGTGTTAAACTTGAAACTGGTTGCTTTTGCAGAAATTATTTTAAACTTGAAACTGGCTGCTTTTGCAGAAATTATGTTAAACTTTAAACTGGTTGCTTTTGCAGAAATTATTTTAAACTTGAAACTGGCTGCTTTTGCAGAAATTATGTTAAACTTTAAACTGGTTGCTTTTGCAGATATTATGCTAAACTTGAAACTGGCAACTTTTGCAGATATTTTGCTAAACTTGAAACTGGCAACTTTTGCATATTATGTTATACTTCAAACTGGTTACTTTTGCAGGTATTATGTTAAACTTGAAACTGGCAACTTTTGCAGATATTATATTAAACTTGTAACTGGTTACTTTTGCAGATATTAGGTTAAACTTGAAACTGAACTTTTGCAAATATTATGTTAAACTTGAAACTGGCAACTTTTGCAGATATTATATTAAACTTGAAACTGGTTACTTTTGCAAATATTATATTAAACTTGAAACTGGTTACTTTTGCAGATATTATGTTAAACTTGAAACTGGTTACCTTTGCAGATATTATATTAAACTTGAAACTGGTTACTTTTGCAGATATTATATTAAACTTGAAAATGGTTACTTTTGCAAATATTATATTAAACTTGAAACTGGCAACTTTTGCAGATATTATGCTAAACTTGAAACTGGTTACTTTTGCAAATATTATATTAAACTTGAAACTGGTTACTTTTGCAAATATTATGTTAAACTTGAAACTGGCAACTTTTCCAGATATTATATTAAACTTGAAACTGGTTACTTTTGCAGATATTATGTTAAACTTGAAACTGGTTACCTTTGCAGATATTATATTAAACTTGAAACTGGTTACTTTTGCAGATATTATATTAAACTTGAAAATGGTTACTTTTGCAAATATTATATTAAACTTGAAACTGGCAACTTTTGCAGATATTATGCTAAACTTGAAACTGGTTACTTTTGCAAATATTATATTAAACTTGAAACTGGTTACTTTTGCAAATATTATGTTAAACTTGAAACTGGCAACTTTTCCAGATATTATATTAAACTTGAAACTGGTTACTTTTGCAAATATTATGTTAAACTTGAAACTGAACTTTTGCAAATATTATGTTAAACTTGAAACTGGCAACTTTTGCAGATATTATATTAAACTTGAAACTGGTTACTTTTGCAAATATTATGTTAAACTTGAAACTGGTTACTTTTGCAGATATTATATTAAACTTGAAACTGGTTACTTTTGCAAATATTATGTTAAACTTGAAACTGAACTTTTGCAAATATTATGTTAAACTTGAAAATGGCAACTTTTGCAGATATTAGGTTAAACTTGAAACTGAACTTTTGCAAATATTATGTTAAACTTGAAAATGGCAACTTTTGCAGATATTAGGTTAAACTTGAAACCGAACTTTTGCAAATATTATATTAAACTTGAAACTGGTTACTTTTGCAAATATTATGTTAAACTTGAAACTGGCAACCTTTGCAGATATTATATTAAACTTGAAACTGGTTACTTTTGCAAATATTATGTTAAACTTGAAACTGGCAACTTTTGCAAATATTAGGTTAAACTTGAAACTGAACTTTTGCAAATATTATATTAAACTTGAAACTGGTTACTTTTGCAAATATTATGTTAAATTTGAAACTGAACTTTTGCAAATATTATGTTAAACTTGAAACTGGCAACTTTTGCAGATATTATATTAAACTTGAAACTGAACTTTTGCAGATATTAGGTTAAACTTGAAACTGGCAACTTTTGCAGAAATTATATTAAACTTGAAACTGAACTTTTGCAGATATTATATTAATCTTGAAACTGGCAACTTTTGCAGAAATTATGTTAAACTTGAAACTGGCAACTTTTGCAGATATTAGGTTAAACTTGAAACTGACAACTTTTGCAGATATTAGGTTAAACTTGAAACTGGCAACTTTTGCAAAAATTATGTTAAACTTGAAACTGGCAACTTTTGCAGATATTAGGTTAAACTTGAAACTGGCAAATTTTGCAGATATTAGGTTAAATTTGAAACTGGCAACTTTTGCAGAAATTATGTTAAACTTGAAACTGGCAACTTTTGCAGACATTAGGTTAAACTTGATACTGGCAACTTTTGCAGAAATTATGTTAAACTTGAAACTGGTTACTTTTGCAGAAATTATGTTAAACTTGAAACTGGTTACTTTTGCAGAAATTATGTTAAACTTGAAACTGGTTACTTTTGCAGATATTATGTTAAACTTGAAACTGGTTACTTTTGCAGAAATTATGTTGAACTTGAAACTGGTTACTTTTGCAGAAATTATGTTAAACTTGAAACTGGTTACTTTTGCAGAAATTATGTTAAACTTGAAACTGGTTACTTTTGCAGATATTATGTTAAACTTGAAACTGGTTACTTTTGCAGAAATTATGTTAAACTTGAAACTGGTTACTTTTGCAGAAATTATGTTGAACTTGAAACTGGTTACTTTTGCAGAAATTATGATAAACTTGAAACTGGTTACTTTTGCAGAAATTATGTTAAACTTGAAACTGGACTTTTACAGTAAGTTAAACTTGAAACTGGTTGCTTTTGCAGATATTATGTTAAACTTGAAACTGGCGACTTTTGCAGAAATTATGTTAAACTTGAAACTGGTTGCTTTTGCAGAAATTATCTTAAACTTGAAACTGGCTGCTTTTGCAGAAATTATGTTAAATTTGAAACTAGCGACTTTTGTAGAAATTATGTTAAACGGAAACTGGCGACTTTTGCAAATATTATGTTAAACTGAAACTGGCTATTTTTGCAAATAATATGTTAAACTTGAAACTGGTTACTTTTGCAGAAATTATGTTAAACAGAAACTGGCGACTGTTGCAAATATTATGTTAAACTTTTAATTGGTTACTTTTGCAGAAATTATGTTAAACTGAAACTGGCAACTTTTGCAAATATTATGTTAAACTGGTAATTGGTTACTTTTGCATATTATGTTAAACTTCAAACTGGTTATTTTTGCAAATATTATGTTAAACTTGTAATTGGTTACTTTTGCAGAAATTATGTTAAACTGGAAACTGGAGTCTTTTACAGATATGTTAAACTTGAAACTGGCTGCTTTTGAAGATATTATGTTAAACTTGAAATTGGTTACTTTAGCAGAAATTATGTTAAACTTGAAACTGGCTGCTTTTGCAGATATCTTAAACTTGTAACTGGTTATTTTAGCAGAAATTATGTTAAACTTGAAACTAGCTGCTTTTGAAAGCATCAATCTATGTATTCATGTTTTTATTGCACAGCCAAGTTAGAATAAAGGAATGAGATTATTATTACTATTATTATTATTATTATTATTATTATTATTATTATTATTATTATAAATCTCGCAGCAGTTTCCAAATTCAAGACGTCCCTTTTTAATGAATACAGACGAAATCACCTACTTGAGTTAGAATGAGGATACTTGAGAAGGTTTCGCGAGGTCGTTAGCACGCTATAATAACGACGAATTTTGTGATGGTAAGCGATGATGGAAGGGCACACATGGATCATTAACCACGAGTAAAACAAACATCAGCTCTACCTCGGATGACGTCACCCTGCACAGCGCACAACACGAGAGCCTGGTGGACATCTACCGTACTGCAACAAAATTACCATGAACCGAAATGGGACGATGTCTGCCTCAACACGCTTTTCCTGCATCTCAAAGATTTCTTTTTTGAACGTCGTTCTAAAACCTATATCATATCGCGATGTATACCCCTTCTGTGATATACAAGATTCAGCGTGTGCCAGACAGATCCCTTAGTTTCATAGTCGCCTTCCGTGTCCATTTGTTCGTTGCTATTTATTTAAAGCAATGATGCAACGAAAAGTTGCCAAAATATTTCAAAAATCGTATTTTGGGTTTTAAAGTGCAAAACATATTTCGCTCAGTACACAGAGATTATAACAGGCAGCCACCAATTCAAATTCCTTTGCCGTAACCCCGTTTTTCAGTATTAATATACAACACCTCATGTTTCTAATGCTTTTAATCCACATAAATATGAATCACTGAATTTGTTTATTATATATATATATATATATATATATATATATATATATATATATATATATATATATATATATGTGTGTGTGTGTGTGTGTGTGTGTGTTAAATGAACTTAATCTAAAAAATGTGATGTGTTACACTCACATGACTTTCTCTACACTTGTACAAACTATTTTTACAAACTCTTATTCTCCATCTATTTCATATTAATCGAGATAAACATTTGCAGAAACGATCTTTTGACATGCAAAGAGAATTACATTTTACACATAGCGACCAGTTCTAAAAGTACTTGACTATCGCTTAAGGCCTACTATGTTCCCCTTGTTTTGTATTTGCAAGGGCAATACAGAAATACAGTAGCGTTTAAGCATAAACATCTCTCTTAATAGCTGGTTGCTAGGTGCAGCACCATTCCCTTTGCCACAGATTAATACTCTTTGCATATCCAAGACAAAAAAATGAATAACGAATTCCCATTTGAGAAAAAGTATAAGTATTGGAAAATTTAAGGGAATAACAAGCAATATCTCGAAAATGTTTCACTCAACAAACACAAAAAAAGTATATGACATAAATTGTGTATTTTAACGCGATCTACATTTTTTGTGTAGTAAAATTTTGTCTATCTCTTATGGTTTACCAGTTATGCAAAATTCGTACACAATGAAGAATACTTTTGGAGACATTCCCAGAAAATTAAAGTTATACATTTCATTTGTCATGAAAATATCTTAAACATATGATATTTTAATCAAAATCGTTAGAGCCATTTTTGAGAAAATTAAAATTTTCGAAAAATGTTCCATGTAAAGGGTAATCTAGGGTGGGGGGATTTGTTTTGAAAACGTTCGTGTCGCATCTCTGGAAGATACTGAACCTAAATACCAAGTTTGGTGTTTATCCGACTGTTCGTTTCTGAGTTATGCTGTTTACAGACAGACACACAGACACACACACACGGACATGTTTCCAAAAATGCTTGTACTAGGTTTTATGCAGGTAACATAGAATTAGTAGATTTTTGATTGCGTTATATATACACTACATTAAAACTGATTACTAAAACGTGTCCTTGTATTGCTAAGCTTATTTATCCTAAAAGAAAACAATACTTTACCTCTTATATGTGAAATATTTGCATTAAAGTACAGTTCTCGTAATCTTTCTTTTGGTAGAGCAATAATAACCAGTGGTCTAATTATTTGTCATAATTTAGGGGGAACAATTGAACCCCTGTCCCCTAAATGACACCCCTGAAGCATACGAAAGAATGTTTACATTTTCTGACATATTCGTATTTATCGATGCTATGAATGATTTATTAAGGGTTTCTAATTCGTTAGACGTTAACAAAACATTGCACAATAAAATGCTCGACTACTGCGGCTAGAGGTTTTTCTTTGCAGCAATATAGCGACAAAGTTAAGAGTGAATTCAGCTAAAGAGAATCTATACCTCGAGTTGTATTAATTTTGACCATTTCACGAATAAAATGATAAATATCAATTAATTCACGTAAAAAAATTATTATGTGTATTTTTACAAACGCTTATTCTCTATCTCTTCATGTTAATCGAGATAAACATTTGCCGAAACTATCTTATTGCTAATTTTCTTGTAGTTGCAAGGGGAATATGGTGGACTTTAAGCGATAGTCAAATCTTAAAATAGTTGGTTGCTATGTACAGCATTCCATTCTCTTTGCATGTCCAGGACGAATAAGAATTCTCATTTGAGAAAAAGTAACAAATAACAAGGAATAGCTTGGAAATGGTTCACTCGACAATATATATGTATTGTATATATATTGTGTGTTTTAAGGAGATTTACATTTTTCGTCTAGAAAAATTTGTCTATTTCTTACGGTTTACCAGTTATGCAAAAGCCATTCAGGGTGAAGAAAACTCTTGGGGGCATTCCGAAAATTTAAAATATACATTTCATTTGTCATGAAAATATCTTAAACATATGATATTTTAATCAAAATCCTTAGAGCCGTTTTTGAGAAAATCAAAATTTTCGAAAAATGTTCCATGTAAAGGGTAGTTGGAGGTGGGGGATTTTCTTGAACATCTTCGTGTCGCATCCTTGAAATATACTGAACCTAAATATCACGTTTGGTATCTATCCGACTTTTTTTTGAGTTATGCTGTTCACAGACACACACGAACTCTTTTTAAATGCTTTTTTTTAATTCAGGAGGCCTCAAAACGTGTATTTCCGGTGAAATCTCGGCATCGAATTTTTGGATGGAATGCAATACCTCCCCTACTTACTATAGTAGTAGAGAAACGAAAAATATGTAATTTCATTTCCGCTAACAGTTGAACAGATGAGTTTAAATTTCTGCAATTCCACTCATTCATTATTCCCAGAAAAATAATTTACTTCGAGGTGGTAAAATGAAAAAAATAAAACTGGCAGGATATAAAGCCGCGACAGGTCCAAATTTAAAGCACTTTATCCTAGATTGGCCATTAATACGTGGGTGAAAAAAATTACAGAAGACAACGCGCCTTCGGTAGAGTTTCCATTCTTATCTTTAAACCATTTGGTCTGAATCATCCAAACATTTTGCGTCGTTGTGGATTATATTCTTCAATAAATTCACCAAAATAATTATACATAGAAATGTTAATGGCACAGTTCTTTGAATTCCAGCTCACAGCTTTTCCCGTGACAATTACAACAGTAAGCGGTTTCCTTTAATGTTTTCCCGACCTGCTGAAGACAATAGACTGCACTTCGATTTGATTTAATGACTGCAGATCTTTAAAGGCTCGACTAGATCTTACCTCAGCGTGATTGTTATGGCAGCAGTCGACACTCGTGTTATCTTATAAAATTACACACGCTAAACACAATAACCAGTGGCGAACTGTTGTTATTACTTTCTCTACTACGTACAGTAAGTAGGGGAAGTATTGTATTCCACCCAAAAATTCGATACCGAGATTTCACCGGAAATACGTTTTGAGACCCCCTGAATCCAAAAAAAGCATTTTTGGAAACATGTCCGTGTGTGTCTGTTTGTGAACAGCATAACTCAGAAACGAACAGTCGGATAAACACCAAACTTGGTATTTAGGTTCAGTATCTTCCAGAGATGCGACACGAAGGTTTTCAAGAAAATCCCCCACCCCAGATTACCCTTTATATGGAAGATTTTTCGAAAAGTTTAATTTTCTCAAAAATGGCTCTAACGATTTTGATTAAAATATCATAGGTTTAAGATATTTTCATGACAAATAAAATGTATATCTTGAATTTTCTGGGAATGTCTTCAAAAGTATTCTTCATTGTGAACGACTTTTGCATAACTGGTAAACCATAAGAGATAGACAAAATTTTACTACACAAACATTCTAGATCGCGTTAAAATACACAATTTATGTTATATACATTTTTTTTGTTGAGTGAACCATTTTCGAGATATTACTTGTTATTCCCTTAAATTTTTCAATACTTATTTTCTCAAATAGGAATTCGTTATTCATTTTTTTTGTCTTTGATATGCAAAGAGCTATAATCTGTGGCAAAGGGAATGGTGCTGCACCTAGCAACCAGCTATTAAGAGATATGTATGTGCTTAAAGGCTACTGTTTTTCTATATTGCCCTTGTAAATATATATTCCCCTTGCATCTACAAGAAAATTAGCAATAAGATAGACTCTGCAAATGTTTATCTCGATTAACATGAAGTAGATGGAGAATAAGCGTTTGTATAAATAGTTTGTACAAGAGTAGAGAAAGTCATGTGTCCCTTATTTATAATCGCTTTGACTACTATATCGCGACTTATATTATTGCATGCGAGTACAATAACAATTGTATACTTTACATTGATTAAATAATGCAACAATTGCAATACATTGTTACAAACATATTTTACATTATAAAGTTTTGAACACAGCTAGAACAGTATAACCTATTATACATTTTTATTTTATGTGTTGTATTTAAATCTTGTTATACAGTTTGATGTCTTTCAAGAAAAAAATGTTTTTGAAATGAGTAGGGTTGTTTAAAGCAAAAAATATATCTTCAGGGATGTTATGTCTTCTTCTCTCCATGGTATAACTTCTGTATTTAGTGATGAGGTGTTTGATGGTGATACGGCAGGTCTCGCAGTGAGGAGCATTATCTTTGGCGAGTAAGAAGGAATGGGTTAGGCGAGAATGGTCACGTGATATATCAGTTGATCTTTTCTTTTTAAAATCTGCATTGCGCTGGGCTTTGTGGAGCCTTTACTATGTGGAGTTTGCTTGATGTTTTAATGGTCCAGTCTTGCTTCCATTTGACAGTTGGTCTGCTAAAAAAAAAAAAATAACTGAGCATCTCTGTAGGGCACTTGCAATTCTTCCACTGGTGGCTTCCCTATCTGCTTCCTCATTTCCTGATATTCCACAGTGGGACGGAATCCAGAAGAATTTGATTCTTGATTATCTGTAGTAATTTGGTTGTAAAGACTTTGGATATCTTGGATTAATGTTAAGTCAGTAGAGCGGTCTCGGAAACTCTGAAGAGTGCTTAGTGATTCAGAATTGCACTGTGTTTATGCTGTGATGAGGTAATATAAATCAAAGCTTGTTTGACAGCATAGAGCTCAGAGGAACTGTTATTAGGCTCATTCATTGAAGCTATTCTTGCTTATCATCAGGCATAGGCATTCTTAAGCAGTTGGCTTCAGGCTATCAACACTCGAACCATTGTCACTAAACTGTATTCACTCTTTGGTTGATCCGCGCCAAAACAAAACCCAGGTGACCAGTGCACCGTTATAATGTATCCTTCCGCCTTCCGCGCCAGAAATTTCATACTTTCACGACCATTCGTGGCGCGTACACGCAGCATATAATGCAAAAAAGAATAAAGCCCTTATTCCGACAACTTAAACGTTGACTAGCACACTTTGTTAGGGATTAAAGGAGATAAGATTGACAGTTACAACAAAATAAACGTTTGCACATATAATAATAGTTAATTTTACAGCAAAAAGGAAAGTAACAGATATGCAATAATTTACATTTATTCGCTCTCTGGAAACGCACTTTATCAACTGTTGGCGGCTCATTTTTAAAAAACGAAATTGTGCACTGTTACGCAAATTGCATTTCTTTCTTTCTTTCTTTCTTTCTTTCTTTATTTATTTAAAATTTTCTTTACGAGCACTGTATACTTGTACTCGAAGCACCGGTGAACTCAGGTAATTTCAACTTTTTTTTTTCACCACTAGTCGATGGTTTGCCGGTTTTTGCTTTTTGTAAGTCGAGAAGACGCGAGCGCAAATTCACCGTTCCCTATGATACTAAACAGAAACTGCTGGTTTCAGGCTGTAAACAGTATTCTGCGCATACTCGGGTCAGGTGACTCATACGAACTGCATGTTGGAGCTTCTAGCTCTGTGTATCAGCTTAAATCAGTGTTAATTAAACTCTTAGGTATTTGTATAGAATAGTATACCATTTAAGGATAAATTCATTCTAAAATTTAGATTATTAGCATGGAACTACTTTCTTACACGTATTGCTACCGTGTCGTACCACGTGCACTGGTCACGTGGGTTTGTTTTGGCGCAGATCAACTTAAGAGTGAATACAGTATAGAAAGAACGCGGACAAAGCGGCCAAGGGTCACTGATAGGCAGATAAAAACCGATTTGAGTGCTTCTGCAAACGTCAAAAGGCCGTACGAGGGTTGGGAGTGGTTGGTTAACCTGCGATATCCCTTACTATGGTCTAGTAACAGTTCAACTTTATTTCCTTCCGTCCTGGCTTTAATGCTTAGAGATTCCTATGCCTGTTAATCACTGTTGGCAACAGCCCCTCAGTAAAAGCTAGAATTTTAAATAGATATGTAAACCAACTCTGGGAGTTACTTCGATATTGGATTATAGTGGAAATAGAAGCTTTTAACTTACGAAATCAGGGTTTTTTTTGCTATCCACAGTAATGAGGAACGTTTTGGTGTAGTAGATGTTGCTCCAGGGGTAATATATTGCCCACCCACCCACCCAACATTTTATGCGGCCGTTCTTATAGTCGTTTTTGGCGACTTTTGGAAGGAATTGCTGCCAACGTGAATCATTCCAGTTTTAGACGCGCAGATCCCTCGGCTACGCCCTGTGGTCGCTTCGCAGTTGCTACCTCCCTCGGCTACGCCTTGAGACTGAGGGTCCTAAATCGTGTTTTCAGTATGTTTGGATTTCAAACGTTGGCAGCGGAAAGACAACGCAACCGACGTTCCCATGATGCCACGGGTGAGATGCATGCGATGCGATTTCTAAGTGTCAGTAATATCGAACAAAAGTGACAAAATATGCCATATATTCATGAAAATAAGTAAAGCATCACGTTATTTGTTCTTTATTATGCGTAATAATGTGTTGAAGTCAATAAAAGGCATGCAGTGTTTGCGTGTGTTACCTGTATATAGTGATACCGGCCATAATCCAATATCGAAGTTTATCGCCAACTCTAAAGCATTAAAAACAATGCATTATTTTATTGGTGGCAGGCCTACGTAATGCGAGGACTGATCAACGAACACTGAGACGGATTTTATCCTGTAGCTTCCTGTTTGTACCATGAATATTTGAAAAGAAGGGAGTTTTATGTATAATGTCCATAGGCGGCAGAACCCTCGTATCGATAGGTTAGTAGTAATGCTCTGTTTTGTAGACCGTGCAGTACTGCGCAATAAAATTCTGTTTGCGTTTAATCATGCAGTCTCTGAAACTTACGAAAAGCTGCAGCAAGCGTACTACCTCGTGCAACAGTGTTTAGGTAGTTCAAGGAGTTCAAAGAAGGCCGAGTTCTGTATGTTAAGCAAGGTGGGCCTGGTGTTTCAGCTTCTGCGTGACGGTTACAGCAGTATACTACACGCCAGTATTAGCTAAACTGAGGAAGCACATTGCAAGGGAACGACCGGAACTTCGCCGGACTGGGCGGCGACTTCATCACGACAACGCGCGCCATCAACGTCGCAAATCAAGTCATGTAGTATTTGGCTAAATGTACCGCATCCGCCTTATAGCCCCAATCTTGCACCCTGTGATATATTTTTTTTATTCCCATCATTAAAGGTTAAGCTCTGGGGCATTCGATTTGAGAACTCTGAGGTAGTGCTAAAGAAAAGTGAAGCGATTCTCAAGGACCTCACAAAGAATGGCTTGCACCATGTGTTCGAGGACTGGCAGAGACGCTATAAAAAGTGCATTGAGGTAGGAGAGGATTACTTTGAAAACGGTCATGTAAACAATGAAATGCATTAATAAACATCTGGGAATAAAAAAAGTCAGTCTCAGTCTTTGTTGATCAGCCCTCGTAAATTTTCCAAAAGCTTAAGTTATGAATTTATTGATTCAGCACAATACTTTAAGTTCAAAAGTTTGGTAATAAATTGTCAAACAGAGAACCAGCTCATTTTCATTATATATTATACAACGGAGAGGGACACCTCGCGTACTGCGACCTACATAGATCTATTCTGGCTACCACCCCCAGGAGGAAGGGATGAAGTGAAGAAACCATAGGAGGCTACAGCCGCAGGTAGATAGGTCACAGAGACGGGCGAAAGTCCCTAACAGTTCCAGGCTCGATGGTCCATCCCACTCTGGAGCTGCCTAAAGAAGGCGATGAACGACCCATCGACCAAACAGCCCCCTAGTGTCCACGAGGAGTACTCTTTCCTTTAAAAATACATCCGCGGCATCTTTCCCGACACCGCCATACACCATGAAAACTAGAAGCACAGCTGAAAGATGAGGAGGCGAAATGAAAGGGAAAAGGAAAATCGTGGTAGATGCAAAAGCACTCCAGCATTTGCCTACTGAACAGGGAAAACCACGAAAAACCCAAAGTCAGAGTGTCAACGGGAATTAAACCTGGTATCTCCAGGAAGTAACGGCCGTCTGCGCATTCCCGCCGCGCAGATCACTGTCGGTTTTCTATCCACACTCGAATGGTTTCGACATCTTTTCACAGGATTGTGTGAGTTTCAATTGAAATGAGTTGTGCATTCTGTGATTATTCAGAATGAATTATGTAATACAAAGTCAGGCCGACTGTGGGGTGAAAGGAATTCGATTTTTGAATGCTCGAAAGTTGAAACCTGCCGAATTTTCCTGTCAACTAAAGGAAGTGTATGGCGATACAGTAATGAATAAAAGAAATGTGAGAAAGTAGTGTGAAGTGTTCTAAACTGGACGAACAACTGTACATGTGGAAGCCCGCTTCGGACGTTCGTCCCTCATCACAGATGATTTGAAGCATAGCTGAACAATAAAATCGTACAAGACAGATATGTAATCCCTAGATGAGTTAAGAGGTTTTTCCTTCTTAAGCAGTGTCTGTTTTCTTGCTTGGTGAAGTTGTGTCCGAACATCTTGACTTAATGGAATGGCGGCAGCCGACTACAGCACGGGAATTCTGAAGCGGACAGAGATAACAAAGGCTTAAAAAATGAAGGTGAGAACTAATGTAACCTTCAATTTTGTGACACTTCCTTTTAAATAAAATATTTTTTTCCGAATGTATTAAAGCCAAACGGTCTCTACTTCCTGGATTACCCTCGTATATGTTACTGGAATAGATTTTTCTGCTAAGCTTACAATTCGGCAAAAGAAAGAGAAACAAACATCAAGTCAAGGGCAACGTTAATACCATGGTCGCTAGATGCCAGCATTGTTAATGTTTCATACTTCGGAAGATTTCTATTTAGATTAGGTTAGATTATACAACGGATGGAGATCTATTGTGGTTACCCCCTCAAAAGGAAGGGATGAAATGAAATAGCCATAGGAGGCTACAGGTCGCACGAAGATAGGGTACAGAGACGCGTGGAAGTCCCTAATAGTTCCAGGCTCGAAGACTCGTCCCACTGCTGGAGCTGTCTAAAGAGAGATCCCTCGACCACGCAGTCCTCTAGTGTCCAGAGCAAGCATCAGCGCCATCTGTCCGGCACCGCCACACGTCACGAAAACTATAGGGGTGCTTGAAAGATAAGAAACAGATTGAATGGGATATGATGGAAATGAAATCGTGGTAGATGAGAAACCACCCCAGTATTCGCCTACCGATCAGGGAAAGTCCCAAAAAAACCCAAGATCAGAGTGGGCTGTCAAAATCCAACTCGCGACTTCCAAATGCGAGCCTCATACGTTCGCTCTGTCAATACAGAATTAAGATTTAGGCTTGTCAAAATCATTTCTCTCTTTCTTTGCCTTCGTGGTCACTATCGCGATTACAAAGTTTAACACCCGTATGAATGTTCTTCAACCTACCTTTCAGGCTAGACCATTATAATAAATGTACCTGCTTTTACTGGAATCAGATGCACAATATACACTACGTGATCAAAAGTATCCGGACACCTGGCTGAAAATGACGTACAAATTCGTGGCGCCCTCTATCGGTAATGCTGGAAGTCAATATGGCGTTGGCCCACCCTTAGCCTTGATGACAGTGTTCACTCTCGCAGGCATACTTTCAATCAGGTGCTGGAAGGTTTCTTTGGGAAAGACAGCCCATTCTTCACGGAGTGCAGAACTGAGGAGAGGTATCGATGTAGGCCTGGCACGAAGTCGGCATTCCAAAACATCCCAAAGGTGTTCTATAGGATTCAAGTCAGGACTCTGTGCAGGCCAGTCCATTACAGGGATGTTATTGTCGTGTAACCACTCCGTGCAGTATGAACAGGTGCTCGATCGTGTTGAAAGATGCAATCGCCATCCCCGAATTGCTCTTCAACAGTGGGAAGCAAGAAGGTACTTAAAATATCAATGTAGGTCTGCGCTGTGATCGTGCCACGCAAAACAGCAAGGGGTGCAAGCCCCCTCCAGGAAAAACACGACCACACCATAACACCACCACCTCCGAATTTCACTGTTGGCACTACACACGCTGGCAGATGACGTTCACAGGGCATTCGCCATACCCACACTCTGCCATCTATCGCCACATTGTGTACCGTGATTCATCACTCCACACTGTTCAATCGTGTAATATTGACGCTCCTTACACCAAGCGAGGCGTCGTTTGGCATTTTCCTGCGTGATGTATGGCTTATGAGCAGCCGCTCGACCATGGAATCCAAGGTTATTCACCTCACGCCTAACTGTCATAGTACTTGATGCAGTTTGGAATTCCTGTGTGACGGTCTGGATAGATGTCTGCCTATTACTCCTTACGACCCTCTTCAAATGTCGGCGGTCTCTGTCAGTCAACACACGAGGTCGGCCTGTACGATTTTGTGCTGTACACGTTTCCACTTCACTATCACATCAGAAACAGTGGACCTAGGGATGTTTAGGAGTGTGGAAATCTCCGTACAGACTTCTGACACAAGTGAGACCCAATCACCTGACCACGTTCGAAGTCCGGTACTTCCACGGAGCGTCCCATTCTGCTGTTTCACGATGTCTAATGACTACTGAGGTCGCGGCTAATGAGTACCAGGAAGTAGGTGGCAGCACAATGCACCTAAGATGAAAAACGTATGTTTGTGGGGGTGTCCGGATACTTTTGATCACATAGTGTAGGCCACTTGCGGGCTTTTTATAAGCAAAAATGACATCTCAAAGCTGCTGTTTTTAAATGTTTATGTTAATTCTTTTATCATTCTTGTTATTCACCAAAATCCGTTTACAAAATTAATAATTTTACTTCGTCTATACTGAAAGTCATGAGCAACAATGTTTTATTACTCATATAATTTTATTTTTGGAAAAAAAGAATACACAACGTTATTTTTTTCTTTTATTTACTCTTCTACAGTTTCCAATTTTTGGGATACATCTTTGCCACTGTTGTGGGAGATTAAAAATTCTCTTACGCTACAGTTCCGTTCCAGAACTGCGTAATGGCGCATTGGGTTTCCTTCACAGCACAAAAAAAAACCCTGGTATGTTACATTCACATTTCTTTCTCTACCCTCTATTCTAAAACTTATTTTTCTATCTATTCATTTTAATCGAGATAAACATTTGCAGAAATAACTGCATTACACAACGTTGTAGGTACAAGGAGAACAGCGATAGTCAAATTTTAAGAACTGGATGCTATGCGCTGGCCTTAAAATGCCATACAGTTTCTATATAATCGCGAGAAACAACTGAAAATCGACATGATTTGAAAAGAATGACAAAGTATTGAACAATTCGAACCATTATTAAAGGATATCTCAGAAATGGCTTATAGTACAAAAAAGTTTCTTGAAATATATGTGTGTTTTAAAGATATCTGCATTTTTTGTGTAATATTTTTCGTCTAACGCTTAACGGTTACCAGTTACACGAGCTTATACAAGATTTCTTTGAATGAAGAGGACTTCACAGGCTATTACCAGAAAGTTAAAGATATGCATTTTATTTGTCATGTAAATGTCAATATTTTGCTTCACAAAGATATATGCAGCTTTAATAATAGAAATATGGGGGGTGGCAAAGGGATGGATTAAGATTGACATAATTCTAATCTTACTCATAAGATTGATATAGTCCATAGAATGCTTTGTAGAGAAGTTTTGGGTTTACCCAAGAGTTCATCAAGGGGCGTGGCACTGGCAGAGCTAGGAAGAGTAGGGAGAAAAGGTATAATAGTGGAAAGAATTTTGAAGTATTGGTATAGATGTTTAAATTTAGAAGATAGCAATATATTAAAAGAATGTATACAGTTTCAAAAAGCTGTCTTAGGAGAAGAGTGTTGGTTAGGGGAGATGGGAAATGTCCTAAAAGAAATTGGCATGATAAAGATAAATATAATAACTGTGGCTTTTGGAAAGAAGTGAGATTGAGGGTGGAAGATATGAGAAACAAGAGATATGGGCTAGTTTTGAGGATAAAAGATCATTGATCTTGTATAAATCAGTTAAAAGAAATTGGAGAAGGGAGAAGTATGTAGATATATGTAATCAATTTGGTAGAATAGGTCTTGCGTGGATGCGCACAGGAGTAATATTTTTAAAAAGGAATGGATATAATTGTTCGGGGAGATGTATTATGTGTGAGGAATCGGGTAGTACTTTTCATTGTCTAATAGAATGTGATAAGGTTAAAAGGTGGAGAGAGATTATATGGAATAAAATATGGGACAAGCTAAACAAAGAAGCAGTAGCATTAAGAATGTTGGGAAGCACAAAAGTAGAAATAATTAAAATGATGGGGACATTTTAGGCAACACAAGGGATAAGTGGATAAGGAGCTTAAGAAAGGACAGCAGAACGGGCACAGTTTGGAAAGTGGAGAGATGGTATAGTAGCTTTATCCCAATATATACAGCCTAGGGGCTAAATATGGGGGAGCTAGAAAACTGAAGTACTAGACATAAGTTTTAGATGTAAGTTTTATTTGTATTATTGTAATAATGATGAAATAAATATTACATTACATTACATTGTTGCTTTAATCAAAATCGTCAAAGCAATTTTTTAGAAAATAAAAATTTCGAAAAATGTTCCATGTAAAGGATAGTTGGGGTGGGGCATTTTTTTGAATCTCCGTGCCGCATCTTTGGAAGATACTGAACTTAAATATCAAATTTGGTAACTATCCGACATTTCGTTATTGAGCTACACTATTCAGAGCCCTCCCCCCTCACACATGGACCTTTTTCTAAAAAATGCCCCTTTTTGGTTTAGGAGGCCTCAAAACGTATATTGCCAGGAAATTTCGACATCGAATTTTTGGGTTCAATAGAATACTTCCCCTTCTTACTATACGTAGTAGAGAAAGCAATATGTTGATCATGTCCTGGACTGCATTATGCCATATTCAAAGTTTTGCCGCAGTTTTATCCACAGTTAAACTTTGTCTTCCTTAATAAACTCATCCATTGTGTTCGTTAGGGGCAGTACGCGGACGGAGAACTCCGCTACGAGCCTGATCTTCCATGCATTTACCTCCATCTTGTTTCATTGCTGGCGTTCATGTGCACGTCTGAAATCTCTGTTGAAATTCTGCAGTGGAGATTGCCTCTTTAATGAGAAATTCAATCATAGCACGCTGATGGAACGAAACATCAGTTGCAGCCAATTTGTATTAGCTAATAAATTTGTCATGTAACGGAAGCTAATGATGTCATGACTTGATGATGGCCCGTTCTGTAGTCTATAATAATGATGACAATATGCTGGTTTTTCGTAATTCCTTGGTGGTGGTTTATATAAAAAGAATCTGACGTTACTTTCGAAAGACTTTCTCTATTCGCTACAAAACTATTCTCATAAAAACTTACTCTTCTATTTACAGGATGATTTATGAAGAACTGACACATTTATTTCTTTAATTGTTTCAAAACGAGTTATGCTAGCGACAACTTATTATACCTGAAATGTAGAGGAATTTGGGGAGATTATTTAGCTCTATAGCAAATGTTGAAAATGTCCTCCATCCTGCATAAGGCACAACTCAACACATCGTTCCATGTTACCGGCCACTCGTTGGAGGACTCTGTTGTCAATAGCTTGAATCTCCTGTGTAATGTTGTGCTTCAGATGGTCCAATGTCTGGGAACGTGTGGCATAAACCCTGTCTTTTAAGTAACCCCATAGAAAGAAGTCAAATCCGGAGATCTCGGTGGTCACAGGTTCTTGGAAATTATCCGGTCGTCAAAGAAAGTTGCAATTAGTGCCATGGATTCATTTGATGTATGCAATGTAGCGCCGTCCTGCTGAAAATATCCTTGACTCAGCTCTACATCGTCTAGTTAATCAGTAAACTTCATGAAAATCCGTCGGTACTCTGCAGTGTTCACATTGTTTTTTTAAAAAAAAATCGGTCCTGCTATTCTCTGTGCGGATATTGTGCACCAAACTCCGATTTTAACCGGGTGCATAGGTGCTTCATGAATAACATGTGGATTTTCGCTGGCCCAACAGCCTGAGTTATTTGAGTTCACATAGCCGGACAAATGGAACCATACTTCATTTGTGAACCATGTGATGGACAATATGGTAGGTAGGATTTTGCACAATGAACGTCTGAAACCAACGACAGTAATTTAGTCGTATATCCTTATTTGGTTCCTGTAACTGATGGACGACTGTAATCCTATACGGCTTTAGGCCTGCACTTTTCACAGCTCTCTGACACATTGAGTAGCTGTACCCTGTCTCCTGCGACAAACGTCTTAATGATTTTTTGGGTGACTGATCCAGTCGTGCTCTTACGTCAACAACAACCGTAGGAAGCCTAGATGAATGAGTTTTTGCCTTTTTCACTCATTAGAGATCCAGTTATTTCCAATTTGTTTACCAGTCCCAGTATTGTGTTTCTTTGGAGGGGGGTCCGAACACCAAATTCTATCTGGTATGCCCTTTGAGTAGCTGTAATTGAATTCGTAATCCAATATTGCTTTACAAGGAAGAGTCGTTCATTTAATGTGTACTTCATTTTCACGTTGACTAGAACAAAATCTGAAAAACAGTTGCCGACAATAAAACTAACAATTACGAATAAAACATGAACATCTATGGATCTAGTGACAGGCAATCGAAACTCCAGAACATTCTGCTTAATTTGGTGTTAAAATTGGGGCATTGAGTGAATTTCGAACAGAATAATTAAAGAAAGAAATGTGTCCCTTCTTCATAATTCAAATTAATTAAGATGAGTTTGCAGGAGTAATTTTATTACACATTTCGCTGTAGGCACTTACGGAGACTGAAGCGATAGTTAAATTTTCAAAAAGTGGGTTGGTGTATGCTGGCCTTGAAATTCCAAACTCTTTGTATGACATTGCGAGAAGCAAATGAAAGATGACTAAGCACTTCAAAAAGGTAAAAGTACTAGAAAATTCAAACCAATAACACGAATGTCTTGAAAATGGTTAATGGCCCAAGAAAAGTGTCTAAATGAATTGTATCTAAACGAGATCTATATTTTGTTGCATAATAGGTAAACTTTTGGCTATGGTTTACTAGTTATAAAAATTACACGAAATTCATTGAGAATGAAGAGACCTTCAGAGACTTATTCACAATAAATTCAAGACATACATTTTATTAGTCATACAACTATCCATGTAGCTCTAACCACTGAGCTACCATGGCAACATGGTACGACATTAAATTCCCCAAATGATTCGCATTTTCTCCGTTAAACCACACAAGGAGATCCCAAATTGTATTGATATGGCATACCCCAATGGCGACTTACATGATAGCTCAGTGGTTAGAGTAACCGGATGGAAACCGGGAGATCCGCAGTTCAAATCCCGGCTATGGCATTAAATTTTTCAGCTGTCTAATTCTACCTTTCCAACCTTGTCCAACACACGGCTTGTGAAGAAGAACAATTAATTCCATTAATTGACCTATGAGGCAGTATTTTTAACACTTAAATGATTTCAGTCCAATTATATAATATGTAAATTCAATAACAGCCCGCCTTAAAGAAATATGTGTATGCAACAGTATATAAAAAATGTATATTGCAGTCATTGTAAATGTTTATATTATTGTATACATGTGTAAAAATGTTATGTGAAAGTATTACGTAATTTAATAATGTAGGATCTGTGAGAATAATAGGTTAAAAGTTGCTAACAATGAGGTAACCTTGAGGCAATAATGAGTAAGAAAGTTTAATAATGCTACTAGTCATTATTGGAGCAACAATAATGTAAATTTTGAGACAGTTTATAAAATAGCCAATCAACAACCAGAAAAATAGCTTAAGTTGAATAAAAGTATTCTACTGGATTAGGAATAGCCAATCAGAGACTTGAAATACAGAAATTTACAAATTTAGGTGGTAGAAATCAACTCATTTGCTTGTAGACAGCGCTCATAACTGGACGTGTTGGTTGTAGACAGCGTTCCTAACCGGACGCGAGATGTGTCCTCGAGAAATTTAATACGTATTCGTGTGAGGCGAAAATAGTTTACATGTTTAAAAAGTGCAAGTATTTAATAAAAGAATCTCACAGTTCTCTATATCAGTGAAGTGTTATTTAAATTGTGTCAAGGATTAATAAATGCAGTGAAGTAAAAATTATAATCTGTGTAAGCCTACATTCTTGTCGCATCACGCCTTGCAAAGAAATCCATGTCTCTAACAATAATACTGACGCGGCCGAGGCAAACAGAAATATGTACTATTTAAAGAAACAGTCAAAATTACAAAGTTAATATTTTTAAACTTGAGGCAAATGCCACCGGAAAGTACATTTGGGGCGAAGGTTACCGGAAACTTTTTACCATACGTAGCAACAACAACCTACTTCACCTAATAGTAGTCGAAACTATGAAGCCTGGTGCGTAAAAGTACTTACAGCATTGTAAGTCGCCATTGGGATATGTCATCTCAATACAATTTGAGGTCTTCTTGTGTGGTTTACCGGAAAAAAGAATCAGGTGAGGAATTTAATGTCGTTCGCATGTTACCATGATAGCTCAATGGTTAGAGCAACTGAACGGAAACCAGAAATCCCTGGTTCAAATTCCGGCGATGACACTGAATTTTTCAGTCGTCTGATTCTATCTTTCCAACCTTGTCCAACACACGGCTTGTGTGGAAAAACAATTAATTCTATCTATATAGCATTTTAATCACAATCGTTAATCATTTTTGAGAAAACCAAGAACAACGAACATTTTTTTTTGTAAATGGTGGTTTGAAGTGAAGTAGTTAAGCCCCACTGTTGGAGAGCCAGACTTGCAGTAGTTGCAGCCCCACGTATGAGACGCCAAACTTGAAGGGGTTTTATTGTTGTTGTTGTGGTTACACCAGTTATGGATGCCAAACTTGCGGGAGATTGTTTCTAGGAGTGTTCGCCCCACGTACGGTACAAAGTTTCCGGAGGCCTTCGCCCCACGTTTACTTTTCCAGCGGCCTTCGCCCCCACGTTTAAAACATCAACTTTCTATTTTAATGTTTATTTAAATATTATATATGTATACCTCGGCTGCGTTACTAGTAATTTGCGGAACACGTATCTCTTAGCAGGGCTGGTAAGGCTAAAGAACAAGGCTTACACAAATTATAATTGTACTCCACTCCCTTTATTAATCCTTCACACGATTAAATAACACTTCACTGATGTATCCTACTATAGAGCTGTGAGATTATTGTTATTTGCACTTTTTAACATGTAAACTTTATATTATTCTCACCGCAATGAATTTTCATGTCTCACACACTGAACCCGTACCGAACTGCTCGGTTACGCTTCCTTGTAGTGTCTGCCACCTGAATTTGGACTTTTACTCTATTTTAAGTCTCTGATTGGCTAAGCCTACTCCAATAGAATACCTTTATTTAACTTTACGCTTCTCTAGTTTTTGATTGGCTATTTATAAACTGTTTTAAATATAACATTATTATTGTTCCAAGAACTATTAGTAGCCTTATTAAACTTTCTAATTTATTATTGCCTCAGGGTTACCTCATTGTTAGCAACTTTCGGCTTTTATCTTATAATTCTGTTTGCTACGGAAAACAGCTTGCTTCTATTCTTACAGCTCTTACATTGTTAAACTACATAATACATTCACATAACATTAGTATAGATGTACATAATAAAATAAACATAATACAATGACTAATATACATTTTATATATTATACACATATTGCTTTAAGGTGGGCTGTTATTAAATTTTATATTATATAATTAGACTGATATCATTTAAGTGTTAAAAAATACTGCCTCAGCAGTATGGGTATTATCTTAAAAATCTTTGTATCGCAAGTTTGAAAGCTGGTAGCATTTATCCGAATTTATAGCTGTTCTCTCTCTCTCTCTCTCTCTCTCTCTCTCATACACACACAGTAACTTCAAATACGGGATTGGATATTTAACACCACGACTCAACGTTCCACCTTCAGTCTAAAACAATAGTAAACATGAAAATACGTGGTAATAGCGAATGATCTGCCATCTATCCACAGATAATGAAAGCAGGTAGGCTGGATGGCACTCTAATGCCACCTGCCCGATATGTGTAGAAGCAGAGATGCAGCTGCCTAGCACTAAGGTCTCTGTGGACATTTGTCGAAGCTGCCCGTCTCAGAAGTAGAGGTAGAGTTGCCTAGCACTAAGGTCTCTGTGGTCATGTGACGAAGCAAGATTACACGGTACAGGGATGAGACCTGGAAGGCTATCTGTCCGCCATACACCGATCCACGAGGCATCTCTAGCAGATCCGTCTCGATATGACCACGTAGTTAAAGCGACGCAAAATAAACAGAATAAAGAGAAAAAAGACAGCACTGACTTTGTTTTGTTTACAGTTCTCTTTAATGGCAATTGTACCGTCTCATTTTTACTTTCTCTACCACGTATAGTAAGTAGGAGAAGTATTGTATTCCACCCAAAAATTCGATACCGAGATTTCACCGGAAATATATGTTTTGAGACCCCCTGAATAAAAAAAAATCTGATGTGTTACACTCACATGACTTTCTCTACTCTTGTACAATCTATTTTTACAAACGCCTATTCTCCATATGCTTCATATTAATCGAGATATCGAGATGTCAATCTTATTGCTAATTTTCTTGTAGATGCAAGGGGAATATGGTAGCTTTTAAGCGATAGTCAAATATTTTATCGCTGGTTGCTATGTGGCGCATTCCATTCTCTTTGCATGTCCAGGACATAAAAAAATCTGATGTGTTACACTCACATGACTTTCTCTACTCTTGTACAAACTATTTTTACAAACGCTTATTCTCCATATGCTTCATGTTAATGGAGATATCGAGATGTTAATCTTATTGATAATTTTCTTGTAGATGCAAGGGGAATATGGTAGGTTTTAAGCGATAGTCAAATATTTTAACAGCTGGTTGCTATGTGGCGCATTCCATTCTCTTTGCATGTCCAGGACATAAAAATCTGATGTGTTACACTCACATGACTTTCTCTACTCTTGTACAAACTATTTTTACAAACGCTTATTCTCCATATGCTTTATGTTAATCGAGATATCGAGATGTCAATCTTATTGGTAATTTTCTTGAAGAAGCAAGGGGAATATGGTAGCTTTTAAGCGATAGTCAAATATTTTAACGGTGGTTGCTATGTGGCGCATTCCATTCTCTTTGCATGTCCAGGACATAAAAAAAATGAATAACGAATTTGAGAAAAAGCATAAGTATTGGAAAATTTAAGGAAATAACAAGCAATATCTCGAAAACGGTTCACTCAACAAAAGAAATGTATATGACATAAGTTGTGTATTTTAACGCGATCTACATTTTTTGTGTAGTAACATTTTGTCTATCTCTTATGGTTTACCAGTTATGCAAAAGTCGTTCACAATGAAGAATACTTTTGGAGACATTCCCAGAAAATTCGAGATATACATTTCATTTCTCATGACATTATCTTAAACATATGATATTTTAATCAAAATCGTTAGAGCCATTTTTGAGAAAATTAAAATTTTCGAAAAATGTTCCCTGTAAAGGGTAGTCTGGGGTGGGGGGATTTTCTTGAAAACCTTCGTGTCGCATCTCTGGAAGATACTGAACCTAAATAACAAGTTTGGTGTTTATCCGACTGTTCGTTTTTGAGTTATGCTGTTCACAGACACACACACACAGACACACACACACACACACACACACACACACACACACACACAGACACACACACGGACATGTTTCCAAAAATGCTTTTTTTGGATTCAGGAGGTCTCAAAACATGTATTTCCGGCGAAATCTCGGTATCGAATTTTTGGGTGGAATGCAATACTTCCCCTACTTACTATACGTAGTAGAGAAAGTAAAAATGAATAACGTATTTGAGAAAAAGTATAAGTATTGGAAAATTTAAGGAAATAACAAGCAATATCTCGCAAACGGTTCACTCAACAAAAGAAATGTATATGACATAAGTTGTGTATTTTAACGCGATCTACATTTTTTGTGTAGTAAAATTTTGTCTATCTCTTATGGTTTACCAGTTATGAAAAAGTCGTTCATAATGAAGAATACTTTTGGAGACATTCCCAGAAAATTCGAGATATACATTTTAATTATCATGACAATATCTTAAACATATGATATTTTAATCAAAATCGTTAGAGCCGTTTTTGAGAAAATTAAAATTTTCGAAAAATGTTCCATGTAAAGGGTAGTCTGGGGTGGGGGGATTTTCTTGAAAACCTTCGTGTCGCATCTCTGGAAGATACTGAACCTAAATACCAAGTTTGGTGTTTATCCGACTCTTCGTTTTTGAGTTATGCTGTTCACAGACACACAGACAGACACACAGACAGACACACAGACAGACACACAGACACACAGACAGACACACACACGGACATGTTTCCAAAAATGCTTTTTTTGGATTCAGGAGGTCTCAAAACATGTATTTCCGGTGAAATCTCGGTATCGAATTTTTGGGTGGAATGCAATACTTCCCCTACTTACTATACGTAGTAGAGAAAGTAAAAATCTGATGTGTTACACTCACATGAGTTTCTCTACTCTTGTACAAGGTATTTTTACAAACGCCTATTCTCTATATGCTTTATGTTAATCGAGATATCGAGATGTCAATCTTATTGCTAATTTTCTTGTAGATGCAAGGGGAATATGGTAGCTTTTAAGCGATGGTCAAATATTTTAACGCTGGTTGCTATGCGGCGCATTCCATTCTCTTTGCAAGTCCAGGACATAAAAAAATGAATAACGAATTTGAGAAAAAGTATAAGTATTGGAAAATTTAAGGGAATAACAAGCAATATCACGAAAACGGTTCAGTCAACAAAAGAAATGTATATCACATAAGTTGTGTATTTTAATGCGATCTACATTTTTTGTGTAGTAAAATTTTGTCTATCTCTTATGGTTTACCAGTTATGCAAAAGTCGTTCACTATGAAGAATACTTTTGGAGACATTCCCATAAAATACGAGATATACATTTCATTTCTCATGACATTATCTTAAACATATGATATTTTAATCAAAATCGTTAGAGCCATTTTTGAGAAAATTAAAATTTTCGAAAAATCTTCCATGTAAAGGGTAGTCGGGTTGGGGGGATTTTCTTGAAAACCTTCGTGTCGCATCTCTGGAAGATACTGAACCTAAATACCAAGTTTGGTGTTTATCCGACTGTTCGTTTTTGAGTTATGCTGTTCACAGACACACACACACACAGACACACACACACACACACAGACACACACACGGACATGTTTCCAGAAATGCTTTTTTTGGATTCAGGAGGTCTCAAAACATGTATTTCCGGTGAAATCTCGGTATCGAAGTTTTGGGTGGAATGCAATACTTCCCCTACCTACTTTAAGTAGTAGAGAAAGTAAAAACTGAATAACGAATTTGAGAAAAAGTATAAGTATTGGAAAATTTAAGGGAATAACAAGCAATATCTCGAAAACGGTTCAGTCAACAAAAGAAATGTATATGACATAAGTTGTGTATTTTAACGAGATCTACATTTTTTGTGTAGTAAAATTTTGTCTATCTCTTATGGTTTACCAGTTATGCAAAAGTCGTTCACAATGAAGAATACTTTTGGAGACATTCCCAGAAAATTCGAGATATAGATACATTTCATTTCTCATGACATTATCTTAAACATATGATATTTTAATCAAAATCGTTAGAGCCATTTTTGAGAAAATTAAAATTTTCGAAAAAGTTCCATGTAAAGGGTAGTCTGGGGTGGGGGCATTTTCTTGAAAAGCTTCGTGTCGCATCTCTGGAAGATACTGAACCTAAATACCAAGTTTGGTGTTTATCCGACTGTTCGTTTTTGAGTTATGCTGTTCACAGACACACGCACACACAGACACACAGACACACACACACACACACACACACACACACACACACACGGACATGTTTCCAAAAATGCTTTTTTTGGATTCAGGAGGTCTCAAAACATGTATTTCCGGTGAAATCTCGGTATCGAATTTTTGGGTGGAATGCAATACTTTCCCTACTTACTATACGTAGTAGAGAAAGTAAAAATGAATAACGAATTTGAGAAAAAGTATAAGTATTGGAAAATTTAAGGAAATAACAAGCAATATCTCGAAACGGTTCACTCAACAAAAAAAATGTATATGATATAAGTTGTGTATTTTAACGCGATCTACATTTTTTGTGTAGTAAAATTTTGTCTATCTCTTATGGTTTACTAGTTATGCAAAAGTCGTTCATAATGAAGAATACTTTTGGAGACATTCCCAGAAATTTCGAGATATACATTTCATTTCTCATGACATTATCTTAAACATATGATATTTTCATCAAAATCGTTAGAGCCATTTTTGAGAAAATTAAAATTTTCGAAAAATGTTCCATGTAAAGAGTAGTCTGGGGTGGGGGGATTTTCTTGAAAATCTTCGTGTCGCTTCTCTGGAAGATACTGAGCGTAAATACCAAGTTTGGTGTTTATCCGACTGTTAGTTTTTGAGTTATGCTGTTCACACACACACACACACACACAGACACACACACACACACAGACACACACACGGACATGTTTCCAAAAATGCTTTTTTTGGATTCAGGAGGTCTCAAAACATGTATTTCCGGTGAAATTTCGGTATCGAATTTTTGGGTGGAATGCAATACTTCCCCTACTTACTATACGTAGTAGAGAAAGTAAAAAGCATTTTTGGAAACATGTCCGTGTGTGTCTGTGTGTCTGTGTCTGTGAACAGCATAACTCAGAAACGAACAGTCGGATAAACACCAAACTTGGTATTTAGGTTCAGTATCTTCCAGAGATGCGACACGAAGGTTTTCAAGAAAATCCCCCCACCCCAGATTACCCTTTACATGGAACATTTTTCGAAAATTTTAATTTTCTCAAAAAGGGCTCTAACAATTTTGATTGAAATATCATATGTTTAAGATATTTTTATGACAAGTAAAATGTATATCTTGAATTTTTTGGGAATGTCTCCAAATTATTCTTCATCGTGAACGGCTTTCGCAGAACTGGTAAACAATAAGAGATAGACAAAATATTACTACACAACAA
Source organism: Deroplatys truncata (assembly GCA_030765065.1). Taxonomy (NCBI): domain Eukaryota; kingdom Metazoa; phylum Arthropoda; class Insecta; order Mantodea; family Mantidae; genus Deroplatys; species Deroplatys truncata. The sequence continues at coordinate 295,770,934 of CM060975.1, read as the reverse complement.
ATGTAGATCTCGTTAAAATACACAATTTATGTCATATACATTTTTTTGTTGAGTGAACCATTTTCGAGGTATTGCTTGTTATTCTCTTAAATTTTTCAATACTTTTCTCAAATGGGAATTCGTTATTCATTTTTTTTGTATCGGATATGCAAAGAGTATTAATCTGTGGCAAAGAGAATGGTGCTGCACATAGCAACCAGCTATTAAGAGATATGTCTGTGCTTATATTGCTCTTGCAAATACAAAACAAGGGGAACATAGTAGGCCTTAAGCGATAGTCAAATATTTTTAGAACTGGTCGCTATGTGTAAAATGTAATTCTCTTTGCATGTCAAAAGATCGTTTCTGCAAATGTTTATCTCGATTAATATGAAGTAGTTGGAGAATAAGGGTTTGTAAAAACAGTTTGTATAAGAGTAGAGAAAGTCATGTGAGTGTAACACATTAGATTTTTTCATTTGTTTATTCCTTTTCTGCAACAGAGCAAACATTTATCCTAAATGTTTAAGAATTAATAAGTGCAATAGCAGGTTTTTGCAACATGGGTTTCATAAGCATGGTCCGACATCGAACCAGGGTCTTGCCTTGTGTAATCCGCAAGGTAGTTACAAAAAGTAACGTTCTCGTGTTTGGTGGTTTCTTTAGCCAAACAAAAGAAACCTTTAGAAAGAAGAAGAAGAAAGATAGTGATGATCGGGATAGCGATAAAGTCGGCTTAGCGGTCGCTCAAGGGTGCTGAAGGGTGCAAGAGGGTAGAGATCGATGGGGCGACATGGAACCCCCTGCTTTATTTCAGTCTCCTGGAGCACGTCGCCCAAGCTGGTCGCTCCGTACAAAGGTAAGCAGCAATTTTTGTGTGTAATCAAACGGCGAACTTGGTTCAGTGCATTCTTTCTCAAAATATATATGTTGCAAATATCTAATATGCAAGTGCGTCGGTTTTCGTTATTTTCTTTCAATTCCTCTGTGTTTATTTCTACGGAAGTACTAAAAACATACAGAAGGGGACTTATACGTTAATTTTATGGGAGGTTTTATGAAAACACTTAGTTCATCTATTTGCCATAAATCGCATTAGAAAAGGTCATTCAACTTATCTCCAGTTTTGGAACCATTTTATTTTTCTACTGCTTACATAAGTTAGATTTAAAAATTCCACTAAAAAATTCGATACCTAGATCTCACACAAAACACACGTTTTGAGACCTCGTGAATAAACAAATAAATAGTTTTTTTAGACAAAACTCCGTCTGTATATATGTGTGGACGTGTGAGGAGCAAACTCAAAAATGAAAAAATGGATAAATACCAAATTTCACACCTAAGTCAGACACCTTTTAAGTGAGATTTTTCTGGACATATACGTCACTAAACAAAAGAAAAGAAAAATTTAAAGTGGGAGAGTTTTCTTGTAAAGGCCTCTTGACGATTCTAATTAAAATCATAAATTTGAAATTTGACACGACAAACAAGGTGTGTATTTTGAATTATCCTAAATAAATTGTTATGCTCATAGACTTTTATATAATTTGGAACGCATAAATAATCGATTTTACAAGCTAAATACAAAGCTGATTAAAACAAATATTTAAACAACTTTCTACATGGCATTAACCATTTCCATAATATTTGCCACTGGCTACTTTAATTTTCCTAGGTGGGAGTTTATTTCGTTGCACCGTCTATTGACGTTGGAATATGAGTCATTCTGTTTCGCACAGGCAGGCAACTAACCTTCTGCTCCTGATTAAAACAAAAGAAAGGGGGGAAACGTCCAAACAGCTTGTAACATTATCGAGAACCAAACAGCGCCACTGTAATGTGCACGGCTTTAATTAAAATGAGGAGCAATGTAAATTCCATTGCTGCAAGCATTTGTTTTACTCCGAACAAAGCACCATCGCAAACAAGATCAAATTATTGTTTCTAAATTACTCGGTCTCACATAGCGGAGGTTAAAACATCGAAACACAATTGCATGAACTAGGTATGAAGTACTCTTGAGTTTTGGTGTATCGATTCCTTTAACGACGACTATTCAGGTTGTGATATTTTCTACTCTGTCACCAACGGGTGTGTGTTTCTAACCTATTACAAACTCTTTGAAAAAATCAATTGCGACATAAACAACCGTGTATTGTCACCGCATCCTGCGTACAAGATTCTGTACATATTAGGTGGATGTCAAGTAATTTGAAAAACCTTTAGGCACTATTTATTGTGATTAATGTAAAGAGGATAGAAAAAGGAGTTTTTATTTAACTCGTACAGATATGGCACTTGCAAATTCGTAATGAGTAAAAGGGTCGTATGACCTTTTTAAATTTTTATTTTTTCTGCCCTCAACTTAGGAAAGAGGAAGCAGTAAATTGGATCCGCTTAGATTGTCCATTTGTGAAGCGGCTACCTTTGGCTCTGAGGGGTTGCTGCGTCTTCTGCCTCCGTCTATATGACATCACGGGTAGAGTGTAGTATTGGGAAATGACATATAGTTAACTACATCCCAAATGGCTCCCATTTGTCCCTTTCGGTTACGATATAGAACATTTATGATATCCAAATAAGGTGAACATAGGCCGAAAGTGGGACACAATTTAACTAGTCCAGGTTAAAAAAATAAATAAATATATGTATGTATAACGAAATAGGGAATCAAATTATCAAAAAGGCACATTAAAACACTACCACAGCACATAATTTGTTATATTTCAGGCAAGAGCCTTTCTTCAGAAGGGTGCGGAAAAACTGTACAGAAAATTCTAAAGTAGAAGGCAGTACCAAACTACGCTTTTTGAGGATAGGAACAAGGGGTCGCATATGAAGTATATCAGGTGAGTCAGCTGCGCCTATTTATTTTTGAATTTATGCAACGTGCTAAGCGACATATTTGACTTACGCCTTTCTTGAATGACTTCTAATGGCTCATATGCGTAACACCTTATAGAGGAGGAATAGATAACTCAGTGCATAAGTGTTTTACGGGACAGAATACAATCGCTATGTATGTCGATGCAAAAAACTTCCCACCCTGATACTGAGAGCTGCAATAGCAATTTTAGCTAATTTTACAAACTTTTATTCTTTAGCATACATCTATGCACCCCTTTGAAAATGCCCCTGAAGGAACAACCTATCACATGCATCGGTTAACAAAACCATTTAAAAACAAAATGACATATCTACGCAGTGCGGCCAATTGGATTTAAGTCGTTAGTCAATGTACAGCCTTGTCAAAAATGCTAAGTATTAGGTAGATAATTTTTTTTATTTCACAAACTATGACGTATTTCAAATCATACAGTAATTGTAATGACTGATGCAGTTTATTTGTTTGAATTAAAACTACCAAACCGAGCTCAAAACACTGTATGACGCTGCAAAAAGCGTGTAAAGATTCGAGGTGGGGTCTAGTTCTGCGATTACTAATTCGTATAGGAACCTCAGCTCGCAGGTAGCATTGGCCGAATGTTATTATCATGGTTGCTTTAGCACTGTGCCACTTTAATTTGGGTTCAAATCATTCGGGTGAATTTCAAACTTTTTATTACCTTTTGTTTTATCTCTTTGGGGCTATAATTTGATATTATGATATAAATAACATTTTTGATAACATTATAAGTTTGTACAAAATAGAATAATCGTCATGTTTTCCAACACGGGCACTCATACGTGAAGAATGCAGGCAGATTACATCGCGCATGTTACAGCATGCAAGAAGATCTCTCCGGCAAAGTGGTACACAAATGTGCATTGATGAAGCGGGTCGTCATTTTGAACATTTACTTCGTTGATTAAATCCACGCTCTTTAACAATTTATTATTCTGTTTACCCGTGAACTTAGCACATTTACAACTCCTTATCAATAGAAGTGAAACATAAGGTTTAAACATAAACTAAAACTGTTATATTTAATATCGTCCATATGCACCCAAGAGAATGAAAGCTAACTACGTAACACGGTTTACAACACCAGATACGGTACAGATTATTAGGGTAAACATGATACACAATTATCTGATTGTAATTCTTATGTCTTTGGCTCACAGGAGAGCCAGTAACAAAAATAAATAAATAAATTAGTACACTAAAATACAGAAAATAAACATAAGGAGAGAAAAAAAAGAACCAAAACAATTTTATATTTGTATCAGATTCGAACCTCCGAAGCCAACCTTTGTTTCACTACATTCCAGTAGCTAACCCACTCGGCCAGAACCCCCGTAGTTTATCCATGTCTTCGGGAAAACGTTCTTCTCTCTCCTTGCAAGCATTATATCCATGAAACGGCGTCTTTTTACTTTCTCTACTACATATAGTAAGTAGGGGAAGTATTGTATTCCACCCAAAAATTCGATACCGATATGTTTTGAGGCCCCCTGAATAAAAAAAACGCATTTTTGGGAACATGTCCGTGTGTGTGTCTGTGTGTACGTCCGTCTGTGTGTCTGTGTGTCTGTGAACAGCATAACTCAGAAACGAACAGTCGGATAAACACCAAATTTGGTATTTAGTTTCAGCATCTTCCAGAGATGCGACACGAATGTTTTCAAGAAAATCCCCCACCTCAGATTACCCTTTACATGGAACATTTTTCGAAAATTTTAATTTTCTCAAAAATGGCTCTAACGATTTTTATTAAAATATCATATATTGAAGATAATTTTATGACAAATAAAATGTATATGATTTTTTTGTGAATGTCTCCAAAAGTATTCTTTATTGTGAACGACTTTTGCATAATTCGTAAACCATAAGAGATAGACAAAAGTTTACAACACAAAAAATGTAGATCGCGTTAAAATACACAATTTAAGTCATATACTTTTTTATTGAGTGAACCATTTTCGAGATATTGCTTGTTATTCCCTTAAATTTTTCAATACTTATTTTCTCAAATGGGAATTCGTTATTCATTTTTTTGTCTTGGATATGCAAAGAGTATTATCTATGGCAAAGAGAATGGTGCTGCGCATAGCAACCAGCTATTAAGAGATATGTCTATGCTTATAGGCTACTGTATTTCTATATTGCCCTTGCAATTACAAAATGTGTAAAATGTAATTCTCTTTGCATATCAAAAGATCGTTTCTGCAAATGTTTACCTCGATTAACATGAAATAGATGAAGAATAAGAGTTTGTAAAAATAGTTTGTACAGGAGTAGAGGAAGTCATGTGAGTGTAACACATCACAATTTTTAAGGCTTTCGCAGCTCTTTGGTTCTCATTCAGGCATTTAATCATTAATGGGGATTGCATATAGCACCAAATAGCAGGACAGAGCTACAATAACAGTTTGTTTGCTAAAAGGGCCAATGTTTTCACATTAGACTATAAACTGCGGGTTGCATAGATACGAATACCTAGGGGCAGCTGACTGGTATAATAACAGGAGCGTTGCCTAACATAATTGAAATCTGACTTTATGAAACAACTTCATTTGCCAGTAAAAATTAAATGTAACTCACACGATAAGTGTGTACGTATTGTCTCAACTGATGAGTACTGGTGCACAATGAGAGAATAACCGTTACATACGCGTACTGTGCTGAACAAGACGCAGTAACATCCAATAGGCTTCACCTAGTGTCAATGACTAGTATGTTTCCATTCCACACGCCGCAAACAGGAGATTAACATGACGGATTTATTGTTTGTTCAATGTTTTGAGACAGCGGTAGGCGCAAGCAGAAAACCGGTTAGCCGCGGCAAGGTCGGCTTCGTGTGGGGGCATTTTGTTATTACTACCGTGAGGCCTCGGGAATTCCTTGTCTCCCCTTTCCACTGTTTCAAAAGCCTCTGAACAGACTATAATGTTGACGCATAACGCAGTAAAAAAGGCTTCTGTGACCCTTTACTTCTTTTGTTTCCGCCTTTCTGCTCTGCAATTTTCTTCACATTCTTTTTCAGCACCGCGAATATTCAGAAAAATGAAGAGTATAATAATAATACAACGTATTAATAAAATAAAAACAAATCAAGTTCTGAAAATGTACATAATCATTTAATGAACAAATAATATCATTGTATCACAAAACAATAAGAAATCACCTGATGCACAAAAAAATTGTAGGAATACACTCTTTCACCCATGTCATGCAAGGGAATTAGCTTGATTACTTGGTTTACTCCAATCATATTTACTTGAGGACCTGTTGCAGTTAGTAAGTCAGGTGTACTTAGTAACCTGTAAAATTCACAACATTTACTTCCGTGTGGTTAAACAGGTAAGTAAAATATACTTAATGCTCCTGGTGCTAAATCTTTTATATCTTACATAAGAAGCCGTAATGTTTAAAACCCTTCTATGTTGGCATTGTACGCAGGGAGCGAGAAGAAACATTGTGCTATGATAAGAGATTTACTGAATTATTCGAGTATGACAAGAATACATATAAAAAACAACAACAATTTTTAATGAGCCAACATTTCATCCCAGTGTTCCCTGTCAATTTCATTTTATTCTGTAAATTACTTAATTAAAATATTGAACTTTATCGTTCAACCATATAACACAGTTTTCAACTATCAAACCAAGTTAAATATTCGAGTGCTGCATTATAAAATGGTTACAGAAATCTGAAATCTCTTCACTGACCGACTGACACAACTGTTTAAGATTTACTTAACATTAAGGGAAATAAAATTCTCTTATTTACTTTCATTAAGGTTTTTCAAGATTTTGTCTAACACTAAATAATACTTTACATAAACAATTTTCCTCTTTTTCAATACTAAGATTGGCTTAATGTAGCACAATCGTTTGAGAATGTACAAGTGTTCAAGAAAATGTTTAAGGATAGCATTTGGGCATAATCAGGGCACTTTGATTGGGACAAAAAATACGCTTTATAGGGTTCATACATCTTGTAGTTGGAAGTCCATCTTGTTTTTGAAAATAATAGAAAATTCCTATATGTTATCCCCAAAAAACACTGAATTCTATTAAATTAGCAACGCGGACACATATTTCCATTACAAAACTGCCTATATATAAAAGGAACATATAATTGGCAGCGAAGTGTAGATATTATGCAGAACATGGCCTGGGCACCCTATACCTACTAGATAAGTGCCTTGTAACTGTAGGAAAGAATTATTACTCATAAATTCCTCCAAAATTACAGTTGCTATTGTCAGCTCCATATATGCAACACGCCATGAAGTTATGTTCTTATAACATTGGATAAATAATTTGAAACTGTGTCAGATTTTTACTTTCTCCCATAAAGTGTAAAAATCCCTATTTAGGTTCAGTATTTAGAGATTATAGTTAGTGAAATGTTCAGGAATATTTCGCATAATGCAATAGGAATTTGCTGAGAAGAGCTGAGTATTTTTCCACTGCTGTCTTAAATTATAGTCTCGAGTAAATTTTCAAGTAGAATGTCTTTGTTTCTATTTTCGTTTATTTTAAATCCTTTCTTTCGAGATTAATGGCTATAAATAGGGCGACGTACACAAACCTAGAGTAAGCTCTAGTTCCGTAGTAAATTGCAGAGCCTTCGTTTGAACGTGTGGCCGACTTAACGGGAATTATCTTGGCACTGGCAAGAATGCTATTTGCCGGTGGAGTAGGATATTCATAGCCCCTTAAATTCAAGTGCATAGATTTCTCATGTAAATTATAATTAAAGTAACACATATCTTCGTCATAGAAGATACCTTTTAAGAAAATTTGCGTTAACACTCATTAATTCTTCATGGGCATGTAAATAAAATCATACTTCGTCCGTAAAGAAAAATTAAACGCGGGTCAATAGAACGATCACTAGCGTTACTACACCACACAATTATAGAAATTAACCCTACTCGCGTTATCGCATGGTTGCAATTCTTGAACTACATTATCTTAAAGGGTTTTTATTTTAAAAGTTTAGTAGCATTCCAACGTGGTTTGCGAAATTCTGATTCCTGTGCAAGCTTTCTCAGAGATTTTTTGGACTTTGACACTGGAGAAAAGTTAGAACATGGTGATTTACTTTTGGTTTCTTATCAAAAATAGATCTCGTTTCCCTGAATCTATTCTGAAGATTACGAACCGCTTCTCTGTGAGACGCACGAACAGCAGGAAATGTGTTTATAAATCGCCGTCTCACACCTTCATAGGAGTTTGTTATCACATGAAGATTCTGTGTGATAAAGTATACTGACTTTTTATAACATGAAACTCGCAGTCTCACAACGTATCAACTTCTGTACAGCACAAAGACTTAGAGTCAACTGATTAGCCGGCACACGGATAGGAGGGAAAGTGGAAGGGGACAGAACGGTTTAGAAACAGCGCAGTGCAGGGTAAGCAATTCCCCACAATACGGTCACGGGTCCAAACAAAGCCTCTGTAGCTATATCAGAACAGAGACCGCAAAGTAACGTAATTAATGCAAATCTGTTGTTGCAGTGCTACTCGTTAAAGTATAATTATCAAAGGTTCTACTCTTTTCCATTAATAATCGAGACAACGAAGAAAGAAAAGAAAAACAAAAGTGCGGAGAAAAAATATTGTCTTCAACAACGGAAAATCCCGACTAATCGGTACGTGTGGTCATCCCACATCCAAGACATCTCTCGGCCTTTACAAACACTAACTACTTCCATTTCTTTCCAGCCTTAGGTCTGCCTACCAGAAGTCTGTAGGTTTGGTAAAAATGTTATGGGTCATTCTACAACATTTGATATTGTTACATGGTGGGTAGATGGCCTAAAAGTTCACATGAAAATTAAAGTAATTTCTAGTACCCAGCACGCACACTGAGGGGACGTATACTCACTTGGCTGCGGAGGACCGAAACATGGTATGGAGGTTAAGAGGAAGGCGTGGGATTTTCACTGTACAAAATCCATAAAACAAATCTACTCACACATTCCTAGATTTATTTCCCAACCTTTTGGAGTTCCTACATTATTAAATACGAAAGGTGAGAGATGTCAACCGATCCAAAAGCCGGCTTACACACGCGATCCGCTTCTCAAGGAATACTAAGACAGACGCTATATCCCCCAACACTCGTGGCTAGCAAAGCTACCAGCCAGGAGTGAATAAGCAACAATGTAGAACAATAAAATGCCTGGCAATAACAATGACAATGTAAACCTTCAAATTATTAATACGCCACATCATTACAAAATGACACGATAATTAGGTACGTAACGAAACGAGACCACACAGGCTTTTATTAGAAAATTGCCTTTAAGTACAGCAATTGTATTTAATTCGAGAACATAACATATACACAAATTAGCAAAATTAGGCTATCTATACAATACACATTATATATAAAGGCGCTGCAAAGGGGATGGGAAAGTTTTGGGTTTAAACCCCCTCCAAAAGACACTCACAGATAAAACATTTAAAATATATCACACAAAGTGCAAACGTTTACCAAAAGCATCACTCAAGCCCTATTTCAGTGCATTAACGTTTGGCAGCGACAACTTCGAAATGGTAAATGCGAGAGAATGATTTACTAATGCCCAAATGCTCCCAATATTTTCTTCGTGATGGTGCCCGTGTTGGCCTTCTCACAACACAAAAGGAATCATGGAGGGCCTAAGCTTTCGACTGCTACTATCAGGACAGGCAACCTCGGAGACGTTGGCAATTGTAATATTGCGATTTTTTCGCGCTGCTGATAGATGGCATAACTCGTGTACCAAATATTTACCGGAATGTTTACATAGAAAGAACAAAGGTATTATTATGGTCATTCCATGTTACATTCAGTTTGGGCACCACTGTGTCCCTGACCATACAGTGCAAAGAAGTGGTTTATTCACGTTGTGTATGTCCTCTGACAATCTGCAAGTGATTTGAAGGTAACATGAGCCCGTCCTGGCCTGACATCGTTGAATGGAAAGTGCTCACTTCGGAATAAACTTCGTACTAGTGGCGTAGCGTAAAGGTAGACGTTGAGATTGAGTCTACCTAAATAAATTGCCAAGAAAATAAGTAAATTTTTAAACATATAAATAAAGACAGCCTCAAACAAGTAATGAAAAACTAATTACTACAATCACCTTCACCGCTGCTTACCCCAACGCCCCAACCCGTACTGCTAAGTATCAGATTGTAGTGCTGAGTACTTAGGCAGCTTAGAAATCTCATGATGCGGCAGCAAAGTCGAGTAGAGACTGGGACGGCTGAGCGAGTGCAAGTCTCATCAATAGTGGACTTATATAGCTTTTCCCCTAAATTTCGACCTCTCGTTGTAGGAAGATATGCCTATATTTTGTTGTACATTAAGGTCACAAATGCAGCAGCAGAGACTTAACTGTCTAATGAGGTGTTTAGTCTCTGTGTACCTGCTCTCTCCAAGGTCCGGAAACAGGACAATAGGGGTTGGAGACAAGGGTAGGGCAAGGCAGTGTAATATAAACATTTCATTCCTCAGTTATTGGTGAACCAGCATTATATGCGTGCAGCCGTGCAGTGCAGTACACTGTTAATTTAACGTAAACCTATATATTGTTTTCATTGTGCGTGTTTCATTTATGATTTTAGAAACATGGACAATTCCATCGATTTAGTGGATTACTTATTAAAAACTCAGCAACAATGGCAATTTTTTAGAGTTATTAGATTAGTTACTTAGTGAACAATAATTTGGATTATGTGAACACAGAGACCACTAAATTATAGCGACTAGTGTTAACATTGCCTGTCACTACAGCCAGCAGTGAATGTACTCGTAGTATGAGCACGCCTAAAAGAATTAAAACGTATTTGAGGAACTCTATGATAAACCAAAGACTCTCTTGTTTAGCGACATTAGCAATTGATAAACAGTTATCAAGTGAAATGTGTGGTGACCATACTTTTAAAGAACGTGTGATTGACATCTTCGCGGAGAAGAAAAATCGCCTACTGGAGCTTATATACAAGAAAATCTGAATACCTGACCTACATTGTTTTCATTATTTACAATCATTATGGTTTGCCATCATTTTGTAAAGTTACACCTAACGCTATATTTTATAATCTAGTTTAGTTTAAATATATTATATGTTCAGTCAATTTCAGCAAATGGTAGTGATGCTAATGAGTACTAAAACAACAACTAACAACAACAACAATAATAATAATAATAATAATAATAATAATAATAGTAACAATAATAATCGAATCGATATGCAGAATTCACACTATTTTATGCAACACTAATGTAAGGGAATTTGTGCATCGTTTAAAAAATTGTAAATTCAGTTTTTAAAATCTAGTATACCCAGAACACAGTGTCAAGATACGCCACTGTTGGAGTCAGATTTGATGTTTGAACATTTTCTGTTTCAGGCCGGCACATGGAGCCCACCTACAAGCTGATATACTTCAACGCCCGTGGCAAGGCGGAGCACATCAGGTTCATCTTCGCGTATGCCGGTGTCGAGTATGAGGACGAACGCATCAGCCAAGAAAAGTGGCCCGAGATGAAAACCAGTGAGTATTGACACTACTTTCGCTATACTCAAGTTCCGATACTGAACAAGTGACTCGTGTAACAGCTGATCGATTGTGGTAAAACGCGCTCGCAACTCCCCTTTGAGCTATTACATCACGAGTATTTGAGATGACCTTGGAGGTTTTCCGGGACACTTGAGAGATCAGAACATATGGTAGCTCAAACGGTAACAGCAACGGTGCGGAGAGCCGAAGATCCGTGGTTCGAATCCTGACGTTAGCTTTGAAAATGTTTACTTTCTCTACAACATACTGAGGCAGTATTTTTTAACACTTAAATGATTTCAGTCAAATTATATAATATAAATTCAATAACAGCCCGCCTTAAAGCAATATGTGTATGTAACAATATATAAAAAGTGTATATTACAGTCATTGTATATGTTTATATTATTGCATACATGTTCAATAATGTTATGTGAATGTATTACGTAATTTAATAATGTAGGAGCTGTGAGAATAATAGGTTAAAAGTTGCTAACAATGAGGTAACCTTGAGGCAATAATGAATTAGAAGGTTTACTAATGCTACTAGTCATTCTTGGAGCAACAATAATGCAATTTTTGTGACAGTTCATAAAATAGCCAATCAACAACCAGAAAAAGCGTTAGTTAAATGAAGGTATTCTATTGGACTAGGATTAGCCAATCAGAAACTGAAATATAGCAAAATTTTCAAATTCAGAGTTCAGTTGCTTGTAGACAGCGCTCATAACTGGACGTGTTGGTTGTAGACAGTATTCCTAATCGGACGCGAGATGCGTCCTCGAGAAATTTAATACTATTCGTGTGAGACGAAAATAGTTTACGTGTTAAAAAGTGCAAGTAATTAACAAAAGAATCTCACAGCTCTCTATATCACTAAAGTGTTATTTAAAATCGTGTCAAGAATTAATAAAAAGGAGTGAATTAAAAATTATAATCTGTGTAAGCCTACATTCTTCAGCCGCATCACGCCCTGTTAAGAAATTCATGTCTGTAAAAAATAACACTGACGCAGCCGAGGCAAACATAAATATATAATATTTAAAGAAACAAAGTTAATATTTTTTTAAACATTTCTGGGACGAAGGCTACCGGAAACATTTTACCATACGTGCGGTTGCAACTATTTCAAGTTTGGCTCCCAACAGTTGAACTATAATACAACTCTTTCAATACAACCTATTTCAAATTGACGCCCAAAGCGTGGTGCAAATCTACGTAAAGAAAATATTCTACTTCAATACCTAACAGGTAGAGGAAGTATTGTATTCCATCCAATATCGAGATTTCGTTGGAAATACGTGTTTTGAGGCCGCCTGTATCCAAAAACATTTTTAGAAAACGTCCTGTGTGTGTATATGTGTTTATGAACAACATAACTCAAAAATGAAATGTAGGATGAATACCAAACTTTGTTTCTTCGAAAGATGCGACACGAAGATTTTGAAGATGATCCCCTCACCCCAAAATACTCCTTACAACGAACCTTTTTTGTTATTTTTTATTTTCTAAAAATATCTAATGATTTTGATTAAAATACATTATATTTAAGATATTTTACATGATAAATAAATCTTGCATGTTTTGGGAGAACTTCTAAAGTTCTTTTAATTCTGAATGACTTTTGTATAATTTTGTGTTATTGCTAATCCATAAGAGATAGAAAAACTTACTACACAAAAATATTGATCTTTTTACAATACCAGTTAATTTCAATGACTTTTATTGTGGCATCAGCCATTTCCTACATATGTACTGTTATTGGTTTGAATTTTTCAATACTTTGTCGTTTTCTGAAGTGGTTATCATTCAATTGTTTCTCGCATTGTCATAGAAAGAGTGTGAAATTTCAAGGTCCTGTTTTAAACATTTTACTGTCGCTTCGCTTTCTTGAATCCACCTTGTAGCTATGTACGTAGACCGACAAATAAGTTTTGATAAGAATAGTTTGTAGAAGCCATATAAAATATATGATAGTGGGTAGATAAAGTCATGTGAATGCAACCCATCAAAGTTTTAGAAGTCTGATTCAACTTTCCAACTTAGTGCCTGACCTACACACAGCTAATATGAAAGAACAGTTTATCAAATGTTTAGTTGCGTTAAATGGCAAATGTAGTCAACGTACCTTAAAGCATATTAAAACGTGAATTTAAAAAACAAAAAAAAAGCTAAGTAGGCAACACCTTGACCTTTCCACATTGCTGTGAGAGAAAAGCGGTGTTACGCATAAAATTGTTTTATCAGTCATACCCGCATATACAGGATCTTCGGTATAAAACCTAACCGCTCGCACGGGTTTAAGCGTCTAAGCACGACATGCCAAGGCCGGCCGTGCCAGCAATCTGTCTTCGCGTTTTAAATCTGTATTCCTGTAAACCTGTACATAAAAGACAAGAAGAGCTAAAAAATTACGGACCGCCTGCGCGGTGTTTTTCCTGTCCGCGTACTCACCGCTCGTTGCCGTCGTTACCTATCATAGAAAGGCGCGGATGAAACCATACAACGTTTTTAAAACTACTTTTAAAGGCTTTACTTAACAAATTTATGAAACGAGATGCTGAAACTGGCCACTGTCGTCCATACATTTTTGGCACCTCTTTAGGAAACTATCCATCACTCGCCAATTTTTTTCGAGTCAACAGTTGAAGCCCGTACATTTGTGAATACAATTTTGCCCCCCTTTTTAGAGAATTAACAGTCACGGAACGTGATTTTGCCTTTTTTCAACAAGACTCTGCAACAGCTTATGCGGTCAGTATTTCGATGAGAAAAATTGAAAGTGTGTTTGAGGACAGAATTATTAGTATAGATTTGTGGTTCGCTCGGCCCCCGACCTAACCCCCTGCGATTTCTATCTCTGGGATAACTTAAAACAAAATATACAAGACAAACCCACACACCCTGGAAGAATTAAAACAAAATATCCGCCAGGAAATTGCCAGCATTTCTCAACGTGAACTACGGCGAGTGATGGATAGTTTCCTAAAGAGGTGCCAAAAATGTATGGACCCACGACGGTGACCAGTTTCAGCATCTCCTTTCATAAAGTTGGTAAGTAAAGCCTTTAAAAGTAGTTTTAAAATGTTGTATGGTTTCATCCACGCCTTTCTATGATAGCGGCAGACGGACGCGGACAGGAAAAACACCACGCAAGCGGTTCGTAATTTTTTGGTTCACCCTGTATAACATAATTAACTCGTACCTCATAAAAAATTCTGTATGTGCTGAAACTGAAACCCCAGCTTGTTGTGCTAATTTGATAGTGATTTTCGTGGCGAACGTTCAAGGTTTTCGCCAATTTCGTCCAATGTTTCGTCTGTTAACACTGTACGTCTTCGCATGTGTTTCTTGTTTTGTACTTAAGCAATAGTCTCAAATTTATTCATAAGATCGTGAATTGAAATTCTGGAAGGAGGCTATTGTGCAGGAAACTTCAGGATGAATTCTTCAGAACGCGATTGGTATTTAAAATAACATTTACACTCAAATATACATTGTCCTAAAGATAACTGCCTTCCCACCTTCGCAAATGAAAGTGCACTACTGACGCTAGTGATAATTGAAGGACAGAAAGCCTGTCGTGAGTGCTGGGTGTGGGGACGGGTAAGACAGCCGGCCTTCGCTCTAACGCAGAACACCGTGTGAGCGGTCAGGTTTTATACCGAAGACCTAGTATATTCGTTATGTGCTCTTTAAGGTATTAATTGAACGTACATTACGAGTTTGCATGTATGTGCGTGTGTAATGTTATACGAAGTATGTGTCCATGTAGATCGATAATAACTAGAGCTGGGCGCAATAGGCGTCAAAAAGATTAAAATAGTCACCACAACAAGCTCAAAATAGGCACTAATATAGCGCTATCACTAATGTTAAGCATTGGAGTAGGCACATTCATTTACCACTTAAAACATATTTTGACACGACAGAACAGTACAGACATATCAAATATGAAATAGGTATAACCCATATATTAAATTCTACTATTAACTTAATGAAGTGTAAACATTATAAATTTAAATTTGTACTCTTCAGTTACTATGTAATTTTTTTATGGAAACCCTATTATCAGTTTTTAAGTAATTTCTCTCTTGTATACATATTACACTCCCACGCTCGTTACTGAATTAAAATACATTAAGAATATGGCTATTGAAAATGGCTTCAAACCACAATTTATTAATAATTTAATTACTAAATACAAAAAGAAACATACTTTACATACAACTACTACTTTACAGAACCCTAATAAAAAACCTCAGAATATGTATAATTTGAGAAATATGTTGAATACACCTTTGACCAACACAACAGATTATTTTAAAAAAATCAGGTATTTATCAAATTCCATGTTAAGATTACCAAGGTTCATATATTGGTAGAACAAAAAGAAATTTAAAAATACTTTTAAGTGAACATCAGAGAAATATGAAATTAAAACAAATAGATAAATCAGCAGTGGACAACCATTTTTGGAGTTGTAACCATGACATAGGACGAGAGATAAAATTATTAAAATCTATACAGGTTTCTTCACAACTGGAAATTTGGGAAAAAATTTTCATTCATCTCAACATGAAGAATATTTTGAATTTTGAAATACCGCCTATAGACAGCTTATCCAATCAAATTACAAGAGAGAAGAAGACAGATGAGTTCCCAGTCTTCATCACAGATGGCAGTAATTTCAAGACAACTAGATTACAACTTTTTCCAACAGAGGACAGAACAATCATCTACTGAAACATTTCTTGGGGGTCAGGGGAGAGAATGAGAAGCCAGTCGACTTAAGCTGAAGATGGGAGAAACACGTTTCCCGAAAGCGCTACTTAGATAACACCAAGCGCAGATGTGATGGAAATTAAAATGTAACGACTCATAATTATAATATTATTAAGTCTGTTGTGTATTATTGTTAAACTGCGTTTGCGCACTGTTACGTTTGCTCTGTGTTTTTATCCAAGTAGCAAGTAATAAAGCCATCACATTAAGACCAAAGCCATGCGTCACACAACTATTCGTCTTGTGTCAATTCAAGAACTTCATTTCCCTAAAACAATAATATAAAACAGTTATTATTTGAGACTGTCGAAAGAAACTACAAAATTGTATGGACATTTCAATTGCTAGCATTTAAATTTGGATGCTTACTTTGTTTTTCATAAATTCTGCAACCACCTGTTGTTGAAAGAAAATCTTAACATGGATTCACCGCCGCCGCCGCCGCCACCACCACCACCACCGCCACCACCACCACCGCCACTACCACTACCACTACTACTACTACTACTACTACTATTACTACTACTACCACTACCACTACTACTACTACTACTACCACTACTACTACTACCACTACTACTACTACTACTACCACTACTACTACTACTACTACTACTACCACTACTACTACTCTTACTACTACTACTACCACTACCACTACCACTACTACTACCACCACTACTACTACTACTACCACTACCACTACCACTACTACCACTACTACTACTACCACTACTACTACTACCACTACTACTACTACTACCACTACTACTACTACTACCACTACTACTACCACTACTACTACTACTACTACCACTACCACTACTACCACTACTACTACTACTACTACTACCACTACTACTACTACTACTACTACCACTACTACCACTACCACTACTACTACTACTACTACCACTACTACCACTACTACCACTACTACTACTACCATACTACTACCACTACTACTACTACTACCACTACTACTACTACTACTACTACTACTACTACTACCACTACTACTACTACTACCACTACTACTACTACCACTACTACCACTACTACTACTACTACTACTACCACTACTACTACTACTACCACTACCACTACTACCACTACTACTACTACTACCACTACTACTACTACTACCACTACTACTACTACTACTACCACTACTACTACTACCACTACCACTACTACCACTACTACTACCACTACTACTACTACTACTACTACCACTACTACTACTACCACTACTACTACTACTACCACTACTACTACTACTACTACTACTACCACTACTACTACTACCACTACTACTACTACTACCACTACTACTACTACTACCACTACTACTACTACCACTACTACTACTACCACTACTACTACCACTACTACTACTACTACTACTACCACTACTACCACTACTACTACTACTACTACCACTACTACTACCACTACTACCACTACTACCACTACTACTACTACTACCACTACTACTACTACCATACTACTACCACTACTACTACTACTACCACTACTACTACTACTACTACCACTACTACCACTACTACTACTACTACCACTACTACTACTACTACTACTACTACTACCACTACTACCACTACTACTACTACCACTACTACTACTACCACTACCACTACTACCACTACTACTACTACTACCACTACTACTACTACTACTACTACCACTACTACCACTACTACTACTACTACTACTACCACTACTACTACTACCACTACCACTACTACCACTACCACTACTACTACTACTACCACTACTACTACTACCACTACTACTACTACTACTACTACCACTACTACTACTACTACGACTACTACTACTACCACTACTACTACTACTACTACTACTACTACTACTCCACGCCATCCGCCTTATTAGGTCTGTCTCTCGTTGCCTTGGTCACTGGTAATGTAATTTATTTCCATCCAGTTATCAACTTTACATCGATTTTGGACAAGTCAGTCTTATTTCTAAATTTACAATTAGAGATTTCTACAATTGTACATTCATAGCACATTTAAATCATACAGACCCTTATTTATTATATATTCTTTTAATTTACTTTTAAATTGTATTTTTGAAGCATTTGCAACAGTTTTTAATTGTGATGGTAATATGTTGAAAAGGTTTATTCCTCTTATGCTAACATCTTTCTCAGTAATACCTCTGTTTAAATTATGCCTGTGGAAATCAGAGTTGCTCCTTGTGTTATATTCATGCAGTTGATAATTTCTTGTTAAGTTCTGTTTATCTATTATATACAGTATAGTCCTATAAACATACAGAGAATAAATGGTAAATATTTTATTATTGATGAATCTCCCTGCATGGGTCTCTTGGTTTTAATTTAAATATAAGTGGATGCACTTTTTTTGAAGAATAAATATTTTATCTAAGTGTGTTTTTGCAGAACAGCCTCAAATTTCTATTCCATACACTAAATGTGAATAGATACAACCAAAATAAATGAGTTTCAAAATACGCACATCCCCATACATCTGAAAATACCTTAATAGAAAAATTGATTTGCTGATGGCACTGCAGGTATGGTTAATGTGTTCTACCCATTTCAGTTGATTACCTACAACCATGCCCAAAACTTTATGTGGTTTTACTTCCTCTATAGTATTACCCTGGATTTGCAAGCTCATATTAGAAATATTTTTCTTTGTGGTATTGAATTGCATCATTTTTGTTTTCCCATATTGCATTTAAGAGAAAATAACATGCGAGCGCGTGCTGCAGAGTTGAGCAACACTGGTCAAAGTATTGCACAATCACACAACAGCTGACAAAAATCATAGTTATCTCACAACCTCAAAAAAAAATATCTGATGTGTTACACTCACATGGCTTTCTCTACTCTTGTACAAACTATTTTTACAAACGCTTATTCTCCACATGCTTCATGTAAATTGACATATCGAGATGTTAATCTTATTGCTAATTTTCTTGTAGATGCAAGGGGAATTGGTAGGCTTTAAGCGATAGTCAAATATTTTAAGAGCTGGTTGCTATGTAGAGTATTCCATTCTCTTTGCATTACCAGGACAAAAAATATGAATAACGAATTCCCATTTGAGAAAAAGTATTGGAAAATTTAAGAGAATAACAAGCAATATCTCGAAAATGGTTCACTCAACAAACAAACAAAAATGTATATGACATAAATTGTGTATTTTAACGCGATCTACATTTTTTGTGTAGTAACATTTTGTCCATCTCTTATGGTTTACCAGTTATGCAAAAGTCGTTCACAATGAAGAATACTTTTGGAGACATTCCCAGAAAATTCGAGATATATATTTCATTTGTCATGGAAATATCTTAAGCATGTGATATTTTAATCAAAATCGTTAGAGCCATTTTTGAGAAAATTAAAACGTTCGAAAAATGTTCCATGTAAAGGGTAATCTGGGGTGGGGGGATTTTCTTGAAAACCTTCGTGCCGCATCTCTGGAAGATACTGAACCTGAATACCAAGTTTGGTGTTTATCCGACTGTTCGTTTCTGAGTTATGCTGTTCACAGACACACACACACACGGACATGTTTCCAAAAATGCTTTTTTTGGATTCAGGGGGTCTCAAAACATATATTTCCGGTGAAATCTTGGTATCGAATTTTTGGGTGGAATACAATACTTCCCCTATTTACCATACGTAGTAGAAAAAGTTAAAAAAAACAAAAAAAAACTTAATATTTATTTTCTGTTATACCGGGAGAGGCATTTAAAAAAGGCCACCTTAATAACACAGCCATTTGTAGTGACAAGAAAATACCTTAGACAAAAGTTGTTTATGGTGAAGGGGGACATATTGTAATATAGATAGTTTTATTAAATTGATTGATGTGACGTATTATTTACCATTTAATAGTGCGTTTGAAGACTCATACAACAACTGTGTTTTGATAGCCATTGAAGATATCCGAAGGTCAAAGATTACGAAAAATTAGTTTACTCCAATGAACCGATGAACTATCGAGTTGCTCCATTGCACAGTTTGAACCATACTAATCGGATGTCAACAAACATTCAACTCTTTGTATATTTTCTTTAATGGACTTTTAACTGTGGGGTGAATTAAAATAAGAAGTGTACCAAGAAATACCGGCGACCCCCGAAGACACGGAAGACCGTATAACATAATGATGCTCGACGATAAGCTCTGATAAACTTCAACGTGCGCTGTTTTTCACTCAGATCGCTCTACATTCATGTATCAATGCTCAAGGTCACCAGTATGATGTAATTCTGAACATCTGCTGCAAGTGACAGCAATGACTGCGGTTGTATTTAACGCAAATTGTTCATAATTAACCTTCAACTATCTTCAATGGCTATCAAAACAGTTGTTGCATGCGTCTTCAAACGCATTATTAAATTGTACCTAAATGAAAAATCATATCAATCCATTTAAAATTATCAAGTTGCTATGTGTATTGCCCCTACACCTGTACTCACCACAATATGCCCCCCTTCACCGCAAACAAGTTTGGTCTGAAGCATTCATTTTCTTGCACCACCACAAATGGCCGTGTTATTCAGGAGGGCTGTTTTAAATGCCTCACTCGGTATAGTACGGGGCGTGTTTTTAAAGCAAATGCCAATAATTTTTTAAAAAGACCTGATGTGTTACACTCACATGACTTTCTCTACTCTTGTACAAACTATTTTTACAAACGCTTATTCTCCATATGCTTCATGTTAATCGAGATGTTAATAATTTTCTTGTAGATGCAAGGGGAATTGCTAGGCTTTAAGCGATAGTCAAATGTTTTAAGAGGTGGTTGCTATGTGGAGTATTCCATTCTCTTTGCATTATCAGGACAAAAAAATGAATAACGAATTCCCTTCTGAGAAAAAGTATAAGTATTGGAAAATTTAAGGGAATAACAAGCAATACTTCAAAAATGGTTCACTCAACAAAAAATGTATGACATAAATTGTGTATTTTAACACGATCTACATTTTTTGTGTAGTAAAATTTTGTCTACCTCTTATGGTTTACCAGTTATGCAAAAATCGTTCACAATGAAGAATACTTTTGGAGACATTCCCAGAAAATTCGAGATATACAATTCATTTGCCATAAAAATGTCTTAAACTTATGGTATTTTATTCAAAATCGTTAGAGCCATTTTTGAGAAAATTAAAATTTTCGAAAAATGTTCCATGTAAAGGGTAATCTGTGGTGGGGGGATTTTCTTGAAAACCTTCGTGTCGCATCTCTGGAAGATACCGAACCTAATTACCAAGTTTGGTGTTTATCCGACTGTTCGTTTCTGAGTCATGCTGTTCACAGACACACACACACACACACACACACACACACACACACACACACGGACATGTTTCCAAAAATGCTTTATATGCCTTCAGTGCACCTCAAAACATGTATTTCCTGTGAAATCTCGGTATCGAATTTTTGGGTGGAATGCAATACTTCTCCTACTTACTATACGTAGTAGAGAAAGTAAAAATAACAGAATATTATTTTCCAAATACTTTATTATCATTAATTACCTTAAACTTTACACTATTTCTCCACAATCACCGCCGGTATTAAGGCACTTGTAACGGGAAACCAGATTTTGTACGTCTTCGTCAAAGAATGATGCCGCCTGTGATGAAGGAGAGTTTGTACTTCTTTTCTCACAACATCAAAGTCGTTGAAATGTTTCCAAGGAATTCCTTCAGATGAAAATCGTTTGGTGCCAAATCCGGACTGTAGGGAGAGTGGTCGAATTGTTCCCAATCAATGATGCGATTAGATCTTGAGTTTGTTTGGCTGTGTGGTCGGGCATTGTCACTCATTATTGTTTCCCCATAGACTTCACACAATTGGCGACAAATGTTTGCTGGCATAACATTTCTCGCATTCAAAAAACAGATCACTGATCTGACTTCACAGTCGGCGGGTCGTTCGATTGTTTTGAACATTTCAAAACGCTCTAATAATAGGAAAACGCAAAGTGACGATCGTTCACAGCTGCGTCTGGCTTCCTAATGAATGGAGGAAGTGATCGCGCATGCTCAAAATCGCGACTGCAGCGGCAAAATATTAAAACGGTACTTACTTTAAAAACATGCCTTGTACGACACAGATTTCCGTCATTACTCCGGACGCACTTCAGCCTTGGGCTTGTTGTGCTAAGCCGGTATACTACTCCGAAGTTTTTACTTTGTTTTAAACCCCTTATAGACAACATTATAATGTTTGCACAATCAGAGCACAAATTTGAGAACTTGGACTTGTAGCGATATTTCCGCCTGATTAAGCATACACTAAAAGGAACTCTGTAATAATTATAATTTAGGAATTACTGATAATTAATTAACATGCAATTTGATAATTTTCCATAATTTTAAAGTAATCTTATTCAAATCTGCATCAATCGAAAACCCTTCTGAAGCTGTAAATATGTTTTAAGTTTCAATACTGTTGTCAAATAAATAAAGGCGCAATTGCCTAAGAAAAACTCCAAGATTTAGGCAAAATAAGAGTAGCTTCGTTCATACTGTCCATTATATTTTCCGAGCTTGGGACCATAAAATTCGAAAGCTTCTTTTGTACTTCATGGGGGTGAGGCAAGTTTTAAGAGTAAACAGACGCTATGAGACAACGGACTTTTCTTACAGTTAGGCTTTGAATTTTCAACTAGGGAATCAATAAACGTAGAGGATAGGTATTAGAACCAATGGAATGATAGGAAGACTCAGCGACATGTACAAAATTTGGAGGCTAGTAGTGATTGATATATGTGAACGCGAGCGTGGATTTGAGACAGTTTGTCATGATTCTTCGTTAAGGTAACACGTAACACTCCGGGTCAGAAAAGGACGCTAAGGTCCGAAATTTGCTAAGTGCCGCGCAATTATGCAATTATAAAGTGATGTAGGTGAAATATTTATATAATGTGCTAACGGTATTCTTCGATATAATTATATCCAAGCTCATAAACGAGTTAATGTTAGTCAAGTGACTACTTCAAGTTCGCACGAAACTAAAGAACGGGCTAGAGCACCGAGATATTAAATAACCAGCCGGAGCAAACTTTAGTGTCCCAAGAGACAATAGTGGGAAGACTGCTAAAAGAACCGCACGTGTTAGGGAATACCAATGAATCTTGCAGGATTTCTAGCATAAAGAGTGAGAAAAGTGAAAACAGTGTTTCTTTCAAGACAATAAATATCCTGGTGTCACCACTCCCGCAATCCTACCCTGACAATAACAATAGGGAATTTCAGGCCGATTCGCCGACAGTTGACCCTGAGATAAAACATAAGTGCTTCCTGACTGACATCGGCGATCTCGAGTCCTGAAGACTACACTACAACGACGCAGAGACGGGAACGACGTAGGTAAGATACCCACAACGAAGTAGCGGGCAAAACGCTACAGACTACAGAACTAGGCAGAAATTAAAGGTACCGCAGAATCAAAAATAAACATCCCTACTCATATTTTCAACTCCCTATGTGCAAATTAACACCATTAGATCAATCTGGACAAAACCTTGGACACTTAAGGATTAGGTACGAATGCAAATTATAGGCTATTCATGACTTTAAAAAATCTGATGTGTTACACTCACATGACTTTCTCTACTCTTGTGCAAACTATTTTTACAAACGCTTATTCTCCATCTACTTCATGTTAATCAGATAAACATTTGCAGACTCTATCTTATTGTTAATTTTCTTGTAGATGTAAGGGAATATACATTTACAAGGGCAATATAGAAATACAGTAGCCTTTAAGCACATACATATCTCCTAATAGCTGGTTGCTATGTGCAGCACCATTCTCTTTGCCACAGATTAATACTCTTTGCATATCCAAGACAAAAAAACGAATAACGAATTCCCATTTGAGAAAATAAGTACTGAAAAATTTAAGGGAATAACAAGCAATATCTCGAAAATGGTTCACTCAACAGCAAAAATGTATATGACATAAATTGTGTATTTTAACGCAATCTACATTTTTTGTGAAGTAAAATTTTGTCTGTCTTATGGTTTACCAGTTATGCAAAAGTCGTTCACAATGAAGAATACTTTTGGAGACATTCCCAGAAAATTCAAGATATACATTTTATTTGTCATAAAAATATCTTAAACATATGATATTTTAATCAAAATCGTTAGAGCCGATTTTGAGAAAATTAAAATTTTCGAAAAAATGTTCCATGTAAAGGGTAATCTGGGGTGGGGGGATTTTCTTGAAAACCTTCGTGTCGCATCTCTGGAAGATACTGAACCTAAATACCAAGTTTGGTGTTTATCCGACTGTTCTTTCTGAGTTGTGCTGTTCACAGACAGACACACACACACAGACACACACACACGGACATGTTTCCAAAAATGCTTTTTTTGTATTCAGGGGGTCTCAAAACATATATTTCCGGTGAAATCTCAGTATCGAATTTTTGGGTGGAATACAATACTTCCCCTACTTACTATACGTAGTAGAGAAAGTAAAACCCACCCTTATCCTTAATTCCAACCCCTTAATTACAGAATGTACGGATAAGACATATAGTAATGTACATATAAGCTAGTACTTATGAGTGTGCACGCCCACAACCACTCCTCTAACACGTTTTGTGCTTTTTATTGAAACACTTCTTTTTATACTTTCCCTACCGCATACCTACTAGGTAAAGGAAGTATTATTCTCCAACAAAAAATTCCATGTTGATATTTCACTGGAAATACCTGTTTTGAGGTCCATTAATCCAAAAAAAGGCATTGCGTGCGCGCATGTGTGTTTGTGAATAGTATAACTAAAAAAATCGGATAAATACCAAATTTGGTATTTAAGCTCAGTATGCTCCACGAAGATTTTCCACATCCCCCACCCCGAACTACTCTTTGCACGGAAAATGTTTTCGTTAATTTTGATTTTCTCAAAAATGACTCTTTCAACGATTTTTTAAATTATAAATATCATATGTTTGAGATATTTGCACGACAAGATGTATTTCTTCAATTTTCTGAGAATAGTTCGTGAAGTCCTCTACACTCTGAATGAATTTTGTGTAACTTGTAAATCGTTATAGAAAAAAAACTTACTGCACAAAAAAATGTAGATCTCTTAAAACACACAATTTATGTCAAATATATGTTTTGTGTCATTAATCATTTTCGAGATATTCTTTATTATTAGTTTAAATTGTGAAATCAATATTTTTTTAAACTGCTAAGTGGCTATCCGTTAGTTTTTTCGGTTATGCAAATAACAGAATTTCAAAGATCACACAGGGATAGATTTGGTTATCGCTTAAGCCTACTGTATTCCTTGTATTACATGTGTAATACAACATTTTCTGTAAATGTTTCATCTCGATTAACATGCAACAGATAGAAGAATAGACTTTTGGAACTATAGTTTGTAGAAGAGTGAGTAAAGAAAGCCACGTGAATGTAACACATCAGATATATTTTTTAATTGTTACAGAAATGCCATTTGGAATGCTTCCGGTGCTAGAGATGGACGGAGGGAAGCACGTCATATGTCAAAGTAACGCCATTGCTCGCTTCCTGGCTCGACGTTATGGTCTGGCAGGTCGTGATGAATGGGAACAGCTACAATGTGATATGCTCGTGGACACCCTCACAGACATCAAGCAAGGCGAGTGTCTGCCATTAATTATAGGCAGGAGCACACACGAAGGCGGATGAGAGAATCCACTGCACAGAGAAAGGGAGAGAGAGAGAGAGCACACTGTCTCTTTCTTTCACTCTCGCTCGCTATGCACTGGCAGGTCACCTGGCTCAGAGCAATGCTACTGCGCATCCCGCACTCAACCCGCCTTCCTGTATGCTCCCGACTCTAGCGAGAGGCGAAGTGAGCCGTTTACCATTACGTGCGAAACCGGATCCAGGATTCCTTTAGGGAGGGGCTAACGCATGTCTATACATACCTTACCAATGAGCAAAATTAAGCCAATAATAGAGCATTTTATCATTCATTTAAATTTGGAGAAAACTTAACTGTATTAAGTAATCATGCCGTTTAAAGGTACTATTTAAGTTATTTGATTACTCAGTTTTATTGTAAGTTTCACTCCTATTGTTTCAGGATTTAGTTTTTATTCATAAGTTATTTACCACTAAATTTAAAGCATATTTGTTTCGGCCCATCTGTTTTTTTTTCTTTCTTCTCGAGTTAGTGCAGTATCTTTTGAGAATTATAGTCTACCTCCTGAACGAATAGACGCTTATCTAGTTTAAGTAAATAGGATAGAAATAAAAGCACTGCTTTTGATTTTACCATAGAAAGCAACACAACCTTAAGTATAACAAGTTCAATGTTTTTTTTTAATTGGGGCGGGGGGAGGGGTTATTACTTGTGAAGAAGCCACGTAATCCTGGAACATTTACTACTGTTTACTCGTATAGACAAGACGTTTTTGCTGTTTTGGCAGTATCAGTGTAAACCTTTAGATACTAATTTGTGTTTAGTAATAGAGTGAAATGAAAGTGACAAATCTGGCCCAAGAAAATAACACTTGCTTTCTACACGTGTTATTTCCTTCCCTTTCAGAGCTGTTCCAATATCGGCAGGAGTGTGATCCTCTCAAGAAAGAAGAGAAAAAGCTTCTACTAATGAAAGAGAAAATCCCATTTTATCTCGGCAAATTTGAGAAAATCATTTCGGAAAATGGAGGATTTTCTGTTGGTAGCGAGGTATGTATCGGACGGTGTGAGTTCGAATCTCATTTGGGCTGAATCGTCCGGGTAAAGAAAATTCTTTGTTCATCTGGGGTTTTCCATAATCCTAAATTGACTAACGTCGAATAACTCTTTGTACCCCTGGCTCATTTGAGCACTCATTCATCGTTCTTGTAGACACAAGATATTATTAGCACTCATAAACTGAAAAAGGAACACATTTCTTATCTCATATACCCTAAAATAGCTTTATCATAAGTACAAGCTACAAAAATCGTCATATTCCTCAAAGAGGAACATGTAATTATTGCAGCAACAAACGGGCTTTTTTTTTAATCTGGCGTTCATAACGTTTTCCATGCTACATAATTCATAGTTTTCCGACATAATAAAAGAAAACAACAAATGTTAACAACAAACTGCATAATACTTGCTGTGTCTTCAAATTCCTAATTACCTACTACATGGGCAGAGGCAGGTATTTAGATCGTTTGTGTTTTTTAATTTTGATGTGAGCAGAGATTGTTGTATACATATTGCGGTATACTCGTGGTGGGAGAGCATAACTCGCAGTATGTCCGATATATTAATATATGAATTAATATATGAACTATGGCGATACTGATAATTATCTTGTGTTTTAGTTGTTACTCTTAGAGTGTTATTTTTATTTCTTGCCACGGCTGCTGTTATTTGGGCTTTTGGTAGAGCTTGTTTAACTTTGCAGGGTGTGATACGGGAAGGAAGTTAGGAAGTAACAACTCTAACAATAGATTAAGTCAATGAAGAACACGATCATTTAATGGCACACGCATTTACTGTTTTAGTAAGAAGCTACACACTTACTTTAGTTAGTTGGAGCTGTAGAACGGTGGAGCCCCACCACGTTCGGGCGTCAAACTTG
Source organism: Deroplatys truncata (assembly GCA_030765065.1). Classification (NCBI taxonomy): domain Eukaryota; kingdom Metazoa; phylum Arthropoda; class Insecta; order Mantodea; family Mantidae; genus Deroplatys; species Deroplatys truncata. The sequence goes on along the minus strand of CM060975.1, from coordinate 295,743,084 downwards.
CGGTCGCTGAGCAATCAAGAATTTTATAAGTGCTCTAGAAATACTGGTAGTATTTATCACACGTTCCTATAGACTTTTAAATTGATAGCATTTCAACGTTCCTACTACACTATGAGAAGTAACTAATAACGCCTGCTTCGGAGAGCTTACATGTATGTTATTCACATCGCAGCACTTTATACGCAACCGCCTTGGCTGATGGGGACGCTACAACTAACTTTGCTGCACTTAAACATTTTAAACATATTCTTCCTTAAAATTTCATTGTCTTCTTCGTTCAGCTTGGAACCTTCTAGAAGACTTACCAGGTTATTGTTCGTTGTTTGCAAACATGTGACCTCTCTACAAAAATATGTTGTGTTCGCTTGTCGCCTTTTCTATTTCACAAAGACTCAAGGTCTGGCTTTTATGACTTTCCCGTACAAGTCCTTTTTGCTTGGGCCCTAATTCTAACACAAAGATATGTTTGTCGGCTTTTAACAAGGGTTCCACAACTCCAGCTCAACACTTACACATACATAAAACTTATGCCTTAACTTCTATTTATATAACCAGTATTTTGCTTATTAATATTATTTTACATTATAATTTACATTATTAAATACGTGGTATATACTGTCATAGTTACTGTCTCAATATATAGACAACAAACTACGCCAAAAAAACTACGGGAGAGCCAAAAAACTACGAACCGTGTTTTTCCTGTCCGCGTCCTCAGGCTCGTTGCCGTTTGTCGCTATCATAGAAAGGCGCGGATGAAACCATACAACATTTTTAAAACTACTTTTAAAGGCTTTACTTACCAACTTTATGAAAGGAGATGCTGAAACTGGCCACCGTCATTGCCCATACATTTTTGGCACCTCTTTAGGAAACTATCCACCACTCGCCAATTTTCTTTCGAGTCAACAGTTGAAGCCCGTACATATGTGAATACAATTTTGCCCCCACTTTTTTTTAGAGAATTAACAGCCAGAGAGCGTGATTTTGCCTTTTTTCAAGACCCTGCAACGGCTTATACGGTCAATATTTCGATGAGAAAAATTGGAAGTGTGTTTGAGGAAAGAATGATTAGTACAGATTTGTGGCCCCCTCGGTCCTCCGACCTAACCCCCTGCGATTTCTATCTCTAGGGTAACTTAAAACAGGGTAACTTAAAACAAAGTATACAAGACAAACTCACACATCCTGGAAGAATTAAAACAAAAATTGCCAGGAAATTGCCAGCATTTCTCAACTTGAACTACGGCGAATCATGGATAGTTTCCTAAAGAGGTGCCAAAAATGTATGGACGACAGTGACCAGTTTCAGCACCTACTTTCATAAAGTTGTTAAGTAAAGTCTTTAAAAGTAGTTTTTAAAAATGTTGTATGATTTCATCCGCGCCTTTCTATGATAGCTGCAGACGGCAGCGAGCGCCGAGGACGTGGACAGGAAAAACACCGCGGAGCCGGTTCGTAGTTTTTTGGCTCACCCTGTATGTGTGTGTGTGTGTGTGTGTGTGTGTGTGTGTGTGTGTGTGTGTGTGTGTGTGTTTGTTTGTTGGCGAACGAAAGCATATCGACAGTAGTGTTGTTTATTTCATGCTGAAACTGAGGTTTGAATCGTGTGAAATGCATTTCATTGACATTTCACATAACAAAGGTAAGATTTAACAGTATTTTATAAGGCATAATGTTCTGAAAGAACTGGTTACTTTTTAGAATTGTGGGGAAAAAAGATATTAGTTTTAGTAGTTTATTATCCATAGGTACAGAATAACCTTACAACCAAAAGTGGAGTGTGGTAAAAAAATTTAAATTGAGTGAGAACAAACCTACAGAAAATGAAATCTGAATGCTCAGTGAAGAAACAGAACTGACCTGAGGAACCTATGTTATCTTAATGGCAATTATATTGGATTTCAGTCTTTCAGATAAATAAACCCGAGACGAGTTCAAATACATTGCCTTGCGACCGTCTATTGTCTTCTCAATATGCTTTTGGCGAGATCGCCATGGCGCACGCGCATTGTAATATTAGTGTTTTAAAATGTTTGTGGCCAAACTAAGCTTTTGCTCCAAAAAGTCATTATTTAGCACATATTAAAACAGGTTTAGAAAGAATCGGTCATCGGGTGCTAAAGTAAATAATTAGCGAAATATTGAAATGGATGCACTTATCAATTTGGGGAAGCTTAGAAAGAACTGAAGTTTGGTAATTATGTATTTATTTCATTAAATTAAATGAAACATTCTAGGCACCTATAGGTATATAATATGAAATAATATTTAGTGAACGAAAAGTAGCAAATCCAAGTTAATAACTGCAACCAAAAACAAACTGGTTCTAATATAATAACAACAATGATAATACCTAAAATGGAAAAGGGTTAAGGAATATGAAATTCACAATAAAACGTCATAATGCCTACAATTCGCGAATGTGTTAATTTTTCGCTTTAAGCACTCCATGTCCTGATTATATTATGCACACAATACCTACCATAACACCCTAATTCGTGAATGTCAACAAAAATATGTGGAATATAGAACATATCTGACTATCGTGATCTCCAGAAATACCCGGCCCTGTACATTCGCTTCCATTTATGCCGTCACCGCAGCTTCAGGCAGCATTCTATTGGCCTTCACAGGCGGTGTATCTGTTTACCTTTTCGCGCATGCAATGGCGTCCTGTTTTACGTGCACAATTTTAGATTATTCACACATGAATGTATAACTTTGAACAGTAGTTTTACTCGTCATCACTTATAATAATCATGTTTAAATATATAATTAAATAAAACCTTGTTTTGCACAATATTCCACGAAAAAATATTTTTAATGGCAACATAATGTGAAACTGAAATAAATTATACTTTTTACCTCTCAAAGAGGGCGCATTTAATAGACATTATTGGAATCATGTGTCCAATCAAAATACACAACTAAATAAAACACTATTTTTGCACAATTTCTCCATGAAAAAAACATTTTTAATGATAATATAATGTAAAACTGCAGTAAAGTATACTTTTTACTCTCAAAGAGGACACATTTACTAGGTGCTATTTTAATAATCTATCCATTATCCATTTTTGTTCAATACCTAATTTAGCGGCCTAAGCACTGAAAAACTCATCGCCCTCTAGGAACACTGTCATGAAATGTGGTAGCATTTAAAGGGTCCAGGGGAAAAACAGACTAAGTCAATTACAGTGATTTTTCAGGAGAGCAATTTTAATTTATGAACTTGGCATTTATTCTCCTGTATATGTTTTCTTTAACAGTGCATACCTCCTGACTGCTTATTCCCCATTTTCGTAACACTGCGGTTAACATCTCATTTAAATTGTCACACTTCCAACAGAAAATCACAGATTTGTGACAGCCTGTTTTTCCTTAAATCCTTCATTGTGTTTAGAGCCAGAGTTCTTCCAGTACTTAAACGGCTAAATCAGTTATTGGACAAGAATGGAGATTGGGCAAATTATTAAAATAATGTCTAGTAAATATGTCCTCTTTGAGAGTAAAACGTATAATTTACTTCGATTTTAACATTGTATTGTCATTAAAAATACTTTTTCATGGAGAAATTGTGCAAAATAGTGTTTTATTTAGTTGTATATTTAGACTGGACAGATAATTCCAGTAACGTCTAGTAAATGTGTCCTTTTTTTTAGAGTAAAGCGTATAACATATTTCAATTTTACATTATATTCCCATTAAAAATATTTTTTTTTTTGTGGAGATATCATGGAAAACAGGGTTTTATTTAGTTAGATCAGGTGGCTCATACAAGCCGTCCTTAGTTGAAGTTAGTTTATACCGGATAGTGCAGATGCCGAAAGGTTTGCCTAAGCAGAACTGCAAAGGGGACTCCATACCGACAGAGGAGACCGCTAAATGAAAGACCAATGCTCGAAAATGAACACTTTACTGCTCCCAGAGTTCATTCGGTAGAGAAACTGCCTGCTGTATGAGGTGTTCCGGGTCGATTAAACGGCTGGGCTCCAGAAAGTTGTCTTTAAACAAAAACATTTCACCGTATGCGCAGAGCCTGGTGTTTGAATGTGAGAGTACCTATGTGTGTGTATGGGGGGGGGTGTTATCGGTAATTGAATAAGCAATTCGCTCATTAACGCAAACCTGAGCACACGTGTTAAGTTATTTAGTTTCATGACAGTTAATCTACAATCAGTACAACTATATGGCACCAATTGGTGTCGCAAAGTTAACAAGATTTAACAAAATTATTTTTAATTATATTTATGTACCCTTAAAGGTGCGTTTGAATTAAATTGCTTTCTATTATGCATTATTTATAATAAGCACGTGCAAAAACATGCCCGCCTTGGTGTAAGGACCTCTCAGGCCCACGTTCTACCTGTAATAATCCATCATTTGTTAATATTATTTTTGTATGTCCCCACAAAAATAAACAAAAACGTCCGCAGAAGTCTGCAAATGTTCAGAACACAGTCTTCGAGCTTCAGCTGCATTTTGGTGCGTCTCCGCACAGATCGTAACTACATCTGCATGTTCGTTATTGGTGAATGTTACCGGAATGACCTGGCTCGAACTGCATGCAGGTGACCACGCGACGCTTATCAGTACGGAACTACCACGTAAACACCTGCAGACAGCAGCACTATCTTAGTGACCTTTCGCTTTGTACCTGCACCGTCCCTTTGAACAGCAGTGATGCGGCAAATTCTTTTGCACCTATGTATGCGGGAGACATAAAATTGCAAAGGATGGCTTGTTTGGGCCACCTGGTATATTCATATATGAATTATCTAGAATTGTGCACGTAAAATGGGACACCACTGCATGCGCGAAAAGGTAAATCGATACACCTCCTCCTTGCTATACATACACCACCTGTGAAGGTCAGTAGAATGCCTCCCGAAGCTGCGGTGACGGCATAAATGGAAGCGAGCGTAGATAGGTCATCGCTATATGTTCCAGAGTTCTGAAAAACTGGTACTACCTAACAAACTTATGATTCCTGCTATGTAGCAGTCAAAATCTACTATAAACAGGGAAAATTTAGCGTATCGGCAAGATTCAAGTCTTTCTATAGTTATAGTTTATAAATTTGTACACTTACCTTTTTGGCATGCTCACATTACATTTAGTTGACGCCAGGCGCATCGTTATATTACCGCAATCTTCTCATATTTGCTGTTATGAATTCAGCCAACCAAAGGTTGGCCAGGGAAATTAGTTTTTATTAGTGATAGCAGCATTTACACAACTGTACTACTTTTATCAAGTCGTTCAATTAACTGTATGGAAGCACCATAACCTTAAACAAGCCTTAACTTCCACTACGAAGTTTGGCGGGATTCCTTGCGATTCAATGATACGTGTTTCATGTATTTTAATTAGCACAATGCCCAACTTTTTGTTTTTAATCGCATTCTGGCGTCTAAAAATTTAACCACATAACTGCTGTAACCCAATTATTACTTTATACTATTCATTTGAAAATAACGGCAAGCTTCATATTTTTAACACCTGAAATGTGGAATTGTGGGTGGAATCATAGAACATTCAGAACTTGAAGTTTATAATGTTCATTCCATAATCTCTATTGTTATTACATCGCTGCAATCGAAGAAATCCTGAAATACATGACGTCATAGCTACAGGGGGTTGAGAAAATGAGCATAAAGAAATAAATACATAAATAGAGGAGGAGAAACGTTAATATCTTTTATCCTAAGAAGCCTATTTCTAATTAGTGCAAAATTGAATTTATGGGAACACCAGTGACTCTGAATATGAACCAAATCACAAAAATTCAGTTATTTTCACTTGTTGCTTTTGGTGTTTGATACTGTCCATATTATGCACCAGCTCTATGCAAGCTTCTTCTGAAAATCTGGCAATGAATAACCTTCCAGATGTTAGAGAATAAAAATTTGTAGAAAAAAATGTTGTCTATTACTACTTGATCATTTGCTACATTCTGATAGTATTATAGAGTATTGAATTTAATAACGCATATATCTATACTTCCATATAATGGAACTGTAAGCAATATTTTATGGACATTTTTTTATTCTGAATAAAGAACTGAAGTTTATGAGCATAACAACTAATCTGAGGTTTGAATCCAGAAATATCCTTTTTAAAATCTTTGTTTGTATTGTGTGTTTTACTTTTTCATTCATGTATGGCAGAGCCAAATGCTGTTAAACTTAGTAAGTAATGATTTAATGGGTGGGGGTTCTAATGGAGAAAACAGTCAAAATGTCTAATGTCTTGCATATCACTGAGTTTCATGAGAAAAAGCACTTTTCTGGCATGCTTTATGATTTACAAAATTTTAATTAGATATTTAAGAAGTTGCATAATTATTGTACAATTATCGGAGTACCCAAGCCACTTGTTTGAGATATTCTGTTATTTTCTGAATACCATGGGAAGCACCATAATTCCAAATGACTAAATTACATAAGGTTCTTACCTCTCACAAGTGGCTCAGGTTCGAACACCTGTTGGGTCAAGCAGCACAGCTGAGGTTTTTATTCAGGATTTCTCTTTCCTCAGTCATTAGGAAGAATATCAGTTAGATCTGCAAGCTCCTTTGTGCATATTTTGTACTTTCATTCATCTGAAAAGATCTGTTTGGTTAAGGATGCTAAACTTACAAGAGGTAGAAAGTGCAAGGAATAAGAACAAATTTATGTGAAAAACAGCTATACAAAATTTACATACCTTTAACACACTAAATAAACTGTGCCAGAAAAAGGAATACTGCTTTTAATTTTTTGAAAGGCAATGATAGTAAACACAACACATGGAAAAACCAGAAAGAAAAAGGAAACATCTCAGCAGAAAAAGAGATGATGCTAGCATAGCTGCAGGTTCTACCGGTGTTTAATATTCTTAACCAGCTGACAATGGTTCCATTCCAAGGTCTTTGGCAGCTTTGCACTCCTGCTTACATGTGTCAACATGTAAGAAGAAATCATGTTGCTACAGTCTGTTAATTCCTAATATTTCTTTAATATAATTTAATAACATAAATCAAATTATTCACATTCTGTGGGTTTTGAATGTTAACTGAAACAAGTCTCTCTTGGCTTATCATAACATATGCAGCCAAATAGTTCTGTTCCCTCTACACTAATAAAACTGACAGTGCTATTGTAAGCTAGATGAAAAAAAAAATCATTTGTAATGCAGTGTGTTAAATAAAGCCCTTTGTAAACAATGTAATATGAATTTTGCTATTTGAAAGCTGTCAGCTTAATCTTAGAAGTCAGAAACTCATGTAAAGCGGGAATGCATTTAAATAGATCATACACTTAGGAAATGCACTCTCTGGTTTTGGAGTTGTAATAGCAGAGAGAATAGTTAAACATCCTCTGTATATCCATGATGGACTGAGGAAGGGGCAGTTCCATGGTAGCCCACTAGAGACCAAAATAAATAAATAAACAATAGTAGGTCTGCTGGGCCCTGCCCATTGCTTCTCTCTCCAACAGTTTTGAGGTGAGCAAACTTGCTCTCAAGACTCTGGAACTGAATTTTCACCTATTTTCTTAATATGAGCCTCATTTTGTTGCACCTGTACAATTATTTCTCATTTTCATTCTAGTTAACATGGGCTGATTTTGTTTTTGCTGTTTCGCTTGAGAACTTCGAACTGATATTTGGAAAAGAATCTCTGTACCGATATCCAGCTTTACGAGAACTGAAAGAGATGGTGTTTCAACTTCCAAGAATACAAGCTTGGCTCCAGAAAAGACCAGCAACAGATTTCTAAGATCAACGGTAAATTATACATGGAGTGTTAATTAGACTTCTAAGGCTTGTACACTAATAGGGTATAAAGCAATGTATTAATGGGAGTATAACTGGGAAATAGGTACAATGAAAATGAGTGTGGTCATTGCCTATGATTAGATGAAGAGAAGTAGAATCTCATAAAATATGTTGCAATCTATCCTTTATGTATAGAATGTTCAAAGTGTAGTGATAATACTGTAAAGAAGAGACATTTATTTTTATTAAATCATAGACTTTAATGTTTTGCAGAGAGAAAGCATATTTTATGTGTTAGGAAAACTGTCCTGTTGTTGAAGAAAATATAATTGTATGGCATATGTTGTTCCATATCTCTTAATATTTTTCTAGAGCAAAACTAGTTCTAAATATTTTATTGCAAATATTCAGAATAACACTTAATTGTTCTGTGTGTTATGACAAAAGCTTTAGTCAAGATGTGTTATTGCTGTCTACATGTAATGAATAAGCTTTATATCTTTTATGTTTTCCTGAGAAAGATGACAAGATTAGTTGAACAGAATGGCATAATAATCTGATTTGCATCTATTGTTATAATTCAAAGTGGAGATGTGAAAGCAAAGGGCAATTCATTAGGCTGCAATGAAGCACTGGAGAATAGAAAATATAATGCAAACTGCCAGAATAATGTACCTTAATCAACTTGTATTTCAGTGCTCTACAATCACAGAGAAAACAAAAAGGGACAATTATCATCTGTAGTACACATGCTGATGATTTTCTGCTAATTTAATTGAGCTTAACAAATGTTTATCACAATTGTTTTGAGATTGAAGATTAAGAAATAATTATCTTATAACAACGAACATGAGTTTAAAAGTGAAATTAAGTAACCACGGGAAATCTATCAGCTTTAATGAGTTGTATTCCAAGAGATAATTTCTTCAAGGGAAGAAAGTGCCATTTTTGCATCATTCCTTTTACCATCCTTATGATCTTGGCAGTGACTTACCATTTTAATCTTTATTAGCAAAAGACATATACAATTTCATTTGCTTTTATTGCAAGCAGAAACAGAAAGATATTTGAAATTAAACTTCATTAATAACAACTGAGCATTTGAGGTTATAACAGCATATGAATGGGAATAAAACAAATGAGCATACCAGAAGAAATTGATCACTTATTAGTTATTAAGCACAATGCTGTTGATTTTTAGATAATTTTCAATGGTAAACTGAATAAAAATGAGCTTGTTGACTGGTGGAAAGATGTTCTAACCAAAAGAGTTGATTGTTAGCCAAATACCACATACAAGAGGAGTCAAAAGTCCCCTGGTATTCAAATTCCCAGCATGTTTGTTGTCTATTGAAATGAAAGGCAATGCAAACACAAGATCCTTAGAAACAAACTGAAATATTTCATGGACCAAATATAGCATGAAGACATATTTTATAAGTCTTAAACTGTAGGAAAACTTTTAATACATCCATGCTGTCAAAATAATAAACAAATAATGCAATTTGCTTACTGACTTGATTTGAGAAAGCAATAATTAGTTAAGCTGCTTTTGGTACCAGCAATTTAGATACTGTAACTCATATGAACACCAAACATCACCACAAAATAAAGTATCTTGGTTCATTATGTGACACATTTGGAGGATCTATGGCTATGATAGTGTGTGTGTGTGTACATGCAGCAGTAGGTTCAATGATAATAAAAGGTTCCAAAGAGGCAAGCCATGGAAGCACTTGATTTCATTCTATTATTCACAATGTTCAGAACTCCTCCAGTATGTGTCATGTAGTAATTCAGGTTGTGTTGTTCAATAAAGTAATTTTTACAACATGCATGATTATGCCCATGTTATGGGAAAGCAAATCTGAAAGTACTCACAAATGGGGTTACATATGCTTCATTATTATAACTTATAAAATTCAGCATGTACCCTCACCTTAGGACAGAGGTGTAAAGCTGAGATTACAGTGAACTTAAAGTGAAGAGACATAATATGAAGTTACAAAATTGTGCTAAACTGAAGGTCTAATTATGATGCAACCAACTATTAATAAGAATGATTCTGGTTGGTAGTTGTTTTATTACTCCATGCTACTGCTTCATGACAATTGACTTAAATTAGTCATGTGACATTGAAATTTTACATTAAAACGTAATAAGAAGCAAAAGTTTGACATTGCCAAATTCTTAAGTTATGTCACATTAAGTCAATCCTGACAATGCATTACTCTTTTGTGTTATGTTGCGTAAAGTTCATTGTAATCCCAGTTTAACCAGGAGCAAAGTGACAAGATATACTTGCAGATATAATGTGCATACATTGTTAATAGTACACACATGTAAATTTCATATAAACAATCCTAAACTGCTACATACATATTACTATTAACAATGTAGACAAACTAACCTATAAAAATATCCTCTCTTTGTCCTAAGTTATCCTGACTGATACTATATATTTTTGAGAACTATTGTAATAACAAGAACAAAAATAATAATAGTAATAAAGGACCGGAACTTGGGAACTGGTGTGCCCTACTGAGCTGGGGCTACAGGTATAATGTAAACAAAGCTGACACAAAGTATACTAGTTGGCTATGGTATGAGTGTATATGGTGGGAAGAAAAACTTAACAGTTAAGGAACAATGGGCAGGGCATCGGAAGTGCAGTCAGGTAAAGAAGACAAGAGCAGTTCCAAGTTGCATTTATTAGTGAGGCTGAGATGTGCAAATGTAGTGCTGTTTTCATCATGCAACTGTACATTCCCACTATTGCCTTGCCCCTCACTCCTCTTGGATCACAAACCTTGACGACATTACACAGTGTCAACAAAACAGCACACCCTCCTCCAAATGCACTCATATTGTGGCTGTCTAGTACTCAGTACTGTGTTGGGAGGAGATGTTTATTGACACAGAATAGTATCGCTTAAACGCAGCACAAGTTCCCAACTTCCAGGCTTCAATAACTTTAATAATAATAAAATTTATTAATTCTTTTTTAATCTCTTCACAGAGAAGCATAAACCATTCTAATCTAATATGATCCTAAGGTAAACTGTTTAATGCTAATAATGAATCTATAATTGAATAGCCACTCAGAACAAGGTAATAACCCTCCTTTTTTTCCACAGTTAAATTTTACATGGAAGAAGGTTGTTAATGGTACGTACGACAAGACAGAGATATTGGAAATTTCAGAGGGCATTGGTAGAACACATCCAATATCTCTGCCTTGTCCCATGCACCATTAACAACCTTGTTCTAAATAGCTATTCAATTTTGGAAATATTCTAAGTCCATGATGATACAGTGATCAAGCTTTTTATGTAACATTTTTATGGTATTTATAACCAAAGTAGGGACCACTGTGATTGTCAATTATTAAATGGCTGAACCAGCCAATGAAGACCACCGCAAATATATATCAGTAATAGAGACATTATTGCTAAAAGAATGTTGACTACAAAGTTTATTTAGCATATACACTGATGTCAAGTTACAGGACTTAGATTTGAAAGCCTTGAGGTATCTTTCAGATACTGCCATAATCATTTGGCAAACAATGTTTAAGAGAATCCTTTGGTGAAAATGATCAAAACACGAGTAAAAGTATTATTTTTTATTTTCAGTTCAATACTTTCAAAATCTGTAACAAATGTTTACATCAGCAATTTTAAAGGACTCATACTACTTCACAATAATGGGTAGAGAAAGTCATGTGAATTAACGCATCTGAATTTTATGGTATGTTTTAAATTTTTTTAAGCACTTGTTAATCCTTGTAGTACGAATAAATTAAATATCATATAGATTTTTTATACTATTTGTAGTGCCCTCATATTAATTTTCAAAACTGTATTAATTAAAAATAAAATAATTATGGTTAAACAATTTATTTCTCTGAGGAAAAAAAAAGCATTAGAGAAAAGTTATATTTTTCCAGGTTATAATTTTATGCATAAAGGAATATTTATTATTATTATTATTATTTGCATTTTAATTATGCAATTTGGAACATTAGTATAATCAAATAAAACAAGTAAACAATAATTAAAATAAATAACTCTGAATCCAGTTGACATATGGAAATAAATGCATACTTATTTAGGTAGGTATGTATCAGAACTAAGGCATTGGGACTTTTCTTCCGCTCTACTAGCATTGAAATAGTTATAATTCATTATACAGGGTAAACTATGTGTGTACCTTTGGGGACACAAAGTAAATGAAAGCCACATAATGAAATGCAGTATAAAATATGTTTAAAGTAGCTTTTATTCACTTTTCAGAGAATTAAAACAGCTGTTTTAAAACAATAAGACTCCAGAACATGTTAAAATATATTACTAAACGGCTACATGTCACTTCCAGATTGCTGATAATGAAATACAGAGCCTTCATTTGGAGACTTGGTCAAATGATGAGTAATTGCTTGCCCTGCACTGCTCTTTTCCTAAACGGTTCTGTTCCCCTCCACTCTGTGTGCTGGCTAATCAGTTGACATGAAGTCTGTGCTTTGCAGAGTTTGATAGGTTGTGAGACCATGTATTTGTGTTATGTGTGTTAGTGCTATTATAATGGCAAAAAGTGTGTATACTTTAGTACACAGAATCTTCATGTATGATTCCTATGTGACAACAAACTCTTGTAGAGAAGTGAGACACTGATTTATAGACAGATTCCCTCCTGTTTGTGCGCCTCATAGAGAAATGGTTTGTGATTTTGTAATAGATTTAGGAAAATGGAATCTATTCTTAATAAGAAACCGAGATTAAATTGCCATGTTCTTACAGAGAACAAATTCAATGACATTGGACAGGAAGCAAACCTCGGCTTGGAATGCTACTAAGCTTTTAATTTCCACATTTTCTATGACTAAATTTCTGGTTATTGTAGTTAGATAGATACTTTTTGTACATTTTTTCTACATAATTCTTTTTACAATGTTCTACTTATAGACTAACTTAACCTATGTACAAATTTCTTGCCAGCTATGCTGCTCTTTTTGCCTGGCACCCTGGCCTTCTGGCTCATCTACGCATCCCTTGCTATCTTTATTCCCTATTGCCTGTCTTCTCCTTCCTTCATTTGCCTTTCTACTTTTCTTATCTCTCTTACTTTTCTAATCCATTTCTCTTTTACTTTCTTTAAGAACTCCCCCATATTCTTATTTTGCTTTTCTTCTTTTCTCGTTAGCATTTTAATTGCTACTATTTTTCTATCCATTTTTTCCCATACTTCTTGTCTCCATTCTGCTAAATCTTTGCATTCTGTCATATAATGCTCTGTGCTTTCACTGCCTCTGCATAATTCACAAATTCCGCTATTTTTACCTCTTAGCCCTCTCAGGTACATTGATCCTGTTCTCATCCATGCAAACGCTTCTTATTCTGCCCTATTACAATAATCCACATACCCTTCCCTTCCCCATTTCCTTTTTACTAATCTATAGAACCCTAGTGACTTTTTTATTTTCTATACTTCCCCAAATCTCTTGTCTTTCTATGTCCTCCACTCTGTTTCTTACTGCTATCCAGAAACCATTACTATTTCTTTCTCCTGTTCTCCAGATATCTCCCATTCCTATCTTCTTCATAAATTTTTCTACCCCTGTCCACCAGCTATTTTCATTTTTCATACTCTTTTGTTGTTTCATGCATATCTTTAGAATTTCCTCTTTATCTTTTCTCAGGCATCTAAACCAAAATTTTAATATCCTTTCCAGTATCACTCCCTTTCTTCTTGTTCTTCCTAATTCCAATAATGGTACTTCCCCTGGTGCTGATCTTGTTAACCCCAATAGCTCTTTACAGAACATTCTGTAGCTCTAGTCTATTTTTCTGCTTAATTCTGATCCCCCCCCCCCAAATTTCTACTGCATATAGCATCGTTGCTTCTACCAATGTGGTTATTGTAGTTATAATTTGCATGAGAAATCTATGCACTTGAATTTAAGGTGCTATGAATACCTGACTCCACCAGCAAACAAGATGCTTCCCAGTGCCAAGGAAATTCCCATTATGCCAGCCACATGTCCAAAAGAAGGTTCTGTACAAACATACAGTAGCTCTGAACTGCTTTATTATAGGGTAATTGTGGTAAAAGTTCACAAGTATTTAAACTGAAAGATATTCTATTAAATTAAATATAAAATACAATCTTATGCTTTCACTTAAAGTAGCCCCAAATAAAATACTGATAAGCTGAATATATTGGGGAGGGGCAAATGCCACCCTAAGTTATGCTTAAGGCATAAACCCAAACATATCAAATGACTGTTACAATAATGAATATGTTATTTGAGTATATACACCAAAGAAATACAGGGTAAGAAAATGATTAATAATATAAAGAAGGTGTGGGTAATGTCAATAATGATATAACAGTAAATAATAGTAAAACATTTGCTGCTAATTTAAGTGTACATAGTTAAATATTCAATTTAATTGGTTAACAGTTGTAAAATTAATAAATTAAACCAGAGGGTTCTCTTAAGGTACAGTATTTGGTGATTTCCATTCAAATTGCTTCAACGTTTTGGAAATATCTTTCCAAAGGAGGAGCAAGCTGCTAGTCTGGTAGGGGTTTGATTCCTAGTAATTGTTGTATGCCACTTACATTCTGGGATTAAAGAAATGTGATTATTTTGGCATGGTTAATTAAAATGGTCCAAAACTAAATTCTTCATCATATGCAAAAGAATAAATAAGTATTTCTGATGGTTTAAAATCTTTCTTACAGTACCCATAAATTACTATCAGCGGTTAAGTAATGAAGTTATTTTTGTACAATATATTATGCTACTGAATGTTATATGTGTAATTAATGACCATGTTCCATGTGTATGTTATAGAAGTAAATGGTGTGTTCATAGCTTTAAGTTATTTGACTATATATCAAGTTTCATATTTTTTAAAATAAACACATTAAAGTTGATGTATTTCAACAATCTTTTTTCCCTTTTCACATTTTATGAAGCTTATAAAACAGTGTGATGTTTTGACCAAAACCTAATCTTCACAAAAGCTTTAGCATTCGAGGCAGAAATTTCCAACTGGATGTCCTGCAGAATCACTGCTGTGCATAGTAAGGCAAGCAAACACATGATTTTTACCATGTTCAGTAACATGTATAATGGAGGTCTGCATGGGCTTGGGCCAGACTCAGGATTAATTTGAAAAATTGTTTGTTGGGATCTGGCTTGAAAATAACGGTACCCCCTCCAAAAAAAATTCCACACATTTTTCCATGTAAAGGGAAAATTAAGATGAAAAAAAATGAATTGATCACATTTTTGATCCATGATTGAAATACCCAGGATAGCACAACTATCGCAGCATATCATTGCAGTAATAATAAACATAGCAGCAGCATGTAGTCAATAAGACAGTATGCCGTCAACATGCTGTGGCTTACAGGACCTCAGCCACCACTATTTCTGTAAAGTGACTCCTGAGTTGGTCCCAAGGACCTTAGTGCATCCCTTACCAGGCCTCCCAGCAAAGAAAAAAAATCCCCATGCCAATACCAGAAATCGAACCCGTGGCCTTTTGCACCATTGGCAGCAACATTTTGTGGACCACCTCCACCACCAATACCAATACTAATAATAATAACTGCAACATAATTGTATTTAAAACAAAATTAGACAATCATATACAAGGCGGGTGGTACAGTATAACCTATTCTTGAGCTTGGTTAAGACCAACCCAAACCTAAGAATTTCAGCCCATGTAGACCTCTAATGGATAGATAATTTCTCTATAGTGTCATCCAGTAAGAGCCACATTAATGTGTGTTTTAAGCTGCTTATAATGGGTTTATCTTGAATGGAAGCCACCTGGTTGAATGACATCACTGTGCAGTAGTCTAGCTCAGAGGTGGCGAAAACGTGACTCGTGAGTTATTTTGACTCGCAGGCGCTGTTCCCTCTCTGCAACCATCCGTTTGTTTTTCATATGCTGCTGAGTGATGCAGTGGGGGTTTGCTAATATGGTGACTTGCGGAAGGAAGTCGTTTTCGCCACCCTTGGTCTAGCTCATGCACCTACAGAGAGAAATGACATTTGCAGTTCAGCCTAATGTTGTTTGCCATGGTGAATAGTGCGAATAACATTTTGTGAAGCTGTCTGTTGATTGTGTTTACTGTGTGTATAGTACAGAACAGGAGTGTTTATTGTGTTAAGGTTTACTCAAGTGGAGTAACATGTAGACTGTCAGCTTGACTTTGCACAGAAATTCCTTCAGTCAATGTTCCTAATAAATCTGCAACTTACAGGTTGTTTACAACTGATCCACGTTAGGGAGAAAGAAGCATAACAGTTCCAACAGAGGAAAAGTAGAATAAGATAGAGTCTGTCATGGAAAAATGTCCAAGAAAATTACTGCCTTGTGTGTATTTGATGACAAAATAATTAACAGGCCTGTTTGCTCTCTAGATTTAAATCCATGTGATTATACTGGAGTGAAAATTATTAGATTCAAAGCAAAGTTTTGGTTGTTTGTTGCCAGAGGTTATGTCCACAAGATATTGAAGATTTAGTGTGATAAGTACTCATAGAATATAGAAATGCAATCAGAATTATGACTCTCCATAAAGAATAAATTAAAGAGTCAACTTTTTATCTTGTTTCACTGGATAGGTGGAGATATTTTTCTTCAATGAAATAAGTTTGCCAAAAATGGATCTTAGTTGACCTTTCCAATCATATTTCCCCTCAGTATAATTTGTTAAAATTCAAGAACATATCTGGGAATTAAATTTGTTCTATGATGAGTACCTTTTGAGGCCATATAAAAATAATGTTTCACAAGAAAGAAAAAAAGAAAAAGAAATTGTAATGAAATCTGTCACAGGAGGAAAATAAATATTCAGAATGAAAAATAACTGATGGGCACTCGCATAAGATGCTAATTTGATTTTAGACATTTGTAAATTATTTTCACAGAGTGAGGTGGTGCTGCAGTAATATGACTTTCATTCGGGAGGTTCCAGGTTCAAACCCCTGGGGCCGATCAATGTGACTGAAGGATTTTTTCATGGCTTTACTTGGTCCCTAGGCAAATGCTGAGTTGGATATTTGATTGCGAATATTCCTATCATCACTTTCATCATTTCATTTCCTTCTTCACTGCCATACCAGGCATTGGACTGAGCATCCATTAGGATATCAGTAGGGACGATGGTTCTGTACCAGTGCAGTCTGGATGCGCACTGTTATCTGGACAGTGAGCGAACATCAATTTCCGGGCATGTGCAGTGGGTGCAATCAGTTCAATCTAGTGGCAGCAGTAGTCCGGATAACATCTCTCTTGTCAGCCGTCTGTTTATGACTTTATGCTACCTTGAACTTTCTGCTTATAAATTAGCTACTATATGTTTCTGTAGGAGCATCATTTCAGTTTCTGCATGTGGGGGGAGCAGGATTGCTTGGAGCAGTTTCCCGAATTTTCATGTGGATTTTAACGATATATTTGGCCTATAAGAAAATAATCTTTTGCTCCTTAAATGTGAAATATTTGTGTTAAAAGTACAGATGTAATTTTTCTTTTGGTAGACAATAATGTAACCCAATTATTTTTTGTAACTTAGGGGGAGGGGGGCAATTGACCCCTAACTCCATAAATGACGCCCTTGTGCTTCTGTAATTAAGCTTGGATTGCATATATTGTGTATTTTGGTATGTTTATTGGAGGTTCTTGCCTTCTGTGAATTTTTATGTAAAAATAAAAAAAGTTAATACCCCACAAAATGTTGGGAAAAATACAAAAAATCTGATGTGTTACACTCACATGACTTTCTCTACTCTTGTACAAACTATTTTTACAAACGCTTATTCTCCATATGCTTCATGTTAATCAGATATTGAGATGTTAATCTTATTGCTAATTTTCTTGTAGATGCAAGGGGAATTGGTAGGCTTTAAGCTAAAGTTAAATATTTTAAGAGCTGGTTCCTATGTGGAGTATTCCATTTTCTTTGCATTACCAGGACAAAAAAAAATCTGATGTGTTACACTCACATGACTTTCTCTACTCTTGTACAAACAATTTTTCAAATGCTTATTCTCCATCTACTTCATGTTAATCGAGATAAACATTTGCAGACTCTATCTTATTGCTAATTTTCTTGTAGATGTAAGGGGAATATGTACTTACAAGGGCAATTTGGAAATACAGTAGCCTTTAAGCACATACATATCTCTTAATAGTTGGTTGCTAGGGCAGCACCATTCCCTTTCCTACAGATTAATACTCTTTGCATATCCAAGACAAAAAAATGAATAATGAATTCCCATTTGAGAAAATAAGTATTGAAAAATTTAAGGGAATAACAAGCAATATCTCGAAAATGGTTCACTCAACAAAAAAATTTATATGTCATAAATTGTGTATTTTAACGCGATCTACATTTTTTGTGCAGTAAAATTTTGTCTATCTCTTATGGTTTACCAGTTATGCAAAAGTCGTTCACAATGAAGAAAACTTTTGGAGACATTCCTAGGAAATTCAAGATATACATTTTATTTGTCATAAAAATATCTTAAACATATTATATTTTAATCAAAACCGTTAGAGCCATATTTGAGAAAATTAAAATTTTCGAAAAATCTTCCATGTAAAGGGTAATCTGGGGTGGGGAGATTTTCTTGAAAACCTTCGTGTCGCATCCTTGGAAGATACTGAACCTAAATACCAAGTTTGGTGTTTATCCGACTGTTCGTCACACACGCACACACACACACACACACATGGATCTTTTTCTAAGAATGCTTTTTTTGGATTCAGGGGGCCTCAAAACATGTATTTCTTGTGAAATCTTGGTATTGATTTTTTGGGTGGAATGCAATACTTCCCCTACTTATTATATGTAGAAGATAAAGTAATAAATGATAGTGGGTAAAGAAAGTAATGTGAATTAACACATCAGATTTTGATTTTATATATTATACATACGTTGTGAGTTATAAATAAATTTAATTCAATATTAGACATAAGGAACACTTCAGAAGCTAATATAACTGCAGTAACATATCATTTTGAGAAGGAGACCATGGCAATGAAGAAAAATCTTATACGCAGCGAACATACAAGTTTCTCTGTCAGTCAGCATTTATTTTCATAGCTATTCTACATCATTCAAGTTATTTTTCTATCTGCTTGTTGTTAATCATGATAAATATTGATTAAAATGTTTTCAATATAAACATTATATGCATGTAGGTGCATAGAGTATGCTGGAATAACAGATTGTTAAAAATGGAAGTTGAATATGCAAGCCTTCATATTGCACTACTATCTTTGCAGGGACTGTTGAATAACAAAAGGAAGGAACATTAATTAGCATTTCAAAAGTCTATTGCTTACACAATACAGCAAAATTCAAACAAAGAACATGACATATCTTGGAAATGCTTCCAAAATCCTATTTGCCATAAACTGTATACCATTTTAAAGATCTTAATATTGTAGCGGACCAGGTTGAGCATTGAGAATTGCAACATATTTCGTTAACCAGCGCAAGTGTGGAATTCAGGTTAACAGAACACGTCAACGCTGCACAACGCCGAGTCAGCGCTTCTGTATGTATTTATACTACAGGGTTTTGACTCGGTCGCGAGAGTTGCCACGAGAGAGTTATCAGAGAGTTGCCAGAGAATTGCCAGGCAGTTATCAAAGAGTCGTCAGATCATTTGTCAGACTCGCCACCAGTTAACCAGGTAAGCATGCGTCTCATCTGAGTTCTGTTCATTTGCCGGGGCTTCACCCCAAACCGAATGTACTCACTTAAGGTAACAATATAATTTACTGGGTCAATGCATCCCCTGTTCATCATTTAAATACCCCCTATCCTGGAACGCCACCCTGGCCTGCCTACCATCCCAGTACTGACGCATCCCCCCTACCTCTGAGCTACCAACCCCCCTGTGTAATCACCTACTGCGGGGGTAACCACCCCCGTGGGTGTTACAATATTCTGCAGTAGTTTTTAGTTGTGTGTTTTCCAAGTTAACAAAATGCAGTGATAGAATGAAAAGGATTTCACAGCTATTCACAAAAAAATTCACAATGCACACACCATTCAGCATACAAATAGCTTAAATGTATGATACAGTGCATCGTTTTAAGGTAAGGCAACAGACTGGCTATAAAAATCAATTATAACAAGGTTAGTACTCATCACAGTGCATGTTACTATAATTCATTACTAAGTAACGTGGGAGTTACAAAATGAAAAACCCCCAGTGTAATAGACAGTGCGGAGCACGCATATGGCCTCACCATAAAACGACCGCATCGTATAATAAACACATTAGAAAATTTTTTGATGATAATAATCCTGTGGCACTGAGGCCTATGAAGGGGCCTAGACCTGCAAACCTGACTGCTGGCCTCACATTCATGTATGCATGGCAGAGATGGGCAGTCATCCAACCAGTACGGGGAGGTGATGTGGCCAGCATCAAGCATCCCCCAGCCAGAATGTTGGCCTCTGTGCCAGGATTGCTGCATATTGCAGGTCCTCAATTTCCTCGTGATGCTGAATAGGCACCAGTCCTATACCTGGGATTTAAAATCTGAACCCTCATGGATGGGATTGAATCCAGGTGCATTCCGTGGCCAGGAACCACAGCTCCATGCTCTATCCCACACTGGACAGAAACACTTTTGAGAAGTTAACAAATTAATACATTTTTTTTCCATTGAAAGCATTATAGATCGAGGCGTAGGGGAGATCTTCGAAAAAGTTTAGCCTGACATATTAAATAGTGAATGAACCATATGTGATTACTGTAACAGACAAGTAAAAGAAGAGACAGCTTGGATGAGAACAGGAACAATATTTCTAAGAGGAATAAGAATATAACTATAAAGGATAAATATAAGAATATAAAGATAAAGGAATACATGTAATGTGCGGTGAAAAAGAATGTGCAACACATTATATGACGGAATGTAAGGAGTTGGTGTTATGGAGAAAAAAGGTTTGAGAAGAAAAATGGGAAAATTGTAGTTATAAAAATATTAACGAGAAAGAAGAAAGGAAGATTAGAAGCATAGGTGTTTTTGCAGAAAGCAAAAGAAAAATGGACGTGGAAAGTAAGGAGTATAAGAAAATAACACAGAGGAAGGGGGATAACTAAGATAAAAGGGGAAGGGATAACATAGCTACCAAGCGGGGCAAACAGCCTGGGTTAGCAACAAGGTTAGTTTAATTTGTACATAGTTTAAGTTAGACAAATGAAAAAAAAATAGTAAATGCTATGTAAAAGAAGTCGCACAAATAAAATTCTTTCATTCAAATAGTGAATGCTTCAAAAATTAGTTCAGAAAACCTCAAAATATGTATTTCTGATGTTATCTCAATGCTGAATATTTTGGTGGAAGAGAATACTTTCTCTACCAAGAATAGATATGCAAGAGAGAAAATAAAATATTGATTTACTCAAAAGTACTTAACATAAAATATTTTCAGCAAACATTTTAGGTCAGGCATGAATTTTGATGTCATGTTAGAAGAGAATCTAATTGTCAATGTTACCTTGTCCCAACAGTAAACTTCTTGTAAACAGGTTTACAGCTGCTATATGCTTATTTATATATGCTTAATGACCATCCATTTCCTAATATTTTAGTTGCCAACTTTACAAAAAGTGGTAAACTGCAATTTTGAAATCCTTTTTACCTTCTCCATCATCTACTTATAGCAAGTAAATAAGCATTGTATTTCACTGAAAAATTCAATATCGAAATACATGTTTTGAGATTTCCCAAATGTAAAAAAGCATTTTTAGAAAAAAAAAAAAAGGTCTGTTTGTGTGTGTCTGTGAACCCGTAATTCAAAAATAAAGTCAGGGAAATACCAAACTTAGTATCTAAGTTCAGTGTCTTCCAAGAATGCAACACAAAGATTTTCATGAAAATCCCCCAAACCAAATTAATCTTTACATGAAACATTTTTTGATATCTTTTATTTTGTCAAAAACGTCTAATGAATTTTATTAAATTCCATATGCTTTAGACATTTGCATAACTAATAAAATGTTTAACAGCTTGTGAAATCCTCTTCATTCTGAATAAATTTTGTATAATGGTAAACCACAAGAGATAGATAAAATCTTACATTAAAATATAAATTTTGGTGAAATATGCAATTTGTCAAACTTTTTGTGACAAGATTTTCAATACTTTATCATAAATTATTTGAAGTGCTTATTCACCATGTTTCAGTTTATCACGATGTCATACTAAGAGAGTAATTTCAAAACCAGCAGATAACCTGCTTTTTAAACGTGTGACAATTGCTTCAACCACATGTAGCCCCTTGTACCTACAATGGAATGTATAATGAACCAATCTGCAAATGTTTATCTCAATTAACATAAGTAGATAGAAACATAAGTTTGTAGAGGAGAGATGAAAATAAACAAGTAGGAAAAGAAAGCCATTTAAATGTAACACATTGGACTTTTCATAATCTTTTAACCTAAATATTGTGAAAAAGGTTGCATTTTTATCAGAGTTTAGTTATTTAAAAGAAAACACTTGATCAGAGTTTAAGCTATTTAAAAGAAAAAACTATCAAAATAAAAAAAACATTTTTCATGGTTCAAGAGACCTTCCATGCTTAAGGTTTTATGACAGTCTTCAAAACATTCTAAGAGCATTCATTTGTCAACTAATTAATGCCAAATTTTACTCCACTGTTTACTTTCTCTACTATGTATAGTAAGCAGGGGAAGTATTGCATTCCACTCAAAAATTTGATATTGAGATTTCACCAAAAATACATGTTTTGAGGTGCCCTGAATCCAAATAAAGCATTTTTGGAAACATGTCCTGGTGTGTGTGTGTGTGTGTGTGTGTGTGTGTCTGTCTGTGTCTGTGAACAGCGTAACTAAAAAATGAAAAATCGGATAAATACCAAACTAGATATCTGAGTTCAGTATCTTCCGAGGATGCGACAAAGATTTTCAAGAAAATGTCACCATCCCAGACCACCCTTTACATGGAACATTTTTAGAAAATTTTGATTTTCTCAAAAGTGGCTATAACGATTTTGATTAAAATATCATATGTTTAAGATATTTTTATGGCAGATGAAATGTATATCTTGAATTTTCTGGGAATGTCCCCAAAAGTCCTCTTCATTCTGAATACTTTCGCATAACTGGTAAACCGTAAGGGATAAGGCAAAATTTTACTACACAAAAAATGTAGATCTCGGTAAAACACGCAATTTGTCATATACATATTTTTTTTTTGTTGAGTGACCCATTTCCGAGATATTCCTTGTTATTGGTTTGAATTTTCTAATACTTATGCTTTTTCTCAAATGGGAATTTATTATTAGTTTTTTTTAAAATTTTATTTTATGACCTGGACATGCAAAGAGAATGGCATGCTCTACATAGCAACCAGCTCTCTAAGATTTGACTATCGCTTAAAGCCTACCATATTCCCCTTGCACCTACAAGAAAATTACCAAAAGATAGTTTCTCCAAACATTTATCTCGATTAATATGAAGTAGAAAGAGATTAAGCATTTGTAATAATAGTTTGTAGTGAGTAGAGAAAGTCATGTGAGTGCAGCACATCAGATTTTTTTCCTTTTTATTGCCAAAATACATACAGTGCCATTTAATCTGATTCTTCTGACATTTCACTCTAAGTGGAGAAGTGGGAGAGCTCGTTGACATATTGTATTACAGCATGTGTCAGCTGTTTAAGTGTGCCAAATAGCAAATAGCTCGCTGGGACGTAACGCTAGTGAGCACTAGTGGCAACATGTTACCCCTCAAAGTTAAGCTTGTAAGTGAAGGGAAAGGAGGGTAGTAATGCCTTAATGGCTAGAGCAACAGTGGAGGGGACAAGGCCATGAAACATACCCCTCCAAGAAGCGTCAAAAGTCTCATGTTATTTAAATTCTACTATAAGCTATGCATAACCTTCTACACTGCATCTTGTAAATGGTCACCAAGAGTGCTATATAAAGCACATTCATCTTCGCTCAATGCCCACAATATATACTAATGCATTATAAAAGCTACTGTGCTGAACTCCAGTTGGAGAGGGAAGCACAAACAGAGCCTATGTACTGAGAGAGAGAGAGAGAGAGAGAGAGAGAGAGAGAGAGAGAGAGAGAGAGAGAGAGAGAGAGAGAGAGAGAGAGATTGACAACCTGTTAAGATCTCACATTCTGACAGATAGTGAAACAGTGCCAATGTTCAGTGAATTCAGGACACTTCTTCTTGCTTCAAGTTATTTGACTCTTGTTATATAGGGTGGACCATTTAAGTTGAGACTGTGCAATATCTCCAAAACTAAGGATTGTAGAAAGAAATTTCTTGTATAAAATTTGCTTGATATTATGAAAGTAAATCCCATTAGTTGTATTTTGAGGACCTTATGATAGTTATTTTAGGCCCAATTTAATTTTTTAAAATGGGAACCTACACTTAGGCTTAAATTAAATTGACCCTAAAATGACCATCACAGCGTCCTCCAAATAAAACACCACTAATGGCATTTACTTTCCTCCATAATGTCATACAAATTTTATTCTACACATTTCTTTCTACAAGCTCAATTTTGGGGTATTGTACAGTCTTAACTTAAATGATCCACCCTATATAAAAGCTGCTTCGCAGCAAGCTAGGTTCAACACCAGCTCAAGTGACTTGAGAGGTGACATTGATGAGTGCTCAGTTTGCAGGTCTTACATGCTGTTACCAATACTGGTACTTTGACATACCCACTTCCATCCAGGTAAGTGTTTCAAACCTATCACACAGGAAAACCTAGTTAAGCTGATCCTGTGAGTATGTAATACCATGTTTATATGTAAAAAATTAAGATTTATTTGTCCTTAGTGTCCCATTCTATATTGGGCGTGAAAGGCCTGTAATTTTGCTCAGAGACCTCTTTAGCAGGCTTGAGGTTCTTTTACATGCCGCAAATCTATGACATGGGACCACCGGCTTTACTTCCCTTCCGAAGGAAGCCATGCTAAGGATTTTTACGCCCGAAAAAATCCATCGCCCTCCGCTGGGTTTAAACCCGCAACCTGGGAACTAGAAGCTAGCATGGATGTTTATGTGTATAGCTCCCAGCACATGAGAGTGTTTTTGCACCCAGCACTCAGTCAATTTCTTTCAAAATAAGCATAGTCAGGTATGATCATTTACACAATATTAGTTATAATGTGCATGAGTAAGTATAAACAGCCTAACATTTTCAATTTTAGAACAAGCATTACACTTTGTTAAATCTGGCCCAAACAAATTCCGCATGGGAAGAGCGAAAATAAGCTTTGACCACATATAATTAAGTGAAACAAAGGCATTTTATTCATGACGCAAAATCATTAGCAATTATATGTAATATAGAAGGATGGAGATATGAGAGAGTATGAGCAATGAAATACTAAAACTATATTTGATTACAGGATGGAAAATGAATAGATTATGAAATTTTCCTTACAATGTCAACATGAATTTATTTTCATTATTTTTGATTTCAGAAAACTATAATTTCAGTTTTTACATTTTAACACAACAGGACAAACAAATTTAAAAATAAGAGGAACCATGGCATCAAACACACTGAAAACAGCATAAGCAAAAAGAATACATTTAACTCGATTATTTCAATGCTATTTTACAGAATCAGTAAGTATTATTTTGTAAACTGTATGTTTACAAAATAAATCTGTGCCATTTATAGAATTCCAATTCAAATTCTGAAGTTAGGTTTATGAGTTGATGTGCAACTTATTCTTTTTAAAACTCATTAAAATTATTCACCAAGTTTTATAAACTGGCAATTTTTAAATACTAGTTCTAGTTTAAATGAGAATGAAAATTTGCTGCCATTAATTTTCTTGAAAGTATAAACGTTTTACCACATTTTCCTGCTCTTTCATTTTGTATAATATTGTTGGTTATTTGTCATATAAAGGAGTATTTGATTCTGTAAATATGCATTGTAATTTTTAACCCATACTCTGCATTCTTCCTGCAAACAGAAAAAGAGTTCTGTTTTAGTTTCTTACTTATCAATTTAAATGCATTCTCAGTTCTTCATACCCTCAATCCCAATGTATTATAAACTTTACTACTTCTCAATAGTTTACATGTCGGCAGTTCTGAAGGAATTGACTACTATGAAGGAGAACACAATAATTAGGTTTAGGAATATTTTTAGAGACTTTCACTGTGCATCATACATTTACACCTTTTTTGGGTACCAGCAAAAAATGGACGAAAGTTGCTGGAAACAATATCTTGTATAAATACTCCTGAAATCAATTTTAAACAAATTACATACACGACCATTCACTTATTTTTATTCAGCAGCTTCCTTGTTTTTTCATCATTTAAAAATTACCAACATAATCAACATAAAATTCAAATAATGAGTATATTAAACAATGGAGCATGGTACTCAAATTTGTTAAAGAACTTAGTCAACCTTTAAGACATTCTGTTCTATTTACTTGTCACTTAAGGCAAAACATGTTTCAAGAGACATCCTCATCAGCTGATTGGTTGACTGCCTTCTCATTTCCCCTGTTGTTCGGCCTGTTATTGTTCCTATTGGCAAGTCATATGTTGTCATCTGATGCTGGAATTTCAAAATTCAGCCGACCACCAACTGATGATGAGGATGTCTCCTCGAAACCTGTTCTGCCTTAAGTGATAAGTAAAAGGAGTAAAAGTATTTTAAAGGTTGCCCAAGTTGTTTAACAAATTTTATAATCAATATGTCGTTTTATTACATATTTCAATGTGCAGTTTGCAAGCCTACCTACATTTGTGGGATTTTACCATCATGTTGTGAGATAGGATGTTTCATACACCTTGAGGTTCCCTATGGTTTTATTTACTTTTAATGGTAGCTTTATTATTATTTTAACTTGAATGCCCAAGAAAACATTGCATTTCTGGGCACTGGGCCCAAGATGTTTCTAAAAACGCTCAATTCATGGCAATAAATTTAAAATAAAGAGCATATTATTTCCTTCACCCAAGTTGCAAATGATGTTTCACCCGTTTAAGGCTTAAAGGTACAATAAAATACATAACCTCAGTCTTCTGCATGCCATGCACATAGGCAAACCATTACACCACAATGATACTGATACAGAGGTGAGTCTATAAAAGTGCTATTCACGTTTCATCTACTGCACTGGATTGCATCATTCAGCTCCTATTGACAAAGGTTGGATCACTCAATTACATATATGTGTTTGAAAACTTGGGCTGCAGCCTAATTTGGATGCTTTTGGCTAAGTAAATGGTGAATTACAAGATTATTTTACTACCTTCATAAACAAGTTGAAAATCTTTTTCAAACTCTTGTATATAAATTTCAAACTGTTGTTTGCCTAAAAACTAAATTTTACTTAATTCAAACAAATTTAAATTGTGTCAAATTTTCTTCAAACTCCTGAACTCTGTACTTGCAGCAGTTGACAAGTTGTTTTCCTGCACACAGACACGGTCACATTAAGAGGTGCTTTGCAGAGGCATATGCTCTTAGACCAATCATCAATTCAAGAAGAATATAGATAACGTGTTTCTCTTGTACAATGCACAAAATATATGGCTGCAGCAGCCAGAGTTCTTAATCCCAAGCAATCTGTAAAATATCTCCACAACTGAAACCAATACCTTTGAAATTATTTAGGTTTTCATAATCACAATGAAAATAAGCAAGTGCCTTAAAAAACATACAGGGTCTTTCACAAGTATGGAATAATTCAAATAAAACTATAACTAATTTTTAAAAAATGCTTGTACACTTCAATTTAATATTTCTGGAGGGGGAAAAAAAAAAATAAAGAAGCTTTTTGGCCATTAACATACAGCTTGCGACGTCATTGACAACAATTTTAAATGGCAACATCATATTTTTTCCTTAAATTTAATTTGTTTCAATACTTGTGTAAATTTTGGGGAAAATTGTTAAACAAGCCAACAATTAAATTGTTCCCATAGTAACCAAATCGTTTGTATGAGACAAATGGAATTGTTAATGCAACTAAATAACCTTCCAGAACAAGGATGCTATCACACCTGTACAATAATGGCTGAAAATGTTTAGTTTTTGTAACATTTTCCTTTCAAAATATTAAAAAGAGGATTTTTTTAAAAAAGGAGTTTTTTAGTTTTATTGGCATTATTCCTTACATATGAAAGACCCAGTAAGTTGGAAATGTACTCCTGCATTCACATCTCCCTCGAGTCATGTGTCTTTCACACATGAGTTAGTTCCCTATCCATAGAGGGTTTGACCTTTATATAGGTACATATTTTTCAAGCTCCACCATATAAGTTTGACATGTTGCACTTTCTCCACTTGCTCTTCTACAAACTATTCTTACAAACGTTTATTCATCTCTATACTTTTGTTAGCTGAGATAAACATTTGCAGAAATGGTTTCATTACACATTTCATTGTGGGTAAAAGGGGACTACAGTAAGTTAAAGCAACAATTTTTAAAAGGTGGGTCACTATGTGATGACTATGTTATTCCATGCTTTTGGCATGACCAGGAGAAAAATCGAATAGTGCCTTACCACTTAAAAAAGTATAACTATTTGAAAATTCAAACCAATAACATAGATTATCTAGGAAATGGTTAATGACACCAACAATTTTATTTGACAAATTGTGTGCTTTAATGGAATCTACTTTTTTTTTGTGTAGTAAGATTTTGTCTATCTCTTACGGTTTACTAATTACACTGAAGTCATTCAGAATAAAGAGGACTTCACAGAAAATTCAACGTATACATTTTATTTGTCTGTAAAAATCTTAATAATATACTATTACCAAAATCATTAGAGCCATTTTTGAAAAAATCAATAATGGAACACTTTCCATGCAAAAGGTAGTTTGGGATGGGAGGATTTTGTTGAAAACTTTCACATTGTATCCTTGGAAGGTGCTGAACTCAAATATCAAATTTAACAGACTTTTCATTTTTGAGTTATGTTTCTCTCTCTCTCTCTCTCTCACACATGCATGTACACACACTTTTTCTAAACATTTTTTTTTCTTCGGATTCAGGGATCTTAAAACATGTACTTCCAATATGGAATTTAAGGACTCCTCAACTGTATGTGTGAACTGTATGTATGAGTCCTGCTGGAAATATTCAGCTCAAAATTCAATGTTTGTCAGTTGTTTAAATGCTGAGAGTATGTTATTCCTGCAGCTTTCCGCAATTACGATATCTGCAAAAAATATTGGCCTTATTATCGTGTATCCATTTAGTGTACCACATATTTCAATTTTGTCATCATGTAATGAATTTTCTTGTACTAAATTGGGTTTCTCTGAGGTTAAACACCTGTTATTGTGTCAAAACATCCTGTGTAATTGGAATCATGCTTAAAGAAGGTTATTATATCGGGATCAATTACCTCATTAACATTCCTCAAAATCATAACTCTTTATCATCAGTAGGAGTAATTTGTGGACTCAGTAATCTTTTACTGTATCAATTTTATGGGTTTGGTAGCTTGTTACACTGAACTCATTGAATCTCCAGTTTGCTACGCAAGCTATAGCAAAGATTTTTGAGGCAAATGCTCTAATCCTTCTCCACCTTCATCTAATCTCTCTTCATAAAGCATGTGCTGCTTTACCCTTCACTTCTTATTGCAATGGAGCTAATTTCCCTAAATTTGTTTAGAAGTTTTCGCACAGCTTTTCTGTTTGGAGAATGCACAGCTGGGAATTCTGTATAAATTGTTTTCTAATTTCTGTATAAAATGATGCAATCATAAAATCCTTTGCTGTAATAAATGCTTATGACATTTTAAATCAAAATAACTTGTAAACATTAAAATCATCTCCGAACTCAACACATGGCTTGGTGAGATGAGCAATGAACAAATATAAGAAAAGGTTGCACATTCCACTGTAGAGTAGCCATAGTGTGCAAGTGGACCACAATGTGAGAGGCATTGTATAAACAGCACATTGTTCAAGAATACAAACATGTTAGAGATAAGCATGCAAGGGTATACACACCAGATGTGCAAATTGCCATATAATCACTCCCAACCTCCTTCGGGTTTATGAGACTGGTTCTCCTCTATCCAGGCAAACTGTGATTGTACTTACTATTCCAAGGAAGCAAACAAAATCAGAATTTTTCTTATGCAAGCCAAATAAGAAGTTAACATGTGAAATAATTATTTTCTACTGCATTCCGAAGAGGTTTTGATCGATACTTAAATAAAAGGTACCTTTCCTTTCTTTTAATAGATATGCATTGGTGCAAATTGACCACAGATGTTCAACTGTATGTTCTGCATGTACATACTTAGTTATGTATGAACCTTCTAGTTCACAATCTCTATTTATTTAACACTGATGCATGGAAATGTTCCTTTGTGAAGAACTCTGTTCTAGTCCAAAATTGTGATTAAAATTTTCAAAGTTCTATTTCTTGCTTTCTTTTTGTTCTGGTTCCAACATCTGACAAGGACATTTATTCAACTCCAATGTTAATTAAGTTAAGGACATTTTGTTTGTATTCTTTCTTCAAATCATTAACAGAAATGCTAAAATAAAAGAGGCGTGCCTGCAATTAGCAATCAAGACATTTTGTATAACTCTGATACACACATACATACCAAAGTACTCATAGCGTACATAAGGCTTAGTGCATACTGGCTGGCCTATGTACGTTTGTTGCAGGTGCAACACAGATTGTCTATTTCTGTTCACTGCATGCAACCATGTCTGCAATGTACTGCACATTTCCTTACGTTTAGGTGATTTTCAAGCATCTATAATGTATGCCGCCAGCACAATGCAGATGAAAACTAAGATTAGCAAGTTTTACCACCAACTACATGCAAACATATGTAACTTTGCAAGTTTATGCTGTCAAAAAGCGCTCTTTGGCGTTCCAAAATAATACAAACTGTGATAAGTTCAAAATTATGAGACAGAATTAATCAAAGGGACCTTAAATAAATGCTATAAATGATGGGATGTAATAGTGGGGTTCTACTATATCTTGTATTAAAACATACATATTCACTTTTGTTATTGCATCCTATCCCACACCAATACCTTGATAATATAACATATTTTTCATTCCAGTTGCAAATCCATTACAAAGAAGCAGAACTGATCTGTAAACTAAATTCCGCTGAAATTATTTAGAAAATTTGAGTTGGAGTTGAAACACTTAACATCATTTACATGTTTTTCATCTTGACCGGTTTTGAGAGCTAATTGCCCCCATTCTTAGAGGGGAGCTAATTCCTCCTCGTTATAATGTCCGGTGTGAGTTTGTGTGTGGTAGCTTCTGGTGGTGCAATGATGAATTTCATAGTGGGTTTGGTGGCAGCAATTCAAAATTCGTTATACAGTGTTTATGTTTTATAATTAATAATTTTTCCCAAGTATCCAACTCTGCTGTGTATTTTGCCAGTTTTAGGAGTGTTGTATTTGATGTGATGTTTTGATTTCTCGTCCAAAAGTGATGTGCAACCGCAGATTTGTCCATCTGTTTCTATTTGATATGTCTTATAACATGGAAATTGGAAATTCATCATTGCACCACCAGATACCACCACACACAAACTCACACCAGACATTACCACAAGGAACCAGTTGGCCACTCTCGAAACCAGTCAAGATGGAAAACATGTAAGTGATATTAACTGTTTCAACCCTTGACTCAAATTTTCTAAATAATTTCAAATTCACATCACTGTTATTAGCTTAGCCATCTTTTATAGAAATAAATTCTGCTGTTTTAAGATATACACAGTTTTGAGGATATGAAAGAACTTTCAACAGAAGAGATTGTTCAAGTATTGTTAACTTAACAGCTACATCAAAGAAATGTACAGCTAAATCTTCAATTGCTTAAATGCTGTTATTTTATGCACATTATATTTGCAGTACTCAATAAGACTTCCTAATTCAAACAATAACATAAACAAGAAAAGTATTTGATTAATTTATTACACCTATCTCTCGCTTACAAACATGCATGCATATGCACACACAATAGACTTGTATAAGGGATTAAAAACACTGTCGGCTATTTAGGTGAATGGGCAATTCAACAAATATTTACAAAATATTTAATATATCTTAGTTTTAAATCTAAGTACAAAGATGATGATCTGTTTGTAAACCTACAAATTGCACTGAACTGTAGGTCATATCTGTCAGGGAAGAAAGAAGTGACACAATTGCTTATATAAACAAAAATACAACACAATCAGTGTAAAATTCACATCCAGGAACTTTTATTCCTTCAATTTACATGATGAGCATTTTCTTGTAGAATGTGTTTACATTTTGATTTTTCAAGTACAATGGATACATCCAATAGTTTTGCGTGTTTTGTGTCTATCTCTCAACACTCACTATACCTTTAGGATATGGATGAATTAACCATCAAGAACACTTTCAACAGTCAATCAGAATGTAATTTCCAAACACTATGCTGCTCAAATATTCGCTGTGTTTAAATTGTACCAAAATGCTGATTGAAAATATATTAAAAAGAATACTGGTATTTTAACATTAAAGGTAGGAAGTATAAACTAGATATGAGAGAAGAAATGAGAAATTTATATGGATTTAAAACCACGCTACATTCCAACTTACTATGGTTATTGAAGTGCTCTGGCCACTATTATAGCCACCTATGCTTGAGAAAGTCACACAAAGATAATTTTTTGAACAATTCCAACTTTACTATATATTTATTGTTTTAGTACATCTGTTATAACTTATTTGTAAAGAAAATAACAATTAGACTGCCGGGAAAATGGGGAAAAGATAAGTTATCTATGATGTATGTAATATACATAAATCTAGGGAAGAGGTTGAGGGATTTCATTTTCACAACAAATATATTAGCTAGTATCTAATTTTTAAAGGGCAGTGCCATCTAGCCAAGAAAGAAAGAAAGAAAAAAAAAAAAAAAAAAAAAAAAAAAGAATTTCAAAATGTCCTGGAATGGTTTGTGTGTTTAATAACATTCCTCGAAAATGATGGCTCTGCAGGAAGAGCTGCTGTCAGCTAGGTGTCACTCCCAAGGAAGTCCTTTTTGATATACGAATAAGATTTACATCAATCACAAAATATTCGGGTTAGGTGTAGAAGGGAAGGAGAAATATCTTCAAAGACGGTAGAATATCCAATAGTAAATGTCTAAAGATTACGTGCGTGTTACGTTGTCTATACAACCCAGTGGCATGATGCGAACAGGCTGCTCCTGACACCCAACATCAGATCTGAAATATTAACAAAATAATGAGTATTTTCCTTTCTATATACTTTTACATATGAGCATTTCTAATCACACAAAAAAAGAACCTTTACTACAATGGACACATACCTACAGCCCACAATGTCACAGTCATTTGAAAATATTACTAACAGAATTATAAACAGAAAATTTTCAGAACTGATTGTTAAGTCTGTTAGTTCTATTATTCTCTGTTGCTAGTTTTTCAGAGGATACTCTTAACCCGTTCAAGACAACTGATGAGCTGTACTTGCCTAAGCGATATTATTTTAGGTATTTGTTAAGTGGAACATAGTAGTGAAAAGAAAAGTTAGTTTCACTTGTATTATCTGGGAGAATGCTGCAGCTACAATTATTTTATTTTGGATTATTTTTTCATGTGCAATTTTATTAAGTATAAATTATCACTTTATAACCCAAATGTCTTCTGTTACGTTCTTCCTCTTCCAGCACCATCAATATAAATTCAATTTTTTATGATTACGAGAAACTGGTAAATACTTTTAGCAGATTGGAAATTATCTTAAGATGATAATGGGAATGAAAACTTATCACTGTAATATCCTACAGCTCTCAAAAATGCTCAGTTCCTAATCTTCACCTAAAAATGAGGCAAGTATATTTGTGAACTATGCAAATCAACACAAGATTTATCACAACTTGACCCTAAAATTCTTAAATCAATAACTGTTACTTTTCATTATGATACAAGCTTACACAACATTTATTTTCCTATTGAAATTAATCTCATAAAAGTTATGTGCAAATATATTCGTGAACCATGCAAATCAACATAAGATTTATCACAACTTGAACCTAAAATTCTTAAATCAATAACTGTTACTTTTTATTATGATGCAAGATTACATTTTAAGATAAAGGGAGTTGAGGGTTGTTACACTACATCACTAAAATATTCTTACTTGAACGCATTTCGGGAGACAGCTTGTTCCCATCGTCAGCATGTTCTCCCGAAACGCGTTCAAGTAAGAATATTTTAGTGATGTAGTGTAAAAACCCTCAACTCTCTTTATCTTAAATTATGACACATCACTGTTACTAGCTTCTAAATCTTCAAAATTAGTCAACAAGATTACATGTTTATCTTCCTATTAAAATTTGTCTCTTAAAAGTTATATTGGGAGCATCATTTACCAATGTTATCACATGGAATATTGCTTACTCTAGCGCAATCTATAACATTTATATTTTATGCTAAAACGAATAAACAAACCTTTGCTAATTAAAGTGTCAAACTTCTATTATGCTTTTCCTCTTAGAGCAGCATTAAAATGATGTCTATGTGAATCTGTTGTGAAACAAACACGTTAGCAAGACTGTCTTGGGGTTTGTTGCGTTTAACAACCAAATCTTTATTCTTAACAAAATTTTGTTTTGTTACAAAGTTATAGAATGCTGATTAGCATGTAACAATTGGTTAGCAGCTTTAACAATTTGTTAAGAATAGCCCAGTATCTGCAAAAGAATAAAAAATGGTCCCTTCCAATAAATCAGCAAGAGTTTAGTAAAACCGAACAGTGGTTCCAAGATCCATAATATTAGGAAGTTTTTGATAGCTCACATGGAACACAAACTTGCCTATTGAGGAGCAGATAGATGATGTAAACTGTTGGAATCTGCTCATGGTATGGGGGTCTTTCAGTTTGTTGTACAGTACTCCATACCACAAGATAAAGAAAGTAGGAATCTACCAAATTAATTGTTCAGACTGCAATAGGCTTTATGTAGGAAAAAACAAGAGAAACTTTGAAAGTAGATTGAAAGAACACATGAGATGCCTCAAATATAAACAGACAACAAATCCGAAGCAGCACACCACTTCTGAACAGCTCATCACAGCATTATACAAAACATGACTTTATCAAAGTCAACCCAATACAGATTAGAATTGCATAGGTACTTATAAAAACATCATCAAACATTAGTCTCAACTAATGAATTTTGATTAGCCGCCAGAAAATCCACACTGGAAATACATTTCACCACCATAAGATGCCGGTGAACAAAACCACCACCACAAATCACTTGGACAACTTCTGATGATGGGAGCAACTGGTTCTTGAAATATGCGATGTTAATAAAAGTGGTAATGTTTGCATTTCCACTGTCAACTTATCTTTAAAGTTAGTAATTTAAAACACATCATTGTTTCTAATTTTTATATTTTTCAAAATGCTATACCATATCATTTGGTTATTGAACATCTAGGAATTCTAATTTCTTACTGCAATCAACTTTTTCAGAAACATGTTGTTAGCTAACAAACTTACTGGAATAAAAACAACTGTGCAAAGTTCTTGGAAAATTTATATAAATTTAAAATGACCTCTGCTAGATTCTTGCCTTATAGCAGCAGGAACCATGCTGCTTATTGTGATTGGCCAGCACTTCTGTATTTAAAAGTCTAGTGTTATTGAATTGTACACATCAATGGACATGTTAGAGATGGCCAATTAGATGCACTATGCATCAAGATTCAGAGAGTTTGAACCTTTCTAATGTTGGCAACATTATAGCAGACTAATGTACTTTGTAGTGCTAATTTTTGGAGGTCTGGAGGGAAGAACTTTTAACCACAAATAGTTTGAAAAGGATAGAACAGAAGTCTTAAATAGAATTTTTAGAGAAGAAAGTAAACATGTGGGTCAACATTAATATAAAATAAAAAATGCACAGAAATGAACAGTGAAAGGAGGCAGGGATGGAGAGGCAGAGGGAGGGAGAGAGAGTGTGTGTGTGTTCAATTGTGGGCAATATTACTTATTTAATTGTATGAACTGTAGCAACTGTCTACTAAATGAGTGGCCAGGCCAAATCTTAGCAGTAGTTGTTTTTGGGTGGTTGGGTGGCGCAAAACTGCTGGGGTCATCAGCGCCACACTCTAGCTACAGATTTAGTTACATCCTAGTACAAAAACAATACAAACTTAAAAACCATAAGAGTCAGGAAAGGAACAAAAATTACAAAATGATATATTCAAATTTAGTACACAGTTGTAGCAAAATATATAAGGAATTACAGAATAAGAGACAATAATGAGTGAAAACACTGGGTTATTAAATTCCATCCAGCTCAGAAGCTTCTACTAGAAAATCTGCAATTCCAAAATGCACAGGTCTAACAAGTCCACCATACATCGGTAGGCAGTACAAGGATTTGTTGCCATTAATACTCCCATCAGTCTTTCCCAGAGGCTCACCATACTTCTCACGTGTAGTCTAGAGTGAATTCTACACAACCTAAACCTTTTGCACTATAAGCTGAAAGGAGGAGTAAACAAAACTTAAATGTATCACTCCACTGAGCACATGGCAGCACCACATGGAGGATGACGGGAACTAAGTACCCGTGAGAGCAAATTGCTTCATACAGAATGCGGATACAGTATACTGCGCAGCTTGGGGATCATTAGCTTTTAAACATTGTATGTCTTATTCCTATATTTTGCCTTGCATCCTAAACTTATAACACACAATACTAAGAGTAGACAAATAAAAGTTGTACCTGAACAGTTCGGCATCTGTGATTAAAGGTACTGGATTAAACTGTTCTTAACTTTAGGCTTTAGAAATCATTCACTTAATGAGTAATATCAGTATACCACCTTTGCTTTAACCTTTTATGAGTCAAAAAGTTAAATAACGATTAGCACTATAGGTTAAAACACAATAAAACAAACGAGACCCAAGCTATCCGAGCAACAATTCTGCATCACTTACAAAGAAGTTCAATTATTGCTAAACAATGGCAACCATATTCATTGTTGATTAAAGGTGGATACTTTTCACAGAATTTGATAAAAGCATTTAACACAATTGTCTTCTTTCCATTTCCCTCATTTATGTTTTCTACAGTGGCAGAATATTCTCAGCCAGAAACCGGAAACGAACTGCAGCGCCTGCGCATAGCCTCTTAAACCCTCTGATATAACGGTTCATGTAGTTATAGGTGAATCTGAACAAACACATTTAGTTTCATAAATTTTTCTTTTACAATAACGAGTTTTTTAAATTTCTCTGCACGAGAATAACCACAAAATGTTACGATATGAACCGAACTGTTTTTTATAGAGGAACAGATGACTTGCTAAGCAGGAAAGGTTGTAATTTGATCACCACCCAATGAGGTGCTGTCTTGTCATGTGGTTTTGTTTAATTCTTCTTTCAGCTTATAGTGAAAAAGGTATATGTACTTTACTGTAGCTCTCCTTTAATTTTTGCTGCAGCCTCATCTGCTTTTCTCTTAAGGGGTTTTTCTTACTCTCTGATTTCCGTTTTTACATTTTGTCCACATTGTATCTTCCCAGGTGATTACGAGCATATGCTGTAAGTGTGTCTCCTCGTTTGGCATATTCTACCAATGACATTTCAAACTTTCAAAAACTCTTCCAATTCATTACGTAAAACAAACTTATTAATGACATGCGGGTGCATATCATTCTCCACCGAATGGGATCCAAGCAGGGCATTGTCATCATCTAGCTTAGCACCAAGGCTGGGAGTATCTGCATTCAGAAGCTGTCAAACTTTTCTAAAAACGGCTGTCCACACACAAAGGATGGAGAATGTTGCAGTTTTACGGGCAAGGCTGTTGACCCTAACCCAACCTCCAAAACCTGGAAGAACGGTGGCTCGGGACCCTGGGAATGACAATCCTGTACTTACCGAAGTAAGCCCCTGGAGGGCCAAATTTCAGTACCCAACACAATTGTAATAATTCTCTTATCACTTAAAATAAACTAACAAAAAATTAGTTTTTGGAATTGTGATTTGACAGGTTAATGGTCAGACTTGCAACTAAGGCATGATATTGCAAAGATGTGCAACGCATGCCTACCTGAGATGTGTACATGGAAAGATATTTCCACAAGTGCACAAATAATGCAATAAGATTAAAACACAGAGGAAATACAAAATAGCAGGTATAAATTACATGCAGAAGCCAAGTGTTTACTGGACAGAATAGATGTAATCAACCAATAACAATGAGGTAGTGCTGCATCGCTAATGCAGACCCCATAGCTCTGCAATAGCAACAGGATTCCCACACTCGCTTGTTTTCCTGACCACAACACCATCAGACCCCAAATCTCAAAATTAAACTATGGTTCCAAATTTCACAATAAATGTGACACCCTGGCATATGCAGAGAGGGGCTCATGCTAGCCCCCCAATACACAAAACCTAATAGCCATAATTTTTGTTCTCTATAACTCTTTTATACCTACAGGTTTAGTATGCCACACTGTGCCTGTTGTTCACTACTGATCTCAAATTATTGCCATTTGTGGCGGGAAACGGTCATTGGGCGACTTTTGTAGCTGGAAATCGATGATCCTTGGGTGGTTGTTGTCTGTTGCAGTGTTCTTCTTCCTCGGCTATTGGTGCTCGTCGGTTGTTGTGTATTCCATTCCTAGCTATATTTAATTATTGAATCTCAGGTTCTAGTGGGTGAGGCAAGTTAAAAATACACTGCGAGTTTCCCTTAATCAATGAAGTTTACTTCACACTTTGAATAGTTATGGACGGCTAGCTTTTCCCATTATTGTAATAATCCCACCACTTTAAGTTAGTCAGGAGCCTAGCTATATTCACACGCACCCCACCGTTGTGCACCCACATGCATCTGTAGCACCTCGTGTCGACATGACTTCTCGATGAGTTAGATTCAGAATAAGAGCAGGCTCTGAGGCTTTGTCTGCACTTATATACGGGAGCCAAGTGACGCTCACCTCTGCGTTTGAAAATGTAACGTTTCCTATTGGCCCTCAGGCCACATTACCCTGACATGTATGAGAATGTGTGGTTTCAGATCTGTGCGCTTAGGTGCCATCATGTAGCGTTGTACCGCTCGGTGCCAGGTACGGTCTTTATGATTTCTTGGAATTCTTGCTAGCTCGCCCGTGTCTTACAATCAGCTCTGTACAAATGTTAGAAGTTGAATATTTTAACATGTTAGTGAATTAAATTATTACTGTACAATTCTTATATGTATGGTTCCCCTTTCATATGTACAATATATCCCCTTTCACATTCTTATGAATTTTAGGAAGGCCATATATTTTAAGAAAGTTACGGGTTGTCTACTTTAATTCTGGGTTTTTCTTTGTTTGTTATGACACTAAAGTCTTTCATAGTGGAATTAGCATGTTGTTTAAGAAGGTCATTGTTGATCTGCATATGAATATCATCAAGTGCAGTAGTTTTAACCCAAAGTCACACCAACAGGCAATTTTCAACGCTCTAATACACATGTTAATTGACTTTCCTTTAAGCAAAGATGAATACAACAAAGAATGCCAGGGAATCACCAAAAAGCAATTGTTAATGGGTTTAACTCAAGAATGATAGATAGGAAGATACAAAAATTCAGAAGAAACAAGGAAATCAGCAATACCACTACCCTAATACCCTTGGAAGACAAGAAGAAAGTTAAGAAATTCACATTCCATCCACTTTTACATATCAGGTTCCAAAAGGCCTTTTCAAAACACAACATAAATCCTAGCCCCTCAAAATAAATTCAACTTGATGCAGTAATTTGTATCACAAATTATTTAAATGTAAAGAGTGATTATAGTATGAATATGCATTTTTATGTGACATTGATGATTTGAGATGTTTATTGATTGTAATTATTGTTGAGAAGTAAGTTTATACGGCCTTACTGAAACTGACAATAATAGCGTGCAATAATGCAGCGAGGGGGTGAGCTGTTTATCATTATTGGAAACGAGGAGGTTATGTAATATTGGCGTGTTTTTTTTAGAATCTTCTGGAACATTTCCCTAGAGCATATGTATTCATAATTTTCATTGGATATAAAAATAGAAGCTAATGTTGGCGCGTTTTATTAGCCAATTGCAGTTCAGTTATAATCTTTAGGCATATCTGGGTGAAGGAGTATAAAAAGAGTAGGTTAGAGGTAGACCCCGTCAGTTCATCAAAATTCTTTGTACACTACACGTCGCATTCCCGTCAGTTCATCGAAAGTATTTGTACGGCACACTTCGGATATCAATTTGCAGGTTACGCGTAACAGAGTTATGAAAAATCTCAAGTGTTATAAAGTTAATTATACAAAAAGTTGAAGTACGCGAATTAAGAATTATCAGTAATGAAGTTATTATAACAGTTTCAGTTTGGCGAGTGTCAAGATCAATGTGTAAATGTGATAGTAAATGTGTTCGACAATAAAAGTGTAAAACAAATTTCTTCATCAGTGTTATCTTTGGATAAAAGATTCCTTTCCGTTTACACAACCTGTATAAAGAGAAGTGCTTGACCAAAAGGATAATAGCTAGCCGAAGGACAAAGAACCAAAATTAAATAAAATAACAGTAGCATTTTTTTTAAACAAAAAAAAACTAATACTGCCACAAATTGCTAACACCAGATGGAGCTAACAAACCTAACAAATGAATCACGTCACAAGATGGCTTCAACGCGTGAAATAAACACAAATACACAAACATTATAAATTTACCGTCACAAACTTGAAAAACTGGTTGAGAGCACCTCCCAAACAACAGGTACCAAGAACTTCCAAACCTGAGATTTACAAGATTACATTCCAAGAATGCAATAAAGTATACATCAGAAAAACCAAGCACAACATAATCATTCGCACCAAAGAACATATCCGGAACACAAAATATAAACAGACAGACAAATCAGCCATTGCAGCACACTTTTGGGAAACAAACCACGAAACACACAAACTCTGAAAGTAAAGCTAGAACTTGCCATATGGGAGAAGATTTTGATCCACAAACATAGCTTTATGAACTTTTAAATTTCCGTCTCCAGACATCTAGACCAAAATGAATGAAGATGACACCAGCGCCGCCAGTCAACCTACAGCTGATGATGGGAGCAAAAGCTTCTGAAACATGCTCTGTATAAATTACAGAGTAAGTGAAGCAAATGTGTCCCAAATTTGACTCCTAATGCTTAAATATTGAAATTTGCCTTCACTGTTACACAGCTTCTAAAAAATCAACTTAAGAAATTGTTTGTCATGTTGACCCTTCAGGTGCTTTATTTAGTCAATATGTCCTATTCAGTGATCCAGTTGATATCCCCCTCACATTAAGTGACCATAGAATGAAGGTATGACTCACTCCTTTGTTTGTTCAAGTTAAAAACAACTTTCTGTTCTTTTTTTTCCTACACAATTCTTTTTACAATGTTCCACTTATATACTAACTTACCTCCGTTTGCCTTTCTACCTTTCTTATCTCTCTTGCTTTTCTAATCCATTTCTCTTTTACTTTCTTTAAGAACTCCCCCATATTCTTATTTTGCTTTTCTTCTTTTCTAGTTAGCATTTTAATTGCTACTATTTTTCTATCCATTTTTTCCCATTTTTCTTCCCATACTGTCTCCATTCTGCTAATTCTTTGCATTCTGTCATATAATGCTCTGTGCTTTCACTGCCTCTGCATAATTCACAAATTCCGTTTTTTTACCTCTTAGCCCTCTCAGATACATTGATCCTGTTCTCATCCATGCAAACGCTTCTTTTTCTGCTCTATTACAATAATCCACATACCCTTCTCTTCCTCATTTCCTTTTTACTAATCTATAGAACCCTAGTGACTTTTTATTCTCTAAGCTTCCCCAAATCTCTTGTCTTTCTATGTCCTCCACTTTGTTTCTTACTGTTATCCAGAAACCATTGCTATTTCTTTCTCCTGTTCTCCAAATATCTCCCATTCCTATCTTCTCCATAATTTTTTCTACCCCTGTCCACCAGCTATTTATATTTTTCATACTCTTTTGTTGTTCCATGCATATCTTTAAAATTTCCTCTTCACCTTTTCTCAGGCATCTAAACCAAAATTTTAATATCCTTTCCAGTATCACTCCCTTTCTTCTTGTTCTTCCTAATTCCACTAATGCTACTTCCCCTGGTGCTGATCCTGTTAACCCCAATAGCTCTTTACAGAACGTTCTGTAGCTCTGGTCTATTTTTCTGCTTAATTCAGATCCCCCCCAAATTTCTACTGCATATAGCATTCTTGCTTCTACCAATGCTTCATACGTTCTTTCTAACCATTTAGTTGGCATATCTAATTTATATTTGCACATCCTTACTCCTGTCATTGCTGCCTTTCCTTTAGCCATAACCTTCCTGCTATGCACCCCCCATTCACCATTACTGCTCATCCTCACCTCCAAATAATCCATCTCCTTGAAAACTTCTAACTTTAAACCCCCATCTGCCATTTCTATTCTCTTTTTAGATTATTTCTTCTTTTAAATACCGTAACTTTTGATTTATTTATATTTACTTTGATTTCCCATTCTTCGCAGAATTCATGTATTCCATTGATTGCTTTCTGTAGTTGAACTCAAATTATATATAACTTTATTGTAATGTAAATATATAAATTTAACTATTGACATATCTTGTATCAATGTACTATGTACTGAATTGATGTTAAAGGATTAATAAATAATAGCCCAATTACCGTTATAGCCCCGACCATAAGATCATCCGCATATAGTAAACGTGTATCTCTGTATTTGCTATTATGGGGCAGTGCAGATTTTTTTCTTTCACTCTTTCTAATATGTCATCTATGAATATATTAAATCCAAATGCACATAAAAGCAACGTATATTTCACAAAATAAGGTAAACAAAATCTGGGAGGCTGAACATTGTCATGCTTTCTCTGTAGTATTCAAGTACATTTATTCTTCATAGTTTCATGAGAACCAGACTTTTTTTTCTGGGCATTTGCAGATTTGTACCTTCATTTATACATTGCAAGTAACTGCATTCTAATTATGAAAGTGAAATAGAGTAGACAAAACCAGTTTATAAAAGTAATATGTTTTCTTTATATATTTTATTACTAAGTTTAAGACACTGGGACAAACCTTTAAAAAAATAAAACGTTACAAAAATACAGTAACAAACACAAAAAGTCAGAAAATATATTGGTAGCAGTCCTTCTAACGTTAATAAAATGAAGAAGAAAAAGAAGAATAAGGGAAAAATACAAGCAGCTCAAATTTACGCTGGTAACATTACTGCAACAATTGGCAATGTTCTTTTGCACCAAATCCAAATTCCAATAGAGGTACTTTGTATTAACCCCAACCCCTATCCCACATTCCAAGAAATATTGTACTATTAGAACAAGTGTTAATTGCTTGCACACACATTCAGTGTGGAAGCCCACCTATTTTACTGTTGATCAGTGTGGTTTGTGAGTAAAATGTAGTGGGAAAGGTAAAAGAAGAAGAGAGAAAAAAAAGTGTTATAATAAGCATTGAACAGAAGCTCAAAGCCGCTAGACAGGTGGTTAATGAAACTCTGTTACCAAATGTTGCAGCAGATTATGGCGACTACAGTATCAGACTGGATAAAAGAAAAACCCAAAGTTCAGGAGCATTTGTCAAGATGCTGAAACTATGAAGAAATCTGCATATGAGAAAGTAAACAAAGCCCTATTTCTCTGGT
This sequence comes from Deroplatys truncata, assembly GCA_030765065.1. Classification (NCBI taxonomy): domain Eukaryota; kingdom Metazoa; phylum Arthropoda; class Insecta; order Mantodea; family Mantidae; genus Deroplatys; species Deroplatys truncata. The sequence continues at coordinate 295,699,516 of CM060975.1, read as the reverse complement.
TTATACAACTATGTGACAGTCCAATAGTTCCAATTATTTCCTTCGTTTTGCAGACTTGAAATCATTATCCTCAATTATCCGAAACAGCTCTGCCACCTTTAGTTTGGTTAAGTGGGGTTCTAGTTTAGCACAGTGAATGTCAATTTGCCATGATTATCATTTTGAAATACTCTTTCCTACCCTATATCATTACTTTCTCATTATTGTACAAATAATGTGGGACTTTGAGTCTATGGGACTGAGTCCCAACAGTGAGTTACAAATATTTGGAACTATTAAGAACTATGCACCAGTATGGATAAAGCAGTTCTTCCCTTTGGATGTCCCTATTCTAGTGAATGAACACACTGGGTACTTACAGCATCCACTGGATCACCTTCTCCCTCATCGCTCACCTCATCTCCAAACTCTATATCCTCGTCCATGTCTCCATCTACAAATGTGACTGTGTCGTTGATACGGACTGAAAGAATAAAAAATCAAATAATGTATAAATTTATAAGTAGTAGGAGCTCATAGTATACAGTTTTGCTTTTTTTGTTAAGCCTTAAGCAAGGGATCACTAAAGTTGAATCCAAAATTTATGAAATTTTGGGCACATGCTCTAAATCATATAATTAACAGCTTTATCAATTTTGGTCATTCCATCTTAAATGATATTCAATTAATTAAACAAAATTATTTAATTAATTCAATGTTCTATTATTGTTGAAATAACAGCTGGATGGGTGAAGTATGGAAAATTTTACAAGATATTGGGATGGGGGAACTGTGGAGATTTGGAGATCAAAATAGAGTAAGGTTTAGGAAGGAAGTTAGGCAAAGAATTGAAGATATAGATATGCAGAGATTTGGGCTAGTTTTACAGATAAAAGTGCTTTAAAATTATATGAAATAATTAAAGAAGATTAGGGGAGGGAAAGATGTGTGTATTGTTGGATTAATTTGGGAGGGAAGGATTTGCATGGATGCGATCAGGAGCACTATTTTTAAAGGGAGATAATGGGGAAGGGTGTAGTATGTGTGGTGAGCCAGAAGGAATATTTCAGTGTTTATTAAATGTGATGAGTTGAAGAAATGGAGGGAGGGTGTATGGGGAACAAAATGGGACAAATTACAGAAAGAAATGATAGCACTTATAATGTAACTGGTATGGGGAAAAAACAGGAATAAAATGATGGGAGAATATCTAGGAAAATTAAGAGAGAAATGGATTACAGCAGCTAAGAGAATTGAGATTAAAATTGATAAAATAATTAAATAGTGGAATGTAAATAATAGGAGGGTAGGGGGCTTCATTATACAGAAACCCTGGGGTGGTGTAAGGAAGCCTCATATAGAAGGATGTTAGGTGTATTAGATTATAACTTAGGTTTAGCACTTTAGTTGTAATTATAAAAGAATTTTTAGGTTGTTTTGCTTGTATTTGTAGATTGATAAAAGTGTATTAAGGGCTATAATAATAAATATTCAAAATATTCATAAAGATTGTCATTTTGACAAAAGGTTTGCAAAAGAAATAAGTAAATAAATGTGAGATAGCTTCCTCATTATTGCATTTAGAAATATAATATGCAGTTTGAATTCTGATTGCTCATTCCTGGGAAACAATTATAAATGTTTCACTATAAAACATGTTCATGTGTCGGTTTTTTTCATTGCACTTTCAAAAACATCTAGAGAAAATTTCAAGTCAATTATTCATATCTTTTCTCAAAACAAAATTTCAAAAAAATCTGAAGTGCTGATAATTTTAAAGCAAGAAAACAAGGACTGAAACTGTGTCAATTATTGGCGGTATGAATAATTAGTGTAAAACTTCTTTGCATAGACATGTACCTTTGAATGTTTAGAAAGGCAAAAAATTCGGCATTTTTTGAACGGTAAAGATCTAAAATTATTTTAGAAGCAAAAATTACAAACTCAGATTTTTCTGAATTTTTAACTTTTTTCAGTGATTCCTACACTTAAATGCAGGTACACAGTAACTATATAAGCTATTAAATGTTTAATATACCAGTTTTAGTTTATTTCCTTATATATATAGGGTTATTCTAATGTCAGTTCCCTATTTAAACTTGGTATACCTTCTCTACAAATTAACAGTTTGATCTACATTGGTAGCATTATGCTCTAGAGAGATTTGGGTTTTCCACGATACGCATTTCTTTTAACTTCGGTTACAGTAACTCCACCCTGCTTATATAAACAATTACAGTTTAGAATATCGATGGCAATTTTAGAAGAATAATTGTTATTATGGTTTTATCTTTAGGAGTTTGTAATGACTTCCTTCAATGTTATTATGAATGCAACAGACAATATTCATATTTCATGAACTTTACATGGATTAAGTTATACTCTATAATAGTATGTGAATAACCATCTTTACAATCCATGCAGCTTTGCTGACTGACCTGTTATTTGTGGCCTGTGACCTATATTTGAAGCAATAAGCAACATGCTGTAATAAACAAATATCTACTTGCAACTCCGTGCGACGATGACTCAAGTTGTAAACAAGTTGAGGAAACTAGTTTCTGATAAGTGATTCTAATGCACATGCAGTCAATGTCACCCAGGCTCGGTAATGTCTCCAATAACCATTAACATGATAACTAGTTGTCTTCATTACTTTGGTAATTGTTATTGAGTAACTAGCTACTTTTTATTCAATACTTCATAACCATTACTGTGTAACTAGTTACTTTGGTAACCGTTATGCTATTTTCTGCCCATCCCTATACCCCCGCCGCTGAATCTTTGCACTTGACAGTTCGTGTGGCTTCGTGTAAAGTTGGCTATATTGTGGTTGCGACGTTGCCAGAGTGGCTAGTAAACAACAACAGCTGATAGTTCTTTCTATTGTCTAAGCCACATACAAAAGTGTACGTAAGTAGCAAACGTCAATGAATAATAACTATTTTGTATTATTATTGTTAATTGAAAATAACTGTGTAAACATTGCAGCGTATGTAGAATAAATTACACACTTTTGACAATATAGAAACAGAACAATGCAAACATGCCTGCTACAATGAGGAGAAATAAAACAAATTATATGCATGCAATAAAAAAGTTATTGTCATTCACCGATTTAAAACTGCATTGGCTCAATCATCATCATCTTCACCAAGGCATATCATTAATGGTTCACACTCACTAATAATTCCGTCTATTTCTTGTGTTTTTCGTATTAGCTTATTCACATGAGATACTTTCTTCTTCCACGAAGACGCGTCCACCGTCGCCACACCTTCCCACAAAAGCCTTTCCACCTCGGTAATGGTAAATGACTTATTGTTCTCCCTCACATAAGCCTTAATGTTGCTCCACACTAATTCGATAGGGTTGAAGTGACAGTGTACGGCTTTATCAGCAGGAATAGAGGGATGGCTGTGAAGCTTCACTTACTCCTTTTCCTGTTCAAAGAATTCTCGGGTCCTCTTAATAGTTCCAATGCCTGAATATTAAGTGGCACACCTCGGCGCAAAGGATTTTCACTCGTGAATCATCACTCGGCGGTCGACGTCATTTTTCAGACATTGTTGCACTTAAATCTTGTATAAATAAATAATATGACTTAAATGTATATAAAATATATATATTTAAATGAACAATAACAAAACTATAAAACAATAACCACAAATAACAATGAACAATATGTAGCTTGCAAAGAACAACTCGGTGCTCGTGCTAGAGATTCACAAACTGAAGCACGTGGTTGGGAATAGCTAATCTGGCAACAGAGCTGCTTCCAGCTCCTGTTCAAATGGTTAAAGCTTTTCATCTGTTGTTTTGCGAGTGTACCAACTTAAATGCTAGCTATCAAGTGCAATGTTACAGCGGCAGGGGTATAGTAGGGTTATCTGAAAGAAAGTGTATTTCTCAGCAAACCTACCACATGTGAGGAATTGAAACAATATCAGACAACTGGGAGCATTCCAAGAAATGTACAAACTAATGATGTTTACAGCAGAAGAAATTTAATTCTTAAACAACATGGTGATGGTCATATTTAAATTTTTCTTGTTTCTTCATGTTATAACAAAAACTGATTTCTTTATGAACAAATTAGTGTTTTATTTTTTGTAAAATCTAAAAAGTGCCAAAATTGTAGCCAACTGAAACTGACTTTAGAATAACCCTATATTACATTAAACAATACATATGACCTATCCAACTGTAACTAGTTGATATTACAGTATCTTATACTCTTGATTGTTGCTTTGTTTGATATTTGTGTGATTGAATTCTTTATTTCCTCTAACACCTCTCTCTTACATTCCATACAGGTAATCCAGTTGCTAATCATTTCAGAAACTCTCTCCCACTTCAAAAAGCTTTAAAGCCCAAATTATGTCTGTAAAAAATACTGCTTTGTCCCATACTTTGGTTTCTAAAAATTCTATAGGCATGCTGTTCTGTAAAAACAGCTGCTTTACACAAATGTGGCTTTCTCTCTCCCTACTGTATGCATTCCATCTTCCTAAAATTGAAACTTGTTAAACTTTTCCCCGTCCAGCAAACCGTAATAATTTTGTGGACATGAAATTTAGAATGCATAAAATTTTAGTGTAGTAAATGTACAAAACTTACATGCAAAATAAATTAGAATTCAATTTAGTAAGAAATGTTGAAGGCCTGATAGTACTGCTTCTGTCACACATGCTGAAATTCTTCCTGGTACCACAGATAAACACATGCTAAATGGTAATAAAGAACACCACTTCCGAGCCTATGAGATTTCTAGTACATAATTCTCATTTCATAACAAAGTATAAATAAAAACTATCACAAAAAATGGGAAACTTATATTCTACAGCACTAGAATGCAAATAGTCGCATTGTCAATTACTGAATGTTTGTGCCCATTTACTGCTGTTTACTGTAGGTTACAAGGGGTGCAATCAAATCTTAAATCCCATAAAAGGAAGTCTGCATGCTATGGATTTTGTTGCAAACTAATGAGAGGGCAGGGGGCACAATGGTGATGACCAGGGTCCGGAATTTTAGGTTTTAACCTATATTTTTCCTCGCTATTTAATTAACACATTTCAAGATATATATACTCGTTTCACACTTCCTGGAGCAGAATATGCGAATTTCATTACACCTAAAAAAAACCTAAATGAGGGGTTGACACCTAAAATAACCTAAACAGTTGTTTTTCCTTTTTCGAAATGAAGAATGTTATTTTTGGATTGAAACTCCTTGTAAAATTATTTCCACCACTTATAGCCAGTAGATAGTTCAAATTACTACAGTTAAACACAGCACATGTGACGTGGTGACACCTGGATGCAGCTGACAAAGTCAGGACTTGGCTATCTGCTGCCATTTACTATGCTGAGCACTTAAAAGACGTTAAAAATGTCGTCAATGAATTGGATGAAACAGAAGCTTCCTGCATAGCCAAGGCTAAGAAATTACTCGAGTGCCCCACTCTTGCCGCTTTCCTTGCATACATTAAGACATATTTTGGTTTTATACTAGAAGCTACAACATTGCCACTGAAAGATGCTCTAGATATCACTGGCAATGTTTCCAGTAAAGAAATACCTGGACCAGTGGGAATTGCATGTTATTCAAAGCTGCAGAAGATCCTTCAACGAAATCCTGCTTTTGAAGATATGAAAATCATCAATTCAGTATTGCAGGGAGAAAGCTATACAGGAGAACTACCCCTAGAACCTGCTGCACTGGCATCTATGTTCTACGTTCCAATGACATCATGTTCCATTGAAAGAACCTTTTCTTCATACAAGAATGTGTTATGTGATAATAGGAAATCGTCTACACCAGAAAATTTTAGAATGTATGTATCTACTGCAATGTCAAAATATAAATCTTACAACTGAGTACCAGAAAAGCAAAATTATTGATACCGGTATTGATTCACGGTGCAAAACATAAAAAGAGACTATTTTAATCGAGAGAAACCTAAAAAAACCTATTTTAAGCATATAAGAAACCTAAAATGAAGGTTTATTCCACCTAAAAATCAGAGCCGTAGTGATGACAGATAGATGCACAGATAAGATCTGCCTTTCACAGCACTGTAAACCAATTAGTGTGGGACATTTGGGTTGTAATCTATTGTTGATTATCATTAACAAATTGTAATATAATGCAATGAAATTTAGTGCTTTGTCATGTACATGGTGAAAATCTGTAACACTTTGAATCTGCCCACAAAGTTACAAAAACACCTCCATTGCTGTAAAGTTGTAAAAAGGCCTCTGCTCCCATACATTTTATGAGCAAACCATATGCTGCACTTTAAAGACAGCTGGTTTCCAAAAACATGGCTTTATCTCCTTATTATATGAATGTAGAAGTGGGAAGTGCAGTGAAAAAGCTGAGGTCATAGAGAGTGAAGTAGCTTAGTAGCTAACTGCAACTCTTGGTTCCAACTTTATGTTCTATTTATTCACACTGCCCCGACTTATAGTTATGGTATCAGTACACGAGTTCCTAATGCTTTTAGAGTTATACCTGTTTCGGGGAACTCTCCATAGGTCTTCAAATTTCTTGCTTCATCTGGAGTATATTTCAAAATGACATCAGCTTTTGCATCTTGGTAGTCTCGCAACCCAATTAGTATGATATCACCTTGATTTATCCATACCTGAAAAGAAGATGGAAGAAATTTTCAGTTCCTTTATACAATATGCAACACTTTGGTTTTATTATATAGAGAATTTTTATTTTTTGCAATTTTCACATGATCTTGAACACATCTCTGCAAGACAAAATCTTATTTAAGTAAAATCATTGACAATTTTTATTTACTTGAGGTTTTCAATGCCATTTTAAGATCAATTTTTTTAATGGCAATCTAACGTTTTTAATTAGTTTGATTCTACACAAAAAAATAATAACTTTTTCCTAAACATTTTAAAATTAAACCCTTATTTTTATAAAATATTTTAACGAATGTGTACAAATGTCCTAGGTGGTACTGCATTCAATCGTAGATGTTTTGAAGGAAACAACGGTAATTAGTACAATCCAGTCAAAGCAGGGTTGCCAACATGCTGCCGCCGCCGCCGCCACCACCACCACCACTTACTACCGACCTTTGAAACCACTACCCTTCCAGCTATCTACTACAGGAGACTGTAAGGCATTCACCCAAAAATTATACACTCTGCAAATATTGCTGCCTCTGATTATATAAAATTACAATTCAATCTGTACAGATTATTTTTTTTTTAAAAATTATTAACCTGGACAGTACAAGTTTCAAAATTGTCAATTGCACAGATTTACAGTGCTTTTCTTAAACCCCTTCCACCTGCAATTAAATCTGGTTGAGCTATTTTATCCTTGGTCTTCCATATGGTTTATAATTTAACATTTACTTTGCATATTGTTCATCATCCATTTTCTGATTTGGGAGACATTGTTATTTCTAGTTTCTTCAATGAATGTATATTGGAAATAGAATGGTGTAGCAGTTGCATTATTTTTGCTTTAAGTATAGTACATTCTTGCAGTAACTGAAGAGACTGAGCATTGCACAAATAAGGTAATAAGAATGATGTCATGTTTTTTCTTAAAAGCTGGGGGAGGCACTCATGTAATTGTGAGGAAGATCGTCAAATTCTATATGCTTATTTTAAATAGTCACACAGGATTAGCAATGGAGGGGGAAGAGTGCCAGGTAACAAGTAAGGCATCTGTTAGTGAAGACAATAAAGTGAGGAGGCTAGCTGATAACATGCAACTGCTGCATTCTCTGGCCAGAGAATTAATTCTTCCTTCTCCTTTGCCAGGTATGTAAAATTAACATAATGTAATATCTAGTTTTTTTCAAAAACATTTAGTTGAATCAAATGTAAACTATGAGTGTTCTTTGGGTGATTCCTGGTACCATGTAAGATCCTTTTGTTCATGTTTTCCCTACCTTTGAGCTATGTCCCTAGTCATGCCCACAATAATGAGTGAAATGAAGCTAAAACTAGCTAAAATATAGTGGGAATCATGACATTATCATAAATTTCAGAATGTGAAATATATATCACCATGATGTACTACAATTTGGTGAGCAGATACTACATTGCTTATTAGCCATGCTGACTCAAACAACTTGTAGTATCCCTCAATACCAACAATATGTGCCATACAATTCAAGATCGTAGAAAACTGGACAGTATTTTCTTGCCCTGACACTTCATATGTAAACAAATCAAGAATGCAGTAAAATCTTACTGGAAATTGAAATCCAGAGCAAACAAACATTAGTAGTAAATAACCACCGATATTCAGCCTATTTTTTACATTTAGGATTATTAATTATATTTACCTTCTTTCTTAGTTTTCCTCGAATGTGACACAACCTCTTGACACCATCAAAGCACATGGCTTCCAGTCTGCCGTTACCCAACATCTTTGTGACTTGTGCATATTCTATAACAAAAGAAATATTTTTGCTGCTTAACAGTTTGTTAATAAATTGTAACAAGTCAGTATTTAATATTATATTAAACATTCTTAAAAGATCTAGGAAGTAGTTATGCAGAAAAACTTAAAATGTTATTTTTAGGGGATTCCAAGAAAGAATGATCTCAAACAAAATTTTAATAAATTCTCACATAAATAAGCCTAAATATGTTCTGCTTTTAATTATGTTCAATTTCTGTCAGCTCATAAAACAGGGAGAGCCAAAAGACTAAGAACTGGCTGCGCTGTGTTTTTCCTGTCCACGTCCTCGGTATTCGTTGCCGTTATCATAGAAAGGCACGGATGAAACCATACAACATTTTTAAAACTAATTTAAAAGGCTTTACTTAACAATCTTATGCAAGTGTGTTAGAGGACAGAATTATTAGTAGACATTTGTGGCCCCCCTCGGTCCCACGACCTAACCCCCTCGATTTCTATCTCTGGGGTAACTTAAAACAAAGTGTACAAGATAAACCCACACACCATGGAAGAATTAAAATAAAATATACACCAGGAAACGGCCAGCATTTCTCAACGTGAACTACGGCGAATGATGGAACAGTTTCTTAAAAAGGTGCCAAAAATGTATGGACGACGGTGGCCAGTTTCAGCATCTCCTTTCATAAAGTTGGTAAGTAAAGCCTTTAAAAGTAGTTCTTAAAATGTTGTATGGTTTCATCTGCGCCTTTCTATGATAGCGGCAGGCGGCAACGAGCGTCGAGGATGCAGACAGGAAAAACACAGTGCAGCCGATTCGTAGTTTTTTGGCTCTCTCTGTATAATATAAGTGTAAACACATGTATAAATAGTACTGAAACACTGTGCAGTGAAGTATTCAAATTGCCTGTTCTCTACCACTTAAATGCAGCTGTAAACATAATAAAAGAAATGTGACTTTCGACAACGAAGCTGTTATTTTGTGCATTCATTCATTTATATAATTCATTTAACATTCTTTTATGCTATTTTTGTTTCCCTGTTACTTGTGTATTCTATATTTTTATTATGGGAAATCTGCAATGGCAGTGAGTTGTATTAACTAAAACTGCATGCACCTAAAATTATATCTTATCATCAAAGAATCTACCACAATAATTTGTTTTACAAATTTATTTGAACTGTTTAATGATGATCAACAACCACAGATTTAAGTAGCAATAGAAGTTGAATGGTTGAGGCAGGCATCAAACCAAGAAAACAGTTGGCTAATCCCAACAAAAGCTGACAATTTTAATTTATGAGAAAACAGAGTAAAATTCATAACTTTGACTTCAACAGCACAGAAATGTGATTGAACCTACACAAAACTTTTGTTTGAAAAAACAATAAATTTATGCTAATATACTGCACTGATGAACATCAAGTGAAGACTTCACACAAAATCCTAGCCATGCGCTTGAGTGAAACTCTCCATAAAGACCTCCAAATGCATTTGGACAATCCTGGGTCATTATTCATTTGTTGGAAGGCGTGTACAATCTGATGCTATAATTCTTCAGGGTGGTGATGTCTTGTACAAACTAGATTTTTTGCATATCTCCACACACAAAATCCAAAGGATTTAAATCCTATGATCTGGCACGCCATGGTACAGGTCCTCCAGTTTCTCCTTACTTTACTCCACATATAAGCAAAGGCATGTGCATCTAGTCTTCTCTTATTGGTTGCTGGATGGATAATCATTTATTGCAATGGAAATTAGTTATGTGTTTAAAATACGAGGGCTGATCAATAAAGACTGAGACTGATTTTTTCCTGAAGCTTTCTTGATAGTTTCCTGTCTCTACTATAAATATTTGAAAATATCGGGGTTTCATGGATAATTTCCATAGGCGGCAGCACTCTTGTATTGGTAGGTTTGTAGTATTGCTGAACATTGTTGACCTTACTTGAATTTCGCGTACCACAAAATGGAGGTGACACGAGAGGAGTAATACAGCGCAATAAAATTTTGTTTTCGTTTAAATCATACAGCCTCTGAAACTTTCAAAAAGCTGAAGCAGCATACGGTGAAGATGCACTACCTCGTGCAACAGTGTTTAGGTGGTTCAAGGACTTCAAAGAGGACGATCCTCTGTGCTACCCAAGGTGGGCCTGGTGTTTCGGCTTCTGCTATGACTGAAGTCAACATCAACACAGCTGCTGAGATTGTTGTTCCCCCTCACTCTACTGACACAGCAGTGTACTACAGGTCAGTATTGACTACACTAAGGAAGCACATTGCAAGGAAACGTCTAGAACTTCATCGGAATGAGCGGCGACTTCATCACGACAACGCGTGGCCTCAAGTCGCCAATCAAGTCAGCACACATTACCTGTGTGCGCATCCACCTTATAGCCCAGATCTTGCCACCTGTGATTTCTTTTTATTCCCATCACTAAAGGCAAAGCTCCGGGGCATTCGATTTGAGAGCACTGAAGCAGTGCTGAAGAAAAGTGAGGCGATTCTCAAAGACCTGACAAAGAATGGCCTGCACCATGTGTTCGAGGACTGGCAGAGATGATATAAAAAGTGCACTGAAGTAAGAGGGGACTACTTTGAAAAATAGCGTGACAACATTGAAATGGAGTAATAAATATCTGTGAAAAAAAAAAAATCAGTCTCAGTCTTTATTGATCAGCCCTCGTAGTAGTTTGCCTTCATATATTTGAAGATTTACCTAAAAATGCAAGCACATGCATGAAATTTGTATGTGGAGACACTGACTCATTTGTATATTAACATCGCAGTATTGTGAAATGTTAAGAAGTTACTTCTTGAGTTTAAACTAGACACGTACACTTTCATTAGATTATTACAGGTTCTTTACTGCTTGATTATTACTCACAAATGACTGAAAGGGCATGTTTTCTGTACATCATATGTAAATGCTACACAATAACAGAATCTGCAGTTATAGGGAACGTAAGCTATTGGAATTCACCAAAAGCCAACTGTGACATATTTCCCCCATTATAGTGCTCTCTGGTTACTTTTAGTGACATTCTTGTTTGCTAAGTTGACATCAGTGCCAGCAACTGCTCCTAAAACATATGCAAGGTAAAGATATGGCCGCAGTTGGTGTTGTCTTGCAGGATAGCAACTGTTGAGTTTAAAACACATAATCTTGGTTGCGTAGAGGCCATTGTGTTTCATGTGTGCGCTTATTTGGAATAATTGTAGTGTTAACATAAGTGTTCCACACTTTTTAATAATGTTGTTTTTACTACATTATTTCCCATTAAATACAATATGATGTGATATTTACTACTGAGAAGTTGCTTAATCAACTTGTGTTATTTCAAAACAAGACTTGATTTACTGACCGACTTGAAACTAGTAATTCCCATTTTAAGGTTGGCAGAACTTTAGCATAAAGTCACCACTTTGAATTCTTGGGAACTGCCATTAAATTGTTTCCCCTATACCTCTGAGTTCAAACACCATAAAGGGAAATACTTCAGTGGAGGGAATCAAATGATGTTACACTTTTTCTTTAATGTCCTTTCAGTATGAAAGTCTACTTTACCAATATGACAAATTGATGAGCTTGTATTTGAATTTATGGGTGTAATCATTAACAGTGTAGGGAAATCCTGCCAGGAAATTAAGACTACTGGAAAGCTGTTCTTCTGATAGTGAACCTTATATCACAGAATCAGACTCCAACAGGAAAGGAATTGCACCACTAGCCAGTACTCCATAACTGTAAGTTAAATATTAATTAATAATACTTTACAATGCGTGATTCTGATACTTCAATTGTATGAGTGCATGTTGTTATGATTCAGTCATAGCTATGTTGTCCATTGGTCCCATGGTCTCCACCTGTTAGGAAAAGTGCACTTTAAGGCATTAAAAGCTTTAGCCAATCATGGTAAAGCATATGTGTAATAATACATTTTGGTATGTTTACATACTGAGTATGCTTAGGAAAACCAGGGTTGAGGCAGTATTTTTAACACTTAATTGCTAACAATGGGGTAACAATGAGGTAACCTTGAGGCAATAATGAGTAAGGAAGTGTAAATGCTACTAGTCATTATTAGAGCAGCAATAATGTAAATTATGAGACAGTTTAAAAATAGCCAATCAACAACCAGAAAAAGCTTTAGTTAAATGAAGGTATTCTATTGGACTAGGATTAGCCAATAAGAGACTTGAAATACACAAATTTACAAATTTAGGCGGTGGAAAACAGTTCAGTTGCTTCCAAACAGTGCTCATAACAGACGTGTTGCTTCTAGACAGTGCTCATAACCAGACGCGAGATGTATCCTCGAGAAATTAATTACGTATTCGTGTGAGACGAAAATAGTTTACGTGTTAAAAAGTGCAAGTATTAAATAAAAGAATCTCACAGCTCTCTATATCAGTGAAGTGCTATTTAATTTGTGTCAAGGATTAATAAAAAGGGGCGAATTAAAACTTAAAATCTGTGTAAGCCTACATTCTTCAGTTGCACCACAACCCTGCCAAGACATCCATGTCTCTAACAATAATACTAACGCAGCCGAGGCAATATATAATATTTAAAGAAACAGTTTAATTACAAAGTTAATATTTTTTTTTCCCACTTGGGGCAAAGGCACCTGAAAGTACATTTGGAGCAAAGGTTACCGGGAACTATTTACTATATAATACAAATCCTACAACAAAATAATGTAACAAACCATCTTCAATACAAACTACTTCAAATTGACGCCCAAAGCGTGGTGCAAATAATGTAACAAACAACCTATTTCAGGGTTTAACTATCATTCACATATCATCTGTTTAGATATTGCCTCACATGTAGCAGGAAATGTGCTGATACATCATAGTGCACATATCACATCTGCTGGTGTTGTTGCAATGGAATATCTTTTGGTAGATTTGGAAGATCATTCTGCAAATACAGCAAGTGTTGCTTTCCAGGTTGTTTGGCAGAACACATGGACCAATTAGGGGATTGCAGAGTATTGCCCAATTAGCACTAAACTTTTGATGTCCAGCCTCTTGCTCTGCAAGAGGAATGACATTGATCCACATGTGACAACTGTGGAAATTACAAGTACTATGATGGGTAAACTCAGCTTTGTCCATAAACAAAAATGTTTAAAAATTGGGGATCTAGGATGCTCCATTGTCCCATCTGCTGGCCAAAAGTTGCTCTGGGAAGGGAATCTGTGTTTTTGAGACCTTGTGCGTGCTGGATATGGTATGGTTACAATGATTCCTGATATAAGATTTGTCCCACATTGCTTAGACTTATTTGCTCTAGCATAGCAACCTCTTAGTCATTGTTCCTGAGCTTATGTTTACGTGTTCTAACACGGTTTCTTATACAGCAGATGGTATGGATTTTGGCTCATCTGGTTGTCCTTGTCTTGTAAATAACTAAGCTGTTGGGCTGCCTTCTATTTTTTCCCCCAAGGTTTAACATCTTTTAATCTGTTAGGTCATATCGGATGATGAAAGAAATGATGCTCAAATGAGCACAGGGTGCATAGAGCTTAGTGTTACTTGACATCTTTCAGGATAAGGGAAACTCCCAGAATAAAACCTATCTGGGTAACTCACCCCAACTTAGATTAGAACTTAGGATCTCTTGAATATGAGGCAGACACACTACCCCCACACCACAGAGGTAGGCTCTGCTTTCTATTGTGAAAAGCTTCTTCTACATACAAACACAGCCATGAATGCATTATGTTAGCTTTCCCATAAATGAACTGCATGTCTGTATATTCTAGTTGCTGTAATGTCCTTACAAGTTCAAAAGTATTTTCATAAAATCACATAGGTACACAATGCTCATTTGCAATGTGCAAAGCAACCACAGAAAAATTGAATGATTTTTATTACTGAAGCTTGAGCAACAAAGGGAAGGGTGTGGATGACATACATACAAAGTATGAATGTTGTTTTCAGTATTCCACATGCTCAGTAGAATGGCAGCAAAGTAAATCCCATTATCTCATAAATGGTTTATCTGCAGACTCGTGTTTACTGCAACTCTTATGCTTCTGTTAGTTTGTACTCCTTACCCATATTTTCACCATACATTTTGGAACACCCTATATAATTACAAAATAACACAGGCTGCTGAAGCAATGTTAAGGACCGGATTGTGAACTGTGAATTTCAACACACAAATTCATCAGAAATATAGTATGTTTTCTCTACATCGATATTAGCGGGAGCTACCAAATGTTCATGGATGATTAATCTTTCCTCAACTGATTGTTTATATGCACATGGAAATAAGTCTGTTTTTGTTGATTACACTAGTATTTTTAATAAATGTGAATATTTTTAAAAATTTACACTTTGTCTTTTTCTGATAAACTTTTCTCAGAAAGGTGATTCATCTTAACAAAACATTTTATGCTATTTAAGGTTAATTTAACATAAAAGGTTCTTTTAACCAAATTGCTGCTTTTCTTTTAAAATATTAGGTTTTGTTAAATTTATACTTTTCATGAATATTATTTTTTCATTGGTTTAGCATTATTTATAACTAAGTTTTAGATTAGATCTTGATCCTTTATAGAACCGCCAGGAATATATTTTTTTCAACCTCTAATGCGGCATAACAGAATGGTTTTATTACCAAGAGTTAAGTACAGTTACAGTTACGTTTTGTCGTCCTCTGTGGTGTAGTGATTACCATGCTAGCCTCTAGTTCCCAAGGTCGCGGGTTCAACCCGCTGCAGGGCGATGGATTTTTTTTGGCATAAAAATCCTTCGGAAGGGAAGTAAAGCCAGTGATCCTGTGTCATAAATTTATGGCACGTAAAAGAACAAGCCTGATAAAGAGGCCTCTGAGCAAAATTTCCAGTCTTTCACACCCAGCATAGAATGGGATGCTAAGGACCATAGCAGTTAAAGAGCATCCATAAATAAAACTCAATTTATTTACAGTTACTTTTCCAGATAGCCACAGTGAAGATTAAGGCATTCGTCATATTGGTTGATGAGCTTTCCAAAACCCTCTTCATAGAAAGTTGCCGCCAGTGTATGGAAATAATCTTCACAGTGTCTTGAAGTTCTCTGTTGGAGTGGAAGTGCTGTCCTTCCAGACCTTTCTTCAGCTGCCAAAAAAGATTAAATTCACTTGGTGCTAGATCTGGGCTGTGTGCCAGCTGATTGAACACTTCCCAATGAAACTGAGTAAGGAGCTGTTGAATTACCACAGCAGTATACGATTTTGCAAAATCGTGAATCAAAACAATTCCAAATGACAGCATATCTCTACTTTTGTTTTGAATGGCTCTCCGCAGGCAACGTAATGTCTGATAGTACACATTTGCAGTAGTCGTAGTCCCTGGTTAGATGAAACTCCATGAGCAACACACCTTTCTGATCCCAGAAAACAGTGGCCATGGTCTTCCTGTCCACCATCATGAACACCAGTTCGGCCTTCTTTAAATTTCCTACACCATTCACGCACAACATCCTCACTCATACAGTTTGCACCATAAACACGGGTCATTTTGTGATGAATTTTTGCTGCACTATTCCCTTCTGCCCAAGAAAAATGAATGATGCTTCATAACTCGCCCTTGGTGGGAGAATCAATGATACTAAGCCATGTTGAAGTGCCTGTAGCTTGGCTCCAACTGATGTATTGAACTTGGCCTTGGCGGATATTATGGTGGGGTAGTTGTGCAGTAACACAGTGTGCAGATCTGCCTCCTTATGTGTCTGGTCACGTAGCAGAGCAATCGGAGGTTGAAAAAAAAAAATAATCCTTGTACTTCCACCACTGCCATTTTGCAGTCATGGTCATTTCAAGGAAGTAGTTACAGTTCAAGGAAGTAGTTCCTTTGGAGTACTACCAGAACAATTTTCTCCAATGTAACCTCTTTCCTAATCCATACCATAGAGAGATAATAATGCCATTTGCCTTAAAGTAAATAATAGCCAATGGGATGCAACACTATAGGTATAACACTGAAGCTTATAGATACTTCGTAAAATATTGCTTTATTGCATATTATACATTTAGTTTAAAAATAGTGTACAAATTGTACTGCGATATTTACATTAAATGTGATTTCAACAAACATAAAATATTCTTGTGGAAAATGGAATTCAAATATGCTGCTTGGAGGTACTTTTTATGTAATTGTAAAATGGAAATGTTGGAGATTTGCTAAATAAAGAACGCCACATACTAGTCGTTTTATTTTATTTACCCTTCAGAACTACAAGTTTACGGGATAAAATTTACTGCCATTTAGAAAGCTTAGTAGGCTAATTCCAAAGGTAGTAAACAGACGGTATGGGTTGTCCTCCATGGCGTAGTGGCTAACATGCTAGCTTCTAGTTCCTGAGGTCGTGGGTTCAAACCTGGCGGAGAGCAATGGATTTTTTCAGGCATAAAATTTTTTTTTTAAAAAATGCGTGGTTTCTTTTGGAAGTTAAGTCAGCAGTTCCAGGTCATAGACTTACATACGTAAAAGAACCTCAAGCCTGATAAAGAGTCCTCTGAGCAAAATTGCTAGTCTTTCACGCCCAATATAGAATGGGATGCTAAGTACCACAGAAATTAGAGTGCATTCATAAATAAAAAAAATCTGATGTGTTACACTCACATGACTTTCTCTACTCTTGTACAAACTATTTTTACAAATGCTTATTCTCCATATGCTTCATGTTAATCGAGATGTTAATCTTATTGCTGATTTTCTTGTAGATGCAAGGGGAATTGGTAGGCTTTAAGCGATAGTCAAATATTTTAAGAGCTGGTTGCTATGTGGAGTATTCCATTCTCTTTGCATTAGCAGGACCCCCCCTCCCAAAAAAAACCAAGAAAATGTTTAAGTATTGGAAAATTTAAGGGAATAACAAGCAATATCTCGAAAATGGTTCAGTCAACAAAAAAAATGTATATGACATAAATTGTATATTTTAGCGCGACCTACATTTTTTATGTAGTAAAATTTTGTCTATCTCTTATGTTTACTGTTATGCAAAAGTCATTCACAATGAAGAATACTTTTGGAGACATTCCCAGAAAATTCAAGATATACATTTTATTTGTCATGAAAGTACTTTAAATATATGATATTTTAATCCAAATCGTTAAGAGCCAATTTTGAGAAAATTAAAATTTTCGAAAAATATTCCATGTAAAGGGTAATCTGGGATGGGGGAAATTTCCTGAAAACCTTCGTGTCGCATCTCTGGAAGATACTGAACCTAAATACCAAGTTTGGTGTTTATCGGACTGTTCGTTTCTGAGTTATGCTGTTCACAGACAGACACACACATGGACATGTTTCCAAAAATGCTTTTATTGGATTCAGGGGGCCTCAAAACATATATTTCCGGTGAAATCTCGGTATCGAATTTTTGGGTGGAATACAATACTTCCCCTACTTACTATACGTAGTAGAGAAAATAAAAAATTAAAAACAGATTATATGAATAAACCAGGGCAGCAGACACAGAATGCAAATTACAACAATAGTTTGGCATTTTACAACACTTGGCTTCAGGTATATATGCATTATTAGAATTAACAGTAATGTTACTGTTTGTCTCTCTCTCATGGCAGAGCCAACAGTGGAGTTGATTATCAAAATGCACAATGTAAAGTAACTACATAGCAGAAAAGACATTCCTGGAAGCAATATATATCAGCCGATTTTAAATATGACTGCATTGTATCATTCATTATGCAGCTGTGATATCTTTCATGGTGCCGCTTTTGTCCTACAATGTCATATTAACAAATGAAAAATATATTTCTGAATGGGATTATTATGGGTGTTGGTGTTTGGCATTTTAAAACAGGAATTTAGCACTTGGAGTAATACATTTAGCATCTTGTAGCATTTTGAAGAAAAACATACAACTGGAGTTAATTTTGATAAACAAGTACCTAATGTCTTTTGAAATAGCATTAATGTGAAATTAAAACCACATTTGTAAAGGTTTAACAGTGAGATAAAAATGCATGAAGTAAACTGTGCATTTTATTTTAAATTAATATATGTTAAAGCAACAGAGAAAAATAGATCAAATTGATACAGGCTAATGCATAACACAGAAAAACAGTAATTTATATTGATGGAATACCAGAATAAAAAAGGAAAATGCACAGAGCTGAAGTAAGTAATACAGTTTCATGAATTAGTAACAATAATAGAACACACCTCAACTTTTGTTCTGTCATTTCATGTTCTCCCGCCACAAATTGCATTTAATGAAAAATCTTTTAGCATCTATGCTGTTGGGGGCACCTCAAATACATGCCAGAACTGCTTTGACAAACACTGAGTATTTGAGCTAATGACCCACAGCATTTTTAGCAGGTCTACATCTTTATTTTTCTGCATAATTTCTAACACTTGGGAATTAAAATATTCATATTCCTCAACAGACAGTTCATATTAATATAAAAAAAAATGGGAGTTGTCATTTTCACTTAAATCTGTTGACAATACTAGGCCAGCAGTGATGGCATAGAATTCTTACCAACATCTTAGAAGAGCAAAGAAATAAAGCAAAGAATTTCCAATTTCTTCAATGTGAATACTGCACTCTTTGTTGCACTTAAGTACACCATACACAAAAAAATGTTTCGGATTGCTTTTTTTTGCCCCCCCCCCTTAAAAAGAATCCATGAAATGCAACACATTTAGCATTTATTATAACATTTTAGTACAATTTTCCCATCTTACTGCATTTTCAAAACACATTAAAAAGAAGTTTCAGGTCATGGAGAAAACACACAAGAATACAATCCTTCATGAGCATTTTGCGCTGTATCACATTTGTGAAAAATCACCACCCCTAGTAATTATGCATAAGTTGTGCTGCTCACAGAAAATAATCTACTAATTTTGAGGCTAAAACACGTGGCCAACATTGAAAGTTGCTCTAGGATATTCAAATGCAATATTTGCTGTACTGACATACTGCAATATTCTCATCTTAAATGATTACATCAGTAAAGATGACAGATTCTGTGTATTTTTGTAGTGTCCAACTTGTATATACCTACATATGTAGATAACCGAGGTATTCATTGCATTTGTCATATACAATATAAGATATTTAACCTTAACTTTCCATAAATGACAGAAACTTCCATCCAACAATATTCGATTCAGAATTACTTATGCACTTATACTCGGCACCAATCGAGAAGGTGATTGACATTTCGCGGAGAGAGAGGCAACGTTGTCACTCATCATGACCACATGGAGAGCGTGTTAGAACTGTGTCGAAGGCGACTGGGTTGTGCTCGCATTGTGGAGCAGGTATTATTTATATTCGTTTATGAAGACAATTATAAAATAATGAATCTACATGCAGAGGATAGAACATGCAAGAATATATCAGTGTAAAGATCTGCGTTAACAGAAGAGACCTACCTGTGAAATATTGATGCTTATTCTAATGGAATGCCACTGATTTCCGAATCGCTTGGATCACTGTTGTTGCTGCTCGTTTGATAGACAGTGTTGTCACCGCCACCGCCATCATCTTTGTCTGAAGAGCTGCTAGAATTCCCCACGGAAATGACAAGCTGTTCTATACTTTCTTCCAAAACTCCTTCATTTTCCCAAGCTGCACTTATAACGCCCTTTGTATGAGTCACTGCTTTTTTCTAGTTTTCAGCTTTTACTGCTGTTAGTGCCTCTTCTTTAAGCTTTATTACTGACGACACAGTGAAATCTTTATTGTTTCGCCCAACATAACCCTTTATTTTGGCCCAAATTAATTCAGTCGGGTTAAAATGACAATGATAAGGGGGAAGCCTAACTATTTTGTGACCATGTTCTGCAGCAATGCCCTTGACTACATAACTTGGAAACCGTGGTTTGTTTGCTTTCACAAGTTCCATAGTTCACTTTTCTTCAGCCCCTCCTTCAGCGTTATATTGCGGCGAACAAGCCACTGAATTATTTCCTCCTCAACTTCTCCTCATCAAAATATTCTCTCACAGAGCATATTATTTCCCGCGCCTGTCCTTTAATTGGGATACCTTTAGAAATACAGTTTTATTCATCCTGAGTGCGCTCAGTTTTTCGTTTAGCTGCGCTATCTTTGTCACTATATTTGGACATTGTTAAGTATCCATTAAACGTGTTAACACACTTATAAATGCTCACACAACACACGCACGCACAATAACATGGACTCAAATAATCGCAACACAAGACAAAAACCACACAGATAGGACGATGCAAAAGAACTTTTCAGTACACAGGCAATCTCTAAACTGATACAAAAACATAAGCAACCTGGGGCTAAAAGGAGGACATTGTTTATAACTGCAGCGACAGCAGTTCATGTTACTGCAATGTTTGCTCGCCCAGCACGTCATGCCAATCACGTGTTACAATATCGCAACAAGGCATTTGCATCTATCATTGCTATACAAACACCTTAGTTCTAATTGATCCTTCTAATGATTGCTATGACAACCACTGTGATGTATTCATCCCCTCCCATTCATTTAAAGCTTTCCACAACATGGTTAGTAACTGTCAATCTCCTTCTTGATTGGCGCCGAGTATAATTATTTCAACTTTTTTTCCCCCCAATTTGCAACATAACCTAAGCCGCATTTATAAGAATAAGTGTTTTAACAATACCAATAATATACGAGTTATTACTAGCTTTTTATTGTTAATATCTTTGGCAGCCTTTACTAACATTATTCACTACTATTTCTATGAAATATAATCACAAGTGTGGAAATTTAATGACAAAATATTTGCGTGGTTTTACATTTGCATTTTCCTACTTCAAGTTCAAGCAATATGGCAACATCTAACCAATATACATGACATGCTTTACTTGGTGATGGAATAGTGCTATGGAAGTGAAATTACACAGATGCAGGAAGAAGTAAATATCATGGAGCACTACAGCAGTGTAGGAAGTAAATGTCATGATAGACATTGGATTTGTATGGATTAAAAATATCTAAAATATGCATGCATTTATGCTGTCAAAAATGTTTCAAATATGCAGTAAAATTGTTAACTTTAAGGTTATACTTTTTGGTATTTAGACAACATTCCAGTAGTTGTAATGTGATTTGATTTGTGCTATACAATGATAATTTTCTCCAAATACTCAGGTGTAAGTTTATGTTTATTGATTAACACAAGTTTGTATGTCGAGTTGGACCTTTCCACGTCTACAGATGCTAATGGGCAAAATTTGAAAGCACTTACTAACTCTGGGGAAATTTCTTCAGGAAGCACTACGTATTCACCCAGAATACAAAACCTTGTCAGGAGCACTGCACAAATTACTGCTTAATTTCCCTGCACGCTTTAAAAGAGCACTCAAGTTTACTCCGAACCTCACTGAGAATTGATAAAGGTTCATGCAAAGATAAACCAATTTTTTTTTTTAAAGGGAAGGGGGGAGCTTTAGTAAGAACTTATTTAAAAATCTGATGTGTTACACTCACATGACTTTCTCTACTCTTGTACAATCTAATTTTACAAACGCTTATTCTCCATATGGTTCATGTTAATCGAGATATCGAGATGTCAATCTTATTGGTAATTTTCTTGTAGATGCAAGGGAAATATGGTAGCTTTTAAGCGATAGTCAAATATTTTAACGCTGGTTGCTATGTGGCGCATTCCATTCTCTTTGCATGTCCAGGACATAAAAAAAATGAATAACGAATGTGAGAAAAAGTACAAGTATTGGAAAATTTAAGGGAATAACAAGCAATATCTCGAAAACGGTTCACTCAACAAAAGAAATGTATATGACATAAGTTGTGTATTTTAACGCGATCTACATTTTTTGTGTAGTAAAATTTTGTCTATCTCTTATGGTTTACCAGTTATGCAAAAGTCATTCACAATGAAGAATACTTTTGGAGACATTCCCAGAAAATTCGAGATATACATTTCATTTCTCATGACATTATCTTAAACATATGATATTTTCATCAAAATCGTTAGAGCCATTTTTGAGAAAATTAAAATTTTCGAAAAATCTTCCATGTAAAGGGTAGTCTGGGGTGGGGGGATTTTCTTGAAAACCTTCGTGTCGCATCTCTGGAAGATACTGAACCTAAATACCAAGTTTGGTGCTTATCCGACTGTTCGTTTTTGAGTTATGCTGTTCACAGACACACACACACACAGACACACACACACACAGACACACACACGGACATGTTTCCAAAAATGCTTTTTTTGGATTCAGGTCTCAAAACATGTATTTCCGGTGAAATCTCGGTATCGAATTTTTGGGTGGAATGCAATACTTCCCCTACTTACTATACGTAGTAGAGAAAGTAAAAATGCATCTATTATACGCTCAATGCATAGAAGAATATGAAATTAATTTGAACATGTCCTACAAAAGTGTTCCAAATGTAAACACACTTCACTTGTTTGGGATAAATCTGTATGAGACACGATTTTGGCATATACATTTTACACTTTCAACATTGTCGTCCTCCGTGGATTAGTGGTACCGTGCTAGCCTCTAGTTCCCAAGGTCGCGGGTTCAAACCCGGTGGAGGGCGATGGATTTTTTCGGGCGTAAAAATCCTTAGCATGGCTTCCTTCGGAAGGGAAGTAAAGCGGTGATCCCGTGTCGTAGATTTATGGCATGTAAAAAAACCTCAAGCCTGATAAAGAGGCCTCTGAGCAAAATTGCTGATCTTTCACGCCCAATATAGAATGGGACGCTAAGAACCATAGTAGTTAAAGAGCGTAAATAAAACTCAATTTCACTTTCAACATTGTCACCAGCTTTAGGGTATTATATCTTGGGCATCTTTTTTTTTTTTTTTCCAACACAAAAAAGTATGCCAAGAATTGCCATAAAATCACATCATGCTAATAGTGGCTGTACACATAAATAAAAATCAGAGACTTTCAGGGCTATTCTGTAACTTTGTTGTTAAGCTGACGATTACTTGTTAAGCTTAAAGGATCGCTCTTAACAATTGTGCTGCTATTGGCCTTCTGTAAACTTGTTATAGCGATATTTGTTTTCTCACAGTTTGTAAGCTCATTGGAGTAACTGAATGAAAAATTGTGCATTCTGCGACAGCGTTTGGTTTTCACACTGCTGTCAGTGCCGTAATACTGACTACAGAGTGCTTGTTACTTTTCTTTGCTAAGATGGACACAAAAATATAAAATATATGTGGACTTTTAAAATTTGCACCCATTGCTCAGAATAGCATGCCTTACATTTTCTTGTGACTCCAAATAATTAGATTTTTATGAGGAAAACTCATCAAGCTGTTGCATAGCTGTGGCAGTGGCCCTGTAAAATGAGTTTAATGACAGACAAAAGAATTAGCAACACGGTTTCATGTTGTTTTGATGCAAGTTTTGCTAATTCATATCAACCTGCTTAATTAATTGCTTAATTTTCTTTGTTTTTTTTTGGCTTTTAATTATATTTTTAAAGATACCAGTGGTCATGCAGATTTGTCTGAAATTTTAATGTATACCATCAAGCCTAAGTACGCACTTATTCTTTTATTCATGAATTTGGCAATGTTCAGCTTTAGTTCAGTTCTGTGGACATGTCCTTGCATCTTAATCTTTGAATGAAAATCATTATTGGTATCGGATAATATCCATATTATTTTAGGTATTCATTAAGTGGAAGGTCGTAGTGAAAAGAAAGGTTAGTTCACTAGTTGTGTTACTTGGGGGAATGTTATAGGCACAAGTATTTATTTCAGATTATTTTTCATATGCAAATTTACTACATATAAATTATCATTTTATAACCCAACTGACTGTTATATTCTTCCTCTAACGGCCTGTATTACGATCTCCGGTTAAGGTTTGGGGTAAGATTTACCTGAGAGTTACGTACTGCGACTGTATTACAATCTTTGGTTAAGGGCTACCCGGGAGTTATTTTTGGAGGTAAACTAACCACCACCTCAAGTGGTGGATAAAGATGATACCTTGGAGTTAACTCGTATTTCCGAATGAAACATGGCGTACCACCGGCAGAGATTGATTATTGAGAGTGATTCAGAATATATTTTCAAGTTTTTGGAAATGTTATCTATACATTAGAATAGTTCACTCCAACACCCAGTCTTAAATATTACTGTCAGGGCGTAAGGAACTAACCATTGTGCTTGGATTGTTTTTGGAAGGCCAAACATTTTAGGTTAAATGACAAGCAGTGTGGGCAAAGGTAAACGTATTTTGCGTGTTAGTTTATATTTAGGTTGGTTTTTAAAATTGTCGAATGGCTTTCCACGTTAGTTTTAAGTGATATTCATGAAATGTTTGCGTCAAAAGACTATGGTTTTCGGTTATTAAAGTGATATTCGTAAAACTTTTACGTCAAAACTCTTAACACTATTTTTAACGAAACTTTGAAGTGTGGCATAGTTTTCCAAATAAAATAACCAAGGAACGGTATTAGAAAGATGCAACAATCTTAAGAATATTGTGTTGAACTTAAATGTCAGGCAACATGTGTAAATCCGAATCAACATTAGAACCATCGATGTTGCTTTTCTATAAATATAATAGCTTTCGCGAACGGAAAAGCTAATAAAAAGGTACCTAATTATAACTATTGTTTACGGTATCCTATTGTAGCTCAGTAATCCAATAACGTACTAGAACCGCATCTTGTATGCTCAATGACATGTATATAAATTACATTTTAGGTTATGTTCATGTCAAAATTCTCTAAAAAAATCTCCAAAACCCTTCACAATCTATAATAGTCTGTCCGCTCGCCTTGTTACTAATGACCAATAATGACGCTATAATGTTGCAGGTTACGAGATAGCGTTGTATAAGCAGTGAAATCACTCAGAAAACTATTGCCAAGGAGAAATACATATCTCTTTGGTGTTGCCAACTTCTCGCCCAGCATCATAAACCTTAGGGTTACTAACCATCGGTTGATATGCGTTTGTAATACGCGGCAATGCACCTAACCTTCAGGTAGCGATAACTGATAGGTTACAAACCATGACTTTTAACCGGAGATCGTAATACAGGCCGTTACAGCAGCATCAGTATGAATTCAATTCCTATGGTTATGAGAAACTGGTAAATAGCTTTCTGCTAGCCAATTCTTTTAGCAGATTACAAATTATCTTAATCCTTTGCTGCGCATAGACAGAGTATTAGCTAGTTGTTCTCCAAGCAGAATTGTGTCCATCTAAATTCTGAGCTGCTACTACAGATGTTAAACTAAAAGTGACACATATATAACACGCATAATTATATCTTTTAGTAGCTAAATTAAATTGATTGATTAATAACTCATTTAAAATTGGTTTGCAATAAATAAGATTAAATATTTCAATCATTTATAACTGCAAACATCAACCCCTTTGTAGACAAACAACACATATACATGCATCCCTTTGCAATGCATCTTTATAACTACGCAATATTAATAGCAATGAAATTTGTTACTTTAGTGAATTAAAAACCGGAACAAAATCTGCTATACTTAAGTGAAATAAAATACAATAATTTCTGCAAAATTATGGTACTCACCCTTATAATGTTCACATCCCTGTCATTATTGTAGCGAAGGTATTGCAGCATGTCCATAAAATGTTACCTAGACTATTCTCTTGCACAATAAAAATGTTATACATACATTATACATTAAGGTTATTAATGGTTTCATATGTACACCCTTGTGTTAATTTTGAATTTCCACCCCCTTTGCCTGATGATAATTGAGGAAGCACCCAATTTTACACAATGCAATGTCAGTTTGCACTTGTATTGTGACTGAATGCCACGACCTGATGGTGTTTTCCTTTTCTTCACTATGCACACGATTTCACCCGGCTTTGAATTTTTACGAGGGTATGAAGAGAACTGGTGCAGGAGTAGCAGAAGGTAGGCTACGCTAAAATCCCGCTCGCTTACATGACGTGAAATCTGTGATTAACTGTTGCACTAAATTTTGCCTGTAGTAAAGAAGCCTGTTGCCATGAGCTGTACAAGCAGGTCTGTTGAAATTTGTATATTAACAATAGCAACATTCACTACGAAATGGAACAAGTATTTCCACCATTTTTTTGAGGATCGGCCGACATCGTAATACTCCCTCCTTTGGTCTGCCAGATCAATCCCTGCCATATTATGAGTATAGTTGATCACTGCATTAGGACAAGGTATCTTAATTAGTTCTTTTCCCTTGCCACTCTCCCTTTCAATTTCCCCAGCAGTTCTAGGATTGGAGCTGGTAGATAATAAAAGAATGTCCCTGTCATCATGCCAAATAACCTCAGTTACACCTTCATGTTGCAGTTTGTGAGATTCGTCCCTTTTCAATTTCAGTTGTTTTGGCCAGTCTTTCCTTACAGCATGATTTGTACCACATGCATAAATTTTCCTGTACAAAAGTAATTTCATTAGCCACGTGGAAGTAAAAACATTATCAAAATATACGTGATGCCAAACCCCGTATATTTTTCAGACATGTCTAAAACAACCTGTTCCCAAGTAGAAGATCGCTGTATCTCGCCTCTTTCCCCCCCCCCCCCCACACAGATAGATTTTACATTCCAATAAATACCCACTTTTACTATCTGCAATACCCCATGCCTTTATCCACCATTTTGTTGGTTTAGGAGGCATATATTGTTTTAAAAAGAAGCGTCCTTTGAAGCCTATCATCGCTTCGTCAACAGAAAGTTCGCGATTTGGTTTGTAGACACTCGCAAACTTTCTGATTATGTCTAAAGATTTATAAAGATAATCGTATGAATCTACCCCTAATTGTGGCCTTGCAGATTCGTCATTCAGGTGAAGGTACTGTGATATCTTTTGAAAGTGGAGCAACGTCATTGCTTGTCTTACAATTGGACACATGCAAAAAGTAATCTCTGGTTCCAGGTAAATCCATCATCCCCCATGTATATCAAAATACCTAAATAGGCCTGTATCTCCCTTTAATTCGTATCTTCCCCATTTTGGATCCACTTTTTTAGCTTGAATCTGAGCTGCATATTTGTTGGTTTCCTCCGCGATTTTTCTGTAAAAATTGGAATCTATAAAAAGTTCAAGATAATCTATTTATGGACTTCCTGTAGGAATAGAATGATTTGCACCTGTAAGGGATGAAAATGCTTCTAACTTATTGAAAGTCAAATTGGAGCACCACTGTGGTAGTACTGCTTTAGTTTTAGTTTGCCTTTCACTAGCTTTAGCCCCCTGTTCTGCTACCTGTATCTTGGCACTCTCACTGTCACTTTGTTCCTTATCCCTGTCTTCCACTAACTCGCCAAACCAAGATTCGTCGGAGCTACTTTCGCGATCTAATTCCTCGTAAACTGCTGCAAGTATTTCCTCGTCTGTTACCAATACCTTTTCACTACAGCATTTTCTAGACCGTGATGTACTTGGAACAGCCTCCGTGGTACTGATATAGCTATAAATGTGACAGGAAACTGCTTACTTACACAACTGCACCCGACTCTAAACAGTGCTATTTATGGTTTGCTATTACATTCTGGCTTGCAAAATCTCTGGAATATTGCAGCAATAGTAGTTTACATCGACACAGCTCCTAAAAGCCGAGGTCAGCAGAACCTATATGAAACGATAAACACATTTACTACGTTCTATTACATTATACGCAGCAGGGCCTTTTATCGCTTTACTACGCTATGAGTCACAAAGGGTTAAAATAAGAGATGTATTGCTGAACTATCCTACAGCTCTCAAGGGTTCAGTTCCTAACCTTAACCTAAAAATGAGGCAAATGATTTTGTGAGCCATGCAAACAAACAAAATTTATCACTATTTGAACCTAAAATTCCTAAATCAATAACTGTTAGCTTTTATTATATGAGATTACACAACTTTTATTTCCCTATTCGTCTTTTAAAAGTTATGTTGGGAGCATCATTTACCAATGCTATCACATGGAACATTGCTTACCCAAGAGTAATCTGTAACATTTATATTCTACCCTGAAACGAATAAATGAACATTTGATAATTAAAACGATAAACTCCTATTGTGCTTTTCCTCTACAGCAGTATTAAAATGACATTCTATGTGAATCTATTGTGTACAAATGTGTTATTTGAGGGTCTTGGAGTTTCTTGCATTCAACAAACAAATCTTTATTCTTAAAAAAATTTTGTTTTGTTGTGAAGTTACAGCATTCCGATCAATTGGTTAGCAGCTTTAACAGTTTGTTAAGTCTTAACAAAAGTTACAGAATAACCCTGATTAGCTTGTTAACAGCAATAATTCTATGTAATACCAACTACAGAGTGCACATACACAAATTTAATTATTACTCACTAAAACAAGATCAGAATTGGGATAGCAAGTTTGTGACTATACTTGGTTCAGCAAGAGTTATATGTACATATCCTTCGACGTGTAAACGGAAAGGAGAAGATGGAGGAGTGGGGGAAGAAAAGGAGGCATTTTGTTTGGTTTACGCTACTGGTGCAGATTTGGGATTGCATCACAAACGTTGCTTAATATGCAGGGCTTGCAGATTATATGCTTAATGAACATTTGTTCTCTTTGTAATACGTCACTTTGGAAATCATAACTAATATATTACTGGAGGCAAATAATAATACATTTTCGCTTTTACTTTTATTCCAATTCTGGCAGTGGCTCTATTCCTTCCAGATCAGATTCAGAACCATCTCCTGAATCATTCTCGGCAGTATTAATGACCAGACGGTCCGCTACACTGCCTGTTAAGCCGCCCAGTTCTGCCACCTTTGTTTCGTAAAGATTTACGCCACATAACAATATTCTCTGACAATAATCATTTTTGGTTTTTTCCTGTTCACAAAATCAAAGCGGATCTGCTTCAATATTAAATAAAACTAAGTCCTTTTGCCACAACTTGAATCACTATCATCACTGTCCATACTGTGAGTGAATGGCAATAACTTATTGGTATGTGAAAATGGAAGGGACATCTTCCCTCTCCTGCATCGGCTGTGGTATTTCTCAGAAACAGATACTTGCACCACTAAATAATATGGAATAGGTCTAACTAATCAGCTATGTGCAACCATTTTATAGGTATATAAATAACTTTAAATAACCTTCCAAAAAGCTTAAACTAAGCCAATGTTTTAGGAACTAGAGAAGAGGAAGAATACGAAACCCATAGGACAAGAACACGTGCATTTGTTTACATAAAAGATGTTATGTATGGCCAAAGATGTGGAAAATGTGATTAAAAACAAAATAAGCATAAATGGCTAAGACATCAGAATTTCCTGGCATAGATGTACAGAGCTACATTACTCCAGAGAGTTTCTTTGAATTCCTAACTGTCCAGGTCATACATAGATAAGTAGCAACTCTAAAGAGTGCAAAAATCAAATGAGAACACACTGCTTGCATAGTTCACATCTTGGTGATGCGTAACTGTCACAAGAAGAACCAGCTTAGAATATGGACACACAATTGGGATCCCTTTAAATCAATGTAAACATGAAGCTCAGATCACTGCACATAACTGAGCACAGGGACTTGGGATATTAAAAGACCCCAATTTCTTAAGTATTAGCCCATAATCCACTACTGCAGTAGAACCGCAATTTTGTGTTTAAACACATTAAACTCCAATGCTCCATACTTGCACTGCAAACAATGTATAGGACAAAAATAACAAAGCCAGGTTCTATGTAATATGTAGTAGGAAACGTGAAACATAGCCTCATTAATGAACTACAAATTAGATAAATACTAATGGAAAACTAAGATAAACTAAATTCATACTGCATGGGTGATTTGGAAATTTAAAATTCTTACCTTGACCATCTTCCTTGAAGACAAGCTCTCTTTTCTCAGTTTCGTTTTCATTTTTACCTCGCCTCCTGTTTTTACCTCCCTTTCCTGATAGACAAGTAAAATTATGGATGAGAACGTAGGCCAGATGTCATATCCATGAAGCAATTTATACACTTTTATTATATATACATGAGCATTTTATTTGCACTGAATTCGATGCTTAAGCAAATATACGTAAAGACAATGACCATTAATTTACCTTTCAATTAAAATTCGCAAACAAATAAAGCAGTGTGCGAAATGGCCGTCATGAAATAGACATTACTGAGAGACAGTGTTGTAATATGTATAATATTCTAGTTATGAATTTAACATTATTCTCATAAACTTACCTTTGTTCTTCGGCATATTTTAAAATATCCTTGGCACTTCTCAGTTAAAATTTAACCAGGTAAAGCAGATTTTACAACAAAACTATGTGTAACTTTCTGTAGCATTCCAAACGGAAGGAACTCTCCTACGAATGAAAGCACAAAATACAAATGCTGTTAAAATGTGAACGTCGTATTCTATTTGAGGTTTCCTGCTCAACATTATTACTTTATTAACGCCTGTAAACATATTTTATGTTGTTTGGCATGGTTACTGCTCGAGATGTAGGATTGATTTAAACCTTAAACGTTTACCCTCCTCAGTACCGGGAAATTTAAATGAACGATATCAGCATTTAGAGCGATTAGTGAAACAATCGTAAATCATTTCAGATATTGTTGGCGCTACACACAAATGCAATGTTTTAATAATACAGTGGCTTAGGAAAAAATGAAAACGTAACGAAAAATGAATTATGAGATTCTACCCATGTTCATTTAGCGAAATTGTATGGCTATTTAATATGTAAAAAAAAAAACAAACAAAAAACTATTTTTAAATGAAGTGAACAAATGGATTCCAATAATTATAACATAATTGGTTTGGCAATCCTGCACTAAAGTTCAGCTGCATCAACTAAAAATAATGCAGAACAGAGCCATCAAAATAATTTATAATTTAAACCATTTTACAGCAACTAAATAGGTATATAACATACAGATATTCCTATAGGTACTCAAGTTACCTTGCAGATATTCTGCCACTTTCAGCTAGACTTAAGCTATCACCACATTTGCATTCAAATTGCTTCATAATCCCTATCATTATGATCTAGGTATGCTAAACTCAAATAACTTCCAACAGTTATTACAACCTCCTATTACAAGAACACACATTATATTGCACAAAGTAATATCAAAACTATCAAATATGGCCTAAAAGGGATACTGTCAATGAAGTCTGCTGATTACAACTAATTTCCCAACTATATTGAGAATACCAATAATTTAATTCAGGTTAAAAAGGCATACTTATTAACTGTGTAATTTAATGACATGTAATGTTCAAGATGTATTTATGTGCAAAATAGTTTTTTTTTTAACTTAGCGTCCTTAAACCGGTTAGGTCATATCAGATGATGACTGAAATGGGTGAAGTGATAATCAAATGAGCCTGGAGTCCATAGAGCTTAAAGGTACCTGACATTCGTCTTTTCAGGATAAGGGAAAACCCTGGAAGAAACCTTATTCAGATAACTCACCCTAACCAAGATTCAAACTTGGACCTCTTGAATGTGAGGCAGACATGTCACCGCAGAAATAGGCAGCAAAATATTTATTTATTAATATCTTGTGTTATTCTATTACCAAACATATTTCCTAATTTATACTCATTATTGGTATACTCATATTGGTATTAAATTATCACCATTTATATTTTTTATGTATTCTATGCACCATAAGCTATTTTATCATTAATCTAATTTACTTCTACAATACTTTTTTATTTTCTCTACCATGTACATAGTATGTAGAGAAGGTATTTGATACAGAAATTTCACTGGAAGTACATGTTTTGTTGCCCCCGAATAAAAAGAAAGCATTTTTAGAAAAAGGTCTGTGTCTGTGAACAGCATAATTCAAAAACAAAAAGTCGGATAAATACCAACTTGGTGTTTAAGTTCAGTATCTTCCAAAGATGTGACAAGGTTTTCAAGAACATCCCCCTACCTCAGCTACCTTTACATGGAATATTTTTCAAAAATTTTGATTTTTTAAAACATGGCTCTGACAATTTTTATTAAAATACCTTATATTAGAGATATTTACATGACAAATAAAAATGTCTATTTTTAATTTTCTGGGGATAGCCTGTGAAGTCCTCTTCATTTGGAAGAAATTTTGTATAATCTTGTATAATAAGTAAACGTTAAGTGATAGATGAAAACATACTGCGCAAGAATGTAGACCTCTTTAAAACACACAATTTATTTCAAATAAGCTTTTTTTGTGGCATAAGGCAGTTCTGAGATATCTACTATTAATGGTTTGAATTGTTCATTACTTGTTCATTCTCTTAAAGTTCTGTCAACATTCAATTGTTTCTCGCAATTGCAAGGAAACAGTATGGAATTTTAAGTCCAACATATAGCATCAAGTTCTTAGACATTTGACTATTGCTTTTCTCTTTGTATCCATAACGAAATGTGTACTGCAGCTATTTCTGCAAAAGTTTATCTTGATTAAATTGTAGTAGACAGAAAAATTAGCTTTAGTAAGAATAACTTGTATACCCACTAATAAATGATAGAGGGTAGAGAAAATGTCATGTGAATGTATCACATCAGATTTTTTTCCTGAAATGCTTTCTAGCTGTGTTATATTACTTTGTAATTTCAATTATGTGTGTATGCAAGAATCATATGATTCTTAGGAGTTTGTAAACACTTTTATAACTCTGAATCACTGTCATACTGCTTTGTGATTGTCCCTCTCATGGCTCTTTAATAAATAAATATTTTAAAAAATGGTATACATATATGCTATTATGCTGCATGACAGTCTGAAGAATTGTAACTGGAGTCAGGTCAAGAGTAGCTGATCATAAGCTTTTTTTTTTCTCCCAGGTATATCATAGCAAATGGTGAATGAATGAAAGCATTGGAACCTCAGAGCCCCCCTTTACGTTGTCCTCCATGGTGTAGTAGTTATCATGCTTAGCCTCTAGTTCCTGAGGTTGTGGGTTCAAACCCGGCGGAGGGCAATGGATTTTTTTTTTGGACATAAAAATCCTTAGCATGGCTTCCTTCAGAAGGGAAGTAAAGCCAATGGTCACATGCTGTAGGTTTACGACACATAAAAGAACCTCAAGCCTGCTAAAGAGGCCTCTGAGCAAAATTTCCAGTCTTTCACACCCAGCATAGAATGGGATGCTAAGGACCACAGCAGTTAAAGAGCATCCATAAATAAAATTCAATTTAATTTAAAGCATCTTTATTCTGATTCTGTAGACATGTGTAATCAGGATTCTGGATATCAAAACGTTTTAATAACCTTATGCAAGAGAGTTTAGCTGTAGATATTTCCTCTATATGTTTTAATCAAGTTTTTCATCCGTATATGCTTTATAATTATATATATAGAAGAAAATCCTGTCAAGTGTAAATTCACCAACTACTCAACCAATTAATTGTTTGTTTAAAGGAATTTAGTAACAGTGACATCCAAATTAAACTTGTATAATTGTGGAGTCTGTTTTTTACTTTATCTACCATGTACCTGGTAGGTAGAGAAGGTATTGCATTCCTACCAAAAATTTGATATTGAGATTTCAGCAGAAATACATATTTTAAGTCCCTTTGAAACAAAAAAAAAAAAAAAAAAGCATTTTTGGAAAAATCTCCAGCGTTTGTCTATGAGCAACATAACTCAAAAATGAAAAGTGGGGTAAATACCAAGCTTGGCATTTAGGTTCAGCACCTTCCAAAGATGTGACACAAAGATTTTCAAGAAAATCTCCCCACTGCAAACTAGCCTTTATATGGAACATTTTTCAAAACTTTTGATTTTCTAAAAAATGTTTCTTGACAGTTTTGATTAAATAAAATGTATATCTTGAGTATTCTGGGAATAGCCGTGAAGTCCATTTCATTTGGAAGAAATTTTGCATAATATTGTATAACTAGTAAATGAACTTACTACACAAAAAATGAGATCTCCTCAAAACATACAATGTATTTCAAATAATCTTCTTGTGGCATAAGCATTTCCAAGATATCCATTATTAATGGTACGAATTGTTCTATAATTGGCCATTCTCTTGAAGTCCTGTCAACATTCAGTTGTTTCTCATGATTACATGTAAGCAGTAAGGAATTTAAAGGCTGGATACAGTATCTAGTTCTAAAACATTTGCCTATTGCTGTTCCCTTTGTATCTGTAATGAAATATGTACTACAGCTATTTCTGCAAAGGTTTATTTGGATTAAAATGTAGTAGACAGAAAAAAATGAGCTTTAGTAAGAAACGTTTGTATACCCACTAATAAATGATAGAGGGCAGTGAAAGTCATGTAAATGTACCACATCAAATTTTTTTAATACTACATCAGTTACACTCAAATTTTTGAGGGACTACTTTCAGGATCTGTTCAGGTTGAAAATGGAAGCAACACTCCTGAAACTAATTCTCTCAAAAATTGAAGTACTCCAATGTTGAAAATGGAAGCAATGGCTCCTGAAACTAGTCCCTCAAAAATTGAAGCGCAAGTGATGCAGTGTTAAAAAACCGACTCCACATACGAGGGCAGATTGATAAGACAGTGACTTTTTAAAGAAAATAACATTGTTTTCAAAAATATCAATTTTATTTCTCAACATAGTCGCCTTTCAATTTAATACAGGTCTATTATTTCTCCAATTTTTTTAATCCTTCCAAAAAATATGATTTTTCGAAGTCTGCAAAGTATGAGGTTGTTTCTACCATGATGTGTTCAATGGACATGAATTTCTTCCCAGCGAGCCAATTTCTCAGGTCTGTGAAGAGGAAGAAGTCACTTGGGGTCAAATCTGGAAAATATGCTGGGTGAGGTAGCAGTTCGTAACCCAATTCCACAAATTTTGCGATGGCAATAGCAATAGCAGGTGCATTATCATGGTGAAAGAGAACCTTTTTCTTCGCAAAATGGGGTCGTTTCTTACAATTTCTTGTGAAACTGACCCAGATTTGAGGCATAATATGAACCTGTGATCATTTTACACTTTTTCAGGTAGTGGATGTCTATTACCCCTTGTGAATCCCAAAAGACAGCTGCCATGATTTTACCTGCCGATGGAATGGTTTTCGCTTTCTTTGGAGCAGGTTTGCCAAAGGAAATCCACTGCTTTGATTGTTGCTTGGTTTCAGGTTGATAGTAATGGATTCAAGTTTCATTAACCGTGATATAACACTGCAAAAATTCATTTGGGTTGTGTTGGAACATGCTCAAACATCCCTGAGAAAATGGTCTGCTTGTTCTGAACTGTGAGCAGTCACAGCACCCATCTTGCCGACAGCTTTCTCATACCCAAAAATTCGTGCAGAATGTTAAACACTCGTTCACTTGAGATGTTTATGGTCTTGGCTATCTCACGGATTTTCACTCGGCAGTCTTCCAAAACAATATCATGAACTTTATTCACCATTTCTTCTGTTATGACCCCTGTGCGCACAGCATCTCTTGTGCTCAAACGCCACATCAAAATTCTGTGAACCATGCCATGTGATGAAGCAGAGTCCCCATAATACTTGTTCAGCTTTTCTTCCATTTCCTTCACTGTCTTACCACGCAAAAGTAGTGCTTTATCAGAACACAAAATTCACTTTTCTCCATTTTCTATGAAGCAACACACATCTGCTTATTTTAGACGCTCTCAACAACATTCTAAGAAACAAATGACGACAAATTTCTGTGATTATATCCAGAATAGATGTAAGACTTGGGTGCAAATGAGAAACCTATGATTAGAAGGGTATCTCTCGTCAAAGTCATGGAGTTATCAATCTACCTTCATATATACAAGTATACTTAACCAATATTTATAATTAATAACTAAATTATTTTTCTTGAGAGCTACAGAATATATGGCATTTCTAGAATGTTTAAATTATCGACCTGGATTTGGGGAATTTTTATATTCATCAGAATTCACACCTATTTTGTTGAATGTTGATGTAAAAGTCTGTATTATGTGAAAACTGGAGCTTTTATATTATAACTTCAGGACAAACAGTAGAGACAAGTGTTTAAAATTTTGGCTTCTGTAATTATATTAAAATTAATAGACTATTCCGATAATTCTTTCAC
Organism: Deroplatys truncata; assembly: GCA_030765065.1. Taxonomy (NCBI): domain Eukaryota; kingdom Metazoa; phylum Arthropoda; class Insecta; order Mantodea; family Mantidae; genus Deroplatys; species Deroplatys truncata. The sequence continues at coordinate 295,663,141 of CM060975.1, read as the reverse complement.
TCCTAAAACTTATTTACAGACTATATATTTTCAGAATTTGGAGGATTGCTGGGGGAAGATTAAGAAAACAAGAAATATATAAGCCAATATTTCATACTTGTTTCTATGAATATCAGAGGACTTTTCTGTCCAATATTAGGAATATCATGAGAACTTTTAACAAATTAGAGTTATAAGGGGTAAAGATAAGATTCACCATAATCAATCCAATTTGAAATGCACTGACAATTTTGCAGTTTACTAAAATCTTATTTTGTTGGGAGATTTGTGTAACTGCCCTATTTTCGTTATAATTTCAACCCTATTTGCAGTATGTCAATAAAAGTCATTCAAAATGTTTTATAAAACATATAGCTCTATATGTGTAATGGTTTGAATAAAATTAAAAATGTTTTGGTGTCTGATATAAACTATACTTAATTTTGCACTGATTTCCACCAAATTTGAAATGTGCTACATTTTCTTCAAACTTTTGTAAATAAAATGTGAACTCCATGCATGCAGGTTCATGAGTTGTTTCATTCATATGCATCAAATGCCTTAAAACCTGTGAAGTGGGAATAAAATGGACAGTATTAAATAATATTCTACGCAGTTTCATGAACAACCAAATTTATTCACATTTAAAATATAACATCTATAGAATTCATATATACATAAAATGGCATTACAAATAGCTTTCTGAAGTGCATTCTAATCCAATATTGGACTTCTTGTTTTGGCAATATTTTTGTAGCCATCCATTCATTTTACATTACTAAAGAGTGCCAAGATCAGGAAGGGATTGAATGACATATGTGAAGGGGAGAGGAAAAAATTATCTTTTTCTCTTGGGTGACCAAACTAATGCAACTCAGTATTTTCAACACTAATACTTTGTGCTTGGTAAACACAATCACCCTAACCAGTGCTGGAGGTGTTAGGTTTCCCTTTTTAGTATTCAATCTTTTCTTCAGTTTCACAAGAAGTCACCAAAGGGTACATAACAAGATTCTACAACATTTCTGTCAGTCAGTGTACAGAATCTGCTGAGCTAAATCAGTATGATAAGTGAAGCAATGAAAGAGAATTTAAGAGTTTTGTTATCATATTTGTTTTGCTGCATTAAATTCTATCATTTTAGATTAAGAAATAGGGCTGTTTGTTTCAGTTTTATAAAATTTGAATTCTAAATGCAACCCCAAGTCTTGCAAACAGTGTTTGTAAAAGTAAATGGAAGGCACATGCTTGTTGCACTAATAGCTTGTCATGAGAGAGATGAAGGCCTAGAAGGGGGTGACAAAATTATCTGCCCGCACCTGAGAATTGGACCATGGACCTTCAGAATGAAGACCACGAATGAAACACTGAGCTACCCAGCCAACATTACTTCATTTATTAAATTATGACTTCCACACAATACTCATATAGTATACACTAGAACGTTTACCTGGACTACAATCAAGATCCATATCTTCCTATACCTTTCTCCCTAACCCTTTAAAGACAAGAATGGCATTTGCATGAAGTTTGACACTTACCCTACTTCATTTTTAGTCAAATATTTCTAATGTATATTCTTTACTGAAGACAGACAACTTTTCTCTGGTGAAGTAGAATAGTTGTGCTTTTATAACTTCATTATTTTCTCTGTTTGGATCATAGCTCAAAGATTTAATGCAGAACAAAGAGATTTCTTTTATTGTGTGCTTTTAAAATGCAAAGAGGGAACACAGATCGGCAACTCCACAGTGCAATGGGGAAGAAGAAGACTGCAAGAATGCAACCTTTTAACGCTATAGCATCTATTTCGCTTTGAAGAACAGAGGTCACATTTGCACCAGCAGCCACCGCAGACATTCGGGAGAAGAACTGCAGTTTGAAACTGGCTCTGCCTCCTTGACAGGAGCAGGCCAGTCAGACACTGTCACTCAGCAGTCACCATGTTATGGTGTCTCTAGGGACATCCCAGCACACCAGCAGAGGCCTTCAGCAATAGAACACATCTCTTCACCCTGGGGATGCATACCACTTGCCACACTGGAGTTGGACAGCAGCTCTGAACTGGAGGCTGCCTTGATTTTGTTAAGTTGGCAACTTTGAATTGAGGCAAGCCAACAGGAACAGTTGTAGATGCTATGTCTACAGCCACAAAACTGGTGTCTGCTCCTCCCATTGTGACACCAACATGCTAACCTCTGAGTGCAGTAGGCATGCCTCTGCCACTTGCGGTAGCATTACACACTACACCAGACAAGCTCAGTGTCCTCTCTACCAAGGCAGCTTCATCCATTATCACCAACCATTCTCAATGCCTCACCACCAGCAGCTTCAATCAACATGGCACTGCAGGATGCAGTAAATACCTCCACACGGAGGTACTGAATATTGGTGTCTGCCTAGCCGTGCTGGAAGAGATGCTATCCAGGCTCATCACCAAGAAGCTCCAGGACCTGCTAGCCACCATCATGTAATACCAGACACTCGCAATCTAAATGTTGACTAGGCTCACAATGTCATGTCACATCTGCAAGCCCTGGAGGACAATTTCAAGACCTTCACCATTCCACAACACTGGCAGACAACCCATCAATGACTACCACCTGAACTTCCTTCTAGAACCCAATGTTTCCTTGAGAAATGCCAGGCCATAAATCAGGAAGGTTCAGAGAACTGGAATAAAGAACTCTCAAGCTTTTTCTCTTCCTATCATCACCATCTAACCTCTAGGCTGTAGTCAGAGCTCTGTCAACACCTAATCACCTTACCCACTTCCTGTCATTGGAGTTTTCCATCTCATCTGAATAACAGAGGTGCTAATCTGGAACTCCACCACTCCTATCCTTAGAATTTCTCATCAAACTTCCTATGTAAGACACATCTTCCCTCTTCTCCCCCACAAAAAAATCACCTGCTCAGCATCATAAAATTTCAACAATGTTTTCTTGGATTATTTATTGGGCAATTTAAAAGAAAGGATCAATAAAAGAAACTCGCAAACATTTGATAAACTGCAGAACAAAATACAACATGTAATAACTGCTATTTTGGAATTTGAGCTTGCATTTTTTTAGGCACTACAGAGCCCTTTTGCAGCAAATGGTGAATACTTTCAACACTCTCTTTGAAAAACGTAAGCATGTTTCCTATGCTTCACGACTATATACTGTATGGGATTGCATGTAGCCACTTCCACTCTATATCCACGAAGAGGAACAACATAACTTTGTATAACACATTATTAGAGAATCGAAACACAAAACTTCGAAAGTATGATTATCAAACTATATTTTACCAATAGAAAAAAAATAGTTGTAACACACACAGAACAAAAAATTTCAAGAAAATCAGCATACGTTATCTCAGAGGTAAATTGTTTTTGGCTGAATGCCCTAAAATAGAACAGGGTGACTAGTGATTAAATTTGGAGCCCCTCTGTCAGTTTTTTCTATGTCTAGCAATCAGCCTAATTTCCATTTGTAATTTACGTATGCTCCTAAATGGTTTTATGTATATTGCATATTCCTGTGACTCATGGAATGAAGGCATATGTACTACACCTACCGTAAAGCAATACAGTCTTGATGTTTTCCTTACAAGCCTAGAGAGATTGCTTGAATTATAATGGACATTACTGCCTCCAATTTGAATAAACCCTCTCGCTTAAGAGAATGTGCATGTAAAATATACCAATGTATAAAAGATCATAAGACAAAATCATGATCAGCAACTTTGACATTTTTCCACCATTTTGGAATGTCACAAAAATCTGGTTCCATTCATAACCAGCAACTCCTCCGCAAACATACAACTGCTACATGTATTGGGAAGGTTAGTTATATGTTACATTGGTGTCTCTGTTTTTATATTTGCAGGTGTTCAAACTTTGCACACCCACCAGCTGACATACTAATCGTAACATTAATTATATTATTTTAATTATTGTCTTACCTTTGCGGTTAACTGGAAATTTGAATTGTTTTTACATTTTTTTGGGTTGTCTGTGTGGGGTTTTGTTTTTAGAGGAAGAAAATCTATGTAGAAAAAAACCAAGAAATTTAATTGATTCGTTTAGGAAGTACACTGAAATCATATCCAAGCACAACTATAAGTTGTTCTTCATAGTATTACAGTACAGTAATTTGCAATGTTTAATAACAGTTGCATGTTATATAAATGAAGTCCATAGCACAGTTTAGGGCTTAATTTAACACTTAAGGGCATCCAGTTATAGGTTATCAGTGATTATGCCAGAGAAGATGATGACCAAACCTTTGTACCAAAGAAAAGATTATTACAATACTCATAATAGTAGCAGGAGACTGAAAAAGTGCTTTTGTAAATAGGTTGACTGGTGATTTCTCTGGTTATGTACCAAGTGACTTAGAATGTTGTTGTTCACCAATGGCATTGGGGATTAATTGATCTGCATCATTTTCCCTCTGGCTTCCCAATATAAAGTCTGTAAGTTATCACTTTTAAGGTCTTTGCATTTGGCGAGATGCTGTTTGTTCATGATGACATCTTCTTCACAGAGAGTGCACTTGGGTGTAGGTAGGCATCGTATATTGTAGAGATGTTCTGTGAGGCAATCGTGGCCAGTTGCCATCCTAAATAAGGCCACTGCAGTCTTCCTTGCCATTTTTTGTATATCAACTCAATCTTTAATATTCTTATAATCTTTATCTATTAATTTATCTTCATCAAGTATCTGCTGTCTTTTGAAATGTTATTTGTTTATTAACTTCTATTTGTCCTACAGGTTTTATTTGTTGTATTGCACCTTTCTTTGCTAATTGATACACATGTTCATTGCCCAAAAGTCCGACATGAGCTGGGATCCATTGTAGAGTGACATGATTTCTAGTTTCAACTGCTTTAATTAGGCTTCTTATTTCTTTAATATTTCTTGTTGTTTTATTATTGTAATTTACTAATCCATCTATGGCTGATTTTGAGTCTGATAAGATGACTATTGTTTTATGTATGATCTATATAAAATGTTCTGTAATGCTGCTTTTATAGCTGTTAATTCTCCATCATAGTGATTTGACGTTTCATCTAATGTTAGATACTGTGCAAAATGTTTACAGTATACTCCTGCACCAGCATTTCTTTTTATTGATGAGGGATCCATCTGTATATATTTGGAGCCATTTTTTTTCTGGGTATCTTTCATTTTCTGTAGCTATTGCTTATGGCTCTCATTTCATCTGGTATATTGTTTTGTTTGTGTATTGTATATATCGGGTCATTCTGATATTGTATATCAATGTATTCTGTTGGACTCGTTACCTCTGTTGCAATTATATTCTTGTAGTTTAAGTTATTAATAATGTTCTGAAGCTTATTTGAGTTTTTAAATTACTTATAGTATCTGCTGTGTGGTACCATTTGTATTTGTTTCTATTGACTTGCAGTTTTTGCAGTGGAACTACGTAGTCCGCCTCCCCGTGGTGTTCCTTGGGTAATGTTAAATGGACTACAACACAGGCATGCTTCCCAAGCCAAAAAAATTTAAAGAAGAGTACTTCTTAGTGCTATTTTGGAATGCCGGTGGAATGACTTAGAATGTTGACTGCCCTGACCTGCAGCATCAGCCATATTTATCTTTTTAGTAACCTGAGTTAGGCTGTGTCCCCTATAATTGCGGTCTTCTATGTATATAGTATTATGCAACTGTAAGGTTGTTACTACAGTCTTTGTTTTGATGCATGGCCATATTATGCAGAATTGCTTGCCCTGTACTGTACTGCTTCTATTCTCCCTCAACTTTCCCTCTTCTCCATGTGCCAGTTAATTAGTTGATGTGAAGTCTGTGTTGTACAGAAGTTCATTTGTTGTGAGACCATGTGTTTCAGTGTTATAGTGCTGTTATAATGCCAAAAAGTCTGCATACTTTCGCACACAGAATCTTTATGTGCAATTCCTGTGTGTCAACACACTCTTGTAGAGAAGCGATATGGTGGTTTATACATGGATTACCTAATGTTTGTGCGCCTCTAATAAGAGATACAGCTCATGATCTTGTGAACATATTTAGGGAAACAGGATCTCTACTTGATAAAATGCAGAAATTAAATTGCAATGTTCTTACAGAAGAAAAATTCCTTGATGACATTGGAGAAAAGTTAGACAAAGTACAAAGAAATCTCTAAGAAAGCTTGAACAGGAATCAGGAATTTTGCAAACATCAGCTAGAAATGTCACTAAGCTTTTAAAATTAAAACCCTATAAGACAACAATAGTCCAAGAATTATAACCATGTGATAATGTGAGTAGAGTCAATTTTTTGCTATTGGGTGCTGGATAATGTTAATGATTGCTCTATTGGATAAAGCATGATTTTATTTGCATGGCCTTGAAGAATTAATGAATATTAATGTACAAATTTTCTTAATGGGTGTGAGATGTATGGTGGCACAAGGACATAATTTCCATCATCTATGATGAAGGTATGTTATTGTAATTGTAATTTGCATGAGAAATCTATGCGCTCAACTTTATGGGGGCTATGAATATCTGACTCTGCTGGCAAACAGCACACTTCCATATGCAAAGAAAATACCTGTTAGGCTGACCATATTCTGTACATGCATTATGAAGCTTGAAACTCACAGGATTATTAAAGCCTTAAATATGGATACATGATCATGCTATTACAGGCAGAAACAGTCCTAAAATAAATATGTGGGAGTGAAGAGCTAAAGGAAGTAGGACAGCGGTTGGCATTTTGCTAGTGGAGTCAAGGTCATGAGCATTTGTTTTATTTGGTACAATACAATCAACCAATCCAGAGAAGTACAGCACTGCACTCTGCTTTCTAATTCTTTACTCAGAGCCATAAACTGTCAATACACTTTAATATTTCAGGGAAAGAGATGCAATTAAAATGGCTTCATATTCTGAATATATAAAGAATATTAGGCTAAATGCTGCAAAACTTATGTACACACTTGTAACATGAAGTACACTGAGACTTAAGTAAATTCTTCCAGCTTTTCATATAGAATATGTTATTTTAGGTGATTATGTTTTACAAGATTAAGGAGAAACATGACTTCAAATTCTCAATGGAATATGTTACTGAATTAAGACCAAAAATTGGCAATTTTCACATTTTCCAATTTTGCCATCATAATATTCCCAGTACTATGAAGTGTGAAAAGTTCCACAACATTACCTTAAGTGCCCCTGATCTCACTTCTTTAAAACTGCTGCAAAAAATTTAAAGGCTGGTTCACAACCACCCGGTAACGGTAACCAGAATGGAAACGAGAACGGGAATGCATATCAATCACAAAGTGAAAGTCGATTTTGCGCATTGGGATTTCATTTGTTTTTAACTGACCAATGGCATTTTTTCACCTACTTCCAATTTAGGCAAGCCAACGTCAAAATTCGAATAGAGTAAACATTATCTAAATGCATATTCATTACATTTCCGATACCTCTACTTATGCCAAACTTTCATTCCTTTATTTAATGGCATACATTAAAATTGTTTATTGTTCTTTTTTCATTTCCACCGGTTTTAGCTGTTCTTTGTAGTTTTGCCACTGTTTTTAGGTAATAACCACTTTTGAGTTGCATATAAACAAACTAAAAATGATCCCTTCGCTAGAGGAACCAATGCTGATTAGATTTGCGGATGTCGGGATGAGGTTAGGAAGCACATTTACTACTAATTCTTTCCACTTTCATGTTTCCAGCTTGTGACTATAGAGAGCACTAGTGGCTGTTTCATGTCACGGCCGCCTAAAACAACCTCTAGAGTGAAGAGTCTAATATGCACAATAGGGATCTAATATGCCGTGCCTGGGAACGAGAAAGTTAAAAGTTGGGCAACTCTTCTTTCCTGTTCCCGGGGCTGGGAAGGCTTCCTGTCGGTTGTGAACATTCCCATTTGAATACATGTATTTCAACTTTCTTGTTCTCGTTCTGGTTACCGTTCTCATTGGTTGTGAACCAGCCTTAAATGTCCAGCACTTGGCAGAAAGAAAAATAGAACTTTTTTATTCCTTTTTATTGGAAAACACAATGAAGTTTTTTTAAATCATATTAAATACTTCAAATTGAATTTTTAAAACTCTAGTTTCACTAATTTATAACTGTCTCCAACTTCAGCCTAGATTTACTAGGCGTAAATGAAGACCACAGTCTCTGAAGCATGTCCCATGAGTTTAATAATAAATTAGTGAGCTTAGAGATTAAAAACTTCAATTTGAAGTATTTCATATGAATAGAACTTCTACACTTCTGCACATTATTTACAGTAACACACAACATTTGAAAAAGTTGGCAGTAAAATGTACTAATTGTTGCAATAATAATTAGGTAGATCACTCACTCAAAAACTTCTTAGGATGGCTCTTAGCTAATGATGGAGGCAAGATGCCTTTGAAACATGTTTGAGCTCAATACTATAAAAACAGGTTTTCGAGTGAGTGTTCCACTTGGATTATTATTGCAAAGTGCATTTCATTGTTTCCTTGAAAACTTTATTGGTTTATAAAAAATCTACTGTTCTGTAAAAGCGGAGAAAAAGACAAAACCAATCTACAGTTCCATCATTCAAATCTTCTGCTCTATATATGCGCATATAAAAGAATTAAAAATGTTTAGTACAAGTTATAAAAGTGACTTATTACAGCCATCAATAATTTTATATCTTCCTTTCTTTAGTTTAAAAAATTAGAAGTTGAATTTTTGAAGCTGTTAAGAAAAACTGGTACAAATTTCTACAAGTTTTAAAATTCAGTAGCACATCCCTTAAGAATAGTGAACTTTAATGATTACAACTGAAAAATGATTATATTCTTATCTGTGTAAAATTCACTTTCTCTGCAAACAATGCAGAATTGTTTAGACTTTGCATCACTTGGGGCAGCATGCACCAACCTAGAGTAAGCTCTACTTTCGTAGTAAATTACTATTTAGGCCAACACTTGTAGACTTCCATACACGAGTAAACTACTTCTGAAGCATTTTACTCCTTTCAGATACTCCCAGATTAAATTACTGCAGAAGTAAATGTCGGAGAGCACTTTCATGTAGTATACTACTACGGAATTAAATAGAGCACAAATATAGGTTAGAATTTACTCTTGTGACCTGGAAGGAGTAACTAACCTGTCAACTGAACTAGAATACGTATTATATTTGGAGGAAGATATTTTGACTTGTTCATGTGTTACTTAGATTACAATGATGATCTTGGTGAAGAAAACAGTGATTACTTACGTTATTTTGATGATTTTGACAGAGAAAACGGGAATGCTACAGTGGTATGCGAGAACCATATGATACATATACAGAGGGAGAGTTCAACGAACATTATGATATTAGGAAAGAATCTTTTACATGCCTTTTTAACCTGCTTAGAGAGCATTTACAACAAAACTCAGATAGGAATTCAGCTGTATAACCCAAACTGCAATTATTATTATGTGCCCTAAGAGTGTTTTGTACATTTCAGATAGTTAAGCTGGCATTACAATGAGTTTAACGTAACATGATAGTTTAATACTGTATTAAATCATATTTAGTATTGACTTAACACGACATTAACTTAAGAGTTTGACAATGTCAAACTTTTCCTTCCCGTTACGTCAAGTTTTATGTCACATGCTAATTAGAACCAATCGGCGTGAAGCACTAGATTGAAGTAATAAAAGAACTATCAATCGAGTCATTCCCATTATGTTAAGTGCATGCTAATTAGACCTTTATTTTACATTACAGCATTTCTTAACTTCATGTCACATTAAGTAAAGTTCATTATAATCCCAGCATTACAGGTGATCTTATAAATAAACATTCACCATGTATCTGCTGGTCATGTATTTCACTACACTGTTACAGCGTTTTTGAGGTTAAGAGCAAGATACATATCTACACACATAAATATACATGAGGGTTCAGAAAATAAAAGGCAATTCTTCACTTTTGCAGATGTGGGTGGAATTGATTGCACGCATGTTACTATTTTGTGCCCATCTGTGAATATAGTGAACTTTTCCAAAATTGGAAGGGGTATTTCTTCATCAACACGCAAGTGATCTGTGATGCAAAATGAAGATTAGAAATTTGTTTCCAGAATTTTAAATTGCTCTTCAGTATGTTTCCCGTCACTCGAAGCATTAAATTCATCCATCACGACTTTCCAGCATTTTTATAACATGTTTTTTATACTCATATTGTTTAAATGGATTTTCTTTATCTCTACCAACAGACATTTATCTCTTTCACTCACGTTTCCACAGCTTTTTCTTATTGACATAACCTCCATGATCGCGTCAGGTAAATCACACAAGCAAAACAATACCTCTGGGAATAATGCGCTCTTACTTCCGTAATCGTAACCAAAAGAGTAAATTGTAATCGAGCTCTCCGCAAATTGCTCCGTAGTAACCTACTTCCTTAGTAAGGACTTCTTTAGTAAACGTTACTTCCGAAGCCAATGGTGCACACTGCCCTTGATGTAGCCCCAAATTGTAGTGACGCATATATCAGATGTGTAGCAATTTAAATTTGATCACTGTGTTGTAACTGTTGAGCACAAAGCGTTGTAGAGTAAGACAACTCAGTCGAGAGCAACCATATATGTACATCTCTTCAGAAGCAAACCTATCACCTCTGACTGCAGCACACACAGAGATTTCCTATAATCATTCAAGTTCCTTGCAGTCTTTGCTGTCTGCCAATACAGCTGCAGGTTAGTCCAATGTTGCTAGATGGCACTAGGGAGAACAGGCCCTTGTTGGGTATGAATATGACAAAACTATTTTCTCACAGTAAATGGTTCTTTTACATTACAAACCCCACGCTGGGTTGGATCATGAGATCTACAGATTAGCATGGTAAACATTACACCATAGAGGGCAACACTCATAAGGAACATGTTTTGAAAGCTAATTGCTTTCATTATCAGCTTCGGGTCAACCTGAAGTAAGTGATTTGTGTGTATGTTACTATCGACTCAGCTTTCTTTCGTTTTGGTTATATCAATGTCACCTAGTTCTATTAAGTAATCAGCAGGCATAGGAATTCTTAAGCTGTTGGTTTCAAGTTATCTACACTCAAAACAAAGAATGTAAGCAACAGTAACCACGAGTCGCTGACAGGCAGGCTGTCTGCAAACATCAACTGATTGTATGAGGAATGTACCTATGAGGTCACTGCCTAAAAGCTGGTTCACAACAACCGAGAACAGTAACCAGAACGAGAATGTTGAAATGCATGTATTCTAATGGGAGCATTCACAATTGACGGGAAGTTTTTCTCGGCCCCAGGGATGGGAAAGAAGACTTGGCCAAGTTTTAACTTTCTCGTTCTTGTTCCTGGGCACAGGATATTAAATCAATATTGTGCTTATTAGACTCTAGAGGCAGCCATGGCATTAAACAGCTCTAGTGCCCTCTATAATTGCAAGCTGGAAATGTGAAACTGGCTGCTTCCTAACCTCAGATCCATTGAGTGTTTGTTCTTCTAGTGAAAGAGTCATCTGTAGTTTGTTTATAAGCTAAACTAATCTCCGTGGTGCAACAGCCTCCTTAATCTGGAGCCCTACTTTTCAATCAAGTAGCTCCTCAATTGGCCCCTCAAGGACCTAACGAGGCTGGGTGAACCCCGGACCAGCTCTCCCAACAGAAGAAAATCCCCAAACGCTACCGGAAATTGAACCCGGATCTCCCACTTGGTAAGCAGCTGCGCTAACACCACGCTAAGGATACGACCAGTTTGTTTATGTGCAACTCAAAACTGGCTATTGCCTCAAAAACAATGGCAAAAGCTACAAAGAACAGCAAAAACTGGTAGAAATTAACAAAGAACAATAAACAACTTTAATCTATACCATTAAATAAAGGTAGTAAAGCTTCACGGGACTAGAGGAATCGGAAATGTAATGGATATGCATTTAGATAATCTTTACTCTATTGATTTTTGATATTGGCTAACCTGCATTATGTTGGCTGAATTGGAAGCAGGTGAAACAAATATAATTGGCAGTATATTATATATATATTGTAGCATATGTGTGTGTGTATTGTCGCGTCAGACACATTACTGCTGTGTATAATATTGTTGTGTTTGTATGTTAAGTTCTTGTCTGGCGCGGCAATTTCATCTTCCTAATTGGGGGGTGAAGGTAATTGAGGGAATAGCTCTCTTTGTGTGGCTTGGCTTGGCGTCAGTTGTAGCCAGAGAGTTGTGAGAGTCAAATGTGTTAGCATGTGTGTAAGAGTGCATGTTGCCATGTGTGTGCGTGGGGTATCTCCCCCAGTGTTTTGTTTGTGACCCTTTGTGTACCATGTAGAGCACCTTAATTTATAATAAAGCTGAGCAAAATGTGAATTCAAATGTAATTATGTTCGCTTTAGCTTTGTGCAGCAAGTTCTTAGTATCCTTCGCTTGCCTCTGTAGCTACGTCCCTCAATGTTTATGCTGGGGTAACTAAATTTAATATTTTAGCTGCAAACCTTTTGGCCTCACCCCGGTTTATAATATATATATATAACTAAAGAAGAAGAAGAAGAAGAAGAAGAAGAAGAAGAAGAAGAAGAAGAAGAAGAAGAAGAAGAAGAAGAAGAAGAAGAAGAAGAAGAAAAGAAGTGCAAAATTAACTTTCCTCTTTGTGATTGAGATGGTCATCAATATGCATTCCCATTCTTGTTACCAGGCTATTGTGAACCAAAATCTTGTATGCTGCATTGCTTGCCCACTCTCGTTTCCATTTTGGTTACCATTCTGGGGCTGTTATGAACCAACCTTAAGTCCATTAATAGTTCAACTTTACTTCCTTTCGTCCTGACTTTAATACTTAGAAATTCCTATGCCTTATAATCAGTTTACAAGATAGCACGATTGTATGCCTTGCACTATGTCATGAGAAAGAAAAGCAAGAAGCAACAGAGAAGTTTTGTTCTTCAATGGAATAACAACATAAGCTGCAATGGTGATAACATGAAAATGTACAACTATGTAGAAATCTCTTTTATACAGAGTTCTCTACAAACATGAACATTACATCTCATTTTACTGGTGGATATATCACTATACTGTTAACAGTTTTTACATAGAAATCCACTCTATGTTCAAGCTCCTGCCTGATGCTGCAGTTCCTCTAAAGTTTGCTGTAGTTCTGCATATTTAGCTTGCAATGTTCTTTCACGCTCGGTCTGCCTGTTTACATCCTCGGTTAGTGACTAGAATAAAAGAAGGCCATATTAAAGTAACTTAGATTGTCTAGTACTTGATAATTAACTACAATTTTACATAAAGAATATTTCACAGAATTAAAAAAACAAGCAAGCAGATACTTATAGAATAAAAATTAATGAATATGACCTTAATCATTTAAAATAAAGTTATTTAATTCTCAAGGCTATAAAGTGCACATATAACATTACACATATATTTAAACTTATTTTTTCTTTCTTTTTAGCCTTACCTCCAAGCGACGTGGAATAGCTGTCATTTCTTGTCGCTGCAAAAATCTAAATGTGGACAATTCCAAATGTGCTTGCTCTATCTGCTCATACAAGTCATGGAGCTGTTTTATTAGTGCTTGCGCTCGAGACTGTAAACAGAACTTTGTTTCAGCACTTGAACAAAATACACTGCAAATAAACAACTTAATATAAAAGTGAAATCTGAAAATACTATTCTGAAGTGCTATGTTAACACTTGTTAATAATATTTTTAGTTGAATGTACGTTAGGTGTATAGTCTAATTTACACAGAAAAAGTTGTGTATATATGAACATGTTTCATTTGGATATTTGTAAAAATTGTTGGGCAAGTCAAAGCATTACTATTTACAATGTAATGAAATAACAGCATATCATACAGCACAGTGCTGGAAAATAAAGTTATTACAGAAATAGGATTGTCGAAAAAAAAGGGAGCAAAGTTAATCTACTTTTGGTATTATTATATATAAATTAATTATACTTTTTATAGACCTTAGCCTGGTCTTGGCAAGTGTTTAATATAGAGTCAACTGAAAATTTCAATGTCACAGCTGGGATTTGAGCACGGTTCTCCCGCTCTCTGTGCGGTTGCTCTAACCATTGAGCTACTGTGACAACATGCCGGTGGGACATTGAATTCCCCAATTGACTCAAGTTGTTTCCCAGACAGACCACTACGGCATCTCACTCAAGATGACAATCTTAGAGGCGACCTGATCTCACAAGTACTTCAGTGCTGGGTAAATGGGTTTTTTTAAGGTTTACTTTTTACTTTCTCTACTACGTATAGTAAGTAGGGGAAGTATTGTATTCCACCCAAAAATTCGATACCGAGATTTCACCGGAAATACATGTTTTGAGACTCACTGAATCCAAAAAAACCATTTTTGGAAACATGTCCGTGTGTGTGTCTGTCTGTGTGTCTGTGTCTCTGTGAACAGCATAACTCAAAAACGAAGAGTCGGATAAACACCAAACTTGGTATTTAGGTTCAGTATCTTTCAGAGATGCGACACGAAGGTTTTCAAGAAAATCCCCCCACCCCAGACTACCCTTTACATGGAACATTTTTCGAAAATTTTAATTTTCTCAAAAACGGCTCTAACGATTTTGATTAAAATACCTATCATATGTTTAAGATATTGTCATGACAAATAAAATGTATATCTCAAATTTTCTGGGAATGTCTCCAAAAGTATTCTTCATTATGAACAACTTTTTCATAACTGGTAAACCATAAGAGATAGACAAAATTTTACTACACAAATAATGTAGATTGCGTTAAAATACACAATTTATGTCATATACATTTCTTGTTGAGTGAACCGTTTGCGAGATATTGCTTGTTATTCCCTTAAATTTTCCAATACTTATACTTTTTCTCAAATTCGTTATTCATTTTTTTTATGTCCTGGACATGCAAAGAGAATGGAATGCGCCACATAGCAACCAGCGTTAAAATATTTGACTATCGCTTAAAACCTACCATATTCCCCTTGCATCTACAAGAAAATTATCAATAAGATTGACATCTCGATATCTCCATTAACATGAAGCATATGGAGAATAAGCGTTTGTAAAAATAGTTTGTACAAGAGTAGAGAAAGTCATGTGAGTGTAACACATCAGATTTTTGTTATTGTTATATATAAATTAATTATACTTTTTATAGACATTAGCCTGGTCTTGGCAAGGTTTTAATATAGTCAACTGAAAAATTCAACGCCACAGCCGGGATTTGAACATGGTTCTCCCACTTTCCGTGCAGTTGCTCTAACCATTGAGCTACTGTTTTTAAAACCTTAAAAAAACCCATTTACCCAGCACTGAAGTACTTGCGATAGCAGGTTGCCGCTAAGATTGTCATCTCGAGTGAGATGCCTTAGTGGTTTGTCTGGGAAACAACTTGAGTCAATTGGGGAATTCAATGTCCCACCGGCATGTCACAGTAGCTCAGTGGTTAGAGCAACCGCACAGAGAGCGGGAGAACCGTTTTCAAATCCCGGCTCTGACGTTGCATTTTTCAGTTGACTCTATGTTAATTTACTTTATTTATGAGATTCTGCAAAACATTTCAGAAATATATATATATATATGTAATATTTTGCATGGTTGTGTTATTTAAAAAAACAAACTTTAAATACTAAAATGAAGCTGGCTTAAGGAGAAAAAGCTAAGCCTCTGTTCGCAATGTAAATTGGTATTATGATGGATTGCAGTGAATGGAATTATTCCAAAGGCTACGAAGGCACATCTAGTTAACCACTCCTTTTATCCTATTAATGATTTCCTTGAACACAAATGTATATCATGAACCATAGTATTTAGCATGTAAATACCTATTGTATATAATGTAAAAACATATTGTATATATTGCAAAAACCTATTATTGTTTATGTTTATAGCTTGAGAATGTACATTGTACCAAACCACTTTTAACGGATGAATAAACTGACTGACTGACTGACCGACCGACCGACTGTCTGACTGACTAACAATTTGCAAACATAGAAGACAATGTTTTTACTTATAATGCATGTCAATAAGGAAGTATTACAATTTGGTGTGCATCTACGCTCCATAAGCCAAAAGAGATATGGCCACACAAAACTGCATTTTTTGCAACATACAGTGGAATCTCATTAGCACGTTCCTCATTAACACGTTTTCCCGTGTATTACGTTGAATTATAAAAGTCCCAGTACCAAATCACCAAATATAATAAATAATGTTTGCTTAGTGCGTTTTTCCGGTCCCGCTTACTACGTTTGAATTTTGACGTCCTCATTCGCTGTTTTGGCCAATCCTTGATCGGTACAGTGGGAGTAGGCATTTATAACACGTTCAGAGTTTGACATCCTCATTTGCTACTTTGGTCAATCCTTGGTCACAGGGTGGATATCGGCAGCCAATCACATACATGCATTTAAATATTTGTGTGACACAATTTCTGTGGGCGAGATAGAGAATGCTTTACCTTGGAGCCATAAACGCGGTAAATGCTAACGATAGTTTCTAATGTTGAGTGATGACCAAACAACCGTAGATTGTATTTTAACTTTTCATTTACAATGAAAAAAAGAAAGTGTAGTAGGTAAATAACCAACAGTGAAAAACTGAAAATCCTTGATGTAATCACAATCCAAATATAAAACATGTCGATATAGTGCGGAAGTTAAACATTCCTCCATCAACCTTAAAAACGATTGTTAGCAAACCTAAATTGATTGAAACTGCTTTTAAAGAAGGGAAAAATACTAAAACAAAACTTTTCTCTTGGAAAATAGGATCAGAAGAGGACCGGAACGAAATTTGTTGCATGGAAACACCTCCGTATTCAAATTGTCTTGTATACACCAAAGATAATATCGTCTATTGTACTCGTAACACGATGCACGCTCATAATTTTTTCTTTTTTAGCAGAAATTGTTATCACGTGTGTAATAAAACACACAGCAAAACCACTATTGCCGCTTCCACAATTCGCAATTTATTTTCTCAAAAGCATTCATAACCTAAAAAATCCAAGTTGACCAAAATAAAACCTTGAATTATTTATTCTCAGGCTTTGTGTATCCAAATCCATTTAAACATATTGAATTTAACATGGAAACGCGGATCGTATTCAGTATGTAATTGTACTCAAAATCGATTTAAATTGCCCATGGAGACGTAGTAATTATTAGATTTTTATTACCTATGTTCTTAAATTGCAGATTTTGCATTTTCGTTAACACGTTTTCCCGCCTATGACGTCCAAATCCTTAGGTCCCTGCAAAAACGTACTAACGAGATTCTACTGTAATTGCCAAAGGATATTTTAAAAAGTCTATGTATTGCAATCACATAAATTTTCCCACTAACTTTCATACAAACTTCTTACAAAGCTTATTCTTCTATCCATGTTTTGCTAATCAACATAAACTTTCACTACACATTTAGATTTTTATTGTAGGCGTAAGAAGAATACAGTATATTAAAGTAACAAGATTTTTAAAAAGCGGGTTGCTACGTGTTGGCTTTGAAATTCCATGCTCTTTGCATCAACATGAGAAAAAATGAATTGCACAAAGTACAGAAAAGCATAAACATTTGAAAATTCAAACCAATAACAAACACCTCAGAAATGGTTAATGCCACAAAAGATTTTATCTGATATAAATTATAGGCTTTAATAACATCTACATATTTTGTGTAGTAAGAATTTGTCTATATTTTGCAGTTTACCAATTATTTTGTGTTGCAAAGACCTTTTTCTAAAATGCTCTCTTTTTTAAAAAAAATTCAGGATGACTCAAAACCTGTATATCCACTGAAATCCCCATATAAATTTTTTGACAGAAGACAATGCCTTCTGTATCTACTACACATGTTGTAGAGAAAATAAAAAACAAAAACATAATTTAGCCCTTCCTATGCAGAATTATCTGGTCCAAATTTAGTCAAGTTTAAAAGTTGTTATAACATTGAAAATATTAAGCTGTTTACACATTTGTGGCTGGATTTATCTAATACTTTGCACAATCATAGATGTCAGCAGTATGCCATTCATAATCTATAAAACCATGTTTAAGGGGATTCCCAGCCACAAGCATATGTGTACATGTCAGTAGCTTTGCTGTTTTTTTTTTTTTGTTTTTTTTACTTTCTCTACTACGTATAGTAAGTAGGGGAAGTATTGTATTCCACCCAAAAATTTGATACCGAGATTTTACCAGAAATATATGTGTATCCAAAAAAAGCATTTTTGGAAACATCTCCGTGTGTGTGTGTCTGTGAACAGCATAACTCAGAAACGAACAGTCGGATAAATACCAAACTTGGAATTTAGGTTCAGTATCTTCCACAGATGCAACACGAAGGTTTTCAAGAAAATCCCCCCACCCGAGATTACCCTTTACATGGAAGATTTTTCGAAAACTTTTAATTTTCTCAAAAATGGCTCTAACGATTTTGATTAAAATATCATATGTTTAAGATATTTTCATGACAAATAAAATGTATATCTTGAATTTTCTGGGAATGTCTCCAAAAGTAATCTTCATTGTGAACGACTTTTGCATAACTGGTAAACCATAAGAGATAGACAAAATTTTACTACACAAAAAATGTAGATCGCGTTAAAATACACAATTTATGTCATATACATTTTTTTTTGTTGAGTGAACCATTTTCGAGATATTGCCTGTTATTCCCTTAAATTTTTCAATACTTATTTTCTCAAATGGGAATTCATTATTCATTTTTTTGTCTTTGATATGCAAAGAGTATTAATCTGTGGCAAAGGGAATGGTGCTGCACCTAGCAACCAGCTATTAAGAGATATGTATGTGCTTAAAGGCTACTGTATTTCTATATTGCTTTTGTAAATATATATTCCCCTTACATCTACAAGAAAATTAGCAAAAAGATAGATTAACATGATTAACATGAAGTAGATGGAGAATAAGCGTTTGTAAAAATAGTTTGTACAAGAGTAGAGAAAGTCATGTGAGTGTAACACATCAGATTTTTCATAGTGGCACACAATTTTCCTACTTATGTTTGCATTAGTGGCACATACAATAATTTGATTTAGTGTGGCATTTATTTAACTTTTAAATGCAAGAAAAATGACTGACCTGATAGCCCCCTGTAAGTATTTTGAGTTTCTTTTCCATTTTTGCCGCACGTTTAGCCTCTCTGGTCATGTGTCCTCTGTTTTGCTCCAAGCGCTTCTCCTGGGATTCCAGTCGATCCTTCTTACTGGCCAAATTTGCACGAGTATACCTGTTCTGGCTGGGGAGGAACAGTACCTATAAAATATTAAAATGTAAAAGCAAATTATTCATTAATTGTGCTGTGCTATTTAATTTTTAAACATAATTGGTGTTGAGGATAATTAAATAATAGAAATTAAAATATGACAAGGCTAATTTTACATTATTTCTGGTTTTTTTACCAGAAGCAACTCCAACTGTATTTTATAGAGGACAGCGTTAATATTTTTGTGTAATTCAATTGTAAAGGTAGGAAAAATAACTTAGTTATTTTGAAATGGTTCTGAGAATGGAACCATTCCAAAAAATAGCCATAGGTCCAGACACATAGTTGCACATTAAAGAGTATTTTTATCATTCAACAGTTACAAGCATACATATGTCAAGACCTTGGAACCGTCCTCGTTTCCCAAGTTCCAATAGAAGGCAGTACCCACTAGAAATCTTCTGAGCAATCAAATTTAATTATGATGTTTTAATAGTGCTTAACACTGACTCTTACTACATGTGGCACCACAGGTGGTGATACTGATGTTGCATGAAATGAAATGATAATTGGAAAAGGAAATTTTGGGAAGGAAATGTTCCAAGCATAAGTTTAGGGGTACCTCCCTGGAATTTGTCAGTTACGAGGACTGAGGAAAACCTGGAAGAAACCTCAATCAGGGACGATAGCCCTGGCTGAATTTGAACTGCAGATCTCCTGTTCATGAGACTGTGATTTAATGACCTCAGCTACCCATATCAATGTTTAATTATGCTGTCAAACTTTTGCAATATATGCAATTACTTAAGATGCTGCTTCAGAACATATAATCATTAGCATCATGTAAATTGCTACCAGAAGGTTATTTCTAAAATGATGGATACAAATTCCTTTAATGTGAGTGAAGTTAGCTGCAATAATAATAAATATATAGATTTCTTGCTGTTAATAGTACATTAAGAATGAGCATGTGCATGGTGAAAGGGTGAGAAGAAGGGGGGGGAGTACCATGTTCCTAAACCAGAACAAACAATTATGACTTCTTGTGAAAGAGCCCATTGTAAGGCAAGTAAAAGTAGACCAAAGGTTTCTTGCTGTAACAGTTATGTATAAATACTTGGGGATGCACTTGATTGTTGTTTTGGAACTAGAAAGGTCAGTTATGGAAAAAAAAACACCAGTTTTTCCTATTTCTATTTTCAGAGGACCCAAGTTTGAATCTCAACTGTATAAAATTGCCTGAGTAAAGTCTTTTCAAAGGTTTTCTTTATCCTGAAATGATGAATGTATTGATTTTGACACCATTCAGATTGATGAAACTTCAGATGTATACAGTATCACCTCAATATATTTTTTCTGGATGTATAGTTTATGTTATGCGCTCCCAAATTTTTTCCAGTTATAACTTGTGCCAACAAAACCCACACTGACAACTCTTCAAAGTATTATTTGCAAGCATCATTTGCCCGGAAGTTGCAGGCCTGACAAAAGTCTGTTCTCAGATATTCTTTTTCAAACACAAACTATACTCGGCGCCAATCAAGAAGGTGATTGACAGTTACTAACCATATGGCAGAAAGCTTTAAATGAATGGGAGGGTATGAATATGTCACAGCGGTCATCATAGCAACCGTTAGAAGGACCAATTAGAAATAAGACGTTTCCATAGCAACGATAGACGCAAATGCCTTGTTGCGATATCGTAACACGTAATTGGCATGAAGTGCCGGGCGAGCGACCATTGCAGTAACATGAACTGAAGTCTTATCTTCTGCTGTCGCTGAAGTTATAAACTATGTCCTCCTTTTAGCCCCATTTTGCTTATGCTTTTGTATCAGTTTAGAGATTGCCTGCGGATTGAGTTCTTTTGCATCGTCCTATTTGTGTGGTATTTGCCTTGTGTTACGTGTGTTTGAGTCCGTGTGTTGTGTGAGCATTTATAATTGTGTTAACACCTTTAATGGATATTTAACAATGTCCAAAAATAGTGACCAAGATAGCGCAGCCAAACGAAAAATTGAGTGCACTTGGGAACCGAATAAAACTGTATTTGTAAAGGTATCCCAATTAAAGGACAGGCGGGAAATAATATGCTCTGTGAGAGAATATTTCAAAGAGGAGAAAATAATTCAGTGGCTTGATTCGCCGTAATATGCCGATGAAGGAGGGACTGAAGAAAAGTGAGCTACTGGAACTTGTGAAAGCAAACAAACAGCGGTTTCCAAGTTATGTCGTCGACGATATTGCTGCAAAACATGTTCTCAAAATAGTTAGGCTTCCCCTTATCACTGTCATTTTAACTCGATTGAATTAATTTGGGCCGACATAAAGGGTTATGTTGGGCGAAACAATAAAGGTTTCACTGTGTCGTCAGTAATAAAGCTTACAGAAAGGGCACTAACAGCAGTAAAAGCTGAAAACTGAAAAAAAAGTGGTGACTCATACAAAGGGCGTAATAAGTGCAGCTTGAGAACATGAAGGAGTTTTGGAAGAAACTATAGAACAACTTGTGATTTCCGTGGGGAATTCTAGCAGCTCTTCAGATGATGATGATGATGATGATGACGACAGTGGCGGTGACAACATTGTCTATCAAACGAGCAGCAACAACAACAGCGACGCAAGCGATTCGAAATCTGGTATTTTTTCCATTAGAATAAGCATCAATATTTCACAGGTATATCTCTTCTGTTAACGCAGATTTTTACACTGATATATTCTTGCATGTTCTATCCTCTGCACGTAGATTCATTATTTTACAATTGTCTTCATATACGAATATAAATAATACCTGCTCTACAATGCAGGCGCAACTCAGTCGCCTTCGACACAGTTCTAGCATGCTCTCCACGTGGTCGCGATGAGTGGCAACGTCGCCTCTCTCTCTCCACAAAATGTCAATCACCTTCTTGATTGGCGCCGAGTATAGTGATAAAAATTTACATACATTGATGATACCTTTGGAGTAACCAGCCTGGCACTTTACCGTTAGCATTGGGTGATCAAAGCAGAAATTGTTAATCAATAACACAAGAAGAATGTAACAATTTTCATTCAAATCATAAAAGGAAATTTATTTTAAATGTAGCCACCAATGTACTTGCCGCCAAAGCTGAATTGTGTTGAGCACTACCATTCCAGTGGAGAAAGTGTGAATGACAACATTGATGGATGTATGAAAGAGAAGAGGACGGAGGGTGATAGCTGAAGCAATGCCACAGCACTGAACAAATACAGCAGGACTGAAAGTATTGCACAGCATGTTTTATTGTAAGTAATTAATTAGCTAAGAATCTGAAATTTTATGTAGGAAAGGAACAAAAACATGTGGTTTATTTCTGATGTAAGTTCTTTACAGTGTAGTTCATATTTTCGTTGTAATGAAGTAATTTTGTGTTACTTCATTACTTGGTACTTCCATATTTGAGTAATTTAAAGATAGTTGATTAAAGGTTTTCATTGTAGTTGATTTTCAGTGAATTTTGTGAATAACTACTTGCAAAATTGAAGGTCCCTACTTGACATGAACAGGTTTCTTACCTGAGCAAGACACTCCTCCCATACTTGTGTGTAAGACTCAAGAGACAGATCACCATGGCCCATTCCTTGCTTCACTATTTCCATTTCTTGCTGCAGCATATCATGTGCCTGAAATACAAATTTATATCATACAACAATCTACTCAAAATAAAAAAATCTGATGTGTTACACTCACATGACTTTCTCTACTCTTGTACAAACTGTTTTTACAAACGGTTATTCTCCATATGCTTCATGTTAATCGAGATGTTAATCTTATTGCTAATTTTCTTGTAGATGCAAGGGGAATTGGTAGGCTTTAAGCGATAGTCAAATCTTTTAAGCGCTGGTTGCTATGTGGAGTATTCCATTCTCTTTGTATGTCCAGGACATAAAAAAATGAATAACGGATTTGAGAAAAAGTATAAGTATTGTAAAATTTAAGGGAATAACAAGCAATATCTCGAAAATGGTTCACTCAAAAAAAAAAAATGTATATGACATAAATTGTGTATTTTAACACGATCTACATTTTTTGTGTAGTAAAATTTTGTCTCTCTTATGGTTTACCAGTTATGCAAAAGTCATTCACAATGAAGAATACTTTTGGAGACATTCCCAGAATATTCGAGATATACATTTCATTTGTCATGAAAATATCTTAAACATATGATATTTTAATCAAAATCGTTACAGCCATTTTTGAGAAAATTAAAATTTTCGAAAAATGTTCCATGTAAAGGGTAATCTGGGGTGGGGAGATTTTCTTGAAAACGTTTGTGTCGCATCTCTGGAAGATACTGAACCTAAATACCAAGTTTGGTGTTTATCCGACTGTTCGTTTCTGAGTTATGCTGTTCACAGACAGACACACACACGGACATGTTTCCAAAAATACTTTTTTTTTTTTATTCAGGAGGCCTCAAAACATTTATTTCCGGTGAAATCCGGTATCAAATTTTTGGGTGGAATGCAATACCTTCCCTACTTACTATACGTAGTAGAGAAAGTAAAAATGGCTTGAAGTTCCTTCTATCCCAAACTCAAAAAGTGCACAGTGCTTAAGTTGTAAGCTGTGCCTGTTATAGCTGCTTTCGGAAATGTTCAGATACTATACCCATTGCTGTAACAAATGCACTTGACAGTTTGCATCAGTTCATGTAAAGTAGGCTATACTGTGGTCCACCACAAAACTTGCGATAATGTTTTCCACTCTGCCTCAAAACCTGCTTGCATGGGCATAACGAACACAATAAGAAATTACTTTTGTGTTTAACTGTTAGTGCACAGTCTGCTCTATGACATGCGATAGCAAATTTTCATATATATGTTTTTACTTCACGCGTTGCCATCTTGTGACGTCACTCCTTTGTCTGGTTCGTAGCTCCCTCTGGCGTGGCAATTTGCATCAGTTTTGAAATAATTCACTTTAAATGTTCTCCGGCTAGCTATTTAGGTAGACATTTAACTCTTGCAGGGTGTGAATCGGAAAGGAATCTTTTATCCAGAAATGATACTGATGAAGAAATTGGTTTTATAACTTTTATTGTCGAACACGTTCACTAACACTTTTTACATATTGAGATAGATACTAGCCAAACTGAAACTGTTTGTAATAACTTCTTATTTATCACTTTTAACTCGCATACTTCAACTTTATGTAATTTTTTAAATGTATGATACTTTATAATAATTCTCGTAATTCTGCTGCGCGTAACTTGACGAAATGAAGGACTGGCTGACGATGTGTAGTGTACACGAAATTTTGATGAACTGAAAGACCGACGTGTAAGGTATTGAGAATTTTGTAGAACTGGGGGAATGCTACCTCGGGCCTGGCTTATTTATACGCTTGCCTCAAGATACGCCTAAAGATTATAAATGAACTGCTATTGGCAAATAAAACGCGCCAACATTAGCGTCTATTTTAATATCCAATGAAAACCACGAAAACATATTGCTTTTAGGGAAACATTCTAGAAGCTTCTACCGAAAAGGCGCGAAACATTACGTAACTTCCTGGTTCCCGGTAATGATAAACAGCTCACCCCTTCGCTGCATTATTGCGCTATTATTGACAGTTTCAGTAAAGCCGTATATTATTATTTACCAAAAATAATCACAATTAATAAACATCTGAAATCAATGTCACATAAAAATACATATTTATATTACAATCATTATTTACCTTTAAGTAATTTGTGATACAAATTACCGTATCAGACATTATCAGCAGGAACAGAGGTATACACTAGGGACAGTAGTTCTGTGCCGGTGACCTACTTTTCTAGCGCACTAAACATAGTCTATGCCTAATGCCAGTTACTTTTCTACAGGCAGCTGCCTGTCTCCTGGAAGTGGGACTTTGCTGACACGAAATAACACACATCACTACACCACTGGATGACTGGAACCTATTGTCACTATGTTCAGGTTGCTCTATCATTCCTTATATTTACACATTATACACAAGCTTTGTCAAGCGAATGCATTGTCTTAAACCAGCAGGGGCTTTATTAGTGTGATAAACACTCTACAAAAGAAATATCACCATCATCGTTTTCTTCTGTAGGATTTTCCCTTTCATCTTCTTCAGATATTTCCCTTTCATCATTTTGACTCTTCCTCTCCTTTGCTGTCACTATATTCTCTACCTTGGATTACAAAGCTTTCTATGACATTTTCAAAAGAATATGAAATTTTCTTCAATATATTTGTCTTTGTACTTAATAACGTGTTGACAGGCATTTTTCCATGTTAATGTCGTCAACATGTTGTTAGCTAAGCTTCATAAATAACATCACCCAATTTAAAAGTAGTGTTCTACCAAGCTATCCATTGTTTTATATCAGCCCAGATGAATTCTACTTGGTTAAGACCTGATAAATAGGGCAGTAATCGGAGAACACTATGTGCGTGGCGTACAAACTGTCAATGTAAATTTTCGGGAACAGGTTTTGGCCCTTACTTAGGCTGTAAAGCTACAAATTTAGCATCCTTTCATGGAATGGGGCAAGCTCTGTATCTTATTTTGGTATGAGACGTTGGGGCCTTTTCCAACTGCACACTATGGTACGGTGGTTAACAATCACCAAAGCAGCAGATCTGGGAGACAAGTTAGGAATTAAGTTTTCCATTATCCATTTTTTGTATTTTCGCCATTCATTTTGTGGCGGTACTAACATTTCTTATTTTTACATAAAACATTCACAGAAGGCAAGATCTTCCAACAAACACACCAAAATACACAGTATACACAATCCAAGTTCAATTAGAGAAATAATAACTTTATTGCAGTCAATAGACTCTTACAAGAGCATCTGACACTGTCAATTATAGCTATACAATACAATTTACTTAATAATATATATATATCCATTATAATTCAGTAATAGCATTTCTCTATCAGGAATGATTAATACAGTTGACTTAATAATATTTACATAAGTATACATATCCATTATAATTCACTAATATTATACAAGCATTTCTGTATCAAGAATAATTTTAGGACAGTTTTAAATGTTGAATCTCTGGTATTCTTAATTGCACATGGTAATTTATTATATAGTATAGCTCCCATTTTATATGGGTCCTTATTTGTTTGACTTTTATTCGTGCTCACCCTACGGTAATCGTTTGCTCTTCTCGCATTGTATGAATGAAAGTCTTTATTGAGTATGTTAAATTGCTTTCTATTTTTAACAAGTATAATGGTTTTAAACACATACAGTGAAACTACAGTTAGGATGTTTTGTGCTATACATGTTTCACGGCAGGATTGCTGAAACCAAAGGTTGAACACAGTTCTTACGCACTTTTTTTATATTTTTAATAATCTGTCCATATTGGTTTTACTTGTTCCCCCCCAAATTTCAATACCATATGTTAGATGTGGGTAAATGATGCCATAGTATGCTGCTTTAAGAATATTGGTGTCTCCGTATTTTGCTAATTGTCTCAATAGGTACAACCCTGTGTTCATTTTTTTACAGACAATTTCTATGTGTATGTTGTAAGATAAAGTTTCTTTTATGTGTATGCCCAGAAATTTATAGCTTCTTACCTGTTGTAAAGCAGTATTGTTAATATTTATATTATTGTTTTGAAACGTCATGAATTTTGTTTTTCTATATTTAACTTTAGTCAATTGTGTAGGAGATAATGTGATTTTTCATCTATTGCATTTGTCATTTTACCTTCTAAACATTCTTTACTTTCACTTCAGCATATTACAGATGTATCATCTGCGTAGGAGATCACTTTGCAGTTTTCCGGTTCCGGTAAATTATTTATATAGATAAAAAAAAGTGTGGGTCCCAGTACTGATCCTTGCGGTACCACCCATTTTACTAAATTATACTCTGATTTAATGGTGCGTATAGTGTCACCTTTTTTCCAATTTATTTCTGTGCATTGCACCTGGTTTTTAAGATATGTTGCTAGTAGTTTATTAATGTGCCCTCTGAAACCGTAATATTCTAATTTTGTCATTAGAAACACAGGGGCATCATTTAGGGGGGGCAGGGGGCCAACTGCTCCCTCCCCCTAAGTTACAAGAGATAATTAGGTCACTGGTTATTATTTCTCTACCAAAAGAAAAATTACATCTGTACTTTTAATACAAATATTTCACATTTAAGAACTAAAAGATTATTTTCTTTTAGGCTAAATATATCGTTAAAATCCACATGAAAATTTGGGAAGCTGAATTTTGCCCCTCTCTCCCCCAATACAGAAACTGAAATGACACTCCTACAGAAACATTAAGATAGCATAAAGCCATAAACAGATGGCTGGCAAGAGAGATGTTGCTTGGACTACTCCTGCCATGAGACTGAACGATTGCACTTAATGCACATGCCCGAGAATTGGGGCTCACTCACTGTCCAAATTACCAGTGTGCACCTAGGTTTTACTGGCACACAACTATCGTCCCTACTGTACCCATAGACTTCTAAATTTCTTTTGTCTTATAATATGAATTAAAACTGAAAGTGGTACACAGCAAAGCAAGATGATCACTTTATAGAGCACTATTTGAGTCGAATTTACACTTAACTAGCTTCAGTTACTATAGAACATGTTTCATAGATATTTTCTGAATCCTCAGCTATGATCGACTGCCAGAAACACTATTGGCTCCTGATCTTGGATTTTCTCTGCTTAACTACTGCTGAACTTGTGGAGTACATTGTCCTCGAAAAGAATTTAAAAATTCATTAGATCTGCTTCATGTTTCTTGAATATCTCCTCCCATATGTCCAGTTCTTTTTGGCATTGAACATGTTCTAAAAGGCGGACACTATTTTGTATGTTGTGGTCCTAAAAGTGTGCTGTTACTGCTAATTTTTCTATTTGTTTGCATTTAGTATGCAAACAAATAGATAGTGTTCTTTAAGATGGGTATCAATGTATGGAAGACAAAAAGAAACATTGGCACCTATTTTAAAGAACACTTAAGGCATATTAAATATAAGCAAATAGAAAAATCAGTTTAAAATAGAGAGAGTTGAAGGTTGTTACACTACATCACTAAAATGTAAAATCACTACATTTTAGTGATGTAGTGTAACGACCTTCAACTCTCTCTATTTTAAATTATGACACATAACTGCTACTAGCTTCTCAATCTTCAAAATTAATTAAGAAAAATCAGTACTGTCAGCACAATTATACTTATGACTGTTATTTACTTTTGGCCATTTCATATAAAGCAAACAAATTAGTTTTAATATTAAAATGAAGGCTGTGAATGTTGTATAATGCAACTTATTTAAAAGTTCATACTGAAGTAACTGTCAAGAGAGATGTAATAGTAGAAGGGGTTAGCATCCCATATCTCAAAGTAGTATTTACAGCCATGTGAATAGTATAAAATGTTAAATTGAGTTTACCACGTTTTCATAGAATTGTGAAAATGATAAACATCCAATTATAAAATAATCACTCAGATTAAATTTTAATACTCTTTAAAATTGCTGTGTTTTATAAATTATTTCTTAAACAGTTACTAAATAATAAAATTGTTAAAAGCAGAAAACAATAACACCCTTATGTGTAATAGTGGTAATAAAGCCATGTAATAGCATGTACTACAGCTTGTAACAAGAGAGATCAGTTGTTGTTTTAGAACTACTTGGAAGATTTTAAGAAGATGAATATTTTATTCCTATTTTTCATACCTTTTGAAGGTCATCTTGAATGTATGCCTCATATGGATGTTGCTCCAAATATGCTAGATGCTGAGCTTGACTTGACACTTGCTGACGCTTCTTAGGATCATTTGGTATTGTTATAGGAGAATACACAGCATCATAATGCAGCATTGTGATCATTTCTCTCTTGATTAACTCTTCTGCCTATAACAACATAAAATTATTATTCATGTATGTAAGAGTAATACTTTCAGCATTTTTAATTTCTCTACCATGTACAAGCAGGTACAGAAGGTACTGCATTCTACCTAAAACTTTGATATTGAGATCTCACCAGGAATATGTATTTTGAGGCCCCCAAATAAAAAAAAATTCTGATGTGTTAAACTCACATGACTTTCTCTACTCTTGTACAAACTATTTTTACAAATGCTTATTCTCCATCTACTTCATGTTAATCGAGATAAACATTTACAGACTCTATCTTATTGCTAATTTTATTGTAGATGTAAGGGGAATATATATTTACAAGGGCAATATAGAAAAACAGTAGCCTTTAAGCACATACATATCTCTTAATATCGGGTTGCTACGTGCAGCACCATTCCCTTTGCCACAAATTATAACTCTTTGCATATCCAAGACAAAAAAAAATGAATAATGAATTCCCATTTGAGAAAATAAGTATTGAAAAATTTAAGGGAATAACAAGCAATATCTCGAAAATGGTTCACTCAACAAAAAAAAATGTATACGACATAAATTGTGTATTTTAACGCGATCTACATTTTTTGTGTAGTAACATTTTGTCTACCTCTTATGGTTTACCAATTATGCAAAAGTCGTTCACGATGAAGAATACTTTTTGAGACATTCCCAGAAAATTCAAGATATACATTTTATTTGTCATGAAAATATCTTAAACATATGATATTTTAATCAAAATCGTTAGAGCCATTTTTGAGAAAATTAAAATTTTCGAAAAATCTTCCATGTAAAGGGTACTCTGGGGTGGGGGGATTTTCTTGAAAACCTTCGTGTCGCAGCCTTGGAAGATATTGAACCCAAATACCAAGTTTGGTGTATATCTGACTGTTCGTTTCTGAGTTATGCTGTTCACAGACACACACACAGACAGACACACAGACACACACACGGACATGTTTCCAAAAATGCTTTTTTTGGATTCAGGGGGTCTCAAAACATGTATTTCCGGTGAAATCTCGGTATCGAAATTTTGGGTGGAATACAATACTTCCCCTACTTACTATATGTAGTAGAGAAAGTAAAAATGAATAACGAATTTGAGAAAAGTAGAAGTATTGGAAAATTTAAGGGAATAACACAGCAATATCTCGAAAATGGTTCACTCAACAAAAAATGTATATGACATAAATTGTGTATTTTAGCGTGTTCTACATTTTTTGTGCAGTAAAATTTTGTCTATCTCTTATGGTTTACCAGTTATGCAAAAGTTGTTCACAATGAAGAACACTTTTGGAGACATTCCTAAGAAATTCAAGATATACATTTTATTTGTCATAACATTATCTTAAACATATGATATTTTAATCAAAATCGTTAGAGCCATTTTTGAGAAAATTAAAATTTTCGAAAAATGTTCCATGTAAAGGGTAATCTGGGGTGGGGGGATTTTCTTGAAAACCTTCGTGTCACATCCTTGGAAGATACTGAACCTAAATACCAAGTTTGGTGTTTATCCGACTGTTCGTTTCTGAGTTATGCTGTTCACAGACACACACACGGACATGTTTCCAAAAATGCTGTCACTTTCCTTTTAAACACTAAATATTTATTTGAGTTATAATCTAAAAAATTAAATTCAAACTTACTCTAATTAAAATCAAAACATAAAAACAAATCATGACAATATACTCCAAAAAGCTAACAGTCACCTTTTGCAGCTCAGTAAGTGGAGGATCTGTATGTGGTGGTCGCAACACAGCCATGTTGACATCTACTGGACGAGGCAGATCACGCTGAACTGCCTGTGAACGACTGCGCATTTCTTGTTCACCTGAAATGAATAACTGCGTAAGTTCTTTAGAACTATACAACAATCCTATCTGGAGCTTGAACATTTTCTTTGAAAATATGTTTTCTTTTATCTTGCTTTCCTCATAGGTTTTAAAATAAGTCTTAACATACTGATACCAAGCAATGTACTCAGGGATACTGAAATGTTGTGAGTAGCATACAGCATTTTTTAAAAATATTTTGGGAATTACAGTGAAGTCTTTATAAACGCACAAATTAAGATTTTTATTATTCTAGCTTCACTTCTTCACCAGAACTTACTGGGACATGTTTCGGAGACTGTTGTCTCTATCTTCAGCCTGGATTCATTGCCATGCTTCCTCCTGTGAGTAATATATGTCATCTGATTGGATGTACTGTGTAACGAGATTCTTTTTACATGGGATATCAAAGTTTAATATCTTGTGCTTCTTCTTATGAATGAATAACTTTTCCCAAATGGAGAGTTCTACTGCTTTTTTAAGGGTCTTTAAAAGCTTTAGGTTTTCTTCTGCTGATGTACAAATCACCACAGATCATTACACAGTACATCCAACCAGATGACATCTATTACTCACAAGAGGAAGCATGGCAGTGAATCCAGGCTGATGATAAAGGCAATGGTCTTCGAAACATGTCCCAGAAAGTTTTGCTGAAAAAGTTAAACTAGAATAATAAAAAAAAATCTTAATTTGAGCATGTAGCATGCTTGAAAGCAGAATAGTGAGTCGATATCTCAATAAATATGGTTCAAAAGAATGAAGCAACTTACGTTTTGCTTTCATCTCTGCCATATAGCGTGCATCCACATCTGCCTGATCCTCTACGTTGTTTCCAGTTTCCACAGGAGCTTCCACTTCCTCCTCTGACTCAGGTACAACAATTTCATAGTCGTTCCTGGGAGTGGGCAATGAATTCAAACCTGCTCGCAACTGTTCTTTTAACTGAAATACAGACATTCTATTAATGACCAACCAAAAGATGTCATAAAAAGGTTAGGATTATGAAAGAACCGATTATTAATATTTATCATCCAGAAATTAGGATCTCTAACTATAGGGGCTTTGCAGTTAGAACAATCTTATGAAAAGTGATACAATGCTTTTTCTCTCTTAACAAAAGGAAAATGAATGATAATCATGTTGCCATCAAATGCATTTAACAAATGCTGCTGAAAACTCTTAAAAATATTTCATTCAAATGACTCAACTGCTTATAACTGAACCAGAGTCAAATTATAGTGTTTAAGATAGGTGCCAAACTGGGCAAGTATGAAAAGTGGAAGAATGGAGAGAAGGAATATAAAGTGGTCAGAGATTGTATTATATTTAGGGGTTAAAATGGATGGGGGTGGAAAATGGGAGAAACAGAAGAAACCGGTATTGACAAAGGGGAAAGGGGCAATGTCAGCGATTAGAGGGTGCAAATATAGAATACCAGATATACATGTTAAATGGCTAGAGAAAATATATAACACAGTAGTTGAAGCAAAAATATTATATGGAAGTGAAATATGGGGAGTGGAACGAGGCTGGGAAGAGATAGATATGGTACATAGGAGTTTTTATAGAGAAGTTTTAGGCCTGCCAAATGCTACAGTTAAGGAATTTGCTCTAATTGAAATGCAGAGAGTGGGGGGAAAAGGGGTAATAATGGAGAGAGCTCTTAAATATTGGTACAGACTATTAAATTTGGAATTCCAAGAAAGGAGCTTAAAGAAAAATGGAAAATAGTGGTCTGGGAGAAATTTGGAGAAGGAGGGAAAATAATGTTAAGGGTTTTTGGAAAGAAGCTAGGCAGATGTTTGAACATATAGAGATACAAAATTTATTTAGTAACATTGGGACGAAACGTTCCTTGGAATCATATATATTAATAAAAAATGTATGTGCTAGAGAACAGTATGTGGATAACTCAAATAAGGAACAAAGAGAAAGTATAGCCTGGGTACGAGCAGGTGTATAGAGACTAATAGGAATGAGAAATGGGTTCCCACAGAACCAGTGTCCAATATTGGGGAAAGAGAAGATTTAGAACATATCGTTTTTGATTGTAAAGGTACACAGAATTGGAGAAAGGAAGCTATAAATGGGAAATGGTTAAAACTGGACAGGAAAGTAGCTTTAAGCAAGATTTTTAACAAGGATAGTAAAAAGATAGGAGAGTACCTGTCCAAAGTAAAAAAGAAATGGTTATGGACAATAAAAAGAGATGTAAATTAATTTCATCATGTGATGTTAAGTTATGTAATTATATTATTATTATAATAATATTAGTATTATAAGATTATTATTTTGGTATCATTATTATTATTATTATTACTATAATTTTTTATGTCATAATTAGAGTGTAATATGGGTAGAATATGGCAAGACAACAGCTTGGGCTGATGTATAGCCATATTCTAAGGAGGATTGCTAGCACAAATAAATAAATAAATAAATAAATAAATAAATAAATAAATAAATAAATAAATAAATAACTGAACCATCAAATGAAGACATATGCCATAATATAGTAAATCATGAATAAAAATGGAAGAAGCTTTGAGAAGTTCAAAAAGTTTTTTTTAAAGTGACATTCAGTTGAAATTAACACAATGTCTCACTAATTTTTACTTCCACATAGTACATATGTATGTTTCACAGACGTCTGCATCATCAGCTACCTTTGATGCCGGAATGATCAGATGTGTTCCCTCTGGAATCTTGAGGCTCTCCTACTGGACATCTGATGAATGAATACATGGATGTCTTCAGTGGGAATTTCAAAATTCATTAGTGCTGACTCATATTTTTTCAAGAAAAATCTTCTCCCAAGATTCAAGTTTTGTTGGTCTTTATACTTGTTTCAAAAGATAGACACTATTTATAATGTTGTGACTGGAGTTCCAAAAATGGTATGCTACTACTGATTTTCTGTGTGTTTGTACTTTGTGTGCCTAAGGTGTTCCTTGAGGCAGGTGATGATGTTCCTTTTAGTTTTTCCTATGTATATTTTCTCGCAATCTCCACAGTTGACTGTAAATTCCTGTTTTTTTTAAAAGATGTTACATCAGATCTGTTTGATTTAATTAAGGTTTTATATACTAAGTCCATTTTGTGGGGTTAGTGCTATGTTATAACCTTGGAAGGTCTTTTGGAATTTTCTAATGAACTTAGGTGGTAAAAGAATTTTTTGAACCTTTTTCTTTTTTCTTTTTCTGCTGTTAAAGTGGTTATGTTTTCTTCTTTTTTAATTCTGTATTTTTTTATGCACCAATGACTTGTTTTAATTCTTTCTTGTATTCTGTTTCATTTAATGGTACATTGAGTAATCTGTGTAGTAGACAGTTTATGATGGCATGCTTGTGGTTGATAGAGTTGAAACGGTTTGCTTTTAAGCAGTTGTCTGTATGTGTATCTTTCCTGTATATTCCAAAAATCTAGCTTATTTTTATTTCTAATAAATCTTAGGTCTAGCAAGGGAAGTGTTCCATCTGTTTCTTTTTCCATTGTGAATTTAATTTCTGGAATCTAAGACCAATATAACTTGAAAGAGAGATTTTCTTGAAAAAATATGAGTCAATGCTAATGAATTTTGAAATTCCCGCTGAACAAGACCCACTCCATAAATTCATCATATGTTCAGTATGAGAGCCTCAAGATTCCAGAGGGAACACATTTAATCATTCCGTCAGTCAAAGGTAGCTGATGATGCAGACAACACCTGTGATACATATGATGGCAGATTGATAAGTCCATGACTTTGACAAGAGATAGTGTTCTAATCACAGGTTTCTTGTTTGCACCCAAGTCTTACATCTATTCTGGGTATAATCACAGAAATTCATTGTCATTTGTTCTTTAGAACATTGTAGAGAGTGTCTAAAATAAGCAGATGTGTGTTGCTTTGTAGAAAATGGAAGAAAAGCTGAACAAGTATTATGGGGACTCTGCTCCTCAAATGGCATGGTTCACAGAATTTCGATGTGCTGTTCGAGCACAAGAGATGTCGTGTGCACAGGACGGCCAGTTGAGGTCAGAACAGAAGAAACTGTGAACAAAGTTCGCGATTTTGTGTTGGAAGACCACCGAGTGAAAATCCG
Organism: Deroplatys truncata; assembly: GCA_030765065.1. Classification (NCBI taxonomy): domain Eukaryota; kingdom Metazoa; phylum Arthropoda; class Insecta; order Mantodea; family Mantidae; genus Deroplatys; species Deroplatys truncata. The sequence goes on along the minus strand of CM060975.1, from coordinate 295,628,141 downwards.
TGAGATTGAGATAGCCAAGGCCATAAACATCTTGAGTGAACGAGTGTATAACTTCTACACAAAGTTTTGGGTATGAGAAAGCTGTCAGCAAGATGGGTGCTGTGACTGCTCACAGTTGAGAACAAGCGGAATTGTGTGAGCATTTCACAGGGATGTTTGAACATGTTCAAGCATAACCCTAATGAGTTTTTGTGGCATTATATCATGATTGATGAAACTTGGATTCATTACTATCAATTTGAAACCAAACAAAAATCAAAGCAGTGGATTTCCTTTGGTGAACCTGCTCCAATGAAAGCGAAAACATTCCATCGGCAGGAACAATCAAGGCAGTTGTTTTTTGGGATTCGCAAGGAGTGATAGACATGCACTACCTGGAAAAAGGTAAAACAATCACAGGTTCATATTATGTCACAATGCTGGATCAGTTTCACAAGGTATTGTTAAAGAAACGACCGCATTTGGTGAAGAAAAAGTTTCTCTTTCACCAGGATAATGCACCTGCACACAAGTCTGCCATTGGCATCGCAAAATTTGTGGAATTGGGGTATAAACTGCTACCTCACCCACCATATTCTCCAGAGTTGGCTCCGAGCAACTTCTTCCTCTTCGAAAACTTGAAAAATTGGCTTACTGGGAAGAAATTCATATCCAGTGAACACATCATGGCAGAAACCACCTCATATTTTGCAGACTTCGAAAAATCATATTTTTTTGAAGGGCTAAAAAGATTGGAGAAATGTTGGACGTGTATAGAATTGAAAGGAGACTATAAAAACATAAAATTGATGTTTTAGAAAAAATTATTATTTTCTTTAAAAAGTCACTGACTTATCAATCCGCCCTTGTATGTACTATGTGTAAATAAAAGTTAGTGAAGTATAAAATTTTAATTTTGACTCAATGTTACTTTTAAAAGTTATCATATGGTATTACTAATTAGTGTCACTTGGTAAGGGGCAGAACATTAAGGTTTACCTGTCTCTGGTAGTTGTGCATAGCTTGAGGAGTGTCCCCAACATCTAGACCATCTTCAGGATTGATACTCAGCTTGTCACGGATTGGAGTGGGAGTCAGCATGCCTCGTCCAGCAGTGCCACTGCTATCTATGTGTGGTGTAAGAAAACCGCCTCCAGTTGGTGTGCGGCCTTTAAAAAAACATTTCATGGATTATTTTATTTTCTAGATTTAATTAAGTAATAGCACATCCTTGTTAATGTAGTAGTTATTTTAGTTCCATGACTGTTAGGTATTTATGTATTGTTGCCTTTATTGTTTGGTTAGATAATAGTATTGACTTGTAGAAATAGCCTGGGCTGGAACTCAAGCTGTGCTACTTTTAGAATAAACAAAAACAAAGTGAAGTAATAAATACTGTGATGCAGTATGAATTTGTAAATGTGTTAACATGCTTCACTTGAATTTAAAAATCCAAACCAAACCAATTTTTAAATCTGACCTAAGGGAAGCAAATAATTAAATTATTGAAAATGAATCGATATTAAGCACTCGTTTTACTTCACTTGCCAAATTACTGGCAGGACATGTTGTGTGTCTATTTTTAGAACATTTTACAAAATCGATGAAAAATTCTTATATATGCTTCTCATTATAAAGTTCGGGACAAATCTTATCATATTATCTCATTGCTCACTACTTGTGCCATTTGATAACACTACATGACTCAGTGTTTACTCCGGAAGAAAAGTATTAAGATTTCTTCTGTAGTATACAGTAGAACTTCAATCTAGCATTCCTGGATTGATTGTTTTACTGTATTGTTCTCATCATGCAGTCCCAAAACAATTTTCATTATAATATGCTTAAAACCATAATTTATCACTTGTCACAGTAATTTTACTTTCTCTACCATGTACCTAGTATGTAGAGATGGTACTGTATTCCACTAAAACCTTCAATACTGAGATTTCACCGGAAATTATGAGGACCCTGAATCTAAAAAGGTCAGTTATGTGTGTCTGTATATCTGTCCGTGTGTCTATGAACAGCATAACTCAAAAAGGAAAAGTCGAAAAAATACCAAACTTTGTATTTAAGTTCAGTATCTTCCAAACATGCAACGAAAACATCCCCCTATCCCCAACTACCCTTTACATGAAACATTTTTTGTAATTTTTGATTTTGTAAAAAATGGTTTTAATGATTTTGATTAAAATAAAATATATTAAAGATATTTACATGACAAATAAAATGCATATATTGGATTTTCTGCGAATAGCTTGTGTAGTCCACTTTATTTAGAAGGAAATTTGTGTAATCCTGTATAACTGGTAAACGTTAAGCGACAAACAAATACATACTACACAAAAAATGTATATCTCTCTAAAAAACAATATTTTCTTCAATAAGTTTTTCTGTGGCATAAGCCATTTCTGACATAATCATTAGTGATGGTTCGAACTGTACAACACTGTTATTCTTTTCAAGTTCAGTTGATTTTCAGGTGTTTCTCATGATTGCATGGAAATGTTATGGAATTTTAAGGACGGCATATAGCGTCCAGTTCTTAAACATTTGACTACAGCGGTTTCCTTTGTATCTATAACAAAATGTGCTATGTAGCTATTTCTGTGAAGGTTCATTTAGATTATAATGAGTAGTTAGAAAAATAAGCTTTCATAATAATAGTTTGTATACCAACTAATAACTGATAGAGGGTAGGGAAAGTCATGTGAATGTAACACATCAGATTTTTTTCTGCATCATTTATTCAGATATCAAAGATTTAATTCTTAAATATCATATCACTCTGCCAAACTATTAATAAATAGAACATTTAAACAAGATATATTAAATATTTTCAAAGATCTTGGTGAAAATAAACTTTGGAATCAAATTTTTTAAAAGCATATCTTTGCTATTGTAATTCCTCAACAGCAAAGAAGTCTGGCGATGGCTATTACTTTCTCTACTACGTATAGTAAGTAGGGGAAGTATTGTATTCCACCCAAAAATTCGATACCGAGATTTCACCAGAAATACATGTTTTGAGACCCCCTGAATCCAAAAACAGCATTTTTGGAAACATGTCCATGTGTGTGTCTGTCTGTGAACAGCATAACTCAGAAACGAACAGTCGGATAAACACCAAACTTGGTATTTAGGTTCAGTATCTTCCAGAGATGCGACACGAAGGTTTTCAAGAAAATCCCCCCACCCCAGATTACCCTTTACATGGAACATTTTTCGAAAATTTTAATTTTTTCAAAAATGGCTCCAACAATTTTGATTAAAATATCATATGTTTAAGATATTTTCATGACAAATAAATGTATATCTTGAATTTTCTGGGAATGTGTCCAAAAATGTTCTTCATTGTGAACAACTTTTGCATAATCGGTAAACCATAAGAGATAGAGAAACTTTTACTACACAAGAAATGTAGATCGCGTTAAAATACACAATTTATGTCATATACATTTTTTTTTTATTGAGTGAACCATTTTCGAGATATTGCTTGTTATTCCCTTAAATGTTTCAAGACTTATTTTCTCAAATGGGAATTCGTTATTCATTTTTTTGTCTTGTATATGCAAAGAGTATTAATCTGTGGCAAAGAGAATGGTGCTGCACCTAGCAACCAGCTATTAAGAGATATGTATATGCTTAAAGGCTACTGCATTTCTATATTGCCCCTGTAAATATATATTCCCCTTACATCTACAAGAAAATTAGCAATAAGATAGAGTCTGCAAATGTTTATCTCGACTAACATGAAGTAGATGGAAAATAAGCGTTTGTAAAAATAGTTTGTTCAAGAACAGAGATAGTCATGTGAGTGTAACACATCAGATTTTTTTCCAAGTTGTCAGAGCTTTTTTGAGAAAATAAAAATTAACCAGAACTTTTCTATGTAAAGGGAAAATAAAGGTGAAAAAATTAATCTATCTCATTTTTTGTGGAGTAATACAATTATCACAGCATACACACAACCATCGCAGTAATAATAATAAATAAATGCTCGCTTCAGCCAATTGTGGATAATACTACAACAGCACAGCAACTGCGAACACCACATCTCTCCAGCCATTCACACAGACATCCTGAACAGAGTGCAGTTATAGGGGCGGGATGTGGTCAATGAAGCAGCGTGTTGTCAATATGCAGATTCAGAACCTAGCTACGACTATTTCTGTGACGGTGCTTCTCAACTGGTTCCAAGGATCTGAGTGCATTGCTTACCAGGCCCCTCAGCAGGGAAAAAATTCCTATGCTGGCAACAGAAATCAAACCTGGGTTCCTTTACACCGCAGGCATCAATGCTTTATGGATTGATGATGATCTCTAAGTGCCCATCTCTCTTTCTCTCTCTCACTCTCACACGCACACAAAATCACAGGAAAAAAGCCAGGAAATTGGAATGAAAATAATTTGCCAACACACAACATATATGGAAGATTATTAGGAAATGTTCTGAAAGCCAATCAGGATTAGCATCCATTAGAGCCAAGAAAATGGGTGGAACATTTTAAAAACATGTCGTTTAAACAGAATATATTACAGTTATGGATGGATTCCCCCTCCCCACCACTGTCTGGTAAAGGTCTAAGGTCTACTAACCATCACTTCGCTGACTTCGGAAGGGTGTAGCAAGAACAGTGTTAGGTGTTGTTACAACATCACGTTGTGGAGTCATTCCTGAGAAGTCTGAGCTGTGCAGTGGAGTGTTAAGTCCACCCTTTAGAGGAGTGTCCACATGAGTAAGGGCCATCATGTTCTGAGCCTCCTGCAAAACTCTATCTGTAGTAGGAGCTGGAGTACGGGGAGTTCGGGCAGCGCCAGCAGGAGTAAGAGAGTAATCTGCCAACAGAGCATCTGATGGTTGCTGTCCTCCTTCTGTAGCCACTTCCCTAGCGGCTTCGCTTGCCCTTCCCAGCTTCACTACCTGTTGCAGTTCCTGCAAACAAAACACAATACTTACATGACAGTTTATTACACATATTGTGTTTTGGGGTTGGAAGTGGTTAGAGCATGATACATTCTAAGGTGCAATTCTTTGCTATCAAATGAATCTTAGGGCCGGTTTCATCAACCAGTGTTAAAAATATCCTAACATCTTGTTTGCTAACATAATGATAAAATGAACAAGAGATTTTAAGAAGGTGGTGATTGAACTAAACAGCTTCTGAATGAGTTTTGATGCACTTTTGCCTATGCATTAAGCACACTCTGTTTCAGTAGCAGAAAATTAGTTATGTTCATGCGGAATTAACGCCATTTCATTTTTCTGATTATTTGAGGCCAGAATTGCCATGTCAAGTGAAGAATCTAGGTGCTGAGGAACTACTGTTTCACTTTAATTTTTTAGTTGTTATTGTATAAATTAATTATACTTTTAATAGACCTTAGCCTGGCCTAGGCAAGTTTTTAATGTAGAGTCAACTGAAAAATTCAACGCCACAGCTGAGATTTGAACACGGTTCTCCTGCTCTCCGTGCGGTTGCTCTAATCATTGAGCTACTGTGACAATATGCCGGCGGGGCATCAAATTCCCCAATTGACTCAAGTTATTTCCCAGACATACCTACCAAGGCATCTCCCTCGAGATGACAAACTTAGCGGCGTATGTGTGTAAATCACTGAACTAGGTATATCACTAGGTAGTTATAGAATTCTCTTTATAGCACTCCGATTTAATTTGTCAGTTTTGGGCAAAAATGCTTCAGATATTTTATTGACTGGAGCAGTTTGAAAGGAGTAAATCAAAGATGGGCCTATGAACTGATTAAAAGCTGATAATTTTTCTTTTATATTGCAATAAGTGTGTCAAAGACATGTTATCCAAAGTTATTTTTTAACTTATCAGTAAGTTAAGAAGTTATTTATCCAAAATGTATTAAAGCAGCCAAGAGTCTGCTGTTTTTACTCACCTGATCAGATATTTGAGGTTCAGGAAGCACCAGTTTGCTACGCTTTTTAGCAGGCTCTTGATTCTGCAGCATTGCTACTGGAATGTCATTCTCTTTACGTTGCTTTAACTTCTGCTTGTCCTTCCTGCGTTCTCTCTGTAATAATTTACAAGCAACTAAGATTCAATTTATGTAACAGATTACAAAACTCATTTCCAATGAATAAATTCAAATTCTTTTAAATAAATTATTAAAAGATAAGGCTCTGTGTTCAGCTGAGAAATACCTTAAAATTATAAAACAAACCAATACTAACAATAACTTGTAAAAACATTAAATCTTGTATATTTGTATTACATTGTACACTTGATGTATTCACACTGTAAACAAATCTACTGTTTATGTTTTATGGTAAATAACACTGATGAAATCAATTTCTGTAAAACGGCAAATATGAATAGAGGTATAATAATATTAATTTGCTTCAGCTAAATACATAGTTAAATCATGAAAGATCATCTGTTATTATTTTGACAAAGATCATAGAGAAATCGGTTTCTTTCTTTCTCTTTTACTCAAAAAATCTTTAGCATGAATACTGTGTGTTACAAATTACTTTTGGAGACATCATGTTCTACCAAACACCATTGAATTATCTCTCCTTAACAATTAAATTCATTAAATTTCAGATTAAAGTGTTGCTCAATATGTTTTTGTAATTAATTATTGATGGGAATATAGAATATAGATTACCTATAATAAAACAATTAATTCAGCACACATCAGAAGCTAAATTCTTAGGAATATTTATAGAAAAATCTTTAAACTGGAAATCACACATTTGCAACATTACAACAAAAATTAACAGAACTCATTATTTAATCTCTGTACTAAAAAACGTATGCAACTGTAGTACACTAAAGATAATTTATTTTGCATATGTTCAGTCAGTTCTTGCATATGGCATTATCTTGTGGGGAAATTCAGTAGACATTAATACTCTCTTTGTAACACAAAAGAAAATCATACGAAAAATGTTTAATCTAAATGGGTCTGCCCACTGTAAAATCCATTTTAAACAAAATAACATACCTTACCTTGCATATATGAGGGTCATTCAAATGAAACTCGGTCACTTGTGTAAAGTAACGGTAGCGATTTTATTAACTCAAAAATAGTCGCCAAAACTGTTGGCACATTTATTCCATTGCGACACTAGCCGGTTGATTCCATCTTTGAAGAAGCTAGTAGGCTGCTGTCGGATCCAGGCCTGGACCCATTCACACACTTCATCGTCCGTTGTGAATCGATGTCCGCGAATAGTTGTTTCAAAGGTCCATAAACATGAAAGTCACACGGTGAAAGGTCTGGATTGTACGGTGGATGTTAGCGTTTCGCATCGAAAGTTCTGCAATGTCGTCTTCACTGCATTGGCAGTGTGTGGGCGGGCATTATCATGCACGAGAATAATGCCATTGGACAACATGCCTGGGCATTTTGACTTGATGGCTCGTCTAAGGTTCTGTAAAGTGGCTTGAAAACGCTGGGCAATGATGGTGGTTCCCCGTTCCAGGAACTCGACAAGCAGTGGGCACTTGTGGTCAAAAAAGGACATCATGACCTTACCAGAACTGGTGTGCACGGTCTTTGATTTCTTTGTAGGTGGTGAAGTTGCATGTTTCCACTGCTTGCTCTGACGCTTGCTTTCCGGTCCAAGATGGTGACACCATGTTTCGTCACCAAGGACAATATGCGACAGAAAGCCGTATTCCTCCTCATGATAACGTTGCAGATGACTCAAAGACAGTGCTATTCGAGTATTGCACTGTTTAGCGGTCAGCTGGTGGGGAACCCACTGCACACAAACTTTTCGAAATTTCAAGTGTTGATGAATTATGGTGTGAATGGTGCTCACGCTAATACCCAGTAACCGATGGATCTCGTCCATGGTGATTCTGCGGTTGCCCAAGACTAAAGCATTCACTTCCGCAATCATTTCAGATGTGATGACACGATGAGCCTGTCCAGGACAAGCATCGTCTTCCAGTAACTCACACCCCTCAAGGAATCTTTTGCGCCATTCTACCACACTTAAACGACACACACTCACTCACCATACACAGCCTTCATCTGTTGATACATTTCACGGTCTCCAACTCCCTCCGCTGTAAAAATCAAATCACTCCTCATTGTTCCTGCTTACTCGCCATCATGTACAGTAGTGGACGATAACTTGTGCGACCACACTGTCACTATGCAACGTCAAACGTTGTGCACGCTGCAGTCGCTCTACCAATAGATGGTGCCACCATACACACAGTTATGTGGTGCCACCTTACATGTAATGCAGAGTTAGTTGCACTGCCCAGGTTTCATTTGAATGCCCCTTATATATACCAGAAAGTTTTGCTTCATAAATAGTAATATACAACAATTTTACTCAAATAATGCAATTCATAATCATAGTACTAGAACCAGCAGTAAAATTCACCTACAAGCAGCCAGAACAATTAAAAAGATTGACTCAATACTGCATACCGGCATCCAAATGTATAACTCAATAACCAATGAAATCACAGACAAACACCCAGTTAGATTTAGAAAAAGAAGGTCAAAAAGTTCTTAATCGACCAATGTTTTTATAGTATACAGGAATTCAATGAATATTTCACTAATTGTAAATAATGTTATCTCTATTGTTAAATTTAAGTCTATAATTGTAAAATTTTGTATGATCAAGCCATGAACTTGTAACAAATTTCCAAAAGGTGAATAAAGATATGTATGTATGTATGATGCAATATTACATGTTCTTTCTCCATAAATCATAATTTTTGCAACTATTATCTACATGGAAAGGTAGAATCATATTGAAAAATACAATGGCATAGCTGACATAATGCTGTGCTGGCTATTGCCATGGTACCTCAGCTGGTTAGCAGTGGCACTATAGCCAAAGATGTATGGTTCAAATCCAGGCTGAATTTTTCAGATTCTACATTTCCAACCTACACATGACATACGCGAAAGAACAATTAATATAACATCCCACCCCCCTTTGAATAGCATTTAATGCCCCATTCTAACTACATATGGCACCACAGGTGGTGGACATCGATGATACATGGAATGAAATAGCAAAGGAAATTTGACAGTGATGAAGATTAAGGAAAACTAGAAAAGTACCTGTCAAGGAGGATGGTCTTAGTGGGATCATGAAATTAAAATTAAGTTGTTATTAACAGTGGAGTTATACGAGTATTAAGACAAATTAAAAACACATGAACTCCACAACTTTAAGTAGTTAAGATTCAACAGAGTAGTAACAAAATCTTAGCAAAAGCTGAATGCCAAAAAAATGTTAACAATGTCTTCCCTAGGGTACAGAAATAACAATACAAATCTCTTACATTGGCCTTAAATAACAGACCTGTCTATTCAACTAAAAGCATATAAAGGGAACAAAATGGTGATTTTAGACCAAGATGATTACTTTTCCAGAACAGAAATTTTGCTTAACAATCCAGAATATTGTCATCCTCCGTGGTGTAGAGGTTACCATGCTAGCCTCTAGTTCCCGAGGTTGCAGGGTTCAAACCTGTCTGAGGGTGATGGATTTTTTCGGGCGTAAAAATCCTTAGCATGGCTTCCTTCAAAAGGGAAGTAAAGCCGGTGGTCTGGGGTTGTAGATTTACAGCACATAAAAGAACCTCAAGCTTGGTAAAGAGGCCTCTGAGCAAAATTACCGGTCTTTCATACCCAATATAGAATGAGATGCTAAGGACCACAGCAGTTAAAGAACATCCATAAATATGCTAAAGATTAAAAACAGAAGCGTTATTAACAGTGAAGTATTCATCATGATTTAGATTGAGTCACACTTTTTTACACTCACCTTCACTAATTAAAGTTACATGAAACAGGAAACGTTTTCGAGGATATTCGTCCTCATCGTCAGCGACTGGTTGACTCAACCAGTTATTGAATACAGAATAACTTGTGGTTATTCTGTGGAGACAGGGTGGTGATGTATTTTTTGAAAATCCTTTGAAATTTATGATGTGTCCAAGGGTGATAAGTGAATTTTCTATATACTTGTGGTTTTTGTCGTCTGAGTAACGTAGTCATTTGTTGGATGTATTTCTGTCTTTCAAACCTTTTTATCTTCTTATCTATTGTTTTTTTCTGGTATCCATTCATAGTGGCTATGTTGATAATGTGTTGGTATTCTTTCTGGTATTCCTCTTTCTCCATTGGTATATGTACTAACCTGTTTGTAATACTATTTAAAATTGCATGTTTGTGGCTTGTAGGATTGTAGCTATTGTTTTTAATATAATTTTCTGTGTGCGTTGGTTTTTGTAAATGCCGAACGTTAGTTTGTTGTGTGCATTATTTCCGATGATCCTGATGTCCAGGTAAGGTAACTGGCCATTTTCTTCTTTTTCTATTGTGAATTTTATAGATCTTTTTTGTAAATTCAATAATTTCAAAGCATCTTCTGAAAGTTTTTTTGGAACAATAACAAAAATATCATCTACATAACTATACCAGGTTTTGAATAGATGTGGGAAAGATTTAGATTATGGCATTCAAAATGGCTCATATATAGTTCTGCTAAAAATGGTGAAAGGGGGTTTCTCATAGTTAGGCCTGTGGTTTCTTTAAAGATTTTGTTATGGAATGAAAAGAAATTCTGGTCCAGACATAATTTTGTTAGCTTTAAGTATTCCCCAGACAATAACCGGCAAAATCAGTTAAAAACATGCTGACGCTGGGAGCAAACTGTCTCCTGAATCACGTTCAAGTAAGAACATTTTAGTGATGTAGTGTAACAACCTTCAACTCTCTTTATTTTAAATTATGACACATCACTGTTACTAGCTTCTCAATCTTCACAATTAATTAATATTGTGAGTCATTTAGAAATACATGTTACAAGTTCCTTTTCATTACATTTTTAAGAAATGGTATAGATATGTGGATGATATTTTTGTTATTGTTCCTGTAAAGTTTATTATGATGCTCTTAAGCTATTGAATCTTCAGGATCCCTCTATACTTTACTTTAGAAAAAGATGGGAGGTTGCTGTTTCTAGATTTGAAGATTATTAGAAATAATAATGGGCTGTCCTTTGGAATTTATAGGAAACCCACATATGTTGATAATTATATAAAATTTAATTGACACTATCCAACACCTCATCAACACACCATTTTGCATAGCTTAATTCACAGGTTCACACATATACCCCTAACAAAAGATACACATCAAAATGAACATGACCGTGTACATGAAATAGCTACACAGAATGGATTCAAAACCCATTTCACAATTAAGATGATTGTAAAACATAACCAACAAAAAATACTGAAAGAAACTACTACTCTGTCAACTCTTAAGAAATCTCCTAGCTATAGTAAATTTACCTTTCATCCCAAATTGTTTTACAAATTTGAAAATATATTTAAAGAATTCAATATTAAGTTGCCACCACAAAACACATATAATTTAAGAAATCTATTGAATCATTCTTTAAAAAACAGTTTACTAAAAATAAGATGGTTGGAATATATAAAATGTTTAGAATGTGATAAACTTTACATTGGAAAAACAAAACGGAGCCTGCAAATTGGAATGAAGGAACATAAAATTTAAACAAGTGGATAAGTCTGCAGTTTCATTCCATTTTTGGAACTTCAATCATGAAATAAAATGGGAAATCATATTGCTCGAACACATCAAGACATCCTTAACACTTGATACATGGGAAAGAATTTTAATTACCAAGAACGAGTCACATCTTATGAATTTTGATATCCAGCCAGTCTGAGTAACCATAGGCCACAATGACTTGGCCAAGAATTTTCCAGCTGTAAGCTCCAGTTGACAAACTGATGATGAAGAGCATGCTTCTCAAAATGCATTTTAACTACTTGAAGTATGTGGAGTTCATGTGTTTTTAATTTGTGTTAATACTCATCACATACCTCCAATTCATGAGTCTGAGCCTTAAAGACCTCGGCCATCTGTGTCAGTATCTACACAACTGAAATAACTCCATACCCAGGGGCGGCTTCTTAATATGGTAGCACGTTTGCGCTACAAACGAAGTCCTGGCTCTCCCTTTAATGTAAATAACGTATACGATTCATACATTTTGGTTATCATTCTGATATGATCTTGTGGAGTGGACTTTGGCAAGCGTTGTATTGTTTGCAGGTGCCAAGTAGTGCACTCCCGGCTGCAACTCACATTGGTATAATGGTGAAGTATAGGGAATGACGAACTGAGGGAGTGCAGAGGTGTATGGGGGGGCATAAGCTGCATGTTGTTGGTTAACCTAGTAGTCAGAGAGCATAGAATAGGATAATCAACAGGAGCAACACTTTTCGTTTCGTCCCATACACAGAGCCATCTATTGAATTCACAGTAAAAGTTTACCTCACTTCCGGTCTTCTATCTACTGAACTGCATCTCTGCCTATACTCTAGTTACCTTACATCTCTGATAATTACGTTGCCTGTAAGCCACATGTTTTGTACCATGTTGTGTGTATCGGGTTTTAATTTATGAATCAAAGTGGTTTATTTAGCTAAATACAGGTACACGTTGCTATAAGGAGAAACAATGAATTCCATTCAATCTCTTTTAATGTAACCGTTTTCAACGCTAAACTTGGAGGAAAAGAATGAAATTAAACGTATTGGTAGGCCCACACCATACCTAAAAAATCTGATGTGTTACACTCACATGACTTTCTCTACTTCTGTACAAACTATTTTTACAAACGTTTATTCTCCATATGCTTCATGTTACTCGAGATATCGAGATGTTAATCTTATTGCTAATTTTCTTGTAGATGCAAGGGGAACATGGTAGGTTATAAGCGATAGTCAAATCTTTTAAGCGCTGGTTGCTATGTGGTGCATTCTATTCTGTTTGCATATCCAGGACATAAAAAATTGAATAACGAATTTGAGAAAAAGTATAAGTATTGGAAAATTTAAGGAAATAACAAGCAATATCTCGAAAATGGTTCACTCAACTAAAAAAAATGTATATGACATAAATTGTGTATTTTAACGCGATCTACATTTTTTGTGTAGTAAAATTTTGTCTATCTCTTATGGTTTACCAGTTATGCAAAAGTCGTTCACAATAAAGAATACTTTTGGAGACATTCCCAGGAAATTCAAGATATACATTTTATTTGTCATAAAAATATCTTAAACATATGATATTTTAATCAAAATCGTTAGAGCCATTTTTGAGAAAATTAAAATTTTCGAAAAATCTTTCATGTAAAGGGTACTCTGGGGTGAGGGGATTTTCTTGAAAACCTTCGTGTCGCATCCTTGGAAGATACTGAACCTAAATACCAAGTTTGGTGTTTATCCGACTGTTCGTTTGTGAGTTATGCTGTTCACAGACACACACACGGACATGTTTCCAAAAATGCTTTTTTTGGATTCAGGGGGTCTCAAAACATGTATTTCCGGTGAAATCTCGGTATCGAAATTTTGGGTGGAATACAATACTTCCCCTACTTACTATACGTAGTAGAGAAAGTAAAATCACTCAGGTAGTTCAAACAAAAACAAGAAGTTTTAACAGGAATTTTAACAGCGATGTATATGAAAAATATGATTGCATAAGTGGTTGTGATATTAAAAACGCCCTGTTTTGCTTTCCTTGCGTTTTGTTTGGCGGTGAAGATACATGGAATGATCTGTAGCATCTTCATGAAATGTGCATGTGTTATATATTGTGAATTCCCATTTCTTGTTTATTTGCGTAAATTAATCAGCCTATAGTGAGAAACTTATTCCGTATTTATTACTTAAAACATTTCAAAATGCAAGAATAATGTTGTGAACCACCAAAGTCCAGAGTCACCAGCTGCCCCTGTCCATACCTAATTACTTTCCTTAAGTGTATTTATTTTAAACTACATTATCGGATTCATTGGTTAGATTGGAAGTGAGGCCAAAGATGAGATATAAGGAATAAAAAATATTTGTGTTATGTGCTGCATTGGTCTATTAATGAATTCTGGCAATAACAAGAAGTGGTCCCTGGTAGGTCTATGCATATACAGTGAAGTAGTTCCTGCCTTTTAAGGCGGGTCTGCCTCAACAATCACACATAACACTCAATGCTAAACATAAACAACTTCAAAAACATGTCAAGCAAAACCTGTTCAGTCATATGTATTGTTGGAATTCCCATCAACATTCTCTCTCCACTGCATTAACAATCACATGGATTCTGATTATGAAGATTTAGCAGTTGTTGTCACAATGTGTGCTTAGTAAAAGAGGCGTAAGAATAAAAGAAGAAAGTTATGGGTACGTCCTTTTCTAAGCAATACAAACAGCGAAAATAGTATCTTATCTCAACTAAAATTTGAGGGTAGATTCAGCTTCAAAAATTTTCTAAGAGTGTTGAAAGAAGATTTCAATTTGTTGCTGGGCATAATTTCACCAGCAATTGCAAAACAGGAGACAGATATTTCAGAGCAGCTATATCAACTGAACTGAGATTATGTTTAATCTCTTTCTTTTTACTTTCTCTACTACGTATAGTAAGTAGGGGAAGTATTGTACTCCACCCAAAAATTCGATACCGAGATTTCAACAGAAATATATGTTTTGAGGTCCCCTGAATACAAAAAAAGCATTTTTGGAAACATGTCCATGTGTGTGTCTGTGAACAGCATAACTCAGAAACGAACAGTCGGATAAACACCAAACTTGGTATTTAGGTTCAGTATCTTCCGGAGATGCGACACAAAGGTTTTCAAGAAAATCCCCCACCCCAGATTACCCTTTACATGGAACATTTTTCAAAAATTTTAATTTTCTCAAAAATGGCTCTAACAATTTTGAATAAAATCTCATATATTTAAGATATTTTCATGGCAAATAAAATGTATATCTTGAATTTTCTGGGAATGTCTCCAAAAGTATTCATTATGAATGAATTTTGCATAATTCGTAAACCATAAGAGATAGACAAAATTTTACTGCACAAAAAATGTAGATCGCGTTAAAATACACAATTTATGTCATATTCTTTTTTTTTGTTGAGTGAACCATTTTCGAGATATTGCTTGTTATTCTCTTAAATTTTTCAATACTTATTTTCTCAAATGGGAATTTGTTATTCATTTTTTTGTCTTGGTTATGCAAAGAGTATTAATCTGTGGCAAAGAGAATGGTTCTGCACATAGCAACCAGCTATTAAGAGATATGTCTATGCTTAAAGGCTACTGTATTTCTATATTGCCCTTGCAAATACAAAACAAGGGGAACATAGTACGCCTTAAGCGATAATCAAATATTTTTAGAACTGGTCGCTATGTCTTTGCATGTCAAAAGATCGTTTCTGCAAATGTTTATCTCGATTAATATGAAATAGATGGAGAATAAGATTTTGTAAAAATAGTTTGTACAAGAGTAGAGAAAGTCATGTGAGTGTAACACATCAGAATTTTTTTTTCTAGGTCCTCAAAAATACGGGCAAGGTCACGTAAACACCCCTATTCTTGATTTTATTTCCTTTTTGGGATATACCTATCCCAGATGATGGGTCTTGCATGGATCTCATTAATTACCTGAATAATATGCATGGGCCAGTTGCCTGTGTGTCTGGTCAAAGCTATTGGTCTGCACAAAGTAAGCCAAATATATATCGCACTCAACATGCTTTCCACTGCTGGTGAAAAACAGTTTTGTTTAGCCAAGACATGTTGAATCAACATTGCTGCCAATATCTCTCACAACGGAGGCAACAAATGATAGTAGTTTCACATACTTCAACAGTGCCATCTACATATGTGTAAGATGAGAACTGAGGCAGTAATTTAATGCCTAAATGATATTTATTGTAGTTTTATTATTATTAAATTCAATAACACATCACCTAGAAAACAATATGTATATAATTATTATTTATATTGTATGTAAAGTCATTGTAAATACTTATTTTTTATTGTAAACACATTTATTAGTGATATGTAAATGTTTATATACTCTAATAGTGCAAAAACTGTGAGAATAATATGTTTTAGGCTATTAATAATGAGGTAATAATGTAATTTTGGTGACAATAATGTGTCTGGAGTTTTAAAAAAAATACTGGTTATGAAAAGATCGGTAATAACGTAATTTCGCTTACAGTTTGGAATTAGCCAATCAACAGTAAAGAAAGATTTTTAGTTTGAATACTTAAATTCTATTGGACTAGATTTAGCCAATAAGAGACTGGCATTACCAAAGCTATAAGATTTTTACCCTTGAATTCAGTCAGTCACGGGCAAGATGTTGTAATGAGCAGACGTGAAAGTCACGAGTAAGATGTTGTAGAATACAGATGGTAAAAATTGTGTTTCTCCACTAGAATATATATAAAGTGCTCACAGTTTTTCTTTTATAAAGTGTTGTGTTTATAAATGTGCAAGTACAAAGAGAAATAAAAAGAAGTCAAATTAAAAAGTAAATTTTGTGACGTATTTTAATTCTTGTCTTATCACAACCCTTCAAGAACTCGTGTTTCTATAGTGCGACTGAAAGCAGCCGAGGCAAATAACTTCAATAATATTACGTAAAAGCAAGCATCATCTTCACTATAAAGTTTTGGCATCCCAAACATTAAACAACATCAAAGTGTATCTTAAAAAACTTTGGGTTAAATACTTCTTTGTAAGTGACGAACATATGTGGGGATTCTCACATCTCATATCCAGCATCCAGCTAAATAACTTTTTCGAAGTTGGCAACAAATACGAGGCTCAATAACATTCTCAAAGTGGCGTTCCTCAATGTGGAGCTAAATAATTACATAACAGCACATTTTTTTTAAATATACGTAATAATATTTACGTAACCCAATACTACTACGAATTTGAACCCCCAACGTGGGGCTTAATATACAAACTGCAAATTAAACCACAATTTCATTCTACAGAATTAAACAAGCTTGTAACATTAAAAATACAAGATGGAAACTGTGTATATTACAGAAGAAATGAATCCCTATAACTGTCTGAAGTTGCATTTCTGTAAAGGGACCAGACATGTTTTATACCTTTAATTGTTGTAGATGGCTGTCATTTTTAATGTAACTTGAAAGGTTACAGACAATTTAAGATTCAAATATTTAAAATATTTGTAATAACATTACTGATTTATGTGAGTTCCCATCTTCAAATGGGCAAATATCGAGGGTAACAGTAAATGTCAAACTTCAAGTATTTGTTACATATACAGAACGATGTTCTTCTTTGATGAAACAGCTTGCAATACTTAAGCTACATTCACAATGAAATGTAAGTGCTAATGTAATGCAGCATAAGCGCAGGCATGAGGGAAGACCATTCACAATGCTGCCGTGGGCATAATGCAAGAAGTTTGCACGGGCTTCTAGATCCTTAAACTAATTGTGGAAATGTTCCGAGTGCAATATAAGTTTCAAATTGAATAATATAACCAACAATACCAAATAAGAAAGTTCATTCAATATTTTATAAATAAATAGGTAAAAAAAAATACATATGCCCAACTGCCGCCTGTAGATCACGACTGTTTGACCAAAACATTGAAAATAGTTGCGCAAGTACTATGGAAACTGCAGCAAGTTATATGTGATGATACAGCTGCACAAGTTATATTAATGCAATGTTCATTATCTCTTTGCACCTTATGATTTGTGAGCCAAGAAATTTAGGCACAGATGCCAGGTTCATCCACTAAATGAAAGAAGATTCAGTAAGGAGACTACCATAACCTCTTGAGAGAAATGAGAGATAGTGACCCACAATCTGTGTGGCATGGCCTAATGGAAGAGTGCACGCATGTACATTAGATGGCTAGTCTCGCATTGTGATTGTCTGCTGTTGAACAACAGGCAATGTAAAGAGAAAGAAATGCAGAATTCTTCTTCTATGCATGCAATGCAAGCATAAAGTTTGTAGTTTGCAAACTCTTGCATTGCGTAGAGACACACTATGTAAATGCTTCCATCAAATAACATGAATGCAAAGTGTTGCATTTATGCTACGTCTGCGCTTACATTTCATGGTGAATGGGCCCCTACTCTAATAGTATGGAAATTTAAACTTGAACAATCAGTTACCATTTATATCCAGATGCCTTGTTGAATGCTGGGCAATTACAGTATTGGGCCCAAATATAAGACAATGGTTTTTACCTTAAAATGTGCTTTAAAAAACCATAGACATCTTACAAGCACAGCCTAATATTTATAAAGACTCATTTACATGAAAAACTATACTGGCTTGGGCAGTAGGAGTCAACAAGTGCATTACAGCCGAGCTCAAGGTCACGAATGAACTGGAATTTCTCGAGCTTTGACGATTACTTCCAACATGATCTACTTACTTGGCTTGGTGCCATTCTGTTAATACATTCAGTTTTGGTCCATGTTCCAGCCATGACTGATAGTGTAGAAAGGAGAGTGTCTTTGTTGCGTCAGTTGAATAAAAGAGAGAGAAGTTTGATGAACATCAAATTATGGCAAGGGCTGTTCTCCCTTGAAGCGTTTGAACTGCAGTCACCTACTTTCTCAATAACCTACATGGTTATACTTTATCTTCTAGCATTTATTCTCCATTTATAAAAATTCTGCAAATTTCATTTTTTGCACGAGGGTAATCCCAAAAGTAAGGTCTCCAATTTTTTTTAAAATACAAAGAAACTTTTATTGTCAACAAATGGTACATAGTTTTGAAGCTTTAACATTTGTCTATTTTTCCACATAATCGTCATTTCGGTTGGTGCATTTTTGTAGATGCTGTGGCAGTTTTTGTATGCCCATGTCATACCAGCTTGCCGCCATGCTCTTGAAAAAGTGATGGACCTCATTTTTCACTTCATCGTCGTCACCGAAGCGCCTTCCAGCCAAGTGTTCTTTCAACTTGGGAAACAAGTGGTAGTCACTGGGTGCTAAGTCTGGACTATAGGGTGGATGGGTGATGGTTTCCCATCCAAACTGTTGCAGAAGATTCATGGTTTGACGGGCGTGTGGGGGCGAGCATTGTCATGGAGAAGGCTTATACCCTTGCTCAACATTCCTCTTCTACGGTTCTGAATTGCCCGTCTGAGTTTTTTTAATGTCTGACAATACCTGTCGGCATTTATTGTTGTCCCAGGATCTATAAAGTCGACCAACAATATCCCCTTTCGATCCCAAAACACAGTTGCCATGACTTTACCGGCAGACTGTGTTCTCTTGAATTTTCGCAGCTTGGGTGAACTGGAATGCCGCCACTCACGTGATTGTTGTTTGGTCTCAGGTGTGAAGTGGAAAGCCCAGGTTTCATCACCCATGACTATTGAATCCAAAAGGTTGTCCTTTTCGTCTGCATTTCGTTGAAGGAATTGTCGGGAAGTTTCAGCACGTTGCCTTTTGTGATCTTCTGTCAGCATTCTTGGGACCCATCTTGCGCACACCTTCCGAAATTTCAACTCTTCAATCAAAGTCCGATAATAGTGCTTTGAGAAATCTCAGGAACAACAATGCAGAGCTCATCGAGAGTGATCCGCCGATCTTGAAGCACAATTTGTTCAACCTTTGCGATTGTTTCGTCAGAAATGGATGGTCTCCCGCATCTTTCCTCGTCAAGAATTTCCGTGCGACCATTTGCAAATTCTCTACACCACTTGCGGACATCCATACAAGACTCTCCATACACTTCCATCAACTGTTGATGAATTTCGACAGCTTTAACCCCTTTTGCACTCAAAAAGCGAAATACTGCGCGAACTTCGCTCCTGGCGGTAGTGGCTAACGGGAGCTCCATTATAACTGGCTGCCAAGCCAAGACTGAGGGCGCTAAGGGATGTGCAGTGGTTTTGGAAGAGAGTGGGGGGAGGAAGGAAAAAAGCAGTATGGCCAACATCCACACAAACAGTTTCCCTGCGATCCCAGCGCTTTGGAGACCTTACTTTTGGGATTACCCTCATACTCAAACTGCACTTTTTGTGACCCACAGGTCAGTCATGAAGCTTACTTACTTCATTGGCATTGATGTTATTTCAAAAGGGGAAGCTGATCATCACAACACAGAGCTTCATAGACCAGAGCGTAAAGTGTTTGGTGGGCTGGGAAAGTATACTTGGTTACAATGACTATGGATGCGTTTCTTGATGGGGAGCTTTTCTACATCAACCAGTGTTCTCAACACAATGCGGAACTGCTTTAAATTTTTCTCATATATATGAAATGGGTTGGTAGAAGTGACAGCACTTAAGAGTAAGTCCGACTACTATTGTTTATACTGGTTTGCATTGTGTATAAAAACAATTTTTTTTCTTAAGTGATTAGTGATTATTATTAAATGTCATGTGAAGTTTTTCACTGTTCTCATTCACAACAGTACAAACAAAACCTGAAGTCTCTATTTTATGAAATATTAGATAATGTAACGTCTGAAATGAATGGTTTAATGATATGCAAAATTTATAATTTCTAAAGCTTTCCGCAAATTCCAAATTTCAAGAATACTCTTAAACTTCTCCCTTCAAAGCTTTGAATAATTTTAAATTTTGCTAGCCAAAAACAGTTTCTGGATACAGAACAATTGAACAACTTACTTGACTCTAGCAAGATAGGGTTTATGAAGGTGTTAATCTGAAGCATTGTTGAAGTCTTTAATTAGATGCATGGATGCATAAAACTGGTTAGCCTGGTTCTTACAATTCCATCTAATAGTTATTCTGCAGAACAAAATTTCTCAAGTTTAAAGAGAACTAAAACTTATCTCTGGAAAAGCTTAGACAATAGCAGTTTGACATTGTTGGCTACTATTTGTATTCACAAGGATATATTCAAAGAACTGATGAAATCTCTAAGACATCATAAATGCTTTTGGGAAGATGAAAAACAGAAAAATGGATTTCATGTATAAGCAGTAAGGTGAATCTTATGTTAATGAATAGCTAAAACACAGGGAGAGACAAAACCGGCTGCGCTGTGTTTTTCCTGTTCGCGTCCTCGGCGCTCGTTGCCGTCTGCCGCTATCATAGAGACACGCGGATGAAGCCATACAACATTTTTAAAAATCCTTTTAAAGGTTTTACTTACCAACTTTATGAAAGGAGATGCTGAAACTGGCCACCGTCGTTGTCCATACATTTTTGGTACATCTTTAGGAAACTTCCATCACTCACCGTAGTTCACGTTGAGAAATGCTGGCAATTTCCTGGCAGATATTTTGTTTTAATTCTTCCAGGGTGTGTGGGTTTGTCTTGTACACTTTGTTTTAAGTTACCCCAGAGATGGAAATCGCAGGGGGGTTAGATCGGGGGACCGAGGGGGCCACAAATCTCCACTAATAATGCTGTCCTCAGACACACTTTCAATTGTTCCCATTGAAATATTGGTCTTATGAGCTGTTGCACAGTCTTGTTGAAAAAAGGCAAAATTATGCTCCCTGTCTGTTAATTCTCTAAAAACAGGGGGCAAAATTGTATTCACGTATGCACGGACTCAACTATTGACTCGAATAAAATTGGCCCTATCTCTTTCTGGCCACAACAATGGTGGCCAGTTTCAGCATCTCCTTTCATAAAGTTGGTAAGTAAAGCCTTTAAAAGTAGTTTCAAAAATGTTGTATGGTTTCATCCGCACCTTTCTATGATAGCGGCAGATGGCAACGAGCACCAAGGATGCGGACAGGAAAAACACTGCGCAGCCAGTTCGTAGTTTTTTGGCTCTCTCTGTAGTAATCAATAGCAATTTTTCTTTCAATTTTTTTTATTGTGCTTTATAGTGAATAAATTTGATCTCTGTATTTGTGTGTATTTCTCACCTGATCCCCTCGCACTCATAGTTAAACTCATCAATGCATTCTGCACTCATACACAATCAGGTGACAGATGCCTACTTTAAACTGGATGCAAGGAGCATTTCATAGCAATAATAATTATTTTTGCAGAGTGGAGATACTTGGCAAGTCACCTGATCAATTCGTCCACAGCCACACTTGAATTACAAGTTTTGCATGAGACAAAACATACTAATAAAGTACAGGCTTGATGCAGTTAGGTGTTTCAGAGTGTAATCTATAATGTTGATGGAAAGATGAAGAAAAATTTATGAAACTTAGCATACCAAAGAAAGCATTCAGAAGACCAATGATAAGAGAAATTTCGTGAAATTTGAGGCAGTATTTTTAACACTTGAATAATTTCAATTGTATTATATACTATATATAAATTCAATAACAGCCCGCCTTGAAGCAATATTATGTAATAATTTGCAAAAATGTATGTAACAGTCATTGCATATGCTTATATTATTGTAAACATGTTTAATAATGTTATGGGAATGCATTGTGTAATTTAATAATGCAAGAGCTGTGAGAATAATAAGTTTAAAGTTGCTAACAATGAGGTAACCTTGAGGCAATAATGAGTTTGAGAGTTTAAATGTCACTAGTCATGATTAGAGCAACGATAATGTAAATTTTGTTACAGTTTAAAATTAGCCAATCAACAGCTAGAAAAAGCTTTAATTAAATGCAGGTATTCTATTGGACTAGGATTAGCCAATCACAGACTTGAAATACAGAAGCTTACGGGTTTTGACGGTTAAAATATGTTCAGTTGCTGGCAGACCTTGGTAGTGCCGGCTGGAAGATGTGTTCTCTAGAGAAATGTTACGTATTCGTGTGAAACAAAAATAAAGTATATGCGTTAACAAAGTACAAGTATTAAATAAAAGAATCTCACAGCTCTTGATATCAGTGTAGTGCTATTTAATTTGTGTCGAGGATAAATAAAAAGAAGTGAATTTAAACTTAAAATCTGTGTAAGCCTACATTCTTGTCGCACCACGCCCTGTCTAAGAGATACATGACTCTAAAACAATACTGAAGCAGCCGAGGCAAACATAAACATAAATAATATCTATAGAACCAGTTTAATAACAAAGTTAAATATTTTTTTTTTAAACTTGGAGTGAAACAACAAAAAAATACATCTTCAAATCGGTGTTACATACGTAGCAGCATATTACGTAACAATCAATCTACTTCAAATTAACGCCCAAAGCGTGATGCAAACTTCAACAACAGAACACCTTCTTCAAATTGGTTTCCCAAGCGTGTGGCTAATAAATTATGTAAACAACAACTTTAAATTGGTTTCCCAAGTGTGGAAATAAATAAACTAAACTCCAAGAGCACACATTCTTAAGTTGACTCACCTGTCATTCAATTTGTGCAGGAGAAACGAAACCAAGGGGTTTCCAATATGTTGTGGACATTTTGTAATTCCATTCATTATTAGGTACTTTTTCTTGTAAAAACCCTCCAAAAATTTAAGGTCATTCTATGTGAGACTATCCTACATTTGGGTCAATACAGTATTGTACTATGTTACTAATTTCAACACAATTCTGGAATACGAACCTCTTCTTTTTCTGTACGAAGTTCTCCATCCAGGTGTTGCTGCCTCAGCCTGCTGAAATCTGGTGCAGAAGGATCCAATGTTTCATTACTAGTGTCATGAAAACCAGGAGCTGGTCGTTTCTCAAATGGTATCTCTGCATTGTAATCCACTCCTCGCTTCTTCTTCTTTCTTGGTGCTAGTTCTATTCCAGCTGCACGCAATTCTCTGCGTTTCTGCAAGGCTGCTAACCTACGTGCTTCCTCTAACTGCTTCTCTCTTGCCTTTCGCTTTGCTTTCTTACCCTGTGTGTTTGCCAATCGTGCACGAGCTTCAGAAAGCATTTCCAATTCTGAAATTTTAGATGTATACATGTCACATAACCTTGCCATGATTTTACTTTATTGGTATTCATTTCATAATCAAATTTTAGAAGTTCCATGCTATCTACAAGCCTTTTATTGAAGAGCAATATTCATTAAAACCCATTCTTGATGCCTTTTGTGCCTGTGGCAAATATACTAATGGTACTTTTAGATTTTAAAGTAATTTTATGTAGCTTTCTTGAGGTCTCGAAACATGATGTTGGTCACGCTTTGCCATACGCTGTATCACATTAGTGCTTTTACTCATTCTACAAAGTACAAGCTACATAAAATTGGCACATACACTTACCATCTTCATCCATATCCTTTGGATCAGGACGTGCTGGCTTTGTTTCTGGGTTAGGGTCAATTTCTCCAGGTTTAAGTTTGCGTGGATCATCAGCTGCATCTTCACCTTCCTCTTTTTTCTGTGCTTGATCCCTGCAGTTAAAGCAACACGTAAGTACAGGGAGAGCCAAAAGACTACGAACCAGCTGCACAGCATTTTTCCTGTCTGCGTCCTCGGTGTACATTGCCGTCTGCCGTTATCATAGAAAGGTACGTATGAAACTATACAACATTTTTAAAACTACTTTTAAAGGCTTTACTTAACAACTTTATGAAAGTGTGTTTGAGGACAGAATTATTAGTAGAGATTTGTGGCCCCCTTGGTCCCCTGACGTAACCCCCTGTGATTTCTGTCTCTGGGGTAACTTAAAACAAAGTGTACAAGACAAACCCACACACCCTGGAAGAATTAAAACAAAAAATCCGCCAGGAAATTGCCAGCATTTCTCAACGTGAACTACCTAAAGAGGTGTCAAAATTGTATGGAAGACGGTGGCCAGTTTCAGCATCTCCTTTCATAAAGTTGCTAAGTAAAGCCTTTACAGTAGTTTTAAAAATGTTGTATGGTATCATCTGAGCCTTTCTATGGTAATGGCAGAAGGCAATGAGCGCCGATGACGTAGACAGGAAATACATTGCACAGTTGGTTCATAGTTTTTTGGCTCTCTCTGTATATAAGTATTAAAACAATGCCCTTTCAAGGATGTTTCACCTTTCTTCTTTCCCTCTCTTTATTTCTAAGTTTAACATCTCCTCTACCAAACCCACTTTGCAGATTAGTGAATGAAAAGGGTGAAATTATGCTCTAATGAGTCTGAGACTCATTGAGATAAGAGTTATCAGAATGGCAAACATCTTCAAAAAACCTTATCCAGATAACTAAACCCAACAACCAAGGGTGTGCCGTGGTAATGTGTGTGACTTGCATTCGTGAGGTCTCAAGGTTCAAACCCCCAGGGCTGACCAACCTGACAGAAGGTGTTTTCACAGTTTTCCTTGGTTACTTGTATTAGTCGAATGCTGGGTTGGATAATTTGATCCGGAAATTTCCTATCATCCCTTTCATCACTACATTTCATTTCTTCTTTACCACCAGCTTATCACCCATACTGGATATTTTAGGATCCAGAGTTTGCTTGCTCTTCGACAGGCTACTGACCCAGGCATTGGCTTGTAAATCCTACAAAGAGGAAGGTAATGCGTTACAGAAGAAAGAAGATAAACTCAACCCGAGGTTAGAACTCTAGGTGGAAGACAGAAAAACTACTTCCACACCACAGAAGTGGGTGATATGACATGAAGACAAGTATCATCTCTTTGGCTGCCAAATGCCATGTGATCCAATGAACTATAAACCAGCTGTGCAGTCTTTATCTGGTGGGCATGTACACACGTGTTTCCTGTTGCTGTAATCAAGGTCATGCTACGACGGCTGATCAATAAAGACTGAGACTGATTTTTTTCCTGAAGTTTTCTTGATAGTTTCCTGTCTCTACTATAAATATTTGAAAAGATCGGGGTTTCATGGATAATTTCCATAGGCAGCAGCACTCTCGTATTGGTAGGTTTGTAGTATTGCTGTACATTGCTGACCCTACTTGAATTTCGCATACCACAAAATGGAGGTGACACGAGAGGAGTAAAACAGCGTAATAAAATTTTGTTTTCGTTTAAATCATACAGCCTCTGAAACTTTCGAAAAGCTGAAGCAAGCATACGGTGAAGATGCAATACCTCGTGCAACAGTGTTTAGGTGGCTCAAAGACTTCAAAGAAGGGCGAGTCCTCTGTGTCCTCTGTGCTAAGCAAGGTGTTTCGGCTTCTGCTATGACTGAAGTCAACATCAACACAGCTGCCGAGATTGTTGTTCCCCCTTACTCTACTGATACAGCAGTGTACTACAGGTCAGTATTGGCTACACTGAGGAAGCACATTGCAAGGAAACATCCAGAACTTCATCACGACAACGCACGGCCTCACATCGCCAATCAAGTCTAGGCATTTTTGGCTAAATTCAACATTACCTGTGTGCGCATCTGCCTTATAGCCCAGATCTTGCCACCTGTGATTTCTTTTTATTCCCATCACTAAATGCAAAGCTCCGGGGCATTCGATTTGAGAGCACTGAAGCAGTGCTGAAGAAAAGTGAGGCGATTCTCAAAGACCTGACAAAGAATGGCCTGCACCATGTCTTCAAGGACTGGCAGAGATGCTATAAAAACTGCACTGAAGTAGGAGGGGACTACTTTGAAAAATACTGTGACAACATTGAAATGGAGTAATAAATATCTGTGAAAAAAAATCAGTCTCAGTCTTTATTGATCAGCCCTCGTACTAACGCTGGCTTTGCACTGCTCTGCAGTATTGCATTGACCATGAATGTGGAGTAGTACGGTTGTTAAGAGTTATTTATTATTGTGTCCTGTATTTAGTCACAATCATCGCTCAATGCATGTTTACTATTATGCAGCGTGAATTTATGTATAATTTGTGTCTTGTGACGCAGTCAGCTCGTCAAGAGTGAATGGATAGTTTCTTAAAGAGGTGTCAAAAATGTATTGACAACAACATTGGCCAGTTTCAGCACCTCCTTTAATAATGTTAAGTAAAGCCTTTAAACACAGTTAAGGAAACTGTTGTATCGTTGCATCTGTGCCGCTCTATGATAGCCACAGACAGCAACATGTGCTGCCAACATGAACCAGAAAAACACCATGCAGCTGTTTCATTGCTCACTGGGTTCCCCTTTACTTATAGGGATATATTAAAGGAGCTGCAAAGAAAACAGAGGAAATGTGGAAAGAATTTTATAGCATTGATACAATGTTTAACTGGATACATGCAAAATACAGAAAAACTTTTTAATATCTAACACAAGAACATTTTCTAAGTCTGAAGGTTCAACTATGTGCATAGGCAAGCAGCAGACTTAAGTGGTAAATAAATACTAACCATATTGCTACTTGCATTGCAACCAACATGCACAAAATTTGCGACACTCATAGTCAACTATTGAAACAATTTCCAGGCATCTGCACAACAATAATTGTGGAGAAATACGTGGAAACAATAGCTACCTGTGATTTTCAGAAAGTGCTGGCCATATTTCCTCTCAGGTTTTATTGCTTTAAACATGCGAGCTTGTAGTGGAGAAGAATTTATTGTACTGTGAGAAGTGAAAGTTGGGTTTTCTTACAGCATTTAAGATTTCTAGAAATGTTCGTCCAATTAATAAAATTGATCTCACAAATTACTGAAATGTCATACACACCTCCTTCAATTATTGGTTGAATGAGGATCAGCTGAGAATACAGATAGTGTGTTCCGAGTGTAATTCCATCTTGCATCTCTTGTAGTGGTTAGATTTAGTTACATTTTAGGCTAGGAATAGTTATGTTAAGAGCTAGTATTTAGTGCAGTTAGTTGGCCAGTTAGTGTAACTTAGGGATAAAAAAGAATGTTGGGTGCATTGCTTTAATGGACTGCTGTTGTTGTTCACCAATGGCATTGGGGATTAATTGATCTGCATCATTTTCCCTCTGGCTTCCCAATATAAAGTCTGTAAGTTATCACTTTTAAGGCCTTTCCATTTGGCGAGATGGTTGTTCAGGATGACATCATCTTCACAGAGTACACTTGGGTGTAGGTAGGCATCGTATCTAGTAGAGGTGTTCTGCGAGGCAATCGTGGCCAGTTGGCATCCTAAATAAGGCCACTGCAGTCTTCCTTGGCATTTTTACTTTCTCTACTACGTATAGTAAGTAGGGGAAGTATTGCATTCCACCCAAAAATTCGATACCGAGATTTCACCGGAAATACATGTTTTGAGACTCCCTGAATCCAAAAAAAGCATTTTTGGAAACATGTCCATGTGTGTGTGTCTGTGTGTGTGTCTGTGAACAGCATAACTCAAAAACGAACAGTCGGATAAACACCAAACTTGGTATTTAGGTTCAGTATCTTCCAGAGATGCGACACGAAGGTTTTCAAGAAAATCCCCCCACCCCAGACTACCCTTTACATGGAACATTTTTCGAAAATTTTAATTTTCTCAAAAATGGCTCTAACGATTTTGATTAAAATATCATATGTTTAAGATAATGTCATGAGAAATGAAATGTATATCTCGAATTTTCTGGGAATGTCTCCAAAAGTATTCTTCATTGTGAACGACTTTTGCATAACTGGTAAACCGTAAGAGATAGACAAAATTTTACTATACAAAAAATGTAGATCGCGTTAAAATACACAACTTATGTCATATACATTTCTTTTGTTGAGTGAACCGTTTTCGAGATATTGCTTGTTATTTCCTTAAATTTTCCAATACTTATACTTTTTCTCAAATTCGTTATTCATTTTTTTTGTCTTGGATATGCAAAGAGTTATAATCTGTGGCAAAGGGAATGGTGCGGCACCTAGCAACCAGCTATTAACAGATATGTATGTGCTTAAAGGCTACTGTTTTTCTATATTGCCCTTGTAAACATATTTTCCCCTACATCTACAAGAAAATTAGCAATAAGATAGGGTCTGCAGATGTTTATCTGGATTAACATGAACTAGATGGAGAATAAGCGTTTGTAAAAATACTTTGTACAAGAGTAGAGAAAGTCATGTGAGTGTAACACATCAGATTTTTTGTATATCAACTCTATCTTTAATATTCTTATAATCTTTATCTTTTAATTTATCTTCTTCGTCAAGTCTCTGCTGTCTTTTAAATGTTGTTTAATGTTATTTAATTGTTTATTTATTTCTATTTGTCCTACAGGTTTTATTTGTTGTATTGCACCTTTCTTTGCTAATTGATCCTCATGTTCATTGCCCAAAAGTCCGACATAAGCTGGGATCCATTGTAGAGTGACATGATTTCTACTTTCAACTGCTTTAATTAGGCTACTTATTTCTTTAATATTCCATATATGGCTGATTTTGAGTCTGATAAGATGACTATTTTTTGGTTTTATGTATGGTCTATATAAAATGTTCTGCAATGCTGCTTTTATAACTATTAATTCTCCATCATAGTGATTTGACGTTTCATCTAATGTTAAATACTGTGCAAAATGTTTACAGTATACTCCTGCACTGGCATTTTTTTTATTGATGAGGGATCCATCTGTATATATTCAGAGCCATTCTTTTTCTGGGTATCTTTCATTTTCCGTAGCTATTGCTATGGCTCGGGGGAACAACGTAGTCCACCTCCACGTGGTGTTCCCTGGATAACGATAATGGACAACACAGGCATGCTTCCCAGCTTTAATGGACTAAGAAGGATAATTTCGCAGCATTGCATTTTTCAATATGGCTAAATGAGAGTAAGCAAATCAATAAAGGATTATAAATTTTTAATGTCCTCAAGCATCAAATTACACTAAATAGTAATTATAAATGCAGATTAGTTACAAAATGCTCATACTTCGGGGAAAAAACAAAGTCAATCAAGTTGGACTTAGAAAACATATTGTCATATGTTAAAGGTTGAGTCCAAACTACTCCATCAGATATTTGATGATTATTATTCCATTCATGGCTTTCACTACCAGATATGCAGATAACATCTCCTGGGACATCTCAAGTTTACAAAAATGCAGAGGTTTACCAGATGTATCATATAATAGAAGATGGCTCGTCTTTTAATGACTTCAATGTGAAAGCAGGGGAGACATGACAATCTTACCTTTTCTTCTTTATCGAATCAAATCATGCTTATTCCTAACCTGGGATTCTGAACACTACACTAAATATGTACTAATACTGCAATTTTTACTATGACATCAAGTATTTTCCCTAAGAAGAGGACATAGACATATGTGCATTTCTACAAGCAAACCCTCTGGTACACAATATAAGTCAGCCGTGCAACATTTAGCGGCTCTTGTTTATTTATTTCTTTTGATCATGAGATCCCACAAGCAGAACTCGGTAATATTGCTGCCAGCCTCTTCCTGTCTTATGTCACCATACGCTGCCAACCTACATAAAAAAAAATCGCTAAAAATATGCGAGTAACAGTATTGTAGAATACGAGTGTTGGCAGTAGGTAATCCATGCTGCTAAGAGGGAGAAGGCGGCGGGAGAACTCATTGCTGTTCAAAATGGCCAACTGGAGTGAATTTACAACTGTGTGGTTTCTTTACTAAACCAATGTAAAAATAGCCTTTTTTGCGGCTAACAAGTAGACTTGGTTAGACTGACAATTATTCTTACCGTTATGATTATCATTTACTTTATTCACAACTTTTACTGTCATATGTAATAATTAACAACACACCAGCTATTATTTGATGGTGGCATGTTACCTATGCATTACATTCCTTAATTCGGCCAAAAAATATAATTTACCAATGTAAGACTGAGAAGTACAATTGCAGAATAAATGAGGACCTCTTCATATTGTGATGAAATAACATTCAAAGTTATGTACCACATAACCTCAAATAACTATTAAAAGCATAACTTCGTGCAATTCCCCAATAGGAAATAAATACATTTCGTAACGGGATTATGACACCACCCGTTTTAAGTGTTTTATTTATATAGGCAAATAGCGTTAGGAAGAAAACAAACGTAGCCATTTTTCCATGCAAAGTGGGTACTGCCAACCTAAATAATCAGTGAAATGCACTGAATATGCGATGTGCTGTTGTTTTGGGAACGTGAATCATTGGAGTTTTAGACACGCAGATCCCTGGGCTACGCTCTGTCATCGGCCGCAACTTGCTGCACTTCTCTCCTTCTAAAAAATATCCCTCGGCTACGCTTTGAGGCTGAGGGCCCTCAATCTCTCGGCTACGCTTTGAGGCTGAGTATCTTACCGGCTTCGGTGGCATCATTCATATGTTGGCAGCATTACGTTAGAGCAGCGTAAGACCTAATTCGGGCAAAAGTATGACAATTTACCCTGGATGTGTTCCACATTGTATGCTCCCTTTTATCTACGTATTCTTATTTGCATTTTCTATGATCCATTTCAATTTCACTTCTGGTCCTTTCCGCAAACACCACCTTCCGTTCTCTATGGAATTCCAACAGACTCACCTTCGTGCCAACCAACACATCCCTCTCACATTTTTCAACGTTACATGGTTGGTATGGTTTAGCGACGTGATGTAGGACAGGGAGAGGCTGGCAGCAATACTAACCAGAGCTCTGAGATATTTAACATTTAGTACTGCATAACCATCTAGTATAAGATTCAATGAGGGTATGCGTTACATTCACTATTATGTTACACTACTCTCATCACATGCAACCCACCTGAGACATTATGGGAGTGTTGCCAACATAAAGGGCCCTAAGCTGCAATATGTAGCCCAACTTTGAGGGTATTAAGCCACAAGATCTGTGAGGCTAAATCTCAATGATCCAATTGCTTAGCGACATTTTGCCTTCTGTTGGCAACCATTTGTCTCAAAATGGATTTTGTAAGTACTTCAGGTGCGTTTCACTAACCACTATACTCCTACCCCTATATTGAATAATACCAATGTCTGTATCTCGTCAATACTCGTTTAACAAAAGGTCAATGATGAAGATGATCTGTGGTTGGTGCTTCAAATATGTCAACTTACAAAAGATATTCATAGCGTTCCAAGCATTGAGCTGCTGTCCTACCGATGATGGGCGCTATAGTTCGCCACTGAGTTGGCATAAGTTTGGCTAAGTGCAGTAATTTTTCGTCCTCCTCGCGACTCCATTCTGTTTTCTTGATGCTTGGATCCAGCCATTCGTACCAACGGGCTTTGCATTGCTTAGCAGACTTTCTATGCAGCAGTGAAGCAATACGGGACCATTGATTTTTCCCGTATTTCATCACTGCCGCTTTTAAGATCTCATCCTGAAAAGAGATTGAAATATGTACATAAGTGTCTGCAGTAATCGGTACACTACACCAAACATAACCCATTTTTGCATAAATTCACTTACCTCCGTGTTCCGCCAAACACCACCTTTTATCATTATACGCGGCATTTTGAGATATTATAAGAACTCGCGGCAGCAAAATTAAATGACAACAAATGTGAGTAACCCTCACTTTACACAATTCTAGGTACTCCGATTATTTTGCGTCCTCCATTGCAGTTTGGATAACATCGGCGCAATCTGTCGGAAGAATTGACAACGAATTTTGCAGGCGATTGTTTTAAGTGCCACCAATGTAAGATGTTTATTACCAGAGTTAGTGAGTACTTTTAAGTCTTCTACACAATACAACCCTACAACATTTTGTTAATTATATTATAGAAATTAGAACTATCTCAACAGGAATGACAATATGCTTTGAAATTATAATCTAACTCGGTGAATTTCCAATCATATCTGGTGCTATATAGTGCTATATAGCTAATTTGGTGTTGGCGACATCGATAAATATTTTCACACCATTTGTGTGACTGTGACTAAATCAGCTGAATGACGTAAATGGTTACGGGGTAAATAGTTGCGAATTTTCAGCTAAGAGTTCTTCCACTCCTCCGAAAATATGTCTGTTTCATCGATGGAGAAACATTTGTTCAATTTGAAGTTTGCTGTCAAAGAATTGGAACGCAATTCCAAAAAATGCGAGAAAGAGGAACGAATAGAAAAGCAGAAATGTAAGAAGGCTATCCAAAAAGGTAACATGGAAGGGGCTCGTATACATGCAGAAAATGCCATCCGTCAGAAAAACCAATCTTTGAATTATTTACGCATGAGTGCGAGGGTGGATGCTGTTGCAAGTAGAGTTCAATCTGCTCTGACTACTCGTAGAGTAACTCAATCAATGGCAGGGGTTGTAAAGGCAATGGATGCAGCAATGAAATCAATGAATCTTGAAAAAATATCTACACTGATGGACAAGTTCGAGAATCAATTTGAAGATCTGGACGTCCAGAGCTCGTACATGGAGAACACCATGTCTCAGACTACTACTACAGCAGTGCCCCAAAGTGACGTTGATGGTCTGATGCAACAAGTGGCAGATGAAGCTGGATTGGAACTCAACATGGAGCTTCCCCAGGGGCAGACAGGCACCATCGGCACTTCAACTCAGGTGTCTCAAGAGCAAGATGAACTGACACAGAGGCTAGCTCGCCTGAGGCAAGTGTGATAAAAAGTGAAGGTTGGAAGATCATGTGAAACTTGTTTCTCTTGCTGAACTGCTATCACTTCAAAGCTGTTTTAGAAACTGCATTATGTATGTACATATTCAGAGCTTATAACAGATGCATATTTGCTTATGGTATTTGCAACATACTGTTGCGTTTTACAAACCATTAAAAAGCCATTATGGGCCACATAATGGTCCCCAGTTTCACTAACAACAATATGGTATACCTGTGTTCTTTTTGTAGTATTTTGTAATTCATTTTTGAATAATAAATCACATATATTTTGTATTTTAAGTTGATTGTTCTTGAATATGTAATGAGATGAGGTGGATAGAATAATTCAGCTTTAGGTAATGAGGAACTAGATGAACAGAATTTTTTTTTAATTACATGCCTATTTGAATAATACCAAAACCCATATTTGATTTACTGAAGCAACGAATATATTGTGTGGTAATTTTTTAACTTTGCATAATATGTGTTAAGAAAGACGTCCATCACAGTGGTGCATATGTAACAGCTATCAGCAAGATTTGCCGGGTTAAATTTTATACCCATTTGTATTTCATGTTATCTGGTTAATTGTGGCTATTATTTGCAAATTCCTGTTTGTTTTGTGTTTTTGTATCATATTTATAATCCAGAATATTTTGAAGCGTGAAACAGTGCTATTTAAAATTGTTGCCTGAAACAAAATCAGAGTAGTTGTATTAATTGCAAAAGTTGCATAATCATTATAAATTTGGGGATTATATATTTTGGAATTAAAAGCATAGACAAATATTTTTATTTGTAAAATCTTGTCATCAAGCAGCAAATGTTCAGTGCCACACTGATTCAGCAATGGTAAAGAAAACTGTATATGGTACTTACACTACTTTTACCAAGTTTAAGTTGCATGGAAAATATAGGTAAATGATTGGGTTTGTCATTACTTGGATGCCATGGCAATGGAAGAAGGTTTCATAACATTTTTACGTTACGTAGTATATTTCTTGATTGTGGGATAACTGGACTGAACAAAGTGGAGAAATGGAAAATAGAATGGCATGTGTTTAATTGCTGATTTCAGTCTCTCCACAGTATGAGAAGTTGTAATCGTGTTTCTCTTTTTTCAGAAAGAACCCAGAAAAGGGTCGTTATTATTTGCAAACTTTGAATATTCTCCTTCAGGATTGATGAATGAAGGTTTTATTCCTTGTAAAAGAGGCCATGATCAAGGCATGTTGTGATACTGTATTATTCTTTTCACAATCAAATTGATGTAGAAACCATTGTGAAAACATTTTGTTGCTATGTCTTCATGAATGATGTAAGTTGTTCCAATGGCAATTTCCAATGTTCACCTAAGCAACCTCGATTCACTGTTTGCGCAAGCATTGTGCAACTACGAGTTAAAATAGGTTTTTATTTGGGCTGTAACTCTCAATTTCCTTTTTTAGGATTAATTGGAACTGATACTAATGCTTAAAATTGTGGTTTTGTTTTGCTTTATTTTAGAAGTTTCTCTTGTATGGAATGAAATCGTTTAATTCCAAAAATTTCCACTGAGAAGGTACAGAAACTCGTTTTCATGAGATGCTTCGTTTGGCAATGCCTTATGTATGTAAAGTTATTCTAATGTGTAAATAAAGACAACTAAAACAAACATATATTTGGTTTAAAGACTTTGCTGAAGGTTGATGATACCTGTCATTTTTCCTTTTTCCTAAGTGAATGCAAGGTTATCCTTGCATATGTGTCAGATTTTATGTTGCTGCTGCGTTTTACTTTCTTTACTAAGTATATTAAGTTGGGGAAGTATTGCATTCCATCCAAACATTCAGTACCGAGATTTCACCAGAAATACACTATTTGAGGTACCCTGAATCCAAATAAAACATTTTTGAAAAATGTCCATATGTATGTCTGTGAACAACATAACTGAAATACGAAAAGTTGGATAAATGCCAAACTTGGTATTTGAGTTTAGCATCTTCCAAGGATATGACACAAAGATTTTCAAGAAAATACCCCCATCCCCAACTACCCTTTACACAGAACATTTTAAAAAATTTTTATTTTCTAAAATAAATGGCTAATAGTTTTGATTAAAATATTGTATATGAAAGATGTTTATGTGACAAACTGTATATCTTGAATTTTCTGGGAATAGCCTAGGAAGACCTTTACATTCGGAAGGGATTTTTGTATTATTTTGTATAATTTGTAAACGTTAAGTGATAGGTGGAAACGTACCATACAAAAGGTGTAGATCTCTTTAAAACACACAATTTATTTTGAGGGAGTATTTTTATCACTTAAATGATATGTCTAATTATATAATATAAAATAAAATAACAGCCCGCTTTAAAGCAATATGTGTATGTAATAATACATAAAGTGTATATTACGGTCATTGTATTATGTTTATTTTATTATGTGAATGTATACATAGTTTAACAATGTAGGAGCTGTGAAAATAGAAGCAAGCTGCTTTCTGTAGCAAATAGAATTACAAAGTAAAAGCCGAAAGTTATTAACAATAAGGTAACCTTGAGACAACAATAAATTAGAAAAGAGGCTACTAATAGTTCTTGGAACAATAATAATGTAATATTTAAAACAGTTTATGAATAGCCAATCAAAAACTAGAAAAGCTTTAAGTTAAATAAAACTATTCTATTGGAGTAGGCTTAGCCAATCAGATACTAGAAATAGAGGAAATCTATACAAATTCAAATGGTAGACGCTACAAGCACAGAACACCAAAGTATAAGATGCTACAAGAAATCGTAACCTAGCAGTTCGGTTTGAGACATGAAAATTCATTACGGTGAGAATAATATAAAGTTTACCTGTTAAAAGTGCAATTAACAATAATCTCACAGCTCTATAGTAGCATACATCAGTGAAGTGTTATTTAATCGTGTGAAGGATTAATAAAGGGAGCGGAGTACAATTATAATTTCTGTAAGCCTTCATTCTTTAGCCATATCAGCCCTGTTAAGAGATACGTGCTCTGCAAATTACTACTTACACAGCCTAGGCATACATATATAATGTTTAAATAAATAACATTAAAATAGTTATTACACATAAAGTAAATGTGGGGAAAGGTCACCGGAAAGTGGTGTGAACACTCTTAGAAACAATCTCGCACAAATTGGCATCCATTACGTGCGTGGTCTAAAACAGCTTCAAATTGACGCCCATAGTGGTGCAACTGCTACAACAATTAAACCCCTTCAATTTAAAATAAGTTTTTTTGTGGCATAAGCCATTTCTGAGATATCCGTTATTAAAAGTTGAATTGTTCAATACTTGTCATTCTTTTAATGTCCCATCGATTTTCAGCTGTTTCTTGCGATTACATGGAAACAGTATGGAATTTTAAGGCCAACATACGAGTATAGCATCCAGTTCTTAAACATTTGACTATCACTGTTCTCATTATTTATAATGAAAAATGTGTAATGTAGCTATTTCTACAAAGGTTTATTTGGATTAAATGTAGTAGATAGAAAAATAAGCTTTAGTAAAATAATTTGTATACCCCACTAATAAAGATAGAGGGTAGAGAAAGTTATGTGAATGTATCACAGAATTTTTTCTATCTACTACATGTTGAGATAAACATTTACAAAAATGATCTCATTACACTTTTCGTTGTAGGTGCAAGGGGAGTGCAGGAAACTCAGGTGATAGTCAGATCTTTAAAAATTGGTTTCTATATACTGCCTTAGAAATTCTCTGGCATGACATCACAAGAAACAGAGTGTAATGTAGCATTTAAGAAAGTGCACAATAAAAATAGTTGCAAATTAAAAGCAACAGCAACAAATATTTTGGAAATGGATAATACCACAAAAAATTTCACAACTTGTGCGCTTTAATGTGATCCCCGTTTTCCAAAAAGTTTGTCATTACCTCTCATATATTTTAATTTAAAAAAAGAAATGTAGGTATTTTTAAGAAACTATAAAATAACAAAACTTTTCCCATGTAAAGAGTAGTTTGGGATATGAAGAATTATTAAAAGTCTGTGTCATTCTTGGAAGATGCTGGGCTTAAACAACCAAGTTTGGTCTTAATCTGACTTAATTTTTACTTTCTCTACCATGTACATGGTAGATAGATAAGGTATTGCATTCCACCCAAAAAATTGATACCAATATTTACCAGAAATGCATGTTTTGAGACCTGAATAAAAAACATTTTTAGAAAAAGGTCCGCGAAAAGATGGGTGAATATCAAACATGGTGAATTTAAGTATCTTCCAAATGCGACACAAAGATTTTCAAGAAAATCCCCCTTTTCCCAACTACCCTTTACATGGAACATTTTTAATTTTCTCAAAAATGGTTCTAATGATTTTGATTAAATATATTTACATGAAAAATAAAATGTATATCTTGAATTTTCTAGTAATAGCGTGTATAGTCCTCTTCATTCAGAAGGAATTTTGTATAATCTATAACTGGTAAACATTAAGCAGAAAACATACTATACGAAAAATACAGATCTCCTTAAAACACAATTTCCTTCAAATAAATTTTTTTGTGGCATAAGCATTATTTCTGATATATCCGTTATTAATGGTTCAAATTAAAATTAATTGAGTTTTATTTATGGGTGCTCCTTAACTACAGGTCCTCAGTGTACCATTCTATACCGGGCGTGAAAGACCAGAAATTTTGTTCAGAGGCCTTTTTACATGCTTAAGGTTCTTTTATGTGCCGTAAATCTATGACACAGTACCAATGGCTTTACTTCCCTTCCGAAGGAAGCCATACTAAGGATTTTTAGACTAAAAAAAAATATCCATTGCCCTCTGCCAGGTTTAAACCTGAATGGTTTGAATTGCTCAATAATATCATTCTTTTCAAGTCCTGTCAATTTTTAGTTGTTTCTTGCAATTGCATGGAAACAGTATGGAATTTTAAGACCAGCATGTATCATCCAGTTCTTAAACATTTGACTATCGCTGTTTGCTTTATACCTATAACAAAATGTGTAATGTAGCTATTTCTGCAAAGGTTTATGTCGATTATAATCAAGTAGATAGAAAAACAATATTATACAAAATTCCTTTCCAATGAGGAAGGCTGTTCCTAGAAAATTCAAGATATACATTTTATTTGTCATGTAGATATAATAAATATTTGGTATTTTAATCAAAATCGTTAGTCAATTTTTAGAAAATCAAAATTTTCGTGTCTCATTTTTAGAAGATACTGAACCTAAATACCAAGTTTAGTGTTTATCCGACTTTTTCATTTTTGAGTCACGCTGTTCAGACACACACAGGACCTTTTTTCTAAAAATGCTTCTTTTGAATTCAGGGGGCCTCAAAATATGTATTTCCAGTGAAATCTCAGTATCAAAATTTTGGTGGGAATGCAATATCTTCTCTACCTGCTATGTACATGGTACAGAAAGTAATAAGCTTTTGTAACAACAAAGCTTGCATAATCTCTAATAAACAATAGAGGGTAGATTCATATTCATTTATTTTCATCCTTTTACATACGTTTAAAAGACACGTCAGTATAATCTATTTACATTATATACAAAGTTTTACATTATTTTTCCATATTTGAACTCCTCTATACTGTAAAATGCATTTTCAATTAAAGATGTTTTTATGGTTTTCATCGTTTTTATTGTTTGATTTATATTATTTCATTTGGTAGTTTATTGAACAATTCACTTCCTATGGTTTCTGTTGAACGATTATTCAAGGTCCCCCTTAGGGTCGTTCTAAAATAATCCATATTATTTCTTAATACATAGGAATGTATATTACAATTTTTGTCATGTCTTTTATGTACAATAACTTTTATGCTTTCATAAATATATATGCATGGAGCAGTTAATATTTTTAAGCTCTTAAACAAACTTCTGCATGTTTCTTTATTTTTCATCCTACCAATTATTCTGATAGCTTTTTTCTGCAATTTTAGCACTTTTTCCATTTCTCTATAAGTAATATTCCCCCACAGCGTAATACCATAACTAATATGCGAGTATATTAATGCATACTAAACCTGTGTCATCGTTTTGCTATCCATTGTCTTACTAAACTGTCTCATTACATATATACCTTTATTTATTTTTTTGGTAATATGGTCTACATGTGCTTTCCAGTTTAAATTTTTGTCAATTATCATTCCAAGGAAGTTTGTACTATTTATTTGATCTATATTTACACCATCTATTGTTAGATTTACATTTTTGAGGTTTCGATTCGTTAATTCGAAATGAATGCATGCTGTCTTTTTTACATTTATTACCATATCTAGACTAGAACAGTATTCTTTTATGAATTTTAGAATTGAGTTTGCCCTATTTTCTACATCTTGTATTTTCTGTCTCCTAATTATAACCGTCATGTCATCCGCATATCCCATTGCTATTTCTCCCTTAGATTCTAATAATTCATATATTTCATTAATGTATATTAAGAACAAAAAGGGTCCTAATTTTGAGCCTTGCGGAACTCCCTATTGAACCTTTTTAAAGTCTGATTATCTTTTCTCTCACACCTTTAGCATTTAAATTACTTATTTCCACACACTGTGTTCTGTTTTCTAAATATGTTAGTACCCAATCTAGAGCCAGGCCGCGAATTCCACATTTTTCTAATTTGTATATCAACGTTTTTATATTCATACAATCGAAGGCTTTCGATAAATCTATAAAAATAGCCATCACAGATTCATGTTTATTTATTGCTTTTATTATAACATTGTTTGCCTTTTGTATGGCGTCTATTGTAGACTTATGTTTTTGAAAACCATATTGCCATTTTGATATAATTTTTAGTTTCTCTACATAATTTTGCAATTGTTTTAAATATAATCCTTCCATTAATTTTGAGAAGGCTGAGCACAAGGTGATTGGTCTATAACTTTCTGCCTCTTTCTTATTCGCTTTTGGTTTAAGTATTGGTTTGACAACTACTTGTTTTAGTGTA
The DNA here is from genome assembly GCA_030765065.1 of Deroplatys truncata. Classification (NCBI taxonomy): domain Eukaryota; kingdom Metazoa; phylum Arthropoda; class Insecta; order Mantodea; family Mantidae; genus Deroplatys; species Deroplatys truncata. The sequence goes on along the minus strand of CM060975.1, from coordinate 295,588,089 downwards.
TCAGGAAAGACTACTTGCATTAATGATGCATTTGTAATGAGTGTTACAATGTCAACAATTTCGTTTTTAATCTGTTTTAGTAATTCATTTGAGACTCCATCCAGTCCACTTGATTTCTTAGATTTTAGCTTTTTTATCTCGCTTAATACGCTTTCTTCTGTCACTTCCAAGACTACCATAGTGTTTAATTGACCTGCTCTTTTAGATAAATAATTATTTTTATTTGACCAACTTTTATTTAAATTTAATCGTGTTTACATTTACATAGTGCTCATTGAATATTTCCCCGATTTTTCTTGGGTCTTTTATGTCATTGTCATTACTTAGTATCACTATGTTTTCGGCATTTTTATTTTTTCCTTCCTTTTGGATTTTATTTACCATGCCCCATATTGTTTTTGTTTTATTGTCGGCTTTCTGTATAAGTTCTCTGTTATATTTCATTTTTGCATTTTGTACTACGTTTTTAAAAATGTTGTTATAATTTTTTATATACTCCACGGATCAGTCATATCAATGTAACACATCAGAGTTTTTAATTATATTTTTCAGATATACATGGGCCTTTTTCTAAAAATAATTTTGGGTTTATAGGGACCTGAAAATGTATATTTATAGTGAAATCTCAATATCAAATTTTTTTGGTTGAATACACAACTTGTAACAACCATGGGTAACTGGTAAAGAAAGTAAAAATTAAGAGATTTCTCAGTTTGCTATGAAATATTTAATTTCCTATATTGGTTAGTATTTCTGTTTAAAGACATTTTATAAACTGTATTCCCCTTGCCATATGTTAAAAACGGAAATTTGTTTGACATATTTGTCTTGAAAGTATATACTGTACGATATGATACTTTAATTTTGTACACATGCAGCAGACGTATGAAACATATTTGAGATCACTAATGTAATTACTGCATAAGAAATGAGGTGTAGTAGTTTTACTTCGCTGTGTATTTAACAGTGAGTAGAGGATTATTGTATTTCACCCAAAAATTCAGTGCCAAGATTTTACTGGAAATGCATGTTTTGAGACTCCCAGAATGTTTTTTAGAAAAAGATCAGTGATTGTATCTGAACAGCATAATTCAAAAACAAAATATCCAATAAATACCAAACTTGGTATTTAGGTTCAGCGTCTTCCAATGATGACACAAAGATTTTTTAAAAAATCCCCTCATTGCTAACTACCCTTTACATGGAAGACTTTTGAACAAGCTTAAAAATGAGTTGGCGATTTTTATTAAACTACTGTATGTTTAAATATTTACATATCAAATAAACCATATATCTTGAATTTTCTGGAAATTGCTTGTGAAGTCCTCTTCATTCAAAAGGAATTTTGTATAATGTGTAAACCATTAGAGACAAAAAAAATCCAAAAATCTGATGTGTCACACTCACATGACTTTCTCTACTCTTGTACAAACTATTTTTATAAACGCTTATTCTCCATATGCTTCATGTTATTCGAGATATCGAGATGTTAATCTTATTGCTAATTTTCTTGTAGATGCAAGGGGAATATGGTAGGTTTTAAGCGATAGTCAAATATTTTAACGCTGGTTGCTATGTGGCGCATTCCATTCTCTTTGCATGTCCAGGACATAAAAAAAATGCATAACGAATTTGAGAAAAAGTATAAGTATTGGAAAATTTAAAGGAATAACAAGCAATATCTTGAAAACGGTTCACTCAACAAAACCTCAACAAATGTATATGACATAAATTGTGTATTTTAACGCGATCTACATTTTTTGTGTAGTAAAATTTTGTCTTTCTCTTATGGTTTACCAGTTATGCAAAAGTCGTTCACAATAAAGAATACTTTTGGAGACATTCCCAGGAAATTCAAGATATACATTTTATTTGTCATAAAAATATCTTAAACATATGATATTTTAATCAAAATCGTTAGAGCCATTTTTGAGAAAATTAAAATTTTCGAAAAATCTTCCCGGTAAAGGGTACTCTGGGGTGGGGGGATTTTCTTGAAAACCTTCGTGTCGCATCCTTGGAAGATATTGAACCTAAATACCAAGTTTGGTGTTTATCCGACTGTTCGTTTCTGAGTTATGTTGTTCACAGACACACACAGACATGTTTACAAAAATGCTTTTTTTGAATTCAGGGGGTCTCAAAACATGTATTTCCGGTGAAATCTCGGTATCGAATTTTTGGGTGGAATACAATACTTCCCCTACTTACTATACGTAGTAGAGAAAGTAAAAAGAAGCTGCAAAAACTGTAAATCTCTTTAGAACACAATAACCTTCTTTGCATCAACAGCTATTTCCGATATATCTGTTGTTACTGGTTAGATTTTTCAACACTTTTGAAGTTGCTGTTGCTATTCAGTTGTTTCACACAATGTTGTGGAAAGAGTATGAAATTTCAAGGGCACCATTTAGCAACCAGTTTTTATCACTAATCCCTTTGTATCTACAAAATATGTATTAAACTACTTATGCAAATTTTTATCTCAATTAACTTGAAGTAGGAAAAAGTAAGCTTTTGCAAGAATAGTTTGTAGATACTAAATAAAAATAAATTATAGTGGGTAAAGAAAGTTATGTAAGCGTAACACATCAGATTCTTTAAAAGGTTAAGACTAGGGATGGGACGTCGATGGTGGTATCAAAGTATGTCTAATACTTTTTTGACACTGAATTTTTACTTTCTCTACTAGGTATAGTAACTAGGGGAAGTATTGTATTCCACCCAAAAATTTGACACCGAGATTTCACGGAAATATATGTTTTGAGACCCCCTGAATCCAAAAAAAGCATTTTTGGATACATGTCTGTGAACAACATAACTCAGAAACGAAGTCAGATAAACACCAAACTTGGTATTTAGGTTCAATATCTTCCAGAGATGCAACATGAAGGTTTTCAAGAAAATCCCCACATCCCAGATTACCCTTTACATGCAACATTTTTAGAAAATTTTAATTTTCTCAAAAATGGCTCTTAACGATTTTGATTAAAATATCATATGTTTATGATATTTTCATGACAAATGAAATGCATATCTCTAATTTTCTGGGAATGTCTCCAAAAGTATTCTTCATTGTGAACGACTTTTGCATAACTGGTAAACCATAAGAGATAGACAAAATTTTACTACACAAAAAATGTAGATCGGGTTAAAATACACAATTTATGTCATATACATTTTTTTTGTTGGGTGAACCATTTTCGAGATATTGCTTGTTATTCCCTTAAATTTTCCAATACTTTTTCTCAAATGGGAATTTGTTATTCATTTTTTTATATCCTGGTAATGCAAAGAGAATGGAATACTCCACATAGCAACCAGCTCTTAAAATATTTGACTATCGCTTAAAGCCTACCAATTCCCCTTGCACCTGCAATAAGATTAACATCTCGATTAACATGAAGCATATGGAGAATAAGCATTTGTAAAAATAGTTTGTACAAGAGTAGAGAAGGTATTGTGAGTGTAACACATCAGATTTTTAAGTTATGCATTACTGAAAGTTGTTGCTCTTAACCTTATGCTAGATAAAGAATGAAAGGAGTTGAGACTTCATGTTAGTGCCTCACACGTGTTGCCAAAGAGTTGGTGGACTATAGTTCTTGATAGACCTTGACTATTTCCTGTGGGCAAATGGATGTAACTTTCCATATTCTTGTGTCTAAATGAAAACCTGAAAAACAAAGGGGAAAGGTGTAAAGGTACTCATGTAACATGCAGCGTTAACTGAGCTGTGAATGAAGCTGATTTATCTGATGCACTAAATCACGTTTCTGCAATAGCCTGGCTTGGTGACTCATTCCCAGCCATTACATTTACCTACTCCAGTGACCAATCCAGCAGAAACAAATCAGAACTTAAGACTTGAGATAATTTAGTGCATGGAAATATTTGTTCTTTCCTTTCATCTGTTAGTTTGTTTTTATGCAAGTCAAATCTTTGTATTAAACATGTATATGCTAATGCACGAGGTTTAATCCACAAACTTACTATGTTTCCGACTGTTATGTGCTAGTTGTGAAAAGTGGTAGAATGGTGTAACAAACACATTATTTTTAGTCGTTTGAGTTTCATGTAAAATATATATGTATTTTCAAGATTGCAAAATAATGAAGAATTGCTAGTATTTGTTTTTCTAAGCATAAAAAATCCTTTTGAAAAAGTTTTATGCACAAAATATAGTTACATAAAAAAGGAAGCAAAGAAATTATTATCATTAATAATTAGTCTTGACTAACAATAGGGGATAATAACCTGTGACATTATCAAGATAAAACAATTTGCTGTCAATTGGAGAATGTCAAACAGGAAAAATTTCAGAATTAGCATACAATACAAAATTGGTTACATGCATTTATACACAGGAAACTACTAACAACCTTATTCAGTGAACAAGCTATTGCCTTTACAGGTTTTTTATAAAGTGAATATTGTGTATCAGTGTTAAAAAAATCAGTATATATATCAAGTATCAAGAAATAGCGGTAATGTCCCATCGCTAATGAAGACGAGTACTTTTTGGGATTGCTGTATATATGTTTACTATTTCATCCCGCTTTATTCACAAAGAGCTACTGTCTAGGTAATTGAGTGTTAGAAACTAAATAAGTGAAAATTTCGTAATGCCATGTTTTATCAAATATATTTAATAAAGAGATAAAGACCATCTTTAACACTATCAGTCTATACTCATTGCATCCATATTTAAAACACAGTGCATTAAAAAGAAAGGTTAACAATATTCTGGAAAAACTGCAAACCTCTCTGCGAGATTGGAACACTATATTATTCTATGCTGAAACTACATGAAGTAACCAGTAAAGAATATATATGAATTTCAATGAAACTTAGTTTGCATTTAAAAATCTCTGATGTGTTTCAGTGTTATAAAGTACCGACAGCAATGAGCACAGATGATAGCTTGTGCGTAGACAGCTTTACAAAAATGTTTACATTCACTAAACTATTATACATTTACAACAATCAATAAGATTAATTATTCAAAGAGTAATATGTTCATAGCCCACTTTCCTTATTTAAAAATATGTTCTTTTTACTATGTCCACCTTATGCAGTCAATACAGATAACCTTAATAACTCAAGGCAACTTTATTGTTACTTTGCATTACATTTAACAATACCAAACCTTTCTGGCTGCAGTTTCATACATTTTGTTAACAGCTATTTATTTCTGTTGTTCCTTTCTTTAATTGTAATGTTCGCTGATTGCTTTGAAGATAATGTTTACGCATTGAATCATATCATATACAGTTATCTTTATAAAGCTTTTTTTATTCTTTATTGCATAATTTGGTTATAAGTTACTTAGTCTTAGCTGTGTTTTCTGATCACTGGCTACCACTACAATATAGTATGCTCTGTATTTGATAAGCTATTACTGCAAGTTACAGTGTCATAATTTTCTTTGTAGATTTGCAAAAAAAATGTGTGCATTAAAGTTTTGCAGATATGTATTCCTAGTAACAGTATAAAAGGAATAAGGAAAGCAGACTAAAGCTTACATAAATGCTGCATACTTGTAACATTTCAAACATGATCAAATGAGAATAAGTACACACTATCATTTTAATAGAGAAAGGGGAAAACGTATAATGGAGATATGTATATACTGCCTGTTGCCATCATGCAGGCAACTGGTGAAAAGTTGAGTACGTATGTACTCAATACACATGTGTAATACTTCAGTAGAGGTAGGAAAATATATAACATAATTATTTTGGAATGAAGTCATTACAAAAACATAACCATAGGTCCAGTTTATGCGGTTCCAAAATTACAGTCCTCCAACTTTGTACTAATTATTCAATTATTTGTATTGCTGGTTCCAAAAGCATTTTTTTTAATAGTGTTTAATGCCCGTTCTTACTACACATGGCACCACAGGTGATACATGAAATGATAACTAGGAAAGCAAATTTGGGAAAGAAACATTCCAGGCTTATGAGGAAAACCTGGAAAAAACCTAAGTCAGAGAGGATGGACCTTGGGGAGATTTGAACTGCAGACCTCCCATCCATGCCTTAATGACCTCAGTTACCCGTGTTGGTTCCAAAAGTAATGCTATGAGATAGGCAGTAAGTTGTGTCACAACAAAATCAATACAAGTATGTATATGGGACAAAACCTTGGAACCAGCTCTACTTCTAAGGTCTAATAGAAGACCATGCCAATAATCATTAGCATTATGGAAACTGATTTTGTGACAGTTACAATGATGATAGTGGATGTGAATTTCTTTAACATGAGTTAAGTGAGCAGTAATTATAATAAGTACATAGATGTGTACTGTTAACCGTGTCATGAATTTGTGCATGCATCGTGGGTCGGAGAGAAGGGCATCCAAGGTTATTCTTCTGATACTCTTTGTGAATGGAAAAAATAATAACATGATGTGAAAGAACCCAAGTCAGACAAGTAACAGTGAAAGAGTAGCTTGCTGTTAAGCATGATTATGATGAACTTAACTTCATGTAGCATAACGTAATGAGGTTAAGAAATGTTGCTAAACTAAAGATCTAATTAGGATGCACTTAACGTAACAGGAATGACTCTGATTATTAGTTGCTTTTATTTGTACTCTATACCACTACTTCATGCGACTGTTTCAAATTAGTCATATGATATCCAACTTAACATAACAAGAAGGAAAAGATTGACATTGCCAAACAAGTTATGCTAAGTTTTATGTCATGTTAAGTCAACTCCAAATAATTCCACTTTAATGTTACTTCACTTTAAGTTCACTGTAATGCCAGCTTTAAGGCTATGAGTAAATACTCATGGATATACTTGACTGTTATTTTGGAACTTATATTTGACAGTAGCTTTTGGCTACTGAAACATAACTGTCACTGGAAAATAACTTTTCCCACCTCTAACTTACAGGATTAGTTTTGTACTATTTCCCCATTCTCAAATTATATTCTTAGTTTGATGGATAGAGCACATGTTCAGATTGCAGAATTCACCATTTAAAACCCAAGGGAGTACAAATAGTAACTTTACTGTACATCCAAAGACATGTTATAAACCACTTCACTGGTTATCTCTTTGATATGTGGATATTGTTTTACCTTACATATATATGTTCAGCCTTTAACAGAGTTCTGTAATTCTCTTAAATGTTCTTAATGAGTACAAAGAAATGAAAGGAAAATTTACTCCAAGGCAACTGCACCACACGCTAGCATGCTGCAGGTTGTTCAGTTTCAAAAGGGTCCAAGCCATTGGTTGTAACAATGGATTAGAACCATTCTTCTATTCTGCTTAAAAGGAGGCAAGGTACAAAAGCAACAGTCTGTGAGCATAAACTGATTAAAAAATCGAAGTAATCATATTGTGTATAAAATAGCAGCATGCAGGCGACAACCGATTTGTCTCAATGTAAACAAAGTATTGTATACAACTTTATATGAACCAAAAACAGCACTCATGCGATAAACAGTGAGTGAGGTCCTCTATGACAAATATGGAGGTCATAATGAACACTTGTTGTTGAACAACATATGTTCTTTGATGCATCACTTACGACGTGACATTTATTTGCTCTGCAAGTAACCTTGGGTCAGATTACACAAAATGTCCTAAAGGTCTACCAGAATCTGATTTGTTTCATTACACTGTTGTAGCAGTGTATATTGGAATAGCAAATACTTAAGGCATGTGCTACATTTTATCACTGAGCTTGTTAAGTGTGTCAACTTTTCAAATGCTCCCAAAGAAAAACATTTAGGGGTGTTAATTTGGATGAATGTGCCAGCCAGGCAGCAGGCTCCCCTCTCCCTAATCATTGCTCCACATATACAGCATAATCAAAGTATCTGCATCAATTGTAATATAAACAACTCTTCACAAGCCCCTAAAGGAAAAGATCTAGGGGTCTTACTTTGGTGTTTTTCCACTGGTCAAGCAGCAGGTACCCCTCTCCCTATCCATTGCCCCACATATACTGTAATATTCAAAAGTATCAAAATACATGGGATAAATATGAAGTCCATTAAAGGGACATTGTTATCAAAACAATTCCCATAAGCCCTGCAGTATTCAAGAAGGGACGCTCTGTTGTGTTGAAAGGCACATTGATCATCCCAGAAATGGTGGCCAAGGTCTTTAAGGCATGGAATCTTGAACACTGAGGTTCAACCTCCCCAGGACCCATTCTCCCTGACAGGTTTTTTTCCCTTCTCCAGATTTTCCTATCCTTTTAACTGGCAGAAAAACATTAAAAAAAAAATATGGCATAGTTACACATTCCACTGTGTTTCTGTTCTATATAACATTTGGTTAAATCCCTATATAATACCGCCTTTTTCTCACACAAATGTTTATTTTGTTATTTTATGTTACCAGACATGTTTATCTACTCAGGCAAAGGGGCACAAGAATTTTAATTCTTTTATAATTCGAGCTCTCATGAACCCTTTTTCCATGGGCCCAATTATCACCAGCTGAGGAGCAGTAGCCACTTGGTATGAATTGAACTGTTCTCTTTCAGACTGAGAATATCTTGTCTGGGCATAGCAGATGCGCCAGTGCTCTGTCTTGTCTATGGACTTGGATGGTCAAGGCCCAGAATAAATAAGTGGCAGTATAACATACCTGAGACCTGTTTTTTAGGTTTCTAAAACCATTCATCCATTCACATTTTTTTTTAATTAAACTTTAAATGTATCTTCCAATAATTAATATTTTACAGCCTTCTGCACAAGAAGCAAGTGAAGATTTGACGCAGCCCCTTATTCTCTTTTGCTATTTGTTGGAAAGGCAAAAACATTCACCATTAATTTGATATTGAAATTCACAAATTTATTAAAATATAACGGAGGGGAACAAACAAAAACCACTACATGGGAATTTATGATGGTATTCTTACAATATGCTGATGAAATTTCAGAGATGCATGGACTACTTTTTAGAGAAATGGTACCTCTGTGTGGCAGTGTAGTTTAAAGAGCAAAAGTTTTATAGAATGGGACCTAGTGATTAAAATTATTTTAAAATAATCACTAGAATATTATTACAAGTTGTGTAAAGTTTGGTAACTATCATGTATAAACCGTGGGATATATGAGTAGTTAACTAAGACATTGATTTCTGACATACATTTCCCCTTTAGCAAAATTTCTGGGTTCCATACTTGTATTGTAAACAATGCAACATTTGAAAGCATAACATATTTTGATAGACAAATAATAATAAAAAATGATTTGATGAATTAAGATAAGGGGTTTCTTATACCGGAATTCATATCTGTTCTAAGATGACCTCTGAATTTGTCATAAAAGTCCTGACGTACCTTTAAAATGTAAACAAAATAGATGGAGCAACTATCAAAAGGTCAGTTTTTGCTCTCGTATGCTCTACCTACCTGTGAACAGAATAAATTTTGCACTCATTAGTTGGTTGATTAGCTGAAGCATAATAGTTCATTTTATAACCTAGACAACAATATGTATAATACATCTTCATTTCAATCCGAATATGCTGTTTAAGGCTAATGCTTCAAATATGAGGTACCCCATAAGAGATAACTAGGAAGAAATTTAATGAAATGTCACTCATACTAATATTTCTAAGTTTAGTCATATAGTCCACATGGGTTATATATGGCTCATCTTACGAAGAAAGGGCACTGTTTTTCATTTCAGTACCCAATGGAGAAGCCATTACAAATACAATGACAGAATACTTTCTCAACCAATACTCCAAATCCATTTTCCCAAACACAAAATCCTGAAGGCTTATTTCTGCAGATTGGACATTTTCTCAAATGAATTATCCCAAATCCAGTTTCTCAAATATGCATTTATCCAAATCTAGTTTATGGATGGCAATGTTTACTAACTTATAAGCATAGTGGTAAATTTTCAACTAAACAAAGAATAAGTTATGTGACTATGAGTTAAAACTTGGAAGAGGCTGATGGATTATTATTATTATTATTATTATTTTTTTTTTTGGAGAGAGAGAGAGTAAAGCCCGTAGTCTTATGTGATGCTTGTTGGCACATAAAAGAGCTTCATACCCTGCAAAAAGGGCTCTTAGGGGCATCTAATAGGCGCTGAGCTGATCACTCATCGTTGCTGACTCTGAGAAGATTTTAATGTTAGCGGCAGAGCAGTGATGGAAGTAATTGTTTAAAATAATCCATAGCATTGCAACAAGTTTTATAAGATTTAATCTATTTAGTATTCAATCCTGTGGTGAAAACACTATAATTACCCTCCAGTTCACACTTAAAAGAAAAAGAAAATACATGAAGAGTGAATGTGTTTGGTTATTGTGTGCTTTACTATTTGTTTGATATTTCACAGACTATTCAAAATGATTGCAATGTAACCATCTTCATCAACATGAAAAAAAACATTTTTGGTAATGAGGTGGATAGAAATGCATCTGAGAAATAAAATGGGCAATAAGTGTCCCAGCGATCTTGTTATTGCAGTGGAGAGGTAGAAACTAGAAGTATAAAATGCTGAGGCTATCACTGATGACTTCATATGCTCCTACAGCAATCAGTGGATTAAATTTAATTAGGTAATGTTTTTTATTTTCTTGTATTATATCATTCTAGTATAGTTCAATCAAGCATTTTGTTGTAATCAAATTATACCGATATGCATAAATAGTGGCCCATAGTAGAATGCAGCTGTTTATGTTTGTAATGACAAATTTAGCTCAACCCTGTATCAGTTTGAGCAGCTCTGTTCCTCGAACATAATTCTAGTCACTGGATTGCCAGGGTACTTTACCTCCCCCAAAATATGGCCGAACTGCCAAAGGGTAGCATTACAAGCTACATGTTTTCACTAGAGGTGAAAATAAAACATAATAATAAAAATGTATAAATGTACATGAAAAACTTTTTGTCTTCGTCTCCATGTCACTGATGTAAGCTCACATATGAATTTATTTAAAGGTGAGTCGGAATTGTTACACTAACATCACTTAAGTTAGTGATCCGACTCACCTTTAAATAAATTCAATACACATCACTGTTTCTAGCTTCTTTTCATTACAATATCAACGTCACATATGAATGTCCCAGCTATCATTCAGTTTAATGACACATGCAAATAATACTTCACCCCTTCCTCTAGAAGACAGAATTAATTATATTGCTTGGTCTAGCATTTCCTTGTGTACCAACCGTAGTGAAACTCTTTCATAGAGGCAGTATATACACCCCCTTCATTTCACATCGATTATAACATCATCAATTGGTTCATTTTTGTGTCTAGATTGTTTTTCAGGCGTCACATACAGAACTGATATCAAGTGGCTGGGTCAAAGGTTGATTACTGAAGGTGGAAACTTAGGGGGAAGAACAAGCGGGATGGCTCAGGCGGTAATGTTTGTGGCCTGAATTTGGGAGGTTTTGGGTTTGATTCCTGCAGCTGACCCATGGGTTTTTTCGGGGGTTTCCCTGGGTCGCTAGGTGAATGCTGGGAAGGATCATTACATTTCCTGAATTTCCTGTCCCTGTATTTCACTTCGATTCTCATTTCACTTCACCTTTCATCTGCTTGGTCTCTTTCAGGGTTGCCAGTGTTGTCAGGAGGCCTCGGCATGCATGACAGGGGAAAAGGATGCTCTGAGTAAACTTTTGTCCCCCGGAATGGGGGTGGACTCCAGGTTCCGGGCCCCACAGGGGGTAGGGGAGCCAACTGTACTAGTTGCCATCTGGGGAGTTTAAATCTGTGAATGGTAGGGTCCCTGCCCTCTGCCTGTCATGCCTCCTGGCCCAGCCACTGTCTGTCTCTTCTCACATTATCCCTTCCTCCTGGGAGTGCCCCATCAAGGGCAGAGGTACAAAAGATCTGCATAGGTCGAGGTGCTGAGTCCCCCTCCACTCCTGGTCATATCCTAGAGGGAAAAACAGTATTGTGATCTAGGGTAATGGGCCACTTTTTATGCATGTCAGTGTACACACATACAAATCAATGTTGATTCATTTTATTAAAACCTCAAAGTTCTACAAAAAGAAAAGATTATGTAGGCATACTAAGAAATGGTTGCTGGGATGTGAAGTACAAAATTATTGAAGGCAGCATCTTTGTGTGAAAACTAAGGTAGATAAACATTTGCTAATTGGAAGGTGTGGTGCCACCACTGGATGTTGGTTGAAGAAACAAAAAAACACTATCTGAGTCATTAACTGAAGTTTTTAAATGTTAATTACGGGGTTTTCGTACCAAACCACAGTTATTATGTATGGAAAACACTGGCATGGCCAGAGGGAAAGGTGGGGGCTTCAAGATGTATCTCCTCTTCTGAAATTTCTATTAAATTTCAGATAACAATTATATTACTTATCATTAATGAGTTCTCTTTTCATGTAAAAATGTTTCCAAATCGTGTTCATAATACATATTATTTGGAAATAATTTAAACTAATTTTCACATATGTATTATTCAAATAATCTGCAAGGTTTTCTAATGTTACATTTATGGACTTGCATTAGATATTGCAACAGTTAAGATGCCATTTTCAACTCTTTGCTACATCAAGAACTATCTTAGAAGCAGTACCTCACAGTACACTTTTAATGGTTTGGACCTGTTATTACTTCAGTGAGATGAGAATTAGATTCCTGAAGAAGTGCTTCATACATGTTCAAGAAAATGAAGAAAACTGTATTTCCTTCTGTAATCATTTAGGCATAAAGAAGCAGTGCATGTCATGAGACCTATAATACGTACTAATTAATTCTCCCTAGATAAGTAATTATTCAAATATACATATATTATACAGTATACCTCACAACAAACAACCTAAAATTATTGATCAGGTATTTATTTATTGTATATAATAGTTTGTCACATCGAGAATTCAGTTTTGTTTTCTGCAATTACGGTTCTCACAACAGAAGACAAAGTGTTTATCGTGGAAATTATTTCTGGTCATACGGAGTAGGATGTCAAAATGGATGAGTTTACTTCACACTAGAGTACAAGGAGAGATTTAATAGGATGCATCACATAACAAAACAATGTTAGCTGTCGTTGGCAAGTTCTGTCATACAGAATCAGTCGTATGTCGATGTAAAAGTACAACGTGTCAGAATCAGAGACTTCTTCTCCATCAAGTGTTAAGAGTTACAAAGCATAGTCTAAGAAACTAAGCTTGGTTTGAGCATAGATCTGCTCAGCAGATGTTTAAACAACTGGGTGGATTTGCATAATGGATTCAAGTTGCTCAACATCTAACAGGGAGAGATGAGCGAGGCCGATTGCAGTATTGTAGCTGAGTGTTATCCATAGTGTATGGTAATCTAGGTTTCTTCTGCAACATGATTTTCAGATGAAAGCCATATTCACTGCCCCTGATGTCTGCATAAGGAGCATGAAGAAATAATCATTTTCAAGACAGATAACCTACAAATATTCCTGAACTATGAGAGGAGATAACAGGAACCTTTGTTCACCAACATGTTCAGTAATCTTCAGAAATTGACTAATTTTGAAGATTTAGAAGCTAGTAACAGTGATGTGTCATAATTTAAAATAAAGAACTAAAATGTTCTTACTTGAACGTGTTTCGGGAGATGGTTTGCTCCCTTCGTCAGCATGTCCTCAACTGATTTTGCTGGTCATTGCCTGGGGAATGTGTGTGGCTAGTGGTGTTCTCTGGTGCTGTGCTGATGAACCTCCAAAGGCTGTTGGGTGGCGGCAGTTCAAAGTTCATTAGGTGATTCCTGTGTTTGACGATATGTATTTTTTCCCAGATGTCCAATTCATTGCTGCTGTTGATCGGCTTTAAGAGTTTTATGTTCGGAGTGATATCATGGTTGTAATGACTGTAACCTGGTATACATAGGAAGAACCAAAAGAAATCTTGAAATAAGACTTAAAGAGCATATAAGATGCATTTACCAAAAACAGCCGGATAAATCAGCAGTAGCACATCATTTCTGGTCTTCAAACCATGATATCACTCCAAACATAAAACTCTTGAAACCGATCAATAGCAGCAATGAATTGGACATTTGGGAAAAAATACATATCATCAAACACAGGAATCACCTAATGAACTTTGAACTGCTGCCACCCAAGCCTTTGGAGGTACATCAGCACAGCACCAGAGAACACCACTAGCCACCACACATTCCCCAGACAATGACCGGCAAAATCAGTTGAGGACATGCTGACGATGGGAGCAAACCGTCTCCCAAAACACGTTCAAGTAAGAACATTTTAGTGATGTAGTGTAACAACCTTCAACTCTCTTTATTTTAAATCTTCAGAAATGTTATGAACAAGTGTTTCACAAAATGGTACATATCTTGAGCAGTATGAACACATTTGTACCAAAAAAATTAAGTAACATTTAGGTTGTTTGTTTTGCCGCATACGCTTACACACAATGTATAAAGTGATTTGTGGTTACTTTAACAAATGATCATGCAAATATTAGAGAAGGTTAACGAGTTCCAGCTCATGGTCAACAAGCATCATACAAACTTATTTGGAGTATTCAGAGAGCTACAGAAGGAACAAGGTCACGCAGAAGCTATGGTAGAGGAGAGAAATGTGCACAATGGAAGAAACAAGTGGATATCAGCCTAAAACCACATTCAATCATCATGGTGAAAGCTGAATATAAATATGAAAACAAAAAGTGTATGGGATGATAAAAGTATAATTTCCTGTTATGTGTGTCCTTTTTTAAAAACAGTATTCACACACTAATGACAATAATATTTTTCTGGTTGTTGTTTCTTCAGAAATTTGAGATATTGGATTTGAGGAAAATTCCTTTGAGAAAATTATTATTTTGGAAAATATCAGTGAATTGCTGGAATATACTATCAGCAACAAACTATTCTCACAAATGTAAATATCACAAATTACAAGGAACTGATAACACCTCACACACAGAGCTGACATTTTTGAGTTTTTCTATAGATTTCACATATAGCCTTACACAACTAAAATACCAACTGACATGCATTTTCACATTGAACACATTACGTAGCAATTAACATTAATGTCTCCATACAAACAATAATATATAAGCTAAGCCTTGAGAGTTTTGACATATAGAAAAAGTAATGAGCTATGATTAAAAAGTTTATGCGATCAATAAAATCTCTTGTGGAATTTTCAGATACAGACATTAACAAGATGAAAAAGCATTCTGCAATACAGAAACTACACGTAATAGTCTGTGAAGTCAATACAACACTTCATAATTACACTTTTTGTTTATTGAAATCCTGCACTTCGATTTCCATGTATTTTGTATTTTACTTATTTAAGTGATGCAACATCAGAAGCTAAAGATCTCTTCTGGTTTAATGAAAAGTAGCACTGTTTAGTAATTTATTGCTTTTTTACACACCAGTTATATATGGTTGGGACTCAAACCAGAGATCTTTAAAAAAGAAAACCCTTACTCAGCATCTGACCTGACCAAGTACTCTGGATTTGTAGAAGCAGGTACTGTTAGACCATCATAATTGCCAACTTCCTGAAATTGAAAACTGTATAACTTTCCCTCATCCAGCAAAGCGTAATAATTTTGCAATGACATGCAATTTAGAATGTGTAAAATGTTCAGTGCCTTAAATGTAAGAAAATTAGACATAAAAATAAACAGGAATTCAATTTTATAAGAATCCTTGAAGACCTGGTAATGCTGCTTCTTTCTGTCACACAAGGTGAAAATTCTTCCTGGTACCACAATAAATGTATTAAACAAAAGAACACCACTTCCTAGGCTATACATAGATTTCTAGTTCATATTTTACACTTCATAACATGAACAAAAACTCACAAAAATGGGAAACTTATAACCCACAACCAAAGAATGTGAATACGATAAACAATTAATGTGAGGGAGTTGACTTTACAATTAATGTTGTCCATTACTGAATGTTCATACCCATTTACTGCTGGTCACTAGAGGTGCAATAAAATTTTAAATCAGCACGCTATGCATTTTGTTGCAAGCCAGTGGATGATGATTGAGATGAAGGATAGACAGACACACAGATAAGCTCTGGCCTATCATAGCACTGTATACCAATTAGTGTGGTACATTCAGTCTGTAATCTAGTGAGGCAGTGTTTTTAACACTTAAATGATTTCAGTCAAATTATATAATATGTAAAATGTATGTAACAATCATTGCATATGCTTATATTATTGTAAACATGTTCAATAATGTTATGTGAATGCATTATGTAATTTAATAATGTAGGAGCTGTGAGAATAATAAGTTAAAAGTTGCTAACAATGAGGTAACCTTGAGGCAATAATGAGTAAGAATGTTTAAAAATGCTGCTAGTCATTATTGGAGCAACAATAGTATAATTTTAGTGACAGTTTATAAAATAGCCAATCAACAACCAGAAAAAGCTTTAGTTAAATGAAGGTATTCTATTGGACTAGGATTAGCCAATCAGAAACTGAAATATAGCAAAATTTTCAAATACAGAGTTCAGTTGCTTCTAGACAGTGCTCATAACTGGATGTGTTGCCTGAGGACAGCGTTACTAAACAGATGCAAAAAGTGTCCTCAAGAAATTTAATACGTATTCGTGTGAGACGAAAAATAAGTTTACGTAATAAAAAAAAGTGTAATTAATCAATAAAAAAGAATCTCACAGCTCTCTATATCAGTGAAGTGTTATTTAAATCGTATCAAGTATTAATAAAAGGAATGAAGAAAAAACTTAAAATCTGTGTAAGCCTATATTCTTGTCACACCAAAACCCTGCTAAGAGAAACGTGTCTCTAACAAATACTGACGCAGCCGAGGCAAACATAATTATATAATATTTAAAGAAACAGTCAAATTACAAAGATAATATTTTTTAAACTTGGGGCAAAGGCTACCGGAAACTGTTTACTGTACGTGCGGTTGCAACTACTACAAGTTCGGCTTCCCAACAGTTGAAATATAATACAACTCCTTCAATACAACCTACTTAAAATTGACGCCCAAAGCGGGGTGCAAATAACGTAACAAAACAATTATCTCACTAGTTACAATATAATACAGTGGTCATGTCATGTCCATGTGAAAATCTTCAACACTTTGAATCTGCCCACAAAGCTGTAAAAACTCCTTTGACGTTAAGTTGTAAAACAGGCCCTGCTTCTGAACATTTTGCAGTCAAACTGTATGGCAAGTATGGACCATAATGTTAGTAGTTTATAATAATACAGACTGTTTAATGATCTCAAATAAAAATTCTTGTTAATATTTTCTCAAAAACAAATGCACAATCTTGTTTTTCTATTACTGCAATGGAACTACATCCTTACTTGTATTCTTTTCTCCTCTGTAACAATAATTGGCTATAATTAACATAGCATATGTCATGTTGAAAGATCTTTGATCGGATATACCCATTCATGGATAATTTCTAGCTCCAACAAATTAACACTGATCTCATATAAAAAATATACAAAACAGTGGAACTCTTCATGCAATGTCTATTCTTTCCAAATGTTTAATTCTCTTAAAAAAAAAACTGGGCACAAAGCAGCTTTGTCTTAGAACATACACTTATCATGGAAGAGCCAAAATGTTGAGAAACCATGTAAACACTAATGTAAAATATGACAACAAACACTATGAGAATAGATTTATAGCTGCTATTATATGTTACGTATCACACATTTAAGATATGAATAATGAACATGTAACTTCCTCCATGATAAGAAAATAAATAGTAACACACAAATAATTTTTGCTTTGTCTTTTAGAACAGAATTTCTACATCTGAAAACAAAAGCATTTACTTTTTTAACACTTTCTGGTCTAAATGTGTGTGAATTTTCTATGAACATGCATGAATGGCCACACATACATTGCATTTGCTCTGTTTTTTATCTGGACACAACAGTTTTCATAAAAATTTTCTGGTTTACAGCACCAAGAGAATTTGATGAAAGATTCTGCAAAATACTAGGTTTATCTTGAATGATACAACTAGCCGCTGCTAGATCTGACTCATAGAGGATATTGGGTTATATGATCTTGCTCTGTAATAGCCTACTCCTGTTCCTATGCAAACTGTGTAAAATTATCATGGTGTATACTGCACAAGTGTGTGTTTATTGTATTAAGTTTTGCTCAAATGGATCATACATACACCACTAGCTTGAACTTTTTATAGAAGTTCTGTGGTGTCACTGTTACAAACAAATCCACAATTTATATTTGTTAGACAAAATGAAACACAAACAGCCAACAATTCTTACTAAGGAAAACTTAATATGAGATAGGGGCTGTTGTGAAAAAAGGTCCAAGAAAATTGCTGCCTCGCATTAAGATTTTTGTTAACAGAATAACTGACTGCCCTCTCGCTCTTCAGATATAAATCTATGTGATTATTATCTGGGGATAATGCTTTAAGTTTGTGTAACAACAAAGAATTAGACGACAGTATTCATATGTATTTTTCCAATGTTTTGGATGCAGAAATGTAATAAACAAGTGCTAGACTTGTACAGATGCGGACATCATTTCACACATATTTTATAACAAAAGGTAAGTATAAAATTCATATTGTTTTACATTGTCATCATTATCTAGGGGAGAAATGATGGGCTGTCCCACGGCTACTGTATGAATGGATCTATGTAGAAAAGCTGTGGTGGTGTGCTGCTAGTTGTATCATTAAAGAGAAACTCCACGTGTTCTAAGTATATACTTATCTGTACATGACCTATTTAAGGCAATTCTGCTTTTTTTCCCCTAAAAATGTTATCTTTCTTTCCTTATATATATTGCATGATCTATTATTTCATTTAAAAACTGAAATATATTAAAGAGAGAACCAGAAATACAATACAACCTTTTAAGTTTTCATTTAAAGAATAATACTGAAGTTGTTTGCCTCTATGGTAACAAGTTTTGAAGCAGACAGTGTGCCGCACTTTAACAGATGGAAGTGAATCTAACTTTGGCAGTCTGAGTGACGCATAGCTAGTGTCTGCCATGTAAGACAACATCAAAAATAGAACTATTCTGGGAAGGGTGCATTATTGCCCTTTGCAATGCAAAATAATATTATTTTGAGATTATGAAGCAATGTAAGAGGTGTAGATTCACCACATCCAAGAAGGGCATCTCAGGGTGTTTAGCAAAAAAGAAAGTTAAGGCCAAAACACACGTAAATCCACAACTGGCCCTCTGTCATTACCACAGATTAATTCAAAAGGTTACGGTTCTTATCCCCGGCGTGAATCCAGCAACACAGAGGGACATTTTGTTGAAATCAATGTTACAACTGTAAACACCATTATGAATAGAGGTTTTGACCTAAAACTATAGCATAAAAGTTGATTTATAACCTACTGCCCAAGTATATTGCAGAACATGCAACTAACAGAAAGCAGTATGAAGTTCACCTTGCCAGTGCATGGATGCTAGTTGTTACTTTAAATGACACACAGTAACTATCAACCAAAGGGAGAAAAAAAAATATTGAAAGATGGTGTTAGGAAACTAAGAAAAATTTTCCCAAGGAGTTCTTGGTAACAGTAGGATATAACTACAATTTGATGATCGAGTAGGATGGCTTAGGTGGCACCATCTGAGGATCGCATTTGGGAGGTCCTGGATTCTACTTCCGTTGGGCCGTTCATCCTGATCTTGGATCTTTTTGTGGTTTTCCCAGCTCACTAGGCAAATGCTGGGGTGGATTATTTACTATCAACAATTTTTCTGTCCATTTCCATTCCTCTTTCTGAGTTGCAGGGCCTGGCACATGATGATTGGTGGTGTAAGCTAGATGTGCTTTCTTCCCTGACTTGGAACCTTCTATGCGAACCTATCTGTCTGTTCTCCGATTTATTTTTTTGGTTTTAATATTTGTATTGTTTTTAAAATGTTTTAATTAATTAATTATTGATAGGGAAGGGATTGAAGAGGCAAATGGGAAGACTTAATTTGGAAACAATATGGATCCCACTATGCTTGCTGATGTTAGACATGGCTGCCCTTCATACTCTCTCACCTCCTCCCTTCCTTAAGGAGGTTTAGAGGCACCTTGGCCACAGCACCAGAATACTCCTCTGCTTCTTAAGCCTAACCATTTGGCAGGCAGCTAAAAATGTTACTGTTAACTTGTCACATTATCAAGCAAATGTTTTGACTCCACGACTTGAAGCTTTCCTGACGGCAATATGAAAATTACTTCTAGAAGGATTTCCAGGCGATCAAGAGCTAACATCACTCTCATTTTCAGGGAAGATGTCAAGACTCCTGGTCCACCTATATTTATCTCTGATTGGCCAATGGCTAGCCCTGGTTTTATTGGCAGCATACATCCTGCAACAGGCCAACCAGAGAGTTTTGGCTCCAATGGACACCTCCCACACTGGACCTGAGCCTATCACAGAGTGGCATCTGGTCTGTCCCCCCACCGGAGTGACTATAATTATAGGTGGATCAGGAGTGTCAATATCATTCCCTGAAGATGAGAGCAATGTTAGCTCTTGAAAGCCTGGAAATCCCTCCGGAGTTCACCTGGCTGATAGCCCGAGAGAAGTTATTTTCGTTCTGACTCTAGCTCTCCACACAAATCCCAGCTCTGCACAGTGCAGATTCAAATATTGTCTGGCTGCATCAACCCATACATGTTTCAATCTGCCAGTTTTTGTAATGTGTGGAAAGAGAAATCGAAATGTATTCTATTTACAGTCAAATAATCTGATAATTGCCTAACAAATCATTTGACACACCCAATGAATTTCTGTGCATTTTAGTTACTGAAAAGGGCCCTCAGAAGCAGAAGACCTCGAACTGTCGATAGAGTGGAATAAATTGTATACAACTGTACTTTGCATCAGCTTGCTGCAATGGAAACCATGATGCAGAGTGATAATTAGTGCTCAAGGCCACCACATCAAACATCATCACTGGTAGAGGCTGGTATTTCATAACTCACTATGTAAAAGCTGTTTTAATATGTCACCATAGATCATGAACACCCTCAGTAAAAACAAGAAAGCTTTAATGCAACCTTTTATAATTTTAGAGTTAAAAAAGTTATAAAAACCCTTAAAAGCTCAGCCAAAGTGTAGCTTAATATACAGTACGCAACACCAGAAAGTGTTTAATGATTCACAGACCTGCAATGGAAGAAGCTCATTGAAAAATAACAGCCGATTTTTACAGAAATTGGAATGCTAATTTCAGTAAAAAATATGTAAAAGTAGACAGCTGAAATCTGATTATGTAAAAATCAGCTAATTTTAACAGTTTTCTGCTACCTAACTGAATTTGTAGGCAGTGAGTTACATTCTCAGTAATTTGTGAGAAGGGAATAAAACTGAAACATCTAGGAAAAGAAAAGAAAACAAAAAAGATACAAAGCACTATACAGTGATTTGGAATTATTCTCCAAAATTACAAATTTAATCTTTGCCTTTCTGAAAACCAAATGATACTTTCATTGGAAACAAATGCCTTTATATATCCTTTCACAATATGAATTTAAAATCTGTACAAAATATATGACGCATACAAACTCATACATGCACACACTGAAATTCATATTTAAACAATAAGTAGAGGAATTTGTATAATATTTGCTCCTCTTGGGTTTGTGACTTAAAAAGCTACTATGTATGATCCTTGAACATATACATTCTCAACTGCAGACACACGTAGGTATGTAAAAGCGATAATCCACTTTATGTTACTTGTGTAAGTTTTGAATGGACATTATAAATGATGTCTTAAAGGTCCACTAAGAAAATGCACAAAAATGCTTTAATCTCTAAATACGACTAGATTGGCATTAATTTAATTGAAAGAAGCTTGAGACAATGAAGCTGGGAACAAATTGGAACTATGAGTTGATGCAGTTGAAGTAATTTGTGACACTACACTGACTCCTAGTTCCAGTTTGGACTGGTGTTGTTAAAAAGCTGTATTCATAGCACAGTAAGACAAAGAATATTTTCTTAGAATTGGTTGTAAAGATGTTTGATACATACACTATATTTGGTAAATGTATTACATTTCTGTTACATCAATAAAAGTTATATCTAGCTGCAATGACAGATGCCAGCATCAGTTTCTTTTAGATCATCTTTTGTACTAAAGTTTCAGCACAGTAACCACTTTTTACTAAACACATATTTTCATCTTGTTTTCTTAAAGCTATGTAGGAATGGAAGGAAAAAGAATGCTGTTATGGATATTCAAATGAAAAGTGCAAACAAGCACCAAGTAAAGAAAAAAATTCAAGCAGAATTACAGGTTAACTTAGAGTATGAAATAGAGTTCAGAGGATAAAAATTACCAAAAGAGTTGTGACTACAATATTTTATATTGTAAACGTACGCATAATATTAAATTTCAGGCTTTTTTTTTTTTTTTTTGCAGCAGCAGCAGCAGAAATAATGCGGCAGAGTTGGCATATGCAGCAGTTTGCTATTGTTTCCAATGCTTATGTTTATCTTGATATTTGCTTATGATGCAGAACAATCTTCTACTAATCTGATGAAAGAGTGCAGTTTTCAGGTGGGGTCGCTAGTGTGCCATCATGCCTGAACAAGAGTACAGTACAT
This sequence comes from Deroplatys truncata, assembly GCA_030765065.1. Taxonomy (NCBI): domain Eukaryota; kingdom Metazoa; phylum Arthropoda; class Insecta; order Mantodea; family Mantidae; genus Deroplatys; species Deroplatys truncata. The sequence continues at coordinate 295,565,526 of CM060975.1, read as the reverse complement.
GCTATGACGTACTATGGCCTATCTGTTATATTTTTGTGCAAGCTTCCTCTGTATCCTGTCTGCACTTATTCCTCAGATGGGTAGTAATTGGAATTATCATAACACAAACTAAAACTATTAAAAATTAGGGATATTAAATTAGAAATATTCATCAATATCATAGAATTGCATTTTTATGAGCCAACCAGTCATAGTAAGTTTCAATGCAGTCTTGTTAGATTAAAAACATGGAACGGTAATCTGTTTACAAATTTTAGACATTATTACAAAGTTATTCATAGTTTTACTCGCCTACACTTAGGAACATTTAAGTTTGAATTTTTCCTTGAATTATGGGTGCAAATGTCATTCCTCCTTGTAAATACAAGTTGTAGTAGTAGTAATAGCTTTTGGATGGTGCAAAACTGCTGCAGTCATCAGCGCCACACTCTGGTACAAAAACAACACAAACTTTGAACATCATAAAATTCAGGAAACGAACAAAATTATGCATTCAAATTCAGTATGAAGTTGTAGCAAAATATATAAGAAAATTCTGAGAAGCAGACAATAATGAATGAAAACATTGGAGTAATTCCATCCAACTCAGAAGCTTTTTCCAGAGAATGCTCAATTTCAACATGCACAGGTCTGACAAGTCCTCCATACTTCAGTGGGCAGTCCAAGGATTTGTTGCCATCAATACCCTTGTCATTCTTCCCCCGAGGCTCACCATACTTGACACCAGTCCACTAGCCTTGATTGAATTATACACAACCTATATACTTTACTGTAGCTCTCGTTGGATGGCCTGATACCTTCACTACACAATAATCTCCAATTTTTGCTGCCTCAGCTGCAGCCTGATTTGTTTATCTCGCTTTTGGTTGCTTTTCTCTCTTCTTTTTTTTCATCTACATTGTATCTTCCCATGCAATTATGGAAAAGTTATGCTCTAAGTGTATCTTCTTGTTTGGCATATTCCTCCAATGACAATTCAAACTTCTCTACTTTCGAGAACTCTTCCATTTCATTACATAAAACAAATGTATCAATTACATGCAGTTGCACATCATTCTCCATTGAGTAGGATCCAAGCAGTGCATTGTCATCATCTAGCTTGATACTAAGGTTGTTTCTTTGCTGTATACCTCTAGCTTCATTGTTGCCCGAGTACCTGCACCCAGGAGTTCTAATTTACCCTTCAAATCAGTGACTGTCAAACTTTTCTGAAAACGTCTGTCCACACATAGAGGATGAAGAACATTGCAGTTTTACAGGCAGGGTTGTTGACCCTAACCCAACCCCCAAAACCTGGAGGACCAGTGGCTCGGGGCCCTGGGAATGCCAATCTCATACTTACCAAAGTAAGCCCCTGGGAGAAATACAAGCTGCGTTTAATACACATGATCAACTTTAAGATACATGGACCCATAGGGGAGGGGTTCCGACCCCTTCAGCTGCCGTGGTGCGGGCGCTGTGGACCCTTAGCACTCGTGGTACTTCTGACGTTACTAGAAGCACGTCGGGCCGAACGTTCGAGCCCCTCCCATTGGGGAGCTGTTTGGATTGGGTTGGTCTCGACAGGGCAGTGGTTCCTGATACCCATGGGAGATTGGGTATGTCTGTATGGGTTTCCATACCGGCGGGGTTGTGAGACATCTCAATGTCCCTGGATAGCCGGTAGATGGCTTGTTGAAAAGCTGTCGGCCCTACCGAGGTTATCCGGTAGTCGCCCTTTCGGGATGGCACGCGTAAGTGGCGTATCCACTTCCATCTCCATGTAAGTGGGGGGCCTTTTTAGGAAACCAGGTATTGGCCTCATGGGGAAGCCCCTGTTAGAGAGCCACTCGGATGGCGCTAACCCTGGGCAGACAAGGGGGGCTTTGCCCCAGGTAGACCTTCGCACTTAACTGTAAGATACATGGGCAAGTCACTGTCATAATTTTCTCATGCTCTAATAATGGTTTACAATGTTCCTGATATGATGAATTTCTAATTATTCTAATGGCCTTCTGCATAAGTAAAACTTTATTAATGCTCCTGATATAGTCTACTATGGTCTTTGGGCAAAATCTCATCCCACTAAGTGATGTCTGGAGGCACATTAGGCCTTAGCTAGTCAGAGAGGCTTGATAAGAACAACTTAAAATTGCCATCTCATAGTGGGGAATGGAACCATAAACCCTTAGTATGAGAGTCATGAATGAAAACCTTGAGCTATCCCAGTGTCTTGCAGTGGTATGCTTTAAAGCTGTCAAGTTTAGGAAGCTCAATACATAAACTGCCTCTAACCTTCTAATACATGAATTATTTTCCTACATATATCTATCTTCTTCTGGTTCCTAAACCAATTTAGATATCCCTATCACATACAGCTTAATTTAAGTGATTAGCCATGATCGTTAAGACAAGACAAAATGGACTGGCAATCCATTCAAAGCCAAATGTTGCGAGTTTGAGTCCCTTGTGCCTTTGGTAAAGAATGGGGAGGATCCACGTAAAATAACTGGTGTGATGGCATACATGGATGATGGACGGGGTTACATTTGACTGCAGTTACATGGATTTTGCTTTTTTTGTTCTAAAAAAACTACACTAAAATAATACTGAAATAAATTGATATATTTATGATATAAAATAACTACAAATACTTTTATTGTTAAATCCCAGCATAATATGAAAATGACAAAAAACACTGTTAAGATAATTCTAAAACATCAACCAAACATCTTTGCTGCCAAATGGCAACTCTGTGCCTCAGAGGGTTAATTTTGTACCAATTCTACTAATTTGGAATGTGCACAGATTGTTTTCAAACACTTACTTATAAAATTTAAACTTCACACACCGAAGCAGGAATTTATTAGTGGATTAATATTATGGTGAATTGTTCAAAGGAACTACTAATGTGATAAATAAAAATTATTATGAATATGTGTAACTAACGACTATTCCCCTCAAAGACTATTTTAATACATTTTAGCTTTTATTTGGAAATATGACATAAAAAGAAAGTAGGATGTATAACTATACGTAATATAGAAGTGGCTATGTTAGCTTAGGGTAAACGTTCTGATTCATTTTGGCCAGAAACTAGCATAATTTCTAGTACAAATGAAGTATAGTCAGATTATAGCCGGCTTTGATGACAGAAAACAAATAAGTAAAAGGTGAAGCAAGTTACTTTTTAACATAGATATCAATTTTATATACTTGTTGATTTTCTTGCTTATCTGTTTATACAGTGATCAAAGTCACATATATGTTATTAGAATAAGTAATGGCCAAAGCGAATATGAAACATTCCATCTTTAGTCCCACGTCTCTCCGATCATGGACAATGTGCTATACTCATATCCAATTTCAGATCTTGAACTGAATACAGCTATCACTTCAAAGATGTTTAAATAAATCAACTAATTAGTGATTGTTAAAGACATCTCGAATTAATTTAAAGTAAATAAAATACATCAGTGAGAAAATATGTAAATACTCATTTAAAAAGGCATTATTAGCAACATCAGCAAATTTAAATAAACTGTTGCACTGTACGCTGTATTAGAGGTGGATTATTATTTAATTTATTACATCAAGATAGAGAAATTTTAATTTCAATTTGATAATTGCCATGTGAATTGCATAAAGGTAGCGGATAACTGAATTTTTATTTCAGTGAAAAAAAAATAATTTTGATGCAACATTAAAATATTCAAACAATTCTATTTGAATTTGCTTTTGCTATGAAAGTCTTTTTGCAATGATACAAACAATCGTTACAGAATAAACTTCATCAACGAGAAACTGAAATCTAACAGATTCTAATTATTTACTTCAACAGTTTTCTCCTTTCTTGATCACCATTGACCCTATCAAGGAACCTATTATTATGTTCATATCGAAAAGTACCTCAAACATTTTACTGTGTCATCTATGTGCAAAAAATTAGCTGCTGTTTTCAACTGCAAGCACCTGAGATCGAAGCTGGAAAATGTTGGGTCAAAGCAGTGGAAAAGTAGAAGTTGGACATCCCTTAGCTGCAATCTGACATTCTAGATGCACGTAGAGTAGATGATCGACTATCCCTATCTTGCAGGTATAAAAGAAAAACAAAAGTGACTTGTGTTGATGCAGTGATTATTATTTAAGTTCTTTTGGCACCATGCACAGTAAATAATAACATAATTTTCAGATACTTCTTCATATATTCTTACACTTGTTTGTAGATAGAATTTAACGGGTAAAATGAACTCAGGGGAGAAGCTCTGTTGTATATTTGGTTGTGAATCATGAATACTTAATCATATTCTGGAACTGCAGGGAACAAATTTGGTAATGAATAAATAACTACATTTTCAAATACTGTCCTGCTGAAAAGCCTCGAAATCAATGTTCTCATTAGCTGTCATAATTTCAGTCAGATGACGATGAAATGATATCCATTCTGGAGGGGGGGGGTAACTTGTCCAAGACTCAAGCTGCTCCAGGAGGAATCTGCAGGACTTCAATAGTTTTTCCAGGAGGAATATCCTGAAGACATGTAATATCGTTATAACTCATCCACAAATCTAACAGTATAGCACAGTTATTTTCAGAGCAGGGGAAAAAGGCTTCATTAAACCAGGAACTCAACTCTTTTTTCCCCATTCTCCCTGATTTCATTGCTTTCAGAATTAAACTACTGGTATTCTCCTGCAATACAACAAATAATTTAGGGAAAATAGACCCATTAATACTAACAATGAGCATAATGGTGTATGGCTGGGTCAGTGCACTAATAGATTGTGCAACAGTTTGTACATGTCTATCCCCAACAAAAGATATAAGGTCCTTTTTGCTCTCATTCATGCCCGAAACCACCTTGGTCTGTTATAAATACAGGAAAGGGGATAATTTGAGTTGCTCTCAAGCTGTTTCCAAAAAAAACTTCCTGCCACTTTGTCTGTTTCTTCTTCTTCCTTTACGAATGCCTTTGAAACAAATTTTGTTATCTTCCTGCTTTCATTTTATGAATTGTTTGAAATGAGAGACCTAAGTAGAAGATGCACTAAAATCCATTCTTCCAAATAAAGATTTTCTTGCAATTTCCAAGGCCCAGAGCTTAAAAATCTTCATCGGTTATGCTATCCTTTGCTCTTCTTGCTTATACAAAAACAGCAAATAAGTTATCATACATGTATTTGTTATGCCCAATTTAAGAGCAAGGTTTCCACATGCTTTTTCCAAGTAAATAATTGCCTCAGTGACATCACCAAACAAAATCTGCTGTGGACATTGAACAATGAAAGATGCTTCTTCCCAGCATCATTTAACCAGAAAGATACAGCATTTCTCTTATATTCAATGCTAGTATGTTCTGTCTGTCTCTCTCTCTTTGTGGACTGCAAACAAAACTATAACTAGTTGACTTCGCTGGAGACCGGTCTTTATTGTTAGAATCACTAGATTCCAAACCAGGGCTTGGAGGGTTAATTTCACATGCAGAGATTGAAGATGAACTGTCACCACTGGCATTACCTTCTTCTTTTACATCTAGAGTTGTTTCTGAAGTATCACCAACACCTGTAGCATTTATTTCTAACAAATTAATAATATGCTTACTAATTTCCATTTCTTCTGAACTTATTACGCCTGAAGAAAAACTACCTTCTTGATAATGATGCAATGCAAACTCAAGCACATGAACAGAATTCGTGTCAGATTCTTTACAGAACCAAAAACAAGGCAACAAAACCTACTGTGGCAGAAAGAGCCCACAAACAGACAGTCTTTCTCAGGCTGAAATTTCCGAGCACATACGATTGATCCTGCATGCACACAATAGAGCCTGTAATACATATGCAGATGATACAGCATTGGCGCATCAGGGTTGTCCAATTTGTTTCTGTGGTACCATGTTATTTTCCTATATTCCAAATATTCTCAACTCATACTTGAGCTTATTTTTGGAACATGGGCTTCTTATAACACATAGAGGACATAGTAAAATATTTGAGGTACTTTTTGATATGCACATAGCGATAGGCTCCTTGTAAGAGTAAATCATACAAACTTAAAGCAGCCATAACAGTACAGATGATGATGGTAATGATGAACGTTCAGAAGTTAACTTAAAAATTGAGAGTTTTTAAGAGAGGCTCCATGCAAACTATCCTTAATTTTTTTAATTTTGTAGCAACTTCTAGTTGGAAGGCATGAGCCAATGTTCAAGCTTACACACAATATTTCATTTTCAGTGTAAGTTGGATGACAATGCTTTAGGTGGTTTGTTAAGTATGCATCAAAACGGTCTGCTGATATAAAATACAGTGCTAATATTCCAGTTCAATAGTGACAATGGTTGTCGCTTGGTAAAGCTGCCATAACCATTTTCAATTGTGTTTACTGTCATCAAGTATTAGTACTACCTTATCCTCAATGGAATATCGTTTATAAACAAATAAAAAAATCTGATGTGTTACACTCACATGACTTTCTCTACTCTTGTACAAACTATTTTTACAAACGCTTATTCTCCATATGCTTCATGTTAATCGAGATATCGAGATGTCAATCTTATTGGTAATGTTCATGTAGATGCAAGGGGAATATGGTAGGTTTTAAGCGATAGTCAAATATTTTAACGCTGGTTGCTATGTGGCGCATTCCATTCTTTTTGCATGTCCAGGACATAAAAAAATGAATAACGAATTTGAGAAAAAGTATAAGTATTGGAAAATTTAAGGGAATAACAAGCAATATCTAGAAAACGGTTCACTCAACAAAAGAAATGTGTATGACATAAATTGTGTATTTTAACGCGATCTACATTTTTTGTGTAGTAAAATTTTGTCTATCTCTTATGGTTTACCAGTTATGAAAACGTCGTTCACAATGAAGAATACTTTTGGAGACATTCCCAGAAAATTCAAGATATACATTTTATTTGTCATAAAAGTATCTTAAACATATAATATTTTAATCAAAATCGTTAGAGCCATTTTTGAGAAAATTAAAATTTTCGAAAAATGTTCCATGTAAAGGGTAGTCTGGGGTGGGGGGATTTTCTTGAAAACCTTCGTGTCGCATCTCTGGAAGATACTGAACCTAAATACCAAGTTTGGTGTTTATACGACTGTTCGTTTCTGAGTTATGCTGTTCACAGACACACAGACAGGCACACACACGGACATGTTTCCAAAAATGCTTTTTTTGGATTCAGTGAGTCTCAAAACATGTATTTCCGGTGAAATCTCGGTATCGAATTTTTGGGTGGAATGCAATACTTCCCCTACTTACTATACGTAGTAGAGAAAGTAAAAATCAATCAATCAATTATTGCATTTGTTGAGGTGAAATTTTATGAGGTAGAATAACACTTCTCAACAGACTTAAAATTTGGAAGCAGTACTGTCTGAATAGTTAGATTGCTTGCTAAGATGACCTGGGTTTAATCCCAGCAGGTGACAGACATAATGGTGATGGGGTATGTTTCCTCTGGTTCCTTCTGCCAACTGCTCCCTTTTAACTTTCAGTTTCATTTTCATGCAACATAGTTCACTAAAGTACAGTGCATAAATTTGACTATACTACTGTCCCCTTCCGCCTTGCACGAGAACTTCCATGTCAGACTGACAAAGGTTAAATAACATTAGGTACTATCACCTGCACTACTGGCATTTTAAATTTATTAAATATTAAGTTAACATGGAGAGCCCTCTAAAAATCTGGGACTTTTGGCAGTTGTACTACATTTCAGACTTCCAAGAGAGCCCTTTTATTTGTTTTTATTTTGTAAAATATTTGTTGGAATATGGCTAACTAATAATTATTAACATACATTTTAGGCTTTTATTTATAATAGTTTCTCACGAACATCTCAAATTAACCAGATCCAGTTTGATATCACCGCTGAGCGATATTTTTACCTGGACTGTTTCTGGGAGCATATTTAATTTTTATTTTCTCTGCCACGTGCATATTAGGCAGAGAGGGTATTGCATTCCACCCAAAAATTCAATATCAAGATTTCAGTGGAAATGCATGTTTTGAGGCCCCTGAATAAGAAAAGCATTTTAAAAAAAGAAAGTCCATGTGTGTCTGTGAATAGCATAACTCAAAAACGAAAAGTTGCATGAATATCAAACTTGGTATTTAAGTTCACTATCTTCCAAAGATACGACAAGAAGATTTGCAAGAAAATCCCCCACCCCAACTAGCCTTTACATTTTTCAAATTTTTTTATTTTCTCAAACATGGATATATTAAAGACATTTGCATGACAAATAAAATGTATATCTTGAATTTTGCAGGATAGCTTGTGAAGTCCTGTTCATTTGGAGGGAATTTTATATAATCTTGTATAACTGGTGAACATTACGCAATAGACGAAAACGTACTACACATTTTAAATAACTTTATATGCCATCAGCAATTTCTGAGATATCCATTATTAACTGTTCAAATTGTTTAAAACTTAAGTCATTCTTTTGAAGTCCAGTCAATTTTCAGTTGTTTTTCCAATGTCGTGGAAACAGTATGGAATTTTACGGCCAGTATATAGTGTCCAGTTCTTAAACACTTGACTATCGCTATTCCCTTTGTATCTATAACAAAATGTGTAATGCAGCTATTTCTAAAAAGATTTATCTCAATTAAAATTAAGCAGATAGGAAAATAAACTTTCATAAGAATAATTTGTACACCCACCAATAAGTGATAGAGGGTAAAGAAAGTCATGTGAATGTAACCCATCAGATATTTTTAAAGTGGAATTTAAGATACTGTATACAGTGTGGACCTTTTAGGACTACAAATAAGAGTTGTGAAATAACATTCACTTCTCAAAGAAAATTCAATTAAGACTTGAACAAGTTTGTAAAAGAAAGACGATTCTATGAGTATGAACCACTTCACATCAAACACTAAAACACACAAATAAACATTTTAAAAATAACTGTTCTTAGCTTACCAATAGCTCTCCATAAAACACATTAAAATGCAAATACTTTCCTTAAAGATAAGATAAAACCTCATTAATTCAGAAAGCATTACACCTGAGATGTATTAATCATAAGACAAGTTTTAAAGAAAGAAAAGCTCATATTTAATACTCACAAGATAACATCTAACTGGTATTAATTCACAGGTATCCCTTATATACTTGAGTCTTCTATCCACTTTATGCTAATCACAGAAAGTATTTATTTAGCAACGATTTCAAATTGGGCGATGCAGTCTTGGTCACATGCATAACAGCTGAGGATGGTGTGGAAGGTATGATATGGACAGGGAATATAAGTACATAAAATACTGCCTAACAGCAAGCAAACTCTGATTTCATACTACTAATTGTCTAGAGTGGATAGCACTTTATTTAGGACATTAATGCTTTTTATTTTAATGTTACAATTAATTTTTTTCTTCTAACCATTAGAAAAAAACCTGTATTATCTGTTCTTTTTCCCTTCATACAAGGTGTATCACGGAAGGACTTCAACATGCATTCTTTGAATAATGTATCTTGTATCTTTCTTAGAGAATTAGGTACCACTTCATGATCCATGTGAATATATCACAAAATCTACACCAATGAGCAAAAAGACCCATAGTAATCATTTGATCATTAAATATGAAGGAGTATTTAGTAACTGTGATGTAAATTATTATTACTATTATTAGAATTAATAGTTACTTCTGTAACTACTGACTCAAAAATAATAATAATCTTGTTTAGATACTGGACTGAGTTGACTGTTTTTAGACCCAACTAGGTCATATCACATACTGAACTAATGTGGAAATCAGTTCAAGGACCCAAAATGCTGAAGTTAATTAATATTAAGCTTAAGGAGTGAGAGAAAACTCCAAATAAAATCTTCATGTACGTAGCTTGACACAAATTCATAATTGCCAACTTCCTGAAATTGAAATGTGTAAAACTTTTCCTTGTCCAGCAAAGCGTAATAATTTTGCAATGACGTGAAATATAGTGAGTAAAATGCTCACTGCAGTAAATTTACAAAAATTATTTGCAAATCAATGGGAATTCCATTTCATAAGAATCCTTAAAGACCTAGTAGTACTGCTTCTGTCTGTCACACAGTAAAGCAGAGCACCACTTCCTAGGCTACCAGATTTCTTGTCCATATTTTATGCTTAATAACATGAGCTATAAACAAAAAAGTCACAAAAAATGGGAAACTTAAATCCTGTAGTTGTACATTGTGAATAAAATACTTTACGTGAGGAAGTTGACTTTACAATTCACAGCATCCATTGCTGAATGTTTGTGCTCATCACTGTTGGTTATTACTGTCCATTCCAAACCAGAGTTCCTCCTGGTGTAAACAAAATCACGTGCTTCTGCTTGTCACGAACCCAAGAACACACTCTTACGCCAACGTAAATAGTTCCTTAATGCATGTATTATATCAAGAAATATTAGAGCAGGAAAGGTATAGAACTGCACATTTTATTGCAGTTATCATAAGAACTCATTGTTAAAGGTAATTGATATATACTAACTGTTAAGAGTTAACAAAATGTGATTTTTGTCTGCTATTATGCTAATGCCGAGAGCATCTTGCTTGTTAATTACCATCTGTACGGCATGATTGCTATTCTCTTGCACATATGGGAAATGCAGCAATAAATTCCTAGAGGTGCTATCTGAGTACCGAATAAACACTTTGCATAACACAGGAAATATGATAAGCGAACAGTCATTCATAATACGCTAGCACTCATATGCTCAGCTCAGGTCAAATTTTGTGATTTAGTCAGTTGGTATTTGAGCTTTCATGGCAGAAGAAAGTGCATGTAGTGCGAATAAACTGTTCAAACTCAAAAGCGGGAAATGGTTAAAAAGTGATGAAAAACAAACAATACTTAATATATTCAACTCACTATTAGAAAAATGCCCGACACTTGCATTAGTGCTTATTACAAAAACAATGTCCGATTTTACAGGCGTTTCAGCGAAAAGTGTAACCAAAGCACGCACGGAATATAAACAGACATAATAGAAGAGGAGAATCAAATATGGGAACTTGTTTTGTGTGCGACAGTTCTGTGAAATTATGGATAAGCTTGTCATTATTTTGGAGAATAGTTCTGATTCTGATATGGCAGCTGAGTCATCTTCAGAGATTCAGATTTGGATGTTGCACTTTTGCCCTAGGATTGTGATTAACGCCAGTAAAATGTTCATTTCCGCATACTTATAAAATCGATTGTTACCCCAGGTTGCGTTTTTGAACTTTGATTCTCATGCAGAGCGCCATTTTATAAACTGAAACAATGTTCAAGCATGTGAGAGGGGAACAAGCAGCGATTAGGGGCGGGGATTGCGAACTACTTTCGCGCGGATAATACAAAGAATTTGTTTACAGTGAGAGGCACTCTGGTTTGAAATGGACAGTAGAGGTCACTATTGGTGCAATCAAATTTATCTTAAATAATCTGCATGCTATGCATTTTGTTGCAGCCAAGTGCAGGAGCACTATTATTGTGATGGACAGACACACAGAAAAACCCGTATACCAATTAGCATGGTACATTCAATCTGTGATCTTAAATTACAATACAATGCAATAGAATTTAATGGTTTGTCATGTCCGTGGCGAAAATCTGTAAACACTTTGAACTCACCCATAAAGTTGTAAAAATGCTTCTTTTGACAAAGTCATAAAAAGGCTCTCTTACATTTTACAGACAAACCATAAAAGTTACAAGTATATACATGGAATTGAAAGTTGAGCTGTTGGTATCTCGTGAAACAGTCATATGAGAGAACGTTTACACATTGCGTTGTTCATCCTTAGTTACCAAGCGAGATGTGCTCTATAAACTTACATGAATCATGTGGAAGTTTTACTGGCACCCTTAAATCCAAAGGACATACTAAATAGCATTTCTGTGCATACTATACTCTGCACAAACTCATTAGTATTCCTTTCTTTTATCTAGAGGTCCTTCTCTATAAATCAGTATATAGATGCCAAGGTGCCACCACTACAGTTTGCTAGCAGAACACTGCACTAAAAAGGTTAAATGACAGCAGCTTAGAATGTGTTTGAAATAATTCCTCTTGCAACTGCCTCTGCAGTCTAGTGGTCAGCATGCGGGCATATAAACCCAGAGGTCCGGAATTCTGTGGTGGAAAATTTTCTTTAATTATAATTATTCACTACCCACCTTAAGATCATGCAAGTATGAATCCAAGTGTTGTTCAAAGTTAAAGCAAATGTGGTTCAGAAACATAAGCAAGTAACGAAGATTGGTAGTTATTTCATAAGTAAACTGCTGACATGGCTATGGTAAAGACAGCGTATAAATGAAACTAAAAATACAAAATGCATCTTTTTGTCCAACTTGGTTTCAAATAATGTTCATAACTTCTATGCTCCTGAAGGAAACACTTAAGAGGAAAACAATATGAAAAATGCTATGAGATGGAGGTTTACAAAGTCTTTCTTCGACATGTGTTACAAAAGTATGAAGGTATTTTTAAAATAAATTAATATTCTTAATAAACTTTTTTAATTCTGCACTTTTCACTTGAACATCCGACCCATATTTAACAGTAAACTTCCCTTTTTTATGTAATAAAACATTTGCTGGCTTACATGTTAATAAAATATATTTATTATCATTTCTTTCCCTCCCAAATTTCTAAATGATTCAGATTCAGAATTTGAAAGACATATAGCACCAATATGAGCCTCCTGGCATCTCTGTTTACCAGTAACAATTTCTGAACCTGAATACCGTGGTAACTATGAAAGAAAGCTGAGTTGTGGAAATATAGGCCTCAGCCCGACAACCAAGGAAATGATCACCTACAGTACATAAGGAAAAAGAATACATAAAAATGGCCAAGACATGCAACATTACAGCGATCTATGCTAACGACTGACGCACAGCATCAGGAAGCGTACGCAGGTACCAGTCGTGATCTTCTCCTTTGGCAGTGGCCAGCACTCCTCTGGAATTCTGATGAGGTGTATCCTTACTGTAAGTGTAGTGATCGCCATGCATGTCTGTGAGTTTACCTCCCAATGCCTCTAGGATGGCTTCAGGAGAACAAGTATCCCATCTCTTGCATCCAGGACTTGCAAACACATAGGCATGTGCTTTGCCCTCCATTAATAACAGGACCTGTTGGAATTAATGCAGATGTAGAATATACAACTTAATATCAATTAATTACAAAGGGAAGCCCCACTTAAGCACAGACAACCTTGGTTGTTTTGTCTGCTGCAGCTGTTCGTATTGTCACATGCAAGTGTTGAAGAAAAATCTAGTGTGTTACATTCACACGACTTTCTCTATCCATTATCATTTCTTTTATATAGTCTCTAAAAACTATTCTTACGGAAGCTTGTTTTTATATCTACTTCCACGTTAACCAAGCTAAACATTTGCAGAAATAGTTGCATTAACATTTCGTTGTAAATATAAGGGGGAGAGGAAACTGAATCAATAATCAGATGTTTAAAAGCAAGTGGCTATATCTGGCCTTGAAATTCCATACTTTTTCCATGACATTGAAAGAAACAACACCACTTGAAGAAAATGACAAAAGTGTTGAAAAATTCAAACCAATGATAATGCATATCTTAGAAATGACTGATTTCACAGAAAGTTATTTTAAATAAATTGTGTGTTTTAAAGAAGTCTACATTTTTTATGTAACATGTTTTTGTCTATTACTTTTGAATTGGAAGACGTAGTGAAGAGGTTAAATATAATATATAGAAGTGGTTGCAAATATACAATTTCACTAAAATAGGTTAAATACCTCAGAACTAGTTTCGAGGAATCACTTCCAGCTGACGATGCAACAACTTCTATATATTATATGTTTTTGTCTATTTCTTAAGTATATTGTTAACCAAAAATAAACACATTTCCTTCCAAATGTGGTGGACTTCACAGGCTAATCCCAGAAAATTCAAGATATATATTTCATTTGTCAAGCAAATATCTTTAAAATATGGTATTTTAATCAAAGCATTATTAGAGCCATTTTTGAAAAAAATAAAAATTAATGAAAAAATGCTTATGTAAAGGATAGTTTGGGGCAGGAGAATTTTCTCGGAAATTTTCTTGCCACATCTTTTTAAAATACTGAATTCACACACACGCACACACATATTTCTGGTTATGCCTCAACATGAAATGCTTGGGTAGAATACAATAAGTATGCAGTAGAGAAAGTAAAAATGTCAAACACTCATGGATTTAAATGTTGTTTACAGGAATTTAGTAACAGTGACGTCCAAATTATACTTGTATATTTGTGGAGTCGTTTCTTTAACACTATGTCACTTACACTTTAATTTATGAAGGACTAAATTCGGGAGCCAATGCTTCCATTTTAAAACCTGGAGGTCCAATGAACTTCTTCACTAAGGTGTCAACTGGCAGGATTTCAAAATTTATTAGCCGTCTTTATGCTTCAATATTAAAATGTTTTCCCACGTTGTGAGTTCGTTGTGGCCTACCATGCTTTATAGTATACTGCTGAATTGTCTAATTGTTTTAATTTAACATTTCTGAAATATCTTTTGATATACTCCAGATGTATTGTCTGGTGGAATCTCATTCTTTGTTTCTGGGTTTAGCAAGTTTATTACCGTGTATCTGTTATTGGGGACCAAGATGGTATTCTGTTCTCTAAAGATCTTTTTGAATTTTCTAAATGCTTTAAGATAAGTGAACCTCCTGAATGTGTTGATAGTATACTTTTTTGTGATGAGTGTGCTTATTTCTTTTATGGCTTTCTTTTGCTTTGCTTTGTTAGTCTTCTTGTAAACAAGGATTCTGTTCCATCCATTTTCTTCAGAGATGTGGGTATGATTTTTTAGTTCCTTGTTGAATTCAGCTTGATCCAGGGGTAGATTCATTAGTCAGTGTGTGTTAGACTGCTTATTATTGCATGTTTATGTGATACTGGATTATAGCTGTGATTTTTAATGTAGTTTTCAGATTGGATTGGCTTCCTGTAAATTTCAAAATTTACTTTAGTGTCATCTCTAATGATTTTTAGGATTAGAAAAGGGATTTGTCCACTGGTTTCTTTTTATGGCTTATTCTTTTTTAGTAGTTTTATAGCGTCCTCTAAATGTCTGTTTGGAATTATAGGAAAGATGTCATCAAGAGCAGTACCAAGCCTCAAAAATCCACGGAAATGCCTTTTTTGTGTGTGTATTGAATGAGCTCATAAATAAATCTGCCAAAAAAAAGTGAGAGTGGACTGCCCATAGAGAAACCCGATTTCTGCCTGTAGTATTTCCCATTGAAGATGAAAGATTTTGTTCAATTTGTTAGCGGGATGTATTCTTCTATTTCAACTGGTTGTGTTGAGCCATTTTTTTTTAAAACACTTTAAGTTTCTGTGTTGGGATGCTCGATAATATGGTTGTGATGTCAAATGAAACTAATGTGTCATTTATGTCTATTTCTAGATTTTTAATATTTTTCTACTAACCTCAAAGAATTTTTCAAATTAGACTGTTATTTAAAAATGATCTGAATTTGCTTAATAATCACCTAACCAATTTGTATGCAGGAGAATCAATGCTGCTAGTGATTGGTCTCATGGCTTTTCCTGCTTTGTGTAGTTTAGGTACACCATAAATTCTGGGCAATGTTGGATATCTACGAGGGCTGATCAACAAAGATTGAGACTGATTTTTTTTCACAGATGTTTATTACTCCAATTCAATATTTACACAATCTTTTTCAAAGTAGTTCCCTCCTACTTCAATGCACTTTTTATAGCGCCTCTGCCAGTCCTTGAACATGTGCTGCAGACAATTCTTTGTCAGGTCCTTGAGAATCACCTCACTTTTCTTGAGCACTGCTTCAGAGTTCTCAAATCGAATACCCCTAAGCTTTGTCTTTAGTGATGGGAATAAAAAAAGGTCACAGGGTGCAAGATCGGGGCTATAAGGTGGATGTGGTACACAGGTAATGTTGAATCGAGCCAGAAACTGCATGACTTGATTTGCGACGTGAGGCTGTGCATTGTCATGATGAAGTCGCCACCTAGTCCAAGAAAGCTCTGGTCGTTTCTTTGCAATGTGCTTCCTCAGTGTAGCCAATACTGACGTGTAGTATGCTGCTGTAACAGTAGTGTGAGGGGGAACTGCATGCTGGTAAATCATTCCATTACAGTCAAAAAATGCGATCACCATCACTTTCCCTGCAGATGGAACAACTTTTGCCTTTTTTGGTGTTGGAGAACCTGGCGATTTCCACACTGTGCTGGCTTGTTTTCCTTCATGATCATAATGATGCAGCCATGACTCATCACCCGTGATAATCGATTTAAAAAATGCATCCCCTTCATCAGCAAAGAGACGCAGCACCTCACGGCTTGTCTCCATTCGCACAGCCTTTTGTTCGGGAGTCAACAGACGTGGCGCCCAACGAGTACAAACTCGGGTCATATGGAGATGGTCGTGCATAATTGTAAACACACTGCCATATGAAATTCTCAACACTTCACTGAGGTTACGTAATGTTATACGCCGATCCTCTCGGACAATCACACCAGCTGTGTTGATGTTGACTTCAGTCACAGCAGAAGCCGAAACACCAGGCCCACCTTGCTTAACACTGACAAGTCGGCCTTCTTTGAAGTCCTTGAACCACCTAAACACTGTTGCACGAGGTAGTGCATCTTCACTGTATGCTTGCTTCAGCTTTTCATAAGTTTCGGTGGCTGTATGGTTTAAACAAAAATAGAATTTGATTGCGCTGTACTGCTCCTCTCGCGTCACCTCCATTGTCTGGTATGCGAAATGCACGTAGGGTCTACAAAATAGAGCATTACTACCAACCTACCAATACGAGAGTGCTGCCACCTACCAACATTATACATAAAAACCCGCTCTTTTCAAATATTTATGTTACAGATATGAAACTATCACGGAAGCTACAGGAAAAAATCAGTCTGTCTTTGTTGATCAGCCCTCGTACTTTTATTTTTCGCAATTCATTTTTACTGATTAATTTTCTTTTACAGCTTTGTTTACGGACTGGATACAAGAATTTAGGGGGTACTGTGATGTACTGGTCACTCTGTAATAAGTTTTCCATCCTGTCTGTGTATTTTGATTTATCCAAAATTACAATTTTACTCCCCTTAAAATTGGGTATATATGACTGGCTTACTTTTTAATGATTTTATGATATGGCTATTAAGTTGGGTTTCTTTTTATTCTTAATCTGGTCTACTATTTTGGAACATTTGTTTTTAACTATGGTTTTATCTTCATCACTCAGTTCTCTGTAGCAATTTGAATGTCTGCTATGTAGTGTTCTACTTGATTTGAGTAGTCCACACACGTTTTTAAGCCTTGGTTAAGAAATTCCAACTCTGGATAGTGAAATTCTGATTTGAGAGATTTATTACATTGTCTGTTGATTTGTTGTTAGGTTATGTGTTGGTTTTTGGATGATTTTTCTTTATTTCTTTTCTAGCACAAATTTTCAAGCTTCTTCTTGAGTTTGGTTATATTGTTCTTCATTTTTGTATTCAAAATTACAAAAAGATTGTTTTCCATGTTCTCCCAAATTATGTTTCCTTAATTTCTAATTAGCTTTATATGAAGGGTGTAAATTATAAGCTCTATATCATTCCTGTTTTTGTAGTGTTTATTCTTTTCCAATTATAACACTGAACACATTTTTCTTGTTGCTTTACTGTTCTGATCAACTTTTACTACCCTCCTCACAAAGTTGGTACTACTTTTTTTATGATGCGGAGGTTAAGAAACCTTTCTTTCTTTTCTCATGTAATTTGGCAAAGAGTTTAATTTCTTCATTGTGTTGTATTCATAATGGATTGTATCCTAATTTGTTTATGTCCATGGTTTCCTTCCGTTTGTTCCAAGTGTTTATCTGCGAGAATTCTTCCTCAAGACCCGTAGGCCTGAATCATTAATTGTTGTTTAGAAAAATTTAGAAACAGTGACATTCAAATTATACTTGTATATTTGCGAAGTTGGTTTTTTAACACTATGTGACTTACACTTTAATTTATGAGGGACTAATTTCAAGAGCCATTGGTTCCATTTTCAATGTCGGTGGTCCAACTGCTGTTGCTGGTTATAGTTGATTGTAGTCTTCCCTCTGGTGGTGAAACAGTGAACTTCTTTACTAAGGTGTCAACAGGTAGAATATTTTCCGACATTGTTTGTTATTCTGTCATACTATAATTTCGGATTTGGGTCTAGGTTATGGTTTTCATTCCAAAAGGTATAGGTAAATCACAATATAGAACAAAAAGTCAAGCTCTAAAATCAGTGCATACCCTGTAAAACTCAACATATTGGAAATCACATATATCAAATATCAAATTAACATATATCAAATTATGAACTTTGAAATTCCAGCAGATAGCAGTTTACCAACCTCACACCAGATGATGCTACAGATACCCAGGGAAGAAGATTGGGGAATCACTGGGTAGTTGACCAGCAGCCAAAAATGGTGACAATAGGTCGTTGAAACATGTCGTATTAGTAATTTGATAAGTGGAGCAATATGAGTGCTTAATGTCAATTCATTTTCCATTATTTAAATGTCATTTATTTATAATTTTGAAAGGGTTTTCTCTTTGGATACTTAACTAGTCAAGAGCTGACAATATATGGCACCAACCTTATGACCTGCACCACCAACACGTAAAACCTCATCTGGCTGGAGAGCATCTAACGCAGCCTGTACAGCTTCTGTGGAATGTGACCTAGTAGTTGTGATAATTCTCTTGCCTTCTGGAGGTAGCTGTGGTTCAAAACCTCCAACTCCTACATCCTTAATTCCCCATATAGTACGACCCAGTTCTTCGCTACTGGATGATAACTTGTAGTTGTAATATGGCTGATGTATAACACCCCCAACTGCCCGATCTCCAACAGCTATACCAATCAACACTGTCACATGGTCCAGCAACCCTGGTGCAAAAATAATCAAAATTACTTCTCCATTATTTGTTTACAGATTATAAAATAAACTTCAATCATGTGAGAAAGCACTTTAGTGTAATTTACTCACTTATACTTTTCAACTAAAGTTGAATTTTTTTTTTTCAGGCAATAAGTGATATTTTCAAGCTTATACTGAACGGAAGGGTTATAAATGTTTATGAGAACTTTTCTTCTTGCAACAGATGTACAGAAAAATCTGATACGTTGCATTCACATGACTTTTTCTACTTGCGCTTCTACAAACTATTCTTATAAAAGCTTATTCTTCTATCTACTTCTTGTTAATCAACAAGAGCTTTCAACATACATTTATACATTTTGTTGTAGGTATAATAGGAGTACAGTATGCTAAAGCGCAGCCAGATTTTTAAAAAGCAGCTCACGGTGCGATAGCTTTAAAATTCCATGCTCTTTGCATGACCACAAGAAAAATAGAATAGTGACGGGAGCATAACTATTTCAGGAAATGACAACACAATAGATGAAGCCATTGGGGAAGGTGAAACTGACTGGGTGGAGCTAAAGGATGTAATGAAAGCCAATGGAACTTTTGAAGACTTTGTCAGAACTGACCATGGAAGCTGTCGTAACTTGGATTTGTACAATCCTGAGGAGCAGGTAGCTGCAAAATGACGGATGGCTGTCGAGGAAGAAGAGGGAGAAAGACAAATGAAAGCGAAGTTTATTTACCTTTCTCCACGGAAGGATGCATTTACGACTTTAACAATGATTAAAAAAGTTGTTATCTGGAACTTCATATTTTAAAAGCTAAGGACAATTTTGAGACTTCCTTTCCATTTATCCAACACAAAACAATTCTTGGCATTGGTATGCAAGTCTGTCCCATGTACTTTGCAGACTCAAGAGAAAAAAGTTTGTTTACAGAGTACGAGGGCAGTCCCAGAAGTACCCGACCTGACGTATATATAGCGGTTGTTGTTTCAAACAAATGGCTATGGTAGAAAGTACCAACCTTATAAAGCTGAAGTTTGACAATGCTACATTGTTTAATAATTGTTTGGCAGCCATCAATAGTGAACGCTCTCAGAAAATTTGTAAACATGGATAACATTGTTATGTGATACAATACTTTCTTTTGAAAGGTCTTAGTCCAACTAATATTAAAGCTGAGCTAGATTCTACTCTGGGGGAGTCTGCTGCTTCGTTTACAACAGTAAAATATTGGGTGGCAGAGTTTAAGTGAGGCTGTACAAGCTGCCAAGACGAACATCACAGTGATCAACCAAATGAGGTGACCATGCCAGAAATTGTGAAGAAAATCCACAAAATGGTATTGGATGACTGTCGACTGAAACTGTGTGAGCTAGCAGGCATCATACACATTTCAAAAAGTGCTGTACATCGCACCCTAACTGAAAATTTAGACATGAGAAAGCTCTGTGCAATATGGGTGCCGCGTTTACTCGTAATGGAACAAAATCAGCGTCATGAGGATGTTTCGCTGCAATAAAGCAGTTTTTGCGTCAATTCATAACCATGGATGAAACATGAGTCCATCACTTCACACCTGAGACGAAGGAACAATCAAAACAGTGGACTGAAAGGGGAGAATCGGCTCCAAAGAAGGTGAAGACAGTTCCATATGCAGGCAAGGTCATGGTGTCAGTTTTTTGGAATGTGCATGGGATAATTTTCATTGATTATCTTCAAAAAGGAAAAGCAATCAATGGTGAGTATTATGTAAACTTATTGCAGCATTTGAATGATGAAACCAAGCAAAAACGGCCGTATTTAGCGAAAATGAAAGTTCTGTTTCATCAAGATAATCCACCCATTCACACATCCATTATCACCATGGCCAAAATCAATTTGTTCAAATTTGAATTGCTTCCTCATGCACCCTATTCACCAGACTTACGCCCCTCTGATTATTTTCTGTTTCCAAAGTTGAAGAAATGTCTTGGTGGTAAAAGATTTGCCAACCATGAAGAGGTAGAGTTTGCAGAACTCGACGGTTCTCACTATAAATAGGGTATCGAAGCTATTGAACATTGCTGGGAAAAGTGTATCAAGCTGAAAGGAGACAATAGAGAAATAAAGGTATTTTTGTGTTTTCTTTGTTAGGTTGGGTACTTCTGGGACAGTCTTCGCAATGCCCCCCCCCCAAAAAAAACTGTTGATAGGAATTCATATTTATGTAAATGCATAATTACCAAATAAAAAAGGACTAGCAACTGAAGCAACTATATCAATAGTTTAGGCTCATATGTAACTTCCTTTAATCTTTATGAATTCAAGTACACTCCTTTTACTTCTTCTTGAGGATATAAAATGTTTACACAGGCATATTATATACTCTTCTTCTTCTTTATCTGTTTAACCTCCTCATATGCAGGACTTACACCCCCCAGGACTTACAGGCGGGTGCCTGGGGTCAGAGGCCAGTTGAGGAGAGGACACTCATGGATCAGAGAATATCCAGGATGGGTGATCAGCCCGATGCCTGGTATGGGAGGAAGGAAGTAGATGAAACGAAATGATGGTGAAATGGATGAAAGGAAAGGTGATGATGGAGCAGTTGGAATGAATGGCGGGGGAAACTGGAAAACCTGCCCAGATGCCGCTTTGTCCACCACAAATCCCACATGTGGGTCCCTGGGATTGAACCCGGGCCGCCTCGGTGAGGGGCGAGCGGTCTAACCACTCGGCCATGGCACCGCCTGCATATTATATACTCAGAAATTGAAAATAAAATATGAATTAAGTATCACGCTACTGATAAACAAAAGCTGGATTGTTTTTCATGTAATGCTGACACATCTAGGGGGAATAATACTCCACTGTGTATGAGGAGTCCAAGTATTATTACTGACCTCATTGTTCAATATACTGGCATGGTGTCTTAACGTGAACAGGGCACGTTATGGCTGGGTATGCAATGCACACAGCAATTATATGAGAACACACATATTTACAAATACACAATCTTTTGTCTAAAGTACACACACAAGAACCTCATTTATCTGACTAAGTGGAACTGGAGGTAATCTGGATTAACCAGAAACAAACTATTAAAAGAATATGAAATAATAATCTACACTAACATTTATTTATTAATGCTTACAACATTCTGTTCATCAAAGAAACCACTTCTTTTGCTTGTAAGTCATTTCACTCATGCACACTCAAAACACGGGGACAAAAGAACAATTTGTACTTCTCCTTAACCCTGCAGGGGCAGATCCACATTGACGTTAAAATATGTGTGATATGTACAACTTGGCACAAGTATCTGGCCTACAGCTTGGGTTGGGAGGAATGGGTTTTCTTAATGGCTAGCTGTTTCCTTGTGTTAGCTGTCAATTATTTGCAGTCATATGCTAGTCAGTGGCAGTCTGTCATTACTAAAGTTGAAATTGAGGCAGTATTTTTAAAATTTAAATGATTTCAGTCTAATTATATAATATATAATTCAATAACAGCCTGCCTTAAAGCAAAATGTGTATGCAACAATATATAAAAAGTGTATATTACAGTCGTAAATGTTTATGTTATTGTATGCATGTTCAATAATGTTATGTGAATGTATTACGTAAATTAATAATGTAGGAGCTGTGAGAATAACAGGTTAAAAGTTGCTAACAATGAGGTAACCTTGAGGCAGTAATGAATTTGAAAGTTTAAATGCTACTAGTCATTATTGGAGCAACAATAATGTAAATTTTCAGAGAATTTAATAAATAGCCAATCAACAACCAGAAAAAGCTTTAGTTAAATGAAGGTATTCTATTGGAGTAGGATTAGCCAATCAGAGACTTGAAATACAGAAATTTACAAATTTAGGCGGTAGAAATAAATTCAGTTGCTTGTAGACAGCGCTCATAACTGGATGCATTGCTTGTAGACAGTGTTCCTAACCGTACTCGAGATGCGTCCTCGAGAAGTATAATACGTATTCAGTGTGAGATGAAAAATAGTTTACGTGTTAAAAAGTGCAAGTAATTAATTAAAAAAAAATCTCACAGCTCTCTCTATATTAGTGAAGTGTTATTTAAATCGTGTCAGGCATTAATAAAAGGAGTGAAGTAAAATTATAATCTGTGTAAGCCTACATTCTTCAGTCGCACCACAACCCTGCAAAGAGAAACATGTCTCTAACAATAATACTGACGCAGCCGAGGCAAACATAAATATATAATATTTAAAGAAACAGTCAAATATTACAAAGTTAAGATTTTTAAACTTTTTTTGGGGGGGGGGGCAAAGGCCACTGGAAAGTACACTTGTGGCGAAGGCTGCCAGAAAGCAGGTACTATACGTGCGGTTGCAACGAACTTCAAGTTCGGCTCCCAACAGTTGAAATATAATACAACCTACTTCAAATTGACGCCCAAAACTTGGGGCAAATAACGTAAAAAATAAATATCTACTTCAAAATGTATTCTTGATGCAGAATGTGTGTGTCTAATGCTCAGGATTTAGCAACAAAACCATTCTCCTTTTTGCTTCCCAATATTTTGAGGTCAAATCTAGATATGATTTTAGCTCTTTGCAGATTAATAAATGATCTATATCTATTTCTTCTTCCTTATTACATAACAGACAATTTGGAGATGATAGCAATCCAATTTTGTGTATGTGTTTGCTGAGGCAGTCATGTTCAGTGGTAAGTCTGAACATGATGGCTCTCTTTTGTGTAGATTAATTTCAGGCTTTTTATGAATTTTTCTCCTTTGGAATTTAATATATTTGTAGTTAATTTCGAGATATAATTATTATTGACTTTCCTCTCACTGATACGTTTAATTGATTCCAGTGGTATTTTTGGTGTACTTTACTTTGAATTTTGGTTCCTTTTTCGCTAAAAGTCTGCTTTCTCATTGTTACTCAATTCACAATGTGCATGAATCCATTGGAAGACTATGTTCTTTTTTTAATATTGTATTTGTTTAACCGAACAGTGAATTCCTTTTATTTTTTTCTATTTCTGGGTCCTGAGTTTAATGCAACTGCTTAGATTGCAGCTCTAGAATCTGATAAAATAACAATGTTTTAGCACATTGTAGCCAAACAAACAGATATGTAAAAGCAGTATGGATTGAATCAATTTCTCCATCAAAATTTGCAGTGTTTTTTTTTCTGTTTTTGTGATATGTACCACCTGCTCCAACCCTACGATCATCATTTAAAAATGAGCCATCAGTATATACATGTATCTATTCTTCTTATTCTGAGTATTTAATTTGCAGTATTTCTTATTGTTTGCTTCTAGAAGATTTCACAAATATCTAAATTGTATTCTATTTCATGAAATAGATGCGGAATGTTAGTGCTATGATAAATGAGTTGCAGACAAACTTCTAAGAGGAGGACCATTGCACCAGTGATTCTGTGTACGCCATGGAAGGCATTTCCCTGTTGCTGTCAAGTTCATAAACTAAAGAAGAGCAAGTGAATGAATGAATCTCTCTCTCTCTCTCTCTCTCTCAAATCTCATACACTAAAGTTTTGTTGTTCTGTGATGCTGATCATGTTAGCTTGAAGCATGTGACTGACAGCTATCTCTATGCTACCTGTGGTGCCAACATTATAACCACATACATTCATAAGTATTTATCAAAGGAAACGCATGTTTTCATGGTAAAAAGTAACTGAAAAATCAATCCAGATAAACCAGGAATCTGGATTAATGTGGGCCAGAAAAATGAGGTATATTAAATTGAGTTTTATTTATGGACGCTCTTTAACTACTATGGTCCTTAGTGTCCCATTCTATATTGGGCGTGAAAGATCGCTAATGTTGCTCAGAGGCCTCTTTATCAGGCTTGAGGTTCATTTACATGCTATAAATCTACAACACGGGACCACCAGCTTTACTTCCCTTCCGAAGGAAGCCATGCTAAGGATTTTTACGCCCGAAAAAATCCATCGCCCTCCGCCGGGTTTGAACCCGCAACCTTGGGAACTAGAGGCTAGCACGGTACCACTACTCCACGGAGGACAACTGAAAAATGAGGTTCATGTATACTTCATTTCCTATATATATTATTTTTTTTAATATATTTTGATACTATATAATTCAAAGTTCATACTAGTTCCTGAGGTCACAGGTTCAAACCTGGTGGAGGGTGATGGATTCTTTTGGGCATAAAAATCCTTAGCATGGCTTCCTTTGGTAGGGAAGTAAAGCTGGTGGTCCCGCGACATAGATTTACGGCACGTAAAAGAACCACAAGCCTGATAGAGAGGCCTCTGAGCAAAATTTTGGTCTTTTACCAATATAGAACGGGACGCTAAGGACCATAATAGTTAAAGAGCGTCTGTAAATAAAACTAAATTTAATTTAATTTTTTCAAAGTTCAAATTTTTAGTCCTGGTAAATTTGAATTGACAACGCTTTACTGTACAAAAATCACTTGTCTGCACAACTCTCTCCATGCGCCAAGCCTTTTTAAGTTAAATGAGAAATCATTAATTTAAATGAATTATGATCCTGAGAGACAATGCAATATTGATATATTTCATATCTTACCTTGTGTGTATTCTGATGTTCCATCCAAAGGATCAACCCAGATAACCACCTAGAACAAAAATGAAAGAAAAGTTTGACAATTTTAACAAGTAACCACATGCGTTTGTTGCCACTTTTCTAATGAATCGTAAACAGAGCAAAAGATACTTCTCTTACCTCAACTACCCCAATCTACTACATATTCATTTCTTAATGCATTATCCAAGAATTACTTAAGTGTTTTCAAATACTGGAAGTTGATGACAGTGTTGTTGAAATCAATTAAGAGTAAAAATTGAGTCGATTAATGACACAAAGCAACAGTTAATTTTTAAATGTCTTGGAATGTTTCAGAGGCTAGTTTCCTCCATTGTCAATCGAACATTGAGGAAAGTTGTTTTGGGAAATTTAGAAAGTCAGTGTTGTTTTGTGTCATTAACTGCCTCTGTTTTTACTCTTAATTACCTAAGTGTTTTGTTTTTTAAACTCTTTCTGAACATTTATATTCCTTAAAGCAAAAATAACTAAACAGCATTTTCTTAAAAACAGTGTCATTTTAATGATAAAGTACTTTTATTTTTTTAAAGGTTATTCCTTAGAAGGTTATGAGTTTATTGATCTGATCTAACTTGTAACCTCGAATGGAATTTATTAAGACTATACCATGAATAAAATGCAACAGATTATATAAATAATTACTTTCTTACTTGTGTTGTTTAAAATCAAATCACCATTGTATCAGCTGTCAGATCGAGCATACTAAATGAATGAATAATCGACGGTTTTACGGAATACAATCCAATGCTACCAACAGTGGAAATAAGAAAACAGTTAACCTTAAAATTAAGATAAGCCAAAATCAGAACACAATAAAAACACATTTTTTCAAGAATGTAATTTATTTCGAAATTGGCACCATTTGAATGTGCATTGATTAAAAACATGATTTTCGAAGTTAAAAGAAACTATTGATTTTCACTAATGGAAACTAAAGTGGACTGGACTAAATTGCATACTGATACTACTCGTATTACATTCAATAACAAGCTGAAATTTTATCTGATAAAACTGCATCCTCGTAAGCATATTACGAGTTAAAATGACTGCGATTGTTTGATAGCCAAGGCATTGCTGAATGTTATTGATTAATATTCAAATATGTGGCATATGAATGGAATAGTCAAAATAATTATATGCATAAAAACTAAGAGGTCAGTTCTTATATAGGTTTTAATTTGAAAATTACAGACAAGCTTTGTGCCAGCATTCAGCTAATCACACACTACTCAAGCAATGCATAAAGGGATATTCACAATGAAAATTAGATACAAACTTAAACATAGAAGCTTGTTTCATTTTATATTAATTACAACATTCACATTGCCTGATGTTAACAAACTTAAAAAACGAAAGTTTTATAACGAGTCGCGCTATCATTCAATCTACTTCACTAATTTATACCCTGTCAGGACATGTTTTGCAAACCTTTGTCTGCGTCCACAGTTACAATAGAGCTGAAGATTTAAACATTTATTTTCTTAGGGTAAGAGAAAAATTATAGAAAAAATCTTACATAAGCCAATCAAACGCGCAAAGATTCAAATTCAGCTCCTTTGAATTGGAAGCCAGATATACTATCCCAGCATCAAATACAGGACGTAACAAAAATGTATGGCACAAATTGCAGGACACATGTAGACAAAGAAATTATGTTATATGAACAAGGGTCTGGAAACGCTTTGTTTCCATGTTACAACTCATTTTCTCCAACTCATTAATAATGGGAAACACACACGAACAGAACGTTAGAATCATGGGGAACATGCACTCTTGGTTACGTTGTCATTGTCAAAATGCCAGTGTTTTATTTACATATCCGTGTTACCATGCAGCTTATGTCATTGCTTGTTTACAGTTAACATCAACTGTTCCAACGACCTTGACAAGCACACGGGTTACTACGTACTAGTAGAGTTGATCACAGACTTGGCTCGTGCAATGGCAGTGTACGCAAATACAGAGATGGCAGATGCCCATTTGATGTATGGATTAGCAGACGGCAATGGCACTTGTGCTCAATGTTTGTATCGGGAGAGATTTCCAGGACAAAGGTGCCCCGACAGGAAAACATTTGAAGCCATTGATTGTTGTCTTAGGGAACATGAAGCATTTCAGCCTCGCAACCGGGGGATGCCTAGAAGGACGAGGACACCACAACGGGAGGTGGCAATTTTTTAGGCAGTTGATGACGACCCTAGTGTCTAATTTTGAAGATTTAGAAGCTAGTAACAGTGATGTGTCATAATTTAAGATAAAGAGAGTTGAGGGTCGTTACACTACATCACTAAAATATTCTTACTTGAACGCATTTCTCCCGAAACACGTTCAAGTAAGAATATTTTAGTGATGTAGTGTAACAACCCTCAACTCTCTTTACCTTATCTTAGACCCTAGTGTCAGTACAAGAAAAGTAGCTGCAACAATGAATGTTGACGACATGACTGTCTGGCGAGTGTTACATGAGGTCCGGCATCGTTTCAACAAGATCAGATTGTAAATTATCACAATCGGCATGTATGACCTGATGTCAATTCTCATGCAACTGTTGAGGCAAGTCATCAACAAAGATTTTCTGTTAATGTTTGGGCCGGCATTATTGGTGACTGGGGCCTCACGTTCTTCCACCCAGGATCAACAGACAAAGTTACCATAATTTCATACAGAATATTCTACCTGATCTGTTAGCAGATGTGCCTTTAGCTGTGTGACAAAACATGTACTTCATGCACGATGGAGCACCTCCTCATTTTAGTGTTAATGTCCGTCGGCTTCTAAATAACAGATTCAGTGACAGACGGATAGATAGAGGTGGACCAATTGCCTGGCCTCCATGCTCCCTGGACCTAAACCCACTGGACTTTACTTGTGGGGGCATTTGAAAGTTCTTGTGTAATGAACCCCAGTACCAGAGGTTCAGTCTCTCCGTGCTCGTATTATGGAAGACTGCGTAACCATACATAATACTCCAGGGATACATCAGCGCATTTGGGATTCACTATGACAGCAAGTTGATGCATGTATCAATGCTCACGGAGGGCATATTGAACATCTCCTGTAAGAAAGAGTTGCATGTGATATAGTAGTCAGTTCTATTCTTGTGTGTTTCCCATGATTAATGAGTTGTAACATGGATACAAAGCGTTTCCAGACCCATGTTTATATAACATCATTTCTTTGTCTACATGTGAGGAATGTATCCTGCAATTTGTGCCATACAATTTTGTTACAGCCTATATGTAGGCTAGCACCAGAGAGAACATCTACATGGCATACATGCCAGTACCGCCTCAGTGCCAAACTCTGTTCTTTTTTAATAGCATTTAATTCCTATTCATACAGCAATGAGTGGTAGATAATGATGCTACATGAAATGATAACTGGAACAGAAAACGTTCTTGGTCAAGTTTAGGATACCCGCTCACCATTTATGAGGACTGAGGAAAACCTGTCAGGCAAGTAAGTCCTAGTGGGTTTGTACCACAGACCTGCTGTTCACAAGTGTGCATTACCTTGACCACCCACATAGGTGTACTAAAGCTCTGTCAAGGATCAATAAAGGGTCAAAATACTATGGCAGTAAAATGAATTAAATGAGAAATTATTACGGAAATTTACAAAGAAACCAACACAGCATTTATCTAATCAACTAAAGGTCCATTCACATAGAAATGTTAACACAGATACAACACTAACAGAAAAGCTTGTGGCCCGATTAATAAATGGGGCCATTCACACTGATTTTCATTAACATGAACAATATTGCAAGATATTAACGCCAAACCTTGCTATCTCCAAGCTATCATATTCACATTATTGGATTCCAGAGAAAAAAACAATACTATCGCACAGCACAGAAACAGTAAAGAGAAGAAATGGAGTCATTTGATGAGAAGTTAATTATTTTATTTAAAAATCATCGTCTATAAAAAGCATAAATGCTACAAAGATAATTTCTTACAAGAAAATATTTGGAAACAGATTAAGAATTAACTAGGAAGGTTTTATTTATTTGTGTGAAACTTTATACGTTATAAACTATTCTGTTTTCTTTCATGTTTGTAAAAATCTAATATAAACACAAGCTAATGCAGTTCGTATCAACATAAAATGCAATGTTGCATTGCATCAATCATCGCAGCCTCCATTTTTAATTGCTTTCACATTTCAATGTCTTGTTTTGATGCTAACGTTTTGTTGACATTGTGAATGGTCCTTAAGGAATACACAACAACTTATGTAGCATTGGCTGGCCTTGGAAATCACACTTGAATCCCTACAAGTATGAGTTACAAATACTATCACATGATCTATCTTTTTTGGTATCCCTCATTAGCAGTTTCAAATTTACTCTTAAAGCACCTTCCTGATCTAACAATGTGTTACATAAGCTTTATACCTCTTCATCCGACACATTAAGTAGCTCATCTGGACAAGTGCTGTTAAGGATATCAGGATCACTGTCCGTGACAACCCAGTCTGAGGGAACCTCGCAATTTGACACTCCCTCCTCACCAATTATTGTGACTGAAGGGAACTGTCGAGAGAGTGAAGTGATGATGCATCTTTGGGCTGAGCGATCAGCCTCTGTTTGCAGATCATTCTTCCCCTGAAACAAATAATATAATCAAATTTCAAAATAATAATTTCACAAAACTTCTTAATCCAATATCCTAACATTTCCGCTAGGAAAGAAGACTTCCTATTTCTAGATAGTTAAACAACTCAGCTCACAGAAAATAGTACAATGGAGAGGTAATGGACAAAGCACGATTCTTGTCCACATTTGTCTGCAAATTAAACGTTTTAAAATTCTATACATGTAACAAAACTATTACCAACATTTTTCTGACAACTTTCAATTTTGAATAAACGATTGATACTAACATATATAACTGATACCTTGAAGTCAAAAAGAGCACATTAAAAATATAAGTGTGTGAGAACAGAATTAACTAAAAAAACGAAAAGTCAGATAAACGCCAAATTTCATGTTACAGTCAGACACTGTTTAAGCATGCCAAGCTTAAATTTCCCATCCCAAAACTATCCTTTGTTATTTTTAATGTTCTCAAAAACAGTTCTTATAATTTTGATTAAAATATAACAAAATGCATATCTTAAATTCTCTGTAAATAGTCTGTGAAGTCCTTTTCATGCGGATTGAATTCTATATAATTTTCCATGACTGGGAAATGAGATAAAACAAAAATTTAATACAGAAAAAAACACAGAACTAATAAAATACATAATTTGTGTTAAAACTTTTTGTAGCATTAGCCACTTCTGAAATATTCCATGTTGTATATATTTGTATTTTCCCAAATTTGCCACCTGGTTGACATGCTTGCTCCTCACTACATCTAAACATCTGAATGCTGTTTCCAAATGTTGCTTGTAACTAAGCACGGTTGCTAAATTTGAAACCATTAATAGGTATAAATGTATCATGAACAATGTAAGGCAGAGAGAAGAATCACAAAATGGATAAAACTGAAATATGAGCTGTGTTAAAGTACTTCACTTTGAAGAGTTTAACCTCAACAGAAATACAAAAGGAGTACATTTGATATTAAAGAATTCCTACACTTTGTTTTGATGTTTAAAAAGTAAGCTGCTGAATTTAAGTGTGATTGTATATCCATTCAAGATGATGAACTTTCAATGTTGCCAAACCACTAAAGACGACGAGATAAAGCCAAACATTCACAATGTCATACTCAGTGATCACCAACTGAAGGCATACACGTTGCTGACACTGCAGAGATCTCGATAGATTCTATCCACAACATTTTAGAGTAAATTTTGTTTATGAGAAATCTTTCTGCTTGATGGGTGCCATGTTTGTTAACTGTGGATCAAAAATGCATTCAAATGAACACTTTTCAAGAATGTTTTGACTTATTTTAATGCAATTTCAGTTTCTCCAACATTTCATAATAGAAGATGAAACATGGATTCATTACTACATGCCAGAGACAAAGGAGCAGTCCAAACAGTGGGTGGCAACAAGTGAAAGTGCATCAAAGAAAGCAAAAAATGATTCCATCTACAAGAAAAGTTATGGTTAAGGTTTTCTGGGATTTTCAATTGTGTGGTGCTCGTAGACTACCTCCAGGACAGAAACATCACAGGGAAGTATTATGCTTCACTACTGGACCAACGAAGGTCAATGTCCACATCTTGCAAAAAATCTTGTGTGATACATTCACATGACTTTTTTGACCCTCTATTGTTTATTAGTGGGTATACAAGCTATTCTAACTAAAGCTTATTTTTCTATCTACTTCATTTTAATCTAAATAGACCTTTGCAGAAATAGTTACAGTACACATTTCATTACAGATACAAAGGGAACAGCGACGGTCAAATGTTTAAGAACTGGATGCTATATGCTAGCCTTAAAATTCCATACTGTTTCCATGTAATCGTGAGAACAACTGGAAAACGATGGGACTTGAAAAGAATGAAGCATTGACTAAATTGAACCATTAATAACATCTCAGAAATGGCCGATTTTACAACAAAAAAAAATTATTTGAAATAAATTGTGTGTTTAAAAGAGATCTACACTTTTTGTGTAGTACATTTTCTTCTATTGCTTAATGTTTATCAGTTATAGGATTATACATAATTTCTTCCAAATGAAAAGGACTTCAAAGACTATTCCCAGAAAATTCAAGATATACATATTATTTGTTACGTAAATATATTTAATATATGGTATTTTAATCAAAACCATTAGAGCTACATTGTAGAAAATAAAAACTTCCAAAAAAATCTTCCATGTAAAGAGTACTCTGGGGTGGGAGGATTTTCTTGAAAATCTTCATGTCGCATCTTTGGGAAGTATTGAACCTAAATATCACGTTTTGTATTTATCTGACTTTTCGTTTTTGATTTGAGAGAGAGAGGGAGAGAGAGAGAGAGGAAGAGAGAGGGAGACACACACTCTCTCTCTCTCTCTCTCTCTCTCTCTCTCACACACACACACACACTCACACGCACATCTTTTTCTAAAAATGATTTTTTATTTTGGATTCAGGGGCCGCAAAACATGAAATCTCAGTATCTTATTTTTGGATGGAATACAATACTTCTCCTACTTACTATACATAGTAGAGAAAGTAAATAAGTAAGTTCTCTTTCATCATGATAATGCACCTTCAAACACATCCAGGGTTGTTGCTGCAAAACTACACGGCCTTCACTTCCAAGTGCTTCCACATCCACCACATTTGCTGGACTCGTCTCTGTGTTTGTCCTCTGTGGTCTAGGGGTAACATGCTAACCTCTAGTTCCTGAGGTTGCAGGTTCAAACCTGGTGGAGAGTGATGGATGGTTTTGTTTTTTTGGGCATAAAAATCCTCGGCATGGCTTCCTTCGGAAGGGAAGTAAAGCCACTGGTCCCATTTCATAGATTTGCGGCACGTAGAGAAACCTCATGCCAGACAGAGGCCTCTGAGTAAAATTTCCAGTCTTTCACACCCAGTATAGAATGGGATTCTAAGGATCACAGTAGTTAAAGAGCATCCTTAAATAAAACTCAATTTAATTTATAAACCAGAGGAGGATGGACTAAATGCATTGATATGCAAGGTGATTATGTTGGGAGGGAAAAGAGAAAGAGACAGAAACTTAAATATTGTGTTTTCTTGGTCAGGCGAAAACTTTAGCTGCTTGAGTATTCACATCATGTTTTATTTTTTTTAAATTATTTACTTTATCTAGAAGTCACATTTTTTGCTGTTAGTTCATAAAATATCACTTATTTACTATAGTTAAATATTTAATTTCTTTTTCACCAAATAGGCTCTTTTAACGTGTAATAACATAGCCCTCTGATAAGAATATTGAAAGCATTATAACAATGACAGTCATTACTTAAAATAAAGAGAGTTGAAAGTTGTTCCTTACCTAGACATCAGGATCATCAGAAATAATGCACACAACAAACTAACGTTCAGCATTTACAGAAACCCAGCTCACACAGAAAATTATATTAAAAACGAAAGCTACAATACTACAAGCCACAAACATGCAATTTTAAATAGTATTACACACAGGTTAGTACATATACCATTGGAGAAAGAGGAATACCAGAAAGAATACCAACACATTATCCACATAGCCACCATGAATGGATATCAAAAAAATAAAACAATAGATAAGAAGATAAAAAAGTTTGAAAGACAGAAATACATACTTTACTCAGACAACAAAAACCACAAGTATATAGGAAATTCACTTACCACCCTTGGACACATAAATTTCAAAGGATTTTCAAGAAATACATCATCATCCTGTTTCCACAGAATAACCACAATAGACAGAAACTACTATGCAACAGAACAAAAGACCCTATTCCCAACAATAAATCAGCTGGTATAAATAAAATTGTTTGTAATGACTGTAACCTGGTATACATAGGAAGAACCAAAAGAAATCTGGAAATAAGACTTAAAGAGCATATGAGATGAATTTACCAAAAACAGATGGATAAATCAGCAGTAGCACATCATTTCTGGTCTTCAAACCATGAAATCACTCCAAACATAAAACTCTTAAAACCGATCAACAGCAGCAAAGAATTGGACATCTGGGAAAAAATACATATCATCAAACACAGGAATTATCTAATGAATTTCGAACTACTGCCACCAAGCAGCCTTTGGAAGTTCATCAGCCCAGCACCAGAGAACACCACTAGCCACACACATTCCCAAGACAATAACCAGCAAACTCAGTTGAAAACATGCTGACGATGGGAGCAAACCGTCTCCCGAAACGTGTTCAAGTAAGAACATTTTAGTGATGTAGTGTAACAACCTTCAACTCTCTTTATTTTAAATTATGACACATCACTGTTACTAGCTTCTCAATCTTCAAAATTAATTAATGACAGTCATGTTTTACTTGAGTGTTATCTGTTTGGAAATGGTATTACTGCTGCAATATTGAAAAGCATTGCTCTCACTGGGACTTTAGAATAATATTTTACCTACCTTTTCAACAATACCCAAGTCGCCTTGACACATGACATCTCGAATAATCTTTCCTGCTCTTGTAGCAGCTGTCACCGAAGATGCCACAAGGCGAATAATCAGAGGAGCACTCTGGGCCATAATTCACTGTTTGCTGGAACACAAAACACTAGGTCAACTTAAAAGTGAGAGGAACAGAAATGTAAGCAACAACAACTTTTTTTTCTACTCCTCTCTCCTCTGTAAGCTGAATGTCTTGACCTTGAGAATAACCAGAGCATGACAAATTACTTTCTGAACTCAAACACTTTCACCAATACACAATTTTGTTTTACTGTGCTATGTGAGATGGAAACAAAACGTTACATTTACTTAAACATATACAGCTGAATTAAAAAATGCAAAGTATTCTGAAAGATAACCACTGTACCAAATTAGTACTTTTAACTTGAAAAAGTGCAGCATACCTAGGTAGATAACTTTTTAAAGTTAGCAGGTTTTGAAGTAGAATATTTGTTGGTAGTTGGAAGATGCTTCATGTTTATCTGCCCCACGTATGGGAACCAATTTGTCGCGGTCACTTCGTGTTTTCTATTGCTGGGCGCCTGTTATTGTTTTACTACTTTGAATTATTGGGTTCTTTGTCCTCCGGCTAGCTATTATTACTACTCACTCGAGCATATCTCTTGAACAGGGTGTGTAAACAGAAAGGATTTGTTACTGAAAGATAACACTTGTTTTTTTACACTTTTATTACCGTCACAATTAGTTAATTTCACATACTGACTCTTGATACACGCCAGACTGAAACTGTTATATTTTCTAATATCACTATAATCACTTATTTACTGCACATTATTAATTCGCATATTTCACATTTATAACATACTTTACAATGCGAGAGATTTTGTAGAATTGCGCGACGTATAACCTTTGTATGATTCTGTTGGACTGAACGACGTATTACCCGCAAATCCTTCTGTTCGACTGAACGATGTGTAATGCACGAATGTTTCTGTTGGACTGAGCAATACTTGTCTCAGGCTTTAGCTTTTTATACTCCCTCACCCCGATATGCCTAAACATTATAACAGAGCTGCTATTGGTTAATAAAGCGTGCCAACATTAGCGTCTATTTTTATATCCAATCAAAATTACGAACACATATGCTCTAGGGAAGAAATTCCATCCATTTCTAAAGAAATGCGCGCTAATCTGACGTCATTTGTTTGTCTCTTCCAATTGTTAAAGAACTCACCCCCTCGCTCATTGTTACCCGCTCTTATTGTCAGTTTCAGTGAGGCCGTGTAAACTTATTTCCTAACAATGCCTATAATTAACAAACATCTCAAATTAATGTCATACAATAATGCTTATTTACACTACAATCACTCTGGCATTTACATTGTTGTGATATAAAATACTGCCACAGTTTATTTGTGACAGAATCCTGAAAAGCCTGAACTCACATTTTCTAAATTTCTTTAACGGCTGTTACTAAGAAATTATTATTATACATGTAACAAAAAATCGATATGCTGCAATTACATGACTCTCTCTATTCACTCTTCTACAAGCTATTCTTGCAAAAGCTTCTTCTATCTACTTCTTGCTAATCAAAAATGTTGAATTCAATTTTACATGTTTTGTTATAGGTATAAGGAGGATACACTAAGCTGAAGCCATAGCAGATTTTTGAAAAAGTGGGCCACTATGTGATGTCTTTGAAATTCCATGATCTTAGCATGACAAAGAAAAAATGAATAGCGACTTATCACTTGAAAACAGCACAAGTATTTGAAAATTCAAACTGTTAAAATAAAGAATATCTTGGAAATGGTAAACATCATAAAAAATACATATATTGTGTGCTTTAATGACATCTACATTTTTTGTATAGTATAACTTTCTCTCCCTTATAGTATACCAATTATATAAAAGTCTTTGAAAATGAGGATTTCACAGGATACTTGCAGAAAATTCAATTAGCATGCAAATATCGTAAACAAACGGTGTTTTAATAAAAATCAATACTTTTTTTTTTAGAAAATAAAAAGTAATGAAATATTTCTCATGTAAAGGGTAGTTTTGGGGAGCTCGGAAAGGAATAGTCGGATCAACACCAAACTTGGTATTTAAGTTCAGTAATTTTCAAAGATGTGACAGGAGATTCCCAAGAAAATCCCCCTACCCCAGACTACCCTCTACATTTTTCTAAATTTTTTATTTTCTAAAAAAATGGCTCTAATAACTTTGATTAAAATACCATATATTAAAGATATTTACATGACAAATTAAATGCACATCTTGAATTTCCTGGGAATAGCCTTTAAAGTCCTCTACATTCGAAAGGAATTTTGTATAATCTTGTATAACTAGTAAACACCAAGAAATGCATGAAAATGTACTATACAAGAAATGTGGATCTCTTTAAAACACACAAATTATTTCAAGTAACTTTTTTTGTGGCATCAGCCATTTCTGAGATATCCGTTATTAATGGTATGAACTGTTCAATAGTTAGCCATTCTTATAAAGCTCTTTCAACATTAATTTGTTTCTAATGATTCCATTAAAACAGTATGGAATTTCAAGGCCAGCATATAGCATCCAGTTTTTAAACATTTGACTATTGCTGTTCCTTATGTATTCTATAATGAAATGTGTACTGTAGGTTTTTCTGCAAAAGTTTATTTGGATTAAAAGTAAATAGACAGAAAAATAAGCTTTAGTACGACTAATTCGTACACCCACTAACAGAGGGTAGAGAAAGTCAGGTGAATGTATCACATCAGAATTTTTTTATGCTGTTCGCCCCCCCCCCCCACACACACACACACACACACAAAGAGAGTGAGACAGCGAGCCAAAAAACTATGAACCGACTGCACGGTGTTTTCCCTGTCCACATCCTTGACGCTCATTGGTCTGCCTCTATCATAGAAAGGCGCGGATGAAACCATACAACATTTTTAAAACTACTTTTAAAGGATTTACTTACCAACTTTATGAAAGGAGATGTTGAAACTGGCCACCGTCATTGTCCATACATTTTTGGCACCTCTTTAGGAAACTATCCATCACTCGCCGTACTGCACGTTGAGAAATGCTGGCAATTTCCTGGTAGATATTTTGTTTTAATTCTTCCGGGGTGTGTGTGTTTGTCTTGTACACTTTGTTTTAAGCTACCCCAGAGATAGAAATTGCAGGGAGATAGGTTGGGGGAACGAGGGGGCCACAAATTTCTACTAACAATTCTATCCTCAAACCCACTTTCATAAATTTTTAAGCAAAGCCTTTAAAAGTAGTTTTAAAAATGTTGTATGGTTTCATCCATGCCTTTCTATGATAGCGGCAGATGGCAACGAGTGCCAAGGATGCGGACAGGAAAAGTACAGAGCAGCCGGTTCGTAGTCTTTTGGCTCTCCCTGTATATATATGGCCTAAGATGGAAAAGGGAAAAAAATTAACTTTTTGGAAGCTGAATAAATACGTACATCAGTAAATGTGATCTGAATGCATTGTTGATGATTATGATGACATTATTTTTGCAAAATATGTAGGGAGAATATCAGTTACTTTCTACAGAACTGTGTCAATTTTTTTTTCTTTGCGAAAACCAGTGCATGTGTCTCTCTCTCCCACACACACCCACACACCATGCAAAGTTCAATCCACACACTCAGTCTCTTCATTTGGTCGATGGAAGCTATTTCTCTTCATTAGTTTCAGCATTCATGTCTTGGTTTGTTGTATGCATTACATAAAACAGGTAATAGCACAAGCATTTGCCATTCACAGAACAAGACCTTGCAACTACTAAATACATAATGTTTCTTGAATACCTAAATTTGTCAAATGCAACTAGTAAAATCAATGTTTACTACAACGAGGAATTATTTATTCATTTACAACTTAAAAATATGTTTTGACATTACAGATCAGTATAGAAATATCAAATTGCCACACACCATATATTAAATTTACTAAATTCCACTATTCTCTTAGAGGAGTGCAAACTGTAAACATTATTTCTTTAAATTTGTACTCTTCAGTTACTGTGTATTTTTACTTTCTCTACCATGTACATAGTAGGTAGAAAAGGGATTGCATTCTACCCAAAAATTCGATACCGAGATTTCATCAGAAATACATGTTTTGGAGACTCCTGAATATATATATATATAAAAAACATTTTAAAAAAAGGTCTGTGTGTGTGTGTCTGTGAACAACATAACTCAAAAATGAAAAGTTGGATAAATACCATCCTTGGTATTTAGGCTCAGTACCTTCCAAAGATGCAACATGAAGATTTTCAAAAAAATCTCTCACCCCAAACTACCCTTTATGTGGAACATATTTCGAAATTTTGGATTTTCTAAAAATGGCTCTAAAAAGCTTGATTAAAATACTGCATATTAAAGATATTTACATGACAAATAAAATGCCTATCTTGAATTTTCTGGAAATAGCCTGTAGGGTCCTCTTTATTCGGAAGGAATTTTGAGTAGTTTTATTTAAAATAGAGAGTTGAGGGTTGTTACACTACATCACTATGATATTCTTACTTGAACGCGTTTCGGGAGACGGCTTGTTCCCATCGTCAGCATTTCTCTCAACTGGTTTTTGAACTGCCGCCACCCAACAGCCTTTGGAGGTTCATCAGCCCAGCACCAGAGAACACCACAAACCACACACATCCCCCAGACGATGACCGGCAAAAATCAGTTGAGAGAAAATGCTGACGATGGGAACAAGCCGTCTCCCGAAACGCGTTCAAGTAAGAATATCATAGTGATGTAGTGTAACAACCCTCAACTCTCTATTTTAAATTATGACACATCACTGTTACAAGCTTCTAAATCTTCAAAAATTGAGCTTAGTTTTATTTAACTATAAACATAAGTGATGAAACGAAAATGTACTACTCAAAAAATGTAGATCTCTTTAAAACACACAATTTATTTAAAATAAGCTTTTTTGTGGCATAAGCCATTTCTGAGATATCCGTTATTGAAGATTGGAATTGTTCATTTCCCTGTCCTGTCAACATTCAGTTGTTTATTGTGATAGTATGGAATTTTAAGGCTAGCATATTGCGCCCAGTTCTTAAACATCTGATTATTGCTGTTCCCTTTGTATCAATAACGAAATGTGTAATGTAGCAAAGGTTTATTTGGATTAAAATGTAGTAGATAGTAAAATAAACTTTAGTAAGAATAGTCTGTATACCCAGTAACAAATGATAGAGGGTAGAGAAAGGCATGTGAATGCAACACATCAGATTTTTTATGGCAAATGCTACTATCAGTTTTTAGGTAATTTCTCTCATGAATATGTATGATATTCTCACAGTGATTTGTAATTATTATTGAATCTGCTATGCATTATTATTAAACAGGCTTTTGTTGCATGTGTAATAAACAGTCTAGTCTGGGTCAGTACTGTGTTTTCACCTGTGTGGGAGGTAGAAAACAATAAAGCTATTGTATTCCAGGACAAAGCAATAGGTTAATATTAGAATGACCGTAAACCAATAATTTTTGTAGTTGACCGTTAACCATATGCTTTATTGTCCTAAGTAGCCACTGTTTTATTATAACATGAAACAATGCAGCTGCTGATGTTAGGAAAGAAATGCCCATATTATACAAACTTCCTCAGAATATGTTGTCAACAACAATGGCTCATTGGCTCAGAGCGCAAAATATTAATTGCAATATTAACATTAACATTACATCAACAAATAACGAAGTAGTTATTGTCTTGGAGTTTATTTATTTAATCAGCTTCATGTATGAACGTCAATTTTGAAGTGGTTTATTTTTAGTTTAACTGCCCCACGTATGGGAGCCAACTTGAAGAAGTATTATGCCCCATGTATGGGAAGCCAACTTGAAGTAGTTATGTTCAACTGTTGGAGTTTATTGTTGTTGAAGTTTTACTGTTGTTGTTAGCCACGTGCTTGGGAAGCCAACTTGAGAAAGTATTTTGTTTACTGTTGATGTTGTTTATTTATTAGCCTCACGCTTGGGAACCAACTTGAAGAAAGTATTGTTCTTCAACTGTTGTTTACGTAGGAGTTACTGTTGTTGATGGAGTTTGTAACAGTATTTGCACCACACCTTTTGGCGTAAACTTGAAGTAATCGTTTCTGTTACGTAATATGCTGCTATGTATGTAAAGCTGATTCTGAAGATGTATTTTTGTTGTTACACTCCAAGTTTAAAATATTATTTATTAACTTTGTTATTAAACTGCTTCTATAGATAGTATTTATGTTTATGTTTGCCTCGGCTGCTTCAGTATTACTTTAGAGACATGTTTCTCTTAATCAGGGCGTGGTGCGACAAGAATGTAGGCTTACACAGATTTTAAGTTTAAATTCACTTCTTTTTATTAATCCTTGGCACAAATTAAATAGCACTACACTGATATTAAGAGCTGTGAGATTCTTTTACTTGATACTTGCACTTAGTTAACGCATATATAATTTTCGTTACACATGAATACGTAATATTTCTTTAGAGAACACATCTTCCATCCTGTCACTACCAAGGTCTGCAGGCAACTGAACATATTTTCAAACGTCCAAACCCGTAAGCTTCTGTATTTCAAATCTCTGATTGGCTATCCTAGTCCAATAGAATATCTGCATGTTACTAAAGCTTTTTCTGGCTGTTGATTGGCTATTTTTAAACTGTTATAAAATTTACAATATCGTTGCTCTAATCATGACTAGTAACATTCAAACTCTCAAACTCATTATTGCCTCGTGGTTACCTCATTGTTAGCAACGTTAAACTTATTATTCTCACAGCTCTTACACTATTAAACTACTTAATGCATTCACATAACATTATTAAACATGTTTACAATAATATAAGCATATGCAATGACTGTCACATACATTTTACAAATTATTACATACATATTGCTTCAAGGCGGGTTGTTATTGAATTTACAAATTATATAATTTAATTGAAATTATTCAAGTGTTAAAAATACTGCCTCAATAAATAACTGCCAATAACAAAAATAATGAAATTATGATAGGCAAAAGTTTTAATAAAAGTTCTCATTACAAAAAAAATATCACAATAGGCGCTTGACCTACAAAAAGGCACATACTATGAAAATAGACAATTATAGGCACTACAAAGTTAGTATATTTTAGTCCAGCAAGCATAAAACAAAGCTAATGATTCTAAATAAAGAAACAAAATAGGCAAATGCTACTATAATTATGCACATTGGCATAAGATAGTACTGGTGATTTCAGAAAAGGAAGACGCAACACACACCTGTAGTGAGGCTTTAGAGAGTTTGAGTTTATTATTATTATTATTATTATTATTATTTATGGATGCTCTTTATCTGCTGTAGTCCTTGGTGTGCCATTCAATACTGGGCATGAAAGACTGGTAATTTTGATCAGAGGCTCTTTATCAGGCTTGAGGTTCTTTTATGTGCCGTAAATCTACAACACTGGACCACCGGCTTTACTTACCTTCTGAAGGAAGCCATGCTAAGGATTTTTACACCCAAAAAAACCCATTGCCCTCCACCGGATATGAACCTGCGACCTCGGAAACTAGAAGCTAGCATGGTAACCACTACACCACAGAGGATGACAGGGTTTTAGGATGAACAAGGTCATTTGTGTCCTGACAGGGTTTGAGTCTGCCAGGTTCCAGGGTACAGAGCAACTCAGTGTAGCGATAAGAAATGTATATCAACTTATAAAACTTGTGTTTAGGTTTAGGCTTACATCATTATTTTATTTGTATACTAAATTTTGTTTGCAGTAATACAATGAAATAAATTACAAATTGCAGTGCCCTGAAAAAATTACCAAAGTAAAAAAAATCTGATGTGTTACACTCACATGACTTTCTCTACTCTTGTACAAACTATTTTTATAAACGCTTAATCTCCATATGCTTCATGTTAATCGAGATATCGAGATGTTAATCTTATTGCTAATTTTCTGGTAGATGCAAGGGGAATTGGTAGGCTTTAAGCGATAGTCAAATATTTTAAGAGTTGGTTGATATGTGGAGTATTCCATTCTCTTTGCACTACCAGGACAAAAAAATGAATAACAAATTTGAGAAAAAGTATAAGTATTGGAAAATTTAAGGAAATAACAAGCAATATCTCGAAAATGGTTCACTCAACAAACAAAATGTATATGACATAAATTGTGTATTTTAACACGATCTACATTTTTTGTGTAGTAAAATTTTGTCTATCTCTTATGGTTTACCAGTTATGCAAAAGTCATTCACAATGAAGAATACTTTTGGAGACATTCCTAGAAAATTCAAGATATACATTTTATTTGTCATGAAAATATCTTAAACATATGATATTTTAATCAAAATCATTAGAGCCATTTTTGGGAAAATTAAAATTTTCAAAAAATGTTCCATGTAAAGGGTAATCTGGGGCAAGGGGATTTTCTTGAAAACCTTCATGTCGCATCTCTGGAAGATACTGAACCTAAATACCAGTTTGGTGTTTATCCAACTGTTCGTTTCTGAGTTATGCTGTTCACAGAAGACATACACAGACATACACACGGACATGTTTCCAAAAATGCTTTTTTTGGACTCAGGGGGTCTCAAAACATGTATTTCCGGTGAAATCTTGGTATTGAATTTTTGGGTGGAATACAATACTTGCCCTACTTACTATACGTAGTAGAGAAAGGAAAAATCAGGTACCAATCCTGCATTTTAAAACAAAAACACAAAACAAAACTTTGGCTAAAACACTGTCAGCAATTGCAGAATGTATAGCTAAAATATGTCACACCCTTAGACCATGCTTAAGAGTGAAAAGCACCAACAAAAAGAGTGCTTATACTAATAAAATTTAAAAAGGTAAAATTATGCAGATTACATGTGGTAGCTCATACTGTTG
This sequence comes from Deroplatys truncata, assembly GCA_030765065.1. Classification (NCBI taxonomy): domain Eukaryota; kingdom Metazoa; phylum Arthropoda; class Insecta; order Mantodea; family Mantidae; genus Deroplatys; species Deroplatys truncata. The sequence continues at coordinate 295,522,123 of CM060975.1, read as the reverse complement.
TGATGCATAAAAACAGCAAATGTTCTACAATACACAAACTATCAGCCAGCACCTGGCACATGCTTACTGGCAATCTCAAGAAAACATGTAGCTGAGCTAAAAACTGACACTGAATCACTGATTATTATAATAAGTGATATAGTATTATAAGCTAGCGCATTGGAGTGAGAATTGACAATAAAACAGGTCCCTGTGCAATGCCAATTTCTGCCAATAGAGGTGCTATCTACTCCCTAAACTTCTAGCAGACAGCTATAATGAAAATGAAGTCTTGGCGACTTATTTCAAATATTGTTTATATATTTAACGTTCATGATGCTATTTAGCACTTAGATGGACCTTTATTGGTTGCATATTTGAATTATACAATAATAAATGGCTGACACTTCCACTGTTGTAAATATACATACGGAGATCCAACCTCCAAGTAACTTTCTCTTTCTCAATGCTATACTGCAAATCAAATCACTGAACTGGCGGAAAATAAATGTATTGTTTTGAGTTTTCTAATCAGCATACATATCATTATATGCAATGCCTTTCAGTTAAGTAATAGTTTATGCAATGTGCAGGTCTGTGTGTGTTAAACTCTCTAAACTGAAGTGTGTAATATTTGCATTTAGTCAATAATTGAATAAAAATGATTTATGCTGTGTACTTTAATGTAAGTCGAGACAAGAAAAAGAATGGGCTTGTCATTCCATGCATTCCCAAAAGAAAATTAACTAAAAAACAAATGGTGCATAGTAATTTCTCGCCAAGGGCTCTCTTTGGACACCACGGCCAAAGTCTGTGGTCTGTAGTAGGCATTTCAAACAAACTGATTACAGCATCAGCACATCTACAAAGTGCCTACTTCCTACATCAATATTTGAAGGTTTCCCACCACATAAAAAAAAGGGTTCAAACTTCAAGTTGCGGTAACAAATGAAAACAAAACACTGAAATGGGAAAATCATTTGCATTTTCTTTCTCTTTCGAATCATGCTTTGCAAAATTGTTCTCCATATGTCAAATTTATGATCACTGCATGGGCTAGGGATCGGATAAATACCATTGCTTATAGGTCTCGCAAGGGATATTGACATATGTCCTTCAAGGCTAGACCAGTCAGCCAGCACCCTGATGTTTCAATACCTCCCTTGCAAGTAGCACATGGTGCCGACTAGACGAAACCAACATTGGAATGTTTACTACGTTACACACTTCGAGCAGTATGGCGATACAGTCTCTAGTAAAATTGTTGCGCGTGAGTTGTGTGCGGCTTTAATGTGGTTAATTGCAATACTATGCCTCCTATTATTTTGAAATTGAAAATCATGCACAGCCAGAGCCGCAAAATAGTATCGAACATGTGTGAGTTTATGAAAGAAGAAGTGAACAATAAGGAAGAAGTTTGTTCATCTGGTTATTTCAAGAAAATACAGAAGGTGCAAGTCGGGTTGCAAAAGCTACTGGAGTGTCAGTGCGTTCTGTTTCTAGGATTTTAAAGGATAGTAAAAAACATTCTCAAGAAGGTACTTCTTTTGATACTCCAGGGAAAAAACACAATGTGCCTAAAATAATCAGAGATATTGATAACTTTTACAAATGTGTTATAAGATGTACAATCCATAATTTCTATGCCCAAGAGGCAACTGTGCCGACAATTGGAAGACTGCAGATAAGGTTAAAGGAACTAATCGAATACGAAGGAAGTCGCACAAGCCTTAGGAGAACATTTCGAGACTTGGGATTCAAGTGGAAGAAAACCAGAAGTAACAGAAAAGTGTTTATTGAAAAGCAGGATATATGCTCACAGCAAGAAAGTTATCTGCTATCCCTTCGTCAGTGTAAGGACGAAGGCAGACCTATTGTATATGAAGACGAGACCTACATACACAGTAGTCACACAAATCCTAAAAGCTGGATTGATGAAAGTAATGTTGGTTTATTAACATGCATATCCAAGGGAGAAAGATTAATCATAGCTCACACTGGTGGGGGGTATGGTTTCATATCAAATGCTCTACTTATGTATAAGTCAAAGCAAAGTTCTGGAGATTTCCACCATGAAATGAACACAGAAAATTATGTTCAGTGGCTGAAAACCATGCTCATTCCTAATCTTCCTCAAAATTCTGTCCAATGTTCAGGTAGATAAACCGCCAACATCCAAACCCCTAAAAACATATGAAAGCCTGGCTACTAAAAAATGTATTGCGTTTGAAGAGTCATTTTCAAAGGCAAAGCTCTTCGATTTGGTCAAGTTGCATAAGCCCAGCAAAAAATCCTATGTAATAGACCAGATATTGGCAGAACATGGACACAGTACACTCAGACTCCCACCCTACCAACCAGATTTAAATCCTACTGAATTCATCTGGGAAGATGTAAAATGTGGGTAGCAAGTAGAAACACAACTTCAAGATGAAAGACATGGAAAAACTGTGCCATCAAAGATTTGACGAAATTGGCCCTGTGGAATGTGCAAAAGCTTGCCAACATGTGGAAACAATTGCGTAACATTATTTTGAAAAAGATTGCATCGTAGAAAACACGGTAGAGCAAATACTTATTCAGTATAGTGGAGCTAAAAGCAGCAAATGAGATAGTGAACATTTCTGGCACAGCAGAAGAAGAAGAGGAGGAGGGTGGTGGTAGTTTGTCAGGGGTAGAAGAACTGGAAGACAGTGAGTGAACTAGAGAGGTGTAGCTCAACATTTGTTTACGTGGAAACACCACTGCACATTACAAACATTTAATCGTGTGTGGACGTCCCGAAGATTACTGTGTTTTATATGACTGTCCAGTTCCTTCCACTGTGTACAACTCCTATCTCAACTTGCACCATTCTTCAAGCTGCAGCCCTCATCTATAAGGTAAGTGACTCGCATTGTAGCTTTTCATTAAAATTTTCACATGCCAAAATTTATGGCGCAACCTATACTAGATATTATAGGTATGTAAATTCTTCAGTGAGAACTTAACATGATTTTCAAAGTATTCATATTTTATTGCTGCATATAGCATTAACATTAGGAGTTGTAAGCAAAGTTTACAAGTTTTAACAACTAAATGTCACTTATTTGGGACCATTATATACCACTAACTCCAGAATTTTCAAACATGATTAATAACGTTAAAATCAAACCGATATAACCTGATTTCTTCACAACTTTATGTTCTGCATACAATTCATTAGCAATGTTTACAAGTTGCTTTAACCTCCAAATATGTCACTTAATTGAGCCCATTATACATCACAGCACAGAGAACTTATGAAGGTATTTTGTCTTAACACAATTAGTAATCCTAGAAAAATAAAAATATACTCTCAAGTTCTTTTTAAGTTTCATGACATAGTTACAATTCATAATTAATCACACACATGATAATTTCATAATACAGGGTTATTCTAAATTAGTTACCTGAAAGTATGAATGAATTATTTCGAAACTGTTGACGGAAATTTATACCGATGTTCATCAAACCTTATGTCATATCATCAAGTTTTAAACATGGTCGCCAGACTTCGCTACATGCCCTTGTTCGCTCGTCTGGCGGGAAAATGTAAAGCACTCGCAACACATGGAGCCTAGTTAGCAGTCGCCATGGAGTCTTACAGCGGTGCGGAGCGCGCGCAGTGTTGTCTGTGGTTTCATGAAACTAAATCGTAAATTACCACACAAAGATGTTTTCGTACAAAGTATCAAAAAATTCCCCCGCAGGTGAAAACTATCAAAACATGGTATGATTGATTCGTAGAAACAGGTAGTGTGGGACACCGAGAGAAAGGACAGGGACGCCCTCCTGTAGCAGGCCACGTTGTGGAAGTCCTGAGAACTTATGTACGAAGTCCAAAGAAGTCTACAACTACAGCAAGTTTGGAGCTGACCATTCCACAACCTCTGCCGAGTGACAAAAGGTAATCACATTGAACATTTGTAAACATTGCAAATAAAACAATGTTAATGTCAATGTATGTAATGGAAATGACAAAAGGGAGTCACATTGAACATTTGTAAACATTGCAAATAAAACTTAATGTCAATGTCAGTAATGGAAATGGAAATAAACTGCGTAAGATAACTATGTATAATTTAGCTTTATTATCAGGTAACTAATTTAGAATAACCCTGTACACAGCAATGGCAACTTTCCTAACTTTAGGGTGTGATTAAGCGATCCTAGTGGCAATAAGTGCAAATACAGGACTGATCAGGAATGACAATACGCTAGCTTGTAATATCTAGTAAGCAATGCATTGGATTAAAACATGCTGCACCATCAATGGTTCATTACATGAGTGCAAAGAGGTGCAGAGTCAGAAGATAATAATTGACTGTAACTAAGAAAGCAGTGCCCAATATGCAATCTGCTACTCTAGTGGAAGGAAGGGGTATCCACACATTGTCCATAAGAATAGCACAGAACAATGTAAAATATCATTAAACTCTTCACAAGGAACACAAGAAACAAAACACTGGAGGATGAAATAGCAACATTGGAGGTGGCATCTGCAGCCTCATTCCCTGGTAGGCCAATATGTCCATAAATCCACACAAAGGACACACTTGTCTTGTTCAATACAGCTTTCCATCATTATTACGGATGCATTTCAGCCTTGAATTTATCGTGCTACCTGTATCATTTTAAAGCCAATTCATTATGCCTGCACTCTTTACCAAGGAATACAGTCTCATAAGAGATATGGTTTCAAATTCTTCTGGTTCTAAGCTTGTGAGCATGTTTAGGCAGTTTAAAACCAGTCCTGACACACAGGTGCCAGTGCCAGCAAGTGAGTGAAGGCACTTCTGGATGCACTGTACAAGAGAATGGTAATACCACATACATAGAGAAAATATGCTAATCAACAATGCACAACTATACCCAAATTAACAATTTCACATATGGCAGTCACATTCCAACCACACAGCACAATTTACATATATCTATAACAAAGAACAATTGTATCAATTGCGACAATGAATGATATCACAGCTATATAAATTATTAAAATTACTGAAGGTAAACACAATCTCTCAAATGTGGACATAACATAAGTTGGACACACCTTAACAAGAATGTCTACAGGAGACAAAGAAGGTAAAGGACTACATCTTAATGTCTAAGCTTTCTAGCTCACTATTTCTCTATGAACCTAAAATGATTTTCTTTACCTAGATGGGTATGACTATAATTACTTTACTATTAACTGCCATGCATGTCTTCAAATTCGTGATTCTCGACCTATATGCAAAATAGGAAGAAAAAAAATGGACAAGATATGCAACACATGGTTTCCACCCACCCAGATCTGTAATTTACCACAAACTAGAAGCACGGTGTGCATACGTGAATTGCATTGATCACTATCAAGCAACATTATCCCACATAGCAGCATCTCTAACAGAGTTCTGCTCCAGAGGCTACGGACAAGGTTACAGCAACTAACCTTTTGGCAAATGTGTGACTTCCATTCATCACTTTTGTTGGTTTTGAGAGCTTAAACTAAGGGTCATCGGTGATCAACAAGTGAGACTGTGCAGATCAACAAATCTTTTGCAAAAATTTTAGCAATGACATGATATTTCTGCCTTTCATTCAGCATGCAACAAGTCTGCTTTAAAATCAAGTTTGGGTAGTACCTTCTAAATTGTTTAATGACTGCCGAATATCGGTTATAGCTTAAAATGAGCAAATTTATTCGCCTCACCATAGTAGTAATACTAAATATGCCGGCCTAAGTCATATCTTCTGTCGTAAATTAGCTTATTATTGTTAATTCATGCAAACAATAATCCAATGTAAGTATAAGAAACGGGAACATTTCACTTTACATTGTAAGTTTATATACTCTTTTGTACATTAACCTTTATAGCTAGAAGAAATACGGCAATTTCGTGCGGCAACACAAAAATACAAAATAATTTATTACGTAGTCCGCAAGTTTACCTTATATTTCTTCCTTGCTGTTAAATGTTGATAATTTTATCGATGTTTTCCATGCGATCAGCGTTACGTTAATGTTTTAAATTAATGACAGTAGACTCGCACTGTCGCATGCGTTTATAAGTATTACCAACATTTATGAATCTCCCTCATTTTTCAGCGAAAATCCTTTATTGAAAAACAAATATATTTTAAATAGTTTGTTACAGAAATATGTAAGATGGACTAATTAAAATTATTTTACAATTTTTTAGTTAAATAATATTCGGCTGTCTAGGTTTCATAGTTTGACGTTTCGGCGTTATCTGCAAAACAGCTGTTTGTCGAACCGACGTCTGCCTTGCTGTTCTGACGTCTGCAAATGGTATGGTCGTAAAAGTGAGCTGCAGAGAAAACGATGTTGACAATTCTTAAATTAAATTACATTTCATGATGTGGTCCTTTTTTTCTCGTGATCCATCAAAGGACTTCCCTTACGAAATAGGAGATGCTGTTCCTGGTCTAGAGGATAAAAGTGTTTGGAGCTTACATAAAGCAGTAAAGAAGGTACAACATTCTGATTTATATTAAAAGCTTGAAATATATTTATTTTGATCTATGCACGAAAATTGAATGTTGTTTAAAACATAGTTTTCTTTATCTCTGTTGTTTCTATTAATCTGCAATGTATCAATTCTTAAATGAGAAAGGAGGAGGGGCTTAATGTTCACAAGCCTTGAGCACATTTTTATTTTTATGAACATCACAATTACTAGGCAGTTTCTACAGAAATGTTATGCCTTAATAGGTGTTAAATGCTAATGTATTTATTACACTATACGGACATATAAACTGTAAAGAAGTGAATTTCAACGAGTGGAGATGATGTGCATTTAATGACTTTGTAAACAGCACCACACTTATATATTAGAAGTAATTTTTTAAATTCAGTAAACACACTGACACAATGATAGCATAGTACATTACTTATAAGTACATATTCAGCAACAAACATTGCCAATAAGGAAGTGACATAATCTTGCACAATAAGGAAATGATGTGTCAGAAAAATACGCCCAAAATAAAGACATTACAGAACATATAATATGGACTGACATTATATCTGCCCTAGCCTGGGCCAACATAGATAACCACCATTGTATACTAGTTTAGCCAAATAAATAATGTTTATGTTTCAGTAACTCCAAAGGATGCTACTTGCACTTGGGAACCAGTCCGATTCACTTGTATTGTACAATCAAGCCTGTACATTTTAAACTGCAAAAAGTAAATAAGAATACTTTATTCTTCATTAGACAGTTGCTCTGATAGATTTAATATGTTCATGCACTATAGCATGAGAATAATATCAGGTGAATTAATTGTTCTTTCACTCAAGCTGCGTATAGGACAAGATTGGGAAGGTAGAATCTTTTCATCCTGAGAATTGGGAATATGTGCCATTCCAGTGTTTTCCAGGGTGTGAGTGAACACTGCCCACTACATTGTATCAATTTTTACCAAATTGGCTGCTATTTGCCTCTTGGCTTGTTATGACTCATGTTCCACTAGTATAGCTGTGTGCATGCTGGGCATTATCAGAGAGATCCGACGTTCATATGAAGATTTTTTTTTTTTCCAGGGGTGGTAATTTAATGGAAATTAATATTTTGACACGGAAGAGAGAAATACTACTTATTCTTGTGATACTTGTTATTGTAAAAAGCTAATAATAAAACTTTTAATTAAATCACAAATTGCTTTTAGAATCTGCTTTGTTGAACTTAGTAAATGCAAAAGTCATTACTTTAAGGTGAAATGACGTACCTAAGGTGCTGAATGATATTTTACTCTTTGTAGATTTTTCACATAGAACTGGAGCAGTGTGTACACACAGATAAAGGCAAAATTCCACTTTACTTGCAGGAAGTCCAAAGTCCATATTTTGATCATTGTGAACCTCTCTGGTTCCGCAATTAGACATAACTGCAAGGACTATAACATCACACTGGACTATACATAGAGTAGTTAAATTTGCCTGTTTCCTCCATATGGTTGTAACAGATATTCGAAATTATAATCCTGCCGATAGATGCAGTCACTTGAGTCTTACCATCATCGTCAGTCTAAGCTGCCGTAACATGGCCATTGTGATGTTAATACAAACTAAAATTATGCATCTTATTTATTGATGCAACTGAGATAATGATGAGTCATTGTCTGCTCCTAGTATGCAATATCTTTAAGCAAGCCCCATCTCCTCTTAAAAAAAACATTTAAAGAAAAAGAATCTAATGCAATTAGATTGGGTGAAAATGTTCAAGGACATACCCCAAACCTTTACCATGACAGTCCAGCATGGTAACTTGCCTTAGCAGAGCATATTAACAAAGGACACCATTGTATCCTTAGTGGAACAGCTGGTGAATGTAGTGGGCCACTTGAGATCATGTTCACTTTGCATCATCTAAAGCGCAGGTTTACCTATTTACCAAGCAGGATTCACTTGTGTAATGACTAATGAGACATAATATTTCAGAAAATATGTTATTGGTTAGTAGGAGAAAACACCCAAATAAACTTAACAAAAGAGTATAAAAAACTACATGCAGTACAAAAGTAGAGTAATACAAATAACAGGTGCCAGCTATTTCTGCTATGTTTTCCTTAGCGGCAGGTGTACTCCTTTGCTTTCAGATTTATGGTAACGGTTCCTTCCTAGGAACATGCAGAGAGATGGTGTGTTTGTTTTCTTAGTTTATACTTAAATTTCTATCAGTTTTTGTGCAGGTGAGCAGTTTCTTACAACCTGAACAGATCAGCTGAAGTGCATATACCCAATACGATTTAACTTTAAATGCCTGGACTGCCCAGGTTTATCAAATAGACTGCCCAAGAGTGTAGGTCCTTTGCAGGTCTCAAGCGTCTATATGTTATAGTTGAATTAATGCTAGTGTTAAAACACCAGAGACTTCATTTTTTTTTAAATTATTGAAATTACTCTTATTTTATTTTTTTTACGTTGCTTTAACTCCTTGGTCATATCATGACGGATCTGTTGGTGGATAACTCTTAGAACGATATGTGATAGACAGTTAGCCTTCTAGGTTTCATCCCTGTAACCACCTACTTCATGCCATGCAGATAGCATTAGGGCGCCATCCAGTCCAATGGCCGCCCTCACACAGAAAGGCGGACAGTTAGCCTTCTAGGTCTCATCCCTGGAAATGCCATCTTGCCTCGTCACGTGCCCACAGAGACCCCCAGCGCATGGTAGCCGGATCTTCTGCTTTGTGCCGTGCAGATAGCATTAGGGTCCCGTCCAGTCCAGCTGCTTACATTGTCTGTAGATAGATGGCATAGCATTCGCTATTATCACTTATTTTTCATTTTACTATTGTTTTTAGGCTTAAGGTGGAACTTTGGGTCGTAGTATTAAATATTCAATCCGGTATTTACCTTGGTGACTGAGGAAAACCACGAAAAAACATCAGACAGATTGGTCGGCCCACGGGATTTGAACCCAGGACCTCCCAAATGTGGGCCACGGACTTTACCGCCTGAGACATCCCGCTTGGTTGTTATTGAAATTATTTTCATGTTTTATATGAGAAATCGTGCATAATGTTTACAGATTGATTTGTCGGTCTTTGCAAAAATAGCTTAGTGATGCCCTTCATTTTTTTTTCGTGGAGGAGAAAATTATTTATCACTGACTCCAGCCCCGATGGGAGTCGGGACTGAGAGTGTGGGACTCAGCAATAGTCGGCATACCCACTAAAAACTCCTCCACTGGATGGAGAAATGGAAGAAGGAAAAGTGGAATTAAACGTGGCTTTGTGCGGTCCCGCATAGCACCCGCGTTAGTATGTGAAGGATGTTTGTTGGCTGCCGCCCTCTGGGCGGGAGCGGGTAAAGGTAGTTACTAGTTTGCAGCCATTAAATCTGACTGCAACACTAGTGGGAATGGCGAGGGTTTGGAAGAGAATGGACGTTAGGAATGAGGACAGTACTGATGCTGCTGCAAGAAGTTTGCAACTCTCTCCGGGTTCATCTTCAGCCTGGGACCAAGAGATGAAATCCGTATGGCTTCGGTGAGGGCTGTGAGTCTGGATGAAGTGCTGTCGAACTGCCCAGTCAGTAAAACCTGTTGAGCAGCTGAAGTGGTTTGAAGATCCCTGATGAGTTCCTCCAGGGCTGTCAGCTTCGTCGTCATGTTCAGGAACTCCGCGTGGAGATCCTGATTGGCGTCACGTAGGCCCTCGACTTCCTTGATGATCGGCGTTAGTGATGGTGCTGGTGTCGGCGGCTGTGGAGCTGTCACTGACTGTGGCATAGGTGCTGGCGGCATCGGCGATGCCTTCCTGCGGGGATGCAGGGGGCAGAGCGCCTGGCCGGTGAAGTGCGTTGACCCTCCACAGGTTGCACAGTAGCGGCGGCGGCGAAGGTCGTGCTGCTTACACGATGCTGTTGTGCTGGCGGAACCACAGTAGTGGCACCTAGGTTGTGCTGAGCAGGTCGTCTCCTCGTGCCCGTAGGCACAGCAGCGCCTACTGGGGACCTGGCGTTCTACTCAGCTAACCTCGATGCGTAAGCACCGCCCTAATAAGGGCAGGCCCGCCCTCAAGGCAGCTTCGTAGTCGCCAGGGTCCGCGAACTCCATCCTCACGAGTGAAGTGGGTCCCTGAGCTCTGAAGATCCGAGTGGCCTTCAAGAAGGCCACTGCTGTGAGCTGCGCTGATGAGGAACCTGACTGGCAGGTCCCTTGGGACCCCTCAGATGACAGTGCTGTACCTCCCATGAGGCACAGGCTGGATCGGCGCAGGCTGGGAAGCTCCCAGGATCGGTGGCGTGTGCCGGAGGAGAAAAAGAAGTCCTGCCTTAGCAGGCTCGGCGACTCTACGTTGCTTCTTCTTCGTCATCTCGGAGCTGAGTACCCTTCATTGATTGCACATTAATATGTGATATTGCTCACAGTTTTTGGTGCACGGTTTGCATTCACAGTTTTTGTTTGGGTCGTCGTATTTTTCTGTGTTACATATTCTATGATGAAGTCTTGTGCAGCGAATCACACTCTCACATGTTGGAGTTCATATCCTCCTGCACCGCCATTTTTCTGTCATGTGGAATTCTGGATAGACATTTTCCCCTCTTCTGGTCAGTATTACTAGCAGTTTTAGCTAAACTGTAGTAGATGGCAGCAGTAGATAATATTAGAATTCCATCATGAAGAATTCTTCCCCGTTTAAGATATATACCGATACAGTATATTTTTATAAACATAAGTGTCCTCTTTAGGAAACCACCTCTGAGGCTTGTTAAAATAATAAAATAATTAAAATTCTGAAGCTTGTTAAAATAATAAAATAATTAAAATTCTGAAGCTCATAATATACTTATGTTTTAAAATAAAGAGAATTGGAGGTTGTTACACTAAATCACAAACAGGTTCTTACTTTGAATGCGTTTCGGGAGAACGGTTTGCTCCCATTGTCAGTTTGTTCCCAACTGATTTTGCCGGTTACTGTCTAGGGAATGTGTGTGGTTAGTAGTGTTCTCTGGTGCTGGGTTGATGAACCTCCAAAGACTGCTGGGTGGTGGTAGTTTGAAATTCATTAGGTGATTCCTGTGTTGACGATATGTATTTTTTCCCAGATGTCCAATTCATAGCTGCTGTTGATTGGTTTTAACGCATTCAAAGTAAGAACCTTTTAGTGATGTAGTGTAACAACCTCCAACTCTCTTTATTTTAAATTGTGACACATCGCTGTTACTAGCTTCTCAATCTTCAAAATTATACTCATGTTTTTGGTCAACTGTTTACACTTGAAACTTCACTTATACGGTTAATTTCTCCAGCCTAGTTTTGATCAAATGACACAATTAAATCCTCTAATGCTTTCTATAGCTTCTAAGCTCTTTAATAATTTAGTAATGTTTAATTCCCATTCTTACTGCACCAAAATGTTGGACACTGATGATACATGAGATGAAAATATAATATTTGAGGAGGAAATGTTCCAGGCCTGAGTTTAGGGTACCTCCCCAGCATTTGACAGTTATGATGACTGAGGAAAACCTGGAATAAACTTTAGTCAGCGAGAACAGTCCTGGCAGAGTTTGAATCGCAGACCTCCTGATCTTTAATCAATGCCTTAACGACCTCGGCTACCCATATCAGTCTCTTAAGTTCTTTACTGTGGCATACTCTCACATAGCATAAATTGTATGATCTTTAGCTGAAAACGGGCCAGTATTTAGGTTAGCTTATGTAGATACTTAAATTTGGTTATAACTGAAATTGTGGCTGTCAGTCTTTCCTTGGCATGCATACTGTGGAATTTTCTTACATGTGTGGTAATTCTAAGATATTTGAAGTGTGAAATCTGATGTAACTTTCTAGCTTACTGCCTAAAAGTGGCTAGTGTGAAAAACAATTATCAAATACAAACTAACAAATAGAGATTAACTATAAAGCTCAGAAATTAAAACCACTTGCAACATTGCAAGTTAACTTTGAGGTATGATATCTTGAGTTTGAGATCATCTTGAATCAGATGAGAAAGTTTAATGTCAGGTAATAATAAAAGTGAGCCGTGTCTCAGGAGCCATGGCTTGTAGCAAAACCGAGTCGTCGATAGCGGCGAGTCGGGAGTCACAGATTTGGTATTAATAAAAACTTCCCTCCATGCTGAGCCTTGGCTCTATGATTGCGAGTCTCTGACTCGTGTTTCCCATCTTCCTGATTGCAAATGCATTATTGTCGACCGGCAGTAAACATTCGATTCAGTTTAGATATTGCAATTATTGTACGATCTTTCTTCTGCAGTTGTAGGATTTTGATATGGAATCATGAGCCACGGTGCAATACCATAACCAACATCTACAAGCAGTAGCGCATTTGCAGTATTCCCAGTCATTATCTGGCAGGTAAAAGAATTTCTCCATATGCAAACATCGTGTACAGATCTAGGCCATTTTGCATTTGCACTAGTAAAGTTTTCCTTTGCATTACACATGGCCTGATGTTTATACTGGCAACCCCTTTTCTATTAATAAATTTGTCACCATGCACATGAGGTTTCTTAATCAGTACATGCGTATACTGCGTCACTAGCATCCAGAAATGTGTAATTCTGCTGCTATTCAAATTTAGCAGCTTGTAGTGCTGCAGTGGTTGCTGGATATTTGATCCAGTTTCTCGATTTTTGTTTAATGCGAGAAGAAACTTCCTAAAATATATTTGAAAGTGTACCTTGTGAAACGCCGACTCCTCTGGCACGCCAGACTGGAATCCGGGGTCCCCAACGCAGCATAGAAATATTCTCGTTTTTCCATCTCTAGTATTTTTCTTTTTTCAGGTTGACGTTCACTTGTAACTGAGCCATTGCCTTTAAGTTTGAGAGAGCTACTGAGGTGGCTTAATAAATCGTAAGCCATGGCTCTTAAAGTGAAGTCACAGTTCCGTTTTATTAATACCACGGCTAGAGCCGTGACTCGCTAGAAGGAGGGGTTGAGTCGTTGAAAAGTCGACGGTCACGCTAAGCTTGAGTCATTGCGTTTATTAATACGGAAGTGAGTTATGGCTCAGAAATTGCGAGTTTTAAGTCATGGCTCGCTTTTATTAATACCACCCAATGTGTATACAAGTACTCAACATGGTAGCTCAAGCGATAAGAGCATTGGTACAGAAAATTGATCTGTGGCTTGAATCCCTGTGCCTAGAACAAAAAGTGTAATGAAATGATTTTTCCAAACGTTTATCTGAATTAACATGAAGTAGAAAGAAAAATAGGCTTTTGTAGACTTAGTTCATAGAAGAAATAAAAATAAATGGTAATGTGTACAGAAAGCTATGTGGATGTAACATATCAGCTATTTTCAGCTTTGTGAGTTACTTTAAATGTTACTAATAAGATGTCATTTAAATATTTGAATAATATTTATTGCATTTATATGCACACACACACACACACACACACACACACACACACACACACACACACACACACACACACACACACACACACACACACACACACAGTGCTTTTCTTTCACACTGGCCACTGCATGACTGCTTGCAAATACACATATAAGCCTATGTGTTTCAGAACTTTTATGTTTGCCTAGTTTTATATGAATGTAATATCTGTGGCCTATCTATGACAAATGCAGTCTCAAAGGATGACTAAGCTGTTTTGAGACCCCCTGAATCCAAAAAAAGCATTTTTAGAAACATGTCAGTGTGTGTGTGTGTGTGTGTGTGTGTGTGTGTGTGTGTGTCTATGTGTCTGTGAAGAGCATAACTCAGAAACGAACAGTCGGATAAACACCAAACTTGGTATTTAGGTTCTGTATCTTCCAGAGATGCGACACGACGGTTTTCAAGAAAATCCCCCCACCCCAGATTACCCTTTACGTGGAACATTTTTCGAAAATTTTAATTTTCTCAAAAATGGCTCTAACCATTTTGATTAATATGTTATATGTTTAAGATATTTTCATGACAAATGAATAAATGTATATCTCGAATTTTCTGGGAATGTCTCCAAAAGTATTCTTTATTGTGAACGACTTTTGCATAACTGGTAAACCATAAAAGATAGACAAAATTTTACTGCACAAAAAATGTAGATCGCGTTAAAATACACAATTTATGTCCTATACATTTTTTTTGTTGAGTGAACCATTTTCGAGATATTGCTTGTTATTCCCTTAAATTTTTTCAATACTTATTTTCTCAAATGGGAATTTGTTATTCATTTTTTTGTCTTGGATATGCAAAGAGTATTTATCTGTGGAAAAGAGAATGGTGCTGCACCTAGCAACCAGCTATTAAGATATATGTCGATGCTTAAAGGCTACTGTATTTCTATATTGCCCTTGCAAACACAAAACAAGGGGAACATAGTACGTCTTAAGCGATAGTCAAATATTTTTAGAACTGGTCGCTATGTGTAAAATGTAATTCTCCTTGCATGTCAAAAGATTGTTTCTGCAAATGTTTATCTCGATTGATATGAAATAGATGAAGCATAAGAGTTTGTAAAAATAGTTTGTACAAGAGTAGAGAAAGTCATGTGAGTGTAACACATCAGATTTTTTTAAAACTAACCAAACGTATTATTAATACCAAAGATCCACAACAGCACTAAGGAAACTTTTTTGCCGCATCCTAAAGTTTGATTTAGCTGTCCTCAATAGTTTCAGAGAAAACGGATCATTATACCAGAAAATGTCATTTGAAGCAGAAATGGCGAAAACAAACTCTCATACATATGTACAAAAAAAGAAACAAACAAACCACATGGCTTGAGTACACACAAGCTGGTCATACTTAACAGTAGTAGTAGCCCTAAAAGGTGGGCTAATGTTTACCACTCTATTCCAAAATCAGTAGAAGTTATGAGTTTTACTGTTAAATGGTGTAAAATTCACAGTGTAAATTGGCAGATGCAGTACCATTATTAAAAATGTATTTAAAATATAAGCATTGTGTCTGCAATGTATATCAAATTAAAGAGGAAATTTATTTAGTAAGATTCCTAAACATGTCATATTTTTGGCAGTTTTTACCATTTAGTCTCCCCTTAAGAACATTAATTATTATAGTTGTGTTAAGGGATAAAAATACTTTGTTGTATTGCTGGTGTCTCATTGTTTATTCATTCTGTGTACATAATGTTTTCTGTCTCATTTTATTTTGAATTCCTGAAATAAATAACAGCTTATTTTCACAGGGTTCTTGTGAAGAAGTGTCCGTGTTTGTTTTTGACATAAAAAATGGAAGTGAGACTCAGTTTGATGTGGCAAAGACTGCTGTCAAGAGGCTCAAAACTTTACGACATCCAAGCATCCTCACATTCTTAGACAGTTTAGAGGTGGGTATGGTGTTGGAACTAACTTACTTTGAAAAGAATTTTTTACATGTGATAACATAATCATAATGCAAGCCATAAATAATCATGCTGATTTATCATTGGATTTATGTGGAATTGATATAACTTTGTGGGGAACAAAAATGCTGTTTGACACACACTATTTAAGGTTATATATTCCAAGACTTTATTCAGTAAAGAAATATGATCTAATAATCTAGGACAATGCTGATAAAAGTAAACGAGCCTTTGTACTACAGGGAGAGCCAAAAGACTACGAACCGGCTGCGTGGTGTTTTTCCTGTCTGCATCCTCAGCGCTCGTTGCTATTTTCCGCTATCATAGAAAGGCACGGATGAGATCATATAGCATTTTTAAAACTACTTTTAAAGGCTTTACTTAACAACTTTATGAAAGTGTGTTTGAGGACAGAATTATTAGTAGAGATTTGTGGTCCCCTTGGTCCCCCGACCTAACCCCTTGCGATTTCTATCGCTGGGGTAACTTAAAACATAAAGTGTACAAGACAAACCCACACACCCTGGAAGAATTAAAACAAAATATCCGCCAGGAAATTGCCAGCATTTCTCAACGTGAACTATAGCGAGTGATGGATAGTTTCCTAAAGAGGTGCCAAAAATGTATGGACAATGACGGTGGCCAGTTTCAGCATTTCCTTTCATAAAGTTGGTAAGTAAAGCCTTTAAAAGTAGTTTTAAAAATGTATGGTTTCATCCGCACCTTTCTATGATAGCGACAGACGGCAGCGAGCGCCGAGGACGTGGACAGGAAAAACACTGCGCAGCCGGTTTATAGTTTTTTAACTCTCTCTGTACAAAGGAAGGCAATCCGAATCATGCAGCACAAATAATAGAGCTCCATATAAAGTTTTGTTTCAAAAGTTGTACACTTTAATGCTTCCTTGTGAATATATTCTCTTACTCATGTGTTTCTATGTTAAAAATCAGAAATACTTTGCCAAAAAATGTGAGTATATACAACATTAATACTATAATCCATACAAAATGAAAATGAATCTGAAGCAAGCCAATGGAGCACCAGCAGGAGCGCTGCGTTGACAGATGGTTTATGAATGTGACAGAGAGAGGGGGAGGGAGGGGGAGGGGAGAGGGAAGGAGAGAGAGGTGAGAGACACAGTGTGAAGCAAGATACGGCCGGTGTGGCATACACATTCACCCCGATCAGTGGTGCACAGTCCAGCGGGCATGCTTTCATCATTGTTAAACATGCTTTCATCATTGTTAAACACTTAATTAAAACCACTACACTTATAACACTAGCTTTGAAACTTTAAGCTTATATAAAGAATACTTTTGCATGTAAATACACTGTCTAAAATGTAAATTACAAACAAATTAAGAACTCTGGTTGACATGTCTTCACTTTGCTAATCTCAAAACTCAACTGCCCTAAGCTCTTGCAAACAGACCGAACATAAACACAATACTGCTGATAGTGGTGTACAATGGTCAAGGTCTTTCATCAACCCTCGTAAATATCTGCTTTGTCACACAACTAAAGAACCAAACATGGTTTTTGGACAGTCTGATTCAACATTTTTAACCCTGCCCAGCTATAATACTATTAATGATGAGAACATAATAACTTTTAACATTGCAATTGAAAAGTAGAAACAGTAGCCTACAGCGAGACTGCACAGCACTTGAACTAGGCAACTTTGCTCTAGCACTATTGACTGAGTGACTTTACCAGCGTTATCTAGCTCCGCCTCAGATTCCTTCTCGTTTTGTACAGATAATAGGCAGAAAATAAATGTACACACACCTAGTGCTAACTTGACTTGCTATCAAAAGGGAGTTTACTGTGAATGTGTTGGAAATATTTAATGCACTCCTAAACAATTTAAAATTACTATCATCTGGTAGTAAAGAAAAATATAAATCTGCTCTTACAAAATACCTATTACCGAGTGGAATGGCTCAGGCAGTAACATCTGTGGCCCCCATTTGGGATGTTACGGGTTCAAATCCCGTGGGCCGCCAATCTGATTGTTTTTTGGTTTCCTCAGTTACCAAGGTAAATAATGAATTGGGTATTTAAAACCATGACTCAAAACTACCTATGCAGCCTATTACTCTATACAAGAATTTATGGATGAGCAGTGAATGTCTATTTTGCAAATAAGTGAAACATAGTTCTGTGACCTTGTTTTTGTTTGCGTGCAATAGCATTTTCCTTATCATAAGATGGAAAGGTGGTGTTTGCATGAATCTTATACATTTATCCAGTTCACTTGTATGGTGTGTATGATGGTGGTGGCAGTGTATGCATGATTTGTATGGTCACAAGACCAATTTTATATCATAGTTGTTGATGAATGTGGGAGACATACGTTTTTTTACGAGGTGTGGCAATAAAGAAACTGGAGTGATTGTTGTGTGCATTTTTGCCTTTGTTGATGACAAAGAGAAGAGTGGAGGATTGGCCTTGGGACTCTCCCTGACACGTGTACAAACTTTCACTCTGCTGTGGTGGTTAGTCTGGCTGTGAGCCTTCTTAGAAAGAGGTCGTGTATCTGAGCATCAGATTCCTCACAAAATTTGGAAAATCTGTCAAAAGAAACTTAAGATTTGTTGAAACAAGTTTATGGTGATCAGTGTTTATCTCGTATGCAAGTTTTCGAGTGGGTTAAGAGGTTCAAGGTTGGTAGGGAAGGCTTCAAAGATGATCCGAAATTGGGCCGTCCTTCCACTCAAAAACTGAAGAGAATGTCAGTAGAATTATTCGAGAAGATCGCCTGAAGATCACACTGTCAATCAAGTTTATTACACAACTGTTCTGGAGACCCTCTGTGAATGTGTGCGACAAAGGAGACCAGATCTGTGGAAGAATCGCTCTTGGATTCTTCATCAGGATAACGCACTGGCCCATAATGCAATGTTTTTGGCAAAAAACAACATTCCAGTGATGGAAAATCCACCATATTCACCTGACCTAGCACCATGCACTTTTTTCTCTTCCCAAAAGTGAAGTCTGTGCTCAAAGGAACCAGGTTCGAGTCCATGGATGCAGTGAAGGAAAAAGTGACAAGACTCCTCAACAGCATAACAGAAAAAAACTTGCAGCACTGCTACCAACAGTAGAAAATTTGCATGGAGCGGTGCAGGGATCGGAGAGGGGACTACATTGAAGGGGGACAACATTTCAGTTGTGTAAGTTTTTTCAATAAAGAGAGCATCAGTCCGGTTTCTTTCTTGCCACACCTTGTAAATTAGTTTTAAATTGGCTGAGTTTTGAATGGTTTGTAAAATAACTTGCTTGCCACTGAGTTAACTCTCAAATTTGTTTCATATGAATGATTGTTGATGCTATTGTAGAGAATGATATGTTCTATATCCCTGAGCATTGATCTTGGTGGGACTGCAAAACAAACGAATAAACAAGAACATATTCCAAGAAAAACTCTTTGATTTATATCTTGATATCCACATATTGAAGAAATCTTTTAGAGAGAATTTACAGTAAAGAAAAGAGTACAGGTATTCTTTACACACTTGTGTATGATGTTCATGAGTAAATATGTTTCAGAATTTTATGCTGCAACCAATGCACAACTTTGAAATGTATAACACATATGCAACACATCTATAATCTTTGGAGCTATGGCATGAATGAACACATGAACCAGCTGATAATATGATAATCAAGATTGCCTTTGTCCTGAATACTAGCAAATGTGATTCTACTATTATAAATGTAATTAAATTCACAAAGAGTAACCTTTGCCATAATTAGTTGTACAGCCATAGACAAAAATAAAAAGAGGAGATTCTTTAATGCAAATTTGTTCCAAGTTCTGCTCGGCTCCATGATTAATTCTCACTGGCATCTCTGTGTGCAAGCCTATAGCTTCATTCTGTCATCAGTAATATTGGATTCTCAATGTCAAATGTGTATTGATAACTAGGTATGATGTAGAAAGAACTATCACCCACTCGTGTGTGTGGGTGTGGATTTTTTTCATATAAATATAATGCTTGTTACACACGTGATAATATAATTTCCAATTGTAAAACCTTGTTTGATTTTACAATATACAAAAGCTGAATTACTCCTATGTTCAAAACAAAAATAAAATTAATATGTATTATAAAATGAGCCAAATAAAAGTTGTAAATTTATGTAAATCCTATGCTTCTTTTGCTGCACTCATTTTTTGGGGGAATTTATTTTGAAATGAAGATGCACAGTTTGCTTCTACTTAAAGCTGTTGAAGTGTGATTGTCTTGTAATATAAACATATCTTCACCATTAAAAATATTATTATACTGCAGTACATTAAACATCAATTTTACTTGCAAAGAAAATTCAATATTTGGATGATTCAATCCAAGGTAGTTCTAATTACCAGACATTTTTGCTTGATTGTCAGCCAACAGAGCACATGGCCAAAACAGTATGTATTTTCCTGTTTATGGCATATCTTGAAAATGATGACATTATTATTATAATTAAATTAATTAATTTGAATGCTACTAGAGTGCTTCTAAAAGAAGCTTTACTGTTGCAGTCGGATAAATTTCTTTACCTGGCAACAGAATATGTGGAACCCTTGGGAACTCACATGAAGCAGATGTCCAAAGATGGTCATCAGCGAGAACTGTACCTAGCATGGGGCATATTCCAGATAACAGTGAGTATTCTTTTGTTTCGTATGCATTTCCTAGCTTCTTAGTATTAGAATTAACAACTGATTTCGTTGCCCATTTGTGTAAAGAATTTTACTGTAAGCTTAAGAAAATGGAAAGCTGACAAATAGGATCTCTTTCTTGCAAATCTGAAAAAGGAGAAAATTTAAGGGTAGTGTAGCTTCCTGTACATAGTTGAAATTTTATATACGAGAGTTGAAAGTGCTTTGTCTACACATTTCACTTGAAATTGGTGTAAAACAAAAGGGTGGTTTATACCAGGTGCAGATAAATAATGTGCAGAAAATTTTAGATTACAAAGGCAGTATCAAGTTAAGAATTTTGGGGATAGGATTAAGAGGTTGCAGAAGCTATTTTATTACACTACATGTGTCAACATTAAATCCAGCATGTTAGAGTCTAACTCCGATTGTAAAACCTGTTTGTAGCATGTCGGATGTGAACAAAATGCACTCTTGTACAGTACTATCACTGTTGCAAGGTGTATCTGAATGTGAAGCCTACTGGATGGCATGGTAATACCGTCTTGTTTAGTACAGTATGCACATGAAATGGTTAGTTTCTCATCGTGTATCAGTACTTATTAGTTGAGGCAGTATGTACACACTTGTTGTGTGACCGGCAAATGAAGATGTTTAATAAAGTCTTATTTCAGTTATGTTCATGCAGCATTCCTGTTATATTGCATATGCAACCCCATGCTCCTAAGCTCAAATACTTAGGGCAATGTGTACCAACTTAGAGTTAGCTCTACTTTCATAGTAAACTACTATTCAAGTCAGCACTTGGCGACTTCCATACGAGAGTAAACTACTTCCCAAGTATTTTACTCCTTTCAGATACTCCCAGAGTAAATTACCATAGAAGTAAATGTCAGAGAGCACTGTCATATAGAATATTACTACAGGGTTAAATACAACACAAATATAGGTTAGAATTTACTTCGTGACCTGGATGGAGTAACTAACCTGTTGATTGAACTAGAATACAGTATCATATTTGGAAGATGATGCTCATGGATTATTTAGATTATATTGATGATCTCAACAAAGAAAATAGTGATTACTTACATTGATGATCTCGATGAAATCAATGGGAATGCAATGGTGGTATTGAGATTCATATGATATACAAAAGTAGAGCATTGAAGGAATGTTTCGGTATTATGAAAGAATTTTTTACATTCCTTTTGAACATGCTTGGAGAGCATTTACAACAAACCTCAGATAGGAATTCAGCTGTATTATCCAAATTGCACTTTTTATGCATCCTGCAAGCGTTTTGCACCAGAACATTTCAATTACAGGCGATCTTATAAACATTCATTTTACTGCCTACTGATCATATCTTTCATCATGTTGTTTGAGCGCTTTTGAAGTTAAGAGCAAGTTACGTAAATAAATATACATGAGTGTTCATTTTTCTTCACTTTTACAGGGTTCCCACACATGGGTGCAATTGCCTGCATGCATATTCCTGCTTTGTGCCCATCTGGTGAATATGGTGAACATTTCTGAAATCGAAAAAGGTATTTCTCCATCAACACCAAGTGATCTGCGATACAAATATGAAGATTAGGAACATTGTTTCCAAAGAATTTTAAGCTACTCTTCAGTGTATTTCCCATCGCTTGAGTCATTAAACTCGTCTGTCATGACTTTCCAGGCATTTTTCTTCCAACATCTTTACATTGTTTTATTGCACTCTATATTGTTTAAATGGATTTTCTTTATCTCTATCAACAAACATTTATCTCTTTTGCTAACATTTTCCACCCTTTTCGAATCGCACATACCCTTATTCATGATCACTTCAAGCAAGTTGCACAAACAAAACAGTACTCTGAGAGTAATGAGCTCTTACTTCCGTAGCCATAATTAAAAGAGTAAGTTATAATTGAGCTCTACAATGTTACTTCCAGAGTAAATTGCTCCCATAGTAACCTACTTTCATAGTACGAACTACTTTAGTAAATGTTACTTCTGAAGTAATTTATTCCAACATGGTACATGCTGCTCTTAGTTTGGTTATTACCTTTCTACCCTAAAATTTTTACTTTCTCTACTACGTATAGTAAATAGGGGAAGTATTGCATTCCACCCAAAAATTCAATACAGAGATTTCACCAGAAATACATGTTTTGAGGCCTCCTGAATCCAAAAAAAGTATTTTTGGAAACATGTCCATGTGTGTGTCTATGTGTCTGTCTGTGAACAGCATAACTCAGAAACAAACAGTTGGATAAACACCAAACTTGGTATTTAGGTTCAGTATCTTCCAGAAATGCGACATGAAGGTTTTCAAGAAAATCCCCCCACCGCAGATTACCCTTTACATGGAACATTTTTCGAAAATTTAATTTTCTCAAAAATGGCTCTAACGATTTTGATTAAAATATCATATATTTAAGATACTTTCATGACAAATAAAATGTATGTCTTGAATTTTCTAGGAATGTCTCCAAAAGTGTTCATTGTGAACGAACGTTTGCATAACTGGTAAAACATAAGAGATAGACAAAATTTTACTACACAAAAAATGTAGATTGCCTTAAAATACACAATTTATATCATATACATTTTTTTTGTTGA
The DNA here is from genome assembly GCA_030765065.1 of Deroplatys truncata. NCBI lineage: Eukaryota > Metazoa > Arthropoda > Insecta > Mantodea > Mantidae > Deroplatys > Deroplatys truncata. The sequence goes on along the minus strand of CM060975.1, from coordinate 295,499,050 downwards.
GTGAACCGTTTTCAAGATATTGCTTGTTATTCCCTTAAATTTTCCAATACTTATACTTTTTCTCAAATGGGAATTCGTTATTCATTTTTTTTTTTTTGTCCTGGTAATGCAAAGAGAATGGAATACTCCACATAGCAACCAGCTCTTAAAATATTTGACTATCGCTTAAAACCTACCAATTCCCCTTGCATCTACAAGAAAATTACCAATAAGATTAACATCTCCATATCTTGATTAACATGAAGCATATGGAGAATAAGCGTTTGTAAGAATAGTTTGTGCAAGAGTAGAGAAAGTCATGTGAGTGTAACACATCAGATTTTTTGCATATTGCCTTTCCAACCTATATAAGAGTTTGAAGCAAGTTTGATGATGCGTTTCATATTTGGTTTAAATCAGCACAAAATCAAAGGTAATTTAAGTGGAGATCCTCTTAAAAGGTTATGAATTTAGGATTATGTATTAAAGATGCCCCATTACTTAATTGCAAAGTAAATGCATCTAATAGTTAATACTATACACACACACACATTCACAATCTAGCCTGTATGTATAAAAAGATTAGAAACCACTTCTCATAGGGAAGCCTAGTAAGTGGTGACAGATGGGTTTGATGCTTCGAGAAACATACTAAAGGCAGCTTAAAATTTATTGGAAACAATGTTCCTAATCTTCATATTTGCATTGCAGATATCTTGTGTGTTGATAGAGAAATGCCCTTTCAGATTTTGGAGAAGTCCACCAATTTCACTGGATGGTCTAAAATAGGTGCAGTCAATTACACTCACATTGTGTGGGAAACTTGCAAAAGTGAAGAATTGCCTTTTGTTTTCTGAACACTGATAATCATATATCATAAATATTTATGTACCATGCTCTTAACCTCAAAAGTACTGTAACAATGTGATGAAAGGTATAACCAGCAATCAAACGTGACAATTTTTAAAATTACTTGCAATTATCTGAAATGTTCTGGTTACAAAACACTCGCAGTGCACATAACAATTACAGTTTGGGTGATACAGCTAATTTCCTGTCTTGAGTTTTGTGTAGTAAATGCTCTCCAAGTAGGTTCAAAAAAAAAGAATATAAAATATTCTTTCCTAATACTGAAACGTTCCTTGAAATTTGTCTCTCTCTAACTATTATATGAATCTTGCCTTTCCCATACTGTTTGCCCTATCGCATTCCCATTGTTCTCTTCGTCAAGATCATCAATGTAATAATTGTTTTCATTGTCAAGATCTTCAATGTAGTAATTAATGAACATGTCAAAATATCTTCCTCCAAATGCAATATATGATATTGTAGTTCAATCGACAGGTGAGTTACTCCAACCAAGTCATGAGAGTAAATTCTAACCTAGGTATATTAATACTCTGGAAGTATCTGAAAGGAGTAAAATACTTCAGAAGTAGTTTACTCTCATATAGAAGTTGCCGAGTGTTGACTATTATCAATAGTCAATATGATATTCACTTGAATATTGGCTGTGTAGCAGTGCTGCATAGGAACTGAACTATTTTACTTGTTTCTATTTGAACGTGTGAATGGAAATAAAACATGATTCAGATATGAAGATGATGTTTATTATTGATCTGCAATGTCTGTTGGTTTGTTAATGTAATCACATTAAGTGCTTTTTAAGTAGCAATAAAGATCTAATGTAGTCTGTGAAAGCCAAACTAGATGTGGAACCTAAAGCTTGTCTCTCTATGTTGTAGCGAGCTCTGAGTTTCCTGAATAATGATGGCAACCTCCGTCATAATAATGTCTGCCTGTCCTCGGTGTTTGTCAATGCAGCAGGAGAATGGAAACTTGGTGGAGTGGAATATGTTGCTGGAGCAAATGAAGGAACTGGGCTTCCTATAAAAATACTTCCAGCACTGGAAAAATATGATCCACCAGAAAAAGCAGATCCAGGAAAGCAAAGACTTATCACTAAGTGGCAAGTAAATGTTTGTATTTTCTGTCATTGAAGTAAATTGATCATTGCATGTAGCTGTGCAGTAACTGTCCAGAATGCAAAATAATATTCAGTTATGTTTTAAGTAAGCTAGTAACAATGAGGCATGTTACATTAATAAAATATATTAAACATAAATATATAATTACTTATATATCGTAACGATTCATTGATTATATCCTCAGCTACCGTTTTTGTTTTTACATACTGTTTACTATTGTCATTGCTACTTTTGCTAGGTGATGGATTGTTCGCTATAGTATTGCCATCTACTGGAAGTAAAATAAATTTGTTGATAGAATCAATTGGTGGTATTTCAAAATTCATTACACGATCATTATTCTTTAAAATAAACATTTTCTCCAAAATCATTAAATCTAAAGGTCCATTTAAATGCTTTAATAGTGTAAATTTCTGAATTTATTTCATTACCACGAATGATCTGCCAAAATGATTTATCAATTTGTTTGTATTTCTAAAATGCTCCATTACTTCAGTTTTCAAATTACCTTTAGTCTTTGCTATGCAAACATCTAGTTGCATGTTGAAAGCTGCCTTGAATTATGCACAGTTTGCCTATTTATTATATTACAGAAATGTAGACCAAGTCAAAATACACTAATTCAGTAATTTTATATACAATGGAATCTCGTTAGCACGTTCCTCATTAACACATTTTCCCATGTATTACGTTGAATTATAAAGATTCTGGCACCAAATGCAATAAATAACATTTGTTTAGTACGTCTTCTCGGCCCCACTTACTATGTTCGAAGTTTGACATCCTCATTCGCTGTTTTGACCAATCTTTGATCGGTCCAGTAGGAGTAGATGCTTAGCACATTCAAAGTTTGACATCTTCATTTGCTACTTTGGTCAATCCTTGGTCATGGGGCAGAGACCAGCATCCTATGACATACATGTATGTACATATATATATGGGTGGGATAGAGAATGCTTTAGCCTGGCATGCCAAATGCTAATGATAGTTTCTACTGTTGAGTGTTGATCAAACATACGTAGATTGTATTTTAACTTTTCATTTGCAATGGAGAAGAAGAAAGTGTGGCAAACAACCAACAGTGAAAAACTGAAAATCCTTGAAGAAGTAGATCGCAGTCCAAATATGAAACGTGTGGATATAGCACGAAAGTTAAACATTCCTCCGTAAACCTTAAACACAATTGTTAGCAAACATAAACTGATTGAAATTGCTTTTGAAGAAGGGAAAAATGCTAAAACAAAATTTTCCTCTTGGAAAGTAGGATCAGAAGAGGATAGGATCAAAATTTGTTGCATGGAAACACCTTCTGTATTCAAATCGTATTGAATATGCCAAAGATACTATCTTCTACTGTACTCGTTCTAACATGATTCATGCTCGTCATTTTGTTTTTTGTTTTAGCGGAAATTATCGCATCTTTAATAAAACACACAGTAAAGCCACTTTTATCGCTTTTATAATTTGCAATTTATTCTTCTCAAAAACAATTGTTAACTTCAAAACCTGTTTAAATTATACAGAAAAACAAACTAACATATGTTTAACAAGTTTGTCAATGTAAATCCAACTTGACCAACATAAAAATTTGAATTATTTATTCTTGGACCTGTATCCTAATCGATCTTAATGCATAATGAATTTAACATGGAAACACGGATTGCATTCAGTATGGAATTGGACTCAGATTGATTTCAATTCCCCATGGAAATGTAGTAGTTATTAGATTTTATTACATTAATTATGTTCTTAAATTTCAGATTTTGTACTTTCATTAACACGTCTTCGTCTATGACGTCCAAATCCTTGGGTCCCTGAAAAAAATGTACTAATGAGGTTCTACTGTAATTGATTATAGATATCAAACATTATTTTATAAATATTATATAACTATGCATTCTATTAATTGTGGCCTGTAGCTAGTCTTGTCTTAGTTCTTTCCTTTACCAAATATTCTTTTAGATTTCTTATAAACAGATTTGTAATGTATTTCTTTAATGTCTTAGAAGCTTGTTATAAGGCTGGATTCCTATCACACAGGGATCCTCAATAATTGGTTCTGTAAATTCTAATAATACTCCTGGTGTAAATATTCTTTGATTCCAGTGTATATTGTTTTTCCTTGTGGACATTGCCAATTTTGATTTTATTAACAGTTTTACCCTATAGACATATAATAAGAATATGCTGAAATAGTTTTTGTGCTTAAATGCATTCAAGATTTCTTTCTTATCTAATTTGTATCTTATTCTTAAACTTCTGTATTGTAATTTTAATAACCTATTCATATGTGCTTGTGCACGTGAACCCCTTTTGTTTACTCTATATACCAGGAGTGGAAAGATTACCCCGTTGTAAGCATTCTGAGTACACTTTGTTCCAGATATTTTTTGGTTAAATTGTTAATGAGGTAGATTTCCTTTCTACATTTTTAGTTACAGACTTGTTTATATATACTCCCAAATATACACTAGCATTAATTTCTTTACTTTGCTATTTTGAAGCTATGATTAATACTGTCTGTGTTGATACAATTCTGCAACTTGAATTTAACAATGGCTGTTTTATTTGTGTTAGATACCAGACTTAGGGCCAGTTGTACAAACTTGGATTATATCTTGGAATAGTTAAACTCGGAATACCCTAACTAGAGTATAAATGAGGTGATAAGTTGTGCAGTGCACTTCTATTCTTTAGATAACTATTCTGCTGTTTGCAGATTTAAAATTAATGTTGGCTATTTGTTACTGTGCTGTGAAATAAGTTCTCAAGTTTGTTTAAATGCAAATTTATAGTTCTACAAGTACTTCATGCAAAATACAAGCATGTGGTATAAAATACAAACACAAGTCCTCTGCCTTCTTACAACAGGGTAGGAATATGGGAGTGAATAACTTCACCTTTTGTGCAAAGTTCTCTCATATTGATATTTCTTTTATAATTGAATTTATGGTATATTCCATTTTGTGTGTTTAAAACAGCTAACCCACTTAACTTGTCTTGTCATTGTATTCCTTAAAAATACTTTTTTAATTGGAGTTTTGGAAGTTGTTTTAACTGTTACCAACATCACTTCCAACTTAAGATATAATGGAATTACTACACAGAGAACAGGTGCCTAAACTAGTTGCTAAACAGGTATTATCAAAACAAAAATATTAGAATGTTACGTGCAAATAGGACATTAGGAAAACACTCTTGTTACAGCTCAAATTTTGCTATTGGCATTACTTAATGCAACAGCTAGAATTGTTGAATCAGTGTAATGACATCGAGAGAATTGTACTTCTACTAATCATGTTCCCTATTCAACCAAAACTTGTTTCTAATGTCATCCAGTTGGTTTATGTTGTACCCAGGCAAGTGACAGTGATGAAAATGAGTTCACTACACAATCATTTGGAGTAAACCTATATTATAAACATGCATGAATTATGAATTCTTTCTCAAATAATTTAAACTTAATCTTGAATTAGATAAAGGAGCTCTGAAGGCCTCTAGTAATCTGGTCATCACCTGCAGCTTCTCCCTGCATTGCAAAGCTTGTGGTGTCATTAGCTTCTCTGCTGTTAAATTTACACTTAACCTCCAAATCCAGATTATCATATTGTCGTAACCTCTACATTTACTTTAACTCACGGGGGGGGGGGGGGGGGTAGAGCGAGGTACCGATAACAGGATCAAACATTATCATTCTACATGAGGTCTGACAGGGGTGAGCTGATAGAAATTACCTAAATATACCTGAAATGCCTAAAATATATCTAGATCATGGTGTGGAAGGATAGAAGGAACTAGCTACTTCAATAATCTACATAGTAAAAGTTTAGATGATCAAATATATTAAAAGTAACTACAGATTACCTTCTGCTGTCATTGGAGCGCACGCTTTACCATTTACACTGTTCGTTACATTGCAAGAGACTCTTAGCGTCAGACGCTACTACTGAAGAACCGGTTTTCCCCCACTATCATTAGATTGTTCTAGTCTGTGTTACCAACCCAAGAACCACCCAAACATTACCATAACCAAATGTTAATACATATATTTCCACAACCAAATGCCACAATATGGAATGGAACCAACATTCACACTCTAGGTATTTTACATTTTGGACAACGTGCACTATGTTGGAGTAAATTACTTCGGAAGTAACATTTACTAATAAAGTCAATACTACAGGAGCAATTTACTCCAGAAGTAACGTTGGAGAGCTCAATTACAATATACTCTTTTAGTTACGACTACGGAAGTAAGAGCTCATTACTCCTGAAGGTATTGTTTTGTTTGTGTGATTTACTTGATGCGATCATGGATAGAGTTATGTGCGATAGGAAAAGGAGTAAAGACGTCAGTGAAAGAGATAAATGTTTGTTGGAAGAGATAAAGCAAATCCATTTAAACAATATGAGTATAAAAAACATGTTATGAAGATGCTGGAAAGTCGTGATGGATGAGTTTAATGCTATGAGCGACAGGAAATGCACTAAAGAGCAGTTTAAAATTCTGGAAACAGTGTTTCTAATACGTTGATATTGTAATGAAAAGAAGCTAGAAACAGTGATGTGTATTGAATTTATTTAAAGGTGAGTCGGAATTGTTACACTAATCTTCATTTTGCATTGCAGATAACTTGCATGTTGATGGAGAAAGTACCCTTTCTGATTTTGGAAAAGTTCACCATATTCACAGATGGGCACAAAATAGTAACATGCGTGTAGTGAATTCCACCCACAATATATGCGAAATCTGCAAAAGTGAAGAATTGCCTTGTATTTTCTGAACACTCATTTATATTTATATGTGTAGGTACCTTCTAACAACACAATGAAATACATGGCCAACAGATACGTGGTGAATGTTTATTTATAAGATCGCCTGTAATGCTGGGATTACAATGAATTTTACTTAACATGACATGAAGTTAAGAAATGCTGGTAAACTAATGGTCTAATTGGCATGCACTTAACATAATGGGAATGAATCTTGATTGATAGTTTTTTTATTGCTTCGAGTTAGTGCTTCAAGCCGATTGGTTCTAATTACCATGTGACCTAAAACTTGATGTAACGGGAAGGAAACGTTTGACATTGCCAGAGTCTTAAGTTATGCCACATTAAGTCAATCCTAAATATCTCCATTTAATACAGTGTAATGTTAGATGTTATAATGCCAGCTTAAGTATTTGAAATGTTCTGGTATGAAACACTTGCAGGATGCATAATAATTGTAGTTTGGGTTATAGAGCTGAATTCCTGTCTGAGTTTTGTTGTAAATGCTCTCCAAGCAGGTTCAAAAGTCATGTAAAAGATTCTTTCCTAATACCGAAACATTCGTTCAACTCTCTCTCTCTCTCTGTATAAGTATCATATGGTTCTCACATACCACTATTGCATTTTCATTGTTTTCTTCGAGATCATCAATGTAACTTAAGTAATGGCTGTTTTTTTTCATTGAGATATCAATGTAATCTAAGTAATCCATGAACACGTCAAAATATCTTCTTCCAAATACAATAGAGTACTCTAGTTCAATCGACAGGTTAGTTACTCCATCCAGGTTGCAAGAGTAAATTCTAACATATGTTTGTGCTCTATTTAATTCCGTAGTAACATACTATGTGACGGTGCTCCCCAACATTTACTTTTGCAGTAATTTAATCTGGGAGTATTTGAAAGGAGTAAAATGCTTCGGAAGTAGTTTACTCCCGTATGGAAGTCACCGAATGTTGACTTGAATAGTAGTTTACTACAAAAGCAGAGCTTACTCTAGGTGGGCGCATGCCGTCCTTTGAATTGTTTCTTTTGAAGTAACCTGTACTTTGTGCTTTGTTGATAGTAACTTAACTTCACTATTTACATCACTATGCATCATACTAGTGAATTGCTACACTATATTTTGGGTTTATCTTGGGTAGTACTTGACCTGTTTTCATAAAACTGTGTGTTGTGCTGATAATATCCTAGGTACATTATTCTGTTTTAAATAATAACTTTATTTTATTACATTTTTATCTTTGTGCCTGTCTTATGTTCTAAATAACATTAAATCATCTCACTGTGATATCCTGTCTCAATTTGAATCTCATTTAAATCATGTTAAATTATCAGATTACCTCTACAGTATATTATCTTAAAGCCTTTTGGTTCTCAAACATATATTATGAAATTCATTGCTTATATTGGACAAATTGTGTCCAGTATCTAAGCAGCCATTTTCTTTTTATGCTCAGAATATGAGTTATCACTGTATGAAAGCATTGAATAACTTATTCCATGGTTACACCCTTGGTAGGCTGTATTCTGGTATCATACAACACAATTCAGCTCCTAACCGTGGAATATCTTACAGAGGTATACTCTGAGCACATATAACTGGCCCTTATGGACTTAAAATATTCAAAGATCTGTTAGTTATCTACATCTGTTTTGTTACAACTTACTGCACTACTATCGCTACATAAGTGTGTTACATTTTTCTGGATTTGAAATATCATTAATGCACAGTAGGAATAAAAATGGTCCTAAAACTGATCCCTGTAGCACATTTCCATGGAAAGCAGAAGAACCGTGTTCAAATCTGGCTATATCATTGAATTTTTCAGCTAATTTTCCATCAAAAATAATTTGTAGGTCAGTTAAGTCTTTAAAAAGTATAATTAATTTCATGTATTATATACATAATAATAAGTTCTAAATTGTGTTTGTGAAATATTTCTGTGTATTACATTATGTATAATGTAATGATCTTTTTTTACCTATTTCTCTTATCCTGTAGTGCTCCAGTATTTTCAGTAATGTTTTACACTGTATATAGTCAAAAGGGAATTTAAGTATTTACTATGATATGAGTAGAAAGAGTATAACTTAAACAGTAGACTGGTAATTTTTATAGAAATCTTGCAAGACATAAACTAGTTTGTTCTTGCAGCACATAAAGTGGAATCTCATATTCAAAATTGCCAATGTATTGTAGTTTATTCCATCCTCGCAAACATATACATATTGTGGGACACATCATTTGGTTACAATAATTACACAAAAGTAATGTGATGATAACATAAATACGAGGGTTGGAACTTAAATCATGGCAACACTGCTGTAGAGACGCTATGCAATGGAATCTAATATTGTCGCTGATAGCACACGTTAGTTACATACCTACCTTACCTCAGAGCAAATGGACTCTCCCTTCCCACTTCACCTGCGTGCGCACAGTCAAGAGAAACAGAGTCACTTGTGAGCTAGCAGTCTAACCTAGTGTTGTCACGATGTTTTCGAAACAGGAACAACGGAGTTGGATCAAGACAGTGATTGATCCCAGACGATTCATGAGCTTGCTCAAGAAACCGGATTAGCGCACACGACTGTGCTTCACATCCTGAAGGAACGCCTGGGCATGCGAAAAATTGTATCACAATGGGTTCCACATGATTTGACGAAAATGCAGAAATGGTTGCGTTACAATGCTGCTAGGATGCACTTGGAGCGCTATGAGTGCGAAGGAGAGGCTTTCTTACGCCATATCATAATGCTGGATGAGACATGGGTCAAATCGTATGAGCCAAAACTGAAATGCCAATCGAATGAATGGCGTCATTATGGGTCGCCACGAAAAGTTTGTCAGAGCCCCAGCAATGTGGTTCTCGTGTACGACTGTGATGGTGTTATCCTAATGCATTACATTCCTCCATGCCAGACCGTCAATGCACAATATTATCATTCGTTTTTGGAGCACCGCCTGCAACCAGTTGTGAGTAAGAAGCAGTAACACTTTCTGCAGAATCCACCCATCATTTTGCACGACAATGCTTGGGCACATACAGCGCAAGCTGTGGCTGATTTGTTCAGTCGATGGGACTGGGAAGTGCTGTACCATCTACCATACTCTCCAGACTTAAGTCCTTGTGACTTTGATTTGATTCCGAAGATGAAGGAACGAACCATTTCGTGGCATTTGCTTCAGAACTGTTCCAGAGATTCGTCAGGTAGTAGACCTCTCCATTCGCACTATCAACAGAACAGGCTCTGCTAAAGGTATACTACGACTTCACATCGCTGGCAATGGGTTATACACAACGCTGGTGACTACATTGAAGGGCAGTAAAGGTTGCTAACATGTAACTCTTTTGCATCGGCTGTAAATAAATAGTTGCCACTATTTTAAGTTCCAACCCTCGTGTAACTTGTCAACTGTGTGTATGTACAACCTTAATGATAACTTATCAGCTGTGTGCATATACAATACAGTTATAATAACCCAGACCTACATATATACAGCATACATAAAAACTATACAATTACAGTAACACCTACTTATACATTAAAATATTATTTTACAATGTTATTTTTTTTCTAAAAACTCCTGTACAGAATAGAAGCAGTGCTCATGCAAATAGTTTTCTAATTTGTTTCTAAATTGTTTTGGTGGTTTGATCTGTTTAATTGGATTTGATAATTTATTGTATAGCATGATCCCTATGTAATTAAAACCCCCTTCGTACAGAGTTGTCTGATGTGATTGGATTGGCACCTTGTCTTTATTACAAGTGTGGTGATGATGTATGTCTGCATCTTGAAACCAATTAATGTTGGATTGAACGTGTGATAATACTTCGTATATACAGGATGTTTCAGAAATACTTTTACAAACTTCGGGTATGTGTTCCTTACACCACAAGAAGGAAAAAAGTTCATATGAACATATGTCCCATAATCCTTTGTTTTCTCGTTAGGAGGTGTTCAACACAGTGGTACACTTATAACACACAAAACTCATAATAAATGCTCGAAATGTCCTCCTCTTGCTTCTATGCATGCCTGTATTTGTCGAATCGTAGAATGTCGCACCCTGTCAAAAACTCCGGGGATGGTGTCGAATGGTTTCTCAGGCTTCCATGACACGTCGATGAAGCATTTCTGCATCCGGGATGGCTGCTTCATAAACCAATGATTTAAGATGCCCCCAGAGGTAAAAATCCACAGGATTGTGAATCGGTAATTTGTATCACAAATTACTTAAATGTAAATAATGATTGTAATATGAATATGTATTTTTATGTGACATTGATTTCAGAGGTTTATTAATTGTAATTATTATTGGTAAATAATAATATACGGCTTTACTGAAACTGTCAATAATAACGCAATAATGCAGCGAGGGGATGAGTTGTTTATCATTACCGGGAACAAGGAAGTTACGTAATGTTTCGCGCCTTTTCGGTAGAAGCTTCTAGAATGTCTCCTAAAAGCAATATGTGTTCGTGGTTTTCATTGGATATTAAAATAGACGCTAATGTTGGCGCGTTTTATTAGCCAATAGCAGTTCATTTATAATCTTTAGGCATGTCGAGGAGTGGGAGTATATAAATCCAGGTCCGAGGTAGATCGCCCCGCAGTTCAACAAAATTCTCAATACCTTACACGTCGGTCGCCCAGTTCATCAAAATTTCTAGCACGCTGTCTTCAGTTCGTCATAAGTTATGCGCAGCAGAATTATGAGAATCTAAAGTATTATACAGTTAAATATATACAAAGTTGAAGTACGTGAGTTAAAAGTGATAAGAAGTTATTACAAACAGTTTCAGTTTGGCGAGTATCCAGATCAATATGTAAAAGTGTTTGTGAACGTGTTCGGCAATAAAAGTTATAAAACCAATTTCTTCATTAAGTATAATTTCTGGATAAAAGATTCCTTTCCGATTCACACCCTGCAAGAGATAAATGTTCGACCTAAACAGCTAGCTGGAGGACACTTAAAATAAATTATTTCAAAACTGATACAAATTGCTACGCCAGATGGAGCTACAAACCAAACAAAGGAATGACGTCACAAGATGGCTTCAACACACGTGATGTAAACAAACATTTGTAAGAATCTCATCGCAAATTGCCGTATCAACGTGGGGATTAAAACATATACAATTTGTTCCGTTACAAATTGGCACCCAGAACGTGGGGCACGATAACCAGGAAAGGAACACGATAACCAGGAAAGGAACACGATGACCAGGAATGAATCAACATAACCAGGAAGGGGCGAATGCAGCAGTGAAATGATCTACAAGACGCAGATTCCAGAAACAACAAAAGGATGTCGTTCATGGATGACTACACGGATGATTGGACATCGTAATTCCGAGATTACAAGGCAACAGGATAATTCAACTACAAAAACATCGATACAACGTAGATTCATCATAATACAACGCAGAAGCGACATACAAATCTAGGAGAATGGGGCAGGAAGCTGGACATCAAAGTAACAGCAACAGACAGCATCACAAAGGTCAGGTGATTGTAATTTTTTTTAGAAAACAAAAACAATGGCTACTAATAATATTGAAGAAACAATGATGGAAGGGGATAGTGTAACAGTTAGCTGTAATTCAATACAGGTTACAAAAAAAAGCTCAAACAATGTAGTATTGGAGGGAGGAAATGTTAGTGCAGAAAATAAGAATAGAATAGCAGGAAATATTACTATTGATGCTGGTATGATGAAGGAAATAATGGAATTGTTGAGGAATCTTGGTAAAACACTAAATCAGAGTTTTGAGAAAATGAGAGAAGATATGCAAAAGAGTCATAGGGAATTAAGGGAAGATCTTAGTAAGAAAATAGATCAAAACAGGGAAGATATGGAAAAGAATAGTGAAAAATTAGAACAAAAACTAACTCAGAATATGGAAAAGAATAATAGGGAATTAAGGGAACATATTCGTAGGAGCTTTGAACAAAACAGAAAAGATATTGGTAGGAGTAATGAGATATTAGAGCAAAAAGTAGATCAAAGCAGTGAAGAAATTAAAAAGAAAGTTATGAAGCTAGATAGTAGTATGCCAGAAATGAGAGATGAAAATGAGGAAGTAATAGCAAGTGAGACAGGAGAAATTTCAAAGAAAATGCTAGACATGAGCAGGGATAGAGATAACAAAGAAAGTGAGGTTAATACTAAAAGTGAGGTTAATGTAGAATGCACAGAATTAGGAAGTCAAATGAGTAGTATTTCAAGTGAGTTAAGAGAGATGAAAGAGGTTATGAATGTAGATGTAAATCAGGCGCAAGTTAATTTCAGAGGGGAAATATCAGAAATACAGAATGAGTCAGTAATGCAAAGAAATAAATTGTACCAAGATGTTCAAAATGAAAACTCCAGTCCAGTACAATTTAGTACAGATGTGTCAGAGTACTTTCAAATTAAAGAGATAGTAGAAGAATTGAAAATGACAGTTGATAAAAGATGTGTTGTTCAAGAAACTGTAGATTGTTTTCAAATATTATCAGGGAACGAAATGTCATATGAATACAAGAGGTTATTCATGAATAAAAATTTGAAGGTTAGGATACGGCTACGAGTAATGTATAGCCACACACAATTTGATCCAGGAGGGTAAATAGCAATGAGATGTAAAGTAAATGCTGGATAGTTAAAGATGACTTGCAGAGAAATGTATTGGAACGTAAGAGGGTTAATTATTTATATATGTCATTTGAAAAGAGAAATAAATTAAAAAAAAAAAAAAAAAAAATTTAAATTTTTAGTAACTGTAACGACGTTTGAAAATTAAGAATGCAAAGATTGAAATATGATATTAGATTAAGAGTACGTAAATACAATTCCAAGAGTATTATTAAAATAAAGTACAAAATGACAAAAATGGGTAAAAAAAAAATAATTAACAACAAATATTTATGTAGCAAACAGAAAATGTAAAACAATGCTTAGATTTAAGAGATGTAAATATTTGTGTAGAGGGTGAATATTTTGGTAAATATGTGTAATAATTACAAAAAAATCTTAAATGTATAAATTTTTGTCAACAACTTAAGAAAGTAAACAATTTGGTAGCAGTGATTAAATAATTTAGGGTAAAGTATTTGCTATAAAAAAAAAAATTTTTTTTTGGTAATGTCAGATTAATGTCAAAACAAATTAAACCAGAGCCAGTAAGTAGTGGCGAGATAAAACATATGTCGTGTGTTAAATGCGTGTGAAGTGTTAAGTGAAAGTGATAGCGTGTGTTCCAAGATTTAGGAGACTAAAACCACAATTATAAAATTTCCAAACAAGTTATAAATATTTATAATTATGTTTCTAGTGGGGCATATGATACGGTAATTTGTATCACAAATTACTTAAATGTAAATAATGATTGTAATATGAATATGTATTTTTATGTGACATTGATTTCAGAGGTTTATTAATTGTAATTATTATTGGTAAATAATAATATACGGCTTTACTGAAACTGTCAATAATAACGCAATAATGCAGCGAGAGGATGAGTTGTTTATCATTACCGGGAACAAGGAAGTTACGTAATGTTTCGCGCCTTTTCGGTAGAAGCTTCTAGAATGTCTCCTAAAAGCAATATGTGTTCGTGGTTTTCATTGGATATTAAAATAGACGCTAATGTTGGCGCGTTTTATTAGCCAATAGCAGTTCATTTATAATCTTTAGGCATGTCGAGGAGTGGGAGTATATAAATCCAGGTCCGAGGTAGATCGCCCCGCAGTTCAACAAAATTCTCAATACCTTACACGTCGGTCGCCCAGTTCATCAAAATTTCTAGCACGCTGTCTTCAGTTCGTCATAAGTTATGCGCAGCAGAATTATGAGAATCTAAAGTATTATACAGTTAAATATATACAAAGTTGAAGTACGTGAGTTAAAAGTGATAAGAAGTTATTACAAACAGTTTCAGTTTGGCGAGTATCCAGATCAATATGTAAAAGTGTTTGTGAACGTGTTCGGCAATAAAAGTTATAAAACCAATTTCTTCATTAAGTATAATTTCTGGATAAAAGATTCCTTTCCGATTCACACCCTGCAAGAGATAAATGTTCGACCTAAACAGCTAGCTGGAGGACACTTAAAATAAATTATTTCAAAACTGATACAAATTGCTACGCCAGATGGAGCTACAAACCAAACAAACGAATGACGTCACAAGATGGCAACGCGTGAAGTAAAGCAGCACAACATATGATCTACAAGTTCTAATAACTTACGCTATAAATATTACGTAAGCAACATTTCCGTTACAATTGAGGTCTGGAGAATGTGCAGACCAACTGGTCCTCCTCTGCCTATCCATCGGTCATGGTAGATACCAGTCAGTGCATCTCGAACAATGCGACTAAAATGTGCCGGAGCCAGGCATTTATCATATTTATCAGCAAGGCGACGATAAACAGCGACAAAGGTTGGATGACTCGGTTGTCTTTGGTCTGGAAACTCCATCTGATAGAGCCGTGCAGCCTCGCGTCCATTACCATTCATGCGACCATACATAAAAATCATGTCTGCTTGTTCACGAAATGAATATCCAGCCATGGTGGAACGAAACACGTGCAGTTAACTCACTACATGTAGACAATTGAAACGTTGAAGACAGACTAATGACAAATGACAAACGTAAACAAGTCTCCATGGCAACACTTCGCCATCTACCGTATGTAGTACAATGGGTCAACGCCTTCTATGAATGCATAGAGAAATGAAGTTTTGAGGTTGAACCCCGAAGGCCATTGAACTCACACTTTCATTGTGACAGGAATAACGTGAAAACCAAGAATTATGGGACATATGTTCATATGAACTTTTTTCCTTCTTTTGGAGTGAGGAACCCATACCCGAAGGTTGTAAAAGTATTTCTGAAACACCCGGTATACAAGGACAATGTAAAATATGCAGCTTTTTAAATATTGGCCGACAGCTACTTGTTGATGACTTCCCTGCAGTAAGTCTATGTATACATTTTTGCAGCTTGCAAATTTTGTTACTCTTTGACCCCAACACATGACCCCATATGTTAGGAATATGTGAAAATAAGAATAATATAGTACCCTTACAGCCTCAATACTTAGTTTCTCTACTATTGTGCTGATAGCAAAGCAGCTTTTGCTCAGTTTTTGTGTCAAGAAGTTAGTGTGTGAATGTCATTTCAGATGCTCATCTAAGTGAATTCCTAGAAATTTTGTTGAATGTGAACAGATGATAGATTTACTCCCAAGTTCTACTGTGTATTTATCTAAATTCTTATTATTTGAATGGTGAAACATCATTGTTAAATTATTGCTAGTTACGAGATTTTTCTATATAGACAAACTGCTTTTTGTGTTCATCGCTAGACTAAAATGTTTTGTCTGTTTCCAGCTCTACAGATATGTGGGGTTTAGGCTGTCTTATTTGGGAAGCATTCAATGGACCTCTGCCACAACAATCAGCTCTCAAAGACTTAGAAAATGTAAGTCTAATGAATAAAGACAAACAAGGTGTAGCAATACAAAAGAAAAACATCTGATGTATTACATTCACATGACTTTCTCTACCCACTATAATTCATTTTTACTTTCTCTACTATGTATAGTAAGTAGGGGAAGTATTGTATTCCACCCAAAATTTCGTTACTGAGATTTCACTGGAAATGTATGTTTTGAGACCCCCTGAATCCCAAAAAAAGCATTTTTGGAAACATGTCTGTGTGTGTGTCTTTGTGTGTCTTGGTATTTAGGTTCAGTATCTTCCAGAGATGCGACACGAAGGATTTCAAGAAAATCCCCCCACCCCAGATTACCCTTTACATGGAACACTTTTCAAAAATTTTAATTTTCTCAAAAATGGCTGTAACGATTTTGATTAAAATATCATATGTTTAAGATATTTTCATGACAAATAAAATATATATCTTGAATTTTCTGGGAATGCCTCCAAAAGTATTCTTCATTGTGAACAACTTTTGCATAACCGGTAAACCATAAGAGATAGACAAAATTTTACTACACAAAAAATGTAGATCGCATTAAAATACACAATTTATATCATATACATTTTTTTTTGTGGAGTGAACCATTTTCGAGATATTGCTTGTTATTCCCTTAAATTTTTCAATACTTATTTTCTCAAATGGGAATTCGTTATTCATTTTTTTGTCTTGTATACATAAAGAGTATTAATCTGTGGCAAAGGGAATGGTGCTGCACCTAGCAACCAGCTATTAAGAGATATGTATGTGCTTAAAGGCTACTGTATTTCTATATTGCCCTTGTAAATATATATTCCCCTTACATCTACAAGAAAATTAGCAATAAGATACAGTCTGCAAATGTTTATCTCGATTAACATGAAGTAGATGGAGAATAAGGATTTGTAAAAATAGTTTCATTGCACATTTTAAAGTAAGTTTTTATCTATATCTTATGGTTGAACCATTATACGAAATTATATAAAATTCCTGTCGAATGCAGAGGACTTACAGGCTAGTCTCAGAAAATTCAATATATACATTTTATTTATCATATAAATATTTTAAATATATGCCATTTTAATAAAATCAAAACCGTTAGTCATTTTTGAGAAAATCAAATTTTTTGAAAACGTTTCCATGCAAAGGTAGTTTGGGGTAGAAGGATGTTTTTTTAAAATGTTTGTGTTGTATCTTTGGAACATACTGAACTTAAATACTAAATTTAGT
Source organism: Deroplatys truncata (assembly GCA_030765065.1). Classification (NCBI taxonomy): domain Eukaryota; kingdom Metazoa; phylum Arthropoda; class Insecta; order Mantodea; family Mantidae; genus Deroplatys; species Deroplatys truncata. Next base: position 295,481,604 of record CM060975.1, on the reverse strand, counting down.
ATTTATCTGGCACTTACATTTTGATTTATGTTGTTCACGCACACACCCACCCACCCACCCACTAGCACACTCACAAGTGTACACAGACCTTCTAAAAATGCTTTTTTGGGATTCAGGCAGCCTTAAGACATGTATTTCTGGTAAAATCTTAACATTGAATTTTTAGATGGAATACAATACTGCAAGTACTTAGTAGTGAAAGTAAAAATCTGATGTTACACATTCATACAACTTTCTCTGCAATGACAAGTTCAGACATATCTCATATACTACAGTGTTGATATAAAATGTTATTCTTCTATCGTTATATGTCACACAGAATATATTTTTGTGTAGGAAGGATTTCAAATTAAGTAAGAAGTACTTAGCTATAACATGCAGAAACAACATTCAAATGTTTATTCATGCTAACAAGATCTTGTGTGAAAAAAAAATCATACAAAGAATCATAACTTTTAAGCATATGACTCTTTTTTATAATATGACTCTTTGGAAAGGTGTAAACCTGCAACATGGAATCTTTAAAAAAAAACAGTGATGCTGAAAAGAATTTGATACAAAATATTATTTTAATGAGTTATATATTTGCATTGCAGTAAGTTTTTTTTTTTTTTTTCCAAGATTTGTAATTACACAAAATTCAAACAAATAAAGGTGACTTCTCAGGATATTCGAAGAAAATTCAAGATATATATTTTATTTTCCAAGTAAATTTTCAAACACACGATATTTTAACCAAAATTGTTAGAGCTGATTTTGAGAAGAGCAGAGAGAGAGAGAGATATATGTTTGAAAATCTTTGTGTTACATCTCTAGGAGATGCTGAGCTTAAATACCAAGTTTGGTGTTTATCCAACACTTGGTTCGTTTGTACTATGTACATAGTAGGTACATGGTAGATACCGAGATTTCACTGGAAATACATGTTTTGAGGCCCCCTGAATCCCAAAAAAGCATTTTCAGAAAAAAGGTCCATGTATGAGCATGTGCATGCGTGTGTTTGTCTGTGAACAATGTAACTCAAAAACTAAAAGATAAACACCAAACTTGCTTAATTTCAGTATCTTCCAAAGGTGTGACTCAAACATTTACAAGAACATCCCCCCACCCCAATCACCCTTTATGTGGAACATTTTTCGAAATTCTTTATTTTCTCAAAAATAACTCCTGCAATTTTGTTTAAAATATCATATATTAAAGATATTTACTTGACAAATAAAATGTATATCCTGAATTTGTCTGGGAATAGCATGTGAAGTCCTCTTCATTTAGATGGAAATTTATATAATCTTGCATAACTGGTAAACGCTAAGCAATAGACGAAAACAGGCTACACAAAAAATGTAGATCTCTTTAAAACATACAGTTTATTTCAAATAAGTTTTTTGCAGCATCAGTCATTTCCAAGATATCCGTTATTAATGGTTTACATTGTTCAATACTTAAGTCATTTCTTTCAAGTCCTGTTGATTTTCAGCTGTTTCTTATGATTGCATGTAAAGAGTATGGAATTATAAGGCTAGCATACTGTCACTGTCACTATTCCCTTTCTATGTGTAATGAAATGTGTAATGTAGCTATTTCTGGAAAAGGATATCTCGATTAAAATGAAGTAGGTAGATAAATAAACTAAAAATTTAAAATAAAGAAGTAAGAACATTTTAGTGATGTAGTGTAACAACCTTCAACTCTCTCTATTTTAAATTATGACACATCACTGTTTCTAGCTTCTAAATCTTCAAAATTAATTAATTAATAGGTAAATAAACTTTCATAAGCATAATTTGTATACCCACTAATAAATGATAGGAGGTAGAGAAAGCCACGCAAATGTAACACATCAGATTTTGTTTTGAGTTGCTATTAGTTCAGGGGACCTCAAAGCAGGTATCCTTAAAAAAATCCTGCTATTAAATTTTTTGGTGAAATACAGTGCTTCCTCTACCTACTGCAAGTAGGTGCTAATGGAAATAAAGCAGTGTTGTTAATGCATTATTTTTTCTTTGCAGATACCTAAACAATTAAGTGCTGTGTACTGTGAATTGGTAGGTGCAAATCCTTCAGGTCGCCCTAATCCAGCAGACATCATCACCAGATGTCGCAAAATTGGAGGATACTTCAAGAATGACTTAGTAGATGCATTACTATTTCTGGAAGAGATTCAGATAAAGGACAAAGGGGAAAAGAATAGGTTCTTCAGTGCACTTACACCTCAGCTAGATAATTTTCCTGAGAATGTTTGTCGTCACAAAATTCTTCCACAGCTCATTACTGCTTTTGAATATGGAGACGCTGGTTCAGCTGTACTCATGCCAATGTTCAAGGTATTCAGCAACTGTAGTATTATGTAGGGCCAGTTTCACTAACCATTGCTAAATTTAACAATGATAAACTGATTTAATGTGAAGTTAAAACAAATTCTCTTTCATCAAACAATGTTGGCTTTAACAATGTGTTAAACTTGGTGTTAAGTTAACACTGCCATACCTGTGTTAAGGCATTTAACAAATGTTAGAAGTTGGAAAATGGCTGCTGCAAACCAAGCTCTGTTGTGAGTTTGGTGTATATGGTATTTGTGAATGTTATTGCTAATGGAAGAGCAGTCATGCGCCATAATACATTTCAAAACCTGCAAAAGGAGGAATTTTTAAAGCAATACAGGCTATCCAAAGGGGCCATGAGCATGGTTTTATGGGGAATACAAGAGGTTAGAATATTAAAAACAGAAGCAGGCCCCATTCTGCTATACAAGTGTTAATTACTTTGAGATTTTATGCTACTGGCACTTTTCATTTAACGTTGGTATTTCCAAAGCTGCCAGTTTTGCAGTTTATTTGGAAAGTTTCTGAAGCAAACTATATTATTGTCTGCTTGATTCTTTATCAGTGATAACACACTGTCGTCTACTTTAGTGTCAATATAGTGTCCACTGCCATTTTAAAACTGTTTAAATGCTCTTTGCACCTGGCATTTTTGGTGCTGCATTTTATGTTAGCATAAAATTGCTGCAGTTGCTTACTGAACCTGGGAGAGCGTGTTCATTCCAATTGAATTAATCTTGGGTTTTCTCCCAGGCTGCATCTTTATCCTTTATGTAAGACCATCAGATTTTTCATGTTCGATAATACCTCTACACTTAGTAACTAGTTCTGTAATTAACACCTTTCAAATGGTGAAACATAAGTTTCTCTGCATCTACATCTTTCAGTTGCCATTGCAATTCTAAGCTCAAAAAATCAGGAACATCACGTGGCAATTGCCATTGAATGTTGTCTGCTCTTACACAGAGAGCGTTGAGTGCTGCAGTCATAAATAAAAGTGCATTGGAGCACGTACATAAGCTGCGTAGTTGGTCACCACCTTCTCAAAAGCTATTGTTTGCAGCATCTGTGAAGTTAACATGTAGTTACACTACGTGATCAAAAGCATCTGGACACCTGGCTGAAAATGACGTACAAGTTCGTGGTGCCCTCCATCGGTAATGCTGGAAGTCAATATGGTGTTGGCCCACCCTTAGTCTTGATGACAGCGTTCACTTTCGCAGGCATACTTTCAATCAGGTGCTGGAAGGTTTTTTGGGGAATGGCAGCCCATTCTTCATGGAGCCGAACTGAGGAGAGGTATCAATGTAGATCGGTGAGGCCTGGCACAAAGTCGGCGTTCCAAAACATCCCAAAGGTGTTCTATAGGATTCAAGTCAGGATTCTGTGTAGGCCAGTCCATTACAGGGATGTTATTGTCGTGTAACCACTCCGCCACAGCCCGTGCAGTATGAACAGGTGCTCAATCATGTTGAAAGATGCAATCGCCATCCCCGAATTGCTCTTCAACAGTGGGAAGCAAGAAGGTGCTTAAAATATCAATGTAGGTCTGCGCTGTGATTGTGCCATGCATAACTCCAGGAAAAACACGACCACACCATAACACCACCACCTCCGAATTTCACTGTTGGCACTACACGCGCTGGCAGATGACGTTCACTGGACATTCGCCATACCCACACCCTGCCATCGGATCGTCACATTGTGTACCGTGATTCTTTACTCCACACAACGTTTTGCCACTGTTCAATCGTGTAATGTTGACGCTCCTTACACCAAGTGAGGCATCGTTTGGCATTTTCCTGCGCGATGTGTGGCTTATGAGCAGCCGCTCGACCATGGAATCCAAGGTTTCTCACCTCACGCCTAAATGCCATAGTACCTACTTGGAGTGGTTCCTAATGCAGTTTGGAATTCCTGTGTGATGGTCTGTATAGATGTCTGCCTACTATTCTTTACGACCCTCTTCAAATGTCGGCGGTCTCTTGTCAGTCAACAGACGAGGTCGGCCGTACGCTTTTGTGCTGTACAGGTCCCTTCACGTTTCCACTTCACGATCACATCAGAAACAGTGGACCTAGGGATTTTTAGGAGTGTGGAAATCTCCCGTACAGACTTCTGACACAAGTGACACCCAATCACCTGACCACGTTCGAAATCTGTGAGTTCCACGGAGCATGCCATTCTGCTGTTTTACGATGTCTAATGACTTCTGGGGTCGTGGATAATGAGTACCAGGCAGCAGGTGGCAGCACAATGCACCTAAGATGAAAAACATATGTTTGTGGGGTGTCCGGATACTTTTGATCACATAGTGTAGCTAACAATTTGCTGTAAAAGCTTGATGAAACTCAAGAGTTTTAACATGATGTTAAACTTTGAACTAGATGCTAGAGTATTTTTAACATCGGTTGGTGAAACTGGTAATGCATTTTTTAGAAGCCAGTGTTTTGTTTCCATTAAATAATGCAGTTATTGGTTTACTTCCGTATTGTTTTTTATTCATAATTGTATTTTTGAAAAATGTCCTCTCTATATTTGACAGCTTGGAAGATTATTAGATGAAGCAGATTATCAAAAGAAAATAGTACCATGTGTAGTAAAGCTATTTGCTTCAACTGATAGAGCTACAAGAATACGGCTTTTGCAACAACTAGAACATTTCATAGGTAAGTGCATGAAGTATTTTTCACTTAAACTCCTTCAAATGTTTAATTATAGGTTGTTTAAATTTTAAAAGCAAATGCATAATAGTGGATCTGTGAATTTGTACGTTGCAGGTCATCTTCAAGCAGCTACTGTTAATGAACAGATATTTCCCCAGGTAGCACATGGTTTCATGGATACAAACCCAACCATTAGGGAGCAGACAGTTAAGGTAAATTTGAAAAAAAATGTAGCTTGCTGTTCTGCATAATGCAAGAACTTAGCACAGGTGTCTACTGTCCATTCCAAACCAGAGTTCCCTCTGATGTAAACAGAAGCACGTGCTTCGGCTTGTCACAAACCCAAGAATATACTCCTACGCCAACATAAATAGTTCCTTAATACGTGTATTGTATTATGAAATATTACAGCAGGAAAGGTATAGAACTGTACATTTTATTGCGGTTATCATAAGAACTCATCGTTAAAGGTAATGGATATATACTAGCTGTTAAGAGATTACAAAATATGATTTTCGCCTGCTATTGCGCTAACACCGAGAGCATCTTGCTTGTTAATACCAACCAAATGTATGACTGTCACTCTCTTACATACACAAGAAATGCAGCAATGAATTCCCAGAGGTGCTATCTGAATACTGAATAAACACTTTGCGTAACACAGGATATATGATAAGCGAACAGTCATTCATAATACACTAACACACATATGCTCAGCTCAGGTCAAATCTTGTGATTTAGTCAGTTGGTATTTGAGCTCACATGGCAGAGGAAGGTGCATGCAGTGCGAATAAACTGTTCAAACACAGAAGCGGGAAACAGTTAAAAAGTGGCTAAAAACAAACAATACTTCATATATTCAACTCACTATTACAAAAATACCAGACACTTGCATTAGTGCATATTACGAAACTAATATCGGATTTTACAGGCGTTTCAGTGAGAAGTATAACGAAAGCGAGCAGGGAATATAAACAGACATAATACAACATAGAAGAGGATAAAATGTGGGAACTTGTTTTAAGTGCGACAGTGCTGTGGAATTGGATAAGCTTGTCATTAGTTTGGAGAGTAGTTCTGATTCTGATATGGCAGCTGAGTCATCTTCAGAGGATTCGGATTTGGGTGTTGCACTTTTGCCCGAGGATTGTGATTAATGTAAGTAAAATGTTCATTGCCGCATACTTATAGAGTCGATTGTTACCTCAGGTTGCATTTTGAACTATGATTCTCACGCAGGGTGCCTTTTTATAGATAAAATAGTGTTCAACAAGCACATGGGACGGGAACAAGCAGCCATTATGGCGGGGATTGCGAACTACTTTTGCGCGGATAATACAAAGAGTTTGTTTTCAGTGAAAGGCACTCTGGTTTGGAATGGTTTGGAATGGACAGTAGATTCATGAACTATATGCAAAAACTTTCTGAGCATGCCACAAATTTCAAATGTAATAATATAATTAATAATTATAAAATAATATAATATATAATTATTTTATAAATAATTAGGAAACAAAAAGCTATTGAATCAAACAAACAATAGACAAACATCATCATTTGGTGTGAGCATTTAAAATGACATGCCATGTCCAAATGGAAGAACAGCATATATGTACAGTAGATGGTGTAAAATCTTGTGTTGTTGTGACTGTATACTGTGCAATGCATGGAGAAAGAAATGCAGAATTCTTCTTCTACGCATGCAATGCAAGCATAAAGTTTAGATTTAATTAATGTTTAGAGGAGTTTAATAACAGTGATATTCAAATTATACTTTTGTATTTTTAGAGTTGGTTGTAACACTGTCATTTACACTTTAATTATGAGGGACTAGCTTCGGAGCCCTTGCTTCTATTTTCAACTTCAGGAGTCTGACAGCCTTCTCTCTAATGGTGGAAGAATGAACTTCACCCAGATGGCATCCAGCAGGAATTTAAAATATAGAAGATGGCCTTTGTGTTTCCATATTAAAATGTTTTCCTACTTTGTGAGTTCGTAGTGACGTGTTGTGGTTTTGGGTAATTTTTAATTTGGATCCAGGTTATGATTTCCATTCAAGAAGTGAGATGTTACTGCTGACTTGCCTTCTTCCCTCAACTTAACATTTCTGAAGTATTGTTTCATTCTGGTTTTTGACTGCCACAAGCAGATACTCCTTAAGAAACGTGTTAAATTCAAAAACAAAATATGAGATTTCACCAGATAATAGATCTGAAATATTAACTGTTTGGATTTTGAAAAGTTTTACATAGGAAAGGCCAAAAGCAGTCTAAAAAGATGGCTGTATTGCTGTTTTATTCCTATGCATGCTAGAATCTATGGACAATTTGTTTTATTGGCATTTGCAAAGGTTGATGTTTCTTTGTTCTGATAAAATGATGGTTAGGTCATTTATGTAAGCATCAGCAGTTTAGCTTCCAGACATATCTCATAATTAGATGACAAATTATCTGCAATAGGTGATTTATCAATGATATACCAATTATATTAGAGTATACTTTAGGTTATTTGTTGTGTTTATGAAGAACACTATTCTGGTCTTACATCAGGCTTCCAGAATATATGCTTATCACTCATACAAGGTTTTACATGTGAAAGAAAGCTAGCTTCACTCCCCATTCACAGTCAACTGCTTGCCTGTTTGTTGTGCAATTAGTGCAGGATATAATCAGTCTGGTATTTTAAGTGCAAACAGTAAATGGAGAGAGATACCAAAATGACATTTTGACCCCATTTTTTAATCAGTTCACAGAAGAAGAGAAATTGTATGAGTGGTCACAACAAGATTCTACCACTACTTACACATTAGAGAAGTCGTGAGTAAAATTGGGAAAGTACTTGAAGACAAGAATGATTAGTGCTGGCATATGGCTCTCTTGCTTCTCAGATTCACCAACCGATTTTAAAAATACTCTTAACACCTTGTTTGTTAACAAGGTGTTCAAAGTTTAACATAAGGTTAAAACTTTTGTGTTTCATCAAGCTTTTACGGCAAATTGTTAGCTAACATTTTCTTAACGTCAAAGACAACTATGAACGCTAGCTTTCGAGAAGGTGGTGGCTGAGCTACACTGCTTCTGAACGTATTCTGATGCACTTTTGTCTAAGTATCGCTGCGCTCTCTGTGTCAGTAGCCAAGAACTATTTACATTCATGGCAATGACCATGTGATATTCCCAATTTTTGAGGTTAGAATTACGATGTCAACTGAAATAAATGTTTTGCCGTTTGAAACGCGTTAATTAACATCTGGTTAATAAGTATAGGCGTATTAAGTGCGAAAAAGCTGACGGTCTTACATTAAAGGATAAGATTGCAGCCTGGAACAAAATCCACAAGTAATTAGATTGGAATGAACGTGTCTGTCCAGTAAGCAACTACGGCAATTTTATGCTAACATAAAGTGCAGCACCAGAAACATTAGGTGCGAAGAGTGTTTAAGACGGTTTAAAACTGGTGGTGGACACTGCATTGAAACTAAAGTGGATGCAAATGTGCTATCTCTGATTAATCAAGTAGCCCCCCCCCCAAAAAAAAATACTGTTTGCTTCTGGAAGCAATTGTTTTGGAAACCTTCCAGATAAACCCACAAATGGTAGCTTTGGAAATACCAAAATTATCACCCACCAAGTAAATGAAAAATGTTAGTAGCATAAAATCTAAGTACCTAATTAACACTTGTGGCATAGGAGAAAGAGGCATGCTTCTGTTGGTGGTGTTCTAACCAATCGTATTTCCCATAAAACCATGCTCATGACCCCTTGGACAGTCTATATTGCTTTAAAAGATCCTCATTTTGCAGGGTTTCAAATTTATTATGACGTATGACTGCTCTTCTATTAGGAATGTAATTAAAAAGTGCCAGTTGTAGCAAACTCGCATCAACAGCTTGGTTTGTGGCAGCCATTTTCCAACTTCTAACATTTGTTGAACGCCTTAACACAGGGGTATGGGGATGTTAGCCTAACATCGACTTTAACATATTGTTAAAGTTAACATTGTTTGATGAAACAGAATTTGTGTTAACTTCAGTGTTAAATCAGTTTAACATCGTGTTAAAATGTAGCATCTGTTGGTGAAACCGGCCCTTAACTGTGAATGGTAGCCTGACAGATAGTGTGTTTAAAACGAATCCTCATTCATTGTAAGACCTCAAGGAAAACACCTTTACTAATATTATAGAGAGAGAAACTTTGTATGTGTATGTATGTGTACATATGTGGGGGTGTGTATGTAATCTCAAAAACCACTCAACCAATTTTGATAATACTTTCACTGTTGAAAAGCCCTCCTCTTTTGGATGGACATAGCCGTAAAATACTGTCTAATTTAAATTCTTAAATTACTAAAGTAGTATAAAAGATTTTCAAAGCTATTACTAGAATATGAACACATGGAGTTATAAAAAAACGTACTTGCAAAGAAACTTTGACTTTTTGTTGAGAATACCATGGAGTAGAAAATAGTTGTTACTCCACAGAAAATGCATATAAAATAAGACAAATGCAGCACATACTTCATTCCGTTGTGATTTAGCATTGAAGACACAGCAAAACAAAAGGAGAATCAAATCTGCTTATAATGGTACGATATTCATGCGATACCAGTGCCATAATATTTTATGTAAGAACATTCTGCTATATTTCCTTTTGAATGTTGCAATCAAAGTTGTTAGTAGAGTCTGCTAAATAATTATATAAAGACAGAAAATGGTGTCCAGCTAACATTAAAAATCAGTTAATCAATATTTTATGACCAACAACTAAGATTATTTTTCTAGATGGTCTTAGGCTATGTGCCCTTTCCAAAGTGGTTGGTTAATTTGATGGCCTGGGATTGGAGTCCTCATTGCATCAGCTTCACCTCTATTTCGTTAAAGTTTTACATACTGGGGTGAGGCTAAAAGGTTTACCAGCTAAATATTAAATTTTAGTTACCCCAGCATGCACATTGGGAGGCATAGCTGCAGAGGAAGCAAGAGGACCAGAATCTTAAATAACACATTCCCAAGCAGGCGTGGGATAATTATAACAAAATACACAAAATTTCATATTAATCACATAACCTGTGGTTTATTCAGTATAAGCACGGTGCCCCTACATCACACACAAAAGATAAAGGAAGAAATTGAGGGGAGATGCTACACACACGAGGCTACATTCACACAACTTCACATACAACCTTTCAGACAACACTCGGCCAAAAGTGACGCTCAACACACAGCATGCAAAGAGGTAACGCTCACTTCCACCACTCTCTCCACCTCTACGAACTTCAAACCCAACGCCGAAAGAATTACCCCAACAATAATGTGTCTGGCATGACAATACACACACATACGCGCCACAATATATGTTAATGGCTTCTGTATTATGTGAAAAGTATGTAGCTTTTATGTTATTAAATAACTACGGTGCCAAAGAAAAGGTCAAAGGTTAAAAATTTCATCTACTAGGACTATCTAAAAAATTACTTGAGCATTCTGACCAATGATTGTTCCGCTGGTAAAGGTTACTTTTAGCTTCCAGAACTTGAAGACTATCAGGGGGGAGGTTAAGGAAGTCAGGCATTCCAGCAATGTCTCGCATCCCTTTGCATAAATATCAGTTTTTTTTTTAATCCATTATTTGGAATCACCAGGGGTGTACAAAATTACATTTATAAGGGGTAAAGGGAAGGATGGACCATAAAAATATTGTAGCTCATTGTACAATCATTTTATTAATGGGGGAGGTAAATGAAATTAATTAAATCATCATTGAGTTTATAAAATCCATGGTTGCAACGTCAGGTAAGCCAGCTACAGAGAGAGCCAAAAGACTACGAACCGGCTGCGCAGTGTTTTTCCTGTCCTCGGCACCTGCCATCTGCCGCTATCATAGAAAGGTGCGGATGAAACCATACAGCATTTTTAAACTACTTTTAAAGGCTTTACTTACCAACTTTATGAAAGGAAATGCTGAAACTGGCCACCGTTGTTGTCCATACATTTTTGGCACCTTTTGGAAGCTATCCATCACTCGCCGTAGTTCACGTTGAGAAATGCGGGCAATTTCCTGGCGGATGTTTTGTTTTAATACTTCTAGGATGTGTGGGTTTGTACACTTTGTTATAAGTTACCCCAGAGATAGAAATCGCAGGGGGTTAGGTCGGGGGACCGAGGGGGCCACAAATATCTACTAATAATTCTGTCCTCAAACACACTTTCATAAAGTTGTTAAGTAAAGCCTTTAAAAGTAGTTTTAAAAATGTTGTTTCATCCGTGCTTTTCTATGATAGCGGCAGACGGCAACGAGCGCTGAGGACGCAGACAGGAAAAATAGTGTGCAGCTGGTTTGTAGTCTTTTGGCTCTCCCTGCAGTACAAAGTAAAATAACAAATGTTAAAGTGGCCAAACTAAACTGTTTCATTCAACGTGTTTACCTGGAATAATGCCTGTTTAGCTGAGGCAAGACTTGTATCCGTATTTGCTATAGATGAAGATTTTAACATGTTAGACTACAAGTACAGTTGGCTATGAATTGTCAAGCTGCCAAAATGCAAACCCTATTTGAGCAGAAGCACATATTCTGGAAGCCCTGTATGTACCACAACATCCACTGCAAAACAACTACATGTGCTTTTATAATATAATTTCATGCATAATTTATTAATAGCCCACTCTGTAACTTGACATGATTGCAGAGGAATAAAATCTGGCATCCAATTAGTTAGAAAATGTTTAAAAGTAATCTTCATATCATAATTAGGATATAATGTGAAGGAATTCAAAGTGAATATACA